>OX090896.1:15934144-20734144 GCA_944319695.1 Tiphia femorata | reverse complement strand
ACTGTAAAAGAAAAGTGTTTCTTATTAGATCTTCGGTACTTCGCGATACTAAGGATCGCTATAATTAAAATACGTACCCCACAAGTGGAAACTCTGACGTGCATAGACGTCGGGGTGCTTTGGAGCATAGCATAGTCCATGATCCAGTACAGTAATTGGAGCATTGTAATGCCAGCAATACCCCATAATACGAATCGCAGGATGCCTCGTACACCCTTGCATGTATTGATAGTTCTGGTATTAGTAAAATGTTGAGCAGATATTTGCGATTTTTGGACTAAACGAACGGTAGTCATAGATGCTTGGTTTGCTTGAATCAATTTCGCCATTATCTTCACGCTATGAACCACCGATGAGTACAGCAACTTGAAATGTACACGCAAAAGATACGCGTAAATTTTTATCCTTCGTACACTCGTTGAAGTTCGATCACACGATGACACCGTAAAGGTTCAATGAAATACACACAGAACACAGTTTCGTGTTTACCAAATGAACAAGAAATGCTGAAAGAAACTCTTTTACTTCACCAATTCGGAATGTTGTTTTAATCTGATATCACGCAGTTTCGTTGCGTTCCACGATAAAGCTTCTGATTCACCACACCGCTTGATCGAGCCGATTATTCATAATATAGTGATACAGATCAAACTTAAGGAAAAACGTACTAATAATTGCACGACAATTAACAATGACCGCAGTACCACCGCCCCGATGCAGTACAACAATTGATTAGTCGATTTTTATAATAATTTCTCAAGTGCACACCGCATATGACAACGATAATAGAATTTCACTGATAAAATTTATCTATATTTATGAAATTTATATTCTGCGTTTCATTCGCGAAGTACCCTTCCGTAAATAACTGGGCCGTTTATTTTGAAAGCGGTCATAAGTTCATTTTTTTTAAAAAATGAGATATCACACAATTTGCGATTAATTTAGTGTAAACTTTTTATTTATAACGAGTAATTTTTTTTCTTTAATGGACTTACACCACTTTCAAAATCCGGTATAGAGCTGACCGTCCATTACAGCGCGGCATGGCGCGGAATCTCCGTTGGAGACCCCAAAAGTTTGAGGGCGAGGTGATGCGATGAAAAAATATACAAGCAAGTTATTTGGACATTTTTAAAAGTAAAATAAATTGCGCCAGAGTATACAAAATATACGTACCTACTTCTATTTAAAAACAAGGCATCACTTCTGATGCATCCCCAGATGTATCCAATGCGTTTGTTCCCTGCACTGGTAAAGATCAATACTGTCATATCTTGAGTGAAATTATGTTTGATTATCTCAGGTCATGTGACGCACCCGATTCGCAAGAGGATATCTCATAAAACCACCCGATTAAAAAAAATGTATGCAGATTCTTCTTCATGCATTACCTATTATTGGTACAATAGGCAACTCCTGTTAGCCACGATAGCTCACTTATCTCCCGCTTGCGAAACGAACCTCAAGTAGTTCATTGGCGTAGTCTTCTTCGCTTCTCTTCGAGTTTCATCCCTTACAAAATGTTGATGCGGGAGATATCGATCGTCGGTGTTTTGTATCTCGCACCGGAGAGTCGAGGAAAGGACAGTAGCTTGGAAAGTTTCCAGTACAGGAGAGAAAGGCGCTTACAATTAGCGTTTCGAGTTTGTACATCTTGCATGTAGATGTCGTGATAAACGGGCGAGTAAGCACAACTGTAACTTTCCGTCTATCCGACAGTTCCACCGAATCGGCCCTAACTGAATACTATGTTCAATAACCACACCGTGGCGCGTTAATTCGGTTAATCATGCGGCTGACCCATATTGTTTTGCCCGGATTCACATCGGGCCCCACTAATTCACCCTAAACGCGGTTCGCGCTCACGCGTCCTCTCTTGAATTTTGACGTTGTAACACTCTGCAAGTGCCGAAGTAAGCGCACGGATATTTACTATACCTTGGGCCAAGTTAACCCGCACTTGCGTTTCTCGCCAGCTCGTGTACTTCATCGAGTTGACATTATTCCATTAACATCGGAGTATGCAAAACAACGTACGCCAGATTTCACCGTTACGGTTGTTCTAGTCGTTTCAATTTACAGCACGATTTCCGGAGTTGCTTTAAGCGTAATTCTAAAGGTATATGTATCCAGTTTCTAAGCGCACGCGTCGTCGAATGGACGTAGCCTCCTTGGTTTTGCACTGGAGGGAAAATAATCAGATATTCTCCTCCATGGAAATAAAGGTGCTTTCAGTTATTAAATATACACGGAAAGGAACGTGAAGATGGGTTATTCAATATTCTCCCAGTTTCTAATTGCAAAATCGATATTTATTTACTTTGGCTATCTATGATTCCAAGAGTTAAATTTTTTTGCGGATGCTTTTATTCCGATCTTTGCGCAAAACGTGTTATCCCAATTGTAAGTTTTTCATTCAGTTTCCACGCGAAATTTTTTCCAATTCTTTCGGAACGTTTTTTTATGTAGCCCTTCACCGTACTTGAGTTATGCAGTAGTGCCATACATTGCGTCCGGATCACGCCCGTGCCTCCCCACCACCATAAGAGTCGAGTACAACATATGATTTTTACGATTGACTAGTTTTACATAACGCGGGGTACCTTGCAGGACCTTTAGTCTAATTACGTGCTAATGTAATTATCATCTACTTTTAAAAATTGTATTAATAATCAAGCAAGTCCTGCGTTCTTTAATCTTGCCCAAATATATAGTACTACATGCCTACAAATGTAAAAGATTGCAGTAGCTGCTAGCCATTTCACAAGTAGCCACGTGATAATACCAAAATCTGAAGAATAAAAATTCAGTGAAAGATAGATTACAAAAGGTGGAAAGGGCATAGGTACCCATTCGTAATCGTAACTGTTAAGCAATGAAATAACCCCCAAACCCAGACACGTTGCGATAAGCACGAAGTGCCATAACTCGGTGACACGTGGGTGGATCAGTTTTTTCAGTGTTTTGGTATACAAAAAGACGAAGCTAAATATTAGAAAACATAAAATCGAGATGCACGCAATACCAGCGGTGCCGTGAAGAGATTCGAAGTGTCCTCCGCTTTTGTCGCCATAGATTGTGCCAAAGCCAACTGCCATGCAAATAAATCCCACTACTTGTATCAAAGTGTGGCATATTCTCGCTCCAATGGCGGGCGGGCTATCCGTAGGGTACGTCAAAAATAATCCGTCGAATACTATAATCGCGAACTGTAAACGAGAAGCGTTTCTTATCAGATCTTCGTTATTACGTGATTCCAGGAATCGCTATAATTAAAACACGTACCCCACAAGTGGAAACTCTGACGTGCATAGACGTCGGAGTGCTTTTGATCATAGCATAATACATGATCGCATATAGTAAACGGGCCATTAAAATGCCAGCACCACCCCATAATATACAATACAGTAATTGTCGCATTAACTTGTATGCTTTAGACATGCTACTATTAGAAGAATGATGAGCAGGTAGGCCCGATCTTTGGTTAATATCAACGGTAGTTACAGTTGCTTCGTTTCCTTGGATTTCTCTCGCCATTATCTTCACGTCTTGGGCCACTGATGAGTACAGGAACGTGAAACTGTGCACGGAAAAAATACGCGTAAATATTTATCTTTCGCACGCTCGATAAAGTTCGATCACACGATGACACTGCGAAGGTTCAAGGAAATACACATAGGAAGCAGTTTCCCGTTCCCTGAATAAACAAGAAATGCCCAAAAAAACTCTTTCACTCCACAAACTCGAAATTTCGTTTTAATCTGATATCACCCGTTTTCATTGCGTTCCACAGATAAGGCTTGTGATTCACCACGACTATTGATCAAGACGATATTCGCAATATAGTGATACAAGTGGAACATATAAATAATTGCACAAATTGAGTTAACAATTACCGCAGTACCACCGCCCCAATGGAGTACAAAATCGTATTAGTCGGTTTTTTACAACAATTTCACAACTGCACACCGCGTATCGCACCGATGATTGAATTTCACTGATAAAATTTATCTTCTTTCTGCGTTTCATTCTTTATCCGTGATGTAGCCTTCTCTAAATGACTAATTAATGAGGCAGACCACAAAGCATGTGCAGAGCTGGCCGACCATTACAGCGCTGTATGGCGTGGAAGTTTCGCTGAGGACCCTGAACATTTGAGCGCAAGGTGATACAGCGCTAACACCATCAGTATACGTATATTCATTTACATGCATTTTTTCAGACGCTGCACGGTTCCGCGTCGTGCCGCAGAGTGGGTCAAAACGCTAATCTAACTGAGTACAAGTATTTTTCGCAGGAAAAAAACAAAAGACAAGATTTAAAGATTTCCAATTAAGTATATGTATAGTATATAATTCCTATGGTATATACAGGGTGTCCCGCAATAGGTGTAATCCCCGCGAAAGGGTTGTAGCTGAAATAATTCTAAACAACATTTTCCTTTGCGAAAAAGTTGGACGAGGCTTAATTTTTGAATTAGTAAGGAAAAACATAGGCGAATGAGCGCGCCCGTAAAGCCCGCGCTCAGGGCCGTCATGCTCGCCACTCACCGCGGTTGTAGACGGGCGCATCGCAGTGGTAAGGCACGAAGCGTTGGACAGAAATTATGTCGAATAACAAATTAAAATTCCAGAATAACTTTAGATGGCGAACCCCAGAAGGCGAGGGGATGCCTAATGCATTTCCCGATGCAAAAAAAATTAGGATTAGGATTAGGTTAGGATTAGGTTAGATTAGGTTAGGATTAGGTTAGATTAGGTAGGATTAGGTGGATTAGGTTAGGATTAGGGTACCTAATCTACCTAATCCAACCTAATCTAGCCTAATCTACCTAATCTAACCTAACCTAACCTAATCTACCTAATCTGCCTAATCTACCTAATCTACCTAATCTAAACTAATCCTAATCCTAATCCTAATCCTAATTTTTTTTTGCATCGGGAAATGCATTAGGCATCCCCTCGCCTTCTGGGGTTCGCCATCTAAAGTTATTCTGGAATTTTAATTTGTTATTCGACATAATTTCTGTCCAACGCTTCGTGCCGTTCCACTGCGATGCGCCCGTCCACAACCGCGGTGAGTGGCGAAAATGACGGCCCTGAGCGCGGGCTTTACGGGCGCGCTCATTCGCCTATGTTTTTCCTTAATAATTCAAAAATTAAGCCTCGTCCAACTTTTTCGCAAAGGAAAATGTTGTTTAGAATTATTTCAGCTACAACCCTTTCGCGGGGATTACACCTATTGCGGGACACCCTGTATAGATCATATTTTGATACTTTGACTGCCACGCTGATTTTCCATGGATTGTCCATGACGCGACACTTTGCATTCTTTTTTTTTTTTTTGTCAACACTTTGACTGCAATGATGGTCATATGTGACCGGCCACGGTTTTTCCTGTGGCACCACGGTGGTCATCGGTGACCTCCAGAAAAATTATGAAAAAGATGATTGTGCTATTATATAGACCATATTTTGATACTTTGACTGCCACGCTGATTTTCCATGGATTGCCCTTGACGCCACACTTTGCCCATGACGAACCCCAGAAGGCGACGGGATGCCTAATGCATTTCCCGATGCAAAAAAAAATTAGGATTAGGATTAGGATTAGGATTAGGTTAGATTAGGTAGATTAGGTAGATTAGGCAGATTAGGTAGATTAGGTTAGGTTAGATTAGGTAGATTGGGCTAAATTAGGTTAGATTAGGTAGATTAGGTCGATTAGGTACCCTAATCCTAACCTAATCCACCTAATCCTACCCTAATCCAACCTAATCCTAACCTAATCCTAACCTAATCTAACCTAATCCTAACCTAATCCTAACCCTAATCCTAACCCTGACCTAATCCTAATCCTAATCCTAATTTTTTTTGCATCGGGAAATGCATTAGGCATCCCCTCGCCTTCTGGGGTTCGCCATCTAAAGTTATTCTGGAATTTTAATTTGTTATTCGACATAATTTCTGTCCAACGCTTCGTGCCGTTCCACTGCGATGCGCCCGTCCACAACCGCGGTGAGTGGCGAAAATGACGGCCCTGAGCGCGGGCTTTACGGGCGCGCTCATTCGCCTATGTTTTTCCTTAATAATTCAAAAATTAAGCCTCGTCCAACTTTTTCGCAAAGGAAATTGTTGTTTAGAATTATTTCAGCTACAACCCTTTCGCGGGGATTACACCTATTGCGGGACACCCTGTATAGATCATATTTTGATACTTTGACTGCCACGCTGATTTTCCATGGATTGTCCATGACGCGACACTTTGCATTCTTTTTTTTTTTTTTGTTAACACTTTGACTGCCATGATGGTCATATGTGACCGGCCACGGTTTTTCCTGTGGCACCACGGTGCTCATCGGTGACCTCCAGAAAAATTATGAAAAAGATGATTGTGCTATTATATAGACCATATTTTGATACTTTGACTGCCACGCTGATTTTCCATGGATTGCCCATGACGCCACACTTTGCCCATGACGAACCCCAGAAGGCGACGGGATGCCTAATGCATTTCCCGATGCAAAAAAAAATTAGGATTAGGATTAGGATTAGGATTAGGTTAGATTAGGTAGATTAGGTAGATTAGGTTAGATTAGGTAGATTAGGTAGATTAGGTAGATTAGGTAGATTAGGTAGATTAGGTAGATTAGGTAGATTAGGTAGATTAGGTTAGATTAGGTAGATTAGGTAGATTAGGCAGATTAGGTTAGGTTAGATTAGGTAGATTAGGTAGATTAGGTACCCTAATCCTAACCTAATCCACCTAATCCTACCCTAATCCTACCTAATCTAACCTAATCCTAACCTAACCTAATCCTAACCTAATCCTAACCTAATCCTAACCCTAATCCTAACCCTGACCTAATCCTAATCCTAATCCTAATTTTTTTTGCATCGGGAAATGCATTAGGCATCCCCTCGCCTTCTGGGGTTCGCCATCTAAAGTTATTCTGGAATTTTAATTTGTTATTCGACATAATTTCTGTCCAACGCTTCGTGCCGTTCCACTGCGATGCGCCCGTCCACAACCGCGGTGAGTGGCGAAAATGACGGCCCTGAGCGCGGGCTTTACGGGCGCGCTCATTCGCCTATGTTTTTCCTTAATAATTCAAAAATTAAGCCTCGTCCAACTTTTTCGCAAAGGAAATTGTTGTTTAGAATTATTTCAGCTACAACCCTTTCGCGGCGATTACACCTATTGCGGGACACCCTGTATAGATCATATTTTGATACTTTGACTGCCACGCTGATTTTCCATGGATTGTCCATGACGCGACACTTTGCATTCTTTTTTTTTTTTTTGTTAACACTTTGACTGCCATGATGGTCATATGTGACCGGCCACGGTTTTTCCTGTGGCACCACGGTGCTCATCGGTGACCTCCAAAAAAATTATGAAAAAGATGATTGTGCTATTATATAGACCATATTTTGATACTTTGACTGCCACGCTGATTTTCCATGGATTGCCCATGACGCCACACTTTGCCCATGACGAACCCCAGAAGGCGACGGGATGCCTAATGCATTTCCCGATGCAAAAAAAAATTAGGATTAGGATTAGGTTAGATTAGGTAGATTAGGTAGATTAGGTTAGATTAGGTAGATTAGGTAGATTAGGCAGATTAGGTAGATTAGGTTAGGTTAGATTAGGTAGATTAGGCTAAATTAGGTTAGATTAGCTAGATTAGGTAGATTAGGTACCCTAATCCTAACCTAATCCACCTAATCCTACCCTAATCCTACCTAATCTAACCTAATCCTAACCTAATCTAACCTAATCCTAACCTAATCCTAAACCTAATCCTAACCCTGACCTAATCCTAATCCTAATCCTAATTTTTTTTGCATCGGGAAATGCATTAGGCATCCCCTCGCCTTCTGGGGTTCGCCATCTAAAGTTATTCTGGAATTTTAATTTGTTATTCGACATAATTTCTGTCCAACGCTTCGTGCCGTTCCACTGCGATGCGCCCGTCCACAACCGCGGTGAGTGGCGAAAATGACGGCCCTGAGCGCGGGCTTTACGGGCGCGCTCATTCGCCTATGTTTTTCCTTAATAATTCAAAAATTAAGCCTCGTCCAACTTTTTCGCAAAGGAAATTGTTGTTTAGAATTATTTCAGCTACAACCCTTTCGCGGGGATTACACCTATTGCGGGACACCCTGTATAGATCATATTTTGATACTTTGACTGCCACGCTGATTTTCCATGGATTGTCCATGACGCGACACTTTGCATTCTTTTTTTTTTTTTTGTTAACACTTTGACTGCCATGATGGTCATATGTGACCGGCCACGGTTTTTCCTGTGGCACCACGGTGCTCATCTGTGACCTCCAAAAAAATTATGAAAAAGATGATTGTGCTATTATATAGACCATATTTTGATACTTTGACTGCCACGCTGATTTTCCATGGATTGCCCATGACGCCACACTTTGCCCATGACGAACCCCAGAAGGCGACGGGATGCCTAATGCATTTCCCGATGCAAAAAAAAATTAGGATTAGGATTAGGATTAGGATTAGGTAGATTAGGTAGATTAGGTTAGATTAGGTAGATTAGGTAGATTAGGCAGATTAGGTAGATTAGGTTAGGTTAGATTAGGTAGATTAGGCTAAATTAGGTTAGATTAGCTAGATTAGGTAGATTAGGTACCCTAATCCTAACCTAATCCACCTAATCCTACCCTAATCCTACCTAATCTAACCTAATCCTAACCTAATCTAACCTAATCCTAACCTAATCCTAACCCTAATCCTAACCCTGACCTAATCCTAATCCTAATCCTAATTTTTTTTGCATCGGGAAATGCATTAGGCATCCCCTCGCCTTCTGGGGTTCGCCATCTAAAGTTATTCTGGAATTTTAATTTGTTATTCGACATAATTTCTGTCCAACGCTTCGTGCCGTTCCACTGCGATGCGCCCGTCCACAACCGCGGTGAGTGGCGAAAATGACGGCCCTGAGCGCGGGCTTTATGGGCGCGCTCATTCGCCTATGTTTTTCCTTAATAATTCAAAAATTAAGCCTCGTCCAACTTTTTCGCAAAGGAAAATGTTGTTTAGAATTATTTCAGCTACAACCCTTTCGCGGGGATTACACCTATTGCGGGACACCCTGTATAAATACCATAACATATCGATATGAAATAAAAAATTGTAGACTTGAAATATTAACCTTTAAAAACAAATCTTTAATCTGGTTCGAGCTGATTGAAATTTAAGACGTTTATGTAGAAATTCACATAATATCTGAGATCGAAGGAATATAATTTATCCTGCATTAATCATGATGTAAATGTACTTTTAGCATATTGGACGATGGGCTTAGGAAAGTGTTATCGGTGTCGATGGTGTATTAAGAAAAATATCTTATTATGCAATAGACTTCATTTATTTAATAGAAAATTTTCTCACTTAAAATCGAGCTGTGGTGCACTTGAACAAAGAACGAGCAGCGGATATAAACATAAGTATAGTGAGAGCTACGGTACTATTCATTACATATACCTGAATATATACAGCAGAATTGATGTAACCGTTTGCCCATTTTGCCGTGTAGCCGGTGCATTGTGTGTACATCATGAGAACAAAACTAGTCAAGCCTAATATGCGATGGCAAAATTTAGACCATCGTGGGCCTATGACATGCCGAAAGCCACGAAGAAAGAGAATTGGATAACTAAGAGTTGTCAAAATTAACAGAAGGATCGCAACCGCGATACCGGCCCTGCCGTGCACGGATTGGTAGTGATCCTGCTTTTGAACCTTGTATATTTCCATCGTGCCCAGGATAGCGCAAACAGTTCCGACGATTTGGAGCATCCGGTGAATACGCGTCTTCGCTGGATCCGAAAGGAAAAACGACCAGACGTTTTCATCCGCCATGACGAGAATTGCTTCCGGTATCAGAACGACGCCCTGTAAACAGTAAAATTCGTTGAAAGCCCTCTAAAGTAAAGCTGTTCTTAAAGGTGAACTGTTTTACTGCGTTTTTACTTACTCCGATGGTGCATAGAATTACGTGCGTCTGTGTCGAAATGTGGGGAGTGTGCAGGACTATCATGGTTACTAAATAAATTATCAACCCGTGGCAGATTAGATTTATAAGGAAGAAAATCTCACGGAAGAACGTCGAACATTTATCCGTATTCTCCATATTTAAGATCCGTGCGGCACTCCCACGGGAACTAATTATATTTGGCACTTCCTCGAATTGCATTCTGGAATCTTAATTGAAATCTGAGTCCTTCCAAGGCATTCTATATTTTAAAGTAGATTTACTTGCCACTTTTGCACAAAATTCGAACAGAAATTTATAAGCAAGTTCTATGGAAACTTTTGAAAATAAGTAAATTGCGCCAAAGTGTTAAAAATATATGTACCTAGTTTTATTTAAAAACTACAAGACGTCACTTCTGATGCATTCCCAGGTGCATCCAATGCGTTTGTTCTCTGCCCTGTTAAAGATCAATACTGTCATATCTTGACGGAAATAATTTTGGATTATCTCAGGTCACGTGACACACTTGACTCACGCGCGGATATCTCATTAAACCACACGGTTCAAAAAAAAATGTATGCAAATTCTCTTTTACGCATTACCCGTTGTTGGTACATTTTGTGAATATTATTACTTCTGTTATCACAGATTTGTACGCATCCTCATGCCTGTTACTATATCAACACCGTTGGAATATAAACTTCACCTAACATTAACCAGGAGATAAGGGATCCAATTGTATCTTACGATTTTTCATTGCCCCTTTGCGCAGCAGGACAGTGCAGCGACATCTATGTATCGTGACGTCCTTTACGATGCAGTTGCAAGTGCATTTGACAAGAGAGAAAACATACAGGGTGAGTTTTAATGACTGTCCCAGCCTTTTACCATCGGAGAGAGTTACCGATTGCAGTCTGTTAGTATTCGTGATCGCCACCAAGGTGGCCACTTGAATCTTCCATGTGTCCTGCAGAACCAGATTTTAGGTGAGTTTTATTAACATTATGATATACATATTTATACATCTTATTACGCGTGCGCCAATTACCTTTATTTATTTTTCTTATTCTTATCTTCATATTTTATAACATGTAGCGTTATCAAATATGTACTTCTTAATGTTGTTATAATAATGTAAAATATTTCAGTAAAACGGTAAAAATAATATTTCTACGCTGTAATTTGACGTTAAACTTATATTACGTAATCACGTTATAAAGTATCAATTCCAAAACATTTACAAAATATGTATATCATAATGTTAATAAAACTCACCTAAAATCCGGTTCTGCAGGACGCATGGAAGATTCAAGTGGCGACCTTGGTGGCGATCACGAATACTAACAGACTGCAATCGGTAACTCACTCCGATGGTAAAAAGTTGGGACAGCTATTAAAACTCACCCTGTATAATAACTATCATTTGTACAACAATTCGTACGTTATCTCTCAGCAGGTATCTAAACAAATAAAAATGTTAAACTTTTTATAATGCTATTTATTTTTCAGTTATTACAAAATTTGATTGGACGTTGCAAATTTTGATTTAAATCGTTTATATCTTAAATCTGAAGGTTACTGAAAATATAAATTTTTAACATTTATCGCTGGCGGAACGAAGGTTCCTGCTTTGTTCATCCAGAATCCGAGATGGGGCAGCACCGAGCAATGTCAATGAAACACCACCTGGTACACTCCACTTGATGGACAGCGAATCCCGAATTTCATCTGTACTTGGACACTATGGAAAAGGTCTGGGCAAGTTCTTCACAGATGGAGCTGAGACTCTCTGTTAGAACACGTTCTTGCTTTCCCAAAACCCCTTACAGATGGCAATCCAATATTAATAATATTCATTCCTGGAATGAAATATTCAAACGTAACTCTGTTCTAATATCGTGATTTTTTTTGTACTATGGATATTATTCTATTTAAACATCTATAAATTTTTCTTTTTACAAATTTCATAACGCGCGGTAAAAAACAGATGGTGGAGATTAAGAGGAATTTTATTTAGTAAACTTGAACATTCGTCGTTGTATGGGCAGAATTTTATAAAAGGCATTACAACTGTGGAATACTCACGACAGGTAGCGGAAAGACGTAATCGCCTTAACCGACGTATTTGGGATCACGTACCCATTTCTCCACTGTGCACCGTAGCCTGCAATACACATCTAGCACGCATAATGATAATCCTATAATGTAAGGATCTACTCGAAATGGGGCGATTCACAAATGTCGAATATCTTCCACTTGGCGTACCTTCAAATCGTATATCCCAATGAATTCATCGTGAAGCTTGTGTACGTGAACCATATATAGGTCTTATTAAATGTAAGGACGAAAAAGGATATTGCTACCAATACTCGTAGGAAATTCCATACGCATCCGACACAGTCCCAATTCTCCAAGTAGATACACACCTTTCTTCACATGCTCGGCCAATCCAAAAATCCATCGACCAAAATTCAAAGCACTACTAAAACGGTTTGTACACACATACCCTCGTCGGATAAATTATCACAAACAAACGGTAACATTTACGATTGGTACTTGCCTCTGTGTCCGACGAGGCCGAATTAAAAAAGGACGCGAAGTGGTTGCAATTTTAGAAAGAAATTAGTTATTTAATTGGAGGGTGGACCTGCTCGAGGGCAGGAAGAGGTCTGAAGGGAGAAGGGGCGTTCGAGCGAGGAGGAGAACAGTTTCAATTTGCGTGATGGTCGCGGTAGCTTTGCGGGATGGCTGTGATCTCTTGACATCACGAGAGAAGAGCAAATTTTATCGCAGCCAGTCAGCCATCCATATCCATCCTGGCATCCGGACGGGAGAAGGAAACAGAGGGAAGTGGATAGACAGAGGTCCTAGTCTTTGGCAAAGGGGCAGCTTAAACCTTTCATATCCATGTTTGCACTGCCGAAGCGAGGAAGAACGAGCGAGTCCGCAAGGACGGAAGTAAGTATACATTCGGCTTTGACTACTATATCTACCTACAGACCTTCCAACCTACCAACCTTTTCAAGGCGTAATTAAATGGCGTTGGCCCACTCTCTGACCTCTTTGCGAGCGCGTGCATATGCCCGACTTTTCCTAGTGGGGTTGGTGGGGTGCGCGCGAGCGCATTAGCCGGAAGTGTAGGTGTACGAGATGCGGCGGAAAAGTGCGTTTAATTTCGTTTGCGATCCAAGTGCCGAGCGCGCTACCCGATTGGAGAATCAAATGAGAAAGGAAAAATATGGTTCTCGCGTGCTTATCAACGTTCACGCCCGTTCACGCGTGCAACGTTTTACCAGCGATCCTTTCCTTTGCAGCCCGATAAATAATTCACACGGATTTCGCGTAACAAGTTGAACTACCTGGGCATCAGTGCCTCGAGAAACTATCCGCGCGTCTACTCTATCGGCTCACTTCCGCGAAAGAAAATACTGAACAGCGGTTTATCTTCTTCTCGGGGACCGCAGGGTGCCTGTTTACAATCAAACAACCGGCGCTTTCCGATAAAAGCGCGAGGCGAGTGCTTCTCGTTTCCAGCTAGTCCCGCTTCTCCGCTTCCCTCTTAGCTCGCTGCGTCTTCGTACCTTCAGGATTCGCCACTCCCCCGTCCTTCGTTTACTCCCTTCCTCCGCCGTTCTTGAAACATTAAAGAAAGGAGCGCGGGAGTTGTTAATGTAAAAATGCAAAGGTATACAATATGACGGGGTCATTATTTGAAAAGTACAGTTGAGCTTCTGGTCTCGAGCTTCGGTTGCCCAGAGTTGTTTGAGTAATAAAGAGCGAAAGATTCGTAGGGGCTGTGAGGACCTCGGCATCGCAGCCATGCCTTTGATCAACTCAGCGGCATCCCTCGACTAAACGCGCGCTGATCTCCCATGAATATGGAGGATCGCGCTTCCGAGGTTACACCGGCCTGTGCCATCTAATTGTCGTCTCTTAAGCAGACCCCAGGTGCGATTACTTCACGGCGCGTCTTCGCGAAAAAGGACGGAGAGTTTCGGCGAGCTGGCTGCATTTGTTTTAAACGAAATAATCGAGGTGATTATCGTAACATAATTTCCAAGCCTCACAATTTTCATCCGTGTCGCAAAATTTCTTCTTCCACCTGCTCCCACCTAATTCATCGCTCGTCGCGCACACGACTCCGTTAACAAAATTCCTCCGACGAAATTATATTCAGCGCGTGGATTCGCATGTAAAAAGTATTCGTGCTTCCAGATAAGGGAACTTTCGCATCCTCGACGAGCACTTGAACGGTTGAAATGCCCTCCACTGGTCGAATAATAGCAACCGCGCGTAACGCGTGAAGAACCGGTGAGGTCAGTGCGACGTCGAGCTCGCTAACGAAATAACGATCTCGACCGTTCCGATGAGCAGAGGAGGAGCGAAAAAAAGAACGCGACTTTCTCTTTACGCGATGGGATCGTACTTGACTCCACTTGGTGAAGTGGTCCGGAGCCGAATATGAAAAACAATTGCACGTCACAGGCGTCATTCCTTTGCCCGCGATAACTACGAGACGACAAGGACGTGAAAGAGTAGTAGGAGGGATGGGAAGGGGGTGATTCTGACTCTCTGGAGCATCGCCGAAGTGGGTGAAAGAACAGTGGGGGTGTGTTGGGGGGGATAGAGGGAGGAAAGGGCACATCGGGGGTAGTTGCAGAGGCCGGCACAGATCAAAGCCACCCTACGGGGGTGACCGACGACCGAGCGATCTCCACCGAGTCACGACCACGCTCGTCTTCCTTCTCTATTCCAGCCCTCGCGCTCCTATTCCCCTCTCTCTTCGTCCCTCTATCCCTTTACGTCACTCCTCTCGCATTTGCTTACACTCCAGCTCGCTCAAGTGGCATCAATTCTCGAGAATCGAGAAAGGAGAATAAAGAACGGTCGCGGTCTCATGCGTAAAACGACGCCACTGCAAACAATCCTCGGATTTGTTTAGGCATAACAATCTGCCCTCCACCCCCGACGACGAACTTCTTCTTATCCCACGTGACCACCGTCCGTTGCCCGATTGCCTGACTGACCGTGCTCCTCCCGCCCCGAAGAGCTTCTTACTCTCTATCTAATTCGAGTGGACTCGTGCAATTTCGACACGGTGGGACATCTGCGAAATTCCAAAGTACATTAACGCGCCATTATTGTTATAGGTCTACGGGACGCCACCGACTTTACCCTCGTGCGATGCGATCGCATAACGTGACGGGACGAGGGATCGCAGGTGATTAGCTGTTAACGCAATAATAGGTGACGCGACGTGGATATGAAGGTCTCCCTTTCCGCGTGGGATTGTGGTTTATTGTCCTCCGACGAGGTGTCCTTCACCATCGCCGATTTCTCCTACGAATCGTCCTACGTGAAAGTCGCGCGATAATCGGGCACAGCTCGGAGACGCTTTTAACAGCGCCGAGAGAAATATATTCAAATCGCGGAAAACGGGATAATCGTCGGTTTCTTACAATTACGCGTGTCTCCAGCGCGGCCGACTCGATTAAACATCGAGCGGATCACCAGAGAGAAAAAGAATTATCACGATGCCGAGGAGCGTCAAAGAATCCGCTCGATTCGTTTTACCTCGCACCTTTGTCTAATTACGAGCTATCGGTGTTTTATATGTACATTGGAGATAAAGGCATTACCGATCCGCTTGAACCGCGACTTTCGTCCCTTTTGCTCCGGTAACACGAAGGGTGTCAGCCGACTTGAGGATCTCTTACTCGCTCGAGTGTCAGATCGGGAAAACAATATACCGGCGTATTACGGCGTCGTCGGATAATCAGCCAATCACGGGATCGGCGACGCTCGTGATCCTCTTAAGGGCGGCTTTTCGAGTGTGAGCGGAGCTCGTTATCTCGCCTTAATCCGCAGTGAATCCTTTCGGCTTACCCCGAGCACGTCTGCGACCTTTTGCCACGGCGACTCGAGGATTCCTTTGCCGATTTCCACCTCCCGTCACATTTCATTCTCACATTTATTATCACCGATATCAATTCGTCGAAATATTTATCCCCCGCGAGCAATTCTTCCATCCTGCTTTGCAAAAATATTCACGAATACACGGCACCCTTATGATCGAGATTTTTTACTTATTTCTTAAAAAGATACCTTCCTCGCGTATACCCGGGCGTGTATATCTCTGTCTTTTAGATGGCGTCGCAGCATGGTCCCGTTAAGCTAGCAAAGGTCGAAATGGAAGCTGTGGTGCGAACAAACCCAAAGTGTGGAAGAGGGTATGCTGTGGAAGTACCACCAGCAAGAGACGCGATGATGGCGGAGGGCGGGGGTTGCGAAGAGAGAAAGCCGAGGGATGGTTGGGAAATGGGTGTAGGATGGATATAGGGGGGGTTGAAACACGGGGTTGGCTAGATGGATGGGCTGGTGGATGGTTGGCTGCTTGGCCAGTAGGTTCCTCATTACCGAGAACGCTCTATTCACACCTCGTCTCCTCGAAATCTACGGACGTATATAAGCCGCGCTCGAGTGCAAGCCCTTCGAGTTTCCTTCCACTGTCGGATAACAAGAAAATTTTGGTAATCTTACGTAACGATGTTTGTACACCCCCCGTGTTCTTTCTTCCTATCTGCATTACAGTCAATTACGTCGGATAACTTTAAAGAGCCAATTATGCGAGCCCAAAACATTCGCAAAAGGTTCTTTAATTTTCAGAAAATTTTTATAATTTGATTAGTTTAGAACGTCTAGTTTGACGTATGAAACGTTGCGCGATTCATACAGCAGCTTCGTGCGCTCAGCGATCGAAACGCAGAGGGTTTCGTCGGATTGTCAATCCCATGGTTATCTGAACGAAAAGAAGGGTCCGACGGAGCAATGTAACCAGATGAGCGTAAAACGTGCGTGCCAGAAGGCAAACATTGACATATGTCCACGTTACGCTCAACCGCAAAACACAACGCGGCGTTGTTAGTCGCGCATGCAATTTCTCTCCTATTTCGCTTGCTTTTCGTTTGTTTGTAATTCTTCAACGAGATAAATCGACCGCGTACAAATTTCTCTTCGTTCCGTGGACGGAAAATAATTTTACTTGCAAGTATTTTCAACGCACGTGGAGCTGCACGTTTTTTCTCCGCGTCTAGTTAAGTACAAAAACAGAGAAATACGAAAACGGGGTCACGGGATCGGGCTTCTATGCGACTAATGCCGTGATCCGTGTCGCAGCTCTATTCGGAATTAGGAGTGGGACACGATGTAAGTGCATTTACATGTAATACCCGAGCAAAGGCAAAGTATTACCAGCATTAGGGAGAAAAGCTCGGTGCCCTCTGAGCCGTGTCATAGGGCTAGGAGTAAATCTGCTTGTGCCCAGTTCCCGTCATAGAACTGATGTGAAACCTGCAAAGGGTTGCACGAGAAAACGAGACGAAATCGTCAAAGCCGATCGATGTACTAGGCCGCATTAGCGGTGAGATTTTGGGAATTCAACCTTGCTCTCTGTCCGAGGATCTTTTGGAGTATGCTGAAAATGGGTTCTCCTCCGCTTGGAAATTCGTTCGACTGTGTTACCAAAATCCCGAATTGTCTGGAACGGGGTTAGATGCAGCGGTACCTTATGATCCTCGTGATCCTTGCGCCAAAGGTGCCTCACTGAAACGCTCACCCGGGGCAGAAGTTTCGTTGTGCAATTTCGTCGGAACGAAGACAGGAGTTAACCAATAAATAATTACGCATCGATCGCGAGGAGAAAGATAATAACTAGTAAAATCCTCTCAAGGCCGTTGAGTCTTCAATATGAAGTTATTAAAAGCGCATGCTCCAGTAGATAGATTCGATGAGCAACCTCTTGAGAAAATTCCACGCACGTGCTGGACGCAGTTTTATCGAGCACCGTCCGCGCTTCATTAGCTACGCCATAAGTATGCTCGACAAAGGAAACTCGCAACTTTGTGTAATTCATTTTTTTGCGCCTCCTGTCGCGCGAAACCGCATACACTTGGCATACAATTGACATCGGCGAGGACTCGCAAAGCGCAGTAGCCACCGAAAGAATAACCATGAATCGTTTAGGGTGGTGTGCGACCACGTCTGGCATGAAACGCGAGCGGACGTTTACAACTGCGTGTTTGGAAAGGCTGTCGGCCCTTGTCAGCGTCATTGAAGGCCTACCGTACCGATTCTCATCCCTCCCTGGCCTCCCTTCGTCCCTCCTTCCCGCCCCATGATTTTCGTGGGCATTACAGTAGCTCGCATGGAAGGTCAGATTCTTACATGAAGAGTTCACGAGCTCGTGGACGGCATCCGTCAGAATACACGTGTGCCACGGGGCTTGTGTGCACACGTATATTAGGGAATCGCGAAGAATCGACGGAGTGGAACTTTTGCCCCCGGTAGCGCAGTCGACTAAGCTCGGCTTAACCATTTATAGGCCATTCTACATCCCACTGGCGTGGAGCCACGAAAATTTCCTTGAGTTCTGTTACTCGACGGAGAAGCACTATTTTTTCGAGAATTTTTAATGTAGTTTAACAACTTGGCCTGCGGAATTTTCTTTTGTGCACCGGTAAACGTTCGACGCGAAATTTCGTCCGTTCGAAATTTAATTCCGTATTCTCGCATTCTTTATCAACGGAAAAGAAAAAAGATTCTATATCATAGAGAACGAATTGTTAAAAGACCATTTTACAATGAGCTCGCGCGACTGTAGGCACCTTTCAATAGATCGAGAATAAAGGGGGCGATCCTCGAAATTCATTATAACGAAAGAGTAAACTTTCACGGTTCTTCAAACAACTGCATTTTTTAGAGTCGACTTGTTATCGACGAGCCGCTGACAAAGAGAAATCTCCCTGATTGTATTTATGAAGCGCCGATATCCTGTCACGTCGGACGTCTCGTTCTATTTATTTTCATAGATATCCCTCTCGCTCTTTTTTCCCCCTCCCGTTTTTTTTTTTAATTTCAAGCGCTCGCGTCACTCAACCGCAATTTTCCGCACTCTTTACCCGCGAACAATCGCCCTGTCACGGCAATACCGCGGCGGCCGAATTAATCGAGATTGAAAAAGTTTGATCTCGCTTTGACGTATAGCCGCTCGTGTTCTCGAGACGACGTAATATTGATTTGTAATGGCGAAGAAGTGGGTCATGCTTCTCGATCAAAAACGTCCGCCGTCGCACAAGAATGTAACTGAACTGTAAATAAGAGATGGGATGCATTCTTCATCGGCGATGCGTGTCGAACGATAGGATTCCATTGTCGAAAGGCGAATGGTTCGAACGGAATTCTGGAATATCGCGACAGAGGGAAGAAGATCGAATATGAATTTTATCTCCGGCAATGCCGTCGAAACATTCGGACTATGCTCGACGCCAAAAATTTCGTCTCGTGGATGAAACGAAACGGGCGACGACTATTGCAGGACGATTGTGTAGAAGAGAGTGGTAGGAGTAAGCTTTTGCACGATGAAACTCTTACTCACCACTCGCTCACGTGAGACCGTCGACTGTCCATTTGATGAACCCTCGCGGGGATACAAAGAGATACAGATACGAAATCTTCAGTACAAACTCAAGAGCCCGTACACTTGTGCACTTTTTCGAGCATTATAATACCGGCATTGTGTGCTGTTTTATAGGCTAGATACATATGGGTAGGCACACAAACGGATAGAGCGCTCATCCCAACGAAGGGTGAGGTAAGGGCGACCCGAAAATATCGTTCGGTACACGTAGGACCATTTTACGGTGCCCTAGCCAGCTTGCCACTTTGCCTCGAGGATTTATACATTGTTCGTTCCAACCTACGTCATTCCTACTAGTACACGTATCTAGGATCTCCCGGTAAAATAGAAAATAAATCTATTTTACGTAGTACGGCGCGCGGTAAGATTCGAGCATTAATCCTACGAATTAGGTGTAATCGTGGAGAGTCGGTCGATGCGCCAGCTCCGCTAGGAAGGAATATCCCGCGTTCCGACAATAAGGGAAGGAGGTGGAGATTGTTCCTGCAGGAAACAAGGGTGAGAATCGTGCAGTTACGGTCGAGCCGAGGCCGCGCGATGAAAACGGCACCCCTCGCGTATACAGGGGTGTGGCGAACCACCCCCGCTAGAATTGGCGAGATTTCAGTGTCTGCTGCTCGAAACCCACCCTTCTCCCTCTCTCAGCCTCTCTCTCTGTCTCTCTATCTCCCTCTCTCTCCTTCTCTCACTCGCCTCCACCTCTACGTTCTCCTGGTCCTCCCTCCATCCACTTTCCCTATCCTGGCCACCTCCGTCCCTCCCGTCCCGCCGTCTCTTCTTCAACCCCCTCCTGCCAGAGCACCGTCGGGCGTGTCACGCACGTTGTATTGTTGTATTGTCGGCAGCAATCTCGCTAAGCGTTTCACGGCGACACAGAAATCCCTCGAACGCGTTAACCTGTCCACCCACGTCACGTACATCGCACACACGGGCGTCTGTAAACAGGAGAGATCGTGGAGACGCGCTCGCGTATGTCGGGAGGCGAGAAGGGGGTTGCTTTCAAGAATATGGTCCACCCTTCGCAAAAAAAGCCTTTCCTTGTTTTACGCGCATCCGCAATCGGTGGTAACCACGGAACCATTTGCGCCGCCTTTCTTTTCTTGCTTCATCAACCGCCCTTGCGGTTCTCTCCGCACGACGACGATGTTTTTTCTTTCTGCTATCTTTGCTTCGTAGGATAGGTGACGTGTGACGATCGAAAGGGACGATAGGGGTTGAAAGAAATTTTTAGTCGATCATTGGAGTAATTGATCCTTCTCGGTGGGCTATTGTTTAGGTAGAATTAACTTCATGACTGGGTACAGCGAAATTGGTCGGCATTGCAGGAACGTGTTTTTTTGTTCATCGGGAAATATTTGCTTCGCGGTTAAGAGATGAAGTAAATAAGTAATGACGGGAGGACGTGAGTATTTCACCTGCGACACGACGATTATGTCATACACGTCAGTCGCAGAAATCACTAAATAGGGATCGGTGGTCTTCGCCTGGGTCACCCCCTTCAATCTTCCCTAGCCCCCTTAAAATCCTCGTCGGGCTCCATTAAATTAAATCCTACCCTAAGTTTGTCGTTGCGCATCGTCCAACGCCTCTTAACAAATAGAATCTCACTCTTACGTGCCATCCGCGAATTATCAGGTTCGACAAATGTGTCCCCTTCATTTGTACACGCTTAAATCATTTATTAACTAGCATTTCTTTTATTTTTTAGTCTACGGAAAAATCTCAGCTTTTTCTCACGCCTACTTTTTAACGTTTCTTCCTATCCAATTCTAAGTGTAAGTTGCTGAGCCTCGTGCCTTACTTTCAATGAGCAAACGTTCAGGGTACGGCTGCCGCACGAAACGTAAACGAGCCGCACTAAACAGATAATCGGTAATCTATTAGATTATTATGGGAATTAGTGAAATGAACCATAGGCCAATTTATTGGTCATAATCTCAGCTACCGCCTCCATTGTCGTCACTGGTCCTTGTGTTGTCGTTATTGTTGGGCCGAGCCGGCGGGCTCCTTTAATCCTGACCACTGTAAAGTCCTTTGGGAGAACGTCGGCTTCCTTTACCATCAGGTTCGTCGACACGCCGCTCCTACCGAAGTTCTTTCACTAGTTCACCGCCTATAGTTCCTACAAGCGCTTCCAGAATACCAAACTTCACCATTGATACACTCGAGACCTCGACAGCCCTGAAAACAGTTGCTTCCTTCAATTGGCGTTAACATCGTGCAAGGTTAACAACGCAAGACTTAAAATCTACTCCACAACTACTACTCTTCGATAGATCTTTCTGTTTTTCGCAAGAGAAATTTTCGCGTTCTTCGAAGATATTTAAGTGATTGAAAATATTTCAATATCAAGAAAATTCAGGAGGTCGTTAATTGCAGCAAACTCGTAATAAGCGAATCCTCGAAGTGACTCTGCAAAGCTGTTCATTACCGATCCTCGGTGCTTAATAAGGAAGGGGAGAGCAAAGGCGAGGGTTCGATGGTAGAGACTCGCCAGTTTCCACGCCCCTGGTGAGAGACCGCCAGCTTCCTGGATCGTTGTCTGCACCATTGAGAATTTTCAGGATGTTCGCTCCGACTGGACGCAGGTATACACACGGGCGAACACAATGGCGTCTGTTGCCAGCGGCTCGGTAGTATCTCAATGGGCCCTTATTATCGTCACTGTCGAAACAAGTTTGTGAAACACATTCGTTCGCCATTCATTCTTTGCTACACGCTCGTACGTTCCGTCAAAGCCGTGCCCGCTCGCGTAGAGGATAAAGGGAAAAGCCAACCAGAAGTGGAGGATAGAGAATGTTGGAGAACGCACACTCGAGAAGGAGCTGGTAATTGGTAAACATTAAAAATTCTATTCGCTTATGTGAAACATACATCGAGTACGTAATCGGCAATTTTTTCCACTCGCCTGCCCCTTCGTGCGATTCAATTGACTACACCTGCGCAACCCTTGGCTACGTACCTTCTCGCCCGTAGCCGCGAGACGTGTCGAGCGATGATTAATTATTCGGCTCCTCATCTTCTTTTCGCCCCGTTGATATTCTCTCCTTTTTCCAATGTCACTCCACGAGACTATTTCCGGTTCGACGACCTTTACGGCGTCGCGCGACGGTTGGTCGGCGGCATCGCACGCAAAGGGGTAGCTGGTTAATTATCCAACGAAAGTGGACTAAAGAGAGGGGTGGCGGGTATTCACGGCGATCAGAAGAGCGTAGAGTGTGTCGCATGGGAGGGATGGGCGATGGAAAGAAGAGAGAAGCTCGTGAGTGGAAGAGAGAGCGTGGAAGAGATTCGCCTCATAAACACTTGAAGTGTGACGCGATGGTGTCGAGCACACACATCAAAGCGCTCAAGTCCAAGGGGCGTAATCTCACGCCCGCGCGCCGCAAAGTTTGGCTCCTCCCGCGCCACCCTGAAGAAAGACCAAAGTATAATGAGAGAGGCCCGGAGTGTGCAACGCTGAGAAAGCGAGAGGGTAAATCCACAAACCCGTAGGTGCTCGCCCGGTGTCCCGTTGAAGGGACTGAGAAGGAGTTGTTTGTAGCTTTGTTTGATTTCGCGTTCACGGAGATAGCTTTCACTTACGCGCCGCCTACCAAGATTAAACAGATTCGAAAATGTCCCCGGCACCCACGGCCACTACCACTTGGCCTAACCCTCGTTCAACCTCAGATTCGAGGTTACGCGCGTGACTTGAAGCGTCGCGCGAGCCCTTTTTCTAACCATAGTGCGCTAAATCCATAGTGCCCTTCGCGGAAGCGGATAATTAAATGGAATTTCTAAATTCAAGCGGAACAACGCCGCGCGGAATTCGGAGATTGAAATAATATCGACGCGCGGCACGATAATACCTAGGATTTTCAGGAATCCACTCGTCGAGGATCCTCTTTGACTTTGTCGAAGAGAGTGCCCCGCGTCGTAGACGTGTAATGAGGAAGATGGCTCGGCGAGGTGACGATGTTGGGAGTAGGAGGTTGAACGGCAAGCAAGGAAAGGCTAGAGTAGGAGAAACTGATGGAGACGGCGCCGCGGTGGTGGAGAAGGTGGCGGAGAAGGTGGCGGAGGAGAAGCTCGAGTGAATCGATAATACCCCCGTGTGCGAGGGATCGACAATCGAGTATCGTCGAATGAGAAATGGAGCCCTTCACATTCGCTGCCGTGGCACCCGAAGGGTCGTCATTATAATACCGCACGGAGGTGCGCGCCTCCTTTCCTCCTCTCACCATCCTCTCCGTTCTCTTCCTCCTCCTCGTCCCTTCCTACCCATCGCCTCGTTAGAATCGCATGCAAGAATTCGCACTCGACCACTTTCTTCCCGTGGGATTCTCGCGTTACTGTAACTTTGTGAATTTCTTTCGTCGACTTCGTGACGCTTGCCACGACGCCTACCCCCGCGCATAACCGTCCAATTTATTTCCCCGGTGGAACAATATAATCTTCGATTATCAGCATTCGCATCTCGAGCGACCCCGCCTCGAGGAGTGCGTCATTATAATGTGCTTTGCCTCCTCGTTAAGTACTTCGGAGTGATACATATTTTTTCAAGGGGTTGCGATTGAGGATTATATTCCGAGAAAGAGACGGAAGAAGGTGAATACATATTGCATCTCGCCCAATGTGAAATTGATTAGAAATCATTCGATACGGACAATCCGTAGTCCTACGACAGTAGTCCCGGACGATCTCTCGTTCGTTTCAGCCTCGATGGAGCGAAGATCGTCAAGTATGCCGCTTACGCGAATGACTCGAAACGAATTGAATTGGGATGAGTCGATCCCTCTCGCGTTTCACGCAAGCGTCGAACCGTGTCTAATGGCGGAGCGAAACACAATGATCGACCGTGAAGGGAGGGCTAGGTGTCGCCCCAGTGACACCTGATCCCGAATAATTAGATCGTCCACCGTGGGAGGTAAAAATGCAAATTGCCGTGCCACTGTAGCGGTAGATCGAAAACTATTCTGCGCGCTAGACTCGAACAAGAAAAGGATAAAAATCGTATCGAAGGTAGAAATAAATTCCCGCTTATTCTCCACTACTAAATTCGTCGGTTGTTTACAAGTGGAATTTTTCACGTTCCGCAGCGCGGCGCACCGCGTGCGAAGTTACATTTGCGAGTTACGAACCCGTGAGGAATAACAGCGTATCATCCCTCGACAGCTCTGGAGGGAAAAAAACAGTGAAACGTCGGGGATGCGGATCGCAGCGTGTTTTGTCCGTAAAATCGGCACCCGGTAGCGCTCGCTCAACCGAATTCTTGCGCGGATCCTGTAACGGGGCGTGCGGGGCCGCACAATGGGCAATGCCAGGAACGCCATAACGCTACCGTGAGCACCGATACGCCGTCGGTCTATCGAGGGATGAAGAGGGTAATGAAGAGGTGTTGAACCGTATCCCATAGAGGCCAACAGCCGCGAGAACGGAGGGTCTCCTCGCATAATAACTTACAGTTCGCTCATCAGTTACGGGTTTTAACCAATTACGATGATATTAACGGACCGGGGGTTGCACGGAGGATGGTGGAAGGAAGGGTATGAAGCCGACGGACGACAATATCGACGAATAATCAAAGTCGGTGTATTCGTGTGCGAACGGTCGGATAGAGAGAGGGGGGGGGGAGAGAGAAAGAGAGGGAGAGAGAGAGATTTGCAAAATATATATTTTCCACCTTCTGTTTAAACTTCGATTTCACATGCGGCCCACACCTAATATCGATTTATCTGTTTGCTCGGCCCAATGATTCGATACCACCCCCGACGCAACGCTTCACCACGTCCTGATGACGGCTTGTTGATTTTAGCGCGCTAGCTTCAGGGCACGGGCGAGTTTTTTTTCCATATTATACGTTTCCTACGGGTTTGCCGCCGTCGGTCTAACAAAATGATCTTCCACGAGGCGCACCTGCGGCGGATCAAGTTGAAGATTCGAAAGCGCGTACTCCACGTATGTACATTCGGTAGATAGAAGGTAGGTGGGTTACAAAAGATTTCACGCTCGCCTGAACTTCGCACGACCGTTTCGTCGGCACTCGAGGGACGAATTTTGAAAACCGGAATCGCGGTAGGCCGAGCCCTATCAAAGCGGGGATCCGGGTTGGTTCCTTTTGCGGACTTTTGCCGTCGTGTAACTACCGTGGAAGAAAGTTTTCCTATAACTTGGCAGGTCGGTCACAAGAGCGAGACGATTCACGAAACAGCATGATGTCGCTTCCAGGTGTTAATAATCCTCCCCTAATTGTCCCCACCGCGGGGCGCGTTATTCCCATTAAACGCTGCTAAATACTTGTTTGTATACAACCCCTGCAGTTCGGCAGCACTCTTTGACACCTTCCACGTTAAGTAACGAGAAGGAGAGATTTCCAGTCCTCTTGAACGAAAGCAAAGGGTGCCTATATTCGGGCTCACCTCGCAAAAGGGTAAGAGGAAAGTGATAATTGAAAGTGCGGCCAAAATTTGGAGAAAAGCTTTTACACCCAGACGGATTATAGGAGGTAAACGATGATTACAGGTATTGACCGAAATTCCGGCTGGAATGATCGATTCGATGCGGGGAATGGCCGAGACTCGGAAACACGAAATTCCTAGTCGACGCTGTAGATCGAACGAGATTCTATAGAGGCCAGGCTATAAGGACCAGCCCCGTTTGATAAGAGACACGCAGGGTGGGCAGGCGTTTGGATGAGCTCGGATTTAATGGATAGAGGACAGATTCTGCAGATACATCAGAAGGCTCCTATCTCATGCAAGCATCAGGGCAAAAGCACGTGGTCCTCTCTCTGTTCCTCTGTCCTCCGACCCTCATGGTTTCAACCACCCTCCCATTCCATCGGATCCTCTCTCACTCGTCCCTCTCCCTAGCTCACTCACTCCCACGAGCCAGGCCAACACACCTCGATCCTCGCTTTCTCTGCCTCCCACCCTATCACTGCCTCTCTCTCTCTCTCCCTCTCTTCCTTTGAATCTCGTCATCTTCGTCGGCCGCACAGGTAGATTGCATCGTGCCTAATAGCAGCTGATGGCGCTACGTCGCCCCGTTGTCTCCGTCTCTCCCGCACATTCTTTTCTTCCGCTCGCTCGTGATATCAACAGCCCTTTTTTCTCGCGATGAAAGATCGGATCGGGCGTAGCGGTAGACGATGTGCTTAAGGGTCGTTTCTTTCTCCCGTAGTCGAGAGATTAGAGATCGGGCTCGACCAGATGATGCGCCCGAGAGATTAGGTCGTTCGCACCCCTGTTACGTATATTACACCGTTCAGAGGATACTGCTCCACTCCGTGTAATCGAAATATACGAACAGTGGAAGGTCTAAAGCGAAGTGTGCAACGTGAAATTATTGTATCAGTAGTTGGGATGGATTAATTGCTTACGGCAGGTGGTAGGTAATTTTCTTGTATTAAAGCTAAAAGTGAGTGAGATTTTAAGGGTAAAAGGTGGCTCGAGTTCTTATCTGCTTACCTATTTTTCTCGTTGCGATAATTAAGGAGCTTCGAGAGGGAAATATTGTAGAGAGTAAAGTACAAGTTTCATCGATATTGGTGATTTATTGCATTGGATCGAGTCATATGTACAACAAGGGACACATGCATATGCATTTTCATCTATTCTATCGATTATCTACATATGTTACTTTTTGTATGGTTGCCCTTACCGATGTCCGGTTAAAGTTGTCGTTATCTGTGAACTTTGTAAGATAGAAATGGTACGAAGTCTTTCGTATAATCGCCCGAATTCTTTTTTCTTCTGGTAAATCATGCCAATCGAACTCAGAGGGATAAAGACAAATTTTTCCAAACTCGTCACCGGCAAACTCAAATCAGGCAACTAGTAAAAGCCGCGAATCGGCGTCAATAATTTCTGTATAAAATCGGAAGACGTAAATAAAAATGCACAATTCCTACACGACTCATAGCGATGACAATGAGAATGTAACTAATTTCCTTCGTCGATTCTATTGCAAAGGTCACAACGGCCATAATCACGGTGGCCGCGATAATCGCGTTACAATTTTAATAATTACGATTATAACAATTATAATCGACAAACATTTCGTTAACTATCTACGATTTACTTAAACTTACTATCACACCGATTTATACATTTGCCTAAATATAGATAGATAGATAGGCGGCCGGAATACCGCACCTTTTCACATAGCCATGAAACACTTTTATCGGACCTTCTTCTCGCAGGAAAAGAAAAACTTCATAAACGTTCCACGTATCCTCGAAGTATTTAGGAAATAAATTTTCTCGAACGATTTCATCGTATATGTTACATATTAATCGTTTTGCAATCGTATTATCACCGGCGTTTGCGGTTCCGCGACGTTGCACGTACATGTTCGTTTTGCACATACAAATATTTACAACTATTTACACGTACAAGTAGCTGTCTCGTAAAATGTACAATCGATGTCAATCGACTGATCGGCCATTCACGATAGGGGCGACACCGTTAAAGCCTGTTAATTATGCGCCCTTGGTTTATCCCCCGATACAAGCAGTCACTTGCATTGTCCAATGCGTCTAGTTCATGTTTCGCAATACATCGGTGTAAATTTAATCCAAATGCCGTCAGTAAAATCGTTCTAAATTCGACGAACAAATCATTCGATGGACGATAGGAAAATTATGAAATCGATTGGGGAAGGAATTGGCGTGTCACAAACGGGAAGAACGTGTTAATCGCAGGAGCCGTGGCAAGCTGCCGTGTTCCATCGTGGTATTACCGAGACAGAATCCGTTACAGGTGTATTTCTTCCCAGGGAACTTGGACGTTTAAGCAGGATCAAAACGTGAGATGCGCGCAAGAACGATGACCGCGTGCCCTTACCGTCGATCGCGAATGATAATATTGAAAAGTAACTTGTTCCGCTGCATCGTTTTACTCTCTACGCTTCCGTGAACGCGAATTAACGTTTAAAATTGATCGAGAACGATCGATCGACGGGATCGACATCGGCGCTCTCGAACACTAAACAATAAAAATTCTCAAATTTTGTACGAATACTTTGTCCGTGATAAATCATTAAGTCTAGTCGGTTGTCTCGTAGTAGATGAGGTAGTTGGTTATAATTGGTTATAGTACGTGCACGGTACCGATTCCATCGATCTCTTTAACGACTCGTCTCTCTTTGGTTTGTCGTTGATTATAAGTAGAAATATCCGTCGGGATGACTCATGCCACTGCAGAGCACTCTTCTCACTCTCATCGCCAATTCAATCTGTGAACGTGAATTCGTCGAACAATATTACCCACGACGGGTCACGCCTTCTCGTATTACAACGTGCTTTTCGATGCACTTGCTCGCGCGAGTATTCGCAAGAAATTTAACCTGCCTTCCGTCGGAGGTCGATGCTCGAGATGCTCTTTGATAGTTCTCGAATACGAGTCCCAACGTTTCTCACTTGGGCGACTGAGCCAATTGTCCCATGTCGTCCGTGTAGCAGGGCGGGCTGAGAATTAGGGGACACTGTGTTTTCCTCGGATAGTGAATGTTCTCACTTTGTCACAACATTTTCGTTAGATAACTCGTGGAGCCTGGGGGCGGTAATAAGAAGGGGTTGACGAAGGAATGGCCGCCGGGTCCGTGATGCACCGCAGCATAGCCCGATTGCTGACTGTGACTTTGACTAGAGGTACCCAGGCCGCTCAACACGGGGGAGCCCGCGTCGTGCAGCTTTCTCATGTGCTTCTTCAAATCGAAGTTTCTGCAAAAGCCCTTCCCGCATATCTTGCAGGAGAAGGGCTTCTTGTCGTTGTGCGTGTGCATGTGAAAGGTGAGATTGTAGACCTGATGGAACGCCTTGTTGCAAATGTTACACTTGTACGCCTTTTCGCCACTGTGGGTGAGCTTGTGGTTCTTGTAATTGCCCTTCTGATGGAAACCCTTGCCGCAGAACTCGCAGACGAACGGCTTGTAGTTGGCGTGTATGCGAGTGTGGGTGTTCAAGGTCGAGCTCCGGTTGAACGCCTTGCCGCAGGTTTGACACTTGTGCGGCTTCTCAGCGGTGTGGATGATCTTGTGCCTACAGAGGGTGCTCGCCTGCCTGAACCCCTTCCCGCAGATCTTGCAGACGAAGGGACGGGCTCCGGTGTGCACCGGCATGTGTCTCGTCAGATTGTAATGGGCGTTGAAGACCTTACCGCACTCCGGGCAGGTGAAGGTCTTCTGCTTGTTGGTGGCGCCTAATTCGTTCCGCGGTCCAGGGCTCTTCTTACCGCGGTGAGCCTCCGGCGATATCGTGGTCAAGGATAACCTCGAGGAAGGATCCTGAATGGCGGGAGGTGGGGGTGAGCTCTCCGTCGCAGAGGAAGCAATAGGTGCTGGGCTCGGAAACGCTCTGAGCAATGGACTAGGATGATAGTAGAGGAGAGGATAGTGTTGGAGTAAGTTCTGGTGCCTGAGGGTCGGCACGTACTTCTTGAAGGCTGACTCCAAGTGCGCCGAGTACGTCAGAGACGGTATGCTCGAAGGCTGTTGAAGGATCGTTGCCGCTGTCGTGCTCGATGGCGGGGGTGGCCCGCTGCTTGGATTATTCGGCTCGGAGAGCCGCTTGTCCGGTTCCATGATCTTCGCGATGGAGAAGGTTAGGTTCCTACAGGGCGTAGGCGATGTGACCCGCTCTGGTGGAAGGCTCGTTGGTGTCTCGGTCGCCATTGTGCTGCCGGTCGAGAACGGTTGCATGGTAAATCTGCAATGGAAATAGAAAGAGGATCAGAGAAGGCTTTTCCCGCTGGAACCACGTCTATCGTGTTTTCGCATTTTCTACGGCTAATATTGAACTGTGGGAAAAACGGCACTTAACGAGAGTGAACATTTTATCGAATATTATTCGTGAAACGAGAAGTCGTAAAGATCGAACGAGCTCGGAGAGAAGGGTTTGAAGTAATGAAGATCGTTTAGACGTGTCTGGTAGGTTGTAATTCGTGGCGCGCACCCGCGTATGCTCGGCCACCCGAACCCACATGTGGGCGAAGCCGAGCGAAACATGTGGTAGCGCTATTGCGTCCACTCAATTGGGCCCCGCGTTCGTATAAAAAGGCACGAGGCTCGAGGATGGGGGCTACCCAACATCGTAGCCCTGACAAAGAAACTGTAGGCTGCTTCTTGCTCTTCCTCGAACGATAAGCAAGCCGTCAGGACGACGTGGTGCACCCTTCGTGAAAACCCGCTTTCGTCAGAAATATGACATTCGCACGTGCACTTTAAGAGTCAAGGACGTGAACTCTACGACGAGACGCGACGCTCACGCGGGGCGAAACACCCGACATTCGATAAGATATGTATACGCAATTTGTTCGTAGAATCGCAAATGGAGCAGCCTGGATGTTCAGGTAACGGAGCCATTAAGTATGTGGAACGTGGGAATGGAAGATGAATGGTGGGGCTGAATGAGACGCGAAATGGTCAGCACAGTTGAAGAGCAAGCTTCCCTGAGGTATCGTGGAAGGTTTGCACGTCGAAAAGTAGAAATGTTTGCTCCGCGGAATGGCGTTATGTTTGGACTTGGAATGACGGCTGGAATTGGATGGGACCCTGACGGTAGTCCCATAAAATACTCCAGACTGGCGAAACTCACTGCATTTCGATTCGCGAGGCAGACTCGGCTGCTAGAGGACGAACGAAGAAGGCAACCGTCTTCGAGCGAAAACAGGTGCAGAGGGTGGTATTTTTATCTCGTAAAAATTTCTCAGAAAAGTTTCGCGAAAATTCTCCACCACCGATAAAATCGAAGCATAACATTTCTCAACGCTCAATTTCGAGGGTCCAATAATGCGACAGAGTAGAAACGTTCCAATAACTTCCTTATTGTTCAATTTTACTTTCCGTACCCTCTTCCGTCCGGCTCAACTTCTCTCGGGAAGTTACGAAAGAAACGACCCCGACGCAATGTCCCTTCGGAAGCTCCACCCATCGGTCGGGTACCACTCAATTGTCCCGACGCCGAAGGCAGCCCTAATAACCGTGGGGCCTGACAGGAGGGAAAAGCAACCCCCTACGTGAGAAAAGACGCACGAGAGATAGAGAGAGAAAGTAAACTGCCTGGTCGGCCGCAACGGATACGCCCCTCCGATCAACAGAAAAATATCGTCGACGTTTCCTATACCCTCGCGAATTATCGCAAGTCACCGTTATCTATTACAGAAATACCTTCTCCAGTGGCTTGTCCGATCAACGTTTCCATTTCAATATTACCCATAAAACATCGTTTATAAAACAACCCGCTCCAGAAATCCATTGCACACGAATGATCATACGTCCCCTAAAACCATGCCCTTGCTCCGGCCCATCCTTTCTCCTCTCCTTCATTCGCTCCATCTTCTCGTTCGTCCTACAGCGCTTTTCGTCCACTTCTATCGCGTCCCCCGTTTCTTCACTTCACTCGCGCGCTTTATCTCACCCTCTAACGTACATTAAGCCCGTCTCTTTCTCTCGCCCAGGGCCCTTTCACTTATACTCTTCCGCCGTTTTTGACTCTCCCTCTCTAATACTAGTCGCTTTTGCCGTTCCTCTCGGGGACTGTTCACCACCCGCCATCCCTTTCTCCCTCCTCCTCCTCCTTCTCCTCCTCTATCTTCCTCTCGTCGGCTGCTCTCTCCCTTCTATCTCCTCCTCTCTCTCTCTCTCTCTCTCTCTCTCTCTATGTCTCTCTCTCTCTCGTTCTTACAAACACACCCTACAGTACACACAGAGATTTTCTTCCTTTCTCCACCGAGCCTTCCCTCCCGCGGTCCTCCGACACCCGCTATACATATACTTTAGCCCTTGATGTTTTTCTTTTTCACCCCTTCTCACCCCCGCGCCGCCTCCTCCTTCTCTTTCTCCTCTTCCTTTCCCACTCCCTTTCTCCCTCTCGGTCTCTTCCGCTCTTTATCGTCCCTCCGCACGTTGCGTAACGGACCGCTGCTACCGCCAGTGTGCGCACGGCGGAGGCCAGCGTGAGAAGGGCGAAAAAGATGGAAAAAGATGAGACGGTGGTGGGGAAGGGAGAGAGAGGATTGGTTGCGGTGGTTACCGGTCACACAAGGACGAACTAGGTGGGGTTACCGATGGACAGGCGGTGGGGGCTATCATTGTTACAGTACTTAACGAACGGCCAAGGTAATAAGTATCATTCCCCGTAGCCGTGGCCCGACGGCACCGGAGCAATTCCACCAATTTATATCAATCCCCTCGAAAGCATGGCCGACGGACGGGCCAGGGACCATTTTGTTTTCTTAATTTATCCTGATCCAATAAAGCTGCTCGATCTCACCGAGCACAGACCGATAAAAATCAATTCTCTTCTCCTGGGGAGCGGAGATTGTTGGAGAAATATTTTTTTGTTTATAGACAAATCTCTATGGGATGTTTTGGATGCAAAGGAAGTTCAGTTCGCGTGGTTCACCGAGCGGCGGAAACACTCGCGAAAGATTCGTAGCAGGCGTTAAATGTGCAAAGTTTACCGATGCAGTTACGAATGGTCCGAAGAATTCAATCACTCCCCGGTAAACTATTAGCGACGGCGAGCGGATAGCTGAAACTTAAAGAAAATTGAAGAACCTCGAAGGAACTTGAAATGGCTTTGCAAATTTACTCGTCCCGTTGTCGAGTCACTAATTACTCACTCGTTCCTTCTGTTCCACCAGGCCACCACTTCATTTTCTTACTCCGTTTCGTCCCGATCGGGATCGTGGAATTTATTAAGAAGGGGATCTCCTTGCCTCTTTTAAAAGTAAATCCTCTCGTCTGCGAATACCCTCGAGACGCGTACAATTAATCGCGAATGCGAATACATTCGTCGAGTAAAACACCCTGAATAATATGTTTAAGAAAGAACAAAGCGTCGAGACGTACGACTCGAACAACGTTTCCACGAGTATATCTCACCATTTTTCATTCACGAGGACTAAAAGACGTCTCGGATCCGAAGCTGCGATTGGCCTGTATGAACATTCCGGAGTGAAGGGGTGAGAGTGGGTGGCCGGTGGGTTTGCGTGTAGAGGCCGCATCAATCACCTTTCCCTGCCGTGAGTATACCTGCTCATGAGTTCGGGCGCCTATCGCTCTTCTGCCTTAAGTGGCGATAAGAAACAAAGGTGAGCCGAGAAAATTTCTTGTTTCGTATCTCTCTAATTTTCATGGTGAGCGACGGAGGAGAAAGAGGAAGTGCAATATTCTGCAAGACGAATCGAGTGCAATAACCGAGATTGGGTAGCGACGAAGCATCTTTGATAATTTAGCATAAAAAACCTATTGGATCGAGTCTTTTTAACGCGAACGCTCTTTATCGTTCTTAGGATTGCTCAAAGCGCGCGAAGACTTTCTACGTCGTGGTCGACCGGGAGGGCCCATTAGCCTTGGCCCTCATTGTTAAACTCCTGACACTCGGCTTTTCGCGTACAGAGGCGCGTGAACGGTTGACATATAATTAGCATTTGGGGTAAGGAAAGCTCGACTGAGGATGACAGGGGGCACAATACGCATCCCCGTGGTTATGTCCTCCGTCCCACGACTTTGCCCACAGACCCGCCCTTCGTGTCTCGTTCAGTCGACGAATGCGTCACGTAAGCCGATTCGAAATTAGTCGGCTTAATCGCAGACGGGGGTAGTAGACCGTGCCGGAGCGCGGAGACTTGAGAATCGTGAACGTCCGAATCGACCACGAAGGATTCGAATTTCTCCGTGTTCTTGCGCCTTACAAAATCTATCGGCCACCGATGAACCTCCGAGCGAGCGTTCGACTCGGAAGTCGAAGCGGAATCTCGAAGTTTCGGGTCGGACGAGGCGACTATATAGGGTGGATGATTTAAAGTTAATTGGAGAGTGACGCCGGTGGCGAGAGGGACGGCGAGGAATAAATTGCGAGTCGCCTAGTCGCCAAACTCGGGGGTTGCTGCTGCCGGTGTAGTCTCGTGCTATTCTGAATTAAGTCGTTCGGCTGTACGCCGTTTACTTTAAGTCCCTTGTTGGCAGCGGATCGCTTCGCGAGGCACTGCTTAATTTTAAGAAACTTCCTCCTCGACTTTCACCTCGGCGAAGTCTCTCCCCGGAATTTTCAACGATCCCTTACATAATTTACACGGGCCATCCGATATTTCCCGTGATTCGTGGGACCCAGGTTCTGCTAAAGCGCGTTTAGAAATTACACGTTTAACTTTTGAGTTTGCCTTGGCGGATCAAATCCATGCCGCTTCGCAAAATGGCAACCGTTCCGAGGGAGATCGATATATCTCGAATACCGAGCGTCCGACATATCGTGCCCCCGATCCGAATTGACGGGGGGCTCGCAGCTGCGCAGTCTACGGGGGGCTCCCTCTACCTTCCTCTCGGAATCGCTGCCGAGCCGGGACCACTGAGACGCATCTCCTTATCACACGTTCTTCCTTCGCGCTTCTCTTTTGCCAGCGAACAAATTACCCTCCACTTTTCTCCGTAACTCGGATAAATCTTTAGTCGCTCGGCTGTCCCAACCGTCGGCCAACCTTCTCCAGGAGGCAGACGATCGAAAAGTTTGCCAAAGAAAATCGTACGCTCAACAAAGCTACGTGTACAAATTGAGCAGGGCGCTCAAGCTGGCACATACGCGCGCGCGCCCTTAAACGGCGAGAACACGCGTGCCCTTCGTTAATGTATGTCCATACGCTGGGCCGCGCCGTCGCGTCGCAGCGGGCGTTTTCGGCGTCGTTCATATTTCCCTTGCACAATGGAAGCGTAACACGAGATCGACCGGGCCTCACAAAAACATAATAACGATCGCCGGCGACGACCATAATGGGAGCGGAGCGATAAATGAGTGGGATAAAAGTCAGGAAAACAATTGTACCACCATTGTCACTTCGCGGTCCTTTCAACCACCGCGCGAGTCTGCCTGCGTCATGCTCGCTTTAGTGAAAAGGCGAGGACGCGATGACAATCGATAGTTTCTCCAAACGAATCGTTATCGGTACACTGGAAATTATTATCAGATACTTTCATTCGGCTTTCGAGCTCCTTCTCGACATATCGAAAGGTCGGTAAGACGAAAACGATCAGCAATCGCTTCTTCGTCCTTCCAAGTCCTTCTCGACATATCAAAATGTCGGTAAGACGAAAATGATCGGCAATCGTTTCTTCGTCCTTCCAAGTCCTTCTCGACATATCGAAAGGTCGGTAAGACGAAATCGATCAGCAATCGTTTCTTCGTCCTTCCAAGTCCTCCTCGACATATCAAAATATCGGTAAGGCGAAAATGATCGGCAATCGTTTCTTCGTCCTTCCAAGTCCTTCTCGGCTTATCGAAGTATCAGACAATATCATACCATAGAGCTCGAGTAACCCCCGCCCAGACCACGAACTTCCTCGCAGCTGGTCAGAATCTTGGCCAACCGTCTTACCGGCACGTCATCGGCCCACTACGATCTTTTCCTCGTATGACGAATGGAGGTGCGACGGTACTTATTCACCCCCGTACCAGTACCAAAGCGTTTCCAAACACATAAACGACCATTACCAGCGCGTTCTCGCCTCGTTAGCGCGCGTAACGCGCGCACGCTTAACGTTTCTTGGCGTTTTCACCCTTAGCCTTCTTCTTGCCAGTAGCCGTCTCCCTCTCCCCACCCGAGTAATAGACAATGAGCATTATAAAACTTCTCTCTCTCTCTTTCTCTCTCTTTCTCACACATATGAGCAACGGACACAAAAGGTCGCGAGGCTGCGTCTGCGTACGCCCTTCCGCCGCTTCCGCTCTCCATTCACTCGGTGATCTCGATTTTGCGAAGAAGAATGGAGCAACATTCGATACCGTCGTGAGAGGGCGGGCTGCGGACGGGAGTCTGCAAAGGGTGGCACCGGAAGTCTCGCATGCCATTTGCCTCGTACGATATACTTATCCGCGTCTTCAGGAATCATCGCGAGATGAATGGGGGATCTCCTTGAGTGGCGCGTGCCCGGCTGCCTCCCGAGGAAGTGCCGGAGGAGCTCCTCGCCTTTCAGAGCCGTGCGTCGCTCCAAAGAATTCACCCGCGTTCGTCTTGCAGCCTACGAAACAACAAGGAAGCACATCGAGACCGGGAGAATTCGATCCTCGCTTTGGAATTAGCAGGAAAGTGTGGAACGCCGGAAGATAAATTTACGCGGTGACACTTTTCCAGACGGGCCAATGCTCTCGCCAAGGTAACACTATATTTATAGGCTGTTTTCCTGGGAGCGTGGTTTCGTGTCATCAATTTCAGACAGAATGGAAATTGCCAAGGATTCTCTCTCTCTTGCTCTCTCTCTCTCTCTCTCTCTCTCTCTCTCACACACTCACTCTCTCTCTCTCTCCCTCTGAACCTCGAAGCATATAGAAACGAGGACCAGTGTGAATAGCAACACGCGAGTCCCGTGACGGCTATTGGTTCCTTATCAGATATCAGTTATGTGCTCGATTTGGGGTGCGTGCAGCCTATTACATCCGTGATCCATTGATAAGCACGTCAAATCCGTCGACAACACACTCCACGGCAACCAAGCCGCCGCCGTCGCCAGCCATTGGGAGAACCCCAGGGCCTCCGTGGTTGCCGACTACTCGAATCGATCACGAACACCTCCTGAGATTGAAGCCTCGATTCAACCCGTCTTACCGCGCGTCTGTACCACGCGCGACCCCTAATCCTCTTCGTTTGTCACCAAGTGTGGAATTATGGACTTTCATTACGCCTCGGGATCCAGGAACTTGGCGGTGGAGGCGGCATCTAGGGGAGACGAGAACGGCGCTCTAAACGAAAATGCTCCCGTTCGAGCATAAAACTCCTTCTACCGTCAACCTTGGTAGGCTCTCAATTACGAAACTAATTGCAAAGTGGCGAACACTGGCCGAGAAGCGGGAAACTTTGGGTCGAGGAAAAACGAAAGTGCGATAATCGATCGGGATCATAATAACCCGAGCTAACCCCTCGTTAATTGAAACTACACGATTGATTCTCCGGCTATTCGATATTCCTGAAAATGTCCTCGATAGTGACAGTGATTAACGCTGAGGGGACACTCGAAGGATTCGCGTTTTCATTCCCGCGACCACTTAATCTCCCCTCTCCGCTCTTTCGTCGAAATAAGTAGGTATCCGCTCGATTCCAGCGAGGCGAAGTGTTGGAAAGAACTGGTCCGACGACTGCCATCTGCCACCCCCAAACCCCCAGGGTTTCTACGGGTCTCGAAGGTAGGCGGGAAGGAGAGGGTGAAAAAGGCGAGTGAGAGAGCAACGAGCGAGAGGGAGAGAGATTCTAGCGAGTGGCTTGGACGGCTCAATGCCTTCAACCGTCTCCTGTCTACCCGCAGAAGAGAAACTCTCTCTTTCTCTCTTTCTCCTTCTTTCTTTTTCCCTTACTTTCACTCCGTCCCGCCCCCTTTCCTCTCTCGCTCGCCCGTTCGCTCGACATCGTCTTTATTCTACCGTGAACCATCGCGCGACGCTTTCATACAAGATTAAATAGGATATTACGCATTAAATGTCGCAACTCACCCTTCGCCCTCCTTCCCTTGATTCGCGAACGCTCCCGCTTCGAATACGAGAAAAAGGAAGGAAGGAAGGAAGGAGGCCGGGCCTTCCCGGCGGAAAACGTTTATCCACGAAATATTGGAAAAGACACGTAACGTCGAGTTAAATGTCGGATTTGCGCTCGGTGAATTTTAACCTTTCGCTGATTCGCGTGGCAGGTGGAAATTGTATTGATGAGTAGAAATTTGTTGCAAGTGGTGAACGAGGAGAAGGGAGACGCGGAGAGCGTGGAATTGGATAAAATTCGCGTCGTTCTTATTCAAAATTCAGTTTAGCTGTCGTCGTAAAGAGGAATGAGATACGATGGTAGGATCCATTCGGTGGATGCTACCGATGACGCTTGACGGGCTCACTGGCACGCGACCACCGATGAAATCTCGCCATTTATAGCTCGTAAATCGAGAGTAAGGATCGGGAAGGCGCGCGCTACGGTCGCTCGACCGGCATATAAAAAATATTTACGCGGCCCGCGAGCCGAACGATCCACTCCCCCAATTTCGTCGGGACTCGAGGGCAGCTGGCCCGTGTCGTGAATTCAATTTGAATAATTCCATCGGAGTGGCGCGTGCCAGCAACGACTCGCCCGGATCTTCTCCTCGAGCCTATCGCCAGGTTGGCCTCTTTCCTTAGTCGCGAGCCCACGATTGGTCCATTCGCTCGCTGAGACACGTGGCCGGATGTCGGTGTACCTTCCAGGCGTTTCCGCTCCGCCACGAATAATACCGTCTCGCCGGGCTCCTACGACGCTCGTCTTACAATCGATCCTACTACGTTCACTCGATATCCCCGTCCTTCCAGCCCGCGTGATTCCTAAAGGTACGAGCACCCTCGGGGACTCTTCGGGAAAAGGCAAGATTCGAATCATAATCGAGCGGAAGCTCCGTTTAAATCACTTCTCCGACACTTTTCGGGTTTGTTTTAGGTTGGATTCGCTCTCCAGGCAAGATTCGAATTATAATCGAGCGGAAGCTGATTTTAAATCATTTCCCCGACACTTTCGGGGTCCGTATTTCAGACAGGATTCGCTCTCCAGGCAAGATTCGAATTGTATCCGAGCGGTGGCAGATTTTAAATAATTTCTCCAACACTTTCGTTATCTGTGTCTCAGACGGGCTTCCCACCCCGCCGTTTAACTCGAGGGTGGAAATTCGATTCGTGCCGATTCGGGGAGGGTGAGCCAACGAGAAATCGGCAGAACCCACTGGGGATGGGTTTAAGCGCGCGATCAAAGTGACCACTCGACAATTTATGTGATAAACGGCGAGGGATCGAAGGAGGGGAGACGGGCGGTCGCCTGCAGCGGAGGTGAGAAGTTTATTTAAGACCAAATCATCCTTCGTCGATTAAGGTAAGAGAGGGTGCGTGCAAGGGGACGACAACGAGGAGAAGTCGTGACGGGAGGGGGTGGTACGTGTTATTGCTTGTATTGTGGTGCGACCCCTCGAACCTCGTCGGTAGGGGTTGGTTTTAGTCGACAAACTCTCCCCGGAGATTTCGAACTTCTCCTGGCCCTTAAGCCGAACGAAGCGTCGCGACAGTGAATCGTCGCGAATGCTAGTTGTCGGCCAATACGTGGAAAAAATGGCGAAGGACGACCGCGGATCGCGTTCACTCCGGGCACGCGAAAAATCGGTAGCGGAAAATAATCGTTCGACACCGTGTATGTACGATCCTCCGAAGAATCGAACACCTTTCTAGACACCCGCAATCCACCTCTCGCGCCTTCCACCTCGAAGTTTCTCGAAATTCGGTCGACGAGGGCTTCACGAGCATTAATTATTCTCCGCGTATTCCGTCTTGCGCGTAATTGCGGATGCACACGCACCGGCGCTCTCACATGCTCGGCCACGTCTCGCCTCGCGTTGCGCCCGTGGCACGGTATATCGCGTCATATCAATCTTGCTAAGTGAGCAATGCATATGCTTATGTCGGCGGGAAGTTTTCGGGCAAGGCGGGGGCGTACAATGGCCACTGGGCATCGCGCGCTCCCTTTATGCATATGTATGCATATCGTATGCGTACACGAACGCGCAGCCACCAGCCGGATATATAACCACCTGCCCATCGAGCTCACCTTTACGACCGGTCCTCCACCTCCCTCCCGCCTGTGTGAACGGCCCTTTAAATTCTAAACGGGGGAGTAGAGTAGATTTATGGCAAAAGGTGGCATTTCGAGCGTTTATGATCACGGTTGCGTATTAACGATCCCAATTAGCCGAAGACCGGACGCAAGTCCGAGCGCGCTCGTTCTCATTGTAATTTACTGGGAGTCGTGGCGCGCCGATTCTCCACATCCTCTCCGGTATCAATCTCGAATTTCTTTCGCGATCTCGTTATATCATCGACTCGTCGTAATCGTCGTACCTGGCTGTTACTTCGACTCGAACTTTTTCCGAAGAGAAAAATAAAATTCTTTAGGTGAGAATGGAGAGAGGCCACCGCTCGTCGCGACGACGATTAAAAATGTTCCGTTAACGTTCCACACGGTAAAGAGTGCTTCTGCTTTCCGAGGGGAGTGGCCCCTCTTCTCGATCGTCTATGGGGATACCAGAAACCTCTTCCGGAGCCCTGAAAAGTACTCAGTTCCTGAGCAACCAATCTTATCTGATGGCAAGAGCCTGATTGATATCGCGATATAGACTTTTCAGGGGGGTGGTTCGAGCCTCATCCACCGTAAACCACCCCCGTTGGGGCTTTATGAGACGGGAGAGGGTGGTGGTGAACGTTTAGTGCCTTCGAGGTAGGTACACATTTAATCATAATCTAATATTTAAAAGGTAATTTCACGGCCTGTTTACTTCGCGCAATACTCCCCATACGCTTCGCTTTTCTTCCCCTACCGTGCTTCGCTACCGGCCTTCCCTTTCACCCAGCTATGGGAATCGCGTTTTCGTAAACGATAGCAGTACTTCGAACCCCCTCGCAATTTCAATATGCTTACACGCTCTTGTATAATAATCTACCGGAGAAGTTTTTTCGGCTCCGAAATTGCTGCGGGCAATTGTTTTTTTTCTCTCACCGAGATTCCGATATCTTCTCCTCTTATCGGCCGTGCAACGTTCAATTTCGAGAAAGCCCTGCAGATTTCCGAGGCCGATCGATTGATTTCTTTTTTTTTTTTGTAAATGCACCCGAGTGGTAGATGGCCGACGCGATAAAGCCCATCGAGGAAACTCACGCGTCGGAGGCGACTGCCATTTGTACCAGGAGAAGGCAGGTATCGCGCGTCGGTGGGAAGGTACGATAAATAAAATGTCCACGTGGCGGCATAATGAAAAAGATAATGTATTCGTTTAACGCTCGTAAACAAACCGTGCATTGTTATTATCGCGGGAACCCATTGCTATTAATCGTCTGCCGTTGATTCATTCGGTTTAATTTATACGTAAATTATACCTGGCCGCCCTTTCGGTGCTCAGTGAGTAAGTACGAACTTCCTGTTACCCTTGTAGCACCTCGGCGAGGTTCGCTTACTTTCCCTTTATTCATCGATCGAATTAGAATGCCCTAGACCATTTGGAAAGGATCTAAGGTTTCGATCAAATGAAACAACTACGGGAAAAGTGTCTCTCACGTTGGGCCGCGAGGATGTGATTATTTATCATTATCGAAGTAAAAATTTCTAAGAGAACGTTGCTCTTTCACGGTCGATGCCTCGTGCTAATTCGATAGTCGGCGGAAGGTTCGTTATTCTGCTTATTAGTCACGGTAGGTACCGGTTTACGTGCGACGTTGAAAAGGCAATCGTGGTAATACGTCATAATTTCCATGGCGTGACTGGACACTCCTCCGGCACCCTCGACTCCACGTTAACGCCTATACCAGGAAGTTTATTATTTTAGTATCGCCCTCTCATTATAACAGCTCGCCTCACGTCCTCTCGGCTAGTTCTGCCTTCACGCTACAAAGACTCCACGACAAGATAAAGCCGCGTGTATCCATCTCTCGTTATCGACAGAATCGAAGGGAAGAAAATCTCTCGATTTCCTCGTGGTCACTTTTAACCGGGAGAATCGAATAACGAAGGTAGCATAACGTTCCGCGAGCTCCCCGATCCGTAACAGAGCCATCGTGCACGACGACCCATCTTCCCATTTGAGCAACGTCCAAGAGATACAAGCTCGTTGTGCTCGGCGTAGCACGATTACAACAATGCTACTCAACTAAAAGGCACGGCGAACACTCATTTATGCAAATTCGCATCGCCGCATTCCGGTGGTCCGCTCGCTTCACCTCTATATACGGAGACACCGGGGTTCCTTTTTTCATCCTTCTCTTCCTTTTTTCTCGTCGACCTAATGAGCGTGATTGCGAATCGCGCGCGGAATAATTCACTGGATTCTCAACGCGGCGCGCGCGCGCGCAAGGCGGTTTTTGTCGCGCGTCAAACGGCGCGCGTCGGAATTAAGAGAAGGCGCATGGAATTATTAAGAATGAAAAACGTCTTATCGAGGAGAACGGACGACGGGGAGGAACGAGGAAGACGAGGAGTCCACTTTGCATGAACGTGAAGAGTGGCGACGAGGCGCGAGAGTATTATCGTTACCGTCGCCGGGGGCGCACCTGCCTAAAACTCGCATATTTTTACGGTAACGTCCACGATTCACAGGGGATGGTGGTGCCTACTTAAATTCTGTCGACTCTCTATTTCTCGTGTGCACCTTTACGCGCGAGCGACGCCCGTTATCCACGAGCGGGCGATGCTATCTCCTATCATTTCCTACAACCGGATATACATCGCACCTTTCGACCGTGCTTAAAATCCACTCGATTACGCGCAAGGTTTTTTTTTTTTCAAGCGTACGAGCACGTCGGGACGCGACAAATGACAGGACATTTTCTCGGGAGCGCGCGTTGCTCTGACACGCGGGACTATCGGAATAAAATTTATCGTCACCCATACGTTTCCACGGTCCCTTCGTTATTTTGCACGCGCGAATCGTTCCCCCTTGCGAATCAATTCGCGACATCATCGCCGTTGCTTCGCCGGCCGAATTAATCGTCACATTTCAAAAGGTTCGTCCGCGTCGACGGGCGAGTGCATTTTCGCAGGGGACGCAAACGAGAGCTGTGTTATGAACTCTTTATTGACCGGCCAAATCGAGCAATTAATTAATTTTATATACGTGGGTGTGTAACGCGCCGACGAACGAACCCACTGGCCAACCGGTTGACCCCAGACACGCGAGTGGGCTTCGTTATAATGCGCGAGACCCGCCCAGCGAAACTCTATTAAATCCACTCGAATGAATTTTTCATCGTTTTCCCCTCCGAAATATCCTACCGAACGATTTATCGAGCCGCGTTGACGTACCGGCGCATCGCTAAAAACAGCCTCGATATTCCCGTTGCAAAGTCTTCCGGCGATTTATTCTTGGCGGAGGTGATTTTTTTTGGGACTGACTTCGCACGGTATTCTCACGTACAATGTTACGAAATATAAGCTGTCTGCAAAAAAGCTCTTATAAGAATCCGTGGCCCGGAACGTGGCATTTAAACGATCGAAAAGCTTAAATCGAGATTCGAAGATCCGAGGAATGAACTTTCGAGTCTACCGTATAGATAGAAGCCTCGCCGGCGCACTGTAATTCGAGGTTGCACCAAGAGGAAGTAGAACATTAATTCCGAGTTACCCCTCGAATTTCCTTCAACCCCCATACGTGTTACCAACACACGAGAAACGGGGGGCCCATGGAGCAGCAGTTACCCCGAGGTGTTCGGGGCGGCTGGTAATTTGTAGTCAGATATACGATAGACAATAACATCAGTATGGCTGCCAGCGGCGACTAATTTGTTTATCATAACCTTATCTTGATTTATTGCGTGCTCCGCAATCTACCCGTCCTCCGAAAGCAATTCGCATTCCCGTCCGTTTCTCCGGACGTGCGCATGCTCTCATTGATTAAACAATCGGCTTCGTGGAACAAATTTAGAGTTGTTTTAGCCGCAGCCGGTATGGATCTACTGCGGTGCAATTTAATGCAATTTCATTGCCCGCTCGCGCATATACTCTCCTACGCGTCATCCACGCTAATTCCTTACAATTTGCGCCTCACGAGTGGCCCTTCGCGCGCCGCCATAGCCAAGAAAATTTCGTCGGATCAAGGACAATTTTCCTCTCGCCGATGCCTCCACCTTTTCACCTCTTCGTGGAAGAATCCACCTGGAATACGCTCCATCTTCGAGGCGCGCACGTCGAAAAGCTAATTTTTTAAAGAGCACAGCGAAAAGGGAGTGCGAACAGGCGGAGCAACCCCCGTGTACACTTTCTCTCAACTCGATCGTGCACGCAAGCTGGTGGAAGAGTGGCTCCGCGGCCCGGCTCGTATTTCTCGCCCTCCAACAAGATACCAACCACCTTCGACCCCATCCTCACGGCCTCGCCTCGACTCGACTCGGCTCGGCCCGACGAGCACGTATGTACGTAGGACGCACCGCGTTCCACGGTTTCGCGAGCTCCGGCTCCGTGTTGGGGATCTCGGTGGCGCGTAGACGTAAGGGCGCACTTATACGCGCACGCCTCGTATAACCGACGCCCACCCCTGTGTGCAAGCGCTGTAACGCAGCAAGTGTTATCCGACTAACCATCGCTGATCCTTAGCGCGAGAACGGTCACGGGAGGAGGAAGGAGAAGGAGAGAAGAAAGGATTGCACGGAACAGAGAGAGAAGGCTGTTGGCCAAAGTCGCGGATAGAAGTCGACCGCAGCTTGAAGCTTAAGGCCATTTCGACTGCGTTTATCGGACGAGGATTGCTACGGAATGTATTTCGTTATTTTATCCCGGATTACGGTAAAGATAGAGGGTGTAGGAACTAGAGAATTTGTCGTTTGTCGTTATCAACGGGACCGGGTAGAGAGGTCGGTTCTGGTTGGATAAGTTGCCCGAGGGGTACCGCACGAGCTAAAAGAGAGGAGCTAGGGAAAGTTGGATGGGCCCGTGGAACACGGGGCCTCCTCAAATATTAGCGCAGGACCGCGGGTCCCCTTTGAACCGAAATCCCCCAAATTTCTATGGCGAATAATCGGAGACAGCTGGCCAGATGCGAAATCAAGTAGCGTAATAATGCCCGGGAGTCTACGGAGCATCGAGGATAGGAGGAAAATAAAATGGAAGAGAAAAGCCTCGCCCGCTTGGTCCCTTATATCGAAGGATTTCTCCTTCCGCCCGAGTCTCCGTTCTATCCCTTTATTGCACGGCAATCTTGGAACCGTGTGCAAGCATGTGTGCAAGTTCGAGAGGCGTCGCCGAGAAAAATATGATGTGCCGCACCACGGAACGTAGAAGATCTTTATTGTTCGGATAACGCGAGATCTTTTGAGAATCGTTACTCGAACACCGCTGAAACGTACACCCGTATCCGAAAGTAAAAGCGTCACTCGACGGAATTCGCTCGACATTTGGAATAAAATTCAGGATTAAGCCCGACATTTAACGGAACCCACCCCTCGCTAAAAGTAACTGGGCACAGGATCGACCAATAAAGTGATATCTCGGTTTTCAGGCTGCGTGGCCATATCTCAGCGGCCACTACGGCAATTAATGTCGCCTCGCGTACCCTCGTTTTAACACCGCGGCGGTTTACAAATAAAAGATACACGGGGCGTGATAGGTATGCTAATCGCGTGGCTCGTTTCAAATTCGCTCGTCAGCCGCCGTAGATTCGTCAGGTGCGCTCGTAAGATCCTTTAACAAATTTGACGTTTCCTCGTTACGTACCTGAAGAGAGAAAGAGAGTGAGAGAGAGAGAGAGAGAGAAAACGAGAGAAGGAGAGTGAGAGCCGTCGGCTGGCGGGAAGCATGAAATAACCTCTCACGAAGCAGTCCCGAGTTTTATCTCACTTCCTAAAACCGTTGTCTTCCCACTCGACAAGCGCGGATCCATATTAGACTCGGCTTCGTCGCTTTGGTCCGCCTCAACTAAAACAAGACCAACCGACCTAGGAAGCCAATTATCTCGCGGGCCCGCGAATCACCCTGATTCAGACATCCGACCGTGCTCTACCGCCTGGCGAGAATACGCGATTCTGCGTAAACCAGGCGAATCTTATCTGCTCGGTGCAAGAAAAGAATTCGCAATCGCGATTTCGAGATCGGCAGCGAGGGCACCGCTTGCCTCGAGGATTTCCGACCTCCCTCGAGATTTCCAAGGAAGGTCTTGCACGCTGATAGCGAGCAGTTTATCCCGCAGGAGGAGCTACGACGTAATGAATAAAGAACGAAGCAACTCGCTCGAGTGAGCTCGGTGAACGAGGCCTTATTGGGATATTAATCGTCGTAGTCGGGCGAACGCCCTGTCCCCGAGTGTTTGCGCGAGCTTTCAAGAGGCTGCAACACCAAAGCTGCTGGGAAGCTGAGAACCTCCTCCCTGCTCCCTCCTTTTAAGTGCAACGAAACACTACGAGACCCCTTCCGAGCCCACCACCACCACCGTCGCCAGCCCTCACCCCTTTTCAACCCCGCGATACTCGAAAATCTTGCTACCCCGCTCATAATACTCGGATACTTCGGACATACTCGAACGAGGTACTACGAGAAGCGACGTACCGTTTCGGAGAGCCACGCCGGTACGTTGGCTCTCGTTGGCGGAGGCAAGCGTGCTGCACTTTAAATCCTCGAGAATAATGGCCGCTCGATTGCCGCACTGTTTATAAAACATGCCGGGGTGAAGTAATTGTTCGCTAATTTCCAGTGCCACTTATGCCGTGCGTCGACGTTTAGACGAGGTTTACAATTAGCCGAGGATACTCCGCTCTCGCCCATCTCGCACATGTCGATGCGTTTCTTAGGGTTGAAAGCGCGATGTTTATTTTTGCAAGAATGGCCTCCGCAGCTGGCCCATAGATTAGGTGAATTTCAAAGAGTGATAAGGATTCTGCGATCCTCCGCTTTTACTTGGACAAAGGTGGAGTCGTAATTGGAAGACGCACCGGAGTTACTGTGGAAATGAGAACTAGATCCTACCAGCGGAGTCAAAAAAGATTTCGAGAGACATCTTCGGGTGAGATTTCACGATTGCAAATTGCATTCGGACGTAACGAGGTGAGTAACCGTGCGAATGAATTCACGCGGTATGTTCTTACTTTGTGCCTGTATTATTCGATACACGCGAAATTCTTCTCGCATGAGAAAGCGGCCGGCGGCGTTTTAATCGCGTTAGCTGCGAGGTAAAGAGAGACGCGCTCTTGCCTTTATCCCATCGTGAAATCTGCCTAATTGCGACAAGCCGATAATCCTATAAATCTCTTCGACTCCCGTAAATCCAATTTCTCACCCGAGGATCATTCCTGCGTCTAGCTGCTAATTCTTTGTCCAAAGTAAAAATATTACAAGACATCGTCGTGGATAGAGAGAAGAAATTTCCGATGAAATTTTCACCGCAAAATCGTTTCTTCTCTTTATTATAATATTCCCTCGCGGCGCTTACATTCCACGTAAAGTGATATTGTAAAAATTGAGAGAATTACTTACGAGACGCAATGTTTTCTGCAACCGCTCAATCGATCCCGGGCGCACAGCTCCGAAATCACAACACGAATTCCTTTCCCCGGGCACTTTCACCAATCCAGGATCTTGAACGACGAGGAAGTCCGATTCTTATAATCTGTCCCTTAGATAGAAGTCTCCGATATTCTGCAGCCCCAAAGTTCTACAATCTTCATTGAAGAAGGCGCGTTTCCAAATTCCGACTCTCTCGGAGTTCTCCAAAGCGTCAGAGAACATTTTCGAGCCTGTCAACGCTCCGATCTTCTTACCCGATTACGTTCCATTTCTGTCCTCTCGTTTCTAAGTAACATCCAAACGTTTTCCTCGTCGCGAAAGCCACGAATCTGCGAACGGCCGAACGAGCGTCGAGCACCGTCGAATCGTAGCTCCCAGATCTAATAGACAGCTCTCATAGACCCACTCGAACAAACATCATCTCCGCCGTACTCTTCATCTCTCTTCCTTCGATTAAACCGCGAACAACGAACTTTCCAGTCACTGGTCAAAAACCACTTCTTGCGAAACACCTCCAAATTACATCCGCGCAGATTCTCCGGTAAAACGATCACACGTGCTCCTCTCACCTTCCATCGATAAGTCTCACGCGATTGCTTCTAAATCGATCTCTCGCACACGAGTTCTCGGCATCGATTCCTTCGTGCTGCTTCCACGTGCGGCTTCTTGCTGCTCCACGAAGATGAGAAGCCGATCGGACGATCGACAAAAAATTGGGTGGTCCTAGGATCGAGCCGATGGATCGCGAACGATCGCTCGGCTGGGTGGATGCGTCGTTCGCCGCTGGTTAGAATGACGTGTGCGTAGTGCCTGAAGCGCGAGGTCCGCGGCTAAGGTTGCAACCGGAGGTGGAAGGGTGAAGGGAGAGCTACGAGAGCTCGAAGGTAGCAACAACGACGGGGCGGTTCAACGGGCGGAGCAACGAGCAACCCGCTAACACGCCTACCTCGTTGCTCGATCGTGCCCTGCAACACCCCGAGGGAGTCCTTCATCCCCATTTTCTCCGTCTCCCTCGGACCCGCCACTCCACGGCACCCCTCTTCCACCAGCACCGGCCACCCTCTCTCTCTCTCTCTCTCTGTCTCTCTCTCTCTCTCTCTCTCTCTCTCATTCTCCACCACTGTCTTCTTCCATCTCGTCACGTTCACTCCCCTCTCCTCCGGTCTTCCTCTCAATGGAATCTCTCCTTTCCTTTTCGGCTTCCTCCACTCTACCTCCTCCCTCGTGTTCTCACTCCTCCCGCTCTCTCGGATTTCGTGGCTCGTCCCTCGTGAGTTACCCTTCCTCTTCCTCCTCCACCTCACCGTTGTGCCTCTTACCCGACCTGGCAAGGGCGACACCGAGCGCGCCGACGTCAAAAGTGCAGGCGACCGAAAGCTTCTTCCTCCTTTTCGGTCGAGCCTCGATACCTCTCGTCACGATCCCTCGCGCTCCTTTCCCGTGTCCGCCTCCTTCTTGGCCCATTTCGAGACAGGATTACGCGGTTATCGTACTCGGCGGCAGCGCGGCCCGCTTCACGTGCCATTTTCACCCTACCCGTGACGGATCCGTGGGTCGAGAGAGGTAAAGGACAGAGGAAGACACTTCTGTTAGCACGTAAGATTTCCCACGTAGTATTTTAATCCGGGTACTACGAATTTCGGGAAAATTCTTCTCAAGTTACTAAAACGAGGTCTGCGATCTACGAAATTCTCTCTCGCAGATATCGTTATGTACCAAGATCCTCTTATCCAAACGACAGTCCTCTACGATGGAGTCGAACGCGCTTACGAGACACCTTGGCGAGACAGAAGCATCCCCGAAAATAAGGGATGAAAATCGGATTTTTTTTTCCATCTCCCTTTATTCAACGTGGGTCTACAAAATGGCGTCAGTAATGTACGCCCATGGGGGCCACGCTCTTGCGCGCGTGCTTATTAAAAAATATTTACTTAGAAATATCGCAGTGAAAGGTGAAAGCCGGCGGTGAAATGCATTGAGAAGGTGCGCCCCTCTTGTGGAAAAGGCGAGGGGTGAGAGAGCCCACCGTCGAAGCCGTGCGCCGTGCCAGCATTGAGGAGCGGGTGAAGGAGAGGGGAGTGATTACGGATCGAGGGGTCGACGAATAGGGTAGCGAATGAATACCGAGTATGGATTCGTGAGGAGCCAATAGGGGTGCGCGATGTCCTCCCTCGGTCGTTGCGACCACGCCAATCGGGGGCGTTTTCCACCCCCGCAGGGTCTTCCACAAGGGTGGTGGAAGAGGCGCACAGCTCGCTTCGACAAACCTACCTGTCTGCCTGATAAAGACAGACAGACTGACGGACGGACGGACGGGCCACTGTCTTCCGCGACGGATCATGCCTGACAGGCTCGCACGGACGAAGGCCCGCCGCCGTGGCAACCGCACACCTCCATCTTCTTATCTCCTTGTCATTCGCTTACCCCCCTTGCTTCATCCTCGGCTCTCTAATCCTCTCACGCCTTCTCTCAGATTACGTCGCATTATTTCCAACGATATTCTCCTTCTCGCCACGTCGATCCACCTCTACCCGGCTAATAACAATTAACGGAGTAGGAAACAAAAGTTAACTCAAATCGACGCCTCCGGTGATTATCAACGCAGATCGACGAGGATCCGTGATTTTTATCCTTAGTAGCGATTCATTTGGGGATAGGAAGCGTGGAAAAGCGTTCGGCTCAACGCCCAAGTGCCTTAGTCCCCTCCTTAATTCGTTGTTTGCGCAATGACGAGCTTGGCGTTGCTGCACGTGCCGTGCCATGTGACAAGCGTGCGCGATACGGGGTTCGGACAACGGCATTCTAAAGACGATTTGAGATTTAAACGTGTCAGGTCGAGGAGCGGTGGGGGTCGAGCATCGTCGGATCGGATCGAAGGCGCAAATTTGCGAGATTTTTCGATCCTTGGGTGAATTCTATTGGAGATTTCTTTTTGGTGAAAGTATCCGATTGTTGGTCGCTTTTATCTCTCACCTCGGTGGTCCAAGTATGACGACATTCGTGGAGCGTCGGTAAGTGATTTAGCTTCGAGCTGGCCAGTGGAGCTAACCTGGTGCGGTTATCCGAGCGAATGAATCTCATCCCCTTCCGTTTCGTGCCCCTACCCTCGGTCATTCCACCCTCCACCCCTTGCCTTCTCCCGCATCGTCTCGCTCTCCTAACTTTCTCCATTGAGGGGGATCCTCCCCGAACAATATATCAGTTTACAATGATAAAAAGCAAACACGGGAAATAACGTGAGGAATTACTGAACCAAACAATATGTCCCCTGTCTCCTGAGGGACCCGGCTATATTTCGACCTACTCGCTCGGCAGGATCGGACGGAGGGTATGTCAACAGATTCTCATCGCTGCGCGCTCCCGTTTTATTTCCCGCCGCGAGTACATTGCTCGCGGAGCGACATTGAAAATTGTCTCATTACGGGTAGACCAAAGAGACGCCCGGTGGAATTTAAATTTTATCGGCCGCTTCCAGACGTCCGCGCAGCATTCGGCTCGGACGGTGAACTCGAGAGGACTTTCACGGAGTATCCTTTATGGACAACCTACAATTAAAGATTTCTCGAGGCGCGAAGAACGTCGAGAAGAAACGAAAAACATGTTTATCCTTAAAGAATCGTGATGGTACGAAAAGGTGTTCGTGAGAAATGCAACGTGGCCGATTAACCTTCTACGAGTTAGGACACATCACCGGCTACGAGGTTGATGATGAGACTAAAAATTGGTACCGCCACGCTGAATTTGATCGGCCGCGTCCAGACGTCCGGCCAGCATACGGCGCACAGACGGTGAACTCGAGAAGACTTTTACGATGAGTCCTCCAAGGACAATCTACAATTAAAGATTTCTGGAGGCGCGAGGTGCGCGAAGAAAAAACTGAAGGATCTTTATCCTTAAGGAATCGCGGTGGTACGAAAAGGCGTTCGTGAGAAATGCAACGTGCCCGATTAGCCTTCTACGGGCTAGAACACGTCACCGCTACGGGGTTCACGCACGTGGTGAGGCTAAAAATTGGTACCCTCTCGCTCGCGGGTGCCTCTTGGCGGGTGGTACTCGTGTAAGCAGTGACTAGTGAGGTAAACTCGAGTGTCTGCGAGGACGGGAGGGATAGAAGAGGGTCGAGGTGGAGCGGTACGCGATAGTGGGTGTAAGGAAGTAGGGATGGAAGTCAGGCAGCGACGGCGGGGGGTTGCCCCGAGGGGGTGGCTTTTCCTCGGTCTGAGCATTTCGTAGGCGATGTGCTTCCAGCCCGAGTCACTTCGCCCCGATTCACATGCGACGCCAACGTTCTCTACTTACATCTCTCCATCGCTCTTTCTCCGCTTCTTCCCACCCCTCCGCCGCGCTACCATCTCTGCCCCTTTTCTCACCACCGCTCGCGCCGTCTTTCTTCACCGCCCGGTCCCCAGCCCCTTTGCCTTCTCGTTCGCTCTGCCGCGTGCACACCGGGGCACCGGTAAGAAGTAGACAATTCACAATTAGCAAACACAAACAGAACTACGAGTGGCTTCAAGTTGCTTGGGACGCGGTGGCAACGGGCTTAGCCGGAAGCAAACGGTGGGGTAGAGGCTTCTGGGATGCGAAGCGACTAGCTTGGCAGTCCCTGAGCGTCAGCCTCCGCTCCAGAATCCTCTTCTCATCTCTCGGCCCGACAGAGACGAGTGAAGGCGCATGTATATTTTGGGGATAACGGGTGTGCCTCGAAGACTATCGTTGCGATTGTCGATCATCCTTCGCTCGGAGAAGCAGAATTTTTCTTCACTTCTTTCTCGCGTAAAACGCTTCTCTACTTAATCTCCTGTTCTTTGATAATAATGCACTGGAAACATGGTAGGAGGCACGAACGTACTCGTGAAACTTCATTCGTTGTCCCAACGTTCGCAAGTGGAGGTCCTGAGACGATTAATTATCGCGGTACGGCATAAAGATGAGAAGAATCGCGAGGATACTTTCCATCGTCCTCTCGACGGTAAGCGCGTTCCCTCGTGGCCCATTCTATTGGACGAGCACACCCGGTATACACGCGCATCGGGCTCTCACCGTTGCGTTGGAACACTTGAAGCCCCAACCAGTTACGGCAACAATAGGCTTTGTCTTCGCGCCGTCGGCGCTCGCAAATTGGTAGAAATCTTGATTAAAGGTGCAATTCCGCTGCTGCTGCCTACGGACAAATATGAATTGCACCCCCGATGCCGGCCGCCCCCTTTTCGCCGTTCCGGCAAATGGAAATGGGAGAAACATGTCGCGCCATACTTCTTAGCGACGCGACGCGCCGAGCCCGCGGTTCCTCTCGAGGATCGAGATTACGTCGCGCCTTTTCAGAGCGACTTCCTTTTCGCCCCGGCAAAAACTTTTACTTATCCACGATTAAGTGGCCCCCGGTAAACACTCGACGTTCCTGTCGACGTAATGCCTCGTTGGATTATCCTGGGTCCAGCACCCGCGTGTAACGATCCTCGTAACAATCTATAATGAATAACGAGAGTTATCCCAGGTCTTCTTATTTATTTGTCGTCGGGTCTGCTAATCCCATTGCGCGATTATTCGCCGGTAGGATAGGATAACTCGATGGTCCATAATGGAAGAGACGGGCCGCAGAGAAGTGGAGTAATGACGCGCGGGTATGCGACAGATGCGTCGGAACCTCTTATAATAATGCTCCGGCTTATTGCTGGGTCGCGACCGGCCCGATGTCATAGGTTCTAACGATTTTAAACGCACCCCTCGTATGTTTGCTTATTTATTTGTTTGTTTGTTTCGGTGAAAATTGATTTTTGCCTCCAATCACCGAAATTATCGCGTAGAACGTCGACGAGTGAGTCGATTTCTCGATCAGCCTGCTAACGCCTCAATTGGCAGGATCAGAACGGTATCGGACTGGAACCTACCCATGATGCCACTACGGACCCCGAAGGCTAGCCGCGCATATGCACACACCACAAAACTGAGTCAATTTACATAACGATAATTGAGATGTACATGAAAGGCTCCATCTCTGAGTCTGATATCATCGCCAAACGCTTTGAATTTGGAAGAGCGTACAGATTCCGTTTCGCGGTAAACCTCTCATTCCCGCGGATTCTTTATTTTCCCCTCACACGACGGTTCAGTGGAAATTTCTTTTTGTAAAGTGCCATTGAGATATTTATAATGTATTTGCTATTTATTTAGTTAATCGAAGTCGTCGCACCTTGCAAAGTGACAAGAGAAAGAATAGTTCGCATAGATTTTTATTGTGCGTCGTGTTTGCTGAATGCTGATTTAACTTCTGCGAGTAATTCGGCTTAGGTCGCTTCCTTACCAGCCGATAATTTTTGACATGAATAATATATCTTATCGACAGTAGTTAAACCAAATGAAACCCAAATATTACTTCGCACTTGAAATTACTGGAAATTGGTAAAATCTAACTTGATAAAAGACTTTGGGTTTGCTAAAAATAAATAATAGAATCAACAGAAAGCACATATGTGCGCGCATAATTCATATCCTATACCAGGCCAATTAATATAATCATTTTGAATTTAATGCGCGATTTCTAGGAACTGTATAAAACAGACTTTAATACACTCGACAACAGATTTTAAACTATACCAGTTGAATTAAACTTATTTATTGGCAAATAAAAAATTACATATAAATGGATAATAAATTACTATAACTATATAAATGGTATAGCTTTCTACTATACGTAGAATACTATACATATTAACTGTATATTTGTATATACATATTTGTACGTATAATAATATCATAAGGCACAGTCTCGTCACAGTTGATGTTTCGGCATAGGAATTATTACTGCTACAGCAATGTATCTATTCTTGCAAAGCTTAAAAAGTGTGCATCACATTTACAAATGTACAATTACTACGTTGCTAGACGTATCGCTCTACACAATAATATTCATGAGGCGAATGGATAAATGTGAAGCGAAGCTTATAATGAAGTGGGCTAATGCTAAACAGTTATGGTATCTATTAGATTCTTTGTTCTGTTTCCTGACAATAGTCGTAAATTGGTACTTCAGGAGGTTCGTCAATTGTGAAACGAGGAGCGCAACTTCTTGTAATAGCTACAGTGCATAATGATATAACTGATGCAGCTGCTACATGCCAAGAGAATGCTAATGCAACTTTTGCCGGTAAGAATGAAGTAGTATAATCCATTCGTACCATGTGTGCGATCCAACTTCCGTGAAGCAATGTTGTACAACCCCTCAGTAACATTACTTCGGGCCAAACAAGCTCTAAAGTAACGGCGAACGATGTTGTCCAAACTATCGCTGCTAAAATTGTGTGAACAAAAGAGTTTACACCCGCAGGAGCCCAAAAAAATAAAAAGCCTTCGACAAAGAAGCTTTGCGCCAATGCCATTTTAACTAATCCATTGCTCACGTTACGTGGAAAGTAAAAATTTAAGACATCCACTAATCCAGAGAAAGCAAAAAACAAATATATGGTAGCATGCATCACTTTTGGGGAAACAACGCCGATTTCTGATAGTCCACCGGTTAAAGTACCAGCAAGGCCAATTGCAGTTGCCACCAGTTTTAAACTACCCTCTATCGGATGACTCATCAGTTCACATTTTTCTATGAATCGTAAGCCCTTCATTCCTGATTGATCTTCCCTTGATCTCGGCGTAATCCAAAATTTTGCATATTCATAGCACCACTTTAACCCAAATCCGTAGAAAATGCATCCAGTGAGGATATATGGCACATAACTCTCCATTGATTGTATATAAAAGCGTTATATCCGATCCTGTGATTTTGAATCTTCTAAATAAATAAATGTATGACAGTTAAATACATACTTCTTACATAATTAGTATGCAGATTTATTCAATTTTGGTCACCTTTATTGGAGTTCTGCAACAACTTGATTTGTACTTTAACACAGTATTTTGTGTCAATTAACAAGGCTGTAAATAAGTTATGAAACTTCCATTAATTGCTTAAAAACTGGAAACTAACAACTAATGGAACTAATAAAATATAAAGGTTTGTAATAGTGCACTATAAGCGATTTTTAAAAAAATTTAAATTCGTAAATGTTCCTCTACTCAAAATTAATCCAATATTAGTCATAGACGGACATGTTCACTTGGTACATCGATAATCGATAATCGATACTTTATTTTTATTATAGCAATTATTCATCGATCTTTCTTTCTTCCCATACTATGCATCCTATGCACTAAAAACATTAATTTGCAACATTACGGTGAGATTTCACGATAATGTAAAATTATGCTATTTTTCTAACATTATTCACAATCGATGTATGTTAAACTCGATTATTTTGTATCGATTTTTTGAATATTAGACTATAGTTAGTGGCGACACTCTTCAAATATGTAGCAGCATTGTACGGAACCCGTTAATCAAGAAATATCAGCTAACCGTGCCTACAGTTGATAAGCGAAAATATTTCAAATGGTACAGACGAGATATAAGAATATCATATCATCTTGAAGAATACATCAGTGCACATGGCGTACATATGTAAAATTACATGACAAATGACTTACGTTAAATGAATTTGTATAAATTGTAAAAAATGGTTGTTAAATAAACGTAGAGTAGAAGAAAAGTGTACGGAAATAGTTATTTAAAAATTTTAAATTATATCCAAATATCGTCAATTTTACCTCGTAATACACGACGTAAATAGGTTTCTGAAAAATTTCCCAATATAGTTCAGAACATTCGGGAAAATCGACGAAATCGAAAAAACGCAATTTTCCGGTAAACCATTTTATTGTAACTCTGACGTGCCTTTGAAAGAAACTGAATCAGAATAACAAAGCATGTGTACATACTGTAATAAAATTAATAGCCACCACAAAAACTTTATAAAATTACAAAGACTTAACTGCAATACAATGACGATATTAGTGACATCTTCGAGCAAAGCAAATTAAGCAGGCTTCGCTATCTTATTCCTTTACATATTTTTTTTTATACTTAGCCATCCAATAAAATAATTTCTTATAAACTAACGTGGGAGCGTCAACACCCCAGATGAAATCTAAATGGTTAAACTTTGAATAGGGTATTCTGTACATTACTATTTGATAATTTAGTTGAGAATATAATCTTTGCACATCCTGAAATAGAATATTAGTATTATGTGATGATGTACTATTCAAGCAAAGTAACGCAATATAGCGACTAACATTGAAGTATGAGTCATAGAAATCGTATGCAATATACTTACTATAGGACTCGCAAGCCAATCGTTATCAGCATAAAACAATGCGATGGGAACACGAATTTTCGATAAATCATATTCAGGCGGTTTTGTATTATTGTAAATCTCCAAATTTGTCTTATCGCCGTAATCATACTGAGAAAACTTTCCAGACATCATTTCTTGTGCATAATGCACCAACGATTTTGTCGATGCTCCCGCTGGTGTATGACTCAAAATTACAGGTAACAGCGTCTAAATAAAGGAAAATAAATCGTCATCTTTTCTACGTGACATAGTTTTTAGACACAAAATTTTAGAAATGGAAAAAAAATGATCTCGAAAATAACGCTTACACGATTAAACTGAGCTTTATCAAACCCACAAATGGCAAATAGTGAATTTGCACATATATCTTCCTCCCACGTATCAAGTTCGCATCCATATTTAGCAAGCAGCTTTACGACAGAATTTTGTGGCAGGAATTCACCCTTTCCAAGAAATCGCACAATGAGCTGCAACAAGTCAAAATTGTTAATGAAATTGCAGTTTACATCGACATACCATTTTTTTAGGGCAGTACCTGCACATCGTGCGCATACGGAGCCACTAAACGAACGGGACTTTTCAAATGATTCATGAAAGCAATTGGTGCCAGACTAAACATTGCTCTCGTCATTCTGGAAATATCTGGTCTTTGAGACGCCATAACATAGAACGTTGTTGTACCCATAGAATGGCCAATATACGTCACGGAATCTTTTTTAAAATTTGAAACGTACGAAATCATCGCAGGCAAGTCATAAATACCCATCTCATGCCAGCTGCAAATAATAATAAATATTCCATTAGTAGGGTTTATAAAGCTCTGTGTATTATACCAGTAATACTTTCGTCAATAATGTACCTAAAATCCCAAAACTTGTAGTCAGACGGTGAAAGTGTGGTGTGCGCCTTTGAATAAGTATTACCGCGAAAATTTCCTAGCCACACATCGTACCCACGATCAGCCAACAAGTAAGCTAAAATAGCAAAAATAATTTCTAGAGGAATTCAAATATTTGCAAAATAAAATACTTTCTTTTGGAATCATTAATCGACCACTGAATAAATCACACATAACACACTATTATGGGCTCTAATCTCGTATCGTTGCATGAACGATGAGTTATTTTCAAACATTTTCTTTGGAATTTAAAATTGTATAAATATAATTCCCTACCGAGACTTTTACCCCTGCCAGCGACAACCCAATCGGCAGAACTGCCTAGTAATCCGTGTTGCAGGAACACAGGGGGGGTCCCAAAATTCCCAGGTATTCGATGTATCGTCAACAGATAACCATCCTCTGTCAATACAACATGAGCTTCCGCTGAATAACCGGCTCTTCGTATCATATCCGGCTACAAAAAGATCAATTAAAATATCCAACATTTGAAAATTGAATTAAGCATGCGCCAATGACTTTTTAAGGCTCATTAAATCATGACTTACTGTATTAAGATATGTATCCGGATTGTCCGTTATGCCGTCAGAAATATTATTCGAAAAATCGAATGTAGGAACAAAATTACCTTCCACAGAAACATCGTCGGACACACATTCGTGGACGAACACAATTAAAAAAAATACGTAAGCAACCCCCTTCATTGTCACACCCATATCCGTAGCTGAGCCAGGAATGAAAGATTATTGGAGTATAGTGTCAAGACAGTTTCGCTGGATGAATCGTAATGGAGCACCAACTTGTATAGTTTTTTATCAACTTGGTATACTATGTTTACAGAAATGAATTGTCACTGTCACAGGGTATATTTCTACAAAGTATAATTGCACTTATCTGCGAAAAGACACGATATAGGCATCTGCTGACTCATAACCCGATTATAATGCGAACGTAATGCCGATACTTTATTGGTACCTCAAAAACTGTCGGCCAAAGGAACAACGAAACTTGGGAGAATCAACCCTCCGTAGTAAACAAAGTTGAGGCACAAACGATATACAGGATAGAGACATCTTACGAAATGTCACGGTCTAACCTTAAATTTGTGATGCAAAGAAGATTAGCGGCTCTGATGCACCACCATATACTAATAACAATGGATGCATCAAAATTCATATTTAACAAAGGCATACGCAATCAACAAACATACGAAGTATAAAGAATGTTTACATTATAGGAGCAGAGTGTTAATTCTAAATTAGCTCGAGGAACGGCAGCACTAAGCGAAAACAATAATGGCAGCCTTCGAATGGACGCTTCATTTATGTGAATAAACAAGTAACTGTTATTGTTACCCTGTCATTACACGCTATACCCTAACTATTATTAGTTATTAATATCATTCAGTTCATGGAGTTGATTATCCTGCGTTATTAATAGTTCCATTATCGCATACCACTGATTGCTTTCACAATTCCGCGCCAAAACTACGTACACCTTTTGCATCGTCTGTGACTTTATTCAAGAGCACATGTTCTTCCGTACTCCAAAACGTCAAAGGCAGGGGGTGCTAACTCCCATGCAGCGCACGCTGTAATTTTGAAATATACAAGTGGACATAAGTAGTTACTCTAAGTGTTGGATTTTTTGAATTTATACGGGCCACCATAATAAAAGAAAAATGGGTCGGCTTGCAGAGGTATGTTTAAATTATTTATATTAAATTTGCGTCATTCTTGATTAAATGTTAACTTTACAGCTTGCAGGAGATCAAGCGGCTGGGGAAAGCTCAAGAACTTTTGTATTCCAAGATGAGGGTCATACTTTGGGAAATGCATTGAGATCCATCATTGCTCAGTAGTATGTATTTAACCTAGAGTACTAAATTGCATATTTGTTTGTCATTTACAGATAATTTAAATGTCATCAATTTATTCTGTGTATAGCTCTGACGTGGAATTTTGTGGATACACCGTTCCTCATCCAGCAGAGGCAAAAATGCACTTCAGGATACAAGCGAAGCGTGGAAAAGCAGTAGATATATTAAAACGTGGACTCGAAGATTTAGATAAAGTGTGTGATCACACCTTAACGACATTTACAGCGGCATATGAAGATTACAAGCATTCTACAGACACGGCACCAAATACTTAAATTACTCTCTATGGTTTTTTAAGATCATGTACAGAAAATATTCCCTAGCTTAAAAACTGCAAAATTTGTGCTGTTAAAAATCAATCAAAGTATAGCATGAATTTTTGTATAATTGTTATAAACAAATATAACTACTGTTCCTATTTTAGACAAATTTTAGTTCTACCTTTTCCAAGTCAATCGACAGAAGATTAATTAGACGTTAATTAGGGATTAAAGAAGAACACAGGGTATTGTAGTTTTCGTGGAGTAGACACGATGTACAACTTTATTGTATTAAACAGTTTCAGCTGGTCTTTGTGCTCCTACAGTTCGGTGATTCTTTGACAAGTAATCAGCAAATTCTTGATACGGAGCCTTTGGCAGATCAAGAACCGCCCACAGATCTGGCGTCAAATAAGCATAAGTTTTAGCAATAGCCGCATACGTCGCTTTTGCAAAGTTTCCAAGAGTACAGGTGGATCCTCTGGCCGATGTATAACAATCTTCGATACCCGCCATTTGCAGCAGCTTCTTGGGTACTGGAGCCGAGACAATACCAGTTCCTCTTGGCGCTGGAATCAAGCGCACCTGGACCGAACCGCACTTGCCAGTAACCTTGCACGGCACGGTATGAGGCTTGCCGATTTTATTTCCCCAATATCCACGACGTACGGGTACAACTGACAATTTGGCAAGAATAATAGCACCGCGAATGGCGGTTGCTACTTCCTTGGAGCACTTCACTCCAAGACCGATGTGGCCATTGCTATCGCCAATAGCAACGAAGGCCTATACAAATGAAAAAAACATATACATACTTTCAAAGTAATCCTTCGACAAACAAGACATTAGATAATCAATAATCCAATCGACTAGCTTACCTTGAAACGCGTACGCTGACCGGCACGAGTTTGCTTCTGTACGGGCATAATTTTGAGAACCTCATCCTTTAGATCTGGACCGAGGAACTTATCGATGATCTCGTACTCCTTGATGGGCAAGGAGAAAACATAAATGTCCTCGAGGGACTTGATCTTTCCATCTCTGACAAGGCGTCCTAGCTTGGTGACCGGTATCCATTCTTTGCTGTCCTCCTTTCCACGGCCACGGCCACGTCCGCGTCCTCTTCCACCACGACCTCTTCCCCTGGGTCCTCCACGATCACCGCCAGCACCGCGGGATCCAAAACCTCCACGAAAACCACCACGTGCGGCTGGAGCAGTGTCCGCCATTCTGAAATATTGATTTAATTTATGAGTAGGCCCATTGAACAATGGCTGTTTTCCTTTCACAACTAAACTGAAATATTCAGATCAGATCAGGTTAATACGGCCAATTATATTCGCGTCTACTTTAGATAATCCAATCATATTTGTGTCTACATCCGAACAGAACCAGTATCATCTGATCTTCGGGGTGAAAAGAAAGCAGCTATCGACGCTGTGCACCTAACCCGATTACAAGCACGTGGCCTGTTTACATTGCATTAATCTCTACTCTTTATTGTTTAAATTATTAGATATTAATGCGCGATTTTCTTGTCTATGCAGTTTAGAAGTTGTGCAAAGGCATATGGAGCACTTCATTGACATTTGAAATAGGAAAAATTAAGATAATTTGGCAGTCACTTACGTTACTTCTTTCCTGAGTATATGGTCACGGAAGAAAGAAGTGTGGGCTCTTCCGCTGAATCGAGAACGACCTCATCGATATATCTCGCGTTTCGATTTTGGCGCGCAGAGCGCACGTTCGAATTTAAATACTTTCGGCGGAACACGGAGAGCAAGATATTCGGGAAAATTCATAGTACCTCGATTAAACATCGAAATTTCATGCCAGTGGGTAATATAAAGATAAATAATACAACATTAACAAAGATAAAAAAATAGGAAAAGAGAAGGGAGAACGTTGCATGCGTTTTCTAGGCGTCGGACGCTAGAGTGTGTTTCGGACTCTTACGATGGCGTGTAAAGTTCACGAAACGTCCGCTCGCTCGAGGAGGAGGGCGCGATAGTCGTGTTGCATTATCTACCCTCCGTCCGTCAGAATGACGCAAAGATTTGATAACAGACAAATTTTATTGCACGTGTCAAGTGTCACGTGAAGTGATGCGAACTCCGAGTGTGAAGAATGTCAGCGGTCACGGTTGGAGCAACGATCGTGCCGAAATTCGTTCCTCCATATGGAACTGTCTTTCGAGCGGACGACACTGGATAGAATGGTAGAAACGATAGGCCTCGTATCATGTAAGCATCTTACCTCCCTTCCACTTGCTACCCACCGTTATCGATTTTTCCCCTCGTAACGTCTGATAACGCGTTAAACGTTGCATTTCCTTCTTGCAGAAAATCCGTGCACGCGCGCGCGCGCGCGCGGCTAACCAAGACTAACCCTCACGAATAGATGCACCCAGGTAGGGCGCACGCATGGAACGGAATTTCGGCGTAAGCCTAAATGCGGCCTGGCACTGTGGTAAGTGCTCGAGCATTCTACAAATGTCACGTAGATTTTTCTACGTTACTCACTTCGTTCACTTTCAACATTTAAATCGCTATGTTGAACTACCTTACAGTATCATAATACTCCATAAAGAAAATTCATAGATGTAATACTATAGTGTAGAATCCATTGAGTAGCAATGGTCCCCAAGATTTTTTTTTTGTAACATCTAAAACTGTGACGTTCTTTGGGAGTCTTTGGAAATTTTTATACATCACACACAGTGGACCTCCTTTAGTTTTTACAATATTCTCGCGCATACCTTAAATCGATTGGTTTTGCAGATGAAGCGGAGAACGAGGGCACGGGAGTATCATTCGAAGGAATTGGAACGTGTGCGATAGAAGAATGGCAGGCGGGGTGCGAGTACCGGTGAAGTACGACGACTCATAAAACCCTTAAAAAATGGAGCTGAGAAAGCCCTTGCCGAAGCGGGTGGTATGCGTCGCCTGCTGCGTCATGGTGGCACTTTGGATATTTTTATTAAGTAATTCACGCGCGGTTAATGATCTCACGCACGAGGGTGTATCATCGCAAAGAACAAGATCTCGGGATAATTATTATCAAGACGTTCACCAGGATGCGGGTCGTCACGCTAGCGAGTACAATCCCAAGGTCACCAAGGTCCACGTGGTGTCCTTGTGGAACGGTTATTGGAACGACACGTTGAATTCCATGCCCAAGTATCAGGTGCTGAGACAACAGGGTCTCATTCCCAGCAGACAATTGCCCACGGCGCTGATAATCGGCGTGAAGAAAGGCGGTACCAGGGCACTCTTGGAATTTCTCCGACTGCATCCAGCGATTCGTGCCGCCGGTTCCGAGGTACACTTCTTCGATCATCATTACTCCAAGGGATTTCAATGGTACAGGTAAGCCTACGTAGAGTCGGAATTTTCAAAAATATGCATTGGAGTTTTTTTGGTAATAATACACTCTCGACGTTACAATTTACAGGCACCGAATGCCACCCACTCTCGTGGGACAAATCACCATGGAGAAAACCCCGTCGTACTTCGTGACCGGTGAAGTGCCCAGAAGAGTGCAATACATGAATCCAGGAATGAAATTAATCGTGGTTGTGAGGGATCCGGTGACCAGAGCGATATCTGATTACACGCAGGTGAGAAGCAAGCGCACCAAAATGCCCAGATTCGAGGACCTCGCGTTTCTTAACGGATCCAAAGTCGTGGACACGTCCTGGGTACCTCTGAGGATTGGCGTCTACGCTCGTCACTTGGAGAGATGGCTGCAGTACTTTCCGTTGCGCCAATTGCTTTTCGTTTCTGGGGAACGTCTCATCGCAGATCCTGCGATCGAGATGACCAGGGTGCAGGATTTCTTGGGTCTCAAGAGAGTGATCTGCGAGAAGCATTTTTATTTCAACGCGACCAAGGGTTTCCCGTGTCTGCTGAAGTCCGAGGAACGGTCCACGCCTCATTGCTTGGGTGAGTTTATCCGTAGAATGAGTCGAATTTTCACTTTGTAGAATCTAATGAAACTCTGTTTTTGCTTTCAAGGCAAGAACAAAGGACGCAACCATCCACGCATTGATTCTACCGCCATTCAGCGCCTGAGGGACTTTTACCGACCGTTCAATCAGCGCTTCTATCAATTAACCGGCATGGATTTTGGGTGGTCGTGAGAGGATTTTTAGATAAGCGCATGCCTGCACAATATACATATCGTAGAGGGAGGGAGAGAGAGAGGGAAAGGAAATGCAGTCAATTTACATCGTACGTAAGTGGCACATCGATAATACGAACACCAATCGAATTATTCGACTCCGATAGCTCTAGAAACTTTTCGCATGATTTTCTTCCGCCTCGTTAGTCTTTTTGAGAATGATCGCGGTAAAGGAGAACACCATTACTAAGGATTTAGACATTGCAATAGTAATATGTATCGAAGACAGCTTGCCTAGGTAGATATGACATAGGATTAATTCATGATTAGAGATGAATTAGAATTGTCAAAAAATCGAGACGTAAGCTTTGATAGGAAATATTTGAAAGCGTTAGGGATTACTCAATCCTAAGAATTTGCGGGTGTCGCAATTAACAGATTGCTTTAATTTATATTTATCATGTAAACAATAGGCTGCAATAGTACAAAAGAAATTTACATCACGTCCATCTTACTCGATATATCAATAATTCACTAATCATGATTTACACATTTGGTTGTAATTATACGTAGAGTTTCTAATCCTATATTCAGTCGCACAAATTTCCTGACTTTCAAAATGTATAACTTTAGTCCCGTAATACCAAAAAGAAATACTAGTAATAGAAACGTTTCGATTCGTATGAAATAATAGCGAGATTAAAAAAAAGTTAACACTGCCCAGCTGAGCAGTGCGTCGTATAGGATAAGTAGGAAGAATAACAAAGAAGTGAGTGATCAGTAATAACATAGCTTAATGACAAAACAAGCAAAGAGTATTATTTATTTGACGAAGAGTGGGAACTTGCTCTGCCCTTAGGCAACATTCAATACTTTGCTCAATTAGTGAAGGATCTTCGAATTTCCAAATAAATCAAAATTTATCCTCGAAGAATCCTCGAAAACGAGGTGAAGGTAGGAGCTGGCTGTGGCTGTGCGTATGTTAAAAGCGTAATTGTAAATTTACAATTTACGCGAACAGAAGTAAAGAGAGAATTTCGATAGAACGACTATATACCAAAGACGTCAAAAAATCACGAACATATGTTCATTTTTTTTTCTCACGTCTATTCACGTGTCTATTGTGAATGTTTAACAAAGGTATATAGACACTTTTGAAACACCATAGTGAAAGTCGAATACACGGTACCTATCGAATTACAGTTGTACTTAAAATGAATTGTTTATTTATCGAATGCGAGGCTTTGGTTGTGATAGAGTAATATCGACGATCCATATCGATCCTACATATAGATATATCCTAAGCTTAGTAGACATATCACTTGTAGACTGACAATATAATATTATCTCTTGCTTCTTTCCATTAGAGCTTTCAATACTTTCCTTTACGCCCTTTCGCGTGAGAATAATAATATGAATCTTATTGTCTATTCGTTTCGAGGAGCCTTACAATTGAACTTTTAACGGGGAGAAATTGTAATATTCATAAGGCATACGAGTGAGAGTGCTCGACAGCTAAAAAGATATCAGAAAATTTATGTGACGGCTTAAGGAACAAAATTTTATGCTGCGAGAATGCGAGAACACATGTGAGATTACAAAGGTGCTGTTTTCCATAGTTCTACAAGTACAACGGTACATATAGTTTGCGAATAATAATAATAATAATGATAATTATAATCTATTGTAACTGATAAGGTCTAATTCTATCTCTTGCAATATTTTTCCGATTATTTGGTCCACTTTTATATACCGCTTCAGCAACGAATATAAATACTTCAGTCTTCTTTCGAACTATGACATTTATTAAGAATCTAAAACAACCATTCTGTTTTCTCTCGTAATGTCCGAAAAATGCATATCTCAGCATATCGCTCTTTAACATAGACTTATGAATATTATCTGTGTTATAAAAAAAGGATTAGATCCGATTAGTATTTACTTCTGCAACGAACGAGGATCTAAAATTATTGTAAAAGTAGGATTAGGTTAGTATTAAACGAGAGAAGTATTAACGATCCGATCGCCGCACAATTATCGATTATAATATTTTCTCAATAGAGTCGTTTAGCTCACCGCTGCCACTTTTTGGCCAAATAGTGAAATAAGCGAACTTACGAGTGCATTAATAAATTTATGAATACTTACAGTGACTCGTCACTGGTCGATCATCGCTGCAGTTCTGAGATTAGACTCGACCGATTACCTTAGGCTAGGTCTGCACAATCATTCGAAGAAAAGCAGTGAATCTTTGAATTTTTATTTGCAAGGTTGTGCAAACCCGCCATAGGCGTTCCATCCGCTGGAAACAAATGCCCGTTAATAGCGTAATTAATTGATAGTCAGAACTCTAGAAGTAAGAGTGGCGAGAGAAACGAGAAGCAACAAGGATGTAACAATGCATTAACCGAGCCTGTGTAAATCGAACAATATTATGGTTACAAATAAATTATGTACAATACGGCGTGCATTATTAATATTCTTCGTCCCTGGTGGTTCCGTAATTTACGAGAATTTATATTATGTATATAGAATTTATATTTACATTATAACGATTCGCGAGATTACTGCGAACAATCATTCAACAACTTTTCCTGCTATACCTACAGATAGAAGACAGACACATAAATTACACAGCTTGAGAATCAGGATCATCAGAATGATCATTTTATTCGCGCACAATGAAAAATTCAACGGCTTAAGAACTATTGCCTCTCCTTCACATTTGTTCAATTCAATTGAGCTTTAAAAACGCATAAAACTCTATTTACAATAAACCGGTTGTGAGCTAGTAGTGGCACAAGCAGCTCACGCAGCCAGCCGATTAGAGTTCCCTTCTTAACTCTCTCAATCGACCGATTTCACTTGCACCCGCTCGTATTTACAATTACATTTGTAATAAATTTTACAATTAGCTCGGCCCTCGTGCGACCAAATCCGCGCGCGGAAACTTGGTCGCCGAGCTTGGCAACGAGATCTTCGATAAAATTTACAAAGGTGCGTCTATGTTACAATTTGCCTGCCCCTGGACTTTCGATTCCTCCGGACGATCGAAAGCGGAAGTCGGGCAGTGAGGAACGGTGAACGTGACTCGGACGAATTCGAGCACGCGATTAAATCTACGTGAGAACCTTTTCGAGGGATCCTGAACGAGGCGCACCCGCATGCGTATCGATTATGCAAACGAGATCGAAGTTGATCTCCAATATTCTACGAATTACAGACCGATTCGATTCTCCGCGTACCCCGCCTTTAAGCAAGCTCTTGTAAAAAAGAAAAAAAGACAATGAAGAAAAGCATTTTCGCGCGCCTCAAGCGAGCCCCTTAGGAGTTATAGGACGAGTAGAAAACGTGAGTGTTCCCTACTCGAAATACTGTCGGTAATAAACGGGACTTAATTAACTGAAGAATTAATCGTCATCGATCGTCGAGTGGTCGAGCGGATTCACAGAGAAGCGAGAAACTCGTGTCGAATTCCCATTTCTTTCTTTTTTTTTCCTCTCTTAAATCTCTGCGTCCAGCGCTCTTCCCCTACCCTACCCTCGAATCGTCAAGATCGTTCGCTACTATCGAAGTAACTTGACTCGGTGAGTTCGATGGACAATTGTTTCTTCCACGCTTAATTTAATTTCTCCAGGAGAATTGAGACCCCCAAACAAACGGACGATTGCACCTTGCTTCGATTAACATTCTGTCTCTTGCTTCCTGCCAGATCACTTCTCACTCGCGGCTACAACGTGCTTGGCTAATCTCGATTAGTCTCTGACATTGATTCACTCAGATCTCTTAAACTCCTCTCAGCCCTTTCGCGTTAAAAAAATTTCTATAAAATTCGAGAAACGTTCGTCCCTTGTTTTTCAAGGAAGGAAGAATGCACGTAAGAACACCGTACCGACGTTCTTCGATACCCAGCAATCGCGGCGAACATCGAACACTCGAAGTCTCTGTCTTTCGCGAAATTTCCTCATTTCGCTCATTCAAATTTCGTGTTAACGATCAAGGCTCCACTGTTATACGGAGAGGACTTCTTGCTTGAGCTGCTTCAAGTAGCCCCTCTCCTTTAAGAGATCGTCGAGGCCATCTTCCGCGTAGTAAACTGTAAAGTCCGTAGGTGCAACCCCCTCGAAGACCGAGTAAACGGATGGTTTGAGATTGTAGAAGAAGAGTGGTTGTCCTCTGCTAGCGAAGTCCTTGGTGAGGCTCTCGATTACCGTGGCGGCAGTGAAGTCGGCGCCGTAAATGTGCGTGCAATCGATTACGACGGGCGTCGCGATGCTGCCTGCCCTGCGACTGTACTTCGTCACGAGATTTCGCACGTAATCCACCGATGGGAAAATCAGACAGCGATCGGGTGTCAGCATGAGGTAGTCGATGCCACGACGTGTCTGAAAATCGAAGAGTTTCAATTCATAAATGACAGAAGTTTTTTTCTCGTTCTTCTTAACCGTTTGAGTGCGGAGGAGTGCGACAACCACACAAAAACAGCCCTATCGCGCTCTTCCGCAGTCAAATGGTTAAGCCGCGTCCAGACTTGCAAAATTTTACGTTGGACGTTGAATCTAGAATACGACGCAAATATTTCTGCCATAAGTCTGGACGCCGCTTTACGAAGCACAGGTCGAGCTTCTCTTACCTGCAGCTTTTCCACAGAAATCTTTGGTCTTGCAGCGTGGTACAGGATGAACAACACGTTGATACCGACTCCGCAGAGAATTCCAATTTCCAATTGCAATACTAGACAGGCCACGAACGTGCCCAGCCCTGGTATGAGGTCGGATTCTGAAAATTATTTTCGTTTATCGTAACTCGTTTCTACGCAAGCCACGTCTATTTCTTTCTTTAACGGAATGCTCACTCTTCGTTCGCCACATGGGCTTGACGACCTTCACCTCAACCATGAAGATAACAGCCGCTATGATGATCGCGGCCAAAGTTGCCTTGGGGATATAACTGAAGTAGGGAGTGAGGAAGAGAAGAGCCAAGATCACCAGGGCACCTGTGAGAAATTTCAAAGGTCAATGTCACGGGTGGAAATTCCTTTCATAGCGGGGCAAGGAACAACGAGCGATGCGAGAAGATAAAGGAACTCGGCGCGCATTGTGCTCGCCTACCGCGGCCGTCACACTTGCATTTGGTTAGATAAAAAGAATTACACCTACGTTGCGTAACAGGCTTTTGCGCGCTCGATCACCTGGCAGTGCGTACCTCGATACCGCTCTTACGACGAATATTAAACGTGCAATTCAAACAGCTCGAACTTTCTCTAATCAAATTCGACGTTGCAAAAATTTTCCAGACGATTCAACTTTTGATTTTCAACTTACCGGTATAAAGGCCACCCAAGGGGGTCCTCACGCCTGACGCGTTGTTCACGGCACTCCTGCTGAGGGATCCGGTACCAGGAAACGCTTGCACAAAGGAATTTCCAATATTCGACATACCAATCGCAATCAGCTCCTGAGTAGCATCCACGGACTTCCCATTAGCTGAAAATGATTTATTCCTCGTTAGTATTATTCGATCGTAGAATAAAAGCCTCGATCGAAGAATCGTAAGTCTCACCGAACGCTTTGCATATGGCAATATCCTCCATGAGGGAGATCAGAGGTAAAACGAGTATACCACTTCCTAAATTGGAGCACATCTCGAAAAACGAGACAGTAGTATTGTCTGCTCTGGTGTAACCAAAGGGAGGAACTTGAACACTGGGCATGCCACTGGGAATGAATCCTGCGAGAAAAATGAAATATTACAATACAAAGACGTTACAATATAAAAGACCTCTGAATTTCTTCCCTTTATTTCCTTACCGATCAATTTGAACGGAGACGATCCATTAAAACTGTAGCCGAGAAGGCCACAGACTATGACGAGAAGCGCGTTCCTAGACGTGCCCGTCAGCCAGATAATTTTATTTACAACCCTGTGCTTGGTCGTGCGAAGTTCCTCCTCCTCAGGACCGATCGACCACGAGGCCAGCATCTGCGGAGCGAAAGAACGATTAAAAAAAAGAGCCCCTGCAAACGGACGAGCCGATTCGATTCGCGTTTGGTCGTCGACGTGGCGTGACGCAATTGAGAATGTTTACAAACGAGAGAAAATTTACCCGGAGTATGAGCAAGAGGCCGATGCAAGAAGCACCGAGCGTGGTGTCCCAGGCTGAAGTCTCGTGCACCCGCTGCGCTATGCTCTTCCACATTTGAAGGAAGGTCGAGCCCTTTGCCGGTATGCCGAGAATATCCTTCACTTGAGACGTGACTATTACCAGGGCCACCGCGGATGTGAAGCCCGAGCTGACTGGGCCCGACACGAAGTCTATGAGAAACCCTAAAACGCAAAGATACGCGATTCTATAACGAAGAGTTCGTCGATACGACGCTCGATCAATCTCTAGACTTATTAAAATTATTAGATTCAACGTCTCCTTTTACTCACCGAGCCCGAAGGTTCCCATGATAAGGGCAACTAAGCCCGACATGAAGCAGAGAAGAACGGCGTGTTGCTCGGGAAATTCCAAATGAGCTACCGTTTGATAAGTGAGCAACGATATTATGGCAGTCGGCCCCATGGGTATGTCCTTGCAGGAGCCGAAGATTATGTAGACGAAGCATCCCAGAAAGCTACCGTAGAGACCGTACTACGATCGTGAAACGATACAGATTAGAAACCTTTTAACTCCAGGGGGTAAACACCTCGAATAACACGCTCGTCTTTTTCGACGATTCCCCATCAGCTTCGAAATTATTATCGAGTTTACACGAGCGACGAGCACAAGTGGAATGATCGACGAAACCGGTTCGGACATTTCCCAGCCTCGGGGTTTCTAGGTCAGAGGCAATTGAATCGCGAGCTCGTAAATCGAATGTCGACAAAGTGCGTAACTTTCCAAAAATTCGGCATCCCGTTCTCGAGTATCGTGAAATCGATTTATCGATTACTCACCTGGGGTGGCAAACCGGCCACGTTCGAATAAGCTAAAGACTGAGGGATGACGGTGAGGCCGACGGTGATGCCCGCGACGAGATCTCCCAAGGCATCCTGGCCGTTGTACCTCGGCAACCAGCTCAAGATCGGCAACCTCTTGTAGAGGGTTTTCTTCGTGCACGCGGCCTTGGCACGGCGCTTCGCGTGTCGCAACACGGAATCAAGGAGACCGCGCTGCTTGACCTCGTCATCTCCCGGCTCTTCCACCACTTTCGAGGAGAGAAACGAAAACAGGAATGAGCACGCCTCGTCCGTGAAATCGCGACATTTTCATCGAACGGGGCACGAGGCGCGAAAATCATTTCAACCGCGAAATCGATCTTTCCCACGTCGAAGGCTACAATTAAGGATACCGCGTGGCGCGTGTTTTGCGGGATACGCGTTGAAATATCCGATCGCACGAGCCGTCCAGATACCTGAGCTTAATCGTTCTCGTAACTCGTCCCGCTCGTGAGAAAAGGAGAGAATAAGGGAAACACGAGTCGAGCCAGTAAATTTTGAGACGCGTGCCGTGCAAGTGTGCGAGCAGCTTATAAATTTTAATTAAGCTCCGCTCGGCAGCGCCCGAGTATCTTATGAATTTTCATTGTGCGCACAAATTGGCAGGGTGATGCGAAAAAAAGAAGAACGCGGAGGAAAAAAGGATTTCGACCCGCTTAAAGGAGAGGCATCGAGATGGATCTATCGCGTACGCCGAGTACGTAATCGATTACTTCAGCGTTAATCACGCCAACGCGCTTTATTTACGCCGCTTTAAGGCCACGCCGAGAGGAGGACACGCCTGGAATTTATTGCCCCGCTCTTTTGCGAGAAGGCGAGACGAGACGGAAAGTACGCGGAAAAGTCCGATCGTATGAAACTCACGAGATGCGAGAAGAACGAAGAAGAAGAATGGGATATTCGAGGACCAAGAGAACGTTCCTAATTGGCGAAAGGTGAAAGACGGACGGCTTGAAATCGATTAATTCCAACATTACCGATCATTTTCACTGATTTATTTTCGCTCCCTTGCCCGTGCGCGTTCTTGAGGCCGCGTCGCGTTGAATTTATCGTTTCGCTGGATTCGCGCGAAGAACCACGAGAAGGGGCAAGGAGGTACGTGAAAAAAGGAAGAGACACGCGAAAGAGTTCGAGGCACGTGCCAAGTACGAAATACGGCGCTCGCCTCTGCCGAAGGGCGATTTGCATGTCGCCAGGAGGAAGGTGAACCAGTTCCCCTTGCATAAAATTGATCACGTTAAATGCAGACTATACCCGCGGTAAACGCCATTACGGCTTATTTACGTGCAGTCTCGGACCCGTCGTCCCTCCCACGAATCGAATTACACGAGAAAAATACATTTTTCGTTCAATCTCACGCTCTTTCGCTCGTACGTTAATCAAAGTCAACCCATACCGTCGCATTAATTACTTTTTTTACTTCGTTAGAATCGCAAATTCGACGGTACATTAATTCTTTATTTCTTCCGCCTCGTATGATCGCACGATTAAATCGAATTTTCATCCAGAGTGCATTTATAAACGAAAAGAAACTCGCGAGTCCCCGAATTGAAAACCGGATCGGCCTTCAGGAAAGATTTTGACTCGCATGCGTATCGGGGATTCAACAACGTCCGTCAGCTGGTGCGCCGGCTCGGACGACGGGCCATATTTTATTCTTATCCGCGTGTGCATCGCATAAAGCACGATATTACGTACGAAGGCCGATAGGAAGTGCGATTTCTTTTCGTAAAATCGTGACGGCTCGCGTCCGTCCTCACGGATGGGTACTTACTTTTGCGGCATCCTCGCGGCATGCGGGGAATTAAAATTGATTTATGCATCGTCGACAAAAGAACGTGCGTGCGATGATCGTGCACGAGAGAAGAGCGAAGGGATTAAATAAAGAGCGAAGCCCGAGGTGGAGATAGATTCTCGGACGATTTTGTGAGAGAGAGCGCGTGACAAAATTGAGGACCTCGTGAGAAGCTTAAGCTTGCTTTATATGCGATCGATACAACTTCCATGGCGCGTTGATCATTGTGCATCGTCGATCTACAGCGCGCGTGATAATTCGCGCGATTTGCAATCTCGATCACGATGAATCACAGTGTTGCCGATTAATCGAAGAGGAATCGTGCAGCGATAGATCGCAAGAGTTCTCTTAAACTTTTTACACCGTGATTCAGAGATGGATCGAACCGATCGAAGCAGGATATCGGAAGCATAAATCTCTTCCCGCGCACGTGGCCTACTAACGTTCGTACGTCCGTGAACCTTTTGCGCAGTATTGGACGATCGAAAAAAGCTATCATTTCGTGCATTGTTCGAGATCGTTGGAGCGCGAGAAGCTTCCGCGATTCGTTCCGCAAATTTCCATGTCAAATTGTTGCAAGAAAAAGGATAACTTTGTACGTAAACAGAAACGCGGAATATCCTGATAGGAACTGGATAGCGAACTCACAGATAAAGTCGGACGAGCCTTGTATCTCTCGATGGTTCCCATGGGAATTGTTGAGCATCTGCGAGCCATTTGTCAGATCCACGTCCAAGTTGCCGGTGGATCCGGTCAGGCCGTGATTCACGTACCCAACTTTCCCATTACCGTGCTTATCGTCTCCCAGTCCGTTCTCCTTCATCCTGAAATACAAAATAGACCTTTTCGAGCGCTTAATTTTTTAGACCCGTGTCAATGACTGCGCTTCGAATTAAAATTCCTAGCGGAGAAGGTCACCGCTGTTGAAAATAATCATAAAAAGAAGAAAATCCCCCTCGATCTTTCCGACTCTCGACGCGCGATTCCTACAAAAGCAATAATTCCAGTGTTGTTAAACACGCGTATTATCGCAAATTATCTTATCATCGTCCAAATGATCCTTCTCGAAGGATGAATCCTCGATTTACCATCGCGTCGGGCAATTGGCAGGACCAATCAAGCGGTAAAAAGGAAAAAAACCCAACGATGCTCTTCTCGGGGTTCACCAAGAAGAAGAAGAGGAATAAAATCGCGTCGGTGCCCGGGACAGCGAAGAAGCACGTGGCACGCACGACGAAGCGTGCACCGAGCGCAGAATTGCATAACAAGCAACGTCAATAATCGCTCCGCGATACGGGGACGCGGTCGTTGTGTGCTGTGTTTCTCGTTTTTCCGTCCTTTTCTTTCTTGTTACCGTTGTGGCAGCCACTCCGCCATGCGCGCTCATTAAGCGTCGCTCCTTTTGTCGAACGGAGAACCCGCGTGCGATCGGAAGGATCGCTTTGTTTCGATCGTTCGTTAGAGACGATTAGAGACAATATTGAACGAGACCAATACTGGCAGGGGAATTTAAATTCGACCGTGAACCACGAGGCTGAATGCGAGTCAAGGCGAACGAAGAACTTCGACGAAGTTGAAGGGACCGAAGGGAAAATAAGAGGATCCGAAGGGATTTCATTTTTAAGCGGTGCAAAAATGTGCGTATCGTTCGTTCCTTACTGACATTACCGCACGATGTCATTCCTCGCTGTGAATTAAAAATAGCGCATCTTGCTGCCTACTTGACTCTACTTGAGTCAGCGTCTCGGGATCGATGACAATGTCTAGCGTCTCCTTTGCGAGAGCAATTGTCAACTTGGATAAACAACGTTTCGCTACGAGACGCGTGGCGCTCTTGGTCGAGCACGAGAAACGCAGACTATCGGGGAATGAAAAGATCGCTGTTAAGCGTAAAAGATTGTTTCGAACGTAACGAGGAGCGTAGAAAAAAAAAATTGTCAAACGTTATGAATATTCCGCTGGAAGAGGAATACTGCTGATCGGTGAATATAGGGATTGGTACTCGCCCGAGGAAGCGGGACGAATAGAAAAAAAAAGGATAAAAAAGGCGGTGCAATTAATATTGAACGATTCCGTGGAACGAGTAACGCCTGCGAGGAGAATAACGAAACTGCAAGAGGAGGAGCTGCGGATGAGAGGAAGTGGAAAACAAACGAGAAATCTGGCAAGTCAGTGAGTTAATTGAGAGATGAACATGCAAATTATCCTGGATAGTAATACAAACTCGGAATGTGATCGCGGACTCACGTAAATAGACCCTCGACAGGCCCCACGAGTCCCCGCGAAATTATTTCTTCCGATCCTAGTGAATTACCGATTGGCTTTTTTTAAAAAAAAAAGAAAACAACTCGACAAAATCGAGATTATCAATAACAAAGAGTAAGAAGGTACGCGCGTAAAATTACAATCAGCAACATTTAGTCACATGTTGCAGTTATAACATGGTACGGTGTAATTAAATAATATTCTTGTAAGTAAAGGGAACAACGCGAAGGACTGTAGGCAATTGCCAAGCGCGGAGCAAATTCTCCAGGAAAGTTTCACGCTTACAAGGCGACTTTAATTCGATGTTTGTTTTGACTTGACATTCTTCCGTCGATCGTAATCCTCACGCGAGCATCATTATCGTCCTCACTTGCACTATTGTTTCTCGTAACTCATACGTGAATCGTGTGCGAGCGTGGTGCGGCACATTGCCTCGTAAGCAACACCTGCGAGCGCTTCAATGATGCAATCGCGTGCGTGCGCACGCGTGTAGGAACCATCGCACTCTCGTGTCACTCGAGAGCGCTCCGTTTAACGATTTCAATAATCGTTCGAAGGCGCGTGCGTCATGCGAAAAATTTCGTTCCTCGAATTTCTTCCGCATCCATTGAAATCATTTCAAATCAATTACCGATCGGCGAAAGGAATTGCTCGAGCACGAGATCGCCCAGGAATATAGATGACGCGCTAATCGTTTATTTTGCCTGCTCCAAGGCGACGCGCTTTCATTCTTAGAACGAAAATAAGAGACTTTCTATGGAAGAATTCGGGTGGCGATATTGGAAATTACAGATGCGAGAGAGAACGCGAAACAGGATTATCTAGTAGGTGTAACGGGAACTATCGTCGCGCGGGGGAATCCACAGGAGTATTCGAAAGGTCGCGGATTAAAATGTTTTCCGATTAATTATGCAAACGGGAGTAAAGGACGGACGCGCGCGAGGAGATAACGGCGGCAATTATTTTTTAGCCACTTCAGGGTCGAAGGATACTGTTCGAGAAATGCCTCTTCCCTTTTTATTGTCTCCTCGAGGAATGGTGCTAGTGGCGAGACCACAATAACTCGCCGGGACGAGCATTATCAATGAATAATCGCCCCGTCACGGCGTCGCGAACGAGAGAAAATGTAAAATTATTTTTTACACGGTGGCCCGCGCCTACAATAAAGCGAAGGAAGATACGCACCGGCATAACGGTTACCGTTGTAAAGCAACGAAGGTGCATATGCATCGTGAGCGCCGACACGCACGGTGCCGTGACAAAACCCCTCATTACAATTGTCAAACGATTCGTAAAGCACTCCGAGATAAGCGAGCGAACGGTGCTTTTTCTTCCACGCCCTCCCGCCCCCAGGAAAAACTCTTCTCCTTCTCGTACTCCTCCCTCGCGATTTATCGTCGATCAAGCGTGATCTACCGATCCTGTTTCCTCTTCTCTCCTCGTCGACTTTACCAAACTCGCGACACGAGAGCAAACAGGAAGGGGGAAGAGACGATTGTGTCCATCGAGGCGCGAAAATGCGAGAAAGAAAAAAAAAAGGAAACGAGCCGGTGTGTTACTCTTGCATCGTTGACGTGTGACCTCGCGAATGATGAATCGCGCGAAATCAAACCCGCCAACGTTCCGAGTAATCACGTGAGAAGATGCGTTCCTTTATCGCACGTGACTGTTCGAAATAATTCGAGAGCGGGTCTACTCGCGCCGTTCAGTTGATTAATTAAGGCGCGCAATTAATCTGTAGGCAAACCGGGAATCGAGCGTGTTCTCCGCGGGGTAACGCTACGGGCAAACGTTTGAACAAGCCACGTGATGGTAGAAGAGCAAAGAATGGGGTTCCACTCGTAACAAGTAGCGCGCGCTAGTAGTCGTGGTACGCGGAGTTTTCGCTCGCTCCAAAACAAGTTGTAATCTTCACTGAAATTCTCGAATTCCTCTTATTCCCTCCCCTTGCTACTCCTCCAGCCCCCGAGAGGAAGGACGCGTGGACACAATTCGGACGAACTGAAAAACCTTCGACGGTACGCGATTCCTGATTGGACGTCATCGGTAATGGCACAAGTGTTCTTACATAAACAGAAGCAGTCACTCTTGTTATCCCTAAAATGTCTTCGGCAAACAGACTCTACGCTATGTTGTTTAACGATGATGAAGGGGGGAGAGCCGGAAATCGTGCGGTGCCAGGTGAATTCGTGGCAAATATCGAGAGGTCGAACGAAGGGTGGCGGAAAAACGTGCTTCCAGGAAAAAATAATCTCCCGTGGCGAATCGAGGCGAAGGATACTGTCTCGAGGCATGCAGATCGAATACCGATGGTGAGAAAAACTTTCAAGCATCACCTACGTCTATACTTTTCGATTTTTCGCTCGACCTTGCCGTTCGCGTGAGATTGCGCAACGAGAGCGAAGAGAGAGAAAAAAAGGGAGAACGATCGATTTATACCTCGCTCGTGAGGATTTTACGAGGACGTAAAGCCTCCAGGTGCGCCAAGATTGCGCGGTACATTTGGATTTGCTGAGAATAGGAGAGGAAAGACGCGGATCAGCTTTAAAACGCCCACGCGTCTGCTCCTCCCAGTGTCGCGCGTCTGATTAAAGAGAAATGATTTATCCGTTCGGTCAAGCTCCTCGTCTGGTCTTTATAAATTTAATAAACTCCACGCGGAACGCTGCGAGTTTGAGACACAATGCTCAAGCGCAATTGACGTGCATGCCACTCATTCCGCCCCGCGACTGGTTTGTACTTAGTGAAAACAGATATTTATCAATGTCACATAATTCACCGAATGCGACGACACTTAGACGTCCGGACGATTATCTCGTGCTTATTTATGGAAATGCGTGACAATGCGAGCAGTACCACTCTCGTAACTCAGTCATAATATTACGAGGCGCATCGTCCGAAGGTTTTTCAATAAACATTAAGAAACAATGCACGACCGATGCTCGCGGCCCAAGCTCGCTTTCGTATCGTTTATGCATTTGGTCTGGGTTAACTCCTAGCCATCTTATCGGTGGAATTAGGAGGACGAAGAATCAATAGCATTGAGAAAACTCCCATTGCTGTATTCGTGAGAATTAATTATTTAGCCAACTAGCCAGAGACCTTTATACGCTCGTCCGACGAATATAGTTCATCTGGAATTACGCGCAATTCCATCGTAGATTATCGTGGTCGATTATCGTTCACTGGTAGTGGCGATTACTCGCTGATGAAGCAACAATTAGATCGTCGATAAGCATTTGCAGAAAAATATGGTAATTAAGGTGGACGTGCCTGTCGATCGCTCGGACTACAAAGTTTCGGTGATGTCCGATAAACGCGAAGTTCGTTTCGAGATCCTTGAAATTGGGACGAATTAAAAATGACCAAGTTTCACTTGCCAGGACCGATTACTCCGAGAGCTTCGTATCTCACGGGACGAGGTCGGAACGAGGATTCGAAAGGATGCAGTAATAGTGGGTACCTAATCTTGAGAGGATGTTACGCCACTACCCCGAACGGAGGAAGCTCACGAGCGACGCGCAGATTACGCGAATGCAGTTTTGGAAATGCATCTAGTTTATGTAAGACTGAATTGCAGGATTTCGTAACTTTTAAATTTTGTCCTCGATCCGTCTCATTCTCGAGGAAGCTATCAATACCGAAAGTAGAACAGAAAATTGTCGAAAAAGTGTCCCCTTTAACGCTAAACCTACCGAAGATGTTTTCCCTTATGGAGATTTACTGTGTAAATGGGGTCATTTGGCCCTCTCTTGGTAACTTTGGTGTTAAATTTTGCAAGCACGCGAAATTTTCCTCGCTGAAAATGGAATTCACCTTGGCATTCTTCCGTGCCTTCAATTTTACGATCCTTCGACGAGCGGGTAATCTGACTATGCTTTTAAAGTCCCAAAGTAAAGACAATCTTGAAGAAGTATGAACGGGACAATCAGTGTGTCTGACGCCAGTCAATCGAACCCACTTGTAATAATCACTACTTCTCCGCCGGAATCACATTACGGATCGGCTTAAGAGCGCTAGCTTACAATTCGCTTACAATTTGCTTTCAAACTACGTCGCTTGGAGTCCCACTAATCCTTCTAACGGTAAGTAGTGGTCCAACCAGTTTGCTCGTCCAAAACAAAACGATCATTCGTTTGGGAAACGACAGACTTACCACAGGTAGAAATTATGGCTCGCGAGTTATGCCTAATGAGGGAACGAGCGTTTGAACGCGGGAGATCCCCCTTCTCGCGTGACCATTAAAATTCCAGAGGAGATAAATTTCAATCGATCCTTTACAACCATACGCAAATTTCTCCTCTTACGTAACCGAATACGAGCATTTGGCCGGACGGTGTCCGCGCCACGCGAGAACATTGCGCTCTCACTGACGTACGTACTGGCGCGTGGCATCGTCGCGCAACTAAAGCGTCACACAAAGATGACATTACATCCCTCGTTCTCGATCGTTGACGCTCTAATACAGAATTCCGCTCGTGATTTGCCTACGAGAATCTCTCGGCAAGAAGAGAGAGAGAGAGAGAGAGAGAGAAAAAAAAGCCAATAATCGAAATTCTCGCGACACACCTCGTCCTCCTTCCATTATCATTGCCCGATGGATTTTTTTTTGCCGTAATCCCACCCACGAAATGAATTATTTAGAGGATTCCGAGAGGATAACGAGATAAGGAAATTCTGACCGCGATGGATGTAGGAGTGGTGCGCTAATGAACAAAAAAAAACCACTGTGAGGACATACTTTAAAAAAGATCGTCGTGTCGCGATTTCGATTGCACTTGGGAGTCCCTAAGTGGTCGCATGAAATCAGGCGCGCGATTGATATCTTCCGTCGTTTTTACGATTGAGTTTGACTTGGAAATAAGTGGTTTCCGTATTTCGAAGAAAAATGTAACAGATAGCTGACATAATGCTAGACACACGGCGAACGGACGTGGAAAATCAGTTGCGAATTAGAGATCTGCGACGCAGGACGAGAGGAAAAGCGCAACAAGGTGCGCAACTAATGATAACATCAGATAAAAAGTTTCCTGCGCCACGATACTTGGAGTAATTAATTGACGAAGATAATTGTTTCTCGCGAATCATTCAATGCGTGGACATATTTGTACGACTCGAGAACGATAATCCGATAATTGGAACCGTCCGACGAGGGAAAAAGATTTGATTTCAATCGATAAAAATTCACACATCCGTCGCGTCAGCGTTCTGATACAGAAATGACCAACGAAACATCCGGAACGATTAAGCGTGAAAATAGTCGCCGACGGAGATTATCTTCGACACGAGGAAGAGATTCCTTGACGATTATAATTTTCTCGCGCGTCCGTGAAAGCGAATTTATAAATTTGCGCGCGTACCTGTAATTACGACTCCAATCCGTAAGTGAATTTGCAGAAATTTACCGGAAAATTAATTTCCTCGTATCGGCGTGCGCGGTTCTGGAAAAGAAGATTCGCATAAATCCGTCGACGCGCCTGCGATGAAACTCGCGCGATAACGATTAGTCTAAATTACAATTTAACTTACAGCCGTTGGACATTGATCGTCGCACGTTCTCGAGGAATTGGAGAGAAGATCACTCGATGGATTACTATCTAAATCATCGGTAACACTTATACCGTGAGTTTCTATTTGTGGACTTACGCAACGTCGGCGAATTTTTTTTTACATATCCTTCTCAATTAAAGATTTCACTGAACACGAAGGAATTTTCCAAACACAAGTGTGCCACGAGTGAGAGAATAATTCCACGTGCACGATATATTCGATCGGAGAGTTAACTCGATCGAAGAAACAAATCGCTGTAAGAGCAAAGCTTTCGCTTAGGTGTAAGATACTTTTCAAGGAGCATCTCAACCGCGATAAAGCATTCTCCGAATCAATTGCTAATAAAGGAAAAATGATTTACGTGGCCAAGGGTCGGCCGCGCGGAATGGCATTTAAGCGCGGATTGTTCGCGATTGATAGTGAAAAATTCTCGTCGGTAGAGAATCATCTTTATCCTTCTAAACCGATCGAAGAACAAAAATATCTCGACGGCACGACGTGATCGAGACAGGAATATACCGGAACACAAACAGATTAATCGACTACTAATGTCTCGTCCGTTGCGGATAAATGGCGCTTGTTTGCATTCGAAAAAATGCATTTTGTGCGTCGCATACCGATCGTGGAAATAAGACCAAGAACACCCGTGAAGTGGAACTGGACAATATCGTCAGCTTTGATTTCACAAAGATTCCTCGCCCCGCTAACAATTTTCATCGAGTATCTCAATTAATTCGCGAATAAAAACGCTCGAAATTACCGTCGGGATATTCAGTTGCACCGCAACAAACATTTCCTTCCTCGTTTGTTGTTCTTCTCTGCAAGAAAAAGGGTAAAAAAACGCCCTGCAGTCCCATTAGGGAAGAACGCGACTTCTTATCTAGCGGCGTTTAAATTTATAATTTTCCGGATAGTTAAGCGAGCCATTCGTTACACCGTTTGAGCACGCAGCACCGACGAGCATTAAAATTTATTGTTCCTTGTCTTGTATCGATGAATCGTCGAAAAAAGAAAAAAACCTTAGCTCCGTACGTCGCGTAATCCCCCGTCGACACGGCATTAGATTAGATTAGCGGTTAATTTATTCCTACGATATCGGAAAACGGAAATAGCGCGAGGGCGAAAAGCGGTGTCGAACACGTGGCGACAGTTGTCGCTAAAAAACGAGGAGAAATTTTCGAAACACTCGCTAATTTCGCGTCATGATAAATCGGACCGGAAACAGACTTACAGTCAAATCGACCGGTCCCGTCGATAATGAGCTATCGCGTTAATCATCGTCCAATCCGCATGAACGGTAAGAATTCTCGACGGACAAGCCTGCGAACGGTGACTAAATCGTCCAGATAAGGGTGACTTAATTTTACAAAACACTTCCGACAAGCTGGAAATTGCACGACTTTTGAAAAATGATTCCTGCATCTTACCTAAAGAGTTACGTGTCACCGTTGCGCGGGTGACAGCACCGTGACGACGAAAAGGGTCCTTCGGAAGCCCTTGACAAATTGTCCAACCTCCTCGATGTCGAAGAGGCGCGAGAACGCGGGTCTTCGAAACTTCCCTCGCGCACCTTCCGTGGCGCGGTGATTCGAGAAACGAGTCGAAGGGAAACTTTGAAACGATCGATTCCCTTCGTCTTCTCGTCACCGGTGTCTCGCTCGAGAGCGCGAGATCTCCGAGGGAGGATACTGGACCGAAAGCTCGCCACTACATCGACGAGAATTCTCGAGATACCTCGTCCAATCTCAAATTCCTCTTCCGCCGAACGAGACGAAAACTTCACTGCCAGTCTCGATTCTCTCGGTTCGCTCTCTCAACTGCCGTTCGAGCACTCGTGGAGAACTCCTCGCCGGAGAATTACTCGCGTCGAACTACCCACGCGGAGCACTCGCGCGGTTTCTTAACTTCGACGGAACGCGCGATGTACGAGGCGCGGGCCGAGCGAAGAGCGGAGAATAAACATGAGGAGGAGAAGGGAGAGATATTGACGAGAGAGAAGGAGAAGCGAGAGAGGGAGAGAGAGAGAGGAAGAAGGAAAAGGCGAGCAACCGTGGAAATGCGAATGAAATCGGACGAGAGGAGGAAGAAATGAAAGGAGGAAAAAAAGAATTCACCACCCTCGAGATTTCGAACGACCGCAAAAGGATGGGGAAGAAGGTGCGAGACAAGGAGACGAAAGTTCGCTCGTTGCAACGACGAACGAAAACTTTACGACGATGAGGGTGAGAATAACGCGCGGTCCGTTTTGCGTGACGCGATGACGAAACTGATTTCGCCAGGACGCTCGAGCGTCCATTTAAATGCGTCGCGCCTCTTCGCACGATCCACCGCGGTGGCGCGCGCCGCGCGGACTCTCCTTCCTCTTGCCGCTTCGTGGCCCGCGCCGGTGACGTCACTGGAGAACAAGCCAATCGGCGTGGTGCCACGCGACTCGGAAATCCCTTCGACCACGAACACCCGCGCTCCTTTCCTTCTTCATTCTTTTCCCTTAGAAGCACACCTGATTACCAACGTTGTTTCTCTAATAGAAGATAAAGTTCCCTGCTCACGATCCGTGATCTTATATTAGAGAAATTTCCCCTAGATTTGGTCTTTATCTCTTCATTCCTCAGTCTGGAAAATCATGCAAAGTACGTGTATAACGTATACGTAACGTATATAAACCGAATTGTCTCTTTGGACGATTTTGTGGACTGAGGAGTGAGGAAATAAAGATAAAATCTGTGGGGAAAATTCCCTAATGTAACATCACTGCTCATGATTTCTCTCTTCGAATTTTCTCTCTTCCTATTACGAGTTAATTTTACTGACGAACAAACGGAGATCTCGCATTGGACAAAATAACAGTAGTCTACTGAGCTTCGATGTTTTCAAATGCACGAAATCAATTCGAAGACGCGCGCGCGCGACCCGCTCCGCTTATCGCAACGCGCCGGTACATGCGTTATAATCGTAGAATGGTTATACGATCCTCGAGTATGTACACGAATCCTCTCGTGTTCGAGCACGTGCTGACGCGCTCCGTCGTTCCTTCGATCGAAACGAAAATGTAATTTGTAGTACCTTACAAGGAGATTGGCATCGTGCGTGGATTTTAAATTGGCTTCTTCTCGGTAGGACCGGACCTTCTCGCGAGAAACACTCAAATCAACCTGATAATTAACGAGCGTCTTGACCGACGTGCGATCCTCATTAGGATCATTCGATTCTTTAAGAGAGTCATTGCGATTACGCAATAACGAGAGGACAATGCGCGCGAAACGACGAGACCGTTCCATTCCTCTTATCGAAGCTTCTTATCGCGGCGATTTTCGCCCCCCCCCCCCCCCCGCGTTCGCGAGGATGTTTCAAAAATCTTTGGAACATTCATTTCTCGGCGTGACACCGTTCATCCGATAAGTGTGCAATAAATTTTCGGTAAGAATCGCGCGATCGGTCGCGAGCGAGTCGCGTGGCTGGTCACGATTCGCTTGGAGAGCTGGCGATCGATCCTGACGGGGCTCCGATACACGATCGATATCTCAAACTCCCCCGTCATCGTCGTCGTATTAATGGGTTATCGAAGTGGCAATATTTACGCTGCTCGCTCGTAATGGAATGCTCGCGTGCACGCGAGCACATTCGAGCCAAGCTTTATTGTGTCGGCTCGCAAGCTTGAAAAAATACATCGGCTCGATCGGCATCACTTGCGCCTTCGCACGGGATTATCGGGGAACGACAGAATTCTCGCGAAAACTTTTTCCCCACAGCGTTGAAGTGGAATTAGGTAGAGATGTGGACATCGAGGTTTTCTAATTCGAGTCGATTCGAATTTGAATAATTCGCACGTCTCTGGAATTAGGAAGGTGTCTCTAGTTCCATTGACGCACGAATCACGTCACACGAGATTCTTCCCTGGGCTACCATTCGGAATTGATTGCAAAATTACCCACAGGAGGAATATCGAGTCACGGATAATGGCAAGTTCGGCTTTACTAACCCACCGCTAGCGGAAAATAAGATCGCGCGTGACATCTTTTGCGGTGCACCGTAATTACCGCGACGAGGAAAGATCACGCAGACTTTCCTATTTTATCCGGAGCGATCGGAGTGAGTCAGTTGAAATGAATCACCGTGACGAATTTACAGTAGAACCATGAACCTCTCAGGTGTACGCTCACTTTCTCAAGAACCTAAGGAAAACAGCTTAAGGAACAAGTGCAATGCGCGAGGTGAATCGTCTCGTTATTGCTTCTCGTTAATCGTTGCGAAAGCTCAAGCGTGGAATACCAACGACGATATTGTCGTAGGAGGTTCATTGCTTTTCGCAGGATCCTGCGGCCTAGGAATGATAAAATTAGAGAGGACGCGCGTCCGATTAGCGGAATACGAGGAAAGTCGAAGGAAGAATGAACGTCCTGAAAGATCGTTCGGGTTACATCGTCTCGTTCTCTCATCCGTCCATTCGTTTCTCTCGCGCGCAAGTTTCCCACCTGTTCGTTCCACCACCTGTATCTTAGTAATTCCACGAGGTAGTTACATCAGCGAGATCGGCACTGCAGAAAAAATCGCAAGAATGCGTCTGGAGCTGGAGCTGGTGAATGTTGAATTTATTTATTCGCGCATAGTGATCTTCGAGCGTGGCGAACGTCGTGGAACACTCGAGACGCGAATCGAACGAAGAAGAGGAAAAGAGATTTTGAAGAAACGAAACGAGAACGAGTGTAAAAAGACGATCGACGGTCCTTCGAGAGGCTGGTGGAACGGAAACGCGCAGACGATCCGCCAAATTCCAGGTGGAAAGAAATTGTGCGTCGGACCTCGGGGAAGCACCGTTTTTTCTGCCTCTGACGTCAGCGGGACGAGGAGCGAGACTAGCGCGAGAGGGCATCGGCATTTCGAGGAGAAATCTCGAGGATTCGTCCGCCGCGGTTCGCGACACCGCGTCCGATCCTTCGTTTTCGATAGAGGAGAAACACAAGAGGTGCCACTCCTCCGCGCGAGAAGAGAACGCTTTATTACCGCTCTCTGGAAATCACGTGCTTCGACTGCACGCCAACAATTTATCAGAGATAACGAGGGTGTGTGGTGTACCCCTCGTAGACAAATATGTAAGTGCACGTCCACGTAGTCGACGAGAGTTTACTCGGATGTCGGTCTTCGTAAAGAATCTGTAAACAACGATGATACTCCTTGTAACTCAGTAATAACGATTCTATGATGCACGAAGCAGAGCCTCCTGTAAACAAGAGGTATACGCGGGCGGCTAAGTCCGTAGGATCATTCACGATATTACGGGGAACGAGTTTTATCGTATCTCCTTTTTTTCTTATTTGCACCCTGCACCTCGACGTGGCTCTTCTTTCTTCACCGTCACGAGAATGCTAGACGCGAGGAGAATAATTTAAGGAACGACCATGAGCCCGTGATAAAATTCACGGAATAAATAAATAAGTGGCGAACGCTCGGATGACTTGTCATTCCGTTGACATGGCACGGAGAGTCGAAATGCCTCTCGTGAAAGAAATCGTCGCGGCGCGAAATATTAGAATAACAACTTTTATCCTGTTCAAAGTGACGACCTCTCGATCTCACTCAAGATCGATAACAATTCGACTCTGCCATTCTTATCTTCGAGTATCTACGAACTCTTCGAGATTAATGGACCTCTCGGACAATATCGGCGATCGACGGCGGAGGTCGTCGATCGGGATGCGCGCGCGTGCGTACGGAAAAAAAGCGCGACTATGAAAAACAATCGTGCACGTTTATGATGACAATAATGGCAATAACGAAGGAGCTTCGATCGGATCTCGAGAGTCTCGTGACGATTACGAGGCAGCACGTTTCTCGTGGAGCAGGCGCAAAAGGAGCTTGCTCGTAAAGAAGGCTTCTACTAAATAAATAGGACATTGGCGAGCGCAAACGAATTAATATTTAAATAAATAGAACGCGCTTGGAGTCGCGACTCGGCGAAAGGTTCTGTGAATTCTCGAAATCCTTTGAATACGCTTAAGCGATCTGTGATCGTCGTCAAACAAGGCCCACACCTTCGAATTACATCGTCGATTCTTTGCTCCCTCGCGTGTTGCTTCTTGACGAGGGGACGGAAGGGAGAGGTTGAAAAATAACGAACAGACAATTTCAACAAAGTCACATGACAACCTCCGTGTTAATATCATTCACGTGTTTAAACATCCAATCCCCGTAGCCCTGTTTTCGAATCGACGTCGACGCGACTGGTTGGTTCCGTTGGGTGTTTGTCGAAACTGAAGCAGTGCCGATCGCGGCGCACACGCACGCGCGTTAATTCGATAGAGCCGCGACGCTTTCGTTAATGACGACAATGTTACGTGGATAAATATTGGTAGCGTTGTTTTGCCCGATACGAGAGAGAGAAACTCGTGGGAGGATGTGATCCCTTGAGGATGGCGAGCGTAATTTATCGACATCACGGGTAGACTTATCTTACAAATCTGTAAACAATTTATCGCAATTAATTACAGGATTGACGTGCCCGCGGTAGGAAGCCGATTTGCACAGATGGAATCTTCGAGAAGGAATAGAATGGTGCAATGGAATTCTCACAGTGAGGATAAATAAAACTGTAATATAAATATAGACAGGTGGAAACGCGAGATTAGAAAGAATCGAGAAGTCTAAGCAGAGGTGAGTAGGGTAAACTAGAACGAGAAATTTGATTAAGACGTAGGGAAACACGACGTACAATGGTTAAACGGAAGGTCGAGAGAATAATGGGAGAGACCAAAAATAAGGTTGAACTTAAATAGATCGCACGAGAAACAATTCAAAGTTAGAGATAGGCTCGTGGATCCGATTCACAGTGGAATTTTTGTCCTTCGCTCGATTAATCACCGATAAATAATTTCCATTCGATTTTCAATTTTAATCGCCGCTTGTTACTTCCACAAAACTAAAGAATCATTCTCCTCCACGTTACGTTTGCAAGTCTCAAAATTGATTTTCTTATTGTGGAAATGCTCATGCTTGCCCTAATTGTAGAAAAAAAATAGAAAAGGAGAGAAAAAGAGAAAGTTTGCCTTCGATCGCATCTTACCTCGACGGCAAACATCGTAATTCGCGATATTAAACGCGCGATTAAAAGCGCCTCGTCGAACGTCGTTGACGTTAAACGTTAATTAAACACTGCTCCGACGCCGCGAAGAAAAAAAAGATCTTACAATCGTTCTCTCGGCGTATTTGTCAAATCAACGAAATTTTTGCACGAAGCCAAAGTTTACTCTCGGTGACACTACATAAACGCCGGAAATTATCACTCGATTTTTTGTAAACGATATACAGGTGTTTCGAATGTTTACAAATTCTAATAAATAAATTTGCGTCAATCCTTTCGCTCGTTGAAGAATCATTTAGGCTCGAATACCTTTCAAAAGGTATTTACCATTACCCTTCGTGCCTCGTCAAGCTCCACCCTCGCGATTTTCCACGCCGCGACCTTCCTCCTATCGTTCTATTTGCATTAGAATAATGTGCGTATAATGTTCCAATAATGACAACTGTCACGGCGCAGGTGGGCGATCGATTGTCTGCCTCCTGGAAATTTGCGCGAGCAAGTCATACCTATCGAGCCCATTCGATCGTGCACCTGTCTTATTAGAAGCACGTTGGCACGTGATTTTAGCAAAAGTAGAAACACGTCGACGTCGTCTGGAGGAACGAACATTCGAGAGCACGTTATCGAGGAGCCGAGCAAAGTGGGCAGCTAAAGGTTACGGGAATAAAATGCGAAAGGTAAAAACGAAAAACTGTGGAACGATCGCGAAGGGCGTGTCCCACGAAGCGCGTGCACCTAAAGAGCAACGGTCCTTTGTTATCAAGGACAACAGGCCGAACAATATGTTAACTGTGTAAACAATGATCATTAACGAAATGACATTTTGGACCCGAAGTCACCTCGTGTCCGGTTCCATTGTTGTCGATAACGAATCGATGATGTTTTAACTGAATAAACCGACCATCAACGATGCACCATTTCGTCGGGGAAGTTTGCCGTTGAATTGCCCTCGGGTGAATGCAAAAGAAAAAAAAAACCGAAGAAGCACGAAAGTCGAAGAGCAGAGATTAAATGGAAATTTCGACGTTCCTTCAGCTCACACCGACAAACCATGCGGGAAAAGCCCACTGCTACCCAATTATCGAATCTTCCATCCTTATAACGAGATTACTGTCACTCATCGGACGAATTCTCCGACGATCTCTCGAAACGTGCCCCCTTTTCCCGGAAACCGCGAATCACCTACGCGAGATCGTGACGCATCCGTTTCATCTTGCATGCACGAGCCGATTAATCGAGCGGCAAAGGCGCACAGGTATAAACTGAACCAGGCTGTGGGCAAGGGCAAATATTGACGGATCGTTAATCATCATTACCAGATAAATCCGCTGTTTAACACGTTGATTCGCCACGTCACCTTGAATTTTGATGCCTTCTTAGTTAACTATCTATAGCATTAATTATACTTCCAAATACCTAGTTTAATCGTTTATAATCGAGCCGAATTATGGCAATCAACGGATCAATAAGCTTTGAATTCTGCGCTCTTTCCCAGCATTCGACAATTCGTAAAATTCTTCATTCCGTAAATTATCCTCTCTTCTACCGCGCACGATGTTTAATCGAACTCATTTCCAACGAGTATCCTCGCGAACTTCGACAGCACCATCCACGAAGCACGACTAACAAACTTGTAAGCGCGAACTTGTAATGCTCTAGGTATTCGAAGGTGACGAGAAACGGGCTTCTTTTATCGCGGAGAGACGATTAAGTAGACAAACCAGAACATCATTGGATGAGATCAGCCCCTGAGGAATTCGTAAGACGCGCCAACGAGGGTCTTCGTGAAATTGCGATGTCACGGTACGCGCTTAAGTTATGTTTGTTACGATCATCTGGACTGTGGAAAGGCTAACAATAGGGTGGTGGTGGCAGCAGGTGCGAATGAGAGAGCAATCGTAAAGTAGATAGCGCGACACTCGCAAAACAATCGAACCTAATCGTATTCTTTCGCGTCTCGACGAATTATCGGACGTTTACGAGCTGAGAACAATTTCCTTTCGAGTCTTTCCACGGTACCTGCCTCTCCTTCTCTTACCACCCCAGAACCTCGATGTCCAATTCTACAAACAACCCACAAGGAAAAACATCATTTCTGGAAAAGTCGAATTCTATCTCTCCCCGTCTACGCGTTGCAATAAGTTGCAAAATATTTGCGAATGATTTTTCATCGCGAGAATCGCAAGTTTACCCTCTGCATCAAGGTCTACGTGCATCTGGCAGACAGCAGATGGAAAAAAGATAAATGGTCGAAGATGCGCGCGGATAAAATACGTGCCGATAAAATTCTCCATAGACTTTAATCTTATCGAGCTCTCCTTTACGGCAAATAACGTTTGTCGCGCCGAACGAAGGACGCCGACGATTTCTTTTCCTTCTTCTTCTCGCCGTTAGAAATGGCAACATTGTTACAAACGGCGCCCACTCGACACGCCCGCTTCCTCGTTCCTACAAAAGCATAAAGAATTTTGCAAAAAGTATTTTCCCCCTGTAAAATCGTCCGCGAGAAAAAAAGGCGAACGGTACCGTTACAGACAGGAATCTTTCTCTGCCACGCGAGACGTATGTTTCTTTAGTTCGAGCTTTTTTCCCCGACGACAATCGTGCACGACCCCGAACGAACGCCACAGTCCTTGGATTAACCGTGGTCTACAATTATCCTTCGCAACTTTGTCGCAACTTCACTCCGCCTAACGATTTTTCCACGAGGAGTCGAGAGAAAAACGAACTTTCGCAAGAGGCCGTCCTTCCTTCTCTGCATCGTCTCCTTTGCGTTCTCCGAGGGATCGAGCAATCGAAGTGGAGCAGAAGCGCGAAGGGAACGATGTGAAAAGGAAAGAATTCGTAGCTCCTGAAACGAAAGATCGATATCGGACATCCGATCCGTTTCAATCTACGTTACCAAGATGTTGCGCGCTGACCTCTAAGAGGGCGAGCGCCTTTAGCGCGCATCCTGCTAGACGATATTTACAAAACGATTATGCAATAGGCGCATTAATCGGATCGGAGTAGGAGATGACGGAGCGAGACGAGTCCCGTGCATCGTGAGCGCATGTGCACGCGCTTGCTCCGCTTTCCCGCGCGAGCGAGCCACGCTTCGGTCCCCGCCTCAAGGTAATCCCCTTGTTTTGCGCCATTTTACTCGGTCACATGCCTCGAGAGCCGTCCGTCCGATCCGCGGAATCTGATAACGAAACGAGCCTGCACCGCGATCCTCGTCCTCTCCATTCGATTATTCCGGAGATTTTGCAAAATTCAACGACTACCGGAAAAGATTTTGCAATCTCGTCAATTCGCAGGGGAGCATCCGGTCTCATCCCTGTACCTCGGTTCTCGAGCTTAATACTTTGACTACCACGATGGTCACTTGTTTTTCCTGTGGCGGCACACCGGTGACCTACGGAAAAATCATTAAAAATATGATCGTACTAACCGCAATTTACAACACTTTATTAACACTTTGAGTCCCGCGCTGATTTACCATGGATGGCCCGTGGCGCCACACTGTATTTTTTTGTATTGTTTTTTTTTTTGCTGACATGTGACCTTTTAAAGTACCGTAAATTGAGATTAGTATAAGCATTTTTGTTATGTTATTTCTGGAGATCACCGGTGATCACCGTGGCGCCAGAGGAGAAACCGTAGCCGGTCACATATGATCGTCATAACAATCAAAGTGTTAAAAGATCGTATGTTAACAAAAGCAAGAACATAATAAAGATGCAAAGTGGAAAATCAACGTGGCAGTTAAAGTGTTAAGAGCCCGACCGAAGCTTCCTCAATTTTTTGCCGCGACACTTGAGAAAGGGTCCCGCCTCGTTTGAACGCGCCCGTACGCGCGAGGCACGCGACGAAAATAAGAGGCGATAAAGATCGACGCAGGGAAGCATCAATGACTTAATTGCTTTACGACCGTGCGAATTCACTAGGGTAAGCTCCTTGTTTTGTAGCATTTCGATCGGTCACGGTGCGTTAAGCCAAAGATAACGGGGATTCGATAGCGCGCGTAACACCCGAGGACGAAGTCAAACGAATCGGCAGGTACGTATGTAACTCTACTCTCACCTCGTAAGAAGTTTCGTTTGACGAAAAATCGGCGATATCACGGCTCGCGATAAAATGCGCTCGAGCGCGCGAGAATATCGCACGATCAAATGTTTTCCACTTTGTCGTTCTGTTTTCCACGAGGCTCCTCAATTAGTTCGTAAAACATTGGACGCGTGCGACAACGGCTAGATTCACCTGTGCATTAGTTTACTTCCGCGAAGTGGCGCCGTGCAGATTAAATTCCGCTAATTACGTTCTCCGCTCTAACGTCGATGCTTGTTGGCGCACAAACAGTGCGAAACGTGCTCCAACGCAAGTAACTGTTGTACCTCTAGCGCGGCCAAACATTGCTCAATCGTGGAACAGTTATTATTATGGAGGCGAATTCGCGAAGAACGAAATAATTTTCCACTTTTCTTCCACGAACTACCCGCGACTCGTCTTAACAAGCGCGTTCTCCACAATCTTTTAGTTTGCCGTGCGATTACCAATACGTGACACTCGTGCAATTAGCCTCCTTGCCCTCTTTCTCCGAACCCTTTGCGCTCTTTCGCGCAAACTCTTCTCGAGAAAAGAAGAGCGTCGCTCTATCCGAGGCGTCGCAACACCCACGTGCAACTGAGCCGATGACTCGATCGATGACTCCAATCGTACGCGGTAAACTCGATACTCTTCCGGCGTAGGGTTTCCGATCTTCGAACGAAAGATCGGTTCTTCGAATCGATTTGAATCGTTGAGTCAAAGATTGATCTAGGGAAGGATCGAGGTGTAAAAAATCGTTCAAACTAATTTCGTGCCCTCTACAATACATATTTCCTATCCATTTTAACGTGTGTTTCAAAATGCACCTACGGCCCTACGACCAAGCGGATCACAGTTAAAAATTCTAACCGACTTGAACTCGATCTCATCGAGAATCGATCTTTTATTAGTCATCCATAAATTTCAGCCTACCTCGAAAAAGATCGATTCTCGATCACGACACTCTCGTCCAATCTTCCAATCGATCTGTACTTCGAAAAAATCGATACAAAAAAATCGAAAGGCGACTACCGGAAGATCGATTCTCGATAAGATCGAATCGAGGCCGGAATCCTCATTCTAGTTTACCTCGCGTAATTCGCGCAACGAATCGAAAGCCGTGTGATATCGAAATCATTAAGCGACACATGATCGTCCCGCGTAATGAAATTCACCGTGCCACTTGTTTACTCTTGTTTTCGTCGAACCTTAGCACTTCGATTCCACGGACTGCACTTCGTCTCTCTCTCTCTCTTCCCCGTCAATTTTTTTTCCTTTACACCTGAGGAATCCTTCGTGGTTCCCTACCCATCCTTCCGCTCTACTCGTGCCTCGTTTTCCTTCTTGGCCAGCTCGCTCTAGTTTTTCACTCGATCCTCGTCCAACGTGAAAGAAGAGCGCGCGCGTCCTCCGCGAGGTCTCCCGTTACCATAATGGTGACTCAATAGTTAATAGATGGGAGAGGTAATTCGAGCGATTTTCTTCTTTCGTTGCGTTTTTTCAATTGGCGCAATCGCGTGCGCCTCTCACATTTCACTCGTACATTAACACTATTCCTATCAAACGACCGCCTTTAAATTTTCGATGAGAATTTCTTACACACAACGCAATTGCGTCTTCTTTAAGTTTCACGAGTTTTCCTCAAATATACGTATAGTACCATTTTTCAATGTTTTAGAAAAAGTGAGATTTAAAGGCCGTGGAATTACGTTGTACGTAGGAAATTATAATCGAAATTTTAAAAACGGTCGTTCAACCGGTCGTGGTAGGATTAGGGTTAAGCATCGAAGGATGACGCGTGCGGCTACGAACCGGTGCCTCAAACTTGGGAATCCTTCGTACTCACATGCCGCTTCCTCTTGCTCAACATCGGGCCGGGCCCACCTGCGGTTTCGTTTAACGACAACGTCGACCACTCGCCCGCACTCGACCACCGTTCGCTTACATTTGGAATCCTCGGCAATAATTTCTGTTTACCAGCCACGCTCTGGACAGCCTGGCACCAATGTTGACGCGTCTATAGGCTCGGACACACCGGAGGACACGCTTTTGGGCCCCCGAATGCGATCTGCCTTATCGAATGCTCCTGGAATTATTAAAAATCGCGGGTCCTCGATGCGAGGAAGGTAGAACAAAATTTTCTATAAAAGTGGAATATTACAGATATAAGAATGAAAAATTTTGAGGACGGTAGAGCTCGTCGGTCTCGTCTTCCGCTTAAGATCGGCAAGGTAGAGTGTGTTTCCTTTTATCTTCCAATAATTTACCTTATTGGGCGCGCACGTGCTACGGGGAAATTGACAAGGCGCTACGCGCGATTAGGAAAATACAGCGCACTTTTACCAGATGGCTTCGATAAAACTTTCCCCCGTACTTTCTCCATGCCTCGTGGAATCAATCGTATAACCACTCTCAGCATTTAAGGAATGTTTTCAGACGGTGCTCACGCCTATCTTCTGGTACTCCAATAAGATTCTAATTTTCTCCTACCCTCCCTCGTAACGTTTACAAACGCGAATTCGATTCGCTTCAACCACTCGCAGCAAAATGTAAAATATCAATCGCGTCGAGAATAGAAAAGGATCCAAAGTTTCGCAAACATCGATAAATTGCGATGGACTAGGGAGGAGAGGCATTTTCTTATCGATAAGCCGTGCGAAGGTAGTTTTCAAAGGCACCGCCAATGTCTGCCGTGCAAGGACGATTCCTTTACAGTATTCGCGTGCTTTTCGTGCTTATCGATGCGATAATATCATAAAAAGCCATCTCTGATTCGTTTTGAATCATCGAAATCACATGACGAGGCGGGTCGCGAGGAGTCGCGCACCGGGGTTGCCGGGATCAAACGGTACCAATGAAATTGTCACATGATGCACTCGTATCCGAGGGCCGACAAGCCACCAGTCACGTAGCGAAATTTATATAAAGTAGAGTATTTTCAAGTGACGGATCACGTAAGCGAGCACCAACGAGCCACCGGTCACGTAGAGAAATTTATAGAAAATTAAGTGTCTCGATGTTCCAGAAAATTAATCTCGTTTCATAATGCCGACACATTTCTGCCGTTCCTGTTCTAAATGTACGCGTTTCCCTTGGAAAATTGCACGACATTTGTGTCGAATGCATTTCCCACTTTCACTTATGGCCAACGCGAATTCTTCGGCTCTCGAGGCACGTGCTCCTAGTCTCGTGATCCGCTTGACGCATAAAATGTTAATAATGGGGACCAAGCACACGTCCTCGATGATTAGAGCGTACAATCTCAACTAAAACCGACAATCACGCGCCAGGAATATATTTTGATTATAACGCGGATCTTTGAAGCGCGTAAAAATATTTGAAATTGCACACGCGAGGATTGTTAATGTTATGTTAACACTTGAATAAAAAAAAGAATTTCTTTGTTTAAGAACACGTAGCGAGTGACCAATTTACGGTGGACCAAAGAAAAGCTACGAAATGCCTCGTAAAAAATGTTTTTTGTTAAACATTACACGTTAAACGAGTATCTTTCTTCGTTTAAATGTTAACATAATTTTTTTCACATCCTGTACTTTATCGAAACTTCAAACGTTAGCAGAGACCTCTGTCGATAGAGATTTAAACGGACAAATGGCGCCATCCTTTGTTAATCCAAGAAAACACTTTCATAAATCGATCCTGTCGATCTAATACATTTTAATCAAATTACAGTTTCCGGTTCCCGTTGAAAGGTGCCTATTCCACTTGGACACAATCAATAATTAAATGCACGTTGTAATATCCAGGGAATCTGAACTTGATTTGTGCGATGATTCGCAAGAAATGCGTTCCGCAGATTCCTCCGTCACGTTCTCGTGGTTGTTCAAACCATTAGGACTCACCGCCATGTAACAAAGGACCCCTTTGTTTGGAATCTTCCTAATGGCAATGTACGCGCATCCGTCTGGCGTCCATCTGGAAACAATCGGCTCCATTGCTCCTGCTCTTGGTAAATCGGAATATCGTTCGGACATGAAATTTCCCATGGCTTCCGCGAGAGCTGGCACGTCCCCTTCCGGAGGAGCATTTTCAAATACCCCGTGCAATCGACCACCGCGCATCATGATTTTTAAAAGTTGAATGTAGTCGTTGCGATTCTTCGCTGCGTCGATCGTGTCGTCGGGAATTCCTGCGAGCTTCCTGGTCCACTCTACGATCCTCACACGAGCTGAACTTTAGATATATTCCCAGTTGAAGTATACTTTATAACTTTGCCTGGAACATTGTGGATCACGTGTGCGTTTCGTTTGCGTATTGTACGTTACCGTATGGGGAGTCGAAGTGGCACACTCTCTGCGCTATTTCCCTCATGGCATCCTTAAATTCCCTGTTGTATAATTGAGTCATTGTACATGGTGCAATTTAAAGGAATGACAAATAGTTGGCTCCGCGAAGATGTAAGGTTGTGACGAACAGTAGACTTCACCGGAAAATTACGTGAAATATCGCGAAATAAAAGCGAAACGAATTACTGCTTTGTTTAAAAAGAATAAAAACGACGAGGATAGATTCTTTTCTCAGGACGACTATATTACGGGTTTTTTTTATGAAAAACATCGTCTAATTGCAATGTTACAATGTACTATGTATGTACTTACAATTATTTTGTCCACGAGAGAATGCAATCGTGCTGACCTTCACTTTGCTAGATTCTTCGATAAAAAGAATACTTGAAAAATATGTGGGAAATACATCACAGTTGACCGCGCGCTCAAGACCGGTTGCTCGGTTGCTCCGACCAGCTCCGACCATGCTCCGAACCGCTGTACCGCACGACTGTTGGGCGCTCCCAAAACAATGAACAAAAAACCTCCATCCAATGTATTTGTTTGAGGGTGTGTTTATAATGAAAACGGTTGCGCCCACATATTAACGATATTAACACTAGATGTTGGACTCAACAAAATAATTATGTTTACATCAAAAACAATTATAACTGTACACATTTTACTAAATAACATACAAAACATTATCTTCGGTTGATCCAGTGAAAATCGTATTATTATTTTCAATACTTTTGATATACAATAATAATTATCAATTAATTAGGTACAGGAACACTTTATCTTTCATGATATTAATTAATGATAATCAATTGCGTACAATAAAAATTATTGGCCACTATGCGCCGCCTCCAATTGCAGCATAACCAAACCCATAATGTAAATACTACATTGTTCTTCCTCCCATTTGTTATAATTTTGAAAATTATTCTAGGAAGCGCGCACTGCCGACTATTACAGTTGAACAAAATGCCACTGATCGAGGGCCGCTCGAGAAAGCTTTACCATACATAGTGCCACGGATTTTTACATCGCAAATTAATTTTAAGAACAAAATAATAAACAGTTATGTGATACAGACACCGAGTTAGAATAAGTTAAAATATATGTTCAAAAGTAACCTTACATGATTTTTTTTTCCATCTGCATCACCAATATGATTCTTCTGTCAGAATGGTATGATACAGTTTCTAATAATAATACATAATATCCTTTGCATGTATCCTCTCGAGACTGAACCCTCTGGTCTGCAATTTATAAGTATATTTCTTAACCCTTGCTTAGGCTTATTTCGCTCTTACTGCACTAAAAAGGCACAATTTTCCGCACCTGATAAACATCGTTATAATCTAAACACTAATGACTTTTCATCGAGTGTTTTTCCTCAATACCAATTGCGTATTCACGTATCTTTCCATTAAACGTGTGTCATGTATGCGCGTGCTTATCTTACAATGTCAAATGAATAATGGTGGCACGACAAAACGTGATTTTGTATTTTTAATATCTTTACTTATTTTTTACATATACGATATATTACGTATATTGAACAAAATGTAATTTGTTATACACGTAATATATTCTCTTAAACGCTAGTTTGTAATATTCCTTTTCTATGTACGTCTAGGGTCTACGGAGACCTCTTTAAGGCGATCAACTACACGGATTTTTTGTACAATCAATTGGAAAACTATGGGAAGTCTTCAAAAGGAAGAAATTTTCGTTAATATACATTATTATCTGTGCATTATTCCAGCTTGTCCAAATTGCATATAAATGGTCAAACTGCAATTATGACAGCTCGTTCCTTGCAAAACCTCTTGATAAAGTCGATGTCTTATGAAAATTGCTATTATGTTTATGTACAATCAATTAAGCGATATCGAGTATGTACTACAACTCTTCTCGTACGGTGAATCTTAGGAGAAGAAAATAAATACAGAAATTAATTCATTTTTTAACCAACCCTAACAACGTTGAGTAATAAAAAAAAAAAGAAAAAAGAAAGTACTTGAAGATTTCATGTACATACTAGGTGTCAAATGAATGTTACCTTAAATTTATATTATTTTCAAAAAAATGACTCCTGTTTCATTTTATCGGAGGACGAAAGAAATGTGAAGTAAAATAAAAAAAGTTTAGGCAACTTAAAGCACCTATAACGTATAAACAAAGAAACAGCGGCAACGTTTCATTTAATGATCTCGGATCGAGTGTATTAATTTTTGGCTTTTTACTTTACGGTGGTCCTCTTAAATAAAATTTGTAGCGGCACTTTTTCTATTTTAGGTCGATTATGCTTTTTCAGTCTATCACTCAAGCGCTTTGACTTGCGCCATAACTTTGCCATCCCACAATGGTAAGACTTCAGAATCATCCGTTATTTCCTCTTGAATAACTTTCATATCTAGGTCCTCACACTCAGTTTTAAAGAAGTACCTGCAAATTAATATGCATTACTAGATATCCACTGTATTACTAACACTACAACATACAAAGACTGAGACATAAACACATACCGGTAGCTGCCCTTTTTAGGAAGATATTCTTTAAATTGCTTTAGTGTAATGTTATGACCAGGAATTTTGGTCCGGTAAGGGAACTGCTCATCACAAAAACTGAACACAACGGTGGTGAAATCCCCAGCATCTTGTCTTGTCTTCCTTAATGTAGATTGATTGGATTGGACACACGGTTGACTCTGTGAGATAGGCTCATACGTTTGTTTGGATACATTAGGATAACGCTGTTTGCAGCCTCCACGTGCTCGATCTTCCTCCAATAACCTTCGCCTTGCTTCTTCTAACTGAGTAGCCTTCAAAGAGTAAAATACTTCGTTAATGACACACTTTTAAAAATTATCTTTAGACATCTGAGAATAAAGCATGAATAAGACATTATACCGTATGTGGTTGCGGTAAAGGTGGCATCCCCGGATCGGCAACAAATGGATGAGCAGGTACACCCCAAGTTTCTCTACTTGTTCTTTCCAGCGACCCACTTCGAGATCCATACTTTTTACCATGTCTATGTTTCGAATCAGATTTTTTATCGGTTTCTTTGAGCCATGACAAGAGTCGTATATCTTTGCTTATCGTGGATGGTGGTGCATCACTCACAACGCTTACACCACTATCAGTTAATTCAGTCATAGACTTCTTAGTGGCAGACCGTCTTGTCATATCTGACCTACGAAACCTCTGATCATGTGCTGTAAAGAAATTCAAAGTGTCCAGTAAGTAACAACATCAATAATATGAGTATGATAATATTATGACAGTTTTAGAATGAAGCTACATTTACCTTGTAGATAAAGATCCTGTTTATGGAGGGAATCTGCATAATCAGATGGCACGGATTTAGATTTAGGCAAATGAGACCCTAGTGAACTCATGGAGCCTGCTCCAACGAGATCGCTACCCTCTGGGAAATCATGAATATTTCCACTATCAGCTGAAAATGTAGAGAACACATCTTTCTCCTTTCTTGGTTTATATGGCCGCGGATAATTGTGCGTAGAACGTCTTCTTTCGGGCGAATGAAGCCGTGGGGATAAAAGGCCGGGTGATCTCGATGGTGTTAAATCTGACCATACTCGAGATACATGTTGGTCAAGAATTGCCTGATCACTATCGTCTTCTATCATTAGTTTTTCTCTTAATGCATCAGCAAGTGCTTTAGGTGCACTACTAGTTGTATCCACTGAGGCATCCATACCAATTGTTTCACTTTCTTGTAAACGCCTATCTAGTTTCTCTTGCGTTTCCCTTTCTCTTCTAACATTTTCTAATTTTTCAATTAAAACCTGAGCAAATTCCTCAGGTCTCAGAGGCTGGGTTAAGTCACGTGGCACACGCTGTGTTCGAGGAATGACAATGTGATCTACCATGGGATCACGATTGAGACTGGCGGATTCTTTGATGGCCCTGCATTGTCTCATATACTGCATTTTGCTTCGTTGCCTGCCCATTGATATTCCATCACTGCATATACAGAAAAATAGGTGATTAATCAAAATAATTGTACTTATGAAATCTGCAGATTATAAAATAAACTATAAGTAACTGAATACCTTTCAATAAATAAATACCAAATTTGATTAGTTATAATATTAATTTATAGTTAACATAGTTATAATTTCTACTATAAATTTGTTTCTCAGGAATTTTCAACAATATACAACAAAAAAAAAAACTTACACTGATGAATCCGTGAGGGACATATTATCCGATTCAGTTCGTGCATCACTGCTTAAACTTTGCAGTTCTGAATCCTGTCTGGATACCGGATTGTAGGAAGAGTATTGTGCGTGCAGTCTGGGTACGAGCATATGATATGGACTAGCTCCGTGTTGCAAGTAAACGCTAATGAATGCCACGCAAAACAGCAAACAAAATGAAAAACACAAACAAAAAAATTATAAAACCAAGAATATCATACAAAATGCTTTAAATTAGGTAAAAAAGAGGAGAAACGCAATATTTTACATGAATTTTAACAGCAAAAATCTCAAAGTATGCATTGTGCCTCAAAAATTTCACACGTCAAGCTCAAAAATGTCAGCAACATCAAAGCATTCACTGCAAACCTGATTTGAAGCATTCTAATAAAAATTCTAGTAAATAAGGAAATATGTATAGGCAATAAAATGTAATTACCCAGCATATGCTTCTGGCTTCGGTCGAAGATCCATAGCTCTCGTTTGTTGTGTAGCCATAAGAACATCTTTAGTCAATCTTAACTCTCCTCTTAATTCTCCTGGTGTTTCACTAGCCGAATGTGAACTATGAATGGAACTAACAAATTCACTGTCTTCGTGCACAGTAGGTAGTATACTCGGTCCACAGGAAATAGACATTTCTCGACTGGAGCCTGAACTGGGACAGCCACCCGAATCTGGATTCTGACATGATTGGACATACTGGAGGTACATGTCAGATCGGAGGAAGTTTGGATATGTGGTTTCATTAATAAAACGCTCTACTTCCAACTGTACAGCATCGAATACTTTCTTATCTGTATGCCCCTCTTTAACCCGACGGTTTGCCTCCTTCCACACATCTTCTGGTATGGCCACTTGGGATTTGAGGAAGAACTTTCTGTAGATAAGCTTGATCAATTGATTTATCCTTTCTGGATCACATTGTTCTTTGAGACCCTCACAAGCAAACCAAAAGTTAAGTGGATTGGCATGTGGTTTGAGTTCCTGATCCAGATACTTGCTGAACAATTGCAGACCCACCGGATCCTGCAATAATGAGTGCAGGTTCCTCGCCCACCGTAAGTAACGAGGCGGTGAGTCACTCTCCATGGTAATAGTATCGCAACAACCTTCCGGTTCAAATCCCAGAGGTGCCGAAGCATCGCAAGAATCTGAGGCCGTCGGGGTAGCAAAAGAAGAACGCCTAGGTGTCAGAGCTGGACTCTGTGGACGGAACCTGGTGACATAGCTCCCTGTTTCCTCTCCTAAAAAACAGTATGTTAATTCAGAACATATAATGGAGTGGTGGTAAAAAAAAATCATTATTTCGCTAACAGATCTTAATTAACTGACGTTTAAAATAGCAAGTATGAAATACGTTCAAAGTCATATAATTTGCAAAATGTTTAAAATATGTAACTGCATTAAATTCAATCTTACCAGGCACTGGAGGCCTTGGAGAGTTTTCATTGAAGCAACGTGCTTCGTTTTGTCGAGATCCACTCATCCTATCTATTATGGCCCACTCGTAGTAATTTGTTGTCTATATTTAATTTTAGCCCACGACGCTTCTTAGTGGACATGGTGAGTCCAAACCTACAGCAAAAAAATAACAATTTGTAAATTATTGCAATATTTTCTTTGATTAATTATATTCTTGTCTTAATGTCTATATTTATAAAGACATATATACGTATAATGTACGTCATCGAAGAATCTTTATTCTTAAAATACAATATTAAATTTACAGAAATGCATATACATAAGTATATCATAATATTTCATATGATGTGCCATCTGGATTATGACTCTGGCCTGCTATTGATTTCAGAGTGTGACTAACATCGACGCAGGAACGACCAGGTTTTATGCGGGGCACAAAAGGCCTAAGCTAGGGATGCTGGATCGATCGAGCTCCGTGGTGAGTCACAAGCCAATTAAGCATCTCTAAGGGAGTTTTCTCTATCGTAAAGTACTTTTGGGGCGGGGCCTAACTGGAAATGCACAGGGTTGCTTCTAGCAATCTGCGCATCGAGAGATGCCTCTCTATATATTGCTATTGGTCTGCGCACAAAGTCTTTGTGTAGTATTGATCGTCAGAAATTATAACGTAATCTGAACTCTAGTTCCAGCCAACCCCAAATACAGTCTGAATCTGTATGTGGTCTTCTATTATATGAAAGTAAGCTCTAATAGAGCAGAAAAATATTAATAGAGTTATGAGCAGGTAAGGTAGCCTGAAGAAAGAATAGGCCTCTACCTTTGTAAGGACCAAAAGGCTATTGTTGTGATGAGCTATAGAAATATGACGTGGAGAGAATATGTGGATTCCCTTAGCATATGTATTTCAATCTTCTCATAACTAACATGATCAGTTTGATAGTAAACGGCATGCAACAATAAAAAAATATTTCACCGTTTCATGAACAAATTCCTAACATAAATTTCAATACCTGTCCAATTGAGAAAGTGTGAAAAAATTTTGAATATAACTAATATTCGTAAAATTATAACTCACGAAAGAAAGTTTTATAAGTCATGAGATTGAAATACACATGGAATAATACATAAAGGTGTGCTGAATATATGAAATATATAGCAGATTAATAAATCAAGTTGTACTTAATAAAAAAAAATTGACGTCAGATAAAGACAATAGAACGAGTATAATTACAATAAGTCTTATTAAAACATGGACAAGTAAGAGCATTACTAATACAGACCATAGTAAAGAAAGAAATATGATCTCTCGGCCTAAGGGAGAGAAAATATGAAATGAAAAGCTGTCATAATGAATCATATCGCATGAATGCACTTTTACCTGAGTCAAGGGATGAAGAGAAGTGTACATACCATTTTGACGGCGACCCTCCACGGAGAGATTCAAACTTTATGTAAGCCTAGACCCAACTATTATGAGAATACTAACTTCATCGATCTATACCACAAATGCTTTCAAATTTTTTCTGTACAGGTAAACACTGAATCTGCGATACCATCGACAGCACGTCTGGGGGCAAACTGAGCTAAGGCAGCGTCCTGGCCAGGACTGACGCCGCATTGATAGAGGAAAAGTGGAGTAGGGGTAGTGTATGGTATCCTGGCAGATTGTGGACTGCGCAGTCTGGAAAGCCATTCTGCTATATCGTACTATTCAATACTATAGAAATATTAAAGCACATCGGTGAATCTCAATATCCAAACTCGTTCAGACATAATAATCTTACTAGTATCTTAGCAAGAGATGAAGAAGTAAATTCCTTGTTAACTACAAATGTGGAAATAACAAGTTTATACGACACTCGAATAAAAAAAAACAAACAAGTGCATGTATGGAATACGCATTCTTCCAGGATTAAATATTTTAATTAATTATGTAAATCAAGGTCTACTTTGCTTAGAACTTTTTGTGTACAATTACGATAGTAAGTTTCTATATCCTATAGAATATTAATTTTTGGGGACATAGACTCATCTATGTAACGGTCAGTGCAATTACAATCAGAGAGGAATACCTTTTTCCTTTTTGAGGCATTAAACCCTCCACCAACGCTCGTCCAAAGAAGGAAAAAATGTTTGTCAGCAGCAACGAGGATTTTAACTTAAGAAGCTTTTCTGGAATCATTGTATTGTCTGGAATTCTCTGTGTAACCTTTTCCGAACAAGCAGCCTCCCATTTATCCGAAAGACTCCATTCAACCAGCTGGACAATCTCAGTTGCCCATTGTCTGACAATATACTTCAATCTATCTCTCGCTATCACCCACGATAACTCGTATTCCAATGCCATTTCGCGAAATTAATTGCAAAAATTACAAAGGATTCCGATGAAACCAGAAATTGAACGCCATTGATATTCCGCGGGTTTTATCGACCCAATGCTGCCACCCTCCAGATGTAAAAATCACAGAACCAAAAAGTACCCGTTTGTTTACTAGACATTTGTTCCCGAGTGCAACGCAAGATGGCACTTAAAGGCACAATTTCGATCGGACGAATCCGAGAAGATATTTATCATCGCTGTCTTCTAATCTTAGCAACAGCTTTACCGTAAACAAATTTTCGTGGGATCTATAAATTGAATTTTATAAAAAAAACCTAGGCAGCCGCACGTCAAGCGTGGAATGTCATCGATGAATAAAAATCCAAGAGACTGACAAAAAATGATATTAGAAGCGAGACAGAAGGAAGTCCACTATACGATAACGAATAAATCGATAGGCACTGACAAGCTTAGATCTGCGTTAAAGAAAAAAAAAACGAGGAAAAAAGATGATAAGGAGGTATAATAGCAATCGTAATTCGCGAGACAGGCCCTATATTAAATCCGTGCCGATTCTCTCTCGTTAGCACTCTTTGCACGAGCTTTATGCCTAACCAGGATCATCCAAGGCGTGAAAATAATAATTTTAATTTCTCCGGCGCCCACGTGCCCACCCACTCCTTCCTTAAAGAGGGAGAGAAAAGTAGAGAAACTCCTCCCTCATTTTATACCTGCTTAATGATGTCCGTCGTAGTAATTATTCTAACGGCACAGTCGTAGACGGTAAGGCATAATTAAACGTCGAAAGAAACGATCGACGTGGAAAACTATTAGGGTCCGGAGGCCTATACCGGAGTCCTTGGGCCGGTGGGACAAGCTTCATTAAATCTTAATCCAATGTCGAAAGCCGACATTTGATTATGCCTTTGATATCTGTCGCTCGAGCAAACATGGCCAAGTGGCTTGTACGACGGGAATTTACTTTCTTTAATGCATGTATCCGGCCACTGTGTACCCTGCCGCGCGGAAACTCTTTGCCATGGTCAGATTTTAATCAACGATAGTAGGTCCTGCACGAAGAAATGCACAACTCTTATGTTTACCGCAACATGGATGGCACTTCTTGCATGCGCGGAGCAGCATTGAGGGTAGAAACGGCACGCTCGACACAATTAAATATTGAAAGAAGTGCCGCCCCACCCCGTAGAACGCGCAGAAGTTCTAGTTCATTCCAAGTCGCGCTGGGTAAACCGAGAAAAGTTCTTGAGAATGAGTGTGACATTGGTTCGAATCCACCGTAACTCACGAAGAGGACCCTCCTACGGTCTGCAAATATTTCTGCTAACACTTTGGCTTAATACGCGTGTGCACGAGGAATCGAAAATCGATCGTACCTCTATAGATTGGAGTAATCCGCAACGGTCTGTTGGGAGAATCATTAGACAAAGCTATCGTCCAAAGCGGATCGATACCGGCTCGTAGAGGAACGGCGCGCACCTCCTCCTCGCGATTGTCAGAAAGCAAAACTCTCTACCAATGTAATACCCACGAACAAACGATCGTTCAGACACTTCTATATTCTACTCACGATCCATCGTTACTCTTCACGGATAGAAAGAATTTTGAAGATAGCACGGAATGAAAATGCCACCCCCGGTCTTACGACTTACGTCGGTAGTGCCCTCGGTCGAAAAAAACCTTTTATCCAGAAACGACAATGCGGGGTGGTATTTCAGCATACCGAGAGACGGAACCGCAAGACGCAAAGCGAAATAAAAATTTCAGGTAACCGTAAAGAGGATCCGCCTCGACGTGGAGCCATTCCCAACATTTCCACGCCGCCGTGCGTTCTACCCTTCCGTCCTCGCCCTTATCCAGGTGGACCCGAGGGGATCTCCGTGTCGGTAAGGAAAGAGGAGAATGGTAAGAGAAGAAAAGGAAAAGAGGGATCACACCTTCTGGAATCTAGATGGTATTATCGCCGATCAATTTCTCGTTACGCTTCGCCGACGATCCCTCGGCCTTCTTCTTTACATTTTGCCGCTATTCACGATATTCTCCGCATTCCTTCGCCCACCACCTACCTCCTTACACCCCGAGAAAGGACCACGGGGCTTTCCGATTCCCGCCGCGCGAAGAAATGCCTAGGAGTCATAAGGAGGAAGGTTCGACGATATTGATGTTACGCGGAGCGTGGAAGGAAAGTGTACCCGCGGAACGGAAACGGATTCCTCGGGTTGGCGCCTTCCCTCGGCCGACACGGTGGCGCGCGTCGAAGGAGTGAGAGAGAGAGAGAGAGACGAGAGAAGAAGGCATCGGCTCCATCCGCGCGAAAACATTTCTCGGCTTCCGACTCTCGCCGCGCGCGATGATATTAAAATGCACGCGCCTGTGAACGCGAGCGGGAAGAGGATCCCGCGGGGCGCGGAGTGGCAAGAAGAGAGAGAAAGAGAGACAGGAAAAAGGAAGAGTAAAGGTGAATGAAGGAGAGACGGCGAGGAAGGTGGCCACGAAGGAAGGAGAGGACGCACACACGGGGAAGGTGGAAAGAAAAATAGAGAAGATTGAAGGAAGAGAGACTGAGAGAAAGAAAGAGGGAGGGAGAGAGAGAGAGAGAGAGAGAGAGAGATGCGCGCGTGGTTCGATGAACGAAGGAGAAAGAGGAGGAGAAGAAAGGAAGGAAGGGAAGAAGGAGGGGCGCGAGGTGGTAAGAAAAAAGGAGGAAATGTGGGGAGAGGTTGGGAAAAAAAAACGAGTGGAAGGGCACGGGAGGGCGAACGGGAAGGGGGTTGAAAGAAGCGAAGAGCGGAAAGAAAAAGGAGGAGGCGGTAAGAAGGTGGTGGTAAAGAGTCGGGAAGGAAGTTCACCTCGAAGAGACCACCGCGTGGAAGCTTAGGAGTGAGAAGGAGAGAGAAGGAGAGAGAATGAAAAAGCTGGACGAGGGGGTGAGGGAAAATTTCCGGGAGTTTGCGCGCGAGCTCGGAAGAGAAGGAAGGAGCGACAACGTACGTACGTACGAACGAAACGACGGACGGACAGACGGACAGACGGACGGACGGGCGTTCTCGAGACACGATACCACGGACCACGGTCGATAAAACGTCGGAGCAAACGTATCGAGGGGTTCCGCCGCGTGGACCGTTGTTACCGCCATCGCTCGTTCGAACCTCGCAACCAGGGAGCACCGGGAGAGAGAGAACTCTTGCCGAGAATTCCCTGCTCCCTCGACAATGCAAAATCCGAGTCTCTCGGTCCTCGAGCGACCGCACCACCGCCGACGCGCGGTCCCTCGATGATAACGGCCGCGCCGAGGAGGAGCCTTTACCGACAAAAATCCTTCCGTCGCGGCGCGAGCGAGCAAACCACTCTCCAGGGCGAAAGCAGACGTGGACGACGACCACGAGAGCGCAATGCGACGCGGAGGCGCCTCTTGCGAAACACCCACGAGATCCTCTTAAGATTCCTTTCGATTTCGTTCGTTTCATTTCAATAATTACGAACGTTCTCCGAAATCTATTTGCAATTGTCCTTAAGCGTGTTAGGCGCATCTGGAAAATTTTTGAATCGTGTGAAATTTTCAGGAGTAAGGATCGCGAGCCTGCCTTTACGTGATTAACATTCGCATAATTAATGTTAATACTAACCTATCCGCGTATCTGATTTTTCTCCCGTGGAAAATCACATTTAAGCATCAAGATCCGACCCACCTTTACCGAGAATCGAAAGACGCCCAAGATAAGGAGCAGCCTCCCTCGACATGCGACCTACGATTCGCAGCTACGAGCACGAGAGAGATTAGTGAAAGGCTAGTGCATCCCTTCACGCGCGCCGAGCCATCCATCCCGAAGAAAGAATACGTAATTAACACTCGCATAATCAATGTTAATAATAACCTATCCAAATATCTGATTTTTCTCCCGTGGAAACTCAAATTGAAGCGTCAGTATCCGCAACCCCCTTACCGAGAATCGAAAGACGCACTAGAGTAGGGGCAGCCTCCCTCGATATGCGACCTACGATTCGCAGCTACGAGCACGAGAGAGATTAGTGAAAGGCTAGTGCATCCCTTCACGCGCGCCGTGCTATTCATCCCGAAGGAAGAATAAGAATGGACACCTCCTTCACGGCCCACGCACGCGTTATTCTTTCCCTCCTCCCGCGTGTCTCTCATTTCCGCCCCCTGCGTCCGCCTCGGAAAGTGGAGTCGCGAAAACAATATGTGAACTCGCGCGAGGCTCCTCCATCTACCGGAGAATGTCTCTCTCGGGGTGCGCTGCAATCCTCGCGAGCTTCTCGAAGCGGACGCGCAGGCCGCGAGCGGCCAGGCGGCATTCTTACATGGGGCTACTAGTTTTTCAGCCCACTCTCCTCCTCTCCACCTCATCCCCTCATTCTCCTCCTTTCCAAGCTCTCCTTCCACTTTTCATTCCATCCACCACCCTCTCCCTCGCAAATTTTCTCGCCTCAAGGACCCCTCGCGCCGCCAAAAATCCACCCACATTTTTCCTCCCCACGATTACCACCCGTAGAAGACACGAGGGAAAGAGGATATAATCATGACGGTAGAAAAACTAACGAAACTAGTATAAAGCGGCACGAGAGCGAACGCACACGCACACGTGGCATTAAGAAGGCCGAGGGACCAGGTCCCGCGCGTTTTTCTTTTCACCTTGATTCTCATAGTCCCGGTCATCGCTTATCGTCCCGGACGATTAACATTCCATCGAAAAAACAAGCCGCGGCCGCTGTCTCTGCGAGTCAGCACCGAGGAAGGAATGGAGCGAGGAGGAAGGTGCAGAGAGAGTGGCCCGAGAGCCGGAGGGTCGAGGAAGCGCGGTGGAAGCGAGAAGGAGGACGTGGTGGAAGGAAGGAAGAGAAGAGGAAGGAAGAGGAGGAGGAGAAGAAGAGGTGGCTTGTCCCTTCGACTGGTCCCTTTCCGCGCGGTCTCACCAACGAGCAGGAATCTTAAAGGCCGTCCGGTAATGCTCCTATCAGCGAGCCGCGCCGATTGCCTTTTTGTCGGCCCCGGTATTTGGAAACTGGGCCTAACCACGGGAGCTTTTTCGCGCGCTACTCGCCTCCCCGGCACTCCGATCGTCAATTAAATCGAGACGGTCGGGCCCGCACCTTCCACCTCGCCCGCCGAATTCGCCCTGACGAAATCTAAAACGACCGCGGCAGCTCCGTCCGAGATGAGATCTCTTTGCGAGTCGCCGCACGATTTTTATTCGATGCGTCGTTAAGTGGTACGGTGCACGGTTTAAATGTCGAGAAAAATATCGAGGGCCTTGCGTCACCAGTTTTCACGAGATAAACTCTCTTAAGGGGCTGCACGGAGCGAGAGAGCGCGGAAAAACGTCGCTCGTAAAGAACGGGCGCGATCGGCTCGTGAAAGTTCCGCTTTTATAACGTCCTAGCTCGAGGAGAGCCGAGCAGAACTTCCAGGAAAGTTTCTGCCGCGAAACGCTCGCGTATACTTTCCTTACCATTTGGCGAAGCCCGACGAGGGGCTATTGTTGGATGAATCTTGCCGATTTCCTCGCACGCGCATCGCGAGCAGTTCGAGTTCCGTGAAAGAGCGCACGGCGCGACGTCTTCTCCTAACGTTACTTCGAGCGGTCCCGTTTCTCATCGCCTCTGAGATTATCAGAGCGTACCTAATCCGATCCTAGGGAGGAAGGACGTGAAAGAGTGGTGGAATCGTCGACCGAATCCATTATATTCGTATTAGTCGAATTAGACGCGGTGGAGACACTTTTTCTTATTTCACGCTGCCAGATCACAGAACGAACCCGCGGACGAGTTCGTTAATGTCGGATATTAGAGGTGGCTGGAGTTAAGTTGGCAAATCGTCCGTGAAGTCGCCTCCAGGTGTGAGCGAGAGGCGGACGGCAAGTTCGAGAATAAAAATTTAATCCTACTTTGGGTCGATATTATACATGGAAGATCTTTATTCGAGATCTGGTGTGAAATGTTTCTTTACGAAAGATTGCCATTGCGTTGAAAAGTGTTTGGTAAAAGAATTTTTTTCACAAGATATTTTAAGAATAACATTGACCTTAAAGAATTCTCGTTACGAGTAAACGATCATTTCAATTACCGACAAGAATACAATGTACAACCAATGTAGCGTTCAACGAGTAGGCGACACGGAGCGCACGCGCGCTCTAAACTGAGAAATTTTTTTTTTTAGAGATTAAATAGAGAAATTTCCTTTTTTTCACCCGACACCCCACAGAATCTTCCATCCTAATTATGAACTCCGAGACTGCAGCCGGATGCGCGGTGGCATCGATCGCGAACGCTTTTCTCGTAAATCACGGAAGACCCGTTGGACCCCTACTTCCTCGTGAGCGACGAATGAATCATAAGCTGGAGGACTCGCGAACGGTAAGTTAAAGAGAGCGCGAGGTCGCCATTAGCAAACCGGAAACTGAATTCACCGGCATCAGCGCGTCTCGTATCTTTAAAAGCTCACGCACTCGCTTCTCTCCTCTTCTCTCAATCGGTCGTCTCGTTCCCCAAGAATTCGCCCTCGAAACCGCAGCTGACTTTCTTCTCGCCGACACGACGAGAAGACGGGGACCATTTAATTGATACGAATAACGCGATGTCGGCGTGCTCACTCGGTAGAGAGAGGCATCGCGAAGCATCATCAATGATAAAATTAAGAGGGAGAAGGGGGCTCGAAGAAGGTGGTCTTGCGAAATGTTCCACAAATTGCGAGCAATTGAACCGACCAAAGGCGGATTATTCACGTGGAACGTAATTACCCTACTCCTTTGGCCGACTCTGGCTTCGCCGAGCGACAACTTCCTCGAGTATTTTATTCGCGCTCGAAGAATCGCTCTTTAACGTGTCCATGTAAAAATGTGCCCGGGCTGGTAATTTCGCGCGAATTTATTTGCACAGCTTGTGAGGCACGCTTGAACGGAACACTTGAAACGGAGCAGCAACGACGTGACCGACGCAAAAATTTGCACGATTGTCACGTGAACTTTTGCACGATTCGTTGAAAACCGATGAATCTCAATGCGGGAGGTAGGTAAGGCGAGAACCCGCGAAACTTCCATTCCCCGGAGGCGCGGCAAACAAATTTCGCAAAGTCTTCGGAAAAAAAGGAGAAATAGCGGAAAAGATTCTTCGATACTTCCTGCACCTTCGACGATTCCCTAGGACTCCGGAGGGTAATTGCCGAGCGTATGCACGGGGAGGGTGGCACGGGACGAGGAACAAGAAGAAGACTCGGGGGGCCTGCGATGTTCGCGCGCGGCTATCGAGGACGGAAAATCTCGTAGATTCGCCGCGCTGTGAGTCGCGTTGGAAAGGAAACGGATCCCTCGACGTTGGAGAGTTCGAGAGAAAGAAGGAGAGTGCGGGTACACGGAGGAGGGAGGGAGACGGGGAAAAGTGACGGAGAGAGAGGAGGTGGAAAAGAAGAGAGCGAAGGAGAGAGAAAGGAGAGACAGGTAAGTACGAGAGCCTTGGCGCAGGAGCAGGAGGGGTAGATGGCGCGGTGAGACGAAAAGGAAGAAAGAACCTGGGAGAAAGAGGGAGAAGGAGAGAGAGAGAGAGAGAGAGAGAGAGAGAAACGAAGAAGAGAAGAAAAAGAGAAAGAGGCGGCGGCTGGCGGTTGAGAGAGCAGAAGAAGGAGGAGGAGGAGGAGGTGGAGGACGTGGAAGGGTCGAGGAGTGGAAGGTGGTGGCGGAGGAGGGAAGAGAAGGAAGAGGAGGAGAGGGTGAGAGGCCGAGAGAGAAGAGAGGAGAGAGAAGAGAGTGAGAAAGAAGCGGATAAAAAGAGAGACGGAAGACGTAGGCCTCGGCGGCTGGCGGCTGGCGGCACCGCTTGATGTACGCCGGGTCCGTAATTACAGGTTTTCGGAACGCCTCGCTCGGCCGAGCCACGCTGTTCGAGAGCCAGGGCCCGTCCCTCGGCACCCGATCTACCGGGTGTATCCTCCAAGAAACGATCGTGAACGCAAAGAACTTCGTCGTGGAGAAATTAAAGAAGAAAAGCCACTGGAGACGGGAGCTTTAACGATTTTACTCGAAACGAAAAAGAACCCGACCGAAACCAAAAATTGGTAGAACCGCAAGTTCCAGATCCTTCGTTCTTTTCAACGGAGACGAGGTTCCGTCGAAGAGAGGAAAAAAGAAGAGGAAGGTCGAAAAAGGAGAGAGGATGCGGAGCGCGTAGGCGCGCGAAAGAGGACGAGCGGGGAAAAAAATTACCGACGCGCTCCAACGATGCGCGCGCCCATAGAGTGACACTTGGCGTTGTTTATGCGGGACTCGCCTTCGAGGATGGCAGGGCCGGGTGGGTGGACGGGTGAACGAATGAGCGAGTAAACGGCGAGTGGTCACAGTCGATGACGGCTTTCTAGCCAACATAAATATACTCATTGGTCAGGATCGTTTAACACCTCGATTGGTACTTTCGTAACACTTTGCCGCCGATCGTTAGATGCCGATGTCCCTGGACCCAGGACGAATCACGATTCCTTCGTCTTCAGCCTCCTTCCGACGCGATCGTAGGAAGAGGCGCGAGGTCACTTGATCGAGAAACTCGGCAAAAAAACGTCCACTCGAGAGCAGAAAAAGGACCCGGGAGAAAGGACACGAGCCCGAAGATGATTTCTCTTTGCGAAAGGATCTCGTCCTCTCTCCGACGTTGCTTCGAGCTCATCGAGAAATCATCCTCCTCGAATTCCAAGGGTCTCTCTCTCTCGTGTAATACGGAGGACACCCCGTGTACACGATGGACAGCGTTTTATGAATACGAACCCGGGGGGTGGGAAGGAGAGGAGGAGAGTAGGCCCGGGCTTACGCTTCTTGAACGTTCCGGGGCATGATAGATGGACGAAAATACGATTAAGGGGTACCTAAGACGCCGTATAGAGACTCGAATGGTACCGAAAGGACGGGACCCCGGATACCGGGTGTCTGAAAAATAAGCGTCACGCGTCACCGCGACGAGATAGGGGCTCGGTTTAGGACGAGGAAGGAGGGCGAAGGGGTCGGAGTCCTCCGACACAAAGTACCGACGCTGCTGGTGAAGGAGCCGAGAGTGAATCGGTGGTCCTGGAGGAGCCTTAAGAGAATCGTGAGGGCAGCCTTTCCAGGAAGGACCTTCCACGAAGGTTTCTGCGCCCAGGTAAGGCCCTTCGAGGATTTTCCTTCCACCCCACCCCCAGCTGCCCTTCCCGCGAAGGAGAAATCTTGGAATAATGGAGGAGAATGTCTCGATCGAGCGATTATTTCTTTCTCGATTTCGTTTGCCTTCATTCTTCCTTCTTTCGTTCTTGTTTTTCTTTTAAAGAAGGAATAACTCGAGACTTCTCGATCGCGCTACCCCTCCGCGCAGCTTCGCCAGTGGTCGAAGGGACTTGGTCCGACGACGCATAAAAGCAAACACGAGGAATGGCCTGGGGTGGTTACCAGGATGGTTAGCACACTTTCCTCTCGCGCTGCTTCGCGGTAGCCCGATACCCGGAAGGAAGCGGAATTTTCTGAGAATTCACCACTCTTCCACCTCTTGTGTCTTATTGTCCCTCTATTTTTCTTCGCCTGCTCCTTCAAGCACCACTCGCTCGAGGGAAAGAGATATCGAGAAGAAAGTGCACACGATCTTCTCGGAATATACACTCTCCTCTATTCACTCTCTCCTACCCCGTCGGTGCCTAGAGAACCCGGAGCGACGACTAGTTTATGAGTCGCGCGCTATCGAGGGTAGAGAAGAGAGATTCTTCCGAGAATATACTTTTCTGTCCGGTCCTATTTGTTTTTCGTTCCAACTGGATCAACGAGCGGCTCGAGTGCGCCTCTTCCTTCTCTCGAAAGGCGAATGTACTTAAATGCATACTTCGAGGAGGGGCACCCGGCGCGGCGCGGTAATTACATATACATTTTTTCTTCCTACCCCAGCGCACTTCGTCGAAGACCCTTCGTCAACAACAACTTCACTCGTCTAGTCTCTCTCTCTCTATCTCTTTCTAGAATAAAAAGATCTCTCGCTAAATGAAACTTGGGCGCGACACAATTCGACGTAGAATAAATATCACAAGAGCCTGCCGCCTATATGTCACTTCACCACCACCTTCACCCACCGATAAAATAGTCTAGTCTCTCGATAAAATATAATATCGGGGATCCAACGAGGATGCAGCTTGGCACGTTAAAGCTCTTTAACGAATAAACGTAAACAACAGAAGAAACAAGAGAAAATATCCGAAACCCTACTTAACACGTCCTAGAAAATTACCCCCGTTCCAGCTCCACCGACGGACTTTTCCTCGATAGGAAAAGTTAATTTTCCTCTCGCGCCCACTAATCCTCGCTCTCCCTTCTCTCCACCTCGCGCCTGACCTTCCGTAATATTGGAACGACGATAACGACGTCAGCGTCGGTGGGATGAGACCGTGCGGAGGGGAGATGAGGGTAAGGACGAAAACGACATAACCGAGGGAATGAGGGAAGAATCGATCGGCCAAGGAACTCGCGGTGGAATCGAGTGCGCTTAACGAGGTGGCGACGTGGAATCTTTCTACGGCACTGGGCAATCCGGAGGCTCCTCAAGCGAGGAAAGCATACACACGGCTCCCATTCAGCTAACCCTTTCAACCTCCTCTCTCCGCCTCCGCGTCTCCCCCATCACCCTTCTTCTTCTTCTTCTTCTTCCTCCTCTTCTTCTTCTTCTTCTTCTTCTACGTCGCCCTCGCGCGCCACCCCCGTACCGTTCGCGTTCTCCTCCACCCCCAAACTCTCCAACCCCTCGTACAGCCCCCCACGGAGCCACCAGCACCGCACCCAACCGAGTCTCCGGAGCGACGTTCGCGAAATCTCTTTCGCGTTGCGTCCATTGAAGTTCACCTGGAATTACCGACTACAATGCGGCGGCCCTTTCTCGCACGGCGGAGCCGGCCATCCCTCTCTTCCTTTCCCCCACAGTTTTCGCCTCTTCTTCTTTTCTCATCCCACTTCTTCTCCTGGTTTTAAGCCCTTGCGAATCCGCGAGAAACGATCGCTATTGGGGGTAGGCGTGTTGGCTAGGGGATTTTACATTAATTAAAAGGGTATCGATAAGGTTGAGAATGAGAAATCCAGCAGGAGAAGGAGGTTTGGATGTAAAGAGTTTTTCTATTGATTTCGATAGGAGGGTGAAGGAAGAGAGGAAGGTTTTTGTTTTACGGAATTACGAGAGTAGTCTTGGAAGAATAATTAATCGTGAGTCGCGAGAGTCGAGCTTCTTTGATGCATTGTACGACGAATGCGTGTCTCGTTAGGTGTTGGTTGCTCGATAATGCGAGCGACAACTTGTGCTCACTCGTTTCTGAAAATTCGCGTGTACTTTTTGACGAAAGCTCGAAATTGAAAGTTCGTCGCGCGGAACGTGGGTACCACTATTTTCCTATCTCACGGATACATTCGCTGATAATTTAGATACTCCACCTCTTATCGTCGCCGACTTACTAGATATTTCTGTGTCGCGATAATAGCCTCGTTTACTACGATAAAATGCTCAAATTCGCTTTTAAATCCTCCACTTCCTCCTTCAAAGAGTCGCGCCAACTTTTCCGTTCACCTGGCTCGTCGTTTCGGTGCATTAGCAACCGCCAACAAAATATAAGAGACCGTCATTTTGCATTACGCGTCGCAAACCTCGTGATGACATTTTCGACCGAATTCTTTCCGTGGCCCGTTCCGGGAAAAGCGAATGTATACAAAATCCAAAACGGTCGGTAAATGGCCGAGGCGAAGAGGAGCCAGCGAACGAAGAGAGGAAAATAAAGTGAGAGAGAAAGAGAGAAAGAGAGATAGAACGACGAAACGTTAGTTGGAACAAAGCGTGGCACCATGCCAGTCCCCTCGAGTGCGGACAGGGAGTGTAATAATCATAAATGTATGCGACGTCTTGGCCCCGCGAAATCGAGGAGGAAACGAGCGGCCCGCGTCAACTTCCCCGACGCAATCCAGTCGAAATTCTACGGGTCGGCTCCACTCAACGGACTTTATCATCCGTTACGACGTCCGAGGTGGACGCAAGAGACTTCAGGAGAAACGACATAATTAGAGAAGTGCCTCGAACGATCTTCCGTTTATCTACGTGGATGGAGACATTTTTGTAAATTAGCTTCTTCCACGAATCTTCGTGTCCGCGCGAATTGTCAGAAAGTAGTTTAACCCTTTGATTGCGGCGCACAACCAAAGAGAAACAGGTCGGAAAAATTGGAGCGCGATGTATACGCTTTTTATAAATATCGATGGATCCGTGAGAGAGTGTATATGCGCCTTTCGTGTGTATCGATGGATCTGTGAAAGCTTTCGCAGTCGAAGGGTCAACGGACGGACGCGGGTGCCACTGTATTGGGAAATACGGGGGCGTAGTTCAGTATGGTATTAACGAGGTGTGCGTGCCACAAAAAATAAACGCACCTCACCCCCACCCACCGATAAACATTCAGCCGATATCGCGCGCCGGATATTTAACGTTATACTATACCATCGTGTCGCGCTTACATCTTGTGCCCATGGCGCGTTATCGCGCCGAGCGGAAATCGTGCCGCCGCTGCATCGAAAGCCACTTTGGCTTTTCAAAAGCGCCGACCCGACGCGCCGACGACGTCTGCAAGGTGTCGACTTCGTCGGGCTCGTCATTCCTCAGGAAGACACTACTACCGAAAGCCGACGACGAGCAATTCGCCGCGACGAGGCTCGAATAACAGCTTAATCGGCAACAACGTAACGAATACCTCGAATCTCGTTGCGCAAGAGAAAAAAAGATAAAAAAAACATCAACCAAGGACCCTCGTTTCTTCCTCAAATTTACGCGCGCTCCCAGTTGTTACGGATGCAGAAAATCCTACGGAAATTCACCGGGGCCCTCGAAGAGACTCAAGGACGAGCCGATGCGAGAGCAGCACCACGGTTTTTAATCCAGGATCGTGAACATCCTCGTACAGTAGGATACACCGGTGAAAGACTCTCCGTGGACGAGAGGGTCCGGGCGGAAATAGTCAAAGGCGTGTCACCGTTATCGCCAGATGACGGACGTAGTGGTATTATGCCGGGGCGAGCTGCGAATCTTTGAAAGAAACTTCTAAAGGACCGACTCTCTCGGCCGGTGAGCGCGCGTCGGCCACCGCGTGAGGGACCTCCGGGTGGAAGGAAGGGAGGGAGCCAAGGGAGAGTCTCGGCTCAGGGACGTACCCGCTTCGGACCTTGCCCCGTTCTCCACACACTTTACACACTCCACGCATTCTCCACACCCTCTCTTCGTCGCGCGTGCCCGTCTCCTCCTCTTCTTACTGGCACCGCTCGAAACTCGTCCCTCCTCCTTCCCCAGCCGTTTATTAACTCTCACACGGTGTCTTTCTTTTCACGTTTGAAGAAGGAAGAGCAGGAGCACGAGCTCCGCGGACTTCAAAGATCGTCGGTAATAAACGTATAATTCGCGCACGAGGCGCCGACGGAGAAGACGACTTGGAGTCGTTCTCTTGGACACCGACTGGGTCTTTACCGTACGTCAAGAGCCAATTATTTTTCGACGACCGTGTGTAGCAGCAGCAGCAGCAACCACTGTGCCGGGTTTCCTATTCCGAATGGATTCCATTGTTGCTCGGTGGAAGTAGAGGTGACGAAGATGGAGAGGTGTAAGGATTCGCGAACGAGGAGAATTATATAGATTATTAATCAAATTGACGAGCGACTCGAAGGAGGTGGGGCGATGGTGCTCGTTAAGAGAAGAGTCTCGGGAGGATCGGACGAGGAGAGAATTGAGGAATTGCGCGTGGAGAGAAGAGGAGGGTGGTAAAAATGAAACGGTAACACCGGAAGTGAGAAGGAGAAGCGCGTCGCGTTGTTAGGCGTCGTCAATTAATCGCGACTGCCTCCTCCTCCTCCTCGCTTACGGGGGCACGGCCCCGACCGCATCGTAATTAGTAAGCACCTCTAATTTACTGCAATTAATACCTTGGTCCCCCACACGATCCATGGATGCAGGTGTTTGTCGTCTCCGTCGGTCGTACCGCGACCCCACCACCGTCAACGGCGCAACGTCGATAACGAAAACGTGGAATCGAGATCCACTTTCGGCATCCACGATCCGAGACGATCTATCTTCTATTCTTCCTCTCCTCGAAAATATCACCTTCCGCACTTTATTATCAGCTCCTTGCCAAGTAGTCGGTACATTTATATGCCTCCAAGGCGTTCATGGTTCTCTTTACGCGACGCGTTCTTTTTAACAATTTTTCTTTCTCTATTCTCGCAAAGAGGACACTTTGGCGAACACCACTTTAGCGACCGCGCTCGAATTAAATATCACAATAGATCGATCACAGCAGAGAAGAGGGAAAATTGCGCGGTGGTGGACCGAAGCGCGGACGCGATCCAACCGGAAACGGGAAGGAGGCTATCGGTCGCATGGAATCACCGCATTGTTCGTGGCCTGCGGGAGGCTCGCCGGGCACTGGAGAATTTTCCAGGTAGAGGCATCGAAGTCTCCGAAGGGGAATGGCAAGGCTTTCCGCGATCCGTGGAACCGCCACATTTGTCGCTCTGCTTTTACCCCTGGTATCCTTTTCTCAATTCACCGAAGTGTAGAGGCTGCTGCGAGAAGAACGAGCCACAGGAATTTCGTCCTCCGCAAGTGTTCCCGATCGAAGCGTGAACTTAGAGCAATCGATATATCCGAAGGAAACTACGTTGAAGAGGAAGATCGTCGATCGATAATCCTCGGTTGGTCACATAATTAAAATCCACCGTCACTGATACTTTTTCTTTTAAATATCCAGAACTTGAAGACTCTTCATCCCTGATCTTTATATATGCGAAAGAAAAGAAAAAGGATATTCGACGGCAGAGGTCGAGAAGAGAATGACTCGCGAGGCAATTTCAAACGAACTTCCTAACCGCCGATTCTCTTGCTCGCGCGCGAACGAACCGAAGGATCGACCGGGAGCGGTGTGTCTCATACTACGAACGCGCTCAGACTGAAACTACAGTGACCGTAAAGCGTGGGGAGAGCCGACGTTATCCCTCCCTCCTTCTTTCTCCTCCTTTTTCTCTCTCACTCGCTCTTGCCAACCGTCGCTCCTTCCCGGCGCGTCTTTCTCTCTTCCCTTCCCTTCCTCCTTCTCATCGAGCCCTTCTATCTCCCTGCTCCCTTCTCCTGCTTCTTCTAACTGCCAACAGTCCTTCGTAGGCTTCGTTGGTCCGGCGCGAGAGAGAAAGAGAACGAAAGAAACACACACACACACACACACACATACAGTGAGAGAGAGAGGGAGAGAGAGAAAGAGAGAATGAGCGTAGGACAAAAAGTGGTAGGGTCCAGGTATAGGGGCAAATTCTTCGGAGGACCTTTAAACTCCCAGTTCCTCGGACACTCCTCGCTCCACTACCGGTCCACGCCGCTCGTAATACTTCAGCCGGTTCCGCCGATTATTCCGCGGAAGAGGCCAAGAGAACAACACCGGGTCCTCTCAACCGTCTTCACTCGGTTCTCCTTCTCTTCGACCGGGGTGGTGGGACGAATATCACGGATAACCGACGGGAGAGATTCGATTTCACGAGAGTTCGGGCACACTTTGCTCGGCTACACGTGGACTAGATCGTTGTAGGCTCTTTCGTTGCCATAGCATTGATCTTGATCGCTCGTAGTTTCACAACGGTCCGGCCGCGGAAATCGATACGGTGGCCGGTGGAAAGATTACTTTATAAGGAAGACGAGATTTGTGTGTGCGTGTTTGCGAGAATTGATGCAAGACGCGTGGATGTCGAGTCGCTTGAATCGATAGCTCGACGTAAGATTGACTGGGAATCAACTTGAAATAAAGTATTCTTCCTTCGTTTAAGTTTCGTAACCTTGTTGTATCTCCGCGTCATTTGTGCGTCGATATTTATGACGTGTCAACCTATTCCGTAAATATTTACATGCCAGCAACTGTGAATTCGCGGCAAACATATTTGCGTCGTATTCTAGGGTCAACGCCCGACATAAGTTGTTGCAAGTCTAGACGCGGCTTCGCACGTCGATGTGTACACACTAGCCTTCGTTTGTTTTCATCTGCATTTGTTTTACTCCGAGAAATAAGACGCACGATGGTTTCTAAGCAATCGGAACAAGAATCACTCCAATATTTTCTTCGGCTACGCACTTTACAGAGAGACGAGCATGTGATGCCGACATTCGGGCTTTCAGTGGCTGATACTTAACCGGCGTGCAATGTGTGAAGTCGCAAGCATACTTTCGCACGTAAGCGGGCCATTAGGAACCACGATTAGGTCCAATGGAACGATGGACTTGATTACGTGGACTCAACCTAATCCAAACCTTTTTCTCGAAGGGCCCAATAGCAAGAAAAAAAATGCGCAAGGGGTGGAACCCGCGCGAGTGAGTCACTTTTTTTCTCTCTCCTCCTTCGACGGAGAAGCGGTTGAACGAGGGTTCTAATAACTGACGCGACGCGGATACCGGGCTGTGGAAAGGAAAGAGAGAGAAAGAGAGAGAGAGAGAGAGAGAGAGAGAAAAGAGAAAAAGAAAGTGCGGAAATGTATCCTCAGACGGCGCGCGTTTACTCACAGGGCCTTTGGCGCTCACCCTTATATCTTTTATCACAAAGTAGTTTCCACCCTCCCTTGTCCCTGAGGCTACTCCGTGGCGCACCCCTTTGCCAGCTACGTCGGAGCCTTTACTTCCGCCGCCACCGCCGCCTCCGACGCCCCCGCGGTCGCATCGCACCGCCACACGCCCGCCTACCTTAACCTTCGACAAGGTTGTAAACCAATCGCGGCATGCAGTCCCACGACATTTGCATCCGAGATGAAAGATCGTAAACAAGGAGGGGAGGGAGAGAGAGAGAGAGAGAGAGGTCGCGTGCAGTGCGGGTGAGGCCAAAGGGACAAATGCGATCGTCGATAAAGGAGGCGAGAGGATCGTAAAACCGTAGCCCGAGGACGTGAATGGGCGCGCTACGCGACTGTTACACTTTCGATGTGTCGCATGGAGCTGACAGTCGGTTTATTGCGGCAAGGAAAATTGGCACGAAGAGAAAGATGATTTCGGTGCGCATTGAATCGGTGATCGATTTAACTGCGCGCAAAGGGAATTTTTATTTCGGTTTGCGAGTGAGCAAGATGTTAGGGACGACGAGGAAAACGAAGGTAACGAATTTAACATTAAAGCCAGGGGCGCGTCTGTCACTAGGGAAAATAGACACGTGTCTAGGGCGCGCTGAAAAGGGGGGATCTCCTTGCAGAGGTGACTAAGCACGGTAAAACAAAAAAAAATGAGTCGACTAAATTTCATTTGTTTGTATACATGTAAGGTATCCAAACAATGAAGTACTAATGCCACTTGTTTCATTTGAAAAAAAATATAGGAGGCCCGACATTCATTTGTATGCCTGGAGACCGACAAGCTGTAGACGCGATCTAACGCAGATTTCGTTTCTATATGGAAATTTCCCTTGTTGATCGGTCGTTTGATGGCTTTTGGTAGCTTTATTGTTAATAAAAAGATTTAATTGAAAACTAAATGTCCTCGATCGTTCTCGAAAATAGTCGTTCGATCCTCCGGGACCAGGCAAATAAAATGGATAGGGTGGGTTACCTGGAGGCTGACAGACTCGACGGACTCAATTCGAGTCGGGTCTTCCCGATGTCGCTTTACCTAGGCCTGTCTCGACCAGGGCAACTAATTTACGAAAATTTTATACGCCGCCGGATTCGCGTTTCTGCGACGTAGCGCGGCTCGAACGGCATCGAAGAGAGATTGGGAAAACAAAAGAGGTCCTCTGCGCGCGAGCTAGACGGCCTGACGTAGACAGGTGGTCCCGCTATTGAGCGCGTGCGCTTTCAATCGTCAAATTTAAGGGGATTTGTCGTCATCGTATTAGCCTTATACTCGAAGAGTTTATGAAAAATACTGCGGTCGAATTGATGAAATTTAGGAGTTTCTTAATTCTTTTTTTTTTGGGCCGTTTGAGTGCCAAGCGGCACAATCGCGCTTCTTCTATCCTGTATCAGAAAATTGATGTGACCATTCGAAGTATAAAATAATACATTTTATATATTTTATATACAGGGTGTTCCATTTGAAATGATACACTCAAATATCGCCGAAACGGGGTGTTAAATAAAATAAGTCACTCCCTTTACGGTCGTGCCTAAAAATGTTTCAAACAAAAGTTGTATAGCTTGAACGGGACTGTCAGTCGGTGGCAATGATTTAGAGAGTCATTTAACGATCACCGTCAATTTCTTAACACTTTGACTGCCATGCCACCGAGTACGAGTGACGATTTCACTGCCTGATTATAAGCGATCTAAATAAATATTTGGAAGTATAATAAAGCTTTAGATAGCCGACTAAACAGTCACCAAAATTCAAGGTGGCGTGGTAGTGAACGTGTTAAATAGAACTCCAGATTTTTGATAGCATATCCTTGTATTTTGTCTCGAGAGCTCTGCAAAACACTATAAAAAAATATTTTTCCCTCACAAGTACATTTTGAAATCGAAAGGAATTTCCGAGAAAGTCCTCGAGTGCAAAGGATTAGCCAAAAATAGCGTCATCAAGCTTCTTGGCATTTTTCGGCACGAAATCAAACGAGAGGCTATCGCGCCGCTTGGCAATTTTGGATTGGGAAACAACAAAGATCCGTGGGCACTCACACGGTTAAGTTATTCACTCGTGCGACTTCTCGTGTAATAAATAACAATAAATGCGACAACTGAATAATTAACACGATAACGACTCACACGGTCCACCACCGACCGTCAACCTCCATCCATACCTGTGAACGACCCCTCTAATCGGCAAAACTAATTAAAAGACGCCTCGTGGTCGCTCTCGTCTCGCACACTCGCGAATACAAATGTCTCATTATTCTCGATAATCAAAACCCACCGTGGACTACCAACGAAAAATCGTGGAATCTCATCGGTGGAGGATCGCGAGGCTCACGGAGCTGGGGCCAGCAATTCCGAAAAGGATTCTCCTTTCCACGAAGCCGAAGCACCTCCGCGTTCCACCCTTGGCAGCGCGCGCGCCCGCTCGCATTAAGAAAGCAGCTGAAAAATCGATGAGAGATAAACCGCGCTGCGACCGACAGGCGTCGGGCACGCTCGTCCACTCGGTCCGCCCCTGCCAGCCGCGGTGCGCATCAAGCCTCGAGAGAAAGAAGCAGTGGAAAGGAGAGAGAACGAGAAAGGGAGAAAGAGAAGAAGCGGGGGCCCGGTGGAGTCGTCGGTCGGTCACCGACCAAAGCAAGCGCGCTTAAGTAATTAAAGAAAATTAAACGATCGACGATAATAGTGGAAGCGGATGGCGCATGTGAGGGAGAATAAAGGAATTGCTAAGGGAGGGCGCCGACGACGGGAGTGGAAGGTGGGAAGGTAGGAAAAGGGTTCACGGGCTTGAGAGCGAGAGAGAGTAAAAGAAAGAGAGAGAGAGAGAGAGAGAAAAACTGTGAAGCGGGAGAAGAAGAGAGAGGACTAAGGCGAAGCTATTGAGTCGTTAGAGGAGAGAGGGCCAGTCCGCTCTCTCGCGAGTCGCTCGCGCGAGCAAAAGTGAGAAACTTGTGGCGCGTTCGCGCGTTGAACGAAGACGGTTGGACGGACGGTCGGACGCACAGACGGTGAGTGAGAGGAGGAGGATAGAAGGAGAAGGGACGAGCGTCGGTGAATCGAGGAGAGAAGAGGCGCGGACGAGAGGGTAAAGTATCGAGAGAGAGTGAGGGAGACGGAGAGAACGCGCCGGTGGAAAGGAGAGGGCGCGTCTTCGTTTGATCTTGCCGCCGCACGCGATCCCACACACGCGCGCGCTTCACTTGCGCGCACACACGCGCGCCACCATGTGGATTCGCACGAGCGCACCAACACATCGTGCGATTAAAGCTTCTCTTGCCCCTACTCTACTCTTTTCTCTCTATCCTTCTCTCTCTCTCTCTCTCTCTCTTTCCCTGAGTGACTCCTTCACTATCCCTCCTTCTCACGTGCCCTCGGCCCATTCTCTTCCTCCGCTCGTCTCTTTCGCGCGTCCTTTCGCTCTCACTTCTCTTCCTCTCGTCCGCCTCTCTCGCACCCAAGGAGGAGGATCCCTCACGTATACCTCTTTAGAGGTCTCGACGTAGGTGTGGAGAACCGCGAGAGCCGTCGCCTCTTTTCCGCTCCGCGCACCTCTTCGTCTCCGCTCGCTGGATGGGTATAATAAACACCGCGCGAAGCAACTCACCCGAGTCGCCTATAATTTCTCGCGGAAAATTATATGTTAATGCGCCCTTAATGGCGTCGTTCGTTAACGGGATCGTCGTGCGACCCCGAGAGCGACAGAGCCGGAGTCGCGGCGATTCGCTCGGGCGTGAACGAACGAAGCCGGAGGAGTTGAGAATGTGGAAAGAAGAAGAAGAAGGTGGTAGAGAGAAGACGTCGGATGGAGGACAATTCAGCGATTCTTAAGCGCTTCCACCTTCTCTCTCTCTCTCTCTCTCTCTCTCTCTCTCTCTCTCCTCTCCTCGCTTCCATCTCCATTGTCGAGGATGGACGTGGGCCAGATTGTTCTCCTTCTCCTGGAAAATATCGATTCGAAACTTTGCCGCGTGTATTTTCTCGCGGTCGCGAGTTTTGCGTGAGCTTCGATGTCACGATCGTGCGTTTGAACACCGCCGACGGAGGAGGTGGAGGAGGAGAATTGGACGAGGGGGTGGTGGAGGGCCGTGAGGCCAGACGAGAATTCGCGACGTCGCGATACCCGGCGAAAATACGCGCGCGCCAGCCCGCTCTCGCTTGCATTATCGTGCACCACGTAGACAACTCAGGTACGCGTCGATAGTGGTAGTGGGGTGAGGTGGTGTAGGGTGGTGACGATTTATCGTAGAGCGTAACAAAGCCGACTGCTACAAGCTACGAAGGTGTGCGAGGTGGTTGTCTGGCCTCCCAAAAGATAGGGATCTCCGGTTTCGTTGCTTGCTTCGAAGCAGTCACTCGATACAGGTATCGATTAGTGCGCCGAGCGACGAAAGCTTTTTCGCAGCAGGAGGAACTAGAATGCGTTATTCGAAAGAAGCCAATTGCCTTTGAGGGTGCGCTCGAAATTCGTCTCTTCGTTTTGGAGCGCGTATTTCCGATGATCGGTGGAAACGGAGCGGAGCGGTAGACGTCCTGCTCCGTTTTCAATTTCGTGGGTCACTGGCGCAATTGTCCGTTACGCGAACTTAGTTTACCGATTATCGAGCGTTCTATCGAAATTTTGACTCCGAAAGAGGAACAAAAATGAAGAAGAGAACCACCGATCGGAGTGTTCACCGTGATTCATCCTACTCCCCGGTTCTTCCTTGTTCGTGCCCCCAGGGCGACAGGAACGCGTCTCGGCGAAAAGACAACGGGTACTAATCCGAAAAATCTTTTTGTCCCCGTGCCGCGGCCTGCATCAAAGCGAGAGGCGAACCCTCGCGCGCCCGGCCAGCATCAGCAGGCACCACCAGACCGCGACCGGCGAACCAAGTGGACGAAAGGGTTCAATAAGGCGAGGCGGACCAATGGGCCGGGAACAATGGGCGAAGTACCCTAGAAAAATCGCGGAGCAATCGAACGTTACCGCTACTCGTCGATGTTAATCGCATTGAGGATCGCCCGTAGATGGGACGGGGGTCTCCTCGTTGAAAGATTTTCAGGTTCTCGCGTGCAGCTCTAGTAGCGGCAGCAGCAGCGTGGCGAGCCAGCCACAAGTGAGCGAGAGAGGGGTGGAAAGAGGAAGGAGGAGGAGAAGAAGGTCGAAGAGGAGACTCGAGGACGAGGAGGGAAGAGAAGGGTGTAGAGACTCGTTGGTGGAGTGAAGCGGAGTGAAAGAGAAAGAAAGAGAGAGAGAGAGAGAGAGGTGGAAAAAGAAGGTAGAGAAGAAGAAGAAGAAGAGGGAGAGGAAAGAGGAGGAATCGAGCTGGGCACACCAACTGAAACTTCAAAGGACTCTTTGATGGTTTCCGCTGGCGCTGCCATTGCGAGATCTCGATAAGCCCGCATTATATGTCGGTAGTATACCATCCTGCACCGTGCGCGCGCGCGGTATCATATTGTATGGCCAAACCAGTTTTCGTTCGAGAAACGTGGCGTAATTAAATACGTCGGCTCCGGAAAGCCGTAAACGCGACTGAGACGGGAGGGAGGACAGGTGAGGAAGCGAGAGCCCGGAGAACACGGACAACAACCGGGAGCGGAAGATCGACTCCGGTCGTTATTATTAATCGGAGCGAAAGTGTCGATAGAGGGAGAGCTCTCGTCCCGGAGGATCTATGAATTATTGATGCTCGATATTGGTGGAAGGCTCGAGAGACCGCGCGAGAAAGCGAAAGGAAAGCAAGCTACGGAGTAACGTGCGAGCATCGTTTCGGACCCGCTCACGCTCTCTTAACCTCCTCTGCGATCCTTTGGAAAATTTTTCCACGAGGCACCGATTACTAGTTGTTCGGGTAACGAAGCGACTAATTCACTTTCTAATCTGGAAATCATTTCGGGGAGAGACTCTTTAATCGAGAGGAGGCGCGCGAGCGACTCCGGGACTCCCGAGGCTTTTCATCTCTTTCTAAAAAGAGAGAAGAAAAAAAGGAGTGGAGAAAAGGAAAAAGGAGAGCGCGGGGGACGAGAATAAATGATAAAAGATCGCTTTGTGAGGCACGAAGGGAGAAAACACGAGGACCCTGCGCGGCACGGCTCTGCCCCCGGCCGAACGATCCGGGGTGGCGCGCGGTGTGTCAGCGTGTCGGCCACCCCGAGGCTTTGCCCGCAAGGGTAAGCAACTTATTGTGGCTGGCGTGTCGTCGGCGCCTCGGATAAAAGTTCAATAGGACCCTCCCCAACCAGCTGGGACTTAATTACACCCTGACACGATTCCCGTGCCCGATGTCCCTTCCCCTTTAATTATTTGCACGCTCGATCGACGCGCCAAGGGTCGCGCGGATCACAAGTGGATAATGTTTTTGCGCGCGCCAAGGCAATTTTCAATCGACGACTCTTCTCTCTCTCTCTCTCGTCTCGTCGAAACGGAAAGAATTTGCTTGCCAAAGTTGCGGTGGCATCGCTCGCTCGCTCAGGCCCTCGATAACTTTCAAGCACCCGAGGAGAACCCGCGCAAGACCCACGGAACAAGGAAGAGTGCCTTATTAAAGGTTAACCTAGGTAGTTGTGTGTAAAAGTTGGCGAAATGAAAGGGCAACGTTTCGTTCCTTTGAGCACGCCCACCTTCTCCGCGAGCCAGGAGCTACCTTTTCGCGACGATGTTGAAAGTGAAACACGCCGCGCGGTGTCCTGTGATCTTCGAGCGTCCGTGCTCTTTGCCGTGGAAGAGAAAAGCCAACAAAAGGGGGATCTCTCGAGAAACAATTAGCACTAATCGATAATTCCGGTGTTTGATGTCGATCGTTCGACGCGATCCTCCCAAGGGAGTTCCATCTGTTTGTTTTTATTCTCCGATCCTCCTCTCCGTTCGGCAATCCTCATTATCTCCTCGTTATTATTATTATTTTTATTTCGTTCTCGTTAATTAGTACGTGTATCGTGGATTCGTAAACGGTGGAATAAGTTGCCTCGCGATACCGTGGACCCGCGATTCGACCGACCTCCTCTCGCGAGGGTAGAGAGGGAATTTCCCGTGGGTCCGGACGGGGTAACGGAGAGGGCAGAGTTCTCAAAGAATAAAGATCGTCGGGGCTAAAAACGTGGCGGCGCGGCGCCTTTGACTCTCATTGTCTGCCCTCTTTACTCGTCGCACGCACCAGCCAGAACCCTCCAGGCCTTCCCTCCCACCATCCCTCTCGCTCTCCCTCACTCGCGTCAACTATCTCCTCTCGCCATTTCCCTCGACCTCCCATTTCTCCCGCCCTCCTCCATCGCCGTCCCACTCGCCGTCGTCTCCGCTCGACTGGGCCCGGTTATACCGCCACACGCTCCTCGCACTCACACATTAATAGGCACACTTTACCCTCCCGTCCCCTTCTCTTCTTCCGTCGCAACTGACTCATGCGCCTGTCCTCTCTCCTCCTCGACTGTGCTCCGATTCTTTCGCGCGCGTCACCTCGGCCACCCAACCCCGGACGAATCTTCCACCCACCATTAACTTTCCTTTTTCTTCTCGACACCGTGCTCCGCGGATACGAATTTCATTTTCTCTTTTACGATTTGTTTATCTCTCCGGCTCGTTAGTTTATTCGTACGTTCGAAGGAAGGAGGTTAGGATGCGCGCCGTTTCCTCGCTGGAAGAAATTCCAATTGTCAGAGATTTCGAGCGATCGAACGGAGAGAATGTCGGAGCAGTTTTCACGGCTCGCGCCCATTTCCTTTTCATCGACGATCGAGCGCGGCTCGGATATCCATCGTGAAATTTCTTTCATTCTCCGATCGAGGGGGAATTGACTCTGGGAGCTCGGGAGGACCACTCGGAGATCTCGAAATCGACGACGCGGGAGGAGGATGGGGGCGCCGTGAATTTTTGATGCCAGTCGAGAGTGGAAACGAGTCTTCAATTCGCCCACGCGACTCAAGCGTCCATCTGTTGCATGTTTCAGCGCACGGTAAAAGGGAAATCTCATCCTACTTAATCCGCCATACGAGCGGCCTCAGAAACTTTCTGACAGCCCTTAAAGACGCGCACCGAGAGGTGGAGGAGGAGGAGGAGGAGGAGATGGAGAAAGAAAAAAGGGAGAATCTTCGTTTTATCTGCCGACGCGCGTCCGCCTCGAAAGAAGTCTTACGAGAATGAAGGAGAACCCGTAAATAAAGCAACGTGGAACTTTTGTAACCGCGACTTTCCTTCCTCTCCTTCGCCGCTCGCCTTTTCGCTCCTTCCTCTCCCCTCGTCCTTCCTTTCGACGTATCTCTTTTCCAAAGGCGAGTGAGAAGCGCGCCGACTATCTTCAGCCTCTCGTTGTGAAAAATTAACGCATCCCGCGGTAAGCTGCTTTTCCTCGGAGTGGCGCGTTTCACGGGGCAATTGAGATCGAGCGGAACGAGAATGATAAACGGGGACGCGTCGAGGACGATCTTTTTCCGGAGCAAAGTACTCCGAGAATGGAAATTAATTTTCCAACGACGGTGGAACGCAAAAAGAGAGCGTCTCCCACGATTATTCTCGTCGATTGGATCTTCGTGATTTTAATTCACTCGTCACGCTCCAACGAAATTCTTCACCCCGTGGTAGCATGCCAGCAGGCGTCGAACACGATCAGCTGTTACCGCGCGGAAGAAGAATTTGTTCCTAAACTCGGCGTAAATTGGCGCATCGGCGGCACGTCACACCCTCGAGATTCGTGCCGAGCAGATGAAATTCATGAATAACTCGCCGGCCGTTCCACGCCGGACCCGGGGTCCTTTTCTGTCGGAGGATGCGCGCCACCTGGTCACCCCACCACCTAGCCATTCTTCCGCCTGTCCGTCACGAATCCTCGGGATAATTGTAAGCTTAAAGGGGGACTCTACTCCCGCCGGACTCACGGATTTCGAGCTTGCGAATAAACATTTTCTCAGGCGGCAAAACCCAGTTCTCTCCTAAGACCGGAGAAAAGCAGAGTGTTTTTTTGCCGATTGCCAAATGAAACGGCAGATTTCCAAAGGAAATTCCGCATCTTTTTCCAAGCCCTTGGAAACATTCGAGCACCTCGGTCTTCTCTTCGCGCTTCACGATCGATTTTCCACATTCACCCGAAATCCTTCGTCGCGCGGTAAAAGCACCGACGACGTCACCTCGGCCTTTCTCATCCTCCTCCTTCCAGCTACCCGAACCTGGCGCGAGCAACCTTTCACGGGATTTCGAACGGTCGAGCGTGTCCGATTCGCTAAAAAGTTCGGAATCCCTTGGCGGCGGACGCGAGTGGCGGCAAAGAAAATTTGCGATGCCGGTGGAAGGGGGTAATTGGCCGGTGAGGAGAGTTCCAGAGGAGAAGCAGCACCGAGAAAGAGAGAGAAAGACAGAGGGAACGAGGTTGGAAAGAAAAAAAAAAGTGGAAAGAGAGTAAAAGAAATGCGGGATGGAAAAAGGGCTGTCTGGTGAGGCCGCCGCGCGACGGTGAGACGAGGAAGACAAACGTACAGAGAGACGACGACGACGCGTAACGCGAGTGAGAGGATGTTTGCCGCGCAATGAGGGAAGGAGGGTGGCGAAGAGGGCAGAGCGAGGAAGAAGGGAGCACTTGGCGTTTGCGGCCACTTGACCCGTGCACTTCGAATTCGCCGGGATCAGCTTGGGACTCTCCTCTCTCGGCTTTGGGCTTGTGCCGTATGAGCGATAGGTATATGAATCAAAGCGAGCGCGAGGCCCGGTGACACTGAGAAACCGAGTGCCGGTGTTACCCGGACGAAGGCCGGGTGGGAGGAAGAAGAGAGGAGGAGGAGAGGGAAGGAACGAGGACGGAGGACCGAAGGGAGAGATAGACAAACAGACGGACGAACAGAGAGAGACTACCCGGCTCTGGACAATAGAGACAATTATTGTACGCAGACGACGTGATGATAGATCAAAAGCGAGGCCATTTCGGTGGGCCCTCTCTCTCCCTCCTCTTCCTCCATCTCTATTCTCCGACAAACTTTTCGCAAGCCTTTCTCTCCTTCTCTTTCTCTTCGGGGCTCAAGCGTCACCCTCTTCCTCCTAAGGATTCTCCTCCTTTTTCTCTCTTTCACGACCATTCACGTGGATCGCAGGTATAGTCGAAGGTTGATGCCAAATGTGGCCAAAGTGTTGCCCTATCTCTCTTTCTTTCTCTCCCTTTTGCTTCATTTCGAGCCTATCGAACTTACTACGAGCTACTCCGTTGAAAATACTCCACTCGATGGGTACCAGACGCCCGCCCACCAAGCACGCACGCGGGCTCACGCGAGCGTATCGACGATGCCGCCCGCCCGCGGATGGCCTTTGTGCCAAGATCGTTGCGATTTTCATGTCGGCCCTGAAGGTGAAGGGCCGCGCGCGCACAGGAGAAAGAAAGAGAGAGAGAGAGAGAAAGAGAGAGAGAGAGAGAGAGAGAAAGGGGAGGAAAAAAAATGGAAAGTAAAATTCGCCCCCTCGCTTTTGCCGCGCTCACTTCCGATAATTAATCGCACGACTCGTCGAACGAATTCAACGAGTGATCATACTCGGGGACGAGTCGTCGCGTCGGTGCCGACGACACCGGCTCGAATTGCACTCGACGATGGCACTCGAATTGCATCCGTTGTTGATGGATTAGCGAGGGCTTTAACGCGCGTACGTCTGCACTTTCGATGGTAGTCGATGTTCTCGCTCGGGCGACCAACTAATCACCGTAATTGCCGAGGTGTGCATCTTGAACATTTTTATTCGCACGGTTCTGAACTCTTCCTATCGACATTTCCCCTTTCACAGGCTCTTCTTGCGAGAATTTATAACGTTTTGGATAATATTGCAATCTTGCCAAGAACAGCAGAAGCTTCTGCGAGAATCGTCCAGGATGTAATCACCGGAGCGGGCCGACGAAAAAGTTCGCCCTGTGAAAACGAAACGCACGCGCCCTCCTCCATTCGCCACTTCGCACGATTAACTCCGAGCCCCTGAAGAGCCTCGCGTATCATAACGGCAGTCTACTCCGGGGCGTTTCGAGCGTTCACGCGAACAATTAATTAAATTCTTATGCGTTATTCATCCCCCTGTGGTTCCCCCGCAGGACAAACGAGGATAAGCGGTGGACAATAAAGGCTCGTCCTAAAAGTGCGATCTTGGAGAGAATAAAAATATCTCGTGACTCTCGTGCCTTGAATCATGCAGCACGGTTCATAATCAATTCTCTGCTCCGAGAAGCAAAAAATGGAGAGAATGAAAATATAGACCTGTAGATCCTACCCAATCCTCGTCTCTCGAAAGAGGACCAAAATGGATGAAATTCATCGGGTGTCACTTCTCCATCCGTATCGTCTGACACGCAAATCGTCCAAGCTCAATCTTATTAATGGAAATCGCGCGAATATAGCGACAAGGTTCGGAGAGAATCGGGCGCCAATTAACGGCCGGGTGGCGCACGACGATTCGAAGGTAGGATACCAGCCGCGAGATGAAAGGCACGCACCGCCCCTGCCCTGTCATTCCGGGGGTTAATCGTCGTGGTGAGAATCGATCGATCGGTCACGAGGAAGATCGACGAGGGTAGAGACATTATACCCCTGTGTGTCTTCGGAGCCGAGGGACGGCACCACCGATGCCAGGCTCCGGAGCGAGGGGTGCCTCGGGGGTTGGACGAAGGCAGAGAGAAGCTTTCCGTTTGATGCCACGTGCTCGCCACGCTCGAGCGGCTGGCGGACGGATCGAACGGCGAAACACAAAAGGCGCATTAAAGATCGCCCGATGCGACCGCACCGGCATGATCCGATTTGGCTCGGACAGGAAACTTCTGGCGGAGCTTGAATACCAATTTGGCCACTTTCGAAGCGTTTTAAGACTCGCGCGCGGACAGGATCACCGAGAAACTCGGTTAAAATTTTGTCGTTCTTTTCCACCGCGCTTCATTTCCCGCTTCGATTAATCAGACGATTCTAACCCATCGAATTCGATCGCGATCGAATCCAATCGAGACCAGCCGCGTGATTAGAGCCAATTCCATAAACAGTTTTCGAAGGTCGAGAAGGACCGCCGGAGTAGCTTGCGGTTGGAATACGCGCCACCGTCGACGAGAACGACGACGCGACGTCGGGGCGTGCGGACGATTAAGATCCCGGGCTCCGATAAGCGGGAGAAGAGGCACGCACCTTCGTTACCCCGACGCGGTCCACTTCGAGAGGGTTAATTACGTCCACGGGCACGCTCGTGGAGAATATGTTCTGGCTAATCGTAGAAAAGAGAGGTAGACTGGCGAGAGAAAGCGGAACGAGGCAAAAGCTGAAGAAGAAGTAGATTGTAGAAGAGGAAAACCAAAAGAGAGAGAGAGAGAGAGAGAGAGAGAGAGAGAGAGAGAGTGGGTCCTCGCGCTCGTCCTTGCGAGATTCTCATCGGATGCCACGCGGAGGAAGGCGAGGGAGGAGAAAGCTGGAGGGCCAAGAGGGAAGGTGAAGGACGAGGAGGATAGAATGGGGACGAAGAAGAGGAGGCGCAGCCGGAGAGCTCGAGAGGAAGAGGAAGAGGAGGAGGAGGAGGCGAGTCGTTCTTGTCCCGTTTGATACCACGTGCTCGGCACGGTTAAAGCGCGCGGGGAAACCACCACCGCGTCCTTTCATTTTCGATATCAAAGACTCCGCCTGTGCCACCCAGGACCGCTAAAGCGTTGCTCTTTGACTTTACAAAGCCTCTCTTCCACCCCTCTGGCGGTGGTGGTGGTGGTGCTGCTGGCTGCTGCCTTCGTTCACCACCACCACCGCCGACGACCCACCCCGAGATTCTCTCGCTCTCCTCATCCTTCTCTCCTCTCATCCTCGTCCTTCTTCTCCCCCACCGTCGTCTCGTCCTCTTCCATCCCTCTTGGCCAACCCCCAAGCTCTCGTTTCCACCAAGCGCGAGAGTTCGCGTCCCCTCGCGCTCCCTCGCACCCTCGCGCCACCCTCTTCCTGTCCCTCGAGCGCTCCTTTCAGATATAAGCAACTCTTTGAATCTTGAGACAAGTCCCTGGTTGCGCACGGCTGTTGTTTCACGGAATACACTCGAGGTCCCGGAGAGAGCGGCGGCGGCGGCAGCGGCAGCAGCAGCAGCGGCACCCACCCTCCGCACCCACCCCCGATGCAGTTGTCTTCGAATTTCCATCCGTTGCCAGCACGTGCGAAAGTACTCGTCGGCGGAGGATGAGGACACAGTCTGGCGCCACCATTGGGACCCCTCTCCTCTTCCGTTTAGTCGCGAGCTCCCCTCCTTCCACGGATATTGGCCGTGCGCGCGAGGGAGTTTGCGATCGTTTTCCCTTCTCGGCTGGCAAGATTGAAGGGGATGAAAATTGTAAGTGTGCCTTGTTATCGGGCCACGCGTTCATTCTCTTCTAACGATGGTTTGGACGTTTTTCCAGATAACGAGAGATCACAATTCATTCTCTCGATTTCTCTCTCGATAGATCCTGTTCGCGCCTTCTCTCTCTCTCTCTCTCTCTCTCTCTCTACATTTTCCCACGTTCTACCGCGGCATCCTCTCTTTTCACGGTACCGCGCGCTGTTTCGAGGGGTTTACCGCTGGATTGATATACGACCCTGATAACAATACGTCTTACGTAACGGTCTATAAAACCGTGACACATGACGCGCCGCTGCTCGTCGGCGTCGTCGTCTTGGTCGTCGGTGAAGAGCTTCGGCGCGGCGCCGACGTCGTCGGTACGACACTTTGACGACCGAACTTGACGAGATAAAAGAGAGCGGACGAGCAAGACAGGCCCGCGGTGAGTCATGCGCCGTTGGCGATCCTAGGGTACCAAAGTAATACCTCGCACGACGTCGTATTTTTATTCCCTTCGCCGAGAGCAATAAAGATAGGAGGACGTTGAAGAAGGGGGGGTAGGCAAGAAGGGTACCCCCGTACGAAGTCGATAAACGAGGACACCTGCGTCAACGTCCTGTAATGCGGCAAAACTACTCGTAAACAAAAAGGAAACTCTAAACACTCTTGAAAAGTGCACTGGTGCACCAATGCAAAACTTGTCCAATTTCTCAGCATCCCTATGCTACCTCGAAAAGTCCATCGATGTCTTCAGATCTGTACTTAAAAATATCCAACATCCATCTGGTCCCTTACAATTAGATCTCAAAAGTGCCGCTAAAAATTCATCCTACGATCTGAAGACCTTACTGTCCTATACCTTCTTCTCGGTGGACCCTAAAAAGTGGATCGGCTCTTAGCTGTCTCCGCCTCCCAGTCCCTTACGATCCTCGGCTTTCGGCACCCGGCAACAATGTGCTTGTCCCCAAAAATGCTTGCACAATGCTCGCGGAATGGAGAAGCCAAGAACGAGAGGAGAACAGGGAGAGAGAGAGAGAGAGAGAGAGAGAGAGAGAGAGAGAGGGCGATCTTAGCTTCGACGCGCAAAAACAGAGGCGGGAAAGGCAACAAAGCGGCGGCGACGGCGCCGGGGGCATAAGGCAAGGATAACGATATTAAGGCTTAAAGAGACCTTAACCTAACCGTTAGTTTATTGGCGTGAAGGAGTTGCGGAGCGTGTCTACATCAAAGCGACCGCTTCCGCGCTCTCCTCCTCCCACTCCCGTTCTCTCCTTCTCTCTTCCACTTTCCACTTCCCTCCTCCATTCTCCTCGACCCCCTCACCCAGGCCTCTCTGACATCTCGTCGTCACCGAGCGAGCCGCCACCCGCCCCAGCCCCTCTGCCAGCCACCAGCTGATTCTCTCCTCTTTGCTAGACGCCACCTCCCTCCTCCAACCACCAGCGTCTGCTCCTTTCGCTCGAGACTCTCCACCGCGCGTCTCTCGACCACCAAACCAACGCACGCTGCTACTGCCGCCGATGCTTAGCTTCGTTTCTCTTCGCGTTTCAACTTTCATCCCTTTAACGTCCCCTTCTCACTTACCGATCCTTCCTCGCATTGACAACGACATGCTCTCTCATAAAGATTTATATCCGGTCGAAAGAGAGAAAATCACGTCATTGTACGTAGCTTTTTCCGAGATAGCGAAAAGGTATCGGGGAGACTCCACGCTTAGCTCTCCCTGTTATCAGCGCTGAATCATTCTCGTGGACGATAGCGTTGCGAAGAAACGAACACGCGCGACTCTAGCACGAACCTAATCGCATTTCGTGGACGAAAGGGATCTCTGACGGTCCGGGCTCCGCGGTCCAATCGTACGCGAAGGAATGTTTTCCTGCGATTAGGGACCAACCGTTTAAAAGAAAGACGACACCGGACAGCAGTCACGTGGTCGGAGAGAGGTTCTCACCTCTCTCGTTCTCTATCACCTTCATTCCTCTTCTCGATACCGCGAACGTCCAAGCGTCGCGTGGACTTCGACGTTAAGCGACTCGTTCCTAGAAACGGACCGAGAAATCTAGAGGGAAGAGAGATGGGAATGGCACGAGAAGAGGCGGAAGAACTATGCGAGAGAGCGAGAGAAGACGAAAGGGCGCGCGGGTCTACGAGGTTCAAACCTGGCGTGAACCTGGCGAGAGGTTCTCGGAACGACGATAATACGAAACGAAATTATACCCGGGAGCGTAAGGTCGAGAAAGGTGGGCTCCTCCGTTCTTTTTCGAAGATGCACTCTTCGCTCGGTTCTCGCGACAGATACCGTTCATCGGAGCACTCGATCCTCTCGACCGTGAGGTTTGTTGGAAGAAGTGACCGAAGGATGCCGCCTATGGAGATCGCTTTCCGATTGTCCAATAAGCTCGAACTCTCTCTTCAACTTTCTGGCGGGAAAAAAGATCGCGCGAGGTAAGGAATTTAAAATAATTCGATTCGCGAACAAGATTGATTCTAAACGCGGTCTACGGTTGGTTCATGGTACTCGAGAGTAGTTGACGCGAGCGCGTGATGTCAACCGCGAAAAAATTCCTTTTTGAAAATTGGCGGGAAATTTAACCGTTAGAGGGGTAAGCGCGGCGCTCGCCCTTCTTCTGTTTTGCGTCGAAAAGTCCCAGCGTATTATGGACATTGGCATTACGATAAAATTTATTGGAATCAGTCGCTCAGGATCAATGATTAACAACCTTCTAATGTTTCTACTCCTTCTCACTGAGATGTTCGCGAAGAATGCTCGTTCAGTCTGTTCGCGGTTTTAAGGATCGCCTCGAGAGCGAATATCGTTCAGCAGTTCGCGAACAATTCGCCAACAATTGTTCGCTCTGTCTGTCACTACCTGAAGGATCGCCTCGAGAGCGAGTATCGTGCAAAAATTCGCGAACAATTCGCCAACAATTGTTCGCTCAGTCTGTCATCAACTTTAAGAATCGCCTCGGAAGCGAAAATCGTGCAACAATTCGCGAACAGCTCGCCAACACGTAAATTCGCCTAGGGCGGTCATGTTCGCGACCGGATTCGCGAACTGTTCGCCCAGTCTCACATCATCTTAAGACTCGCTTCGGAAGCGAACATCGAGCAACGATTCACCGACTATGTTCGCTCAGTCTGTCCCCAGCTTGAAACAGCACGATCGAGCTTCTTGACATTTTTCAACGCGAAATGACACAAGCTCTATCCTTTGGCAATTTTCAATTGGAAAACACAAAGACCCGTGGCACTGAACTGTTAAAGGCGACCGAGGTCGATTTCTCGATCGAGCGAGCCAATCGCAACCGCTCTTAATTACTTATCCCGCGAAAATAATCGTTCAAACGGAATCGAGCCGCCGACATTTCTCAGTCGGAGGAGAAGGCGAGGACAAAAAGTATGCGGGAATTAGCTTGCGTCATTCTGGCAAGACGAGCGCGTTATTTCGAACGATTTACGCGCGCGACGCCGACGCCGATGAGAAAGTCGCGCCGCCGTTAAGTTCCGAGACTCTGGGTGGACGAAGAGCGAGGGGCAGAGGTGAGGAGTGGCAACGAGAAACGCGAAAAGATCGGGAGGGAGAGCGAGAAGAGAAGAAGAGAGAAGGAGAGCAAAAGAAGAAAGAGAGAGGCGGGAAGAGAGAGAAGGACGAAGAAAAAGTATACACTGAAAAGAAGTTCTTTCTCTCTTACCCTCTCCCTCTCTCTTTCTCTCTCACTCGCTCATTCTGCCCACCTCTGCTCCTTTCCTCCCAACCTCTTTCCTTGCCCTCTCTCATTCACGCTGCAGAAAACTGCAGAGCGCGCGGCTCCAGAAGAACACGCGCCGCTGCGTTCGGCGGTAGGTAAACCGAGAAAGGGAGCTCGATTTCGGAATACACGCGTCTCGAGACGCGTAAAGCTCTTGCGGCTACAAGGAAAAAGGAGGAGGAAGGAGAAGAGAGAACGAGAGGGAGAGAGAGAGAGAGAGAGGAGAGGTTTCGGAGAAGGGAGGTGGACGAGAAGGAGAGAGAGAAAGAGTGAGAGAGAGAAGAGGAGGTACCGACGAAACGGCCAAGGTAGGAAGAAGAAGCGGGTAGAAGGAAGGAGGAAGAGGACGATAGAAAAGGAGAGGAGACCGAGCGAGAGAGGGGCAGCTGGAAAGCGAGAGAGAGAAAGAGAAAAGAAGGAGAAACGAAGAGAACTAGAGAAAAAGAGAGAGAGAGAAGCGGTTAGGGTCGAGACGCGTAAACATCGTGAGAAAAGCAGAAGCGAACCTAAACGGAGCTTGTCCTCCGACTTCGTTTTCCCGACGGAGAAAGAAACATTCTCCCGGAGGACTTTTCGCGAGAACAATTTTCCTTCGTCCCTTATTACTCTCGTTATTTCGTGGCGGGACGAGGAAACCCACCCAGTCGGTCTCTTCTCTCTAACCTAGCCAAAGGAAGAGCACGAATCGTAGGCCCTGGAAAAAAACAGTCAGCGTGCGCCGTGTAACGTGCACCTAACCACCCCGCATTCGCTTCGACAAAACCTAAATTTCTCTAAAACGACAAAAAAAGGAATGTGGGCGCCGGGCTATAGTCGCGAGCCTGGCGAAGGACGAAAACACAAAGTGAATTTTCCATCTAGACGGAAGGAGCGGAGAAACCCTCGGGGGTCTGCACCCACCCTTCCTCGTAATATCGTAGTGGACTTACTTAGGTCGTATCTGGCCGGAGGTTGTTCGTGTTTACTGGCGCCGCGACGGCGATGCGTCTCTCCCAGGAGAGCGAGTAGGGCCCATGCCTCGAAAGTGTCAACTATCGGTGCTGCGTCGGTGCAGGCGGTGTCGCGGACACATCACAAGGCTCTCTCCTCTCTCTCCCTCTCCCTCTCTCCTTCCCTTTATTTATTACGTCCCTCGCTCCTCCACTCCTCTCCTCTTGCCTCCTCCTTCCCAAGCGCCCAACAATCCCAGACTCCTCGTAGCGATCGTGTTGTCGCCGTGGCGCACTCTCCCTCTCCCTTCTCTCTCCTCGTAATTCTCCTTTCTCCTTCCAATTCCCTTTCCTCCTTAACGAGGGAAGAAAAACACGAGAACGGTGGTGGGATCCGCCGTGGAGAGCGCTCCTCTTCTCTCTTCTCCGGGCACTTGCTCGACACGGCGCACACAGCCACGCAGAGCACAACCACACACCACCTCCTTTTCGCCACCGAGAGACGACACACTCGCGTACCGCGATTACTAATGGAAGAACGGCCACGCTCGGCTCACGGTTAAGGATCGTGTCGGCCCCCGAAACACCGCCACGCTCACCGTAATCCACGAGCAAGTTCGCGAACGGCCTGCGGGACGAACCTTTTGCGCGCGGCCTCGGCTCGTCTCAGGCACGTCTTGGTCGCCATCGAGTCCTCGCACGAGTGCGCGCGTCGCGCGCTCTCGCGGCACTCCCGTGAACCCACGACGCTTCAAAGCCCCGGCCAATCAACGGCCCGCATGGCCTATGCCCTTGCCGCGGGCACCCGCGTACTAAGCTCGCTCAGCGCCATCGCTCCTCGCGCCAATTTTCTTTTACTTTCCCTGGATAACGATTTACGGAGAGAATTGATCCTTTACCTATGCAACTTTTACCGCGCTAAGAAGTCGATCGCGGATCGAATTTCATTTCCGGGGATATTCGCAACAGGTCGTTGAATTTTGTTAAAGAGGGATCGGAGGCAGGTGGGAGGATGGGGCGCGTGAAATCGTGTCCGGTGCTGCTACGCTCTTAACGAACGATTCGCGGGAGGGATTGCTTTTTCGATTCGTTTAATTGGGAGTTTTTCGCGATCCTACGGTGAAATGTGAGGGGCAGAGGGGAATGGTGAATGGGCGCGTAAAACGATCGATCGATTCGCTGGGATTATAGAAATTCGATGTAGTAGAATCGATTTGCGATTACACCCAATCCCGTCCTTACACGAACTTCTTTTACGCGATTTTGATTTAACGCGAATGAGAAAAAAAACCGAATTCTCTTTTTGCACGACTTATTTCGAAATAATCTTTTTTTCTAAATCGCGTTAAATCAAAACCGCGTACGGAAAGTTCGTGTAAAAACAGAATTGGGTGTACAAGCGAATCGATCGAATTGGAATGATCAAAAATAGTAAACTAAATAAAAGAAAAAAAGGCGTCTTATTATTCCACCGTAGAAATCACCCTTCTTGCCAGAATAATCCAATACGAATTGAAAACGTTTAATTCCTCGGCCCGTTGCTTCGCCCAATTAGCCTAAACAGCAAAGAAAAAAAAAGAATGAAAAAAAATAGCGTCTCATCGACGACGCATCTATTCGCACACGATGGAACAGAAAGAAAGTTCGATAAAAGCATATGGGGGCACGCGGTTTATCGCGAACGCGCCGTGGGCGATCGCCGTTCGATATTCATTGTCGAAAAACGATTCGAACGTCGCGGCACCTTGTTCCTACTTGTAGCAAATACCCTGCTTCTTTGATCCTCGGGTTCTCTTTGATCTCCCGACACCCCCGGACGTTCTCCGTGCCCCACCCCGACGAGGCTACACAAGTAACTCGTCCTCCCCCAAGTGGTGCCTTCTAACAAAACAATTTCAAAGCCTTCTCTTCTCTCCTCCCCTCCACCGGTCGTGCCGGGCGCGGGCGCGCGCGCGCGCTCCCGTGCCATTGTGTATTTGGCTCAAATAAAATGCAGAGTCTATTGCCCCGCTGCCTTGTCGCACGGCTGCGATGCTACCGAAGTGTACCGACGCCGACGTCGGTCTTTGACTCTCCTCTCTCTCCACTCGATAGCGGAGATAAGACGGACGCGCGCTCATGTTAACCGTAAACCCCCGGATTACAAGCGTAACGCGCCTTTGATCGCCAGAGAGGTGGTCATCGGGTGGACGCGGGCAGGTTTATTTGAGCGGCAACCGACACATTCTGGTACAGCACACTCGCGAGTACGTATATTTGCGAGGCAGTTGTCGAAGTTGGAATAATCGAGAAGGTTAGTCGCGATCTTAGGAATTTCGATAGATCGATTTCCGTATTTTGTTGACCAACGGTCGAGAGCCTTCCCATGCGCGATTTTCAGGCCGTCGTAATGGTAAGGCGTCGATATTTGTAATTTTTTGTGACATGTGTAATAATAATGGGAAAGGTAGGTGGGCATATGTATGTGTAATATAGTTCGTTGGTTGCTTTTATCGGGTGGAAAATTCTTTGGTTTCTCATCAAATGAACATACTCGATAGGTCAGCAGGATAAAATTAGGGACTACTACGAATATTACAAACAGTATGCGAGTGAGTTAAAAATTGTTTACGATGATATGGTATTGCTTCGCAATAAATACTTGTTATATTATTTATTTTCCGTGATAGAAATACCTAAACATCTTACGGAAGGAGTCGCTGTGACCAAGAGGGTTATGTGGCCAGATGACGAAGAAGACGAAAGTGCCGGTTAGTTCGATGACATTTCGTGCTTCTACCGTTTCACGTAGAGTGTCGCGAGTTTTAGAATTACGTTGAATGGATTAATTAAATACGACGTTGCATATCGCTTTAATGCGTTTGCAGTGATACCGGAAGCAAGATGTTGCCATAGACACGCCGCACAAGGGAACAGGTTGTCGGCTAACAATAAACCGAAATGTCCCGGTACGTTGGATAGATTATCAAGAAGAATGGCACCGTGCTCTGAAGCGCGAACTCTTAGAGAGATTGCATTGGGAAGAAGACTTCCTCCACCTTCCCAGCCTAAAGTAAAAGTCATTTATGGAGTCAACTCCGGAACTCATGAAAGTAAGTTTTTACAAAAGCACAGTCAGACGATCCTTCAATTTCATTATAAAGATATGTGCACTGAAGAGACTAATTGTTCGCAAGGTGTGTTGTCCAAAGATTTAATTTTACGCGCGTAGATTTAAATTTTATGTTCTTCGCGGGCCTTAATTTATTTGTAACACATTTGCGTTACAATTTACCAGGTTCCCAATGATAATTTGCGATTATCTCGACAGGATAATGCAGACCAAAGCAGGAATCTTCCTTGGACAGTGAATTGTAATATGCCTCCGAATCGAAGAAGGCATTACAACAGGCCTTCTTCTGGAAAAAAGAAAACTAACAAGAAGCGCAATTAATAGCAATTTTAATTTACTCATTGATCGTGTCGCCCGATCTTCCAGACCGACGAACTTTACGTTTTCATTATCCGCCGTTGATAAGAGTCCTAGTTCCGACTCGTTTGCTCGTAGAGTAATTTCTCTGGCAAGTTTCCACCCGATAGTACCAGCAATGATCGGTAGATGGCACTACACGTTTCACGAATGAAAAAAATTAAACCTACTAACTCACATTTTTAATTTTCATTAACCCCTTATCGCCACTGAGTTCTTTGATACATATCTGTTATCAGAACCGAGATACAGAACAGTAACAGACAATAAGAACTTTCTATTCGATATTCTCCCACTCGGATATTAATTTCGTGTTGCGTTCAACGCGGTTTAATATTCAAATTAATGTAATTTCGCTTTGAGAAATCAATTGATTTACGATAATCGCAAAGATTATTAATTCTCGGAACTACTATCCGCAATATTAATAATAAATTTCTCTACTTAATTGCGAGATGAAATTTACATTCGACAGGGTGAAAATATAGCGAATAGAATGTGCGGCTAACAACACCGTATCCTGCAGCAGGCAGGTAAACGCGTAATGTCGACGACGATAATTGAATGTTGCGCAACGTGTCGTCGTAATATTTAGCAACGTTGGGTTGGGTGTACCATACCTAACTTTTACGCTCGTCCTCCAGCTTCCTCTCGACGAGAGCCTCCGTAGGATTCACGCGAACGTGGAAACATACCCTTCTCACAATTGTGCCGTGGCATTTTTACATTCCAACTTACCGTACCCCGCGTACTCCTGAAATTACGTAACTTGCACAAATTCAGTACACGAGCACAATCCGTATCAAGCAATGCACCGCGAGCGGGACGTGATAACGATCGTTTGTTTACCAAGTGTTTTATATCAGGGCGCGATAAGATTTACTATTAAATCCAATTAATTGGTAAGTGGTGCCAATCCGCGGGAACGTCTCCACTGGAACAATAAGCCGAATTAGAAATGGTATCCTTTCCCGAAATTATCGACACGAGAAAGATACTCCGGGATGCTTCGTTAAAATGAAGTCTGACGATATCGAATTAATGGGATTCTTCAATGAACCGTGTCATTGGGATCTCTGCTCCTTGGAAGACGCTCACCGTCTAGCTTCCCACGAGTGGATGATGCTAGGTGTGTGGCAATCGACCGGCGTAACAATTGTTAACTACCTGGGTAAATGCGAGAAAGGAACACGTCGTCAAATGGTTCACAGGGAGAATTGGAAATGGGGAGAGCGAGCAAAATCGTGGCACAAGGAAAAAGAAAAAAAGGAAAACCTGCAGCACCGAGTAACCCCGACACCACCGCCACCAGAACCGATAGTTAGTTCTCCGCCTCTGTAAGAAAAGTCCACGATCGGCTCGTTAAAAACTCACGGGGTATTACGTGACGCTTATCAATTATCCATCCTTTCCCATTTGCAACGTAATTGCGATTTATTCGAACAGTCGAATCAAAGGTGGAAGACATCGTATCGTAATCGCTTAACAATTAATATGGACATGTGAGGAACGAATAGCTTTAGTGTACGAATAACTAACGCAACGGCGACAACTCGATCGACGGACACACTTTAGAGGCGCACCTACAATTAGTGGCCGCGACACGCGAGGAAGAAGGAATACGAAGGACGAATGTAATTTTTTTTTCTTTCTTTCGAGGCAACTGGACTCCCTAGAGCTCTATCGCGCTCGGTACTGAGAACGCGTGTCCTGAATTCGTTAATGCAAATCAACGGCGATTCTCCATACCCGCCGTTGTACTTTCACGTTACGGAACTCGTCCTTGGAGCGTGCAAGATCATCGCGAGAAGTCGGGCGGACTACCTCCTGCGCGAGTTGAATCACGAGGAATTACACGATCTTTACCAGCGTGGTTAACGGATGGGATAACCACGGATGGAGTCTTCGTTACAGCAAATACACCATTGAGTCGTCGTAACACGTCCAATACTTGGTCTCGGATCTCCTCGTAAAAGGCGAAACGAAAAAGCACAAGAGGATACAACAAAGGTTAATTAGTGTTCTTCGCGCATGCTCCTCTCGTCGAGGATGAGCGTCGGTGAAGCACGAGAGAGATCCAAGGGCAAGTATTCGGGTGAACGTCGATGGGAAGGAATCGAGTCGTCGGAAGATTTTCGCCATCGAAATCTTCTCGAGGAACCTAAGGATCGATCCCGTCGACGTTCGATTTATCCTTAGCCGTGCATCTTCCACTAACTGATTGATCGGAGAACGCGATCGGAGTAACGGCGTAGTATTCCCCTATTCCGGCATTGGAAGTGCTCAAAAGTTTAACAACAATCGATAACGGAAAATATGGCTTGCCAAATCAACGCGCCTTCTCTCTTTCTCTCTCTTCTCTCTAAAGGAGCTCGAGCGCGCGCGCACCTGACCCCCAGGAATGTCCGAAAACTATTTTCTCTAGGCTCGGACCAACGACCTTTGCTTTCACCTTCTCGCATTGCACAATCCATAATCAATTCATGGACGTCAGGCAGGCTACCAGCTAGCGCGCGGAGAAGGTGGTGGACTTCTATCCTCCGCCTCCTTCCCGCTTCACTCCACTCTCGTTCATTCGACCGTTCCTCGATCGAACGCACCACACGCAGGAAGGACGTTCCTCTGTGATCCGTTCTCTCTTTCTCTCTCTCTCTCTCTCATTCTCTCCTCAATCTTTTAATAATCTCACGTCCTCGCTCCGCGAAACAGAAAGAGACACCTCAAGGTGGTTGTAACTTCGTGAAAAGGAGACATTCCTCGGTGCGCGCACCTGCCGCTGCTCCGTTTCGGAAATCTTTGTTTACGCTTAGAATCGAGATGACGAGAATGTGACGGCGCATACGCAGAAGGGTTAGAGCTTCTGCACGATGTCGAATTTATCCTTGAAGCCGATCGACTCCTTCTTCGGGTCGTATTTCTTGCGCGCTGCCAATTGGGCCCTGAGCTCCTTCGCGCTCATCTTCAAGTTCAATCCCTGCTGCGGTCGGGCCTCGTTGGTACCCGCTACGCTTCCGTTCCCCGTGCCAACATGAACGTGGCCCACGTCGTTCCTCACTCCGTTCCCATTCTCTCGGGTCACCTCCTCTCGCTCGTTCTCGTTCGTCATCGACGTCGTCATCGGCGTGCTGCTGCTCGTCGTGGTGGCCGCAGCCGCTGTGCTGCCACTGTGCGACGTGTCGTTCGAGCCAATTGACTTCTGTGTGTTCTGTGGGCAAATTTTAGAAGGATCAGTCGTCGCGTGGGTATAAGCGCCGAAAAGAAGATCCGCTAGTTTTGGGTAGTGGAAAATTAAAGAAAATTACTCGATGGGATTTTCTTGTGCGAGAATTAAATTTCCACAGACGGGACCGAGGCGAGTTTTGCAAATCCAAGAGTATCGTTGGTTAATTGTAAACGAATTTCTAAATTTTAGTCAACGCCCGAGATTAGTGATTACGCGCCAGAATTGAATTTCTACAGACGGTTTCCAAGTTTAATTTTACAAATCCATGAGAATTGCCGCTTAATTGTGAACGATTTTCCAAATTTTAGTCAACGAACAGGGTTACGCTCAAGATTTTACGTAGAGACCTTCTCGCGATTAATTCATCACTGTAGCCTCGTCCGAAGAACTCCCGTTGCATCGCTCTTTCGCGAAAGTCAGAGTGAAAAGAAAAAAGGATCAGCGTGGAGAGCGAAAAAGCGCGTTGAAATGCGTACCCGCGGATTCTCCGACGCTATAAATAATGCAACGGCGTTCCCTTCTTCGCGTGCCGTGTTAAACGTTTCGCTGATTACAGGTGAAAATGAGGACTGGCGCAACGAAGGGTAGCCAGGAGAACAATTATATTCCGCCAACTTCGTTCTCTCCCGTTTGTCGCGCGAGAAGCCACGTGAATTCTCAATTTCTTCCTTTCGGCGTGAAATCAACTCGAGGGGAGGTTCCGGTCGAGCTCGAACGATTATTAATCAGTCGACCTCGGCCGAGCGAGAGATCGTTCGTACTTGACGCGAGGAATTAATGTCGACGGAAAACGACTCATTGTGAGTCGCGCCACCGATTTTAATCCACCTGTAAACTCCGACGAGGCTTCTACTCGTTCCTTTTCTCGAGAGTCCTCCCTTCCCTCTCACCTCCTTCTCACCTTATTCGCGGCTCGTTAACGTCCTCAGTTATATGCGCGAGTACACGTAATCGAGAAGGCATTCTCCTCCGTCGGATGATGCGCGCGGGACGAAGGTTAAAGTAAAAGCCGATCGATGCGCATGCCCGATAATCGCGCGTCAGAATCGATCAATTTCATTGGCGACGAGTAATGTACGAGAGGTGAGAAATTCAGTAAATTCTGAAACACATTGTGAAAACGTCGAGTACCTCGTCCCGAACGCGGTACTAATTTTTCTTGGGACCTAAAAACAATTCGAAGGGGTGAAATCTCACCCCTTAACACTTTGACTGCTACGATGATCATATATGACCAAAACTTGTTTTTCTTGTGGCGCCACGCTGATCACCATTCCTGCAGAAAAATCATTAAAAAAGTGATTTATTAACCGTAATTTACAGCACTTGAAAGATCATACATTAACAAAGAAGGCACTAAAAACGTGCAAAGTGTGGCGTAGAAATGGCATATGATCTTTAAAAGTGCTGTAAATTCCGTTTAGTATAATCATTTTCTTTAATGATTTTTCTGGAGGTCACCGTGGCGCTACAGGTGAAACCGTGGCCGGTCAGTTATGACCACCATGGTAGTCAAAGTGTTAAGGAAAGGTCGATTACTCCTTTCGCGCCATTTATCTTCGGAACGGTGACAGCGATTGGACAAAATCTCAAATAATATTTAAGACGATCTACGAGCAGTGTAATACAGCTCCAAAGTTCTTCGGAAAATTAAAATCGTTTATAACAATCGTTTATATCCGATTTCATTCGCGCGAGCTCTTTCGATCGTTCGTGTCGCGAGCGATGAACTCGCGTCGAGCTTTTCTCCTCTCGATTTTCCTCGCATAAGGAAAATCATCAGTGCCCACGCGATAAGCGCGGAACGCAGAGCACACACGCACCTTGTCCCACATTCCTCGTCGAGAGCAGGTACAGAAAGGAGGTAAATGTAAATCTTTTTCATGCCACCGGCATGAGAATCGACGCGACGTTCTCGACGATGGCAGAGTTTAGAGCAAAGGATCGCACCTGCGCGCGAAAACGCTCCGTTTCCGCGTAAAATCGACCCGCGTGATTAATTATTTTCCTTCTTCTGCGGTAGGCGCGCGATGACGTGGCGTTTCCACGGAAAAAGTTATTTCCTCGTGACCGTCGAAAGGAACCTCGTGGCACGAGAATTTATCGTACGTTATTCCTTGCGAGGAGTCACGCACGATGCTCGTCGAAAGAAAAATACGGAAACCACTGGAAAATATTAAGCGACGGTGTCGCTTCCATCCTGTCGTCGTAGGTATGTAGGGCTCGTAAAGCAAAACTGAGTACCTGCACAGGTGCGTGGAATAAATTAACACGTTCGGAATAGGCCTACATAGGTGTTTACATTGCAAAATTCACGTCGCGCGCGCGCTAGCTCGCTCCCAGCTCAGCAACAGTAGCAACAGTTCTCTCGATTCTCGGTTCGCGTGATCGAAAGAGTCGCGCGGTCTGGTGGAAAATACCTTAATGACCTTGGATCCTGATGCAATTCCGAACGGTACTTAAAGGCATTCCATCGGCTAGACCCATACGCGACGAGGTAGAACCGGTTCTCGTGGCACAAACCGTTTAAATCCCTTCGAAATAATGTTACTCGGCTATCGTTCGAGTGGCTCGACACGGAGGTGTACCCCTCTGCGGGTTCGAAAGTCGAAAAGAATCGGCGCGGCGAGAGTCGAGATTTCGATACGTGCGCGCCTTCCGCCTTAAGGCCGATTCTCACCTAAGCGGCATCGAGCGAAGCGGCGCGGCGCGGCGCGACGTGAGGCGTAGCGTCATTTCATATAGGATATTCCCACCTAAGCGGCATTTGGCAGCGGCAGAAACGAAACAGTAGAACTTCGTTACCCGGTCCACCCCACCAGCACTCCGCCACAAGCTTAGCCAAGCACCTCTACCTACACGGAAAAGACGTTCGCACACGGCGGAACCGTGGAGCGGGCAGCTTGCTTTTGACGTGTTGTGATTCACACTTGGCCGTCGGCAGGCGATCACGCGCGTGTCGAAGCATGCGTGCCGCCAGCCAACGCTTCGGGTCGCGTTTAAAAGTTGCCGCGTCGCGCCCCAACGCCGCCCTTCGCGCCGCTCTGCTTAAGTGAGGACTGTATCATTTAATTACACGCAAACAATTGGAAGCGTCATTTTGAAGCGGCGCGCCGCGCCGCGCCGCTTCGCTCGATGCCGCTTAGGTGAGAATCGGCCTTTAAGGCCGAAGACGCGCGGCTACAAACGTGAGAAACATTCGAGATTCTCCTTCGTGCGTAATCACGTAGCACCTCTCCGCCTTCCAATAAGGCGACTAAAAGATTTCAACGCGCGTCTACGGTCGTTCCAATCGTAGCATTGGAATCGCACCTTCATTCCTCTCGAGCTCTCTCGCGTTCCATTAATTCACGATGGAAAAACTGACCAAGGAGAACGTGGAAAATCGTAAAGGAAAAAGAACCGATCGATACACTTGGTCGTCGAGTTTCCCGCTCTCTTCGAGCGTAACGCGCGCGAGCGAGCGCTCCTGTGGAGCACGACGCCTGCCCGTGACCATCGGTAAAGAGAGAAGGAAAAAAAAAAGAGGAAGAAAAAAAAATGGATAAGGCGACAGACGGAATTACGATAAACGCAAGAAACTTGTCGCCTTCGCCCACGAAACAAAAAGGAAAACTCAATGTGAATCATACTCGTGTTATGCAAAGTGGGTAGGCAGCGAGTTCGTTCGCTCGTTCGTTCCTTCGCTCGCTTACTCGCTCGCGCGAGCAATGAGGTGGATTACAAAAACGCAGACGATGGAAATTGCGTAAGGGATCGTTGCAAGAAAGCAACAGGCACGACCACGCCGACGACGACGACGACGATCGTCCTCGTATCATTATTTCAATATATCCTCCCGTGACATCGTAATTTGTAAGCGGCCTAACCAGCGTCGCCGCGCGAGCAGACAACGACGATCCGCGCGAGCAGACAACGACGACGACAACGGTAACTGGCACGATACCATCAACGGGTTTTATCGTCCACCTGACGTAATCTCACGAGGGACTCCATAAAACTGGAAAAGAATTCGTGTCACCTGGCCGCGGTGCACGCGAGCGAGAAAATGATCACCTGGTTTCGCATCGTTCTCCCAATTCTCGAATGGAAGCGGTCGGTTCTTCGTGCTCCACCCTCGACCCGCGTTCTTTTGGATTTTTGTTTAACCTTTTGACCGCTGAATACTCTCGGCCGAAGCATTCCGCCTGGATGGTGATCTTAGAGATTGGAACTTTTCGGCCAATCTGAATTTCGTTGATTAAATATGCGAGATATAATCATATATACAATTTTTTTTTAGCATGTATATTATTTCATTAAATTGGCGAACGCATGTGCGCCCATAACGGTCAAAAGGTTAAAAGTCTCTTGTTTTGAACCTAGAGTACCACGATTCGTCAATTGCACGACATTCCAATGTCTTTCCAAACGGTATTTATATCAGGGTAGAATTAATTAATGCCGCGACGCTTATCGAGGTAAACACTCGGGTTCGACGCTCTCCAGGACTCGATGTCCACCTAGCGACCCACAAAACGTTCCCCGTCGTCGGTCGTCCTTGTCAACGTCGACGAAGGAGGAGCAGCCGACCGTAGTACTCTTGGTGCTCGAGCAGAATCGCGGCATTCGGTTTATTCGAGAGAACGCGAGTATGAAATCGTGAAGAACCTCGTGTGCTCGTATGCCCCGAAGGAGAGTCGTAGGAGTTTCCGAGGACAAAAGAAGAATGTGGGCAACTCCCGTTATCTGCGTAAGTATTCAAGCGAGGATGCACCAGGTTGGAAAGGAAAGAAGAGAACAGGAGAGAGAGAGAGAGAGAGAGAGAGAGAGAGACCAAGAGCAGCAGCAGCAGTAGCAGCAACACCAGTTTTTGGCACGCTCTCGTCAAAAGTGCGCTCTAGAAAAGGCCGGGACGAAAGTCGAACAGGATCGAGAGACGGATTTATCGATGATGTATTCGGGGCTCGATAAAGGAAGCGCGCGCATTTCGAATGATCGTTGCGTGCACTGGAGAGAATCTGAAGGAGGTGCGCGAGGGACGAGGAGGAGGTCGTACGTTTCTCCACGTCGCGTGACACAGTTCTCGCTCGTTGGCCAAGCTCGGGGGATTCGATTGTTCGCGAAAGGACATCGTGGGGGACCCTGTGCCAAAAATTATCGGACGATTCAAGGATAAAAGCGGGAACGAGGCGCCGATTGATAATCGAAAGGCGTTTCATTCGTGAAGCTCGAATCGATTCGCTTCTCGAGGAGCTTCGGCCAGACTCAATTTGTACGATTTTTCACGAAACACCGGATCCGGGTTCGCGAAAGGAACGATCGACGCCGCAGGAAATACACGAACGAGTTTCACGGTAATGCGACCGATCGCTCGCGTGACCCGCCAAGCGAAAAGCGAGGACAGGAAGCGTTACGACGTTCCGCAGGGGACGTTGGAAGGGAGTAGGGAACGCGGAATAATTATTAATTGTATTGAGAATGCGCGGATAACGAGGGGTTCCTGCTCCCTGTTGCGCAATTTATGTTTCAAAGCGCATCATAAGCACCCTCGAGTATCGTCGAATTTTCCATCCTACCAGGTTCAATCGATAGAATCGATACTGAGAGTCTTCTTTCTTCGCTCGATCGCAGGTTGAATATTCGCGCGAGTGCATTTTCGCGTGCCGCGCCGCACGTCGCACCTGCATCCCGTGTCTCGAGGTGGAAGAATCGAGTAACGCGAGAAAAATTGCACGAAACGCAGACGCGTTGGAATTAAAAAGATGCACGGCCGCGGACGGCCCCTCTTGCGTAAGCGTATCCCGGGCACTTCTTACCGAGGCGGAAATCACCGACGATCCTCTCTCGCCTCCGGCACCGGGATGGAAACGAGGAGAGAAAAATAAGCGGAGAAGAAGTCAGATGCGTGTCGATGATGAGAGGATGATGCTAGGTGGAGGTTAGCGCGAAGGAGGCGAGGATCGCAAGAGTTAGAAGAATTAGAAGAACGAGGGGAAGGAAGTTGGAAGGGTGAAAAAACGATGACAACATGTCCAGAGAAAAATAACGAGCATTGGAATGAAGATGAGGGCGTGGAGGAGCTGGTAGCAAAATGGCGGGACGCGTGATACGTGAGCGACGGAGAAAGAGGGAGGAAAATGCGAACAGAAAAATAACGAGGATTAGGACGAAGACGAGGATGAAGACGAGCTTGCAGGAAAATAAGGAAACGCGTGAAACATGGGCAAAAGAGAAAAAGCAAGGAAAATGCGAACAGAAAAATAACGAGGAACAGGATAAAGAGGAGTTGGCAAAAAATAGAGAAATGGGTGATCAACGGGCGGATTGAGAAAAAAGGGATGAAAATAAAGAAAATAATGAAAAATGAGAAGGATCTAACCGAGAACGAGGATGAAACCCAAGAGCACTTGGCTGGCAGAAGACAACACGTGATCGATTCCGTAAGAGGAACCTCGTTCTCTCCTATCTCAAGTGGGAGATCGGCGAGTTCGAGCGCGAGAATAGGATAATCCAGAAGTGGACAATGCGAGGGAGAGAGACGGGACGAGATACGAGTATTAATTAGGGCCGTTAACGGGCCTCCCTTCGAAAGTGGGAGTATTTCCTGCGATTATCGGGGTAATTGTCGTATCCGAGGAAATAGCCGCGCATTGTTGTGCCGCGAGAAACACTGACGTTTCGCCTGATGACCACTTGGGCTTACGTGCGACGTAACAACGGCAGTGGTAGCGGGTCGATCAGTTGGGAGAAGCTAGGATCGACCGATGGGTAGTCTCACCTTTCGCGAAGCTTCGGTACCAGAGAGGAGAAGATGAAACCAAGGGGAAGAGGACAGAAGGAAGGAAGAGAGAGAGAGAGAGAGAGGAGAGGAGGACGAGAGAGGACAAGATCGCTCGAACGGAACGAATCTCCGCGCGCGTGTTGTTATCATCGTCTGCGAGCCAGCGGATGAATCATTTGACGCACCGCTCCGCGGGCCTCCGCTCTTGCGATTTTTTCCCGCGATGCCATTTCGAGGATCCTGCCGCCTCGTGATTCGCCTTACCACGAAACCAGGGACTCCATTTCCTCGAGCGTCGCTCTTACGACGATTACCTATCTCCTGGACAGGGAGAAAGAGAGCTCCGAGAGCTTACGAAAGATAAAGAGGAGCCGATCGAACCGATCGTTCGACAAACGCGTAGCTCGAGCAGAGGAATATACGTGGAGCAAGATGGAAGATGTTCGGCGTGGATAGGTCGAAGGGAACAAGTCCGAGGTCTTCGTTCTCGTGCGTGCGTACGCTTGTTTCACGATGCTCCAGAGTAATGAGAATGCGACGCCAGCTGGAGAGGGCGATACGATGAGAAAGATATTTTTAGATGGAACGCGAATGCGACGTGGATTCCCCGCAAGATGACCAGGAAAGCGCGGAGAAGTCATGGGAATCGCGGGATTACAAGGAACCAGAATAAATATGATGCAACGAAACTTTCTGGTATCCTGTCTCGTGATATTCGAACGAGTAAAATTTTTATCGGAATCTATAATAGATACCCAAGGATGGGTACACGGCGCCCCACATTTAATTCTTGGCTTTGGCAACGAACTTAAGAAGTACGACTACGGTATCTGTACTCGTTTTCACGTAAGAATACCACTGTTTCGCGCATCTCAAATGACCCGATTGGGTACAGATAGCGGTCACGTGAGGACACAACCAATAGAACGTCTGGTGTGGTAGAGATATGCGCAGACCGAATGAAAACTCGTCCACTTCCGGTGTATTCTTACGTGAAAACGAGTATAGTCGCAAATCTAAGCGTTTTTTTAGCATAAACTGCCGGAGAATTAATCAAACTAGAAACTTGCTATTTGGCATTTTATTTTAGTGCGTCACGAGGATTTGAAAAATGTGTAATAAGAGAACAGATTATAATGAAATTATTATTTACTAAACATAGTATTTCGTATTGCCCTGTCTACTCGTGTCGACGATTCCACCATGTTGGATGCTTCGAAATAGAAAAAAATATATCACTAAAGTGTATTAAATTACCTAAGCATCGACCAAGCTGTTTTTAAATTTGTTGAGATTCGCCTGAAAGAAATTGTCGAGTGCTAATTATGAGTTTTCGGAAAAAATTTGCTAATAAAGTTGTTAATATTTTATAGACTAACAATGGTATCGCAAAAATCGTCGGTCAATGGTTAGGAAATACAATACACTTTAGTAATATGTATATTTTTTTATTTTCTATACGAAACACTGTGTTTCCGGGTGTTTAATAAATTAAAAAACGCCTATTTTTGCGGCTGCTTACCCTGATCGTACCCCTTAAAAAAAGCGATAAAGTGAGAACTCGCGAGAGTAGGCAAATTCCGCAAAACCCTTATCGATCTAACGCGTTCGCCAATGATCGATACCCGAGTTTCTGCTTAATTCACATGTCAAGTAACGGCCTTGACAGATTTCGATCGCGATCCAACTTCATCAACGGCATTCTCGTGTTTCCAAACATGTGTGCCGATGGGTGCGCCGCTCAATACAGGGTCCATTAATTTCCGATAATGTTAAGATCGCAAGACGTCGATAAGGATAATACTAACGATAAATTGCCAAGAGGAACCCCTCCTTTCTCAACCGTGACGTGGCGACGAATAGTCCAAGCAAGGGATAAGATTAAGCTCGAATCGATCTTGGGGACCAATCCGTTGCTTATCTCTCTCGATGACGATTGAACCGATAAATCTTAGAATATCCTCTATACGTGTTGCAAAGTGTCGCGTAGAAAAATACTGGAACCACCTGGGGCGGAGGACGATAGGGTCCCTAGGAGACGAGAGTTCGTTTACATTGTCGAGATTGGGAATTGTGCACCGGAGGAGAGTAAGATAACGCGTGCACGATATCACGAGACAGCTGTAGTCGTTGCGGTGCCCGGATGCAGGACGATAGACCGGACGAAACGACGTTTCCACTTCCGCCGGTTCATAAATAAACTTCTCTCCTTGGTCCACACGATTGTGCTTGTAACCACGCGCGCCTACCAGCCAAAGAGAAAACTCGTGTAATAAAAAATCAAATGTGAAGCATCTAGAAGCGCGCACCGGCGCGCTGGATGCATCGCGCGTTTGTCTGTTTAACTTCCGATAAGCCGTGGAGCCTCGATAAGAATTAATTTGATTTTGCGGTCCGCTTTCTCGTGGCCGCGCTCGAGAGCAATTAAACTAGCGACGTTCGAGGCATTCGAGTAATCCCTGTGCGACGATTCGCGAAATCAAAACGAATTTCTAAGCTTCCAGGATGCTCGAGGCAAGAAGCGCGAAACGAGAACACGAGCAATTAAACTGGCAACGTTCTCGAGGCATTCGAGTAATCCTTGTGCGTCGATTCGAGAAATCAAAATGAATTCCAAGCTTGAATCTCCAAGTGCTCGAGACAAGAAGCGCGACTGAAAATGCGAGCGAAACCACGTTCGCTCTCCTCGGTGCATTTCTTCCTCGCTTGCACAACGCATCCGGCTTGCTCGGACGAGACTTTATCGCGACAATGCAGGCGCGTTCACCCAAGTTCATAGGTCGAAGTAGTCTGGGGTAATTAACCCGTAAGGCAGCACCGTCCTCTCTCTCCCTCGTTACGAGTGAGATTACATTGTCTTGGAAGTAAATCGCGCGTAATGCCGAGCCTCGTTATTATTAATATAATTAAGCGGGGCGCCATGCGAGTCACCGCCAGCTTTCCTTTTCCGCTTCGCCAAAACCTCAGCGATCCGTCGTACAAAACCAACCGAATCGACCGACCGGCTTTGTTCTATAGGCGCAAGAAGAAGAAAAATAAAAAAGAAGCGAAAGAAAAGAAAAACGTTCCTCGCAAACCCTCTCATTTCGTGACGCCCCCAAAGCAAATATCTACGCGTCTGGGTCTTCGCAGGTGATTTATCCGTTCCCTTATCTCTCCCTCGCACTCTCTTATTAACGCGAAATTACCGTTTGACTTAAAGGAGAATAGTGGCCATACGCGAGTTCCACGAAGGAGCACAATTCCAGCAGCTCGATTCGATTCTACATAAGTCGATATCCAGCCGCGCGACGCGATGTAATCCCAAGTACGGTAAGAAAGCGAGAGTCGTTTACATTCCTTTCTCGCGCAATAAAGGCGTATTTACGATACCGCGGGTACGCGCGAGCTACACTCTCGGTAGCGTACGTAGCACGTGCCGATTAAAAGTCGAAACCTATCGGAGGCACGAGGCGCCCGAGCAGCTCCACCCTGGCGTACCTGAGCGCAAGCGTAAATGTAAAAGGCAGATATCGCGGGCTTTCGATACGGTCCACACACGATTAGGAGCCGAACGTTTTACGTGCTTGCGCCTCTACCTATGTAACTTAGGTACGTGCCAATGCGCGCATCGGGCTTCGCTCACATTTTATTGTTTAACAAAGCAGGAAAACATCTGCACGGGATAAACGAGCAAGCGATAAGCACCGATGCATACGCCGAATGAGATAGAGGGTGCTCTCAACGATGTTCCTTAACCCTGAAGCTACCACCTGACAAGGGAAAAAATCTTTGGTAGTTTTAGTGGTAATTAATCCTCTACGGGACGAATTCTTTTGTTACATATAACATAATTTATTTCACCGAAAATCAATAGATTTATGTCCCTACGTATGCAGATTAACAAAACATTTACCAGGCAAATTTTCCAAACTTCCAAGGCATTTACTTTGATATTTCAAGTTGATGATACTGCCACCTGTTATCAATATTGTTATTGGTTATCTCCGAAACATCATATAATTAGGACGTATGCTTTATCTTGTGAAGAGCCAAAGTTATTTGGTAAAATGTTGATACATTGCTATGTGACCTGAAGTTTACACGGATCCACGTTGACGTCTCCTTGCAACTCCTTACTAATTCGAATATCGAGGATTTGAATTGTAAGCTAAAGGAAATTTGAAAGAAACTTGGTACCGAATTAACAAACTTTCTACAAAATATTCTACTATACGATAAGACTCCACGGGTCCGGTAAACGCGCGTAGACCAGAGCTCGAACGAGATTCGGCGGTCCCCTTCAACCACTTATTTGCACATTCGTTTTCGCGCGCACCGGACGGCAAGGACACACGCGCGTTCCTTTTTTCTCCTTTCAAGTTTCTCACTCGTCGCAGATAGGTAAACACAGATGTGTTCGAGAAACCTCACTCACCCCGGTTGGACGATCGTTCGAGAATCCTCTCGCGTTCGATTCCGCAAGATCGTTCGAAATTCTCGCTTTTCTCGCCCGAATAAATGGATCCTACCCTACCTCCAGCAACGAAGAAGATGCGAGGTTGTATAATATAGCCGAGAGGAAGAAAGGAGGAAATAAAAACGCGAGAGGCCTCTTAAAGGCGGTGAGATTAACGTGAGGAATAACGAGACGGAAACCTGTAGTCGCTCAGCGAGAGGTTTTAACGATGCGCAGGGATGGAGAGGGGTGGGTGCGCGCGCGCAACGATAGGAAGGGAATAATTAGTTTTAGCAAAAGGAAATCTCATCTCCGCGGTGGCGCGAGTGGTAGTGGTGGTGGTGGTTGGTCGTGCTCGTATACGTTTCGCATGCTCCGCGAGGCTAGACGAAAAAAACATCGCCTTATCCTTATTACGGAGATGACGCGGTCCGCGCGATGAGTCAGACGCCGGAGATACGATCGATGGGAAAATAATCAGCGAAATATTCTCAGGTGGCGATGCGTCGAAAAATCATTTACGCAACAGTCCGTCTACGACGTTAACGAGCGCCCGCTCGTCAACCTACTGGCCACGGATCGCATTGGTGTGGAATTTTAACTACTTTCGTCGTAGCGAATGAAATTTCCCGTCGTAGGTCACGTGGCACGTAAGGTACGCGCAGCACTCGCTGCGCGATAAAAATCCAATAACTCCCCGTATAGATTCGAAAGTATTACGACTTATCGGGGTTCACGATTCCAATTGGATAGTTTTACGGCTGGACCGAATGAACTTTCTAGCACGCGCGCGCCACAGCAGCTACGCGGAGTAAAGGGGAGCCCTACCGAATCCAACAGGTGGATTTCTTTAACGCAGCTGAGAATTGGCCGAGGCGAGGTACACGTGTGCCTGCTATTGGTCGTCCCTCCTTTCTCACTTTATCGAGCCACTGGCAAGGCAAGACTCGTTATCCCGACATAGGGAATATATCGGAGGAAAAAAGACATAATCACAGTGGTACTGACCTCGTCGAGTGAACTGGTGCTACCCTCGGACCTATCCTCGGCCTCGACGCTGTTAGGATTCCTCTCTGGGGTCTTGATCACCTTGACGTTCGCCATGGTGCCCTTGACGAGGATGTTGTTGGCCCTGAAGTAGTCGTCGGCCTCCTGATCCACAACCAGGAGCTTCGTCTCGTTGGGGAAGGCTTTGATCCGATCAACCACCTGCTTGTGGCTTTCGTTCGCAATGTTGATCTCATTCACCTCCACGATACGATCCCCCTGCTGTAAACCGGTGGCCTGAGCCGGCGAGCCATTGTCCACCTTACCCACGAACTGGCCGTTCTTCTTCCCTTTGTCCGCGTGGAGATTGAATCCGTAACCCTCGAAGTCCTCCCACTTGACGATGTGGCATAGCCGCGCATACGGCATCTTATCCCCCTTCAGGGACGACATCCTCTCTCGGCCGCTTCGCACCGCCGATAAATAATCTACGAAACAACTCTCGGTCCGCCCCTACGCGTACGACGGGAAGCGCGCGACACTCGCGACACACACCGCGCGACCGACGATATTTCCGATCTTCGCCGAACAGGTACGATCTCTCCTGCGTAGCCGTAGGCGATCGCAGGACCCCACGAGGTAAACCCGAGAAACGTTCTCACTTCACGCGCCCTCTTCCAGTCACTAATACGTGCGTACTATCCGCTCCGAGCCTCTGCCACCTGCTACGAGGCGATTATTCCAACCGACTGGCAGCCCAGGCAGTGCTCCGTGTCGTTATCGTCGTCCTCTACTGGTCTACTCCTCGTCGATCGGCACCGGAGAACGCGAGGCTAAAGGCCCGTTCACGCATGCGGTCACGTGGTCCGTCTCGGCCAATCACGCGCGAGCCACCGGGCCCGCTGATTGGACGAAGAGAACGATTGGGTGGGAGCGAGAAGGGAAGAGAGTCGTTTCTCTGGAATGCGTGACAATTTGAATGCGACGTGTTTTCGAGGGTGGATAATCGGGAAGCGTCGAAAGGATTCTTACAAGATTCATCCGAGGGTGTAAAACGGGTGGAAGCGGGTAGAGACGGGTAGGGAAGATTGGAATGTGGCAAGTGGGGACGCGCGTTGCCGTTGATGCTTTGCGCGCGAATTGTTTTAGTGACCTCTGCTGGCAGGTGATGGAACTCGCGCGAAACAACCTCGATCCCGATCGAATTCGTCGAACGATGGAAGCTCGACGCGAGGAGGGTAACTAATGCGCCCGGTAAAAGCGAAACGCTCCTTGGATTTGTTCGCAGAAGAAAAACTGTCTGGTGGTAGCATGCTGCTAGACTATATTAAAGCATGCGATTGTAAAACATATAAAAGTGTACACAGTAGGTTGCCGTCTAACGCGGTTAATGCGTTACGCGTGGTATAAATTCGCGTTATATAGGAAAGCGTGCTGTACGTGATTTTCAATCTAAAGTAACGCGTTCGAACGATTAATGCCGGGTCAACGTTTATTTTCCTATGTTTTATTGAATAAGATAATATTTCAAAAGTAAATGGCGTATGTACGCTGTTGGTTCAAGAGAAACGTATTATTGTTTGACGTGTAGAAACTCGCGTTTTACGGTAGTCTACTCTACCCTTCTGTAATAATCACCTTTCCAGATCATTTTCATAATACCAATATCTTGACGCATTATGCAAAACACATAAATTCCAAAAGAATTTCCCAATATTCTCAGACCGCAAGAAGAAATTTATTCTGATAAATTGCAGAATTCGAGGGCCTGGGTTTTCCAACCAAAATAAATTTCCACGATGGGTCGAAGAGAAACAAGCCGTTCTCCCGTTCTCAGCGGAGAAGAGTCCTCCGACCAATGAAAGAAGAAAGCAGCAAAGACGCATTTCCATCAGATGACTGAGAGCGAAAATACACGAGCGGGCACGGGTACTCGATGGAAATTAACATCATTTAAAAGGGCAAGGAAAGAGGCGGGACCTGCATCTCGAATACGTGACACTTGTAATTAGGGACGTACGTGCGAGCAACCTTAAACATCGTATTCTTCGCGCGTATAACGCTGTGAGTTACTGCTCTCCAGACGTCTCGACATACTTGCACAAACACGCGAGTAAGACGTATGGAACGTTTTCTGGAATCTTTAGCCTTATACAGCGATCTTGAACGCAGATAAGAATTTCAAGAGACGATAGCTTATCGGAACAATGATATCATTTTGCTTTGTCAAATCATCTACATGAATCTACGTCAAATCTGGAACAAGTTCATCTGAAGAACAATAATCCTGGGACTTAACGGCGCAATAAAGTAAGGAATCTTTATTTGCACCTAATGGGGGCCAATGCGGAAATGTAAACAGGATGAAACGGTCTCTACTTTGTATCGGTCGTAAGAAGTATCGAGTGTATCGAGAATATGGGTGACCGCTTCAAACCCGAAGCTAATTCCACATAGTTTCCTACAACTACGGGTACACAATGTGCAAACATGATGTAATCGGGTGGGCATAACAATGGCAGTCTAGCAAACATGTGTGCGCATCGTGATAAAGGATGGCAAACGAAATGACGATAAAATGATGACGAATGAACGATAAAATGACGATGACGATCGTATACCAGGCACAATTCTATCGTACAAAACGATCGCTAACTCAGCCACACTCGTATTCCAAGTAATATTGTAAACAATTTTTTGTCCTGCCTATGCGTCGCGGTAAACTTAACGTACATTTTGTTGCACGACTTGTATAATTTCCAAGGCACTCGGCGCACCTGGTACCAGGCACGACGAAGCTTTATTAAACCATTACGAAATTGCTGAAATAACGAAGTCCGGTAATTATGCCAATGTGCACGTTCAATCACACGGTTATCACCGGTCTGCTTCCGTTCTACAACAGTCGTTGTGCGCTCATTTCCATGTTCAATCGGAGAAACGAAATCGGACAGGAAAAAAGATTACTCGTAGAAATGAGCGATAAGATGTGTACTTCTTTGATTTATTTCATCGCACGACGGTATCGACGAGTACCCACACAGGACATCTTTTTTTTAAAAGTTTCTTCGTAATTCGTCGCCTTGTAGTTTTACAAATTGCGTCGCCTTTGTGCATTCGACGACAGGCTTCGATATAAGGCCGCGTCTTGCCGATGATGAATCACAATGATCCATGCACAGTACACTTATGCCAGCTTGCTTATTTAGCACAGACGGATGCCACGGCATACGAATACGACACCTCTTCTCTCGAGAAGATGATCGTAAGTGACTGGATCACTGGTAGAATGCGCGATGGATGTGACATTTGCGTTAAGTGCTGCGCAATGTGTAACCCAACGATATTTTTCCATTGCCCAATCCCGCGTTAGGATAATTACAGTAGTCGTACGGTTAAACTTTATAATTTTCTATTCGCGTGAATTAATAAAATTGCTCTCCGTTCCCAGCAACGTTGCGCTCGCACGAGAAAAAAACCGTGTAAGGTGAAGTGTTACATTAACGTCGGAGAAGAAAATTAAAAGGAACGTCGTCGATTATTTGGAAAACTATAATAACGAATAATGCACTTCGTCCTTTCCGAGGGCAATCGCGCGAGCACGCACGTCCCTGAAGAAATTTAATAGTAGTCGCGCGTTTACGTGCACGGTTCGTGAAGGTATTTCAAGCGTACTTATATCCAAACGCGTCTCAACCTTTAGCCAGGACAATAACACTGGAACCAAGTAAAAGTTTAACCTTTATCGACGAAACTAAATTACATCCTAAGCAAACCAGAGATGCAATTTCTCAAAAATATCTCTCGCGCAAAAAACGCTTTCCAATCCAAAGGTAACCCCTCGAAATTTCTTCCCAAATAAAAATCACGCGACACTATTAAACATAGATATTACAATGAAGACAATTGACCGCGTCGACAGGAATTAACACGTAACGTGGTAAAAGAGATCCATTATTCTAACGGAAATCGAGGACGCGCGTAACGCACGATGAAAGAACACCGCCGCGTGCAATAAAATTCCCTCGATAGGCGTCATCTGTTCCGCTGATTCGAGGATAATCACTTTGAAGCGAACCGTGGTATAGATATCCGAATCCTCTTGCAAACAATCGAGAATGAAACTGGGCGCGGGGGTTCCGAGGAATCTAGTCACGTCCCTGCTGCCATATGGCCGATGAGTTGCGCGAACGAGATGCGCACTGGCATAATCGTAATGGTGCGCGATGCTCGAGGAGCGGACCTAGCGGTTGTTCGAAACGTCGCACGACTATAGTCGTCATTGATGCACTGCCGTGCCAGGGTGACCGTGTATCCACTCTTAGTGACACGTATCGCGAGGAGGGAGCCGGACTAGGGTGAAAACATTGCCACGCGATGCTACTGATCAGCAAATCGGTGCGTGTCGTCGTCACCTAAAGAACACTTCGGATTGACTTGGTTAGAAGGACAGCGACAGATGATAATTCGGGATCGTGGGACGGCGTGTGCTGTTTAATCGAAAAATGTGGAGTCCTACGCACGTTCAAGTGACAGGTAAGCCAGAGTGCGCGCACGCATGCTACGATAATAAATACAATAGGATGTCGGTGGGCTAGCAGGTGGCACGATTCGACTCTCGCAGTCCCGATCTAGCCTAACGCGATTATACTCTCTTCCTAAAGGTAGGTTACGCGAGTAGTACGAGCCTCGGTCAGAATATCTAGGCGAGCCGAAACCCCGCAACAACCTCTTCTTACCCCGTGAGTGCCAGGGGGACGCATTTAGCTTTAGTCGAGAAGGACGGAACGAGCAGACACGTAAATTTGCTTTTTTCCCTAGAGCTTCCTTCTTACCGTTCGCGCGCGAGCGGGTATTCATTATCGATGCGAAATACCGCTGCTCTGACTCATGTTTCGACTCGCGTTCGGCCAACTTCGTAACGTTTTAGATCGTCATCTTCCCGTTCGAATCGTCACGCGACTTTGTTTATCGTTCTCGTGGTCGTTAAACGGTTTTTTTCGGCGTGTCTGTTCAAGGAACGGGTGGTCTTCGTGCGACGAAGCGTCGTGTAAGGCCGGTCCAAATTACCATCCAAATTACATGCAATAGGAGAGTGTCGCGCGTTCAAGTATGAGTTTATCGTGGTGGAGCGCGGCCTACCGTAACGCGATACAGGGACTGGGCACGAAGCGGTGAAAACACCAATAGAAACCGTTCCACTGTTCTTAGCGCGTACTCTCTTCTCCCTTTTTATTTTCATTTCGATTTAAATCTTTCCTCCTGGCTAATTTCAGCCTCCTTCCTTTTCTCTATTCAGACATCAGTTATTTTACTATCTTTCGACCAGGTTCCTTTTAATATTGGCTGACCGAGTACCCGCGTATCGCGATCGAAAACAAACTGGAGGCCCGCTCGGATTTGAACCTGGCGCTCTCCCACTCACCGCGCGACCCCATTCGCTTGAAATCAAACATGGAGACACACTTTCGAGAGGTCGAGCCTGCAATCTACCTGTAGCTCGCCTACTCGGCCACTCTCTTGGGCTCTTCTATCGAATTTATTTCAATCCTCTCACCTCAGGCGACGCTTGATAATAATTCTCAAGCGCGCGCCATTTATCCAGACGACCGAGAAGCTTCTCGCCGTGACCTCGGGAGAGTAATTCCAGTCGAGAGGGCCTTCTGAATATTTTAATTTCCCGTTGAAAAATAAACGCCGTGTGAAAGCACGTTTAACAGCAGCTGATGCTCCCCTTTCCACCGGTGAATACGCTTCGAGTTTCCCCTCCCTTTCACCCCTCTCCAGGCTCGCACGTACCGTCCCGAGGGCCCTGGCCCACTCGCGATCCTTTCCTTCTCTGCGTTCGTCGCACGACAAGAGGAAGCGCAAAAAACCGCGATAAAAAAAGAACGAGGCAGAGGAAAGAATTTCCGAGTGGAAATATTTTTAGGTATGAAGCACGAAGTGCCCCGGAGGCCTTGGTCTCTCATTCTGCAGTGGAAGTCCCCAGAACTTGGCGTCTATAAAGGGCACCAGGACTCGCTAGTAACTTGTCCACATGACAATTTTTATGGGGAAATGTAGAGACTTGCGCGCTTAATAAATATGTCGCCGTAGTTGACGATCTCTCCCTACGAAATGAACGAAACAAAAGCTTAAACATTCCTACAGCGCTGCAGATCTTCATTGACGGTCGTACTTACTGGCAGGATGGTATTTATAAATTGAGATTGAAATTGCGAGCGTCAAATACGGCAGCAGCCATGTTTGTTCCTGCAAATCGTCGTATTTGACACTCGCAATTTCAATCTCAATTCATAAATACCATCCTGTCAGTGAGTACGACCGTCAATGAAGATTTCCCGAGTTGTAGCGATGTTTAACACTAGAACTACCAAGCCTGTTAAAATGAGTCGTCGAGAATAGAAGTTTCTTTACGAAAAAAAAAAAAAACTGATAGTTCCAGTGATAAAATAAACGCTCCCGGTGTCAAAATGAGTGGCTAATAAAAGAAATTTTCATATGAAAAAAAAAATTGATAGTTCTAATGTTAAAAAAAATTCTTGTGACAAATTGATAAAAAATAAAAAATCGTCATTTGGGCGAGTTACTAGCGAGTCCTGCTGCCTCTTAAAGTTTTCCATCGAGTCGCGGACACCCGTGGAGCATGTTGAAAAATTCTCGCTTCCGACTAAACGGTATTTGACTGACAATGGTAGCAGGCGCGGGTGTAAGGGCCCTACTATCTACGCCGGGAATCCTCCAGGTTAATCCAGCCGTAGAAGAATGCGCCGAGAGAGTCGATTTTCCCATAGACTCGCGTGCCTTCGTCTCCTCTCCTCCTCTGCATCGCGAAATCGAATAGGAGCGAGCGTCGAAGCTCGTTAGACCGGCATAAAAGCGGCTTCATCGAGAAGCCACCCTGCGATTCGGAACGGCTCGGGTGGTTCGTGTGAACCGTGGTTCGTCGAAATCTCATTGCGATGCATTAAACGGAAGTTCTGCATTCTTCTTTTTTTTTTTTTTTTTTTAATGAAAATTCACTATGCAATGTAACCGTGGCTGTTGGAAATTACATTGGAACGAATTTAAGTAAAAAGCACTGCATTCTCCTGAAAGAAAAAAAACATTTGCCACGATCTGAAAATGTTAGTACCAAGGTAGCATTGACATTGATATTGTTGCGACGTTTCTTTGCAATTAGTAACGTTCTTTCTTTCCAAGGTGTTAGTCGCTTCGACGAAGCAAAGAGTTACGAGTGCCTTTCGTAAAGCCTTACGACGACGTTCTCGCCGTGGAGTCGAGTAGAAGGAGGAACTCGATGCATGGCGCGTAGCACATAACGTTAATTAATTCACGTCGAGCTGGTGCGTACCAGCATCGGCCGTGCGAACGTATCTCGGAAGGTCGCCTTTTATCTGCCCGTAAGCCACGAAGGAACAGAAATACGCCGGCATGCGTCCATTGAAACTGAACGTAGAACGGTACGAGAACTTGAAACAGTTTTTCCGTCGGGAGGAATAATGACCTGACGTTTGATACGAGAGAGCACGGGGGTACGCCTGGGGCTCGTTAACGAGCACGGTGGAATTAGCGGTGGAGGAAAGAAAGAAAAAAGATTCTTTTTTCCAAGACTCGCATAACGAGGCCTTGTGTAACAAATTTGCTCAATCGGTACTTCAGAATAACGACGATGAAACAGTACTTTATCCTCCCGCTTACCCGTGAAATCTTACAAGGTTCGAGGGTTTGGATTATTTGATTTCTCCTCGTTTCCTCGCGAACACGTTAAATCGACGCCCAGAGAATGAATCACGGGATTAAAATTGAATATAATTTTGTCCTCGACTGGTTACAGGAAGGGGGCGGGTACCGATACGCAGACACATTGCTTTCGCTTTTGATAATAAAGAGCGCGATTATCCTCGAAAATTCTTTTAATACATAGTGCTTGGACGAATTTCTAAGCGATTATTCACACCGAGCCCTGACCTATACGTCACGCGTGTGCCATCCGTCTATTTTAGTCCACGTAATTGCGTAGATAATACGTCGATAACGATCAGAGTTGATGAAATCAGTCTAGCGATATGTCTATATATTTTCTTTCTCTCTTTCCTTACAGTTCAACGAGCCAAGAACTTATTGACCAAAGGAAAGCACAGTGAGTAGCTCTTTCGCGCTTATCTCTCATTTTACCCTCGCCATTTTTATTTCTCTTGAAACACTCGCCTTTTCGTTCCCCGTTGACATCGGCTGCCATGCTGATCATTGTTTTTCCTGCGACTCCACGGTAGTCACCGGAGACCTTCCGAAAAATCATTAACCTTTAACTGGTATCGACAGGGACAGATTGGACCCTTAGAATGTTACGTTATGTAATTTTGATAATAAGTAATAGAGTGCACTGTCTCTCCTCACATGTATTCTTCTTTAACACTAGATTTACCGAAACCAGTCAATTTGATTAGTTCAAATGGGAAATCGTGTTTATAAAAAAATGTTGGGTAAATCTAGTGTTAACAACTGAATCGTGTGATACCAGTTAAAGGTTAAATAATGATTACGCTAACCGTAATTTGCAACACTTGAAAGATCATGTATTAACAAGAAAAAAACACAATAAAAAATACAAAATGTGGCGCCACGTGCAAACCATGGAAAATCAGTGTGGCGGTCAAAGTGTTAATCGCCGAGCTTAACGAGGAAAAATTAGACCGTCGAAAAAAATGAGGACGAGAAGAATCGTTCGCGAGTAATTCCGCCATGGTTACCTCACGCGTTACATCGTAGTGTTGCAATGTATTCGAGGCATGCGAAACGCAAGCACGTGGAATCGTCGGCTTGTTGCATTGGTCAGCGACCGGAGCCTCTCCCGTTGAATTGGCACCGCGCGGTCCGCTTCGTGGGCGTCGCGACGTTTCATCGGCCGTCCTAAATTCCGAGATAACAAAGCATACACCCGATTCTGTTTTTACACGATTTTGATTTAACACGAGTTGGAAATAAAAATTTAATTCTCTTTTTACACGACTTATTTTAATTTAACACCCTTGAGTGTGGCTCTTCCGTGTGGTACGGTGCGATTAAAACTTCGTAGCCCGTGCGTAGAAATCGGCTTTTGGCCTAGGCGAGTTTATTTTTTGAAGAAAAGTGGTGTTAATCGGGGGTGTAGGTGAATCTCCTATAGGTAAATTGTCTATCTATAGGAAAAACCTATCTACATAGTTGAAGTTTAAAAGATTTGCCTCTCAAAAGAAATTTAAATCGTTGTACTGTTGATATTTAGCTCTGTCGGGTAACAAATTTGCCGACCATCAGTGACCTAGCCAAAAGACAAACACACCGATTGATTACCGAATGGTGTAACAGAAGTCCGTGTAGAAAGAGAATTGGGTGTATCGCGCTAAGAGCGAAGCACGACGTGGTGCTCGTGTAGAGGAAGAGAATCATCGTGGTGGGGTGCCTCGCGATGAAATTATTCTTTTGCCACGGCGCGGGGAAGGACGAGGCGAGAGAACAAGCGAAGATGAGACGAGTGATCGCGCAACTACCGTTACGCGCCTCGTTAATTCTGACCTCGCGATTGACCGTCAACCACCCACGTAAGAAAGAGGAGTGAAAAGTGGGATCGATACCGGCAGAGACCAATGACTGCTTCGTTACGATCGCCCTCGGCAAGGAGAAGTACCAAACCTCGGTGAAGGAGAAGGCCACGAAGGACGTCGAATGGCACGAGGAATGCGAGCTGATTATTCCGGAGCAGGGAAACACCGCGGAAATCGTCCTCACCGCGCTCCATCGTAACTTCCTCGGAGTCGACGAATTCCTCGGGACTATCGGCATACCGCTCTCGAGCTTCGACGTCTACGAGAGACCCAAGAATCGATGGTACGTTCTCTATGCCCGGAGAATATTGATTTTATATGGTGATTAAGACTCGCTGTAATTAAGAAATACCTTACTCGTAAGATTGAAAAATACTACATGGGGTGAAAAGTCCGCGGCCTAGCAATGAAAAGAACGATTTTGCCTTACGAAATCATTCTTATTTTTCAACGCAATCCTCCTTCAAGCGAAATGCACTTTTTCCACAGTCCTCTAATATTTTGATACTCTTGGAATAATGCGATTCCTGAAACTCTACAAAAGGGACCACCGTTCTCAATATGACCTCCTCATTGGTGAACTCCTTCCCTGAAGACATATTTTCAAATCGGGAAACAAACAGTAATCGCTGGGGCCCAGATCCGGAGAATATGGTCCGTGGGAGAACAATGTTTATTGAAAAAGACACGAAATTCTTTGAAATCCATTCTTTCTCAAGAAGCAAAAGTAACGTCACTCTAATGACTGTGATTTGTAAACTAATAAACGAAATATCATTAAATTTCTGACTGGAGATTAGATAAGGTACGTACTACTGAATAAGCAAACATTTTCAGATAGTCACGCCTCGTTTCTATGAGGTTGCGGACTTTTCACCCCATGTAGTAGTCAATTTGTCACACGTAGGTATTTTTCCAATTACGAAGCATGCACTTACTGGCTTCGCCCGCATTGTCGTATCAGGGAACGTAATTTGAAACACGGAGAAACAATAGAGAGATTTTGTCAAACTTTCGAGAAGTAACGTGTCCCTCGACAACACGTGGTTTAGTCTTTGGCGCGGACTGTTCCCAGCGGGATCGGACTGTATCACTGCTGGGTCTAGCAGGGTGGATAAAATTAGAGTTAACATTAAAATTGAACGTACAATAAGAGGTAAGAGTGAATTGAAGCGATTCTCGAGTGTAGGCGAGCTGGCAAGGAGCCAGAAGCGCTGCGCGTAGTACGAGGGCCTACGAGAGAAAGACTGGCACGTTGAAAAAGTACAAAGTCACGGGTGTCGAATGCAATGTTAGGTTGGTGGGTACATTATTAGCGTCACAAATATTTTCTTCCGACAATGTTACCATTGGGCAACCCTGTTATTTGCGGTCCGGAGGTGAGTGCATCTTTAGCAGCTCTATCTTGCGATGAATAAGCTCTGCTGTTGTGGAAGGTAGAACGTCTGGACTTCTAGAAATCACATTTTCCAAGATATCTATATAGTTTACACTGTCGCGAGTGTATCTCGAGTTCCACTCACGAGTTCCTCCGTTCAATTTTAGGTATACCCTAGGCAGTAAACCAGGCAAGGAGAACACGAAGGAGCGGGGCGAGCTCGAGGTGAAGATCGGCTTCATCGTGAAAGCTGGAAGCTTGACCGATCTCACGCGAAAGGAACGTCACAAGAGTTCGTTGGGCCAGTTGTCTACTGCCGCGCAATCGATCGGCGGCAGTCTCCTGAGTATAGGGAGCCTCGAGAAGCGCAAGGGGCTGAAGAAATTGGCCAAGTCGATTGGTAATCGAGTAAAAGGGAAGAGCAAGAGTAAACTCGATCGGGACGACCTTGACGAGAGAGAAGAGCATAGATTCAGGACGACCACGAGGCAGGAGCCTGGTGAGGCGGATCCTGGCGTGATCAGCGAGGATGAAGATGAATTTACGGTGAGGAAAAATTTGTCTCGGTTGCCCCCGAGGATTCGGTGGATACACACCTAGGGGACTAATTAAATTAAGAGCACCGCTCCTTAATTCCCCTCTTCTCTATAATCTTCCTATAAGCTATCGCTTGGCCGCGCCGCGTCGATACCTCTTCATTTGTGCAGCTTTCGCCGCTGGTAAACCAATTTTTAAATGCGTACGTTGTAATTACGATCGTATACTGTGCCAACACGTGTAACGATTACGAGTACGATCCAGGCACGATTAAGCACTCCTTCTTCGTGCGGTTCAATAATGCCGCGAGGAACAATAATAATTAGTGACGATGCAGGTTTACTTTCGCTTTTTTCTCTTTATAATCGTCCGACCACGTCGTATCTCCTTGGAGATAATGTTTGAAGTGTTTCTGCTTCGGAGTAGTGTACCATTCCTCGGAAAACTTGAAGATCTCAGTTTTGAAGCGGGCTAATTAGGATGACACGTTTCAGTTCGACGACTTGTCTCACAAGAGTTCGGGATCCTCCCTGAACGCCCCGGTTCCCGTGAACGGAGGGAACAATAGTAATGGTCTGTCGTCCGTTGGGTCCAGCGTCTCCACCAGTAACAATGTGATTAACGAGGTGCATCAGACTCCACCTGTGGGCATCAACGCAGCGCCTCACAAACCTCCACGTTTTGGCATGAGCTCCTCCACCACCTCCTTGTCCAAGATGGACAATCACAAAGAGGACGAATGGGGCTTGAAGCTCTACGGGAAACAAGCCAGTAGCGTTCCAAAAAGGTGTGGATACGAATGGCGCGAAACTCGTGCGTTTATGTAAATTATAAATTTTCGTTGCTTTCAGATGGGATAACAAATCGAATCCACGAATCGTAATAGACGAGTCGAAGGACGACAGACAAGAGAATGCACCTGTGAATTCGCCGTCGCCTGTAACGAACTTCAGAGAGACACCTGAACCACCTTGTCCAGCGCCGAGGGAAATTTTACAACAGAAGAACAAGGAGGAGAAATTTATTACGAACAAGGATAAGTTCCAGAAGGAAGACAAGGTGAAAGAGAAGAAGGAGGATAAATCTGTTAGTAAAAGCCCAAAGGAGGAGAAGAGCTCCAAGAAGGATAAGAAGAAGGAGAAGGAGAACAAGCCAAAAGACCTGAACGATGATCATCATCGTCTGTCCTCCGAGAGAATTATTATCGGAGGGGAGGATGCGGTTAGAAGTGCTACTCTGTCAAAAAGTAGACTCCCTCACGAAGTTCTCACCCAGTTCGATGGAAAATCTAGAGAGGTATTTCTTTTCGTGACATTTTTTTGCAAGTTTTTAGACGTCACGCGGCTTTTTAATTATTTGTGTCTACATTTTTAGGATTTGATTGAACTGACGCTACATCTGCAAGCAGAAGTCGCGGATAAAAAGAAGCGGCTGAACGATCTGGAGGATTACATCGACGCATTGTTATTGAAAGTGATTGAATGTTCGCCAAGATTATTGCAGAATCCATATCAGGGTCAAAGGCGATTATCATCACCGGGGCATCAGTAGATTATCATTCAGGCATTCATCCTATCACAATTCATATTCATGTTTCTCAAAAGTTTGTTACTGTAAAGCATTTTAATGCTCGCAGCTAACCCTCCCACTTGTATGATAATATTTTGTGGTTTATCCGGCGCTGTACTAATCACCAGTATCGAAATGTGTTCTAATTTATTTTCATGTTACGATTAGACATATTACGACTAGAGTAAGATTCTTATACGATATGCACAAATTTTATTTCTTATCAGTTGACATTCGACGCTTGTAGCTTTTTCATTGCTGTCAGAAGAATGGCGTAATTTATAGTTCCAATGTGATTGTCCTTTAACGAACAAATGATTCTGGTGTTTGTGCCAATTCAGAAAGTAGAATTACTAATACTCCTGTGTCTTCCTAATGCATGAAAAATCAAACTATCCTAAAGATCCTAGAAGCTTTCTTTTTAATGTACTCCGTCCACCTTCTTCCAACAGAAAAATCTTGGAAATTATTTATGATTCATTTCCACTCGACTCATTACACATACGCATTTTAATAAAAGGACAAACTATTATGCTTCAGAAGAGAAAATGTTTTTAACTGGACTGAATATCAAATGAGGAAGAATTATGTGCCTTATGTCATGAGCACTTACTGAATTTATAAAAATAGATATTGTTAATTAATTAATGCTTATTGTCAACAAAGAAAGATAATATAAATATTTAATATAACAATTACTCAGGCGTGTTTCCTCATTATCCTACTCCAAATATACAAAATAAATAATAACGTTAGAATAAATTTAATTTCATGATTATGGTTATGGTTAGTCAGCAGTAACGTGAATTGCCCGAGACGCATCGAGTGGAGGTTGCTGCTTTAGAGATCGCGACGGCCTTTAACGAGGGTAGTCGAACTTAGGGTAGCTGCTCTACTTTAACTCTCACAGATTTTACATTTAATGCAAAAAAATTAAATCCGCTTTAATAAATTAATAATTACGTAAGTTAATAATTACGTTCGGAAAATATTGTCTTATTGGAATAATTGAAACTACTAGTAGGATGTACGTTGGTAGGTACCCGAGACGAGAAACCATTCAATTCGAACAAAAAGAAAGATAATCCGCCTGTTAGCACTAAATTACTACCCAGTACAGTGTTTGCGCTGTTTTACCCACTTTCTGCCGCTGGATTTACCTTCCGTAACCTACTTTATCACATATGAGATCTACAGCTATTAGCCTGGTGTGATCTTCCATTTGTAAAACTCATTGTGATTTGCCTATCGAAGATAACGCCAGTTACCCGGGTCTCACCGCTTGGAGGTTGCTGCTTTAGATACCCGGTCGGCCTTTCAACGACTCGTGGCCGACTGACTCTACTTTAATTCTCATATAATTCAAATTGAATGTAAACAAAATAAAGCCGCATTTATCATTCTCACATAGTTTCGAATTGCCTTTTGTAACGACCCGAGAATGATACACATGGATGAGTGATTGCTGAGCCTACCCGGAAGTGAAACTTTTAGGCGCGTTATTTAAAGGTGCAGCGCCTACCCTGAAAGAATCAGTTTAGTTTTAGTCGCAACTTAACGTTATCATGCAACGCAGAACGGGTAAGCAACAAGAACGCTCTACTTGTTTGTCGCTCGCATTTCTTATTCTACGCATTTTACAAATCGCTCGCAGAGTATCGATACCGACATTTTGTTTCGTAAAGTCGCACGCATGTCTTCATCATAGCGCACGCAATCGCAAAAAGAAGCGAAGAAATGCCCACGAAGATTCTGTTTAATTCGCATGGACGAACTGTATATTGTAGTAGCAAGATATGCTCTGAAATGCATAGAAATGTTACCGTAAGATATACTGTCGTAAAACGCAAGCAGCGATACGTATAAAAATAAAATCCTTTAAAAAGAACGTACTTCAAGATTCATTGCACATAGATACATAGGGCCTTACTCTCACCCTAACTTTAGCAGCGCTCTAGACTTTAGATACGTTTTATAAATGATGCCGTACTCTCACCCTCTATTTATCGCCTATTTACGAAGCCCATCTAAGGCTCATCTAGCAGGCTCGCCGGGAACCACATTTAGGCGAAATCCGTACTCTCACCCCTATTTAACGTGACTTTAGCGCGACTTTAGGCTAAAGTTGCGCGTGGAATCGAAAATGTGGGTAGGGGCACATTTTCAGCGACTTTAACGTGATTTCACGAGCCTCATAACCTCACAAACATAGAAATATGGAGGACATATATGAACTATATAGTCAAACGTTTGGAAAAGGTTCGCGAAATACGCGAAATGAGACAATTACGAGAAAAACAGCCACGAGTATATAGAAAGCGGATAGATCCGTTCCAAGTATACAACGATGTAAATTTCGAATGCGCTACCGATTGTGAAACGAGTGTGTGCATTATTTGCTGGGTCTTGTGGAAGACAAATTGGCATTCAAGGTAGATGAAAGGGCGACGGATATAACACCTTCTCTGCAGCTCCCCATTGTCCTGCCCTATTATGCGAAGGGGAGTTACCTAATAGAATGTGGTAAGTAATTTTTTGAAAAAAGTACATGACAACTCATAGAAATGTACATAGTACAGTGTCGTCGATTTAACATATTCCTGTACTCCACTAATCCAACTTGTTATTGTTACAGGTGATCTGCATGGTGTTTCCTGGGATCGTACATATTGTATTCTGCATACTTGTTACTCGTTTGCCACGTATTATTGGGCTTTCAAAGTGAGTGGAAACCCTTCAGAATGCATTATACCACTTGGCACATTTTCCTGAACTTATAGGCTGTATTCATAATACACATGTACCGATCAAGAACCTAGATAAGAAGATTGCCCAGCTGTATATCAGTCTCAAGAGTTTTTACTCTTGAAACATACAAGTGGTATGCGATGCAAAGGTGCATATGCTCGCTCAAACAGAGTTGCAGGATATGAATAAATAATAATTATCATAAAAAGTATTATCCTATGCAGGTAATTTATAGTATTATTCTACATATGTTGTATAACATATCCTTTGATTTCTTTATAAGTACATCGCATAAAGGTAGTTTTGTTCAGAGATTCCAGGTATCGGTACAAAACTTACCTCGTAACATGAATCTGCAACTGTCAAAACATTATTGAAGAGTGCGACAATGTAGCACATGTGCGTACCGAGAATGCCGTGGAACGCTGCTTTGGCCTTTGAAAGAATATCTTCCGTGCACTGGGGAACGGCATGCAAATTGGGGACACCATTCCATGGTACTGATGATCATATTTTAAGTTTGTTACCTGTAGTGTGAAAATAGTAACGTACATTTTTCTTAATTTCCATCTCAGACACAAATGATATGGAACCCAAGCAAAACAGGAGTTGGGCAAAGAGGTGTCATCGAGTACAACCCAGCTAGCAGCTACTGCTGGCTCTCTTTTCTACCAGTAATTCATCCATTGCCACTTTGCCTCAGGCGTCCCTTTCTTCAGCAGGCCAACCACAAGACACACTCTTTGAGCAATTGGTAGCAATTTCAATGTTCACTACTGTTGTACGGTGCAAATATATTTATCAAACCTTTTCGAACTATTTAATTGTAATTCTACAGAAAAAAATAAACCTTCCTATTTTTTGTATGCAACTGTGTTATTATCTTTTTTTAGTATACATGTCGAAATCTACCTACTTATTATTTTATTGAGTTATTATATTGACATCATTATAAATTTGGAGTGTTCATGCAGGAATAATAATAATTGTAAGAAATTGTAAAAGTGCTTTTTCAGTGTAAAACAATAGTAAAAAATAGCAGCCAATGTATTCTACCATAAAGTTTCATTTTGCGCTATTAACTTTAATTAATAGCGATTATTACCTTCCGAACACAATTGAAATATCCAGTCGTATGCTCGATGTTAATAAATTGTTAAGCATCTGCAGCCGTATCATTAATCATCTGAAAACTAAAGTTGGAGAGTTTGTATTGCCTGCATTTCAATTCAAGTTCCCCGCATTTTCATTAGTAGGACGCATGCGCAGTATTGGCCAGACGTGATTTTGCAACGTTGCCATATCTACTTCCCAAGATGAGCGTGTTTTGCTAAAAGCGCTGCTAAACGTGGATGAGAGTACGACCATGTTTAGTCGCGCTCGAATCGACTTTAGGTAAATAGGGTTTAGATGGGCTCATAAAGTACGGGTGAGAGTAAGGCCCATACTCTTTGACACTGTCCAAGAATAGATTATATTTCGATAACTAATTATGAGGTTAAAATGTCCAATCGCCGAATATTCGACGAAGAACTTCGAATCTGTAATAAAAAATACCATGTTCTGTGTAAAAAAAATAGGAAGTTTCTGATCAGAAGTTGAAAGTATCATCAATGGATAGGAAGCATACTCGATTTAATAACAAAAATTTGTTGCTAGTTTTGGTAGGAGCGATGGTAACTGATCGTCGAATGATGGGTCTCGTCGTCGGCTATGTCTCCGAATAATTCTCGTAGAACTTTCCTCGTCCTGTGGCTAACGTCCTTCCTTGGCTGTGGCTTGTGGCATTTTGAATTTTTTTTTTTTTTTTTTTCAAATTGACGTTGAGTGGTGGGAGGTGTATCTTCCCGCTTGTCCAGTTCCCAGCAGCAATAGCCGCTATACCTGGAGGAAAAGAAAGAATAATTGTGGTGTTACCTGCGAAGGTGAAGGGAATGTAGCTTAGATTATAATGTTATTTAATAGGAAAATTTTCAAAAAACCTATAAACTAGTAAGGTTTGTGATATTACCTTGGAAGGTTGAGACTTACGTCATGAAGATAAACGTTCAGAGAGAGGAACGGAAAATAAGTGGAAACAGGTGGATCCATAGCCCTCCAGACGACAGAGGGTGCTAGCATCGGAGGCGCAGCTTCGAGGTTATAAGGTTGTTTGTTTGATAAGGTGATGTGGCATTTTGAATTATTTTGCCACATTGTTCCCTTTCATACTACCGTGACGTAGCGCTCCTTGGCCAATCAGATGAAGCGACGATCGCGATTGGCTGCAGGATGCTGCTGCTTAGCCATGCCTAGCTTACGTAAGGCACCGGACGTGGCAGCAGCCAACATTGTCGCATAGCGCGTTTGTAATGGAAAAAATTCAAAAAACTAAAGTCTATAATTTAACACATTTGTTGAACAGTCAAGAGTTAACTCGTGTTTATATGGTCACACGTTGTTAAAAGGTCACGAGTTAACTCGTGTTTGCACTTGCATTGTCTTTTTCAATTTGTGAAACCCACGGCACTATACAACATTTAAATAATATATGTTATGATAATCATTTTTTACAAAGCATTTCCGTCACCGTTTGTCCGCCAACAAAACAAACAAAAGACAAATATGTTGCGAATTTTTATCATTATTAACGCTGGAGTCAATTTCTGCATTATATCGGTAACGTTGGACGCGACACCTAGATGATGGTTCTATGACTCCACTGTACAGCTTACGGACAAAAAACCAAACCCTTCGCTTACCGTTATCGGGTAATATAGGTACGTCTCCCCACCGAAGAGTTTTTCTCACGTCAAAAGTCCGACAACGTGAGTGGGCACGGGTAGTGGAACCCCTTCGTAAATAAAGAAATTCCAAGAAACCATTAACTGAGCGTTTTAGAAAACCTACTGCGCATGTAAAATTTTAAAAGGGCAATAAAACCCGACGAAAATATTTCAACGCAGAAATAAAAATGTAATAAATGATGCATTAGTTACATAAGCTATTCGTGGCTCGTTCCTTTATTAACTTATAATAATGGTTTGACGTACATGTTTGAAGCTTTACAATATTTATTTTCGCCATCCGTTATCGTTGAATCAAATACAATACATATTGCAGCACAATTTTGTATAAGAAACTGAATTTATACGCTCGTTAGGAGGCTTACCATTTAAGCTGATGTTTGTAGGCTAGATGATAAGTTTCCGTTCTACTGTGTCTCGCCATAAACCGCCCGTTTTGTCGAAGATGTTCATAGCGTGGTGGTATTCTGTTATATTTCTGTTCTGATTTTAGAGTTATTCCTTCCAATATATTAAAGGTTGAATACTGAAGAATGACGGACGGAACGGGTAGTGATGATACTAATGCCTTTAACGCGATAGCTGGTAAGTTTTTCGATTTAAAATATTTTCAGTTGTATGTCACCGGGCAAGTGAGGTTAGATTTCTGTGTGGTCAGCAGGTTCCTCCTAGTACAAACAACATTTCTGTGAAATGCTCATTTGATTTTGATAAATAGTTAGTGTACATGGTGTAAAAACATATTCATGTCGTAAACACAACCGGTACTATTGGCCTTTATGTTTTATATTTATATAAGCAAATACATTTTCAATTATGAACCTAGCTATGTTCTATAAATGATAAATGCCATGTGGTGATTTGAAATTATGTATTTTAAACGTATTTGACTTTTATACTCTTTGTGTACAGAACATATTTAATGCTATTATTTTTTTTGCATGTTTTGGTTTTTCAGAGCCTTGTAAAGAAAATATGAGTACAGCGGGTCCTGTAGTTTTATATTCAACGGCACAAGCATGGCAAGCACAATTCTATCGTAGTCTAATGCGTATTAGGATTTCCGAATCATCTGATGAAGAGGATTTTTCACAATACCAGTTTGAGGATGATCTTGATTACCTAAGATCATTGGATCCAAAGGAATGGAAAGATCAAGACCATTATGCAGTGTTAGGCATAAGAGACCTCAGGCACAAAGCATCCGAAGATATTATCAAAAGGGCTTGTACGTAAAGACAGTTCAAAGTATACTCTGTAAAGGAATGTAGGTGTTATGTCGTATCTGCATTGTATACGTCATGTGTGATAATCTGTATAGATGAAACATATTTAACACATGGATTACAGACAAACAGAAAATACTTAAACACCATCCAGATAAACGTAAGGCTCTGGGAGAAGAGATTCGACCCGATGATGACTACTTTACTTGTATTACGCGTGCCTGGGAAATTCTTGGCAATCCAGTTAAAAGAAGAAGTTACGATAGCGTTGACCCTTACTTCAACGATGACATCCCTGAGGAAAAGGATTGCAAGAATAACTTTTATGAAACTATGGGGAAGGCTTTCAAAGATAATTCCAGGTGGTCGGTGAAGAAACTGGTACCTCGTTTAGGTGGATTTGACACGCCACGAGAGCAGGTAGAAAAATTTTACTCCTTTTGGTACGACTTTGATTCCTGGCGTGAATACTCATACCTCGATGAAGAAGACAAGGAAAGTGGACAAGAGTAAGTATAATTTATCTTATATTTCAGTGCTCATCTATCGCATTGTCTATTCTTCTTAATTTGTCATTGCAAAATTATTGCTAGCCGAGATATGCGCAAATGGATTGAAAAGAAAAATAAAGCTACAAGAGCTAAGAGAAAAAAAGAAGAAATGGCACGAATACGGTCTTTGGTTGATATGGCCTATAATGCAGATCCGAGAATTAAAAAGTTTCAGCAAGAAGATAAAGATAAAAAGACAGCAGCAAAGAAAGCCAAACAGGATGCTGTAAAAGCTAGACAACAAGAGGAAGAAAGACTAGCAAGAGATGCTGCTGAAAAAGAGAGATTAGAAAGAGAAAAACGAGAGTCCGAAGAAAGAGCAAAAATGGATGCTTTGAAACAAGAAAGAGAAGTGCAGAAAAAGGCACTTCGTAAAGAAAGGAAAGCATTGAGAGATCTTTGCAAATCTAATAATTATTTTGCAGAAAATACAACTGAAAGTCTTAGACATATGGAAAGTGTAGAGAAAATTTGCGAACTCTTTAAACTTGTCCAATTAGAAGCAGCTATTAAACAATTACAAGATGAGGGTAGGAGTGCATTTTTGCGCATTGTAGAAGAGACTGAACAAAAGATAGAAGCAGAACGAAGAGCTGCTACATTAAATAATGATACACGCAATACACCAGAAAAACGGATTAAATCTCACAGTGCTCCGTGGAGTGAAAATGACTTACAACTTCTTATAAAAGCAGTGAACTTATTTCCTGCTGGCACTAATCAACGTTGGGACGTGGTCGCAAATTTCATTAACCAGCACAGTAGCTCGTCTTCTGGAGTTACTCGTGATGCCAAAGAAGTATTGGCTAAAGCAAAAGATTTGCAATCCACTGATTTTAGTAAATCTAGTCTCAAAGAACAAGCAAATAAAAAAGCCTTTGATAATTTTATTGCTGATAAGAAGACGAAGGAATCTATTGACGAAAGAATGCCTGCGGTCACCGAACGCTTAGATCCTGTATCAAACGGCATTAGTTCCGATGCTAAAGAACCTAAAAAAGAATCATTGCCTTGGACTCCAGCTGAACAAAAACTTTTGGAACAAGCTTTGAAAACTTATCCTACAACTGTTCCTGATCGTTGGGATCAAATAGCTGGATGCATACCTACAAGAACAAAGAAAGAGTGCATGAGAAGGTATAAGGTAAGTACTTAAGGAAAGTTATCATATGTTTCAGTGTATCATCGACTAATGACTGTTTTTGTTCGCAGGAGTTGGTAGAACTTGTCAAAGCAAAAAAGGCAGCTCAAGTCATGAAATAATATTAACTTATAGTTAAGCACAAATTTCCTTATAATTTATTACATCTCTATTACGAATGTTTTCCATGGCGATTCGTATCGCTTCTTGTAGGAAGAGATTATGTTTAAAATATTCGAACGAGAGTATAGTTTGATCAATGGGTGCCAATATGTATGCCTGTGCCTTCCTTTGGCCCCAATGTACTCTTGCACATAGCATATAAATTGCCGAAATTTTTTGTCCAGTGCAAAACATTTATAATGGCAATGTGCATAGGGTAAAACTTTAATTTTCGTCATGTATATTGATCGCACGAATCCTAATATGATAACAATTGCCTTTTTGAGATTGAAGTAAATAAATATTACGCCATTCGCATAAGGGTTCCGTTTTGCAATCGGTCGCTCGAAAGATCGTGTAAGTAATGTAAAATACATGAAATTTAGCATAGTTGCAGTTTAAAAGGAATACTTTATAAATAAAAAAACAAAGAGAGAATTTCGAAAGGCTTCGTATTCACTTAGCACCTGCTATTCACTGGGATTTCCATTTCCCTTCTAATAATCTTACATCGATCCTCTCGGCCAGCTTGGGATAGAAAGCACACACAGTCCAAGCGTAAGATGTTTGAAATTCTTATATTTTAATTTGACACATTTTTGACAACAACATCAACAACAACAAGTTTTTTTGTTAGTTTCTCTCTAATCAGCAAAATGCTGCTCACTCGGTTGCTTTACTCTCATCTATCCGATTCGCATAATTCCGGAATTACATGCACGTAAAATATACTTAGAATTTAAGGTAGCACTTTAAAGTTAAGTAAAGTTATTGTTCGGTCGGCCGAGCGGTGAAACGCAATACGCTCCGGTAGGGTGCCGCGCTTTCGACTGCATTCCTGTAATTCGATAACGATAAATCGCGAACCAATGAGATTCGATCGATCGATCAATACGAAAGAGTCGCGCTGGAACCGCTCAGTGGCCAACGGGTCGGAATAACGAAGTATCGGTCGATAAGAATTTCAGAAAGCGTAATTATACCGGGAAAGTTTTGGAAAACGAACGATGTTCATTATGTTATGTAAAAGAAAGGAAAGACGACAACACCGCCGATCTCGATTAATCGAGGATTTTTCGCGCGTGGTCGCCATAGGCAGTCGGAAGCACAGCCTTCGAAAAGGTTAAAAAGGAACCGGCCGGGAAAAGTAAAAGCGGCAGTTCACCAACTTCCCTCGTCGACGTCTGCGCATCGATTTAACAAGGGAAGTAACGATGTTCATTGTTTTACGCGTCGAGTAAGCGAAAATAACGAAACAGAATGCTTAATCGTCCTGTACTGTACCGGATACAGCTGCCATCTATACGTCCGATCAATTTCCCGATAGTCATATCCCGCACGAATTCTCGAATCCCCACAAGGTAAGCCAATGAATTCTTTATCAATGCTAATTTCGACAAATGATTTGCTCCAATGTGTGATTCGTTTTCACAGCGCGTAACAATAGTTTCTTAGGAAAATATGTGTTTCGCGGACGAGAATCGTCAGTGCGCCCTCCCGTGCGTACGAAAGCGAGACTCGTCGTATCGTAAATGCGCGAAATTAAATATTCGTACTATCTATGAAGATAAACACTTCTCTCGAGCGTTTATAGTCGAGGGATGGCACAGTAGCGACGTGAAAATTGTAAGATAAACGAACGATAAACGAATCGCTTTGCGCGTCTCAATCTTACAAGATACGCGAAGCATGCACGATAGGGAAATCTCGAAATAATCGGAAAATACCGTGGCTAGTGAATAAAAGAGGAGAGAAGCAAGGTTTCGATTCCGGAAACGATTGCTTCTCGTTGGACGAAGTCGAATTTTTCGCGCGATGAATTATTGCTCTTTCTTTCGCACAAACTTTCGCGTTATCCATTCGAAGGTGACGTTCGGTCGCAAAGGTAAGGGAGCGTCGATGAAATTAGAGGACGTGAGCATGTGTGAGAGCCATGAAATTCGTTCGCGAAAATTCTTCGATACCGTGCGTCGCCTCGACGTACTCGCCTGAAATATCTCTCTTACTTTGAAAGTTAGCTTTCCATTCGAGGGACGCGCGGTATCGGACGCAGCTGTTCTCCATTCCCGTTTAACGTTTTATTTGCAACTTTCATTCCACATTTAACAATCCAGATTGCCTGCTTTGCGGCTTCCCTTAAAACTCGCTCGTTTCTCAAGTTCGTCGAAGGGCTCGCGAGCATGAAATTACAACTGGACAAAATTACAATATCGCGCGGTTGTCTTACGGGTGGTGGCTAACGATCTGGAAAAGGAGACAGAGCGATGTACGATTATCGTACGCATATTTTTCTTCCTTCCCTTGCCTTTCCTCGAATCCACGGAGACAGGACGTTTTGCATTCGCGCGTTCTTAACAATATCTCATATCACATATTTATATTTATATCATCGCGAAGCGGCTATCAAACGGTTATCTCATCCCCCTCGAACGATTCGCAGGCTAATCGGCGTGGTGTCTGCAATGAACTCCGCAGTAAAATAAAGTTTCGTTATCTGGCGGATAATACGTACGCGCGATTCTACCTAATCCTTCGCCCTTCTAACGTTCTACGCACAGACGCCCAGGCGAATCTCCGGTAATCTTCGAACAATTAATTAAGAAGTATCAAGTGGACCGTTCTTTTACGAATACTTTCGCGACTACTGTTCAAGAATTTTTTTCTTTTCTTCCTTTCATCGTCAGATGCACCCTATTACAATTACGATTATCTTTAGTATTTAATATCCCTACTTCTTTTTGTCGATTCCTCCTACAGTCTCTCCCTGACGGTAATCAGTCTCACTGCATAAAAAATGTTGGTCTCTCTAAACGCGCCTTCACCTCTCTCCACGCTAGCTAATTAAACGCGCCCCTACGCGCATCGGGAAATCGAATTTACAATTAAGAGAGCCTCTTCCCCTCCCCTAATCGTCTCGTAATCTACGATTCGGTGTAAACCTCCAATTTACAATGTAGTATAAAAAGACGGCTATAGACAAATACATCGTTATTAGAAAGACGTTGAAAATACGAATACGAAAGGTCGAGTGTATTACAAGTAGCATCCCCCTCTTACGATTCTGCGATCGTGTAATCGTGTTTCCTCGTGCGCGCAAGTCTTTCGTTGTTTCCCACTTGTGTTCTTTTCACCGTCTGTTTTCTCGCATTCTCTTATTCTTTCTCTCTCTCTCATACACGCAGTCTCATTCACTCTCTGCAACGTTGCTTTCATCGAGACAAAACTTGTGTTCCGCTTATCGATATAATCTGCCACGGCCTCTCACACACCCCACGCACTCGCATCGCCGATTTCAAGACGCTAATAAAAACCGAAGGACCTATCACGACGCCGGTTTTTACTTTCCGATGCCTTTCTCCACTTTTCGCGCTTCTTATTGATTTTCTCTCTCTTCTCTCTCTCTCTCTCTCTCTCTCTCTCTCTCTCGTGCGCGTCGATATAGTGCGCGCGGACTATAAGCAAAAAAGATCGTTTGCATCGGACAATTCAGTTGCTAGGTGACAATTCTTTTATTTCAGACATCGTAAGATATAAACAGACTTTCGTGGATTCTTCTTTAAATTATCGGCACGCTTCGTATTCCGCGCCTGCACTCACACACGACCCTTTCTCTCTTTCTCTCTCTCTCTCTCTCTCGTTCTCTCCTCTTCTCCCCCTCCCTCGTTTTCTCCTCTTTCTTAATTTCTACTCTTTTTTTTTATCTTGTCGCTTAATCTCTCGAGATGTAGAAGATGGTAATAAATATAACGTCGCGTAAAAAACTGCCCTACTACTTGGTCGTATTTAGACTTGATTATCATCCGAGTTTTATGCTTTATTGTTTCACACCTCGTCGGCATTTGCGTCGTTAAAATCCGCGCGTTAAAATCGGGCACGGTTTCCATCGGAGAGAATTGAATTATAAACTGTTTTGCGATCCCCGGGTGTCAACGTACATCCCAACACGAATATAATCGATCTCGAAGAGGAACTCGCGCGATAATTTGATTTTGGATTTTAGTGTCGGGTGTGGCGTAAAGTATCTCGGGGGTAATAATAGTTAATGAGAGTACGGATTAATTCAATTCGGGCGGTGCAACTCGTATCAATCGTGGTGCAAGCAGGAGGTCTTGGCTTATAGTACACAAGTAACAATGACAAACTGAACTTTTGCGACGACAGAAACGCAAAACGGGAAGTGAAAGGCCGGAAGACTCGTTGTTCTCTGTTTTTCTTATGTCGAGACGACAATTTGCAAAATTACGACAGAACGATCCAGTCGGCGTTGATTCCGAAAATTTCCTGGAACGTGGTACTTTAAAATTCGTCTTAGAATCGTATGCGAGCGGCTGAAAGCCGAAGGGTAAAAATAGGGAGGTAAAATGAAATTTTGGAAGAATCGGCGTCGGAAACACGCCGATCGGATGTCCGTTTTTGTTTCGGAGTAACGAGTAATTTTTAACGATTCGAACAGAATCATCCCCGTGCCTTCGCTCTCCAGTCTGACGTTTCTGCGAAGGAAGGCGTAAGCACACTCGGTTATCGACAAGGAATACACGGAGAAATCGAAGCAGGCGCACAAGAATAACGATTGAAGGTGATCGAAGGACGCGATCGAGTTGAAAAATTGTGGGAACGAGACGTTACGTTATGCGCCCCCTTCGTGTACCTCGGCTGCACTCATTGCAAGTAAATCTCTTTTTTGTTTGTGCGTCGAAGAGGATTCGCGCCATCGTCGATTGATTTGCCCCTTTCAACCGGACGCCAAAGGTACCACGATTTTTCGTTGCCGGGTAAATGATTCATAAATGGCGCGTCTCCTCGCAATTAGACTATTAGGAGTCTATAAAATAGTAGTATAAGGCTCTGTAACGTTTGAGCGCGTACGAGTGTTGTACCAGGTTGATCTGACTTTGTGTGGTTTACAGTAGTTTCACATACGAATATTTCATAACGTTATCATCCGATCAACGCCCCCTTCCCCATAATCCCCATCAGCCTTGGGAACCAGTAAAAACCTCCTTTAGTCGTTCGCTTTTTGCCCGTGGAAACAACTTGGGTGCTTCCAACGCGCAGGATTCCTACTTTAGATACAATCGAGCCTCACAGCGTCAAATTTTATCGGCCATTCATTCTCACGCATCATTTACGCGCAACGTATATGTACAATTACATTACGAATAGTAATTATCTATGTATATATATGTATATATATACATATATATTATATAAGACTTTTTATTTATACATATATACCCGTCCCGTGGCACGTGAATGTGCGCTCATCCACGGCTCGCGACGCCGCTCATAAACTCGCAATAATAATAGTGGTACTTTGTCTAAGTTGATAAAAGTCTTCTCTGGTCCGAAAGAAGTTATTAGATACTTAGGCACTTGTTATCTCATCTACAATCCATCGTACGAATAGCAATAATAATGACCTCGAATCGTACTAATAATGGTAATCATAGAATATCTATAACGATAATAATGAGGGAACAATAAAATATAATCGTCTTCGTCCCTGTACCGCGCGAGGCATTAACAATCTAATCTCCATTCTGCTTCTTCTAAGACCCTCACATTCGCCCTCTCCTCCTTTTTCTCTCTCCCTCTCGAATCGTCGATTCCAGAGTAACGTCCGGACGCGTGGCGCTTCATCGAGCCGGTCCCACCCGTCCGAAGAAAACGTACAAAGGCAAAAAAAGAACCATCTCGCGGAGACCCCACGGATGTCCCTAGAAATTGATTTCCTACAAATTAACGCTATCGTTAGTCCAGCTCCTCGGATCTCTCGCGCATATTCCATTTCTCATCTCTAACGCGCTTTGCCGATCGTCCATCCCGAACTTCGACCACGTCGTTTCTCAACAATTCGAACAAACGGTTTCCAAGCTTCCTCGTCGCGGCTGATCGCGTTCCCCAACGAGCGAAAGGAATAAACCAATTCTCGATGAAATATTCAAATCATCCTTCGACCCGTAACAACGAGTCCCACAAATTTACGTACATCCTGGAATTTTACACGGGAAAAGATTAGAAACCGTAGCGATCAACGATCGTCCCAAATACCCACGCCTGACGATCTCCCATGAAAAAGGAAAAAGGAATCCCCCTCCCTATACGATCTCCTCGTAAGAATCAGCGTCCGTAGGATCGTCCAGTTACTTCATGTAACTGTGCTTCTCACGCGGTGATCGCGGTCCTTTTCGAACATCGGACGACCGAACGAGTCCTGCTCGAGGGTGGGACGCCCCCATCGGTCTCGCGAAGGAAAAGGACCTAATTCGAATTTCTATCATTACACGGGCACCCCTCGTCGACCGCGGGCGATCACGCGCGATTCATATGGTTGTGCTTCTGTTTTCTTTTTTTGTCCTTTTCTGTTTTTTCTCTCTCTCGCTCTCTTCCTCTCCTTTGTTTCTTTTTTTTCTCTTTTCTTTTTTTTTTTTTTTTACATTGATGGTCCCGACGGGAGGTTTCCGAGAAGTTCCAAGAAATCGTGAAGGTTTTTCCAGGTGATTCCAGGAGCTCCCACACGCCGCTAGAAAAAGAGGCGCCCGTAAAACTCGGGCTAGAAGTTCTTTTAACGGCTACGTAGACGGAATACGCGTTGATGCGTAATCGTCGCGCTGCTAAGAGGGCGGCTGTTGCTGCTGGTCTTGCTGGCGGGCTTGGTAGTAAGGCTGATGGGCGTAGGGTTGCTGAGAGCTGGTCTGTTGCTCCTGCAGGGGCTGGTAACCGATCCCGGTTGCTTGTTGGTGACTCGGATGGTACGGTGGCCTTGTCCACTGTTGGTCCAGACCTTGTTGGAGTTGGTAGGTCAACGGTTGGCCTCGACGCTCCTGCAGGAGCAACTGGTGGGCCGCCCTATCCATCTCTTCCCGCGTCATATCTAGGGCTTCCTGCATCTCGCGCGACGTGTACCTCACGAAGTCCGGGTCGCAGTACTTGCCCAGTCCCTGTTCCACGAGGACCTGAAGAATGGATCGAACGGGTCATTGGTTGGCGAGCGAGTAGATGGAATTGGCCTGTTAACACTTAAATGCACGAGGTATCAATTTCGATACCGATCGCATTAACACTAGATTGCCCGAAACCAGTCAATTTGACTGGTTCAAATGGGAAATCGTGTTTATAAAAAATGTTCGGGCAATCTAGTGTTAAAGACCGTTACAGACGACCTATCTTTTTTTTCCTTTGTCTCTGTGGTTTCTTCTTTCTTTATTTTCAAATAGAAACGAATGCATTTAAGGGGTAATCGTAGGTCACGTGGACAGTTGATTTGGGGCTCGACAGGTTCAAACACTCACCCGTCCCACGAGGCTCTCCGCGCTTCCGATCACCTCGAAATTGGGCTTCCGGTCGGCAGGACTCCCCGGTAGGCTGTGGGACAGGCGCTCTGCGCCGACGCTTCCGTTACTCTCTCCGGCCCAGGAAACTGACGAACGAGGAGAGGCGTCAGACTATTAACTCGAACCGTTACGCCCTGCCTCTTTGCAACTTTCGCTTGCTCGCCCACTTCCTTCGAAGACGAGCTCAACGCGTTCGGGAGCCCGCGAGATAAGTATCAAGGTGCATTCTCTCAAGCGGATGGGTAGTCAAATGTGTCAGTTGGAAACTCGACGAATCGAGGTAGACTGTGTTAGAAGGTGTTAGACTCTCTCTGGCAGAGCGCATGCTTCGAGCAACTACGTGGGCAGTACTTTTCACCGTCCGCGTCTCTCTTCGTGCTCTTTCTCAAGGATTTAAGGGGTAGCTTTTCTGGTGCAAGGCTTCGGTGCGATGTGAATGGGAAACAAGTGTTCTGTTGTATTCTGAAATGTCTAATGTTTCTGCTGTAATGGTGGGTGCAGTGAAATTTCCGCATATCTTCGGGAAACAGCGAGACTTTCCAATCTCGTTCTCAACGTAAACTAGACCATTCTAATGGAAAGTAAAATAAGAGCAAACTTAACCCTTTGGGCGTATTGGACGCATCGGAACGTCACGCACTTGTTTTGCCAGACTTACAATCTTCTCAAGCAAATTCATACCCAGAGGGTTAAGGTCACGTCCACGAACTCAAAATACATTGTTGAACCAAAGAGAAATAAGACGAGCTAGTATACTTTGATAACTAAATAAATGATGGAGGAGAACCAACGTGGACCCGGTTGAATGGAGAAAGAAGGACAAACGAGAAAATGAACGAGCCGATGAATTCTCGAACAATGAATAGCCCTTTAGTCACCTCTGCCGTGGTAGGAGGCTCGATGCGAGAAGCAGGACTCGCAGACGCGCCATTGTCGCGAGTCGACGTCGGCCAGGAATCCGGCGACGGCGATCGCCTGCGTCTGGGCGAGCTTGAGGCCATTGGCGACGGTGCGCGTCCCGGCGCCGGTGGCAGTGGCGCCGTTACGACCACCGGTTCCGGTACCGACCCCACCAACACCGGCACCGGTCCCCGCCGTCGATTGGCCGGGGCCGGTAGCGTCGCGCGATCGGAAGCTCGACGGTGCCGATTTGCCGTGAGGCTCGTCGAATCGGCCGTGTCGTTGCCCACGGCCCAACACCACGATCTCCGACCTCGTGATCCTCCGCGTTCGTCCTTGGGCGCCCTCGGAATTGTTCCATCTGCCGGAACTGCTGGAGCCACTTCCAGCCGACGTATCCTCCTCGTCGCAATCGTCTACGGCTAAGCATTCCAATCGAATTTCTCTATAATACTTAGCCCTTGCTGATTCCCTAAAGGACATCTAGTATCCTACCCTTTAGCATTCTCTACTGATTTCCCTACGATCTTTCAATGTTTCTCAGAGCGTACCGTGATTGCTCCAGACGGCACAATCGACGCAGCAGCCACGCGCCGCGTATGAATAGTAACAGTTAGTCCCATTGGACGAGGAAGCGGGACTCGGGCTGGTTGCGGTGGTCGAATTGTTCGCGCTCGTTGTGCACGTGGTGGCGGTCGTTGCCTGCGCGCAACTCGTTGCTGTCGTGCTGGATGCGACTGTGTACGTAGTGGTACTTGTACTGGGGACTGTAGACGGGGGTGGATTCCTTCGCGGTGGAGGCGTGGGTGGCGTCAACTGCCGCTCGACTCCGTCCTGAAGACTGCCAGGATCGCGTAGGATCGGAGGTGGATGTGAAAGAGTGCCCGCGAGCACGCGGATCGTGAGTGGAAAAGAGAAACGGTTGAAAAGCAAGGTTTAGTATCGTTAGTAGTGATCAATTTGTCGCGCGAATTTCGCGCCCTTCGAACACTTCTTCCCGCGATCTCTTTAAATTCACAGACTTGAGATTGTTTAACACTGTTTCTACCAAAGGTGTCAAAAGACACCCTCTCAAATTGTATTTTAAAACAATTTTCCAAGTTGGATCATTTTTCTTGTAGCTCATTCTGGACTCAGAAAGACACCTCTTGGTCGAAATAGGTACATACGAAATTGCGATAGACATAGTGTTGAGGAGGTGCGTTCGATGGACGCGTTCACGCAGCTAATGCATCAAACGTTTGTTAATTCAATAAAGTGGCACGAACGGCATGCTTCGATGCACCTAATAGTAGCGCTACGAGAAGGGCTCACCTGTACTCGTTACTTCTCTAATTTTTAATTCGTATAATTTAAATTTCACGATCCCTAGGGCGGTACAGGTGAGCCTTTCGCTGGAAAATCCCTCGTGATCTACATCCTTCCTAAACTCACTGGCTAATCGGCTACCCTATATGTTCTTTCGTTGCGTCGCAAAGAAAAGAGAAAATCAGCCGCCTAAATGCAAGAGGGTTGAAAGACAGATAGTGGAGCAGAGAGGGATGAAAAGTGGTTCGTAGTCTTGCGCCGATGAACGGGACATGCAAACGTTCGGCAAAAGCTGGATAAATGCGATCAAAATGAAAACGTAAGCCCAGCAGCGGCTACTTGATCTCACCGAGCCCCTAACTTCTCTTACCGTATTCGCTATTGGGATGAAGATAGTTACCGCTACCCGCTCCACTGAAACGTACGATAGTAAACAGAAGAGCGTAGGATGATGAGAGAGAGATAGTTACCGATGATTTAACGTGTCGTGGCGACAACACGGAGCTAAAGGTAGTTGCCAAGAGGCGAGAAAATAAAAAGTGTCTTGCGCATAACTAGAGAAAAAATTCAGGCTTAAGCTACGGCCATATGGAAGTGAAAGATTAGTCCGGACGAAATTGATTCGCATACACTCGTAGGCTAAATCTAACCCGCGAATCATTTTTTTCCTCCTCCTCTTTTCATCGCGATGCACTTAAATAACTCAGTTGGCGGTCCCCGGATAAGAGATGTAAGATCGAGATAGAGACACCCGGATCGATACCAATGAAATGAACATGCACTAATTATTACATTAAATGACATCAAGATTCTCGTAATAAAAGGTAAGAGCCATCGATTACACGTGACCGGCACAGTGCTCAACAGAAATAGGACACTCGCTTTGCTCGATACGCCGACATTCTTTTCCTCTTTTTACTTACTCGACCATTTTGTAACCGCTTTGATAGGCGGACTGCTGTTGCACGGGGTTCCCAAAAACAGCGAGAGGTCTCAAGGGAATGTTTTCCTCGACGCCCGTTAGCCTTGGATCCATTCCCATTTGATTCATCGCACTGTCGCTCAGACCGCTATGTGATAAAGAATTATGATAAGTATTATCCATCAATATGATAAATTTCTCAAATTTGATAAAGAATGTTGTAAATATTAAACTATTCGATTTTTATGAAATTCGAAGATTGCAATTTTCTGGAGAATTTCTTTCGATCGTACCCTGCAACGTTTGGCACGACTTGGTGAGATCTCGCAGTGATTTGATTCGAAGCGTCCGGTCCACCAGCCCTCTGCAACGACGAGTATGGCAGAAAGTCGATGGAATTCGTCGGAGAAGCCTGCGAATAAGATCGTGGACGATTGGTAAATGAAATGTTGAAGGAAGAGAAACTTACCTTGGAAGTCGTAGAATTCACTTTGAGGGACCTCGCTCTATGGAAGCTGTGATGCCCCTTTCGCATACTGGACCACACGCTGCCGAAGAGAGAATGGTTTCTCTGCAAAATAAATATAACGCGAATTAGCGCGTATCGAATGAGTTGATACGATGTTGAACAAGGGTCGTGGCTCACCCTGTGCATTGGCTCTGGATTGTCGTCGAGAAGCTCCTCCAGATTACCGGAAATCGCACGTTTTAATTCAGGACCAGCCTCGTGCAGAGTTCGCAAGCCAGCCTTAAAAAATTAAATGGGTTTAAATAAATCACGCGTAGAAGCAAGATTGCGCATATCCACCTCAAACACTCACCTGCAGGGTCACCGTGTTGTGGCACTCTTTATCGCCGTCCTTCATTTCCTGCTCCTTGCGCTTCTTAAATCGCCGGAAGTAATCCTGTATGAGGAACGTGGCGTAGAACTTGCCGACGGTAACCTCGTCGTCGACTGTAAAATTGAGAAGATTATTTCGCACACCTCTCGAAGAGAATTACATTGAACAATTTACCTCCTGGCGGTGGAACCACTTGGTCGAGAAGCTTCGGACTGGTCCTCTTCCAAATCTTCTTGATGACTGCCCTGAGTTCCGCGTTGGCGTCGTCGATGTTTCCTTCAGTTTTAATTCTCAGGGACGTGCGAACTACGGCGAACAAGGTCGCATTGAACAAGACCGTCCCGTCGCTGTTCAATGGCATGTTCATAGAAACGAGTCTCTGTAAATTCACGAGACAGACAGTTTACAAAATCTCACTTTACAGAACAGTGTTTACAGTCAATTTCACAAAATCCATGGATCCTTCTTCGACGTACGAACCTTGCAGGCCACCCTATGTGGACACAATTTACCAAAACCCAAGGGTGGAGATATTTTCCTGAGAAGCGTCACCACGTCCAAATGTTTAATACGTCCCTTGGCATCGGGATCGTATTCGGACCAGAGTCGAATGAACTCGTCCAGGTGATGAGGCCCCAGGATCGACCAGTCTCTCGTTAAATAATCAAAATTGTCCATGATGACCGCGACGAAGAGATTAATGATCTGTGGATATGTTTGGAAAATTTTTATAAATCGTTCCTAAAGCGTAATAAATGAAATGAACTTACGAGGAACGAGCAGAGAACGTAGAAAGATATGAAGTAGGGAAAAGCGATGTCCGATCCACAAGTAGGAGACTTTTCGTACTCGTCGCTGTTCGGATCGCACTTCACTTTACCGGGTTGAGCTGAACAGTCCATCATGATTTCCTGCCACGACTCACCTGCGCGTATCGATAATCGATTAAGATCAAATTCACAGTAATAACAGGATCATAAATTCTACGACGTACCAGTGGCCGATCTAAACAGCACGAGGACCGCCTGCGGGAACGATTGGAAATTATTGTTGCGGTAGATCGAGGTCTCGTCGTCGATCGCGATCTTTCCGAAAACCTGAAAAAACGCAAGAGAACACCTTGAGCACTTCACAGTTGCGTTTTGCGTTGCTGTAAGAAAGAGAGAAGAGCCTTCGTAATTCTCGAAAGGCTTTCACCCGGCGACGTGCACGCTTAAGCCGCTTACCTGCATGCCTATGACGGCATAAATAAAAAAGAGCATGATAATGAGGAGGGCCACATATGGTAGAGCCTGAAAGGACTTAATGAAGGTCCAGAGTAGCGTTCTTATGCCTTCCCCTCTGCTCAGCAGCTTAACCAACCGCATCACACGAAACAGTCGGAAGAAATTGATGGAGATGATGGTGGATCCAGGCTGCGAAGATTCGGATTGTCCCGACATTTTATTAACTTTATTCGCCGCTCGTTAAAATGCTAATCTCGAATGCTAACTTTAATGCGAGGGGGAGAAAAGGGACGTAGGGACTGCTTGGGACAGGGTAAGAAAGGTTCCGGAGAGAAATGCCAACCAAGGTAGGAACTTACGTTAACTTCCGAATAAACGATGTCGATGAAACTGCCGAGCACGATAATGAAGTCGAAGACGTTCCAGGCATCGCCAAAGTAGTTCTGCAAGCAAATTTCGAAGTGACGTATTATGATCAAAAGGAAGTGCGAATCTCGGCGTGGGAGCGGCCCGTAAATATCGTCTCGCGACAGACCCTTCCCTCGATTGTCCTTTATCGAAGCTTTCCTACGATTGTACCACGCGCCATTCTCACTTTCAAGAATTGAAACTTCTTCGAACGATCGTTCTACCTCGATGATAACCAGCGCGTAAAATTTTCGAGGCTTCTCGAATTTGACCGCGAGGTGAAAACTTTTTCAGGTCGAAAACGTGCTTACCTTAAATCTAAAAGCCGCCAGCTTGAAGACGAACTCGAGAGCAAAAACGGCCGTGAATATCATGTTAAGTACGTCCAAAGCTTCCGTGTAGATCTCGGGCTGACGATAGAACTTCATGGCCAGCGTCACCGTGTTTATCATGATCAGAGTGAAAATAGTGTACTCGAAGGGTTGCGAGGTGACGAACCACCAGACTTTGTACTGTATTCGATGCTTCGGTATGTAACGCCGTACGGGTTTCGCTTTAAGCGCAAACTCGATGCAATTACGCTGTGGAAATATAACTCGAGAAGGATCTTTCACTCGTATTTCACGAATTGCGAATCCGATTAAATATTCCTCCGCCTACCTGGTTCTTGTCGAGCTCGCAATTTTTGTACTCTTGCTCGCCCTCGTTTTGAAACGTCACGATGACGAAACCCACGAAGATGTTGACCATGAAGAATGCGATGATGATGATGTAAATAATATAGTAGGCGGCCACTATCGGCCTGTAATTGTGAATTGGTCCGTGATTCTCTACGTTGGAGTCGATCGACACGTCTAGCAATCTGCCGAGAAAAGTTTCGTGAGAGTTTTGGAGGTTCCATTTTCTTTTCCAAGTTCGTAGAAATTTTCTTTACGCTTCTATACGACAGAAAAACGTACTCACGCTGGCCAACCTTCGAACGTCGATACTGTGAAAAGCGTCAGCATTGCTTTGGCAACGTCGTCGAAGTGGAAACGATGTTGGAACCAGGATCTCTCCTTCACCGTGGGCCTATTGATATTGCCATTCTCGAATTCGAGATAAGTGCCCCTGAAAGTGATAGGGTCTCGAACGATATTACCTTAGGCCCGCCTGATTTACGATTACTCGTTTTCGCGGAGACCTTCGAGACAATGCCGATCGTTGGAATGGTCCAAAAAGGTCCAAATGATTCTTACAAATCAAATTCGAGTAATTTAAGAAATCCGATAATTAATCGCGTCACCCGAAAACGAAGAATGGAATATCCTAAAATAGGTCTTTCCACGTAATTGTCAAAAATCGGCATCGTTTCCAAAGTCTCGATCTTTCAATCACCAGAATGGAGATCGAATTTTATATGAGAAAGCACGTGTCGATAACTTACTGGCACTCATCCTTGGTCATTTTCGATGCATCGGTACAATAGAAAAATTTTCCCTATATAACATAACAAATCCGTTAATGTCAAAAGCATGGACGACGTGAATATCGCGTAACGTCGATAAAGCGGTCAAGGTACCACCAATAATCTCGTCGACCGATTTAGGAAATCCGTCCTTATAAAAATCTTCTTCGTTCTCGAATAAAAATCGAAAAGAAGCATCATCAAAAATGCCACCCCTGAAGAAACAAACTCCCGAGCATAGTCCCCCACCCTTCGGTCACTTCCCAATAATGGATTGATCCTAAAATCGTAATCGTAAAATTATCGGTACACCTCGGTCACGGAGACCAGCAACACTGTGAAAAATTGGCCATTCTTGCAAAAAGGAGCAACGTTAGCAGCAGCGAGTGATCGAGCAAAGTTAAAGGAGAACGCAGGGTCAACGAGATGCGTTTGTTAGTTGATAAGAATGAAGATAAAGGAAGATAGAAGAAACAAAAAAGAAAAGAATGTTAGAAGCATTCCTTCCGGCGTGCACACATATGCAATATTTGTACGTATATAGGCGACTGGAGCATATATGTACGTTTATACATATATCGTGTAGAGGTACGGCGTGATGCGGGATGCTTCGATTCGACTTTCTTGATCGATCGACATATCGTTCGATCGATCAAGCGCGATCCATCGATCTTTGCCTCATTTGCCTGATCGCTGTTCGTCACTTCCGGCGAGGTATCCAGAGCTTGAGAGCTCAAGTCCCTCTCGTCGTCCCTCCCTCTCTCCTCTCTCTCTCTCTCTCTCTCTCTCTCTCTCTCTCTCTCCCTTTTCCTTCTCATTCTCCTTCTCTCTTGTTCTACCTCCTCCTTCGCGCGAATATCGGTGCCGGAGAAGAATCCGCTTCTCTCGCGGCGGAAGCATTTATTCGGAAGCTCGTGGAGGGAATGGTGCTCGGTGAAAAGGGTCCTTCCTCCCCTTACTCTCGCGTCTTGTCGACGGCGCTAAATATTCACGAAAACAGCGCGAGAACTCCGCGCTTAATTAATTTAACGACCGTGGGATTAATTCGTCGACGATAACACGTAACACGTGACTCTCGAATTTTCACGGTAGTGGAAGGTATACCGCGTAGGCTTCATAATGGATCGTCGGATCGGCGAAGTGGCGCGACGAGTGGCGTTAGCGAAAGTTCAAGAACGCAAAGTCAACTGGCCGTTCGCCAAGGCTTCACCCGTTCCGAATGTCGGACTCTCCTCTGCCCGGGCAGAATCGAGGGAATATTAAAGAGCCCGTGCATATTTAACGGCTCGCAGGGTGGCCCGCGCGAAAAGAGAGATCGCGAGCGTTCCTGGCCACACCCTATATATATTTATAGGGGACGATATTTCAGCCCCGTAATTGGCACGTGAGATACGCGCGCGGTGCACCGTCGACACGGAGCGTACAAGAGGCCAGCGCGAAGAGAATCTTCGACAATGGCGCGGTTCCTTTCGAAGTGAATGTTTATCTCGATCTCTTTCCAAAACGCGAAGCCCCACTCCTCGACGATTCTCTCCGACGCTTCTAATCCATAATTGCTTGCAAGTCAAAAGCACAGGCGTTACGAATTTGTGGGCACGTGCAGAAGCGACGCAATGTCGGTGTTTCGAACGCGAAATTAACTCGCGCTCTCACCTTCTTCCGTTTCTCGTCTCGAAATCACAATGTAATACAGATTATTGGAAATTGTAAAATTTGTGAATGGAACACGACTCGTTCTTTTCTCGTGTCTCGAGCGATTATCTCGAGAGAACGATTATTCGTTGGCGCGCGTTAAACGCCGTGATCGGGTTACAAAAGATCTCCTCCCTTCTTGCGGCATTTTTTTTTCTCCTCTGCAAAGTCTCGAGTTAAGGTGTTGCACGCGGTGCTAATTATCGCGGACGATTATCGTGCTCGGTGCACGTGAACAACGCGCGCGCGAGTGGGAAAGCATTTAAGGCTCGTGAATTCTTTTGATCGGCCGACGTAAAATCGCGCTTGTGTAATTAATCGTCGTTCGATCGCTCGACTGTTCCATTTTCTTCTAATTCTCTTAACGCGCTTCTCACTGGTAAAGTGAATTATTTTTTTTCATCTTCGAGGCCAGCCTCGAGAAATTAGCACAATTAAAGGAATCGTTGCACGCGGCAATCAATTAAGGAAGGAAACATCGAACCCCCGCAATTTAATCGTCCACGGTTGATCGATTAATTCTCACTCTTTCTCTCTCTCTCTCTCTCTCTCTCTCTCTCTATCAGTCTCTCATTCTCTCTTCCTTTCTCTCTCCGTTTCTTTTCGAACTGATCGTGTCTCCGGTCATTATCGGTCACAGGTCTCGTCTTTGTAGTACAGTCACGATAACGCGCACAGTGAGCATTTACGAACGGAAAAGAAAGAAACGAAACAAATCGGTGCCCCATGCACTTTTCATCCTCTCCCCCTTTACGTTACTCACCGTAACCACGAGAATAACACGAGAGTAGCGAATAGGTGTGTAACTAATTCTGTTTAAATCGGTTCACGAGTTTTCACTTCATCGTCCTTGCCCGTTGAACATTTTTCTAACGAATAGATTAAAATGTTTACTTCTACGGTACCTTTATCCGTACACTATTACGAAATCTACAAATACTGTCTACGAATATACATAATTTCGATAAAACTTCTGCGAAATACTATTCGACTCGCTAATCTACAAACTACTCGCATACACATTTCTATAGTAGACAATGAAATCTACTCGTGAAAAGCCACAATGTCGCTAATTTCAAAATCACCCCTCCTTTCCTACTATTCCTGTAATGGACCATGGCAAAGACAATTCCCTAAGAGATTTATTTTACTTAAAAAAATCCGTGATCGAAATAAAAACGAGGAGAAACGAGATCAACGCAATCCACAGTTATTTAAACACCGAACGCGTCTACAGCAAAAATCTGTGGAGGCACTTTGCCATCGTCAGTGGCACTCGTGAACTCGTGGTTACGGCTCGCGTGTTCCAGCACGAACGTGGTCATGCACTACGACTAAAGCGTTTCATTCTCACATACAGCGCTAAACTCGGCATGCCTCGTATATAAATGTGTCTCTATCGTTCTCGATGAGAGGGTGGCGGTGGTGGTGGTGGTGGTGGTGGTGGTGGTTGTAGTAGTGGTAACAGGACATCGTTGGTGACAAACGGTCATTTAAATCAATATATATATATATATACAAATATACATATTTAATTTTCGAACGAGAACACATCGCCAGATAGAGCACGCTTTATCCAATCACGCGGTGGTGTATGATGATGACGAGCAAAATCGAAGCTTGTTGGTGGCAGTGAAGGCTCCGATGCAGGGGGTGGATGGTCACAAACCTCACCCCGAATCCTTATCACCTCCCACCCCCTCATCCACGCCGACACGGGTGTGTCTTTCGGCAAGCGTTAATGAACTGTTAACAGCGTTATCGTGCTCGAGGGGTGTTAATATCGTGAATAACCGCGGCGGAGAAACATCGACGTGGAAACGGCGCGCGGGTCTGGGTGGTATCGTGGCGGCGCCTTCCACGACGCTGTGTCCCGGGGCCATAATGGATCACTTTTGACTCGTCAAACTCGTTAGCTCGTGAGATCCAGCCCTCCGTTCCAATTACGCCTAATGGCCTGATAACGAAATAATCATTGCTAACGCCACGCGGTGGTGGGGGATGATTAATGCCGGCCCCCGCGGATAATTGGCGCTCGAGCGGAAATGATTGATATTCGGCTAATCCGCGTCAGCGGCCGCGCGATGAAGAAGTTCTCGTAGAACACGGAAATTCCAGTGGGCGCGGGCCCGTCTCGTCCTCGATGTCTCTCTCACTCGTGTGTGAAGGGGGTGGGTCGTACGAGGCTCGAAGGGTTTCAGGGGAGTAACGAAAGGATCTCGGCTACCTTCGTGGATCACCAGTGTATCAAAGAACGAGTCGCGCGTTCTCGCGTCACTGGTTCACGAGTCGGAGAATACGCTGGGCCGCGGAAATTGATTCTAATTACGGTGACTTTTCCGACTCGGCAATTAGACCGACGCGTATCGGAGCACGCGTGCTCGTTCGGCTTATCGATCACCATCGGTCGGCACGCTAATTTCCTCGTCCAGCCACCCCATATTTCGCCTGGCTGCAGGGAAATTCGGATTTCCGGTGATCCTCGAAACCGGGAGGTTGCGCCCCGAAGGGACGCGAACGGTAGGAGGGAGTAAACGGCAGGTGGAATTGTACGTTTTAAGCGAGGCTTACACGAGGGCGGTGTGCCTGACGTCGATGAATTAATATAGATACATGTATGTGTGTGTGTGCGCGCGTGTGTGTATACGTGTTGTGTATGTGAAAAAAAATGAGAGAAACAAAATAGAGAAACTTAAAAATGATATATGCATATATATCTATATACAATTACGTACAATGTGTGTGTATATATATATAGATATATACTCGTTTGCCTTAATAAACTCTCTAATAGTGGTTGGTGGTTTTGTGGCTTTACCTTAAACAGCTGTACCCCGATAACAGCGAACATGAACTGTAGGAGATAGGTGACCAACATAATGTTGCCGATCGTTTTAATGGCGACAATCACGCACTTCACTACGTACTGGTTTTTTTTTTAGTTTTTTTTTTTTTTTTTCATTTGCGTTCGTTCGTGGGTTGGTTTTTTTTTTGATTTTTTATTTTTTGTTTGTTCGTTCGGTCACGCAGCGGTGGATGGTTTTTTGTTCAGAGCAGGTGAGCAGGAACGAGCGAGCACAGCACAGGGGGTAACACGGTATTGGCGAGAGATGGAGAGAAAACAAAAAAAAATACAGAGCAGCATTAATCAGGGGTGTCGGCTCGTATTCACACCTGGGCTTTTGGGAGCTAGTAGTGGGGGGCTTGGTCGCACATGATCGTTATAAAAACCCAACCCTCGTCGTTATTAACGGTACGGTTAGTTAGTAAATATATCCGGGAATGGCTGTTTTCTTTTTATTCTCGTTCTTTCTCTCTCTCTTTCTCACTGTCGCTCTCTCACACTCTCTCACTCGAGCGCTCTTTCTCTCTCTCTCTCCCTCTCTCTCTCTTTCTGCGCAGTTACGACGCGCGTGGCAATCATCTTCTCTCCGCGGTGGCGAGGTAACGCGCGAAAGAAGATGCAAACGAGGTACCGTCGCGTTCTTTCTATTTTCTTTTTTTTTCTGTTTTTTTTTTTTTTCCTCGGTTTTCTTTCTTCTCGTCGTCGCGTCTACGTTCTTAAATATTCGCCGGCGAGCGAGGCCGTCGTTGCTCATACGAATTTTGTAGATCGAATCTCGCTCGTTACAAGATTATTCTCCTTTGGTTAAAAGCAGGGGTGGGAAAGTATTCGTTCCTCGAAGCGTTTCGGTTTCGGTCGTCTCGATATCGATCGTTAACTAAGCCCTCGCCATCCATCCAACCCATCAGTGCTCGATGTTTTTTCTCGGCAATGCACCTACGGGGTTTTCGACCTCGTTCGAGCAAGTGACCCACGCCGCTCGCTTCGATCGCTCGCTCATATTGGTCGGATATGTGCGTGGGAACCGTAGAAATTCGGTAAGCCGAGCCGTTCACGCCGGTAGCCTAGCTCTTACGCCAAATTGCATAAAATCAGCAAGTGTGTAGGTAAGTACGTGTAAATCGGCACGTCTGCGTGCGGGCGTATCGAGAATCGATATCCGGTAATTAATTTCAATTTCGTCAATTGGCATGCGCCGGCAAACGTCGCGGGACGCGCGGCATCGAAATCAATTTCGCCCACTGCGAGTATTCGCAAAGCGTGCCGATTCTTCGGAACTCGTTCCTAATTGTAAGTGGCCGAGTGAATGGCGCGGGAAACGAGTGTGCTCACGGTGTACTTCTCTAAATTAAAAACATGTGTTCTGATGGAGAAATGGACACGAGAAAACTGTTCTAAGGCATGTAACTCATGAAATACTCACCCCTCCGCGCACCTCACTTTACTCTAGAAGTAAACGTATCGTGATTTGTCCTCGCTCGTTTTTAATTTCCTTCACTATTAATCGTCGATCGAGCAGTCGATTGACGAACAACGTAAGAGGCGAATGAAGAAGACACAGAAAAGTAATAAATAAAAAGATGTCTTTCCACGGATCGTCATTGGCGCGTCACAGCAGTTAGCCAGGGTGCACTCTTGAACGATGCATTTTCACCCTCTCGCACCCCGTCGAACATCGGGCACTCGGCACTCGAACCGAATTAACGCGGGTCTAGTGTTTGTGTGTGTGCGTGCGTGTGTCTGTTGTGTGTGGGGTTGTGTGTCACGCGCGTATGCATCGTGTGCTGAACGCACGCGCGCAAAGAGAATTACTCTTTTGTGTCAGGAACGCCCGATGGCGTATGTGTACTATATAAGAAAACGTGTGTGCGGCTCTGTCTGTGTGCGTATGTATATGTGTATGCGTGCGGATGTCCAGAGAGAGTACGTGTAATCTTATGCGATCGATACACATGAAACTACGAGCAATATATAATATATATGTATATAGACAGAGAGAGAGAGAGATAGAGATAGTTGTGTGTTGCTCTGTGTATGTGTGTGTGTTGTGTGTGTATAGATATGGGATACACATATATATACACATGGGATATATATATATATATATATATAGGTGTACATGTCTCTGTCTCTAAACGGTCGTCACTGCCTAAGGTCAATTAGAACCATCTAATGAACCTAGTCTAGGAACATAAACTAATCTACGATCCACTAGACCTCTCTCTATCTATTTGCGCTTTCCCTCTCTCCGCGTCTCAATTTCGTCGGAACACGACTGGCTTTCGTCACTTCCCATGGGGCTTCGTCCCTTTTTTGCGTCGTCGCGCCACGACCTAGCTCTCGTAACCCAAAAAAAACCCCCTTCCCTTCATTTCCAGTTCGTAATTATCGCCGAGATACTGCCGTACGGAATCGTGCGAGACTAAAGAGGGGATCAAAAAAAAAAAAGAAGAAAAAAATAAGCAACAACAGCAGGAAACCAAGACGGAAAAACAGGGCGTAGGGGAAAAAATTGCAAAAATCTGTCGGCGTTCGCGCCCGCTGCTCGAGCTTTCGCTTCGGCCAGAATCGCGATTCTGCACAATGGTCGCGTGCCCTTTTTTTTTTTTGGTTTTTTTTCTTTCCTCGTCACTTCGCTGCCCGCACGGTTTTACCGCGGCGTCCGTCCTGCCGTGGTGCTTGGTTGTTGCAGCAATTATGGTGGAGAAGGCAAGGACCCTTCTTTCCCATGCCAATTCTGCTCGTCGAGGCTCCCTCCTCCCTCTTAACGTGGGAAAAAGAGAAATTTTCCAGCGCCGCCATCGCTCCACCCTCTACTCTTCCTTTACTGAAAATTCCTCCTCCAACCCTCCTGGCCCACCCACGCCCACCCTCCCAGTTTCTTCTCTCGTGTTAATAATAGCGGCACACCACTGCAACGCTCAGCCGGCAATTTGCTCACAAGCATGCAATTTTTAAACAATCCTTCTACTACCAGTCTCTTAATCACGAAGCCTGTATGTGAGTGGCCGCGCGCGGCGTGTCGTATGTTTGTTTTGTCGCGTGTCGTATGTTTGTTTTGTCGCGTGCCGCGCGCATCGGTGTTTATGCGCCCGCGAGTGTCCAGTATTATCGTCACCGTGACCGTACCGTTGTCCTGGGTGTTTTGCGCGTGTACGCGGATGGGTATGCACGTATGTGCGCGCGTGTGTCTTAATCTTGTTCACGTGTGTGGTAAGTGAAATGTATGCATATCCTTCGTGCAGGTATGTTCGTAACGATACACACGTACGTAACCGTCTTCGAGGATGCGTGCCCGCGTGTATGGTATCGTTGCGCGTGTGTGTGTGTGTGTGTGTACATGAGTTTTCCAGCTTTAAGAGTCGAGCAGCGAAGTGATATTGGCAAAAAAGAAAAAGAGATACAAAATAGGAAATCCAGTAAAAGGGCTGGGGTTGGGGGTAGGGTCCAGACAGGGAGAGCGGAAAACGATGAAACGAAAGCCAAAGTGGAAAGACCAAGAGCATTTACGGGGCCTGGAATCTCGATCGCGAGGAAAAAAAAAAAAGATTCTTGCATCGCGGCACTGTCTAAGCGAGACTACCATTTCGCTCTTAATTCTCTCCATTTTCTTTCCTTCCTCTTTCACTCGTACTACCGTCTCATCTCACCCCGGCCGCTCTTACGTGCGAGTCGAAAAGATAATCAAACGAAATAGAAAAAGCGTGGAAAAGATTTCCCTCTGTCTAAGTAACGGAAAAGCACGGAGTCTCGTGCGAGTCTAAAGGATAAATCGAACGAGACGGAAAAAGCGTGGAAGAGAATTCCCTTCGTTTAACGATAAGTAAAAGGAAGGCACGAGTTTCGTCTCGGTCGAAGAGAATCGATCGAGCTTGAAAAAATAGTGCAGAATATTTCTCGTCTTTCGGAATGTCTAAGAGAATCGTTCGTTTTTCCCCCACGAAGCTTTCTCAATGCGCTCGTCGCTAATTGTAAGCTTCCCTTCTCCTTCTCGACGTACGAATGGCGCGTAGAAAAACAGCGGGACGAGAATCCACGGGGGTTTAGAGGGGTGGGCGATGGGTGGGTAGGTGCCAAAGGTACCGACGTCGTTATTGCCGTAGTCACGCCGGAACGCGTCATGCCACAGAAAATATCGGGGGTGGTCGAGGAGGTGAAGGGGTTTCGGGCCGGGGTTTAGGGGTAGTAAAGTATTTTTCTTCTCGCCTTCCACTCGTACGATAGTCGAGAAGTGCGAGAGAAGTGCCACGCGACCGGGACATGCCTCGACCTGTCTCCACGCCAATCGATAGAACAAACAGGCACGGGGTGTTACTCCTAGCATCGTGTCCGATCGCGAATATGATTTGCAATGTTTACGCGCGTGCTATGCGAGCGTCCTGATTGAGCCGTGTCGGAGGAGAGAAGCGCGAAGAAAAGAAAGAAAAGAAGAAAAAAAATGCGAGAACCGTGGCGCGAGGCCAGCATCCGGTAATCTTCGAACAATTGGCGTGGAGAGCAAGTCTCTTTCTCTCTCTCTCTCTCTCTCTTTCTCTCTCTCTCGGGGAAAGATCGTCGTCTGGATCGCTAACAATAATCTCTCATTATGGGACTACACGGAAAAAAGAAATTACGGTACGTTCGCAATGAGGGGTCCCAGGGAGAGCGTCGAGACAAGAGATTCAATGATTCAATGTTATAATATAATACGCAGACAGCTGGTCTGATGAGGGAGGTATTTGATATACCCAGAGGTGCATTTGTCGGAAAAAACAACGGTCGCCTGATGCCCGCATCTCTCGACGATTATCTTTCGTGTTCGCGCAAACGCGATCCTTGCGATCGCCAATTAATTTCACGGTAGATCGGTACGGGCCGGGCGAATGATACCGTCGCCCGTGTGTGTGTACGCGCGCGAATTCCGGAACCAGGCGGTAAAATAATCGTCGACGGGGCACAACGAGACGTCGAGCAAAGGCATACTGGGGGGGGGGGGGGGGGGTAAGTTTGGTGGTAGTGAATTATTTTGGCATTGCATTAAGGGTCTTGGTGGGTAGTCGGGATGGTACCAATGAACGTCCAAGAGGTGGAGTGAGGTTAGAACAAAGATTGGGGTCCGAAGGTTTCAACGGTGGATGTACTTGGCCTGGGTGAAAAGGGGTACGGGAGGTTTCTGATATATTATTGTCACTCTAGTGTTCACTACGAGAGGGTACGAAAGGAATGTCTCAGGGCCTTTTTAATGCGGGGCCTGGCAATTCCTACCTTGAAAAGCTGTACGCCTATGACGGCGAACACGAACTGCAGGAGGCTGGTGACGAGGACTATGTTTCCGATAGTCTTTACCGCTACGATGACGCACTGTACTACGTGCTAAGTTCAACATTAATCAGAATATAGAGAACCGTTTCTTCATCTCGACTTTAAATATACGTTTCGTTTCTTTGCTTTGTCTTCTATTTCTCGGTTACGTTCGCACGATATCTTTCAGACGACTCGTTTCGTCACGCGCGCTATGCCTCGTCTCTCGTTTCTCTCTCTTTCTCTCTCGGCGAAACGTTTCGTTTCATTCGGGCTAAAAAGAGACTTCGACGACGTTTTACGGAATTTTACATTTACTACCGTTGCCGCGTCCCCTCCTTCGTCACGATCGGAAAAAGATATCGTTTGCGGAATAGTCGGGTGCGTATGTTCAAGCAACATTCTAATCTAGCCTTTCGTCTACAGATTACATTTTATCTCCGGCTCGCGGTTTTATTTTTAACTACCGAACGGGGACTATATTCGACGGGGTGGGACCGATTTAGCTTAATTGGCACTAGGAACGAAAGAGAAACAATGTCGGAAGAAAATACCTTTAATCCCTTGGCACGATTGATGGCACGCAATGGCCTGAGGACCCGTAGTACCCTGAGAATCTTCACCACGGATATCGCACCGGAGCTGTAACACGTAGAATTGGAAATGAATTCGAGACGATCGAAAATTTGTGCCTCGGTGTCTTTTTCAAAAGATACACACCTCCAAAACATGGAAACCAGAGAGACGCAAACCACCAGGAGATCGAGGAGGTTGAAGGCAGAACGGCAGAATGCGCCGTCGTGTATAACGAAACCGTATGAGATCATCTTAAGGCAGATCTCGATCGTGAAGACGGTGGTGAAGAAGTAATCGAAATAATTCAAAATCTGAAAGCAGGCACGTAACAGTTACATTTAATTGCTTGCCGACGCGTCGTTGACGAATCTTCACAAATTTTTCCTTACCTGATTTCTATAGGAGCTTGCCTTTAGAGGATCCTCAGCGGCCAACATAGCGGACGATATCATGATGCAGGCTAAGATGACATTACTGAAGTAGCTATGGTTGCAGAACCAATGGCAGAACACGCGAAACCTGTAAAACGTGGGCAAGGAGGGTTTCCGTTTCAGAAAGATTTCCCTGAACGTCGCTAGTCGTTGGGTTTCTCGTTCCATGCGTGCGTTGTTGGTTCAACGTTATAAACGAGGGGGATGAAGAGAGTACCCTTACCTGTTAGTCTGAGAAAAAAGAAAGAAGGCCGACCCCGCTGGGATCGGCTGCTTCTTCGTGGCCATATTAAACTCTGACATTCTTCGCGGCCTAGCGGATACCTCTTGCTCCATGCCGTCGTCTGTAATTTGATTGCCAAAGGTGGCGAGCGTTATTTTCATCGAGGGCCAAAGGAATTCATTGAAAGTCGAGCGAGACGCGAACGAGACGATTTTTCGTCGAGACGAAGCGATGAGAATTTCGGTGTAGGAGAACGATGGAAACTCACGTAATAAATCGAGTGCAAACTCACATCGCTCGTAAAGAAAAATACCACGGAGAAAGATTAACTCACCCTGCATTTCCGCTTGCTCGACTTCCTCCTCCTCCACTTCCTCGTCCGACTCTATGTTGAGGCGCACTTTCGCGTGAGTGTTCATGTCGTCGCTTTTCTCCGACCTGCAACAATTATTTTCAACGTTTCATCGCTGTGCCGCGCGACGTTGATGGACGAGCCGCGAAATTTATGCGGACGATACCGTTGAATTCAGGCGTCAAAGTGCAGCTCCAATAGCGCGATAAATCGCGAGCGCAAATTCGACAATCGATTCCCTCGAACGAAACTCGCGTTTTGAGCCCGTGCAAATTTTCTCCGGAATCGCTGGAACATTCTCCACGGGAAAATTTGTTTTCTTTCGATTTCTCTTTGTTCTCAGGGGGTGTCCACTACCGATTATCCAAAACTTATCTGATAAATGGAACAGACACGTGGACGATCGGTCGCAGGTGCCGCACGAGCGGCCCGTTACTTTTACCCTTCGCCTATTCGCTCTTAGGAAGGATATCGCAAGTTCTACTCACGTTTCCGTATCAAGAGCCGCTTCGTAATCCTCCATGGTCTCGTTAGGATCGTGCTCGAGATCGGTACCAGCACCTTCCTCGTCCTCCCCGCCCGTTCCATCGCCACCGTCATCTCCCTGCTCGCCACTCTCCTCGTCCCGCGCCGGCGAGGCGCTGTGAGATTTGTTTTTCTCCGCCTGTGAGGTGGAAAAGCCAACGAGAGCGGGTAGATGAGTGAAAAGAGTGAAAAGGGAGCGCGGAAGGGTAAAGAAGTAGTCCTCACAACCGCGCCCCGTCCACGACAATGGGGCCGATTGTTGCGTTCGGGCTTTCACGTTGCGTACCGTCCCTCTCTCTCTCTCTCTCTCTCTCGCGATGAATGGACCCAACGAAGGGTGAAAGAGAGGGAGGCAACAAAGATGCCGATAAAGTACTTTGCGATAAGCGCTTTGCCAGACATCGTCTGGATCTCGATTGTTGCATTCGTGGATTGTGCAGGTGTTGGAAATACAGGAATGCTTTTCACCCGAGTGGGAATAATGAGAGAGGTGGTTGCTGTTGCGGTATTAATTCACGAAAGTGAAATTCAATTTTGAATAGCAAACGACGTTTGCACGTGAATAGAAGCGCAGACTTGATCGCGTGTTTACTCATAGCGTCACGTTTGGCGAAGTGTGCGCACCGCGAGAAATACTTCCTCGTCGAGCGTGCTCGAGAGGAAATGTGACGGGGATATTTATCGATAAATACGTCATACGCGTGTCTGCCTTCCGCGAGCCAAAAGGGGCCTCCCTCGGTGTACAGGGTGTTGCGAATACATACGCGGCAGTACGACGGGTTGCCTATCCAAAAATCTGCAGGCGCTCGTTCTTCTGATCGACAAGAGAGCGTGGAGGGGAGCAGCCTGCCGATCTACTCGCGCTAGGTGGCACTGGACGAGGCTGGGAGGTTGACGCTCTCGATTCGTGGCTCGTCCTTATATTAACCGCACTTCAATTATATTGAATGCACATTACCGACCGGTACCCTATTAATCGGCTTTTTGTCCCCAACGCTTACCGACCGGTAGTCTATTAATCTGCTTAACAAAAAAGCTGTAGAACCCTTTTATTTACAAATTGTGCAATGTTCCATTACATAAAAGTTACTGTTTTGAGCGATATTACTGTTTAAAAAGATATTAAATTACAGCTTATTTTAAGATTATTATATGAACTATGGAATCTTATATAAACATTAATCAGTAAACATTGCTAATAGAGCAAATTCACGTCAGTTAACACACTTTTAGTAAAATTATAAGAACAGCACGAGAAAGCTACGCGTATCGACCAGTTTTCAAACTTTGATGCTAATTTACGCCCTTTCAGAATTGTAAACAATTATACTTATGGACGCTGCCTTATTCAAAAATTTCTCCTCTCCAGTTCACGATTACACCGAACTCTCTAGCGCTTGCAGTTTTCACGCAATACCTCATTTTTGCCAGAAATCGGCAGTTACTTTTATGTAATGGAACATTGCACAATTTGCAAATAAAAGGGTTCTACTGCTTTTTTGTTAAGCAGATTAAAAGACTACCGGTCGGTAAGCGTTGGGGACAAAAAGCCGATTAATAGGGTACCGGTCGGTAATGTGCATTCAATATAATTGAAGTGCGGTTAATATAAGGACGAGCCACGAATCGAGAGCGTCAACCTCCCAGCCTCGTCCAGTGCCACCTAGCGCGAGTAGATCGGCAGGCTGCTCCCCTCCACGCTCTCTTGTCGGTCAGAAGAGCGAGCGCCTGCAGATTTTTGGATAGGCAACCAAAAAGGCCGTCGTACTGCCGCGTATGTATTCGCAACACCCTGTACATCGGCGAGACGAATGTTTTCACGTGCGGAAGAACAGAGAGAACGAAGAACAGTGGGAAGAACTCGCACAAATTTGTTGTTTGTGCGTTTAGTTGTAGGACGTCGAGTAGTCGGATGTCCTCGAGAGGAGTGATTAGGATTGGAAGATGAAAGAAACCTTAGAATACAGTTGAGAAAACTTAAAGAAGCCTTAGACCCGTAGAAGGATGCTGGATGAAATTCGATCCAGATTGAAATACCCATTGACGGAAGATAAATTATTTTAAGAATGAGCCGAAAGAGAAGAAGAATGAATGGCAAATCGAATCTTGAATTGGAAGTGCTTCGATCACGTGGGCGCTCGTGGCGGCAATTTGGAATTGCGTCCTCTTTCACGTGGCCGATAGACAAGGACGATAAATAAGCGAGTGTATCTCCTTGTTACGGGGATTTTTAGAACGCGAGGAAGAAGCGACGAAATCCCGATGCCGAACAATATCGAAACGAGCCACGAACGTTATCGATTTCCTGTTCCGGAGCGTCGAGGCTTTTTCGACATTTTTACGTGCCAGTTCACCTTTTTCTACTCCTTTGCGCAAGCTCTTTTTTCTCTCGTCGTTCGCTTCCCCCGTTTTTTTTATCTCCACTCTCTCTTTCTCGCCCACGCGAAACGCGAGCGGGGTTAGGAAATTACAACGGGCGATGCGTCTTTCGCTTCGAACGAGAAAAAGAGCCAGGGTGAACCAAGAGGAGAATTGTTTGTGCCGGTCGAATGCGTTGCCGCTCGCTGTTAAGAGGCAACGATCCACTTGCTAGGAAGGCGAAGCGAGCACGCGCGAGGATTTTCCCTGAAAATTCTATTCACTTTCTCGACCGCGGGAGCGCCTAATCCACTTTAAAGTTCGTCACTTTGTAAACTGGCTCGCGCGTCGCGCCCTTCTACGTCCAACTTCGCGCTTCGGAGACTCCGACGGCGGGTGGTCCGCGCGCGTAAAGTCCAAAAATTCGGCTCACCTTCCCTCAAGAATCTCGAGAATTTCCGGAGAAATAAACGTCGGGATCGTGCCTTGTTTCGAATAATGCACAAACAGAAGATGCACGAGAGCCAGCCTCGTGAATCACGCTCGTAAATCGTATCCCCTTCTCCGGTGCACATGCGTGCAATCGATTCTTCGAAGACTAATTTTATTTCGTCGGGATCCGCTGTAGATTTACCCTCGGTGCTGTTTCGCGTTCTGTAATTTCTCACCTCGTCTTCGTAGGCCAATGCGGTCTCCAACGAATGTTTACTACGGGACGTAAGGCACGAAAGTGCTACGTGTTTTTAAAAATACAAGCGTAAGTTCTCCTGAACGTTCTCGATTTATTAAACCGAGTCCGCGCTCCGGCCCGAGCGATACGTGTAATTATGCAACTTCATATTTTTACATGAACCACGCGTTGCACATAACTTCTCGTCATAATAGCGCCGTTCTCGGCATTCACGAGTCCTCGTACTTCTCGCCTAACGTTCCACTGAATATAATGAATACGGTATTAAGAGTTGGAAAATAAATAGGCGTGCTCCCTGCCACCCCCACAAGCCTCGTTTTCTCATTACGAGAACTTGTTTGTTTCCCGACTGTAGATCGGAGCTAGTCGCTCGTTCGTTCTCTCGCAGGCCACCCGCTGTGGTTGGAAAAAGTTTCTAACTCGTAAGCCTGGTAGGAGAATCGCATTAAAAATTATTCATGCGCGAGGTGCGGATTACAAAGTAGAGAGGAGAAATTCTCTCTTTCCATTTTCCTTCCCTTTCGCTTTTACCCTCGTTCCGAGAATGTCTCTCTACCACCCTTTATCAATCTTTCCGCCAGATCTCTGAGAGTTTAGCTTTACATTCGAGCAAATTCGTGGTCTCAGGACCTTACGCTTGCTCCATTTCTCTTCTTCCTCTCTCTCTCTCTCTCTTTCTCTCCCTCATTTGTTCTCCTCTTCCCTTTTTCCCTCAACTCGTCTCTCTTATCCTTTCGCGCTTCGTCCTCCCTCTTTCCTCTTCCTACTTTTTTTTAAAACAACTCCGTTCCGGCCCGCTTACGAGGGCACGTGTCCTACATTCCCGCGAGCGCGGAAACGTGCGCGCATAATGTCGAACGTTTATGGAACGCGCGGGTATCGCTCGCGTGCCTACAGGTACGAGCATTGAAAATGTAAGCATTGAAAATAACCAACAGGGAGCCACCTCCCGTCGAACCTCTCCACCTTCCACAATGTTCGCTGAAAGGAGGATCGGTGACGCGTTCGAACGCTCGCTCGATAACCAGGTACTAATTCTTTTTCTTTATGCGAAAGCCGCAAGGTCTTAACACGTTGACTCACCCATATGTGAGTGACGGTTTCAGTGTCCAATTATAAATGATCAAAATAGGTACTTGGAAGTTTAATTAACGCTTTAGATAGTTAACTTTAAACAGTCACCAAAATTCAAGGTGACGTGACAGTCAACGTGTTAATGTAAATTAACCTTAGAAGTGAAAATCGAGGCGAGGTAGAGAGGAAGATGCTAAAGTCAGCATCGACGAGAACCCACGTTCTCTCTCTTCTTGTCTCTATGGTTTTAATATTCTAAGAAGAAGATCTTAACTCACCTCTTCCTCCGCCTCCTTCTCGATCGCAGTCAGCGACTCGGCGTCCGCCAGATTGTCCACAGCGATGGCCAAGAACACGTTCAGGAGGATATCTGCGTCGCTTCGTTCGTTAAGGATTCACTTTCACCATCGTTCGACATCTTTGTTCTTTATACGAGCGACAGCAAAATCCGAATAGAAATGGAAATGTCGAAATCCAGCCATTTTCTCATTTGTCGTTCTTCGATGCATCGACAATGCATTTCGCGTACTCGTTATCTCGCTGTCACGAACCTCAACGACAGGGTACTAAATGCACCGTGGAAGTATAATTCGTAGTAGGCGGAGGGGTCTCCTTTGGCGACGAGGCAATTCCATGCGAAATCGACATGCAAATACGAGACCGCGCGTGACTCGAATGGCAAGGGAGAATTTCTCGAACTCGCGGATCTTGTCCCGGGATCGATGCGAAGTGGAGAATCCGCGAGGCGAAAAGGATACAATTACCGCATATGAAGAGAATTATGAAGTAGACGCAGGCGAGTACCCCTGGGCTGGAAACCCCGCCGTATGCGCGTATTCCAACGTACATCACCGCGTTCCAATCCTCACCCGTTAGAATCTGCAACGAGAGAGAATATGGAAACGTTTCGCTGTTTGATCGAAATAAAGATCCATTCTTTCCTCGAGCAGACTCGTCACAATCTCATTTACCTGGAACACCGTTAGCAAGCTCTGCCAGAAACTGTCGAAGTTGTGTCGCGGCTTGTCCTGCAAATCGCTGAAGTTGAACTTTCCGCCGAAAACCTGTGAGAGAAGTTCTCTTTGAAAAAAATTCTCCTCTCGTTATTCCTTCCTCGTGCTTATTCTCTCGAGCTCACCTGCATTCCCAGTAGGGCGAATATCACGATGAATAGAAAGAGCAGGAGCAATAGGGACGCGATCGATTGGATCGAGTTGAGGAGAGAAGCTACCAGATTCGAAAGGGATCTCCAGTATCTGAAAAATAAATGGGCGCGCCCGCCGCGTGACGATTAAAGCGAATAAGAGGGAAGGAGTTCTCTAATTAACGTTTCCTCCGAGGCGACGCATTGTGCGACGTTCCTCAAAGGGAATTTATTACGACCGCTCGTTAAAAGGTCAGACGAGAGGAGCGATGGAAGGAGAAACTTACTTCGTGACCTTGAATACCCTGAGCAACCGGACGCAACGAAGTACTGAAACACCGAGGGGCGGCATCACTTGCGTGTTCGTCAGAATCATCTCGCTGATCGAGCCAATCACCACGAAACAGTCGAAGCGATTGAACAGCGAGACAAAGTAACCCTGAAGAGATAAAATGTCTTTGAGCGTGTAGGGGTGGATGCTTACAACCGACGATCAAATTAATCCCGACAGTGCGACATGGATTTCTCATCAGCCCAATTATTTTTCTCCTCGCGGAGAGAGAGAAAAAAAAGCCGTCGAAAACTCGTTTATCCGCAGTTGCGCGAAAGCACCCTGTGCCCGAGAAATATTGAAAACTAATGTCGGAGCGCACCTGCCAATATCGCTCGGTGCCGGTTATTAAAAAAGCATTTTTGCGGCGCGTCGAGCAGCACGAGCGATGGAAAACGGGGCTTCTCTTGTTCTCGAAGAGTTGCATATTCGTCGGACCCAGAAGAGAGAGAAGAGTGGAGTGCGGTGGTCTCGCCGTGAAATAATTTCGAAAAAAAAGGTTTTGATCGTACCGCAGGTGCGAAAGACAATATCCCGAAAGTGCATCGTAGACCGTGCTATAGCCCCCCGGGTTGATGCGAAAATCGGAAAAACGGGACTGGCTTCGTCAATAGCGGTGAAAGCACCGATTTTCCATCTGTCCTCGCGCTATTCTTCGATGTGACTTCTTCCGTTTTTCACTTCCACCCTTTCTCGCAACCACGAAACGCATTTTCGAGAATGCACCGGTGCGACTTCCGCCACCGAAAGAGGTAGGATGAGAGAAAGGGCGGCAAGCGTGACGTTGGCACGCGGTGAAAAGGATCCGAAAGCCAATTGGAAACAAAAGGGCGCGACAGATTCGGGAATAGGACGCGCGAGTTCGAGCGTCGAACAATTCCGCGCTTCCGCGATATCGTCCCGCGGAAAACTGACTTCTCCCCTTCACGACATCGAACCGTTAACGCCACAACGCCACGGCCGCGGGCCATTATCGATGATTCCTCCTACTACGAGACGGCCCGTGAACAGTCCCTGAAACTGTTCCTCGATTCAACGGCGAACTTTTTCACAATGAAGCAGAATGAGAGTTTGTCCTTTTCTCTTCTTGGACGGTAATTCAATTCTCTCTCTTCTCGTTTTCCAGACGTGGGCCCAGCAAGACGCGTTTCTAAGATTATTATTGTACACGAATCGAATGAGTTTCGAGCTTCTTAAGAAGCGCGCGCGACCTTGCCCATTACATTTACACGTGGCAATCAATGAGCCGATCGATCACGCTGTAACGCGATACTCATTGAGAGAAATGGCCTACTTCGCTCGCGCCTGCCGTTGTTGTTTGTCGGCCGATTGACGTCGTCGCCGTAGCGGGGGATTCTGGGTCACGGTTTATTTAACGGCTAATTGATCCTGAAGAAATTCCGTCTCGCGGGCTTACGCCTCGTCACGCGCTAGATCGGCCGTGAGGGAGCTCGCTCGACGAGAAGGAAGCTTCCTCTCGAGAGACTCACCTGAAATCCTAAACTGTACATCTTCAGCACCATCTCCATGGAAAAGAGAGCGATGAAGAACATGTTCGTGATCCCTGGATGCAAGAAAAATAATGTAAACGTGAATGTTTCCGCGAAGGGTGGACCAAAGGGTTCGCAATACAATAAAATTTCTCATTACGATCGTCACCTTGAAAATTGTCCAGCCAATGGGGCTGATTGTAGTGCTCGGTGGCGAGCACGCCGGTGTTCAGGAAAACTAAAATAATGATGAGCCAGTAGAAGACCTGGGACTTCACGGCCTTGCGACAGGCTCGCCTCATTCGCCTGTTGACTCTGCGAATCGAATTGGGGCCACGAGGATTTAATTGGCGCGCCGATCTCTCTTTCATCCGACGAGAAAGAAGCCTACCTTCCGAAATCCCGTTTCTTCCTCTTCCAAACGGACTCCTGCTGAACTCCTTCCTCGTCACCTTCCAGCTGATCGGTGCTCTCCATTTCGTTCTGCTGCTTGGCTGCCAAACAAATTCCACGATAGCACTATCCACAATCCTCATTTCCTATTATTCTTCTCGCGTGAAATACGCGCGGAGTATTTCGAATTAGTCGCGCTCCCTGCATTTTCTATTTTTTTACGCCCGCATATAACGCGTATAAATAACCGGGCAATCTAAAAAAACACGCCACCGTCACGGTAAGGGGTGATCGATAATCGCGCAACCACCGACCATCGACCACCAACCATGGAAAGATCCTCTCTCGCGAGTACCGCTCGTAAAAGCACACACGCATTCCGCTTACCACGTATCGCGTATCGGCGTTATCTTGACGCGTAAACAACAGAAGGGTCCAATTTCGTCGTACGAAAAAAACCATTAGGAAGGAGGCTACTCTAGTCTGGAAGATCCGAAGTATAAATTTCTCTCTATTTCTTTATCTTGTTAAAGTAAACACACGACGAGGAGAGTTTCTTTCGACGGATGATCTTCTAGATTCGAATTCTTGGGGAAGTGAGAAAAATAGATGCATTTGCATAGGGATAAAGCTCGCTGGGGTTTTACCCACATTTACCGTCCTGCTTCGGCTCGTCCGTCTCCGGCTCGATATCCTCCGCTTGCGTTATCCAATCGAGGTAACCCCTCAAGTCGTCCTCGATCTGTTGCTTCTCCCTGAGCTTGTGAAAGTCACCCCGCGCCTTAGCCTTCTCCCTCTCCTTGGAGAACTCTCTACGCGTGCGAGACGCAGCGAAGAGAGAAGAGAAAAAAAAAGAGAAGAGAGAGGCGCGTGAGATCGTCGTTTGATTAGAGGGCACGCATAGAGGGTGGAGAGGACGGAGCGGAAAGTGCGTCTCGTAATTAGGACATTGAGGGAGGTGGATGAAGCGGAAATCGAGAGCGTCGAGTCGAGTGACGCGCGTGCACGCGAGTGAAGGAGAGTAGGTTGCAGAAGAGAGAAAGAGAGAGAGGCGTATTCGTGCGCCGTGGAAGTTTTTCCTCGACCCGCATCCGAGGAAGGAAGGTCGAGGTAAAAGGGGGTGGTTTTGCTTCGCACCGACATTTGCTTGTCGAGAGTCGTAGATGTTCTCCTGCGTGATGCATTTCTTCGATCATCTACAGATAAATCTGTATTCCGAAAAGCCAAACCGTTCTCGAATCGGTCCCTCCTCCATTCTGTCAAGAACACTTTCTCGGTCCTAACTCCCTCGAGACTAATTATAAATCAATATTCACGTGTGCGCGTCGTATCCTCGTGTATTGCCGATCCCCGTTGTTGGAAACGTAAAAAGGGAGGAAAGCTGTGTGTTACTCATCGTCGATATTGTTTTCACGGCCCGATTGTTCCGCGTCCTTTGTCGACACGCAACCAAGTGTATCGGTACCTAAAGAAAGAGATATTTTTATCCCCTCGCACCGTTCGAGAATTACGGAACGCGCTCTTCTCGTCTTTCTCTCTGAGGCTCTCTTGCGCGGATGCTGGGCAGTTGAGAAGGACGAGGAGTGGTCCAGACCACTCGAGGAAGTTCGATAGGCCATCGCGATGCAAGGAACATCGGATCGGAGAAAGGAAGGCTTTCGAGCCGTTTTAAAGCTGCCAAAAGGAAAGTTCGAGTAGTTCGGCCCTCTCGAGTAGCGAACATTCTCCCTTGTTACAGGCATATTTTCATTGGCTCGCGAGAACGTCCAATTTGTACACAATTTCCGCAATCTTTCTCTAATTTCTATCCAGCGCAGAAAGGAAATTCGTCAAAAGAAGCGGACAATGACGAGTGGTGGAATTTCGAGAAAATCAGCAAGGGATCGTGTGCAACGTGCCTCTGCATACTTCATTCGTTACTGCGCCATCAGTGAACCATTCCTGCATACTTCAGGCGTCACGTCCGTGTTGCAGTTGAATATTCATGCCGAGTCTCGCACTGGCGCATTTTCCGCGGCCGTTCAACTCCTTTCAAGACTCCGTGTCTCCAAATTCTCGCGCCTCCTTCGCAGATCCTGATGTATCTTGACGAAAAACGGCGACGATCTAATAATTTCGGCGCACCTTTTTCTAGAGACTGGGTGCCGCGTCTCGCATACATAAAGAAACAAAAGAAATGCAGCCGCGGATAGGACGCTACGAGCGAAATAAGAAAGATGAAAATTCTACGCGCGTGCCTTGACTTTTTCATCCGAAGGCTTCTCATTCTTCGTCGACGCCACGATCGAGTGAGTAAATATCTGGCTGGGTAGGGAATGGCGCTTTAGTCCACCGCGAAGGATCTAAGGGGCTCTATACGAAGGGCATAATGGAGTGTGGAATGCACGGGTGGAGAAGGGCTCCGTGGGGTGGTTGCGGATGACCCGTGGGGACAGAAGCGGGAGCGTGGTCGAGAACAGCTGGTAAATAATACGTCTCTTCTCCGTCACTCGCTCAGGGGAGGGTTGGAAATGAGAGAAGAGGGTCCTGCGGTGCGAAGGTAACGGGCACGGCTCGCCTTCAGCGACGTTCAGGCGAAAATACGATCGTTCCGGGAATGGGGATAGTAAGGGACTAGGGACGAGTAAGGCGCAGTAATAAGTTTATCGATCGCTCACCCGGACAGCACACCGAGAATCAGGTTCATCACGAAGAACGCGCCCAGTATGACCATGGAAATGAAGTATATCCATTGCCACGAGCTCCCCATCGCGTCCTCGATCTGCAAGTAGGAAGAGAAGAGCTTTCAATCGGAGAAACGAAGCTGTGGAAGATTTTTACAGGGGCGTAGGGAAGGATCCGGATGGATGAAAATCTATCAAGCTTTTTCGAGGATTCTGCTTACGTGGTAGAGCACTTCGGTCCATCCCTCGAGGGTGACGCACTGAAAGACCGTGAGCATCGCCAGGCCGAAGTTGTCGAAATTCGTGATGCCCCAATTCGGGCCCTCCCAAAACTGATTGCTGCAGTAATACTCGGCCCCGACCTCGCTGCACTGGAAACCTAGAGTGCCGCAGGGGACCGGACTGTCCATTATCTGGTCTGCGAAATAAAAAGGTAGAGAAAGTTTTAGTTTCGGCCTCCGCTCTTCTTCCTCGGCGGAAATCTTTTGACTCCACCCTTTCAAATCTCGTACACGTCTATGCCACCCTTCTCCCGTTTTCCAATGGCGCGAATCACTTTCCAACTTTTCGGCTCGATCAACCCCTAGGACTTTGTCGTCTTGGAAATTATTCGAAGAATTACGACAAGGGGTGCACCCGCACCCGCGAGCGCTCTCAATAGACTATTATACTCGACTAGATAAACATCGTTTCAATCCACTAAAGCGAAACAATTCCTTCGCGCTCTTGATCCAGCCAATTTCCAGCGTATCCAAATTTCCGGCCCATTCTCCCGACGACCCAACGAATCCTTCTTACGTTCCTTCCGCCTCGACCAACCCTCTCTCCACCCCTAAACACGTTAATCGTCCACATCGTCTTCGTCCTCCTTCGACCGAAACTTTCCACGTCCCACTCGATGGACCCTAAACATTGTCCCGTAAACCCTGAGAATCCAGTGGCCCGAGTACGCGAGCCGAGAAGAGGAGCAGGACGATTCGATTGATCCCACGGGCGAGTCGACGGGAATTATTCAGAGCATGAGGAGAGAGAGAGAGAGAGAGAGAGAGAGAGAGAGAGAAAGAGAATGGAGAGAGCATGACGATGCTGCGAGCATCAGGGCGTCCCGGCGCTAAATAAAGAAGCGGGTCTACCCGCCGCGATGAAGGCCCAGCGCAGCGTGATTAACACAATGTATGAATGCGTTGCGCGCATTACTTCCACGTTGCGCTCGCCTGACGCCTGGCAAAAGGGGCGCGGAGAGGCGGTTAGAGAGAAGCAAGGAGAAGGAAGGACGGTGGAAGAGAAAGAGAGGGAAGCTCGCTAGTTGGCCGCGTTTAGAGATGGTTGGTGCCTGAGAGACGACCCGCTTCCCTCCGCCTCGTAAAATCTCCGACCCTCTTCTTGGAAAGAGTCCCGTGCGCGCTTGGCTGCGGGCGAGAACCTCGCGCGAGCGCGCGAATTTTAAACGTCCGCCGATAAAGTGGCGCGTTGCAGTGAAGAAAAATTTGACGAGGTCAAGAAAGAAAGGGAGAGGGAGAGAGAGAGAGAGAGAGAGAGAGAAAGAGAGAGGAGGAGAATCGAGTGGGGAGAATGGAATTTTGCCAGTGGGTGCCCTCGCGTGATCTTTTCTTTTTTATTTCTCTCTTTTACAGCTTCTCCTCGATCCTGCATTCCACTGGCATTCGTGAATCAGCTGTGCGAAGGAGACACGACGCGCGCGCGCGCGAGTAAAGTCGCGGGGCAAGTTTCCCTCGCGCTAAGAATAATTAGACGGTAGGGTGTTCGCGACGGCTGAATCATATCTAAAATAGCGCCCGCTTGAAATTGTGTTTCGAGGTTAAGCCGGGAACTCCCCCGGCAGCTTGGCCAACTCTCCCGTAGCCTTTTCCCCGTATCTTCACCTTCGCGCACGACGGCGTAAGCGTTATCGTTGAGAAGGGAGATAAAAATTCATGGAACCTTGAGTTGCCCTGCTGCCCGGCGCCAGACTCACCGGTAACGTTGTGCCTGCAAGTTTTGTGCATCTTTCCTGAGAATAGTTCGAGCCCGATTATGGCGTAGATGATGATGACGAAGAGAACCAAGAGCGCGATGTGAAGCAACGGTACCATGGCCCTCAATATGGAATTAAGGACTACCTGGAGACCTGTGGAAAAAGATCGTGAGATATTAAGAACGACGCGGAAACGTCCGCCGTTTCGTTTAAATTAAAAGCGCATAATCGTTACTCCGGAGAGAAAAACTAATTCGACAGATTGAAAGCGCGCCTTCCTTCCACCGCGGCTTCGCCACTACCGAAAATTGTATTGAATTAATTTGATTCCAGTTGCGCAACCCTCGCCCGCAAAACAATCCCGACGCTTTCAATCGGGCCAGTTGTGGGCCAAGGAGAGCGTAATCTATTTTTTTTTATTCAAGCCGCTTCTTCTCTCTCGTTCTCCCCTTTTCGGCGACGCCCTTTTTTTCCGTTCATCGAGATAGAGAGAAGGAGAGAAAGAACGAGAAACAAAAGGATATCGGAACAAGCGCTCTCCCGCGGACTATTCCACTTTGATGTGGAAATCTCCTCCTTACTTGGTACGCCGGAAACCAGCCTGAGAGGTCGCAGTACTCGAAAGGCCCTTAACGCCTTAACGTCAAAGCCCTCCTTCATGAGTATCGTAAGCACCGTGCTCACCATTCTGCAAACAGAGATAGGGTGAAATTTAATAAAGAGAAAGAAAACGACGAGGGACGCGGGCAGGAGCGGACAAGCGGACCGAAATTTACTCTTGGCCTATCGTCGAATAAACGATCGTTGAAATTTACGTTTAACTTATATTTAACTACGACGGACGATAGATACTTTAAGTGTAAAAGCGGGTAGTCGGCACCTCGCGGTTTCCACCACGACAGTCGACGTTTCTTTTCTCATTTCCGTTCCAATTTATTCTCTCGCTGAGTGACGGGGCCAGGCAACGTTTATCGAAATACTATCTTCCCACTTCCACCTCCCACCCTTTCCACCCACCCAACTATTCCGCTCGCCCGACTACATTGTGCCGTTTATCACTCCAGTTATCTGCCCATTTCTCCCACCCCTAGGATCGTCCCCACGGCGCGCATCGCCATTCTCATTGTTCGCAAAGTTCGCGCTAATTCCCCCATCGGAATCCTTCGACTCCGAAGCGCCACCCTTCCAGAAACTTTCTCGGCCGTCCTCGTTGACATTTCGCGGCGCTACGGGCACGCAGTCTCCATGAAGATCAGGTCTCCGTAAAAAATATTCAGGTCACTACTCATTCCGTTCTTTTGACCTTTCGCTCCAACGGGCACCGCGAATCTCTAGGAACACGAAAGAAGAGAAGAAGAGAAGGACTCGCTTCTTCTTTTAAGAAGCTGGAACTCGTGATCGCCAAAGAATCTTTAAAATCACACCGACGTCAAGAGTCGCCTTCATCGGTGATTGAATATTTCCATGAACAAATTGATAACCGGGTCGTCAGCGATATTGGATATTTATCGACGAGTCGACGATAGATGGACGAGATGCATGCTGGGTAAATGTTGGAAGGCGTCACGAAGTGGAGACGCGAGGACGCGGTAAGAAAAGGATGGTCGAGGACGGTGGGTGCCGAGGGATGAGGAGAGAAGAGAGAGGGACGAGGTGTAGAGGAGAAGACGAGGGGACGAGATGGCGGAGAAGAAAGGAAGGAGGACTTGAGAAGGTGGGCAAGAAGAACGGAAGAGTAATGCGGCGTATGTAATTGACGCTAATGGACAGGAACTTCCACGTAATTGTTCCATCTTGTTGGGCTAACGTAAGTAACGCAACGAGAAAAGAAAGAGAAAACGAGAAAAGGGACTTCTCGAACGATCGATCTCCCGTGCGAAAGTTCGAGTGCCACCGAGCGCGCGAAGATGAATACAAGTCACGTTTGAGATACATCGAAGAACTCGATGTGGATCGTCTAGTATCGATTCTCGCGTAGGCGTTACCAAGAGGGCACGTTCGAACTTTCGTGACTGATGTGACATTGTAACGCGACGTATTTCGAATGATCCTACTTTCTTGCCGTATTTCGTCGGCACAAATTAAGTCTATTTCACGAAGTAAGCGGGTAAGAAGGGAGAAAAACATTTTCATCTAATTCGAGTGGAAATAAATTTGGCATAGTACGTCTCCCGGCTTCGCGCCATTTAAATGTCGCCACAGGCCAGATCGAATTCAGGACGCGCATGTTCCCTCGCAGGACATTCAGACGGATCGATTCTAGGGTCGTTAACCCAAGAAAGAGGGAATTATTAGTGGCGTCAGAACGAAAGGAGTCGGACGAAATGAGCGCCGGCTGATAAAGATTCGAAAGAGCAAAGTGCCAGGAGGAATGCGAAAGTAAAGAAGAAACGGGAAGATCGCACGGAGAAATTGAAAGCTAGAGCGAGTACGTGGCGCGAAAGTAGACGTTGAACGTCCTTAAAATGCACAAACTAATTCACATTCGTCTTTCATTAATCATTCGTGCCGGTTAGAGCCGCGAGCGAAGAAGCGGCACGCTCGAGTCCGCTTTGAATATTTATCCCAACGCTTCTCTTACTCCACAATGTATCGAGTAATAACGTTCTGACGTATCCACTTCGCGTTCTGCATAAGATATTTTCAAATGCACGTGTTTCCGCCGGCAACGGCAGTCAGCCCATCGATCGTTTCGTTCCGAGGGAAGAGGACCGTGCTTCGAGTCCACGAGGAAGAACGATCGAAATGAGGAAGTCGAGTTGGAGGTGACCTGTCCATCGTGCGGCTCTCGCGTCACCGTGGGATAATCATTTATTAACCTGCTCGTGGTACCGCGAACGTGTCCTAATCACGAACGAGAGGAGGAGAAGGAGCTTCGCGAAGGAGCCCAACGTAAGGGAAAGAAAAGAATTTATTATACTCACCCTATGACGACTATCGTGAAATCCAGCAAGTTCCAGCCGTTCCTCAGATAAGCGCCCGGATGGGCCACGAAGCCGTAAGCTATAATCTTCATCACGCACTCCACCGTGAAAATTACGAGGAAAACGTACTCTATCTTCTCCTGCGAACAAAAAAGTCGTGAGGAGAGGGTTAACGTCGATACTACCCTGGATATGCGGGCTCCTTCTCACTTGCAGGGTAGAGAAAGTTGCGCGAGCTTCTTCCATACGTGGCACGTTGTACGCGTGCGAGTCTTTACGTGCGCGGCACGCAATCATAAATAATTTCAGTAGTTAAAGGCGATATTGGTCGGACGCGGTGGAGAAGCGTCTCGATAATTGGGCGAACTTTGTCGCGAGAGGGTGAACAACGGCGAAACGAGGAGGCAGAGAATTTCGAGACGATCGGGTGAGGTCGAAACCCAAGAAGGTCTGCCTGGTGATCGGCATTTCTCTCTCCTCTTTACACTTTTCTCGCTTCGATTTAAGCGAGACGTCGACTCGCGCTTGGAGAATACTTCCAAACGGTCTCCCGACAATGTATTTATATATTCGATTCGTTCGTCCCTCGCGGTTCTCGCGAAACTTACTTTCCAATTCGATTTGATAAAGCCACATCCGACACGCACATCTCGAATCCCTTTTCCGGGATCACCTTAAACGAGTTTCGCGCTTAACCCTTTGAGCACTCAGCTGCGTGAAGTTAAATGTGTCCTCTGGACTGCCCACTTTTTACGATAACGCGCATGCTGAGCCGATTAACTTTGAAATTTCATTGCATAAAAGTACACTTAACACTTTCACTGCCATGTCACCTGAATTCGGGTGACGGTTTCAGTGCCTGATTATAAATGATCTAAATAGGTATTTAGAAGTACAATTAACGCTTTAAATAGTTAATTAAGCAGTCACCAAAATTCAAGGTGACGTAGAAGTCAACGTGTTAAACGCATTCTTACTATGTTTTTATATCTCTGAACTTGCATCACTCGCATATAGAGGGTGTCCCATTTTAATCTTTCTACGCGATTATCTCGAAAAATATTAATTACTCGAAAAAAATATTTAAACGAAATATACTCTACCAGTAGGGGGACATTCAATGGTGGACACTATTTTCTTCTAGATGGAGACGCCTCCGAGATCTCAATGTGATGTTTGTTTTTTTAAATAGTACCATAGTTTCTTTTTTACGCTAGACACATAACCTAGCTGAAGACAAATCCATTGGCCTGCGTTATATCGACCATGAAATGTCAGTTAAGGTAATTTCCAATTACTTGACATTTTCTTACATTACACGTCCAGAAGATATTTCTCATCGTGCGTTCATAGCCCAACTTGAATGGTTGTGCGAATACCCGTACATGGTTCATAACTCATGATGAACGATTTTGTCGAGCGCGTATATGTGTTCATAGCGCTCAAAATGTTAAAGGAACGAGCTGCCGGCGGCGCGGTTACTCGCGCTGCTATTCATTTACGGCACCCGCCGACGTGATAATCGCTCGGACCTAATTACTCCCCTAAGCAAATATCCGAGAAGCGGTGTATCGCGTCCCACGATTTGGAATTCAAATGATCAACGAAACCACCCGGGGGTCGGGACCGGAGGAGGGTTCGAGGTTCTCCTTCCACCCTTCGCCTCTTCTCTGTCTCCTCTCCACGCAAACTTGTTTTCGAGGGAGATTCGCACAAACCGTTGTCGTTGTAGTCGCCTTCGTAAAGAGTGTGTGTCCGCCTGAACGATACATCTGTGTCAGGCCAAGCCTCGACGGTCCGAGGAGAGTGAAAAAAAGCGATTGGCGAGAGAGGAGCTCGTGCAGGTGAGAGAGAAACTGGACGAGGAGAGGAAAGAGAGAGAGAGAGAGGGGAACGGAGGGCAAGGGATAGAGCGGAAGGAAGAAGCGGCACGGGGTTAAAAATAAAGGTGAAACCCGGCTGGCCGTAACACGATGGAGTAGAAAAAAGGCAGCGAGAGAGACGGCTTCTCGCGGCCGATGAAGAAGAGAGGAGGAGGGACGGGATGGTGGTGAGTGTGAAACGTTAAAAGGGAAGTTGAGAGGCGAGGATAAAACCACAGGGAGGAGTAGGGGCAAAGTGGGGTGACTGGGAAGGACGAGAGAATGCAGAAAGAGAGAGAGAGAGAGAGAGAGAGAGAGAGAGAGAGAGAGAGAGAGAGAGAGAGAGAGACCAAGGGGTTAGAAGGGTGAGAAGAAAAGGGCACTGAGGAAGCCAATGAAGGAGAGAGGGAAAGAGATGGAGAGAGAAGTGCGAATACAAAGAAAGGGTGAAAGATAAAAGGAGCGCGGGAATGCGAGAAAGAGTTGAAGGTGAAATGAAACGAAGAATGAAGCGAGTGGACGAGGGAGGGAAAAAAGGGTGGTAGAAGATGCTATGGAGGATGGGCGTCCATTACATTTAATTTCCGAAATCGATCGACTATTGGCCACCCACTTCGGACTCGGAACGGGCCAGCAGCAGCTCCGAGAGTGCATTATATCGCAACCAGTCATCCTCGTTTTCGTCCAGTGCGACGGTGCGAGGCGCCTGGACCGAGCGCGTTACGTCATCCAGCATGGCACGTGTTTCGAATAAATACACCGGCCCAATCGTCGGATCCTACCCATCGGTTCTCAATGCTCCGAGCATGCGCCCTCGCGAACCCACGGGGTCGGAAAGTTCGAATTAAACGAGATAAGGGCGGCCTTCGGCCTTCCCTCGTCCCACAAATTGGACTCGCAGCGTGGAACGAAAGGAGAAAGAAAAATTCAGCATTGAATAATGGATTTCTCTTTTTGTTTCTTCGGGCTTCCCGTGCGAAGCTCCGAGACGAAGTGTATCCATGGAAAAGTAATAACAGGGGACTCGATCCTTTACACGGCATTCGCCGTGGGCAAGTGTGACGAAACTTCCTCCTCCCCTTTGTCTCCCCGCGGCTGGAACCCCAGCTCGTGTTTAACACGTTCCGTGCCACGTGAGGGAAACGCAGGGACCCAGGTGGACGGGATCGCGCTCTCGGTTACGAGGACGAAACGATTCAACCAATTGCACCGTTCCTCAGAAACGACGCCGATTCTCGTCGCCTCCCTTCCGTTTGGCCGATCGCATTAAAATCGTACAATTGGCTCATTTTTTTTCTCTAATCGCGTCACTTTTATCCCCGGTCCGGTAATTTTCATGGAGTCGTTTCGCGCGGATTCGAGAAAGAAATGGGAAGGCACGTGAACCGGGTGGAAAATAGCGCGCGAAACCAATGGCACGAGGGTTCTTGAGAATTTTCGTGAATTAACGTGGAACAAAGGGGAATGGGAAGAAAAGAATTCTCGTCACGACGTGCCCCACCTTGTCGGAACATTTCCATAATAGAGGGCGGAAGTTCCGGCGCGTTTATCTTTTCCGGTGAATGCCAACCCCAAGCTCGCGTGTCGCCCGAAGCGCCATTCCCCTTTTCCCTTTACCAACCCACGAAATTCGCCACTTAGAGTTCCGATGCCTCGCGGCCAGCTTCCTCGCGCCGACTCGATTCGTCTCCTCGTTCGAGGAGACTCGCGAAAGGAGAATCGGCGCGTTTTGGCCGCGGCACGAGGTTCACAAGAACTCTCTAATATCCACAATGGGGACGAGAATTATTCGACGAGCGAGTCGCGACTCGTGGGCCAACGGTAAAAATATCGTCTGCCGTTTTCATCGGAGCGCCACCAACCCACCCTCCTCTCGTCCTCGATTTCAACCCCATTCTCCTCCGTCCTCTTTCACCCTTCTTCCAGATACGGGGAACATAGTCGGGAATCTAAATCAAGGGAACGTCGTATTTTACTTTCTCGGATGTCTCGCTTTGTCTCCGGCGCGCGACGCCAGCCAGCAAGCCGCGCTACAGAGAGGAAGAAGAGGAAAGAGGAGAAAGAGGAGGAACTCCCGATGGTACGGAACGATACGCGAACCGTGACGCTTCCGACGAGCTTGTCCCGAGGTTGCACCCCTTTTCCAGCACGCGCCCAACATCCTCACTCCTCCTCTCCACCGAGGAGAATCGATCGGACGCGCGCTCGATCGAATCCCTCGATCTTTCGGCTCCTTGTAACGCGGCCAACCAGTCGATCTTATCGGGACGCGGCGGGCGCCGGGCATGTTACGTAAGGGTCCGTTTGACCCGCGCGCGCGCGCGCGCGCGAATTAAGCGCTCGCCGCTCGATAACCCCGCGCGGAAAATTGAGGAGGACAATGCTCGCTTCGTGAATCCGTTCCCTTAACTTCCCTTTCTCTTTCTCCCCGAGGCGTGAAAATTTTCAGCAGTAAAATCTCGCCAACGATTTTCTTCGCGAAGTGAATTTCTCTCCTCTTTCGAAGTTCGTTCTAAACGCAAATTCCGCGCGCGAATTAAACGCTCACCGTTGGATAATGCCGCGCGGAAAATCGAGGACAATGCTCGCTTCGAGAATCCATTCCCTTCCTTCTCTTTTCTCTTTCTCCCCGGGGCGCCAGAATTTTGACCGCTAAAGTCTCGCCAACGATATTCTTCGTGAAGCGTATTTCTCTTCCAAAGTCCGTTGTAAACGCGAATTCCGCGCGTACTACTCGCGCGCACGAGCACGTCCGCCGATTGTCCCCGTCCAATTATAGTGCGGCGAGGATGCATAGGCTACCGCCTGTCGGCAAGATTGAACAATTATTGAACTTTCGGCTTGAATAAGTTTCAGGCCAGCAACCCTGTCGTCGCGAAATCGATAAACTCGATAGAGGCCTGCCGCGCGCCCCTTTCTCTCTTCGATTTCCCTTCCTACCCTTTTCCTCTTCGCCTAGCCCTTCCATGGTTCGACCAATCAGAGCAGCCGTTTCGACTGTCACCGAAATACCAACTGGGCCCGTCCCGTTATTTATCATCCGTGTCGTCCATTCGCGAAACGCACTCGTGCGAGTTTCTCTTCGCGAGCACCGTGAAAATTTCTCGATCAGGGCGCCAGATGGAACACTGAGATATTCATGCCGGTGACCTTCGACCACCTCTTTTCTTCCCTTTGGAACACGATGTTCCGCAAGGAGAGACACACGAGCCGGATATTTCTTCGCGCGATCGTTCGCGGCACCTGCCAACCCTCATATTTTTTCCACTCCGGCTCTCACCCTCCTCCACCACCTCGCACACTTTCGAAGCCTGGCCAACAATCGTGGCGCCTCGTTGGTACCTCGTCGCGACACATCGATTCAACGCTCTTTGTCACGCTCTTGGGACCGAAAGATCCGGCGAACGAGACGAGAATAACGGGGACTAAAGATTAAAGAAGCTTCGGAGATTTTTACTCACCAGATACTGGTTAGTCTGATTGGAGTCGCCGAAGGGATAGGGCGTGTAAACTGCCAGGGCGACGCAATTCGCAAATATCGTCATGAGGATGAGCCATTCGAAGGGTCTGTGGAAAATAGACGTTAAGGAAAATTCCTACGAGACTATTCATCGGTCTCCTACGTGCCCAGAGCTGGTTCATTAATTTATCCACCTACCGTTCGCCTTTTCTCCATAAATTAAATTAAATAATATCAGAAATGCGAGCACCGCCTGCCACCGATGCCTTTTACGCGACAGTGAAAGACAGCGCCCACGATACAGAGGAAACTTGCACGCATTGGAATCGTCGGTATTTCGAAAACGCGGTCGTAAAGCGAGCCGGAGAAAATGCGGTCGAGTATTTTCTATTACGTCTCTCGAGTGCGTGTCACCATCGCGGAGGGAAATTTTTCACGGTCGCGCCACTCCCACGTTACCGATACCACGCTTTAATCCCAACGTTAATAATCGTGTACCACTTTAGTCGTAAAATTCTGCCGATCCCTTCGATCTCTCCCTTCGTTCTCTCTCGTGGCACTCGTCTGGAAAAAACGAAGCGCGTTTATCTACTTCTCTTCTTCGGCACCGATCGACGAATATTTACCGCTCTCGTCCACTTCTCCCGGAGCTCGTAGAAAAGTACACCCCGCTCTTTCAATTTTGACGAGGCTCCGCATATATTTGCATTCATTCGATCGCGAGAGAACGTTCCAAGATTTTCCACGGGGCGATTCGACGTGTATGTTTTGGGCTGCGCGCGTGCGCAGCCAAGTAACCAAGGGGAAAATCTTTCGTCGAGGGGTCAGGGACGAGGGTAAACTTCGATACTAAGAATCCTTGCGCTCCTAACTCCGTGGCACTTCCCTTCTTCTCCCATAAAACGGAATCATCCTCCTTCCTCTTGGTCCTCCTCCACCGAGTACGTGTCTTCGTTCTCCAATCGATTCTCATACTCCCCTGTTCTCGACTAATATTGATACGGATCAAACTGCACGCCATAACCCTAACCCTAACCCAACCTCGTCCCCGCCTGTTTATCTCGTCCGAGGGCCAAGGGGCCGAAAGCGTGACCGATTCCCTGTCAAAGTATCTTTGCGTGACCAGCAAGGATCCCACGGCAAAAAGAATCGACCGGGCCAACCTCCGATTCTCAAAATCGATCCTTTTCCGAAATTTCCACCCCCTTCCATTCTCAAGCTTCCTTCGTTCGAGCATTCAACGCGTAGCCACTACTCGTCTACCGTTTACGAGCGAGTTTCCGATCGCGAGATAGGAAGCGTGAATAGATATCGAAATCTAGGTGCTTGCGTGCGATCGTATATCAAGGATCTTGGAACACAATAGCTGTCGTGAATGGAGGATTGCACCCGCCCTCTGTGGGAAGCTTCCCTTCGGTTAACCACTCGCCTCGGTTAACGCGCATTCTCTCTCTCTCTATCGAGTGAATTAACCCTTCCACGACAATCCTCCTATACAATCTCGGGATTATATCCCGCAATGACTCAATATCCAACCCGTCGCGACACTTACCCTTGAAGGAAAATTATCGAAAAAAACTGGAGAACAGAAAGGATACTTCCACTCGACGACATCGATGCACATCTTCCGCACGGGATTCTTGAGCGGGAGGCAAAAGAGCGCCCTGATCGGCCGGTCGGGCGGCGGCTTGCCGCCTCTTCGTGCTGGCCTTTTTGGAGCAGCAGCCTTCGAGGCGGCGCCAGCCTGGCCTGGGCCCGCCGCTCCCGCTTGGGACTGGGGCTGGACACTCGGTGCACCCGCACCATCCCCGCCGATCCCGATCGACTGCTGTTGGGCAACGATGGCGGGGGTCGCGATGGATGGGGTCGTGGCCGACGGCTGGGCACCCGGTAGCCCAGTTGGGCCCAACACCGAGCCCCCATCCCCCCCCGCGCTCATCGGTCGCTAGTGTCGAGCTCCGTGCTTCCCACTCGCTCTTCCAACCTCCCACTAAGCTCTCCTCTCGAGTGCGTCCCGACGCCCGATGACCGCGACGCCCTCGAATCGACCGGTCGTCTCTCTGTGGCGCGCCAAAACGCGCGGCAGCTCGCCGGCATGCTACGGCACTGGACTGCAACCGAGCTTCCTCCCTGACCTGCGAAGCAGAACAGAAAATTCAAGAGAATTTGGTTTTCAACTAGTCAAGGGTGGATTGATTATGAGATTTCCAAGCGTAGAATTGGACGACGTCGAAGGAGGGATTGAATACTGAATTAGGGAGAGAAGGTAGATTGTCATTCATGGATTGTTATTCATTGTGGATCATTTATTTTTGTAGGAATTCTTACGAGATAATGTCAGGAGTATATCGTGAGGAAGTAATTGTAAGCTGTGTTAACGCTTTAACGGTTAGGATTTTTGGCGCGTACAAGGATTCGATCGGATCTAGTCTATATTAATTTGAAGGTAGACGATCTTGTGTTTCAGACGTGTTTTAATCAAAATTGGACTGAGGATAATCGAAACAGTTGGGTTTGGGTGGAATCCGACCCGCGCCTTACCGTTAGAGGGTTAAGAATGGAAACTAGAAGATAAATTGTGGATCCTCTCTCGTTCCTCCACTTTTGATATAGTACAGACACAGAATTTATTTTTGTAGGAATGTCTCCGACTATTTTGTAAAGAAGTAATTGAAAGCTGCATTGAGAATAGAAAATGGAAGATCGATTAATGGATCCTCCGCTCTCGCTCTCCAATTCCAACATTGCATACACACACGCGCGCGCACAGAGACATCCTCGTTCTCCGAGCAAATCCAATGTAAATAACCAGAGTGTCGCCCCCATTTCGAACTCGGGCGTGCCAAGTCGATTCCAAAGTTTTCACTGGAAGGAGGGAGATCGAGAGGGATCGAGAGGAAGCTTGTCCACCGTTATCAGCCGTTTGATGCATTTATCTTCGCGATGGTGGGCCCCGCGCTAGCTCGTGACACTCCGAATCTCCTTCACCGCCTCCAGAATGCTACAGGGAGAGAATGCGCGCTAGTCAAACGGTGCAATTACTCCTTTGACGACGAGCGGGTGCGGCAAGGCGGACACGGCGTGTACGAGGCAATCTGCTCGACGCGGCGCTCTAGATATCGGTCGAGCCATTCGGCCGGTTTTCGCGCGAAACGTGCCCCTAGTATCGCTACAAGAGAGAATAAAAGAGAGACCACCGAGAGGGTGGGAGAACAAGAGAGGAGAATGGACGAAAAGAAATATCCGCGAACAGAACCAGTCGAACGGGAGGCGGGCGAAAATAAAGCGGGGTATTTTCGTCACTTCGTGTCGTGCCGCCGGACTCTTCGTGTTTTTCGCTCACCACCGAATCGGTCGTTCCTCGTGTTCGTCGCTCGTCGTTGTCCGCGCGACGTGCCGTTCTGGAGGTTTAAATTTAAGCCGAAAAAATCTCCCGCGCTCCTGAATTTCTCACGGAGGTTTCCTTCTCCAGATCTCTTTCATTCTCTTTTCCTTCTCGAGTGCTTCTTACTTTTTACGAGCGCGGTAGAGGCGCCGGTTGGCGGAAAAGGAGAAAGGGTCTCTGGCTTTGGAGAATTGTTATATAAAGATTCCACTCGAAAGCACCTCGAATGAAGGGCATCCTCGATGAGAGGAAAGCGAGTCGATGGCGAAGTAAATTTATTTTTCGAGAGGACTCTAGTTGTTTCTCAGTTTTTTGCTCTCCATCTCTCTCTCTCTCTCTCTCTTTCTTCTACTTCCTTCTCCAATTCTTCTCTTAGATTCTCTTCGGCCACTTGCGATTGTTTTCTTCTCTTTTTACACCCTCGAAGGTAAGAAAACTTGCCGGTTCCGTTCCGCTTCGGTCCACCTCGGGAAAGAAGTGCCTCCTGGTCACGAGTGCATCGTGACAAATCGGCCGACAGTCGTATAAATTCTCGGCGCAAGTCAACTGGAAAAGTTTCTTTTTCCCGGGGAATAATTAGGATGAGCGCTCGGACGATAAAAGCGGAAAGATAAAAGCTCTTCCCTCTCTCTTATCGTTCCGTGCCATTTTCCTTTCCTCTCGGCTCCTCGCCTCGCGGCACAGTTCGATCTTTCTCGCTTTCGTGGAAGCAAGCAAAGCGACAACGGCGAAATACAAAGGCGATTAATCGTCGTGAATTATTTCTTGGCAGGCGCGCACGCGCGCGTCTCAGCTTCGCGATAATGAAACCGTACGCGCGTGCTTAAGGTTCCAACGCTTCCACGAATACCCGCACTTCAACGTTATCCTCGACACGCGCGCCCGCTTCGTCCTCGGCGCCTCGCGCGAACTTTTTCGAATCGCAAATATCCTTGGCGTGAACATCGGAAAAATCTCTTCTGCACGACGGACGAGGACAGACGTCGATGCCGAGGATATTGCAAATATTTATAAACGACATTGCCCAGTCGCATTAGAGTCCACGAGAGTAGAAAATGTTTTTTTAAGACGAGAAACCCTGAGAAAGATCGGTGTACGAGCCTGCGCGAGGAAATTTGCAGAAAATATTGAAATTTAGAAGTCGAGAGGATGCGGGACGACTCGAGTGAAAGGAAGCAGTCGCGCGAGTACAATGAAATATCGGAAGTGCTCGAGTTATCGCGGAAAAACTATCTTCGCAGGGAAAAGTCCTTCCTTCCTGCTATTGAAATTCTCCTTAGCCCCTACGACCGATTTTCTTCCTCTTTGCTTCTCTCTCCATCTCGCTAGCTCTCCTTCCTTCCCTCGTAAAATCTGGTCCACCCGCCTCAATTCCCTCCTCAGCCTCCTCTTACCTCTCACCAACCGTAAGCCGGTATTCGTTTTACCGTCTCGAAAGATATCGCGCCCAAAGGCCAGGAATCTTTTTGAAACTGTGCCGACCGATTGGACTTAACTTCCGGCCAGGCTCGTACGTGCGCGTTTTAGTGGCGCGCACCGCGATGGAACTTCCTTTTGCGATGGAGAAAAGAAAAAAGAGTGAAGGAAGAGAGAGAGAGAGAGAGAGAAAATTCTTTTTATTCGCCCTCCGTTTCACTCCCTTCTCGAAAGACCCTCTCTCGAACCTTCGTTGTTTCTTTTCTCCTTCCATCACAGATTCTCCCTTTCCCTTTCGTTCTTCTCGCCCCAGAGGATTTTTATCTCTCAAAGAAGAGAGAAATGTTTCGAAGAACCTTCTCCGGTGGTATTGGCACAGGGAATTCCCGAGGCCGAAGCGCCTCTTTCTCCCATGTACGCTTCAATTTTGATTGGACGCGTCGTGGTCACACAACGCCCGCGAGCCTCGCGAGCTTCACGAGGCTCGTGAGCTTCGGCGAGTACGGAGGCCCTGGGATTTATAGCGGAGGCGTGCTATATTTAGTGAGCCCAAATACTAGTAAGCTTCCCTTACCTCCACCCGCGAAGGAGGCCTCGCTCTAGTGTCACGACGCGAACCGCTCATTGGTCCCTCCCGCGACACTCTCCCACGTTCCTCTTCGAATTTCGTTCTCATCGATTTCAGTTCGCCCGATTCTCGATATTATTATATGTATTATTAGCCACGAGCTTCGCACGTTTCGTATAGAGCGAAGGTACCGATTGCAAAACAAAAGCTGACATTTAACTTTCAGGATGTTGCTTTGATGTTTTGCTGTTGTTAGTGACAGTTCGTGAAACAGGTATTTGGAAATATCGAGTGTCACCGCGTTCAAATGCTCGATCTTTCGAACGATTATCCCCATATCGAGTTACTTTGCGAATAACGTGAATCCGACCACGGGGAGTATCATGTCAAACCAATTCTCCATCCCTACCGATGACATTGTTAGGGGCGTTAACATAATCATTATACTATAGCATTAAGCTCGTGCGTAACGCAATCACGGTAATTATACTGTAATGTTACGATAATCAGTTCGGCTTACGGCGCGGCGTGCCGCGATCGCGTGACAAAGTGATACGCGGATGATAGTGGGATTGTTCTCGTTTAAGCGTGAATTAGTCGAAAGAATTGATACCTGGAAAAATCGAACAAAACGTCATCGAGTTAGGCCCGTGTGCTCGGTCTTGAGTTCGAACAACTTGAGACCGAAGAACGAACGCGTGGTAGAATTTTTCTTTTTTTCGACGAGTTCTCATTAACGTGGAATGTCGGTAAGATGACGTTAAAGATCTTGGAAAGCGTCGTGACGCATCGGACAGAAAACATTTCTGATTCACGATGCATGCGCAAATAGAGAGGAGCCCTCCCCCGATCGGCGACCTCTCCTTCGTTTCCCTCGGCACGTTTGCGTCTCGTGTAGTTTTATAGATAGCAACGAGCCCACGAGTATTAGCAACTCGCTTACCAGCGCGCGAGCAGATGAGTCACGCGAATTTCGCAAAATTCCTCGACCAGTGGCCCCAATTAAAAGAGAGGAGAAGGGTCAAGAGAAAAGAAGCAAAGATCAGGTTGTCTTCGACAGAGATAACGATTCGAAAACCGATTACCATTCGATGTAAACGACCCTTTTCGATTCTCGCCATTATTCCACTTTTCCTTCTCTTAAATCTCTATTAATCCACAATGTTCTTCGCCCATTTTCATTTACTCCCTGGCTAATTCTCTCCACGGTGGCGCGACCTCCTTATTACTGGAATGCACCGATGAGATCTTTAATACGAGTGAAAAGTGGAAGCGAGAAGGAGAAGCGGGGCGATAAGAGCAGAGTTAATTTTTCGGTGATCGCGTTTCATATTCGTTTCGATCCGTAGCCCGGCTTTTTCTCCGTCTCTTAATCCAGCTTCGTTCCGTCCTCTCATTTGCCTCGCGAATCGATACAATTAAGGATAATTCGCAAAGCGAGCTCGCGATCAATTAAAGAATCTGTGGAAGTAAGAAATGTACGGTGAGAATTCCCCGATAGCGATTGCCTCGCGGGCAAGGTGCTTGCATTTTTGAAAGATCGCGTTCAACCACTTTTCTGTCTTTTTCTCTCTGATTTTCATTCTTCGCAGTTTTCCTCTCCCGGGACGCCTCACCTCCACGTTCGCACGATATGAAGTTCCCTCGCGTTTTATCTTCCTCAAAAATCGCTTTACCAACCGTTACCGTACGACCACGAATTCGTATTACCTCGTGAACAAATCATCGGGCACCTCCCGGCGTTTACCATAATTCTCAGCGTAGCGGTTGGTCGCAGATGAAATTCCATTTTAATGAGCAAGCGAATTCGCATTCCACTCTCCTTCTTTGCTTTCTTCTCACTTAGATCCCGGTTTCATTCTCTTCCCTTCTCCTCGTCATATTTCTCCTTCATTGTTCTCTTCGTGGTCCGTGCCTTTCCCGCATTCTTCGCAGAAATCGAGAAGAAAAGGAAGAACCTGCTTGGTGAATTGAATTGTCGAACGAGCCGAGGACGACGATACTTCGACTTCTACTCCTTTCGAACGGCGAAACGTCAACGCTCGCGTATAGATAGATATGACAGACGTCTATATTTAGGGCTTCGTTCTCCTAGCGAGACACGCGGCGAACGAGTAATACTCGCGCGACAGCCTTTGCTTTGGAAATCTATCGTTAGTCGTTATCGGAGAATCTTGTCCCGCTGGCGGAAGACACAGAAACTAAATGAAACTTGCAAAGCCTGAGGATGATTCGTGAAGGATACAAGTTGGTCTCGTATAAGAGCCTATAACGATTAGAATAACGGAATTTCGTTAATCGTCTATGTTCCCGTACGCTTCCGTGCTCACTCGATTCTCGATATCGCGGAAACAAAGTTTGCCCGAATCGAACGGCCCATACGAAGTGGCTAATGATGCCCATAAAAATAACTTCCGGTCCGTTGGTCCCGGCACGCGAGCGCAGCAAGGCGAAATTAGTTTCGTGGCGATTGCGTTGTGCATTCGAGCGCGCACCATTTCGGCCCACCGCAGCTCGTTAGGAAAGCTGGGATGAAATTTCGTAAACTTTCTCGGCGCCAAGCAATTCTCTCTCCGCCGTGTTGAGCGTCATGACACTTTCAAATGCCTCACTTCTGGCGAGACTATCGACCTTCTTTCCACGCTTTCTTCCTCCATGAAAAATCTTTCGAATCCCAGAAGACCGCTTCAAAATTACATTCGCTCTCCATCAATCCTCCTTTATATTCGCGGCTTCGATCCAAAGGCCCTTCCTCGTCCTGGAGAATTTCTCTTTGACTTTCTCGCGCATCCAGGAAATTTCCGACATCGAAATGTGACGCGACGCTCGTCTACACCTCGCATCTACTGGTATGAGCAACGGTTCGCGACATGGAAGTAAATTTCGAATAGACTACACGCATTCCGGATAAAACGATTCCTGCGTTGGCACACAGCCGAGCAGATAATTAGGCCGAGTAATTCGGTACGATGATCAAGGAGGGGTGGGTCAGAAAATGTTATTTCGCCAGTTGATTTAGATTAAACGATACTCGAAACGAATCTATTATCGATCGATGCTCATAATTGAAACAATTAAATGCGAATAGCGATGCGTCTCGTGAAAATCCGAGCGGGCGCAACGAAGGTGAATTAAAAAAGCCGCAATTAATTTCATCGTTCGTCTCACGAGTCAAGTGCGCGGCGAATTACTACCCGTTCATTAAGCACCAATTGCACGTATTATTTTCCACCCGTTGAACGTGTGTACCGTGAGACCGCCCAACGCGCTGTGGTCGCGCAACGTCCACTCGAGAGCACCTCCCGTAATTTCGCGCGAGATCCGAATTCCAAAATTGTTAACGCGTTCCTCAAGCCGACGGAGCAACGGCGAGGAAGGAAACAAGAAGATGAGAAGATAGTTTCGCGATACATTTGTAACGTTCTCTTTTATATAAAGGTAATAAGATTTTTCGGAGTTTTGTCAGTTTATTAAAATTAAAATCGTCAAATATTAATAACGTAAAATCAACTCCTAATCCGTTACATAAATAAATTACAATAATTAATAAATAATAAAATAATATAAAAGCCAATAAAATTACGAACACGTACATATAATTAAAAACCGGTGTATATTGCCGTAAGAATAAAGAGCGCGGACATAACACACACATACATCCATACACGTCAGTATATACATTAATAATTTAGGTGACAAGACACGTATGCGAAGTGACTAGGAGACCACACATATTTTATAATGCCACTGACCAAAGCTAATTGTACGAGTGGAGGACGGACCACGGCGGAGAGACGATGATTGTCGAGTTCTTATTTTTCTCCTGTTTTGGATTATGCTTTCCTTGTAAATTCGTGATCTCTCTATAGGTATATATATTCCTCCTGCTATTGGTACGTCTTGTATTACGCGTTGAACTCGACTGTCTCCTCTCCTAACCCGTTCCTTCGTTCTGCCTTTTCCCCTTCTCCACGTCTCCGTCTCTCTCCATTTCTGACAATGGCCGCGATACGCGGCACTTTCAAATCCTCACATTTTCCCCCTTTTGTATGGGGTAATGTTTGCATTACAGCATACAAACACAATTATGCGTTCTTCACCACTATGCCATTGTAATAACGGTCGTGTTAGACATAGTGCACATGGTCTCTTATAGTCACATACAACATACTAACATATTGTGCGTCAATTATATATACATATATATATACGCTTCACGCATACATATTCGCAAATCTTCAATATACACTCATTCATATCACACGAAACATCCATCCCTCCATTCATGTCGCATTTGTATTATTCGTCATCTATCCATATATTATCTGGTGAGTCAAATTTTTATACAAGAATATACAATTTTACGGTATTTTTATTGTCAGGAACTGAATGTGAGATAGCACCTGATGAAACCTTAATCATTTTCTTGATTATATCTTCTCAGACTACATCTGTTAAATATACCCTTTTTCTCTGTATCGTTATCAATGTTACTTAGACGGTATGCATTATTTCCTAAAATTTTATCTATTTTATAGGGTCCATCATAGATGTGACAGAATTTCTTAGTGATGTTATCAATAGCCTTTGATATGTGAGGTACTTTAATCAAAACTAAGTCTCCTTCCTTTAATGGCACGGTCGAGGCTTTCTTTTGTCTCCGTTTTCGACACTCGAATTGCTGTCTCATTTTGTCTCGCGCCATACTTATCTTTACACCGTGATCAGCAGCCGTCATCGTTGGAAAAGTAACAAATTTTTCGATTATATCTTTCGGCTGCTGTCCAAAGTGCAATTCATGTGGGGTGAATCCCGTGCTCATATGCGTTGTGACATTTAATATTTCTTCAATTTGCGATATATATTTACTCCATTTAGTGTGACGGTCATAACACAGTGTTCGAAACACGCGTCCGAGTTCTCTCATAACTCTTTCTGTGGGGTTTGACTGCGGGTGCCTAATAGATGAGTACACCACGCGAATACCTTCCCCCTCAAGTACATTTTTCCATCGAGTTGCCGTAAATTGTGTACCATGGTCAGATAAAATACGATTCGGTTTGCCAAGTGTAGGTATATAGTCGTTTACCATTTTCTTTAATACAATTTTCGTTGTCGCGTTTTTAATAGGGTACAGTTTTACGTATTTTGAGAAGGAGTCTAACACTACAAAAATATATTGAACGCCACCAACCGAGCGGGGTAGTGGGCCATAGAAATCGACAGTGACTAAATCACCGGGTTTACTCGATTGAACCATATTGTAACTTCCTTCCATAGATATTGTCATGTGCTTAACGCGTTGGCACATGTCACAACATAACACAAATTTTTTAATTTGCTGCCGCATGCCCTTCCAATAATAATAAATTCTGATATAACTTAACGTTTTATAAACTCCGGGATGCCCCAGTGTATTGTGGATTGACGCCACTAACAATTTTGTAACCGATACCGGAACTACTATACGCCACTGATTACTTCCTTTTTCGCATTGGAATAGTACATTGTCGTGAACCCGAAATACGCTATCATTTTCTCCCTTCACACATTTATCCCTCATTTCTTTTGTGACCGCGTCTTCCTGTTGCAATTTAGTGATATTTTTTAGATGTGGCAATAGCTCATTATTTGCCGTTGCCACATACATTATTACTAGCGCGTTCATGTGTGGTTCAAAATGTGGATGTGTTAATTGGGTGTGTAACGTTAAAATTGACAGTTTCGGTAGTGGTTCACTCTCAAACTCGCTGTTTGGGTTACGACTAAAGAAATCGGCCACTATGTTATCCGCCCCGCGGCAATGTTTCACGACAAAGTCATATTGCTGAAGTAAGAGGCTCCATCTGATCATTCGAGCATTCATGTATGTGACGCTATTTAGGTATGTTAAGCTACGATGATCCGTGATGATTTCAAATTTCTGACCAATCAAATACATTCGACATTTAGTTATGGTAAAAACAATTGCAAGGAGTTCTTTTTCAGTTGTCGTGTAATTCTGCTCGGCCGGTAGCAAACATCTGCTTACCAGTGTAATTATTTGATGGTGATTATCGTCATCCGTTTGGTATAAAATTCCGCTTAACCCTTTGTCACTCGCATCGGTCTGGACCTTATATATTTGATTCGGAATAATGTGACCTAACTGTACTGTATTTATGAAACCATTCTTTAATGCATGAAACGCTCGATCGTGTTCGTCCGTCCACCTCCACGGAGCTTCTTTCTTCAGCAAAGTGCGAAATGGGTGAATAAACGCGGCATGTTTTACATTAAATTGTCTATAATAATTACAGACCCCAATAAATTTTTGTAGCTGGGTTTTGTTTTTCGGTGCCTTAAAGTCCTGTATGACTTTAAGTCTGTCCGGGTGAGGTGTAACTCCCTCCTTTGACAATATAAATCCTAGAAAGGGCACTGATTGTTGGCACCATATTGACTTCTCTATTTTTAGTGTAAAATTGTGTTTTAACAATTTGTCGAAAACTAAATTTAAATGACGAATGTGTTCATTAAAATCATTTGATGCAATTAATAGATCATCAATGTAGCATGTTAAATATTCCGAAAAAGAGTTACCTAGGGCTATGCTTAATGCTCTAATAAATCCACTTCCGGCGGTTTTTAATCCGAAAGGAATTCTGCAGAATTGATATAAAGTAGAACCATGCAGAAACGCTGTGTATTTGCGTGATTCCCTGGCTAAAGGTATTTGCCAATATCCGTGAGCCAGATCTGTCAGGCTAAAATACTGTTTTCCTCTATAATTCTGCAGTAATTCGTTGATCGGGGGTGGGCATTCCCGATCGTCCTCTATTATCGCGTTCAAATGTCTAGCATCAAGACATATTCGAATAGCGCCATCTCTCTTTTTAACTATCGTCAATGGATTGCAGTATGAGCTTTCGGAGCGCTCTATTATACCAGCACCCAACATACGGTGGATCTCTGCATCGACACGTGGTCTTAATGTCAACGGAATAGGGTATGACTTCCGGATGACTGGTTTTGTAGCCGTTACTCGAATCCGATGCTCATAAACAATTGGGCATTCTGTCTTTTCCTTAAAGAGCCGCTTATATTTCATTAGTAGCTGCACGAGTGCTTCCCTCTGCACATCCGTCAGCGTCGTGAGCTTACGCGCAATGGTTTGTGCCTCCTCGAAAAAGTTGTGGTCGCTATTAGTTTTTGATCTTGGAAGATCTATATCTTCCTCCGTCTCGTTAAATTCGGGACGTCCTCCCTTACCGAGGTCTATGCTTTCGCTAACACTAAACAAGTTTAAAATTTCTTCAACATTGTCGTCATTATTGACGCAAATATTTTCATTTTCCTCATCACAGTTCAATTCAACATTTTCATTTACATTTAAATCTACATTTTCGTTATTTATTAATTCAATATTTTCATCTATATTAAAATCGATCGCACAATCTTCTATTAATTCAACATTTTTATCACCATTAAAATCGATACCACCCTTTTCTACTAATACAGGATCATCATTTACATTTAAATCTACATACTTATCATTATTGATATTATTTTCATTATCTTTTATAAAAATTTCTTTAGGCATTTCCATTTTGGAACTCCTCGCGTCATCAGTACCATACTCTACGTTAACGTACGTGGCTGGGATTCGTTCATCATTTTCGTCTTTGTCACATTGAGTCGCAATTAGGGTATCTTCGCCTTTTAATCTAACATTACCTATCCTACAATTTAGCGACGCCACATTTCTCTTGGAAGCGACATTACCAAACGACGCTGTTGGATGAGCAAAGGAAAGACCGTCCACCTTTACGCATAAGCTTGCATAGTCAATGATAACCTGATGTTGTCGTAACCAATCGTTTCCCATAATTATGGGCATAGATAATCGCGGAACAACCACAAAGACCTGCATCATTTCATACCCCCCCACATCTATGTCCAAAAGTACTTGCTTTTTGACAGTTACCGTCTTTGTACCGATTGCAGACAGCACAACGACATTGGTAACTGGCAGCTCCTCCACTCTCCCACATACAATCAATTGACGATAAAGTGATTCAGAAATACATGTAACCTGACTACCTGTGTCTATTAATGCATCAAACTCTTTTCCACAAATATTTAATTTAATATATGGACCCATTGCTGCGTCTTTCGCACCTGTTTCTGCACTGCTCACGTCTCGTTCTATATCTATTTCTAGGTCCGTCACAAAATCAAAAGTCTCGCGGCATGTCGGTGGACCTACGTTTGACCTACCGCACGTTAGTTTAAATTCCCCTCATCCTGATTGTTCTGAACATGAGGCATGAATTGTCGTTGCTGAATATTATTCATATTTCGTCGGACACCTGTGTTAGGGCCTGGCGGAGGAAATCGTGTATCGGGCAAAACTATGTTGTTTTGGTCTGGTCCCTGATTTCCGTAATATTGTCTCGTGTTACGAATCGCGCCTCTATCACGACAATTACAATTACCACACACATTTTGACTCGCATGTGAACGCCAATGTCTACCGTTACCGTACCTGCTATTATTATAATGGTTTACCGAACGATATCTATTTCCTACACTTGTAGCATTTATTTTTGTAAATTGATTATTTATCTGACCGTTTGTGTTTTGTGACCAATGTTCTCGTCGACGGCCAATTCTTTCGCTTTCCCCATTTATTCTATCGAATTGGTCTAATGCTTGTGCTAACTCATACGTGTTGTTATAATTAGCCGTCGATAACATTTCCCGAATGCGTACCGGTAATTGTTGTATTATGGAGTAATTTGTTTCGTACACACTAAGTGGAGGTTCGAAAAACCGCGATTCTTTCAATTGTTTATAAAAATATTCTTGCATTTTCCCGTCACTGGAATTATATTTCCGAGACAACCATCGACTTTTTATTCGTATTTGTGTCGAAATTGGATAAAATTCACTGCGAAACGCTGTCTCGAATTCCTCAAAGTCAATAAATCTTTCACTACTAATCGTAATCCATAACTTTGCTCGACCTTCTAGTGCCTGCTCCGCTATTATTACTCTATGTTCATCAGCTATACGTTTCGCTTTAAAATAATATTTCAAATCCTCTAGAAACTCTATTGGGTTTTGTGTACCTTCTGCTTTAAATTTTGGTGGTTTTATATCCGAATGTAAATAATGCATATTATAAGCTACCGCACTGATAACGTCATGGTTTACCCTTTTATCTCGTTCCGCTCGTGTAGGTGTTAGTCCTCTGCTTTCCATCTCTTGGCTCCTGACATTCAATTCCTCACGTAATTCATCCAGTTCATTCTTTTCCGCTATTATCCTGGCATGTTCTTCTTTTAATAATTGCCATTGCTCTCTTATATCCAAACTATGAGACATTTTGTCGTGTCGCCGGCTTACGACGCTTGGGTTGCTCTCTCTCTATCCACACGACAAATCGTATGAAAAACTGTTTACGGGAATTAATCGTGCCTATGAGTTGGGCGCCAATTTATGTAACGTTCTCTTTTATATATCTAATAAGATTTTTCGGAGTTTTGTCAGTTTATTAAAATTAAAATCGTCAAATATTAATAACGTAAAAATCAACTCCTAATCCGTTACATAAATAAATAAATTACAATAATTAATAAATAATAAAATAATATAAAAGCCAATAAAATTACGAACACGTACATATAATTAAAAACCGGTGTATATTGCCGTAAGAATAAAGAGCGCGGACATAACACACACATACATCCATACACGTCAGTATATACATTAATAATTTAGGTGACAAGACACGTATGCGAAGTGACTAGGAGACCACACATATTTTATAATGCCACTGACCAAAGCTAATTGTACGAGTGGAGGACGGACCACGGCGGAGAGACGATGATTGTCGAGTTCTTATTTTTCTCCTGTTTTGGATTATGCTTTCCTTGTAAATTCGTGATCTCTCTATAGGTATATATATTCCTCCTGCTATTGGTACGTCTTGTATTACGCGTTGAACTCGACTGTCTCCTCTCCTAACCCGTTCCTTCGTTCTGCCTTTTCCCCTTCTCCACGTCTCCGTCTCTCTCCATTTCTGACAATGGCCGCGATACGCGGCACTTTCAAATCCTCACACATTCGTGGCAACAGTTCCAAAATACATTCCAGTTGTCTCGCAAATGTTAGTGCCACATTTTCCGGCGCATTCTTCGACGTGACGGAAGCAAGCTGCGGAAAAATGTCACGGAGAAGGGGACGCGCGGCGTCGTGGAAAGAACGGTAGAAAGGAAAGAATTAAAGGAAGGAATGTACCCCGAGTGTCCTTAAATATGAAAGTAACCAGCGGATTTCACAACTTTTAATTGGAGCTTAACCGGTCGAGTTCGGACGGCTAGATCTTGTGAAAGGGTGGGATGTGGAAAGGTGGGAGTAGGGCGAAGGAAGGACGATCCTTAAGAATTCATAAGCGACGAGTGCCTTTGACGAAGTTCTTCCTTCCTCTTGCCAGACGCAATAAGCCTCCCGGGCCCATCGCCGATTTCAACTTTATCCACTTCTCCTCTTCCTTTCCTTTCGATAGTTTTCTTCCTTCCCTTCGAATCCTTTCCTCCTCCCTCTTGGCACTGTCTAATCTCTGCTACTTTCAATTTACGTATTCCCTTTCTTGCACCTGCACCTGGTCTGCGTCGCAACACACTTTCAGGACGAAAGTAAAATTTGTAAATAAACTCCAAAATATTCCCTCTGAAATTACGGCGTACGTAGACAACACACCTCCGGTCCTCCTGTCTCTCACCTCCCGCATTCGCCGATTTCAATTTTATTTTCTTCTCCGCTCCCTTGCCTTTCGAGAGTTTTCTTCTTTTCTTTCGAATCCTTTCCTCCTACCTCTTGGCGCTGTCCAATTTCGGTTGATTTCAATTTACCTTTTCTCTTTATCTCGCTCTCATATCTCATTCCTGATATAACACATCTTCGTTCCTCCTGTCTCGCATTACCCGACGCTCGCAGACATTCGAATGGCGGGGACTTTCAAGCGGATACAAAGAAGACACCGTGTCCCGCGCATCCGTAAAGATCGACGCTCCGACCGGTGCTAACGAGTTAAATTTAGTTCGCCACTTCGCTCTCACGGAGAAGCCCCTGGGCCGATTACCTCCGAGCGATTTGCCTCGCGCGAGTAGCAGACGAGAGAAAGAGGACAGGAGAATCGTGTTGTCTTCGGGAACGGAGTTTCTCGATTTTGCTGGAAATCGAGGAGCTCCTACGCGAGAAATATCGAAGACGATCATCGAGAATGTCGAAAAAAATTGTGCGAGAGAAGATACGAAAGAAAAAAATGCAAAATGCCAGTACCATAATTCTACGAGTGAAAACGATATTCATCGAAGGATTAAGAAGCGAGGTAATAGGCGCACGATCGAATCGAGTCCTGTAATAGAATATTCCACCGAGATCCTAAACCAAGGGATTCTTTCATCGCTATCGTCCCTCGCTTCCTTTCCGCCGCGACGGAACAGGATTAAATCCGAAATGGGCGAGCCCTCCGGAGTTATTCGCAATTCAAATTCGTTTCCGCGAAAAGCGATTTCCTTTCCGCGCGAAGCTCCTCAATGCCACCGCGACGGTAACGCGCCGCGACCCCGAGAGATTTTACGCTCGACGGATTTCATCGTGGCGACTTACGCGACCGCTTATCGCTCGTTTCACGTGATCCCGAAGACGGGCGATACAGGTCGAGAGGGGTCCATTTTATGGCCCCTTTTATTGTTTACTCCTCGTTCTACCCGCTCGTCGCATTATTCTTAAAGAGGCAATTAAAGCGATTGGCCCGCGCGCACCCTTCGAAGCGGAGAAAAAAAAACATTCGACGTTGAGAGATACGAGGAAAGGGGTGAGAAGAGGGTGAGAAGAAAAATATTATCCCTTCCCACACGATCGCTCGACCGTAATAATTAATCATCGCTTGTCGCGACGTGGGTGGCCTGTATCGAGAATCGATCGTTACTCGATTACTATTTGGATTATCCTGGTGCGAGCAACCAGGGCGATGGTGGTCGCAGGAAAATACGAGAGGAAAATAGAGAAGGGGAAAGAGGGTCGACGAGGGAACGACGATTGGCCCCGTGGATTTGTGCCGTCGGCCAAGCGATCCCCATTAATTACAACTTTCTGGGTTAACGATCCAGAAATCGATAGAGACCGTCGAGATGACGAGCTTGCACGAAATATTCGACGAAGGGGGCCGGTGAACGGGGAAAGGAGAGAGAAGGAGGTGATAGAGAAGTACGAAGCCGAAGAGTCACGAAACCATTCCGGAAATTTTTCATTTCCTCTTCTAATACGGAATACCTACTCGTCGTGAAATTGTCCTTCGACGTTGCCTCTCCCTTCCGTTAATTTCAAATCGTACGATCCACTCACTCCTCCGGCGCACTTTTTTCTTCCTCTCTTAATAAAGGCAACCTTCGAGAACGCGTCGGTTCTTGCGAAGACGAAACATTCGGGGAGACAAATCATTATGGTGGAAATCGCGAAACGCGGGCGAGCCAGTTTCTCCGTTCCCTCCTGCTCGTTAGTCTCTTTTTTATCGTCACTTTTTCTTCGGATTCGTTTCACCTCCTCTCGACGATTCTTCGTCGCCAGATTCGACGACTTCTTCTTTCACGTTCCTTCTTTCTTGCACCGCGATGGAGAACATATTCGACGAACGTTTTACGCGAGCCTCTGCTAAGTGCAAGTAAGGAAATTTCCTTCTCTCGTCTTTATTATCCCACTCCTTAATATCACCGTTAAATCATACGCATGTTCTTTCGATTTGATCATTACACTAGTGATTCCGCTTCGTAAATCACGCGCACTCGTAACCGAGTCATTACGTGGATTGGGTCCCTTCCACTTCACATCCTCGTCCTTTTCCTCCGCAGTTCTCTCGTCCTACGCGGAACCGCGTAAAACTCTCGCGTTTTTACGACGTTAACGAGAAGCGTACGGTCTCGGCTGTAAACGAGCTCTTTCGATACCATTGTCGGAGCTCACAGGGAGCTCCTTCTCCCTTCTATTTTCCTTCAATCGCCCCTTCGCTCCTTCATCCCGTTCCATACCTCTCGACTTCACCCTCGGCCTATTCACCCCTCCAGACCTCTTCCATTGCTGAACATCTATATTTCAGTAACACGGTACCAGTGCGTCATTTCTCTTAACATCCAGAAAGATAGAGAGATAGATAGATAGAGCGAGAGAGAGAGAGAGAGAGGGAGAGAGAGGGACTTCGCATTGGTTAAATATTCAGCTATTCACCAATAGGCCACTGTCTCTCTCGAATGGTTTAAGGTATAAGCGACGTGACGTGTACGTTACTTACAAGGAAACTATCAGAGGTGCCCCCCTTGTATTTCAATGCCGGCGAAATATATTGTAATCTAGACCAAAATAAAGGACACGTTCTTTCTTATACGTGCCCTAATGCACTTTTAGGGGATGAAACACCCGTTTGAAAATAATCGGTTTTCTTCTTTCGGATCAAATACTGTGAAATCTATTCGAGAGAGGAATAAAATGTTTTAGACAAAAATTGAACAGTTTCAAAAGTGGCTTCTTTGAATCCGATTTACCTTTTCTTGCAATCGGAGAATCTCGAGCGGTACCGGGGGTCTGAGAAGTCTGAGAAGTCTGAGAAGACTCGGCGGTCTCGGCGGTCTCTGTTTATATTCATATTCTCCCGCGTATACATAATATAAAAATTAAAATAAAACTTTTTCTTATAGAATCTGTTCATATATGTACCTCTCCACTCCTTTAACACTATTTTGTTATAAAACATTATTTATAGAGCCCACAATGCGTAGATTCGTGGTCGAGATCTTTTTCAAATAAGAGATTTCACTGGTGAAGAACGTTATTTTACGAAATTGTTCGCACCAAGGGGGTGCGCATTTTTCAGGATCTTTATCAAGCTCTCCCGCGCGCACGAAAGCTCGCGCGACACATCGATCCGATCGCGGATACTTGGATATTCAATGTTCCGCAAGAAGATAACAAAATACGTGACTGATACGGGGTGGAAGTTTTTCGCGAAATAGAACGCCCGAGGGAAAACGAGCATTTACTTTGAGAACCATCGACGAGGGAGAAGCACGGCCTTGAGGCGGCCATTACGTCGCGTATTATGAAATGTAATATGATAATGTCTCTTCTTGACTCGAATGGCCTTCTTGATGCCATCGCCCTCGTTGCATTTTTCTACCACAGCGGCAATGATTTTCTCCATCTTCTTCGTTCTTCTCCTCATTCGTCTCGCCTCTTCTCCTTCTTCTCTTTCTTCTCCTTCTTCCCTTCTCACTTCCGTTCGCTCGCCTCCTCCCTCCACGGCGAACGAGCAAAGAGAGAAAGCCACTCGAGATATTTTTACCACCAGACACGAATCCGGATGCGAGTCGCGCGGGAACACGAGCTGGTTTTATCAGCCGTCCGCGAAAGTGGAGCGAGCTCGAAAGTCATTCTTCGACCCTACGTAAGATTTTCCAATTTACCAATTAACGAGAAATTAGAGGACAAGAATCCACGTGCCTTCGCGAATTAGTCCTCGACGATTCATTCGGAGCCCGGCGAGGGAAGGAGAAAAAAACCTGAGAAAAGAGCAACTAATCCGAATTCAAATACAAAACTGGTACACCATCGTTACGGTGCACTCCTCTGATTGCAGCCTCGTCGTACGAGGGGAGGGTGCTCAATCGCGCGTAATGCTGCGCGTGATGGGGCGCATCGTTGATTTACGAAGGGAGGAGCGAGGAGGGTGAGAATAGGACGCGAGAAAAAAATGAGAGAAATAACAGCCGCGCGAGCATCCAAAGAGGAATCCTTCGAATGTATTGAAGGTACTCGCGAATGTATCACGCGGCTAATGCGAATGTATCACACGGCAACCGCGAATGCTGTTTAAACTCCAATGACAGGGAGGTGTCGGGAAAAGGACGAATTGACTGTGAAGTGGGCGTGCTAGGGATGCGAGGAGAAGGAGGAGAAAGAAGAGGAAACGACGCGAGAGAGAGAGAGGGAGAGAGAGAGAGAGAGAGAGAGAAGGAACGGAGGGAAGGACGACTCGTGGGCGAGGAAAGTTCTAAAAATACTTCGAACTCTGGGTCACGAAGCCGAGACCATCGGAGACACCCGACGTGTATACCTTCTACGCAAAACTGCAGAATGGACGTTTCGTCAGCCGCGAGAGAACGGCTCGTAACAGATTGTTTCATCCCCAAACTGCTTGCACCTCTCTTTTATTTCGCCCACGCGCCCACTTCCACCACTCGCACGACGAACGAATTCGTTTGCGAGAGAGTGCTACCGGGTTAGGAAAACGATTTTTATCGAATAACGAACCCTTCTCGTCCGTTTAACAATCGGGATGCACCAAGTAGAGGTGTGAGGGTGCCAGGTTGGATAACTAATCGCGTTACGGTGCCGCGCCTCGTTTACGGGAGGCCGACTATAATGGAATACAATCGAGTCGCGGAGGCGGTGAACAACGTGGAGGAGACGAAAAGAGAAAGACCCTCGGCTCTCTCGCCTTCTTACCTTCAAGAGGATCTTCACTAAAAGTTGGGGAACGTGGTGGCATTGTCCGAATAGGACGAACTGTTCCTTCTAACTCTCTCACGGTCCTCGAGAATCTCAGCCTCCTCTTCCTCTTTCGATCTTTCTTTCTTCCTAACGATTTCACTCCTCCTCGTGCCTCGTTCTCTTACGTTTCTCCTGGTTCGTTCCCACGTCAAACGTCTCTTCACACGATACTTCCCCAAACAAGGTTTTACCCAAACAATTTTCCCGTTTTCGCGTTACTCTTCTCTTCTACTAGGCACTCTATGTTTGTTCTACAAATATCGCCAATCGATCTTCTTGCAAAAGTGCAATTTTCATCCGAGATTTTCGCACGCATCGATACAAGTTCCCTCACGTTCTTCCACTCCCTTCCATTCTGGTTATTTAATTTGCCGTTTCTTTATCTCACCCCCACTTAACCCATCTCCAACCTTCCGATGCCTGCCCCTTATCTTCTCCCTATTGAGCTCCTCCTTTCTTCGACTCTCTTTTTCCTACCAATTTTACCAATCGATCTTCCCGCAAGAGTGCAATTTTCTTCCGGGATTTTCCACACATCGATACAAATTTCCCCACGCACTTCCACCCCCTTCAATCCTGTCTATTTAATTTGCCGTTTCTTTATCTCACCCCCACTTATCTCATCGCGCCTCCACTTCTCCCATCCCTCTGGTGCCTGCCACTTATCTCCTCCCCATTTGCCTCCTCGTTTCTTCGTCTCGCCATTTGCCCTACTACCCATCCCCTTATCTCTTCATCCCCACCAGGTCACGACCAGTCGCCTTCTCACCCTCCACACTCTCTGCTCCCAGCACCACCCCTTTGTCTAACTTTCTCAGGAAGAGTCAAGGAGCTACAAGCCCGTTTGCTCTCGTCCTATTCCTTCCTCCTTCGAATTCTCCCCACTCATTCTTCCTTCACCGCTCATACAGCCTTCATTCGTGTCCCCATTTATCCATCCAATCCCACGACTGGTCCCAGACGTTCCAAACTACTCGTCCCCGTTCGAGAACTTCTCTCGCACCCCTTCTGCTTCCTCTTCGTTCTCCACCCCTCTCAGAGCGAAACCCTCTCACAGTTCCTGTCTTTAGTGAGTCAAAGCGACCGCGGCATCGAACAGCCTCTCGATTCTCCGCTTCTTAAAGGACTCCTGGCGAGAGAACTCGGGCGTAAGTTTCGGTCCAAGCCTATTAAAACGAATCCGCAAGGTACACTTTCCTCAGCGGCTACTTCCAAATGTATCTGCGAATGCACTCTCTCTCTCTCTCCCTTTTTCTGTCGCAGGTCCTGTGCTCGTAAACCGAATGGTAAGTAAATCGATAATGAGTAGCCCCTGCGCAAGTCGTGCGGGGACAGCACCCGAGTAGAGTCGGGTGGTTCGAGTGGATAAAAATTAGGGAGAAAGAAAAGTCTGTTGAAACATGTCGAGGAGATGCAAAGGTCGAGAAATATTGCTGATGAAAAAATTAAGAGCGTTTTAATAATCTCGCGACCGCAAGGCCAGTGTCGTTCAACTGGGGGCTTGATAATTGGAGTTCCACTCGATTCACTCGAATCGAATTCCTCGCGGAGTACCTTCTGCCTTGTTGTCCAACCTATCGAGACTCGCCGAGCTAGGCTCATCGTTCGAGATAATCGACGTGGACACCCGACGTGTTTCTGCCTCGTAGATGCGGCCCTGACGTCGGTTGTCAACCCCTCGAACCTACCCCGTCGACCTACTTCCGCAACGAGTAGCTTCCTCGAGTATCAAGAAACGAAGTTCCGTCATCGTTCCTCGTGAGAGGCGAAAAAGGAGGAGAGTGGAGTGACGCGACGGCCGTAAAGGTCAATTCACATAATTAGGGGCCCGGAAAGTATTCCTTTGAGCTCACCCACCATTTCCCTCGAGGGTGTTTTGTGCGCCCCGAAAAGAGCATCGGGACAAAAGCCCAAAGGAAAGGGAGAAAGAAAGTTTACTAACATTTTTCCACTTCCCTCTTCGTGCCTTCCTCGAGGGTGAGATTATTACGAAAAGGATTACGAGAAGGAAGCATCGACAATTACCAGTTTCGCGAAGCGGCTTGAGAAGAAGTGAATTCGCGATAAGAGTCAAGGGGGTGGAAAATAAAAGAAACTTTCTCGCTAAGTCCCTCTAATTATCGAAGAAGAATGCACTTGTACTTTTTTTTTCCGTGTTCGAGGTCAATGGAGGAAGAACGGGGAACGATGAAAATTAAGAGAGAGAGGGAGAGAGCAAAGGTAGATTGTGAAAATGAGTGGAAAGAAGGAGAAAACGCAGGGGTGCTTAAAGACGTCGCGTCGGTTGAATAGGACCACGCGGCGTGCCCTATTGCGCGACGTCGCAAGTTTCTCAGTTAAAATACGATTACCAGAAGCTTATCAATTTAATACTCTCGCCAGGTTGAAGCGACTCTCGTAGACGAGCACGAAGAACCCACGAACGGCATTCTACAGACCCTGTGGAAATGTGCAGTCTCGAGTCTTAATCCTTCTCTTCCTGTCTGCTTGCCCTCTTCCTTTTCTCTGCTGTCGCGAAGTTGACGAAGAGCCTCGTAGCGTGCGAAGACAGCTAAAGTAAATCTTTAAAGAATCTTCTCGTAAGTAACGAGAGAAAGACAGAGAGAGAGAGAGAGAGAGAGAGAGAGAGGGAGAAAGGTGGCAAAAGTGGAGTTGCATTTGCCGGGCGCGAAAAAGAAATTCTATTCCCCTACGAGGGCCAACGGCGCGAGCTAAAAGCTTAGCCTGCAGCCTGGACAAATGTTTCCGCTAGGCACCAAAAAATTCTAGGCGCGAATATGAGCTAACATATTTTATGGATTTTATTTTCTCAGTTTCTAAAGCGTCGGACACGACTAAATTCGCAGGATTTGTCTCGTAGGATAACTAGATCAGACGGGGAGCAAATGTGGCCGCGATATTTCAACCTGTACTTCCTTGCGTTTTATCCGCAGCAGAATCTCTTGATTACGCCATATTCCTCTTGCACGCTTGATAAACGAGCGAATCAAACATACAGCTTTAGTCAGAGCGTATCCACGGGGAAGAGAAAGAATTTAATCGATTAATTAACGATACGAGACTAGAACTCTACCTGCAATCGTTGTTTCGTTTGCTCTACCACCCCATATTATTTCTTCTCTCTGTTTTCGCCTCACCGTGATTGTTTTTTCTGAGACAACGCGTCGACCGTTCATAGTGCCGTGTGAGTGCCTCAAGGGTGCGGCAAGTACTTCCGATTATCCACGATCGATATCATTCGTGAGGTCAAACCTCGAGAGATTCGACGCAAGCGAGGAAGCGAATTGTCTGGGAAACGGCATTTCACCGTGACTAAGCCGAATCATCCAATGCGAGCAATTCCCTGCTGATGAAGCTGTTAATTCTCCCAAGTTACAATTACCAATTCCTGGCACAGTAACGTGATTTGGTTGGAATGTCGAAATTAATGCAGCATCGATACCAATAATTTCATCGCCGCTCTACCTTCATCGCGATGTTTACAATTGTCGTACCCGGGTAACGAATGAAAACATTTTGCCTCCAAACGCGTCCTCCCTGTTTGTTTTGGTGATCTCGATTTGGTACGCAATGTAACTGACACTTTACACTTTGTTTACACTTCGCGACACGAGCCAGCCAGAGCACCACAAATGATTTACAATCAATCGAAATTGGTGAAGTTCGAATCATTGTAACGGAAAGGTTGGAGTACGCAGTTCGCCTATAGACAGATAGTGATTCCTGTAAGAGCTGCGACACTTTTTCTTAAGTAAGGGAATCATCGACTGTCGACAGAGAATCACCACGAGAATATCATTGGCTGAACAATTGGCGAGTAACACTTGGAAATCAAGCATCGTATCAGAGCCCTGTTCAAATGGCCCAAGGAATTTAACGGAAGGGATGTCCCGATGTCACGTCAGCCGAAAGTAGATCAAATGGACGAATGAACCCTCGAAGCGGCAAGGATATGTGCTCGACGTAATTCACCCGGGAATTAAGTATATTTGTTACGAGAGGTGAATGAAAATATTGATAATGGTTGTTTACTCGCGTGAAGCAAAACGACATTTCTATTCTAATTTTTCGTTTCGATGCGATTCCTGGCAATGATAATTTTATTTGCCGAATTAAAAAAATCAAGGAAGGAAAAGAGGAGAAATCAAGCTGAAAATAAGCAGCAACGCTCGTCAGCTCACCCATCTTCTTCTCTCTCTCTCTCTCTCTCTTTAGCCTCGAATGTAGAAAGAAAACAGACTTAAAAAAAAATCGTGGCAGACCTTTCCACAGGACACAGGATCATAAATTTCTATCATTCCTGAAAATTTTCCGCGTCCTTTGTTCTCTCCTCGCGCCGACCACAGGCTGGTAAACTCTTTCACACAATGACGAAAAAAAATGCCAAGAGAAAGGAACGTCGGGTTGGGGTAAGCGACAAACTTCTCTATCCTTTAATTAGATGCTTCTTTTTTAGTGCTTTCCGAACAAAGATTTATGCTCTGGCATGCTTTAGAGACTTTGGAGGCCTTCCGCCTTCTCGCTTGTCTCTCGCGAACGAGAGAAAAGAAATTGTTGAAAATTATTCGAGCTTCTTTGGACGTGCCAGAAGTCGTTCTCCGTGCGATCTGCATGCAAACTCCGCAGTCTACTGGCGCCACGTCTATCCAGGATCGTGGCTCAGCTTTTCGATTCGCTGAGACTCGCAGAAGGAGACGACAAGAACTACTCGTATTTTACCAAAGCAGAACACGAAAATCCAAGAAATTCATGGCCTACCAATCGCACAATTATAATTCGACGAAGTGTGTTTACGCGCGAATAAAATTCGCGGAATTTATCGTTCGGAAAATGTGACGTAAAATCTAACGAAAAAATTTAACGCATGTCCGTGCCAATTGCCACTACAAAAATGCAAACAACAAATTGAACTTTTGTAAGGGGTATATCCAGAACGAAGAATATGACAGGGCCACGAAGGCCCAAAATTATCCCCACCGAAACAGCCCTCGTTGAAAAATTCACAATCCAGAGACGGCAGTTCCTCTCGGGCAGTTTCACGGTTCGCAAATGTTGAATTTCAATAGTGAAATTCTTTTAACAAAGCACCTGTGTACAACATCACTCCACGATTTCCGAAATTTTTATTTCGCGAATTGTTAGAAACGAAACTTTTGTTTGATCCACGCGTTGACTTGTACCACTTAATCGAACAGTATCAGTAGTAAAGATCGAGTTAGATCGAACGTATCATTTTGTTAGGAGAAATTCTTTTCTGAAATTCAACGAGTGCGTTGCGTCCTTCGCCTGAATACCGCGAGTGTGCCAGATTGGATTCATCCCTTCTGGAGCGGAAATAAAGCCAGCTACGGCTACCGAGCGTATTCCAAGGCCAGCGTACAGCCGCCCATTGACAATGAGACAATCATTATCACCTGTGGGACGAAGCGCATGTAAGTAGAACAAAGGCACCCGCCGCAGGGCCATATTTATCTCGTCCAAGTTCAGGCCTCTCGCGGAGAATTCGATTGGAGCGTGCAGTCTCGATTACGCAAGAACGTACATGGTACGCGTGCTTTTGTTCCGCTCCGTTCGGCTGTGCTTCGATCAGAACACTCCTGCCAGGTGGCATTGTTTTAAAAGCCGGTGTCGCGAATGGAACCCGAGCTAGATGCAAGATGCATTCTTCGGTCTGTCAGATCTCTCTTCCACTCGACGACAAGACCGAAGCAAGATACTTCCAAAGAATCTCACACCAAAACTCACCCTGATCCAAGACGACCTTCTGCTTCTCGAGAATTCTTACCAGAGAAAATACTCATCTCTCTCGCGGAACTTTCCTCTGTAATTACACGAGATTGAGTCTTCCGAGAAGTTTACTGCGATTGGCCAGTCGTAAGGTACACCTCTTCTTTACTTCTTCCCCCTGTTCCATAGCGCTAGAGCTTCTCTCGAGGAAACGAACGAGCTCTGAAATTTACAGGGGACCAGGAGCCCGTGACCATCTACCCCCCGTATACGTGATATAGGTCGTTTCTCGGATCCTAATATCGCGAGACTATTAATCCTCGTGGAAGGTACACAACGTGGAGCAACTCGTGGTGATGGTGGTGGTGCGGTGGTGGTGACGACTCCTCCCTCCTCCCGGCAAAACTGTCAACTAACTTTGCTCGGGGCTCTAACTACCGCCATACGTTATGGTATCCGCAAGACACCCCCCTACGTTACGTCTCTCGTGGAACCGGCGTGTCTAGTAGTTGCTGGTGGAGGGTGAGCTCGTCAAAACGGTCAGACGGTCAGTGAAGATACACAACGGGGGTGTAGAGTGAAGTTAGCGTTTCGCGGCAGGCCAAGAAATTCGATTATCTCGTGTTTCGATTCCCAGAAACTAGGAACAACTTCAGTTTGAGTCCCGTGAGAGTGATGTACGAGTTGATTATTGGCTATTCACAAGTGTAATCTCTTTTTTTTCTTCAGTTGAGAAAAGTAGCCTTTTTTCGGGTTCTGACAAAAATGTCTCTACGCTCTCCAGCTCTTACGTGCACTCGACACTCGAGGAAGTTGGCACGCGACTCAAAGGATCTGCGGATTAACCCACGCTTCTCACCGAACTGATTATACGCGCGACCTGTCGATTGCACAAAGTAAACAGGGCCCCGCGCCCGCGAGCACAGCCACTTCTCGCCGGAGTCGGCACACAAGGAACAATTTGTGTTTTCGGATTTCCGGCAAGCTTTGAAAGGCAAAAAGAAGATGGGGAGAGAAGAGGATAGTTCTCTTTTCGCTCGTTTTCCTTTTAGCCAAGAGTCGCTATTCACGTCTCTTTTCGTTCACTTCGTGTGAAATGCACTCCTACAATCTTTGCCTTTGTGCCGAACGGGGGATAGGCGAAGGCTTTGTTTCGGGCAATTTACTTAGCAGCAGGAGACAGCGTGGCAGAAGTCGTTTAGGAATAAAAATACACGAGTGGAAAAAGAAGGCACGAGACAGACATTAACAAGGTCGAAATTATTAATCGATTCATTAAAAACGGAGACACACCGACGAAGCGGAGAGCAGAGATTATTCGCAATTAAAATTTTACTCATGCGCGAGCAGATTCCAATAATCGGGGAATTAATAACTCTACGGTCAGCTTATATTTTAAAGGAAGCAGTAATTTTCAAACGGAATTGAAAAGCATTCGGAGTACGATGGAACAATGGTTTCATCTTTCTTTCGCGTTATTAATTTCGTAATGATTTCGCAAAGCTTCACCGACATAATGCAACCTCTGGAAGAGAAGAATTGCGTTGACTCTATAGGAAGATGTATTCGATCCAATCAATATCGTGGATATGATTGGTTCGACGTAGCGTTGTCTCTTAGATGATAGATTAAGCATGCTAGTAGCCGCCTTCAAAGAGGAAAGACTTGGCCCTTGGGATTACGGGCACTCCATGAAAACTAACGTTCGATCCTACATATACCGTTCGCAAAACTGTTCTAGCTTTTCGCAAAGATTATTCTCTCAAATTCCAAAGCGAATTTTCCTTGCATTGACTTTCGACTTTCTCAATTCAAATTCTTCCATTCGCGTTGAAATTTTCTGTTTTACCTCCTCCGTTAAGATTCTTGCGTGTCGCACTAGGGTGGATTCTCGTGCGTTCTTATCGCCCCTGTAGCCAGTCTGCGAACGTCGGTTTTCACGGTTTACATACAGTAGATCCCGCGGTTTACACGCTAGAACGTGAGATAAATCAGAGCGATAAGAGCTCCTTTCTTCACGCTCGCCTCGCACCTCGCGGGGGTTAAACTTACGCGGATGCCACGGGTACGCGGCATGTTTCTAAACATTTTTCACAAGCCCCCCTGCTAAATCTCTCGTTTACTCCGTTCTCACGGCAGCTTGCAAATCCATCGATTCGCGAGGCCGAGCGCTTCTTTGAAATGTTGTGAAACTTTTCGTGGATTTCTCAGCGGCGCCACCCATTGATCTTTCACGATTTTACGATGAAACAACTCCTTCATTCCACTCTTTGGAAGCTCGACCGTAGAGAGCTCGTCCGCGAGCGAACCACGGAAAATAATAAGAGGATAATACGAGATAATACGAGATTCGCGTATTCTCCGAGTACACCGAACTGGGCAAGCTCAATTCCGGGGCCACGGAAAGTTCGCGAACTCCTCTTCCTTCCTTCCTCGCGTGTGTGTGCGCGCGCGCGCGTGTGGCTTAAGGAAACTCTTGGGCCGTCACCGATAACCCGAGAACAAGGCGAATCCATAAGCTCCGAATGGCCGGACAAGACCGCCGAAACTACTAGCGTGTACCAAAGCGTGTCTACAAGCTCTTAACAATTACACCGATGCTTGTGAAAGAATGACAAAGGCCACGAAGGTTGATGCGTGCTCGCCTTGGCAAGCGGTGGAAACACACACGACGAACGCAATCGTCCCGCGCTTCTCCCGCACGATGAGGTACAAAGCACCCGGTGGAACAACAAGAGTACTCCTCCGTGGTGCGCACAAAGCGCGAAAATGCTTCAGCTGCGAGGAATGGTAAGAAACTTCCTTTCTCCACTTGCAACGTACAACGGAGCAAGAGATTTTATGAGTCGCAGCAGGTAATCAAAGGGAACTCTAAATCCACTTTCTGCGAAGCGCGCGCGCCCACCTAGCCGAAGCAACGTGAATATTTTATTAAGCAAAATCTTCCGTCAAAAACTACCGTGCAGCGAAATACACTTTATCCGAAGAATTCGAGAAGATCGCATTATCGTTCGGGCGACTGGAGTGAGAGACCCGCTCGTAAATTCAAACTTCGATCTTTCCCTTCACAAAGTAAAGGAGTGTATCCGCGTAAGATTCTCACGAACCGCGAGGGCAAACGTGAACGGGCGAAGGTTTACGATGCCTTCGAACGTAAGAAATGTAACGATGCTAACTTTCGTCTAACGCACTTCCGATTCTACCCGTACCTCCAACGATTTCCTTCTCCTTCTCTCTCTCTCTCATAAGGAAACTCGGCCTCGTCAGATTTTCCTTTAAATTTACGTCGGATCTAACGTAAAAATTGCGACGATGTTAAGCTTCATCGAGCGCAATTCTGATTCCACGCGAGCCGTCCCTCTCTCGCTCATAAAGAAACTCGGCCTCGTCGCATTTTCCTTTAGATTTACGACGCATCTAATGTAAAGAAACGCGACGATGTCAAGCTTCATCGAACGCCCTTCCGACTCCGCGCACATCGTCCTTTGATTTCCTCCTTCTCATCCACATACGGAAACGCGACCGCATCTTATTTCTCTTTTTACGACATCCTCCACGCTCGTAAATTTAAGCATCGACTTATCGAGTGACGGGGGGTCCTGCTGGAAAAGATCACCAGCTTTCTGTCTCTCTCTCGGAAGGGGGTAACGCCAAGGAGGAATATATCCACCGACGGATCACGATGGAAGTATCGTCGTGGAAGAAACGCGTGCGAGAAGTAGTCATGCGAGGGCGTGAGTGAGCACCCACGCGACCCACACCGAAATAGTCGAGGCCCCTTCGTTGGGCATGCGGATTCGTCGAAATGTCACAAAGTGTTTAATTCGTCCGAGGTATCTCCTCAAGCCGAGAATAGGCCGCCTTAAGAATGCAATCGGCCAATTATTTTTATACGTCAACGACCGGCGCGTACGAGGAAGCGCGACGACGCGCCTTAATTTTTCATTTAACCGAGTGAACGGCGCTGGTGCGCCCCACGAGGATGACCGCGCGACACTTTTGGCAGGCCACGAACACGCGGCACCCGCTCGGTGTTTAATTTGGTGCCGCTGATTAAAAACGGGCGGTCCGCTCGTGGTTTTCGCGCGTCCACTCCGAGACCCTTTAACATTCCGCGAGTCTCCTCTCGTTGCTCGTAAACGGCATCGACCAAAGTGACGTTTCTCTCTTGGAAAAGCACGGACAAGCTCGAAAAGCAAACACACGGTTGGCGAAGGGCTCGTGTAATTTGGAAACACACGGACGGCTCGAGACGTTCGCTCGAACTCACGGGACAAAAGTTACTGCGTACGGAGTATGTAATTGAATTGTCGTCCGATTCGAAAGCAGGTTGGAAACAATCGTGGCACGTTGTGGTCCCTCGTGAAAATTCCCCGGTGAGAGGTGGTCATTTGCTCGTGCGCTTTCTCCAGCGAAGACTCTAATTAATTGATTCCTATTTTAAATTAGAAAAACAGTCCAGTGGTGAGAAGGCATTGGTAAGCGAAATTTTATCGAGGAGCGCATTGCACGCGACAGCTTCACGAGCTTGGCTAATGACTACCGTGGATCGCGTTTAACGTAAAATAATTCAAGGAAAAATGTTCGAGTCCCCAGGACGGGCGCAAAGAGTTCGAGCGATAAGGCTTGCTCTTGGCACGTGACACCTAAGAGCCCACTATCCTTCCTCTCTGGAGGGTGCATCGTTGCGCACTTCGTGCGCCCTCCGGATCGAAATCTCCTGTACGTGGCAGTAATTACGCTTTCTGCGACAGACAGGTATGGCGGAGAGGATCCGGTGACACTCGAGAGGTACCATAGTGATACCTTAATTTCATCGAGGTAAATCGACGAGCACGAGTGAGCTCTCGCTTACTCGAGTTAAATTTAAACGCTAGAGGAAAGGAATCTCGATGGAACTGAAAAACTGGAGAAGGGCAAGCTTCGTCGGTTTGTCGAAGCGAGAGTTCGTCGTAACCACGGAGAAACGAAAAACTCTTCCATCTACCCTGGAAATTTCTCTCGTCACGACCTATGCTAACGGTGAGGCATGCGTGGCGCGTGACATCGACGATAATTGGTCCCGGAAAATTCGCGGTTCGTTCCACCCTGCGTCCTCGGCGGGGAGAGACGAACGAGCGGCAGCCGTTGGACCTGACGAGCCAAAGGGGTGGAAAAGGGGGACATGGCACGGGGTAATTAGCGAGAGAGGAGGAAAGCGGAGAGTTTGCGGGGTGGAAAGAGAGAAACTTACCGCATATCTGTGCGAATGGAACACGTTCGGCTTTTGCGGTAGGTTGGTGTGCGCGTATCACGTGAGCCGGGCGTATCCGCTCGTCATATCCATCCAAAACGCACTCGCGACGGCGATCGGTCTCACTGCCAGCTCGTCTTCCAATCTAGTCGCACCGATTCCTCTCCTTCTCCCTTCCAATCCTCCTCTCTTCCCTCTTGCACTTTCTCGTCGAAGGAACCCTCGTTCCTCCGTTACACCTGCCACCCACCTTCACCCCTCACCCGTTCCTTCTCCTTCTATACTCTGCCACTCGCTCGAGTACTCTTCTTGCCGATCCGCCGATTATTTTTGGTCCACCTCTCTCCTTCCTTCGATCCACCTGTCTACCAGGCGATGATAGCGCGAGCCCGGAATTTCTTTTTTCTTATATACATATATATGTATATATATTCCGAGATGGCTCGGGTATTATCGGATCCTTGACATCGGGTTCCTGAGTCGACGAAGCAACCTCGGTCGCGTAGAATAAAATGCTCGATGCACAAGGAACACAAGGGTACGAGGGAATTCTTTCTTGCCTTGTCGAACGTCCGTCGGATTTTTGGTCTTCCGCTCCTCTTCTTTCTCCTTCGATGCGCTCGAATCTCTCGTTCCTCCTTTATTCTCTGCTTCTTTATGTTACACTACTCGCCTCTCTATCTCTATCTCCTCCACTTTTTACCCGAACACCTTCCTTATCCCTTCGTTTAAAGAACCGCGAGGCGTTTCTTCTGCCGCACCACCACCACCGGATCGGAGCACCCACTAAACCGCCAAGACGAAGCACCACCACCGCGGAGCACCACCAACGAGCGAGAGTAGCACACACACTCTGCGGAGAGAAGGCAGAACCGCTACTAAGAGAGCGGAGCAGAGAGGAGAGGAGAGGAGAGGAGAGAGCACCGCCGTGCGAGTCGCTCACTCGCTCGCTCACTCGTCTAGTCCGGCGCTCGCGCCTCGTGTAAAACTTATAAATAGATATCTGGGTGCGTGTAGATTATATTTATATGTGCGTAAGAGCTGAGCCTGTGTGGAAGCAGACGTTGGGTTGAGATCTCGCGCGTTAACAATCGCGCCCGATCCATTTCATTTTCGTCTGTTAAAAATGTAAAACGCGAAGAAGGATAAGAGGATGCGTTCTCGATACGATTGAAATTAAACGATCGACGGCAAAGATGTAAAGGAACTCGGAGAGTGGTAGAAAGCTCGCGAGCTGATCGAGAGAGAATCTATAAGAGGATCCAAGAAGCCGAGGAATAAATTTCTGGAGAACCTCGGAGAAGAAGGAAAAAAGGAAAAGCGAAAGGCACGGATAATTCTCCACCCTGCTTGCTGTATCCGGACAACGTCAGGCCCGATTTGCGAGGCACACGAGGGCGGTGGATCGCGGCAACGTGAGCGTGGACGAAAGGGTGAGAGAGAACGAGAGAAGGGGAACTCTTGTCATGAGAAAGTAGGAAAGCACGAGAGAGACGGCAAAGAGGAGAAGCGGTACAAAGCGGAATGCATGGGGATCAATCGACTCTCCGCTCGACTCTTCCGCCTCCTTCTCCTCCACGGTTCCCTGCATCCCCCACGAAAATTGGCCGCACGCATCGACGCGGCACTCCTCCCACCCCCCGTTACATTTTTCCGCCCCTTTTCTACTCCGAATGCCACGCGGAAGAGAAGACTCGCGTCCAGGCCCTTCTCCACTTCGTACCTCATCACCGTTCCTTCCCTTATCGCGCTAGCTTTATCAGTCCATTCGACCATCAATGGATCTATATTCCCTCGGTTATCATCCCCCTTCTTCTTCCACCCTTCGCGAGTCCTCTCTCACCCTCTGGCGCTCTCTCCTTCGCAAACACGCTCTACAACGTCACAGTACCCTTCTCTCTATCCCCGCCTCTCCTTCGATTCTTCGCCACGGGCAGTGCTCTCTCCCGGCACTATATATACATATCCTTCCTCCTGCTCTCTCGCGTTCTTCTTGCGCGCTCAAACATCCGCCGTTCTCTGGCCTATAGAACTCTATAGAACGACAATGGCACGTCTGCTCCGAGGAGCAAAGATCTCGATCCTCTCTCCTCCTTTTTTCGTTCTCCCCTCTCTCTCTCTCTCTCTCTCTCTCTCTTCCTCTATTCAAGAAGACACAAACGAAGAAAAGCAAAAGAGAAAGAACACGCACGCGTGCCACGCGGGGGTGCTTACTCTCTTGCCGATGTCACTCAGGGACGTACCTCTCGCGTGAAGCCACGGGGTGGAAAAAAGGCGAGGCACCCTCTCTTACTCTCTCTTACTCTCTCTTACTCTCTCACACACTCTCTCACACTCTCTCTCTCTCTCTCTCTTTCTCTCTAACCACCCACCCACCCTCTCCTTCTTTCTTGCACCCACACTCGAACCGAACGCGCCGCGACGGATCGACGACGAGGCGTCAGAGGCGACGGGGACGGCCACGACGTCGAGGACGACGACGAGGACGAGGACGACGACGACGACGGCGGCACACGACACGCTCGACTCGACGATACGCCGCCGGCTCCGACGCCAGCGACGCCTGGCGTCGCGACGCCCCGTCCCCCTCCACCTATCCACCCAGCTCCGACATTACGCGCGAGCCGGCACGCAGGCTCGTGTGCGTGCGCGCAACGAGTGTGCGCGCGCTAAAGCGAAAGGGGATGAGGGTGAGCAGGAAGAGAGACACGAAGGAGGTTACTACTAGCATCGGGCACAGGGGAGGACCTAACCTCTTGCGCGTACCATCGAGATGAGAGAACGGCGTCGACGCGCCGGAGGCGGCGCGCTCCGAAAAAAGGGTGAGGATAGATGGGTGAGGGGTGGTAAAGCCCCTCCAGTGGAAAATAATTGCTGGCTTCTTCTCTTGCGTATTATTCGTAGAGGAGAAAAGGTACCTGGGTCCTGCAGAATTTTTAGGTGGAAGGATGGGTTAAGGTGGGAAGATGCAGAAGGGATTGATTCGATAAGGATTAAAGAGCCGATTTTCGTCCGATTGTTTTATGAAGATTCGAGAAAAGGGCCTTTGATCTTTTTGGGTTTTTTTGTTGCTTGTTTGTTTTTGTTTTTTCTTTTTTTTTTTTAGTGGTTAATTGCTAATCGATGAAACGAATTATCGGTGAAATGCGAGATGGTACTAAGAGCGAGAGTCGAGGCGTTCATTTTTGATGGTGAAACATCACGTGGATTTTATTATCGGTGGTGAGAATATATAAAGTAATTAGTGCCACTGGTACGCTTCAGGTTAGTCGGCCGCGTGCTCGTACGAGCGAGAACCCCGTATAAAGTTTTACGGGTGGGATCGACGCTTCGTTGGGACGAGCATTCGAGTATCATGCCTTGGGGAAATTAGAATAAAACGTGGATCAAAGAGTGTGCGCGTCGCCGTTTTTTCCACTCGTCGCGGCCACAATTGGCTAACTGGAACGCAGCTAAATGGCATCCGCACGCTTTGTAAATTTTTCCTGGTATGCGAGCGAGGATTAATCATATTAGATGACAACCTAATCATCATTAGGATTCATTTGAAATCTTTTCTTCGCCGTAAACGTGAGGAGCACGTCGTTCGAGAATGCTCGATTCCGAGATGGAAGAATCGTCGGGGAATAAATTCTCCTTAGGCGTTCGAAGTTGGTCGTGAGGTGTCCCGAAGGTTGTAAGGATGATTTACGCGGCTGGTTTCATCTTGTGGGATAAGGCGCGCGTGTGCTCTTTTTGAATATATGAAGGAGAGAAGGCACCTTGGCTACCGGAGCTGCCTTCGTACTTGTAGGAATGATCCTCCGCGTGCATTTACTCGTGAAGAATAACGGACGCATATAGGTCACTTCTCCCTCTAGATATGTGTCACACACTCGCACAGTAGTGCGCTAAGGCTCACGCGTCGAAGCCCACGTCCTTGTCCCTAGCTCTCTCTCTCCTTCTTTTTCCTTCCCTCCCACTTTTCCTCTCTCCGCACGTATTTATAAGATCGTGTTGAATAGGACGCGTAGTCGTACGAAAATTACATTCCGAGGGATCGCATGAATTATGTAAGACATTGGATCTTCGTGCAAGTTGTAAGATCGTGATTGCTAATTGGGGTCGTTTGATTAATTATATTTCAAATCTTGTACCCCTTGTTACGATAAGAGAATGGTCGGAGTATGATTAAACGTTCACAAATAAGTAGACTATGCACGATGCGATGATCTAATAATGGTAAAGAGAATTAGTTGTAGGATCGTTGGGTCGTTTGTTTGGAGGAAGTTGTCGCGTAGGTGAGAGAATGTTTTTATTTTAAAACATGGAAATGCGCCGCGCTTGGCTATGTGGCGCCATCAGGCGGACGACCCTTTAGTTAGGAATGGGTTATAAAAAAAAATGTGATAAAACAGTTTCCACGGTGTGATGCATCTCCTCGTATAACACTTGGCACTAATGGGCCGTGCAAGTGAATTTTAATATTCGATCGCGTTTGGAAATGAATTTTTGTCCGCATAAAAGAAAAGCGAGCCTTCGCCACTATTATCTATAATTAACGGCCAGTTTACCCGCAGAACCTTATTCTATTCTTAAACTGTTCCACCGAAGAAAAGATAAACCGGGGTTACTGAGGGCCTGTGTTTTATTTATATAATCTCCTCTGTCTGACTATATTTATATATCGCTTCGAAACCGTTGTCTTTCGGAGACTACAAATAAAGTATCACCACGTGGATAAAAATATACAAAAAATTTGAAGCAAACGACTCACGTATTCGTATGTGATTTATATTCGTTTATAGTAAACAATAAACTGTAGGCCGAAGTTAAATATCTCGTTGAAAACGGTATAGGAGCTCGTATACTTCGTAAGAAACTTCATTCACGTTCGAGCAAGTATACCTAATGCGAGATTTCAACACCGTTAAAGATATCTATACACTAAATGACGCCGTACTAAATACGTATATGCCGATACTTAAAGGGATCGTAGAAATTCAAAAATCGTGTCTTTGATATTTGGCAGAAAGCTGCTGCATTCGGAGTACGTTAAATCATATTTAACGGAATCGGAGCGACCTAACCTAAATAGATCACGCGTGCCAGATAGATCTAAATGATGTTGAATAAGAGGAAGTGAAACGTGGACCACATGTGACGCCTTCCAAATGTATATTCTCAAATAACAAAGCTACGATCACGGAACATCGAACAAAGGTATTCGCGTATACATAGACGGTATCTGCAAATTTTCAAGGTCTCGATAGAAGTCTCGGCTTGGCCGGAAAGGGGAGGCGCGAAAATCGGAATGTTTATTTAGAATAAGATTTCCAGGCGTCCCCAAGGCGTTTTCCGGCTGGAGCGAAAAAAGTGTTAAAATTAAACCTGAAACGATTAGCGGATGCGATTTGGAATTTCCGGCGTGTTCCGACAGATTTGCGACTCCTATTGGTAAAGATGGCGACAGCCTAACAGAACTGGCCAATGGCGGCAAACCTTGAGGCGTAGAAGGAATCGGAAACTGTTGCTGCCTCTCTTTCCTTCGGTCGTAAGCCGGCACCGGTTCACCATAAGAACTAACTGTGACGCGTGCCAACTGCTCCGAAATTATTCTGGTGCGCAGTACATCATTAGTCTTGCTTGGTCTTTTCGTTTCGGCTAATCCCGTTTATTTCGTGGCGCGATTTTTGCAGTAAGCGTACGCGAAAACGATGGCGGCTGTCGAGTGTTACCAGAATCAGGCTCAAGGCGAGAGCACCGGACAGGGTCAACAGCAGCAGCAAGCCACAGCCGGAATTCCGGGCAAAGATGACGAGCGTAAACTTTTCGTTGGCGGTCTATCACGTACCACCACCGACAAAGAGCTCCGCGACCATTTCGGCAAATTTGGGGAGATCGAAAGCATTTCGGTAAAGATTGACCCATACACCGGCGTTTCCCGGGGTTTTGCCTTCATGGTTTTCACGAATCCAAAAACGATCGACAAGCTTCTGGCCTCGGGCGAACATTATATCAACAAACGTAAGGTCAGTAGTACAAACAGTGCAAAGGTCATGTACCGAAAATTATATTCTATATTGGAGTCGTTTTTTCTAAACCGAATTCAACTCTCTCGAAATTCCAACCTTGGCATTACGAATACCGAAACGTGACCTATATAATAGTTAGTTATCGTACGGTGTTTCTAGATTATGAAATATTACTCCGATTTTGATGTAGACGTAGACCGCGTTGTAGCATACTCGATTACGTTCTAAGAAAACACGGCAAGAGGAGCTAATATAAGGATACATTGTAGTTTGTGTGTTAATACGCCGTGCGATGTAAAACTTTGTTTCATTATTGTAAAGGTGGATCCAAAACGAGTTAGCAAGAAAACGCAACACGGCAAGATATTCGTAGGTGGCCTTACTCCAGAAATAACGGACGAAGATATTAAGTCTTATTTCGGTCAATATGGTACTATCGTTGAATTACAAGCACCATTCGACAAGATAAAAAATCAGCGAAAAGGATTCTGCTTTATAACATTCGATTCGAAGGAAGTTGTGTACAAACTACTTAAAACTCCAAAGCAAACCATCAACGGTAAAGAGGTAGATGTAAAAAAAGTGAAAGTTAATCCAGATCCAAGAGGGCAGGGATTCTGGGGACCAGGGTATGGTTACGGTTATGGAGGAGGTTATGGTTACATTCCCGAATATTGCAATGGTTACCAAGGAGGTTACGATGATATGTATGCAAATTATGATTATTCGGGATACGACGGATACGACAACATGGGATACTCACAGGGTAAACCTAGAGGAGGAAATGGTCAAGGACCGCGTCAATTTCAGAGACATCAACCATATTAAATACAGGTTATGTGAATCCTATGTACACTCAAAATTTGGTGATAACACGAGAGTATAGTAGGGAATAGACCAACTTTATCTAGATACAGTCCGAGACTGAATCATGGGGATTAGGGAAAGATGAGGTATAAACTTTTACCCATTCCCTAAATTTTCTAAACTTCATATGTCGCGCCTGTACGATACTAGGTAACTTTGTGTACATTTGTTAAAAACAAAAAAATGATTCCTCCCACTGGTTTGGAGTAATTATGGTGTGATCTATGTAAAAGAATCGTGTCTTTTACTATATATTGCATATTTCATCTTCTACAACGTGAAATAGTGTCAAGAATTAATGCTTTTGCATTTTCTTATGCAATGACAAGACTTGTGGCACGGGATCATCGGAGAATTGTTTTACTTGAATTCTCTATGAATATACGGATACGTGAAAGGCTTTTCTTTATGTATTTAAGGCATGACAATGTTGAATTAGCAAAAATGGCATAATCGATAACATTCATATTAGTATGTATGTATCTAACAGAGATTTCAAGTAGAAGGTGATTCAATCCTGTCTTCTTGTTATTCATGATTCTTAATACTAACGTGTATATCTAATAATTTAATACTCTAATTACACTTTAGGGTCTTAAGTTGCATTATTCAAGTATTCTTCATTATGTGCTTGGTGTTATTCTTACTAAAGAAATGATGTATAGTTTGCATTAAGTTTTCAGATCGATGAACAATTTTAGTTTTGCAATCACTTATCCGTTATAACTGATACTGAACAATAAATCTACAACAACCTATTATTCAAGGACCAATGGTTCAGGCTGCTAGTAAAAAAAAAATACTTCTTCCTCATAAAAATACAACTTAGACATATTCTCATCTAATTGTTTATAATCTATGATTAAGACCTGTAACTTATATAATTCTTAAGATATTGTGAAGAAAATACATATGTGCATGTATGTATATGAGCATATACATATCTATGCATGTGTGTGCATAAATTAGTATATAATAATTTAGAAGATAGGTAAAAAAATATTTCAAAAAAGTATATAATTAAAATATGAACATCCTGGGTACATACGTAAGAGGTACATGAGCCACAAGGTACATGAAATACTTTCAGGGTTAGTAGAGCTACTTTTTGATAAATCATTGTACCACTAATAAGCATAACATACAAACAAATGAAACTGAAGTTCATTTATGAATATACGAAACATATATAGCATTGTATTACTACTTTTACTGGACCTTCAACGAACATGTTTGTCATTGTGTAATTCAATTATTTCTTTAAAAGGTAGATTTCCATAAAATCATTACAATCATGAAACATGGCATTTCAACAATAGTAGCACTACTGAGTGCTCGGTACTCTGTAAAAATCTAACGAATATGGCGAAAATGATGGCAACTATATCTACAAAGTGTGAACAAAATAGTAAAGATTTTCTTGCAACACTGGAATAACAGAATGTTTAAGGCAGTAACCGACAAGAAAATATAATAGTCCAGGCTACTTTGACATTTCTTTCGCCGTTGTATTGAGTAGCAGTTCCTGTTAAAATACACAAAGACTGCACTTCATATCGGGAAAAGACTGTTAATACGTAGCGTATCATTTGATATGATACAAACTCTAGAAAATCTGACAACAAATTGTATTGTGGTATTCCTGACTTGAAAATTGAAAAACAATAACATAATTGTAGAAAATGTAGATACAACATTGTGGGACTACATTTAGATACATCGAAATTGTATTCTATACAAGGCTGATAAAGCTTTAAACATTCAAAAGTTTTTCTCAGACGTTACAAAAGTATCAACAGTTTGGCTTAAAGATAGTTTCATCACGATTGACTAAGCTTAACGTAAAATTGTTCTCTTCAAAGAAAGGTTTAAGCCAAGCTACGTATGCTTTTGAAATTAAATCTGTATACTGTGTATACCATATTTGCTGCGTGTGAAGAAAAATATATATAAAAAAGAAAGGACAGAGTGTGGAATTAAAGGAAATAACACAGATATTTTGTTACTATTAATTACTATTCGCCTGTTTCACCCATGACACAGTGTATATTTTAATTATAGCAAAAAATAAAATGCCCATTATTTGAAATATCTCTTATTATTAATCTTCTTATTATTAAGAATTAGTTTTATTTAATTATTTTAATTCTACGTAGCGAAAGAAGGAAATCCAATTTTTGTCAGCCTGAATAATCTATTATGGAAATTCTACTTTTCTTACAAAAATATATTAATGAAACATTTTATGCACAATTACCCATTAAATTAAATGATGAAACTGCTTTGTATTTAGAAACTTCTAATGTTTTTTCCCGAATTGTAATATATACAATGTATTCATTCATTATGTTATATGTACAAACATCTCCAGTGATAGAAATACGAGGGAAAGTCGATAAGAGGAATATTATATTTGTTTACGTAATTAGCATAAGGGATAAGATGAGATGTATTATAGTCTTATCGTGAAATCATATTCCAGTTTTTGAATGATCTCTACGAATGCGTCATCCGTTGATATTTCATCTTGAAAAGTGCAAATGACAAATGGCGCAAAAAAATATATCTAATCCATGTACCGTTTAACAATGCGTTAGCATTAGACGTTAGATACAAGTAAACACTTTTTATGAAATCATTATTGCATTTTGATGATAAGCAAATTACTAATAATCGCACATAATTCACGAGCTATATTACGTCTAATTTCAGTACACATGGTATGCTATCATATGCTATGCCTTGCTATGCCTCCAAGTGCAGAAAGTGACCGGCGGGTGCTGGCGACGACGCAACCGCAACGGTGGCGCAATTTTCTGCAAAGATCAGTGTTACCAAACGTATGATCTTGATTTGATCGCACAAGTACAATCATTTCTGCGTTGGTACGATGTACGATCCAAGAGCTCCGGATTGGACGCAAGAGTATGATAATTGGCCAGGTGCCTTTATAACTCATAATCTTAAATCAAAATCTAATTAACATCTAGAAAGTGAATTATAAATAAATGAAATTTAAGAGATAAGATAAAGTGGCTGGTAACGTATATAAAAACTTTGGCACTTCTTAACACTTGCCAACGCCATTAGGCATTGCAGTTAGTGACCTAACCTAACCATTAAAGTAATATTTATAACATATTTCTAAAGAGATTGATACGTACACCGGCTAAAATTCCGGTTCGAAAAGTTTCTACGATTTAAATATTCGTCGATAAAAAAATGCCACATTGTACGCAAAATGTAAGATGTAGGATAATTCCAACGAGAGTACGATCATTTTCGATTGGTGGTACGATCTTGAGGAACGTAGAGGTTGGCAACGCTGGTGAACATGCCTCAAGCCTGGCAATGGCAGTTGCATGGGTGTAATCACACAGCCGAACAGCTGCATTGTCATCGCATTGCTTTGCATTGTTTTGCATGGGAGAGTGTAGTGTCGGGAGAACGAGGAAAAGCGATCCGCTACTGCGTCTAATTTAAAATTGGTACGAGTACAGCCGCGGGTCATGCTGCTTCGTCGGTTACGAAAGTTCGTAATGTAGCCTCTTCCATAGAGAAAATTGCTCGGCTCGTTTATTCGTCATCGATGCATCTCAGGAATTTTCAAAGCATTTGTCGGAGCGGCTCCGCACTTTGATCGTATGAAGTCATCATCGTCGCTGTCATAATTACCATCGCGGTTGTCCCGTGTCGTCGGTGTCCCCGTTTAATGTTCCCCCGTAGACCGTCTTTATCATAATTTTTCTAAAGTGCCTTTTCTCGTATTTGGGTTTACTGTATCAATCGCAAATTGAACGGCCGCACAATCGTCTAACGAAGGCGTCGAAGTATCCATGCGACGTATATCCTTGGTAAGTTCCATCATTTCTCATCTAAATGCATCGCGAGATGCACAGCTAGTTATGCCACATGGAAATTTCCATGGACGATCGTGTACCTGAGTACCCTGTATTGTTTATTTGTTGATTTCCCCCGCCTATCGCAACTCACTTCACGTTGCTCTTTACGCGATCGTTCATCAGTACTCGTGTGCGCGAATAATCTTCCTGTAATAAAGGTGCGGTTACACTACTTACTCGTGCTTATGCGCTCGTAGCTACTCGCGGCTTGTGTACAATGTGGTGGACTATGCGCGTTTCGACTACCTTTTCTTTCATTCATCGACTCCGGGCAGAGGCTTGCGCGAACTCGATAGGCGCCGAGCGTGGCTCGTGAGGCCGTCCACATTGGAAAAGCCGCGAGTATGAGCTCCTAGCATGAGCAGGGTAACCGCACCTTTAATGGATCTGGCTCGTCGCACGAGTAACGCTTCTCCTCCGACTTTGCCAATTAAGTCAGCATGAAAACTTTAACGAAGATATCAATAACAATAGATTCACTCGAGAAGAATAGTATGGCAGAATTGTCATCGTGTTGTAATTGTTACAGAATTCACTTGCATTAACATAACCATCGCCGATAAGTGTTTCTACAAACACGATTTAATCATACTTATGAAAATCAACGACAGGTATGCTTCGGTAGTTAAACGTAATTTTCACGATAAACCGAAATTATTGACGGATGGACGAAGTTTTCATATCAAAGGTAACAAACAATTACAAAAAATCGTTATAGTCTTTAATATAAAATTAATCTAATAACACTGTTCTTTAAGATAATTACTTTAGTACAGCTGCTTTACATTTGGTCTGGTAAATGTAGACACGGTTAGTATATTTTTATTATATCTACATTACAGAAATGAGTGGGATAATTAATACAAAAGTACGTGGTGTCTGTTAGACATAACTTTACGAGGCAGTTGAATTTCAGTGGTAAAAGCTATTCTACCTTGGCGTAAAGTCTCGACGTTAAACATGTCTCAGTTGAACATTACCACGGGAAAAAAAGGGAGGGGTGTTGCTAGTACTTCATCATCCGCTGCATCAGCATTAAGTAGCTCGACCGATTTAGCGAGCCTCTTCGAATGTCCTGTCTGTTTTGACTATGTGCTACCGCCTATTTTACAATGTCAAAGTGGGCATCTTGTTTGTAGTACTTGCCGACCAAAACTTAACTGCTGTCCAACTTGCAGAGGCCCTTTAGGTACTTTATATTCAATAATTACTGTGATAATTAAGTATGTAACGCATATCTAATTTGAAATAATAATATTTACATAAGATATCATCTACAATTTACCTAGATCTTCAGATAAGATAACTACTTCCTATGTCACGTGTCTAGGTAATATTCGAAACTTAGCTATGGAAAAAGTAGCGAGTAATGTAATATTTCCTTGCAAATATTCGATTAGTGGTTGTACAGTATCTTTAGTACATACGAAGAAAGCAGATCACGAGGATGCATGTGAGTTCCGTCCATACAGTTGTCCCTGCCCAGGTGGTTCTTGCAAATGGCAAGGACCGCTTGAACAAGTAATGCCCCATCTAGTTATGAGTCATAAAAGTATTACGATTCTTCAAGGTAAGATACTCTATTCGATTAAAGGGTGTAAAACTACTTGTGTACAATAGTCTATATGAAAATCTCTTTGTAGGAGAAGATATTGTTTTTCTGGCAACTGATATTTATCTACCTGGAGCTGTGGACTGGGTAATGATGCAGTCCTGTTTTGGTCATCATTTTATGTTAGTTCTCGAAAAACAAGAAAAATATGACGGATATCAACAATTTTTTGCGATAGTCCAACTCATCGGTTCAAAAAAACAAGCAGAGGCCTTTCTTTACAGGTAACTATCGCGACTGTATATGAAACTATTTGCATCCGCCAGAAGGTAACTATTTATGTTTTTACTTACTAGACTGGAGTTGAATGGGCACCCGAGACGTCTGACATGGGAAGCTATGCCACGTTCTATACACGAAGGTGTCTCGTCTGCAATTTTAAATTCAGACTGCCTTGTATTTGATTCCTCCATTGCTCAGTTATTCGCTGATACTGGAAACTTAGGAATTAATGTCACAATTTCTATGGTCGAAGAAAACCAGAAAAAGCAGTTTGAAATGATTTAGACATATCGAGCAGTCTTTTGATTTGAGCCAGAACGAGGCATTGAGGATTGCCCGCTATGCACGCATGTTTTTGTATGTTACCACAGATGAATATTAGCAATATGGGTATTAGTATACCTTTAGAATGTGCTAAGAAAGCGCTGCATTCAGACACTCAGTTACAGAACATCTGTGTAGAAGCTTTAAAGTGTACTTATATGTGATATTACCAACTACAACAAAAACACGATGAAACAACCATTTTTTATATTTTCAGTATAACTTTAAAGCTTTGGCTCTGAGTAAACAAATCTAATTCCAGAAAGTACCTGACACCCGTTGCGCGCTTTGTCACATTCTCTTAGTCATGTTTCATCAAATTGAAGCTTAACAGTGGTCTGTATGTTGTAAAAACATCACATTATCTGACTTTCCATCATAACATCACATTTATTCTAAGTCTTTATCAAATTAAAACTTAACAGTCGTCTGTATGTTGTGAAAGCATCACATTATCTGACTTTCCATCATAACATCACATTTATTCTAAGTCTTTATGAAATCTGCAATACAAAGTATTGCGTTGAATACTCTTGTTAATTTAATAAATTATTTCAATATAGGGAAACTATTGAAAAAAGATAAAATGTCTGTAATTACAAAAGGACTTCCTGAACTTACTAAAGTTATAGTGATTGCAAATATTGTCATTTTCCCTTTTTGTATGATTGTAATACAATAGATACATTTTTTTGTTGCTTTATGCATATGCGATTTTGTGCTTCTTTTGAAGCAATGGGGTAAGAAATTTACAGTCACCTTTGGCTGATAGTTTTATTATTATTTTAATATATCTCCATGATTTGTGTGCAAGGAATACACTTTTAAATAGAATGCAAATCGAAAATTTATTAATTGACAGTTGCATCAATTTTAATTTTGTAAACCTCACTTTGAAATTACAAAATTATTAATTAGGAAAAACCACTCAAACTTTTTTTTATGATAAGATATTTTTCTTTTTAGCAACAATTTCAAACTCTCATTTTCAAAACACTATTACACTTAAACACATTATGACTAATAGTAGTAACGAAATTAAAGACACAGTACTTTCTTTCCCAAGAAAGGAACTTCCATTATGTTAAAAAAGGCTCTGCCAAATGTTGAGGGCTATAAACAATGTAATATCATATATCTTAAGATATGTCTCGCGCAATTACAATTACATGAAACATAATTACTCATCCTTTGATCTGAAACATTGTCTCAATTATGTAAGTAGTGTAAAGATTACAATTTAAATCACTGTACATCTAAATATGCAAAATCTTTTGATACAAATCATAATATTGTGTAATTATATTTTTTATTATCATAAATGTTTGAAACTGAAATTAAGTTAAGAAGATGGAGTCATAATATTAATATATTATTCAGTTATATCAAATCTATTACAGTCTTACTGAAAGATACTGCCTCACAATCATAGTTTTGGATATTATATGTATAATCCACAATAATATCCGTAATGCTGAAACGTAACTATAAATAAAGGACAAAGTATGAAAATAAGCAGTGCAGTAAAAATATTCAGAACAAAAATAAAGACAACTATTAATGGTGGTAAAAATATCAAAATACCTAGTATGTGTAAGTTGTTTGACAAAAACTAGTAATGGAAAGTACTTTCTGTAAATTGAAAACAATTCTCTGTTATAGGAGTATGATTTATGGTTTGATAGTAATTAAATTCTGATATATTGTGTAAAGACTATTTCAAACTGATAATGTTTGTAAAATATTGAATATCAAATCTTAATACAACTAAAGTATTAGTTCATTATTCTAAATTTAAAAAAATAGTACAAGCATAGTACTTTTTTTCTTTTATATATATAAAGTATAAAGTAGCACATGTGAGTATTTGCCATTTCAGGTGGACAATATCTACCGTGTAAGAATTTAAACCTGTGTAACATCTGGTTTATGTATTTTATCAATTGTTCAAAATAATCAAGTTGCACGAATGTTTTGTTAATGCAAATATACTTACTAAAGATCATTGAATTATCACAATCGACAGAGCTTGACATTACATTTTGAAATACTGAATGTCCATCCTGAATTTTCCCGATTCTCATAGGTTTTGACTGAGAAAGATTTTATTTGGCGAATAATTACCCTTGAAGTTTTTAAATACCTAATATAGGAAAATGAAAGCTGTTATTGTACATAGATAAATGCTATGTGATACAATATTGATAGCATAAAATAATATGCTGATACGTATATATGAACTTGCAAAAATATAAGGGAACCAAGTGTACGATCATGTACGTATAATGCTTATATGATTATATTTACATTTATACACATGTACTAGGTAAATATTTAATTTTAATATATTTAAAGTTTAAGAATTTTTGGCGGTTAATCTGAAAACTAGAATCTAATTTTGATGTCGATTGTTACTCTAACACACTATTTATAGAGATTACTTTTCCATTGCAGCTACAATGCTGTGAACAATGGAAACTGAATTTAGTAAATGATAAATACTTGTTGAAGAATTAACTATTAAACTGCAAGCTTTCTGGTATAATTAGTATGCAAAGAGGTAAAGAGAATTATGAAGGCAAATCACACCGAAGATTTTTTCAATTGTAAATGCCACATAAGTATATTAATAAGTTTTATTTCAGACAAACGGTAGTACTAAAAATTTGTATATAATTTGATAAAGCAAAAGGACATAGGATTACAAATAAAATAATGCTTCATCCTTTACTAGAAATATAATTTATTATTTAATATTCATTACTAACAAATTTGTTTTCATGCATATATTTATTTACATAACATTATAATTTAGTGTTTAGCTTCCAACCGAATTGCATAAACAATCAGCGTATGTAATGTAATGTACATGAGAAGTTGAAAAATATTTGTTATCCTAATCATACTTACATATATACATTTAAATATTATTTATAAGTTTCTTATATCCGGAATTATTATAATTATTATTATTTAATAGCAAACTGTACAATTGTTTGGCGCATAAATCCACTGAAATAGTAACAATCTGTACTTATTTACTTGCTTTTTACGAAATGTCGACATCAACATTTTTACAATTAAAAAATAGATTTTACAAAAATATCACTGTTATAATTTGCAACTACATATATGTCTTACTACCGTAGTTGCATTGTAAAAAAAAATGGTATAATTGCCTAGTAGCAATGATGAGACAATTTGAAAATTGTTCCAAATAATACGTAAATCAATTTAAAAAGGCCCCGATGGGGTATTCATTATAATATTAGAGCAAAAATGTAAAAGCGTGTGCCCAAATTCGATGTGGCACTGATGTGCTATGGGTACCGCGCCGATTTATTACGGCCCTGCTTACGGACCTTTTCTTTCGCGCCTATCAAGCTGTTTTTGTGACCGTGTAACTAATGACATCTGTCGGCGGTACCATTACCCTCACAATGTATATTCGCTGAATCCGCGTGCTATACTTCGGTCTTTTGGTTTCTTATGCTTGCGCGGTTCCTACTTGTTGCTGCTTGTTGCTCACTCCCAGTATATTCGTGGCTACTTTTTAATAAGTTCCTCGGTTGAAATTACAGTATTAAGATCGGTGCCAAGTGACTTGTAACGAAACATGGCAAATTATCACAAGCCAGAATCAAAAACTGTTCAAGAATTGAAAGACATTGCGATAAAACTAAGAATTCACTCGATCGAGGCCACGCAAGCCAGCAAGTCTGGGTAAGTACAGTCTCATATTTTGTAATAGGTCTGTTCTTTATTGCTGCACAGGACCTGAACTATCCAGCAAGTGCAAAATATACGTTTATACTCATATGTAGATACATACCCATACATACGTTATCTGCATTTTCTGAGAAGTTCAGTCCCGGTTCATTAATAAAGAACAGGCCTAATGTATCGTGATATTTCATAACCGTTAGAAATATGAGCCGGTAATTGATAGTCATCTTCAAAATGTGAGATAAAAGTAGCTAATATTACATACATATAACAGTATAATATCCCAATTACAAATTTCACTTTAGAATTTTGGAAATTCGCGCGTGATTCGTTCAACGTGTTATCAGTGGCTTCGGCAGAAACTATTTTATTTTAGTCTACTCGGCAGTGTTGGAAGTCTGCTAACCTTACACCTATCGGAGCATTCAAGTGTGAATATAAAATCGGCACTATGGCACTACACAGGTTAATACAACAAGTGTATATGGAAAATGAATATACAATCTGTGGCCTAACTTAGATAGCATTGTACCGAATTACAAGTTGTCGAATGTACCCCTTGTTTGAACGATGCCATAAAAGTCTTCGAATATAGACTACGCGTACATAATGATACGGTTTTTTCAAACGCCCTCGTAATTGTTGTCATCAATGTGACGTTGTTTTTCTCGCTTGTAAAATTTATCGCAATAATACAGCGGAGTGACGGTCTAATTCAAAAAACCGTTTTGTCAAGAATTTATACCATACCGTAATATGACATATAACGTTAACTGACACGATGACGTGCAGTTCAAGGCAATTTTCTCATGCGCTCATGTTTATGCAGTTGAGGATGGTAGACGGTGGGCGAAGGGGAATGAGCGAAATCATTTTCGTGTACATTTTATTCGAAGTATTTATAATTAGCTATTGTTATTACTTGCAAGAATGGCGCATTAAACAAACAAATTATTGTATGTGTGTCATGAATTTTAATGCCACATGTTTAATAGTGTAACCACAAGGTTGAAGTGAACAATTTGAAAAGAACAGGAAGGGGACGCACGTGTTCACCGGAGTATTTCGCAATTTCTATTTTCTTTTTATCTTCTCTCTCATTCCGTTAGGCGTTTCTAAAAATATAACTTCGTTTCGCACACTTTTCCGAAGCATTTCCAATCGCCATTCACATCGCGCCTTCGTTCATTTTACTTACATTTAATTTCTTTGAACCGCTTTACATTGTCTCGTGTTACTATTGCTGTAAAAATGATACACATATTCCTTATCTATCGTAAAATATAAAATACAAACTGAACGGTATTAATATCGTATAGTTTGACTATCTCCTACTAAAGTATGAAAAATTTGCGGTTCCACCGGCACTCTAACAATAAGATAAGCCTTTCATGACTCGCCTTGGCTTGTGTAAACTTCTGCAGATAGCAACAGCATCAGCAGCACGTGTCCGGTGTAAGCACGGTACTCGTCTCACACGAGACCGTTATATAACACATCTAGCGCGATTTCAAGCTCAGGATCGTATCAACTGCAAAAGATATTTGCACAATAATTCTATTATGAGTAAATATTTCCCTTTGCGATAAAAAAGGACAACGAAATTGTTAGAATAATCTATTTCCAACATAATATCGTTACGTTTCGCCAAATAAAAATGAATATTACATCTTTTACAATTCCCCTAACCTTTGTGCAATCTTAGACAAGCCCAATCTGTCACTCTGCAACAGTTTCGTCATGCTAAAAATAACGAAAAAGTGAATAAGAGAAATGCTACGTTCTAAATACCGGTCGGAACTAATGAATCAACTTTCTGCTGACTTCACGTCGATTCCACACGCGCGAATAGGTACGCGTATCGTTCGATACGAATAGAATTCGACTTGACATATACTGGGTGTCAATTATGCGCGAATATTGCGGTTAAACATTCCCACGATCATTACGTACGTTTTTTATCAACAGTCTCGAAGAACGACGATCGAAATGAATTTACAAACTCGAGCGTGCGTGCTTTACGACTCTAGAAATTGGAGAAATTGCCGAACGAATTTGCCGATTAAAATTAAAAGTAAGACACCCTATCGGTGGCCATGACTGTGCTTCTTGCGACGAGGTAGGGAGATTCGTCGCGCGCAGTTCGATGTCGAACTGCCTCTAGATGCACTCGTTCTGAGCAGTTTGGAGCAGTTGCTATTGAACGCTCGACGCGGTTACGTTCATTCCAATCAATTCCAACCAATTCCAACGGCTAACAATCTCATCCACCATGGTTCAAGACACGAATATGGAGAAACTTCGTAATATGGCGAATGTTCTTCGAATTAAGTGTATACAGGCTACCGAAGCATCGAAAAGCGGGTAGGTGCTCCAATTTAAAAATTTTAATATCACAATACGCTCTCTAAAATCATCAAAGTTTCGTTAAAATTCAAAGTGTAGAGCGAACTCGGACCATAGTGTTAATTATATTCGTCCGGCACCTTCGTCTAACTGAAGTTTTTCACCGGATGTAAAATCACAACTCCGTACTACTTAATGCCGGCACGTAGAATCAATTGGGCGGGAGTTCGCATAATATTCAGGAGCCCCGTCGTTAATCGCACGTGTTGTTACGTTAAAAAGATGTATCCGTGTGAATTAGTACCAAAAGAGAGCTGTTTCTAATGTCGCATTGAGGAAACAATATCGGCGTATATTTCAATAGTGTAAACGAAGGGCTAAACCGTCCTTCTGAAGAATCGATATGCCCGTAACGTAAATTGTACTTCGCTATGTTGCGGTGTCCTCTAATCGTCTTGTTATCATTCGTATTAAATCTCACAAATTTCGATCGTCAATTTATTGGAATAATTCTCTATTTCGTACTTTCATTTAAATGTACAGTTATTAACGTTACTTTAAGATAACTTGTATTCTTGTATGGTTCAACAAATTAAGCAGAACCGTGATTTCGCATTTTCTATTATTTCACCTGGGGAAATGTGGCGCGGAAATCTCATTGATTATATTCTCAGATTCGTCGTAGAGGACATACGTATGTTTCTAGCTACGGACACTTATGTGTGTGTTGGTTGTGTTTATCTGTTCTACGATTACTTTTCTGCCCTTCGATTGACCTCTTGGAAATCGGCTAATCAGGTTCACTGTCGGTCTGACCTATTTAAGATAAGAAACTAAAACTTTATTTCCATGGAAAAAGCGACGCATTTCTTATCGATCTAACAATAAGAGCAAATGGCACGAATCTGCTTATTCGATAGTTTCCTAAATGTCGCGAAAACAAGATTCGTGCGGATTAACGAATATATCGTGCGACCGTTGGTCAACATTCCGATAAATTTGATATCGACCTTAGAACGGGGACTAATTATGTTTTTCTATTCACAGACATCCAACATCATGCTCGTCCATGGCAGAAATTATGTCTGTCCTATTTTTCCATACGATGCGCTACAAAGTGTCGGCACCACGTGATCCAAGCAGCGACAGGTTTGTTCTGAGCAAGGGTCATGCAGCACCTATTTTATATGCAGGTACATTGTTTGAATAGAATTTGCATAACTCGACGAAAGTCGAAGTTTACCGATACCAATGTTAATTTTAAACGTACGTTTACAGCGTGGGCAGAAGCCGGCCTTTTCCCATCTACCGAGCTGCTGAATTTAAGGAAAATCGACAGTGATTTAGAAGGACATCCTACTCCAAGACTGAACTTTGTAGATGTTGGAACTGGTTCGTTGGGCCAAGGACTTTCTGTCGCCGCCGGCATGGCTTATGTCGGCAAGCACTTCGATAAAGCCGGTTATCGGTATATATAAATTTTCAAAGTTATATCTCTCAAACAAAATAATTTATACACAAAGCATAGAAACATACGAGATAATATGTTCGAAAATGATGCGTATTTTTCATTTGCAGTACATATTGCTTAATTGGCGATGGTGAGGCAGCAGAAGGTTCCATATGGGAAGCCTTGCACTTTTCCTCTTATTATAAATTGGATAATCTCTGTGCTATTTTTGACATCAATCGACTTGGACAAAGTGAACCTACCTCGCTTCAACATAATATGGAAGTTTATCGTAAGAGATTGGAAGCATTTGGTTTTAATGCTCTCGTCGTAGATGGTCACGATGTTGAAGAACTGGCAAAGGTAAGTCGGTAGTGTGTATATTGTTACGTGAGAATGAAAGCACATTAAGGATATTATATTCTTTATTATTTTCGTAGGCTTTCCACGAAGCACAAGCAACTAAAGGACGCCCTACTGCTATTTTAGCAAAAACGTTTAAAGGCAAAAATTTCCCCAATATCGAAGATTTGGAAAATTGGCATGGAAAGCCGCTTGGTAACAAGGCAGATGAAGTAATTCAAGTATGTTGGACAATAATACTCTATACGCATTAACGTAATTGGAGTGGATTAAGAATACTGAAAGATAAATTCAATCTGTTTTGTTGTAGCACCTAACGGCACTTTTGAAAAATGCTGGTCCTTTGGGATTACACCCCCAAAAGCCACTGGTGGACGATGCCCCTAATGTGGACATCGGTAATGTTAAACTGGCCACTCCACCAAGCTACAAACCGGGTGACCAGGTAGCGACAAGAGCAGCCTACGGTACAGCTCTGGTCAAGGTGTGTTTTGTGTTTGCTATTATTTCTTGAATGACGCACTGGGGATAATCACTTCTTCTTTTTACAGATTGCGAAAAACAATCCACGTGTAATTGCATTAGACGGCGACACAAAAAATTCTACATTTGCCGAGAAAATCAAAACAGTTGATCCTAATCGGTTTATTGAAGGGTTTATAGCTGAACAAAACGTCGTTGGTGTTGCTATTGGTGCCGCTTGTCGAGATCGCACCATTGCATTTGTGTCGGCTTTTGCCACATTTTTCACCCGGGCATTTGATCAGGTAAATTTATGTAATGTTGTAATAAAACATCATTTTACTGCCCTTAGGGATTTATTGATTCCTACTATTTTATTATTGTCTGTTCTCTAGATACGAATGGGAGCAATATCACAAACTAATGTCAATTTTGTTGGATCTCACTGCGGCGTGTCCATTGGCGAAGATGGACCTTCCCAAATGGGTTTAGAAGATATTGCTATGTTCCGTACAATCCCTGGATCAACTGTATTTTACCCCAGTGATGCTGTTTCAACCGAACGTGCCGTGGAATTAGCAGCGAATACCAAAGGGATCTGCTTCATACGAACTTCGCGGCCAGCTACAGGAAATGTATATAAAAATGACGAGCACTTTGCTATTGGTAAAGCAAAGGTAGTAAAGTCTTCCCCAAAAGATCAAGTTCTTGTGATTGGAGCTGGAGTTACTTTACACGAGGCTATTAAAGCTGGGGAAGATTTAGCCAAAGCTGGTATCAATATTCGTATAATGGATCCATTCACCGTTAAACCAATTGATGCAGAAGCAATAATAAAAAGTGCAAAGGAAGTTGGCGGTAGAATAGTAACTGTCGAAGATCATTACATAGAAGGAGGTATAGGAGAAGCCGTTGGATCAGCAATTGCTTTGGAACGAAATATTATTCTTAAGAAACTCGGTGTTCCGGAGGTACCACGTTCTGGACCACCCACTGTATTACTCGATAAATACGGTATTAGCGCAAAGAAAATAGTAGTCGCAGTACAAGAAATTTTGAAACTTTAGTATCTATATAATGGTGTAAAGTACCTATCGATACTACTACACGGGTATCGATAACCTGGAAAAACTGGTAAACAGGACGTGTTTATGTATAAATATGTTTATACTTTCCAAAATGTAAAAAACTGCATACCGTGAACATTCCATATGCTCATATTTTTCAAAAGCATACGTATGCAACAGAATGAAGCGCAGTAATGTTAACGTGTAGCTGAAAAAGGCCTATCGCAGGTACATATCCCTTTTGTATAAATACTTTTATATCAGGCACTATTCCGACCCATGCTCACATTTTGTAATAATTCCTTTTCTACAAGAGTTTTATATCCGTAATGTTTTATAAACGAAGAAACTTTACTGCCTTTTCCAGAGCATGAGAGTGAGAATTTAAAGGGTGATTACAAATATATGTTATAGAATAACATAATGTGAATAAAAATACAGTAGTTACGCAAAGAGATTTTTTCTTACATACCCTAAACAGTCTTGGGGCATGAACCGAAAGGAAAATAACGCGGTACGTATAAATATCCTAAGGATATCTAATAAAGTAGAATCGAACATTCCTACGATGTTTACAATTTATGTTTGTTAAATTTACTTACGAATAGGTTAACCAATGAGCACGAGACTTCAATTGTCCAAAGTGTGGTGTGTACGCGATTGGTCGAACGACAATCCTGTTTACCAACCATCGAGGACGTAAAATAGTCCAGGGTATCGTCGTACCATTGGACAAGAAAATTACATCTCTAGAAGAACCATGCCTCCTCATTGGTCGAACTCGCTCGCGAAAGCCGATTGGCGGACGGAACGAGCGGGAGGGGACAGTCCGTAATGGCGATTGGTGTAACGCAGCGCCACAATTCCCCGTGGAATTTTCGGAAGCTCGATCGTCCACTGGCTCCGCTTCCATATCAGACTGCTCGCTAGCCAACCTGGCAAGAACCGTGTGTGTATGCGTGCGCCCAAGTGCCTCCCTTCGTCGTACATTGTGTTGCCGGCCATTGCGTGTACGTACGTCATCTGGGCGCACGTGTGTCCGTGAGAGTAGGGCGAGTGTACACGCGTGTGCGTTTCCCGTTCTGCGATTCGCTTTCGCGTATCTCGAAAAGATGGCCGCCACGAAAGCGTACGATGGTGATGTTGACGTCGTTCGCAACGAGGCCGCGTCACGTATGCGAGAAGCGTGAATAGAAGTGCAACGAGGTCTACCGCGTCCGCGATCGCGGCCGAGCAGTGGAACAAGAAAACGCGTGACCTGGGATAAGTTTGTCGACGGGGTGATCTCGGTGTGAACGCGAGTGCGGAATTGGCGAGAGACACCTTTCACGGTGCTGCTGCCTGCTGAACGGACGAGAACGGGCGAAAGGGAACGGGTAGACGGATATACGCGGAGTGTGAGAAGGAGAGGAAACGTGGCCGTCGGAAGGTTGAAGGGCACCACTGGCCGTGCTAAAAGAACGAGGAGGAAAAAAAGAAGGACGAGGTGGGTGTCTGCGTGCGAGCGGCGCGGGTGGGAAAGGGCCCCGCCGGCTGGGCCGTGGAGAAGAAACGCGCGTGTGGAAAACGACGGCCCGATAACGCGAGTGTGTTTCCGACTTGGACGTATATTCTCGTACGCGGGTGGTGCGTGGGTGCCGTGTGAGTGAAACAAATGCGTGCGCCGCGTCGCACGCAAACGGGACTCCTCTTCTCAAGGGATCGCACCGTGCCATCCTTCCTGCTTCCACCGTGGGCGTGCGTTTTGCGCGCTATTCGAAACTTTGTGTCAACGAGGGACGGCCATATTAATCCGTAGCCCCCGCCGTGTTACACGTAGCCCAAGATTTTCCTCGACTTCTGCCACCTTCCAGGGTGCTGCTGCTGCTCCTCTCGTCGAAAGTCTTCGGGCGTGAACGGCTCGTGGCACGGAGTCGGACCCTCGCGATATCTTCGTCTCGGCAGGCCTCGTGCTATCGGCTTCCACCCATAATTCTCTATCATCGAACGACGTGTCGTCCTCGCCGAATGAAGGTGCATGTAGGTGATGCGTTTACGGCGGTACGAGTCTGCACGAGCGACGTAAACGACGGGCGCGGGGTGCCTTCTCTGCCGCCTGATGTCCCTCTACCGTCGTCCTGCTCGCACCGAAACACCACACCGGCTCACCGTCAGCCAGTCCGTCCTCTCCACCGACAGTACCACCCTTCCTAGGTCCTCTTCTACCTATACCGTGAGTATTGCCCATCTAGTAGAATAACGATGGTCTTTTTTCCCCTCGCCCCGTTTCTAGCTCCGCCAATATCGTCCTGTTTCTTTTCCATCGAGGGTCTAAGATTCTTCTCTCTCTCTCTTTTTTTTTTTGGATGCAAGTTTACCGGCAGGCGAGCCGGCGAACCTGCGTGCCTACAGGGCGATTAAGTGGCTTGTAACTCCATTTCGTTTTTCCCTATGTTTGGAGTTTTAGCTGGGACCGTGTTGATGTTATGGATCGGAGCAGGATGATTGGCCTAGTAATTTTTTTGCTTTTGTAGATGTCGGCTGAGTGATTTGGAGTAGTTTATGAGAGTTTGTCCTGTAAGTGTTGCATTAGAGTTTTGACAGGGGAGAAGTTGAGCTTGACTCAAGATGGCATCTGTGACTTTGTTTTCTGTTCCGTCCGGACACCTGGGAGTAACGTATTTGTCTTTTAAGCGCATCGGTTTGGCTAATACGAATTGGGAATATTTAAGTTTTTGCTTCGTGGAGTAACGTGTTCGATTGGGGTTAAAATTTTTTGTGCGTTGAACAATGTTACGGATGAATTAATGTGACAATTACCGAGAGCAGTTATTTATGTCCCTAATGTGTACCGGTCAATTGTAATAGAATGACCGTACCATTGGTTAGCAACAGTGAAGCGTGAGAGTGGCGAATGAAAAGTAGAAGGTTCATTTTTGGAAACATCTTTATTATACTAGGCATCGTCGAAGAGGCACAGAGACCATTATTTACCGTACATTAAATTCTGTTTTTGTTTAGGCCCTTACAAATGCTATTGATAGTTTGATTGGAAATGCAGAGGACTGTGCAAGATGTGATTTGGACACTTATTATAAAGAATGGATTTTCACAATGAAACCTTATCGTACAACTCAACTACATACTCCGTACACTTGTACGTTGTTCTATTAAGTTTAGTCACATCCTAACTCGTAATCTAGTTATTAAAATCATCATATAGGATAACGATAACTTCCAAGTTCCATAGAAAATTCCACTTTTACGTTAAATCTCTGGGTACATCTTGCATTCTCGCGTTATGCTCAGGCCGGATTCGAATAAGTTTAACCTGGAGTTGAAAAAAAGAAGGTCCCACTCAATCCATCGGCTCCCCGTTGCAAATTGGCGACGCGCAGAAAAACATTTCACAGCGTGGTTCCGGCCTCAGGCTATATATAGGCCATACATCATGTATACAGAAGCTCTCTCGAAACTTTTTCTATCTACCATTACTCATCTTCCTCCCTCCACCGGGCATCTTTCCCTAAAGAAGAGGAAAAGGGTTTAGTCGTCAATTAATCATCGGATTCTTCGCGGCGACTCTGACCCCTTTTATGTACCTCGCTCCACTGCCCTCTCTCATTCGCCTTTTTTTTATTCTTCGCTTCTCGAAGACTTCTCGGGTACTCGCTAAATAACGAATTTAGCGTGTGGCCTCGCAAACGTGCGTCCCGCGTCGTCGAGCCAGCCGCACCGAATTTTCCTCGCCACTGAATTTCATTTAGCGGGGAGGAGGAAGTTGGTGCGTTACGCACGGTGCGACACACGATCGCGGGTGTGTTACGACCGACTAGGTTTTCGAGAGTGGGGACGAGCAACGAGCGGGACCCGCCTATCGCATTTGTAGAATGATTTAAATTTCCGCGTGAATTGAATGCTGGCCGATCTCGGGCGCGCACGTGCCTACCTACCTCGAACGTCAGATGCATCTGGTAAATAAATCTCATTCGAAGCATTCCTTACCGGAAGTCGAGTGCTTTGAAAGAGCTTATTATTTTTTTCGGATCCATAAGAAAATTTCTCTTAGTCGTCTCGCATTCGTTCGCCTCGAGACTTTTTATTATCGGCCAGGATGATCCGGGGCACTTGCAGGATTTAAGAATAAACGATGAAGAAGGCACCGTTACCTTGGATCGTACATTTGTTGGCTTACGCGAGCGCGCACACGCGGTACGAGAGTGTCGCGCTTGCTTTATCTTATCTCAGAGCCTTAATCATTCGTCCAGTAATAACAAATGCCAAGAATAGACGTAATAATGTACCATACGTAGCTTGATCGATTTTCGGAAGTGCCTTAGGAATTCCACGCATTCTCAGAGCCAGTTTTGCATAAGGATAGGACCGGCTGGTAACTCGTTTTACGCAATGGGGAACGTCTCATTATTATTAATGCGAATCTTTAATGGACTTTATCGTTCGGGATTATTTCATAAATTAACTTGAGAGAGGAGAGCTTTCGTGCTCTATCATTAACATTCTCCTTGGCCTCTCGGGTGGCCGCGGACTTGAACAAAAAAAAAAACTGCACGGCGAGAAGAAGGAGAGAGAGAAAAAAAAAACAAGTGAAGTTTCGTGCACCGCGAGGTCTTTGTTCACCGGTGCCCAGTTTGTTTTGTCGTTGCCCGTTCTCCTCGGAGTCACGTACGCAAAACGTGGCCGCCGTTTCCTGTCCATCGAGCTCCATCCACCACCGCGAGAACTCATTCGTCCGCGGAAATTCTTTCTATTCTTCGAGCTAGCCGGAACGCCCTATATATAACATTCCATCGTCGCGTTTAAACGGCTCCCACGGTGCAGCGTATTTATGAAATTGTCACCTCACCTTGGCGCGTCCATAGCACCCGGTGATAAGCGGTGAATTAATTTAAGCACAATTATAAAGCAGCACTTTGTTGTTTTAAGGAATTTCATTGATGAAAAGTAGATTCATGGTTTGTGAATTAGTCGGTTCTTTTCTGTTTCATTGATCGGATCAAACAATTGAATTAATTTAAGCACAATTGTAAATCTTCACTGTGTAGTCTTAAAGAATTTAGTTGTACATGATGAGAGGCAGATTCATCGTTTGCAAATTTTATTTTCAGGCTTGTCTCTTCTTCTCTTCTCGTCGATTTTTCTCTATTTCAATGATCGAATCAAACGGTTGAATTAATTTAAGGACAATTGTAAATCTCATTCTCCGAGTTTTCTCTTCTTTTCTTCTCTACGATTTTTCTCTGCTTTAAAGACCAGGCGAAACAATTGAATTAATTTAAGCACAATTATAAATCATCACTGTGTTATTCTGTGGAACTTAATTGTTCACGACGAAAGGGTAGATGCGTCGTTCGCGAATTTTATTTTCCGCCTTTTCTCGTCTCCTCTTCTCTTCAATTTGTCTCTGCTTTAAAGACCAGGCGAAACGATTGAATTAATTTAAACACAATTGTAAATCATCACTGTGTCGTTCTAAGAAATTTAATTGCTCACGACCGAAAGGTAGAAGATTCACCGTTTACGAATTTTATTTTCTGACTCTTCGTTTCTCCTCTTGCCCGCAATTTCTTCTCCATTTTAAAAAGCGGATTGAACGATTGATTCTGCTCTCGCGTCTTTTTTCGTCTTCTCTAGTGGGACGCGCTTCCTCGTGCGGCAAGCACCGGTGGGCCTCTAGAACCGAGCGGTAGAAACAACTAGCAGATACTCGGCGGGCGGGAACACGCGGTGCATGACACACACGGCCACAGGCCTGCCCATGACACAGTACCACACGCAATTCGTTACTCGCGCTCACTCGCGCACACCGCGGAGCATTAGGAATATTGCCGTTGCGCAAACACGAGAGCTCTTTCTCTCTTCTCTCTTTCTCTCTCTTTCTCTATTTCTCTTTCACGCACCTTCACACACTCTCTCGCCACACACACGTGCGCGCGCCTGCTGCTATCTCTCCTCGACAAATGACATCCGACTCCCAAACCGCAAACCCTCTTATCTAAGGCCGAGATGAATTTCGTGCGAGCCGAGAGGTGCGGGAGGAAGAAGAGGAGCTCGCTTACGCGCTTCTGCCCCTCTCGCGGTGCATTAATAAGAAATAAGCGTACCATGCCGAGGAAAGTGCACCCACTGTGCTCGCCCGTTCGCTTTTCCTCTTTTTCTTCTTCTTCTGCTTCTTCTTCTTCCTCTTCCTGCTCCCTCTATTTTTTTCTTCTTCGTCTCTTCCTCTTCTCTTTCGCTAGTCCAAGAACGCGTGCTCATCACCCTACACTTGCTACGAGTGTTGCCTCATTTTTTGCCCGCTCTTCTTTTTATTCGTCTTTCTTTCTCCATCTTTCCTTCGAGGATTTGATGGGTTCGTTTAAATTCTACGAGCCACAGGATTTTACGACAAAAGTGTAACTTTGTAAACTTAATGCTCATAAGTGGGTTAAAAAGGTGGGACTTTTTTTTTGTACCGTCGTGGCTCAAGGAGTTAACACGTTGATCGTCACGTCACCCGAATTCGGGTGACGGTTTCAGTGCCCGATTGTAAATTTTCAAAATAGGTATTTGGAAGTATAATTAACGCTTTGGATAGGTTATTAACAGTTAGCAAAATTGAAGGTGACGTGGCAATCAACGTGTTAATTCGAAAGCGCACGACGCGAAATTCGAATATTTGTGTCTTACTGTTAATTCCATTTAACTGAGAGAATTTCTTTTTTTTATCGCTACGATGCGTTTCGCCTTTTCTTCCATCGCGTGTCTCGAACTCTAACTACCGAGGCACTCATCGAGCACGCTCCCATTAATCTCGTTGTATATTCCGGGCGTCTTTTAATAGGCAGGACGATTTAATCGCGAAAGGAAATTATTCAATTATTCATTCGAGGTACACGGATCGTGGCTGTTGCTTTTTTTTCTTTCTTCCCTCGGGAACGGTCGACGCACGCATTCGTCGTGAACAAAAAAATCACGGTACCTGCGCGATACAGAATTTGACAATTTGTTTATTTAACTCGAAGAAGTAAGAATCATGATTTTATTTTTCCCGGCGTAATGTGCGGATAAATTTTCGGGCAAAATGTCTCGTTCCCTCTCACGATGCATTAATAAGAAATGAGCGGACTAACGTGAAAGTGCGCCACCTTTTTGGTCTCGCTCCTCTCTCATCTGCTTTTTTCCCTCGCCCACTTGTATTTAAGAACGTGTAAGTATGTACTCGGCGTCGCATTCGAATGCGAATTCGTGGAGAAAGAATATTAGAATTTTGAGGGTCTTAAAGTACGAAGAAATTCGCCAGTGGTCACGAAACGGATTAATGCGTGCGATCTTAAAGCTACGTTCGTTTTAGCCAATGGGGTTTAAGAGTTGGACCCTCGTAGAGTCACGTGCGAATTACTTCGTGATACGAAAATGGAGGTAGGGATTTTCCACGAATTCAATTTCTCGTGGCCAAACGGGGGAGAAGGGTAAACCGAAAGAAATTTGTCAGTAGTTGACCGAGCCTTCTATCGTGCGCCAGTTTAGTGCCCTCGTTCATTTGTGAATTTTCCCGAAACAATTCGAAGAACGTCCAGCAGGTAAGAAGCTATTAATAATCTACGGCTCGATTCGTTTAAACGATTCGGTGATCATTGAACAACGTCGTACCACTGTAATATTAACGAATACTCTCTCGCGATTATTTTTACCCTCGAAACGAGCCCTTCGAGTTCGGAAGAGAAAGTGACGCAAATCGTTAGCAGCGCTCGGAATCTTCCTAAAACCTTAACCAATCGCGTCGACGCGAGTCGACATTAATAATATCGGCGATCGATGCTTCTTTTAATCTTGGCTTTCACGAGCGCGCATCATCGTGTAAAATTGGGATAAGCTCGATTCAGAGGCGCTCTCGTTTATTTATTTATTCCGAGATTTTCCCAGTTAACCCTAAATAAACAGGAGCGAACGGGGAGGATAATCGACACTGGAGAAGAAGAAGAGTCTCGGGGAGGCTCTTCTACCAGGACTTTAACGACCACTCGACCCCCGACGAAAACCATTCTCGAGAGTCAGCTTCGTTCGCGTAACATTTAAAATCCTCCTACCTCGCAGAATCTAAAGAACCGTTCCCTTTGGTTCTCCAATTCGACGCGAAATTCCTTCGAGATTAATGCCGAGACGTATAATACAATTTCTCTCGTTGAATTAAGAGAATGAAGGAAATTTCGGTAAGAAATAAGAAGATTAATAACAGATGGGCCACAGGGGCTGGCGGTGGATTTGGTTAAGGGTAGGGACCAACCAGCGCGCACCTGGGACTCCTCACGCTCGGTGGTCACTCCCAATAAATTAGTTCCGGCTGTTTTCCTAAGCGCGTGCAAGTCGCGTCGTTGAGCGCCCATTCACCTCGCGAATAATATCGTTGAAATTTGATTTTTATTATTAGCGGGTGGACATAACGAAAGAGAGAGAGAGAGAGAGAGAGAGAGACGAGAGCCTTGTGCCAGAGCAACAGGTTAAAAATAGGCCAGCGAAAGTTTCGAGATAGATCTCGCGGTGCGGAAAGATTCGAGAAAATTCTTGCATTCGGCCCACTGATTTTTGGGCTCAAAAGAAATTTGGAAAGGCGAGAATTTAGAATACTTTTGAGTGCGACTGGAGCAGAGGAGGATCCACTGGGCACAAAGAACTTTATTGGAAGCATAATTTTGCGTTGACTTAGGTATGCCTCGGTCTGTCTATGGAGATTGGTCTATATAGAAAGCCTCACTATACGCGCCCAATTTACATTATTGGTTTATTTGGTTATTTTGGTTAATTTGGTTTTTATGGAAAATCAATTTCCATCGATAGGACCGACGTACACTAACGCATACCTCTCTTTCCAATAAACCAATAATCTAGATTTGAGGGCGAAACGAGGTTTTCTAGGTAGATCAATTTTCGTACACAAACCGAGTAATAGTTAAGTTAACGTAAAACTATCCTTTCGATAAACCAAAATCTTTGGTTTTGGTGAAAAACAATCTACCTGCGCTCAATACACGTCGTTTTAACGAAGACGCTCGGTGTCTTCGCACGCTCTTTCTGCCAGAATCGCTTTCCTAAGAGAAATATATTATCCTTTTCGGGCCACTTCTCGTGGAATCGCGAAAACGTCGTGTTCGATTACGCGAGACAGAGTGGAAGAAGGTGGTGGTCTCTCTTTGATGGTACCCAGCAAAAGTGGAACGTTGCGTTCCAAGAACTCCGTCGAGATTCTTGTTCGAAGGACGTCGCGACGTTTCGCGTCCAGACGCCCCGGTCTAGAAGAAAAGAGAAGAGGACGAGACGCGAGAACGAGAGGAGAACACCTATGGAAAAGTTCGCCTTGGAAAATTGAGTGTAACTACGATAAACTGTAACGTGGCTTTGCGTCACCTTCGCTCGGAGGAAAATAAGTTAAAGTGGAAAAAGCAGTCAAAGGTGAAGGAACGAGTAGAACGTAGGATTCCTTTAATTAAATATTTCTGCATCCTTTACGAGTTAGCAACGTTCCACGAACCACGCGTCCCTTTTATTCTTTTCTTTTACCGTAGTTACGCTCTTTCTATTTACTAACAGAAAGGGAGTGGACTTGGGCTGCGTATGTGGGGGTTGAATCGAGCGAAGGGGAATGACGAGGGAAGAATCAAGGAAGGAGGTGTGGAGAGAGTCACGAATGATTCTTGGCCTCCTCATCGAAATTTTTCAATCTTCGTGAACTGTGGTGAACCGGAAACGGTTGACTGCAACGTAATGTTACAGCAGTCAAAGTTGAAGGAACGATTATAACGTAGGATTCGCCTTATTAAATATTTCTGCATCCTTTGTGTGTTTGCAACGTTCCACGAGCCACGCGTCCCTTCTGTTCTTCTCTTTCACCGTGGTTACACTGTTTCTACTTACCGACAGAGAGGGAGTGGACTTGGGGTGCGTATGTGGTGATTGAATCGAGCGAAGGGGAATGACAACGAGGAAAGAATCGAAGGAAAGGGGTGTGGAAAGAGTCACGAATGATTATTGGCTTCTCACCGAAACTTTTCGATCCCCGTGAATCGCGGCGAACCGGAAACGCGAACGTTACCACACGGAAATTCGTTGTTAGCGCAGCGCGCACACGCCCATTTTCCAGATTACGTTTGCAGAAGTGAACTCGCGCGAGCGACGACGGGCCATCGATCCTAATCGATACTCGTGGCGCGGAAAAGATGGTGAACAACTTGAGAATTTTTCCTTGCTGCACCGCACGTGCAGGCGCCCGAGGCTTCTCACGTTCTTTCCTTTTTGCGTTGGGTAATCCGCGAAAATAATATTCCACTTGGTTCTTGGAAAACGCTTTTTATGCAGGTTCGTTCCTCGCGAGACTCGCCGTGTTTAACTTTACCATGACAATTTACATTTCACGAGAAAAGAAAAACACGAGTCCAAATATTAAACAGACTATAGCGAACCTACTGAAATTTTCCAAGGCACCGAGAACAGCATTTCCACGTGCGCGCATTAGAGCTGCTAAAATTCGAATTTTTAAATATCCGGGAGATTCGTATAATTAGAACATATATAATCGCTACTATTGAATGCACGTGCGCATGGAACTAGTGAGGAAAGAATATCCTGAAATATGGGATCAAGTATTCCATTGGTCTCATTATAGACTGCGTCATTGATCTGACTCCACAAATCATTGACGCTAACGATATACAGGGTGAGTTTTAATGCCTGTCCCAACCTTTTACCATCGGAGTGAGGAATACTAACAGACTGCAATCGGAAACTCACTCCGATGGTAAAAGGTTGGGACAGGCATTAAAACTCACCTTGTATAAACTCGGGGATACTCTCTATGTGTAGATAAATATATAAAATCCGGATCTGTCAATGAGATTCGGATGTTAAACAAATACTATTCGAATTTTTACGCGATACTCGGATTATCCGAGTTTTACGATGCGAATATTGACGAATTCGGATATTCGAATGTTCGAATATCATAAAGTCCGAATCTTATCGATAGCCCCTAGTGCACATCCGTGGAGCGAGACTGCAACGTTATGGCGGGAAATTAAAAACAACAAAGGCCATCGAGGAGCGCGCGGCAACGGGATCCCGCAGCTAATAACAATAATAATGCGCGGCAGATAATGATAATAATAATAATGAAGCCAGATGGCACACGAACAGCGAAGCTTCGCGCATAAATTTCGCGATCGACGAACTGCTCGAAATGCTGCACGCTCTGCTCCGAGTCGATTTAACGTAACGGGAAGCACGCCGTTGCGGAAATTGTTACAGTTAATCCTCCGGAATGCTCTCTACCTCTCTTTTCTCTATTTCTGCAAGCTCCGGGGCCTCTCTGCGCTCTTCAAACAATATTGCCGAGCGATGATGCGCGCAACATTACGCGGGACCGCGCGCAGTTTGAACTAGGGGGCAGAGCCCCCTGCGCTTTCGCTTCGCTCAAGCGCCAACCCCCTCAAGATCGCCTTTGCTCGCGCTTCGCGCTCGCCTTAACGGGTGCAGAAAAGCTTCGCTTTTCTGCAATAGGCACGACCGCGGCACTCGCGCTTCGCGCTCGCCCACGAATTTCAAAGGTTTCGAAATTGTAGAAAATTCAAGTATTGAGATATTAAACTATGCTACATAGTTCTCTGCGCTTTCGCTTCGCTCAAGCGTCATACCCCCCCAGGTCGTCGGGAGCTCGCGCTTCGCGCTCGCCCACGAAATGCAGCATTTCTGCAATAGGCCCAAGTGATCAAAACCGGACAATTAAATGCATCCGAATCAAAATTTGAGGTGAAACTTTATGCATGGTTATCTTCAACCATTCAGACATTGCGACAAATTGAAATCTTTAATGCAGTATTCCGGCGAAACGCTTGCGCGGATTCAAAAAAAATTTGCAATGTAGTTTAAAAATATATCCATTTGGTGCCACGAAACTTTATGGTCATCTTCAACCGTTTCGAAATTACGGGATTTTCAAACTATAATTATAATAAAATAGTGAATTAAAGATTTGAAACTGGCACCATTTCGAAATGGTTGAAGATGCCCATACACAATGTTTCGTGGCACCAAATGGGTATATACTTGATATGCATGCCAAATTTTGTCCGAATCCGTTCAGCCGTTTCGTCGGAATAGTGGACTAATCAATCGTTTTGCTGGAATAGTGGATTAAAAATTTGAATTTGTTGCTATTTCGAAACGGTTGAAGATGGCTATACATAAAGTTTCCTGGCACCAAATGGGTATATACTTGATGTGCATGCCAAATTTTGTCCGATTCCGTTCAGCCGTTTTGCCGAAATAGTGGACTAATCAATAGTTTTCCTGGAATAGTGGATAAAAAATTTGAATTTGCCGCCATTTCGAAACGGTTGAAGATGGCCATACATAAAGTTTCATGGCACCAAATGGATATATACTCGATGTACATGCCAAATTTTGTTCGGATCCGTTCAGCCGTTTGGCCGGAAAACTGGACTAATGGATTAATGAATTTTTCACTATTTCCATTAGTCCAGTATTCCGGCCAAACGGCTGAACGGATCGCAACGAAATTTGGCATGTACTTTGAGTATATATCCATTTGGTGCCAGCAAACTTTATGTATCGCTATCTTCAGCCGTTTAGAAATGGCAGCAATATTAAATTTAAATTACATTTTTTTCAAATTTTGAATCTCCCGCCATCTTGTACCGGTTCAAGATGGCGGCTCACAAACCTTATTGTCAACTCACAGTAGTGTACTTGATTTTTGTGCCAAATTTCGTCCCGATCGGTTCAGCCGTTTTTCCGAAATCGAGGATCTACACGGACACACACACACACATACACACATACACACACACATACACACACACATACACACACACATACACACATACATACGAACGGTTTTTGCGATGGCGATTGCATAAGTCACTCCCTTTACGGTCGTGCCTAAAAATGGTCTGCACACGAGTGGAGAGAAAGAGCAGCATGTTCCATTGCTAGTCAGCCACCACCCGTCCTTCCTCTCATTTGCCTCTCATTAATGCGCGTTCAGAATTCGCGTATTTCCTCGAGCGCAGTTACACGCCACTCCGTAAATCTCTTACGAGCGCACGAATGCTGCACGGTCGAGGAAAACTCGACGAGATAACTCCGGGACGGAATAGTCGCTGTTAGACGCCGGATTAGAATTAATCCTCGAGCTTGAGCGTGTCCTTTCCGTTTCGCGCGCGATAAACCGGCGCATCGTCGACTTCCTCTTAATTTTCCAATTTTCCGAATCGTTGCTGTTCCTCCACGCCGTAGTACATTCGGTAGAGTGATCGAATTCTGAAGGTAAAGAAGAAAAAAGGGAGAAGGAGATTGAAGATTTTGGAGGGAGAGAAACTCTCCTCGACTTTACGTTAGTTTTCCAATTTTCGAAATCACGTTTTTTCCACTTTGAGTTCTGATCAAATTTCGCGGAAGGAAAAGAGAGAGGGTACATCTCGAAGCAGAGTAGAGCTCTCGTGACGTTGGTGGAAATTTGGAATTTCAACTTGATTACCATTAACATGGAGAGGATCCTCTCGTCTCTCTTTCCCTCCGGTCCTCGCGGTTTATCTGCGCGCGGCAGCGAAACAGGAAACGTTCGAAACGGCTGAGCAGCAGTCGCGTGTTAACGCCTGATGTTGACATCGTCGAGGGGCCATGCTTTGCCAAAGAACCTTCAAATGTGTTCCTCTCCGCTCTCTCGTCGCTGGGTGCGACAGATTCTCCGGACTGGACAATAAGTTTTTGCACTCGTTCTCGAAAGATACGTGCTGGAATATCGAGTCTTCTCTTGGAGACGAAGAAAGGAATATTTTCTCTCTTCATCTTGTGTCTGTCTGCCTCTCTCTCTCTCTCTCTCCCTCTCTTTCTTTCTCTCTCTCTCTCTTGATGGTAGAACGAGAATCCAATGATACAATTGTTCCATCCGATCTCTCAGTTGCCTTTATTCGCTGAATGCGCGTACTGTCGCTGCAATAACGAACTCGTTTATAAACCGGCGCACTGAGAATGCACTTCTCTTCATCGAGCTCCCTTCTTGCGCTCGTTCATCGAGCTCGACGAGAACGAGACGAATGAAAAGGAGGAATTTTCCAACGCGATAATGTAAATAACTTCGTCTTCCAAGCAAGATCCCCTTTCTTGGACGTTGTCAGATCCGTGGGAGAATCAAAGTTGGGGTCTTGGCGAGGGGACGATTGCGGAAGTGAAGTGTTCGAGGTGGATCATAAAGGAGAAGATTGAAAGAGGACAAAAAGGAAGCAGAGGAGGAGGGATGTATTTTTAAAAACGTGCTCTCACAGTGGCTTTATTTACCCGACTTTACTTACCACACCGAGAACGTCGTGAATTTTTCTTCCTACGAGAATTTTCTCTTACCTTAACTTCGCTGTTTACAAAAGCTCGCATACGTGGGAGGGAAATGTCGAAATAATTCACGCGCTTTTATCGAAATTCCTCTCGAATGAAACTTCACGCCGAAGTCCATTGCCGAATAATACCGCACACAATTTCCATCGAATTAATTAAACGGATCGGAGGACGAACCTGTCGCTGGATGATTCTTTTCAATACTGAAAATAATGCATTTGGAATAATTTATCTCTCGATACCTATCCGGTGCTTTTTCTTGCCTCGTTAATTTGATTGGGACAAGTCGTGCGGTATTTATTCAAAAATACTCTCTGCAACCTGTCCCCGGAGAACGGGCATCGAGAACACTCGAGAGAAAAGACGAGTGGCACCCAGACATCGCCGTGCCTGTGGTAGTCCTGAGTATTCAGTTTCGATACTTCCACGTCCGGTTCGGGCTCTCGAACGACGCGCACGCGAGCCCCCCGTAGTACGAAACGGAAGTTATGCCGGTGACATTTCGCAGGACGAATTTCTCTGGTCGGTTGGACTCTCCGGAGTCTCTCTCCTCTCGTTCCGAGTTCCACCTCCTTCACCTTCTCCTCCTCCACTTACAGCAATTCATACTCTGGTCCACCTCCTTCGCCTTCTCCTCCTTCTCCACCTACATTAATTCGTACTCCAGTCCAGCTCCGGAAAATCTCGAGGAGACGAAAATTCTCCCGGATTCTGCGCTTTGCCGTCAATGGCATCTAATTAAATCACAAATTTCCTTTACAAGGGGGCAAAGCAGCCGCTCTCCATCCCATCGCGGAAAACTTGAAATTTCCCTCACAAGATTTGTGTCGTTTAATCTTCCGTGTCCTTTGGTCCTCGCGAGCTTGTAAGGAAAGTTTGAGTGTGTTCTTTTTTTTCGGAGCAACTTCGTTAGCATTTCTTTTCTCCGTTCTCTCGTCACTTCGCCAACAGTACGCGGGGCCAAGCGCGCGCTTGAGTTGCGCGGAAAATCGTTGGGAGGTTGAGTGAGAAGAAAGAAGAGGCCCCACCGCCACTTCGAATTTTATCTCCTTCGCCAATAAAGTCTAATTTTATCCGAGTTTCTTGTCGCGTTAAAGCGGCCCGTTTCACCGCGAACGATTTTCTACGTTTCCTTGGTACGCACGGGCATCGTAGCTTTTTATAACGAGCTTTACTTTCTCTCTTCTTCTTTCTCTTTCCGTTCTCGCGCTCCCGTAAATAACGAAGAGCCTCGAGAAGCAGAAAATATGTATGCGTAGAACAGAGAGAGATCTTCCTCGACCTTTCCCTCGCTCGCTCGGGCCCGCAGACAGGACGATATTGTTTGGTCAATACAAAAGAGAGCGAAAGGGCGGCGGCGATAATTCGTCGCGGGCGCGTATCGCGTGGCTCGGTTAAAAAAAAAAAAAAAATTATACAACTCCCCCGAAATCCGCGTAACGCTTCGAGTATCGATTTACGACTCGTCCGCGCGCTTGTTTTTAAAAAAAAGAGAATTCGACGAAGGGCGCGAAACCGATTTGGATATCCGCGGATCTCTAATTATCGCGCGTAGTGTACGTAACAGAAAATTGATAGAGCGTAAATTAGGAGCGTGGGAAAAGGAGGGAACGAGGAGAGAATACAAAATGTGGAAACGAAACGCGGACTGAGAATGGAATCGAGAGAAACGGGCGACGGTGCAGTCTCGTAAAACAGGGTCATCGCGTCGGATTTGGTGAGATACGTAGAGTGGTGGAGGAGGGGATGGGATTCGCTGTTGAATAAATCGCGTTAAATTTCCAGCATAATTACAACCGCGTGTCAGGGCTACTGTGTGCGCCCCGTCACGTTCTCGTTTCGAGCCTGGAATATTTTAATTACGCATCGCGCCCGTCGCACGACCCTACTCCTGCTCTTGCCCGTTCGAACGAGCCTGTAATCGTACGCCGACGGTGGTAGTAGTACCGGTGATCGAGGGCTTTCGCGATTTTAAAGCCCAAGCGGTTCCGCTGAAATTCCATTCCACGGATTTGTTTGAAAAAGCGACGATCCGTCGTATCGTTTGTATCGTTGAGCGATAGCCCGGGCGCGTGATTGTATCGCGCGTCGGTGCTCCGTTAATGGAGATTGAAAGTTGATAAAAAAAACAAAAATGAAGCCTGGGGGGGGGGGGGGCTGAAAAAGAAAAGAAAAATCGTCCCGAGGTGAGAAGCACTTTTCTCTCCACGCTTTTCCTCGCGTATCAACTAATTCGAATAACGATATATCCGGCTCTTGCGAGGAACGACGGTTTAAAGTAAATGCAAATGTTTGACGAGGGTTGAAGAGAGGGGTAGAATGAAAGGTAGAAAGAGAAGTGGTGAGAGGAATTGAGGAAGGCTGGAGAGAAGGAAGAGGGCTAGGCTGGCATGATAATATCGATCACGCGCCTCCAATTTCGTGGACGATTGGTTTAAGAAGATGTTGGAAAGCGTCCGAGGAGGAATTCGTCGATACTCACCACCACTCTTCTCGTCCCTGTGTCGTCTTCTTCTTCTTCTTCTTCTTCTCCGTCGCCCTTTCTCTTTCCTCCCTCTCTCTTCACTCTCGTCCGATTAAATCGAGGGCGGAGATAATGCGAGCAAAAGCGCCTTCAGGGTCCGCTGCATTTGCGTCGAGCTCAAAAGCATCAAAGAAGAACGCCCCAGCCCACGCTGCCCGCGCGCGTATTCGTTAGCGGATATTCCATCTTCCTTTCGTTCTCTCTTTCCGTCCCTCCTTGCTATCCTCCTTTCTGCAAATCCAGTCGAAACAACCGAGGGAACGAAGAGAAAGTTTCGACGATTTAATTGTACTTGAAATGGATTAATTATTCGCGATATTTAGGGTGAATCGTCCTCTCGAAATTGAGTCCCGTGAAGGAGCCTGTTTTTCGGTACCTTCTTCAGAGAGATTCTCGGGGAGTTACATCGATCTGCTTGTGTTCACCGATGTTAGTCGGATTACTTTTTTTCTTTTCCTTGCGCAAATCCGGGTAAAACAATGTAAAGAGTAGAATGGAATGGCACGACGTGATCTCGTCGAATAATTATTTCAATTTGCCGCCCTTTGATCGATGGAATTGTGAAAATCGAAGACGAAGGAGTAATTGTCGATTCGTTGGACCGTCAGGCTCGTGTTAATATTAACGTCCGAGTTGACGAACGAGGCGTAATTTAATTTAACTATTGCTACGATTGACGTTACGTGTCCATGATCGAACGACTATTGGTTTCCAACTACTGTGGGCAGAAATCGAAGCATAAACGTCACTTCCATGCCCTCGCACGGCGCGATTCATCGTTGCGAAATAAATCGCGATAATTTCACCCGCGCGTTCACCACTTTTCATTAGGAATTTAACGCAATCGACTGGCTCCGTACGTTTCCGCTCGACCGGATTTTCGTCGTCGGAATTGAAATTTCGTGAAAGATGAATTTCAATCTGGGGTAAGAGGAAAGCACTGCGGATTTTCGAATCGCAGGTGAAAAAAAATGTCAGTCGTTAAAAAAAGAAATAAAATTATCAACGCGAAATACTCGGAATAATAAAATTATCAACGTGAACGTGAAATAATCACATCTTGATTTCGAGGGCGTTCATTCGCTTCTTCCGTACCTTTGAGCATGATGATTTCCAAATTCGTCTGAAAATCGACGAAAGGTAGTCGTAAAAAAAAAAATATGAATGTCAAGTGAGCATGTCAATAATTGCATCTTGTTTGGAGCGCGTTCATTGACTTCCTCCGTATATTTGTCCACGATGATTTTTGAAATCCCTCGAAAAAACGGCGACTGCCTACGGAGACACGTTTTTGCAATCGTGTGGAATCGAGCGGTCGCGATGCCTGCACTTTGCCTCGGAGGGGGCCTAGCTCGTTGCAAAATAAATTACGATTTACATTTCGGATGCGAGCGCGTTTACGTTAAAAATTAACACCGCCTCGTGCATTAATGCGCCCTCGTGGCATACCTTATTAGTCGGCGGTCACGGGTCGCACGAAACGAATCCGCCGATCCCACGATCGATATTTGATTTTCGGTAATTCGGGGTAAAGACGACGAAGCGGAAGCGGGGAGCCCCTTTTCACGAACCTCATAACTCCCTCTTCTTACGATCTAATTAACACTAGATTGCCCGAAACCAGTCAATTTGACTGTTTCAAATGGGAAATTGTGTTTATAAAAAATGTTCGGGCAATCTAGTGTTAAAAACAAAATTTTTTTACCATAAAGGACGTAAAATCGATTTACGTAAACGGGCCGTCTCTAACGACGTGCCACGAATCGCGAAGTGGAGTAGGAAAAATCGGCTTTTCGAAAGGAGACGCGTTTGACAGAATAATTTGGTGCGTTAACGGGCCACAGTTAAATTAAACGCCGGGGCTGTCGCAAGTTCCACACATTGCCAATCGGACGAACCGACGTATGCATAATAATTTCGCAGCATCGAGGATGAGAACGTGCGCGTCAGCTTTCGTTTTTTTCGTTCGTTCGCGATTTTCCTTCTCCCTCCGCGATTCTTCTACGTAGAAACTGCGCCTGCACGATACGGGCAATCGTCACGAGACTGGTTGGCAGTAGTATGAATAAATTGAGGGATATAGATAGATGCATAAATTTATTAGATATTCGGGGACAATATTCTATATGAACCCGACAGAAAATGCACATAAGAATAGAAGCATTAGATAATAAACTAAACTAAACTTAACTGAACTTCCAACAACTGTGTAGAGAACAAATAAAAAAAAATGAAGAACTTCACGCCTTACACTAAATGAAATTAAACCAAACCTAGGGGGAACCCAGCCTAAACGTAAACTTGTCTAAACACCAGAGAAAGTAGGAAATAATGAAAAGGAAGACCGCTCGAGGAAAAGGGACAGAGTTTATAAAAGGGAACCGACGAAAGAAAGAAGCAAAAGAAAAAGGGGGATGCATCACCACCACCACCACCAATGGCGCTCGGGGAACGCAAACATTCAATATCATCGGGCCCATTCAATATCGCATTCGAAATTTCCATCTGCGATGCCGCGCGACACGTTATTGGAAGTGATCGATCCAATGATTTTTGCTCTCGCATTCGACACGAGGAAGAAAGAAGAGTTAGGGGGGGTGAGGAGTGATCGAAGCGGTGGAAGGGAAGGGCGTAGCTGGAGAAATGGAGAAAATGTATGCACGCGTGAGTGTGCTCACGTGTCTCTCTCTCTCTCCCTCTCTTTCTTCTCTCTCTCTCTCTCTCTCTCTTTCTGTGAGAGTATCAACGAGAGAGAGAAGGGCAGGGCGTTGCATATGTTCCAGGCAGCCGAACCCGATGACGCCATGTGTTTCCAGCTGGATTAGTCGGAGAAAGGGCAGGCCGGCCGGCGACCCGTCGTTCGACCAAGAGAGGGGTGGGTGAGGAGGGTTGGAGAGCGAGAGGGTGAGAGAGAACGGGCGGTGGTAGCAGGAGGGTTGTGCCTCCGACATATAGGGTGCACCAAATGTTCTGGGTCTCTGGGCTCTCCGCGCGAAACGGCCGCTGCATCGCTCGTATTGTGTCGTCGAGTGGAGCGATGCGCGCACTCATACCCTGACAATGACACGTATGTATCATGTGCTCGGGTGCGATGGTAAGATCCACGCATCGGGAACGTTTAAGAGGACTCGTCGCGATAATTGGACGAGAGCGTGACTAAGGAGGAGGAGTTGGAGTTTCTTAGAGATTGATAGTTCAGTTTTATCTTCTTCATTCATGCGTGGGACTGAGCATGGAACAGTAGCGCGGTTGGGTACAGGTGAGAGTTTTAGGCAATAATGAAGTTTCAAGAGATGAGGAATTGGTATTTTCAATTGGAAATTTTTTTTGTTCGCACGTATTTTGGGGTTCTCGTGAATTTTAGCTACTAGCGCGAGGCGAGTTAGACTCCGTGGGCAGATGTAGGCAGAGCTGATGCGAGATCGAGTCGTTAGATAGGCTTGGTGAAAAGGAAGGAGAGAGCGACACGAAAATAATAAAGGGAGAGAGACGAGGAAAATGATTTCATTTTCGCGAAACGACGATGGATTTCTTGATTTCAAAGGGACCTTCGCTCGTCCAGAATGACGTAACTTTCAGGTAGAATTTAATCGGTTAGCTGTTGCGACCTCTTTTAAACATGAGTACCTAAAGTGTGTCGCAACTTTGGTTTATCGCGCGAGACAAGACGACAACCGAGAGGCGAAATCCGATTATATTGAAAATTCTTGCGAAACGCGTTTCGTTTTATGTCGTCCTCCGAATATTCAAAACATCTTGACGTTTATGAGTATGTTTTAGTTTTCACTAAAAAATTGCAGTCTAGCCAGCAAATCGTACCTGCTTTTTACGCGTGACGATTATACTCGTCGTGATACAAAACCTCGCCATTTCTTCGTGACGAATTTACTTGTCAAAACCAGCAAACTGGTTAAAGGAGATGCCCTCCGGGGACTCGACAAAAAATTGTGAAATCATCGCTCCTTTAGTTTGCTCGAATTTTCGTCGAACACCAGGAGAGAGTGCCTCCCCGTTTCGCGATATAAAATCATTCGAAAATATACCACGCGAAGCAGATAAACCGATACGGAGTTAATTTATTCGCGCGCGAGATCAAAGATCGCTCTTTCGGATAAGATGTTTACCGGGCTGCCGATCGAATATAGCGATCCAACATTTATGCCGTAGAACATCTATCGAGCGGAAATGAAAAACCGAAACTCAGTTGCGAGCGAGGCCGAAAAGGGAATTCGAGACGAGTGATGCGCGAAAATTACGTTTTACCTTCGATAAAAATAACCAAGTGCATAATTGGCAAGCGCGCGCGGTATTGTTGCGGTTTACCCACGCGACCCCCGTCCACGGTTCGTATTCTCTGATAATAAAATTCTCAGTTATGCTCGGATAATAAATTATTTCACGGATGCTTGTGACCGCGCGTCTCTCCATTGGACCTCTCTCTTGCGCCGATCTAGAGCAAACCGAGAAGACAGGAAGCGGAAATTGCGATCTCTTCTCGAGCACGACACGGGTCCCTTAGTTCAGAAATATTTATTGTAAATTGTCCGGAGGGTGAGGTGAAAAGTGTCACGCGCGTGACTCGAGCGCGTTAACCTTTTGAATTCAACGTTCGCATCGAGAGATTTGTCTCGCGTTATCGCGAGAATTCGAAAAACTCGATTGCCCTCGGTAACGGGAATTTTCATTTGACCAATTCTACGGCAGTAGAATGAAGAAGTTAGCCGCGTTATACATCGTGATAATTATCCACTGTTCTACTCGCGCGTTCGCCGGAGAGGAGGAGATTCGCGCGAGTAAAACGCTCGATGGAATTAGCAGTCGTTTTTGCGTCCCGCCATTCGAAACTCCGGCGGTGCACGTGCCCGGTAGCAGGACTCATTCGCGAGCGACTCGCTGAAAGGCGATGCTCTCCACACATTTAGCCGATTCTGAGCGTGGCCCGAATTATTTTCCACGTATCACACGCTTTACACGGTTGCCGCCGCGCCGTACCGTCCGACTACATTAATTTAATTACTTCTACTCTGGCTTTATTTACCTCATCTTCGCGCACGGGCACGTTCACGGTTGCGCATTCGACTGCGTTTAACGGGCTTTTTATCGAGCACGGAGAGAGCAAGAGAGAGAGAGAGAAGAGAGAGAAATTGTTTCGCTGGAAAAATTTGTCCACGCGAAATTATCAAATTAGAAATTTAATACTTCTTTTTGTATTAACCCTTTGCACTCTAGAGGTACCTCTCGGTCACCATTTACTTTGTTGTGGCAACTCGCTGTGACACACCGGTCCCATTTGGGTTGACGCGATACGCCGCGCGACGGCGATATTTATCTGCGTTTGATTTCCTTTGAAACTGGAGGCGTTGTACAATGTATACATATAACGTTCCGAAGTATAAAATGATATGGACAGATTATTTCGAAAGTGGGATAAGTGCACTTTGTGAAAAAAATGAGATATCGTATTATTTGTGATTAATATAGTGTAAACTTTTTATTGATAACTAGTTAATTTTTCGTTTTAAAATGGGCTTACACCACTTTCAAAATATTTCACATGCAATATATTTTACATACTGGGTATCCCATTTTAAAAAATATACTCAAATATCGCCGAAACGGGGTGTTAAATAAAAAACTGTTTCAAACGAAAGTTGTATGGCTTGAAAGGGATTGTCAGCTGGTGATAATGATTTAATTTTGGTGAGTTATTTGAAGGTTGCGCGAAGGTCATCATCAACTTCTTAAACAGAACTCCCTATTTTGTATAGCATATTCTTCTAGTTTATCTCGAGAGCTTTCCAAAATACTATAACAATATATTTTTTCCACACAAGTAGATTTTGAAATCAATAGCAATTTCTGAACAAGGACTCTTGTGCAAAGAGTTAACCAATCTTCTCGATTCTTTCACCGTAATATCCCTTTGACAATGAATACTCCGGTTGCGAGTGTGCGTTCGAGTTCCACGTGCGCGTCTCGTGTGCCGTTACCATGGCGCGGGGTGCGATCCGTTGTGTCGTTTCACATCGGACTCCGACCGACGCCTCTTACGGAGAAACACTGGTGCCGCGTCTGCGTTACGTAAATCCGGCTTGTTTATGCGTTTCTCTCACCGGCGTAACACGAGTCCACCCTGTCCCCTCCTCACCCCGTTCTCCTGCGTCCTGGCATTTTTTTTCCTTCTTACCTTCTCGGTCTATCGAGGCGAAAAAGCCACGTCGACGAAACTTCGCTCACCGAAAAGCAGAACGACGAAGGCACCTGCCGATGAAAGCAGAATAACAATCGCGATGCTCAGCTCGTAATCGCAAGGGAAACAAGCGAGGGAAACAAATGCGGAAACATTTATCGGCTTGAAAAAAAAAAGATCGAAGTGACGTTCACTTTGCAATTGCAGTCCTCAAATCGCCCGGCATCGCTCGCTTCTTCTTTTTTCTCCACTTTTCTTTCCTCTTTTTGTCTTTTCGAGCGTGGAAGCACACCGTAACTCTTATCCATCGCGCAATTAAGCCGTAAAATTATATCTTGACACGAACCGCACCGGAAACACACGAGCACGCGGAAAGCCCGCTGTGCGGCGGTGACGTCGGGTTCAATTCGGCGTTAAGAATCCAGGTTTATCGCGTCGTTACGATTATCCGAGTATCTAATCGAGCGACGTGGTGTCGCGCGGTCGACTAAAGTGCGCAGGTCGTCCCCGGAATATAATTCCGTTGTCCACATTTTTATTATAGCTCGCTTACACATTCGTAAGGCGCTACGGACCTCTTGGTGTATAGCACCTGTGCGAGTGTGGGTCTGCGAGAAGGTATTCTCTCGAGGGAATGCACACCATTCTGTCGCGAGACTTCGGTGTGCGAAACCTGCGAAGGAGAGAACGGACACGCCTAAAGCAGATGTGCATGGCTACGTTCGTTGAGCATTACTGGTGGGTTTGCGGGTGTGTGTGTGGAGACATTCGTGAAAACAGAGAGAGAGAGAGGTTTTGCGTGCGTGTAAACTGATGAGCCAGGGAGGAGAGTAAGCGAATGAATGAGAGAGAGAGAGAGAGAGAGAGAGAGAGAGAAACGCGCGCACCCCGCAAACACACATTCACACGCGGCCACAAAGCGTTCACATTCGTGCACCCTCTCTCGTGTCTCCTCTCGGTGTGTGTTTATATTATAGGGTGCGGATGAGTTTGTGTGCGAGAGAAGGACAAACACGCACGAGGGTGGTGGAGGCTTAAAGGGGATGCGCTCTGGCTTTTGACGGCCGACCTTTTTGTCGTTGCCTTTTTTCTCTCTCTCTCTCTCTCTCTCATGTCTACCCCTTCACTTCTCCTTCGCCTCTCACTCTCCACCCCTTTCCTTTCACCCCCACCCTTCGTTCTCATACCGGAAACACGGCTGTGCCAATGCGTTGGCCAGAGGCAGGACGCGCGCCGATCGTGTGCGGTGTGTGTTGTACCTTGGGAAATGGGACTTCTGTTTTTGCCCAGGGGAAACAATGAAGCCGTGTATTATGCGAAAGAGAGCCTTCTCGGTCGGCTTGCCAAAGTGATTTCGATTCGCGAGGGTGGGATGAGAGGAAAACTAAAGAGGTAGCAGGTGGATCTCTTTGGGAAGAGGAAACAAAAAATGTAGTCAAAGGCCGAATTTCGATGGTGAGACTCGTACGAACTCGTCTTATTTTCTCGTTTCATCCGGTCAAGCCGCTTCTACTCTCACGCATCAGACGCGTGGAACGCAGTAACGAATAACCGAATTTTCCTACGCTCGTAAAAATTCCCCTTCCTTTCCAAGCGACCCAGCGCGACTCGCTCGAGATCTTCGCTCGCGATACAACTGTAATTCACGCGACAAACAAGCCGCACAGGGCTACGATGACGTAACGCGTGCACGCGCGAGCCGGACCGATACCGTCAAATTATTCGTCTTCGGGATTTATCTTGGTTCCTCGCTCCCGCCGGCCGCCACGCCTTTCTCACTAGCATTTGCATGATAAAGCAATGTCACAGCCGGGCAACCGAGCGGGCCGGTAGGCAACGCTCGTGACACGAGCCTGCATTGTAAGCTTTTACATCTGAGTGCAAACTCGCGCGCGAGCGCATGCGATGCAAGCCCGATAATTGTGACGCTGCTTTTACCTCATCCTCTTGCTCTCTCTCTCTCTCTCTCTCTCTCTCTCTCTCTCTCTCTCTCTCTCTCTCTCTCTCTCTCTCTCTCTTTCTCTCGTTCGTGCGTTCGTTGCTTCCTTCTCCTTCCCTTCACCCTTTCCCTCCTCACCTTCTTCCTTCTCTCTAACCCTTCTCATCCCACTGCCCCTTGACCTCCCCACCCTACGCGCACCGCACGCCGTACGCCTCCTAGAAGCCAGCTCTCCTGGAATTTCCATGTGCGCGTAATAGTCTCTGCTTCTGACTGAAGTATTCCTCGAAATTGGGCACAAAACACCGTACACGTAATTAAGCCCCGACTACACCGCGCGCCGGGACTCTCGCGCGTAAAGCAAACGTTAACGGTGAAGCAGGTGCATCGGCGAGGACCCGAGGATCGTAGGTCGATTCTCCTTAGATTGTTTTTCGTCCCGATGCAATTTTTAGTTTATCGTCGAGAGGGCCGAGATTCGCTCGGGCTTTTATTTCTTGCTCGTGCTCGCGATAAACCCACGACAAACACAGCGGACTGCGATAGAGGGAATTATGCAAGCATCCGAGAATCATCCTGATATCTGGACGATGGATAACCCGCGAGTCGCACAGATGTTTTTTCGATCGCCGTTACGTAATTACGAAGTAACTCGAATCTACGAGACGCGTCGGTGATTCATCGTCCACGAAATGACGGATTTTACGTGTGCTTCTATCTCTCGTGTGCGCCCTCGGGTGCTTGCGCGTGGGAGGATGAGAGTGAGAGAGAGTGCGCTGCTCGGTATCGTCGATAAAGCCGAGCTCTCGAGGCACCCTCGTTCGAATAGAGGGAAGAGAGAGGCCCTTTTGGTCGACTCCGAAGCCATTATCGATCCTATCGATCGTCGTTCCTCTCGATTTTGATCGCGAACGAATTTACCGATAGCCGGACGATCCATTTTCACCGTCGATTCACCACGGGGGTGGCGCTCGCGGTGACCTTGCTTTCTTTTATTATTAACGAAAAAGCCGAGCGACCGTGGGTACTTGTTAAGCCGCGGATAGGTGGGTTCTCGAGAGTCTCTTTCGGCGCAATGTAAATCTAATCCCGATTCTCGCGGGCGAACTCGACCACCGCCACTGGGGTCACAGTTTCCGGAGTTTGCCGGCAAGGATCGTGTCTACCTTCCTCTCGTACCCTCGTCCCACTCCCAGTCTCACCTTTTTTTTTTCCTGACGCGCGCACAATGGGGAGAAGCGGGAGACACTCGGATCGAGTTACTTGATTTTTCTCGAATTAAGCATCGCGATCGGCTTCTTCCTCTCTTTTTTAATAAGATCCTTTTCACCTGTCCCCATCGACGATCGTTAGGAAGGCAATTGTGCCGTGGAAACGTAATAAATCGCAGCTCTCTCCGTAGGTTCTCGATCCCTTCCTTCTCCGACTCGCGCAAACACTCGGTTTTCCCTCTTTTTCCCCCGAGGAAGAGGTGAACGATGATAGCTCCCATTGTCCGATAAATTTATCACGGCGAGCTCTCCTCGGCAAGCAGCTCTCTCGTCCTGCATACTTTCCCTTTAAAGGCGTGCGCTGGACGGAAGGGGGTTGGTGATGGTGGCGGCGGCAGGATAAAAGGTAGAGAGAAGAGGATAGGGTCCCGCGGCGTTATCGTGTTACGTAATGCGTTCCTTTAATGTTATTAAACGAAGGCAGAAGTACGGCGCAGCGGCCAGTCGGCCGTTTTTCACTTCGCCGCCCACACTCTCATTCCCGGTATCTGCTCCTGCGCCTCCGGCCGAGTCTTATTACGAAGGAATTCCAGACCTCCGAGAGACTCTCTCGGCCAAGAGGAGAAAAATAATCCTTCAACGGTTCTTCTCTCTCACCCTTTTTGCCGTTTCCGCGAGAAAACGCGCAAATTGCCTCTTTGAAATTATCAAAAGATTTGACGCCGCCGGAAGCCAGGCAACAAACGTAAGAGAATTGAAATTAGACGAAGCTCCTGGAAGAACGCTCTTTGTGGAATAATCCTTGCGTTATCTTTAATCCGGATGATCGGCCAAGTGGAGAGTCAACCGGGTTTGGAACCTTTTTCTCGTGTGCTCACCGCGATTAAGTAGGCAGACGATTCAAGAGAAGACGACTAATAGAAGCGGGGAGGACGAAGGTATTACGTGCTCGGGCACGTGGCGGCGAAAAGCTGCCTCGGGCGTTTCTTTAGCAAGAGCCGACGAAAATTTGATCTCTCGAGCCACAAGCGCTGTTGTTCCTCGTCTCTTGCCCTCTTCTCACTTTTTTCTCTCCTCTTTCTCTTTTCGCGTGGAAGTAGGAAGAAGGATGAGAGGAGATGGAACAAAACTGTGGTTTCCTCTTGTCGACCTTCCCTCGTGGACTTCTCTCGCAAAACTTGGGCCAGCCCTTGCTCTTTGTTTTCTCTTCGTCCCCGTCCGCGTAAGCATCCGCCGCGTACATACACGATTTCCAACACCGAGAATAATACACCAGCTCACTCGCTCGCGAGTCCACTCCCAACCACCCCACCCTTTTACAATATCTATCGTGCCAGGAGGTTTCGTTTTGTCTCGTCCCGAAAATCCCCTGTGGAAACGTTCTTCAACGTGATATTTAACGAGAGAGTGTCTCTCCTTCACCCTCTTCGCACCCACCCTTCTCGCTCGTTCTCCCTTCGCTCCTCCTCCTCCTCCTCCTCCTCCTCCTCCTCCTCCTCCTCCTCCGCCTCCTCCGCCTCCTCCTCTTCCTCCGGGCGGAGAAGCCGTCGTCCCATTCCTTCTGGCGCGTCGCGGCTCCTCGCTTTGAAACGTGCCTCTTAAAGGGGATATGCATAGGAAGTAGACAGCACGGGATTTGCCTCGCGTGTGCGCGCGCACGCGGAGTGCCTGTCGTTCTCTTCCTCGGTCTCTCCCCTTTCAACCACCTCGGCTTCGTTCTTCCCTCCTCCTACTTCGCCCACCACGCCATTCCGCTTCCATTCCTTCGAACGACTTTCCAGCTAGTAGCAGCACCGAGCCACCAGGAACAAATTGCAACGTCGTTGTGCCCGGAAGAATTTAGCGCATGGTGGACGTTACGAGAGAGCGGAGAGGAATTGCAAAAAGCCTCGGTGACACCCTGGCCCCAGGCTACGGCACCGCGCGTTCGCGATTTCTCGCTTTTGAGATTCTTCGGCTCGCCTACGGAGGGAATGAGGTTAATTCGCGGGAGAAAGAGAGAAGGGAGGAAACGTGGCACGCATTGTCCGAGAAATCGAGCTCACTTATCCGCTGGGGTGGCTTGTGCTGCTCCTGGAATTTCGTATCCTTCGTGCTGGAGTCGCCAGGATCCCCGGATACGCGTGTGCTAGTCGCTGAAAACTTGGAGCGATACAATTTCGTTTCCATTTCGATGCCACTTCGTTTCTCATGTTTCTGTCTCTCTCACTTTTATCCCTTTATTGCCGTCTCGGTAGACCCGATCCATAAATATGCTGATTCGTCTGGATCGAGAAGTTTCGCATCGTCACTACTCGCCGAACAGTAGCGGGATCTTTTATGGCCGCATGGAAATCCGAAGCGAGCGCGTGATCCTGCGAATGTGGATCTCGGCGATTCTTTACCGTCGAGCTTTTCACCTCCGTCTCTCGAATTTCCCTTGGATCGCTTAATTCGTCTCGAGTACTCGCGCCGATTACAATGTAAAGGCGCGTTCTCACGAGTCACGTTTAGCTGACCGATTTTAGTTGATCGACAAAAGTCGAATGAAAACTGTAGTGAGAACCTTTCTTTCAATAGAGTCGATCAACTTTGTGGTTGATCAAGAATTCGTTTGATCGCCAATTGCTTTCAAGTTGAAACTTATCTCGAAACGTGTGAACCCGAATTGTCTTTCAACTGGTCACGCCCCGCGTGCATATCTATACAAAGTCACGTATAATTGCTTTCGACGCCATTTTAAAACTGAAACGTTCGACCAGTTTCTATTGAAATGCGCGAACTATTCGTGTCTTATTCCACTTTTCTTGATCAACTAAAATCGGTGAACGTTATTCAGAGTACTCGAGTAAATTGGCAAGTTTGCAAAGGGGCGGAGAATAACCAACAAAGATTGTATGGAGAATGCTACGTGTTAGAGAGGCACGTGGGATCGTGCGCAAGACGTCACTAATTTATTCTTACAGTATCGTGGAATTACTCGTCGCTGTCATTTCAACGTGTAATTATAGCCCTCCGACGCGAATTCCGTGTTATCGTAATTCCTGATAATTATTATAGCAGGCCGAGGATCGCTTTATCGCGTTCCTCCTTTCGTCCTAATGATCGCTCACGGAGGAGAGCTGGCGAAAACCGGCTGGATCGATTGCTTCGAGTAGCTCGCGCGCGCGGTCCGTCCACCTCGTAAACGATTACGCAATGATTTTGCATAATTGTGCACCGTCAGCGTGATACGGGACAATCTCCCCAAGATAGAACTCGAAACGTTGTATTTAATTTCCACTCTCGATTTTGTTAGCCGAGAGACATTCCTCGAATTCTAAAATTCTCCGGTCGAAATCTATCGTCTCCCCCATTCTTCTTTCCTTCTGCCTTCTTCCTCTCTCTGCCTCGATTCCTTCGACGTTTCTTTGCTCGCAAGAGTCCAGTTCTCCCGCGCGAACTTAATTAGAGGATCTCCCGGCGCTATGCTTGCGAGCAATGCCGGCACTGAAACTCTCTCTCTCTCTCTCTCTCTCTCTCTCTCTCTCTCTCTCTCTCTCTCTCTCCCTCTTTCTGCAAATAAACAGAGCTAAGCTTTTTAGCTGCCGACGAAGCGAGTACAGCACTGTTTATATGAACGTTCAACGGTGCGAGGATAAGCTGAGTACGATACAGGGGTAGAAGAGACCGGCACGAACGCGCGCACTCTTCCACGCTCGTATTCCGACTCGAGAATTTGAAATCCGCTAAGAATAAACAGTCGCGCGCCGCTCCACGGTAAACGTCAAAACTGAAAATCCGCCACCATAACGTTCTCCAAAGAGAATCCCGAATTCTCTTGTTCGAAGGTTAATTTTCCACGGGTGCGCTACCCCTTGGGAACGGAAAGTTCGCGTGGATGAGGTGGTGGGAAGGGGTGCAGCAATGGTACCGGAGACGCAATTTGTCTGATGAAATTCTGCCCTCTTTACGGCCTCCGATGCGAGAACCATGAGAGTGAAGGAAGGAAGGAAGAAGGGGTGGATAGGGTAAGATAGAAGGAAGAAACCGGCTGACTTCTCGGCACGTAAGAAAAGGGCAGCAGCAACGCCGACGTGGCTTAAGTTCTCGAATAATGCGTTTAGTCTTGGAGCCTCGAAAGCTCATTACCGGGCTCCGCGCGATCGTCTAATCTCGGGGGCAGAAGTGGCAGCAGGGGGTGGGAACGGCGCCTGTAGTTCAGGTACTCCGGGGTTAAACGCAGTAGCCTTCTACGGTTAGACCTACCACGCGCTTCTTTTCACTCTCCCCATGGGCGTTGTACGCGCGACGTTGTTCCAGTGGATTTCAAAGAAGCCGGTGCTTCTTCGCAGAAAGTACGAAGGAGCTAAGAGAAACGTTCGAGAGCGAGAAAATTAAACGTCGAATTTTCCCCTTCTTTTTTCTTTAATTCATCTTTCCTTTCGACGCGTGACCCGTGGCCCAAATTCACAATGGAGCGGTCCGATAAATTTTTCAGTGCTCTTTTATTTCGAGGTGGATCGTCGGTGGTTTCTGTGAAACGAGAGGGATCGATCTTCGAGATTGTACCACTTCTGGAAAAATGGTCCGCCCATGTTTCATTCTCTCGCCGACCGAGGGGCGACTTTCGTTTCGAGGCAACGCGCTTTGCGAACTTTGATTACGCCTGTTTAGATAGAAATTGCCGGGCTATTTATACGATTGAGCCTGCACAAGGAAATTTCTCTTGGCGGAGCGTCTAATTATAAGGCGGCCGATTAGGCGTGCGATAACCTCGTCGCATCGTTTCAGCTCTCACGAGATCGCAATAATCCGGGCAAAGCGAGCAAGGCTATTGTACATATATCGTTCACTCTACCCTACCCCGCTTCTATTGTCGTCGCGTGTCACACGCGAAAGGTCGCGATGATCGACCACCCTCGCGGACGAGGATGCAGAATCGTCCAAACTCGTCATTCGTTTCTTCTTTTCTCTAAAGAGAGAAATTCGTGCGAAATTTAAGAATGAGACGATCGTCCAAGTAATGCGTGGTATGCTGGAGGTTTAATCGCACAGGAGGATATTAAAGGTGGAAATGAATTGTGTAGGGAAAACGGAGATGAAATCGTGACGCGTCCGGTGGCGATGCGAGGAGCTGCAGCAGCTCGGCTTCGTTTCACGTTAGCACAACAAATTATCGTTAGAGAGGGCCAAATCCTCTGGAGAGATATAGCGAGTGTTCTCTCGCTCCTCTATACGAGGATATACCGCGTTGCGATGCTAGAATTCTCGTGAAACGTAGGTTTATCGTTTGCTCCGCTCCGAGCGGACGAGGATCTTTTTCCTCGTTTTTCTGACCCCCCCCCCCCCCCCCGCCTCGTTCGTTTCTCGTTCTTTTTCGTTGCCAACACGCACCCGCTGGAGAATGACCTTCGGTGAATGGTGCGGAGAGAAAAATAGATAAAAAACGAGAGAGAGAGAAAGAGAAAGATGGAGGCGAGAACGAACGAGATGAGAATAAACAGACGAGGGAAATGTCGAAATTTAAAATAATCTCGGAATTAATTCCGCGTCGATGCGTCAGCTGTGACGTGGCAACAGGTGGCCCTTTATGGGAGGGGGTACAAGAACGGGGTGAAGGTGGAGGGGTGGGTAGAAAAAAGGGGTGAATTCCTCCTAAAGACGCTCTTTCCACCGTGCCGCCGCGCTACTGTAAAACTTTTGAATCCGCTTGATCGAACTCCTTAGCATCGTTCATTTTTCCAATCTTCTCTTTCTCCTTCTTTTTTCTTCCACCCCGTTTAATATTAGCTCTCCTTTCTCGTTACTAGAGAAACAGAGAGAGAGAGAGAGAGAGAGAGAGAGAGAGATAGATAGAGAGAGAGAGAGAGAGTGTCTTACCCTTAATTTTCCATCTTTCCGCGAGAGCTAGTCGGAAGAGTGAGAAAATTGGAAGCGAGAAGGGAAAGTTGCTCGAGTTCACCCCTCGATTTTCTTTCCGCCACGCGAGTACACGAGGGCTCGAAGGACAACGATGCTCCTCGTGGTCTTCGCGATCACGGATTAGAAGAGTATGAGGAAGGGAGACGAGCAAAGGTCAAAAGTTAAAAAGACCGAGGGAGGAGAGGAGGTGTAGAAGAAGTCAGGAGAAGGCTTTTTAAATACCTCCCTGACATACAGGTGGTTCTCCCTTCTCTCCTTCCTCAGCCCTCACCACCCTTCTTCCAACCTCCTCTCCCTCTAGTTTTCACCCTCTTGCCCATCCCCTTTCTAACCTTCGCCATCTTTCTCGTCCTTCCCTCGCAACGCTTCCCACGTTACAGACCAGTGACGTAATTCGATCTCCTTCACCACCCTTCTCATCCACCCTTCCACTCGGCATGTCTTGAATGGAGGTTCGAATATTTTCATTCGCGGAATTATTTATCCAGGCGCCGCGATTCTTAATAATTAAAGACCCTAGCGAGGAAAGGAGAGAGACCTCGTGAAACTTTCTCTCGGCGTATTGGTAATTTTTCCGTCGTCGATTATGTTATAAGGGCGAGAAGGGGTGGGTAATTGTTGCAGCGAGCAAGTTGTCTTGCCAGCTAATTTTAGATTATTCCGATAACGCCACGCACTGCTACTCCGTGCAGGATTAAGCGAACGGGTCATCGTATCGGACGCTCGTGGTGTTGCGGTGGAAAGTTGCGGAACATTTTACTTTTGTTGTTTGAATTTTGTTTTCTCAATGGAAGGGGTCCTTTATCTTTACACCCTAAATTCTTGCCGATTCATCTCGAACGTTTGGCGCGTCGGAAGCACCCGTGAATATTTTTCGTCGACAGATGCGAGACGATAGACCGAAACGAATGTTCTAATTTCCTACACGGCCACTTTCTTCTCGTCGTTCCCAGTGCGGTTCATCTCGTCGTCGTTGTTGTCGCTGCGTTTTCATTTCCCGAAGCGAATATCTCGTCCGATGCGCACCACCTTTTCCCCGCCTGTTATACTCGAATAGAAACTTTCCCGGACTTGTGGAGGTCCAAGGGTGGGACATTTTAAAAGCGGAGCGCTAATCGTAATTTCGCAGTCCTCTTCGGAGTTAATGACAAAACTAATGAACAAATTCTGCCGTGCGCCTCGATTGCGAAACCGTGCGGGATATATTTTGGATTTTCGAAAATTTTCAACGCTCTTTGCATCTGTACAGGAAATACAGTTTTTCAAATATACTTTGCAAATATTCAGCGCTTTTCACGTCATACTTTCTCTCAGTCTCTCGTCTCCTAATGAACAAATTCTGCCATGCGTTTCGACTGCGAAAAACTGTATGTTATTTTCGTTGAAATATTTTTGATTTCTGGAAGTATTCCACTTTCTCACAGTTTCTGATTTCTCGACGAACGAGTTCTGTCGTGCGTACAGTAAGAAAGTGCAGAGGAAACATTTTGGTCTTTTGGAAATATTCAACGCTCCTCGCCTCCCGTTTTCTCGCAGTTTCTCGTCTCCTCGCGTTATGACGTGACGTTAAGCGCGACGCGTGTTTGCCTTGGCGCGAACGACACGCCGACACCGCCCAGTCTTGTTCCCTTGTTCGCAGGTGTGCTCCCGTCGACGAGCGGTGGGTTCGTGGTGGAGGCTCATTCGTGTGCTTAGTCACGTGAGGATTTATACGTAATGGGAAATGCATTGCGGGGGCGAGCGCGAGCGGAGAATATCGTGGGGCGGAGTAAGCCGCAGGCGACTACCCGCGCTAGAATTTCCCGTTTGAAACGTGCGCGATCGACGCTGAGTCTAGACGCGGTGCCGCGTGCTTTATTTCATGCCTTCCTTTCCATTCTCCTCCTCTTCTTCTCGTATTCACCGCCTTCCTCGATTTTTCCTCCTTGATGGCCTCTAGCCATTATAAAAGGGTAACTGGGAGAAACAAGAAGAAATAAATCTTACGAGATACGTGAAGGGATTGCACACGTTTATCCATTAATTCGCATAATAAAGATCCTTTTTCCTTTTTGGTCGAGAAATTCGGAAAAGCTCGACAGTCACCGCTTCGAAGGAAATTCATCGAGGAGAAAGTCGCAGGTGTAAATTGTCCGATTCTAATTCTATTCGTGAAATTACCCTTCTTCTTCTCATATTCGTCTTTCTTGCGATCCTTCGGCTGCCATAAGATAATAACTAAAGAAAACAATAGGATGTTAATCGAATGATACGAAAAGGAACTACACGCTTTTATCCGCTGAACCGCAAAATAAAGCTTCGTTTTCCTTTTCGGTCGAGAAATTCGAAAAAGCTCGACAGTCGCCGCTTCGAAGGAAATTCATCGAGGAGAAAGTCGCAAGCACAAATTGTCCGATTCCGCTTCCACTCGTGGAATTACCCTTCATCCACCAGTGACGCGCGATTGGCCCTGACAAATATCGGACGTTCAAAGGGTGGCCTGGGGGTGGTAACCAGGAGGATGGACTTTCTCTCGATCGCGATTTACACCCTCGTTCCTCCAATCCATCCTATTTCATGGATACCCGCAGCTGCGTCGCGTCCTGTAATCTGTTTTCTCTCACGTGTCTCGCTAAACGACAAAGCCGATTAACGAAACGCGCGCGTGCTCCGGTGGGTGCGGTGGCGGAGAGAGAAGGGCGCGGAAAGTTGCAGTGACCGCGAGAGCGATGGTGAGACGAGATTTAACTAAATATCAGGGGCTTTGGAAGAGACGAGAGAAGTTGTAAAAAAAAGAAGAAAAGTGCGTTCCGAGGTAATCCAATAAAAGTAGAGATCCAATGGTGGCGGGACGGCTGCGGTACGAGAAGACGAGTGGAAAAAGGGTGAAGGTGAAAAGGGAGAAGGAAAAAGGGCCGAGAAGGCAAATGGAATTGCATAACGCCTGCATCCCTCGGGGATGCGAGTCTTCTTCTTCTTCTCTTCTTCGTCCCCGAGTTTTCTCTCCTCTCGTTCCTTCCACCGTTGCGAATTATAATATACAGAGAGAGCGTACGCACTATATAGAGTGTTCGCGGAGAGAACTTTTTCACGACTTCCACCGCGATTGAATTACCCTCGCTAGCGACCGGCGTCAAATAAACCGTAATAATGTGTGTGCGTGTGTGTGTGCACTGTGAAACGGAGGAAACTGAGAGCGGCCGAGAGCGATGAGTATCGAGAGTGACGCGATGGGTCAGGGACGAGCTGTTTTCCATGAAAATCCGGGACACACGGGATAGCTACTGCGAACAAGAGAAAGCATCGGTGAGAGGAGGAGGTAGGGGCAGAGAAAATGTTTAAAGCATCTCCGTGCTCGACCGATGCGATTCCTAAAAGCAAGACCCCATTCGCCCGAAGAAAAGATTCTACGAGCTCGCGCTTGCCAATTGAAGCTGAGAGATATTATTTTATTTCGCTTTCCAGGAAAATACCGACGCACGTGCCACTTCGTTTCCACGCCCAGGTCATTACGGAAGCTAGAACGAAAGGATTTGCCGAGTAAATTGTGCTCGATGTAAAATTCAATCTGAGTCGGATTGTCGATCAAATATGCATTCGTCGATTAAATTCACCCGCGAACGTAATTAACTGAAATTTGAAAACGAACGTTTGCCTGTTGCCACTCGACCTCCTGCTTTTCGCCCGCATTCAAATTGTCGGCCGTGGGGCGATTTCAGCCGGCGAATGCAAATAAAACAATGATGAAAAAGGAAAAAAAAGGGAAAGGAATTCTTCCTGTCGTTTCGAAGAATAAAGATCTTGGAAAACTCGGGCCGTTCAGAGTTCCCTTCGTCAGGACGTCGCAGACTTTATCGCTCTTCTCTCCGATATCCAAAATCTCTATTTGCCGCTGCTACTCCGAGTTAATATTTTTCCTTCGGTGCCTCTTCTTCCTCCGGTGTCTTCTCCGACGGTGGATAAGCGAAATGCTTCGTCGTGACGCGCGATCCGAGGGCGGCCCAGCGACGTGATATAAGACCGTGGGAGGAGAAGATCGAAGAAGGGATGAGAAGAAGAGGGACGGCTGAAGCGAAGAGCAAGGGGATGGAAGAAGGACGTGTTATTCTTTCCCAATGAAAGGCAAGAACTTTCTGGCCGTGAGAGAGGGAGGATCGATCTACCTCGACATGTGATATCTCGAAGCTGCTCGAGGAACGGACGTTCTCGAAGCTGTAGGCTCCACGTCTTCTCGACCGCTACTTTTATCCGAACGAAAAACAGGGGAAAGTTACGTAATTTCGCGAAATTTCATGGGATCCGTTCGATCGTCCAACGAGAACCTGCCGCCCCTCTTGAAAAATTGTGAGGAGGAGAAAAATTAATTAAGCAATTCTAGATGGGCCGGGGGTAGAAACGCGTAAGAGGCAAACAGAGAGAGAAGAAGGATGCGGTAATATTGTCGAAGAGAGTCGAAACAGCGCTTCCGCAAAACTTAACGGCGAAGTAGATGAACGGACGAATTTCCAACGCATTTGCCGGAACTTCTCAGAAGCATCTTAGGATCTCCTCCTTAATTCCTTGGATTGTGCTTCGAGATCTCTATTTTTTCGAGGCTCCTTTCAATCCACCAATCGTGACTGGCCCTCGAATCCAATATCGAGGGTGGAGAAACGATTCTTCCAGACCTCTCCTTTCGGATAAGGTCGAACACAGGCGTCTCCGACGGCGAGCAAAAAGAAAGATATCCAATTATAATTCTCATTTGAATCGATCCTTTTTCGCGCTCATAAAAATTTATGGTCGGCGCTCGCGGCGGTGAGAGAGGCGAAGGAAAAACTTGCGAGTGGGTGGGATGGATGAAGGGAAGACACGGGAGAAAGGTGGCTTTTTAGTCGTATGAAATTGCAAAGGCAAAGAGACAAAGGGGTAGAAAGAGGTGGAGAACACACGCAAGGGCAGTCGCGAGGGGTTGCATGAGAAGACCGAAGAATGGCTTTGAACATTTGAAAATTCCTTTCTACCGTCCCTGACAGCCAATTAGCCCGATCACGACGTATTTCTCGATATCGCGGTCGACTGGGCCGGAAGTAACGTGGATTAAATGCTATAGGAACTTCTTTCCTATTGGCAAGGTGATTTCCAAGCGGGGAACTAACGGCAGACACGACGTTCCACGTTTTCAGTTTATTCATTCAGCGAACTCTGTCACTGTCTACCGATGAGATTCTCTTTAAAATTGTCTTTCAACCTTCTCCTCCGCCATTTCCACGTGGTCTCGCACGAACGCGACAGAAAACTTAATATCGCGCGGAACTCTCGGTGTAACTTTGAGAATCTCCACTATCTCTTCCTCACGAAACTTCCATTCGAACCGTGAACTTTACGAGCCGAAGGAAATTCCTTCTAGCGTCGTATAAAATTTTTCCGCGCATTCTACTACTTTTCTTTAATCGTCGCACGTTCGTTTTCTCAAGCTGCATAAGCTTCGCCGACCCGTCGTGACCCTCGTCGGTGAAACGCGTTCTCTTCAATCGTCCACACTTGTTCCACGACTTTTCTTTAATTATACGAGAGCGCGTTCACGCGGAAAGATCCATTTACATGTAATATTAATTTTTCCGGGGAAATTCGATACGGTCGCATTTACATTACCGAGAACGATAAGCTCGACGTTATCGGTGAAGCGCGTTCACGAAGTCTCTCCACAATTTCTCATGCGCGTATTCGCTACCAATTCAACGTGGGGTTGCGCGAGGCGAGTGCGAAGCTGAACTTGCAAATTACTCGCCGGGCCTCGCTCCCTTGCGAGCGTCGGGGAAATGTACCGTGCCGGTAGGCGTTCCGATGGAATAGGAAATGCGAGAAGCAAGGGTGGAAACAGTGGAGCGAGAGAGAAAGTGGACTGCGTGATAAATTCGTGCTAAATGCTGGAAACACTCGGGGATACCTTTAAAATATTTTTTCGCGGATTAAAGCCGTTCAACCGGGCAAATTAAAGCTGAAACGTAGATGAATTCTGAAAAGGGAGTAAAAAGAGGTAGAAAATCTGTTTCAGACGATATTTATTGGCGGACCGCGATTCCGCGAGAATCACTGACACTTAAATGCTCGGTTATTATTAATCGACCACGCCGTCGCACAGTGGGACAAAGTGCCGATTTGTGTCAGAATCGTATATCTGTTTGATAGAGATTAGACGGAGACGTGAATCTTTTTCGAGGTTGCAGCTAAGATATTGCGAAATAAGGAAAAAATGAGGAATAAGAGAAAATAAGTGCATACTGATATTCTCTATAAAAAAGTTTTAAACCTTATTTTTTGCCAATTCTTGTGGGGCTAGACAACTTTTGCTGTGAGATTTGAATTCAGCAGGTCAAAATCTATAAAGGAAAGAGATCCAGTTACACATTATAAGGATGAAACCGTGATGCTGTACGGAAATGTGATCTTTCAGATAAATTCTCGAGGTAACCTTGTTTCCGATGCTGCTTTCTCCTTCTTTTCCCCTCATTCCGCAATGTCTTAGCTGTAACCTCGACAAAGATTCGTCTCTCTATCTTATTTCTATGATTTTGACACAAAACTGAGCAATTTGTCCCACTGTGCGTCAACTCTAGATCGATCAATTCGTCGATACCTCGATGACGGATGATCGCGCGACACTCGTGAAAGACACTCATGATGACTGATAAACAGGCATACGAGAAAATGTAAACTGCACTCGTGATCGACGAGACGACTCACCGATCGCCCGACCGACCCCCCAAACGACGATACAATAAAAGAAACTCCACCTACTAAGATCTCTCGCTTCGTTCTATCCAACAACGAAGAAAAAAACAATCTTCCCAACCTCTCGTCAATTAACAAAACTCTTCGTCTTCCTTCCAGATGGTCCAGGCGCAGCAACTGTCTTCGCTGAGCTCGTAGTGCCATCGGCCAGCGCGTCAACGGCGTCTTAGGGACGACGTGTCTCGTGATAGGAGTTGGAATCATCTGAGAGGAGAGGAGAAGGAGGAGGAGGTGGGGGTGGAGTGCTCGGAGGGTGAAGAGGAGAAGAAGAAGCTTCGAGGAGAAGAACGCGGTGGAGGAGGTGAACGTGGAGGGAGGAGGAGTGACAGCCACGCCAGCGTCCTCTTCGCAGTGCTGGTCGAAGGAGGAGGAGGTGGTGAAGAAGGGAAGCTGTGAAACGAAGCGAAGGAGGTGGAGGTGGTGGAGGATAAGGAGGATAAGGAGGAGGTGAAGATAGTAGCGGTAGTAGGGGCCGCGTGGTGGTGGTGGTGGAAAGGAGAGGAAGGAGAGGAAGTGGAGGAGGAGGAGGAGGAGGAGGAGGCGGCACGACGGCGCATCCAGTCGGGAGAATAGGACGTCGTCCTTAAGGACCTCTGCTCTTCCCAACGAAACCCCGGGGGTCTGGAAAGGGTCGCTGATGTCCGCCACGAGTCCTGCCCCTCTTGCCGCCGCCGCTGCCGCCGCACCGCCTCCCACCGGGACTAAGGCACGCAGAATCGGCCCCGCCACCATCGACGCCGCGCCGTCTCCACGTGGCCCAGCCGGAAGTAACCTGGCCTGGGGCAGGAAGAGGAAGGAGGAGGTGCCCTCGTCCTCTTCTTCTTCTTCTTCTTCTACTACGTCGTCGGAATCACAACTGCTGCCGCCGCCGCCGCCGCTCCCGCGTACCTCCTGCCGTGTCGTCACGGCGTCTTTAGCTACCTCGGTACCAGTGCCGTATCAGCTGATAGGCCCGACACCACTCTGAATGTCTTCGCACATCCAAAAGTCGTGCGTGGTGAGAACACAGGACTACTTCTTCTTTGTACATACATTTGGAAGGAGTTTGATGGAGGAGATCCGTCGCTATCTTTTCTCTACGCTGCCCTTTGCCTACTTGCTATCCTACTTGCTCTCTTTCTCACACGTTTTCGTTCTTCCCCCCTTCTTGGGTTTCTTTTCTTTCTTTGGCGTGCGCATAATTTTCTTTCGTTCTCTTTCTTCTGTTTTTCTCTCTATGATGATTTCCTTGTCCTCGTGATGCTCGAATTTTCAGGAACCATGCCACAGGGTTATCAACATACGAACATCGCTTGCGACTGTTCATTATCTTTATCCAGCGGAGCGATCGTGGATGCATTCGGCAAGGTATCAAAATTGGATCCATGTACGGCCGAAAAGAGAATGTTACCGAGTAGGCCTTTCTAAAGTACCGTTTTCTTAACAATTGTCTCGAACGACGAAGGCGCGACGATTGCTCCTTAGTTTCGAAATTTCACGAAGTTAAAAGTGCAATCGTTGGGTCGCCTCGCAGGACCATGACGGTTTCACTTTTCCTCTCTTTTTGTTTCTTTTCCTCTTCTTGGTCTTTACATCATTCACCCTCCCGTCTCTCGTCCCAATCCTCCTTCTACCATCTCGGTGGCGCCGGGGAATTAGGTCGTGGTCGTGCCAACTCGTACACCGAATAATACCGTTAGTCCACGAGAGAGGATGCGTAGAAGCTGTAAAGTCTCGAAGGAACGATCGACTAGTTCCCCCAGTATCACTAACGAAATTAATCTTCGACCGCGAAGACAAAAAGAGTGGGGAGGACGTAAAAACGAGGAAGAGAATTCTTCATTTCTCAAACTTCTCGCGTCCTTAAATCCTTCGCTCTTCTCTCCACTTCTACTTCGCCTTTCAATCCCGAGATTAGGTACGACGGGAAGCAATTTTCGAAATTGGAAAATTCGAAGAGTCGCGACGCAATTAGAAGCGCCCCATTCCCAAAATCAATTCCTTCAAATTGACCGCGTCGAGAATCTCGAAGACACGTTGGGATCGAAGAAATTTCGCGAGCAATTAAGAACGCACGATCTAATTCAGGAGAATCCTCCCTCGTTTGTTCGTTCGTTCGTTCGTTCTATGGAGTACGGGGTAGGGTACTTTCGTACGGGGGCCGATCGGGTTCAGGTGAATTTCCAAAACCCATCCGATCCCTTTTTTTTTCTCCCTCTTCCACGCTCCGGCTCTGTCTTCTCCTCTTCATTCCCCATCTCCTCCTCCTTCGGAGGATATTATTTGACCTGGCGATTCTCCAGAGGATTGCTCGTGGCTCCGTCGCTCTCATGGAGGGAGGGAGGGAGAGAGAGAGAGAGAGAGAGAGAGAGAGAGAGAGAGAGAGAGAGAGAGAGAGATGGAGGGAAGGAACAGCAGCAACGCGATCGAACTCTCGAATGGAGTATACATTCATGAGATGCTCCTATTTTTCCTCTCCCTTTCAGCGCATTAGTTGCGAAATCGGCGAGCTATAATGCGCCCGACGAAGTTTTCCGAAAGAGAAGAGGAAAGAAAAAAGAGACAATGAGGGCTCGTCTGCGTTTCTGCAACCCCGTGCTCTTTCGTCCGAGCGTTTCGGTGACGTATTTTCCGATTACGATCGGGAGAGATGCGAAGGGGAGGATCGTAAATGCGAAAATGTGAATATTGCGTCGACGCGAGAGGGTTTCGAATTTCACGTGAATATAGCGTGTACATCTCTGCATTGCATTTACGTTACTATTACGCGCGCTTATATACCTCACTGCGAATAAAAAACACGGATGGAACGGCGGAGTAGGTTCGACAAAAGGGGATGGGACGAAAAGAGGACTAAGGAAAAGTTTCGTTCGATCGGACCACGCGCGCGCACAGGGGTAGTGAAAATTGGAAACGCGAAAAGTAAAAGAGAGAAAGGTCGGGAGGAGGATGCGGCGGACATATCGAAACGTTGAAATTTAAAGAGTTAATATCGGAAAAGCTTCAGCCAGTGACGTATCGACTTTCGGACCCCCCGTGATACGATGGAAATCGGAGCGGGCGTGCGGACGTTTTCGAATCGAGGATCAATTCCGCGAATATAATTAACGACTTGTCTCAACTGTGAGACGTCGCGAATTAACCGAATCGCGAGAGGATACATTTTACTTTGAGAGAGGAGAATCGCGGGAAGACTCGTGTCGTGCCGGCAAGAGGCCGGAGAGAAAAGAAAAGGAGGAGAAGGTGGAGGATCGCGGGAGTGGAAAGTGCGTTTCTCGGTGAACAGAAGAGCACGAGGGTGAATAAGGGTGGTCTCGCGAGCTTCGCGCCCGTGGTACGAAAGTTGCAAATGGGGAAAGTTACGGAGGAGAACTAAGATCGGAGACTTTCGTGTAAGTAACCGCTGGTCGAGCTTACGCGCCGTACATTTGAATTAAGCTTCCGCGCTAACGATTTCGCGTCCGAAATGGCGGCACGCAGTCGCGCGCAAGAAAATTCCATAGCCCGGGGAAATTCTAAAGATTCGCGGAGGAGGGTGAACGAAGGAAAAGGACGAATCTTTAATTCCGCTCGACACTAGTTGGCACCGAGCACCGAGAGCAAACCCCGCGAGACTTTCCTCGATTCTGTCGTTGCCAGATTTTCCCTCCACTCGTTGCGTTTCTTTTTTCCTTCACCAACCCTCGGACATTTTTTTTTTTAAACGTCTCGCCAATTGGCTTACGCCGTTATCAGGGAGAGGACAAAGATTAATCGAGTAACGATTAAAATTACTCGTCCCACGACCTCGGTCCAATAAAAGCCGACGATGTTAATTTTGCCTTTTTACCCCCCGACGAACCGAATAGATAGATATTCGAAAGTGGGCATAAAATGGGCGTGAAAAAAAAAAGAAGAAAGGAACGAAGGCTGCGCGAGGAGTGAGGACCCGGGGCATTTGGGGGCGGCCCCTCTCGAGGTCGTTCAAATGACCATGAGGAGGCGAGTGGAGAGGAGGCGGTGGCAGGAGAGGACAAGAAGGTGACGCGAGGGGGTGGACGCGCTCGCAAGAAATTTCTGCTCGACGCCTCAACTATGCTGCTTCTCTCCTCCTCCTCCTGCCTTCTCCTCCTCATCCTTCACCCTCTTCTCCGCTACGTTCCTGGGCTCGCATCCCTCGGCTAATGCGGGGGGGGGGGGGGTGGCTTGCGTGGAGGCCGACGTTTCTCCTTATGGAAACAGCGAGGCGACCTCGGTGCACTCTCCACGGCTCGCACGCTTCGTACGCGAAACTGCGAGGCCAGGAGTGGCGGGGGTGGCCGATCGATAGGAGGCGGGGGTGGAGAAGCACGCGCTCCCTCTTGATGTCTTCCTCACTCTCTCTCCCTCCTCTCGAACGTTCGACCTCTCTTTCTCGCTCCTTCGGGTCCGCGCGATTTTAAAGCTCACCTCCCACCGATCATACACTCGGCACCCACCCTCTCACGTTCCACCCTCCATTCATCCCTTCCTCACTTTCCGTCTTCCTCCTTCAACCCCTTCTCACTCTCGCTTCTTCCGAGTCCGTGTTCCACCCTCTCACCCCCTCCATCCCGTCTTCCACCACTCTTCACCCTCCACCACCCTCCTACATTTTCGTCCTCACTTTCTACCCTCCCGTTTCCACTCTCCCCTCACTCTCGCGCCCCCCTCGTTCTCCAGCAGTTTCCGTTTCTCTCGTAATTCATTTATAAGACCCTTTAATTCGTCCCCCGTTCCACCACCAGCTTCACCACCACCACCACCACCACCACCACCAGCACCACCACCAGCACGACCACCTTCGACGTAGTTTACTGTGAGCGTCAAAGAGCGCCACGTGTAAACGCGGAACGTGGACTCGTTGTTTTAACCGCATAGCCGATGTAACGCAAACTCACTTTTGCAAATGGGCTTCGGTAGCCCTTTCGGCGTCGTCCTCGTCTCGAATTACATTCCCGTGGAGCTAAATGTTGGATAATTTATTTTCAAATCTCCGCTTACACGTGCGATCCTCGATTTATTCGGTTTTTCACGGCGGCGCGGGTGTCGGTAGAATTTTCCTTCTGGCCTTCACACGTGCGCCGCCGAAGAAAGGAAGAATGGAGCCAACGGCGTCGTTGTTCGAAGACCGTTCGAGAAACGGTCGAGCCAGGAATGAGGGAAGAAGAAGAAGAACGAGAGAGAAGAGACGTAAATGGCATTATCGAGGCCACTTGTTGACGGCGAGTTTTTCCCGCGATAATGAGGGAGAGGAAGACTCGCAGGGAGTCAGTAGCACTTCGCGAAGAGGGAGTCCGCACTATTTTTAGTACGATACCAGAGGAGTGAAGGGGAATTAGCGAGTTGACTTTCGACTCCACTCGCGCGAGGGAAGGAAAGAGAAGAAGTCTCTCTCTTGTTGTCGCGCAATAGTTGCTCCTATATGTGTGAAAAATACACCGTCGACGAAGAGAGAGAACACGGGGAAAAGAAGAAAAGCGCGAAAAGTCGATGGAAACATTTTCCACCGAGTTACGCTCGAAGAATCCTTCAGGACTGAAAGCGCACGTCGAACGAAATATCGACGAAGATTTAGGAGGGGAAAAAAAAAGTTTTGAGTTTTTTTTTCTCATTACGAGGTACGGAGAAAATGAGGAAAGGGGAGAGAGAGAACGATCGAGAAGAGTGGTCCGTTGCGGACCGCGACGGCGGGCACCCATAGAAATCGATAGGGTGTGAGAGAAGCGAAAGTGTATCCCTCCTGGCTGAAAATCCAATAACGCCGTTATGCCTACCGTGGGCGACATTCGACGAAGGGCATCGCGACGTCATGGACGCCCTCCTCCAGTCATCGGTAATCCCTCCCGGCTTACTACACGTGGGCGCCAACTGCTTACTATCTCGTGGAAGACACAAGCCCGTTTCCACCCCCGGCGAAAATTATTGCGGAAAAGTGAGAGGGGTGATTTTTCAGACAAAATTCGCACGTATCCACGCAGGATACGCTAAAGGATAATTGCAATTTTTCCTGGAAACGTCCTTTAATCCTCCTCGGAGAATGAGACACGTGCTTGACCGCTTGGGAGTGGTTATACTTGTGGGTGGAAGAAGCGAAGAGATGGAGAGAGGGAAAGAGAGAGAGAGAGAATGCGAGAGAATGAGAGAATCGGAGTACCAGCTGGCATTTAGTCGACGAATCCTGATACGGGCGGGTGCACGAAATTCATCTCGTTTTCCTGATATTTGCGGTCGTGCTCAGGGATCGCTTCGATCGGATCTAGTTTGTCGGAGCCTGCCACACACGAATCACGCGCGCACACAGAAACGCTCGAGGCACGTCGGCGCATATTCTTGTGCAAAGCGGGAAGCATTTTCGGTGCTATTGCCGCGGCAAGTTCGAAGGGATTAATTTCACCAGGCGTGTAATTGATAGTTATACGCTGGATTAACGCACGGCTCGGTATTTGTGTGTGATCGTGTGTGGGTACGAGGGTGCGGGGTGCGTGGATCGCGAAACACCCTCACGGTTCTACTTGCACCTTCCAACCCCCGTACACCGCGTTCATTCTCGGAGCCAAAACACTTTAGCTCGACGATCCTTCACTGGGAAGCGAAGAAAGAGTAAGGACAATCGTGAATATTGTTAATGACGGCATCTCTCGAGCAAAAAAAGGCAACACGAAGCTTAATAAGTAAGAGGGAGAGAGGAAGGGAGGGAGAGAAGAAAAACCACGGGTGAATAATGAGCGCGAAGTAACGAGCGCTAGCCACCGTAATACCTGGCGAGTGAAAAGTTACGTTGCAATTATTTCTCCTAGTGTGCCGTCTCACAAAGTGCACGAGCCCTTTCTCTCTCTCTCTCTCCAGTGGCCGCTCGGAAAAAAGTCGATGGAAAATCGAAAGATATTTTTTCGAGGGACGCCGTGGATCTCAAGTGTTCTCGTAAAGAACGAGAAAAGAGGGAATCCGAGGAAAGCGAAGATGCAATTAGGAAATTTGATTACGAACTACCATCAAAAACAATAAGAAACGCAAGGAGAAATGATTACGCGATGCCTTGGACGAGAAGAAGAAAATTATTTTCTTACTCATAGCTCCATCGTGCTTTCCTCCAAGTTTCCCTCAATAGCTGTACTACCCTACGCTCTTGTGTGCTTCCCTTCGCGAGCATGCAAGTGCCTCCTTTCGGCGAGTTAAGGACAAAGCTCTAATCTCGTTTCGCGAATATTCTCCGCCGCGACCTTCTAATCACGTCATCAGTGCATCGCGAGAGGGAGCCGCATGACTGAGGGCACGAAGAATGCCGTGCGGGTGAGAAAGGTGGTAGGCCAAGTATCGTCGCGCTCTCCAAGTAGAACGTAACCAGAAGAAAAGCACAAACGTCGTTACCTATCGCCACGTGCACGCACGTCTTCCCGCTCGCCTCGATTTTCATCCCCCATTAGTGAACGTACCGCCACAGCGAAAACTCGCGGAACAGATAGTCACCCACTCGTCGTCATCCTCGTGCGCTTAAACGGAGAAAGAGCGACGAGCAAGCGTGCAAGGAAAATTCAAAGAGAACAAGAAAAATTACGGTAGCTCGCTATTTCGCTTTTTGGCTTTCCTTATGCTTCGTTTTGCGGCAAGAAGCTGGTGAAAGTGGTGCACAAGAAAATCATCGTCCCTCTTCATCTCCTTCCTCCTTCTCGCTTAGCTTATCGCCTTCCACTTCGATTTTTCTTCTCGCTTTGTTCCTTCGATACGCGTGTACTACAACAACGATGTGCAAAGCCATCGTATGATTAATGCGTGCTTCTCCCAAATTTCAGGGGCTTGATGCGACATTGAGTGACAGCAAAAAGAAGTACGGCGACAAGGTGAATGCACTTCTGTCCGCCTGGGAGCATGTCACCAATTTCATTCCTGGGGCAACGCCAGAGGCCACCCAGTCTCTCATAGAATGGGCTCACAAGTGAGTATGAGCGCGTCAATTGAGCTCGCGATTTATTCCGAAGACGGTAGGTCGGCTCTTCATTTCTTTCTGTTCTCGTCCTTTTCCTCGTACCTATCCCTTGGTCCTTGTCATTCGTGTGCAAGTCGCGTTGGTCGTTCAACGATAAGCTAATCGTCGACTTTGTTTTCAGACACACCCTGAAACTGGTACTGCGCGGGGAGTGGCCGAAGTTGTCACCCGCCACGAAGACGCACCTCAGCGTAACCCTGCAGAGGTGTGCGTCTCACCTGGTGCACCACCCCGCTGCATCCAGGTGTACCGCCCTAATAGCTCTGGTGCACAATCCATGGACGCATCCCGCTCTAGACAGCATACTTAACGGCCAACCGGATTCCGAACATGAAGAGGGTAAGGCTCGTCGTAATATAAACACTGGTTTCGTCGATCGAGATAAATTAAGACTGCACGTGTCGTTTTCAGAATTCTGTTGTTCGGAGAAAGGCGAGCTACTGACGATGAGACTGAAGATACTGTGCGAGGACCGCTGCGAGGACATAGCGGTGAACCTCGCTGCAGCGTGCGTGCGCTCCCTGAGGAGGAGCGATCGCCTAAGATCCCTCTCGGATCCTCACCACGTCCAATACATGATCGACGTGTATATTGTCCTCTTGTACAAATTGAAACGCACGCAAGATATTTTCGCTCAAGTGAGTAGCAATGATGGTACGCCTCCGGTAGTTGGGAGTAGTTGCTTCACGATGATCTGATTGCAGTTAAAATTAATGGATCTCAACGACGGGCTCGAGTTGGTCCAGAGGCTGAGCGGTGAGAGGCCGACGAAGTATGGAACAGCTCGCGTTTGGAGAAATTCAATAAAAGCCGCGGAACTGGTCGCCCAGTACTTAGTCACCGCAGGCATGGTGCGACCCGTGTCCGAGACGGGAGCGAACACTTTGGAGCAAATTTTAAATTCGTGGGCGATTTTGCATTCGAAATTGAAGGACGTCACCCCAACGCTCCCAGGGATGATTAGGAAGTTGATCGAGCCGGCCGAGAGCGCGCAGCACATTTATATTTTCTGCGCGGTACTCGCGAAGCACGTAAGTGGAGAGTCGCATTTACTTGTAATAAGATCGCGTGGAGACGATTGGGTACTGACTGTCCGTGAACTTCTATTTCCAGTTTAGCGACAGTATAAAGCCTTTACTAATCGAGCTGTACATCAGGGCGCTTACGACGGACATGAACGAGCTGGAGAGTCAAAAGGCAAAATCCGACAAGGAGAAAGTTCGAGAGACCGCGAAGCGCTTAAGCACGCAATTTCTTAAATTAGCTGACGTAGTTGGGAGTAATATTGGAATAGCAAGGGAGTGTGTACTGACCGCATTCTCGTTACATCCCACCAGACCTTGCTACGATCGAATAAAGGAAATTGCGATTGCGTGTGGAAAGATAAAGGAGGCTGGCACCACGTGCGAGGGGGTCGAACACGAGAGGCTCAAGAGCGCCATAGAAAATGGACACTCGACCGTTATTAAGAAGGAAGGCGTCGGTACCGTTGACATTGCGAAGGACAGGAATCTGGACACCGCGTCGTTATCGTCTACTTCTACGTTCTCACCGTCCTCGTTGCTCCCGCAAACTTCATCCTCGGCACTGACCAATGCAACGACGCTAACGAAAAAGAGTATCGGCTTCCAAAATGGTCAGCTGACCAAGACGTTCGAGCGGACCGATCAATTGTTGAAGAGTCTACTGACAACGCCGAAAAAGAGCGAAACAGGTGCGTCGGGGAGCGACAGGTGTCCATTGCATCCGATACGTGATCCTCTCACGGAAAATCCTTTGGGAGAGCTTTGCTTCAATTGTGGTGAATTTACAGGGGGCGAAGTGACCAGTGGTAAATCCAGCGAGGGTAGCACCGCGCCGCCGAGAATCGTGGAAAGGACCTTGGACGCTCTGATTCTCATCAAGGGAGATGCCGTAACTGGTTCCGCGAATTACGATGAGAAGTCCGTTCCGAACCAGGTGTTGGATGGCGAGACCCTCGGCCTTTCACCACAATTGTGCGACGATCTGGCTGTTGTTCTTAGTAGTCCTCGGTATCATATGCTTAGCTGGGTATTAGACTGGAAGGAGCTGAACAGCCTGTGCGAAAGATATTTGGAGAACGCGGAGGAGATGAGGAACACGAATAAGGAATTAAAGTATTTGAACATTGATTATTCGCAGTTTAAGGATTGGCCTTCGGAGGACGAGAGCAAAGATATATTTTTTGGAATCGAAAAGGGATACGAGCAGTGGGTCGACATGCCGTCAGACAATTCGGAACAATTTGGCAGCTTTCAACCTGCAGGTGGTTACAAACGATCTTCCACGAGGCGTAGTCTCGACGACACTACCACTACGGATTCCGACAGTGGAAGCGTCCTTCGCGTGCGTAGAACTGGAAGGCAGCGGAAAATTCATAGGCTGGAGTCTTCTGAAAGTGATTACGACAGTGCCGAACGTAAACCAAAGCATTTTAGGAATAGAGTTAGTTCGGTCTCGGACAGTGACAGTAACACGCAAGACAGCCAGACCGATAGTCTCGGTAGTGATGGGTGCCGTTTGGAGAGTAAAAAGAAGACGAGTAAATCTGCTGGTAAGGAGGGTGGTAAGAAGCGTGCGAAGCCCTCCAATTTGACCATCGAATCGGTATCACATTTTCATATGCTGGTCAACGAGAGTGGACGGCACACTTCGACTCACGAGGATGCAAGTGGTTCCGACGTTAGTAGCAATGATATAATAACGTTATTCTCCGCAGATATGGACGAGAACAAACGGGAAACGATAAAAGGTTCTGCGTATACCGCAGCTGCACCTCTAATCATCACCGAAAGGAGAAGTGATCCAGCAGTGTTGAAATCCTTACGAATGTTCCGACCACAAAATTCAAAGAAGCCATCTCGGATTACGCAGATCTTGCAGAAGAATATTTTGAGCAAGGCTAAGGATAATAACCATCACGACAATGAAGCCAATAATGTGACGAAATTTGCACCAATGCTAAGCTCGCTTAATCTTAATCCAAAAATTGTTTTAACGAGAACGGACGAAGTGGACAGGAAGACGGTGCGTTCGAAAAAGCAACAGAGACTCAGTACCGGTGATATTACTTCTGAATTAATCAACATTCAAAAAACCATGCCATTCTCCCCCAACAAAAATCTCATTACTACTTATCAAAAGCAAAAGGGTAGCTCTGGCAGTAACTCGAACAAGGGTGATATAGGATCAATTGACGGGAGAGATATGAGCTCGGTGAAAGCCAACTTGGGTAAGACTAAATTTGATATCCTTGCAAAAGCTGTTAGGGATTCTGATATACTCGCCAAAAATGTGCCAGGTCTAAATTCATTGGACATGATGGTACCACCCAGAGTAAGATCTACGGTGAACGTAGTACAACTTTCAAGAAACGTTCCACAAAGTCCTAACTCAGGTTCGGTTAACAGTGGTAATACACCTCCAAGACCTAACAGAACTCCAAGCGTGGCTGGAAATATTCAGTTACCAGGTACTCCCTCGTCCGGTGGTCATGACAGTGGTGTCGGCATGAGTCCAGCTGGTCAGACACCACCGCCCAGGTCATCAACGTTCCCAGATGTTGGAGAGGGGGCGAATCAACCACCAGATACCTCTCCAATGGCCACGACAACTACAAATGCCTCTACTCTTCTGGAAACAGGTACCAGTCCCAGAACAGTGGCTGTAAGGCGCACAAGTCAACAGAATCAATCGCCTAAAAAATCTCCTTCCCCATGCGCTGCAACAGCAACGACAACCTCAGTGGTATCGGGAACACCTATCACTTCCGAACAATTACAAATTGTTTGCAAACCGGACGGTACTTATCAATTAGCAGCAGTGAATCCAAACGTCGTATCCAATCAGAGAAATGTTCTGTCCTTACAAAGTCTCGAAGATGGAAATGTAACTGGCTTTACTCGTCAAATGCAACGTTCTGATCCTACAGGGACATCGAATAGAAGTACTTATGACAGACTAGCATCTGTAAAGGCATCATCGCAATCAGGGCAAAATGCTGGCTTACCCAAATTTCAACAAGCCTTTGGTAAAACTATATACACCTTATCAACGGATACGACAAACAGTGTTCCTGCTCCCACTACGACAGAAACACTTACTCAAGCAACGTCTGCACAGAAAACAACAAACTTGTCGAAAGCTGTGCAGACATCCGTGCCTAATACTCAACAAGCAAATCCTCCAGCAGGAATTAATGTACAGTCTATCACAAACATTCCTAATCTACAGCTATCCACTAGTAGGCAGATATTAAATATCGTGCAAAATTCAGGCAATAATACAAACACAGCAACTAGTCCAAGTACGAATCAGACTTTGACGCAGCTTGTGCAGAGTGTGCAGAATGCGTCGCCAAGTGTAATATATACGCACAAAATACCAGTGACAATATCTACAACTAATCCAAGCCAGTTAAATATCATACCAACCATATCTAATGCAAACTCAATACCTCCTGGTAGGGCGCCGGTAGTAAAATTGAACATTATCAGAGCTACGACTCCTTTGAGACAACAGAATCTTCCTGGGGCTATACAGGCTGTTTTGGCAACTCCTAGAATACAACAGCAGCAAGCACCGACTGTTAGAACAGACAACCTAATTGGCTCTCCTATGGAGGTGCCCAATCAAGTGAGCTCAACGACTCTGGAACAATTGAGAGAATTTGAAAGCGTTCTGGAGCAAGTCAAGGAGAGGAGTACGATACAACCACAGACACAGACACATCAGTCTGTAGCTAGCACGACAACAACGACTGTACAGACACAAACAACGACGCAACAAACGCAGGCAACAAAACCTCAGCAACAGCAGCCAGTGTCGGTCAGTGCTTTGGCGCAGCAGCTCCTGATGCCGACACAATCTGCGAGTAATACCGAATTTCCTAATAATGGTAACACCATTACTTTCCAGCAAGATGTATTCCCCCAGAAGGTGTCTCTTACTTACGTCAACCAAAACGCAGGCACAAGCACCACAAAAGTTTCAAATGCCACTCCTGTTGTAGTTGTCACTAGCTACTGCCAGCCCGCCGCTTCACCTGCTTTAAGTGTTACTTCCCAAAGTTCGTCCAGTCCTTGCGTCACGCCTGCGCCAGCTCCAGTTACATCGGCAGGTAAAACTCCTCCGACTCCACCATCGTCGAAAACAGTGAAAAAGGCAGCTCCAAAGACGGTGAAAACCAGCGCGACAAACACGTCGAAAGCTTCCCCGATACCGAAGCCGCAACAAAAGCCTCAAGAGGACGAACAAACAGCCCAGAGAATATACGCCATTCTCGACGAATACGCGGAGCAATTGAGAAATTCGCCGGATCTTAACAACAAACCTGCGCCCAGGAGAAGATCGAATCCTCCGACGAATCCGAGTCAGTCGTCGAAAAGAAAGAAGTCCAGTTCGAACAAAACCAAACCCGTTGGACAGCAAACTTCGGAATTAAGTCCGAGTACGGAGGATCTTGGTAGGACAATGGGCAGTGAGGATTCGTCCAGTGGCGTTGTTCACGTTCAGGATAGTCCAGCAGGTTTCTCCGCCCCTGATGAGCCCGCCGTTAACGTGGCAAGTGCCATCGACACTAACGCAGAAATTCGAAACGTCACGAATGATTCAAACGACGGCGTGGAGCTGAATGTTAAAAGGCGGAACCTGATCTTTGCAGAGCCAGGCGCTGGTCAGCCAAGGACTGTGATCGTGCAGGAAGCTTTACAGACAGGTTCGGTTAGCGTGAGCGAAGCTCTTGCCTCAGTTACGGGTAAAATGGGAAGTACTGCGGTTCTCGTCCCAGGTACGAATTATATTTTGCCTATGAATTTGATGAAGGGTGGCCAACAATTTACGATAGTATCCAGCGGCTCGAAACTTCTTGCCACTGTACCGGCAACAGTTAGGACCTCTGGTAACACGGGAGTTCCCAACACTCTAGTCCTTCAATCGTTCCTTAATCAAGGAGGGAAGATCATTTCTCAGCCTGCACAAGTGAAGCAAGTGAAGATACCCACGCTACAAACATTGTCGAGCAATCAAACGTTGACAACTTCGCAGAATATTCAAAATGCGGCTGTCGTGATTCCGCAATCAGGAAATAGTACGCAATTCGCAGGAGAAGGAACGGATAAAGCGAGTATCATTGGCGATTTGAATGTGACAAAGTCTGACGCGTCCAGTGGTGGGGTTGGCGTGGAATCAGCGACTAATACAATTGTTGTGAACAAATCTAATCCGACTATCGGCTTGCTTCAGCGTAATCTCAATGAGATCTCGGAAAATCAACAGATATGCGGGGTAATCACAAGTAATCCCAATTTGTCTCTTCAAGGTACCAGACTCTTCAACTCCTCGATACACAAACTTTCAACTCCAACGGGGTTAAAGGCGGAAAATGTCGTTTGTCTTACACCGGCTGCAACGATCTCTCATTCCCCAGAAAAGAAATCACCTCAGGATTCTCAGGTCCATGCCGAAAAGCCAGTGTCCATTCAGACGGGTGCAACTATTGCTCTTGCCTTCGCCGCGCAATCGGACGTGGCTATGGTAAACGATAATCAACAGCAACAAAAGGATACAAAAGAAATCTCAGCAGATATTATACCCGGCGCCAGGATTATTTCACCGAAAACAGTGAAGAGAAAAATTGAGGACAATACTTTAACCATGCAGGATATACCGAGGACTCTAATTTCTACCAACTCCGTTGTGTGTTCGAGCATTACCTCTTCGTTGCAGAATAACACAAAAATGGGTAAGAATAAATTCAAGCACCGTGCACAGATTTTATCCTTGTCCATATGTATAATAGAGTATTACTTTAATGAAGTTGGACGTGACATTAATGCATTTTTACTTTTCCTTTTTGTAGACACCATGCCTACTATTGCCTCGATAAACAAGCAATCGTCCAGTATCGACAACTCGACGCAGTTCTTGGTTGCTGGTGGACCTAGCAGTTCGGATAGTCAAGAATCTCCAGTTCAACGGGCAAACGAAACGATGGACGTTGGTTGCAAGGTTGAGAACGGTCTCTTGTACGGTAATGCACGATTGCAAGAAGCGTGGGAGCCCGAGGGAAAAATATCACCCGACACCCCCTGGAGATACGTTCCAACATCTACGAATCCATTAAGCATTGAGCCCTTGAAGGTGTACTCCAGAGAGAACGACAATTCTGAGAACGTGCAAAGTGTATTACAGATAATCAACAAGGGGCAAGGTATCGAGATGGCCAGTGGACAAATCTATCAGACCACCACGAAGAAGTACATTATGAATCACACTCTAGAACCATTCCAGCAATATTCCAACAAGGGTAGCATGATGAAGACCCAACTGAATCCTCGTCTGGACCGAGAACTCCTGCAGCAGAGAATGGAGAGAAAGGCAGCTGCGATAGAGAGGGAACTAAAGTTACAGAAAAGTTTGCCGGAGGAGTGCGAGGACTTAGGCGTGGACGAGCCAAGTACCAGCGACCTCTTCCCAGAGGCTGATCTATTGTTCGATACAAATCATTCTCCCTCGTTCGATCATTCCTCACAAGATGCATCCTGCAGCCAACCTCTGGGTATCAAATCATACAGCAGCTCCTACTTTCGGCCTTTGGACTCCTCGAGCGGCAGCAGGGACGCCAGTCCGGTCACAGACTTCAAGATAAACGATCGCAGAAGGAACGTTTCTCAGCGCGCGAGGAGCATCAAGGAGGCAGCGAAACGAGCGAGAAAAGAGAAACCGGATGACTCGCACATGGATAATCCGAGCAAGCACATCCGCTTAACCTTAGACAATTTGAGCCAGGACGAAGCATCGAACAGTAACTCGGACATCTCCAGACTGTCCCCGGCAAACTTGCCATCTTTGGAGAACGACTCCTCCAAGGACACGAACAATCGCGTTAAGATCGGTTCCAGGAACGGCTCGAAGGAAGGCTCTCCCAGCAGCGTGTCTAGCATTCCGTCGAACATGAAACTGGACATCGACTTGGACTCGGAATCCTTGCCACCTAGCATCAACGTGAACAACACCTCAGCCGCTAGTTCCGGTGACGAGAGCCTTACGTTACTGAGCGGCAACACGGCCGACGTGACGATACCCTCGCCACTGTCGCCAATCGCGGGCCCGTTACTCTCGACGCACAAGTACACTTACTCGAACAAGAAGCGCATAGCGTCGAAGGTAACGAGAATGGAGTACCTTTCCTGGGAGAGCCCGATGTCGGAGCGCACTAGGTCGAGCAGCGACGAGGAAGATTCGAGCATCAGCGAGTCCATCGGCAGCCAACCAGAGGACAATGCCTTGACCAACGGCCTGGACGACAGCGTGCAAACCATCAAGACCACCTCGTCGGACCGGCGGTGCACCTACTTGAACAAGAAGGACAAGGTGCACGTGAACGCGAGGGTAGTCCTGAACAGGACCGATCACAAAACCACCGGTGTTCTAGCCAAGCGTATGAAGGTGAACGAGTCCTTGGCAGAGTCCGTGGTCGTTTCCAGCGACAAGGCCTCGGAGCCCTCCGACGACGAGACAAGCAATATCACCCTGGTGGAGCCCGACTGTCGAGCGAGGAGATCCAGTTTACGTGGCCACGTGAAGAAGGGCTGCGCGTGCTGCAACGGCTCGCCCGAGAGGCCGAAGAAGAAGTCGGTCAAGTCCGACCACAGGTTGAAGAAGAGATTATCCTCGAAGCAGGCCGGGAAGAAGAGGTAGTCCTAGCGGTCGAACGCTCGCAGGAGCACTTCCCGTTATATCATAATTGTAAACTCGCACGAACCGTGCGAGCCTCGCGAGACGGTGGATCCTCTCAGGCGCTTGAAAGCTCGTGACAGAGACTCTCTTATTCCATGCGCTCGAGCCGCGCGCTAGAAGGACGGGGGAGCTTGAGACAGTTTTTATTTGAAGGGCCACTGGGACGAAGGGGGTCATAGTATTTTCGTGTCGATCGAGAGATCCAAGATTAGTAGTGTTGTACATATTAGAGAGAAAGAGAGAGAGAGAGAGAGAGAGAGAGAGAGAGAGAGAGAGAGAGAGAAAGAGAGCGCTTGGTGGCTGTTGGAAGTGAGAACTAATAATGTGGTCTGTTCCACGTTAGTATGGAATATACCCGGGCTCCTTGAGAGCCACGGGCAACGTAGGTGAGAAATTCTCCATAAATAATGAAGTAATATTGAATTCATTTGCTGGGAGCGGGGTGAAGGGGGTATTTGATGGAGCGAGATAAGGGCATGCATGTGAGAAGGAGAAAGGATGACAGGAAGAGGAAGAAAGCGAGCGAGTGTGTGCGAGAAAACGAGAGAGAGCGAGAGAGAGAGAAAGAGAGAGAAGGAGATGGAGAAAAGAATTTATTAGCATTTCTCCTCGGTAAGAGTAGAATCATCCTTTTACCATTAGGTGTTATTACGATACTAGAGGTAAGCTATGCAGATCATTATGGATGGCAAACTTAGATTAAATCGTTAAGAAGACATTAGAAGATGCAATCTAGTCAACAGGCGAGGTCTACGACGAGAAAGATAGGCGTGGCGAACGAAACCGGGGGGGGGGGGGGGGGGGGGTGAGTGAGAGGCAGAGAAAAGAACACAGCAAAGCATTATTAATATACAGCATTGTACTGATCGTTGATAGATCTCTCGCATATATAAAGATGACGAAAAAAAAAGTAAAAAAAATAATAAAGAGCCTGAATTTATAATTCTATCTACAGTAATCTATCGTAATTGAAACTATTCCACGTTCTAACATGGTGTGGTCAGACTGAATAGACAAATAATATAGAGTTCTGTTATTCGGATGAGAATTATTAATGGAACGTAGGGGAAGGGGAAAAGGGGAGGGGAGAGATTTTCCTTAGATGCATTTTTTCGTAAGAAGCGTCGTTTTTACCGATTACACGCGTAAAAGTAAACTCTACGAACAAAGCGGACCTTGTATTAATTACGGAGTGTCGTTGAGAATTTCACGTAGCGGATGCACTCCGATAGCGAATCGCTTTAAGGCGGATGATTTGAGTGCACCCTCGGCATCTTAACGATGCCGGATGAAGTGTTGTCGCGACACAATAAAGATATATATATATATAATATATAGATATATATTGAAAAGGGAAAAAAAGCGAACAATGATGCTACGACGCGCTGTCTGTTACACGGCCCGACCATACCTTGTCATGGTGCATGTAAAAAAAAAAACTCCACGATTGTACATTTCGTAATAGTAGGTAAATCCATTAAAGGTATGATGTTAGATCGCTGCACTTTAGTACAAAGATGCTTTCATCATTATTTCCGTGAATGACAGGTTTATATCATCCTTCCGTGTGTCGTCGCGATGTGTGAGTGTTTGCAAAATTTATAAATGGATCGATCTAGGTAGTCCCTACGTAATAAGGAAGAAGCGTGCGAGCGAGCGCGTGCGGACACGCGCGTGCAAAATTTCGGTTACTTACTCGTTTAGTGGAAAATTGGGCGGGAAGATGTATCAGTCTTCTGAATTATTCGCAGGTTCGCAGGAACTTCGTCAATAATTTCTTCTGCAATCGTTACCCCGCTCTCGAATGCACGAAAAAAAAACGAAAAAAAACGACCTCATCTGTCGCTTTTACGTAGCTCAATGAAAAATGAGCATGCCCCCTCCCCCCTTCTTCCATTTATTTTTCTCATTTCACCTCTGTTCCCTGAATTTCGTTTCGCGATCGCAAAACCTCTACCTCTCGAAGTTCCGTTTACGCTCGCGCCCGTAGCAGCAGCATCGTTCCCAACGGAAACTGAACTTTCAAGGGAAAACAAAAATTTATATTTTAATACTGTCACTACTACCGGTTTACTATATAGGTGCTATCGCCGCTGCTACTCTCAGCTGTTCCCGTTTCGCTCGACGATCGGCGGACCTTCGAACACGTGATTTGAAATCTTTTAAATTCTATTCACGGTTCCCCGCTTCTCGAACCCTCTCCTTGCATCCGCTCGTTCTCCTTCGATCTTTCGTGCTCGAGAGAACATTGCAATAATTGGTTTTTTCACGCGGTGTCTTTACGGGCATGGGGTCCTCCTGAGAAGCTTATCCGCCGATTTTCCAATATCGAACGCGCTCACGGATTTTGCCAAAGGAAAACGGTGGCGGGAGCGCGCGTGTTACGTCGTGTGCGAGTGAGAATGTTTCACGGGGCGTGAGGAAGCTGAACGAGGGTGGTGTGTGCGAAAGTGTATCAACGAGACTCCAATCCTCTTATTTATTTCTACGATCGAATATTTAAGGGTAAAGTGCGAGCCTCTATCTTCCTGTACATTAAAGAGAGCGAAAGAGAGAGAGAGAGAGAGAGAGAGAGAAGGAACTGCGAGAGGAAACAAGGGGCGGAAGAGTGTGAGAGAATGTGCGTGCGTGAATGCGTGCGTGATTTTTTCGCATATAAGCTGGGAGAGCAGTCCCAAGCACCCAAGAAAAGAAAAGAACAAAAAAAAAATTTATAGATAACGCGTATTTTTCGAAGGAGATGCAAATAATAATTTCTAGGTGGTTGTGACGAGGGAAGAGGAGAGACACCCTCGTAACCGATTATCTTGATTGTCAGTGATAAGTCTGGCCTTTCGCCACCTGATCTTTTTAGTCGTACCAACCGCATTTATAACAGAGGTAACACAATCATAGTTGGCGGCCAACTGGTGAAACAGTTATCCTAGGCAACACCGAAGACCGTGACGAAGATACTGTAAAGAAGAAACCTAGCGGGAAGGGCGAAGAGAGAAAGGAAATACACGTACACACACACATACACACACTTAAGGATTAAGCGAAGTTTTCCAAAATTAGCTTCAAGTACTTAAACGTGACACGAGATAAGCTTGGGGAGGAGAAAAGAATAAGAAAAAAAAAACAAAGAAGTCGCGCTTTACACGAGCCGTTAAGCGAATTTAACTTAAGAGTTTTTTGTATCGTATGTTTGTTAAGATTACTGTTTGTTCACTCGACACCCTACCAGTATTCGAGAGCGTTGTACGTCAACTTTGATGATACCCACACGATTGACCGGAAGTGAGAGTGAGAATCGTCGAAGAGAGAATGAGAATGAGAATAATGGATGAAACGAGAGAATGTGTGAGAGAGAGAGAGAAAGAGAGAGAGAGAGATATGAAAAATTGTGAGAATCGCAAGATGCATTCTATCGGTGTTAACTGCTATGTAAAATGTCGCCAAGCACAAATAACAATCGTAATCGAAGAAAGGATGCGAAATCGTCGAGGGGAGCGGAGAACGGAAACGAAGAAAGCGGCGCGATGTTAGAACTTTGTCGAATGACGTGATGCGTCGCATGGGAAAACAGGAGCTCTCTTACCCAACTCCAAATAATCTGTACATATTTAACCGATCACATGCAACGGACACGATGGAAAACGAAAGAGAGAGATAGTGAGACACGATGTCTTATCTTTCGGCTGGCGTTAGAGGGGGACGCACAGTATTTGTGAGAATTGGCAATGGAGTTATGGTATTCTGTTACGAGTGATGAGATGCAATTATAAAATTACGAGATATTTTTGAAATGGCGGACGTGGCGCTGTTGAACTTCAAGGAGGAGAGTACGCGCGCGCGCGGCAGAATCGTTACGGACGGCGAAATTTACTTGTGAGAAGCGCGAATCGCGATCCATCGAAGATTATTTAACGAGTTATGCGAGAAGTGAGATCTATTATGGCCGGTTGCGCTCGCAGAACGAAACATCCCACCCCTCATCCCCTCCACGAACAGTTTCAATGGAAGGGAAATAATTCAAATATTGGGTATTGATATTGAGCGGAAGTGGCCGCCGCCGGCGGTTGCCTCGTCTAATTTCACTCGTCACGATTTCAATAAATAATGATATACTCGGCGGATACGACTGTACAGAGCGTATTAACGAATACTTGTCCGGAGGTACATACACACACACACACATATATATCGGGAGTCCTTTTTTCAAAGCTGAGGGATCGCATATTGTACATAAACAAGACATATTTTCTATATAAGGAACGTCGCTCGGTAAAAAGGCCGATGGCTCGAGAAATATTGCAATATTATGATAATTCTTTCAAGCGGTAGGATAGCGTTTACTCGTTTTATGTAATGTAATGATAGAAGAAGGGTCTGGCAGAATAAAAGTGAAAGTTCTGTATTTAAGCATTCCAAAGGTGTATATTTCTTGGGCGCTGTACTGAAAATGCAAATCGTTCCCTGTTGCCGACTATTTTAATGGTCGATGGGCACCTGTTCTTCGCTGAATGTAGAAATCCGGTATTATTTCATGGGTCCAAGCTTACTTCCACCATTTCATTTTTCTGCTTCTCCACTTCCTGCATAGAAATATTGTTGAAATCGACTTTGAACACGCAAGTCGGTTACTATTACATTCTATTTTATACGGAGTATTCAAAAACTTGTACCTTTCTAATAACGTCTATTAACGCTCCGTTCGCTCCACTAAGAAATTCATTTACTTCTCGTGGAATACACATGTGATGGGAGTCCTTTGGTTGGACTCCAATTTCTTCTCCAATAAATCTAAACTCTGGGGTATTGTGTATGGAATTATGTAATTCATCGTACGTGAACAAAGTTCCACTTGTAGCATCTTCATCCATCGGGCCAAAATCTACTACCTTAACTTTGTCCTTCTTCCACCGTACGACATCGACTGAATCTGTATGCAATAATTGTTGCGATATAGGTTTATACAGTTGGACATAAAAAATTCTAAAGTTTCATTCAAGTATCTATCAGCAATATTTCCATCTATTCCTTAATATATTCACCTACAGTTGCTCAATGGAAATCTTCCTTTAATGCGTTCCATAAATAAACTTTTAATATCCATTTGTATATTATACTTTTCTGCTTCATTGTAGCTATGGTATTGCGAGATGTCTCTCTGACTTATTGCTATAGGTAATGAAACAAAATGCTACATTAGCACATTTCTATGAAGTAAAGAAACGTTTATGGTAATTTGAGGGATGAATCACCAATTAGTTCGTTATCTAGAATAAAACATCGAAACTCAGTGCACGGATTTATATCTCGCCATTGTTTCAATACCAAAGAGAATTGTATTTGAATGTCATTCTCTGCCCAGTATTTTACTGTATTTAGGTCCTTCGCAATGTTATCGGAACTTTTTAATAATAGATATATTTCCTCTAACGTTTTACATTTCAGCGTTTTAGTTGGAGCAACCCATATAGCATCCTTAATAGAAATAGTCTTTTATAGTCTTGATAATTATTTGATTATTTATACGAGCAACAGGCGCTTACCGATGGAGCACTCCAATTACTTTTGATAAAGACAGCCCCGTATTCGTCAATTGCGTCTTGTATCATTTTGCTAAATTCGGGAAATGTCGGTTGATTCTCTGCATACTAAAAGTGTATTTTCTTACATCATCCATATCCGTGTAACGTAATACGCTTAAATTAATAAATTGACATCTGAATATATTAAAATGTACACTTGTTGTACCTCCTCATCTTGTATCGGCGAACCGTCAGACCATTCAGAAATTTGAGCAGACTCATTTACTGCCTCAAGCGGCATTAAAAACGCATCGTGCTCTAGATACTGTAGAACTTCATTGGGAATCGGTATTATTGTTGCTCGCAATGCGTCCTTAGTGAATAAGGGATACCAGGCACAAATAGAGAATTCATGTTTCATGAGCCTAACCATATTTGCTATATACAACAGTAGAAAAATAAAGAAGACAGTATACGTCAATGATGTTTGATGCAACAATGGGAAATAATAACATAAGACAAGTGGCTGTAATCAATTAGCATACCGGAGTAATAGTAATTATTTTAATTACGAGTGAACTATATTTGAGTGACAGTTGTGTATTCAGTTTCTAGGTTAAGTTATCACCTAGAAAATTTGCCGAATACTCGGACCTTGAAAGTATATTAAATTACGTTCACATAAGTATAGTGCCGTTGCATAGTTTCATTGCAAAATTCATTACATTTACGAGTATTTGCAAATCATTATACACATGTTAGAAGATGAAGTTCACAAAATACACCATGTATGTCATATATGCCAGCGAACAAAGCGTGGCGTATATAGAAATGTATGGGATAGGAACGGGTAGAAACTGGTAGAAACCATTGATGTTTACCTTTCACCCCTTACTGATGTGATCGTACTGATCGTATCACTTCGGAAGTAGACAAAAATCTGATTGGTTTACCTAAAGTAGACGGAATATGATTGGACGAATTGAACTGAACTGATCTGAATATTTTACTTCAGTTGTGAAAGGAAAGCAACTGATAGATCAATGTTTATGTACGGTTGATCGGACAGGACACTGCAATTATCTCCGAACCGGCGAAACGGCTCCTGCAACTGCATGAGCGCTGACCCTCTTTAACAATCTCTCCTCAATGATCATACTCAATCATACTCACGCATGCTCATTGGAAAGAAAAATGTCAAACAAGCTAAGCAAGTGACAATTTTGCGTTTCCTTACGTTATATTTGATCGTATACATAATAAAGCATTACTATGCAAAAAATGTTTTTGTACGTATTTTACACTAATCTAACATTGATAGTAACAATTAATAATCCATCGTAATTTAACAATAACCTTCTCTGACCTGTGATCTCGTATTTATAAATACCGTATATATACACTATACTTATGCTAATCAATGTGTTCAAAATTCTTTTAAAAGCAGAGTAGAGTCGGTGAATATAATTACCTGTTACTCGGTATTTGTTCACTAAATATTTATGAATGTATGATTGATACACCATTGTTTACTACAGATACGAATGGTGACTTGTACTTACTGAACTGTGTTTAATATTAACACGTATACGCACAAATGTTTTCTACGTCATAACTTTATAAGTAACTGAATAAATTTCATACAATGTGGGTAGTTAATCGTTGAAGATTAAATTTTGTGATCGTGTACGTGTACCATATGACGTCAAAGAACGATTACCTCGCAAAACAAGGTAACTGAAAAAGAACACAATCCTTTAGCTAATTTAACTACATTAATAGCTACATTATTAACTACATTAGCTAATTTAAAATAAAAACTAATTTAACTTTCTGTATACCTGTCTCGCGTATGTAGGGTATTTAGAAAAACATGTACTCATACATAACGTAATTCTGTAATTTACAGGTCAGTGAAATATTAATAGGGTACGCTGAAACTATGTACAAAAGATTAGTTTGATACAACAATAAGCATGGTTCGTGTAATAACTGTGCATAACTTTATGGGTCAAAACATAACACCAATTGAAGAACCGACCGCAACATGTTCGGCAACTACTTCGGACCACGACATGTTACTTTTAGCTCTTCCAACACATTGCATAGAAGTATGGGAATTAATGCCGTCTGACGTTAAACTACAAACTGTATTTCCCACTGTTGACATGGTTAATCAGATGTCACATTGTTTTAAAGGAGATTATGTTGTTACATTGGAATCAAAACATTCTAGAGATGGGTTATCTAATAATCATGTGAATAAAGTTGTCAATAATTTTGTAAGAATTTATGTAAATTGGGCCATAGTGAAGGACCAAAGTCAACCTATGCGGGCAAGGATTGCAGGTCGTGTTACACCAAGCTTGAATCGACCTTTGAATAGTTTAGAAATGATAGAATTACCATTAAGCGAACAGCCTACTTTAATCGCTTGTTGCCAGACTACTGGCAATTTATTGGTTGCCTCGGAAAACAATGTCATTCTCCATGAATTCAAAGTAGAAACTCAGCAAGTATCAAAACTGAAGTTCATAGATTTCGAGGCAAGGCCTTGGTCACTTGGATTTTCATTTTCACCAACCCAAATGGAAATTGTCGAAGACTTTATATCTGTCATGAACAAGACAAACTTATGCGTCTTCCGTCTAACAAATTCAATGTACGAAGACATTGATCAACTTAGCTCACTGAACTCTACAAATTCTTCTTCAATGGATAAGACCTCAATATCTACAGATTCTTCTCTTTTGGAAAATAATAGTTATTATGCAAATCATGATGATGACCCCACCATTCGTGTATCTAATTCTAAAAAAAAGAAATTTCCTGACAATGAGTTACACGGTGCATCCGAAAATGATTCGTTCATGGCACCTGCGAAATTAAAAACTAAGGTACAAAAAAACTCCAAAACGAATGTGTGGTGCAAATTTGAATTTACAGATCTGGGCAGGACAATGATGAAAAATAAGACATACATAGATTGCGATGAATTAATATGCAACGAAAGGGAAGAAATACAACGATTAATAGATCAAAAAATTCTTGACGCAAATTCTCAACCATTTACTATAAATTTACCCTCGATAAGTTTAGAAAGGGCAGTTCCAGGACATACTCTGAACCCTTTTATATTGAATTCTCCAGATACAAAAATTGTTATTAAGACAAATTCACCTGATCTAGGTTGGTCAGAAAATTATGCTGTAAAGAATTTACTTCGTCTTAAAGTAACAACTGCCAATAGTAATTCTAAACTAGAAGAAATTCCTGAGTTTTTTAGTTCATTAATACTAAAACCATTGTACATGAAAAGAGAGTGCAACAATTCGTGTTTAAAAAAGTCAATATTAAGATCTGATAAATATAAACATTTACAAGGTGTAAGCTGTTTCTTATCTACGATTCAAGAAGGATATCTTTATCACTTTTCTGCTACCAGTTCTACTTCGCTTGATGCTACATGTTTAACAACTTACCCGTTCACTGCACCTGTCAACTATGTTGCTTTAGAACATACAACTCTTCATGCATTAACGGATGCTGGGCTTGAAACATATACATTACGTTTATCTCATCATATCGTAAAAACTTTGAATGAAAGCGCTAATTTTAAAGTAACATGCCCTAGTGTTTCTGAGCCAGTATGTTTAATAGGCTTGAGACCTTTCTTAAGCATTCAAAGATTATTACATACGAAAAATTATATCGTACTTCTAGCTAAGGCTGAAAACTCTTGGACATTGTATTCATTAATTTTACCAAGACTTGAAAATATTTATTACGACATTTTGAATGCTGCAAAGGGTCACAAATTGTCGAGTCCTAGCACTTATCGACATTTACTAGGTGAAGCTCACACTTTAATACGTTTAGCTAAGGATACAACTTATTACTGGATGAACGAAGAGGATGAAAGTAGTACAAGTAAAGCAAATCTTAAAATAAAAAATTTGTATAATCAGTCTTGTGCATTATTGGCTGATTATTATATATGTTCTGAACAAGAATCGGACTGGCTCTTCTGTACACCATATTATAGAATGTCTGGCTTGAAACCTGCCGAAGTGTTATGTAGAAAATCATGTCAAGATGCTCCAGGTCTTATAATATTTTTAACTGATACACTAGTCACAATGACAAGTGGGCCTGAAGCAGATGCATTGTTCCAAGGATATAATATAGTAGAAATGATTTGTAAACTAAAGAAGAATGATCTATTAAAATTAATTTTTAGTAGTTCTGTGTTAAGAGAATACACAACTGAAAAATTAATCCATCTCTTGTTATCCTATGAAACAGATGACTTGACCAAGTTAGCACTGGCACTTTTATATATTCAGGCAGAAAAGCAAGACCAAGCAGAAAGGATACTTGAACCTGTTTCTGCACTGTGCATTCGTAGAATAATCTTGAAACATTGGGCGTTACTGTTCGATACGACAGCGATGAAGAAAAAAAGTCCTATAATTCCAACATTCTCTGATTTTGCAGGAACTTTGATGCGACAGAAGAGTACCCTTTTTGCAGAAGTTCTTATAGAGATAATAGAAAACTATGAAGCTTTATCTTTACATCAAATCATACAAGTATTTCTAGAGTACTTACCATCGCGAGTAGGCAGAGATGGGCACAGTGCAGCAGCTACATTACAAATATTTATAGAAAAATACCTACAAAACTACTTTAGTGTAAAGTCTTTCAGAGATTCGTGTAGCATGAACAAGAATCAGATTCGTTCAGACTTTGCTTTAGTAGAAGCATTCAAACTCTTAGTAAGGTCATATTTAGGCAAAGTATCGCAAACTAAGGTCTATAAAGTAGGTAATACTAATAGTTGCGAAAATAGCAACTGTGAAAATATTATGTTCATTGAATTTAGACCACTTTATTTGAATCACATGCCCCCATATGCCACACATTATCACAATATTACGGGAAGAACAGGTTTTAACAATGATGAACCTGATTATTTCGACAAAAGCCTGCACTCCGACAGAAGAATACCTATAGAGCTATTGAAGCTACAATGTCTTTTGTCATGTGAATTTTTACCAATCGAATGTTTACACGAGGTCAAGCAATTTTTAGATACTCAAGATATTGAGGGGAGCCTAGCCCTTAAAACATTGTGTATGCAAACTGTAGAGGAAGTAACAAATTTACTGATAAACAGTTGTCCACAAGCAATAGTACAATTTGCAAAGGTATTATTTATATTATAGCACTTATGTTATTTTTATAAATAACTAACATTTAACAAATATGTATAATGTACACAGGATAGATACACCAAAGAATCTGAATGGAAATACCTTATTGATTTAATACAAAACAGGCTTTCCACATCGAATACAGAACCTGAACTGCACTCTCTGCATATAGAAATTATGAAGGGTAAGCATCTTATCAATTTTCTACATTTTGTGATGAAAATACTGAAACCGTTATAAATAATTTTTTTTAAAGATTATCTTTCTCTACAATTAATCGTTATTTACAAAATTGTAACTAATAAGATCATAATTGGGAATATTATTAAAATTTCAGAAATACTAAATTATTTACCAGATGTATTAGGTTTAAAAAGTTTGCATCGGACATTACCCAAAGATGATGCAGCAGCATTTAAAAAATGTACTGATATGTGCAATTTAGTTATGCACGCGGATCGTGTAAAATCATTAATAGTGGCAAAAGGAGATCAACTTCTATCGAGTTTGAAGTTATGAATATATACTCGCGTTAGATAATGTATATTTCTCTTTTCCTCACATAAAATATCGCTTGATTAAAACTTAGGTACTACAATGTTAAAAAAGAATTTTAGAGACTGAAAAATAAATACAAATTGTAAATTTAGTATCTGCTTTTATCAAATATAGATAAATAAGTTTCCTTCAATTTGCAATTAGAAGTTCATAAATAGTTTGTAGAAATAATATATATAGTAACTTATTAAAAAAATGTTTGTTCACATACAATGTGAGTAACATATGCTACTAGTCATAATAGTTGCATTGATGTTTTAGATAAATCTTGGTGTATGTGGAAAAATAATACAAATCATACATTACCAGTCATAAAGAAGTTTTAAAATATTGTAAAATTACAGTTATTATACACAGTGCAAAGTCAATGAATGATTTTAATTTGTAGGGTATTGATTGAATTTTTTGGTTGAATAATTATGTATTTTCATTAGTTGAATTTTAAGTGATTTTTAATGAAACCTCAGAAATATTTTGACAAGCAAACCTGCCTGGACCAATATATTGCACTGATTGAAATCAAGTTATATCATATTATCATTATTGGTCATGAACATTTTATTATGAGTGTTGATAAAACTATTACAACTAATACCTTGTATCTTTGCATATTGATAAGAAAATCAAAATACAGTCTGAGTGTGATAGATAGCAAAATACACGAGATATTGTTACATGGCATACATGTTATACTCTGACTAATGGTATGTTATCTATAAAGTGTTTCAGGAAATTCATGTTTCTGACTAATGCAATTAAGGAAAATCTTGTATTTGTTATATAACTGTATTTACATACAGGCTTTTATTGATGTGATCTCAATATCAAAGATGAAGGACAAAATACAGCACTATAAAATTTATCTGTAATTACCTGTTAAAAAATTATATAGATATATATATATATATATATATTACATTCTAAGCGTGTCTTTCTTATTTCATAGCAGGCTGAAGAAATTACCTCTGATCAATTGTATTACCCAAAAAATAACCAAATTATTTATTACTGACTGTTTTAAAAATATGTACATTGTAGAACATTTTGTTTTAAGCGATTCTCATAGTTCTATTCTTTTATTAGATTATAGGAGAAGATATATGTATGTATATTGTGATTGATTCTGATTTCATTAATAAGTTAACAGAAATTTGTTAGAAACGAATATTTATATCAGGAATGTAATATTTTGTTTAACTTAATGCTGTGGTATTCAATACTTTTACAGTACCGTTATCTTGATTAAATTTCTCTGCTATGAAATAGATGATACACATTTGATAACTTTTACTAAAATTACTTTTTATTATATTTGTTAATTCCACACTTGTCTACATATTATGTAAAAAAAACTCCTCCGTGTTACAGAGCATGTAACTTTGATGTGCCTTTAGACCTAATTTCTCTCTGTTAAAAATCTAATATAATTGTGTTAAAAGTGATGTATAATATTTATAAATTATTATGGTTAGAGATAACATAATTGAAATATACTGAAAACTGTCTTCTTTGTGTTTTCCATTTAGAATTTAGAGAGCTTTAAAAGGACCAACTCGATTAAACATGACTTAAAAAAACCCCTTTTTATTATTAATTTCTTCATTAACAGTTATTATATACATGGAAATTTTGAGTTGTTCTTAATTTATGTATAATTTAAACACATTTTAAACATGCATAATTTAATTTATGTGTGCTAACTGATTTTCTGATGTACCTTTAACAATTTTTAACATACATTCCATCGATAATGTTGACGTGCCTTCTCTGAGACAAAAGTACATTTAATTTCAATAAACGCTGTAACCTTAACAATAATTAACATTAATTGCTGAAACATGTACTTTTTCATATTAAAGTGAAAAAACTCTTTGACATTGAAATAGAAGTTATTACAATTTTATACCCATGCTGAAAAAATTGGTTTAACAACTTAATTTTATAAAATTAGCATATACCCATATATTACATACAATGTATGTTGTTTAATATGTACACATCATCTGTATGAGAATAGCTTGTATATATTTGTGCCTGCACTGCTCAATTAACTTCTATTTTATTAAACAATACTAGAAATCAAGGTTTCTCAAAAAGTAATGTAGATAATAAACTGTATATGGAATAACATGTGTTACATCGAATGATATAATTCGTGTACAGATATATATTGTAAGTAGACAAGTGTTAGTTTCAATACAAGTATACTGTCTATCATAATTATTAGAAAGCAAGAAAATATTTCTTACTATCTTACTATACAAATTGAAATCAGTTTTACAGATAAACATATTTTTCAAACTTAACATGATTATTATCTTGTGTGTAACCAATTCTATTTTCAATTACAGTCTTTACCTATTGTATTGAATTTTGTAAAAATCATTCTACCAGTTGCTCAAGGTATATATAAAAGCAGGTCAAATTATGTGCATTATACATACATGCACAGATGTACTGAAATGATTTGTGTTCATCCATAAAGTCCATAAATGTTCATCCAGAAAAAGAGAATTCATATACAATTGAACGATAACCCAACATCTCTAGTAGTACTTGTGTACACCTTGTGTACAAGAGGCACCATTTTTTTCTTACATAATCTCAAACTCTTTATTAAGCCTTACTAAATCCCTGTTTAAAAAACAAAATTGAATTATTATATATTGTCACACTAAGTTGAGTCATCGGCTATATACTGAAATATTTGGTTTATCTATTTCTCCGCAATATGCATCTAAATTAGCATACCTGTTTTCTATGGCTTCATTTAATTGGTATTTATGCATCAATGATACAACTAGCCTTAATGTTGACCAAATAGTATTAGACATTGCTTTTGGAGATGCACTCTCACCTTGACTTCCTCTTCCTGCAGCTTGTTGGTTTAGAGCCGTTAACAGATGTTCACCAGCCTCCCTAAAAAAATGCAATACCGTCTTTGTTAATCATAAAACATTATTGCTTTTTTATCATATCGTCCAACGTTAGTTTTAAGTTTATTTGACATGTATAAAATTTTAAATAATTTAACACAAGAATATTTATGATCATTTAGGATTACCGAAGTAATTTTACTACACATACTTGTAAACTCCAAGGTTAATACAAGATATTCCAAGGTTGTAACGTGCCCGTATGAAACCGGGTGACAATTCTAATGCACGATGGTATGCATTTATAGCTTCTTCTGATCGTTGACCGTTAGCAAGTGTTGCACCTAATCTGTTCCACAATCTGGAATCCTTTTAAACATTATCGATAAATTTTTTTGAATTTGCCGTAAACTTCAATGAGTTTTTAAATGTGTACTCAGGAAAAAGGAGGCACACAACTATTATATTATACATACATCAGGCCGCACTTGCAATGCGGCTTGAAAACAGTCAGCAGCTTTATCATATTCACTAGATAAATTAAATAGTACCCCAAGACCACATTGCACATCTGGATCTATTTGATCTCGAGGATTTATGCGGGCAGCTTCAATATATAAATTTTTTACTTCCTCGTGTGCATCACTAAAAGAAAAACGCATTTGATACTATCATTCCAAAGGAGCATTGGCCGAGTATAGTTTTACTTACTCAAAGAGAATTGTTGACACATTAGATACAGGATGTTGATCTATAGCAGATTTCCTTATTCCAAGGTGTTTATATTTCTCATTTTTTAATAACCATTCTTTCAAAGTCAAGCATGCTTGGTTTTGGTAAGACTCATTTGTATATGAAACTGCAAGTGCCATAAGGGCAATACCATTCGATGGATCTAAGCTTAAGCACTGTTTTAAGGCAGAAATAGCCAGTGGATCCTGCTCATTTTCTGCTTGGGTCTTTCCAAGGAGCAGCCAAGCCTCTACATTGTTCTCGTCCTGTTGAACCGCTGCTTCAAAGCAAAGGACGGCACTTGGTAAATCACCACTGTCCAATCGTCTTTTACCTTCTTCTAAAGCATTAGACAAATTTTTCATAGGATTTGTATCATTAAATGTATAACTCTTAAATGGATCATAATATGTCTCAAATTCTGAAATCCAAGGATGTGCTGCAGAAAGCTCATTGGACGGCGATACCTTATTCCATTCGTTTTGCAAGCGTTCCCAGAAAGCAGACTCATAATTTTCCACATCTGAAATGCATAGATGAAACAATGAATTTGCTATTTATAATGCCCATGGTAAATGCGTTCATTAATCTTGATATTTTTGAGCAAAAAATAATAGTTGCAGAAATAGGGACAGTAAAGTAAAGTACATTTACCAACCAGCAGAAGAAATATTTCCTTTTGCAAACTCATCTACCCAAGTACCTGCGGCAGCTAACTCTTCTTCTACCTCATTCAAATTTGTATCCTCATCATTCGCATTGCTCTGAGCAGCAGTTTCAGATTTATCCTTATCTGTGTCATATTGTTCAATCCATTCTTCGCTACTATGAATGTCCATGTTTGAAACTTGGTTATTTTCCAGTGGAATTCCACCTTCTTGTCTCATAAATTTCATAAATTTTGAATAAACAAAATTAGGATTTTCAGCATTTTCTACTTCATTTGTACTGTTACTACCATGAATATTACTGTGTACGGAGTCAATACTTTGCTCCAAGTAGTCTTCTGCCCACTTTGGTCCCAAACCGAGCTCATGAGTTTCCGGAATGCGAGTTTCCATATTCTTCACTGTTGCATTCCAAATATCATCCCCATGATGTTCCTACATTTTCAGAAATGAAAATTTGTTTATTCAACCTTCCATACGGTTTATCAATTAGCTCTGCAGATTTAGTAAGAAATATTATTTTTAACATGCTTAATATAATTTTCTTCAATGTAGGTTTATTTCTTCAGTTTAACAATGACTATCTTTTACTCAAATAAGAAAATGTTCGCTTTCCCATTTGCCACACTGATAGAAAAAGAAAAATTTCACGGAAAGACAATACATAATAAAAACTGACTTTATAACATGTATAGGCATATCAGTACTTACTCTTTTGCACATGATTAACGTATAAATTGTTCAAAAGGGAACAACTTCTTTTTTTAAAGTCATTTTTATGAGTATGTAAAAATCTTATCAAAATGTCTGTGTAGCAAATAGAGTGAAATCAGTTAAAATCAAAAATATTTGGTGCAAAGATTACATCAAAGTGTCTTCCAGATTCAAGATATTGAGTTGCCCATGCCGCATCTAACCCTGTCAATTCCTTAACCACACCTGGTGCTGCTATCGGAGGATGAATTGTCTGATCAATGTCACGCATTTCTTGTAACAGATTATCCATTCTGAATGATTGTGGACATGGAGCAGACTCTTCTAAAAACTGCTTAACTAAGTGATCCGAATTTGGAGTTTCAAAGCCATCCACGGCACGAAACGGGTGATGCACCCCTTCTTCTTTAAAGCCATGATCTTTTAAAAAGTGGGATGTAAGACGAATAATTGAGCTAGATCCTCCACAATCACCCTCTATTAATTCATGAAATGCCATTTTCTTGTGACGTACTATGCTTATTTTAATTCAACGAGACCTGATAACAGAAATCATTGAATCTTCATTTCACAAATGTAAAAGAAAACTTTTTAATTGAAATTATATATGTATGTGTATAAATGATATAATTATTATCCCTATTTTTGTACAAACACAATTTTTTGTAAATATCAAACTCAATTATTCATTGTAACAATTAAATGTAAAGATATAAACATGTGAAACAATTGCATACATTTAAGAGTTATATAGTTAAATAAAATAAGAACAGGTGGATTGCATAACTTATGTTCTAATGATATAAAAACTATCTTTTGTATTATGAATGTGAATGCTCGAATATAGGAAAAAGTATAATACATTTAATTGGTTTAAATTAACGTGATATTTATTCCTTAAAATACAGAATAATGAAATGAATTTGTTTAATACATACGGTTTTTTTTTACGTCTATCGAAATTAAGTTTCAGCAAAGTGAAGCATATCTGTACGATAGATTAATATTCGCGCAGCACAAATAAGGTTATGTAACGCACATTAATGCGAGAATGATTCATAATTTCTTTAATGATAGCAGCATCTTTTCCCTTGCATACAATTCGTTCTATGATCGTTTGTTCCGTACTGTTTCTTTGTTTCCCTTAAAAATATTATAAAAATGAGATATTACTTTCCTCCGAAACATGCACAATTCGAGTATATTTGGAAAACAAAGAAAATTTGAAGAGTCATGTCGATGATGTTGCACTGGACCATTGCGCGTTTTGATCAATTTATATTCTATATCAAATCTTCGTGTATTTCTTATCTTAAAATTGATAATCTTGGCAATATAAGTTTCACATATATTATGGTGTACGTAAATGTAATGACGTATCTTCAATCTTCTGAGAGCAGAAATCGAAAGTTCAGATGTGTTTGTACAGTTGCAGGTTCGTGACAGATTAAGTTAAACAAAATATGACTTTTTTAAAGTTCTCTCTGAAGCAATCTTCACAAACCTGTGTATTCCTTTAATAATATGCTGTGTGTATTTACTTTGTTTCTTCACTTTCTGTGTAACGAACGGTTTTTTATATCCGAACAGTGTTCTAAATTGTGCGAGCCTATGCAGTCAATGCAACTTCTGTAGTCTTTCCTGTCTACCAACGTTACCAACTTTCATAGGACAGCATACTGCAGTGTGTATGATACTACATACATGTATACAGGATGTGTACATACAGAGTGACAAAAAATTCGCGCTTCAAAAGTGCGCAAAATAAATTACAGATTGCATGCTTATGATATCTGTAATTTACATATAGCGATTTAATAACTACGGTTCTCCTTTGCAGGTGTGAAGCATTTTTGTGTTAGAAATTCTAAGATATTCCTTGTTAAAATATTACAAATTTTCACTTATGCTAAGAATCTTTTGTCATTTTTTTGTCTTCTGAATAAATATCTGTACATATAAGCCTAAACTCATGCTGTGGCATGAAAATGGAGTTAATTTGTATCTTGGTTACTCGTGTTAGGTCACTCGATAGGTAATCAAATATCAATATTGTAGTTATTAATGTCAAATATTAATTGTAATTAACATTTATGGACATAACATTATAATTGTTATATACAACTTATTCTTAAATACAAAATGCATTTTCACAAATTTTGTATCTGGTTTGCATACATTTCTACATCTGTATGTGTACTTGCTCTGTAAGAATTTGCGTAATACGAAACACTCTAAATGACTTTCAAAGTTGATCTATTAATATCTCACAGTTTATAACTTAAATAAGTTTTGTGTACTATAATTTTAAACTTACAAATATAGAAGGATTTATTCAGACTTAGATTTTGTGTCTTCCTTGTAGTGAAGAAATATAAGTGAAAATAAAAAGACACCGCCCATCATTGAAAATGCACTAACATAGTATGGGAATGCACTTGGTATGAAACGTTCGTATTGAGTATGTTGGAGAGGTCGGACAGACACTTGAGTTGTGCTATATAAATGTGTCAGACCAATACGAGTATAGTCGACTTTAAATTGATATACACCATATACATCGGGGATTTTAAATCTTGCTTCATAACGTCCATTACCTACAGGTTTCATAGTTGTGCGAACGAATGGATCAATTCGAACGAACTCTAACTGTAAGTCATTCGTTTCGTAAGGCACCCACTTATTATCTTCAAACTTCTGTACATCGATCGAATATACAACATTATCCATTACTGTATAAGAGGCAGGTGGTTGCAGGTCTCCGACTTTATGATGTCGAACAGACTGCACACGTATGACCCCGTTTTCTTTAAATACCCATCGTGCCATTGCAGATGCTACAATTTCATTTCCAGATTTTTCGAATCTCTGGCCACCTAAAACGATGCACGTGTTTAAAAAGATTACACATATTACATTGCCATTATTCCGTAACTAATGTTTTCATTTTACCTTGGCCCTTTTGAACGGGACTGGTGAACGCTTCGTCGCTAAAGAAAAATAATGAACCTGAGAAAAGCACTCTTGCATTATTTCTAGCTTGCAGGGCGGCGATTAACAATGTATTCTTGCCAACGGCATGAGGATATTCTTTAATCGGATTATTTGGATTATAAGAATAAGACGAACTAGCTGCTGTTAATACACGTAGAACCAACAGATTTTCAGGATCCGCGATTAAGCCGGTTCCTTGATAAAGCAACGGAGCTACATTTTTATCTCCGGCAATAACCGACGCATCGATCAAGTCCGACGGATCGGCTACAATCGTGGTGTGATGCCCACTGTCGGACACATCGTAATTCAAATGGTCAATAACGGCTGCTCCTTCCTCGTCAATTTCAAAACCACATTCCGATGCTAATTCGTGCAGTGCGTCTCCGGAATGCGAGGAGCCAGCAACCAAAACATTTCCACCACCGTCGATGAAGTCTGTTATCGCGTCTACACTTAACGCTCCGCCAAACTCCTCGACCAACGGAGCGAATATTATTAAGTGTTTGTATAAAAATTCTCCATACTTGGAAAGCTGTAAATTGGCATCGTCCGCCAACTTAAAGGTGAGAGTATACCCACGATCTGTAATAACAACAGGATGTACATTGAGAAATTGTGTTGGAGGTAATTACTGAATTTAGTTTCTATGTCTCATATTCATTTTTAATCAATTCGGTACTTCGTATATAAGATATGTTATACGAAAGAGTCTTGTAAGAATCGTCGATACGTGCCGGTTCCAGTTCGCACTACTGAATTTATGTTTACACACCTTGCAATGTCTTGAAAAATATGGAATGTGTTTCTTTTATCGCAAGATTGTCCACTAAAACTAAGGTTGGCCCAGTTGCCGCGACGGTGACGAGAATGCAAAGGAGATAAGGAATTCTCGTTACAAAATTCATTTTTACGTGACACGTATCATCGACACGTTAACGGGAACATTGATCAACCGATTTGCGGGAGGCGAAAACGGAAGTGTAGGCACGCGGACGATATATGTGGGAAACACTAGAAATAAAAATCACTAGATCCCACCGACCATCCTCGTTAGAAAAACTGGATATTTCAATATTCACTGGAATTCGTAGTACACTCGCTACGTCAGCACTATGGAAAATACATTATAAGAAAATTAGAAACATCGTTCGGCTATTTACTAGGTAACCCAACTTTACAAACCAATTGGAGTTGCGGTGGGTCCAATGAATGCATAGGAAGAAAGCAGCGATCCTAAGATCCAACCTTCATTCGAAAAGTTTCACGGAGGCACTTGGAAATCAGCTGATGACGTAACACACGACGAGCGCACATAGAAAAACTTATGCCCTCCTGTCGGTGTTAGTGGGCGCGAGACGAAGTATGGCGTAGGATTTTGTGGCCTCTTTCATCGGAGTGTTAGCTCGGTTTTACTTGCTCGTTAGTTTACCTACCATTACCTCCTCATATACGTCGGCCATTTACATCGCGTCGTTATCGCAGTCGACGTGTCTGTTGATTCACAGGCCGACGGGCCGACTTTACTTCTCGCAGGGACAAAGAAAGGACATCAATTCGCGCAGGATGAGCGTCGATGCGTATGGGCCTAGTAGCCAGACACTCACGTTTCTCGACACCGAAGAGGCAGATTTGATCGGAGCGGACACGCAGGGGAGCGAGTTCGATTTCACAGACTTCACTCTACCTTCGCCTAGTCAGACGCAAGCATCTCAGCACGATGCTGCTCAAAGTCAACCAAGTCAGCCTGTACAGGTTGGTTTTCAAATCTGTCATATGTTTATCGTAATCGTGTCTCAGCCGGAGGCCAGTGCTACCCTCGCTATTTCCCTCCCAATGATTTTCCAAGCCCACGCGGTTTACACCTAACCTCATTCTATATGTCCTCGTAAGACAACTCGTAATAATGAACGGCACTATACAGGACGCGTGTCCACGCCTATATCTTCGCTCGATGACCTTTAGTCTTTCTCTCGATATTCATTATTTTCAAGAAAATACCCATTGAAGAATTGATTGTCAATGTGACCTTGGCACCTACAAGCTGTTACATATTATTACTCGACAGTTGCGTCGTCTGTCATGTCTTTAATTATTGCTCTCGAGAATGCTAGGTTATGTCCTCGTTGTCCTGGGTAATTACTTCTACGGGGTTCTCGTGCTTCGAATGAGTACAGTCTCAGAAGTTTCGTGTAGTAATGTCAATGGCACATGGTATCTTGGATGTATCGCTAATGTTCGCTTGTACCATTGGCAGCACGATTTATCTTTGTAGCAATTTTGTTAACTCGCATGTTTTGTTCCTATTTTGTGTTTTTGAGTATGCTGCAAAATATACAAATTACAGCACGCGCAGTACAATAATACTGCAAGTATCCTGCCGATACGTAGTATGTTTGGAATGTCATTCAGGTTAATGGAACAGCCGGTACTTCGCCATTGGACTTGAAAATTTCTGGAGCAGCGCAAAGCCTTGCCGAATTACAGTTTGAAGAAGAAGAAGAAGAGGCATACTATAATCGAGATTTACCGGAACATGCGTGTAAATATTGCGGTATTCATGAGGCATCGTGCGTTGTTATGTGCAATGTTTGCCGCAAGTGGTTTTGTAATGGACGCGGTAACACATCGGGATCGCACATCATCAATCATCTTGTTCGGGCCAAGCATAAAGAAGTTACCTTGCACAGGTAATATTGAGGGAACATTTGACGCAGCGCTAATCTAATACCACTTTCATTACGAATATGTTCGATTAATATCTAGGATGTTTTGTCTTTTAGAGATGGACCACTTGGAGAGACAGTTTTAGAATGCTACTCGTGTGCCGTCAGAAATGTTTTCGTCTTAGGTTTTATTCCTGCTAAAGCAGATTCTGTTGTCGTGCTTCTTTGTCGACAGCCATGTGCCGCGCAGAGCTCTTTAAAGGATATGAATTGGTAGGATGTTCGTTTAATATTGAACGCAGGTAAAATTATAATGTGAACTTGTTTTACTTCTTTGTATTTTTTATGTAGGGACCAGGAACAATGGAAACCTCTTATTGAAGATCGTAGTTTCCTGGCATGGTTGGTAAAAATTCCTTCCGAACAAGAACAATTGCGAGCTCGACAAATTTCAGCACAGCAAATTAATAAGTTGGAGGAATTGTGGAGAGATAATGTTGACGCAACTTTCCAAGATCTTGAAAAGCCGGGTGTCGATGAAGAACCACAGCAGGTTCTATTACGATACGAAGATGGGTATCAATATCAAAATATATTTGGTCCCCTTGTGAAATTAGAAGCAGATTATGATAAAAGGTTGAAGGAATCGCAAACTCAAGAAAATATTGAAGTACGATGGGATGTCGGTTTAAATAAGAAAACTATCGCCTATTTTATGTTGGCTAAAACCGATGGTGATATGAAGCTAATGCACGGAGATGAGTTAAGGCTTCGCTATTTGGGCGAGCTTCGCAAGCCGTGGTCAGGAATTGGACACGTAATTAAGATACCAGATAATTATGGAGAAGAAGTTGGTATTGAACTGAAAAATAATTCTGGTGCACCAACAGAATGTATAAGCAATTTTGTGGTAGATTTCATTTGGAAAAGCACAAGTTTCGATCGGTGAGTTCTACATTAAATAAAAGTTATTCATAAAACACTTGAATTCTTCTAATTGTATACTTATTTTTCTAATTTAGCATGCAGTTGGCACTACGCAAATTTGCAGTGGACGATACATCTGTATCAGCTTACATATATCATAGACTATTGGGTCACGAAGTTGAGGAAGTTCTCTTTCGCTGTCATCTACCAAAACACTTCAGTGCACCTAACTTACCAGATTTGAATCGGTCTCAAGTGTATGCCGTAAAGCATGCTGTACAAAGACCTTTATCGCTAATTCAGGGACCACCTGGAACAGGAAAAACTGTTACAAGCGCAACAATAGTTTACCAGCTCGTGAAGCAAAATGGTGGTCCTGTATTGGTATGCGCTCCTTCAAACACTGCTGTTGACCAACTAACAGAGAAAATACATAAATCTAACTTGAAAGTTGTACGTTTATGTGCTAAATCACGAGAGGCAATCGATTCTCCAGTTAGTTTTCTTGCCCTGCACAATCAAATAAAAAATATGGAAACCAACACGGAATTACAAAAATTGCAGCAGTTAAAAGATGAAACTGGTGAATTATCCAGTGTCGATGAAAAACGTTATTGTCTGTTGAAGAAAGCAGCAGAAAAAGAGCTGTTGGAAGCAGCTGACGTGATTTGTTGTACATGTGTAGGGGCTGGAGATCCCAGATTACACAGACTTAAATTCCATTCGATACTTATCGACGAAAGCATGCAAGCAACAGAACCAGAATGTATGGTACCGGTTGTTCTCGGTGCAAAGCAGTTGATCCTGGTCGGTGATCATTGTCAATTAGGTCCTGTTGTAATGTGCAAAAAAGCTGCTAGAGCAGGTCTATCGCAGTCATTGTTCGAGAGACTCGTTGTGCTTGGCATTCGACCGTTTCGCTTGGAAGTACAATATCGTATGCATCCAGATCTATCACGATTTCCATCCAATTTCTTCTATGAGGGGTCATTGCAAAACGGAGTCTGTGCAGATGAAAGAAAATTGCTGAAAATTGACTTTCCTTGGCCTGCCCCTGATAAGCCAATGTTTTTCTACGTAACTCAAGGCCAGGAGGAAATTGCGGGCAGTGGAACATCTTACTTAAACCGTACCGAAGCATCAAACGTAGAGAAAATTACAACACGATTCTTACGCTGCGGCGTAAAACCTGAACAAATTGGAGTGATAACACCTTACGAAGGGCAAAGGGCATACCTGGTACAATACATGCAATATCAAGGCTCTTTGCACTCTAAACTCTATCAGGAAATTGAAGTGGCTAGTGTAGATGCTTTCCAAGGACGAGAAAAAGACATTATAATTATGTCCTGTGTACGATCGAACGAACATCAAGGAATTGGGTTCTTGAACGATCCCAGAAGATTAAACGTAGCACTCACTCGTGCAAAGTTTGGAATCATAATCGTAGGTAATCCAAAAGTCCTTTCTAAGCAACCACTCTGGAATCATTTACTCAGCTTTTACAAGGAGCAAAAAGTACTGGTAGAAGGGCCCTTAAACAATTTAAAGGAATCTATGATTCAATTTGCGAAGCCAAAGAAACTCGTCAATGCTGCCAATCCAGGATCCCATTTTATGTCTACATCTATGTACGATGCACGAGAAGCTTTAATCCCGGGCTCTGTCTACGATCGCTCCGGGACACAAGTAAATGGAACGCAAAATCATAATCCATACTATCAGAGAAACGTACCGCTGGATATATTCAGCAGGACTCACGACACTATCAGTTATATAAGTCCAGAAAGGGCACAGGCTGCTATGAACAACGTACCTGTGCCGGTGGGAATGTTCATGAATATGGCGCATGTCCCACCTCGTTTCTACAATCAACATCAGCAAGCCTTACAAGCACGACAAAATCAACGCAATCGTCGAGGTACGACATCGGCCAAGAATAAAGGTGGCCCACGAATGGGAAAATTAAGTCAGACGGACAATACACAGCCGTACAGCCAGCCAGGTTTACCTTTGACCCAAGGTACGACACAAGGCATGTCCCAGCCAGGATTTAGCCTCTCGCAGCCAGGTTTGAGTCAAGCCGAGCTCTCTCAAGACTCGTTCGCAGTTGGAGAATTTCAGTCTCAAATGGACGGTTTACTATCCCAAGATTCAACGTATCAGGGTGATCGAAGTGGGTTCTATCAATCTGGGCAGTCACAAGCCGGGGGTCAGTTCTCCCAGCCTTACTGAGCCGAGAGCTTACGGCTGAGCAACGCAATCGCCATGCAGCGTCGCGGGAGCGACTGAAGGCTCGTTCGACCAATTCTTCTTCGACCAACAACCACAAATCACTAACTGCGCAAAACGGTAAAACGGCTCGGCGATCGAGTACGGTAATATGCACGCAGTCGTCGGCGTAAAAAGGGGGTAAAAAAGGAAAGTTCGTCGACCGTCGCCGTCAATGATAATTGTCAAAGATGGGTACAAATGGGTAAAACCTCTGGGTGTAATGATCCAACAAAGAAAGACCATCAGTAACTGGGAGACGACAACACACCACTACCAATCACCGTGACACGCGCTTACCGTGAACGGACCGTTTTATCGCGGGGATCGAGTGACGCTAGAATTTTCAAAAGTCAAAAAAAGAAAAAAAAAAAAAGAAAAAGAAGAGAAAGAATGGGACGTGCAACGCTACGTGACTCGACCAAATTCGACAAGTGTGCCAATGTAGTAGCAGCAAAGTACAACTGGGCGAAACCATGGCAAAGCGAAGCAACGTTGTGACGATTCGTCGACCTTAGGAAATCGTGGAAATGAGGAGGAGGTGTGCATCTGGAGCTGGACGATCCAAGCGGCTTTAATACAACGGCACCGACACGTTTACGTGTTTTCCCAATTTTACCTAAGGCCACCTACCACTAAAATGAATAAGGAAAGAGAAAAAGGAAAGGGACAAGTGATATTGATTCACACTCAATGCTTATATCGAGAAAATCCTTATGGCGAAACATTGTCGGCCCATACATTCGCCGGTCACCATCGTCTACCGTTGACACGAACGATGATAGGAATTCATCCGTGTATAGGCGTAAAGGTACAGAATACGAAAGTTAGGACAGATCTTGTCGACGTGATTAGCAATTTGGAGGGCATGGAAATCAAGTCATTATCGGATTGTACGACGCAACATACTTCAGCATCGCTACGGAGGATCCATCCTTCTCACAAGCTTGACACGATGTTGAACCATACTGACCACGGATAAATGTTTCATTATTCCGATCACGTTGATTCCGTTTTCTTTTTGTTACAATTGGAAATTTATTTATCGCAGGGGTCGACAGAGCGTACGAATGGGGAAGTATTTCCTTTGAGTTAGTCTTTCTTTAATAGTAATGTGCAGCCCAGACGACTGAAGAGAAGCGATTATGAATATGTAGGAGAGAACAACTTATTGATTATGCATTGACCGAAGGTATTGTCCTCTAGACGGGGGATTATTACTCTGAACGTTGACCGTGCATTCTTTCGATTTTTTGGATGCGACCGATATATCGCCTGAAATCCGTATTTGAACAGATTAATTACGGATTCGAAACCTTATTCTTATTCATAATGGTATGAGTAGTCCATTAGCATTCAAGGTATTTGACTCGTTCTAATATACTGACCGAAGTGTTATACTATCTATTCATTTAATTCAAACATGCTTTTTGTTTATTTTGACCTCCCCCGCTTTTCACTTTCTACTCTCTGTCTGTGCTGGCTTCCGGCGGTAATTAATTGGTTGTATCGCAAGAAATAAACAAAATAGCCTATATATTATGCAATACCAAATTACGTTTTCTTTTTCTCTCTCTCTCTCTCTCTCTGACCAACAGCGCACCGCTAACTGCAGATTATAATGTGAAAATTCATTGTAAAATCTTATGGTACAAAATAAATTTGAATTGAAAATCGGAAGTCACCCTTTTTATGTACGACGGACAACCAGGGTTTGTTGAATATAACATATTATTTACAAATTAGCCAACAAAATTGTCAAAATTGGAAATAGATTTTAGTATTAAGTCTTCTTTTTCTTACAGTTGTTGTTAAAATTGTGTTAGGGAAAATTGAAACTGTACGAACTGTTCCATTCTCTATCCATATTTCTTTTATTAGGTAATCAATATACAAAGTATATATAAAAATAATATATCCACAAAACATACAATTGCTTTTATTTAATAATTAAACCAAAATTACAAAAAATTGATTCGATATTCAATTCGTAATTTTTACAGAGTATTTGTAAAGCAGGTAGTACAGACTATTGAGGATAAATGGATTTTTTGGATTTATAATTAGTTGTACAGTCTTTGGCATTTTTTTTAAGCATTTGTCATAACTTTGTTTCACAATGTTTCTGTATATACAAGATATAAAAATACATTAGTTGATTTTGGCACTTAGAATAAATAATATGACTTCTGCTGCTCATTACACAGAAATGTGAAGGCCCACTTGGATGTGTATGGTGAACTTATGTTTAGTGTATTTTTGGCATACCGATAGAATATTGCAATCTAAATACATATCGTATGTGGATGAAACAAGGTACGATGATGTTAACTTTGTTCAACATAGTTACACGATTGTATTTACCATTTGTATTTTGTCCACGCAGACCCATGAGCAATTTTTTAATTATTATACGAATGAACATTTTATACTCTTGTCACAGCCTCCTGTCTTTCTATAATTTACATTCGAACATTCATTATGCAATATTATTGTTTATTTAGTCTGTCTAAAAAGGGACTAGTCGTTCAAAGACTAGAGAAGAAGTGTGCAAATTATATCTTTTTATGTCTATTTAAGTATGTCGTTTATATCACCTGCATGTATACAATAAATTCAATACAATTTGAGATAGGAACTTTTAAGTCTATGCGCATCATAGAATTGAATATTTATTTAGTACAACTTGCGCAAATATTTAATGGAAACATATTACTCGCATTGGATTTAGAATGCGTAAGTTTATGTCCTTTAAACAAGTTTATTTTGGAGAACATATTAAATACAGGGAAAATACTGATAACTGAAATTGCGCAAAAAATAGTTGTCCAAAAATCAGACACAGCCGAGCTGTTTAAATTTGCAAGGACAAACGTAAATCATTATAATTTTTAATTTAATTTGGATTATTTTTATATGTTTGCATCAAAAATATATAACATTTAATAAATTGCCTTAGATAAATATCCGTTTTAACAAAATGTAAAACTATAAACTTAATAATTAACATGTTTTCATTTTTTTTTAATATATTTCCTTCGTATTATCTTTTTTTTTCAATGCAAAAGGTTTATTTGTTTATATTTTTAATTTTTTTTTTTTTAGAGTTTCAACTTGTGTTTATGATAAATTTGTTTAAACAGTAGAAATAGTATAAAAATACTTATCTTTTCTTTGATAATATTACTCAAAACTATAATAAATTTTTCTTATAATATTACACTAGAGATAGAGTTGTTGTGTCATACTTGTTATATGTAAATTTACGCATTTAGTTCACTGAAATATTGATTGAAATTAACAATATTCAAAAAATACTTGTTTCTTCTCGCTACATTAAATATTTTTGTACTCTAAATGCAAAATAGAAATATCTGAAATTTTCAGTAATAGCTGACAATGTCTTCTCTCATTTGACATGCATATATTGATAGCAAGAGGTAGTGCTTATCGTAAATGGGATCATTTACTAGCTGCAGGGCACTATTTGTAAGGATCTATGACTGTCAGCAATATGTGCACAACATAAGTTTAATCTGTGTTGTTATGTTAATAATTTGTTGTTAATAAATTGAATCGTGTTTCCTTTTTTTACAATGGAATAAATTAAACGATTGATTTTCTAACCAGATCATTAAGCTTTAAGACCCGTTGACTTGTTTTGTTACAAATATAGTAGTGCTATTATTTGACAAATTATATTGCACGTTTTGTAGTTTCAATATTCTTGAATGACAAGACAAACCATATTCTCAAAACTGTTGGATTTATCCCATATAACAACAAATTTCTCGAAAATGAAACATAGGATGAAAACAGAGTTTAGAACAACTTAATATTGTTCCAAATACATTTCGCCGATCTTGTGCATTGGTACAGTCAAATCATTATGTGTCATCTCATCGGAGAGATTAGGACTGTTGGAAGCTAACACTTTTAACGTGTTTTATTCCCTATACCACACATATGATTATGTTATCATCTGAGATGCTTACGACTTCATTAGAAGTATCCCATTAAAGGCAAGTAGCATCGTGTATTAAATTGATCTAAATAATAGTGTGTATGTATTGTTGCATCCTTTGTTGGAGATCACATTATGTTATTCGATATATCGCATATCCATTTTAACAAAAATGCTGGCCAAATCGTGGCTCTTCTTAAGCCTCTGATAAGTACAGTCAAAAATCAGTTTTATCCTTGCAAATACATCACGATCGTAGACAGAGCGAGCAGTGTTAGTTAAGTCAAATGGTTCTGTGTGAAATAATAAGGTTTACATATTATCAGCACTACAGATATTTGGTGATTTCTTTCCTGTACTTACCTTCGATGCATAAATATTTCCATTGGTGCGGATCATTTTTATAAGATCTTGCTCTCCGGCATTCCTCAATTGGTATTTTATCAGCGAGACGTACCGATATTGCATATTGACTGAAACTGAATTATTTGTGTGTTACAAAACTCACTTGTTAAAGACTATTTGTGTTACCTATGCTATGTAGCTTACTCAAATGCAACATAATATCTAAAAAATTCTATTAGCAGTTCTCCCAATGATTGATGATTCCTTGGGTGTAGACAAGAAGCAGGTATGTCCAAATCTTCATGAATATTTATATAATGGATGTCTGTGTGAGGTCCAAACTTGTTTTCATAAAGAGAATGCAAACATGGTAATATAGAAGGGTTTAAGCCACCTATGAAAATTATTATTTTAATGTTAAATAGCACAAATTTTGTGTTGACACTTTCAAATGGTAATTTCAATATGACATAACTTAATTTTATTTTACATACACTGCAAAAAATGGATAACCATGAGGACTAACGAATAACTGGATATTGTCATATTCTTTGCATCATTAATATTTTGACACTGGGCCCACAGCTTGACCACTAGGACTAAGGGTCGAACTCTCCAATCAACTAAAAAATATTTAAATCTCCAGATTGTATACATTCACACTTGAGTTTCTACAGACTATAATAAACTTACTCCGTGAATAGCAATAAAGCAAGTGGGTATTCCGGATGCCAACAGCATTATTACAATTTAAATCTACTTCTAAATTTTGCATTGCGTCATGGAATTTCAGAATTGGTACCTTTGCTTGTATAAGTTCGAGTTCTTCAATGAAATCTGTATGTAATATTTTTTTATGTGTACTTTGTCAAATAACTGTCACAGAAATGTATTATATAATGTTTAGCGTATGCATCAAGTTTCCATACCACATCGCTTTAAACATCGCAGTATTTGTTCCAAGTGCCCAATAGCTTCATTTCTTTGGTCCATTTCTGTATGTCTGACTATAAGGCACATGTCAACATCACTATTAGAGGATCCAAAACCATTCATGGTAGAGCCAACTAAGAATAATCCATATTTTGGAAATGCAGTCTGTAAATGATATTTGATTTCAGTACAGAATAATTTGTAATAATGAATTCAATATTGTTAGAATTTATGCGCATAGTAAGGCTTTTCTCATAAGAAAGAATAGAGACTGCTCACTTTGATGTAAATGTATAGATACTTCCAGAGCATCATCTTATTTCTATAAATTGTTTCAGTCTGCTGGTTTGATATAAATTTTCTCCAAATACTCTCCGAAAGCTTATCCCAAATTGACCCCGTGTGCAGGTTCTCAGGTGTTCGAGTTACTTCAACAAGATGTGACCTGGCAAGAAATCGATCCGGGGCAATATAATCTCTAGGAAACATACTATAACCTGGTAATATAATTCCAGGATATCTTCTACCTCTTTGAGATCTGTGCGTAGGAGGACTATTTCTCCCTGCGAATTTCACATTATGTTATAATACATTAAACTTGAAGCAGGTATATGTACATATGTATGTACTTACTCATATAATAGTTTCCACATATTTAACTCTATTGTTAAAGAAATGTACCTGAGTGATATCTCCTTTTATTCTGATAACTTTGTACTTGTGTTCTAGGTCCTGAAACTGCAGTATGTTGGTAATTTACTGCTCTTTGACTTTGATAAAATTGATGTGCAGGAGCTCTTGATATTAATCCCACTTCAGAGATTTTATTATTCGTTTCATTGTAATCTGAGTGCACTTTATGCAATTGTCTGTAATAAATTTGTATTTAAATTTATTTAAAAAATTTTCAGACAGTTCCTTTACATTCTCTAACACTTTTTATGTATTCTCGTTTACCTGCATAATACTCACTTGATACCGTGCTCCACTGTTGAAACTACCGATTCATCGGAACTTTCTGTCTGACTACCATCGATTTGATGTTTGTTGGGTGTCGGCGATCGAGAACTAAAGCCACTATCGCTATTGTATTTTTCATTCTGTGAGACAAAATCTCTGTGTGAGTTCCTCTTGCTTACTTTAGTATTCCAATTTGGTTTTTTCATTAAGCTATTATTTGTTGTTCTGAAGTTGAAGTGCGAAAGTGGTACGGTGGGTGCATTGTTCTGTGTACTCATTCGTCTTTGCCAATTTCCTGAATTTGAACCACTATTTGTTGGTATGCACTCCACATGTCGCAAAGGGGGTACATCGGCGCCAATTAATTGCAACAATTCCATTGGATAAGAGCCTGCCTGTACAAGCAATATTGATCAGAAATATCGAAAACAAAATTTATGTTAATTTTTAGCAACTTGTCTGATTTGTGTAATTGCAAAATAAATTCTTTACTCTCTTCAAATGAATATTTTCACAGGCTTTATATCACAGGTTTAAGAGAAGTGAACGTACTTGCATCACTTGGTGTCTTCTGTGTCCTGACAAGTCAGGGGTGTATTGTGTATATTCATTTTGAAGGACTGCGTTCGTAGCATTAACCCGCATTAAATGTGTTGGCGGACAATATCCGCTAACCTGCTGACCTCCCATTATCTGCACCATCATTTGAGTTGGATACATAGTATGATACATAATCAGAATCAACACATAAGGCACTATGAAGTATATCTTAAGGTATAGGACAATTTGGTTTTCAATGAAATATTATTCTTAACTATTCATAGCTTTTTAAATGCTTTCCAGACAATTTAATTTCTATGAGAATTTATTTTGAAGCCACAGTGGTGTTTCAAGTATGTCTCTCGTTTCATATAGTTAACAGTATTTGCAAATATTTTGCTAAGAATTTTTTAAGACTATTATATCTTTCTACTTTAACAACTATAAATAAATAAAGCTACCTATATTGCAATCGAGGTGAAAACTATATCTTAAAGTGTTTGGGAAAATTTATATTTAATGAAGAAATACTTTGTCATGGTACTGCAAAATACATACATAATGCGCTAAGCATAAATTCTCAGCGAACATAGGAAATATATGAAGAGTGTCAGATATCCTAACTACACAGTCTTAAATTCTTCTTTTCATTAATCACATATAGGACTCATATAACTTCTTTGCATTTTTCTAGAAAGCAAATATTTATGAATTAAGATGTATTATCTTTTTGGCACTGTTTGTTCAATTTAGCTAATATTGCAAATATTGCTTGTAATATTGAACTTTTCATCCCAGAAAGCAAGATTTTTAATGTTATATTTAAGTATTATGTATCATAAGTAGTTCCTTCTTGCAGAGGAAAATATATTCTCAAATTCTGAAAATTCTTGGTTCAGCATAAATTATAAGTTTTCTGATTCCTGAAACATACAAGCATATATTCTTTATATCAGGTTCAGATACCTTATGCTTACTAAAATATTAGCAAAGGCATACTAAAATGTATTCGTCGAAGGGAAAAACAAGAGCATCTACAAGTACGCTCGTTATACAATTTGGTGATTAGATTATAATAGGAAAACATTACAGGCAACTCCAAAATATTTTTACATATACTAACATATATACATATTTTAGGTTAGAGGCATTTCGACAGTAAAATAAACAACCATAGTGAGAGAAATTTACTTGAAGTAATGGTCCATATTTGAAATATTGATATTTTGATATACAGACTCAACCCGGGGAGCGTAAAAAACTACTTGTTCTATCACTTGAAACGCAATCAATTTAAGAGACTGTATAATGTACTAATACAATCAGTTACATTGACCGCCCGGGATACTCAGTATTTAAAAACATAAACAAGTTAAATTGTAAGAAACACATTGTCGTGTAACGAGGAAACGAAATTTAACTCAAATACCTGATTTTTGTCGCCATATTGTAATTATCCGTTCATTAAAGCAACAATGAATTTCCTGAAAAGTTGCTCTGCTTTTAATTTACTTTCAAAGTCATATATCAGTTGCAGCGCATTGAAAAGTCTTTCGATACAATGTTGCGATCTGTGCCGAACGGGAATTGCTGAGAATAGTTTATAATTAACGACTGTGTTATTCTTATAATAAACGAACTCGTAGTCTCGTATTACAGACGCGTCACTTTTCACACGTACCGCAGCTTCGCAGCTATAATACGTTTAAATTTTCGAATTCTCGACGTAATAGACGTTTCTCGGTGTGCACTATACATTTGTCGAAATCACCGAAAGATGGCAATAGAAAATCAACCAATTTACCGACCGATCGCTTTATGCATGTTATTAGGTGCTTTCCTTTCACTGCTGTGATCAAATCATGAGTGCGTTCTAAAATTGCTCTCCGCGCTGCAAGCATGATGTCATAAAAGTGTGCTACCAGTAGCGTTCCAATTTTAGTTAACAGTGCGAATACGGCTTTCAAATTGGAACAATATTTAAAGAAATTAAGAAGTGAAGAAATTAACCTTGAATATGGAAAGAAATATCCGTAAAAAACATATTTTGGGTTATTGGTAGTGCAAAATATGTACCAAACAAGCTAAAAGAACATAGTGCCAGACGAAGCCCCCACCATGGAAAGATCTACCCTCTCTACTACCAACTTCTCCTTCAGCGGCTCTATTCGAATGAGGAGAATCCGTGCCGGTTATAACTTTAGCGGCGGTAGTGGGGGATATTGTGACGTCACGTAACGATGGTAGAGGGGGAAGCCGCGTCTCGCCAAGTTTCGCTCTGTCAACTATGATTATACCCCTAGTCTATGATTATTTTTCTTACATAAATATACAGGGTGTTTGACATAAGATAGATAACCCGAAAGTTGGTGATAGATGGGGTAAAACCGAGAAGAAAAGTCATGTACCATAATGCAAAATTCGCAATAGGTATCGAGATATTAATAAAAACGCGTGAGCCAATGAGCGGAGCCGGTGAACGGCGATGGACAAGAGGCACGCGGTGAGAGGCAAGCGCGATAGACAAGAGGCGCGCGGCGACGGGCAAGAGCGATGGACAGGTGGGGCTAGCGCGATGAACAAGAGGCGCGCTTTCCCCTCGCCGCGCGCCTCTTGTCTATCGCGCTTGCCTCTCACCGCGTGCCTCTTGTCCATCGCCGTTCACCGGCTCCGCTCATTGGCTCACGCGTTTTTATTAATATCTCGATAACTATTGCGAATTTTGCATTATGGTACATGACTTTTCTTCTCGGTTTTACCCCATCTATCACCAACTTTCGGGTTATCCATCTTATGTCAAACACCCTGTATATGTGTTACAGACACAAGACTGTATGTAGCATAATCCATAGAAGGCACATCCCCGATTTGACAGAAAAATAAACAGTATATGTATATTCTTAAGTTATAATAGCGATTTATTTGTTAACATGATTATTTATGCAATGCTTTGCAATTTGAGATAATACAATTCTGGGATTATGGACGCATGAATACGTGTATAAAATGGATATTGTGGAGAAATGAACGAAAATGCATTTTAGCAATGATCTAAGTTTAAGATCAATTTTGCAAATTCTCATGTATCAAATATACTATAAAAGGAGGCAATTTATGATAGAAATGCTTTAAAAGGACATGATATAAAGCAGTGTTATCCTACATTAATGGGGGAAATTATGATACAAGTTTAGCTGAAGAAGTTTTCATAAAAAGAGTTTTTTTCTTTTACTTTTAAATATTTTTAATGCGTTTAAATAGAAACTTCTTACAGAGTGGTAATGTTATCAAGATTTAAGACATATATAGTTATTTTATGTAAATAATAGAATACAGCATTATTATCAATTTAGCTGCATATTGAAATTCCTTTTATTAGAAAAAAATATTTGCTCTTGCAAATAGTTTGTCGTATTACAAAATGGCAGCTTTTGTTACTCATTTCTTATGGTTACGAAAGAAACTATTATTATCTTACCAAGATCATGTATGGTTAAAGTCATTGTGAATTATATTGAAACATACTGCCAATTACTTTTTTCATAATTGTATAAAAGCTTGAATTATCCTCCTTTTTATATTATATCAGTATTTATTCTGCTTGTCTTATATATTATATAATATAAATATTATATAAAAACACAATTTTCATTCTTAACGGCAAAATCATTTTCTACTAAACAATTTGGATCGACGGTAAACAGTTATATACCTTCACCGTAATTGTGTCTGCAGCATCTTGCATCTAAGATGAATACCCTTTAATCGTTAATACTCGTATCTCACCTAATCTATGGAATGCTGCGATCTAATAGCAAATGTTTAGGCTGAGGAGGAATATTGTTTCCTTAGTCTTTGAAATTCTATTTCTTTCTGCAGATATTCTTTTACAAAAGGATGTTCTAAATGAGAATCTTTCAGTTGACTTAAATAACGATTTGCTACTTCAGGTGGTTTGCCCATATGCTGAGAAAGAACTATCATATTAATCAGTGTATCTGGATTATTACTATCTTTATCGAGTGATTCTTGTAAAGCAGTTTCTGCCTCTTCGTACTTTGCTTGACCAATAAAGCAAGTAGCTTGTCCATTTAATAGCATGCTGGTGCTCGAATGTTTGTCTATCATCTCCTGAAACAAGTTGTAAATTATACTTCAATTGTTTTACTTTACGATAATAATTATAAATTAACCAGTTTCCCAGATATTAAATTGCTGTTTGTAGGTTTATTATTGAATTTCTCAATGTAGTCTCTATAATATAACTAGACCTTACCTGAAATATGTAATAAGCATCTTGTAATTTTTCACCACCGCTACTTATGTTTAGCCATGCTTGCGCAAGTTGGGTTAGTGTCGCATCGTCGTCCTTTTCTTGCATTGTTTTCAATTCTACTCTTGCTAAGTCGAGTCTGTCCATTTTTAAATATATTTGTAGCGTCAATGCTAAACATTCTAGATGATTTGCATTATGCAATACCCTGAGTGCTGCGTCTAAATTCTTCTCATGATAGTATATAGTAGCGGCAACAATCATAAAGTTATGATTATCAGAATTCATACGATTAGATGTTTGATCTAATTCTGCGACAATTGTGTCTCTGTGATGCGGATTTGCAAAATAGTCCGCCAAAGTTTTTAACGGTTGCAGATCTATTGGCGATGCATTATTAATCTCATCTAGGACAACCCGAAATTTTCTTTGTGCAATATATGCTCGATATAAAAACACATCTCGTTCCATAGCCACTTCTGTGGAGGATGGCTAAAACGAAATAACATTTAATGAAGCAAATAAATATAATAATTTACAATGAAAACAATTTATATTTTTTAGGCTAAAATAATTTTAAGAGATGGAACAAATTATAATCTCTGAAATCTGATAAATGTTAATAATATATGCGAATGGAAAAGTTCTCGAGGCATATTAAGCGTACTGGATGACGGCAAATGTAAAACAAATCAGCAATGTGCCTTGCAGTGCACGTATGCAGTGTACACTGTATTAATATAAATGCAATATAGGATATGCATGAAAATAATCCATTTGAAAAATTGGAAAAAGGCGCACCTTTATCTTTTGTGCTTCGTTGATACATTGTTGATAATTTCCGATGTAAAAATGGTTTTTTACGTCGAATAGTTCGTCAACGTCGGCTTGCTGCTGACGTGCCATCTTGTCATTTCGATACCACTTTGATACCACTATTCTACACAGTTACTTACGTGTTCCGGTTTCCGAATACAGGATACCGTCCTGTACCTACACGTACCCTTACTTCTGATTACTCATTGTTGGATTAGACACGTAATTGTTAAAGTCTATTCACAATTAACACTATGATACAAGATTGACTATTTTTTTTCAGCTGTGATACACGGAAATAACATCTACCTTTCAAATACGACTTCTAAACGCATTTGGATGACATTGCGTTGAAATGGTTATACATATATTTGCAACATTTTCACCAATACCGTGCATAATAATTATTTTAACGTAACGAAAATCATAATTGTCCGATAGCTTATATGTTTATTCCAGAAATATAATAGGATACTATACCTATAAGTAACTTCATTATTTGCAATTATTTAAAAAGTCATGATTATAGTAGAATCAGTATAATACGTCGAATGAAATTTAGCGCAATTTACAATATTAAATGTTAAAGCTAAGTTCCTAATTAATAACATACTTTGCTCGTTCAAAATATTAAAATACATTTCCGTTAAAAATATATTTGATTCTACTGTAATGTTGTATAGTTCCAGTGTTTCAAATAAGTTTGTATGCATAAAATAGGTATCGCGTAAAAATAAATTACAATAATCTATACTTTCTGTTACAATATTTAGTACGTACACATATAAAATGATACTTTGCATTAAAACGATGATCGTTTTTATAGGTTATCAGTAAGTAGAATGGCATATGACATGTGTGAAGAATGAGATTTATTCTAAGAAGGACGTTTCTTAAATGTTATCTTGGAAGATTTGAAACGTTTTTACGACATCCCACTAAAATTTAAACTGGTGAGCATAACTATTATTTATTACAACTACCAGTTTATTAACAATATTTCAAATTACATAATCAATAATTATCCAGCTGTGGAAAACTTGATATCGATTATGATTTTACATATTCCTTATAGCAATTCATTTTTGCAATTAATTTTTGTTATTTCAGTATTAGGAAAGTTTATTTGAGGTATGATCTAACAAGCTGTGGTAAATCTATAAAATTAAATATGGATGTTAGCATGTTATTCAGAGCCTGTGTAAAAACAGTTACTTTACGAAATAAAAATCTTGGACTCACCTATGATGCTAAGCCGTTGAAGAAAACAAAGAGCAAGAGTGCCTTTTATATAAAAGTGCAAGCTGTCGTTACACAAATCTCAAAACTAAAAGAATTTTTGCTAGAAAATCGTAAGGCTTATTTAAATTTTGCCAATTATCTTTCAAATGTACCTTACATGAGCGATGCCGATCGTGATCAAATTGATGCTGGGGCACAAAAAATTATGAGTACTTGTTCGCAACTTATTAAGGAACTAAAGAGGGAAATTGCTAGTTCGGACGTATCGCAACAAAATATCGAACACCGTGAGATCATGTTGTTATTAATAGAAGGATATTTAAAACACGTGTGCAAAATATATTCAGAACAGAAGGCGATACGTGTAAAAAGAGCTATAGAAATGAGAAAAATTGCCAAGTTAGAGTTAAATGTGATTTCAAGTAAACATGGAGAAAAGGAAGTTATAAAACCGAATGAAAATATATCTGAAAAATCAGGTAACGTTGCAGAAAATAAATGTGAATCCAGTAATTCGAGTCCGTTGAAAGTGCAGGAGATTAACGGAGATGTAAGCACACTATCGTACGAAGAGGATCTCTCACCCGAAGATATACAAATGTTTGAATCGGAGAATGAACTGTTGTACAATGAACTTAATACTCTAACCGAAGAAGTTAAACAAATTGAAAGTAAAGTCGTTCAGATAGCTGAACTTCAAGAAATATTAACAGAGAAAGTTCTAGATCAAGACAAGGATCTGGATAGATTAATGACAACAGTTGTTGCATCTACAGAAAATGTAAAGAAGGCAAATGAGGAAATTCGACAAGCTATTCAAAGAAATGCAGGTTTTAGAGTGTGGATTCTTTTTTTCCTTTTAGTTATGTCATTTTCATTATTGTTTCTTGATTGGTATAACCCATAAGTTAACTTGTTTTTCATATATGTATTTTATGCTGTGGTACTGTTTGGAGAAGGTAATTAATAGTATTTACTGAATTATGTACAAAACTGAAAAAGTACATGTCAATGTACACACGTGATAGAAGTTATTACATAATGCTAAGTAGCCAGAGTTGTATAGTATGGATTTAATAAGTGATAATTTTTATAGAAAAGTAAAACTGGCATTAAAGAATAAAATTTATTTGGAGTTCCAAGATTGCATAGTAGTATTCACGACACAGTACCTTGCATTTTATTTACTTTAATAAATGTTTATGGATTCTGATAATGTTAATAATGATAACATCTCATACAGTAGCCCTCAAGGTAGGAAATTGTCACTTTTTGCCAAAATATGTCATTATATTTTAACTTCAAAGACATTGTACATAATAGCTACAATTTATATAATAAAGTTGCGATATATGTATATATTTACTTATATACATGCTCATCTCTCACACTCGTCTGCTTACATTCATTTTTTATAGTTTTATATTATGATGTGGTGCTTCAATTGTTACCTTTTTTTATACATTGAAAGTAAAGTAAATGAAAGTATACACAGAACTTATCTTCTATGTGTCAAATTTCTGAGAATAAAACAATATATTAATATTAATTTCTTTTCACTTTCTTTTACTTACACTTCTAATTTGTAAATCTGTGATGAAAGAACTGAGAACATACATATGAAGTAAGAGCTAATTAAGTTCCCCTAATGTAAATATTCAATAGAAATAATTTGTATAACATTTTCCTGACAATGCATTTGTTTGATATAGATATTTGTCACAAATACGCCATAATGTCTTGTATATGTTGTACATTTAGCAAATACGGAAAAAGAAAAATTCATAAGAAGTGTACCAATGTAAGGTTTAATACTTTTTTTACGAGTATATATTGTTTGACAGTATAATATAATTTTACATTAAATACTTGTATGTATGGTTTGGGATAAAAAAACTTTTACTGTATGTTGGCGAGAAAAAATGTGAACAAAAATAATTTAGGAGAAATAAATGAATAGTGAAAAGAAAAATTGTTCTGCAAATTGGAATATGAGCCACCACAAAGATTACTTTAAATTCTTTTTCTGAAAATTGGTATATACTATAGTACACTATTTAATTTATACAAAATGTTATAAAATTTTAAAACTACGGTCTTGATAAATGATACCAAAGATAATATGGATATTGAAAATATCATATTCAGTTTTTTTATCAATAAATGTTATCATTCACACAAATATATTTAAAAAAAATATACATCTATAGTAAAACTAGCAGATATTATCAATAAGTAATAAACTGCAAACAATCAGAATATGTAATATAAAGGTAATAGAATTACCATAAGCAAATTTTAGAACTGCAGAAAATAAATTGTCAAGTATTGGTGTAAGATTCAAAAGATTGTAGATTTTCTAGTTATTGTATATACAAATGATATTATTTGCGAATGCACAAAATAATCTAAGAGATATCAAAAATACATGATTGATAATGTAACGTCATAATCAGATTTTACGTACTGAAAGTTACAGCTTTCCTCTACTATTGACAATTCTTAGCTTTGTATATAATCGTACTTGTAACGTTTTTGTGTGTTATACGGACATGTTTTACCTTCAATTAAACACTGGATAATCCATGTAGTGGAAAGAAGTGGCATTTGCAGTTTCTTGGCCCTTTCCACTGCCCATGCTGGGCATTTGTGATTACTAATAATCACAGCCCCTTCATCAAAAGCTTCTATGCTTTCTGAAAATATGAAGAAACATTAGAAAATATTTCTTAAATACAAATATAAATCTGGTAAAGTACATAATATAAATTTATCTCACCAGGTTTATCTGCTAAAAGGACTATAGCTCCTGCATTTTCACATATTTGACCCCAAAAGGAAGCAAATTGTTTGTTAAACTCTAATGTTGGAAATATCACAAAAACACGAGTTAATGGTTTACCAGTAGGCCTCTGAAATATTTCAATGTATGACTTTTTATCTAAACTCCATCCAGTTGGCAGCTCGTCTTCAGCTGGGTTTACAGTCTTGCCCTAAAAATGTTTATTGTAAAACTTTCAAATTACATACCATAATTCCAGTTATATTGACCAATAGTATGTACCTCTTTACAGCACCTTATAATCCAGTTATGATTATATGCGGGAATGCCGACAGAAAGGCAGAATAAACTTTTTGCAGTGCTGTTTGGCACATTTGTTATAAGTTTGGTATTCTTATACTCTTCGTGTGGCAACAAGTTAAAATTATCATAAATTTTACCACCACCTGCTATAATCTGCTTTGTCAATCTATCTCTTACGAATGGTCTTTGTACCCACCACTCCTGTTCATTTTCTGTTCCCGTATCGGAATTAGAATCCTTACAATCTGTTTGATATCTATCAATCGATTCTAGTGAGGCACAAGTCAGGATAAATGCTGATCCTTTAAAAATTGTTGAATTAGCTCCTGGAATGGGGCCCAATAGTGTAATAGTTTCTTCAGTGTCCGATTTTTTCTTGCTTCTAGGCTTTCCCTTTATCCGGTGTACAGGTCCCTTTATAGTTTGTTCATTAGGTGTACCTATGATTTCAGGTTGAACACCACTTAATAATGTATCATCTTGTATTGAAGCGTTTGAATCACTCGATTTGCCATCGTTATCTGATAAAAATGTTCCTTCTGTGTTTGTTGTAAGTGTTACACCTGAACCAGAAGGAATTTCACCAGTTATAACCTTACTAACGATGTGACTTGCAATTACTTTCGATTTAGGAGTTGGAAAAAGTGGGGTAAGATTTCTTTTAGAACGTCGCTTTCCTTCAACCATATTGTCTAAACTCACTTGGTTCGCATGTTTTGGTGTGGATGGAAGACTTTTTGAATCTTTGTTTGTTACTTCTCTTAAGACTTGTGCTTGATCAGAGGAAAGAGAGATATCTTTTATTTGAACTCTTAATGTTTCTCCTTCATCCGTTTCTACTGAGTAATAAACATCAGTATCTGTATACTCTATGTCAACAATTAAACCACATGTTCTAAAATCACTGGTTTTGGTGATAGCATATACTGACAAACCCTTAGTCAGGGTATCTGGTATAAGTATGATAAAGTCTTCTATTAATAATTTACTTTTACCATCGTAGAAACTAACTTTGTATTTTGTCTTTACTTTGTCCGTTACTGTTCCTGGGTAATAATTATTATCAGACCATTTAGCAAAAACTTGTTTACCTATGAGTTCGTCACTTTCTTCATCCTGTTTTAAAGATTTCTGTAAAATGTTGCTATTGCTTGTCACTTTATCAGTTTCTGTCTTTTCGATTTTACTTTTTTTTTTAATATTTGGTGTATTATTGCTTCCTGGAACAGAATCTACAATGCTCGGAATACTTTTATTGATTCCATTTGATTGTATGGCAGACCGACTATTTTTACTTCGTAGTCTCTTCACTATTCTACCTTTTCTTGTACTTTTTGGCGTAGTGACATGCTGTGTTATTCCTCCTTCTACTTCTGGAGTTGAAGATCGAATTTTTTGTAACTGTTCGTCTAATCTTTCATTGCTCACATTATATGCATCAATTAGATTAATTTCAGTATTTGTAAAATTCAAGATACTTGTTGTGAGTATACGACTATTTTTCCATTCCCGTGTTAGTCGTTCATACAGCTCGTCAATGTGTTGTTTTTCTGACGTTACTGGAACATCAGAAATTAACTTTTTCGGGTGTTTACTTGGTACACGAGGTAATGAAAAATGTGTGTTATCTTTGCCAGCCAGTTTAGCAGCAAGTGACGCAGCACTGGATGCTGAACTTGAACTAATCGACGAAATAAGTGATAGCCTAGATGGATTCAAGTGAAACAATTGTGCATTACTATTAACAGAGCCAGGTGATGCATCTCTGTTATCATTTCCGGAGATATCTGCCAATGATGCCGATGTATCATAAGTTTTGAGGCGTGTGGAAGTTTCGACGGCAGGTTCACAATGGATAGATGTCAATTCTTTACTAACATATTCTTTTGTGTTTTCGTCGAGGTGCAGTAAACATTTTAGTCTAACATACACACCAATTTCCTTTTCAACTTGTAGGGTTTTCGCAAGTGGATTGCCATTTCCTAAATCGGATTTATTTTTTGTATCCTCTGGTACACACACATCAGGTTCGTTATCACTTACAGATAATATATCGACATTATCGTTGTGTTTAACTGTTGCAGTTGCTCGTTTAGTTATATAATCTGCAAGTGCGGGAACACTATCTGCATCTATCGAACGAGGAGAAACATTAGTGAATATATCCGACTCTACACTGATTGTACCATCGGTATCACATTTTTTGCTTTCTGTGCTTCCATTCGCAAACCTACTTTCCGTTTTTGAATCACTCAAAAATTCTTTTTCATTTCCTACAGATTTGTAACTAAAATCACTGCTACTTTTGCTATTGAAACAGCTTTTGTATACTGTATCCGTATTTGTGCTATCAAAAATAGTCTTATTTGTAAGCTTTGAGGAAGCATTTTCTTGGGATGAATCCAAGACAATTTTTTCTCCCTCTTCATCAATTTCGACGATTTCTGCAGATTTTGTTTTAATTGGCTGATCACTGGAGGTTTTCTCATATACGACTTGTACACTCATACGTGAATTACACGTGTTTGCTGACGTAGGACCAAACGTCTCTTCTTGCTTGTCTTTTGCATCTGTAGACATTGTGTTATTGTCATTTACCTGTTCTACTTTCTTATCCTTTAAATCTTTCCTACGAATATCTTCCATCAACCTGCTGTCACTTAGTATTATTGAATCATTCAAGTTTTCATTCTTGTCAACATTACAACATAGCTCACTAGAATTTTCTGTTTTGTTTTGGTAAGTTTGTTCATCTGTAATTTTCACATTCTCAAGACAATTATTTACATTTAAATTTGTGGTTTCAATATCCTGGGTGTCTTGAGTTTCCGCAATCACAATGCTCTCGTGCCTATTTTCAGAAATGTTTTGCTGAGTATCCTGTGATTTTAAGGACCAATCGGTATCCTCTTTACCCTTTTTATCAAAACCTAGGGCATCTTCTCGAGACAAGGTGCGCAAAACTTTAGTAGATGGTTCATCAAAAGAATTAGCTTTACGTTTAAGACTTGTAGTTTCTACATTAGATATTTGTTTTTTATACGGCGAACAACTTTGAGGTGGAGTACAATCAATAATTTCATCCTCCTCTTCAATATTGTCTTCTTCGTTTTTTGTTGTACATTGATTATCGACTTCTTTCTCTTGAGTTGTGGGTTCGCTGGATTTTTCTGGCATTTTGGGCTCAGAACTCAATTCAATTTTTTCGCTCAAAGTTTCTTGAACCTCGGATTGTGCAGCTTTTAAATCGTTAGTTTCCAATGTATTAATCGTCGCAGCCTCATCCATTTCGTCATCTACGTCCACTAGATGGAAATCTTGACTTTCATTTAGGCTCGACGAAAGGTTGTTTTCGTCGATTCTTTCGATACCTGGATCCTTATTAGACGTATCTTGGGTGGCCAATATGTCACCGTCTGGCCCTTCGGTCTTTGACATATTAATAATTTGTTGTAAAGTACACTAAAATTAGAATCGTTACTTTAATTTACCGCAGTGGCCGCAAGTAATTTTCCTTTAAATAAAGTGTTTTAAAATATACAACTTGTGGCATAGATGAAAAACTCTGAGGCTATACGGTTAAAGTTAAAATGAAATTTCCAGGGAATGGTGCAGGATGTTTACATGGTCGAAATAGGTTACGGCGGGAATCAACTATAGTTTGTAATATGCGAAATAATGTGAGAATAAAGAACTCACCACTATCTATAACATGTGACGTTACGGCGCTTATTATTATCGATATATGTTGATATTAATTTCAAAATATTACAATTCGCCGTCGCGGGCAAATAAGCATACCGGTTGTTCAAAAGCAACAGATTTCAGAACCTCTACATACGATCCTTCCTTTGAAATGGTAACTTCCTGTACACGACGAACAATTATTTTATTTTGTAATCAACGCCATTGAAAGTCGCGCAGAAATATTACACTTGGGTTGGAATAGAACATAGAATATGAAACTCCAGCGCCAGTTTGAGACGAGCATAGCATCGGGAATTGAGTTAGATACAAAGGAGAACTTCGTTTTTGGCCAACTTCCGAATTGATCGAAGCTCCACCCTGCGGTGTTATTCGTAAACTAAGATAACCACCACAGAGGAGAGATGTGTAAAGAGGGTCAGCGCATGCCGATCTAGGGACGTCAAAAAACTTTTAGTAAATTTTGGGTGGTCAGCGCCACTTTGGCATAACTACATAGCCAATCAACATAGTTCGTTGATCGAACAGGGTACTGTAATTATCCCCGTGCCCGCCTCGTCCAGAGGCCGACGTCCCTAGACGCTAAGCGCTGACCCTCTTTAATAACATCTCTTTGGTGTTACTACAATTAGGTCCGCGTTCAGTCCAAGTGTAAAAAGTAAAATTTTGCTTATAAAATATATGGGTGTCCGATCGCTCAAACAGAACACTGCAATTATCCCCGCGCCCGCCTCGCCCTCAAACCGGAGTCCCTAGATCGGCATGCGCTGACCCTCTTTACACATCTCTCCTCGGTGTAACCTGGTGTAACCACCCAGAGGAGAAATTTTCAAAGACGGTCATCGGCGTTGTGTATTTGGTGTGGCCGTTTGCCTGGTCATGGCAAGTTTCGCGGATAATTGCAGTGCCCTGTTTGATCAACTGTACTTATGGAGTTGTAATGTAAACTATGTTGATTTGCTACCTAGTTATGCTACAGTATAAGGAGAAATAGTAATTTCATTGGCGCTAGTTCCGCTTTTACCGAAAATTCCGCTGAGTACCGCTGAGTATTCGCTTTTATCGGTTCCGCTTATACCGATTTACTCTGAATCTGCGCATGGCATAATGCACAGTAGACCTTAGTAGCCGTAAACACAGAAGGGCTCCGTCCACTCGAGTCGATGTCCCTTTGGCGGAATGTGAACCGGCCGGCCTTCCACCGGTTCTGAGCAAGGTGCATTTTCGTGTTGTAATACAATAGACCTTTGCAATCTTGTAATTAGAAATGATTAGTCGCGATGTTAAGTTCGGGCGCGTCCTAAATAATGCCGAAACTTCTATTTTTAGGCACGACCGTAAAGGGAGTGACTTATGCAATCGCCATCGCGAAAACCGTTCGTATGTATGTGTGTATGTGTGTATGTGTGTGTGTATGTGTGTGTGTGTGTGTGTCCGTGTAGATCCTCGATTTCGGAAAAACGGCTGAACCGATCGGGACGAAATTTGGCACAAAAATCAAGTACACTACTGTGAGTTGACAATAAGGTTTGTGAGCCGCCATCTTGAACCGGTACAAGATGGCGGGAGATTCAAAATTTGAAAAAAATGTAATTTAAATTTAATATTGCTGCCATTTCTAAACGGCTGAAGATAGCGATACATAAAGTTTGCTGGCACCAAATGGATATATACTCAAAGTACATGCCAAATTTCGTTGCGATCCGTTCAGCCGTTTGGCCGGAATACTGGACTAATGGAAATAGTGAAAAATTCATTAATCCATTAGTCCAGTTTTCCGGCCAAACGGCTGAACGGATCCGAACAAAATTTGGCATGTACATCGAGTATATATCCATTTGGTGCCATGAAACTTTATGTATGGCCATCTTCAACCGTTTCGAAATGGCGGCAAATTCAAATTTTTTATCCACTATTCCAGGAAAACTATTGATTAGTCCACTATTCCGGCAAAACGGCTGAACGGATTCGGACAAAATTTGGCATGTACATTGAGTATATATCCATTTGGTGCCATGAAACTTTATGTATGGCCATCTTCAACCGTTTCGAAATGGCGACAAATTCAAATTTTTTATCCACTATTCCAGGAAAACTATTGATTAGTCCACTATTCCGGCAAAACGGCTGAACGGATTCGGACAAAATTTGGCATGCACATCAAGTATATACCCATTTGGTGCCAGGAAACTTTATGTATAGCCATCTTCAACCGTTTCGAAATAGCGACAAATTCAAATTTTTAATCCACTATTCCAGCAAAACGATTGATTAGTCCACTATTCCGACGAAACGGCTGAACGGATTCGGACAAAATTTGGCATGCATATCAAGTATATACCCATTTGGTGCCACGAAACATTGTGTATGGGCATCTTCAACCATTTCGAAATGGTGCCAGTTTCAAATCGTTAATTCACTATTTTATTATAATTATAGTTTGAAAATCCCGTAATTTCGAAACGGTTGAAGATGACCATAAAGTTTCGTGGCACCAAATGGGTATATTTTTAAACTACATTGCAAATTTTTTTTGAATCCGCGCAAGCGTTTCGCCGGAATACTGCATTAAAGATTTCAATTTGTCGCAATGTCTGAATGGTTGAAGATAACCATGCATAAAGTTTTACCTCAAATTTTGGTTCGGATGCATTTAATTGTCCGGTTTTGATCACTTGGGCCTATTGCAGAAATGCTGCATTTCGTGGGCGAGCGCGAAGCACGAGCACCCGACGACCTGGGGGGGTATGATGCTTGCGCGAAGCGAAAGCGCAGAGGACTATGTAGGATAGTTTAATATCTCAATACTTGAATTTTCCACAATTTCGAAACCTTTTGAAATTCGTGGGCGAGCGCGAAGCGCGAGTGCCGCGGTCGTGCCTATTGCAGAAAAGCGAAGCTTTTCTGCACCCGTTAAGGCGAGCGCGAAGCGCGAGCAAAGGCGATCTTGAGGGGGTTGGCGCTTGAGCGAAGCGAAAGCGCAGGGGGCTCTGCCCCCTAGTTTAATACTACGCTTATTATTGCGTGTCTTCTCTATCTATATTTACTGTATTATCTATATCTAAATGAGAAGGCTAGGTTTTACATTTCCTATTACGTGAGGATATTCTGTATCTATGCCAAATATATATACCCCCTTTAGAATTATCAGCAAATCCGTAAATACTCAAAATTTATAATTTCTTACAAAACATTTCCGTCACCGTTGGCCCGCCAAGAAAACAAACTTGAACAAACTGAAGACAAATATATTGCGAATTTTTGCCATTGGTAGCGCTGTAGTTAATTTTTGCATTATATCGGTAACGTTGGGTGCGGGTGCGACACAGATGGTACGGGGGTTCTGGAGACCCCAGGAGACCCCGAATTTACATTGCATGTTAGGTCTATCCTATATCTCGTCTGTGGTTTCACGTTAACGAGTCAATAGCAATTGTAGGTGGCGTGCTGTCCCGTACGAAATTTCGATGGCGAAAAACTTTCATAAGGCTTAGGTGTCCTACAACATCTGTAGTAACTGATATTACCGATCGCTGGGCTTAAAATTCCACTTGCACAACACAAACTTTTTAGAGTAGATTGGAAAGATTGCCGTAACTGCATCTTTTATTGAATTGGTAACATGTCGAATACTTGCGACGAAACAGTTATTTCGCAACTAGACAAGGTTAATAGGGAGTTAAAAATCAAATTGGAAGAAGTCTCGAAAATGAGAAGTATACTTATCTCCATTGTATTGTATCGTCGTAGTATCGCTCTCTGTGTTTTTAAATCCCAAACAATTTTCGTTTTAGTCGACTGTGCGAAATTGCAAGTAGAAATGATGGCGCTGTATAAACCTCGATGCCTCAAAATACTGGAATTGCTAAAAGATGTACAGGATCCAATGCAAGAAGACCTTTTACAGAAACAGGGTAGAAACCCATGAATTACTTCTCGGCTAATGGACATTTATCAAGAATAATAGTATAAATAACGACGACAAAATAGAAGTGGCATGGATGCGCTTATCTTTAAATATATTTATTATATTCGTATATAGGACTGACACACATAAAGTATTCGTAACTTTCAACATAAATCTATATAGTAGATATAAGGTCTTCGTAATGGATGAATTGCAAGCTTGCGCATGGCGTGATGCTTCGCACACTTTTGTTATCCATAATGGATACCCTCGTATCTTCTTTCCCCGAGCGTAAAGCCTTGGAATCTCATAAGGCGCAACAACTAAAACTCTCGTTTATTGTGAAATTGTATTAGCGAGACAATAATCGATATAATTCATTTCTTACATGCGTACACACGATCAACGAGTAGTCCCCTACTACTACGTTCTTTATGATCCCTCTTCTCTAACGAGTATCTATTGATTATAATGCGAAAATTTAACATCAATTTTGTTATTACCGCCTATAAATATCCGCGCATCCCGTGATACATGATAACAGGTGGAAATTGCAGTCCTTGATTATTGTCTCTATGGAATAAGTCGTTGCCTCAGGTTTTTACATAGGACTAATATAGAATTAATGTCAAATCTTTGCGCGAGTACAATGGCATACCAGTGGGCGTTTTCCTGAGGCAAGAAATATAAGCTTTTCGCAACATTGGTGCAGATTTTCATTACTCCTAATATTTTGTCCTTCCTTTTCCATCTCTTCGCATATCCTATCATCTTCTTCTCACATCCAAATAATCATTCGCGTAATTCCTGTTTCCATTCGACCACGAAGATACGCGGTACCAATATAGCGAGGCGTGTACGATCCGCCATCCGCAACGACTGTGCAATAAAACCGAACGAGACCATCATCATCATCATCATTATCATCACCACCACCGCCATCATTATCATCATCATCATCATCTTCATCTTCGCAGCACCACCACGTCCTTTTTCTTTCTCATCTTCTCCACGATCGACGAAGCTCTTCGACAGTTACACGACGACTGGGACTCGTCGTCTTACAAGATTTGGTACGTTAGTTCGAGAACGCTTTAACGTTCATTCGGCCATCGCGTGCGCGCGGCATCGCTCCTACTTTTGCGTCTATCCACGGCCTAAAGTTTGACGAGAAGATTTGTTCATTCGTGACATAACGTGTGGTCATCTAGCCCGTCGCGTAACCGACAACCGCGCCTCGCGCTTAGTCCTCGAAGCGCCTTAATTCGCGTTTATTCTTAAGGAACGTGTACATGCGTCGCATGCAGACGGTGCAAGTGCTCGCCGTAGGTAGTTCTCGTGTCGAGTGGAGTTGTAGTGCGACGCATCTCACGGCCTTCCATGGGACGACGGAGCAATCGTTGCAGGCTTGGTTAACATCCTCGGCGTACACGCGCCAGCAAACTTTATCGGATATGCTCGTCACTTCTCGCTGAAAGGAATGTTCCATGAAATTTAGTAAGGGACAACGGTACTCAAGCTAAGCTAGCTCGTCAACCAATAGGAATCGTGGCAATTAACACGAATGTTGGCGCGCATTTAGGACCGATTGTACGAGTCGAACTTAAAAATGAAGTCGTACTTAAAGTCGAGTCATTTCCTACAACGAAAATTCGACTTCAAGTACGACTTCATTTTTAAATTCGACTCGTGCAACCGGGCCTTAGTCTCTTGTGTTACGTTATTTCTCAACGAGTTGTGTATAAGATGTTCAGAAATGATACGCGGCAGTTGGGTTGTCTATCCATCGGTCTGCAGGGGCACGCTTTGCTGACCGGAAAGAGACCGTGGAGGGTGTCAGGTTGCCGTTCTACTGGCGCTAGGTGGCACTGGACGGAGATGGGGTGGTTGATGTTCACGACTTGTGGCTTGTCCTTATATTAACTGCACTTCAATTATATTAAATGCATTTTACCGACTGGTAGCCTATTAATCGTTTCTTTTCTAGTGCCACCTAGCACCAGTAGACCGGCACTTGCCCAAGACCCACGGTCCAAGATGCCCGTATGGGCGGATCAAACAACGGTAAACGAGTAATTGTAGTCGGAGGAAGCTTCGGTCACTTTACCTGTCAATGTCAATGCAGTGTGGCCACTCTTACGGCTATATTATGCTTCTTTCCACTGGAATTACTCATTTATAGTTGTTTGATCCGTCCATACAAGTGTCTTGGGCCGTGCACGAAGTTCAGAAATAATGTAATATAAGCGACTAAATACGTCCCAAAAGTTCTGTTAATTTCCTCGATTCCTATTGCTTTGACCCGAGCTTGGCTCGAGTAACGTTGCCTCTTAAGGATTGGAAACGACCGTGCACGAGGTCACGGGATATTGATGTAAAATCGGTGCACACTCACGCAAGCTTCGCAAAGATAGTATTCCATGCATGGGGTGTAATAAATTGCGCGATCCTCGGCATTTTTGAGAACGTTCGTCGCCCTGCAGTGTCTCATGAGCGCTGCCAACTCGGGGCACTTCTCATCCTTGTAGGTGCTCGCGTAAACTGCAATGATAACAATACGATGACAAAGTTGTGATCTCGTGCGAAGGATGCGGTATGAAGGCTATAGGAATGCGAATGAGTACGGTAATGATCCGCGGAGGAATACATTTCGCTGCAACCCTCATTCGCTCGTTTGTTCTTGTCCCATGGAACATCGTCGTTCTCCTGGTGACTGGAGGTAGCATTGTCCATGGATAATTGAGCCTTAGCAGTTTTCTGAGCAGCCGCGCTGTTTCTGAGCTCGTTAAGCGCCTTTCTCATCTTGTTCGAGGCGTATGCCGCCGCCATGATACTCATCAGCTTATCTTCGAACTGTCAAGATAGAAATTCCTCGTTAGTTTCCAAGGTAATCTCTCGTAAAAAACGAGAATGACGCTTGTGCACGAGTGATACTAAAACACGAAAGAGATTGTTCTATTACAGGGTGCTCGTCCGTGACACCAGCTAACGTCATTGCCTTCTCCGCCGTAACGTGAAAATTCCTGTCCATCTTATCTTCCTTCCGACTGTTCTCATTCCTCGTCTCCTCGGCGCTAGTCTCCGTCTCGTGCTCGCTTGGCTTCTCCGCCATGTTCTACAGAACAATGAGAAGTCACGAGAATTTCAGATTACCGGGAACGACTGACGTGCAATTATAAACGAGTGATTAAACAAGTACCCATATGGTGTCGTAGTATCTTTGCAGCATCCACTCGTCGTCCTGATTCCTCGAGCCCTGCCTACTCATCAAGGCCGCCTTCTTCGACCTACGATCTATGCCAAAGTACTGGGACCAGTCGACGCTCTTCTTCTTAACCTCGATGCCTTTGGCCTTTGTCACCTTGCTCGCGTTCTCCTTCTGGCCCTTGGCTAATGGCATGGCCTTGGGCTGCTCGGTGGTACTTCCACGAGCCTCCTGTGAGTCGTGACCATGTCCATGATCGTGATCGTGAGAATGGTTCTGTCCCTCGGTAGCCTGCGTATTGCCAAAGAGTGCGCCTAGCTCCTTCGCGACCTTTAAGCAAAAACGTTATCGTCACGAACCACTCTCGCGTTATCTGCCATCCTGCATCAGTCCACTTCTGGACGTCCAACTAGGAGACTAATTGGCACTCTGCCAAAGTAACTTCGTTTTGGTTGAAACGTCAGCGCATCGATGCCACCGATCTCGTTACTCGATGTAGGTGAGAATCGCGAAGTGGTTTCTTTTTTTTTTGGCAGGGTGCAGATTAATTTGTCGATTAATCGGGATGTGAGGGTTAAGTACCTTTGGATCGGTCATTTGTTTCTTAGTCAGAAGTGGCTTGGGACTTCTCTTGGCAACCGGGTACCGTTTCACCATGCCCGCATAATTTCCAAATTCCCTTCCTACGGGGTACCTGCCGTTCACGTTCCTTCGTTGAGGCGCTGAGAGATAGGGGGTGCTCTGCATGCGATCGAAATATTTGTTATTCTCGTTCTTCGTCAGTTCCTTTAAACTCGCGACGAATTGGGTAAATGTCATTGCGCCCCCTCTCCTACAAGAGAATAGAGGTACTGGATAAGGACAACGTTGGTTAAAGCCGCTCATCGAAACAATAATTAACCGTTGTAATTGTAAGCTACTACGATTATAATAATAAAAAATCATTTGGTAACGCCGGCGTCGAATCGAAGGTGCGCGTTAATCGCTAGTTCGATTCTAAGAACCTCGTTGAAACGAGCGTAAATTAGTTTACGTTAATTGGACCGTTTATTTTGAAAGCGGTGTAAGTTCATTTTTTTAAAAAGAATGAGATCACATAATTTGTGATTAATTTGGAGAGAACTTTATATTTATAACTAGTTAATTTTTTTTGTTTTAAATGGACCTACGCCACTTTTAAAATAAACGATTCAATTAATGAATAATGAAACAACTGAATTAACATTCGAAATGAATTTCATTACTGACTCCAGGTATTCTTTGTAAGCAGTGAGAACTTCCAGCAAGGCCGTCTGTTCTTCGTCACCGAGATCCTGCTGACGATCGAGCCAAGGAATCTCCTCTGGCACGAGTAGCTCCAATAGTAGCTTCGCTGTTTCCTCCTCGTCCTCATTGTCCCCTTCCAAATTGCTACCCCTCTTAGGACTGGAACCTCTCTGACGTTCGCGGAACGACGACGTGGCCGTTTTCTCCTGCGGGATGAGGAAATGCCAGAGGGAAGCAGTCGTATGGAAAAATATTGGCAGTCAATAGGAAGGCAGAAGTTATGCGACGATGGAATCTCGATCGAAGGAATTCAATTAGAGGATTTCTCGCGAGAATGCAACTGGGCGGTGGAGGGAGATAGGTAAGTGCAAGGAGAGAAATGGAACTTCCATTGCACCTTATTCGCATTCTCACTCCCTCTCTTCCAATGCTCTCCTTGCTCGAGGACTCCAATTGCATTTCACAATTCGATCTTTTATTCCGAAGAGCTCCTACTCCAGCCGAGGTAAACGCTCACCTGAATGGGCGTGATGGTGTCGAGATAATCGAGTATGGCTTGTGCCAATCTCTCGCCGTGCGGGTCCAAGTAATTATCCTCGACGGTCTCCGCTTGGCCAGCCTCTGGCACTGAAACGTCAAGGAGAACGCTCTGGGTTTAGAATTTAGATCTCGAAGTTTGATTTATTCGAAAGGAAGTGCTGAAGAAGGAGAGTCTAACCGTTCAGGAACTCGATCTCCTCTCCGTCTTCATCGATCACCCGGCCCAAGTATTTTACGTCGGGGTTTCTCTCGGGCTCAGGATGGTAGTTGAAGGAGCGCGGCTGGTTGTAATATTCTTGAGAGCCGGCACCAAGAGACCTTTGCTTTCTAGTAACAGCGTTCAGGGCACTGTTAAGAGATTCTTCGTTGGTCCGATGGATCACTTGCTCCAGCGCCGTGCACAACCCCGCCACTACCAGGAGGATCCAAAATTGCGTGACCATTTTCTGAAAGCATCGAGGAGCTTTAAAGTTTTCTCATTGTCTCCGCAGATTCTTCTTCTCCTTCGTTGAATCGATTGAAATTCTTAATGGATCGTTGAAGATTCGTGTAAATATTTCATACAAAATTGTGAGAGCATTTTCTGAAAGTATCGAGAAGCTTCAAGGTTTTCTCAATCTCTCCGAAGATTCTTCTTCTCCTTCGTTGAATCGATTGGAGTCTTTAATCGATCGTTGAAAATTTGTGCGGGTGTTTGTAGACGCTTTTAGGACATATTCTGTTTTATCCAATGCCGTAGGGTCAGTGGTCATCACTCAACCGGTCGAGTAATTCAACCAACGCAACTTGGTATATAGGGTAATAGACCTGTTAAACCGCACAATTTATTCGTTCGCCCGAGAGGAACCTGTGGCGCGCGGCGAGGGTGCGAGTAATGCTTCTTACTTTGCAGAGTTTTATTCGTCGCGAGACAGCTTTACAGCCTTCTCGGTATATTAAGAAATTTATCGATTAAAAGGTGTCAAGTCGACTCAGGTCAGTTTAATAATGTTGTAGAATAAATTTTACTGCGCCTGTTGCGCAAGAAGTTTATTCGGTTGAGTGAAAACTGGGGGTGAGTACGCAAAAATGAAAAACTTCTAGAATAACAAAATCTTCGTTACTCGCTCTTGGAATTATCTTGCGTTCATTGACTTTACTCGACTATTACTCTACAGTTCCTCGCTTTGCGTTCTCTTCGTGCACTCATCAAACACACGCATACACTCCACATCATCTTATCTGGCCAGCTTCGCATTCATTCAATAACCAATTAATATTATTACAGTTCTCGATATTTGATCCCGCTTCGAATTTCATTGGTGAATTTTCCATTGAATGGATCAACGGATAGGCGATTGGCCGAGGAAGTAAAGGATATGAGTGAGTGAATCCAGTAGCTGACCTACTGTGTTCTTTATTCCTCAGTAATCAGGAACAGATTGTGCTAAATTGAATTCTTCTCTACGCACCTGTTTTAAACATCGCTTGCAGGTACTTGATGCGCATAAGAGTCGCACGTGACGATATTTTGTAAGTTACATCTGCCCGCATTGTTGCGTCGGCATCGAGGAAGAACGCACTGACCAAAACAAGGCGACCCCTCTGCTCTATTCAACACAAAATTCGGCAACGACTCTACTTCGCGTTATTAAGAAGGATTCAAAAATAATTTTCGAGAAAGAGCTGACATCGTGTTCGAGAAAGATTTTACAAATGTTTCGCGTAAAAAGAAGGATGCACGATAAAGGCGAACTTATCTCATGGGTTCCTTTTCTACGTCGTAACGTGTGCAACGCAGCGCACCAACAGATCAATAAATGTAATGTGTACAAAAAGAAAAACTGACTTTCCACGCGTAACGTCAATTTGCATTCGACGAATCTCACGCGATAATAATAATAAGGTATTTTGCTGCGCGTGCGCGCAGCCTCGTCACGGTTACGAGCCCTGAATTTTAATAGGATTTGAAAACTTAATGAAATTCCCTTGAGAAGCCTGTTAAATAAACAAACGGGTAATTCGACATACGTATGTAATAATTCATACTCGAGAACGGGGTCGGCTATTTCTCTAATGAATTTTTTCCCATTGCTCATTCGCATTCGAAGCGTCCAATAAATTCTCTCGACAAGCTAATCGTCCTGAATTATGTTCCATCAAAGTATGGACCTTTACTATTCAATTTCGCAGCATTGCGAAAGCAACGCAGTAAAGAGTTCCACGGCACCTAGGCGGCAGGCGGTGTCGCTCCCCACTAACACCAATTCAACGGCACCCGCTAATTTTTCACGCAACCTATCGACCTTACGACTTCGTCACGGTCGACGAACAGCCCCTACCCGATTATTCACCTTCACGATCCGCGACTGCACATTATACGAACTAACGCCCGCATGCCGACAGGAATCCTCGCGAATCGAACAGCTGTTATCACGTTGGGCATGTGCACGCGCGTCCACACCTTCTCATTCCAGAACGGTAAATAGAAGAGCCTGTCATCGGAAAACTGGACGAATTATCCTGCACAGAAAATGAACGGAGAAAACGAAAAGCAAATAATCGCGACACCCTTCTCGAAGTAGAATCCTCGAAGCGCCCACCCCATTTTCGAGCAAGCCACGTTCCGCCCATGGAGAACGAATTTTCGGCAAAAGGACGAAACTCACCCTGGTATCCTCTTCTCGGTGTCTCGTCCACGCGACTACTTCTTCAAAACAACGATTGTCCCGTGGAATTCTCTCTCTCTCTCTCTCTCTTTTTACTCGAGGATAGTTCCTAATGCGCTCGCACCTCTAGTCCTCTCGTTCGCTCGTATCCTCGCTCTCTGCCGCGCGACGATTTCTCGTGTCATGGGAAACGTTCTCTGGCCCTTACGACCACCAGCTTGGCCGGCTTTTATACGGGAGCGGTGGTGCGCGCGGATCGATAGAATCGCGCATGATAGCGGGCCAAACTGGGCAGGCCCGCTCCGGCGACAGCAACAAGTAAAGGGGCGTGGGGGTGTGCCGTGTGAGAGAAAACACACGGGACAACTCCAAGGGAGAATACGTCGTATGGTGTGTGAGCGCGCTCGCTACTCTCCGTCCATTCGCTTGGGATTCCACGGCTCGCGCGCTTCGCGATTCTCGTCGTTAAATGGGGAATACTGAGTGGGAACAAATCATCCTCGTTGGGCCGACAACCGAGGAAGGAGGAGCTCGAAGAGGTGAGCCGGAGACCCGGGCCATCCCGGGGTTGCGAGGTACGCAAACCTTCCGTGGAGTTCCATTCTGGAGTGTTGCCCTGTTGCGTTATTTTTAAACACGTAGAATTTTATGCTGCACATAAGCAATGAGTCTCTCGTAATTATTAGTAATTTATTGGTTTTGAATCTGTAAAAATTCATGGATCTCTTTTACCATTGTTTACCGGGCCACCTCTGGGTTGGAAGGTACGCAAACCTTCCGTGGAGTTCCATTCACAGGCGTTGTGTTGATGAGTAATTTTTTTAGGAATTTAGAATTTTATTCTATAAATAAGCAATTTGTCTTTCTTAATTATCCACAATTTATTGGCTTTTAATCTGTAAAAATTCATGGATCTCTTTTACCATTGTTTACCGGGCCACCTCGGGGTTGGAAGGTACGCAAACCTTCCGTGGAGTTTCATCCACGAGCGTTGTGTTGTTGCGTAATTTTTTTATGAATCTAGAATTTTATTCTGTAAATAAGCAATTCGTTTTTCTTAATTATCCGTAATTTACTGGTTTTAAATTTGTAAAAATTCATGAATCACTTTTACCATTGTTTTCCGTGTCACCCCGGGATTGTAAGGTACGCAAACCTTCCGTGGAGTTCCATTCACGAGCGTTGTGTTGATGAGTAATTTTTTTATGCATTTAGAATTTTATTCTATAAATAAGCAATTTGTCTTTCTTAATTATCCACAATTTATTGGCTTTTAATCTGTAAAAATTCATGGATTTCTTTTACCATTGTTTACCGGGCCACCTCGGGGTTGGAAGGTACGCAAACCTTCCGTGGAGTTCCATTCACGAGCGTTGTGTTGTTGCGTAATTTTTTTATGAATCTAGAATTTTATTCTGTAAATAAGCAATGCATCTCTCTTAATTATCCGTAATTTATTGGTTTTTAATCTGTAAAAATTCATGGATCTCTTTTACCATTTTTTCCCGGGCCGCCCCGGGGTTGGAAGGTACGCAAACCTTCCGTGAAGTTCCATTCTGGGGTGTTATATCGTTGCGTTATATTTACGCACCTAGACTTCTATTCTGCAAATAAATCATGCACTTCTCTTAATTATCCGCAATTTATTGGTTTCAAACTTGTGCAAATTTGATCTCGCTTACCATTCCTTGCAAGGACAATTCCTCGCACGATTGTTCGACAAGGCTCTTCTTCCTTTTTCTTCAGTTTTAATTTATAAGATGGCGAGTCCCTTTCCTGATCTTGTTTCTCTAGAGCGGGGATTTTATTTGCTGCTCGCGCCTGGCTCGTGCTTCTCGAGTGGGGCGGATAGAAAGGCAGAAGTTAAATCAACGTCTCTCCGGCAATCTTGAAAGAGCTTCGCAGAATCTGAGATCCGTTTCTATGCTCTCGCGACCCTTTGCGCTTATCGAACGACACGTCACTTCCATTTAATAGAACGCACCGCCCGGCCGCACGTGCCCCGCGTGTACGAGGAACTCGCGAGAAATTCTTACAGCAACGCGCGGAAATATAATGCGCGGAATTTGCCAGAGGACCCTTTCCTTCCTCTTGATTCCTTCCACGGTCAAATTAGATTACGAGTCTCGTGCCTCGAGCCGCTGCTCTCCGCTGCAGCTGGAATATATTAATTCGCGCGAGGTTGTCGATCTTAGTCACAACACGCTTTATCGAATCTCATCCGCGCGTTATCAGGAGATTTCTCAGATTTCCTCGAGCTTCGTTTTCTTCAAGCGTGAAAGGCCTTTGTCACGGTGAGATGTTCGAAAATAATTGACCAGGTGCAATATCTGCGTGAAAACAAAACGAATGAATATGCAAAGTTAAAAAGAAAACATGGAAAATATAAAATGAAAGAGAACAATGATATATTGATAATAAGAGTAGAGAAAAGTAAGGAGTCCGTGCGATTAAACAAAGAAGCTCCACGATTCTCTTCACTTTAGTTTATCAACCTATTCTTCCACGTTCCTCTCGCATGCCGGAGGAAAAGCGCGGGTTCGAACTTTATTAAAACCGGATGCAATGTTTCTTGCGCGCACTTGTGAACGCCTTATTATCTGCGCGAGATAAGTGCTTATCCCGCGCAAAAGATAACCGTGGAAGTTTATCGACGATAACGGGGCAGAAATCGAGAGTCGCGCAAATGCGACACCGACGGGAGAATGTGGCTTACAAGTGTCGGCGATCGATCGCCGGAAAGGGTGCATGCGCACGAAATCCCAATAACCGGGGAGGTGACACTCGATTTCGCGTGATTTCACCTCTCACGGAGGATTACCGTGGAAGGAAGGTGAAAAGAAACATTCGTCTGGAGTCTCTGGCTCACTAAAAATTGTATGTGCCGGTGCACTTTGTTTACCTTTTATAAATTGACGCGTGTGCCCTGCCTGTGAACAATGTGACACAGTTCTTAAACAAGGGAGGAAGAAGGATCGAATGAAAATGTCTGTGCGCGATGGGGAGTTGAATCAGTCCAGCCATGAGCCACGGACCCCGCCAATTGGTAAATGTTAAAAAACGATGGTTCATCTTGAGGATTCTCTCAGGGTCCTTAGAAGACGATTGACGAGCCGGTAGATTCGTTGGTTTACCGAGAGATAATTTTGGAGAATAATTTTTGTTTTTTTTTCTAATATCCAGTGGTCCGTGGTCAGACGATCGAGCTGGCGGAGCTGGAGCAAAGGAGCATCCCGCCGATTTACGAGAATGTGACGATTATTACTGTTCAGCCTCACAGTAAGTGAAGCCTAAAATAAAAGATAAATGTTCTTTGTATTCGCAGGACTTGTTTCATGGTATTTATGAAAAATTACTCGTTTCTCTTGTGTACCTGAAATAGTGTTTGTGCTTTAGGCGAGGATCATCCGAGCAGGAGACCGGTTCCAGTGAGTACGATGGATTGGGTCACGACGCCCAGATGCTTATTAAGTGCACTCTCTGGAATGGATTTTCTTGTCGGTGTGGAACAGTTGGAAATCCAATTGATAGTGGACTTGAGCACGCGTAAGTGTTTTCCATGCTTACCTAGGGTGAGAATGAGAAATATCTGAAGAGTTTGTGCGCCTTCTTTCTTTGCGCAGTACTCGGAAAAACTGATAAGACCAACCAGTACAGAGTAAAGGTTCCAAAGGCTGAAACCATACTTTTGGCCATGGAGTCTCAGGAGCAGAACACGAAGAAGTTGCTAGGATACTTCAGTGGATTTGTTCTGAATGTGATAGACCAGTCAGGTGAGACCGCATTCACTATCACGAAGAATGCTGGTTGGAGGTACCTGCCTGGTCCGCTGCATGTGAGTTCGGATAATTGGTTTAGGATAGATTTAGTTTGGTTTAGGTTTAATAGCGTTTTCGAAGGTGGAGCGTAAACTTCACCAGACGACAATGCGAAATGTCCACGGGCCAGAATTCGAGAAATTCTAATGAACATAATACCTTTTTCGATATTTTTTCGACAACCGGCACAAGAATTTTTCGGTCGCTGAAATATGTAGCATGCATTAAAAGTTGCGAGACACTAGACTAGATATGCACGTGCTTCAAAAAATAGCAGTCGGGGGTAAGCTAATTATATCCTTATCAACTTTGCAGAAGGTCATTGTGGAGACTAGTAGGACTATGATCGGAAGCGTCGAACAAAATTTCACCTTATTTGGACATAGCTTTACTGTCTACGATGATTCGCGGAGACCTCTTTGCTATATTTATGGACCGAATATGTGCTCCTGGTGTATGTACAAGGAAGCACAGTTTCAGGTACGAAAAGGAAAAAAGTCACATTCCTGGTATGAAACCGCGCGCGAGATAATTCGATTATCTAAGATACTATTCGTAGAAAAATAATCGCGAACATTATATCGTTCGGCAATGATTATTTTCAGGTGGTTTCGGTAGACGGAAGACAACAAGTAGCATCTGTGATACACCAGTGGGATAAAACTGTGGCCGATTATCTGTTTCTGTTGACGTTTCCCATTGATACGGATTTAAGATTGAAAAGTCTGCTATTGGGCGCCACATTTCTTCTGGTAAGTTTAACCTGACCCCTTCGAGAATCCACTCTTGTCAATCCCAACTGATCCGCAGTTTCCACTGACCTGCAAGAAATTATTGTTTCAGGAGTACTTATTCTTTCGACGTATGAGAAATTAGGATCCTTCGGTGTTACGATGTGAAGCTCTTTGTGAAAATTGCACGCGAATGTTTACTTAAGAGCAAAATAGGGTAGTCTTATCGATGTACCACCTTGTACCCTGTTTACAGCGTTGATTTATATATTTATGATTACAGAATTATAATGCTTCGTTGTGTAAATATATTATTTTTGACTACGTTTAACTCGCTCTTATTACCTCGTTTACATCTCCTCAATATGTATGTACAAAAGGAGTTTGCATATGCATATAAGAAGCTCGTGGGTAGACTATGACGGGCGATAAATTAGTCGAACAACGGACAAGTTCCGATAAGGTAGAGTATTCGATACACTACAACTATGCTTACGACTTACGTCAAGAAGAATTCAACGGGTCCACTTTGCGGGTGATAGAAGCTCAAGTCTTAACTGGTTCGTATGGACGAGGTTTCACTGTACAATCAAGTGCAAAGTTGGTGCCATCTGCCGACAGCCAATAGCAGATCGAGCAGTCATCTGTGATTACGACCTATTTATTCTACCGATTCAGCATATTACTGTCTACGACTCCTTTTATTCGAAAGAAAATACAATCAAAATGCGAACTTCTGAGAACAAGATAGCGAGATCTCTGACATTACAACGCCAAAATACTCCCTCTACATCCAAGTGCAAAGTCGATGTTCCTCTGGGATGCTTGAACCGGTCTTCCACCGTTCTGAGCAGGGTGCGTTTTGGCGTTCCAATGTAATAGGTCTTTGCAATGTTTTAATCAGAAATTATTATTTTGATGTATTTTGTAGCGAATAAAAGGGTTTATAGACAGAAACATGAAGTTTCATCGCGAAAATAGACGGGAAGTGGTCACGATTAAAACGGTGGAAGGCTGGTTCAAACACTCCAGAGGGATACGACTTTGCACTTGGATGTACATTAATAAGAAAAGTAAACACGCACACTCGTCACACGTAAGAGACAGCTTGGTATGAGCTTTGCACATTTGTACAGGGGCGTACGTACGGAGTTTCTTCTCCGACTGATACCGGATACTTTGCTTTGTTGGTATAAGATGAGTCGTAGTCACCTTTAAGCACGCACCAAGTTGATTATGGCTCACCGGCACGTTTGATTTCCTCGACTTGTATACAGTCATGATTTAGAAGCACGTTTAATTTACTGGATTTTTACATGTTGCAAAGTGCACTCACTACACACGTTCGATATACATGTGTCTATAAATAGATACGAAGCTTTAAAAGCACGCAAGGCAGTTCAACCCTGATTTGAAAAACAGTATGTGCAGACACCTCTGGATCATTGAACAATGGGTTTACTGTCGTCAATTGGCTTCATCTACGTGATCTATCAATTGATCTACACTATTTATCCATGGTTTTTGGATTGCGATATTTACCTTGCATTTAAAGAAAAGTTTGGCAAACCTATAAGTAAGTAAATGAACATATATATATAAGAGTGCAATAACCTAATGAAGAGTATAAAAAAATACTTGTTGTGTATCCTATATAGACTCTTTAAAAGGTAAGGTAGTATGGATAACAGGAGCGTCAAGTGGAATTGGAGAAAATTTGGCTTATCATTTGGCTAATGCTGGATGTAAATTGGTATTGTCAGCACGAAGAAAAGCAGAATTGGAAAGAGTAAAAACAAACTGTTTAGAAGGTATGTGTTATGCCAGAAAAGTAATTCACGTAATATAGTTTAAATTTCACTGTGGATTTTTTGTATCTTTAGAAAATAAAAATCTACACGAAGATGACATAGAAATAATTGTTCTTGACATGCTGAATGTAGAAGAACATGAAACTGTTATGCATCGGATAATCAATAAATTTGGCCAAGTATTTCATTTGTCACTTTATTTATAGACATTTCTTATCTTCAGCTTATATTCAGTTCGTGTATTTAATTATTTATGAATTGTATTTTCAGTTAGATATTTTAGTAAACAATGCTGGAAGAAGTCAAAGAGCGGAGTGGGAAAGGATTGAGCTAGCCGTCGATAAAGAAATGTTTGATTTGAACGTATTTTCAGTCATCGCTTTAAGTCGTTTAGCATACAAGTATTTCAGAGATAGAGGAGAGGGACATATTGTGGTTACTTCCAGTCTTGCTGGTGTTTTAGGGGTTCCTAATTCTGCATCATATACGGGTGCTAAACATGCATTACATGTAAATAACAGTAATACATCTGAAAATATATATAAATTAATGTGTGACAGTTAATAATGGATAAATTACAGGGTTATTTTGACTGCTATCGTGTTGAAAAGGGAAATACGATTCCCATCACTATGGTGTGTCCAGGACCTATACAAACAAACTTTTTGGCAGAATGCTTCACAGATAAAGCTGGACAGGTAAAATAATTACATACTACGATGGTAATGCATTTTTTAATTATAAGTTTTTTTTAGAAATTGGCAGTGAATACAGAGTTATCAAAACGTAAACTGAGTGCAGATAGATGTGCAAAATTAATGGCTATCGCCATTGCGAATCGACTTACTGAAGTTTGGATATCACCACCAGTTCCATTACAATTTGCATATTTCGCAAAAAATTTTTACAATTTGGGACCTGCGTATGTATTTAGTAGATAATTATTTACAACCACTTGGTTCAATATTTTATGTATGATCATGTTATATAACAGTTCCGTTTTTGATTATTTCAAGATTACTGATGAACTTGGGACCAAAATTCTTTCAAAAGATAAGAGACAAGAAATAAAAAACAGAAGATTCTTTGTACAAGCATAGGTCACAGGATAAGGCATATGCAACTACAGAAAGCATACTATAGATTTTGCTAAAACAGTACTCAATTTACTAATATCAATACAATAAAGAAACAGTTTTTAAGTAGTCACTAGTGTACATTTATTTCATATGTTCGTAATAAATTTACTTAATATATAATATACTAAAATTATAATTTAAAAACTACGCGTTTTTTTGCTGATTTAGCAAATTTCTTGCTCTCTTACCCCGCAGTATCGCTTCCTTAAATAATTTACAGTAAAGTTCTATAGCGCAGTACGAATCATCATTACCTGGAACAGGATAAGTTAAAAGATTGGGATTGGCATTAGTGTCGACAATCCCAATACTTGGTATGCACATCTTAGCTGCATGTTCTATTCCTACATGCGGAGTAACACTATTTGAGAAAGTATTAAGAAATATACATAAATCGGGTAATCTGGTAATTGCTTTAAATTCGACAATCGCGTTCGTAAATGTTCCCCTTTTAAAATGCCTCGTATGAGAGTATTCTCCACATTCTTTAGCTGTGCTATCTACTAAAAATGTGACGTAAGGATTTCGTGACAAAAACAATATTACGCCTTCTTGAAATGCAATGTGAGCTGTAAAATTTAAGGCCATACGTAATAATTCCGCAGTTTGATTAAGGTCTATTATTAAATGACCAAGCCTAGATCCAAACACAAACGGCTTCATACGATTGTCAATAGATCCGATCATATGTCCCAAATGTACTCTTGCATTGAACAAGTCCTTTACGGTAAAGAGATTATGAACTTGAAAAAAGTCAGGATGATTTAATGGATCTATGACAGTGGTTTCATCTTCTAAAATAATATGTGGATGTTATTCATTGGCAATAAATAATAGATAGATAAACATATACCATACCAGTAATCTGAGCTTTAGGTTCCGCTTGTGTGGACAACTTTTGTCGCTGCTGAAGAGTAGCAAAGGATTTGAAAACATTTCGCTTTTGGAGGACTATACACAGATAAAGAATGAATAAGGATAGGCATAGATACTTTATAAACATCAAAATGAGAGAGCGTGATTATTAATGACTATTGTTAAGGTTACGCTTACGTACCATTTGATGCAAATAAACGATTTCCAAAGGAGGCCATTCTCTGCCGAGCTTATATCAATTTTTTCAGTGTAGATCCTTAACCTAAAAGGTCCATTTTATTGATACGTGGTTTAAAATTAAAAAAGCTTGAATTTTAAAATTCGTGCATCAATTTGCATTTATACGAAGTTTAAATGTTGTAATAAATTCTGTACTATATAGGTTTTATTTATTGGATTTTACTCATGGCGTACCTGCACGAACGTGAACATTGCTACTTTCCACAAAATCACGTGTTCGTAAACCACGAATCAATAAAATACTATTTGTAAACAGGACGTATTTGTGAAACTATAATCAATAACCATGAAAAAATGAACCAATAAAAAAAATTTCTCGGATAGTACAGTAAAATTGCAGTAGATTTGACGAAAATACTATAAACTTGCAAATTAGTGTTTGGAAAATAAATATTTATTTGTGTCCTGAATTCGTGGGACACGCAATATATCGATAAATAATCTTAAAAATTATTCTTCACAATCGTGAAAATTTTCATTGTGCCTGATATGACAGGAAAATCTAAATTTTGTAAACCAGACTTTATGTATATTGTAAAATCTACCACGTGACGACATCACGTGACATATGTTTTGATATAATATGGCTCCTACAGTTAAAAACCCGATACTGAATTCGTAAAAAGAATGCTACATTTGTATTAATAGTAAATACAAAGTTATATTGCAGAATGCCTGTTGATATTAATAGACTAACAGAGGGTTGGTTAGAGCTCGAAAGTGATCCAGGTACGGATCTTGTTTTTAAAAAAAGAAATGGCATATACTTTGTAGTACCTTGTAGTTTGTTGTTGTTAGTTTTTGATAATGTTGATTAGGCTTATTCACGCTGCTCCTCGAAGATTTTGGTGTAAAAGGTGTCCAAGTTGAAGAAATATATGATTTACAAAAATCATTGGAAGGGCCCGTCTATGGCTTTATCTTTTTATTTCGATGGATAGAAGAGAGACGATCTAGGCGTAAAGTGGTTGAGCAAGATGAAAGTTTTGTGAAAGATGAGGATATCGTTAATAATATATTTTTTGCACAACAGGTACATTATTTGCTCGTATGTTTTAAGATGTTATTATGATTGTATTCACGGAGTCACTTTTAATGTAGGTCGTCCCTAACAGTTGCGCCACACACGCTTTGTTATCCGTTTTATTGAACTGTCCAAATATACATTTGGGTACTACGTTGTCCCGTTTAAAGATGCACACATCAGGTATGTGTCCAGAGAACAAAGGTTGGGCAATTGGAAACACTCCAGAACTAGCTTGTGCGCATAATTCGCACGCTATGCCGCAAGCAAAGAGACGCCAAGATAAAAATACAGGAGTCTCAACTGGTAGATTCACCGGCGAGGCGTTTCATTTTGTAAGTTATGTACCTATAAATGGTAGACTTTTTGAACTCGATGGTTTGAAACCTTACCCTATGGATCATGGGCCATGGAAAGAACATGAAGAATGGACCGAACAATTTAGGCGTGTTATAACGGATCGATTAGGTATGGCAACGGGAGAACAGCTACAAGATATACGTTTTAATTTAATGGCTGTAGTACCGGATCGTCGTCTGGCTATTTCACATAAATTGACAATGTTAAAAACTAATAGGCAAATAGTCTTAGAAGCTCTGCAGCAACTTGTTAAATTAAGTCACCAAGATGGATCGGAAAAGAATATGAGTGAGTGCGAGAAAGAAAAATCCTATGATAAAAGAAACAAAATAGACGAAGAAAATATATTATCGAGTAAAACGGATGGTGAGGAATCTCCATCTATACCAACTATTAATGTAGAAAGAAATAGTGACTCTGCAACAGATGTTGAAGAATCTGGGTCCAGTATTGGTTCTGGGAAAACGGATGGAAGGTATTCATATAAATATTGAGAAATTTATTTAATGTATCGCTTAGATGACAATTGGTAATGATATTTAAATGTATGGATTAATTGAATAATATTTTTACATGCATCATGGAAATGCTCAAAGTAATGAAAAAAAATTATTTTCACTAGTAGTATGGAGAAAGTTGTAATGTGTGCCCTGGATTATGCTACGCCTCTTCGCATCCAAACTTCTCCGGCACACAGTTCTTCTAGCACAGATACTTCCTCGGAAATTGGGTCTGCCTTTAATTCACCTACTCAAGGTAAATGACTTTTTCAATTCGCAATATTCTTACAAAGTTGCCTACTTGTACACACTTTTTTAATGTTACAAAACACTAGGTTTTTTGGACATGCCATCCTGATTGATTTCATGTCTGCGGACATCCCTGTAGAGGAATAACAGACATAGTAATGTGTATTTGATGTAGGATCTTCTGATTTTCCAATTTGTGAGCACATTGCTTCTTCTGAATTCTTAGAATCAATTATATTCTTCCGACTGTTCTCGGTCAGCATAATATCTTCCGTTTCCTTTGCTTCTATATTACTGCAAGTTTTACTACTTTGAATGTCACAAACTCTGGCATATCTGTTAAATGCAGTATTTAGTGGACAGGAATATTCAATAATAGATGCTGTGTTTGGATCACATATGTAGTACCTACTGCAGTCTGTCTTGTTATCTAACCGAACATTGTTTGTACAAGGTATGATATCAACGAATTCTGATTTCAATTGGTGTGCAATAGATTTGTAGCTCGCAATAGTCATATATTGTTTTTTCCCCAGATTATCATAAATCAAAACTATATTGTTCAGAGATGATGACTCGTCAATTAGTTTTTGTAATATAGTATTAGCTGTGCCAGAGGTATTTTCATTTGAATGTGTTGTGTTTAAATTAGGGTGTACTAATTCCCCTTCTTCTGAACTACTATGGAGTTCCAGGCTGCTTGGTATATTACTTTGTACATAGTTTTGAAGTAAATGATTCAGTATTATATTATCACCACTGCTGGATGTGGAAACAGCTTGCGCAGGAGTTGACGAATACGGTGTGAATGCAGACGAAAGTAAATGTTCATTAGGACTAGTTGAATATTTATAAACAAGCAAGCGGCTGATTAACTGACTTAACAAAGTGTACTGTTTATACAGACTTTCCTTATTTTCATTAAAATGAGCTGTTCCCTGTTGGGCCTTTATATAATGAAGTTCATAATTCTGCTCTTTATTATTATTAGTCACAGGTTCTCTGACGTTAGAAGGATTTTTATTGGGATTTATTTTTTGGTCAATCGCTTCTGTAACTTCAATCAATGGATATGGAGCTATGAAATCGTTATTACTGTTAAAGTCAGTCTCATTAATGGTATACGATGAGTCAATAGGTTCTGAAAATTTTAATGGATCCTCTGTATATCCTAGATAACTAGATTGATTGAGATCAATTAAAGCAGGAATTTCATATCCCTTAGTGATCAGAGTTGATTCTGTTGAAAGTGTGTCGCATGTCCAAGTGTCACCAGGAAGAACACACATTCGTAAGTAGGGCTGAAAGACCTGCGGCGAAATTGAATATACGTTTGTTTATAGTTTGATATGTTATATCTAATTTTATGAATTATCTTACCAAGCCATCAGTGCATTTTGATGGGACCCAGACATACCCATCACTTGGTAAATTAACACAATTGTAAAAAATGGTGCAGCTTGTGTGATGCGGTTTTCTGGGCTCGGGGCATTTTGATGAATTTACGATTGCAACAAGGGCACAATATGATAAAAGTGTGAATTTCATTATGCTATCCTCTGTTGATGATACAAATGACTAAATCTTCTGGCGTGTTTCAGTGGTCTTATACACGTATCACATGGTTTCCCCTCCACTCTCTCATTCACACCTTTTGATGTACAGTTAGTCGGTCATCGTCTACACTTGCTCTGATGTTAGTTAGCATGTAAAATTTATCCGAATCTACCAATAAACTCAGTTTTTATTCGTAAAAATGGATATGTAATACTTCGTATTATAACTAACTTCGTCTATTATAATATTCACGTATTTCCCACATTAATTGTTTTTAATTTTAATAATATCAAAAAATACTTTCAGTGATAATACCAATGTTTTTGTGCAGCTTGGGGATGGAATTCTGGTCAAAGCAGTCCAACTTCAACAAAAGATTTCAAAAAGTTTGTTGTCATTAGAGTTGCTGGTGATGAAAAGAATGAAGCTGGTTTAAGTACGTATGGAATAAGAAATGTAGTGAAACTTAATAATGTACTCCTATATACGATACAACAGTTTTTAAATATTGTTAATTCACAGGTCGTTCGCTTGGTAATATTAACATAAATGGTAAACGTCTGGTGTCCGATAGTGGACATTTACACAAGAAGGTGTGCTTATCGGGTGAAGTAAGAATTCCTCATGCAAGAGTAAAAACAAGCAATGGTGATACAGTTACAGAAGAGAAAAAAGTTGAAAAAATCGATCCTAAACTATGTTCCAAATACCCGGAGTTATTTGAGCCTCACACATTTGCACCTAAAGATCTTTTGGCATTACTAAAAAATCTAGAGCATGAAATTAGCATATGCGAGACTAGTTTAAAAGACGAAAACGACAAGAGAAACAAATATAAGGTTAGTTTTAATAAAGAGATTAATAGGACATAATTAATCTATTTCATATTTAGTTACGATAGTTTCTTGAAATTTAATGGTCTATTATTTTTCTAGATTGACGATTGCCGTAGAACACATAATTATGATGAATTTATATGTACATTTCTTTCAATGCTAGCTCAGCAAGGTAAATTAGCTGAGCTAGTTCAGCAACATCTGACTTTAAAGAAACATACATCTGTTTCAGTGAACAGAGTGCACCGGTAAGTTTTCATGTTTTTAATTATTATTTTAAGTGCGCACAAAATGCATATAATTTTAAAAGTACATCACGTGTTTTGCGTAATATATTCTATATGTACATATGTGTATTTTTCTTTAACAAAATGTTTTTATCAAATATATTTATAGGTCATCAAAAAAGACAGACACGCGTCCAAATTCTTCACGTCGTCGTCGCGGTAGAACCAAATGTAAAAAGCGAAAGTAAATAAGCCAGTATAGTAATAAAATTTAAATGTTCGTATGACAATTCATATTTCTTACACAAGATATATTCTTTGTCATAAAGTTCGCGGTTTCTAGCGAATGTTTTAAGATGTAACATTCTGCATACTTTTTAAAATCAAAGAGTTCTCTTCTCTTCATACTGTAATTATTAACAAACTTAAGTTTCCTATTAGTTCGTACTACATTTGTATTTAAATATAGACATGTTCAAAGTAAGCATTAAACTGTTGACAATGCTTGCACGTCGATTATGCACTCTTATCGAATATTTAGCCTTATGAGAATTAAAAATCAAATTTTGTATATTGTACAAATTACATAATATATTTATATATCTCTTCATAATTTTTATATATCTATAGATGATCTCATCTATTATTAAACTGTATATCTGATTAACTTCTTCAACTGTATATGGTATTACTTCCAACAACAGAGGTAGGATTTATCACAAATTATTTTTGTTTCTTATAAATTGGCTTTATAAGATATCCTTTTTGCTGTAATAGCAATCCTGACGAATAAGGGAAAATGTCAATACCGTCTAAAATGGGTGAAGCTTGAATGGCTATAAAATTACTGGACTTAACGCAATGAATGGAGTGGTTCTAAAATTCGATTCAAGTAACGTAGTTGAAATAATTCTGTGATTTTGTAGATTACATGCAATAGTTGTTATCGACGTATCGCCTTGACAGTGCATGGACGCGTAAATTTTTGTTAAATCAAAACTGTGTAAACATAATGGATCGGTAGGCTCAATATCGAATAATGACTTTCTCGCGATACTGTAAATCCATAGGTGAAAAACGCTTTAATTAGTAACACGCAAATAAGAGTTACTTCGATCAAGATAGAGATTACTTGAAACATGTTATGTGTATTGTACTGAATATGCACAATAAATTGCAAATTACCTAAGGAAATTGTTCTTTACTTCTCAAGTAGATCAAGACGAGCAGGAAGGCGAGTAGGCGCAATAAATGCTACGCTGGTGTACTGTCAAAAACATTGAAAATATTTATTTCGGTATCCATATACAAGTACACTACACGCTGTAGATATGTCCCTTACTCCTAAATACTTATATCTCCGAGCAGCCGGAGAAAGGAAAATCAAAACTTACATTGGAATCATGGTCATCGTAGATATCGGCTTGAGACCGCTTTAGCTAACAATAAAGTTGCTTTAGCATTGTATAGGAACTGTGTTCGAAACGCTCGCAAAATCGTTCAACGGGGGTGTGTGAGGGGGAGGAACAGCCAATTCCTTCTCCGGCCGATGCTTCCTTTACGTTTTTAGAAAATGAAAGTTGAATCACGCCACTTGGTAGGCACGCGACTGCGCGTGCTTTTTGGCAAAGGTGCAGTTATGTACAATGTCGTTTCATAGTCACCGTAAGGCAATACCTTCCCACAGGATGGAAATCCTCGCGACGTTAACGTTAATTTTGCCAACATGTCGAGAGTGTCTTGGTCGTAAACCGTGCTGAATTCTGGTGTCTTAGGTCGTCAATGGGTCCATTCATCGTCACGAGGAAATGTCTATTTACAATAACGTATACAACTTTACATCGATTGGTTTCGAGCAACCGACAGAGACTTCGGAGACTTCCTTCTTCGACCGCGAATCTTTTCAGATACTGACAACTGGTAATTTTTGCTTGCAGGCACTCGTGGCATTAGTACAGGGAGGTATGAAGGGCGGGGGTGGTCGAGCGCTCGCGGAGGTCACTCGCAATTTCGTTTACAATCCTATATGTACAAAGTACGAGAGAGTGTACGTACGACCAGAAGGAAGGAAGTCGGCGTATGGAATCTTAACGAGTTAATTAATTGCTCCGTTAAGGGTACTCCGGATGATCGGCTAGGGCGATCTAAAGATGGCGAAAGCAACCGTCCAGTTGACAAAGAGAATCTAATTGAGAGAATTTTGAAGAAGAATCGTCGTCATTGCCGAGCAGTCTACACAAATATCAACGAATAATTATTCTCGTTTTCCACCGTTTCGCAATTATTTTCTTTTCTTTTTTTGTTTTCGATAGATTCTTAAGATTTCAATGCTCTCGGCAAGGATCGACTGTCTCTCTCTCTCTCTCTCTCGAGGCTCGTTGCGCTTCGCAGACCCTTCGATTTAGTCATTAAAGAACGTAATACAGCACGAGTGGTATGCCTAATTGCCCGTAGTCGTCGAGATCGTTGACGCAATTTTTCTCACTTTTTCCTTTAAACGCCTGCGATTATAGCAATAAATAAAGATACGGTTAACGATTACAGTGGCTCTCGGTTAACGTTAAATTCACTCCCGCCAGGCTGCAGTATCACATTTAAACAAATCAATGAATCGGACCGCGTCGATAAAGTTGGCGGAGCCCGCCGATTAAGGACAATTTACAACGCCGACCGAATGGCCCCTTCTTTGCCTATGGCTCGGTAAATTACTCATTTTCCCACCTAACCAATCAAATAAATATATCGTCCCTTAAGCGAAAGAATTGGCGCGCACGAACGTGACGAATTGGTGTCGCGCCTAGAATAAATTAATGCTTTGGTTCCACGCGCTAAATATTAGTCGTAAGAATCGGCCATTCGTTCGTATTCGTTTTACGTGATAACTCCGTCCACGTCATGAATCAATATCCACATTCACTCTTCTCTCAATCTCTCCCTTCGGCTTAACATTCGACTGATTTTCCATTATGCGCACACGCACCCACACACATTTACGTAATCGGCGGTCGCGCCATATCCGTGATATCGAAAAATACATTAATTTGAAAAATATATATATGTTTATGCGTATATATATATTTTTTTTTTTCGTATGTGCACTATGTATAGATTACGTACACCTATAGGCTCTCTTAATACTTCCATCCTAATTTTTTCCAATTTTCTCGAATGGGCCCGTCGCGGAATTTCGGACGGGCGGTCCGATACTTCCGGAATAATCAAGTGGGTTCGACCCTTCTCCGCGATAACTGTCGATTCTCGCTCTTCTTATCGATCTTCTCGCGCGCAACCCTATCCTACTCGATCCCGCAATGCGCGCGCGGGTTCCCTATTTTATTATTCACAACACAAATGCGAAATGTACACTCATTCTCGTTTATGTATATATATCTATACATATATTCGTAATAATAGTATATATATATATATCTATATACACGCGTCACGTTAAACCGTAGGTAGTAATATGCAAAAGTATAAAAAAGATAGTCGCCTAGGGATGCGAGGAAGGACGCCGCTGACAACGATGATCCCGTGCCTCCTTTCGTTTCGCGAGTTGGATTACTGTAGTTGGATGCGCGCGTGGTATTTCAGGACGAAGGGGTGGGTCTCGAAAAGGAGAGGACCATTTTACTTTGAATTTCTTCCATTCCATTCGGAGATAGATAAGTGAGCTTTGAGAGGCGGGTGTGACGCCGTAGCTTGCGAAAATACTGCTTTCGTAAAAAAACTGCTTTGCTCGGGAGATCAATGGAGGGGGGGGCACAAGTGTGAAAAATTAATTGTCATTCCTTTGTCTCTAGGTGAGGCACCTCGAAGCCCCACTATGAAGTTGGATGTCGACCTCGGTGATGCAACGCGTCGTCCCCGTGCGGAAGAGAAGAGGAGAGAAGAGAGGCGAAGACAGAAGAGAGGAGAGGATAACGACGAGAGGACGTTCCTGGTTATTGCTTCACTGTGACGATTGCCACGTGACAGTGGGTGGAAACGAGGAGAGGGTAAGAGGGATTAATCTTTACGAATATTCTGGCGGTAGTGATGATAGCCGGTTGCGCGACCAATTATCAATCGGGTAGTGACTCGCGTAACGCGAATGCACTATTCAAAACTGGCGCGCGCCGTTCCTCCGGTCTCGGTACGAATTCTCCGAAAGATTCGTTCTTCCAATCTCTTCGAGGATTAAATAGAGATCGAAGGAGTACGCACGCGCCAGTTCCTTACGACTCAGCCAATGTGACATCTGGACGCTTGGACTCGCCACGATACGACTGCCCGAATTAACAAGCTCGCTGATAACGGTAATGATAATATTAAAACGAATAACCACTAAGAGTCCTTACTGGATAAGTTACTTATCACCTAAGTATCGCATCGTCCTTTGTTCTCTTCGCGAGCGAAACTGGTGGACGCGCGCGGCCTGCGCGAGAAGGAGTTCTCGATTGAAGTCTCGGCGAAGGGAAGCATCCACCACTTTGTCCTTTCGACGATCGTCTACCCCTCGTGTCGATCCACCGCGGTAGAGCGCGTCAACCGTCGTCCTGGACCACGAGGCCCCGTAACTTCTCAAATCTGTCGAGCTCCAAGAAAGAAAGGGAGATACGATAGCGATCATAGCCATCGGGTCTCCCGGATGGTCTCCTGGGCCCAGTAGGATGAGGACGAGTCCTGGATCCTAGCAGGGACCCCCTGGAATCTCAATTCATCCGATCCTCCACCGCAAGGACAATGTATCGCCCGAAGACCAGAGTTCGCGAGAGCCTCGTACCCCGGATGGTCGTTCGGTTGTCGTCCAACCTGATTTCACGGGCCATTGGCTGGTCCGGTGAGCGCGTGCCCCGTTACCAGACTCTCGGCGGATGGTTTACCCAGACGAAGTATAGATTGAAGGGACGCGACCTCCGAGGCCAAACGATCCAGCCTCGACTTCACCTCCCTTTCGCTCTCTGGCACGGCTGGCACCACGCTCGGACCCGTCCACTCAGCTCCTAACGAAATGCCCGAATCGCGCTCGTCGCTGGATCCTTCGTTGTCCCAGGGTGGCGACGCCCTGGGACCAGGCTCCTGTTTGATGCCTTGGAGCGCGAGCAGCGCGCTAGCAGCATCCTTATCTCCAATCCTGGACTTATGCCTGAGCTTATGGGGCAGACTGTTGTTGGCCGAGGAGTTCTGAAGGTTCACCACCAACGGTGGGCCCTCGTCGCCGCTGCCGGAGGAGAGTTCGAAGGGCGACTGGGCTCTACGACCTCTAGAGAGATTAAGAGCGCTGCTGGGTTCTAGGTGCATCGCCGGATGCGAATAAGGATATTGGAAGCTCTCCGTTTCCGGGTAAGCCGTGGTTTCTGGAACGTAAAGTTGGGCTGGGGACCTTGGTGACCTCGCTCCGCTCACGGGCTGATGGATCACCGAGGTGTGAACTGGACTGGGGGTCCTAGCGTAGAGCAGAGTAGCCGATGGTGGTATTTTGGCGCGCTTCACGCTGATGGGTGGCTCGGTTGGCAACGCGGCCAGCACGTGTTCCCTGCTGATCACGGATTCGCCGCATATGCCGAACTTGTCGCGTATCGCCTCGAGCTGCGCCTTGAGGATGTGATTCTCCTTGCTTAGCTCCATGACCCGTTGCTCCAGGACCATGTCGTTGAAGCGCCTCTTCTCCCTGGAGCGCTTCGCCGCCTCGTTGTTGCGTCTCCTGCGGTCCCAGTAGCTGTCGTCCTTCTTGTTGTCCGGGATGAATTCACGCTGCTTGCGCTGGGAAAAGAGCTCTTTTCTGATGTCGAAGTTCGGGGGGAAGTTTTCGGGATGTGTCACCTGTTGGGCGTCGTGGAGCTGTTGCTGTTGCTGCTGTTGGTGGGACGACTGGGGCTGGTGCTGAGGCTGCTGCTGCTGCTGTTGCTGGGCTTGGGGCTGCTGCTGTGGTGGCGGGTGGTGGTGATGGTGGTGGTGCTGCGGTTGCTGGGACTGTTGGGGCGGCGGGCCTTGCTGGGGCTGGTGCTGGTGTTGCTGTTGTTGCATCGAGGGTGGCCCGCCGTGGTGGGCCGGGTGGGTCAGCGGCGGAAGAGGCCCGTGGGCGTCGTGTCCGCCATGGCCACCGTGTCCACCGTGCGCCATTGTGTGGCTGGCCGGCATGTTGCTGTTCAGGCAGGCAGTCTCACCATTGATGGGCGATCCACTCTGGCGGGCGACAAACTCTGCCACCATAATTTGTCTTCTTAGTACATCTGTAACAAGAATGGAATAACGGTGCGTTAAAGGTGGTGGACGATGGTTCGATCGAGGGGACGGGTGACGTCTCCGATTTCTTGTCTTTGCATTTTTAATCGAATTCTACATCCTCGGCGCGGGTGTCTAGCGCATTCCGCGAGGGGTGATCCGCGCACGGCGAGTCCGAGCGTACTCGTGAAGGCTTGTGCTAACTAAGGAGCCGCGACGAGTACTGTTTGCTCGATTAGGAAGGAGGAAAGGTCGTGGAGTAACGAATCCAAGGAATCAGGAAGGAGGAAACACCTCGAGAGTTGAGCGAGATCTCCTCGAAGACTACGAGAGAGCCTTGGAGCGTGTGCTGCTCGCTGGCGCGCGAGAGAGTGGCAAATGGGACGGAGAAGGAGAGAAGCGCTGATACTTATACTCGCTAGGCACGCGTGAAGATCATTGCCTTACGCTATGTTTGCACGGCAAACGTCGTGAGCGGCGCGCGGCGGTGCCTGTCGGTTTATGCCGCGCCACTTCTGATGCCAGGAGCGTCATAAAGATAGCGCGCGCGCGCGCGATGCCCCGGTTAATTCGGTGCTTCGAGGACGTCGTCCGCGTATATCATGTTGGGGTGGGAAGATGACGCGTAGATGTAATAGGGAAGGAGTTGTGTTTGGTAAAGTAACGCGAGTCGAACGGATAAACAAATGCAGGAGTGGAGTGATAAATAAATTCCATTTCAAGCGAATTAATCTGATAAAAGAAGTTTAGAAGCGAGCGCATTCTTCAATCCTCTTTTCCAAAACTCAACCCATCGAGTCACTTTATCCTGGTGTCTTGAAGAAGTTTGCGCGATTGTCCGTGACACGCGGGCCATACGCAACTCATGCGGATGGAAGGGTCGGATCTTGGCCGAAGGCGAAGAATTCGGGGAGATCGTGAGTAAGAGAGAGAAAGAGAGAGAGAGCGCGCGACGTGCTCGACTTGCCAAGCGCGGATCCACACGCTCGAGAAAGGTGTGCGCGGGCTTCAAGCGAGAAGTTGCAAAATAGCCTTGAGTAAGGTCGCGTCTCTCGTCAAGGTCGTAGGTGTCAGTGAACTCGGTTAAGAGCGTGCGCGCATACGCACGAGTGAGAGCGCGCGAGTCGACGCGGTCTCCTCTCCACCCCCGACCATTCTCCTCCTTGGTCCTCGGTTCCGTAACCACTTTCAATTAATGACGATAAAATAAATGCTCGCATCCCTATTCGAGGCCTGACGCGCGCTCCTCCCTGACATCCCGCGCGTCATTACTCGATCTTGTTTAATTGAACGACCCGTTCTCCTTTATTTTTATCCGTCCCTCTTGCTTTCTCGAAGCAAAACTTCAACTCCCTAGTTCGTTCGTGTCTCCCGGCTCCTCGCTGGTCGCGCGAGGGCCTCGAATTTATTTTTCTCACCCCTATGGATACACCGGCGTCACCTCCTTCCACCATTCCCTTTTCCATCCCTTCCGAGCGGGTGATCGATCGACAAGAGACAAAGTAGAGAGAACAGCGTAAATGTCGACAACGCGAACCTCTCTTCAAGGGGTAACGAACCGCGCAGACGCCTCTCTACTTCTCCTCACGCCTTTTTCCAGCGAAAGGAAAATCCACGACGACGCGCGCGCGCTACGTATGCCTGCAAGCAACCTGCCATTTAACTATGCAAATTGCGTCACACGTCGAAGGCGTCCCGACTTTATTCTTTTCGAGAGAATCGAGCGTGTACTTCTTTTCCTCGTTTCTTCCCACTCGCTCGTCGTCTCCATCTCTCCCCGCGCGTATTCACGCGTCGTCGGGCTGACAGTGCTCAGGTAAAAGGAAGAAGTCGGGCATGGCTCGCAATTTTACACGCGCCACTTTGTGACTTCTTCTTTTTCCTCCTCTTTCTCTCTCGCACTCGCGACAATTTCGTTCTTGTGGAATATTCGTGATTCGGCGCGAGAACGTCAGGTGTCGTCGGATTAACAGACGCGGATTCCGTAAAAAGGCACGCGTCAATTGGATCTTCGACGAGCGAAAACGCAGGTGCGAGACAGCTTATTCGTTAAACTCCAGATTACAATTAGCTTCAAAGCGTTGTTATTATCCGTATCGCTTTGACGAGTGCTGCGAATTCGCGCACGAATCGTAGATTTTTCCTCGTAGGAAATCTCGCTTAAACGGTAACACACCCACGAATAAATTCAACAGTCCCTCCGCTCTTCCCTTTATTAATGTTTACCAAGTCGTAGTTTCGTTGCGTAAATCCTTTTCCAGCGTGTGTCGCATAACATCGCGCGACACACGTCCAACTGGCGTCTCACTAACTCCCAGGCATATTTTTGTGTCAATACACGTTCTAATAGATTCGCGCATTAGAGCGAGTCACTTGCGAAATCCATTAAAGTCCAGCGCTCCGGTCAGCAACGGACGAACAAAGGGGGGGTGGAACAAAGTTGCATAATTTCCCGGATTGTAGCTAAATCCGGTGGCCTGTTGCGCATTTTTGAGTCACGGGGTCCCGGCGCCGGGTATCTGAATATTCAGGCGGCTCGGACTCGTCGCGTGCCAATGTGGCGTAATGGCGATTGTTCGGTAGGAAAATTCATTTCACCTCTCGAACGTGTCATTAACAGGTCATTGGATTCGTTTCATTACGAGAGAGACAGATAGACGGAGGAGGACGGTGGGGTCTGTGTTATTCCAGTCCAGTATCTACCCTTTGTAGTCGCGAGAAGCACGCGGAATAAATAGTGCGAGCTTCGACTCGGGCACGAGGCGCGATTACGCAATCCCGGCCTGCACATGCACGAAGATTCCGCAGATCGTCCACGTGCTCGAATGCGAGCGTGAAAAACGTGAGCTTGTGAGGGTAGCTTCGAGGAAAAATAGTTGGAGCGATCACCGGTCGCTTTAATCGTACCCTACCCTCTCTCGCCTCTAATCACCAATAATTCGCTCGCTAGGAAGACTCAGGTGAATTTCGAGAAGAGAATCGAGGCGAGCGCAAAGGCGATTTTATTCGAGCGATTGACTCTTCTCGAAACTACTATGGCGAGGGGCATCGATACTCGGAAATTCTCGGTAGCACCAAGAGCGCGCGTTTTAGCCGATAAATTTTAATGTCACGCTAATTCCTCCCTTCACGCCCTCGTAGTCCCAGGAAATCCGATGTGGCTTTGTGCCGATTAAGCCTCTTCTTCCTCGTTCCCTTCTCCTCTCTCGGCTCGCTCGAGCGAGCGCGGGTAATCGCGAGGGTGCTATCAGTCACAAAGAAGACGCTCGTCTCAATAATATTGTCCCGTTGCGATTAGGCGAGTAACGAGAGAAGGCACGCACGAGGAAGAGCACACCCACAGGGGACACCGATACGAGGATGTTTTATATATACGTGCTATTAAATGTGGGGAGGACACATGCGCGCGCTCGAAATATCATCTCACCGCCCACGGTGCTGCTGGTAGCGCGGGCGTGCGCACATTCGCAGACGCAAGCGCGCTTAATCTGAGGCACCCCGCGCGCGCGCTCTGGGGTTACGTAAGCCCGCACGTGCGTTTCCACAAAACGTGCCACGTGCTCGATATCGGGCGTAGCTCTAAAGCCAGTCCACGGTGCCCAGGCAACACGTAATCGGCGATATACATATTTTCCCTGACCTTCGGCGTGTATTGCGCAAGAGACGAGAATCGCGTTTTCCTAACGCTGTGAAAAGAGCGTGCGAAAAAGCGCTGGCAAGCGCGCGCGAGAAACTGTTCCAATCCCGTTGAACGTCCGTTAGTCGTGGATAATTGTGAAACGATAATAAAAAAGACCGCCAGGTGGCTCGGGAATGAAGAAATGTTTTTGAAAGTTTCTTTACATTCGAAAATCTCACCGCGCCCACGTGGATCGGCCAAACGGCGCCTTTACGATCGCGTCGGTTTTAACTGGCGCTCGTACGAAAATCCCTTGTTTACTTCCGGTTACTCCAAATAACCTCGACCGTTTCGCGAGCGATTTTCACTGCGAAGAGGCGAGTGGTGGCGCGCCAGTTACATAACTGGGCGATACCACTGTCCGCCGACACGAGCGTGTTTATCATTCGTGCGATAGATTAGAGATAAACGCCTTAGCTACAATGTTTCAATGCGTTGCATTGTAGCAGGATAGCTTGCGCGCGAGTCACGCGACGTGTGTGTACAGTAACGAAGAAGGCACCAGGCGCAATGGAAAAACAAGCGTGGACGCAGTTTAATGCAATGTAACATCGTGGAGCTACGATTCGCACTTGGTGAAAGATCCGAGCGCGAAGATCGTGCACCGATTCCCACCTCGTTTCACGATCCTCGTAATTCTTACGCGCTCGATGCAGCTCGTTCTCTCCTTCGTAGTACCTCGTACGCGACTACAGCGCGGAATAACAAAGAAGTGGAAGATCGCGGAAGCAGAGACCGTGCCCTTAGGAAAGAAGGAGCTCGCGAGAGTTCGTTGCCAGGCATTGGAATCGTGCTGAGTATTGGCTTCAATTCCTCTAACCTGTTTAGAGAAACAAAGGGGGTACTATCGTAGAAACGCGAGAAGTAATGCGTGGCGCATTAGAGTCTCGCGACACGCGGAATGCGTGTTACGTAAGTAATACGAGAACGCGCGTGAGGGTACTGCGGTTGAGTGGTCTGCGCATGCGCTCGCGCATGCGCAGACCGCGCCACGTGCTGCCTCGGAACATTACGCGCACGTCCCCACGCTGCACGCCTGAATGTCACACGTTATGTATCTATGGGGGTGGCTTAACCTCCGCCGAATGTCAGCCGTTGTGTCTGCTATGGGGAAAACCTAACCTCCTTGCGAATTCGTTCTCTGCATTCTAGCGAGGGTGCATCAGTGGAAGCAGGTATTCGGGCACGAGCCTCGGTCCTCCGATCACGTGTTTTCCTCGATGTAGAAGGATCTCGAGAGGAAACGTGCCTTCGAGATCTCGTTTCGCGAGTTTCGAGCCAAGGACGTGCGCGCGAGAGCCGGCTTCGCGAAGATTTCTTTACGAGCGACGGGAGAGCGCGTCTTCGACCTCTTCCGCGCATGCGCACCTTACGAAAGAAGTTTCAGCTAAGCTACGAAATCCAGATTCACGCGCATATCACGCGTTTATATCTTTGTTGGGTGGGTGGTGCGTCGGTTGTTTCGCGCTCAGGCTCGCGCCAGGCAGAAACTTGCGCACGCGGACGTTTTTCTTGGCACGAGGTGCGAGCTTCCGGGTGCCAACGTGATTTAGCGAACGCTAGATGGCAGTGGGGGTACCTTGAACGATCGTTAGGTGGTGCGGGTTTGTACGGAACGTTAGGCGTTAAGTGACGTATCGCTTACGCGACGTCGTGGCGTCGTAAATAAGTGCTTTCGTCGCGTTTACGCTTTGCGCGCTTGTCCGATAACGGCACGAGCCGACTCCGCGAACTAAGAGAACGGAGTGCGTGAAGTTCGTGGTGTAAATCGATCTGCGAATTTTTCGCGCATGCGTTCACTTGGTCGCGCTACTCGTGAATTATTCGGCCGCCAAAACGGGCTCGATGGAAATTAAGCAATCGCATGGAATTCCACGGGCGCCGGCGCGTGTTACGCGGGCTCTCGCGTGAGTCATGTAATAGTAGCGGGACAAGCTCGGGGAGCTGGTTATCGATCTGACGATTTTTCTCACTCGCTACTATATAAGCGCGCCTACGCGAATTTCTAGTATGACGAAATCCTCCTGCTCGCGCGCGCGCCACGCCACGAAAGTTCGCGCGCACTTTCGATCGATTCGTTTCGATACGTAAATCCGCTTGTACGCGTCGTATGGCGGGACCTCGTCCAAAATCGCAACTTTTACCATGGGTCTACGCCAGCAGACTATTGCGTTCTAAAGAGAATTCGCGCGACTACGTGATACGAGAATGGCGAGAATTACGACTCGTTGAGTCGCCATCCGATCATTCTCCCAATCTTAATTTCTTCATGGAAGTCCTTCGATCTTCCCTTTTGCGAATTAGAATTGTTTCTCGCGTGGAGAACGAGGACGCGGATTAAAATCGAGAGAAATTAGGAGAAACGGTGGGTCATCTGCACTTCTTTCTCTGACAAATTTCACAGCGCTCCAATTAAAATGGAACGATCTAGAAATTGAGGGAGTAGTCTTGGCTCGTAAGTAAACGAACTCACTCTCTCTCTCTCTCTCTCTTCTGAAACATGTAGGAAGATCGAAAGGCGCTTCTCTAGCTGAGCTTTGGCGAGGGTGACCGACCCGACTGCTCCCTTCTCGTTTCAAAGAATTGAATCACCGTGCGGCACACCACGTAGTACGCGAGGAGAGCACCGGTGAGTCATATTTAGCCATTATACGTTGCCATGCGTGTATATTGCCAGCACGCCGTCCTACTACACCACCGTGTGCGCTCGCGAGTATAATGGTACGCCGGCCGTCTCCTCCGACGCGTAAGTGCTACGCGTGCACGTGCGTTTCACCAGGGGCGTAGTAAAAGGCCAGTCGGAGGCGTGTGTCGATAAATTCAGAAAAAAATCATCTCGCTCATCGTACAAATTGCATTCCATCGTGCTAGACAGAGTTTCTAATCTTCCGTTCGAATTTTAAAAATATTAAAAATCCTTTATCCATCTTTACCGAATGTTTCTCGTTCGTTCGACGGCACTCCACTACGTTCCTGGCTAGGTTTATCGCACGCGCGCCGAATGATTGGGAGATATCGAGCCAACCAAGCCGCCGTCGATTGATCCGCGACTCTGGCATTGCACGCACGCACGCACGCGCGCCCTATCCCTCGTATGCTTCTCTAGTTTCTCGGTACGACGAGGTTCGTTACGCGGAACAAACGACAATGTTATTGTAATGAACGTAATCGTCTCTGCTGCTGACGTAACTGTGCCGGCTTGCGCACCTGTGCCCGCGGAAGAATTTGAGAATGAAAGGAAGCGGAGAGAAAATCGTAGGGTTTGCGAGACGACGTGATCGTTAACGAGAAAGTGGACGGTGGTGAAAAGTAGAAGGAAGTTCGAGAGTACGAAGAAAAACAAATTGGAGCATCGAGTAGAGTAGCGGCTCCAAAGAATGTTTTTTTCTTTCGTTAATCGAGTCTGCATTGAGAAAAGAGCTTTCAGAAGCTTGGCCTCCTGATTTGATGGGAATCAGGTCGCCATAAGGAAGGCCCGAATGTCGCAATGAATGCGTGGTCAACGTCGTTAACCACCGCTCCATGACCGCAGGCTGGCTGCTGTGCGGTTAGAATAAGATATCGCTCGAGAAGCAGTTGACCCCTCGTGTCGTCGTACCAGGGCACACTCCCGATCGTTTTCCACCAGTTCCACGATATATCGTAGAAAGGAAGAGGCTCGATGTGTCACACGAAAATATATTAACACATCTAAAAATAGTTCCCTCCACGATTGCGTACGAGACTCGTGTGATAATCGAGGGACGAGCACGCGTCATCGTCCGAGTGATTGCGTAAAAGAAAAACGAAAATAATAATAAAAACCACATTATCCTCGAGACAATCGCGGGGCGTGCGTGAGCGCGCAGGAGATTTGAATTGTCGCGCGTGACGCACGCGGAAACACCGTGGCCACGTGTCGCGATTTCGTGACGTAAGAAGCAACAACGCGCCGAAATAAGAGCGGAAAAAGAGAAAAGAGAGCGAGCGACAATTAGCGGAGAATCGCACGTTCTCCGATTTTATTATTCCAAAATTTCGTAATCGCCATGGCCGCGTGACTTTTGAAGTTTCTTATTCGAAAAACGAACAGTCATCCGTTCTCTCCTTCTTCTTCTTCTTCCTGCGAATTGGCGAATGCTCAAAAATGACGTTGCATGCGCGGTCCATCGGATGCTATTCGCTCAGAGTGTATTGATTCACGTGTATTAATAGTAAAGCGCGAATCTGTGAGTGTGTGCGCATGCCTCTTGTAACGATTGCATAACGATCCTAGCGTACGCAATATCGATTACGATATCGAGAGAGTGGGAGGGGTCTGGCTATTATTTTAGGCCATGCTCGATATCATGATCTCTCTTGCTCGCGTTCATTGATTTTTTTCTCATATCCTCTTGAGAAAGAGGGAGAGAGAGATTTTTTTAACGATGCAACTGGGACGACGAGACACGCAGGGCAACGAGCGTTTGGAATCTCCAAACGTGTTGCGCGCGATGACGAAACGTTCGCGTAAGCTTGCGCGAGGAGCGTTTTGTTACACCTTATCTCCGTTTTGCTTCGTATCCGGAGTGTTCGTGCCTTTTTTTATTGACCGATTCATCGACCGGAGAAGGCTGTACGAGTCCACTTGTTGAAGGGCACCGGTGCATCTACAGGTGGTCACAAAATTCGTCGCGGTGACTCGATCGACAATTGATCCAGCGATCCAGGCCTTACGCGAAACGTTCACCGGGCTTCTAATTACGAAATTCTGTTTCGCGTTACCGGTGACGTCAGCCCATCGTGCTTATCGCGTAAAGCAATAAAGTCTCGTTAACGGATCGAGCGCCGGCCCGGTTTGCGTTACGAATCCATTGGCGAGATCCGGGGAACCGTTTGCGCAACTAACGAGTAAACGAGTGACGGGACTTCGGAGGAAAATCCGCGAGTTTAGCCGGGCGCGTTATGCGTCTCACTTTACTCTACGTGCCGCTCGAATTGCGCGCGCGCGCTGACACGCGAGAGTCCACGTGCAATTTCTGCGTAACCGTATATGCGAAATTGAATTTCTCGCACGATTGTTATCTCAAGAGTGACGTTATTGTAGATTGTTGTATTGTATATTGGTTCGTACCTAATTATTCTGCTTCTCGAAGTAACCCAACTACTAGGCACGCTGATTGGTAAGAGTACGGAGAAGGAACACGATGCACCTTCCACGAGGTTCGAGCGATGACTGAGCGAAAAAGTGTATCGCGAAAATCGTCAAAGGCTTTCGTTCATCGTCCCCTACGCATCATTCCTCCCCGTGAATCACGCTACCACTTTTGCTTCTCCACCTCCGCCTCCCACCTGTCTCGCGCGATACTTCCGCGATCCACGCGCCCGCCGTTTCGGAGTAAGGAACCCCGCGCGCGTGATTCACCCTCGCGAATAAGCGAAAACCGAATAGTTCCTCGACGCGAGTGCATTACACTCCCGCCCTTCCGCAAGAGGTCCGCGAAATCCAAAAGTGGACTTCCAGTTGTGGAAATTTCTCGTTCTTAGAAGGAACACGCCGAAGGAAGCCCCGTGGATCTGCCGTGAGAATGTTGCGAATAAATGAATCAACTTATCGATCTGTTCTTCCGCTTCTGCCGACGAGTGGAAAACAACTGATTACAATGTAGCTTCTCGCGCGTCGAAAGCCAACGGCGAGAGGAGGCTACCAAGTGTGCGAGAGGACATTTCGCGTGTAGCTTCTCCGATAAGAGATAATAAAGTTGCCATAAAACGGCGAGTCGGCGGGTAAACACGAGTAGGTACTCTGCCATCCGTCGGGCGTTATTGTCCTTGCTTCTATCTACGTGCCTTTGTCTTCTCTACTTATCTTTCTTCCGTCCATCTTTCTTTCTCCTCGGCCGGCCGATTAGGTGCCGTGTTACGCCTGCCCAGCCACTCCTCCTACCGCTGGGGAGCTAGTTTCAGACGATAATCCGTTTAATGACGCGCCATTATCGCGCCCGTGACCGACGCCGACGTCGTCACCTCCCACCTCTCTTTCCAGCGTCCTTTTTATCGATCGATCGACGATATCGTGCCCCGCTCTCGTTCCGCGAGAATCTCAGAAATTTCCTTCTGCGACGAGAGAATGTGTCGTTTCCGAGCGCGATTGGGAAGACTCTGAGGATGTTTTTGTAGCAAAAATTCCAGCGACAAGAACATATTCCAAGGGCTTCGATGATTTGAGATTAAATATATGGAGCGTTTATTTTGAAAGTGCTGCAAAGTTCATTTTTTCTTAAAAATGAGATATCACATAATTTGTGATTGATTTAGCGTAAAGTTTTTATTTATAACGAGTTATTTTTTTTTTTTAAATTCGACTTACATCGCTTTCGAAATAAACGGTCCACGTGAGATCGATTTTCCTTGAAAATTTTTGATAGATTTTAGACGAAAGCAAGATAAAGATCGGTGCGCGCCTTCTTTCTTCCTAATGGTTCACCCATCCGTCGCTCTATCGTTACATTGTATTATATAATTGAATAGAGATACGAAGTTCGCGACGCGACATCGGTGGGGAGGCAGACGGCGAAACAGACGGAAGCTGAGGAGAGATAAAAGGGTCGCGGGATGTGGCGCGCTAATTAAAAAATCTCTCGGCGCCTCGCGCGTTCCCCTCTTCTCTCCGAAAAGAGAAGGTGGAGGAGGGGGAGGAGGAGGAGGACACGAAACGAAACGCTACTCGACATTCGTACGTGTTTTACGCATCGGTGATAACGCAGCGAGGACGATAGTGACGCTCTAAATATTTACTACAGATAGACGTGGCGCAAACAGCCGGCGCGTAAGCGACATTATCGTGGTCGTGCGCGGAATGGAACAAAAAAGTTTCAAATCTGCGGAAAAAAAAGAGAGCGGGAGGGAAACGAGAGGGGCCGATCTCGGGAAGGAACAAAAGCACGATAAACAGTCTGATAAGCGAAGTGTACGTAACAGCGGAAAAACCGGTCGCGAAAAATCGTCACAATGTTGCGCGACTCTTTCGTAACGAGCATTAGTCCAATTAGTTCTCCGCAAAAGTGCGTTGCAACCGTCTCCGGTTATCGGAAGGGAGGATTGCAATATTTCAAATGACGTCTGCCCTTTGAAAGAGGACGTCTCGTCGTCTCGAGGAAATTTCGCGAGAGCCCTCGAGATGCGGCGCAGGATCGATAATCGCAGGCGGCTCATTCATGCTTCCCCACCTTCCTCGCTTCTCCTTCCGCTGCTTTTTCGCGCGAAAAACAAGAGGCAGACGCGAGCGGATCGAGCAAGAGAAGGAGGAAGGGAAAACGGCGACGTGACACGAGTCTCGTAGGTCACGCGCACGCGTGCGCTCGTGGCAGGATTGCGTGTGCGCAGGATTGCGCAATGTTACCGGAGGAGACCGATAGAAGCACGTGGCTCGTGCGATCCACGTCGAGTCTCGCTTCGAGAGCTTCTTCCTTTACTTCCCGCGCCGTCTTCATCACCTCACTTTTGTCACGCGCGAGCTTCGCAGCTCCGTACACGACGACCACCACGAGCACAAAGCTTGTTTATGCTCACGCGTGAGCCTCTTCCTCGAAGAAGCTACAGCGTTCAGGATCTTCCGAGAATACGTGTACTCGCACGATTTTCCGTTTACTCTCGACAGGAAAATCGGGAAATTCCATACATCGCGACGAACTGAGGATCGTGCGAGTAATGGAAATTAAGAGAGGGGCCTCCGCCGATTAATATTAATCGCTTCCGACTATTGCGGTTGCTTCTGTAAAACGATTACATCGATTACGTAGGCACCTTGTAGAAGGCGGGCTCGCGTAATGCCTCGGTGAATCATGCGAAATTTCGTGGAAGGGAATCGATCCACGTAATATACTTCTTCGGTTTGAATCTCCCGCCTAATTTCGGCCGTTCCTCCGATTCGAGCAGCTCGCATTTTCTCCAATCATTTATCAATTTCTCCGTTACCTTCCTTCCCCGCGATTGGACGTAAGCGTTATCGCGCACCAATTGCATAATGAGCGGGAAACGAAATCCGAGACCGGTTCGAAATGCCTCCTCGGTGGGGCCTCGATAACGGTATCAGTGGCTGGGAGGGTTCTCTTTCTTTCTTCTTCTCCCTCTTCGCATGTTACGTGAACACCGCTGACCGCGATCGTAACACGCACCAGCGCCACACAAGCGGAATTATCGGGGCAACGTGTTGTGCACGTGGCCTCACGCGTCGTACTTTAAAATTCGAAGTATGTACGTCAAGTGAGCTTCTCTCACCATCCTTCCTCTTTTCATTCTTCGTCCGATTGGAGTTTAACGCTCGCGGCTCTCCCAAGGCGAGACCTTTAAACGCTAATATACTCGCCTTCCTCGATTGGCTAATCGATTGCAATACAATTACACGCGAGTACTTCTATCGCGTGCGCCATTCTCGTATTATCTTTCACGAGGGATCGGCCAGTGGCGAGACGAGAAGGAGATTCTCGATTGGTCTCGCTCGATCGATCGATCGGTTTCTCATCGACGTCCTCCTCTTCCTTCTTTCTCTGCTCTTTTCTCCAAGTGAGCTTTCCTTTCCACGTGGGGGCCTCGGAGAAGGAGGCAGAGAACGAGATACCTCGGCACTCGTAACACATTCGTACCCGGACCTCGATATCCGGTGGCGATCGCGGCGCGAGAGGGACGGTGAGCATGAGGAATTCGGTGACTCGCGTGTCCAGTTTCAGGGTAATGGAACGGATAACGGTCGGTTCTGTAAGATGCTGATAAGGTGGGGAGGTGTGAAGGAGGAGGCCGAAGAAAGATGCAGAAGAGTAGAAAGAATGGCGGTGAACGAGGGCAATGCACGGGAGTACGAGGATAATTATCAGCTTGGATGCTGATATTATTTACTCCGATATTTTGAAAAATAAGAAAAGATCCGAGGAGGCTAATGCGGAAAAAACCCAAAGATCACGGAAAAAACAAAGGTGCTGCTCTATACCTGCCCGTTACACGGTGAGACGCATGCCATCGGGGTTACATAATCATGCGTCACGCGCCGCACGGACGAGGCGATACTAATTCGAGCAAGAGAACAAGATAAGGATCGGGATAGGAGGGCTTAAAAGTGTAGGAAGAGCGGGACGCTGGCGATACGAGAGGAGAAAGGGGCCTTAAGTGGCCTAGAAGATTGTTTCTGCTCCCTCGAGAGATTTTCCAGTCCCTTGAATTTCGAGTGTTCCCTTCTGTATCAGTAGTCTCCTCGCGAAGAATCCCTCTTTCACGATTTTCAGTTGGGGACGTGACGCGACGCACAGCGTCGCGTTACGTCTACGACAAAGTCCACGTGCGGTTTTGCGCGTCGTCTCGTCCGACGACGACGACAACGCCGACGTCGGTCGTCGGAGACACGTGACCTGGGGTAACGTGCAAGGCGACCGACGCTTCTGCGAAACCGTTTATCCTGCCCGATGGTTACATAACGCACTCGTGAGAGAAAGAGAGAGAGAAGACATTGCACGAAACGGGAATGACCAGCGGACAGGACGTGAGAGAAGAAAATTTTCCGGCAATCCAGAACGATTGGAAAGTTGACGTGAAATAAATTCGATGGTGGAAGGCTCAGGCGACCCACCTGCGAATTTTTGAATCTCGCGCGAAGAATGGATTTGAGAAAATTCGAGAATTGGAGAGAACCCCCGTGGCTCTTCATCGACGTCGCGATTGACGTCGATGGTCGTCGGCATCGATGGAGCCACGTGATTCCAACACGTGCAGAGGCGCCCCCGCTGTATTAGGCCATTCATCGTTCGTTGCATAACGGCGAAACGTGAAAAGGTCATCGCGAATAACAGAGGCTGATATTTGCTAATATAATTGATAAACTGCGGGCCCGGCCTCTCCCTCCTCTCCTACTCGGAATGAGGTAACGAGAGGCGTGTGCACCGGGCGGCGTGAGACCGCGACGGACCTCAAAGAGAGCGCGACGTGGAAATGCCTTTTGCGAGGGCGAGAGAAGAAGAAGAAGAGAAAGGAGCGGAGAGAGGTAGGAAGAGCGCACTTGACAGTGAACGGCACCCGTTTCTTCTTAAGAGAGAGAAAGAGAAGCATCGCGAATACTTTGGAACGAGAGAAAACGGGAAAGAGAATATTCTGAGCACGGATCCCTCGTCGAACGATATTCCCGCGATATCTCGAACTGACCCCGATTCCTTTGAAATCACCGGCCCGCTTACGTGCACGCGCACCATCTCCTTTCTTCGTAGCTACACGCTTTTGCCCCACGCGTCGATACCCTTCTAGCGAAGTACCAAGTGTCTCTCTGAATAAATGAACGCTCTTCCCTCACCTCTCTCCCCATAGATCTCTCGTTCCTTCCTCAACTTCCACGCTGGATTTAAATATCGCGACGTGTATCTTCTTCCAGGAACACAATCGTGGACTCTGCTCGTGTGCGTGTGCGTGTGTGTGCCCGAGGAAGGGGGAGAGTGACGCAACTGTCCAGGGATGGAACCAGAGGGATCGTTTGGTTCGCGTAAATTCTCCCGAAGATAAGTTTCTTCGAGTTTCTTCTTTAAAAACGTAACGAAAGCAACGAGGCAAATTTCAAATGTACTCCAAATGAAAAATCCTTCTTTCCATTAGGCACATCCGCGTGACATGGAGCGTACCACTATGCGAATCTATAAATAAGCGTCTCTCTCTTTCTCTCGCACGCTCATTCACCGTACCACGTGCGTGCCCTTCGGGCCGCGTCGTGAAACGACGAAGACGACGCGAGTACGTCGAGAGAGCAAATTTTGTCCGTGAGGTTTATTGCACACTCGGGATTTACACACCGACACGAGGAGCGACGAGGTTGAGAGAGTTCTGCAAATTAGGCCGTGGCCCACTTTTGAGCGCGTGCGATAGAGACGGCGCGCGGCAGCGTGCCGTGGCGGTCGTGGAGGTGGTAGTGGTTGATTGTATGGATGGTGGTGGGTGATTGTGTGGATGGTGGTGGTGATTGTGTGGATGGTGGTGGGTGATTATGTGGATGGTGGTGGGTGATTATGTGGATGGTGGTGGGTGATTGTGAGGATGGTGATTGTGATTGTGATTGTGTGGATAGTGGTTGTGATTGTGTGGATGGTGGTGGTGATGAATGTGTGGATGGTGGTGGGTGATTGTATGGATGGTGGTAGGTGATTCTATGGACGGTGATGGGTGGTTGTGTGGACGGTGGTGGGTGATTGTGTGGATGGTGGTGGGTGATTGTGCGAATGGTGGAAGGGGACGAGGAGTGAAGAATCGATGTTGAGACAAGAAGAGAGGGGTAGATGATCCACTGCCGGGAGGCGAGGGCGGGAAAATTACGCTGGAAGAAGGTGGGAGGAAAATTGGAGGGAGACAAGACCGAGTTACCGTTTGAAAGTACGATCGCGATCGATTCTCGCAAACTCTCCTTCTGAGAGTGTTGTCTCGCACGCTCGTGTCCGGCACAGGCCACGTGGAGAAACTTTGCCGCCAAGAAGTAGATTTTACTCTACTTCTTTTTCTTGATGCGCGTAAAGCGGGTAAATAGTATCAATGCATTTTTCCGTTCACGGACGATTCTTATAATATCTCAGAAATAATCCATGGACACCTCGTGAAAAAGAATTCCGCCTAAGTGAGAATAAAGAAATTTGGGGCGGTTACAGGGATAGCATAAGAGCAACTTTTTCGCTTCTCCCAGCCGGAAGCTCGTGCGATGATTATGCACGAGCAAAACCAGAGAGAGAGGGAGAGAGCGGGAGAGAGAGAGAGAGAGAGAGAGAGAGAGAGAGAGAGAGAGAGAGAAAGAGGAAGTACGGGAGAGAAAGACAGAAACAAAGTATATCGCGTGAACGATAGGCGGACGATAAAAGCATTCTACTTTTGAGAGCGCATTCAATTTGTAAACTTGTTACTCCGTATCTCGGCAAGAGCGACGATAACCAGCAGACGATCTCATTGGCATCCTGTCTCATTCGTCGCGCGCTACCGAAAATAAGCGCCTGTGAACGAATACAATAAAAAGAAAGAACCGAAGTGCGGCATAATTATCTAATTATTCGACAAATATGCAGAACGGTGGCGCGCGCATTAGAAGCGGACACGTGTGCCGCGCCAGAGATACGAAACGCTACAAGCTTACTCGGATTCTATTCTATTCGAATCGTTACGGATGACGCAACGAGCGACGCTCTCGCGCGAGTTGCACGAGACTTTCGTAAGCGCGAGCTGGCCTTTTCAGAGACGGGCAGCAGCAACGAACGCTTTGTATTCCGATCGGCCTGAAGGGGCTGCTCCGAAGCGGCGAGAAAATTCATTCGATTCGATTTTCTCATTCCAAAGCACATTCCGCAATTTTATTATCGCCTTGTATCGCGAATTTAGGTCGATCGTCTGTGACGCGAAGCGAAGAGAACAAGTTTTTTTTTTTTGTCTATTCTGTTGCCTTCTCGCGTTTTGAGAGGGTGGTATCACTCGAGGGTTCCACGACTGATACTGTTTGATAAGATATGCACCAGGGATCGATGCAACTAGAGGAAACAATGGTGGAGCGGAGAAGCACGGAGAATTGCGCGGCCGAATCGTCTCGAAGGTTGAAGGCTTCGAGTTCTCAGGGTCGGTCTCGATTCTCGCGAGGAGACACACGCGCACGCGGTGGTGCACCACGAAGAAATCAATGATCGTGAAGGAGGAGGCGGTTGAGGTGGCGCGAGACCCACACCGTGCTTCAGGGCCGCGAAGTAAAATGCTTTCCGATGAATTAGCAGGTCGATGCCACGTGAACGCTCGAAAATCGTTGATCGAGCGATAAGACTATTTTTCAGACCACTATTCTCGCGTTAATCTGATTTTTTTTTACTTAATCGAGAATATCCGGGAGTCCTGTGGCTCGGGGACACGTTCACGTTCGAAATGCCCGCGTTATTTGAAAATTCGTTTCGCATGCTCCGTCTTTCGTTTCAAGAAAAATTTGTACGACGACGACAGCCTGGAGCCAAAGAGAATTTTGAAACGAGAAGAAATTTACCTCAGTCGAAAAGATTCACGAGCTCCAGATTCCGAAGTGTGTCGCGAGAAGAAGAAAAGTGTCGGGAGTAGGTACGTGAAGCACGTGTGGGACACGAGGGACCGATTTGCTTCGCGCAAGGAAAGTATCCTTTTCCGTGGAAAAAATCGATCCTTGAATTTCGAGAGAATTTTTTCTTTCACCGAACGACCAAATTTTTCAGCAATCTTCTTAGGACGTCGACGTCGCGTTAAAAATGCAAAGACGAGAAGGAGACGCTCTCGGAGAGCTGGTGTTCGTCGAGACGAAAGAATATCGGTACTCACCAATTTTGAAAGATTCTTTCGTGCACGACCGTACGACGGAACAATGATCCACTTTGACTCCTGCACGGTACACGATGATCGCTCCGTAAGCGGCCGATCGTCGAAACAGTCAATAAACGTTAAAGGCTTCCCGCGGATTCACTGACTGAGAATGCAATATTCCGTTCGTCGAACCGTATGAACCAGTGTCACCGACATAACGTTCACGAAGACGAGATCCAACTCTCGTGCTCCTTTTCTCTCGCCGAATGTAAGAGCTGCCTTCGTCCTTCCACCTCCACGGTGGCACAGCTCCGTTAACACGGCGAGGGGGCGCGAACAAGTATCACACAATAATAGTACAAAAAGAACAGTTGTTAATCGTATATATATATCCCTCTGGTGGTTTCAATCACTGACGATCTCCCGCGTATGCGAAATTAAAATCCAGGAATCCGCGCACTGGTGATCGTCGAACTCGAATTCCCGACGAGGATGGAGAGAAACCAAAGAACCCTCCAACAAACTGGAACCTTCTCACTCGTCCCTTGCACGAGCGAGTAGAAATATTAAAAACCTCCCTTGGATCTTCCACTGAATCTTGACAATCGTGCCGTGAGTGACGACAGTTTTATATACCGTACTGTAAAATCGAGAGACTCGATAAGCGGGACTCTCTCTCGTGGACGATGAGCGAAAGGCGAGACGCACGTCCACTCTCCACGAAACCGGGCTGCAAACTGACTGAAAACGGTGCTGGTCGGGCGCGCACTGCGTGAGAGAACTCGCGACTGCTGTCTTGGCCCCAATGTCGTCTGGCTTCGAGTTTGATGCGAGGAAGGACTGTGGTAACGTGGTTAAGTGTGTGAGTGCGCGCGCGATACTGCTGTCCCCCTCGTAAAGCGAATGTTATTCGTTTGACGGCGCGCGCTACCCCACCGACGAGATCTTCGAGCGTGTGAGTGCGCGCGCACACCCTGACGCACGAGCGAGTGGTGGGGTGAGGCTGAGAGTGGGAGAAGTTTATGCCAGGCTTACACACGGTTTATGTGCACTCCCACCCCGCCACCCTACCGCCACTGGGGCCAAGGCGCTTCTGCGTCAGACGTCGTCGTCCCCTCTCTACTCTCCCCTCCACGAGCTTTTACCTCCACCCCTACTCGGCACGCTCACCCCCTCCAATCCCGTTGCACCGCCGCCGCTGCCGCCGCCGCGTCAGATCTTTCACGCTGGGGTAAACGACGCTGAGCGACGTGCCTGCGATTAGATTGCGTCGGGCGACGACGCGGCGCGCATCGTTCTTGCGCGGGCGTTACCTCGTCGGCCCGTCCGAACGTAATTTTCAAGAATGCGTCACTCATGATAAACTCATTCGGAATTGATTAAAAGAGAATCCTCTTACTTCAGGAGTTCCTTCTTCTCGTTGCTTTCAAAGAGATTTTTCTCGCTGAGATTCCCTTGGGACGTAACGCTCAGCCATTGTATTTGAACGTTTCGTCAATGTCACGCTACTATCGAGGGTGTATCTGCACTTTTGCGGACCGTCCCGTCGCACTAATTCCCCCGATCGCCGAGCGTTTTAAGGGACCGAGAAAAGAAACTGATTTATGCTGATTGGCTCCTCTTCTCTCGTTTTCTTTCTCGATGCTGCTCCACGGCACTCCAGAGGGTAACGAGATCTCGAAGATTATTCGGGACCTCGTGCGTGCTCCTGCCGCCGCCTCCAGCCAAAACAAAGCGCGGAGAGCGTTTCGACGAATCGGAGGGTCCTCCCACCCTCTCTCGTTCACTTCGTCTCTCCTCCCACCCCTTGGGGACGGCCGAATGCCAGACAACGAGGGCATCAGCCCCCATGAATCACCGGCGGTCACCTTCACTTTTTATGCAACTTCGTTGGCCCAACCTCAACCGGCCTATCAGCCCACTCTCCGTGGGGAGAGGATAAGGCGTGCGAGCGCGCTCTTCGTCCGAATTTATTACGACGCGCGAAATACGCTCCGACAGGCTTTACGCGCTATCTCGTCCCACGAACAAATATTTTTCCGTCAATGAAGTTTCCCCGCGTCCTCCCCCTCTCGCCTCGTAGATAATTACTATCCATCGAGTTTTATTTGTTTCGAGGAAAGTCCAAGGGCCTTATTCAATTCGAGCTACTCGGCGCATAATACCCACGGTGCGCGCTCCCCATATTCCTCCGTAACTCGAATTCACGCAATATTTAAGTGCCAGAGCGATTCGTTCTTGTGTAAGGATTTTCGTAAGAGGTTTTTCCACCGGTGGAAACCTCGGAGAGTCGCGCCGTGAGCTGATGCTTCGATTGTTGCGAACTTCTCCGGGGTCAACGACCTCACGACGCGTCAGCGCCGTGAGAATCTTCGAGAACGATATTTCGCGACGTCGCGCTTTTCGAAAGACGGTTGCAATAGCGGGGGAATCTCTTTGTTCGATCGCGCCATTGCCCAGGTACGCACCTACTTCTGCCAACGGTGATTGAGAAATTGGTTTAAGGGTGTATCCGATTTCGATAGGATCCGAAATTACTCGAGTCGTACGCAGCTCGATTTGCCGCGGGCGCGTAGACGGAAATCAATTGTGCAAAGAAGCGCGTAAGAGGATCCATCGAAGGTAAGCGGAATGAAGGTGGAGCGGCGGAGTGGTTTCTGAGAATGCGTGCATCGTTTCCACCGGGCCCACCCGGCTGCCGCCCAAATCGATATCCCCTCGAGGACAAAAACATCCACCGTCTCTCCACCTCCTTCTAAGTCGTCGCACGCCGGAGAACGTCCGAGTCGGAGGCGCTTGGAAGCCGAGGGGCGAATTGAACGGTAGACGCCCAGCCGCGTCGCGCGAGTCACTCGCGTGGTCGCGTTTCGGCAATTCGATTTACATAGATCGTATGCATAATGATCGAGCGTCGGCGTCGTGCGCGCGCCGTTTGCCGGCGGCGCGCGGGCCGATTTGGAATTTCAAGGACGCGTCGGGACGTGCGCTGCGTCGACTAACCCATTCCTCTTCTTCGTCCTCCTCTTTCCTCTTCGACTCGCGCGCGCGCGCGCGCGTCGTCGTCGATGCACTCTGCCGCTCTCTCTTTCGCTCTCTTCTTTCTCCTCCTTCATCCTCTAGCGTACGGGCGAGTGAAGTGTGTGCGAATAGCGCACGCACAGTTTGTTAAGCGTCCTGGGGCTCAGCTCGTGCGGGTGCGAGTGGCGCGAGCCACGAATATCGTTTATGCGAACGCGTACGCGGAGATGATCGTGGTGGTAGTGGTGGCGACGTCTTCTCGAGCGTAGTGTAATTGACCGTTTATTTTGAAAGTGGTGTAAGTCAATTTAAAAGTTACAAATAAAAAGTTTACCCTGGATTAATCACGAATTATGCGATATTTCATTTTTTATGCACGACCGTAAAGGGAGCGACTTATTTATAAATGGACACACTATTTTCGGAGTGAACGGTCCAAATGAAGATCGAGCGGGAGAATGAGCTTAAGGAAATTCGTTTTTAAGGGCGTGTAAGAGGTGACAGTGAGGAGAAAAACCGAGCAGCGAGATTGTTAATGATTTCTCGAGGTGGTGCTCCGAAACGAAGAAGCTCGAGAAATGCGCGAGCGACGAAGAAAAATTGAATGAACAAAGTTACGCGGGTTTGCGAGGTGGTGGTAGGGTAGAAAAAGCAAAGAGAGAAATCACGCGATTCCGGTGTGGGACGCGAGGTGCATGCGTGTGGCGAACGACGGATTTCGCGGAATCGCGGACTGTCGTCGATCTACGCGCATGTTTCTCTCTCACTGTCGCGAATCTCTTCTCGGTATGAGAATTAGCTCGAATTAATTTATAAATGGATCTCGAGCCTGCAAAACAGCCTCGCCGTTATCTCGCTCCCTCCTAAGCTCCGGCTCGCCCGTCGTCGCGCTCCAGACGAAACGTTTCTTGTCCTGAATTATTAACAAAAAAAAAGATGTTTCTCTTTTTACATCGGAAGGGTCGAGGGAGTTTTTTTCCCTGGTCGAAGCAAGATTCAATTACACGGAGGATAAGAGCCAAAGGAGAATCAGGCCAGTGCTACGGCCGATCACCTTCCTCTCGCGTGTTTCGTCGCTCGGCAAGGTCGCGTGCCCAGCCACCTCCTCGTCCCATCGATTATCTCGATTAAAGGCGCGCGGTCGCTCTCTTTCGCAAAAGTTTCGAAATCGACTGCTGCTGCATCCGGCGACCGGTTCTCGTCCCGAAGCGGCCACGGCCTGCCGTTTCGTTTATTCGTCGTGGTCCAATTGGCGCCCGACGAACGACGAAAAAAGGGCCAAGGGTCCGAACCGGACGACAAATTTCACCGAGATAATTTTTAATCGTAACAGAGGAATCCCACTGGGCGACTAACGTTAGTCGTAATACACGGCGAGTGCGTTAATTACGCAATGCTCAATTATACCTCTATTATAATCTCGGATATAAAATTATACGCGTAATGCGTTCTTACTCGGCGTAATTGATCGTAACGCGGAATCATTATGACGCGGGGAATTTTCTCTGCGAACGTTATTACTCCGCACAAGTGCCTCGTGAATGTTTATTTTGTTCGCTTCGCAGTGGTAGGAGAAGTAAATAGAAATGAATACCGACCGAGAGAACGAAACGTGGTATTTTTCAATCTGGTTCGCGAGGATAATTTTCCCCTTCCCTTCTGCCTTTCTCGCGCGGACGATCTCCTGTCGCTTTGCTCTCGCCTAACTAGGAGAGAGAGAGAGAGAGAGAGAGAGAGAGACGGAGAGAGAGACGGAGAGAGAGAGACGGAGAGAGAGGGAGGCGGTTGAACGGAAAACGAGAAAGAGTGAAAAAGAGAGGAGGAAGATGGGAGAAAGGAGACGTTAAGGAGAAAGTGTAACCGTTAAAGTAATAGTGACGATGCAGGTGTAATCGGTGGATTGCGCATGCGAGGGTCTTAGGCCGTCCGCCGTCTTGCATTTCAATTTCCTAGCGGCCCAGGGGCTCGCACGCGGGCGAGTGGCTTAATGCAATTTTGATAAAGGATTACCGCGATTAGACGTGGATTAGACGTGGATTAGACGCCGAGACGTCCGTGGAGAGTTTCGCGAAGACGAGGGTGGACGCTCGAGAGGAACTTGGGTAAAAGCTGAATGAGTGCAAATGAACGTCGAGAATCGTAGAGGTTCTCAGCCGATTATCGTCCCTGACAAGAATTAGAATCGGTTTGTATAACTCTAATGACGGCGGTAATGCGTTTCGGTGGCGCATTGATTAATGAAGATGTCGTTAATCAAATTATATAAGATGATGGATCTTGGCGGGTGTACGCTTGGTAGTAAAAATGGATTTACCGGATTGGACGCACTTCCTGCAGTCGCTCCTCGCTTTCGATAAATTTTATCGCGCCTTCATTTCCTTCTCGAAAGCGTTTCTTTCTCGTCGTCCCGCTCGTTTTCCTATCTCCACGTCCGAGAGAAAGATTTGTCGAAGAATGTTACACGATTGCGGGAAGATCGTTCGACTCGCTCCCTGCCGTGAACCGTGACGCAAGTTCCGTAATCGTAGCGCACGCGGAAACGTAATAGCGTGGATATTAAAGTGGGGCCCCGCAACATCGTTGGATCGCGATTGTGTAAAGGTGGCGGAGGAGGCACAAGGAGAAGGAGGAGGAGGAGGAGGAGGAGGAGGAGGACAGGGGGTCTTTGGCCAGATCCGGTCGGGTTCACTGGCCCCGTGGATTCCAAATCTCAAAGACGAAAACGGCCGCTGACGTTGGCGTGTACGTTGCCGCGTGCCTTTTACGCCACTGCACTGGGTGCTCCGAAAATAACGTGCGAGCTAGACGCGAGGGTAAACCTTCGCTCGCTTGCAATGCCGTTTAATTGGATCGTCCGATTCACGAGATAAATTTTCCTCGCGCTCGAGGACTGTATTTCGTTATTCGAGACTAATCGATACCCCACGCTCGACTCGCGAAATATAGCGAATGATAAGAATTATAATTTTAATTGGTCCTATCGAGACGCGTCCTGCGGACTTCTTGCGAATTTTTCGGAAGAACTTCACCGTTGAATTCGCTCGAGCCATAAAATTGTAAATGTAAAGAATGCACTTGACAGCCACTGGCACCGTGCAGCCAGAGTCCACTCGCTCGGACTCCTCTTTTTCAACGACCACCCTGTATAAAAGACGGGAGCCTACTTGGCTCGCGGACGGTACTTTCATCGGCCGAGTGAAAGCAATATGAAAGTGCTTGATTGCAAAGTAGAAAGGTGAAATGCACGATAAAAAGACGAGCGCCGTTACGTGCGTGTGTACTAGCCGACCCATTTGAGAGTGTGCGGGGAGGAGGGCGTGATGGTGGCCGGAAGAATGGGATGGAAATTGAAGGAGAAATAGGAGAAGAGGTGAAGGAAAAAAAGATCGAAGGCGGAGGAAGAGAAATGGAGAAAGCTCGATAGCTCGTAAATTATTCGGGACTAAAAGGATTGGTGGAATTGGAGAAATTAAATAATTGGACGGGCGCGCCTCCTTCTCCTACTTCTCTATTTAGTGGAAGCCCTTGATTTCAGTGAGTAAGGTCAACGGTGCTGCTGGCCTATTCTTTCGTAATTTTCCATGCGGCGCGCTTACTCCCTTTCCCTTGACGTAATCGGCTCGCCCGACGACTACGGTGCGTTGACATCGGGTCGAAGGAGTTACCGAAAGTCGCGTGCCGTAATGGCCCCGAGTTTCGCAAGGTGACCGTGAACGAGCCAGTCGGTCCCGGGCCCCTGGGCCAAAGATGGACCCCCAAATGGGCCATGGTTTCGCTTCGGTGAATGGACGAGCCAAAATCGTTTTCGGGCCACTAGGCGAGCGGCGAATGCTCGCACGTTCCTTTTACCTTTACAGACTGTCGAACGAGAAGAATGTTTCTTGTTTTTTGCAGCGAATGCACGTTAACGTGAAAGTTCCACGTGCACGTAGGAAGCTTCGAGATCCTTTCCCAATTACGTCACGAATCCTACGCTCTATTGTCGATAGTTCTCGAACGGTCTTGTCGATTAACTGTTTTTTTGGTAAATAAGGATCACTCGAAAATTCTGAAGCTAAAGAATTCCTCAGGTAGGATGCATACCCTCGGATATTTGCTCGAGAAAGATGAAAAATATTTACGGGTATCACGACTGCAACTGCGGATTCATTAATATCTCGTGCACCCGAGAATGCACTCGATAAACGAATCACAAGCACGAAGACATCGGGCTAGCCAAAACAGGAATGAACACGATGGACCAATCGACGAATTCCCGTGGACTGCGCAGAAGTGCAAGTGCATCTCCCGAAGAACGGTTCTTGGAAAAAAAAATCCGTTGGAGGGGAGAAGAAGGGAACTCGCTATAAATATTTTTTGCGTAGATATTAAACTCCCCTGCGTCCCTTTTCGCAGGCCTGCACCACCTCGCGCGACTCTCCTTCGTAATTACTGAATCGTCGTAACACTGGATTTCCCAAGAATGCACTGGCGATAAGTGCGATAGGGAAGTTATCGCGAATGCGGGGGTTATTTCATTTGGCACGGGTCAGTACGGCGATAAGTGCAACGTCTGCGATGCAATGCATTTACGGGAATGCACTCGGTGGATGCACCGATAGGACCTGGGGAGGAGACGAGCGGAAGGAATTCGATTGGATAGGAATACTCCAAGATGAGAAAGGGAGAGAGAGAGAGAGAGAAAGCGCGAGAAGGGAAAAATAACCATTCTTTGAAGCGATTCCTGCGAAATTTATGCGATTTCTCAACCTCGAGGGGGATGCATGCCGTTCGAGAGATCGAACGCAAGAGGAGGGTTACGCGATCGGGCGTAATCGTTTTGCCTTCTCACTCGTAATCGAGGAGAGAGTTCGTAAATCGAGATCTCGAGGGCCGATTATTATCTCGAAGGAGAAGAAAATCGACGCGGTACGAAACGTTCGCTTGGAAATATCGTCGATTCGATTGGACTGGGATTGTTTCCGTGAAAGGATCGAGGAAAGTGAGAGGGAACGAGGGAATGCGATTACAATCGAATGAGAATGCGTGGAAGATATTTAACGAACAAAGTGAAATTATGGGTCTTGAGGACGATACTCACAGTTTAGGAGCGATGCCGAGCGCGATGTCCGCACGTTGCACACGGCATTGGTCTGGTGGCCCCTGCGCAAAAGGATCGAAAGGTCGGAGCGATGATTTGGTCGTTGACGCATTCGTGCCTCTGTTTACGATACCATCGACTCCTCTTTTCTCTCCCTCCTTTCGCGTGGCCACCAATTGTCATTGTTACTGTCTTTGTCAATGGCCCGCGAAATGCGACGTGTGAACACTGACCCTTATCATTTACGTTGCCGACGATAACTTTCTTTTCATCCTCTCTCCACTTTAGCGCGAAATTCAATGATTTACTTGTTGACCACACGACGCCTCCCAGTTTCACGATAGCCCTCCTCGGCCACGCTGTTACGTAGACGATTGACAACACTCTCTTATTGTTTCGGTACGAAGAGGATATACGTTTTGTTCCTGTTCATTTTGCCCATGCGGCAGGCGCATGCGCGTGCACCGTCCCGGCAGATGCATCGTGTATGCCTGTCCAACGACCTTTTTTTCATTATCCACGGCGCGCTGCTCGGTTGTTGCCTCGAAGATAATTCCTCTTCACCCATTCTATCTTTAATTTTTCTCTCTCGCTCCTTGAAATCAAACAATTCCCTCCTATCGACCAATCGACGCCACCCGACTGATTTTTTTTCCCTTCTCTCTCGCCTCGTTCTCGCGCAAATTCATTCATTTTTCTTTTCCTCCTTTTCGTTGTTATTACCGCAAAGATAGTTTCTCTTGTATGCGACTACGTGACGTTACGCGGCACGCTCACTGCAGTCGTTGTCTCCTGTAGCGACAAACAGATTTTTTTTAGAGTTTCTTTCATGCGTCTTTCCGAGTGAGAACATTACCCGGAGGCCACCGACGACGATGCAAGAAGGATCGAAAGGTCGAAGCGATGATTTGGTCAATGACGCGTCATCCTTCTTTGCTCAGGCTTCGATTCTATTACGTGGAGGCTCGATGCAACGAGCGATAGCTTCGCGACGATGACGCGCGCGCTGTACGCTTGATCGTCCTTGAAAATAAAGAAAATTTCATGTTTATCGATTTTTCTCACACTCGCGCTATTTCATCCTCGCTTTTATTAGCATTACGCGATAAAACCCTCGGGGGCGTTTCGCCCCCGCGCATTCTCTCTGGAGCGACGCGGGAGGCTTATCGCGAATGATAATTTTGCATTCTCATTGATAATTCGTCGTTACGTCACGCTATCGGAAAAATATTGCGTCGCGAGAACGAAGTGACGATCGCAAGGGAATAATGAAGCAAGAGAATAATTTTCGTCGATCCTCGTCACTCCGACGCTCTCGACAGAATCGACATTAGAGATTAGAGGTGAACTCGAACGTGCCACGGATCGATGCTGCATCTGCACGTCTGAAATTATTCTTATCGTCCGGTCGATTGGCTCTCTGTCGTTGAATCTCCTCCGATCGTTAATTGCATCGTCATTCTGATTCACCGTGGCTTCTGTTTGCGTTGCGTCATATGTCGAAATTGAGTTCCGCAGAAAATGAGCCGCCCGAGGACATTTTCGTGAGGGACGGAAATCGATCTTATCACCTCAGTTAAGTTAGCACCCCCACCACCGTCAACAAAATTTTCATTAGTACAGTAATTTGTTCCTTTTTTGTTGCTGAAATCCCAATTTCGTTGCTCAAACGGTTTAGCAGGAACAGCGATTTTTCCGCAGTGGTGCTAGGTTAACCAAAAATATATACGGCGTAGCGTAGATATTTACACGCGAAATCTTGAGATTCTATTTTTAATCTATCAGAAATATTTGAGATTAAAATAATCTCAAGATCAGGCGTATAAAAGTCGTACATACTTTGGCTTTAAGCTAGCAATCTCACAGAAAAATCGGTTTTCCTGCTGAACCGTTTGGGCAACAAAATCGGGATTGCAATAACAAAATACCAACAAGAAAGGAACACATTCCTGTAGTAATGAAAATTTCTTTGTCAATGGTTGGGGGTGCTACTCTTGACTGAAGTGATCTTATCTCGCGAATTAATTCTGCCAACGTCACCAGGACTCTTGGTAAACAGAATTCTTTCGTTACGTCTACTGTCATTTTTATCAACATTATTTCAATATTATCGACGTACACCCCTATCTAAACGAGGATCGACATATCCCTAGATGGAAAACTGACAATGGCACCTGTGTTCCTCAGGCTTAACGAACTCTCTCCATTTATCGGGCTAATTATCGCCTCGTCCTCTCTACCAGTCTTCCTTCCATTCGAGGATCGAATGCTTCCGATCGATGCCTCGAGATTAGCAGCCACATTTGGTCCGCGAAACGACCGGCAAACGAGACTTGCATATTCTCGTTGCGCGATGCGGCGCCGATATAGACACTGGGTCAACATACGCTTGCTCAGCGTTGTTTACCATTCCGACAATCGCTCATTAATTCCGCAGGTGGCTCGGACACCTCCGCAAGTCCCCGCGATCGCGCGGAATCGAACGATCGAGCGATCGAAGGCGACGCGAAGTGCGCGACGGAAAAATAAACCGTTCGGTTACCCCGCCAATCACCCACTTCCATTTTTCCCCCTCAGCTCTGTTTTCGCATTTTCATTTCCTGACGTCACGGTACACAAGAATTTCGCTGTTTTCGTCTGGCTCGCAGGCGCCGATAACGCGTCCGCGAGAGGAAGAAGGGTCGGTCGACGGGGGTGGAAAGAAATTCGTTAAGGAGTAGAGCGTGACACGAGAGCCACGAATCTCTTCGATAAGAGCATCGTACGCTCCTCGAGGAAAATTGTTCCAGGGACGGGTGTAGGTACCTGTTTGCCGCGAGACTGTTTTCTCGCGAAAGAGAGCTTCCTCGCTGTTTGCGAAGTTGGCAACTTTTATCGGGCTACTTAAAATAATAAACTAAAGTGTCACGAGTGGTTGCCCCATCATCAATCTTATCTATCGTTTGCGAAAAGTATTTTCGTCTTTCGCGCTTATCTTCCACGGAGTTTGAGTTCCTGGAAAAGCAGCCGTTCTCTCTCCGACCCTTCGAAATTCAGGAACTCTTCTCTCCCTCGCGCCTCCACCTACGCGATTAAAATTAGTACGGGACTCCTTCGTTAATTAATCGCTGGGCGTGTATTATCGTTACTAATAATAATACGTCGTAACGTTGTCGTGACAATAAGCCGCTCTCTCAGGTGTCGACGCGCCACCAGGCGTCGCGGCGCATCGGGTTCTAATTTTATCCGAGGAGGGTTTTAACCCCCTTAATCCCGTTACGTCGAATGCGACGACGCTTGTCTCCTCCGCGGACCGTCCTCTTAATCTTCCAGCGTTATTATGCCCTCGCGCCATTGTCACATGTATTATTATATTTGCAATTGCATTATTCCGTTCCCTTTCATTCTCAATGTCGTTCTCGATCTCGTCATCCTCTCGCGCGTAACGGTCAGTCGCAGTCTCATTCGCGTGATGCACCTGTTGCTCGCCCTCCTCCTTCTCTTTTTTAAGCCTCAAAGAAAAATTTCGTCCGTTAAGAGAACGAGCCACGACAGTGGGCCCTGTCGTGTGTTATCGTTCCGTTAACCATCTGTCGACGGCCGCGCTTTATTTAGCGGAGAAACGGGGGTCTCTCGATTAAGGAAATGTTCGTTTCCGCTTCGCCTACTCGCCTCGCTCTTTCAGCCTGGAACATCGGTGGAAGGTCTATCTACTCGCGTGGGAACTCGCGCGAGCATCAATTGTGCGATTTACTTTCCGTATATGTAAACTAATTGCCACTCACGCGCTCCCCTTCTCGGTGTACGGCTCTTTTGCACGCATCGTCATTTTTCTTTTCCTCGTTTCAAACCTAAGGAGGCATGGAAGCTTTCCGATTAGGAAAGGAGCTGGTTCGTCCAGTTTGGCGGAAGGTCGTTCTCGTTACGGAGGAATTCTCGATTTGCGAGACTGGATGAAAGGGTGGGTGGAATAGAGAGAAAGAGAAGGAGAGGATATCGAGTGGAAAAGAAGAAGAGAAAAATCGAGCCTCCACTACCCGGGCGAATACCCTTGCGCGGACGCCGCGCGTTGTAACACCGGCCGGTTGGATTGGCTCTCGCTTGTAAACCACGTAACAGCGCGCATAACCGCAATACGCAGGCACCACCACCGCCAGCTCCACCGCCGCCACTGCCACCGCCAAGATCACGTGCCAAAGAGGCAGGAAATCCTAGGCGAGTGGCTCGGAGAAAGCAGCCCTCCTCCTCCTCCTGATCTTCCTTCTTCTCCTCCTCCTCCTTCTCGCGCGTAACGCGAGCGCACGAGTTTCTAGCGCGGACCGTGTGCGTGCCGATTGCATGTGCACGCGCGTGAAACACGCGCAAGTGTCCACCGCTCGTCCCGTGGCACACGCGCCACCGGCCGCCTCTCGCCTCTTTTCCTTTCCTCGTTCCACGAGACCCGGGCACGCGCGAACACCAGCGACTCCTCCCGTGAAACTGAGACGCCTTTCCTTTTTTCTCTTCCACCCCTTCTTCCTTTTACCTCCCTTTGTTTTTGGCCCTCGCTTCCTTCCTCTTAACACGCTCTTCCCGGCGGTAAAGATTGTAGCGATGATGGTGGCTCTCTTACATGATTCTTCATGATGAGAGGAGAGTCTTCCTTTTAAAGTTTTCTTTATTTTATTGTCCTCTGGAAACAAAACTGGGGGCTTGATATTTTTGTTTTTAATCAGCCGCGATCTTTCGGCACGCGCACGTAAAACGTTCTTAATGGCTGTCTTATAGATTCTCTACTGTACCTGCCGTGACCGGAAATTACTCGAACTATTACGAGCCCTCTCGATGATAATGTCTCCGCGAAGATACGAGTCAGTGGCGTTCTCGAGATATGGATCTAAAAGTGTCGATCTCTATCTCGTCGCGAGGTTCACTCTCGTACTACAGGCTCGCGTCACCATCCATTGAGAGTCTTACGCTCGATATTACTCCGCGAATCCACACGTAGAGAGGATCGGAGGCTCATAATCGACGACGCGATCGGAGTCACATTCTTATTCATTCGCTTTTCCCCCTCGTCCAGTCTCGCTCGGGACGATTCCATTATGATTTTTTTTCCTTCCCCGCAACCGTGAGAACCTCGTTCGTTGCCGATCGCGGAGGACGAAGAGGGAGCGAGCGAGCCGCGTTTGGTCATCATTACTGAATCATCGACCTTCCACGGACGCTGCAAATTCTCCTCTTCTTGCTTTCTGCCCTTCCTCCGGGACTCCATTCTCTCCGTGGCGCGTTACTTTCCACGCGTTTTGTTTTCTGAAATTATTAATCGCCATTCGGAAAGACGAACGAGTGAAAGAAAGAGAATTATGCGAACCGCAAGTTCTCCGCTTAGGCAATGAGAACCTTGGAAATCTTCGGTCACGCGGAAACCGCAAGCACCGCGCGTTCTTTGTGCCCGAAATCTTTTTGCCTTTTTTCCAGAGCCGACCCGCACCCTCCTCGCGCGAGCTCACCCACGCGCGTCCCTCACCCACACGGACGCATTCTCATTGGATGAGCGCATCGTGGTGGTACGCCGCCGGTTACACACCACAGGCTGAATCATTCGGGCGGCCGCGATGAGAGCGACAAACGAGAAATCCGCAAGTGCACAATCGGAGGAGGGAGGAAGGAGGTGAAAAGAAGAAGGCGGTGGAGGGGTGGAGGGACCGGCCGATATCCTGGCTGGGGCGACAAAGGTGACCTTGAGGGTCGCCGATCGCGCTCGGCCACCGGTCGGTAGGGCAAGGCCCTCAAGGTCGCCTCTACCGCCTGCTTCACCACCACCAGTCCTCGTTGCGTCGTATATATTCGGTGCATCGCGTGGGCTTCCGAAGGAGAGTCTCCTTCTTTCCTCGCGAAGCCTCGAGGACGCGGTCGATCGCGAGAAATTACCTGTAGAAGGTCGGCCAATTTTTAGTTCGTCCGATTTTCGAGCGGATCTTACAAGTAACACTACCCAAGTGTCACTCACCGATCGGAATGAAACTTTGCACACTTATAAAGTATCGAAAAATATTGAACACGTATTTTTTTATTTTTCCCCAAAACGCTTTTTAACCCTTTAAATGTTGCAAATGTACAGCACTCTGGGTAAAGAATGCGTTGAGGCAAAGTAACTCTGATGATCACAAAACTCGGTATTCTAAGGTCTTTTGGGTTGCTAAATACGAATATGATACATTTCGAATAAGCCAGATAAGTGTGCCACACCTGTTGATTGGTGTTTTAAAAATGCTGGAATAGACTGTAATTTGTGCAGTAAAATTGCAGTAATTAAATGCGCTTAGTGTACAAAATCTCTCTGCATACAGCACTTTTTTTGCAATACAGGACGGAAACTTGCCACATTATTGCCATATATATGTGAAATAATCATTTTTCTTGTTCAGGTTATTTTTCTTTCCTACTAGATTTGATCTTGCGTTTGATGGCCACATTGACTAAATTATTTCCTGTATACATCGACGTACAGCATATCTTGCCTTTGTTGGTTGTGTAGACTTTCAATCTTGTCTTCATTGGTTGGATGAATTCTCACAATCAGTATCCTAAATTTAGAATTTTAATATCGTAATGGGTTTTAACGACCCCAAAAATCTTATAATACCGAGTTTCGTGAAAATATGTTGATTTTTCGAAATTGGTGTCCGCCATATTGGGCTCGCCAGTTTAAATGTTTAAATTTTGATATCATATTCGGATTTAGCAACGCAAAAAACCTTAGAATACCGAGTTTTGTGATCATCAGAGTTACTTTGCCTCAACGCATTCTGTACCCAGTGCAGTTTGTTTGAAACATTTAAAGGGTTTAAAAGCGTTTTGGGGAAAAATAAAAAAATACGTGTTCAATATTTTTCGATACTTTATAAGTGTGCAAAGTTTCATTCCGATCGGTGAGTGACACTTGGGTAGTGTTACTTGTTAGTCGAACGATTTAAGATCCTCGAGGTATGTAGCATTCTATCGTGAAGCACGAGTATTGGACAAATTAAGCGTTGCAAAGTGGCATGACACCTGACGATGTATGGCAATTTTGACAGTAAGGTGCGGAGGGTAATCGATATAGATCGATGGAGAGAGTTGAGGTGCAAGGAGAACGATGAAAGGAACAACGACGACGAGACAAAGCCCATATCTCTGTTAAGGTCGGTTTCTTTACTTTTCCAATTCGTATCGATACTGGTATTTGCAATAAAATGCGTATTACGACCCTATTACTACCCTATTGCAGAAGAAACTAGATAGGTAGGTATTCGTGTAAATCTGAGAATAAGCAGACATGAAGAGGGCAGCGTTTTCATTCGTCCAATAAAAAAACGAAATCGCCAGGTTTCTCGATAACGATGACGCCCGCGAGCTTATCGATTTCGCGTCGCGCAATGCAGTCTTGCCGATCGATTGCACAACGACACGTCGGTCTAATCTCTGGTAATCGGTGATCAGGGAGCTCGTTGCAAGTGAAAATACGCGTGTTTATTTTCTCCCCTTTTCTCTCTCGATCCTCCTGCGATACTTGCGAAATCGCGTGCGAAGAGATTCTCTACGTCAGCGCGGACGGGGTGACGCGACGCCGCAAATAAATCGGCCGAAGGTTACGCGGGCTGTTTCACCTTTGCTCGATTTTCCAGTCGGGCTTCGGATCTCGTCTTCCTTTAAGTTGTAACTAAAATTCATTTCTACGCTGAGCTAGGATCCAACGTCATTAGCACCCTCTGTCCCTGTAACCCCTTGACCTGCGCGCCACCACCACCGCCCATGACCTCGTAGCTTTACTTCGCGTCAGAGAAACACCCCGCACTTGCCGTCTCCGTCACGAACGGCTCATCGAAATTTTCAGCCGCCGGTCGAGCCGTTTCGTGTTGGTATTTATAGAAGCATCGGGTGGAGGCTTGCCTGGAAAAGGGCAGGTCGTGGTGGAAAATTCAACGGAACGTGGAAAATTCGTCCGGCGCTCTCTCTCTCCTCGTTCCGCAGGAATCGGTGGAATTTGGGCCAGCGCGGGTGTCGGGCCGAGGGTGCTGGATGAGAAGAGTCGACCGCGTTCGAGGTCGCTCCTCGTTACGTAACGATGAATATTAACCGCTATTATTTACGATGGCATTCTCTGGTACCGGGCCAGAAGCCATGCTCTCGCGTGTATCTCGAAATAATCGCGAGTGGATGAACGACGAGTGTTACGAGGATGGGTCTAGCAACAAAGTGCAACGGCGCCTTTCCATCGTCCCCTGTCACTCGTCACCTCTGTTGAGCATCGAGCTGAATTATGAGTCGCGAGTTTGCTCCAATATTCGCGGAATTGTGAGATTTTTTGGACGGAGGAGACCAAGAGGTTTCGATGAAGAAGCGGAAATTAGAAGAGAATTATTCGCCGGAAGTGTCGTTGAAGCTGGAATAAAAGAGGGAATTAAATTTCTGTTACGGACAACAGTTCGCCGAAGTGAACCCAAAAGAATAACCCATCGATCGATTCGTCGAATAAGACGCGATAAGTACAACCCCACTGTCCAATTAAAAGAAATTAAATCCCATGCGCAATTTTCTTCTTCTCAAAATGGAAACGTCGAATTCAATGTACTCGATCGTGTACACGCGATAAATCAGCGAGAACTGGAGAAATTCAATTCTCGTCCGAGAGGATTCGTAAAGTGTCCAAGGGAAAAGAAAAAATTGGAAAAAATCTCGAACGAGAGGAAGACGAGAAGACGAAAAGAAGAATCTAACCTTCCATATGTCGAAATGTGCACCGGTGCACTATCGAGGGTGCACCATCGAGAATACAATCTGTGGAAGGGAGGAAAAAATGGGGAAAGAAGTAGGGGAGGACTCTCCGTCGGACAATGGGCCGATAATCGTTCGATCGACGAAATATCGGGGTCACGGGGCTAAAAACGCCCTCTCTTTTTCCTCCCCACCTGAAATAAATCCCAATCGATTGCTCCACCTCCACCTCTCGCTCCTTTTGCTCGATTGAATGCCCCTGGTAACGGGAGCTAAGGGAGAGGTGGTGTGTTCTGTCGAGGGAGGTGAAGAAAGATCGAAGAAAAATCGACAAACGGAAGGGGAGGAAAACGGAGAAGGAGAAAAGGAATCCGTGGACGCATCCTATCGGTTTCCTGTCTCGCGCACCCTTCGATCGCATCGAGCAGCCACCCCCACGATTGGCCGCCTCAGTCGAGAGCCTTTGTGCTCATTGTGCACCCGCCCATAACTGTACCCTGCAGGCACCTCGTGCGCGCATTGTGCGGCTCCTTGCTGTATGCTGCGTGCGCGCGCGTGTACGCGCGAAGGAGCACGCGGCAAAGTGTCACCGTTACACATCTCTTTACGAGATGCAAAGTATAATCGTGGGCTTTCGTGGCCCGCGCGCGCGTGCGCTCCGATCGTTCCTCGCGATGTAACGTCTCGCGTTACGATTTCGTGTTCCTCGTGACGCGAGTGTAACGGTGGTAACGGGTCTTTACCGAATCGGTTTACGAAACGGGATCGAGTGGGCCCGCGCGCCCGCGATAATGCGCCTCCTCCTTCTCCTCATCCTCTCGGGAGGCCCGCGCGATCGATGGATGCGCCGATTGAATTCATTGTCCGGAGAATTCGGCCCTGTCCTCCGAGCGGGTACCGTTACCTCTTTACATTCGTTACTTCCGACTATGATTTTATTTGCGGCTCCAGAGGTGGGTATTATTCAGGTGGCGAATCTTTTCTTTTCTTCTTCCTCTAAAGTAGCCACGTCCAGGTGGCACAGAGATGTAACATAGACACAAATCAAGTTTTAATTTTATCAAAGTACCTTCTAATGTAGTTTTCTCATGAGTATGGTCCGGAGACGAGCTCTCAGGGTTAATACCCTCGAAGATTGTAGGACTCCGTCGGACTTAGTTTTTTTTCGAGTGGACTAATAAATGGATTAATTTTCTGTCCGGACAGTCAACTTCTACGCGCCATTGAGGTTTACTCGGCCGCCCTGGGTATTTATGCCTAATTTCTTTGGCCTCGGGTTAGGACACGTTGATTCGAGTACTAGAGGGTGCAATATTGGTAATAACTAGGCCGTTGGCTCAGACTTAAATCTATTTAATGTAAGACGTTCGTCTGTACGTGTTAACGTTCTATCCGAGGCGTTGAGGCGTGTTTAATTTACGTCCGTACCCTATACCTTGTATCTCCTATTCTTCTCTCTTTTTTTTTCTTGAACCGTTATTACTGTTACTCGTATCAGCACAGAGCTTGCCCCGTTTAATAAATAAACCAATAAAAATTCCAAACAGCGTATTCTACCGAATAGCATATCGTCACTTTTATCACGACATTCTTCGCCTCCAGTGAACAAATTCCCGTGTAAGACAACAAATTATAACCTTCGAGAAATTTCTTACGGTACCTCGTACCACATCGCGCGCCCATTCGTATACGTTCGATTCATACGCGCAAGGTGGCGGAGGGGGAGGAGAGACTGAGTTTAAAAATGATTTAAAGGCCGTCAGTCTTCTTGTAGAAACGCTTTGCGGTTTCGTCCATGCTCGTTCGTCCGTCGAATTCGTTTCTCTTGGCCTTCGTTTCGAGAAAAAAAAAATAAAAGAAATTTCGCTCACCTCATGCGCTCAGGAGACGAATGCATTCGACGACGTTACGAGCAAGGGATTGGTCGAAAGGAATTTCACATTCCCTGGGATCCCCCGAGCGACTGGATCCAATGGTGCTCTGATACCTGGAACAAAATTCGTCGATGTTAATGCTTAGTCAACCACGTGCTTCACATCGTCTTTCACCGCCCCTGGGCAAGCTAGACTGTGCAGGGTCTTCCGCACATTTTTTTTTAGTACACTGCTAAATTAACCCCCCTAAATCGGTGGATTTTATTATAAACTGTATTTTATAAAAGCAGAAGACGTCCGCAATTAGTTGCAAACAGCTGCAGGTAAATAATAACTGATAATAACAGAGAAAGGAAAACGCGTTGCTAAATTCAAAGTGGGAGATCTCCCCGATTGGTCATGCAGAGTCTTACTTTAAAATGGGGAGATCTCCCCATTCGGTTGGCTAATTGTTAATACAAATAAAACAAACTCGAGCCAAGTTACACGAGAGCGTGTCACAATTTTTAATACGCCACGATTTTACTCCATCGCGAATATTCACTCGAAAATTGCTTCGTTATTAAATTCGTCATTCTCCTCGTTGGTTGGATGATTCTCACGCGATGTTCTCGCGTCACGCGAATGCCGTGTATCCCTCGTCCGTAATCTTCGTTTACGCAATTTACACGTCGCCGGTGCTGCTGAATCACCGCCCCTGGATATAATCTCTAGGAAATCAGCCGATAGTCGGAACGGTCATTGCGAAATTATTCGATCGGTCCTTCGTCATTCGTTGAATCGCCTGGTCAATGAGGAAGGAAGAGGAGCGCGCTCGATGCGATGAAAAAAAAGATGCTTCGAAAGAGAATTTCTCGGCAATCTATCCCTTTCGTTCTTATTACGAGGGTAGCGCGAAGGCGTTAAGGAGCTTCGTCACGAGGATGCAAAGGATCCTAGAGAAGGAAGAGAACGAGGAAAAGGAGAAGGACGAGAAGAAACGAAGCCGGAGGGCTCCTTCAGCGGAGAGTAAGACGAGACGCCGACGCGCCGCCGCCGCCCGCGTAAGTGTGTCGTGGTGAAGCGGTACACGCGACGGATCCTCTGTCATAATATGTAGTTTCACAATGGCGGCTATCGAGGGCAGAACACCGTTAGCCTCTTGGTTGCTGGTACCGCGTTACCCACAGCCGGCCGGCCGGCTGCAAGAAATCGTTTCGTCTCGGCCCGATCGCTCGGCCGTCGATCGCTACGTCACGACGAAGGCCTCGTGACGTTGTCGAGGAAGGAGAAGGAAGGAGGAAGAGGAAAAAGGAGGCGGAGACGTTGCGTAGGGACCGTTCGAAACACGTAGGAGGAAAGATTCACGAAGGATCGATTAATCGTGGTATTAAAGGAGGATGAATTTTCGACGATCCGTTAGGAGATCATTGGATAGAGATTTAGAAGGAAGGAGTGGAGGAACGGTTGGTGGTGCAAAGAGGATCGCTTTAGTCTCGATTCCCTTTCAACGACTTCCGGAGCGGGTGCTCCTCCTCGAGGAAGTAGGTCGTGTCGAGGAGAATCGCTTCTCCATTGAAAATTCCCCGTTAACGAGGCTCTGACCGTGGCTTCGATCGTGCCTCGATGGGATTCGATTAGTGGCACGCGCACCGATTCCTAAAATGATTTAATGTCCACTCGGACGCTCGTGAAAGTATTCCGTGCTCCAAAGCGAAGAGAGCCGAAATAACCTAGGCTTCTTTCTCGACCTTTTAAATTATTCTATATGTTCCTCTTTATGCGGAGATTCACGAACGAAAGATTGACAAGATTCTTCTTTCGACATCGTTGAGATAAATTCGGGCGCCGGAACTGTCGATCCGGAACTGTCCTCGCAGAAGGGGAAGGACGAGAGTGACGATTGAACGTTCGGTTAGTTCGCGATCGCTTGGAAGCACCGCAGGGCGCTCGAGAACGCGACATTATCAAAATTCCTTCCAACGCACACGCATTTAAGGTTAACGACATTGTCGCTCGCGCATGGGAGGAGAAAGAGGAAGAGGAGAAAGAGGAGACCATTCTGGACACATGCAGGATGTCCGCAACGAGATAGGAACCGTCGCCGCTCGTATCCTGGCCGGCTTCTCGAGCCGTCCAGACCGTCGGGGTTCCTAATCTGGGGAAAAATCATCCTCCCCATTTTTTTCCACTTCCATCCTCCTTCCTCTCCGACAGTTTTCCAGCTGGCTGCCAGCAGATAACGCCCTACGAGACGTCACCGGAACAGCGGAAACCTTGAAGCTCGACGACTGAAGTCGTTCGATGGATTCTTTCCTTGATTCACGGAGGAAGGAAACGAAGCTCGGAATTACGTAGAAATTGGAGAGGCCGGAGAGAAAGAATCGCGACCTACGATCAAATCGTGTCGTTCACCCTGCGCGCGCTGATTCAGAGAGGGCGACGAGTGAGTCACGTATCCGGTGAAGTAATCGTCAGCCAGCGAAATCTCGCGTAGAAGCGCGAGCGAAGAAAAAAATTCGGAGCATTCGCGCGGATACAAGCGTAAACAGAGTGTCGTGGAAATTGTGGCGGGCAGAATGAAACGCGATGACAGGATAGTTCGCGGTCGATCAACGACCCGCGACCGTGTGTCCTCTTGGAAAGAAAACGCTGATCATGCTTTCGGGGAAAGGTCAATGGAATAGAAAGTGTCGACACTGTTACGCGACGTTCCAATTCGATGGCCGAAAGAAGCGAATCGTCATCGGTGTTTCGAAGAAAATTAAGGGAGGTCATTTGTTCAAGATCCTCGAACGATCTCTTCGACTTCCTCTCTACACCTGTTTCTTCGAAACGAAAAAGAACGCATTCAATTCCGAGAGTTTTGAGAGAGTACGCGAAGAAGAATTCCGAAAGACCACGCAATTTGCGTGTCCGCCCAAACGAGCTAACCGGGCCAGAGAAAGTGGGCGATGAACCCGAGAGTCCCTTGACGTCCAATCGGTTACGCATTACGCTACTTAACACACTTACGTTTCCGCTGGGAGTCGCGCGCACGCGGACTCGCACGCGCGCGACCTTCCGCCTCGAATTATTCGTCCAAGGGCCACTCGAACGTTCCATTTTCTTTTTCACGATGTATACGAAACGACGCCGCTCGTTAGACTGTATCTTCTTCGCTTCCTTTGTCGTGCTAATTTTCTCCTTGTCCTCCTCCTCGAGGACGTTTACTTAATTCTCGATATCGAAGTTATTCGACGAGACGAGAGACCGAACGCAAAGGGCGCGCGTTTTGATTGGTCCCAACGCGGACGTCCTTGTTTAATAATGAAGCGCCGCAAGGATATTCCATCCTTTGCTACCCGGGGCTTCTTTAATAAACTCGATCTTCACCGGTAAACCAATATCGTTGGTTTTCAATTTATAATTGATCTATCGGATGCAACCAGTGAGAATTTATCTCGCGGTGAGATTCACCTAATGCTTTCGGAGTCCGCGGTGCTCGAAGGAGACCCTTAACGATTTCAAGGACTACCGGCCGCCGTTCTTAGTGCTCGGATACAGGCTCGGTAACGTTTGCTCGACTTGTTTTCTCGTCGTGCCGAAAAAGTGGTAACTCGGGCAATGCGCACCCTGACTGCGATGCACGCGTTCACGTGCATCGACGAAGGCTGAAGTGCATCACGAGCGTGGGCTTCTATTTCTGTCCCGACACCCTCTTTCCTGTTGCGAGGAGAGGAGAGCCAGGGTCCCTTCCTCCCTCTGGCGCCTCTCATCCGTCCTCTCCTCTCTCTTTCTCTTTTCCTTTCGCTTTCTCTCACTCGCTCGCACTCGCAGCGAGTCTCGCGTCCCTCGGATCCTCCGACAACGGTGGGTGTCGTCCGTCTCCCTTCTTCCGTTACGCCTGCCGTTTTCTGTCTGGTTATATCTCGTGTCGCTGGTCCGCCACTGCTACGTTCCTCGTTTGCTCGTGCCAGCAACGATCTCCTCCCTCCCGGCCACCGCCATAACCTTCCTCAATGGATTGTTAAATAAGCTGTCCCGCTCGAGGACAAAGAATGCCCCGCGCGTACACCTTTTCTCCTTTATCGCTCTTAGTTTTTAGGCACGACCGTAAAGGGAGTGACTTATTTGGCTACTCGATCGTTAGCTTTTGACTCAATCCAATGAATAGAAATGAGCGTAAGAACGACATTGTGCGTGCGTTTTTTGGCGTAAGGAGCAAGCGAGCATCGACCAGGAAGTGTTTTCCAAGAGTGGAAAAAATTCCACGGCCTCCGACTAACTTTGCGGTGACACGCGGAAGTTTTAGCCACCGCCACCTCGCAGGCTCCTGGAAAATTTCGTTTCGACGCGCTCTCGCTCGCCGGACTCTCCACGTCGGCCTTTCCCGCGCGCCTTTTGCTTCCTCTCTTTTGCCTATGGGCGACACTCTCGCAGTTCGATGGCAAACGAAACGCTCACGTCTTTGCAATTAACGTCACTGACGACGCAACAACAATGCAGGAAGTCTCCCCGTGCGCTTTCTCGCCGTGTTACCATTTCACTTCGACGCGCTGGAATGCGAGAGGGGATTGAAAAATGTTGCACGATCGATGGAACATTTGTTTATCCTCCAGCGCTCGCACCTGTGATGGATTCGGGAAATCAGTAATTAGAAGAATTCTGGAACTTCCATTTCTGGGCCCAGAATCTGACCGTAGTTGCCTCGCGTGCCAGATGGATGAGTCCAAGTGCAGTGAGTCACGAGAATGGGGTCGCGGAGTTATGGACGGTGGAAAAAAAGATGAAGAAATAAAAACTTGTTGACTCTCTCCATGCGGCAACGATATTTCGCGCGTGCGCACGCTCTTCGCCTCGCGAGATAATTTCCAAGCGGATTGTTGGCAGTGGAAAGCAATTACGAAGTGGCGCAGGATTGTTAGCGAATTAAATTAAATAATAATCGTTCGCTTAGGCCAGGTCCATTAGGATTTTCCTCCCGTAACGGGAATGGGAGACGAAAATAGGCGAGTGTCACGCGCGCCAATAATTCCGCGCTTTACGGCTCGCCGTGCTCTCGAGTACCGTTTTTCCAATAATTATTGCATCGCTTTATGCGTAGTTTCGCGCACGCATGCCAACTTTACGAGCCAGTATAACTCATAGCGGGCGTACGTGTGCGTTTTACGGCCGACTATAAATTCGTTCGCTAATCGTTCGGTGTGCCGCCGCCACCGCTCGCAACGCCTCGTCGCGTCGCTATTGTCACCGACGACTTTGTCTATGTTCCATCCATTGGAATTAGGATTAGAATTTGCCTTTCTCCTTCTCGTGAAACGTGGGATTCCACTGTCCGTTCGCGTAACGTCGTTATTTACCGCGCAGCTGCGGATCAAACGAAAAAGAAAACTTTTCTCAGAGGGAAAACGATTCTGGAAGGATTCTTAGGAGGGTTTTGCTTTTGGATCGAAGGAATTAACGAAAGAAAGTCCCGATTAAATAGTATCTGATAAGAGAACGGCGGCTGGTAGTCCTTTTGGATTTTCTTGAAATGCAGCTCCAGTTAGTCTCCGGAAGGAGATGATTACTCGTTCACACGTTGGAAACGAACAATTCTGCGCACATGTCAACAGTATTTAAGGATGAGTGAAGAAATTGGCGATTTCCTCTGTTCAATTTGTTTGCTTGCACGAGAGCAGCGGGGATTCTATTCGTTTCTGGAATTTTCAAGACAAAACGGGCGACCAAATGCGAAACGGAGCTTGCCTCTTGTAATTTGAATGGCACCATTTTCGTGGGTTCATTGGCCATCGATATTTTAACGATCGAACGCGAGCTGTGATGGCCTGTCTACGAGTAGTGAGCGACAGCTTGGCCCGTTTTCGAGGTTAAATTATAAAATTGTGTCGTCTAAAAAATCGTGCTCCGCTCACTCGTGCGCGCGCACCGAAGCGTTGCGAAGGAATTGCCCAGAACGTTCTGGGGATTTGGGAAGGAAAAAATCGTCATCGTGGGACGCGCACACGATTTTGCACAGACAATACACACGCGAGGCGTTCACGGGCGCTGAGTGACTTTGTTTCCGCGCGTACTTTCCAGCTTTACACGTAATGCGCTTCGTGGAACGGGATCAGGGCCGCGAGTGGGGCTATAGGCATCCCGTGATCCGAAATTTTCTGAACGATCGTAACGCATGCACGAATACGATATCTATCGGCTGCGTGAGAACTGGCGAGCCGCTCGCGAAAGGAAAACCGCTCGGGACGTTACGTTCGAGGAAAAGACAATAATTGAGGACTAATTAGGATTGCGCCGGAATGACACGGCAGCGATCGGTGACGCTCGCGAGGGCAATTTGCTGCTTTCCTAACCAATTTTCCCTCCATTACCAAACTAATACACTGTTTCCAATCCGTGCTTTCACCCGTCATTAACCCGTGTCAGCAATTCGCAGGAATCGCGGAGAAAGTTCGGTGGGTCGAGTGAAAAAAATCGAGTGTGACTTCTTGAATTCTTTTTTCCTGCCCCTCCCGACGCTCCAATTCTTTCCTCGGCGTGGAATTTCTTGCTTCTTGAAAAATAAGCGGCACGTGTGCGCTCACTTGGCGCGGATTATCCACGCGGTCGGTGTTTTTCCTTCGTCGTTCCAGCATATGGAAAGAGTATAACCCGGCTCGGGGCTCGAAGCGGGAGCGCGATGTCACGGGCCACGTTCAAGTTTCAAGTACGTGTAACGCGGCACTCGCCGTTCCGCTTTCTTACCCTTCCGGGTCATTCCCACCTCCCGCTTGCAGCTGCAGTTTCTAGAGCAACGCGACGCACACCGTTCGCCATTCGCAATGTGGGAGGAATGAGGGTGGGGCCACGCGCTAGAGAGTCCATTCCGCAGTTATTAGATTCCCGTATGCGATCGTAGGTGAAAAACTTCTTCAACCTTAGAGAATCGGTAAGAAGAATCGATCGCGTAACCTGCTCTTTCACTTTTCATTCTCTCTTTTTCCACCAAGTGGAACTCCTTGGCGGATGCAATTTTCCGCCGAGAAGATTTCAGGGTCTCCCTCCCGCTTCTCTTCCTTTCTCTTCTCTCCTTCTCTCCTTCCTTCGATTCTCACTCTACCTCTCCCTCTCTAGCCGAATCGCGAGTCGTTTCAGCGACAGTGTCACGCGCAGGTAATCGGAGAAAGTCGTTGACCCCTTTAGGACCGCGTAACTCGAGGAACGCACGAAAGGCCGTGCACTTGCGACAGCGAGAGCCAAGAGGGAGAGGGGTTGGGCTTGCATCGACGAAAAATCTTGCGGACTCGGCGGAAGCGAACGTCGCCGTCCATCGACCCTCACGGTTCTTGCGTTTGTCGCGTGGAATTGACCTGGTACGTCGTTTCGATCGAGAATTAAAGGTGACTCTAGATCCACGAAAAAGAATTATTTCTCGATTATTAACAGATTAACGGAGAATTCTCCAAGAGGCGACAATAAATTTCCATTAGCAAGGTGTCTCCTCGTGCGCATCGAATCGTCCACGCGGGAAGGATGAAACGTTTCTGTAGGATCGTATTTTAATTCGTGACTTTTTAAAGGGCCTAAGCGTACGCGGTTCCTAGGAGAATAAAAAAAGAAAGATACAAGTGTAGTTTGCCAGGACGAGGTGAAGCGGAGAGGGAGAAGGGTGGCGCGAAATTAACGAGCGTTAGATCGCGACCGATACCGAGACTCGACGCCCGAGTATCGAATTAGCACACAATATCAGGATACGTAAAAAACGGGGAAAAGAATCGCGGAGGAATCGGGAGCGCGAAGGTGAAGGGGATAAGAAAACGAGAAAAGAAGAGGGTAAGCGAGAAAGAGAGGAGACTGCGAAAACGGCGTGCTCGTTCTGACAAGAGTCCGTGAAAAATTTGCGGACGATTCCTGCTAATCACTGCGCATCGCCTACGAGAGAGGATAACTTCCTAGATGGGGGAAAAACGAAAGATCCCTATCGAGAATTTCACTTGGCCGGATCTCGCTTCGAAAGATCGCGCTGGGTGCCAGGAGAGAAGTAATCGGCGCGGAACGGGGACTCGACATTGGCCAGATAAGGATTTAAATGGAGTTGTAAAAGAAAAATTCATAAAAAAATCCTCTTCGGTCCCCTGAAACGTTAATTATTCCTCGAATAAATGCCCGGAAATTTTTTAATGGGAATCATCGCAATTCCGCGAACGTGAAATGCCTCGATGCTAGGCTCGCGCATGCGCGGACTCTGTAAGACATGGATGTTATGCATATCCGGTGCTGATCACTTCCGATACGATGGATTTACGTAGAAGAATGGTGGAGGGCGAGGAATTCGTTCGAGCCACTTCTCCAATCCCATCCTCTTCTTCTCTCCTCAGTTCTTTTCCTCTCAACCCCTTCCCCCCCCCCCCCCCCCCCCCCCGTCTGTTTCTTCTACTCTCCACCGCGTCCCTTCTCCGTGTTACGGAACGTTAACCAGTTATGAAATGCGCTTATAAGGGGAGCGAAGTTGCTTTCTCGAGGCTCTCTCGCGGCCGGTCCCCTCCTCCTCCTCCTCTTTCTCTATCCGAAGAAAGTTCCGCGGCAAGTGCATTCGAACATTCGAAAGTTCTCTGCCACCGTGCCGATAGGCCCCCTCCTCATCCTCCTCGTCCTCCTTCTTTCCCTCCCACTTTATTCTCCTGCTCCAGGCGATGTTCTCGAATCGTCGGACACGAGATCGGTGCGAATCTTCCGTTCGATTTGTCACGAGCCGAGAGAAATGTTCTCGTTTACAAAGACCGACGCCAAGTGCCTATAGGCAATGTGCTCAAGTCTTTAGTCGCCAAAATTTTGGAACTAAACTTGATTTTTCTGACGGATCTCTCCCTCCTCATTACTGAAATATACATTATTAGAGTGCGCAGCGCATGGTGACGGAGCAAATCGATCCAAAAGTTTTCGCATGCGAATTCTTCTTATCAATTGGCAATTTTTTGATCGATTTTCTCTGCAACCATGCGCTGCACACTCTAACGATGTATATTGTTGGAATCAGAAAGGTGAGCTTTTTCAGAAAAATCATTCAAGGTTCATTCAAAAGTTTTGTCGACACAACCCTTGGGCATCCTTGTCCTTAGTCTTTGTCAATTACATTATCCCCTTCGGGCGCTTGTTCTTTTAAACCAACTGCTTTGTCTTCTGTCTCTTCTTCGACTTGGAAGCGCGGTGGGGTAAGGAACGAAAGAAAACAGTGAGAAAGAAAAAAAAGAAGGCGTCGAAGTGAAAGACGGCGCTATCCCCGATATAAGGAAGCAATTTCATCGCTCCGCGTTTTCACCACTCGCCATCCGGATGTAACGTGCATCGTGCACCACCACTGCGAGGAAGAGCGGAAGGCAGCGACAGGTAACAAGTAGAAGAGGAAGTAGGAGTGAGGGAGGAAGTTAGGGGTGGATCGCAGGTCCACGCGTCAGCGCCGTAGCAACATTATACGCCCATGGTTTCCGGCTCGTTTAATTTCCACTTGTTAACCGCACCGCAACTCCTCCACGTTTTTCCCTACCTCTCCTTCATTTTTCATCATTTGCTCGGCGAATTACCGAGGTTAATTAAGTTAGCGCGGAGCTGGCCGACGAACGGAAAGGAAAAAAGCTTCGGTGGAGCGAACGTCGAAACGGCGATGCGCTTTAGCGCTTCGATAATGAATGGAAAAAAACAACAAAGATAAAAGGAAAGCTGCGGAGGTTGGCTCCGCGGCCTAGTGATAATCGAAATTTCGACCTACTCGCGGAATTGAACGAAGTAAATCTTTTTACTGTAAACATTCTCCAGTGATATTTTTGGCTAGTGTTGCACGAATCTAAGGAATTGACGAACCCTTTAACATTGGTATACTCGACATAAAGATCAAAAAAATTACGCACGTTGTATCGTTCCACGAGTAAATTGTAACTTTTTTCCCCGAAGAAGAGCAAATAAAAAATCAATGGGCTGCACTGAAGAGTAATTAAGCAGGCTGAAAAAGTTGTTCGTAACGAAATTAAACAGTCAAAGGGTTAATTATTACACATCGTCCTTCTTCTAAGAAACTCCGCTATTTCCTCTAGGCGTAATCGATACATTTTACGGGCTCGCACTCTCGCCGGCATATTTCAGCTGTCGGTCGTTGCTTCGCGGAGAAAAGCGAGCAGACGGATTTCTCATTGCTACGGGCACGACGACGGCGCGTAGAATAAGCACCACCACCACCACAGGCCATCGGCCAGGACATTGGCCTTCCACGCGGCGCCCCACGGTTCCGAGTTGCACGTTTACGTAACTCATTCCATCACTGGCTCGCGCGCATGCGCCCACCCTGCACTTTTCTCTCATTTCATATCGGTGATCTTTTGGCGACTTCGACCGAGGGGACAGTGCGCGATGGTTACGCGCTCCTTTTAATCGGAAACGGACGCGGCAAATTCTCTCTCCGGAGCACGTAAAAGCATCTCCCCCTTTCTCGTGGAACCTTCCACGCCGTTTTCTCTCTCTTTCCTCTTCCTGCGCGATCCGAGCGTAACTTTTATATAAAAAGCAGGCACGCGCGTTACGCGAGTCCGCGTAAGTCACGCGCACCCGCGTGCTGAAAGAGGGGCGCGGGGCTGCAGGTGGAATTAGAAATTAGAATGCGCGGTGCAGGTGGATGGCCACTTTCTTCGCCGACGAGTAGGGGAGGGTAAGCCGTCAGCGTAATTTCCAATCACGACCGAGGAGGATTCTCCGAGGAATGAATCGTTTACGATGCACTTACAATCGTCACGGAATTTTTGCAGCAACAGAAATTCGTCCGATCGTCGCAGAAATTTTTCCAATGAGCGAACGAAAGCGTGCCCGCGACTGAAACGCGTAATACACGCTCGATGTAATGTGCTTTACGCGCGGTGTGACTACGCAAGCGAAACGTAACGTGCTCTATGATCCGCTCGTAATAGCGAGCGAGCCGACGATTGCCACCTGTGGCACGGGCTACGCCTCCGCAACGCATTGCGCGCGTAACACGTTCTACGCACGGATTCGACGCTGCAAGCGTATCTCGAATAAGGTCGCATACTTGTCGGACTTTTCGCAAAGGATACTTTTTTTCCACGTGGAAAAGGACACACGCAGGCGCGATGTCTCGCAAAGCTGAGAAACGTCGCGAAACGCGGCCCATGTTTCCCGGTAATATCAGCCAGTCGTAAAGAGCGGATCGAACTTTATTCGATTACGACACCGAATCGCAACAGGCCCCGCGCGTAGCGCAGAAATGCTAATGAGAGTCAGCGGCCGACGCGCCACGCGTTTTCCAATCGTTCGCGCCGTCGCCTTCGCGGCTTTGTTCACGCCGCGACTCTTACGTTGACTCCCGCCCGGTGTCAACAACCCAGCAGGATGTGCGAGGTGCACATTGCCCGAACAACCCTTTCTTCCACGGATCTAGAGGGGTGGATGTCCGAGGAAAATTTTCGCTTGCCACGAAGGACAACCGAATCGAACGAGGAATCAGATTCGCAGGTGAATCCGCGTAAAGATAAAAACGCACTGTACATATCTATCGAAGAACGGCAGCATCTGAAAAATTTGGTCCGATAAAATATGCACCCCTATGGGGTTGTTCCTCATTTTTTTAAGCAATTGCATAATTCTGTTGGGTATACTTTTATCGTTATAGAAATAATAAGTCACTCCCTTTACGGTCGTGCCTAAAAATCAATATCTAGAGAAAACTGTAGGGTTGAATAAGGAGAGCCTTCTCGTTCGCTGGATTCCAATGAAGACTCCTTTTGAAAAAAATTTCTGAGTTAAATCGGCCACATGAAGTGTCATGCTCACCGCGCCACCACCGCCACTTTACGCGGCTGAGGTGTCGCGCCGGGGACCGTGCTGAGATCTCGGAGTGCCGGTACCACCACGGGGGCTCTCGAGAAAGTGGGTCGCAGAAAGCAAGGCCACTGACACTGGCCGCAGTCGCGAGAGAGTCGGCACACCTCTCTGTCTCACTTCTCTCCACTGTGTGTCTGCGCGTGTGGGTGTGGGTCCCCACCCCTTTCTCGTCTTTCACTTCTTTCACCACCCCACTCACTCTTTCACGGATTCTCTCATTTTACGTATACCTGCACGATTCTCTCAATCTCCACATTCTCTTCGTCCTTCTCCTTTTCTCCGTGCTCTCTTCTCGTTCGCTTCTCGAATCTCGTTACGCTTGCGACAGTCGATCGCGATTAGTTCTGTAATATTTGCCGGTGAAAATGCGCTCGAGAAGGAAGAGCTGCGCGTGCACTCATCCACGTCGGGGCGTTATGTCACGGACAGGTAAGCCGCTGAAGCGTCTAAAGGAGACGTTTCGGAAAGAGAGAGAGAGAGAGAGAAGGGGTTGAGATTCTTCTTCTTCTTCTTCTTCCGGGGACAGGTTCACCAGGATCAATGTTATTATCTCGAGGTTGACATTCGCGGTTTGCATAATGAATTTAGGGGAAGGAGTTTGATAATCGAAAGAGGAGCGCGTCGCATGGAGCGAAGGTTTGTAGCAAGGCCTGCAGAACAAAAGAAATGAGGAAGACGGAGAGAGAAAAGAGAATTAGTTCGCCTTCTGGACTTCGTTCGAGAGGTCAACGACCCCGCGAGTTCGCCGGAAATCGGCGAAGACGCGTTGGGCGCCGCTGACTCTCACTCGAGAGAGTTTCATGAACCACCTCACTCCTCGTCTTCCTCCCTCTTCACCTCCTCCTCGTTCCGGCCTCGCTGATGCGCTCCTGCCACCACCTACCGTTCCGCCTTTCCAGCGTGCGGTGACTTTCGGGTCGGACTCTGTCAATGCCGAATTCCATGGGTCAACGGACCACTTCCGACTTTCTTGCTCGGCCAACCCCGAGGCCCGACACGTACCACGTCATCCCCTCTTCTTTTTCTTCGCCAGTGGTTGCGTCAGGCCTGCAACCTGAGCTTTACGAACTAGCGAGCGATTCGCGTTAACGTGCGCGCGAATCCTTCCGCGGAAATTTCAATCGTAGGATTCCATCGTTGGATTTCGTAACCCGAGTTGGGCCCGTAACTTTCCTCAGTGGGGTCTTCGACCGAGCCGCAAAACACGGCCTACTTATCCATTTTCGGCTAGCTCCGTGCTTGATTCGACGCTGATAGCCCACGTGTGCAGCTCACGAGGAGAAAGAGAGGAGAACGATTCGGAGAAGGAAATCGATCGTGACGCGAGCCACGGAGAGGAGGCACCGTTGACGTCCGTAGAAATTTCTTCGCTGAGATATGATTCAGCGTGCGCACTAAGCGGTTATTAGGGAATCGGGAGATGACGAGAGCAGGATTTTCTGTGTAAAAAGGAAAAATTAGAAAGATGAGACGAGAGGCGCAGGAAAAAGGAGAGATTTGTTTCGGAATGTTTTTTGGCACATGGCTCATGCTCAATATTGAACTCTCTAAGCAGAAATGAACAATTTAACGAACATGAGAATAACGAGGTGTAGCAGAACAGATATCTTCGTCCCTGAATATATTTTGCCACCTGGGCCATGCTCAATCCCTTCGTGCTTTTTATTCCACATGCGAGTCCCGCACCGACGGCCACTGTCGAACTAAATTGGAATAAAATTCCTTCTCGTGAAACTTCTCACGACCACCAGTCCCTACTTCCTCGTCAATCGTCCATCCAGGGACTGAGACATTCGATAGGGGAAAACGAAACAAGATCTCGATCAACTGCCATCGATGGTACGCGTGACGTAAGCGCACGTTCCTCTTCCACGCCCCACCCGGGATGAAGAAAATAATTGCACGATTTCCGTGTCCGGTTGGTTCTAACGTGGACGCGAAGGATTTCGCCGCGGGAAGGTCCGCGGCTCGTTTCGCTCGCACAACGCCGTAAATCCGCCGCTTGTCAATGACCCCTGGAGAGAAACTCTCACTCTCTCGTTTCCCTCTCCCATTTCTCTAGGCCCTCCTTCCTCTTCCCCTTTCCCCGCAGAACCTCAAGATCTAACGAATGTCGCCTCACGTTCGTTCAACCTGTCCCATTATCGCGTGCTCTCGATTCTTTTACAAAAGCGATATTAATTATTAGGCGATATTAGGGACCACCTTATTTTTTAAGATATAAGGAATGCATTTCTTTCACTTATGGAATTATTCACCTATTATTGAATAAAAACAATAATTCTGGCCTCCTACCTCGCACCTCTCCTCTCGACGTGGGTACGAGTCGCATTGTTCTATGTTACATGAGTTTGCCTTCCTCCCTCCCTCTACCGAGTCACTTGCAACTTCATGAAGGTTTCAACAACTGCGCACGTGGTTTCAAATTTCTTTTGTTAATAACTCGAAACCTAATGCCATCTGCCACTTAATTTTTTTTTTGCACATTACTCCTTACTACGAACCCTAACGATATACATATATGAATTAAGACAATGTTTTACCAAATAGTTGCTTACCTCTGATCACGCGTCTCTTAGATTGCAATTATCGTCATTTTACCAAGGAACATTCTCTTCTAGTTTCGCACAAATAGGGACACTGGTATCGATCTGCAACAAATTGCGATGGGGGCTCGGAGGAGCTCGAGATAAGGGAGGAGGCAACGAGCGTGAAATAAAGAAATCTCAGAAAAATTCCCAACGTTCACGTAATCGATCGGATTCTAGTCTACGTGTCGCTTTTAATGAAACGATAAGGCCGCCCGATAACGGGCGGGGGAATTTAATATTAAAAATAAAAATGACATCACCGATTGCGCTACCGATAGCAGCGTAGAGAACGATCCGACGATACCGTGCACGGCTTCTCGGTACTGCCAATGTCACGGACGTTTCACTCGCGTCGAATTTCTTTTTCCGCAGTGGTTATAGTTCCTCGGCGAATCGAAGAAGACGTGTTCGACCCACCGTTTATAATAATAAAGTTCGGAGATACTGTCGCAATTAATCGATGGCTTCGTCTTCTTTCTAATCGTTCGATAAGCTTGCTAGTCCTTCCGGTGATCGCGTCTCGACTTAATCCCATTCTGCTGTAATCCACTTGAAACTTGCGACTACAGTATGTACTTCGGGCGATAATAAATCCTCCATTGTGTAAATCGATGATTTTATTGGATTGCAGAAAGCAACGCTTCTTTTGCGCGCGTCACCCTTGCGACTTTTATCTATGACGCTTCTTCAAAATGTAGAAATGATTATCCATGCGCCGCGTCGCTTGCAAAACCCGGATTGGCAATCTACGCCTTGACGATTCGAACCGTCTTCTCTTTATTTTATTCACCCCTTTGGTCGATCTACGTTAAAGGCCTACGCTCTGCGTAACCGATGCTCCGAGCCAGAGTTTGCATAATTCTTTTGTAACCACGGACGGATTCTTTTGTTACGTAGACCACCGGCGATCATTCTCTCAAATTTTCTCTCTCTTACTCTCTTCAATTCTTTCTCGAGCGTCCTTCGGGGTCTCGTGCCGGATCCACGTGACCGCAGGAGTCGTTTCTGCCACGTGAGCAATCCGTGAGAGCTCTAAAAACGGTAGAGAGCCCAGAATTCCTATGAGCGGCCACGAGTTCCGCTCGTCTCGTTAACGAAGCTTTTCTCGATTGTTACGAGGGCCCGTCATCTTTCGTCGATTGTAAGCGACACGTTCGATCGACTCTACTGCGCTTCGCGAAATCTTCTCCATCGTTCCCTCGGATTTTCTCTTTTCATGGAAAATTCAAGGAGAAGACGAGGAAGAAGTAGTTAAATGCGCGCAATGCCCGGTGATCCTTTCACCGAAGGTAGAGACCAATTCTGTTTTATTTCCCTCGTTTTCGAGTCTCACCCGTCGTTCTCGCCTCTCGTCCTGCCGCTCCACGCCAGGATCGTGGAATTTTTATTTCGAGGTTAGGCGCCACCAGGAATGTTATTAAGCGTTGGAGAACTGCGCCGTCGAGTCCCCGTGTGATCACTGTTGACGTTCGATTGTGTGGAAAATAAATTTAGACAAATCCCCCACGACCACCTTCTTTCCTTTCGTGCCCGGGCCCACGCTATCCTGGTAAGCACGTTTGGACAAACAATTTCTGTCGGTTGACGAAGGAGGGGAGGAAAAGAAGGAAGAGGATGTTTTCCGACTTTCTGCACGTTGAGATCACTTTCTGCACATTGACATCGCTCTTCTTTGTTTCGACCAGGATCGTAAATATTATTCAGACGATAACCCTCCGCGCCCCCTCCCATCCTTCTTTCTTTTTTTCCGTTTCTTCGCACTCCAGAAAAATTCTAGATATGCAGATCTCGGCGTTCTTCCTTTATTTAACCCATTGCCGCACAAGGCCGGTAGAGGAGTCCATTTTTTGGCGATATGTAGGCAAATTACGGCTATAGCCGTCAGTTGTTCTCACAATCAGTACAAAAAAGAGTAATGATAAACAATTTACGGTTAGAGCCGGGGGGAGTTTTCCTGGAAAAATACCCTATCGCAGTAGCAAACAATTTAAAAAAAGCACCTGCTTTTCTGCGCACGATTTTAAAACTAAAAGTGTGCGGCAATGGGCTAACGAATTATTGATAATGTTCAGTTTATGGAATTAACGACGCATCGCCGTGAAATCCGTCTGCAGTAAAATAAAACGGCCATTCCGCCAAGGACGTAATTTTCCTCGAAGAGTTACTAACTCCACGTTCTAGACGACGCGTTTCCACGACTCGCCCGGAGGGTTGGTTGTTGACGACGACGCGGCCAATCAACACCCCTAGTTTCTATTTCTACACGATTTCGCGCTCGACTCACCGCGCGATTGGATGCGTTAATTAGCCTTCTAATTAATTTCCACCCCTGCGAACAATCTCGTTCGATCCTGCCACGCGTGGGCGACATCGGTTGTCGACTTTCACGCGAAACTACGATAATTATTGCTAATTAACCACCCGGCGGTTTCTCGATTCGTAATTAGCTAATTTGTAACGCGCGATTTCCTCGTAAATAACGATCACGTTGGAGCGCGTAGTCCTCCTTCGTGGAACTCCCGCGTAAATAGAGAAGTGGAAAACAAAAGTTCCGAGGAGAGATGGGCAAGATCAACAGGAGGAGGCGACGCTCGTATGAAAAAAGCGAAGAAAAGTAAAAAGAAAATGCGAGACGTCCCGACGAGACGCGATAACAAGCCGAAGATTTTCTTTTCGCGAATCAACAGGAGTGACGATGAAAACACCTCCTCCCCGCGTTGTCTGGCAACACGCGCCACGAACACCAGTTTGAGAAATTCGTAGGTCGTGCATGGCATTGGGCGCGCGGTTGAAGCGAACGCGAATTGGAGAGACGGACACGTTCCTCGCGGGAGGACGATCCTTAGAAATAAAGAGAACGGACTAATGCGCGCGACGCGACACGTCCTCACCGGGAGCGGAGCGTAAACAGATTCTTATTCTTTCAATTTCCCTGCTGATCATTTCGCGACTACTTTCTCGTGCATTCCGCGGCGTCTGGCCTTGGGCGGGTAAAAGCGAGCGGTGCAGCAGGGTTGGAGGAGTAGGAGAAGAAGGAAGAGGACCGTCTAGCGAGAGGAGAAAAGGGAGGAGAAAGAGGGAGACAGAGAGAGAGAGACTAATGATCGTCGAGACGAGACGAAAATACGCGGAGACTCCTCGTGCGCGACACACCGTAAAGGTAAAAATAATTCGCCTCCGCTCTTTATTGGCCAAGGTGGCCGAGGATTTACGAGGTGCGCAACGACGCGACGGAGTAAGCGACGTAAGGGTGCGCGAATATTTTTCCGCGAGTCTCTCGCGCAATCTTCCTCCTCCACCTTCCTACGTGGTGGAGGCAAGAGGAGTAATATAATGTAAGCCGCAGACTGGTCTCGTTCGCTCGATCGCGAGATAACAGGGTTAGTGATACGGTCGCGCGAATAACCTCTCGCGAGCGTCTCGCCGCCCGCTACCAGGACACGCTCACGGCGCTAATGTTTTTTCCGCGAAGCCATCGATTAAAGAGACGTTGCGTAGCGTCGCGACGAACGATTGCGCGCATTACCCTCGGGACAAGAGTAAACGGCGCGAGGAGACGGAGAAAGACCGATGGAGAGTTGTGAACGAGGGAAAAGAAGGGAGAAAGAAAAGCAGAGGGAGAAGAAGGGAGGGCGAACCGATTGGGCTCAGACGCCGCGACGGGGTATCGAGCGTTTGGCGATAATATCGCGATAACATTATCGCGATCGTGTAAGGTAATGCGACGCGCCACCGGGGCGGAAGGGATGGGTGGGAAGGAAGGAAGGGAGGGTCAAGAGGGAGGAAAGACGTCAAACGATGAGTAAACGAGACTACGACGACGAAGGTGGAGGAAGAGGTGAAGGAGAGCGAGAGTCGAGCGAGCGCCTCACGAGAGGGAGAAGGACGAAAAGACAGGAGGGAGGAGGGTAGACGCGATGAGAAAAGATAGCAAACAAGAACATGCGACTCGCTCTTCTTTCGTCGCGCGTTCTCCTCATGCACTTGACCGATTAATGGCGCGAGCCTTTTTCCAACCCTCCTCCGTGTACCTACTTACGTGCGCGCCGACAAACAAGTAGAGAACGCGCGGGACAAAACGAAAACACGATTGTTCTCCGATTTGCAATAACGCGCGGTAGAGCCTAAGCTAAAGAGCGCGCCGGTTCGGTGATCCGTTGTAAGGATGTGTTGCGCGTGTGGATGTTTTTTTCGTCCACTCGGCTGCGTCATTTGGCGTCTGGATGCAAAGAGGCGGATGTAACGGGACGAAAGACAATTGGCCAAGCGGGAAAATAAGTGACGAGGGTCCGACGATGATTCGGAGGGAACAAGAGAGAAATGTTTTGCCAAGTGTATTAGAGAGGAGTTCGCGCGATCGTACCCATTGTTTGGTTCTCTATTGCGAGAGAAGGTTTCAGGAAATCTTATCGGCTTATGCGCTGGAAAGATACATACAGTTTTTTCTTTTACATCGTTTCGTCGCGTCGCTTGCTAGAAGTAAAGAACGCGAAGTAATTCGAAGTTTTCATCCCCTTTAGGTTTAATCCGAATTCACGGACGTGTTGTCCGAAACGTGTGAAATCTTGCGCACTTGGAAACAGGAGGTCGAGCATTTCTCTCTCTTTTCGTTTCGTCGCAGTCAATTCGTAGAAAGAAAGAGCGCAGAGTAATTCGAAGTTTTCATCCCCTTTAGGTTTAATCGAAACTCACTTGTGAGCGGACGTGTTGTCCGAAACGTGTGAAATCTTGCGCGCTTGGAAACGGGAGGTCGAGCATTTTTCTTTCTTCTCGTTTCGTCGTAGTTGATCCGTAGAAAGAAAGAGCGCAAAGTAATTCGAAGTTTCTACTCCCTCGTTTAATTAAAATCTACCTAAGCTCGAATCCGCACGGCCCACTCCGTTTAAATTCGGTGCAATTCGATTAATCGGTAAACAGGAAGGCGTGGGCACCAGCCTGCGATCCAGGCAGCTTCCTCCTAACGAGTTCACCCGATAATCAATCCCTCCCCTTGGCGAGTGGAAATGACGTTTCTAACTGGTAGCCTGTAATCTGCGCGTACGAGAAATCTACCGACGACTCGCCGTCGGATTTAACACGCTTCATTAGGCAAATGATTTTCCTCTCCTAGCGCTTGGCGAACTGACGAACGATTCATTACGTGTTTCTCATCCTGTGAATTCAGCGGCCGCAGAAAGGTACACGCGCGTGCACGTCGAGAACGAAAACATGGAAAACACGTGAGAAACAAGAACGGAGAGGAGGAACGAGAAAGAAATAACGCTAACGAATGCTAATCGTCACCCTAAAATAAATAACAAGGAAAATTAATCGACACACACGTTGGTGGATAATAGAATTGAAATTGGCTGTAGTATTTTAAAATGGTTTGGCGCACAAAGCGCGATGAAAAATGTTTCGCGCGAACTTAAAGGGTGCGGGGCGGTCGTTCGAATGTTTTTCGCGATTTACAGTGCGTCACGGTACCGTCTGCGACGAAGCAACGAGGAACGATCGATGTACTACGCACAAGCCTCCCGCCTCTCATTATCTCAAGATCGCCTTCAAACATCGACGAACCTTTTCCAGGCAAGCGCCGTAACAGAGAGTATCGCGAATCGGGCAAATTGCAAGGGTGAAATTCGATGAAATTTCTCATTCGCAGAGGAAAATCAGGGGAGAAAAAAGAGTCAGGGATGGATTCTCAGAATTGACGATTCGCAGTTCCGAGGACAAACAAGTTTGACGAGGGTGTAAGAGTGCCTTTTGTGCGTCACGCGAGGAAAGAGAGTCGTGGGAGCCGATAAAAGGATGAGATCATTGCAAACATAAAAATTCTTTTGCCGTAATGCCGGTGAGCGGGAAAGAGAAAATTGCAGGCGATGGAAAAACATATACTTCGTGGACAAACACGAGGAGCAGTATTGTGTGATCTCACGAGGGTGTAAATCGTCGTGGAGCGTTACGAACGAGCGCGACGAGGAATGTCGTAGAATCGAAGAATATTAAGAAGAACGATTAACGGGCATATCTCGCGAAGTTTCTCCGTAATCGGGCTCCTCCTTATTTAGAGAATTCGGAAATTGTTTAGAGATTCTCGGGCGGCTTACCGAACGCGAGTCGGGCGAGAAAAACGAGTTGTAAACAGCCTCACGCCCTCGCGGCGCAGCAGAACTTGCTGTTTTTCGAGCCGCGTGCCTCTCGCTCTCTCTCCAACCTCCTCCTCAATCACAAACCACCTCTTTCGTCTTCGACGACGATGAATCACGTCGTCTGGACGCGAAAGACCAGACGCTCGCTTGCACCGACGATGATGAGAAGCGACGCGCCCTCTCCTCCTCGTCACAAGGTGCGGTGAAAAATACGCCTTATTATTCCGCGCCTCGGGACCATCTTGTTGCAACGTTTTGGGTAAACAGACTGCACCGGCCTCTCTTACCCTCTCACTCGCCTCCACCACGCTTTTACGATGCACCGCGAAACGAATCGGCTGACACTGCGCATGCGCGACCGTTCACCAATCGCGCTCCCGCAAGAGTCACACAATGAACCCCCGAGACTTGACGAGAAGCAGAAGAAAGCGGAGCGATATTGGGGGTGCGGCTTGATTGTTTGCCTTCGAATGTTTTTCCGGAAGATCCTCGTGGTAGATGGAGCAGGCGCGCAGGGATTGTTTCACGGTGTAAATCACCAGGGTTCACGATGTAATTCTCAACTTGGCGCTGTGCAGCAGGAAGGAGGAGCGCGACTGGATATTGTCATTTGTACTTTTCTTCTTTCGGCTCGCGCCATTACCGAGTCGGAAGTGCGCGCGGCATTAATTAATCGCGGGGTTAATACCTTCGGAGGGAATTTATTTCGCGAATTTCATTGCCCCCGACGAGATTTCCCTCGGCCATTACGATTCTTTAAATTTCCACGAGGATCGTCGATCCTCGAGAGTGGATCGTTACGCGTCCAAGCTCCTGGAATAAACACGATGATTTATGATTATCCTTGGGATCCACCGTGATTCGACGACGTTCTCCAATACGGCTCGACAGATTTTAACATTTAATCACCCTCCACCGTGGATTCTTGCGGTCTCGCGCATCTTACGCGCTCGTCCTTGTGCTCCAGTCTCCGACGAATTTCCCTAAGCCCTCTTCCTCTGTGGTCTCTTTGTTTCGAGAGAGCGCATGGTTCGCGTGTTCATTCCTATGATCCTCCCGCCAGTCCCTCCTCTCTTTTTCGAGGAAATCCGAGTAGGGCGTCCTCGACTCCTCTCATGCTCGATTATCCACCACCACCGCCTCCTTCTCGTCTCTCGACCTCTCGAGATTTAGCCGCGCGACTTTGTTTCGCAAGGCCCGCCCCGCTATTTTCGAGCACGGCTAGAATTTAAGGTGCCGTTGCACCGGGACGTCCACGCCGAAACGAGAGAATCGAAGGAACGCGTGGGCGACGTCGACCCACCAACGACGAGCGTCGCGACGCTCGACTCGAGCTGCAAGTGTGCGCGAGCCTTCGGCGAGTTTTCGTGTCCCTGGGCGAGTAAGAGAGGGAGAAGTGAAGAGAGAAAGAGAAACGTGAGGTTGCCCGAAGAAGGGGACGAGGCTCTCTTCGGCGTGCCTGGGTGAGCGGGTGTGTGTGGTAGAGGGTGTGTGCGTGTCTGTGGCCATCAGGCCACAGCCACCGCCTAGGACAGGTCAGTGACAAAGCAAGGTCACGTCAAGTGCTACGCGAGGGCTTCCAACGGCAAGCCTGCACCAGCGCGCAGCTTGCTTCTTGTCCTCTCTCTTTTCCTACCTCTCATTTCTCTCTCTCTCCCTCTTTCTCTCTCTCTCTCTCTCTCCTTTTCCTTCTCTCCACCGTTACCAGGCGTAAAACGAAAGTGTAAAATTAGCGAGGTGGAATCGAGCGACGGCGGATCGGAAGGCGCGCGCGCGCGCACGAGCATCGACGGCTACTTTTTTCGCGCGTTACTCCTCTCTCGTGCCACGCGAGTAGTAAATTGACGTGCTGCGCGCGCGCAGAAAGGACGAATGGATTTTCTGTGGAAGGATCGTGTCGGACTCTCGTCGATGTCGTTCTTGGAAAGGAAACAATGATAAAAGCTGAGAAAGGCGTAAGTCGGAAAATGGGGGAAAACGATATTATAAGTACCTTGTAACTTATAGTCCACGGTAGTTTGGGATACAAAGTTGAACTAATAAAATTGCTTTTTAAATCATTTTCTTCATAAGGATCTTCCTGTGCGTCAAACGACGGCCGAGGGAAGACGTAATTTCATTGTTTGTCTTCTCGATGCGGCAACTCCTGCGCGCCCGTCTATTTTCGGCGTTTGCGCATCGAGGAATAAATTTCGCGATGGTCACTTTTGGAGAAAAAAAGATTCGTTAACGTCCTCGTGCGCGATCTTCTCCGAGAAAGGAGAAAGAAACGAGCAAGCGGGAATAAGATCCTTGCGCGAGAGTGGATTCCACGTTAATTCGCGATGAACCAATAAAAATTTCCTTTCCGAGACGTCGCGTATTACGCGCAGGCGCTCCGCAATGATTCGCCGAACGATTCGCGAAATCGATTTGCACGTGGAAAAACCGATTATTAATAGCTCACCGGGACGTTCCCGTTTATAATATCGCGGATGGAAATTATATCTTTGGACGACGTGGAGTGGCCAAACCTGCGATTACAATTGCGCCTCGGAGCGGACGCCGACGTCCCATCGAACGCGAGAAGGACGTGTTAGATATTAATAACTACCGCGAAGGTGCATCGTGCGCGCAGTGCTATGAATAATACAACGAGACCGTTCGCGGCCGTAACGCGAAACGAAAAATAAATTTTCTTTTTCTTCTGCGTTCCTCCTCTTCTTCTTTTTTTCTTCTTCTCCTCTCTTTTGGTCGAGAGGCGAATTTAAAGCGCGCGCCGGGTCTATTTTTGCGCACGCGTCGCAACGCGCCGGTTATGATTGAGGCACGGCACGGATGAAGGCGGCTTTTGTAAAAATAACGAGCCGGCAGATAACGCGTCGCTACTCGTGCCACGTGACGACGCCCGACGCATGTCAATGACAACGGGAGAGACTACGATGCTCGCCAGTCCAGCAGCGACGGTTCGTTGTCGAGAGAGGTTGGTGAACCATGCGGACGTTAGATGAGAGCCGCTTATTATTTTCCGTTACCTTCTCGTTACGTGCACGAAAACACAAAGATTTCGATCGTAGGACGAAACGAAGTTTGCTAGAAGACCCTGAGGGATGAAGTGAATTCGTGCGTAATTTTCGATGAACAAAGAATCTTCCTGTGCCATCAGAGCTGCACACGAAATTCGTGGCAATCCCAAAGAGCCCCTTTTGTCGTTCTTCTTTAGCTTCTTGCAATGTGTAGGAAAAAAGAATTTCGAGAGTAAGATGTAAATTTACGGGCAAGTCCTAAGGGATGAGTAAAGGGAGCAAAAGTAAATTAATTTTACGTACGTAATTTTAGAATCTTCCTGTACGTGTAAATGTTGGGAACGTGATGAACAGAACGAAAGTAAATTCGCGCATAATTTCCGAACAAAGAATCTTCCTGCGCCATCGCCGCGGCACGCGAAATTCGATCACAATCCCAAGGAGCTGTTTACTATACTCCTTTATCATTTTGCAATGTGTACGAACAAATGACTTCGATCATAATACGACAAAATTTACATGCAGATGCTCAGGATTGAAATACAGACAGCGAAAGTGAATTCGCGTGTAATTTCCGAACAAAGAATCTTCCTGCGCCATCAGCGCGGACACGCGAAATTCAACGCAATCCTAAAGAGCCCCTTTGTTTTGGCTCGCAACGTTACGCAATTGCATCGTGCCACGCGTCGAAGCCGCTCGGTCACGATTCCTGGCACCGGTTCACCCGGGATTCCGATTCGCGGGTCCGCCACGAGTGGTATCAGCCGAAAATTGGACGCCACTATGATGGTGCGTTGGCGGCCCCGTTCCGCGAACGTTTTGTTCGCACATTCGTCGTACGCTGAATAATCGCCTTTTCCGCGCGTGAACTGCGCAGTGGGTGCGCCACTTTATTCGGAGAATCTTCATCCGCGATTGTGTAGGTGTAGAATACGTGGATCGATGGGCGGCGACGCGAGAAAAGAAGAACTTGCTAATTGGGCGGTCGCCAAGAGTGACGAAAATCGAGAATGCATGGGTGCGAGAGAGCGGTGGGAGGATTGGAGTCACTCGAGCGAGTGCTTTCGGCGCGTTTGCTGAAGCTGATTTAAGGGGAGGGGCTGAGAGAGAAAGAGAGAGACAGTGAGAGAAGAACGAGTCGGTAAACCCAAGTTTTCGAAGCACAGAAAACGAGAGGCAACAAAGGGATGAATTTTGGGAAGATGGACGAGTTCTGGCGTTGATGAAAGAATGTGCGGGTCGTCTCATCGTCTTAACGCGGGAATTAATTTTTGCTCGGGTGAGAATCGAACGGAGGCATGATAATCGCATTGTACCTGTAAAGTGTAAAGAAACATTTCTACTCAATTGAACAGTTCAATTCACGCAACAATCGAGTGCACTGCCAAAGCTAGTAGCAGTGCCCGGGTCGAAGAACATCACCACCACCCTCTGCTTCTATCTTCATTTCTTTCTCTTCGTCTTCCTCTCGATGCACTTCTCTGCACTCTATTTTCCGCACTCTTGCCCTTCGCTTCGCGCCGCGAATGTTAACGCATCCCCTGGCCCGCCGCGCGTAAACTTTTTACTCCTTCCTAACCCGGCTTCCTCCTCTCTTTCAACGAAGGCACGCTTGACTTTTAGTCCGACCGTCATCCGGTTTCGTCAGCGGACGGATGCGCGGCAAACAGAATATTCCACGAAGCCACTCGCCGCCGGGCGATAACGCGCCTCGTACTGACCGCCATAAAAATAACCGGCGAGCGAAGACAGGGCCTGTGGAAAAATTGTGAGCGATCGATTTTTTGTCACTTCCAACGATTTTTCTCTTATCTCGTTTGCGGAGAATAATGCATCTAAAAGACGAAATTCCTCTTAGCGAATCTAACGCTTCCACGAACGCTCCCTCTTCTCTCTTTTCTGAGAAAATTCGCAGGGGTGGTGTGGATTCCCAGAAGCAATTAAAATTGCGTCGCACGATGATGCAAGCTTTCGGAGGAGCTTAACGATGGTTTTTCGAGGAGTCGCGGCAAGGTCGGCTAATGTCGTCGATGAAGAAAACCCAGCGGTGAAGTTTCTCAGACGCGAGAACAGAACCGAGCACTTGCGGGGGTTGCGCATCGGGATTCACTCGGGTGGTGGGACAATGCGTCTTTGTTGCTATTTGCGGAAGCAACTTGCATAATGCCGTTTCATCCGCGTGCTCTGCCGCGAATTTCCCGCTCGTAATTCTGCGATTGGCACCGGACGAGAAAATCGACGAGTCGTGGGGTGCTCATACTCCAAAAGCTAGATGTGGGGTATTTACGATACTCGTACATTGTCAGCTTAACCTACTCACGTGATTTGGGCAGTTTTCCTAATTCTACGATATCGCTGGAGTGTCCACGTTCTAATGTAATGTCTGTGCATACGACACGACGCACATTGTAATCGGAGCCAGATCACTTTAATAATAAACGTTCGTTATATCGGTCGTTCATTAAGAGTCGTGCTAGTATTTAATTAATACCGCGCAAGATATCACCCTAGATTTCACCCCACCGCAGCAATTTGAATTTTTTCAACCACGCGACATTCTCCAGCAATCTCGTCCTCGCGAGAAAAAGTCAAATCCGATTCCTCGAATTTTCAAGAGCGACGGGTACTCCCGAGTCGCTGAGTGTGCGCGTCATCGACAAGAGGCAAGGATAAAAAGTGGAGAAAGGGAAGGAGAAGGAGGTTCGTAAAAAGATCGGAGAAGAAAGAGGAGCAGTAACCATTCGCCGGGACCAGGCGTTGCGTCTCATCTTTGCTTCGACGGTGCCACGAGCGTTGCATAACGCCGCTACCCGCCACTCTCCGCTTTAGTGGCCCGGGAGAGGATGATGGCTCGTTGCAAGTTGCTGCGGTCGATCCCAACGAGTAAACAAAGACTCTTTGTCGAGCCACGAGCGCGACACTCGAACGCGCGTAGCATTGAACCCATGGATTACAGCGTACGTTCCACCCGCGCGTTGATCTCGCGTTTCATCAACGAGATCGAATCATCTCCCGTTAATTCGACAAATCGACAAATTACATTATCAATGAAATTCAATACTGGGAAGATCTCAGCGAAGCAAGCGCTACATTTATTTCATACCACGCGTCTCGTGTAACAATAAGAGCGTCGAAACGTAATAATCGTCGGAGAAAAATGTAACGAGTTAGAAAGCTAGAGGAACGACATCCTCGTTATCGGCACCCGGAACGCGCGAAAATACCGAAGAGAATCGAGGCGTACTTTTTAATTGGATGTCGCGCGCGCGCTCGTGCGCCACGGGACCGGTACGACCAATTAAGGCACGATCTTTCGCGTCTCTCCTCACTTCTTACGTAATCCAATCTCCCCGATCGCTTTTTCTCGTCAAGCCTTCTCTCCTATTTTTATTGGAAAAGGGAATCGGTGCGCTCGAAGCACCGCACACTCCAACGGCTCCCGATAATTTCTCCGAGGTGTCTACTTTCACCCTGATTGATTTTCACGGTATACCGTCCCATCTCGAGCAATCCTCCGCCTTAACGATCATCCAACAAGGGACGATCGCACGGTTTCTCCAAGGGCGTCCTTATTCGCAATAGCCCATGTCCATTGCATAACGCGCGCGTTCTCGAGCCAAGCGAGCGTAGGGTGACGACGTGCGCTTGCGCCCTGCGCTCTTGGTACCAACCTAACCTCCGCTTCCTGTCGTCGCGGAGAGAAAGAGAGAGAGGAAGCGAAACGGAAACGGCAAGAGTGAACGAGAAGAAGAAGAAGAGGAGGAGGAGACAAAGAGAACTCGAGAGTGTTCGCTTCTCATCTCTCTCTCTCTAGCTTCTTTCTCGGGCGCCCATGACTTCTCTGCCCCCACTTTTCTCTCTCCACTGGCGGCGGCGGCGGTCGGAGGCAGAGAGCTCGAGCGCTTTCGGCCGAGTGGCTGAATTTGTCCTGCATAGGGGGCATCGGGACATTACCCGGGTGACCTTGGCTGGTGCGGATCGCGTCGCCCGGCGGCTGTTTGTGCATCGCGCTCGAGCATTGCACCTTGCTCTATCGTGCGAGGGAATCTCCTCTCCCTTCATTCCTCTCACGCGTTCCTTCTCACCCGTCCGTGCTCCATGCCGAGCTTCTCTCCGCTTTCTTCTCCTTCTCTCTTTCGCCTTCGACGAGAGCACGAAGCCTCACCACCCACGGTCGTCTCCTCTCTGTTTATCGAGCAGGCGTGGGCAGCAGACTGCCGCCCAACTCGCGCTCCAGCTAGAGCGAAACTTCTCCAGATTATCCACCGCTCTTTTTTTCCTTGCCAAGCGAAAGGCTTGATTAATTGGCTTACGCTATTTTTATCTTTTTCTTTCTTTGTTTTGCGACGATCTTTATTGGGGGGATTTGTTCTTTTTTTTTTCCGTAACACGTTGACTGTCATGGTCTTATGTGATCTGTCACGGTTTTTCCTGTGGCGTCACGGTGGTCACCGGTAACCTCCAGGAAAATCATTAAAAAAATGAGTAGAATAATCACAATTTACAGTACTTTAAAGGATCGTATGTTAGCAAAGTATGGCGCCACGAGCCATCCACGGGAAATCCATTCAGTCGAAGTGTTAATGCGCTATCGTTTTTAGGAGCGTGCCATGGTTTTTTACTTGTACGTGTGTGTCTTTCCTTTTTTTTGAGGTTTGCGATCTAAATATGTGGTCCATGGTGGTTTGCACCCACGCGATCACGACGACGTCCGGCGTCGTCGTCGTCGCTCGATTTTCGCGCGGCGTCGCTTTATTGCGTCGCAACGTCGCGTCGCCGTCGTCGACGGGGAATCGCTCGCTCGCGCGCGCGTTTTAAGGCTGGTCCTCAACCGGTTTGGATGACTCGCGGGCGGATTATGGGCGCGCGCTCGCGCCACGGGAAAAAAGGGCGTGCACCGCTTCGGCTTCGTCTGCGCTGGCTCCTTTTGAAGCTTTCGTTCCTCTCGTCGGAGCGAGTTGAGGATCTATTAACGTGGTAGCATCCAACGATAAGCTTTTAAATCATCGAAAAATATCTCGGAGTCGTGGCAAGGGGGAGAAAGTATCCGTGTAAAAGCAAACGAAGCTTTGGAGGAAGCGAGAGAGATTTTACGTCTTTCTACGTGGCTCTCCTTGGCTGAAAATCGAGCACGCAGGATTCATTCGATTACGTCGTACTCTTGGAATATCGCGAGGTCGAGACCATTTCGAACCTAGGGCTTGGGTTCGATCGATACTTCGGATGGAAGGAGGACGCGGTGGACGGAAGGACGCGAGAGAATGATGGATGAGAAAATGCGAATAAGAGCGGTAGTAAAAGGACGTGCGAGAGAAAGTTACGAGGAGAATGCGCGGATGATAAGGACCAGTGGGATAACGATTGAAAATCAAGAGACAGGAGCAATCGAGAGCGTCGGCTTGAGCGGAGAACCAAACAAAAGATTGAGCGACGGGGTCGTGGCGCGCGGCGCACGAAAAAGAAGTAGTCGAGTTGACGGTTAATTGTTTCATTGTTGCGCAACCGTCTGGCGCTTATTTATAGCCACTGCAGGGAACCCCGAGAAAAGCGGACTGACAAGGCTTCCTATGGACTTGTTTAATTTTTGCAGATTTGAATTTCGCCCCATTTCTCGTAACCTCTCCACTTTGTTTATTTAAACAAGTTAGTCAATCCTATCTTGTCGGTAATATTCAATATAGATTCAAGTTTTAACCCATTACCGCACACTTTTAATTTTAGAGTCGTGTGCAGAAACGCAGTTTTTTTCCAAAAATTGTTTGCTTTTGCAATGGACAATTTTGCAGGAAAATTTCTGGCGGCTCTACCCCTAATTTATACTTTTTTTTTTGTACTCGGAACAACTGACGGCTATAGCCGCAATTTGTCTACATACCGTCATAAAATAGACGGACATAGTGGTCGTGTGCGGCAATGGGTTAAACAGTATTGGAACAAAAGATTTTTAGAAAAATTGCTGAGAATGAAAGCGTGAGCAGCAGTATCGAAAAAAATTCTTTTCTTCGCACGCGGAATCGTGTGCTCGAAATAAAGTGATTCCCTTCGACGAGGAAGGAATAAAATTCACGCGGGGAGAAAGGCCGAAAGTGTGGGACTGTTTTCGCGCGATTTACACTCGGCGCGTATAAAGATCGATTCAATAACGGGCAAGGTCAATCGTCCGCTCGAAATTGGACCTTGGGCAATGTCACGGCGCGGTGACATCAGCGGCTGACCTGTTACAACCGTCGCTCTTTATCGCCCAAATAAGCTTCTTATGTCACTCCTGTAATCGTTGCAGCTATGTGCGTTCAACGTTCGTCGAACGTTGTGTGTAAGCAACCGATTCCTCTTATTTCGCTCTTACGACCTTCGTCCGTCCGAGAGATTAGTGTTCTTTATTTACGAATTTTTCTCGCCCGAAGAAAATAAAAAGAAACGCGAAAAATCATCTCCGCTTCTCGGAGAAGGTACTCAGGAATCACAGAGAAGTTATACGCAATCAATCGCGTATTGTAAAAAGTGTTGAAAGTTTGTTTAACGAAGAATTCCTTCTCTTCTTTTGATCTTCAATTTCTCTCGGCAACCTCGCACCGTCCAACTCTCGTTTATTTTCGACGGTACCCGTGAAGGCAACGTCGTCTCTACGCACTTCACCGCCCCCACCATCCCCAACGCCACCACCACGTTCAGATACGAGAGGTCGATATCGTTCCGGTGTCGCGACAACGAACGATGCACTCTCCGCCACCAAGAGAAACGTCCGGACGGCATTCCCCGAAAGTGAGATCACCGACACTTAAGAGAGAGAGAGAGAAAGAGAAAGAGACAGAAACCCGTGAGCTTTAGTGGTTGAGATTCGCCCTCTGGTCTACGAGGCACCTCGAGGAAAAATACAACTCACGTTGGAGGTACGAAAAAGCGAGCATAATTCGTTTGTGAGAATCCAAGAATCGTATCGTGTAATTTTCTCGAGTAATGACTCACCGGTTCACGCACGAGTGTTCCGCGAAATTATTAGGGTCCAACTAATTGATGATTACGAAAATTTCAGGAAGGCGGGCAAGAGCATTTGAAATTTGAAACGCGTGGTACTAAGGTGTCACGTGACTCGCGGCACACGTGCGACGCGCTTATCAAACTTAGGTTAACATAAATATTCTAACCTCAATCTGTTTCGTAATACGTCTCATTGGTTCGCGAGTCTCCAGTCTCTTCTTTCGACGTGTACATATATTTGTTGGATAACGATATCTTCCCTGCGATCCACGTGCCTCTTAACGCGTCGAATATTCGATGAAACTCGTGTCAATCGAATTAATTTCGCGCACGCGAAATTACACATCCACGCGTCCGCCGAATTGGGTGATACTGGCGCTTTAACCTTGTATCGTTGCGTCACCATAGCAACGATGTGCGCGCAACTCCGTGGACAGAACAAATCAAATTATAGAAATAATTACCGGTTGAAATCTCTACCGGACTTGTGAGCGTAAAGTAAAAATCGTGCAGAGATTTGACGATCGGAGTACCATTTACCGATGCAGAAATGAGTCCTCTGTGTAATAACGCACGGTCACTCACTCGAGAGAAGCGGATAGAGAACGAATAAGAAGTCTCCTCGCGTCTCTCGAAGGAATCTGGGGGCAGCTGTTAATGGCGCGCTAATCGGCGTTAAATAAGAGACGCGTAAACGAATGCGAGAAGGATTTCGTAAACGTTTACGTGGAGTTTTTCGAAGGTGATCCGTACGATGAACTCTGGAGGCGCAGGAGATTATTTTCTCCCGACGGGGAAAGAAAGCTCGAAAAAGCCAGTACCAGCGGCGGTAGCGCACGCGCTCTTGCGTCGATCGTTCGTGCACAAGGCGCTACTGATTATGCAAATAGAATGCGACGCGAAGCGAGGAACCTTACAGGGGCAACGCACGTTCGATTAATTTGACGAATAATTAAAAGATACGTCGACGCGCGCCGTGAAAACATCGCAGTCGTCGATTACAGATAATGCGCGACTCGAATGAGAATTGCATTAAGGCGCAATTCACGAGTGGCGTTGCATTATCGTTGACTCCCGCCCGAGGATAAATAAATAATTAAACGGAGGATTATCGCGCGCTTGATGGATCGCAACGATAATTTCCACGACGCGGATGCAATGTCGAATGCTCGCGCGTCCATCGGATAAGTTCGATAATCGGTGGCGAATGAAAGCCACTCGTCGATACAATCGAACACCTCGCAAATTTCACGCGCTACGAATTTCCTTCCAGAGAACGGACAAGCGAGAAATCGTCCTTGCTTCTCGAAGCAAGCGTCTCGTGGTAACCTCGTCGTGAATTCGCGGTCGTTCGACTCTCGGGTGCGGCTGCTTTCGGGACCTTGCAGAAGCCCAACCCCCTCGAAACCCTGCAGAAAGACGACGCGCGGTCGTTGGGCGGCGCGCTTCGTCGCTGTCGTCCCCCTTCTTCCTCTCTGCCGTTTCGCACACTCGTAACATCTCTCTTCGACGAAGGATCTTCGAGCAGTGAAAAAGGAAACAAGACTGAAAATCGCTTTATTCGCCGCGGTTCGTATCGACGCTTAACGACGATCGCGCCGAGGCTAATAGAATAACAGTGGTAATGCGACGATAACAGTTTCGCTCGGACTGCGGCGCTAATAATAATAATAAAATTGCACGAGGAGCAGGGAGAGGAAGGAGAGAAAGAGACGTGGATGGTAGGCGAGCTCGTGCAATGGCAAGAGGGTATTTATAAATATGCCTTAACGCGCCTCCTCCTGTCGGCCCTCGCGTCCCCAAAGAACAACGTCGCGGAGGCCGCCGTTCTCGAGGATCGTTGATCTTCAACCTACGGTGGAGACGAGGCGAAGAGGACGAGAAAGACGAAGAAGACGACGACGAGGACACGTCGACGAGAAAACGGCACCGTCGCGCGCGCGCGTCGTCGCCCCAGACTCTCTTCTCCGCTTCTCCGCCCGCTCTCGGCGCATCTCGCAAGGTCATCCGGCCAGTGCACCAATCGTACTAACCTCCACCACCTCCATCTCCCTCGCATGCCCCTCGGCATCCTCCTTCGACGATCGACAACGGCGCCACGGACGAGCACGATGGATCTTTCATCGAGATCCGTGCCTCTTTTTATTCTCCCGGTCCTTGCGATCCTCTTCTTTAATACGAAGTAAAATTCGTAGCTCCTCTTACAGTTCGTCACAGGGTCGCACGGGCTTTACAACCTGCTCCTCGTATTCTTACTCCACGGAATTCGCCACCAACATGGAATAAGAATTGAATTCTCAGCGTCCATTTCGTTAATTCGATTTAAGCTCGTGCGGCTCACCGCGGCTGTCTTATTATTCGCAGCCAAAAATATCAGACGGCCGGTGCAGGCATCGGCCCAGACTCCCTCTCGGCGCATATTTACAAGGTCACCCGGTCACCGATCCAATGCTACTAACCTCAACCTCTCTCCCCTTCAACCGCGCCATCGTCAGGTTTCGTCTCTCCTCTCGCCAAAGTTTCTTCTCCTTTTCTCTCCCTTTTCTCCTTCCGCTCATCCTTCGTCACGTTCGTACCGTGCCCTTCTCCCTTTCAGCCAACACCGATCTTGCGCTCGTGCGCACCAAGGAACGCACATCTGCGCGTTTCGATGTTCGTGATGCGCGTCTACATTGGCGACGAATGCTCACGCACACATAAAAGCCACTGGGTCCCTCGCACCCTAACCGCCTACGTGCACGCATGCGCGAGCCCTACCGAGTATCGAGAATGCCGGGGATTATGCAACTAGTTGCAACTGCTCGGACCTTATATCAGAGGATGTGACGTGCGAGCGAGCGCAATTGTCGGCGCGCTCCAAACGGATACGCGCCAGCCGCAGGCCCGATAAACTTTTCCTGTCGTTTCGTGGATAGCCCGTTCTATTTTTAATGGTAGAGCGGAGAACCTCGAGGAGGGAGCCTCTCCTGCACCTTTGGGAATTTTAATAATAAAAATTCTCCATGTTCGTCGAAAGGAGAAAGGAACGCTTATCGGTATGCACCGGCGAGGCTCTCGCGAGAGAACAGAGTGCGGCGGGGAGGTAACCGATTATGCAACTAGTCGCGCTACCAGACTGATCCCGCCTTCGAAAGTTCGAACTCTTGTCGATGCTGCAAAATGTTTATCGACGAGAGTCACTTCGATATAAAGTTTGGAAATTTTCATGGAAACGTTTATCGGCACGCCACGAATATTCCACGCGGGTCTCTCTGTTCTCGCATCCTCCCTGCCAATCGCGCTAATGAACGTAATCCTTAATTGCACCCACTCTTGCGCACCGCTGCGCGAGGACAATTGCACTGATGCAGTTCGTGCTGAAAATTCGGGCTTAGCGCGGCCCGTCACCGGGCTACGGCTTCGAGGGCAACGCCTAATGACCGTGGCTCATCGACCTAGACGCATACGCAAGGTCATCCGGCCAGTGCTCCAATGGTATTATAACCTCAACCTTCTTTTTCTCTCTCAGGTTGGGCTTCGGTGGCGCGGCACCCTTCTTCTCTGTCCTGTTCCGTCCGCCCGCTGCCTCCCTCTCGTCCCTTCACCACCGCACGAATTCTCCACTTTCTCATTTTCTCTCTTCACCCTCTCGTTCCTTCTCTCGCTCTCTAGTTAGTCGTGAAAAGAAACAGAGAGAGAGAGAGAGAGAGAGAGAGAGAGAGAGAGAGAGAGAGAGAGAGAGACGGTTGGAAAGAGGAGAGAAGGAGAGAGTGAGGGAAGTGCGCCCTAACTCGAGCCGCCTAAGTTGCGTGCTGCTCGTGCGTCGACACGGACGCACATTTGCGCACGCGCAGGAGAGGCTCTCGCGAGAGAGCAGAGTGCAGCGGGAATGCAACCGATTATGCAACTAGTCGAGCTACTAGACTCATCCTGTCTTCGAAAGTTCGAACCCTTGTCGATGCTTTAAAATGTTAATCGACGAGTTTCAATTCGAAATAAAGTTTGGAAATTTTCATGGAAATTAAGCGTCTCGCTTTCTTTCGGATATTATTATTGGACTCGTTTTTCCAATTTTTCTCGAATCTTCAATATCCTGTTGACTCGTTCTCCCGATTCTTGGAATTCGCTTCCTCGATTACAACGCGTCGAGAATCCTTAGCTCGTACTCGAGTGCATTTCGCCATCTTCCTTTTTGCGATCGAGTTGCCACCGCGGCCCCTAGAAGACGGGTAAGCCTCGAGTGCAGGACGAGAAGGCCAGGCGGAATGCAGTCGATTATGCAACTAGTTGCACCGGTAGGTTCTTGTGTCATAGAGGGACGGGGCCCTTCACGATCACCATCGCGATTGCGCTCGCCCCTTCTCCTTCTACTCAATCTCCTCTTCTTCCTTTTCTCTCGCCCTTCTGCTCGCCGCAAGGTCCACCGGCCACCGAGTTACGAGGAAGGGCCTCTTAAACACGAGCGGCTTCTCTCCCTCGTAAGAGAACTCTCGTAAGCGCGCTACCGTCCGCCCAGTGGCCAATGGAGAACGCGAAACGAGATTTTCCTGCGGTAGTTTCATTACACGCCGTTCTGAGAATCCTCCAGCGGGAAGCGGACGAGAGATCGTTTCGGGTGGAAGCGACGCCCGCGGCGTGAAGTCTTACGATCGATTGGAAATGTTAATGGGACACTTAACGCTTCGAGGATGATTACGAGCGAGGTGTATTAAATTGTTAAATAGCCAAGGGTCTAAGGTGTACTCGTAGCGAGAAAAATCATTTTCTTAATATCATCTGGCGTCAGAGTCTCACAAACACCAATTGCATACCGCTAATCGATCTGTCGCTTCGTCGTTCGCAATCCTTTCGATCGCCCTACGTTCTCTTTCCTTAAGTATTTTTCCTTTAAAAGAAAATTCGTCACTTCTCCCGACGTCACGTTTAACCTCGGCGCCTACGCGCTACTACTTATCCAATTACATCACGCGCAATCCCATCGAATCTCCTCACCATCCGCAATCCTCGTTCACGGATTAAATTCAATCTCGTCCAATCCTTCGGATCCAGAGGCACAGGATTCCGGAGCACCTTGCCGTCTCGCATTGGCTCATTATCAATCCTGCGCATTTACTCCGGCCGACCACTCGGGAGAACGAGGATGAAGGGAGTGACGTGGAGAAACGAGAAGCAGCAGCACGTGAACCTCCATCTTCGTCCTCTACCTCCTCTCCTTGCCTCAAGCGGGTGATGTAACCAGGTTCTGGGCTTTCGTGTCGCACGGCCCGTCCTCCCTTCGTCATCGGAAACTACTATGGGCACTGCCACGACGACAGCGTCAACGAGGACTACGACAACAACAACAACGACGAGTTCTACAACCACTGGTATCAAGACGACTCACGCGACCACGTAACGCCACGGATGAGTCGCACGATTTCGCTGTAGGAGCAGTAGCGCGCCGCGAGAAGCCACCTGTAATATCGAGTGTCATCTTTGCATGCGTCACACCCTCGTGTTTCCAGGTAGGTAGGCAGCCAAGTAAGCGGCTAGGCGGGTACGCGCGTCGAGTGGATGCCACTTGATCGCGCGAGAAGACACATTGAGGCCTCTAGGCGTGAGTAACGAGACTATCGAGATCATTGCGAGTCTTCTCGTCCAGTTGTCAGAGTAAATGGATTCGTTCCTTTCGAGCTTGTTCGACGTCGTGTGGAGAATTCTTCGGGAAATTAATTGAGCGTAAGCTTGGAGAAGGAAGAGATTACGAGAGAAAGAGGTAGGTACGCCATGATTCCGGACGAAGAACGGAACGCTTTTGGTCGGCGTCTGGAAAATTAATTGCGGATCGTTGCGCGATAACTTGGCAATATCAAGGTGGCTGAATTTGCGGAGGGATTTTTAATTTTGCAAGTGTCTGACGATACGTGTTTACCGGAGGAGCTTTCAGAAAATCTGCACTCGGATGCAACGCAATTGCGAAACAGTGGCATCAACGTATCAGATCGATTACCCGACGTGTTCCTTGATCCCGATTAATCTCTATTCGTCGAGTTCCACCTTATCGTGGAGTGTCGGCGATTGCGAATCCGGTTTCGTTACAGAAATCGGATGCGCCGGATTTGCTTCTCTTAGGCAATTCGCCAAGCTCTTGCGTAGCAAGCGATTCGAGGTATTATCGAAATTATCGAGAAGATATCCGCGACGGAGATACACATTATTCCGACACCGTTATCGATCTTATGCAAAATCAATTTCCATCGTGCTTTATCAAACGCGCTGCACCCGGCGTCGCTCCGCTCACGATTGATTGGCCTAGGTCCATTCTCTTTGTACCCGAACACGAGTAAACAAATAAAGAACTAAACAAACCAATCTTCATCGATCCTCCAATCCACAGAATCTTCACGATCCAGTACAGGTACCATCTCACGTTCTAATCTACCTTCGAAAAATCATCACTTCCTTTATACTCTTCTGCAAATCTCTCTTATCCCGGAGACTTTTCATGGCGCCACGGCCTAGCGTGCGCAACTTATCGGCAAGACGCAAGAGAGTGCGCGCGCGCGTGCACTCGAGACGCTTACCAAGAAAGAAGGGGTTGGAACGAGGAGGCGAGACGAGTCGAAAACAACCGTTGACTCTTACGCAACAACCGCGAGGAGGAGCGCGGGTACTCGCAATGGGCCACGGTGCAACGAGCGGAGGAGAGTGAGAGAAGGAGAATGATGCAGAGAGGTGGAGGAGAGAGGATGAAGTGGACGAGGGACAAGGAGGAGGAGGGACGAGGTTGAAGCTGAGTGGAGGAGGGACGAAGAGGAGAAAGAGGAATTAACGAGGGCCTTCGTTGCTTCCCCTACGTCGCCTCCACCTCCTGCTGCCTCCGCCACCCCCACTTCAACCGTCGTCGTCCCAGTCCTGCCCCCACCACGGCACACGATTCCTGGAATGCTCTTTGTGCTCTTCGCGACTCCTCGCTCCTCTCCTCCCTCACTTCACCTTCCAACCCCCGTCTCTTCCTCCCCTACCGTCCCTCACCCTCCGCGAGTCTGGCGACCTTGATAGCAGAGAACTCGCCGGGTGGACGTCGGCGTCGTGCGGATGGCGGACGCCACTGCTGCGTTCCGAGGGTGCGCCCAGTTCGGTGGATTTTAGTAACAGAATGACGAAGCTCTAAGAGTTTAGTGGAGGAAACAAGGGAGAGGATCGTTGGAGACTACTCGTGAAGTGGTTAAATTACCTTTCGGATGGTTCTTTCGATAGGAAGGGCGATGATCTTGAAGAAGGGGTAGGAGAGAGAGAGAGAGAGAGAGAGAGAGAGAGTCGATGGAAAATTGTTTATTCGTTTTAGTTTTGATTTTTTGAGGGTTGCAGGCGAAAGAGAGTGGATTCGGAGAAAGTTGAACTAGGAAAAATGTAAATGGGTTTTATGGAGAATTTGTAACTTAGAGAGTTCCCTCGATATTATGAAAAGTTTTAATCCGAGTGAGAGCGTTACATCGTCGGGACAAAGCATTCGCTTGGATGCTCGGGGTCGTTGTTCGAGGGTAGTAAGAGGCGCGTAAACGAGGCTTTTTCCGAAATCCTAAAAGTCACCCTCGTGGCGAGAATTGGGAGACGAATGGGAGACGCTCACGCGGGGTAGGTAACCCGAGATGCCAGGCAGACGTCGGGGCCTAGGATAAGGGTGGCTGATCTTATATCGAGCGACGTCTAGATAAGGGGATGTAAATGATTCTCTCAGCTTGCCGAGGGTAAACGCTGAGACGGCAGCGTCTGCGTACCCCTTCTTCCCCACTACCCCTACCATCACTCCTGATATTTATTCGCTCTCCAATTGGTGGCACGTCTGAATTTAAATTTCTCCTTAGTATTAGACTCTCGTTTTATACTTACTCGAGAACAACAGTCTACGGATATTATTTGAAATTTTGTTGCTAGGAAGGATTCGCCATCGCCGTTGTAGAGAACGAGGCGAAATACGCAACCACTCGAGAGGAGAATCGAAAGCGAAAGTCCTCCTCCTCCTTCCACGCTGGTGAGCTTAGCCCGGCTGAATCGCGAAGCGTCAACAAGAGCAAAGAAAGGGAATCCTCTCGTTCCCTCTTTATCTCTCATCGGGGCTCGAAGGCCCTCCGAGACGATTACGACGGGAGGCTCCCAGGCTCGCGCTTGCGCCTCACCTGCGATTCGCCAACAATGTCCGCGGCTCCGAGGCGAAAGTCCCTGGGCGGGCGTTCGCTTCTCTCCGCTCCGCTCCACCGCCACCCGCCGAAACGTGTTGTTGCCCTTGAATGATCGAAGCGGTCGCGATCACCCGAGGCGAGTGGCGTTCCGTAAGGACGACGGCCCTGGACCGGAATGCGAGTAGTTCCGACCGAAACTCTCGATTAAAATCGTGCCTCGGACAAGGGAGTTTCTTCGCTCGCCATTTCTCGCACGAGCTCGTAATGCGTCCTGCGTCGCTTCTATTTTTAGGAGCGGCTAGACATCGAAACTGATTATCGGCGCACCGCGAGATCCATCGCACCGTTACTCTCTCGTCTCGACGAAGGTGCGATGGTACTTTAATACATCGCTCTCACGATTGTTCTAGAATCATCTCTTCGGCACCTCGTACCGAACACATATTCCGAGAACATACGAACGATAATGCAGCGACCGAAAAACCGCAGAATCGAGTTAAAGAAATCTTTACAGGTCCGTATAAGTATTCACCCTACGAACCTTCCGTATCTCTCGAACGTCCCCGATAATGTCATAATTAAATCCCCCCCCCCCCCCCTCGTTATTTTGTCACGTTATCCGCCACCCGATCGAATTCCACGATCGACCAACTACACCGATCCGAAGCCTTAATAAAAACCGTTCCCGGAGTATCCCCGAAAATTGGTATTCCCTTCGACGATCCGTTCCAGTTGAGCCTCGGCGAATCTCATCTCCCGTACCTCGTCCTCCTCACACGTACACGCCAAACAACCACGAACACACACCCAAGAGACCTGTGCGAGCGCCTTCGCATCGCGAAGAAGAAAGGCGTCTCGGGTGCCGCCGTCTCCGAGAGTCGACGATCCCGGGGGCCGTGACTTAGGAAAGTGTAGCGCCCCCGAAACGAGGGCCGCAGAGGTCGGGAGGTGGTGAGGGAATTTCTGTGCGGACGAAGAGGAAGAGGAAAGGAGAGGAGGAGACTGACGACGGATGAGAGAAGGAAGAGGAGGATTCGGAGAGAGGAAGGAGAGAACGAAGAAGAAGAAACAGCAGCGTCGTCGCATTAGGCGGCGGCGGCCGGTCGAGCGCGTCGCCATCGACGGGTGCGGAGCGGTGCGCTCTGGTGGTGGTAGTGAGGCAGGAGTGGTGCGAGGGGTGGGGGCGGTGGGGCCGAGGGAGGAGGCGGCGGACGCCCTTGAGCGACGGGCAATGCACCGTGCGAGGTTCAAGGCAGAGCGGCGGTTGCCGTCGCGCCGCCACCTTCTCCCGCCCCTCGCTCTGCCCCCACCTTCCACATTGCCGCCTCCGCCTCCGCTCCCGCCGCCACCGTCGCAGTCGCCGCCACCTCCTCCTCCTACTTCTCCTCCTTCTCCTCACCCTTTCACCACCACTGCTACTTCCATCTCTCCCTCTCCTCCCCACCTCCTTGCACATCCTCCGCCTCCACCGACCCCTTCGCCACCCCCGCCCCGCCACGGTTAACGCAGCAGACGCGATGCAACGCCGTGGAAGTTGTCGTGCTCGTCGTCGCAGCCTGCTTCTCTAGTCCACTCTCACTCCTCGTTCCCTTTCGCTCGTTCTCCACCTCCTCTCTCGAGTCTACTCTCCCCAGCTTCTCTCACCTCTGACTTCACCTGAATAGAGTGGGTCAGGACAATTTTCGCGACAGAAACGGCAGCGTCATGAAGTTTCAGAGAGACGATCGATCGGAGTGGGTTTGGCTTGTGATTAGGGTGTTTGGGTAGGTTTGAGGTTCCCTGTTTTTTTTTTCTTTCTTTCTTTTGGCCAGTGTTCTTGGGCTCGTGCAATGCTCGAGGGTTTGTAGTTTTACGCGTCTCTTGACCTATCCTCACGCGAGGCTCTTCTTCTCTGTAATCCGAGTTTTCGAAGTTTTTGCTCGGATCGAGCGAAGGAGGAAAGAGAGTGGGGCCGCCGCGGGAAAAAAGAACTCGATCCGACAAGGACGTCGGGCACGCCAAGGATGACGTTGCGGTTAACCTCGCAGACGCTCCGAAGATCGAGGAAGCGGAAGTGCATCGTGACGTATGTCGTGCTTGCATAAAGATTACAGGATTACAAAGAGGATCGTGCTGGACGACTGTCGACTCTCGCGGATGCGAGATTTTTTTCGAAAGTCTCTTCGTGGCTCGGATTCCGCCTTTGGCGAACTTAGATACGCGTTCATATTTTTTTCTCCACTCGGCTCTCGCTCGCGTTCGGAAGAAGTTCAGGGATAATCCCTTGGGATCTCGCAGGAGCCACGGAGGCAGAAGGAGCTGCTCGTTTAAGCCAGCGTACTCGACGATGTCGCCATTAAAATGCAGTCCGCATACCGGCCTGAAAGCTAATACGCTTGAAACTCACACGAGCTTCGAACCCTCTCTCTTTCTCTCTCTCTCTCTCGGGATTCTGCGAAGCTGGCGATCGTTTTTCCCGTGCACGTGTAAACGCATAAATGCGTAAATATATATAATTCGAGGCAGATGTGCCTCTTTTCTCCGCGCCAAGCATTACACGCGAGCCCACAGGGATATGCGCGCAATTTATCCCCACGCGCGCGCGCGTGCATTTGATATTTGCATTTATCGACGACGCGCTCGCGCGAGTTGCCGAGGGAACATGTAACGCTCATTTGTGTTATATTGTATGCGCACCCGCACGCCCCTTCGCGCATACGCGCGCGCGCGCGCCTTTAAATGGCCGTATAAATATTGCTCGTGCGCACGCGCGTGTGCGTTCACGGTTGAAGGTTACGCACGGACGGGAAACGCTCGTCGGATGGAATGCGTGACACGGTCCCTGGAGAAGCGAGAAAATCCGTGGCTCTGCTTGTACCCTCTCCTACGCTCTGTTCCATCGCTGATACAAAAGGCATAAGCCAGAACGTAATTTTTAAGCCTTCACCGAAATCAACAAAAAAAAAGAAGAAAAAAATAGACAAGAAGTTCTACTAGGATTATTTCCGTCTTTTGCATCAACGAGATGGTCACGAGCTCGAAATATGCGAATAAAGGAAGTGCACGACAGGATGCAGTTTGCAGAAAAAGAAAGGAGGAGGCTGAAAGAAAATGCTAAACGCGCCTGCCCTTGGCTCGGGGTCGGCCAAGTTGTTGCACATGCTTCGCGTTTATTTAACAGTTCCGTTTCACCCCCCACCACATGCTTTCCGATCGGCTGACGTGGCTTCGACGGTGGCGAGGGGATGGAGGAAACATCGAAATCGACGGGATTCTGTCACGTTGCAGCAATGTGACCGGGCCGAGAGACGGGGAGATCTCCGCAGGTCGCCGACTCACGTTTTCCATGTAATCCGCACTTGAAATAGAACGATTATACGAAGTCCCTCTCCTCTCCTTCCTTCTTCCCTCTTCTCGTCGTCCACCTCCTCATCTCTCGTTTCTCGCGAGATCACCGCCAGCGTCGTGCTCCTTCCCCGAGTGCGAGACGCGAAAATAAGCCACCGATTTCTCGCGTGGCGAAGGGAACGAATCAATCTCGAGAACATCCTCTGGACGTTTACAAGCGCCCTGTCGTCCTCGATTGGCGAAGGGTGCCTTCTTCTTTTCTACGTGGAATCAGAGTCTCGAGAATGTTTACTACTCGCCGTTGTTCTCCTCTCGAGAGTAGAAAAGAACAAGTCGAAGGTAATTTTAAGAAGGTTGGCGAAGAAAATTTCCGAGACGACTCGACGGAAATTTGGTTAACCTTCCCTTGTAAGAGGATCTTCGGGCAAAAGTTCCTTGAACTTTTTAAGCGCACCTTTTACTTCTGGCTCCCTCGATTCTTCATATTCGCGGGCGTGCGCGTGCACTCGCCAGAGGTCGTGGCTCTGTGTTAGAGAGAAGGGTGAGAGCGAGAGCGAGGATAGAAGGGTGTAGGAGGGAAGAGAAGGATGGAAGGGAAGCGAGAGAGAAAGAGCATGTTGGCCTGGTACGTCCGGTCTATGACTCAGGAATGACCCTTGTTGAACCTCGAAAGAGGGAGAGAAAAGGAGGGGAGAAGCGAGAGAGGGACGAAGCAGAGAAGAGGAGGAGAAGGAGGAGGAGGAGGAGGAGCGTAGCCCAAATGCAACGGCGAGAGGGCAGCCATGAAAGCCGGTCGAAAGCGAAATTCACGATGCGTTTTTAGCTCCCGGCAAACCGAAAATATCGCGCGTCGTCGGGTCGCCCCTCGCGTACTTTCCTCTCCTCGCTTCTCGCACATTCTACTCTCTTTCGTGGTCTGCCCCTCTTTTGTTTTTTCGCTCGTCGCGTCCCTCTCGTTAAAAGCGCCGACCCACGAATTTCGACAACTGCACCGAAATTCCACGGACGATTTTCATCGAATATTTAAGAACCCTAAGAGTTCGCGAAGGATCATCTTAAAAGATTCGGATTACTTGAGCGAGTCGATGTCTCGTGCAACGCGTAGGCTACCCAAAGATCTCGAGTTGTTTACCGCGAGTGCATAACGAGCCTGCACCACCGCCCAGCCGGTTGTTCCACGAATGCACGTTTGATTCCTGAGAACAAACAAATCTACGAGTTCGCATTTAACGATCGGAGGAGGTCACCTCCTCGTTGGCCGCGACGCTTTTATCGCCTGTTTGTTATGCGCCCCCGCGCGCACAGGTCGTTTCCCTCCCACCCTTCCAGCAGCAATTTCCAATTCGCTTTCGATCCACTCTCCTCTCCCTTTTTCTTCTTCTCTCTCTCTCTCTCTCTCTCTCTCTCTCTCTCTCGTGCTTCTGCGAAATTACGAAAACGGCATTCTCCGGTAGACGGCATAAATTCAGCCGCTTAAAATCCGGGGGACGACGCGCGACGTCGGGGAATCGTTAAAATCTCGTCTTCGGGGAACAACAACAACGGTCACGAGTGCACCGAGTGCACTGGCGATGCACCGCGCCCGCGATGCACCCGCGACGAATATCTTATCTGTTTTGCGGCGCGGGACGATAAGGCGGTGGATCGTGGCGATAATCGCGCGCGATTTTGCAACGCGCCGGAATCATCGGCGACGGAATTATTGCGTCGGAGAAGGGGTGGACTGGTAGGAGGAGGAGTGGGCCGCGACGTCGGGCGTCGCGACGTAACGAGCCATGATAAATCGCACCGTCGAATTGCAAAACATTCGCGGTAAGCCGAGCACTGCCTCTCCCGTGTTTTTTTTCTTCCTCGCCTCCTGCCCCACCACCACCACCCGTTTCCGGCTTTCTCGGGGGTGGCCGAACGGTACCGAAAGGATCGGTACGATCCTTTGTACTCGAATTTCGAATCTCTCGGTGCATCGACCCTGGTCCGACCTAAACTTAACTCTTTGCCTCTTCTCGGGGCCCATCGCATCGGCGCACTCTCATATCCGGTCGTTCAGACACTTTTCTCCAAATTTCGGCCACCTCTCCTCCTTCTCCACGTTCACCCCTCGTTCCTCTTTAAACCCTCGGATTTTTCTGCGCCCAGGATGCGTTCACCTCCCTTCGCTTCCACGTGTTTGCCAGTTGTCGGAGTTGCGTCAGAAGGTATTTGCACGTCCACTTATCCCCGTCTTTATCTCTATCCTCTGCCTCTCTCCTCCTAACCGATTCGAGAAGCGTTCCCTGATTTTTCGCCACGACCTGAGAAATTGTTCTTTGTTCGGAGCTCGCACGATTTCGTCGGGAATTGGAGTACGCGCACTCTTCTGCATCCAACGTCTCGTTTAATTAGAGGCGCGACTACCGCTCGTAATAATCTAATTATCTTCGCTCCGAGAGGATCGAAATACTCCGGGCTCCGCGTTATCAGACGAGGAGACACGAAAATACTCGTGGAATGTCAGGCGAGAGCATAACGCGGAGTTCGCGTCGCGAGTCGTAGACCTCCGGGAGTTCTTACGAGAATTCCTGTAACGGTAGTCCCGCGGTAATCGCCTTCGTAATTCGCTCTAACTAACGCATTACGCATTACCGTTGCATACTATCACGATCCCGAGCCCCGTCCCCGCGGAGGAGCCGCGCGCGAGAACCGTTGTCTGTCTTTATTAAAAGAAATTCCCTTTTTTTCATCGCGATCTAACGGCACCGCGTCGTCAAGGAGAAGGAGCACGAACCCCCTAGTCCTTGCAATCGAGTAAGACGACCTCGTCGAAAGAATAGTCGGATAGCAAAACAAATTCTTCGAATCGTTACTAATTATTTTTGCCTTTTTTTTTCATTTCTCCTAAAATTGAAACGTTCCTCTCGACTTCTACGCACGAAGGATCCTGCGCTCGACAAATTCAATGTCAGCAAGACCCTCAACAAAATTGTACGCCCACTCCAAGGATCGAGCGATTCCATTCGTCGAACGATCACTCGCTTTCGATCGATCTCTTCCTTTCCCTTTCTCGTCTTAGAACGCGTCACTGCGACCCAGCCTTCTGCTGATTAAATCGTCCCGCGAGTTTGACGTGTAATAAACAAAGCGTTAGCGCGAGCGTGGCTAGGGCCTCGCTTTGAGCATCGAGATTCATCTGACAATCGAAGATACGAGGGGTGGGCTGTGGTAACGCATTTGCGGATGGTAATACCGGATCTCCTCCTCCTCCTCCTCTTCCTTCACTCGCTCGCGGACTGGTTAAGTGGCGCGCGCTGTTAACGCGCGGGGTGGAACGGACGCGCGCCACGAGGGAAGCCGTTAATTTCCATGCTTTGACATTAGCGACGACGTGCTCTCGCTCGGCGAGCACGGCGTACTTTATTTCGCAGTCGGTAAATCGTAATGCGCCTTTCGCACGTAGCAGCAGCCAGTCTGACGAGACGAGAGAGCAAAGAGGGTGAAGAGAGAGGCAGAGGAAGAGGATAGAGGAGTAGATGCGCGAAGAGAGGGTTAATCGTGGAAGGGGATGAAATCGAGTGTAATTGAGAGTCACGCATGGGGGGTGCGAGGGTCGATGATTCTTGGAACTGTCGCGAAGGGTGGAAAAAAATTTCACTTTCGACCTCGCGTAGTCTCACGATTTCAAATTCAGATGCGCGCGTGCGCTCGTAAAGGAAATCGCGATTCGCATAAGATTCGGGTCAGAAGCGCCTGCCGATGTTTTCTTCGTTCTTTCTTCCTTTTCTGCGTGTCTACGCGCACTCGTTAAATGACGTTGGACAAGGTGTCATTGCAGCCGGAGTATCGATTTTAAAGCTCGAATATCGTCGAGACAATGCGCGTCGCGCGATTGAGCGTTAAATAATTGATTCTCCCCGTCCATCGACATTTTCCTCATCCCCGAATTACGATTCTTCCACAATCGGTCGGCGCTATTAAATTAATTAACCTCGCGCTCGTAACTCTCATACTTTTTCCTGTTTTCGTCTTGCCCGTATTATGCCTCGTACGGGTCGTAAAAGACGATGATACGGACGATTTTCTTATTTTCGCCGGCACGCTCGACTCCCGGCGATTGTTTCTCCGTGCGAGAAAATTCCCGGTAAGCTTGAAATAACGCGTTGTGCGCGAGTAGAAGGGAGTGAAATCGGCGAAGCCTCGGTTAGGCATGCTCGTAACGTGCCTTTTTTAGAAGCACGCGAGAATCGTGAAAGGATTGATCGAGAATCGATTCTTTTCTTAAGGCGAATTCACCTTCCACGCGAGATTTCGGAGGATTCCACGTGCGCTCGTTTTTACGAAAGAATTCGTGATGATTCCTCTCGTGGGAAGTGTACCTGGAACATTGAAAAAAAAAATTCTTTTATCCTCATTCCACTTGGAAATTCCCTCGAAGCGTGCTTTCTACCCCTGGAAATGCTTTCTCTCGAATTCCTTGCTAAATATTCTCGGACACGTGTATAATATTCCATTCAGCAGGTCAATAATGCGGAATACTGGTTCCCTCGGTGGTTATCCAATGGTCGAGTGAGTGCTGGCCGAAGAACCATCGCGGCCAGTACCTGGACGCGCAGCACGCACAAAGGGAATGCAAACGGAAATTCGAGGGTACATAATTAATGTCGCGCTTGCCGGGAGAAGGTTGAAAAGTGCGCGCGTCCAACGTGCACCTACTACGCTCGACTTTATTTATTACGTGGAAGGAGTGAAACATTCATCGAGGTCGAGTTCCTGCGTGCGTGCGTACGCGCGTTAATATTAAATTCGATGTCCAGCGCTCGTCCTCCTGCGTCGAATATCAACGCAGGAAGGAAAAATGTTTCGTTTGAAAATTGATCGGACGTAGATTGCTTTTCGTTAACCTCGTTGTTACGAGAAATTCTTACGAACTGAATACGGAGAAGGAGCGTGTTGGGTGCAGGCCCGCGCATCGTACAGCGAGCAGCTGGGAGCGCGAGCTTTATTGGGAGCGTCTGGCCTGCCTGCAGTTTGGCCGTCCGTGACTACGAGACTCCGAAGGTCCCTGGAACGTTGACCATTCGGCTCTTAAAGGACTCTCTTCTCGTCAAGGTCACCTATTGAGCCTGCCCTCGCCCCTCTTCCACTGCGCTCGAACGTGCATGTGCCCGCCGGTTGATCCTCTTCTCTGCCTCCACTGCCTCCACTCTACCTCCACTTTGGTTCCATGCGCTGGTCCACTATTCTCGCCATCATCGTGCCGAACGACGTGTCGTGGAATTTTTTTCTCATTCTCCCCCTCTCTCTCCTTCTCTCTTTCTCTCGTCTAATTCTTTATTTTTCCTCTCTCCATCTCCTTTTATCTTCTCTCCTCTCTACCATCCCTCCTTTTCTTCCTCCCAGGATGACGGCCAAGAGGTAATTACCAGCGACGATATAATTTTCATTCTCGATTCCAGGGGACCTCCTCCATGGCGCACCCGTCGGGCTAACCTTCCGAGGGTCGTCGACAGGAGGGATCGGGAACGTCTGGGCCTCCATTCGCGTGAGATAATCTTTACGCGCCACCAATGGACGTTTATTAACTAATCGTTTATCCTCGAAACCGTCTCGTAATCGCATCGTGGATGATCGCATTGGGATTAGAATTTTTCATCGAGTATTCACAAGGAGAAGGAAAAATTTTAAGGTTGAAGTCCACGTAGAAATGATTTTCGCGTTGTCGTTCGCTCGACCGGCTCGATATTTCTCGCACCACGGGATTCTACTAACAATTATAATAATAATATAATTTACGATACCAGGGAGAGATGTAGCCGACGATAATCCCAATGCGTCAGCCACAGACTCGGTCATCGTCACCCATCCTCCTCCTTTCTCCACCTTCCTCGTCCTCGGCCATCTTCTCGTCCTCTGCATCCTCTTTCTCGTCGGATGTCCTTATTCCGCGTCCTCGAAGAAATTTTTCACGACTGCTCGATCGTGGCTCGGGACGCGCGCGGTGCCAGACGAGGAGCCGATCGCTCGTCCTCGGTGGGAAGATGCGATGAAGATAATTGCGCGCCTTCTCCGAGCCGCTCGAAGACAGTGACGTCACTACAGTCGTCTTCTCGCGTTCTTGCTAAGCGCACTCACAGTATCGTCGTTCTGGGCAATTTTTCACGCACGCTCGTTCGCGTTCGATCGAAAGAATTCTCGTTCAATTTTCATCCGCATCGTCGAAAGTGTTTCATGTAAGCAAGGTTACAAACGAGACGAGGACTGATAAATTGAAAAGCTAATGCAGTCGTTAATGTCAGCCGTACTAACTGAAAGAAATCTTTTCCGACTTCGAGCATCATTTTCTTTATCCCTGAACTCCTGGACGAACTCTGCGACTGCATCACGGGGTCGAGGCGGGTTGCTAATAGCCGAAGGCCAAGTCAAATGCAAAGTCGATGACTCCTTTCCCTCTTTCCCTCCTTATTTATTTCTTTCTCTTCTCCTTCGTGGCGGCGGCGTTGCCCGCTTCTTCTTCTTCTTCTTCTTCTGCCTGGTGCCGTACGCGGCAAGGCTCGCATCGATCCAGGGCCATGACGATATCCGCGGCGGATTTTTTTTCCGCTTCCTACCCGACGCGCGTCATGGTAGGGGATGAGTTCAGGGTCGTATCTTCGCGAAGACGAAGAGGGACAACACGCTGGCGAAACGAGAGGAAGGCGTCGAGTGACTGTGAAATATTTTCGGTGTCTTGGAATGTGCTCGAGAGTTCTCTCCCGTCTCAGATCTACCGATGGATTCTATGAAACTGAAAATTTCGAAAACAGTTTCCACGTAGAGCTTCGCAGATTTCTCACCTTCGGAGAAAGAGTGAAAATCGCGCTTGGAGCCCGTGAAAACGGATTCAATCGTTTCGAGGGAAGTCTCTTCGTTTCTACTTTCTTTCCAAACGAGCGAAGCGAGGATCGCCTCTAATTAAGCAGTCGCGCGTCGGCAAACCGATGGTTTCGCAATGTCGAAGTAAAAAGAGCGCAAGGGTGGAAGTGGAAAGCGATGACGAAGAGGAAAAAAAGGGAGAGAGAGAGAGAGAGTGAAACGAAGGAAGCGGGGCATATAAGAATAACATGGCTTCGAGACTCCGGAGCTTCTTTGCGTGCCGCGAAAGAGTTGGGGAGCGGGAGGTGGGCTAGTTAGCGCTATCAGAAGTCGAAGGTTGAGGTTGGGGGTGGTGGGGGCTGGTGGAGGCGGCTGAAGCGGAGCGCGAGGCGGTGGGGACCGGAGAAGCTCGGCGACGGCGGTGGCGAACGAAAAAGAGAAAGAGGAGTGAAAGAGAGGGAACGAGGGAGGGGACAGAGTGCAGCAGCAACGATGCAATTAGGCGAGTTATGCAGAATGACGTCACACTTCGGGCCGGGGTAACTGTGCTGAGTCAAGGACAGCCTGCCCAAGGCCCTGCCACTTCTCTTCTCTTTTACTCTTTCTCCCTCCTTCTTCTCCTCTCTCTCTCTCTCTCTCTCTCTCTCTCGTTTATATTCCTTTCCTTCGCTCTCCATCTCCACTCCATTTCGTTCTCCTCACGTCGCTCTCTTTTCCTCTCCTTACGATTTTTCTCCATATTTCGCCACTCTCCCTCTCTCGCAGAGTCCCCGCAAACAGCTCCCTCCGAATATTTTTCCTCGCTTCGCTCTTTCTCTTCCTTCTCTTTCTCTTTGTCGTCTGGTACCCATGGTCCCACGACGATTCTCTCCGGTTGTTGGTCCTCCTCCTCTTTGTTGGCCGTCGGGGGACAAAGTGCATTGTCGTTAAGTTAAGTCACGCCCGATCGGCCCCGCTCCCGAGAGGCGGATATAGATAAGAGGATGGCGGTAAGGGGTGAGAAGGGGGTGAGGAAGGTGAGAGGAGAAGTTATGGAGATACGAGGGAACAATTAGCAAGGGGGGAATATCGTATCGATCGTTGCTAAGGAGGTTTTTGTTAAAAGGTCGCGAAACTTCGACTCGGAGCTGAAGTTTTCAACCTGACAGCTCGACCGCGTTCGGCGTGTCACGAACGAGGAAAAAAGTTTCGCTTCGTCGAGTCACAATTATTATTTTCACCGGGGACAAGCGCGTAAGAGGTTACTTTGAATTGTACCGTCACGCGAATAAGATCCAGAAAGAAAAAAAATGCAGACCGATAGAAAGAAGAACGACGGACTAGCCTACGAGCTGTAAATTTCTACGATTCATTAGAATAGAGAATATGTAGATGCGAGGATCGTCGAGCCAGCGACAACGACAACTGCAGCCAAATTGGAAGTCGATGAATAGTAAACGATCGGAGGAATAATATAATGAATATTGACCCTTATGAATATTAACGCGCTCTTACGCGAGAGTCGTCGATGAATACGATGCAAACGGATTGCAGCAGTTGCGATCGTCATCGAACGATGACGGGATCGTTCCGTTTACGAGTCGTGGGATCCTCTCGGATCGTAAATGCGCATCTAAACGATCTTACGATCTTGGAAATGTTCTCTCGCCTATTGAGAGAACGTCGACAATTTCTCTTTCAATTTTACAACCCCGCGTCTCTCCACTCTCGCGATATTTCCTCGTTCTCTTCCTTCGAAAAATGAAAAGCCTCAGGGTCGTGCTATCGAGCCCTCCGAGGACCTTCAGCTTTGGCGTTACGCGATGCACGCGCGCGGTAGAAGCGCGTGATGAATGGCGTTTCATTTGCGACGGCCTTCTCCGCGGACTTAATTAAGTGCCGTGGTTGTCTTCCCTTTGGTCGTCGTGACGCCGCCGCGACGCTCGTCGTCACGCGGCGCAAGGCTTCCTCGCCTTCTCTTCCCTTACGATCCTTCCTCCTCGCCAAAGCCGATTCCGGTGTCGCTTTATATGGCCCGAGAACGAGCGGAATTCTCACGCGAGGGTAACCCGAGCCTTCGTCTATGGTGGCAACGAGTCGACGTCGCTCAATTCGTCTTACCGAGAGCCGAACGATCGCCATCGATCAATTCGCGTCCTTCGCAAGCTCGAGGGTACGCGAGTAATAAATCCGTCGTGGCGCGTCTCTGTCTCAAGTTTGTGTATATTTTTGTTCATCTCTGATTTCGTATACTTTCTTCCTTATTTTATTTAATCTTACGTCTAATGGACACGCATGCTGCGTTATTAGAGAGAGAACCTGTCTTTGATTAATTTTCGATTGACTGTCCTGTATTTTTGTTGGGACCCTGGGGGTGGTCGTCCAGGATGAATAAATTCGTTCTATCTACCTTTCTATCTATCCACGCTTCTTACTTTCTTTTTATTATGAAAAAGAGAGGAAAATCAGCGTAACGAAAATGGGGCGTTGCAGGACGACATCGTCGCGTGATCGTTCACTTTTATCAAAATCCGCTCCCTCTCGCGCCGTCGCGTGGCACACGGTGCTTTTCGGTTATGTCAATGCGGCCGATCTTTCGCGACGGGCCGCTCGCTCGGTTTTATCGGCGGCCCCGGCCGACGGCCGCGGCGTGGAAATGTAATCACGCCCGTGATAAAGGGGGGTCCGCGGTGGGAGCCGGGGGCGGAGACTGTTTTTAGAAATCGCGCACGAAACGCGGCCATTCAACTTGTTATTTCTGCAATCGGGCGCGCGCTCGCGCGCCTTATCGTCTGTTGTTGCAACAAGTTGCCCGTCGCCACTCCCGACGTTTTGCGCAGCAGCGAGATAATTTTTCTCTTACACTCTTCTGTCTCTTTCACTCTCTCCCCTTCTCCCGTGCCTTTCATGCTTTCGTTCCTCCTTACCTCCCGAAAGTCCTACCGTCCTCGTCCGTGACGAACGAATTCGTCGAACGAACCCACGATGGTCTCATAGTTTCTCTGTTGGTCGCACCGAGAAGGAGGAAGCGCTTAAACGAAGGACGAAAACGCAGGCTGCCACCGACCGCTCGATAGTTCCGCGTCGTAATTGGCCGTCTCTCCGCACGTAGCTAACAAGTACGGCAAATTCATGTCGCATAAGAATTGATAAATATCTCGGTTGGCGCGGATTGAATTTTACGTAATCCGCGCATGCCTACTGCAGGCTTCTGAGCGCGTGGCGCGTCTGTTCGTCGGTTCGTTCGTCGGTTCGTTCGTCGGTAAGACCTCGAGGACGTTCTCAAGGTGCGTGCGCGCGATGCGCAACCCGGGCCTTTGGACGTTTGTGGATTTTAAATAATTCGACCAATCGGTTCCACGGGTTTTCAAGTGTGAACGGAGCACGCACCTACTTGTCCGTCAATCGACTACTTCGTGAATGATTTCGCCTTGTACGACACGTGCCGGGTTCCTTTTTCCCGGAACGTGACTTGGCGAACGTATCGTCGAACGTTCTGCGCGCTCGTAAGAAAGGAATTCATCGTTTCACGCTTCGCGTATGCACGCGTCGTGCATGGGAAATTCGCGAGCTTCAGCCTTATGATTCTAACGAGGCGTGCTTCGCGGCTCTCGCTCAATTTTTCGCCCCTCGTAACCGAAGCAACGTCTCGCGACGAATGTCTTCCTAATTCGCGAAATTCGAGGAAACTTACGCGGCTAATCGGTTCTCGCGTACATCACGTTTCTGCGCGTTCTGAGCACGCTTCATCGGACTCTGATCCATCCGCTAGATCACGTACCGTTTACACCGATCAACAAAATGCCGCACTGTTCGTCGAATTGACGATTGCTTCTTCCGTAATCTATACGAGTATTTTATTCGCATTGTTTACTTATCGCGGGTTTCGTGATTTAATACGCGAGCGTTTAGGAAAATAAGGCGTAACGTCGATACGCTTCCGAGGACAGAAAAATGGAATGCACGAATGGACGTGTTTTGTTGGAAAATAACAAGACTAATTTTCCGGGTACTAATTACTTCTGTAATTTTAGAGAAGATCGGCAAGGAGACACCGATCTAATGGACAAATAATGGAACGATCTGGAGATCCGATGCCGTCGGAGGAAATCGAGGCCGACCAACTTCTCGCCCTTAACATCTTAACATGTCGGGATCATTACGATGCCTCGCGCGCTCGTGGAATTATACCGATCGTTCTTCGTGACCAATTATCCACTCTCGCGACTCGCCTTCCCAACACGCTCGCAACCAACGTCCATACTGATCCACCGATTATTCCGTTACCTACTCCTCTCGGCGTCTCGTGGAAGATCTATTACGGTCCCCGCATTATTATTCCCACTCTTACAATTAGACCGTGCTACGGACCAAGCGAGAGAAGAACGGAGAAGAACAATGGGGCACGATTCGAAGAGAATCTTCGAGTTTCTCACGACGCACGGACGGCTGCCGATCGCGCGATGGATGATCTTGTAATCGTGGAGGAGGATGCCCTACGTGGAGAAGGAAGATGGAAGAGGACGACCAAGTGAACGCGGTGGAAACGTGAGGAGGACGTTACGATTGGTCGAGCGAGCGTGCGCGCGCTCGCAGAATACGCGCGCGTAAGAATACTGAAATTCTATGTCACGGACCCAGCCTTGAATTAAGCCTACGTCGGCTCGAGTAGTAGTGGACCACCGAGGAGGAGGGGGAGGAGGAGGCAACCCAATTATATATTTATTCCCTACGTAATATGCCGTTTGGCCCTGATCCCAGCTCAAAGCATGCAACTCTTGTATAATCGTCATTATGTAATGCGAAAAGGAGGAGGCGGGTGACAATCCGCGCGAGCGTCGAGTCGCCAGGAGTGGCGGCAGGTGCACGCCGCGTCGTTCAACGTCGAGATTTTCTCTCGAGCCCGCGGATCGCCACTCCTGGGATGATCCGAGTGATTTAGGGCCTCTTCGTCATTGTCTTAATGAGGATTCACTGCGAGGGAAATGGACGAATGAAGGTGCTTGGGCTCCGCGTGCTGTGGGCCGAGCATGTGCGAAAGAAGAGGGATGAATCTTGGAATTGAGAATATTAAATTGATAGGTGGATGTTTGGAGGAGAAACGTCAAAAATAAAATCGAATCCTCCGTTATTCTTATCGACCATGATGTAATATCGAATAAGGTAGGTTCTCGGTGAATTTATTTCACAGAATTTCTCGAATTCCAAGATGAATCTTGGAATGGTGATATCAAATTGATAGGTGGACGATTCGAGAAGAAACCTTGAAAATATAATCAAGCCTTCCTTTATTCTTATCGATCGTCGAGTGATTTCGAATAAGGGGAGCTATCGATGATTTTATTGCGCGGAACTCCTGACATTGTTTTCCGCGAGGGTAAATTCTCCCTCAAGAGTCCTCGAGTCCTGTCGTCCTGAGAAGAGAAAACTCAATTGATTCGTAATATCCACATTTTCCCATTGACATCCTCGATCGTAAATATCCTCGGTGCACGTTCGAGGGACTCGTCCGTCCCGGAGAAGTCAATAAATTAAATTCATAGTGAATCGCACGCACGGAGAAAATTCTCGATGCTCCAGAGGCGTCTGACTATATTAAACCTTCCTGTCCACTCGTTTAGCGATCAGCCGCGCCACTCACCGCCGATGAAGTTCGCCGTCCCGACGCTCCGCGTCGGCACGAGCTTCTGCAGTAAATCACGATGAATTACGCCCGGCCGCGGCGAATCTTAGGAGGAAAAGCGGCGTCGAAGGTGAACAGATTGGACGGGATCGGTTGTGGTCGCGAGATACGATCGCCAATGACATTTCCCCGTTACATTATCGAGCTTGGCCCCTTCCACGAGATTCTCGTGTCACTTCACCTTGCCATTATGCCGGCTTCTCGCTCCTTCTAACGGTACTCGGTTACGCTTAACCAAGCTTTCGATGCACCGGCCAGTTTTCATTTCGGCACAGCTGGAAGAGCCGGTGAAAATTCTTCACGATTTTTCGGCTCACCGGCCTGAAAGAATTTTCACGGAAAAAAAAGAAAAACAGACATTCAGGTGTACAAAGACGATGATTTGGAATACGGAATAGGGCACGAACCGAGCACTCCAGAGTTTTACGTAACCCCGTGCGTTTCTTGTTCTCCATCGAATTCCACCGTGCTCGTTTCCTTCTTCTCCTCTCGGCTTTCGCGTCTCGCTGGTATAAGGGTACCCTGGAAGAATTTCATGAGAGAGATTCCAGTGAAAATCTTTCTCGTGGACGATTTCCTTGCTAGGTTCACGTGGTAAGGCGCGGGGCCGTAAATTGTGGATGCTTGGAAGTACTCGCGCGCGACGTCGGGCGTGATCGCAAAAAAGGAGGCGCAAGGCTGCCGCGAGAGTGCGCGAGGTCAGTACGGGAATGACATAATCGATAGTCGACTACGACTACTCACTACCACTAATGCTAGTCGCGTTCCCGCTAATGCCGTTCCTAACGTGTGTTAGTCTATGTGAGCGCGTTCACGTGATGCCCCTTGAATTGCGATACGCGTAAGTCGGACTAACGCGATAGGCCGCCGCACGCTTCTTCTTTCTCGTGTGTTGCAACGGTACTTAAACGTCGGTTACATAAAATAACTGATATTGTCGGGGAGGTTACGTAAACGGCGCGCGTTATATTTTCGTAACGGTAGTCCTAGCAGCGCGAGATATTCTCCAAACGAGGAATGTCGCTTGGAGCATGTGGTCCATGAGAATGAGAAGGTTCGAGAAAAAGGACGAGAGCAACTTTTGGCCAGATTCGTCGGTAATCTCTGGGTACCGACGCGAAGGAGCACGAGGGCCAGGAGAATAAAATCATTTTTCTATGTGTATCGACGACTCACGAAACGATCCACTGACTCACCCACATATGTCCCCTTCTCCGCGCCGATCTCTCGAGACCGAAGTTCAGGAAGTGGAAAAAAGGAGTCTCGTTTACTTGACACCGGCAAGGCCGATTCGCCTTCTTTCCTGCTCCTTCGGAGGAATCGCGAGGAAGGAAATGCCTCCTTTGTGAGTTTTCGCTTTTTTCCAGGCGAATCACGTTTCCTCGCGTGCGATATCCACGTCGCGCGTCCTTGTTCAACCGTGAAGAAAATCCACGGTAGACCCTTCTCCGCTCCTCGGAACCTCATCCTCGTTCTCTCGACTGTTTTCAATCCCTCGTGAGAGTCAAACACTGTGGCGCAGGTGGTTTCCAATTACGATCGATTCGCGGTGAGTCGCGCGGCGGAGGCGAAGAAAATCTCACGGACGAGGCCGAAGGACGCTTCGAGCAAGTACGCTTTTCTAAGATCGTTCAAATTCGACTTTACTCGCGCGTCAGATATCTTTGCTCGTCCGCTCCTACGGCGAACGGAGTCTCCGTCAAGAGAATTCGCTGCAAAGCTTCGAGCGATAAATCTCCTTAAAGCTGGCGTTTGCATCGCGTATCTCAAACATCCGCTTAATCCGAGAACACGAGAGAAATGAACAAGAATGCAACACGGGTGTCTGTAAAATTCGTACAATAACATTGTACCGGGTCCTCTCAACGCGAGCACGGAGATACGACAGGCGCATTCGATTTCGAATTTTAGGCGCGCAGCCGTAGTGCGCTGTCATACTCTGAAATACATTTTGGCTTCACTCGTGTTATTGCATAACTTAAGCCCCACCAGGTGAAAATCTTGCCGTCTTGATTCACGCGTTCGTCGTTTTGCGTGTCGCTCTATCCCCCGAATCTTCCAGAAGGAATACATAATTCTAATCGTCCGTCGCTCGGGTTTTACCCGAGGATCTTCGTGAGAATTGCGCGCCACTGATATCCGTTCGTCGTCCAATTTGCGTCACGAGGTTGTAAATGGAAAAAGAAAGGAGAGAAAAAGAGAGAGGTAACCGAGCGCTCTTGACGCTCTTAAAAAAATCCTCCTCCGCAACTTTAATCCACCCTTCGCTCCATCTCGCGAGAATCCGGCTTTTGACCTGGTTTCGAGTTTAAACGAGAAATTTCGGCGGGCGCGTGAAAGAAATTCCGGAAAATGCAGAGGCGTTGAGAGAAGGGGGCGCGTAAGAGCACGCGCCTTAACGAGCGAGGGCGGTGAAAACGCCGCTCACTCTGGCTGGCCAAGTTCGTAGGTGCAGGCGCACGCCCAATTACGTTACAAAATCGTTGCCCCGTAGTACTAGTAGGAACCGCCGGCAAATATCCTGCCTGCTTATATCTCGAGGATTTTATTCGCGGAAGCGGTGCTTCGTTCGCGTGGGCAGGTCAATTACGAAATAGTCGTTGGTGTCGCAGTTTACGGATAGAGCTGAGCCAACGAGATCTGAAACGTTTACGCGAGAAACCGAGAACGATTTGCGGGGAGAAAGATGCGCCCGATGATTCGCGTGATTTAAATCTGCGACGGTGACTCGTCGAATGTGGTTTTCCGCGAGCGTGGAAAATTCTCGGGTTTAAAATGGAATGAAAATTGATTTGCGAATCGAGGCTACCCACTTCTGCTCGCTGCGACGAGAGAAAAAAAAGGGACGCGCGGATCGAAGATGAGCGTCGCAATTTCTCGGCAACCAATAATTAACTCCGACGCCGTCGGTACGGCCGAGCGATGACGTAAGGCGCGACATATACGATTAATAATTACAACTGGCACGACTCAAGTACGCGTATTCATATTCATGCGTGTATTTCGAACCGCGCTCATTGGAGATTCCGACGTTGGTATCGGCTTGCCACCTCTCCTACGTCCGGACGCGCGACCGCCACCTTATCTTTCAAACATAGAAATGCAATGGATTCCAAGTAGCGAGATTATCACGTCGAGAAAAATATTTTAACGTGGTAGAACGCGTTAATAATAACGGACGGTTGAGGGTGCGCGTACCGTTTGTAAGAAATCGAACGACAGAATTTTTGAAAGGGGAAGCACGTCGAGAATTCTGGCAGATCTAAATTGGTTCGACGATCGAAGAGCCCGACGACCCCGATTCTCCTTAAATTCGTCTCTATTCCTGGGAACGATTCGAATTTCGCGCTCCCTCTTCTCCGTCCAGTTTAGATTTCCCGCGGCTTTCTCGACATGCTCGATTTTCGATTCCACCGGGCGGCAGCATGTCCCACTGGTCTACTCACGGTCTAATTCTATTGTTACATAAATATCACAATGGCGGTGGACGACATAAAAGGAAGTCGCCAGAGCGGACCGGGGGACGCCGGCTCACGCGCCGTGTATTTTCGTTCTCGTCACTTGTGCCGCGCGCGCGACTTTCGTGTCGTCGATTTTTCGTGGACGCTCGGTTAATTGGGCCGCTCATCCCTCTCGATGCCCTCAGAATCTTCGACGGCGTGCGAGTAACCACCCCGTGAAATCTTCTTTCTTCTCCTTTTCCATTCCTTCGTCCTTCGCCTCGGCCAAGCACCAGGGTCTAAAAATAAGCCACGGTCGAAATTACTCGGCAATTAAGCTGTCAAACTTCCGGTACGTTGAATGTTTGAAATTACAGTGTCAATAAATTCGTGAATTAATCAGCGTCACCAGGTATCGGATCGATCTTTTAATTCTTCGATCCTCCTAAGGAAGGAAAGAGGAAAAAACGATCGAGGTGCAAATGCGCCTACTTACCGATCATACCTGTTTACTTCTGTTGTGCTACAGGTCGCGCAAAGTGTCGGAGCGGGCGTAGAGGTTTCGACACGAGCAGGGCGCGCGCGCACGCACGCGACGAGCGAATAAACAAATTGATTGCGCAACAGAATACATTGAGAAATCCGACGCAGTCTAACGTCGCGCCACCACTGCTCCGCTCGCTCTTATCGTTATCGATGATCGACCACGTGAGACTCAGGCAGTTGGTGTGCCAGGAGTGTCGGTTGGCCAAATATTAATTTAATGCTCGGTACGGTGCTCGAGCACATGCATCCTTCCTCATAAAAATCGCTCGAAGAAATTTGGATACACCGTTAATTTTTATGTTAAGGCTAAGCGCGCCGTGTCGATCGATCAGTAATCGCCAGGAAGAATCGTTCGTTACAAAATGACGCAAAGTTTTAATGACGAGACGTTTTGCATTTTCCCGACGATTAATTAATTTTCCTCTGTTTCTTTGTTTTTAAGACGTGAACAATTTGCGATCTTAGAAATCTGGCTACACCGCGAATTTTCCTGCTAACTCTAAACGCGCTGTGTCGATCGATAATTGCCAGGATAAATTGTTTGTTAGGAAATGACGCAATGTTCAAATGACGAGACGTTCTCCATTTTCTCGACGATTAATTTTCCTCGATGCTAGATAGAAGATGACAGGATTATAAACCAGAAAATCATGACGAACGATTTGTCTTGAAAGGCGCGAAGAAGTTGAGATCTTAGAAATTAGGTTACACCGCTAATTTTCCTGCTAACGCTAAACGCGCCGTATCGATGGATCGATAATCACAAGGGGGAATCGTCGGTTAGAAAATGACGAGGCGTTCTTCATTTTCTCGACGATTAATTATCCTCGGCACTCGATAGAAGATGACTGGATTGTAAACCGCAAAACGTCGTCGAACGATTTGTCTTTAAAGCGTGAACAAGTAGCGATCTTGCTGCCTGCGATCTTTTCTTCTCGCCTGTACTCGGAAGAAACAATTTTCAATGTTGGTTCGCGCGCTGGTATCGATGACGTAATCGGTATAAGCGTGCCGTAAACGGCATCCACGACGACTGCTCGCGTTTTGTAATCGGTCGAACAAAGGCACGCGACTTCTTCGGAAAAGAATCAGTCACTACTGATTTCCGGCCTGTCTCCAAGAATTTCCTGGAAAACTCGTGGCACGTAAGACACTCTGGAAACGAAGAACACCGTGGAAGCCACACGCGCGCTGCGTTTTCCATCGTTTCAAGAGCGATAATCACGAGATCATTCGACACTCTAGGATTAGAATCTAATGGATAGAATTTTTATCACGTGCCACCTGCGCTCGCTCTAACCTTTGAGCCGTTAGATTACGCAACTACTCGAAATTCCTATTGCGCAAAGGCATCGACGACGTTCGATCAATTCCCTTGCTTCATTTTGAATGGAAACGGAGATTAATCATTCCGCGTGTGAAATCCGATGATCGAATGCTCGAGTAATTCCAATAACAGAAAACATTTGGATTCGGTGACGAAACGCCGAGTGGGCTATTTGCAATAACTAAGGATTACGTGTACATCTACGGGCCGGGAGACACGAGCGAGTTATCGTTGAGCTTACGGCGCGGCGTGCGTGCTCGCGCGAGCACACGCGTGATTCATTCGTTAGGCTGCCCGAGCGAATTAAACAAGCGAGCGCGCCGCGTTGCGCTCGGCTTCCGCGTAATTAGATTGGTATGACATTAACGTGGATGGACGCGCGAGTGCGAATGAATTTGTCGGGGCGAGATGCCACGTGAAGATGCGACACGTTTGCGGCAGCGAGCTCGATGAGAAACTGGTCCGGTTGGAACCGCGAGGCTAATCGCTCTAATTGAGAACTCCCGTCGAATCTCTTTATTAATTAACACGGACCAGTTTTGTCGGCGGAGCTAACCACCGGATGAATTAACGATCGCATTACGATAAAACACTGTGCGAGCAGAGTTAAAGAAAGGAGCCTTTGCCGATTGACTCATTCGTGAATCACTACGTGGAGGAGTAATTGGAAGATTCAACAAAGAAATTTATAAAAAGGTTCGTAGCGGGATTCAAGGTCGAGTGAACGACTCATCTCGCAGCGCCATTAGCGAAGATTGTTTTATCAGCTTGAAACGTGAGGTTCGCGAGTATCACGGTGAAGTGGAGAAGAAGAAAATTCCGTCCTCCGATGGAGAATCTTCTCAGGCTTGGTTCCATCGGCGATTAGCACCGTCCCGCGAGAATTTGGCAGAACGTAATAATTACATCACCGAACCATTAATTCAAGAGCACGTCGTTTAATTCTTCGTTCACGTGGCGCCTTCTCACCTTCGTTTCTACGATTCGCTGCCTTATAATTAGGAACGCGTTGATTTCTAACGATCATCGGAACGACGCTTAATGGCGCCTTCTCGCCCGCGTTCCATTAGGCGTCGCACACCCGGCGGCGTCTTCGTAATTCTTATCGAATGACCCATTTTCCGTGAGCACTCAAGGCCACTCGTGCCTCTCGAAAAGCCTATGAAGAGGAGAATTCGTCGATTGAACTTTAGTTGAGGCGAACGAGCGGGGCCTTCGCGTGGGCGAGATTACGCGACCGATCGGTGCCGTGGTCGATATCGGACGAATCGATGAGTTTGCGTAATATTTTGATGTTTGTAATGTCACAGTGGTAACGGGCTCGGTGTCATCGTATTTGGGACGCGACGATAACGCGGTGCGTCATCGTGGACTAGAAGTAACGTGAGTGAATTCACGGGTGACCTATTCCTTCTTCTACTTCTGCAGGTCGCTGAATAAATTTCCGTTAACCCTTTAATTATTTATGACGAGTATACTAGTCACGAGGAAACGACAATTTTTTGCATAATGTCGAGTATACTCGACATAAAGAAAATAAAAATTACATTCGTATTATCAGTCGACGAATCAACTGTAATTTTTTTTCCTGAAGATGGGCAAATAGAAAAGCAATGGGCGTCACTGAAAAATAATTAAGCAGGCAGAAAAAGTTTTTCGAAACAAAATTAAACAGTTAAAGGGTTAGTGAAGCGTTCCGTCGTAGCGTGAACTTTATTGTAAAATTTGTTCTCCTTCCCATGGTCGTTCATATGCGTCACCTTGAAATCCTACGAGTGCGCAAACACGCACCGGCCGAAGAAAATCACGCGAGCACCTTACCAAAGAGGACCGCATGAGCGAGTGCGCCCTCGCTCTTTATTCTTCTTCCTTTTCGCTCGTTACGCTAATTACAACGCGCGTTTCATTTCTCCGCGACATTACCCTGGTGCTCGAGTAGCACTCACAATGGGAGGAAAAAAAAACTGAAGATCATCCTGGCCCTGCCCTTCGCAACCTCGTCGCGCTACGACCAAGCTCCACTACGGCGAACCTGTTACACCTTATTCGAGCTGGAAGATTTAGGTCACCGAAACACAGCAAACGGAAAGAAAAGAAAAAATGGGAAGAAGAAGAAAAACACGTGCCGCTCCGAGGGACTCGCGTTCACCCGACCAAACGAAGATCCACTCGACGAGATGTTCCTCTCGAAAATTTTTACGAGCACTCTCGCGAAAGTAAGGTGAGAAAAATGAGGTCGTGTCGAACGACGGTGAATCGATTCCCACGCGGCGCGTCGCGACGGGGAGCGCGTGGATTTCTGCACTTTCCAATGGCCAGGCCCGACGCGATACCCATGCCCACGCTCCCGCGCGTACCGCGGCCTGCTGCAGTTTTGCAGCTTTAGTGTGTCACGTGAAAGCTCTGCCGAACCCCGGGAGGATCGGATGCTCGATGTAACGGTTTAGCACCCGACGAAACGAGGCTAGGCCGACGACGGAAAAATCGCAACAACGAGCGGATAGAAAGTTGAGGCGCGCGCACCACCACAAAGTGAACGCGCCAAGGATCAAGTTCTAACCGCGAAGGTTTCGTGTATGCTCAAATTGCGCAAACACGAGCTCTGCCTTACATCGAATTCCTCGTACGCTCTTAACGAGGCTACCTACGTGAACAATTAAAATTGCAGAAACATCGCGCGCCCTTAGTTTCGACCATTGGTACCGGGGCTTAGGTGCCGCGAATTCCTCCTTTACTCTTGGCAATGCTGCCCCTGAGAATAATTAAAAATTCAGCCCAGAGCAGCGTGCTGGTCTCCAGCCTCTATGGTGTTTAATCTCGCATTCCATCCTCCTACGCCCTGCTTTCGCGAGCGCGCCGTTAATTATCGTTCCATTATTTACTCGGCTCCTTCGTCCTCCGTGGCTCGTGGACAGTCAGGTTGAGGCAGGTCCGGTCCGCGCGTTTTCAGAATTCCAACCGACGAGAGAGGAGATTCTCATACGCGCGTGGATGACTCGCTACCTACCAAGACGGCGCGCGCGCGCGCGCACAACGGCGGGATCGATCAAGGCCAGTGAAATTATTTCCTCGATCTCCATAACCTCATTCCCATCAAAACCATTTTCCATTCCCCCCGGGTGTTATCGCTTAATCTTCTGCCAAGAGGATCCGAGTCTCTCGCTTGGTAAAGGAAAACGAGAGGGATAAGGAGAGCGAGGGACAAAGCCACGACCAGGGAAAACGAGTACGGGCAGATGCTTAGGACATTCGGTAGAGATGATCTCCAGGAGCATGGGACTTAGTCGATCGGAGTCCTGATATTGGTGAAATCCTAAATCCAATTAAACGATAAGAGAGAAGAAATTGATTGGAGAATACCGAAGGGCAAGGAGACCGAAGAGCAATCTGGATTGTATCATTGTCCGTCTGCAATCCGAATCCGAATGGAAATATCGAATGAGCATTGGCGCGCTGCCAGGCGACGATGCTAATAGCCGGCACACGTGTACGCTAGTCCATTGTTTATACCTATTTGATTCTGCCAGAGATAATCCTTTGTGCGGTGCCGCGCGTTATCTTAAACATCGCGAATGACGTTATCGTTACCTGTGACTTCAGCGTCGCGTCTGCTAACGTCGCGCGATTCTAAAAGACGATTGACTCCTCGCAGCTTCTTCTCGTTAATCGAGCCGGAGCTCCAAATTTGTTTCTTCGCCCTGCGCGCTTCACTCTGCTCACAGAGCACGCGCCGAGTTTCTTGCTCGTGTTCGTTCACATTGAGGCAGGTCGCGCGCGGCTTTCAGGGTCTCAGTGCTACGTGAGAAGCAGACCTGGCGAAGAAGGGGAGACAGTTTTCATCCACGGTGAAGGTGACTGAAACTTTCCTTGGAGGATCACGAGGAGAAGCGGGACGAGGGCATTTGAAGTTTCGATGGGTAAGGAAGAAGTGGCGGTGAGAAGGGCGAGGAGGATCGGGGCGGACTGTCGGTGCACTTTCTTCTCCGATCAGATGCATCGTGCACCTCTCTCGCCTTTCTCTTTCTCCCTGCCCTTCACCTCCGCTTCTCACCCAGCACGTTCTCTCGTAACGTCGAATCGCAATCCTCGCGGCGAGGATCACAGCGCGTCGAGATGACGATTTTCGATTAAGGAAAAGGAGAGCCGCGACTCGTCTGCGACTCGTCGCGCGCGAGCACCTTCCTCCTCCGATCTTTTCTCCTCCACGAGAAAGCGTCGACCCCTTTCCTTTTGTTTCGCCGGAGTTCGAAGGGACTGGACGGCATGAAGATTTTCTTCGCGATTGCAAAAGAGGTACCGTTGAACATTTTCCACCCACTTCTCCGCGCCAGGAAGAAGAATATCCGTTTCGAATAATAAAATTCCAAGTAGGACGACTTTTCTATGCGAATTATTATAATGAACCGTTAAAAGAGATTTGAGTAAGGATCAATCGGGATTGGCAGTCGAACTTAATTAAGTCGACGAAGTTAACGAGAGAATTGAGCATTGGAACTTTCGAAGTTCCTCGAGCCTCCGTTCTCCGCGATCGTCTACGACAATAAAGATCCTAGTGCCGATTACGCTCTCGGCTGCGCTCGTCCTCGTTAAGATGACGCGTTAATTTCTAGCTCCGAGACGACAAGAAAGGCAAAGAAAGGTAAATGCAAGGCTCACGGGAACGCGCGTGGAAATCCTCGAGCGCATTTTACCCACCCTAATGCGGACTGGCGCACGTGAGACTCCCTCTCTTTCTCTTCTCTCGTCAACCACCTCCACCCTCGTCGTCTAAACCCGGCGCTCGCATCGCGGCCGATGGAAAGCTGAAAGTTTTATGAAAGTGCATCGCGTGCCAGTGGTTACGCATTTGCGCGAGAGGCCTTGCGGGAGAAAGAGGAGAGAAAGAGGTAGGAAGCGTGGAGAAGAGAGAAAGGTGGAGGTGCAGCTCGTTAGCGAATCCTTCCACCTCCTCTTTCCACGAGCATAGAGAGCTCTTCCACTTTTTCCACTCTTTCCAGGGTTACCCTCTCTCCTCCGCCCTGTATGAATTTCTCTTGTCGCTCCGACGCCCTCCTTCCCTCCTAAGCCTAGCAGTAACTCTAAGTAATTGACGAGTAACACCGTCGGGTAAGAACGAGCGATGAAAGTGCGCCGGACGTATAACATCACTTGGGTAATCGAGGTGTGAGACAATCGCGCGAGGAGAAAATCGCTCGGTTCTCCACGCGCAACGCATTTCTCTCCTCCTCTGTGCCAGGGCCAATGTAAAGTTTATTCCCGCGGGGTGATCAGACGGTGCACGGATGATTCTTCGATTTTTGGAAATTCCACTGCACGGGGCTTTGCCATGGAAATTTGAGAGATTATTAACGTCGGCTTAGGACGATCGTTTGAAGTTCCTCGTTCCTTCCGTTTCTTCGTCGACGCGACGTCGTAAAATCGTGAGAAAGGAGACGCGAAAGTAAACGTCCTCCTTTATTTTATTCACTCTGCGGTTTTTCTCACTTCGAGACTCCTTTCGTTTCGCGTCGTCACGCGCCACCGTCTAACGGCGCGCGTCGCGGGAGATGAGAAAGTGAATGTTAGCGTGTCTCCGCGCTTCTTTTTTCTTCCCTCCCTCCTTCTTTATCGCGAACCGCGATTTCGCGTCCTCCCGTCGCGCCGCGTTACGCGGCCGGCGCAATCGCGAGGGCGGAGAAAGTAGACTCCCCTTTCTTTCTATTATTTTCTGGGAACGTTATATTCGCGTTATTATGATTGAAATTGCGTTTCATCGCGTGCAACGCGCCGCCAGTTACCGGCGGTAGCGGGAGAAAGAAATTTCACGGGGACATAATCGGATAGAGAGAACATTATCGTCGATTATCGCGGCGCGATAACGTCGGCGTAGATCGCAGCCGATGTAGAAATCCGTGCGAGCTACCTCTATCCAAAAAAAGGAGAAAAAAAAATCAAAAATTGAGGAAGCGCGATATCGAGCGACGCGAATTCGCCGACGAATAAAATCGTCTCCGCGATTTCTCCGCGCGTAAGAAGGCAAACAAGAAGGGAATGAGCAACTCGTTAGAGAAATCTACGCGAGATAAATCGATTCTACAAATCAAACAAATAAATCGATCCCCTTCGCGACTCGTCCGTAACTTTCCCGCCTCGCGTCGCGCCGACCGGTCGTCTGTCCGGAACGAAAATCCGCGACGAGGAGTGACGGAAAAGAAGACTTTCCCCATTAGGCGAACTCTTTCCTCTCTCCTCGCCTTTTCTCACTTCTTCTCCGTGGTGCATTTCTCCTGCACCGGTCGCACCTCCGCCCGTGCCTTTCCACGCGCTCGCGCGCCGCACGTTTTACTAAGGTGACTCGAGTAACACCACGAGCGAAGGAGGATGACGGTGGTGGTAAGGAATCGAGCGCGATGAAAGCGCGCCGGATATATAATCATTTAGGTAATCGCTGTGAGACAATCTCTCAGTGCCGAGGAGAAAATCATCGTGCCGTAGTTGCTGCCACGGCCAAGGAAAATTGCGCTTTCGATCGGGCCGGTCTTACGACTCGGGGCGGTTTACTTCCCAGGGCCGGCTCTCCTATAACGTCGGAACTTAGAGAAAGAGATCCTCTCCCGTTCCTGCCTTTCCATTATTGGAGCTGCACCTTGGTCTCGTGGGAATGTCGATTGGGTGCGTAGATGGTTAATGCGACTCTAGGGCTTTTAACGAGAGCGATAGATTCTTTTTTTCCTTCGGACATTCGTCGTGGAACTTTCCGACGGGTCTGCCCACCTGTGGACAATTTCACGGTTAATTGGAAGAAAGAGGAGTTGGATCTCGATCGATGGACAAGTCTACCCACGTCGATGGGCACCGTCCTTCGATTATTTGCCGATGGAAAAATCTTCGTTCTTACTTTGGTCGTCGAGAATGGATTTTGTTAATCCAATGTTCGTAAAAGCCACGAGTTTCACCCGTCCGACGAATTCGCGAATTCTAATACGCTCCAAGGGAATTGGGACCGTGGCGAACGGACGCTCTCGTAATCGGCCGGGACAGTAGAGACCGCGATAATCGATCAGACGTTTTCACTGCGACGACCCACTTCTCCTTCTCTCTCTCTCTCTCTCTCTTGCTATCGTCTGCTTTTATCGGCCTCCCTTCCTCCTCCTGCCCCTGTGCACGCGCTGCACAACCGACGATGCCGACTACGTCGAGAGAAAGTTTTGATCTCGAACGTGAAACCGCCACGAGATTTTCCGCGTCACATCCCGTGTTTGATGGCGCGCTCGCACGCAGCCGGCCCGGCAGAAGCGCGCGGACGTTGATCGACGATAAAACAAGGATCAAAGGCAAATCCGGCAGGAAAATTGGAAAGGTCGCTCGCCTGGTAACGGAAGTGAGTCGAACGAAAATAATAAAAAGACCGTGGGCCGTGTAATTCGAGGAGCGAAGAAACGATCGCGTGTTTCGCCAATTTTCGAGCTGATTGTCCTCCTCTGCTCTCCATCTAGCCTCCTTGTTTTCTCACGGAGAAAGTGGAGTAAGGAGATTAAGTGAGAAGGAGAACGAGAGAATGAGAGAGAGTTTCAGAAGCCTCCCCGTCGATTCTCGGAAAGAATCGAACTCGTTGCACTCGTTAGCGGGGCGATAATGAGCGTGGAACGGGATCCTAACGAAGGAACGAGCGTGCGCACCGGTTTCAAGTTCATTCGATCGCGATAATGGCAATGGCAAACGAGGGAGGAGGAGGATGCGAGTACTCCTTCCCTCTATCCAAGGATGCTTCTATGGACAATTTGCAACTTTCACTGGCCTCTCTCTATTCAGCCCGACACCGTTGGAATTGTTCGCGGTTACGAAACGGGCCTTCCAATGGTGATCGCGAAAGAATGCTATTTTACCATCCATATACTACCCCATTACTATTATATAAATTGAAATACTTTTGCCAATGCGCGTATTCGAATAACTAGAAACTTTGCAACTGTAAAATTCCACCGACCGATCTCCTCTTAAATAAATCGAGAATCGCCGGTAGAATCGATGTGTGCGGTAAAAAATTTGAAATGAAAATTTCTGCTTTGCCAGGAAGTTCGAGGGGGGGATTACGTAAACGCCCGTCCCTCGTTCGTCCACGATGACGATGACAATGAACTCACCACTCGCAGCGATGCTCGACACGCGTGCGCATTTCGAAATCGCGCGACGATCATCGGCGCGTAATTCGCGTTTTCCCTCGCGGCGCGTAACGCGGCCGGGACGATGCGTGCGCGCGCACCTCGCGCGCTAGTGACGCCACGGAATTTCGAGAGGTTCTCCTTCCTCCTTCTCCACCGCTTCCCTTTCCTAGCATTTTTCTTTTCCTTTCCTCCTGCCCGTTGCTCCCTCCACCATCGTCGAGAGGGTCGACTCTCTCGAAAACTTTCGAAGACATTGAACTTCTCTCGGTTCGCGCCGTTGGAGTCGCTCGAGCGCGAACCGTACGAAACGAAACGGGACGGGTCCGGTACCCGGGGCGGCGACTCCGCGCGAGACCGATTCAAGTTCAGGGCCAAGCGCGCCCCGCGCCTGCTTTTGACATTGGCCTTCGGGCCACGGGCGAAGGTCGCTTTTAGTGGCTTTCGCAAAGCGTAAAACTACCAACGAACGAACGAACGCATATTTATCGAGCTTTGGGACCTAAGCTCCTGTGTAAGCTTCCGAAATAGCACTGAAAAATAAAGAACACAGGTGTGACAGCAGAATGGAAGCAACGAGAGAATAAAGGCAATGAATTCAATTGTTTCTCAAGCAATAAAGAAAAGGCAACGTTCGTAGAGCCACCAATGGTGAAAGCTTTGCGCGTAGGTGGCGGCAAGTAATTCCAATCGCGGCAAGCAGGTGCAATAAAGGAGTAATAAAAAGTGTGCGTCCTACAGAGAGGAGCAATAAGCACGTCTCCTAAAAGAGCAAGTTGAGGGGAACACGATGGCTCTTGCACCGGTAGTGTTGCACGTATTTTTCTTTGTACATCGCTTCACGCGGAATAGAATTTTCTGAATTCAAAATTCCGCGCTAGAGACGCTCCTTCGTCGAACGGTATAATTTTTGAATATCCTCTTCTTTCGCCACGTTGATTTTTTTTTTTTTTTTTTTGAAGAAGAAGAAGATTCCAGAATGCTGGGAAATTTCAAGCCTGCCTCGAGCGTCGACTCCGCGCGACCAAATCAAGTTCAAGGACGAGTTCGCGCGCGTCGCCAAATAACGGCGGCCTTCGCGCCCGCCCGCTCCAGAGATCAATGACTTTCGCCGAAGTCAAATTCCACAGCGCGCTCGCTCGCTCCTATCTCGAGTTTTTTATCGCGAGGGTTTATTTTACGGTCCCGTTATCGTCTAACGCATTATTGTTAATTAAACGATCCGCTGATAAAGCGATAATTCGATACGACGAACGCACGAGATTTTCAGCGAGCATCTGCCGACGATGAGGAGAGAAAAGAATTCGCATGAGAAGGGATTCTGTTACCCTCCACATTTAGAAACTACCTCTAGTTGGTCCCATTTTGCAGGATTCCTCATTAAGGTTAACGATTCTCCCCTCCCGTTGCATTCAAGAGATTTCATTGTCTCTCGCCAAAAGATGCCGTGTCATTCGATCACGTGATCCTCCTACTACTACCGCGCATCCACCCACAAGTGGATGTGGAGCCAGTCTACGTTCGATTCTGCAAATTAAACTACTCGTGAACATTTTTTAATCGTCGTCGTAATAAAAGATGTGTTTTATCCGCAGAACGTTTTTACGAGCCGTTGCTGCCTTTCTTATTTGTTACCTGCTTTTTTCTCCTTGCGGGAATGGAACCTCCAATTTCGTACCGACACGTTGGCGACGTCTAATTAAGGTTAACGATTCTCGGACGGGCCAGTTACGCGTGAAAATGAGAAAGAAGAAAGAAGTTTAGGAGGAAAGTGGAGGCTCGGTGGAGCGTGGGATTGTTTCGCGGATCGTTGCGCTCCTCCACCCTCTTCTTCCCCAACGTTGTCAACGACGTCGTCGTATGGGCTGCGTAAGCGTAGTCGACGATCTTCCCCGATCGTGCCATATTGTCAGCTCGAGACAGAACAATGTGTCGCGTGCGCGCCCACGCGACCATCGCGCTAACACAGTCCCGCTCGCGCGCGGCTTATTATGAGCCGATTTCACCGATTTAGCACGGTGAAAATGCTCGAAGAGGCGTTACGTAAAAATAGAAAAAGCCGTGGAAGAATCGTTCGGTGGATGAAAAGAGAATCGAAGGGAAGAAAAAGAGAAAGGAAGATCTGTACGATTTAAGAGAAGCAACGATCTCTGAAATATTCTATTCGACGTGCTACTCCATCGCGTGGAATTAATAGGCTGGTAAATTTCAATGAAAGGAACGTAATAAAGAGGAATGTCAAGAGAAAGGAGAACGAGGAGATCTGAAGCGAGGAAGAAAATGGTGGAATGATATTTCAATAAGTTCTAGCTTCTGACGAATGCGATAATAGGGGAAGACGTCGACGAATTATTTGTTTGGGTAGCTTCCTGGAAGAGAAATTAAATATTAGAGGAAATCGGTGTGAGAAGAGTCCAAAGAGGTGGAAGAAGAATGAAGTGGAGTGTGAATGAAAAGGCGGCGCGAAGCGAGAAGAGATGGCGCTGGTGGACGGGCGCACCGGTGAAAAGAGAACCGGCACCGATGGAATATCGGGGTCAAGTGGCACGATAGTAGGCAACGATGAGGCCTACTTTACTTAAACTAGACTGCGCCGTGGTAGACACGGCGAAACAGTAAACTACGACGTGGATAAGCGAGCGGGCGAGCGGCACAAAAGTCGTTTGCCACGAGCCCGAGCGTCGCGACGGACCTTTCTAATCGTGGCCTGTATTTCGTGGCCCGACGGAATTATTATCCTCGTTACATCGTAAGTGTTACGTGGCATCGAACGCTATCACCGTGCTTCCTTAACCCACGCAACGCGTCAGCTCCCACGAGCCTCCTGAAGAGGTCGTATTTTTCACGTCCGTACACTTACGAGCGGTCGTATTTTTCACGCCGGTGCACTTACACTTACTACTCTCAACGGTACACTATCCATACACGTCGGGTCCTTACAACTGGCATTATTGAAATCACGATTATTAGCTTAGAGCGTAATTTTACACTCGCTCGACCTTCTGTAATTTCAGATACGACCGGACCTCATACGACAGCTGTCCGTGAGAAGAATGTACTTAAAAACTGTGCATTCCTTGACACATTGCAAGCGATTGTCCGAGTTGTTTTCAGGTAGAGAAAAAAAAAGAGACCGCGGAGTATGGGTCACCGCTAATTTCAGCTATTAAGAGCGATCGATCGATATTGGTGAGAGTCTCCAATTTAAAACCGCTCGAGTGGTAGGGAGAGTCGTTAAAATATTGAAGAACGCTCTCGTTGCGGCGGCTGGGCCGGTGATTCGAGGCAGAGAATGACGACAAGGCAAAAGGAGGAGAATGGAAGAACCCTACCGCGGATGACTGTTCCGTTTCGAGGAACCCAAAATCGATTTCGTGATTCGTTTTGGATGCGACGCAATCGAACGGATAAAGTCCTTTCGAACGTCACCGCGACCCACAACGACGATTACGGGAGCGCGAAAAGTCAATTATATAATGCCAAACGGCATCACGCGAAGAAGATTAGATAATGGTCGAGTGACCCACATAATGCGAACAATGAGGGAAAAACCGAAATCCCCTTCCCCTTCGCGTATACTTCGTTCATCGTCACTAATACGTGTTCGATGTTGAGTCATGTAATTCGCGCAGGTTACCCGTGTGCAACGGGTCACTACAAATTAGTCATGCATCTTGACAACGCGCTATAATAGGGGCCCCGATGCATCGACTGAATCTCGAAACATTTATTAGAAAGAAAAGAAGAGAAAAAAGTAACGATCTTTCCTCGCGCGTCCGCTAAGTTTAAGTGACGATGTTCGTCGATTTGAAAGAAAGAGAAAAAAACAAAACACTTAATCAGCCACGATCGAATTCATTGAATCAACGACGTTCGTTATTATTTTTCCATCCACGTGGTGCGAAGATCCTCTCCGCGAGATATAATGACACTATTGGCGTCAAACCAATAGAACCGAGTCTCTCGACTATTAACATAAATCACCTGGTAAACGAGGATGATTCAGTGAAAACAATACGCTAACGACTGATCCGCGCGCCTCGTGCCTAGGGGATAGCGAATTACGCGCGATTACGCGATTACGATACGCTACGCTTCTCTCGTGTCAGCGTAAATTCTAAAAATAGTCGAGGTGCTCTCTTCTCTTAGTCTGTAGTTAACGCGAGTGCCCTACTCATCCTCGTTGTTCTCCGGGTTCTCGTGCCTGCGCGCGTACGTCGCGTATTTCTATGTGACTCACTCGCTCACTCGCTCGTTCGCTCGCTAACGTCATTCGCTTGAAACGACGGACGATTTCGCGGATACGCAGGTGCGAGCACACGTTCCGGTGACGCGGGACGAGGATATCGCGAACGTAAACAAGGAGGATGTTGAAATTTTGCGATCGTAGAGGAACTCGATCCAGAGTGTCGTAACGTACGTGGAATTAATTACAGGGGATTAGTAATGATGTTAGTATTTCCGCTCTATTCCCTACTTCATTGTTTTTTTTATGAATCAATTGACCAGAGATTTGCTATATTTATAATTATTAATCGGTAATTGAATTTCATTTATGCGGTTTGATTACAGATTTTTTACTTATTGTCGTTGTTAATACATTGTTGAACGGCAATTTTATACAGAAACTATTTCGCGTCACTGGCTATTATTTTTACATTTATTGTGCATACACATATTATTTAAATATTCTGTATTGCCCTGGGTTTCACAAATTGAAATAGACAATGCAAACACGAGTTAACTCGTACTCGGTCAACAATGTGTTAATAATGTCGATGGTTCCATTTTGGAATTTCACGATTGTAGAGGAACACGATCGAGAATGTCGTAAGGCTCGTAGAATTAATTATATTCCATTACCGTTGACGTCAGTACCCCGCTCTAGTAGACACTCGATGTTTTTTCTCACGATACTAATCAGCTGCCGAGAGATCTATGTCTACTCATAATCATTAACTTAATTTCTTATCACAGGTTTTACTCATTGTCGGTGTCAACAAAATTCACGATGTGCCATGGTGACATTTCGTGATCGTAGAGAAAGTCTATCGATAGTATCGTAACGCGATCGTGGAATTAGTTACATTCAATTTCGATTATTTATGACGTTAGTATTCTCGCTCCAGTCACTCCAGTTCTTTCCCAATGATACTAATCAACCGCTAACAAATCTGCTATTTTTAAGACTGTCAGTAAATTAATTCACTTTGCTAGTTTTCATTACTTACAAGTTTCCTTTGTCCTCGCTGTTAATATAGCCGTCGGGTCTCGCGACTGTACCGATCGATATTGCAAATGTGAATTTCCCTGGGATATTATCAAGAAAATCATTACGTCATCGGAGAGCCACACACGTAACGAGAGAAGCGAGCACGCGGGAGCCGAGGACGAATAAAAATATCGAGATTTAATTTTAACGGGTTTCGCGCGGCACCCGAGTGCCGAGAATATAATCGGCTTTTTTTTAGACTCTTCAATATTTCACGTGGCGCATCCACGGATTACGCCGCCGCGCGATTCTCGCGCAATGTTGCACGGCATTATTAATAAAAATCAACCTCCTAGGTGAATGTGAGCACGAAGGCAGAAGGTAATCGCGCGCGTCGTCCCTTCTTGCATTTCACTGCATCCTCTCTCTAAACACCGCAGACACGATCGAGCGCGTACTTCACCGTGCTCACAGGACGTTTTAATGCGGTATAGTACCTTGGAAGTCGAGCTTGCTCGCGCGAGACGAGCATCTTGACAGATCGAAGCCTATAGAGCCGGTGCGGCTTGAAATTAAAGCGAAAATAAAAGGAAACATTTAAATTTAACTTCTGCCTGCACATGTACTCGCTTTCTACTGAATAGCCAGTTCCGCTCGTGTTAAAGAGAATTGAAAAGGAACGAATAATCGCGACGTACCTTCCCTCGCAAAGTCGGATCTCGTTCATCGCGATTGTTTTGACAAACGGACGATTTATTTCGCACGCGCCGATCGTCACATTTCTTCTTCCTTCCTCGTGACACGGAGATTCTCCGGCCCCCGTAAGTTCGTCAGCCTCGATTTACATTGACGTTTACGGCGCGCGTCGTTGGTACACGGGGTGGTTTGGCCTTTCCACGGATTAAATCGTTCCTTCTGACGGAATTCGTCGACCCGCGCGCTCTCGTTGCTTCGCATTTAACGCGCGTCCTCGTGGTGGTATCGAGGACGCGTGTATTTTTTCCTACCCTGGCTGACGGACGTGTTGTTTATGGAATTTTAAAATTTCACGGCGCCACGCGCGGTTACTCGGGACGCCGAGAATTTTAACATTGCGGCGCGTGGCCCCACGTGCGCGGTCGAATAAAGAAGGATGCGCGGCTTTGTTTTACGAGGGCGATAAATTTTTGTGGTTTACTTCGAGCACTGATTCGGCGATGGTCCGTCGGTGTCCTCGCGGATAGAAAAAAGTAGGTCCCCCGTTATCTCGGCCGATTAGTTCGTCAATTGAGCTACTACGGCGAGTGTGGTGTCAAGGCGCACGTGGCGATCGGATTTTAGAATTTCACTTAAAATAAAGATTAGGTAACCGTGGCACGGCCCTATATATAGAACGAGTCGACCCCGATTCCGTTCAAGCGTGTTCCACATCTTTACGATTCTTTCTCGAGATCCCGTGCGAGAGGGCAGCGAATCTCGGTGGCACGTGTTACTCGATTCTCGATCTTCGCCGGTTAATTAACACGGAGACTGGAAGTGCTAGTTAGCGAGAAAAGGCGAATTTCTTCCATCATTTTCTCATGGTCGGATATTACGAGAAATTAACGTATCTGGAATCTCGAAGGAGCCTCTGGATATCTCGAATCTTTTCTTCGAGTTCACCCAGAAGCCCGAATCTGCGAACGGAAACGGAGTCAGAATCAGGTGGAAAGTATAGAAGAAATGGGAAAGGGGTGGCACGAGAGCATAAGTAACGGAACACCGACGACAGAAATTTTCTCGCGAGATCGCAACACGCTCTACGCTCGGCCTGTGCTTTCACTCGCGTAGCAACAAGCCGAAAGAATTAGAAATTACGAGAAAATAAACTGCAGCGAAGTAGCTCCTCTTGCCACCTTGAGTTACGAGACGACTCGCGAGCGAACGTCCGAGATTCTTGCGAACTCTCGCCACGAGGAGATCCATTCGGCTGTTGCGTGCATCGGGCGCATTAGTTTGGAAGAATCGGTTTATTAATATCTTTATCGAATGTCGATAATACACCATCGAGGGAACTGGGTCAGGGCGAGCCGCGTCTACGGCCTACTTTTATTTTATCGCCACTTAAAAGTAAAAATCGTAGACGGTGACCGTGATAAGGGAAGAGTTGTACGATAATCATCTCTGCGTTTGCAATATTTGGAAACGGAGAAAAACGATTGGAAAAATTGATAGGAGTAAATTTGGGTGTGCAGATCCTGATGGCCAATATCGTCGTAAGCGTACCTAGCCCGAATGGAGCCCGAATTCGTTCGACACGTGCTTCGCAAAAGGCCAGATTAAAAGGAGGATGGAAAAAAAAATTAAATGGAAAGAGGCTCTCGTAGAAGGGAGCGCTCGTGATCCCTGGTGGATTCGCGGGCTCCTTCACCGCAGGAGAAAGTGGCCATCGCCGTTCCCCGTTCGCGGTAGGGAGAGTAGCCAAGAACTTCTAACTTTACGACAACTCTCTTTTACGGCGACCTCGAATAGCGTCGTGGTTCAATGTCCCGTGCGCCCGCGCGCGGGCGCACGAGAGGTACTTGGGACAGGGTAGTAGAACAGAAGAGAGGAAAGAAGAAAATTTATATCGCATTGCTCTCGATACGAATTCACTTGTACTTTAATTAAAATAAAGTCGACCCACCCCTTAACCGACACTCTGCAGTTTTAATTTTTCTAAGCCCGCGCATTCTTCTCTCTTCTACCGTCTTTTTCTCTTCTTCTTTCGTCTCCTCATTCTTCTTCTTCGCTCGAAGAACGACGATTGTCCGACAACGCACCCGCGCGAAATTCGCACGAGCATTTTCCTTTCTCACGCGGGTCCGCCGATTTCGCATCTTCGATCGCAATCGAGGCGTCGCGACGACCTCGATGATGCAACCCAGCGTCGACCTCGACCGCTCTTCTACCTTCTAACGTCTAGTCCCGCCAGCCGATTACACGACACGTCGATACGTATTTCCGTCCCGATGTCGCACGGCGCTACTGAGAGGCCACCACCTTCCTTCGTCCTCCTGCCGGCTTTCCTATTTTTACGTACTTTCGATCCAGACCCTTTCCAGCCGCACGTGTTGATACGCCGGATAAATACTTCCTCGAGAAAATCGTCCCGCATCCCATTCCTCGATCTTGATTTTTGAAAAACGTACGCTTCATACGCCAGCGAGGGCGGCACGCACGCGCATAAATGAGGAGAGCAAATTGTTTCTCACTCGTGCGCGATCTTGATACGCGACAAGATTTTACGACACTCAATTAAAATCAAGCCCGCCTCCCCTCGGCGGTGAATTTCACGCTGCGCTCTCCCACCACTCGGTCGCGCGAACCGGAGCGAGCAATTTGTTTAACGATCGAAAGTACTGCCGACTAATTACTGTCGCTGCTGCTCCCTGGAGGGGTCGACGCGTCGCGCCGATTGTGCGGCTCGTTAATTATCGGCGGCCTGCCGCTTGCTCCCATTAATTTCGTGATTTTAGATCGTGCGAAATTTAGTCCAACGCAGAAGCCGATTAAATTTACGTTTAAACAAGCGCGCGCGCTGCTTTTGGAGAACGTGCGACAATCGGTCGGTATACTATCTATTAATCTACAACTGTATCTTGGACCACACCATTAATCAATAAAAACCGAGGTCTCTGTCAGAGCGGTCTTTCTACTCGTAAGACTATCGAAACCTTCCCCAATAACATCAGAGCTTAACAGCCACCGGCGAGAAGGAATATCGATCTTCTCGATGTATTCAATTAATTCGACTCCTACGAACCTCGGCCTGGGATTAGCCGGATCAGTCAAGGCTACTGGAACAATTAGCCGTATATCTCAATATTCTCGAACGCCACGAGTCCCGTCTCTGCATATTTCTTTTTTTTATTCCTTTTTTTTGTATCTCCACCCACGACACGCACACACCTTCTATTTGCGCCTTAACGCACCGCGCGTTAGCTGGACACAATGCGTTAAAGTTTCGTAACTCGATTAAGTAACGCTCGCGCGCGCGCGCGCGCGCGCTCGTGCGGGAGGGACCGAGGGTGGGACGAGAGGAAAGGGAGGGAAAGACGCAAAATGAGGAGGGAGAGAGGGTGCGAGTGGAGAATAATGCCAAGGCTTCTCGTGTCGACGCCGCGAGAGGGAGGCACAAAAGCATTGCGTACGAGCCCACGTGTACGAACGATCGAGCACACGTTGCGATACACGTGTTACCGTTCCAGTTTTTCCAAGCATTTCTCTTGGTTTTTTTGTACCCCGTAATCACGTCGTTTATCTTCTTACTGCCTCTCAATTGATAATAAGTAGCGCTAAAGGTACGAACAGTTTTTATTCGGTTAATCTCCTTTCTTCTTTCTTCTTTTCAAATCAAATTTCAGTAGGGACCTTTAAAGATAACAACACCATTCGCAAATTCAATGATATCAGCTGTACAGTACTATACGCGCGCGTGCAACATCCTTAATTTGTATTATTTTACTCGGCTAACGGGTTAGCGAATTTAAATCGCGCGATAAGAACGGGAGCTTCCGCTGCTACTCCACGATATGTGACCAGACTTGGGGATCACGAGGATCCGAGGATTTCTTCCGTCACGACGGGACGCGCGACCTCCTTCTCTGCCCATTCGTGCGTAAGCGAGCTAATCGTCGACACAATGCGATCGCGCGGCCTGCCCGACGCGAGCGCCGCGTGTTCCGGGAATGTAGGGCGATAGTGCGGCACGATTTCAGAACACATTGCGTCTCGTTACCAGCCGAGGATTGACGCAAAAGGTGCGAGATATCTGATGCACGGAATGACTTAGAAGGGGGTGGTTTCTTGTGCCGACGTGATCTCGATCGATCGACTGGATATACACGGAATACTGTTCTTTTCTCGTTGATTAAATGCACCAAGGACCGTCGAGCAAACTCAGTAGGTCAACCACCTACGAAAGAACCTAGCGAAGAAGATTCTACGCATCGACAAGCTACAGTTACTCATTGTCGGTGTGCCTCCCTCACAGATTGTCCCTCTTCGCTTCACGACGTCCTCGTCGCCAGCAACTTACCCTTATCCCTGGACAACAGAATCCCAAGAAGAAATAAACTGCCGTCCGACGACCGTCCTCGCGCGAGCAGAGAGAGTCCAAAGGTCTCAATTGAAGCGATCCTTTGTTCGTGCGGCTGGGGGTGGGGGTGGGGGGGTGGTCTGACATAATTTTAGAATACAGAGCGGTACGCACCGTTGAAGAATACGTCGAAGGAGGAAGCTCGTGTGAGATGGAGAGGGAAGGAAGGAATGAAAGAAAGGAGACGAAGGTGTCCAAGGTGCGAGAAGGGTGGTAAGAACGAATGAGGAAGGGAAAGGGAGGGAGCGGATTGGAGAAAGGAAGGAGGCCAGGGTGGGAGGAGAAGAAAGAGGATGAGGATGAAGGGGTGGTGGGACGGGTGTCATTTTGTGGGTCACGGCGATGACGTGTACAACGGACTCGTGTGTAGCGGGACAATTTGTGGGCTGGCTGGGTGCCCGGGTGGGTGTCGGTGGCGTGGGGTGGGGACAAAACGAGGGTAATGTAGGTCAGTAAATGTATAGCCACCACTTTCTCCGGGGACCGTTCGAAAACTGGCTCCAAGTTCCTCCTCCTCCTCCTCGTCCTCCTCATTCTCATCACGCTTCTCCTCATCTTCCTCCATCTCTCTTTCTCTCTTTCATGGCTCTGCTCCCGAGAGTTTCGTCCTCCTCCTTCCTCTCTTTGGTTTACGCGCGCCAGGCACTTACCACGCGGACGAGTGGTTCCTACGTACCCCCCGCGCGCGTAACGGGACGCGGACGAAACGGGTTCCGTACCGTTTCGTTCGCTGGGATGCTCCCGGACGGATCAAGGCCACCGCCTTGGGCCCGCGCGGGAATGACGAGTCGAGAATTTTGTCGGGTAATCTCGAATGAAGAGGGGGGTGATGAGTACTAGAGATGAGAAGCTTGGGTGGCGAGTGCCTTGTCGATGATCGGGCTGGAATTGGAGGGACGAATTTTGTAATGTGGTAGTCCAGTGGAACGTGATAGTTGGACAAGTTTGGAGTCGCCGAGTGGTACGTCTGACGATGTTTGGGGATTTAGGGAGCAGGGAGCGGTAGGGTAATCGATAGATCGATGTATCTAGGTAATGCGTGGAGGATAGAAAGAACGCGTGACGACAAGACAAAGGCAAAATCTCAGGTTAGGTAATTTTCTTTACTTTTTCATTTTGCATGGATAACGTTATTCTTAATAAAATACGTAGTTGTAACCTATTACTACGATAATAATCATGAAAATGGGGTGAAAATTCTGTAGCTCTTCGTCGCTTGGTTGAAAAGAAAAAAATTTCTCTAGCGATAAATTCGAAGAGTCAGGATGCCACGGCGTGAGAATCTTTTTTTCATTTTACCTCGCGAGTAATATGGTAACGGCACGCAATTCCTGGGAACTGTTCGCGATCGTTGGACAAAGATCGTCGCCTCCTTTTTGTATCCGTACGGTGTTAGACGTTACGCGGTCCCGACGAAATTGACAAAGAGGGGCCCGCGCGCGACGTCTAACGGTGTTACTCTATTTTTAGAAGGTGCCGAATTAGGCGGTGACCGCCTGCCACGGTACTGTTAGGCCCGTTTCGCGGGCCCGGTCGGTGGATCGGATTTTGTGGAATCGACAAACGGCCGCCGACGCGTTAAACGTTCGAGGAAGAGGAACAAGAGACTCGAAAAGAATGTGCTTCACCGTTTGTCGGAAGTCGTCGTGGAAGCGTAGAAAAAAGAAAAGATCCTACAACCGTAATTTGTACACTATCGCGGCGTATACCCCGGACTCAATTAGAATCGAATAAGCTTGTTACCTCCTTACGTCTGCTTCAGTTACGTCAGTACCTCGGCACAAGCCACCCGACCATTTCCACGTTCATTACCACAATCGTTACCGCCATCGTTATTACAACTTCACGCCTCCCTAATCAATTCCCCATTCTGATCCGCCTGGAACAAGATCATCGGGTTATCCAATCCAACACCCTGTAATCTCACCAAACAAACTTCCTTCAATCGTGCGCCCTCTCTAGTCGAACCATTAAAATGACAGGTATCCGCTAAGATAGAAATTACCATTAATCAGCCCCACCATCGGAATTATCAGTTTTCATTAAACCGAGAGAAAAAAGGGGAAAGATAAATATTAATCCGTGCCTCTGTAACACCATTGGACACATCCTATCGGCGGACTTGTCTTAACCTCGTCACGGCCAAGCTTCCGCGAAGAAATTTTCACGGAGGCGGTTGTGCAGTGGCGGCACGGCAGAGCGGTTAGAAAGGTAATAAGTAAGCGACGGTCGAGGAAAGTTCCGTTGAAAATTACCGGAGTGAGGTAAGAGCCGATGGGGACCCCGATGCATTACGCCCGGCTCTCCCACCGCTCACGACGGCCACGTGAAAGTCGAAGCTGCGAGTTACACGCACGGTGTAACAGGCGCGTGCGTGTCCAGTATGTGGAGCGGTTCTTCGTTACATCGTGGAAAGGAGGAGGAAGGAGAGAAGTTGAGAAAGAGGTGGAGGAGTTTCACGTGGCCACGATTGTTCTTGACTTTGGCTCTTGACCTTTTTCCATCGCGACTTTTCCACTTCGATTCTCCACCAATTTCTTCTCTTTCTTTTCCAAGCTACGCCTCAAGGAACCTCATTAACCTCGTAACCCCGACGAGATTATCCACGTTTCGCAATTGCCACTATGGAAATTTCGTTCCTCCACTTCCTTCCACCCCGTGGTACGCCCCCTCGACGAATTTATCGTCGAGGGCCTCCGAGCGACGTTTAGACGCACGTTTAGACGTCTAAATCGTCCCTTAAATATCGCATGCCCACGTTACGTGAGAACACTCTTTGGAGTCCCACACGCGTTGCGATTTGCCTCGCGCATTTGTTTCGAGGAGCTAGTGGCTCGGTGCACCGGCGCGCGGCCTGTAAGTTACAGCGCATTGTGCGATGTCGACAGAGCAACACTCCTATCACAATGAGTCTGGCGGACCTTAGATGGCGAGCTCCCGTCACGAAAGAATTCCGATCGTTCGCCACGTCTCGCCACCCAGGCCAACCATTATTCCAGGTGGAAGTTGGTGATATCGTCCCCTAAAGATCCTGCGCGATTACGAGCCTCGTGAAGGATTTCACGCTGATTTCAGGACCACCTTCGTGAATCATTTCGTCTCTGAGGCGGGTAAAGCCCGTAGGGAGAAGTTCTCGTGGATGCTTCCTTTTTCTCGTGGATAAAATTCAAGAGCTAAGAGTAATCCGCAAAAGCTGATTATTTATAGCGCGTTACCTTCCACGCTGTATTTACGTAAGTATCAGATCTTATATAATATCGCAAGTACGCTTTCAGCACGACGACTTCCTACGTGAAATTCGTGCGTAAATAATCACTATACGAGGTATCTTCCTGATAGAGGGTAGAATCGTCGGGGATGAAGGAAGTGAAAAACTTCTCGTGCTCTTGAAATGTCTTAGTCGTGATTGAAAGTAGTTCGGGTTAAAAAAAAAATCATTCGTACGAGGAATAGCGGGTAAAAAATAGTCGGTCCTCTAGTCCGAATCTATTCGACGACGCGACGGCGGAAGTGCTCGCGTGACCTTAGCAACCTGGTATCCACGTGTCGGTAAAATTTCGGCCGTGCCTACGATGGAATGCGAATTTAGAACGGACACGGACGCCGTTCTATCAGCTCGCGCGTGCACGCGCACGCGCGTCAGGCGTTAGAAGTGTGACGAATCACCGACACGACGCGTCGCGGTGGTGGCGGCGGAGAGAAAATCTAACGGTACGTAAGAGAGCACGGCATCAGCTCGCCTACATCGCCGCGATATTACGTCCTCTCGTTTCGTAATCCCCGGTACCACGTTTCGTAACTGAAACGACTAACGGTCCGCTAGGAGGAACGATTATCCGCGAGACGTTCCGAATGTCGAGGGGGAGTGGTGAGGCAGGATGGAAGAGGAAGAGAGGAGAAGGAGAGCGCGCGAAATTCGAACGACGAGACTTTTGGGAGGGGAGCGGTGTTCCACTTTGAAGTCGGCCGATCGAATGGCATTGCCAATGAACGCTCGAAACGAGAAGAGAAGATCGCGAGAACATAATGATTTTATGGGGTGCGATGAATTTTTTTTTTTAATGGAATATTGATTCCCGAGGTGTTTGGAGGATCCTTGAAGGAGAAGCGCAAGTTCAATGGACGTGGAAGAGGACGAAGTGGAGAAGAAGAAGGTGGCTGGAATCATTGGCATAATTGAGCGCCCGTGCGCGCAACTTTCACGTTACGAGGACTGCTGCTCCTGCGGTCTCCTCCTTCTTCTCTCACGCTGTCCTCCTTCCATCCACTCACCAGTCTCGCGAGTTCTCTCTGTCAGGCTTGCGTAAAGTGCAGATGTAATGCGTGACGAGAGGAGGCAACGTAACAGACTCGCGAAAGGCGACGGATAGGGAGAAGGGGAAGCTTTCGGGTGCGAACCGGTAGTGACATCGGTGTCGGCTCTCTCACGTGCCAACGTTTTCGTCAATGTCACTGTCAATGTTCCTGCAGGAAGTATACGACGATATTCCGTGGGAGGATCGTTCGCTATTCGCACGATTCTTTTTCTATCGTGGGTCTATTAGAATTTTAACTCAGGGAGTTAAACTGTAGGGCGTTTCGATATTCGGCGCCTAAGCGCAGATCTTCGTGGAGCAAAGAAAAATTATTCCACTCTACAGAATGCATCGTACTCGGAACTGTGTTCGTTCTACGATTTCAAAATCCGCTGCATTCAATTTTACTTTGATCACTTTACCTTACGTAAAACGCTTTGAAGGATCTGATTCTAAAAATTCCGTTCTTTTTTCCGTTCTGTCTTCCGCAATTAGTTTTCAATGCCCCGAGTTAGACGTACCGTTAGATTCTCTCAAGGAAAGCATTTTTCGTCCCTCCGGCATTGGAAACACTGAGCAAAACACCCACCACCGAATCTTCCAATTCAGAGATTAGTGAGTCGTGAACACCGTTACAAGCTGGCTTCGCTTCCTTTTTTCTTTTTTATACGCTTGTCTTTCCCCGACCCTCCACCGAATGAATGATTCATCATTCATTCTCGATCGTGTAAGGTCGTTGTTGGAATCATCGGTTGACTGGAATTTCGCGGAAAGGAACGCGCGCGGGTACGATAGTGCCGACAAAGGGGACACTAGGTGATTTTTCTAATTATTCCCATATGAGTCGATCGCGCGTGCGCCTCGAAAGTGCTTCCGTCGAATTTAAATCGACTTTTTGAGTTGTAGCGGGGCAAAGGAATTTCATGACGTACTTCTGCCTTACTTGGATCTACCGTAGCATTTTTCTCCCGATTGATTTGGCGGAAAATAAAGAACCGCAAGGTGTAGAACGAACAACGACTCGGACATCCGCGTATACCCCGCAAATCTTCTACCCAGTGAAGGAACTAATTTCACAGCGATACCTCGCGATCCGCGACCTGGTTGCGCCGTAGTCATCGACGATTTCTTAATACCACGGAATTAGCGGAGTTCTCCTCCATAAATCCTTCGCCGCTTCCCCTTCGCAACTAAGATTGGCGGCGCGCGCCTTCGAGGACGTCCGACGGAACGTGATTGTTTGCCGGAAGTCGTTTTCAATGACACGATGACTTCGAAGCTTCGAACGCCGAGGGATTACAAAACCGAGAACTATTCTACGAGCGAAGGTCGCGCGGAGTCGTCGCTAGACGAGTGATAACGCGGCTAAAGGAAAACCGAAATTGAATTCGAGGTCAGCCGACAAATTCGTCCTCCAGAAAAAATCCATTCTTCCATCGCTCGATTCGATTTTTATTCTCGCCTGAAATATTCGAGCGTCGAAGTGGAGGCTACGCGGTATCGCTCCGCACACTTTGTTGTAATCTCTCCCTCGCAATGCGGTTACTGCACCGCTTAGCCTATCGCCGGATATTACGTTTATTACCCGCTTCATGCAAATCTGCCGAGCGTTTATCTTCGCTCTTAATAAGCGCAGCCTGCATACGCGCCGCGTGGCGAGCGATAAGATTCGTCGAAGTACGCGCACGCGCGCGTACTTCGATACCCAAGCGCCTCCTCACAATTGATTACCTCGTGCGGGAGGATCGAGACGAAAGAAAAAAATTCAAATTAAGTCGCGAAGCTTGTTCCATCTTCTCGGACACCTTCGTCGTAAACTTCGTTGTGAGCCAACAATTTTACTCACTGGCGAATCCAACATACCGGAGGCGTCTCGACGCCTCCGGGACAAAGAGACGACGCTCGAGCCAGTGACGTAGCTGGGCTCGCGCGCGCCAGAGTCGTCTGGTACCACCAGGAGCGTAGCGGGGTGCTCCACTTTGGTATTTTTAAACGTCTACCACCACCTCCACCTCCTCCCTGCCTTTCGCCATGCCTTTCTTCTTCTTTTCGTTCTACTTTCCGTCCGGCTCGCTCTCAGCCGAGTAGGACTACTCTCCGGTAAATATTTACAGTTAACATCGTTACATAATAAAGCGCGTACGCGCGTTGCACGGGCCACTGGCCAGCTCCTCGGTAGCCCCAAGGTTTTTAAAAGCGTTGCACGGCCTGCCTGATAACGGGGCCCATTACGCTGTCCCCGTTGATCAGCTGTGACCGCCCTCCTCTCTCTATCTTTTACTGGATAGGTCCGGATCTTGCGATCTCTGACGAAATTCTCCTCACAGTTTTCGAATTCCACGTTAATGGAGTAATAACGCCGTATGGCAGGATACCTCTCGAATCTAAAGCTAAGGACGCACGGACCGCTACGTACGCTATATTAGCTACGCTTAAAAAAGATAGCCCCCCTTGTTTCTAAAATAGGGTAGGGTTACACGGAGCAGCTACGCAATGCTCACTCTGTACATGGAAAAAGTAGATAAGAATCGTGCAAAACGTAGGTTTGAGGGTGGCTCCTCGATTTAGCGAGTATAAAGCATAGCGAACATAACGCATGAAACATAGCTCCCAGACTGGCCTTTGCTTAAAGAGCGTGAAACCGGGCGACAATCTCGTCTTTCGCGGAACCCCGAGTCTCTTTGTAATTTCGCTGTTCCACGAATTCGAGGGATCCTCGATTCCAACGAGTCCTCGGAAATCACTCGTCCACGCAATCGTCCTGGTAATCGATCGTCTCATCGTCGACCTTCCACCTCCATCTGCTCCCAGAAGCTCAGCCTCCGTCGCATCAAGGCTCCTAGGAACTTCGATCCCCGACGATTTCCGCGTTTTCATTCCTCCTCTTCCTCCTCACGGTTAGGAAGTCTCCTAGAATCCTTCCTACATTCGTAGCGGACTCGAACACCGAATCCCTCGAATCGCTTCCCGATTCGCTTTACATAACGCTCGTTCCCTCCATTCAAGGACCACCCAGCGCGACTTGGCTGTCACCAACACACTTCGCGGCACTTACACGGCCCACCACCCGTATCGGTTAACCGCGTTACACACGAGAATGTTACGAGCACGATGGAAACGTGGAAGGAGAAGTGTCGCCACGCAACTGAAACGTTACGACGACTTTGTAGTCGCGCAGGGGCCCGTACCTGCTTGGCCTTGCGTACCTGAATTTATCGTGTCGAGCAAAGGCTCCGTTTCTAAGCCCGTTGTCGTTGCCGTTGTCGATCGTTCCATACGTTCCTCATGGTTACCTTTTTTATCTCGCCACGTCTCCCATGCGGAAGGCCGTGCGCGCGAGCTCGAGTCCTCGGTGGATTGTCAAGGACACGTATATATCACGGGGGGCCTGCATACCTAGTAGCGCATGGATCTTATCGGCACTGGAGATTAAGCGATCCGGGAGACGGAGGAGGAACGAGAGAGAAAAGTGGAACAAAGTCAGCCAACTCGATGCTCTTCGCGTGAGGTAACTCGAGAGACATTTTGGAGCGGATGATGCTTACGGAGATGCGTCACATTGGCTGTTCCGAATAGCTTCTAGATAAGTTAGGTACTAGTTTGTGTCTTACACGTTGACGATAGAGAAAAATGTTACGTTGGCAAATAAAAGTGACAAACCAGGATTGAATCGTCTGCGTCTAGTTTCTGCTCGGGGAACTAAAGCACAGTCCACAATAGTCTCCCACATTGGAGCGAAGTAGACGTTGATAAAGAACCCTGTCCATAACTTACACCACCGTGCCGAATAAATACATCCTGGATAAATCTCACTGACATTTCTCTGGCCAAGCCTCATCCTCTTTCTTAGGTACCAGAACCTCACAGGCCTTCGATTCTCGAGGATCGATACCCCGCCGAGTGGTCGTGGCACGCGACCTTGATACTCCGCCACTCGCCTACAAAGGAAACAAACGGGCATCATTAGCATAATAACGCCAACAATTCTAACGGTCCACCCGCGCTCTACATTAGATCGATCGTCCGCCTCGTCACGCATCGTTACGTTTCCTCAGGTTCCTGCTCCGTGCCCCGTGGGGTCAGGTTAAACGAGAGAAAGAGAGATAGAGAGAGAGAGAGACGAGCTGGTAAAAGTCCGAAGAGGAAAAGGGGACCATCGCACCGCACGATCATCCTCTTCCTCTTCTTCCTCCTCCTCGTTGTCCAAGGAACTCCTCGCGAGTAGTCGCGAGTGTTGCGCATAATAATAATGGCATTACGCAATGCAGGAAAAAGGTGTGCGATAACCCTGGATACTCTATGGAAATTTCGACCGTGAGACGACGCGGCGTGCATTGCGAGTAGCGATTAGAAGTTGGTGGAGGAGGTGGTTGGAGGGTGGGAGGGAGATATATTTGTATGTGTTTGCGTGTGTGTTTGAATGTGCGAGGAGAGAAGATGGGAAGATTCAGAGACAGATTTGCGTTTGCACGCAAGCTTGCAAATGTGCCGGTAGTGGTAGTGGACACGATCTTCGTGTCGGAGAGGTGGATAGGTAGCGCGTTTAAAGTTAATTATTAAATTATGGTCGCTCGCAGACCAGCTCGTTACAACCTTGTGCCGCGATCCCCGATGCGAGATAAGAGCGAACTGTAAATATGGGGAAAATTGTGCGTTACAGCCGTGCTCGCCTATTTAGCCGAGTGTGACTGCATGAGAACTGTATAATTCTTCCAGCGAGTAATATTCATGGGATACTTTTGTACACGCGGTGCGGCGGCGGCGAGACAATTGTTAGAGAAATAGAGAGAGGAATTAATCGTCACGAAATTATGCGACAGCGCCATCACCGATTCGATCGAACGTTACACTTCGAAATGGGTCAAAGGTGAGTCAATCTAGTGGACGGCGAGCGTTGTATGGACTATTTATCGCCCGTGGACGCAAAGGGAAGCGCGATACCATCGTCCTTCCACGTGGTGCTCACGGAATTAAATATGAAGCGCGAAGCGAGAGTATCTGATGCCGATCATCTCCTGAGAAATGCATCGTTGCCCTTTTTTTGAGGTGGAAATAAAAACTGAGGCAGACGAATGCAACCGGTCTCTATAATTGGTCACTGGAATCGATCGCGTAAACGTACAAGAGTCGTTGTCGACCGTTTTCGAAATTCTTCGAGTATCATCCTGAGAGAACGTTAGATTGTATTTGCGTGGAAATATGAGAAGAATTTCCAAAGAGAAAAGAAATGCTCGAGCTGACCATGCCCCGTGGGAAGTCTCGCAACGAATCTCTGGCCGTTTCACCGCGCGCATTGTTGGCCAACTGAAAGCGCATGGCGCGAAGATCTTCGTGGCGTTAGACGAAGCGTCGTCGGGTGGCGTAACGCGTTTAGAGGCGGGCTCGCTTGGATTACGTATATGCCCCGTTAAAGCAAAGTTTGCCACGCGAACGAGGCCTCCCGCGTATGGCCATACTATATTACTGTTTTTGCTATCTGGGTCAATAGGTCGCACGAGCGAGTTTCCTGTTTGCCCTTGTCCGTGCGCGCGTGCGCGCGAGCCTCTACGAGCGCGACGATGAGACGAGTGCGCTATTATATTTCGTACGTATGGTTCTTTCTTGTAGATTCTCGATAAATTGATAAATCGATCTTCTTGCTCTTCGTCGAAGGAGCTAATTTTTCTTTTCTTCTTTAATCGTTCGCCAGCACCAGAAGAGCTTTTCTGGATTTGATAATAATCGCTCGCTTACAAATGCTGCAACTACGAGATGCACTCACCGCCTCTGTCTAATTGTAAGATCTCATTGCAACGATTTATCTTCTCGCTCGCTCCACCGTTATTACCGAGGACATAATTATGACGGATCGGTATTACGAAACCAGCTCGTAGTCGCGATGGACATCGATTACAATAGTCGACTGGAAGGCTATCTCCCAGTCTTGTCTGGAATTATTCAATCGTAATGCGTAGCCGTTTTTCGAATCGTTATTCGATCATTCGGGTCTTCGATGAACAAGCTGTCGTGGAATTTTGCTATTGCATCCCTATGTGATTTTTATTCCAAGACGAAGGGGGGGTAGGATCAACGAGATTTCTTCTAGATACTGGATAGCTACTAACAAAGCACCTTTAGTGCACAAACATCGAGCGCCGTTGAATATCCGTTCTGAGAATTTCTCCGCGGGCTCTTTCCTCCGCTTTCCAAAGGCAGCAACAAGCGCATCAGCCGGCGTCGGGGAGCCGCGGGAGAGTCAAGAACGATTTACACCATTTTACACGCGTTTCTGCGTGCTGAAACGCTCCCGCTGATACTTTGAGCCCGTCCCAAAGGCCAGCGCACAGTTAATTACTTACTCCTTTGACTCCTCTCCCATAACGTCCCAGACTAGTCGCGTTTCGCTTTCTCGCTTTTCCAAGTTTCTTCTCCTCTCACTCCTTCTTCTTCTTCTGCCTCATCTGCCGCATCCCTCATCCGCAGAGGAGTCTCTCCGAGCTTAGGAGAGGCTCGATTTTCTCTTGCCACAAAGTCGTTATGCATTATTATGCGCTGCTCTGCCACGCCTCTCGATTAAATCGAGCGTTCGCGCGTCGAGTCGGCGTGGAATTGACGAGAGCCCGCTCGCCGACGCTTTTTTCATTCTTCATCTGCATCACAACGGAAAATTTCGTTTTTTTTGCATTTGCAAAAAGAAGGCTCGCTCTTCAAAGATCGCTCTCCAGCTCGAAGGCACATTCGAACGAGAATGAACGAATTTTCAGTGGTTTTACCAATTATCCTGGAAGATTCAAGGTCGCACGAGAGATCGACTTCTGCACGCATCCTCCGCGCGGTTGCGGTAGGCCGGAGCGGCGATGTTTACGGAAACATCGATGCTCCATGTGGCAAAATGCGGTACTATTTATAAGCTCAATGCCGAGCGTGCTGAATATTCTTATGCGTGTACGAATCTCTTGTCCATGCTTCCTGGCGAGCTCCCATTGGCGCACCGTAACAGCGCACGGATCAAGGACCAATTCTAATGACGATTCTAAAGACGCAACGCGCGAGAGATGCTCTCCGACTTTTTTGTCTTCGATTTTTTCCAGACTACGAACAGGCGCGCAATTTTTACCGATGATCGTGCCGCGCTCATTACTCAAACCACCTTCCCATAAATATTCCAATGAAACAATTAGATATTACTTAGAAAAAAAAGCAATGTACCGGTATTCTCGAACGAAACGTGATCATTTGCATTCCTAACGATTCTGCAATTAGGACAATTAGGGCAATTAGGCGAGAAGATGAGCAATCGACTTCCTGTCGATCTTGTCGACTGAGAGTGGTCACAAACGAAGCCGAAGTCGGACGAGTATGATGACGATGATGACGGTCACGATGACGATGAGGCAATCGGTTAACGGAACGCGCACGTCGAGCGTTAAGCAACTGGGAGAGCCTGGCACTGTGAATCGCCACCTTCCTCCAATCTTTACACGCTTGTCTTCATTTTTCCATGCCCCTCTTCACGAATTTTCCCATAGACGGACAACTTTATGTCTTCTTCTTGGAAAATAGTGGTAGAGCGATTTTACGACCCTGCTCTCATCTTTACTTCACCAGACCACATGGCGCTTGCGCAATCATTTCGGCGTTTAGTCTTAATTCGACGTGTGTAATTATTATTATTTTTTCGCCTTCGATATGTTCCAGTCAAACGTTTTTTCACACTTCTCTCGAACGGTCCTTCGTTTTTGCAATGGAAAGAAAAGTGTCGCGTGACTTACTCATCGCCTGCTAATCTTGTGCTCGCAAGCGTCGCGTCGCCGCAGTCGCGCCGCCACGATCGTTGCATAATGCTCGCACGCGGAATAACGGTCCGCCTAATGGCATTAATCAACTATCGGGGAATAATATTCGAATGAAATGTGGGTGATGCAATTCGAGATACGCGTTTACAGTTATTACCGAGAATCACTTTGGTTCAAGGCGAAACTATGTCGTCCCCTTCTCACCCCCAAGTCCAAGCTTCAAAAATGTCCTTCTGGATGTTTCTCGCTCTTGTGATCCCCTTTCGTGCTTCGATCGATTTCCGCGTCGAGTGCTGTAAACTCGAGGCCGAGTTCGATTCCGATCTCTCGAGTAGAGGGTGTAGAACGAATGAATGAATATTTATCGAGTGTCAGGACCTAAGGTCCCATATAAGCTTCCGAAATTACGATAAAACAAATAACGAAAGTGTGTGAGAGTAATAGAAAGAATGAGAGAATAAGGATAATTCGTTTAATTGTTCCTGAAGCAATAAAGAAAAGGCAGCGTTCTTAAACCCGATCTAGAGCGAGCGAGAGAATAAACGAATGGATGAATGTATATACTTTGCACTCTGGAGCCTAGAACTAAATGTCTAGTTTAAATAACTGCTCAACCAAGTTTACAAATGACGCCCTACGGCGTTAGTGAGTTTAATAATTACAATAATTTCAGAAACAGACGCTACAGGGCAGATCGTTGTTTATACGATAAGAAGAATTTTGGCCTGAAACGGCCGAGAGAGAGACAGACCGAAGAAAATGTGAACGATGCTTGCCTGACGATTTTTCCGTCTCTTTTTTTCTAATTTGATGACGTCGTGGATTACGAGGAGCCCGCATTGTGTAATAATTATCCATGCTCAACGCTCACGTGGGAGGGAGGTGGCGAAGGAGGTGGAGGATGAGGGGAAAGAGAAGCGAACGGGAGGACGCGACGGATGCATCGCGTCCGCGACGTCGCCGCCGACCGACTGACACGAAAAAAGAAGATTCTGTGCCAGTTCAGAGGTCCGGCAGAGATCCTCCTTTGCAATTCGAGTGCGCGCGCCGTTAAGGAATTTAAACCGGTTTCGCGGTTTTAATAGAGTCCTCCGCCCCTCTTCGATCCTCGTTGATCTTTTTAACCGATCCTCCTCCTCCACCTCGCCGATCATCGATTCACGACCCCCTCTCCCGTTTCATCGAGTGCACAAGATCGGGTTTGAGCGCGAAACTTTAAAGCGCCCTCTACGTCACCAATTAGCGAATTATCGCGAGCAGGTCTCCCAGGATTCTCTTCTTCTTCGTCAAAAGATTTCACCGTTAGACGCGCACGGACGAGCGAAGTTTGAGGACGTAGTATTAGAATTAGGAGAAGGAGAATTCGATGCGATTGGAATTTCGAGGCCGCTCAAAGCTGCTGGTCCATTCGTAAATTCTTTTATCTATCCAAGTTCTCGAATAACGGAACGTGTAATTGTCGCGCACGGCGAATGATTAAATATCGTTGACATTATTTCTGATTACGGACCGCCCTTGACGAGTGAGAATAAAGCTGCGCCATAACACGCTCGAGCTGGTCCGGTTAAAATATCGACCACGATCGATAGTCGCGGTGGATCGCGATTGCTCTCGTTAACGGCGTCCACCGCGTGTATAACTTTACATCCCACGCGAATGCCGATAGTTTTTCAGTTCAGGGTTACGCTCGTGGTTTCCGAGCAGCTCGGTGATACGCCGGCCACGGTGTCCGAGGCGTTAAAGTGTGCCAAACCGGTGAATAGGGAGGGACGCTTGGCGCGCGAGCCATTGTCCAGCCGTAAACAAATAAACGGACGTTAACTCGAGCGTTAAATAAACGTGCATGAGGAAGCGCGTGCCGATTATTTTCGAAGCGAACTCGGAGATTCGTTGACGCGAGGGACCATTCAACCCTAAACAATTCGAAGTAACTTTCCAATACGACGATTCACGATTTACAACCCACGATTCCGTAAACGAATGGACAATATTTATTGGCAATTTGAATTCTTAGAGCCGCTCGCGTGCCACGAGCCCACTTAAAAATTGAACGGACAACTGTCTACCCTTGTAACAGTACCGCACCGATGAAGTATCGAACGAATGCACTTGCGAGACACGCGCCTGACCCATTTCGCGGATAAGCACAATCCCCGCGCGCGCGCGCCAATGCGAATAACTGTAAACAAATAAACGAGCGGTGACGCAATCGGTGATTAAATCCACTCTCGGAGTGCGCATGCGTGCGACGTAGGACTCGATATTGAAAGTCCCGAAGAATTGTGAAGCACTTAAGAATCATTTTAACGAGGATAATTACTGTACGGGTTTCAATCCAGGAAGGTGCCACGATCTAAATTAAGGCCAGGATCTCCTGCTGTCTTTTCAAAAATGTATACACTCTGTTTGTATGGAGAATACAAAAGGAGAGAGAGAGACAGAGAGAGAGAGAGAGAGAGAGAGAGAGAGAGAGAGAGAGAGAGGAGAAGGAGTAGGGAGAGATCGTAAATGTTTCAGCGATTTTAACGCTTTATCGTTATTGCTCTGCCCCGGATACGCTCGATGGCGGCCCACATCTCGCGCGGCGGTCGTGGCGCCCCGCGACGATGTGGAGCAAAGGTGAGACCCCTTTTAGAGAGTACGGTCGCGCGAGAGTCACGATGCTAGGAGTGAAAGAGAGAGAGGAGAGAAGGAAACCCATCCGCGGAGAGTGTCGGCTGCTCTCCGCTCGCAGCCAGGTTACCGTTAAGCTACGCACTGATAGCCGCTTAAAACTGGGCGGGTAACTCGAGAGCCTTGGCGGTCCAGCTACTGTTGGGAATTCTACTGTTGCTTGTTAAGATACCGTCTATTCCGGTTCGGGTAAAGGTATTCTTTAATGTCTACGAATTTCTAGCAACGGCAGCCGGTAAACGATAAGGGCTAAGAGACGTATTCTTAAACAAGTCATTATTTTCCGAGCACGGTCATTCCGTTATCTTAAATAAAATGCCCTACGGAGTCTGGACTTTTATTCTAATAAGGTAGTTCCAAAAGTGGCGAATGTTTCTCTGGTGAAAAAAATATTTCTCTTTGGGTCATCTATGGCTCGCACAATTGAAAATAATTATAGTTGTCCTGAATAAAATGTACTCCCGAGTCTCGATTTCCATTCTAATACAGAAGTTCCAAGAATTACGATATTTTCTCCGGTGAAATTAATATTTATCTTGGGTACAGCCTTGCTTCTCGCAATCGACAATAAATAATTACAGTTGTCCTAAATAAAGTGCACTCGAGATTCTCCATTCCTGTTCCGATAAAGAAGTGGCGAAATTTTCGCCCTCTGAAAGTAATATTTATCTCGGGGTCACCTGCCCTGCTCGCAACCGACGATAAGTACGTGCAACACCCAAGATTACTTGGGTCGCGATCGTATTACCGTTAAGCTACCGTTGATAGCCTCTTAAGCATGGGCGGGAACCGGAGAGCCTTGGCGGTCCAGGCCGAGAATTCGTTACAAGTGTCGATGATTTATCGCTTGGAATTCGTTAGCTCGCGCTCACCAAGGGGCCGTCCGAGCTGAGAATTCGTCACAACGGGAGGAGAGGCACCTCAGCCGCCCTCGTGCCGGATTTGGAAGGGAAACGGTATTGCGGACGGTCTTTTTCGTATCGGTGAGAACGTTAGATCGATCTCTAACGCTATTCGTTTACCGTTAACTCTCACGCTGCGTTGGACGGTGCTTTTAACGTCGATCTATCAAATTTAAAGGTAGATCCTCCTCTTCGAGGAGGTCAGGATTACTTATTCGCGGACACAACGTCAAAGCGAAAGGGTAAGGCGAGGAGACAGACGCGTCGACGGGTCTCTCATCCTACCGGAATCTCGCGACTACCGCGCCTCTCCTTGCAGTCGAATTACCGTTAAGCTACGCACTGATAGCCGCTTAAGAGTGGGCGCAACCCGAGCCCATGAATGGGCCAGAAGTATGAAGTACAGTTGGTTACGGAGCTATCGTCCTACAAACTTCCTCCTCGATGGTCGGGGTGGGTCGCCGGCCGAGTGTGCCCGGGGAGGATCGAAAGGAGCCCACGGTGGAAAATAATTCATTACCTGGTCTATGTACTCCGTAGGACTCGAGAAGAGAGCGCGAACCTCGTAAATATTCCACCCGTGTATTCTTCTTGCGACGAATTCGCGCTACCACGTGGAATTTGCCGAAGGATTCCTCGTCGATCTTGTCTGTACAATATGCGAAAATCCGTTATGTAAACTACGCGCACGGTCACATCGGGTCGCTCTTTTACCGTGAGTAGCGAGAAATCGGTGATTGACTCGTTAGGACGTGCGCGGCCCGCTCGTTAGCGGAGTTTCAAGCGAGACACGCCAAAAGAAGTAGCGGCCGGGAATTTTTCTAAGATCGAATTCTCGCGATGGTAGCCAATTCGCCGATCGGATCGGGAACGCGGCGATCGCGTCATCGGACACGCGAGAAGCTTTCTTTACCTTACTTTACCTTTAGAGCGGGCTCGATGTAACGGGGAATAGTTACCGTTAGCGATCGCGTCTTGTTCTGATTCATTACCGATCTTTCGTGCGATCGATAACCCACTCGAGGCTCGCCCACCCACGGATGGGAGGTAGAGCCTCGATTCCGCCTCGACTATTTCGCGCCGCGAGCTAGCCTGTGGAAAGTCGGGAAAAGAAAGCAGCACTTGGTGGAGGAGGAGGGGAGGAAAGGAGCAAGGTGAAGGAACCGGGCGTCGTCGTAAGAGCGCGCCAGTACGATTACCGATTGCGTCATTCGAGCTTTTTCGTCTGCTTTCCAATCTTTCTTCCCCAATTTTTCATCCGAAATTTCGGCAACGGGGACGTTGCGTCGATGTCCTCGGTACTCTGTCGTTCTTCGTTGCCACGATAGCGAAAGTCCAAGAACCAGAGACACGGAAGAGTGCGATCAGGGAAAAGAAACGTGGAAAAGCGGTGAAAACGGAGAGGATAATAGCGTAACACGATCCATAACGGAAAAGGTAACGAGCCGCGGATAAATGGGAGTCAGCTGACGCGCGTATGCCAGGGAATAAACGAATGAGCTGACGAACGAAGGAGAGGAAATGTTCTTCCACTCTGACACCCAATTACTCAAAAATTTTCGACGCGTTCAACGACCAGTGGTGATGAGCACGCCAGAAGAAGAGAGATAGATAGATAGATAGAGAGAGAGAGAGAGAGAGAGAGAGAGAGAGGGCGCGCGCGAAGTGAAGAGAGCAATAGAAAATTGCCGTCTCTAATTCCGTTAGCATGAGCCTTTTACATTCTTTCAGGCTAACGGTGAATTTTACAATCCCACAGGACGTTACGTCACGTCTCATAACGTCCACAGGCCGATTAATCGCGGCCCGCGTCGCGAAATGGGTCGACGGAATCGCGGATACCGGCCAATCTGTAATTAACCTCCTCCTCGTTAATTTTCTACCGTGTCGCCGTAGAAGAGAAAAGGTACAAAGCGCGCAATTAAAAGCGCACGGTTCCGTAATTGGGGCGTGCTGCAAACGACTCGCGCGCGCCGTCCTCTTTCCACTTCCTCTTTCTCCTCGATTTTTCCTGCTGCTTTCCGTTAAAAATCCCTCCTAAAAAAGAAATCGCACGACTTACAGACGCGATATCTGGGTACCGAAGCTATTAAGACGGACAGGAAACTACCGCTGAATAGAATAAATAACGCGATTTAACGAGGCGCGCCGTCGTGTCGAATCGATAGGAGCAAACGGTGTCGCAAGCTCCAAAAGAAACTTTGGAGAAAACCGCCGAAATCGTGGCTTGTAAATTCGTTGGTGGTAAATGTACCATTATTGGCGGCGATTAGGATTAACGAAGATCATTTAGCTTCGATTGGGTTCCACGGTGACGAAGTAGAGAAGCAAGGAGCCAGTGGACTCATCGTTGTGGTGGTTGGTTACGTAAGAGACCGCTAGCGCGCGGTGGGCAACGCCAGCAACGTCAATTAATACCCCATTACGAAATGGTTTACTATTTGCATCACACGGACGATGCCCATCTGTGTCTAGGCCTTCCCTCAGTTCTGCAGCTTATTCAAAGACGTTCGTTATGTTCTCGGTATCGTGCGTACGCGGAGAGAGAGAGAGAGAGAGAGAGAGAGAGAGAGAGAGAGAGAGAGAGAGAGAGAGAGACGATGCTTCTTGCACAATTCAAACGATCGCCGGGCTCTTCGCCTTACTCGCTTCTAACAAAGTGAGTTTTTCTGTTTCGCTTGTTACGCGCCCAGCGCTGTCGTGGCTCAACGTGCGTACACGATTACTCGATTGGTTCGAGCGTCTCCGTTTGATCGTTCGGATCCAAGACAAATAACAGAAATTGCAGTTTCATTTGTCACGGCACAGTAAGACAAATTTTTATGCGCGATCTCGTGTCTATTTTCAATTTCGTCGAACAGCAGACGAACGCACGACCAAATTCCGTAATCGTGTGGGGCATTATTCAACCGCGCCCTTTCCGCTCGCGACTCGCCAAACTTCAGCTCGTCCTCCTGTCCTCGTCTCGTCTCCTCTTAGGTCACGGCTCCTTACTGTCGCATATAGCTCGTATCTGGTGCATACCGAGCGTAAGGAGGACGAAGGGGAGCGGTCGACTGGGCGTAGGGATTGGGGCAAAAAGGGGCTAGGGCAAAAAAGGACGGAGGACGCGCGCGAGCTTGAGAAGGAGGAGGACGAGGTAGGAGGGCACCGGTAAAAATAATGTTTCGCGAGCGTCATTAACGTTGGAACGACGAAAATAAGGCCTCCTTCTCGCCTTTAAGTTCTCGCGAAAGAGGCCGCGGGGTGGTAGAGGGTTGACGAAGAAGAAGAAGAAGAGGACGACACGACGACGTACGGACGGACGGACCGACACGGACGGATAAATCACGGTAGCTTTGCCCAGTCTAAGTTTCTGCTTCTTTCGCCCCCTTCTTCGCTCACTTTCCTCTCCCAGCGAGGCCAGACAAAAATCGTAAAAGAGTTGAAGAGGCCAACGAGACGCCCACGGCGGCGTCTCCTCGTTCTCCTTCTTCTCCTCCTCCTCCTCCTCCTTCTTCTTCTTCTTCTTCTTCTTCAGCTCGGCTTCTTTCCCTCGCGCGAAGCGGGTGCGTCTACCTTCCAGCTTCTCTTTCTAGCCCCCGCCTTATTTACGTTCCGCTCGTTTCCTCTTTCAAGCGCGCCGAAAACCGCAGGGTCGCTCCGCCCGTCCGTCGGTCGGTGGCGTCGCACTCCACCGTGGTGGTGGTGCACGCTTAGCGCCTTTGTTCGATCCGCATCCTTCTGCCTGGTCACCGACATCTGTACCGCGCCCGACGCGCCGGAGTCGAGAACCTTTCGCGGGTCGACGAAAACAATAATATTTGTGGAAAGGAGCCCGCGAGCGTCGTGGATCATCCAAGTATCCAGGAGTTTTGTAGCGAGGGCTGGAGGGAGAAAGTTTTGCAGGCGCGTCTTCTGGGCGTCGCTACGTCCAAGGAAAAATGGAGCATTGATAGAGAGGGGTGATTCGAGAACTTTGAATTTGGCGCGTAAATTGACCGATCGTGAGCCGCTGGTCGAACGAACGCGAGCCTGTTCGAGCAGGTTAGAATCGACTCTCGCGCGACTTGCGTAAGGACCTAACTGCAAAATGGCGTACTTATTGCAAGGTCTTCGTGTGATTATGTTTATACAGGCGTGCTTACATCACGTCAGAGCGGAGCGCGCGCGAGCCGTGATCTTTGCGTGAGCACGGCGCGACGTGGAAGAGGCCGTTGAGGGGCTACTCGGGATGAAGTTAATGAAGTTTGCGAACACTCCGTCGACAGACGCGTATAAATTAGTGCTTCCTTTTGGAAGAAGAATTCATTGGAAGTTTTGATTTTCTCGAATCCGGAAAACATTGATTTCGGGCACGAATTCTCGAATCTCGATGCACGTCTGGGTTCTACGGTAGCCCCGAGACAAAGAGGCGCGGTGCGCGAACTACTTTTGCATACAATGCTTGAGTCTGTTGCATTGTTCCTTCTCTCACCACGAGGATATTCTAAGATCGAGAGTAAGCTCGATTACGAGAGAAGCGATTTCAAAAATCTTCGAGCATACTCTTCAAAAATAAAAATCGACGCGTCCTTGTAAGAAACAAAAATCTCAGTCATACGATTTCCTTCACATTTCTCCTTGACATTTTCCGAGCTTTTGACTTTTTCACGAAATTTCCTCGTTAATAATGTACCGCGACCATCTCCTTTTTCTTGCTTTCGTTTTTTTTTCCGCCTCTCTCGTCATCCGTCCAAGCACCAGCGACGCGCAAAGAAAAAATCGCTTCACGTTGCTTTAAACTTTCACGATGTTTCCAATAAAACGTGATAGTGTAACGAGCACTTGCAGTGGTAGAAGAAAAAAATCTCTATCTTCTTCCTTCACCCCTTCTTCCAGACAAATCCACGTGGCAGCCGTGGAGGCACCCCACCATCCAGATGCAGCATATCTCGGAGGTGAGCATTGCACGGGGCAGTGAGCAATGGTGTAATGCAGATCTCGTATCTCGCCATTCCGCCGCTGCCGGAGTGAAAGCCAACAACCTTGATTTAATAATAAAGGTTGCGGGGTCCGAACCGATCTGCGGCAGTGCACTTGTGCGCGCGCTCGCCACTCGCAACGTGGGCGCGATTAATAAAAATAAAGAGGAATATTCTTTTTTCACCTGTCGTTCGGGGTGGTTTTTTACCATGCACGACCTTTTTACAACGAAGCATTCTGACGTCTGCAACGATCTTCCCACCAGCAAGGCTATGACTCGTAGATCTATATGCCACCCTTTGGCGCAACCTTGTCGTCATTGCGAGACCCCAACCGTCGGGGAACGCGAGCATCGTCCTTTAAAAACGACGCCGTCACATTGGACCGTTTATTTTCAAAGTGGTGTAGACCATGTTTTTAAAAGAACGATATATCGCATGATTTATGATTAATTTAGTGTAAACTTTGGATTTATAAAAATTGATTTGATTTTCAAACTAAAGGGTCTATTACACTCACCCATTGACTTATCACTTTTATAGTATCGCTTTTTCTTACTCGCCAATTTTTCTTTGATTTCTCCTCGCATCGGCGCACGTCACACGTCACGCGTCTCTACTATTTCAATGACGGCATGTCACGCATAAATTCCACGTTACTTCATAATCAACAGTTTATCTGGATTATAATAATTTTAGTGGCACGCATCCTCGAGGAAAACGCATTTCTCCTGTTTCGCAAGCAACGACTCGGTTACCTAATGAGCGCGTTACAATTAATTGTCTTACGCGGCACGAAGGCAGCAGAACGCGGACGTTATCCGCGCGCGTTACACGTCGTTACACGGCACCATTACACCGGCAACGTGCGCGCGACAATGGGAATGCAAACGAAGCGGGCCGCGCCGCGGCATTGATATGGTAATGCGAGACCGCGATCTCCCTGAATAACAATCGTTCGACGACAATTACTCGGGATTTGAGGAATCGATTCTCTGTGTGGAAGCTGGGACCAAGCGCGATGGAAGTTCGATGGATTACACTCGTGGAATCGTGCGCGCACGCGACATTTGCCTAAAAACAAACTTCCGTCATTCGTAACGAAGTAGAAAAGAAAATGCTCGAAGCTTCGATAGACTCCCGACGTTAATTGCCGTAAGCGCAAAAAACATGTTCGATTAATTCACGCCTCGTGTCGGCGAGAAGAAGCGGATAAAAAATATCTAAAAATGCACAGGACAATTCTACCTACACGCACCGCGAGTTATCCGCTCTCCCGCGACGTCTATTACGCAACGGCGTAAACATCGGAGCGATACTCTAAAAATAGACGATCTACGCTGAATGCATTCGATTTACATGCGCCGAGGATCTTACGGTACCCGCGGAAAAAGGAAACGCGCATTCAAAGATCAGCGAGTAGGCGGGGTCTTTTTGTCGTCGCGCATGAATCTCGCGGATCGCGCAGAATTCTACCGTTAGCGCGACAATGGGGACGCGAGATTTTTACCACCCTGGCCTACACAGTAGGTCAGGGCGCGTGGTCTAGAAAATCTGGTAGTTAAATATAACTCGCGGCTAAGTGCGGGATCTATTCGTAGGTAAATGGCGAATGAATGCACATGCATTCGGGCCGACACGGTTACACCGAGTGGATTATCTAACTCCTCCGGGAGATTAACTGTAAAATGTCCGACAATTGAATCTGCGCTCGTGGAGCGACGACGACGGGACGAATGGTTCGACACGCGAGAATCGTTCGAGGTCCCCGATCCATTAGACACGTTACGATTCGCTCGATGCTGCGCACGATTTAAGATTCTGAACTTTAGGACGATACTCGCGAGGAAGAGGCGACCTAAGCGAGCCGATAAAGAACAATCGTTAAGTCCCTTGGGTACGAGGCACCGGAACGATACGGGCTCCATTATCGAAGGAGAGGAGGGACGTGAAAATAATTTACGCGCGAATAAAATAAGAAGTTCGCTAAAACGAACAAAGTAAATGTTGATCCAAGGCTCGGGGCGCGTGTATATAACGAACCAGATGTCCTTCGCTCGTAATCCAATCCATGGCCGTCGCATCGATTTCTTTTTCGTCTGGATTAACCCGATCGTAATTTACTCCGGAGTTATCTCCGACTTTGCTTAATATAATTTGCATGCAACTTTGCGCTTATTTCACGCGAGCCCCGCGAGCTCGCGAATCTACGGCGCGCGCGATATCCTCGCGATATCCTCGCGATATTTACGATACGATGTCAACCGTGCGCGAAGGAGGGAAGAGTCGGCGAGTCCGGTAATTCAGACTCGCGATAAATTTCCTCGCGGATCCTCGCCTCGTGCGAATCCTTTTGTTGGCGCGCGCTTTACGACGAACGTCCGGCGCTCGAGATTTCTTACTCCGGTCAATTTATTGACTCGATCGATTCGCAATGAGAAGTAAGCGCGCAATTATTCGGGCAAGTATCGTGAATTGCGAAGCAGCCCAGGGCCAATTGATCACACAATAGGGAGATTCTTCTCCCGACAACGAAATTTCCTTTTTCTTCACCTGCAACCATGGACGTCACGGTCGCGCACGGGAGAGCCAGCGCGCGTGATCATCGTCGAGCACCGTTGTGTAACTATCACGTTTTAAGGCGCACCACGCAGCTTGTGCCCCCGAGAGACAGGAGATGGAGAGAGAAAAAAAAAGTGAATCGATTACCGCTCAGGCACGCGTCTCCGAGGCTAAACTCGTCCGCTGCGATCTTCTGTCTCGTCCGAGACGGGTCCCCTCAGCTACCTCTCCTTTTCTCTCTTTCTTACGAAGGACCCCCCGCGCGCTCGTTCTCGTTTCCCTCCTCAATTTCGCGTCTCTTCTCTCCTGCGAAAGGGCGCGTGCGCGCGAACGAACGCACGAAGTTCGCGCGCCTTGCCGCCACGTCGTCGACTCTCGATGGCGAAACTGTCGAACGGGCTTGCGAAATTAATTCGATTATACCATTCATTCAGCCGACGGTATTACAAAACGTCGTCGGGCGCGCACCGGTAATCCTTGCGAGCGGTTGTGTAACGCTCACGTGCTCACGTGTGCGAGGGGCGCGGTGATCGCCGAGACTCGGCCGAATCTGTATGAAAGAATTATTAGAATTTCTCGAGAAACACTTTTGAATTTTCCCGAGATTTCTTTCCTTCACTCGACGTGGCCGAAGGTGGCAATCTTCCGTGGCGCCTCGTTCGAAAACAGATCAGAGAATTTCATCCTTCGTAGATTTCCACTGCGCGCGAGCTAAGCTACCTTGTAGTTCCGTAAAGTCCGGACACACGATTAGCCGGATAATCTCCAATCGTCCGACATGCCAATTCAGCGCAATTCGAGGCGTCACGGCAGTTGCAATTTTGCAAATTAGCCACGTCGTGCAAGGCTAAGCAAGCACGCCTCTTGTTTTGTTGCGCGCTGCTTAAGTGACTAGAGAGAAATGTCAGTTTACCATTGAAAATCGTCTTACGAGAAACCATCGGAGACTCGATGAAAAACTCGTGGATTACACGCTTCTGAAAAAAAGTTCGAAAGTCCATGCTGAAGGAGGAGTGACGCGGTGCTTGTCGCGTGACTTTCAGCAGAATTGATTTTAATTTATGAGAGATGCGAGCCCCTCGACTCCATGGATCGAATTAGCTGGAGCACCTGCCGGCAGAACGGTAGAAGAAAATCTCTCGTGACTATTGCGGAAGGGAAAGGGAAAATCGGCGACGCGTGACAAGTCGCTCGGGCGTCTAAAGCAAATTTTTCCCTCCTCCTTTCTATCTCTCCTCGTTGTCGCCTGGATATCACCGAGACAATTGATTTGCCCGTGCCCATTTATACAGTCAGACTTTGTAACGAGAGGTTCGTGCCGCGTAACCGCCTCGTTATAATAGCGGGCCGCTCGTTGTGTAACCCTAGCGTTTTTTTTTTTTCACTTTGCCTCCCTCCACCGAGCTTCTATTCCATTCTTTCGATTTCTCATTAAACGCGTGGAAGAACATTAAAGGGTCGGTTCTATCGAGCGCAAATCCTGGAGGAGAGAAAAATGAGAATGAGTAGCAAGAGATCAAATAATTCCAAGAACATCACCACGGCAAAATTTCGATTAATCGAGAAGAATCTCGAGGGGCGCCCCCCGGTCGAATCGATTCGAAACTCGCCGAGAAACACCTGCGATTGTTATCCTAGCTCGCGTGTAATCCTCGCCACGGTTGTGTAACCCTCACGTTTTTCCGCGCTCACGTGCCATGGCGCGTCTGATCGTGTCGCCGGCATCGCAGGCACGCTGCTCGCCCACGACGACTAAGAAGCGAACAATAACGAGCCGCGGCGGGAGCAATTATTATAAACGGCTTTGAGTATCTCGTCGCAACGAATTGGGAGGGTGGGTAGACGATGTGCCAGGACGCGAGTTTATAGCGCGAGCGAGCCAAGGCGGCTGATTTTGATTGCATCTCTCAGTGACGTGGGCGGTGGCCAATCAATAGCCTGGAATAAAGACAAACAAAAATCCATCACGCGCGAAGCATCTGCCCTGGTTACACGGTAGCGCAATTTTTATTTCTATAAACCTAGAACTTTAACTGTTTTGCAGTCGTATGTCTACTCGCAGTCACCAAAACTTTTTTACCGTTCCGGTTGTATGTCTGCTCTCAGGCACCACAGCGGAGAACCATACTGATCTTACGTTATACATATTAGGTCGACAAGTTTCGGAGATACGTAGAATTTTATTTTAACTTTTTGAACATAGACTTTAATATACATAGAGAGCAATAAAATTGTAGTCTTTATTCCGCAACCGTTGAGCATGTATATGTTCCCATTTGCGTGTATCAATATCTGTTGTCCACGACGATGCTCGTCCGTCGTGAGTTCCGTCCGCAAAGGGTTAATACTAAACTTCCGTTCCGCTCACCTTTCAAACGGTTATGATTCCCGCGCACGAGTTCGAAACCAATCGCGCATGCGCGCTCGAGTGCACGTGAGCACGCCCGAGCTTTACGCAGGCAAATTTCGCGCGCGACACGTGCTAGTGGAATATGCAATCCGACGATTTGCGCGTCAGATCCGAGGCCTGCTCAACGGGCCGGGCAATTATGCGACTAATGGAGAGTGGGAGCGCGTGCGAATGGTCGAACACGAGTGTTAATAATTAGCCAGATTGTTTATAGGAGAAAACGCCCGTGGTAATTTTAATGCACTAGACGCGCAAGCTTCGGCTCACGTAACGACGTTATTACTGTCCGGTGGTGGTCGAGCGATAATTGGGCAACGGTAAAGGAAGAATCGCTCGGGCGAAAAGAGAATGCAAAGATGAGTAACGGAAGTGTTATAAGAAAGGAAAAAAGTCGAAGGTGGGAGCAGGAAGGAGAGATCGTTTACACGCCAGCATCATATTCCTTGGCCGGCGCGATCCTGCGATCTCGCGATCCTGATTAATTGCACCCCGCGATCGTTTACGGCCACGCCAACCTCCTCGCCACGCCACACGGGCCGCGTGAATTTATTAAACGATCCGCAGTTGCAGCGAGTTACAAGCCGTCAAGCTCGATTGCGATCTTCGCTCGCTCACGAGATTTACGTAATCGCGGTGAACTTCAACGTCTGATAAGATGCGTCACGTCATCGTGCGGTTACTCGAAACTTCTCGTGAGATAGATCTCGTTGAAAAGGTTATCTATTTTCCGTTGTAAACGAGAATTTCACCGGGTGTAAGAGTTCTATGCGAGAACGTACCCGACCTAGCGCAACAATTTCGGATATTACGGCGAATCGTGTCGGCGTGCCGCAGCGGGCCGTCGCGTTACAAGCGGTAATATTTTTCTTCTTCTTTTTTTCTTCTTTTTTTCCCTTACGTAAGCTCCTTCAACCGCACGCCTCCTGTCAATGCAAATCGATCCGCGTAAAACGCAGCGTGACTGTTCGATTTAATTACGGTAATTAGCCTTAGCGGCACGCTTGAATCCATCTCGCGCGCAACTCTTTTCTTTCCTTCCCTCCGTGTAATCGTTAATTCTCTTGCCCAGACGCGGCGGGCAAATCGTTCGATCAACAGAAGTAATCAATTTGACTCTCTCGATCCGCATACTCGAGCAGCTCCAGCTTTTTCGAAATTTTGCAACAGAATACGCCGAGGCCGCGAGGCATGGTAAGAGGAATAAGTTTCCTTCGTGGTTCACGGGCCACGTCCTCGAAATCGCAACATTCCACAGCTTCGAGAAAAACGACAGACTAACATACAAAACTGCAAGAATCAATATCGGGAAGTTGGAGAATTTTCGAGACAATATCCTCGCTTCTCATTTTAATATGCGAAAAGCTGACGTCAGCGATTGCAAGGGAATTGCGTAATGCTGCGAAGTAAACGAACTAATAATCACGTGCTGCTAGATAAACGCTCGTGACGATTCTACAACTGGGACTCTAACGAGGGGCTGGGGTAGTGAAGAGTACGAGTCGCTCGTGCGCTAACGAGCGATGCTTCGATTCTCTTTGGAAGACTACGGGTGAAGCGAAGAAGAAGATTCTAACGACGAAATGTCAGCCGGAAAGATGACGAGTATCTTGTCGGGGTCCCCAGACGATCATCTTTTCGCTTCGTCAACTCGACTGCGCGACAGCCGCGCTAATGAGGCTCCCTTCTTCTTTTTCTTCTTCTCCTCCTTCAGAGAGGAGAAACAAATTCGATCATTCTCCTATCGAATCTCCTGTCATCGATCCATCCTTCGAGGCGTCGCATAATTAATCGTCAAAGAAATTCCAAATATTTCACGTATGCGAGATTTTTTTCCACGAACGAGAAACAATTTGCAATTACGCGCGAATGGCACGCACGAGGACAATCTCTCCTCGCTTAATGTATCGATTGTCGATCCACCGCGTTTTCCATATAGGTCGATCGCTTTATTCACGATTCATCCTATCCTCGAGTGTGCGAGATATCGATAGTGATCGCAAAGACGCGCCGCCGAGATCGATGGATCTTTTCCACGCGAGTTTTCGTCCGCCTACCGTTCACGATGGATTTACGATCGATTTCACGATGAATTGAGAGAACGCGAAGGGATAACGTCACGATGAGTGTTTTCGATCGAGCAATCTCACGCTCCCTGAGTATAATTGATACACGTGTAGGTGAGGAATGGTGAGAGAGAATGCAGCCGTGAAAAATTCCACGCGTTCACAAAGTATACCGACGAATAGCACGAAGACGGATTGTATTTAAAGTCAATATAAAATTCTTTCGTTACACTCGCGACTTAAGCAAAGTTCCTTACACCTCGTTTCCATAAATCCTTTTCCTTTCGCTATTTTCCCCTCGATATTGAAGAACCGTGTAACGCGCGCCGACGATATCTTATCGTCTCCGGCACTTCCAGAAATCTTCGTAGATTCTCGTGCACCGCAAACGACTTACTATCCACTTTGTGAGTCATTTGCGCGATTATCTGCGTGACACGTGACCGTCGTCATTGATGTCTAGGTTAGTAAAAAAAAAAAAAAAAAAAAAAAAAAAGAAGAAGTAGAAAAAGAAACGAATGCCGACGCGCTACGACCTACGGCGTTGCATAAGCCATAAGCCGATGTTGCTAGCAGCGATACACCCGCCTTGTTCGAGCGTCGCGTTCGAAGAAACATTGTCTAACAGAAAAAAGGAAAAAGGAGAAGAAAGGAGACAGTGCTGTCATGCGTGAATCTCCACGATTGAATGCACAATGTTTCGCTGCCATTAAACAATCTTAATTCCGTGGATGGCAGCATTAACACGTGTGCAAACAATGAAATTAGCAGGGCAACGAGATGTTAACGCATCGGTGGATTAGCGTAGGGGTCAATGGCCCTCTTGGGTTCGGTGAATTTTCGTTATCGCACAAAATCATCCATCACTTTAAAGAACTCGCCGCGATATCCATTGGACCTTGTAGTATACGAATTTACACTTGGGACAAACAAATGTAGATCGGAGAAGTGCGCAAATCGAGTTGCGCAACGGCCTCCGTCAGAAAACCACGGCCGAGATTGCGAAACAGCCTCTGCGATTCTACGCGTCGAAGGCGCCGTGCGGCGACGGACCCAATTCTATGAGGAAACGCGGAATCGCGAAGATCGAATGTCGATCGGTTGTCCTAGAAACGGCGGTGAGGTGCATCGGTAAAAATCGTTTGAACTAATTCGCGGGGGCTGTATCTCGTTTCACGTGAACGGAAATCGATACAGTTGGACGGGGGATCGATCGGCGAGTTACTCGCCATTCGAGTAACTCGCACGATATCTCAACTCGAGGCACGAAATTGACGAACCTCGTCTTATCTTCGTGCAGGGTCGTTGCGACTTTTAAGCAACTTCCGTTTTCGCTCCTCGCCACTCCGTCTCTCTCTTTAAAGTACAATTTACGCGCGCACCGTCGAAGAGTTCGAACGATTCGCTCGATATCTCGCGTCCCATTATGTAACTCGCGCGCTCCTCGCTTCGCTCGTGGCGCGATAAGAGGGAGGGTACGAAACGGTAATTGTATCGGTGACGATTGTGGGCGCGTTTAGATCCTTCTTATCGCGCTTGGAATTTGACCCGCTTGAGAAGAGTAGGATCGCGAGCGAGCGAGAGCGATGACACCCGTACGAGCGAGGAGGGGACGGGAAGTGTCGAGAGAGGAAGAACTCGCGAGAGAATAGAAGAAAAGAGGGCGAAGGAGGAGGAAAAGAAAGAAAAGGAATTACGACACCTACGTTTCCACAGGCCTCGGTGGAAATTGCATAATCGAGGGGCGTTATCGCGTCCCGTAATCGCAATACAAATAATCCGGGGCAGATATAAATTTAGAATGGCTCGAGCGTGCGCGAGTGATCACATGCTCCTGCGAGATCGCTCTACTCGCTTGCACATTGTCCGGAAAAGGGTGGGGAGAATAGGAAGGTGACGGAGGAAGGCGGCGGACCTCGTGGCTGGTACAGGAGGATGTTATTATTATTATTATTACGTAATTATGCAATAAGTAGACCTGCCTCTTAAAACAGTGTTTCTCAAAGCGAGTCAGCTAGGATCTTTGTTAATCTCTCGAGTGAAATGTTAATTGAAATCGAGGACAAGGGAAGGGTTCTATTTAAGTTTTCTCGAAATTGGATTCAAAATAATTCCAAGCAATGGTATTTGCTTTTAGGGTGTAATTGCGCGGGTGATTAGGGGAATGCAAAAATGCTTTGCACGAACTTCATTCCGCAAACTTCGCAACTCCGTTCTCTTTCTCCCTTGGCGCGTCTTGGCGCACTAATAAAAAAGAAATCGAGAATTCTCCTGCGCATTAGTTTCCACGACTATCTCCGATCCCAAATTCTTCATCGACATTTGATATTCGTATCCTGCTTTTGTTTGATTTCAAATTTTACCTGTCCGAATCGCACGCTCTCATGTGCAACGCATCGAGCGCCACGACCGGTACCCGTCGATGCTCTCTCATCAATATGTAACGATTTCTTGCGTCAACGATTACGTTACGGGCAACGCGAATGCTTATCTCATCGAACATGTGTCGCTGCTCGAGACGCTCAATCGAATTCACTTTGCTAAAGCGTCTTTTGTAAGAACCACCGATGAGTTATAAAGCGGGGAAAAACACGGTCTGTTACTGAGATGACCTTCCATGTGACTCCGTAATTTTCCAATTGGCGAAGTGTCGTGCAACATTGTGCAATTTTATGCGAAATCTCGAATAAGCTTGTCGGCTCGAAAATTGCGAATTTTGCGGTACCACGAAGAAAAGGTAATTTCCCGTAAAGACCCTAAGCTGCGGAAAACACGTTCATCGACGTAAAATTTGAAACGGACAGAATATTTCTCTGGCGCGAGAATGGACCCCGCGCCGGCACAACAACTTTTTGCTTGCCTTCAAGTGAATTCTTACAGGATGCTGCTTCTTTCTTTTAATGCGACTTCTTACGTCTGCCGTCGTGTCTTACGGCGAAAATCGCGATCTGCAAAATCGAAGAATCATCGTGGTAGGCGCGTCGTCATTTACCTTCGGCACGACAGGGTCGTTGAACGAACGCGCCTTGCGTACTACACCGACGCGCGGTCTCAACGTACCAATGAACTTTAGACTTTACTGTCCCGCGCTGAAAACTCATTGTCGTTGCATAACACGCATATGCTGGTGTCGGTAGGCGGTGTAGTAATCGCAACGGAAATTGAAGACAATGATGAAACACGTTATCGCCCTTTCTCCCCTTTCGCTCGTTCCTCCGACTAATCGTGGGGCACGCTCGCGTAAACATTCTCGTTTCTTCCCTCTGGCTGCACGAAGAAGAAGAAGAATCCGAGGCATTCTCACATTTTGCGTATTAGACGGAGTTCGTCTGCTTTTTCTTTCTCATCGAGTAATAAAATCTGTTTTTAATTCGAGCCATTGGCGATTGCGTGGCGGGTTTAAAAGCGCTGAATCTCACGACTGAAATAATTAATGCATCTCCGCGCTGACCTCTGCTAATCGTTCGACGATAAACAGCAAACAAATCTCGTAATGCTCGTGCGAATTGGAGAATCACGTGTTACGATCGAAAGAACAATGAATGTGGAATGGGCAGTTGGTCGTATAATAAAGCGTCTTGCTTATCATAGTTCGTTAAATAATTCAGGCACCGGTAAAACATGGCAGACTCGAGATGCGTCGTTGGCCTCTTCTCGTAGGGGACAGAAATTCGCGGGGCGGACAACTCGGTTGAGTAATACGTGATTTCAATGAGCCTGATAGGTCCTTGTAATAGTGGCCGTCCGGTCAAGAAGAACGTGACAAAGGATTGGGGATGGAGAAAATCTTTGCTTCTGTACAACATAAGGACCATTTACATATATTCAGCACCTGGTTCCTCTTCTTCTTGCAGGCCTACTTGCGGACCGACCAATCAGGACTTAAGGGCCGATGCGATAAGGGGACAAAAGAGAATTGCATCGTGGCACCGGGTTTTTCGGGAAAAAAACGCAGTTCGGTGGAGACTTGCATTCATGTAACACTGTAGCAATATATAATTTCAAGTCTAAAATCGTGGTTATATTATTGCCTCACTGTCGAGTCACCCTACCGGACTCTTACACTTTCATTCTGCATTCTCTTTCTATTCGGAACTCTCGTGCTCTTATATTATTGTATAGTCGACAATTCTTTATAAAGTTTTACAAACAATTTCCCGAGAAGGAAAAATCTCGCTTCAGGCGTGTTCGAAGTATCGTGTTAGCACACGGGCGTCGTGCAGACGCTTCTTAGCTTCTCGGCGCTAGCAAGGCGCTTGATGTTTGTTTGAGAAGAGTGCGCGTTGCAACAACAATATCTGGAGAGAGTGCTGCCGATAGGAACCGCAGTGGCGTCGATCTTGCATCACGATTGACCTTGGCGCGATCACTGGAGGCCGACGAACTCCACCGCGGCGTCGTTGTTAATCGCAAGGTCGCAGACACACGTGATTCCCACCACCTCCACTCGTCGTCGCGATCGTCGCTCGAACGCATCAAGACGCTCGGCCTGTCTCGTTCTGCATCTCTTTTCTCCTTTTTCACCCCCTCTCTTCTTCGAACGCCATCTTTTACCCTCCACTCCTCAGTTTCCTTTCCTTTTTCTTCTCTACCATTGATCTTCAACCCCAGAAGTGTCAGTTTGATTTTCCACAGTGTCACACGAATTTACATAAATTCGCAGGCTTAGAATAAAATGTTAATAACTATAGTTCTGTTAGTGCTACGTGGGTGTTTCATGAATGTGATACCTCATTTTTGTTATTATTACGAAGTTATCGTATACTAAATGTACAATGAAATCTTGCAGAAATTTACAATTTAACCAGAGTAGAGATCGTCGATTTTGGACACTTATAGGGGTAAGGCGACGCGAAAGAAAGATCGCATTTGTTGCACAACGAGACGCGCTCTTATCTCTCGAATGTTACGTTCGCGCGGGCACGCACACACCGGGCGAGATCCTCTCGGGATTTCTAGAGATAAACGGCCGACGGATTGCATTTTTGCGTCTTGAACACACCTCGTGTGTTTTTCTGCGCCCGGCTCGAATATTGGACGGGCGTCAGCGCCGTCGTTTCGTCGGCTGCGTAAGAGTTCTCGGAACGGTCCGAGGAAAAATCGTCGAAACGATAATAAACGCCCAATGTCGGATATTATCCGCTCGTCCGCTTGGTCAATGGCTCGCAAGCAGAGTTTTCTCCGTGGCATCTATTCATCGGTGTGATCTATTTAAACTTTACGGACGATTCCGTGGCGTGGAGAATATTTTGAATTTGATCGTTAGAAAAATTTTCGAATTAATGCTTCATGGCTAATTTTGTAAATGGCGTAAACCAAGAGAAATTGATTATTATTCCATGCCAGATAATAAGATTACTCTTGATCGACATGCCAGAGGAAGATCGGTCACTGCAAGCCGATAGACTAAACAGTTTTATTTCCACTCCTAAAATGAACAGGACGCGTTCCAGATTTCTCCAGAATTTTCCGACGACGTTACTTCGGAGGAAGACGAAAATTCGAGTAAGGGCAATTGAGAAACCGGGAAAATGCAATTTGCGCGTTGCTTCCGCAACAAAATCCGTAAATAAAATCCTTTTAGTCGATGTAACTATAATTCGGGTTTAAAAAAACTGAAATCTCGTTGTAAACTATAGAAATTCCTGTTCTTCATAAACTTGTATCGCTCCTGTACTTTTTCGGAGTCGAGAGTCGTAGACTCCCGACGACGGTAAATGTTTATCAAACATGAAGCCCCGTTTGTGGCACTCTGGGCACTCACTGTCAACCTCCTCCTCCTCCTCCTTTTAGCGGCGATCACCTTTAATGAAAGATCTCCTACATTGGATACTACGCGCCTCGACACTACCACCCTACACCGTTAACCACCAATGTTTTTGTCACCGTCACACAGCCTGAAACAATATTTTCAACGTATACTTTTTATCGGTGGAGAAAAACTCGTCTGGCGGTGGAGGGCGGGAATGCTCGCAACATTTTGTTTACATTACGTCAGACTTTCGTAAAGCGTTTCTTACATCAATTTCGTGCATACGATGCGTAGAAGATGATAATGCGAACCCGCGTTTATCGCACCATCTTTGGCAAATCTCACGTACGATTGCACAATGGCGGGCAATCGGCACCATTCGCAAGATTACGATTTTATTGCGCCTCCGAAGGAAGAGTCGCAGCGAACACCTTTGTTTCGGTCCTCGAAATTTTTCACGGGACGAGGTCAGGACGTGCGTTCGTTTTATTTTTAAAAGTGCACTACCGCCGACGCTCGATGCCTCACGGACGAATGAGATCACTCTTTCGTTCTCGCATCTGGGCTTCGAAAGTTTCGAAGAAAGCGACAGAGCTTAATGCACGTCGGAAGACTGTGAAGATTAAGCTTCGAAGCGCGATTCTATTTTCAAAAAAGTATGCTCTTCTACTCTCGAAAACCGGCGACGATTCGCAGCCATGACATCATTATCAGGCGAACGAACGTTCGAAGAAAAACATTCTATTTCATCGATGAATTTCAGGCAGACGTCGCGAGATAACGCTCGCTAAAAGCACCGGCCTTCTTGCGAGTGCAGTTTCGATGCACTCCAATCTGCTTTCTTTTCTTTCTCCTTTCATCGGTTTCCGGTCTAGCAGCGCATCGGATACCAAGAATTTCCCACCTTCGGAGAACGAGACCATCCTCTCTACTTAACGCGAGCTCGCTAACGCCCTCGTAATCGCTAAGAAGGTGAGTTGGTGGGTGGTCTAGGAGACGGGCGGACGGGAAGCTCTCTATATTTAAACGAGCACGATATTATTGTGAACGGCAATGAAAGCGTAAACAATGATTGCGCAACGTTGCGCAGTTCTTATCAGGAGTGCACCGCGGTGGAGATATGATGCGATTGGTGGAGGGTGCAGAGAAGAAGGAGGAGGAGGCGGAGGGTGCTGAGCAGGTTGGATCGAAGAGCAACTGAGCGCGAGTGAGAAGGATGCATAGAAGAAGAGGAAGGGGGGGGGGGGGTAGAGTCGATTACTAAAATCTCCAACGACGAAAGTCCGCCACCACCACCAGCTTCGCGTTATTTACTCGTCCGATGACGCGGGCCTGTCGACTCGTTGCCAAACTTCTCGAAGAAAGTGTACGTGTTTTGTGTGCGCGTGTGTGTGTGTGTCCGAGTTTGAGAGAGAGAAGCTAAGAAAGTTCATTGCACCGTTGGTTGGGGCGCGCGCCCGCGCGCGATGCTACGAGGAGTGCGTTGCGATATTGAACGACCGATTTCTACGCAAGGGGACGCAAGGTCGAGGATATCTCAATGACATCTTTTTTCGCGTAATTGCCGCGCCCAATCCGCTTCCTCGACAAACAACATTCCCGTGCGCGCGCCGGAGAATCTCGCGCTTCGATTAAACCCGGCGCGGAGGTGCAGCGTGAAGGTGAAGCTCGATAATAAGGTGGAAAAGGGTCTCGAGATGTACATTTCGTAGGCGAAGGGCGGGCAAATTTAAGCACGACGGAATCGACGAATTCGAGTCGAAAGTTTTCGTCTCACCGGTGACTTTCTTCTTTTAATCTTTTCTCTTCCCTTTTGACTTTTCATTCGGCAGGCGCGAACCGGGCCCGATGAAACATCGTCTGCGAATGCGAGCGCGACGCAAAAAAGAATTAATAACGAGGTCGATCCTCTCTTCCATTTTTCGCTTCATCTAACTGTCTCCCTTTCTCTCGGTTCGCCCGAGGTAGCAGTGACGCGGGATAATCCGCAATTAAATCCGATCCCGGGAATCGCGCGAGCCGGTGCGAAATTAATGCGACCGTTCCGAGAAGCCGATAAGAAGCATCAGATACGATGTTGCATTCCGGAAATCACATTTCCCTTGTCCGTGGCGCGAAGCCATCGTCGAAGAAGAGGCCGAAAGGGAATAATTATTTCTCTACGGGTTACGGAGTGTTAACCCTCAAATGCATAAAGTATAAATTGTGATACCAATCATATAAAATGCCATTACAAATAACCTCTATCGCTCTTTTTACTTTGGTTCCATGGTTTTTTTAATTTCAAGTAGAAATTGAAGCGTTTAAGGGTTAAGTGCCGTTGAAATCAAAAACTTTATTCTTTAATGTAAAATGGGAGTGAAAGGAAAATTAGGAAAAATAGAATTCGAAATTACAGATGCCCCGTGATGTTTTTCCGAGGCAAGTTCGCGCGTAGCCTCACCGATGACGTCAGCCGACGATCGTTTCGTACCTGAGCGAAATCGGTTTGGCGACCCGTTGTCGTCGCCGGCGAAGGTACACGTAGCATCCCTCTCCTCTCTTATCAAAACATGGGGCAGGGGTATTTTGCACGGCGCTCGTTGCAGTCTAGACTTTTATTAAACAAACAAGCGCCCGCGGAAAAAACGGTCGCCTGGAGCGCGCGGTAAATTGCACGCAAGCGGCTGAATTCATCGGTGTCGTGAGTGCATCGATGAGTGCATCGCCGAGTGCATCGTGTAAAAGAGAAGTCGGAGTATTGATAAAAGGATCCGCAAGGTGGAATGAGGGAGGGAGAGAGAGAAGAAAAATTGTACGACTGAAAGACCACTGAGATTATTAAGACCCATGCGCGAATGATCGCCAGGTGATAAAGAGGATTTGGATAATGGATTTGCAATTTTTATAATCCGTTGAAAATTGGATAATTTCTCCAAATTGATTTGAAATATTCTCGGGTTGAAAGCAAATTTCTCGTCGCGCAGGCGCGTCACTTTCCTTTGCCCATGCGATCCTCTCGATGCTACTCGGGGAGAATCACTCGCTCGGAATTATGCCTAGGCAATTAACGAGTTAGCAATAAATTACCGCTTTTACCTAGCGTTAAATTACGTAAGTGCACCATTACCATACTAACCGCACTTCTCGCGCTCGTTCGCCTCACGGAACGAGGCATCGTTATGCTGTTCACTTGCATTTCTTTTTTTCTTCTCCTACCTTCTCACCTCGTTCGTCTCCTCCTACTTCTCGAACTTTCCCTCTCTCGTTCCTCTTTCAATTGTCCGTCTTCGAGGCAACAACGGTGGATCGAAGAAGAGAGTTCTCAATTTTTGCAGTTTGTTTTAAGCGCGACCCATCGTTGCATTTGTAATCGCTAAATAATTACCCCTGCACGGGGATACGTGAAATCCCAGGTGTAACCTTTATTCCACTCCGCTTCGGCCGAACGTTCTTATAATAGTTCTTGCAACAGAGTTTGGCCTTCGTTTCGCGATCGCGCGCTAACGGCACTAAACGTCGTGGAAAAGAAAAAGAGGCGCATTGTTTTTATTTATTGTTATTAGCATGCTGCCATACTCGTAATATGTTTTTTTCGTGCGTCGCCGTTTTTGCTTCGCTCCGAGAGCAGAGTGCACCGGCGAAATCTCCTTCGAGAACGACAACACCGCGCGGCATTATTTACAAATTACAAGTGAAATTGCATAATCCACTCGCTCGCGGAGCAAACAAATAAATCCTCAATCGACGTCCCAATGACGCTCCTTATCGCGCATCTTCAATTCTCTTCTTCTCCCTCGTTCGTCCAATCCTCGCCCCTTCGCCGTTGGTATCGCGACCACTAGCCGATATAAAAACGCCCCACCCACACGGGCCGGCTTATATTTAACTTTCTCACTATTATGCGCGCGCACGGTTACATCACGGCCCGATTAAAATAGCGAATCCGCGGTTAGGGCTACGAGCACACGTACACGCGCATGCGTACAACGAGCCCACGCTCGCGATAAGCCGATACGGAATGCAGCTGCATCGTAACGGCTGATAACACAAAACCCAAGCCCGCCTCTATCTGTCCGCGACGTCCGCAAATATGTTTTGTATCCCAAAATGCACTCGTTGCGCTGCAAGCTCCTCTTCTCGGTATTGTTCGATTCCTCCACGTTCTTCCGTTGGGCTGAAAATTTTCGACGACGGTACCGAGAATCGTGACATAGGCGAGGAGAACGTTTCTGTGTGCAATCGTGAGACTAAATTCACATGGGCGGGGGCGCGCGAGCGGAATATTCAGTCTGGAGACGGCACCAATGACGAGTCGATTTGCGCAGTTGCATTGATAATGGTCGAACATCGTCCTTCCTGTCGTCCCCGCTGTCTTCGAGCGATATGTAACTGACCTTGTCAACGTATCGATTGTGTAATTTTCATCGTGTCACGACGGCGCATATTTTTCGTGGTGTCGCGACGGTGTCGAGCTCTGCCAGGAGACCGATTAACCTTGTTTATATTTTTATAACGCACTCCCCCGAGATAATTATAATAACGAGCCGCGGCAGAGCGTGGAAATTTGCGAGACAAAGTCCCTCTTCCTCGGTGGGCTTGGTGCTGATTGATCTCGGACGGAAAGATTTTTCCGAGAATCTTTTTTCCTTTCCGGGGATACTCGCACGAGGAATTTGTTCAAGCCTCGGTGTCTCGAGAGCTCGGCAAATTTCGTGCCGCTGAAATTCCGGGGAAAGGCTAATTTCTCAGCGAAACGATTCATCCGTAAGTAACCGCGACGACGAGACAACAATTGGCACGCCACGCATAATGTTTCCTTTCGACTTATTTCAACGTCGAGGAAAATATTATTGCTACGCTGTCACAAATCTTCGATGCGTGTCGCCAAGCGGATCCTCACGCACCAGGATATAATCAAGCAAGCTTCTGACGCGCTGCTGTTTTGTAAATCAACAGCGCCGCCGTATTGTCGCATTTCGATTTGTACAATTGCACGCATCGGGCTACACAGGAAGTTTTTATTTGTCCTAAATTGTCTCTCGTTCATGCGCGCCCGGATTGCCAATCGTGCGATCGAGACTGCGCGAACAATGGCGCTGCATAAATGTGAGAAGAAATTCGGTTTCGTCAACGGAACTCACGCATCGATTCACGCTCCCCGAATGTTTCACGTTACTCAATATTACGAAATCTTCTCTGCGTCGATGCAGTAATTCTTACGTGCGTCGGTCGGCGCAACGAAGACCGCACGAATAAATAAAAATATAAACAAAGTGTTCGACTTTGTTTCTCAATCGACGAGCAATTTACAGGACGGAGGTGCACGGCCAGGGACAATTCTCCGTGGAGCGAAGCGACCCTTGTTTTTCCGTCTCAAGGCGAAAAAGAAAATCGGCGGTACTCTTCGTGCCTCTGTGCGCTCAGATACCGCGTCGCGGCCGTTCGGCCACCGTAAACAAAGGCCAAAGTCATTAGGACGAATTCGTTGCTGCGCATTGGCGAAAAGTGACGATAACGAGGCGGTTTGTTTTTTGCCGCGAAATGCACGTGACCCTCTGGACGATTATCGTTTTACTCGCGGCCGGTCGTGGCCAGTGAAAAATAAAGAAATCACCGACGACGAAGACGACGGGGCCCGTAGTGAATCACCGCCGCAGTTTTGATTCCGCGAGAATTGCACGGAGTAAACAGAGCGCGCACAACCGACGTTACGTCGTTAATAATACAATGTCGTAAAGTATGCCCTTGTCGAGGAATGGTGCGTCGCTCGTCCGCTCTTCCTTATCCGAAAACATGTACGACGGAGGAGGGAGAGACACGCTTGGGATAAAGCGAATCTTCCTTCGAGTTCCTTTTCCTCTCGTTCCTCCTCGTGCATCGTTTCGCGGCTGCTTTTGTTTACGAAAAGAGCGGTCCGACTGAAACAGTCTGCAAAAAATCTATTCTCGTTTAAAAGGTAACAGCAGCGAGCAATTCCTTCCACGATTTCCTCGCTGTCGTGATTCGCACTTTGACTCTCGTGTCCCCCGAAACGTCGCTCGAGTTATCTCGTTCGTCGGTTACGTAACAGTTGGCGATATGAATGAATTCGTTCACGACTCGACGACGTCGTCGTTACGCAAGAAATCATTTTGAAATTCAAGGTGCGCGACGGGCCTGCACCTCGTCTCGACTCATCGATCGTCCTCTTCCGCTCGTGATTTTATCAATTGAAACTTCTTCGGCGTCTAAGATTCGTTTTGTAGACTCCACGTTCGCGCAACCTTGTTCGAAAGGTGGCCCGATTCATCTGGACCCGAGGTTTTCCTTGGCCGCCATTGTGGCGGCGCAATTCGGGAATTGCTTTGGCAATTTTTTGCTGACCTACCGACAACGGTCAGTTACGCAAGTTGAATGATGTTGTCGAGACCGTTGAAAACAAGCGGTCGTTTGGAATAAATAAAATTTTGGGATAGGTATGCGTGAAAGGCGAGCGTAGAAACTCGTTTCCAAGTGAGTTTCTAGTCGCGACGATCTTTCGTGGGTGAAGTGACGATAAAATGCATGCGTAGAATAAAGTCCGCCTGTCGGAGGGACTTCGGAGTAACGGTGACTAAAATCGACCGTTCGATCGCAGATTTCTTATATAACACCACCTGGCCTCGTTCTGTTTGAAGAACTGTATTTGATAATTGTTAAAAACATCGTGCCGCGAATAGCGTCTTTTTTCAGTCGCGATTCACGTGCCTCGCTTTCTTACGAGACCTGGAATCTTAGGGGATAAATGAAATTACCCTGCTTGAAAAAACAAGTCTCTGTTTTCGAAGCCGAAAATGTTTATGTTTTTCAATGTGTTTTCAGGCTCACCCGCCATTGTGTAAGCTTCATTCAGTAACGGGAGCGATGGCGCAACGTCTGCGAAATGCTCTTGAAAATTTCGCGAGGGTCGAATGTGTTGCACGTGCCGACGCCACTTCCGTTTTGTCACGTGTTAAGGCACAGGCGGAGATAAGAAAGCGGGAGTACCGACGGGGACGAAACGAACAAGGTGCGCGACTCGTGGTGAAAATAAGTAAATCGTAGTGAAAGGGAAAATCGGGATGGAACTAGCACGATGATTTTTTACGGCTCGAGTTCGCCACAAGGGAAGTAATCGTGGCGGATATTTACCGCGCGATTTAAAATTCGCTCGAGCATAATGCCATGCACCGGCGAGCCCGCGGTGTTTGTTCTCGTCTGGTGCGCCGATGACATGCCGGCTGATGTAACCGGCTAAATTCGTATACCTGACCTAACCCAACGAAGCGTCCGCTCGCCTAGTCCGTCTCCTTCCTCCTTCGCTTCGACCGCGAAAACTTCTTCCGCCTACGACGACCTCCGTGCGGTGCGCGCTCGTTACGCGCGCTCCGTTGTATTTTTCAAGCTCGCCTTTTTACTCGAGCGTTACCAGCAGCGGTGGCTCGGTTTACCACGCGCAAACAGCCAGAGCGAATTTTTCCACCGGGAAAAATATTTACGAATGTGGATTCGCGTACGAGAGTTTTATTTTTGGAACGTACCAAATGAAATTTTCCGGCAAAAAAATGAACGAAGGTTAATATCGCGCGAGAGGAGATTTTATTAATACTTTCTCATCCCTCAGAACCACGCCGAGTTTTTCCACCAAGTATTTCCCTCCGAAGGATCCGCCCGTCGACTTATCGCGCGCGAGAGCGTACAACCAGGATGTCACGTATTTTTCTTCTCGTCGCGATTATTGCGCAGATATCCTCAACACGTTCCTCTTTTTTTCATTTCTCCGCTCCATCTCTTCTCTCGTTTGCGAAAGCCGATACGATGCGACGAAAATATTGTGCACCTAAAACAATAAAGCCGCGAGGGTCCCCGATACAGTGTGGAATAATCGCAGAACAAATAGCGCCACATGTACCGGTGCTTGTTCCTGGTCGGTTCTTCCGCTTTTACCATCCTGCTTTTTCGCTTCTTCCCAAACAACCTCTGCTCACATCCCGAAACCCAGGAGGACTCTCTGTTACGCGCAATCAATTGATGCGAGAAATTCACGAGATCATCGTCGAGAGTGAAGGCTTCGCCGTCCCAATTGTTAATTGCAAATTTGACCGGAGCAAAGAGAACGAGGATGCTCGTCCTTGACTCGACCTTTCTTCTCCATTCCGTTGCAGCATTCCGCCCCGCATTCTCCCTAACCTAACCTAAGCACCGAAAGTCGAAAAACACGATGACGAGGACAAAAAACCTTATTAACATCGCATCCGCTCTCCTCAACGGTCAAAACACGACGGAGTTTCTCGCTCGCGGGCAGACGCCCGGCAACGAATGTGTAAACAGGTGCCGCTCTACCTTCTGTTTGCGAAGCAGTCACTTTCGCGAGGTATGCAAGTCGTCTGTCCGTGATGTCAGAGGAGAGACGGTGAGGCAAATTAGACGCTAACGATGAGCGGAACCTTGTCTCGAGGCCCGCTCGAGTCTTTCACCCGAAATCCCGGAAACAGAAGAGAAGTTTAGGGGTCACGTGTCTCTCTCCGTACATTTTCGGTACAATTTACTGCGATTGTTCCTGGTCGTTGAGTTCGTATTGACACGATCCCCAAACGGAGCTCTCGATCCTAGATGCACAGATAATAAATTACCTTCTTCTCGTTCTTTCACGTTCTCTCTGAATGCGCTATTCGATTCGCCAGAACGAGAGCACGATACACTTGGAAACTTATAAATCGCTCGATGGCCTATCGCGACTCGACTAGTTTGCGTAACTAAGCCGGACTACGGGAGCGTGACTAACGCGTATTTAGAATTTCTGGCGCGCGCCGAGGCGAGTTACTCCCTCGGACTCGAACAGATTTTATTCCTTTGTCCTAGCCCCGTTTACCCACCCTCGCTTCTGTTTTTCGACAGCTTTGTTAACATTGGTAATGGCGATTGAATCGTAGGCGAATCTTTATCTAAACGAGCAAGGTAAACGAAGTTTGCCTGTTCAAACTTTTCTCCCCTTTCACGCTACTCTCGCACGATCAATTTATCGCGCGACCGACAATTTATTTATTTACTTACTTACAGGTAAATCCCTTGTGGGTAATATAATTATACATATACGTAAGTGCGACTAAATCTACAGTAGAAGATGCATACGATGAGAGCTACATGGCGAGAAGAGCGATCGCAAGAGCTCTATATAAGCTGTACTTAAAATGATCTATGTTTCCGGAGAAGAAATCAATATCCTTCTCTTATTCGTGGCGACAGTGTTGGCGACGTGAGAAACGCGAGTGATCGCTTCATACGAAATTAAATTTGCTTTATTCTCTTTCGTCGTTAAGAAGATCGTTGCGTAAGGTCGCCTTAAGGTGCACTTAAAAATTGCAGTTCCCACCCGACTCGAGCGACGCTCGAAGCTCCTCGCGGTAGAAACGTGCGCGCGCTCTCGGGTAACGAGCTGCAAGAGCGGTGGCGATTTCTTTTCAGCTCTTGAGTCTCGTTACGACCCTCGTGATCGTGGCACTGACATTTAGCGCGTACGGCCCTGCCTCTGCCGTGGTAGTATCGAAGTACCACTCGCTCGTTAACTGGACTTGCGCCTTACGGGACACGCCGCGGCGCGTTACGTAATTACTCGATTCGTGACATAACCCGCCACGTGCGCGCGCGCCACTTTAGCTATCCGACGCACGTGTCCATTGAGTAACATTGTGTTCTCACCCCCACCCTCTTCCAAGGAGGGGAATTCGATTAAAAAATTTCTTTGTAACAGCACATCGAAGATCATTGTGATCGCCGACTCAATTCGCCTCGGTGAATTTGAACGTTAATTGAACGTGATTGTGATTTTCGATTCGAGATCATCGGACATTACCGAGGACGTTCTTGAGAAATTAGGAGCATTGCTTACGAGGTGAATCGTCGTCGAATCCAGGCCGCCTACGGCGCGACGCGGTGGCACGCGCGAGTCAAGGAAATCGTCGTTATTTATCGTTAACGTCTTCTCCTCGTTAAAGCGCGAACTCGCCATTAGTTAGAAAGAAGTTGCGCAGCGGTTGGCCGGAACGTTAGAGACTTTAGCGCCAGGCAAAGTGTCATTTTGCACGTTAAAGACACTCGCGCGCCCACGCGATCTCGCGTCCACGCTTATTCCTGGCGCGTTGCTTACACCGACCACGCTCTTCTCGTTCTCTCTATTTACGATTACGCACCGTCACCGGTAACTTCGAGATTTAGAAAGAGGTGTTACGGGATCGAGAATCTCCTGTGGAGCGAACCGGTGAGCTGACTCACTCGAAAGGAACGACGAGAATCTTTCGTCGTTCATTCTAAGATCACCTGATTTCACGAGTAAGTCCGCGTACCAACGCGCAAGGTACACACGATTAGGACGAGACGAGGCAAGATTTCATGAATTTCTGAAGCGTTCGAGCTTCAATAGGAAAATTTCTATCCGCCCAATTTTCACCTCACAGTTATTTTCTCTCTCGCGCGATCACTCGTGTTCACATTGTATACTCAGATGTGCCGTCGCCACACCTTTTTTTCTCTCTCGCGTTCTCTTGAACCTGAGACAGGGGTGGGGTTTTTATGCTCGGTCCCGCAGACAGGAAGTTATGCTTATTATGCAATCGTCGTTACCGATCCGGCGGCAATGGCGAACCGGCACGCAGACGTTATTATAAGGATATTTATCGACGAGTCCGGGACGCGCCAATTAGTCGTCGGATGTATCATCGATAATAATCGATACCGAGCCTGCGATCGCGCGCGCCTGTGTGGACATTGTCGCGAGTCGTTAACAAGCGCGGTAAACTTCAAGCCGAGGCTTCCTCGATGAATAATCGATGCAAATTTTCTAAACCGCTTTCCTGCCAACCATCTATGTCACTATGTTAGCCGCATGTTCACGGAATAATTATGACGGTTCTTTCAAATTTCCAATGCGCGCCTCTCCATTTGCGAAATTTTCACCGAGTCTTTACGTTTCTAACGAGTCCAGATCTTTCTTCTCTTTCATCGACGTCTCGATTCATGCAAGATAATGCCCTCGAATTTGGCACGCCACTCATGGCTTTGCACGCGATCGCATTCGCTCGGAAATCGTACGGATTTACTCGTACTTGAAATTTGCCGGCGCTCGTTTGCACAGTGGGAACGGAGCGCGATAATTCGCGGATTATTAGAAAAACATGCGGAAAGAGGAGAAAGGGCGGAGGGAAGGCTACGAACGAGCACGCAAGCTGTCGGTGTGAACAGTTGTTCACCCGCGGCAAACAATCGCCAGTCGTTCAATCAAAGTCGGTCCTTCACTTTCGAGGGGCGGTCCGCGAGAGAGTACGTAGGTAATTTATTGTCAGCTCGCAATGTCAACGACCCGCACGATTACGTGGGAGCAGCGCGAAGACTCTGGTGAACACGACGCCTCTTATCGCGTCCCGATCATTTTTGGCGCCTGCTTTCGGCGCTTCTGTGCCTTCTAAAAAATGCGAGAATGGCCTTAAGCAATTTCTTCGGCGTCAAGACCACATGTAAATTGCGTCGGATGGTCAAATATCCAATTTAATCCTACCTGTAAATTGCGACGATACTTTTCCGTAGGCCGTGGAGTGACGTACTACTCCAGTATTTAATGTTAAGTATATATTTATCAGCATGAAGCTGAACATGTGGGATTTTAAAGACATTACTAGTGTACGTCGAAGTGTTTTGTTAGTGTTTAACGATTTTAAATTTTCTAAATAGGAAACTCTAAAATCGGGATAAGTTCAGCGGTGTTGTACAGGAAAGGCGTGCACGGCAAAGTAATTGCTTTTCCGCCGCAATTTACATACGTTATTAGAGCGGTTTTAGTGATCAGCCGGTGCAATTTACATGTTTCTTAAGGAGTCCTTATTACCCAGCCGCCGCAATTTGTAAGTTACATTAAGAAAATGTCTGACCATCGTCGCAATTTACATGTGGCCAGTGTTAAACATTCGCTGGAACACGCGAGATACTCTCTGCACTAGCGTGAAAATTGAATTACGCGTTACAAACACCCTCCATGTCAAAATTTCCCAAATTTATTTAATGGTAAATTTATCTCCAGACGGAAGATCTCTCGTGAAACAGGAGAATATCCACTCGTTTCGCTATCTCTTAATCTCGACGATGCTCGTGCCTTGGCGGTCTTCCCTCCCGGCCGATTCTTCGCCCGAAGGCCTCGACCGACAATCGCTAATGTAAGCCCTTGCGAAATTGTCTCGCCTCGCGTGCACGCTCGCTCGCCCGTCCTCACGAGCGTTTACCTCGTGCACCGGGACGCGACATTTAGCCCGCGCGAAAAACTTTTCACGGGCCACCGATTCTTTCTCTCCTTTGCAGCTCGGCTCCACGAGAACTTGGACGTTTTTCTTTTAAAATCCCTCCATACGCGTCACGAAAGTTATGGGCTTCTCGCGTGCCGATAATACGCCGTGCGCGCTTGCGTTCTGCTTCAAGGGCTGCGACGCCGTGGAGCGTCCTTCGGCGTCGGCGATGCGCCTTGAACGTCGCGACGCGATTGGCCTGCGATTTTACTCGGCCCCTTGAATCGCGACCAACCAACGAGTGGAATATTTTTTCCTCGAGACCGACGGGAATAATTGAATGAAAATGTGCGAGGCACGTTTCGTTTCGTCGTGCGCGAAGATTCGCGAAATCATCTTGGATCGCTTTAACTCCGTGCGATCTTAGCGTGTCGTCACGCCACTTATCTACTCTTTCCTCGGTGGGTCATTAACCCTGTTAATTTACGATCCAATAAACATTGCCCTCCTCGCGTTCTCCATCCGTCGCGGTGTGGCGCGTCATTAGGATCGTTTTCTTATTCGAGCGTGAAGCATCGCTGACTTTTCATCGTCGTCGTGGTTGGCTTCGCGATGGTGGTGGAACTGCGACGACGGCCGCGGCGCGGCGCGTTCGCCACGTCTGCTCCAGAAACCTACTTTTTCGTGTAACACCAGTGGCAATGGCAGACCCTCCTCACCCTCCTCGCCCTCTCCACCCGTTGTTTTCACGGATAACTTGGTGTGTCACGAAGCCGGTTACGTCAAAGCCTCGACTCTTTACGCTCGTGAGCGCGCGCTCGATTCCCCGCGCCGAAGATCACGCGTGGCTCGTAGAGATAAGCTGCGACCGGAAAAATTAATTTTTCCAATCTGCACCTAAAATCGTTCGTTTCAGATTGTCGGATGAATTTTGCGTGTCATTCTCGAAAATATTTAGCAGCGTCCAGGAATATTGTATCAATCGTCGAGGCGATTCACCTTGCCACCGAATCCTAGACACCTTTTGTTTATCGATGCCGGCCAAGGCCACTCGCGCATACCATTCGCTAATACAGTCCCCGCCAATTTACGCGACGTTAGTTGAAATTTCGTCATGGAATGTGAGTGCCCACGTGAAATTTTCTGAATTCTCCTACGATGACTCCGTGTGCCCGTTAAAAACGATCCGTGACGATTCTGAAAATTTCGTGACTTCTTCCAAAATTTGAAAGGCTTCTACGAATATTAAAAAATTTGTGGGTAAATGAGAGCGCAAAAATGGACCTGCTCGTGAGGTCGTTACGCGAATCGACGAGAAACTCTTCGTGTTTACACGCGGGAAAAGCGAACGAGAGAGTTGTTCTTTCGCGGGTGAGTCTCGTTCGCGAGAGGATATTGGTAAACCGGGATGTTCGCACACGAGACAGCGTGGTATTGGTGCAAGCTGAAAACCAATAAAAAGGAAGAAGAAGGAAATCGCGAAGCTCGCCCTGCAAGGAGAAAAGGAGGAAGAAGCTGCAAAAAGATTCGCGCGAGGGAACAATAAAATATCTGGGTTAACGCGCTCTAGCGATATGCAGACTCGAGTTTCTCCACCCCGGGGAGAGATACCAGGAGCGTCCAAGGTTTCGTGTAAAAACAATAGACTTCAACTCCTCCTTTTTGGAATTTCGAATCTCGAGCAAAGTGGGACGAAGTAAGAGGGGGTAGCGGCGATTGGAATAAATTTCTTCTTTCGCGAAGAAAGAGCGTAGAATTGGCCGTGCATTTAATAAGAATTCAACGCGTTGCGCAAATGCGCTTTCGTGAGCCATTTACCCATCCTACTCTCGTCGTTTCACCGCGCACGAGACAACATCCCACAAAGATTTACCGTTACTTGGACCAAGAGAGTGTCAATTCATTCGTCTCCAGGGCTCACCGAGGAAATGTGGTACGTTAAACGGTACCCCACTGTGAGTCAAGCCCAGGCCCTACAGGCAACCTCCTGCAGAGTCTATGGAAAAAACGATTTCTTCCTAGAGTTATAATCACGTTCTCGATTTCGAAGCTTCGTGTTTATAGTCGATGATTCAAATTTGCCGCGCCAGCGCGAGAGTCATTTAAGCGAGCGTTTTGTAGTTACGCAAGGTTAGCGTGGAATTAACATTAGCGCTCACCAACGGCAACGCTCTCGTTAAGATTCTTGCTCGAAATGATTCGCTTTCGACACCCGGTGCACCGCTGCCACGCTCGTAGTTTACAACCTTCGTAGTTCAGTCTGCTCGTAAAACCAGGCCCGAAGCCAGACGGTGACGTGGGCTAATTCGTACGAAATAACGTCAACATAAATTTCCCGTATTATTAGGGGAGCTTTTGTAACGGGCATCGACAAAGTAACCCGGAGAATCTTGCTGTCACGGTGGCGAACGCTCTCGAGTGGAGAACGAAAGTGGTGGGGGGTTAGCACGAATTAGTCCCACCAGAAGATCCAATTTCGTCATCCACTCTTACCAGATACTTCTCGCTTGATTTCGCAAAGTGACGAGATTTTCGTGACCGCTGTTCAGAGAGGGCTACCGCTCCAGCTAGTAGAAGGAAAAAACTGAAAAAAAACTGAAAAAAATTGAATATGATTAAAAGGTGCTGCGAGGCCTCGCCAGGATCGGGAAAGAACGAGAGGACAAGGCGTATCCCCAAGTTGTTACATAAGAATCTCGCGTATCGAACACGTGCTCCGATCCAACGATGAACATTGGTCACGTTACACCCGCGATTCGGACAAATGCTATTATTCTCACGGACCAGGGCGTAACTTCAGTAATAAAACTTTTCTCTCTTCCACCCCTCCTACTTTCCTCTAACAACTTCGAACACGTGAAAACGTAAATTTCTTTCCCCTGAGTGCTTCCATCTACGCGCTGTGTTACGTGTGCGAGCACGTGGCCCCGCGATCAAACACTCGATTCCGTTCTGGACGGAGTCGGAGAAAAATAATTGGTAAGGTAGGCTAAAGGAAGAAAAAAAAAGAAAATTCGTCGCCCGATAACGTCGAAGCTACAAGGTGAACGAAGTGATGACGAAGCAGGTTGGTTACACGGCGGAAATGTTATAATATTCAACGCGGACGAGCTTCGAATGTCGTTAGATCCGTGACAATCGAAGCGTAATGTACGAGGTGCCTCTTATCGCGGGCTCTAATCTTTACGCTTAACTGGCGTCGTTAACGGTTCGCGTATCGTCAAACAGAAGCATTTGCGCTTAATACGGCGAGCGTTGTAGAGTGTAATCGAAGCGAAATTATAGAATCGATAATGAGAGGAAAATTTCTAACATCTTTTTACATTGTCGCCAACATATGGTATTTGATTGTACACGGTGGTGTGAAAGATCAGATCGTGAGATATAACAAAGGAAAGAGATCACACCTCACCTTCTAATCTCGATTCTTATCGATCGATTCTTCTACGCCTCGTCGCGTCCCGCCCGCCACTTTGTTCCCATCGACTACATTTACGTAATGAAATTAACGGGACGCACTCGCTTACTGAAAAGTGGATTAATTATGCCAATTTATGTGCTTAAGTTTGCATCTGATTTCAATGTATGCACAGCCACGCCGGCCTCCCCGATTTCTTCCTAATTACAATAAGGCGTTGGTGAGCGCCGCACGGCGTTCGTTAATAAAAGAGAGGCGAAGTGAAACAGAAATCGGAGTTCTGCGAAAAGCCCAACGAGGGAAATATATCGAACGTACACATAAATCATCCGTAATATCTCAATTGGCACGCAAATCGCCATTCAAACCCCGATATCGTTTGTTCAAATCCCACCCACTTTCGTGAGTTTTCCAATCCCTTTCGTCAATACCACCGACGACAAAATAAACGTCCACGGGCTCGTCGCTCAATTACGAATGCACCTCAAACTCTCCGAACGCATTCGTGGACTGCACTTGCACGCCATAAATAACAGTAACGCGACACGTAGCTTCGTTAAAAATAGCTCATCCTGTAGAGGAAGTGCGATCCACCTCGAGTAGTACGTAAAGCGTCCCAGCACGCGTCTCCAAATTCGAAAACAGGATTTTCTCGAAGCTAAACAAATTCTCGCGGACGTTACGAAGCACGTGCTTAGTTTACCCAATGGCGAATCGAGTCGGTGCCCTCTTCCCCAACTGCACAATCCCAACACGATGGAATTCGAAAGACCGGCGGAACGATTTATCGACGATGGGGTTGCGGGACGTTAATTATATCCTAGATGCATTGCCATTATCTAACCATAACTGCTCCCACCAATGTTGTTGCGGCGCCGAACAATGTGACCGGTCTCCGGTATGGAAGGAAGGGAGAGACCTTTTGCAAAGATATCTTGCCCAACGCGCTTTGCGCGACTGCGACTGCGGCGTGCCGGGTGTCGTAACCCCTTCGCCAACGAGGTAAATTACCGTTAACCGTGAGCCCCGGTGACGACTGAAATATTCACTCGGCGTGTGCCTGAATCTGAAATTAATTTCCATTCCTCTAAGGCCGCGTCATTACGACCTCGCGCGCGAGGTAAGCGCTAAGAGCGCGCGCGGACCAAGAGCAAACACGAATGTTTGCGAGCTTTTTACGTAAGCTCTTTATCGGTAAGGAGTAGTAGGTACTTCGCGCGAAAGGGACTCTTCCTCCATTGGGATACAAATCGGGAATACGAGAATACTCTGAAAAATAAGTGAAATAGGAAGAAAGACCTTCCTTTCGATCGGTACGCGTCGTAGGTCGCGAGTCTCGTGCTACTAGTGAAAAAAGGCGGGAGGGAAGAAGTCGTTAGCGCGAACGTAGTATAGGTAAGTGGCGAGCCTATTATGTCACAACTTCTAGTCGCAGTGGCAAGGTAGAGCCAGGCCGTGAACCCAAGAACAGGCGGCACGTTGCAACGTGCGCACGTGACTGACTAACTGACTAAGTGCGTGCCTCGTGGTGGCGATGGGGTGGAAGCTAGAGGAGGCTTTCCCGTCTTACTTCGTACCTCACCACCGGCTGCTGCTGCGCTTTTCTCGGAAATATCACGCGCCCCTCTTCGCATCAACTCACTCCCCCTTGTCAATGAAATATTTACGATATGTCGCCTGCAGCACGCTCCAACTTTTTTCTTTCCCCCTTTCTATCTTTCCTTCTCCACAGTCTTCTTCCGCTCGTCAAGAAACTTTGCTTTATCCTCGTCGATCGCGGCAAGGACGATCCATCGAAATATGGTGAAAATCGAACGTGTCCAGAGCCGATAGTTAAGTCGCGCGGAAAGGAGAGGCGTGCCTGGCGATGGCCCCGCGCGCGCGCGCGCGCGTCACGGTGTCATCGACCGATCGCGAGTATATAAATATCGAGAGTGCTTACAACGTACTTATTGTCTATGCCAGCAGGCCTTCGTTGATTCTACGCTCGATAAGCCGCCCACCACCCCAACGCTTTCTTCTCTTCTTCTTCTTCGCACCGCCTCCGCCATCGGCGCAATCGTTACATGATCTTATCTAAATCTTATCTAAACATTTGCATGTCGTTGCAGGGTTTCGGGCCTCATCCTCGCCCGCGAGAACCCACGAGGAATTTATCGGCGTCGGCTTTATCTACGTTACATAATCACATTCCAGCTGCTTCCCTTCTATAAATACGCGCGCGCGCGAGCAACACGCTCGCCTATCTAAGCGCGCGTCCCCGTTCGTTCGCCTATCGTCGCTCGTAGCACGAGACGACACGCGAAAATTGAAATCGAAATGAAATTGAATACGCGTGTCGAGAGTCGTGGAAGATTACTTGCGCGGAGAGGATGCGTTAGGGAGTTTTAAAAGATTTTACATTGGACACGTATGCACGCGTCGTACTTCGACGGCGCTCGATAACTCAATAACAGGGTCAGGTACGAAAAGTGATAGAAATAATTGTACGAGTTCGAGTGAATTTTCCAATGTCTCTGGTAGCGATAGAAGGTACTAAACGAAAAAGTATCCGAAGATTGATAATCTCCCAGATGCGTTTCACGCTAATGAATCACGTCCATTTCTCTAGGCGATAAATCACGAAAATCAGCTGTTCCCGGGAAAACTGTATCACGCGGGCAGTTGCCAACTAATAGACTCCGCTTGCTGAACAGTAAATCACGGTTGATGCTCGGTGAGATTCGAGAGAAATAATTGGGCCCCAAGGAAGAGGGCGACGGTGATTAAGTCCACTCTCGACGTTTCGCCAGATGAAACTTGACTTTTCCCTGAAATAAATCTTACCGTAAACTTCTCCGCGTTTCGGGAAGGAAGTTCGTGAATTAGAATCTCTGAATTGGAAATGTTACTAGCCAGATCCTCTCCTATATGGTTCTTGCTCTGAATCGAGATCGATCGTGATTAGCGGGACAGTTTAGCGCGCGCGCTTCTCTCGCGCGAAATGTCACGAGTGTAGCCGCACCTAAATCAGACAACGCGAGTCAGACACGTTGGCAAACTCCGTGTCGGAATCGCAGAACAATAGTGTGGCAGCGACTGCGGTAATTGCGCGCGGTATTCCTCGAGACGATTGCGATGCGTTCGAATAGTCACAATTGTTTTTCTCCACCCACCCACAGGTTCAATGCACGGCTAAAATAAATTAGAGATCCCAGTTTTCACTGTTCTCTGCGGTCCGAAGTAGATCTATTATTTTTCAGAGTAAAGCCACGGCCAATTAGAAGCGTTAAGCGAAAGGCGATAAGCTTTGCTTCCGTGTCCTGATCCGCGAATACGAGAAAATGTTTGGAACTAATCCTTTGTCTAATTATCCGATTGTACGGTGACTAGTTTCACGCGAAGTCTCTCCGAGGGAGGAAGTAAATGCAAGAAAATCCTCAGTGGGCGAGCGCAGGACTCATAACATCTACGACCCTTAAATCCAATTAAGTTGGAGGCCTCGCTTGCAAAATGTGGCCCCACGTTCACTAAGGTTCTGCTGTGTGTAAGTATGTGCGTAATGAGAGGGTCCGGTAAATAACGGCACGTGGCACCCCCGTGGATTAAAGATCCCCTTTCTTCCCTCGGATTACTTTCGATCTGAACGGTTGTGTTTGCGGCACGTTTTCACGACATACTGGCGTGTCGCGAAATCGTGTCGTTCGTGACATTTGATAATTTTTCTCTTAATCTGTCTCCCAATGTAGTAGTCCTTCGTCAAAGTTACGTGGGCGAACTAATCTGCAATTGTAAATCCCACATGAGTATCCAGGAAACAAAGTAATTGAAATCATTCCATATTTACCCGTGTTTCGTTTCAAGTGGTACACGCTATAAACTCTTTATTAAATCCTTTTACAACTCACAATAATACATATCTTTCTATCGCTAAACATCATGTATGGAATTTTCTACTTACAGTCTCGCTATAAAATATCGATATAAAATATAAAATACTTTCTCCTCTAGTCGACGTGAAGAGATTAGATATACATTAAATAAATAAATAAATAAGGAATTAACCATCGAATAAAATAATAAAATACCCTATAAATATCATTCGTACATCTACCCCTCCCTGGCATTAACATTAAAAGTTAACAGTGTAAACGTAGATTTGGGTACCGCGTGGATAGAAAACGATTATAATAAATAACTGCGCATAATAAATAAATAATCCCCACCTATGTCCCGTGTCATCGGCTTCTTCTATTCAGGCCCTCGTTTTACGACGGGACCTTCTACCGATATCGCAATCGTTGTAGTCGTCGCAGTCGTCGCAGTCATCGCAGTCATCGCAGTCGTCGCAATCATCGCAATCATCGCAGCTGTAACCTTGGCAGGAGGAGCAACTGCATGAAGATGAGCGTCCTACAAAGCAACCAAGTTTTATCGACGACGGTTTGAAGATCGCGCGGGACACCAAATGTCAACCGGTTCCAGCTAAACTCTCGATGTTGAAAATCAGTCGCTATTTAACCTTCCGGACGAGCGGGCGGAGAAATGTCTAGAGTTGTGCCATGCGAGCACTTTTAATCTAAGTCTTCATTTAAATGTTAATCGATGAAACTCCGTTTCCCAATAAAATTCATTTAAAATCGCTACTCACTGCGTCGATATCTTCGTTTCTTGTCTGACTTCGAGCTTTTCGACGATTTCGAGGATTTCGTTGACTTTGAGGATTTCAACAATTTCGACTTGGACTTTGCCTTGCTTCTTCTCTTCGGCAGAGTATCGCAGTCCTCGCAATCCGTGCAGTCCGAGCAGTCACAGCTATCCGAAAAGTCCGAATAACTGTCCGAGTAACCGCAATCACCGTCCTTGCACCAACTGGACGATTTCTTCTTCGACTTCTTCAATGGCATTTTTCTGCAAAGTATTAAAAATAAAACATACTGTGCATCTGAAATGATTTTACAGAATCGGTAAGAACGTTAAGCAACTGGAGGATTCATATACATATTTGGGAAGTTTGAGGCCACGTGGATTCATAAAGATTAGGACAATTTCCGCGTCGATACTCTTATCGTGTCGAATTCATTTTCACCGGTTTGATTTATTAATCGTCAAACGGGCAGTAACAAATTTATATCAGTGTTATGCGAACTTCCTCACGTCCACGCCTAACGATTGGTACGCCCGATAATTTCCACTTGACGGGTATACCGAGATAATTCTTCACGAGTCGATTTTCTGAAGAGACACATTTGAGCCGAAAAGTAAGTAAAGGAACAACTATCGCTCCGTATCGAATGCGTCACGCCTTATTACACCACCAAAATTAGCAAATACGAACCCACGGTCGGCAAACAGTTCTATGTATACGCGACACTTCCGCGGGAGTTTCCACTCTCTGCCTTGTGTAACTCGCGTGCGGGAGCTTGTTGATTAAAAAGGCGCACAAGTGTCCTCGTGCTCACGAAAACCGACGATAGGAAAGATTGATGGCTGGAGAGAGGCCTGGCCGGTTTTGAAGAAAGACAAACCTGAGCGGAAAACAATGTCACGATGTGTTTGAACAATCAACTGTTACCACGGGCCAAGGTCACCTCTTATCCTAGTCCAACGATCGTATTTGTATTACGAATAGAAACTTCTCGTTGTCTTTGCATATCCTCTATCATCAACCGTGATCCGCGCACACACACAGAAGAACGAGGGAGAAAAATCCGTTATCCGTGTATGCAAACTGGCCCGCAAAATCGATAATGGATTATTTATAAACGTTGTTAGAGGGTTCGTATTTTTAATGGGAGAGAAAGAAAGAGAGAGAGAGAGAGTTCCGCGTAAGCGTTCGATCGTGCGAGAGGATCAAGGCGATATTCCGCGAACCGATACTTGGACACGCGGAGCGATTCGAATTTATCGTCGCGTGAAGAGATTTTTTTTTTACTTCGGATATAAAAATGATTTTTCCTCTTAGCTTACTCTCTTTGATAGGTAGCTCAAGCGATTTTCTGTCGTTTCTCGGATGGCTTCTCGGAAACAGTAGATCCTCTGTTATTCGACAATCAGATTCCTCTTTCTCGTTTCTCGTTCCGGTGTCGTCCTCCTTCGAAGATCACAGAATGATTTCGATGGTGTACGTAAAGTCGAGATTTGCCCCAGGAACACGCGCGGGAAATATTTTCGGACAGCTGCTGGTGTAAACTGTTCACTGCTCACCTCTACGTTCGGACGAATAATACCTGCTACGTGGTCAATATTTACGTAAGCACAATCTTCGATGTGATTCGTCTCTCCTGGGCCCAATGAAATTCGTAGGACAGTATTGTTTATAAATTTCGCGCCGTGATTGGCGAATCGAGTCTCGAGAACATTCGGTTGCCTAACTACGCGTACCTTTTCGTTATTATAAATTATTCATTCGATTAATTCGAACATCCATCTAAAGGTTGTTTTGGAAAATCTAGCGGAAACGCGAGATCAAACCTGGCCGACCTCATTACTTTACTCGGCTTTGCATAATATTCGCGCGAGCCGTTACGCGTGCGGGCCGGTAGCCTTCGACGAATGGTGTGGAGAGAGAGAGAGAGAGAGAGAGAGAGGGAGAGAGAGAGAGAGAAATTACGAATTGCGTTCTAATTGCGCGTATCGATGGCCCCTTTAGCTAAAAAATCGCGCGCAATACGCAACGGCGCATGGGATAGGGGACTACGACCACCGCGCGCAACGGCACGGTGGTGAACATTACAGGTTATTATGCAACGGCGAACATTGACGCAATTCAGATCGGATCTCGGCACGAACCGATTCCTGGGAAATCTTGAATTACACGTTTTACGTATCGATAGGCTTGCGAGAAAGAGAGAAGAGGAGAGGGGAGAAGGGTGGGTTTTAACGCTGGAATTGAAAGTCCACCGGTTCGCGCGCGCACGCCGCCATCGTCGATTACGTTAATTTCATCGTTTATGAAAATCGCCTGGCAACGCAACGCCAATGGCCTTGCGCCCGTGACTTTTCTTCGCTCTTACGTCTCCACCTCCTTCACCTTAAATTTCAATTTCACCCTTAATCTTCCTACGATCGTCCGTGCTCGATTAATCGGCGCTTCGACGTCGGCGCGTTTAAATGAATATCGATTGACCGTGCCGAAGGAGGAACCAAAAGGTTTGCCGAGGCGAAACAAAGGGAAGGCGGATTTAGTCTCGTGACTGCGGAACGTCGAGAACACGGGGGCGAAGTTACTACGAGGCAAAACGAGGGTGGAGAAAATGTTTATGGAGGCTCGCGTGGCGCAGGGAACGAGTCTGTGGCGTGAGTCAGCGACTACGAGGGATGACGTAAGGAAGGAGGGATGAGGAGAGGAAGGGAGACACTATCCGGTATCCGGAAGGGGAGGGATAGTCGACCCTAATCGTTTCGTCTTCGAACCTTGAACCCTCGCTGCTTCACGACCCGAGATATTCACTCTCGACTACGGCGACGCTTCGGATTCTCATTCTGAAATTCATCGAATTTCAAGATCGAGCATTCGTTTCTTCTGCATCGGGAGCAAGTATTCTTCACTTCGCGCGTCCAATTTTCTCGATTTCTCATTATCAATAGTGTTTTTGCTCTTTCTCTTATTTGTTTCTTTCTCTTTTCGTACCTATGCAACCGGTTAGCGTGTTTCACGATCGTTCCAGGACGCTTCGTAGAAGCCCATTATAATGGCACCGTGGTGACGGCCTCCATTCATACATCCGAATTTGTCCTGTCATCCGCAGATCCGGCCACCCACAACCCCTACACCTGTTCTCGAGCTTTTGTCCGGCGCATTCTCCGCCTCAATTCTCGCCAATGAATCGAAGATCGATGTTCCGCTAGAGCTATACGAATATCGTAGGGGGTTGAGTATTGTTTCACGCTGGTGCTTCGTCGCCCAGGGGAATTGCACCGTGTAATCTCTCGCGGGGAATAATTTCACGGTATTTGTGCGTGAATTTCCAGATGCACTTCTCCGATGCATCCTTTTTACTTTCTCCAGTCCCCTGTAATTGCAAGAGAGAAAAACAAGCTATCGTAATAATTAAAGAAGCTTTTATCTGGGTAATTATTGCGAGTCGCAGGCGCGAGTCAATGTCGCAAGCTCCTTCAAGCGAGACGCAATCTTCTTTCTCTCGTCGTTGCGTGTTATTCCCGTTACGATGTTATTCTCGTCCCGTTAACGAAGAGACAATTCTCAGATAATATTCTTTTGTCCTCGAATCTTAGCCACCTCCATCCTTCTCAGCCCCTACCAATTATTTCTCTCCGGAATCCCAGGAAGAATCTTTTAATTCTTCTCGGTCGCCTTATCGTCCTCTCGACGAAGTAAGCGAGACGGAGAAACCTCCGATTAACGATATCCTACAAAATTTATAATAGGGACCGTCGAGACTCGGTCAAGCCATTCTCATTCTGATTTCCATTCACAACAGTACTAATTGATTTTCATTTGATTCTTCATTTCGACTTTCACTTAAACTCTCATTTGTATTTTGAACGTTATACCAGTTTTCGTGCATATTATTCTATTTTCTTTAAACGGGGTTTTGCCTCAAAACGAAGTTTTGGTTTCTCTCCTCCTAATATATTTCTTCGCTCACCCACCGTTAGATAATTCATCTCCTCCGCTTTTCTCGTTTAATTATTCCAAATCCCAATTTTTCCTTATTTCCCTTTTCCTAATATTTTTTCGATTATCCACCATTCAAATAACCTACTCCCTCTTCCTATCGTATCGTTCTAAATCCAAACTTTTCCTGTTTTTATCATTCTCGTATTAACAGATATGTCAATGTTACACAGTTACTCAATTAGTTTATCGGGGGACTTTTGGGGGTAGATCTCTATCGACAGTGATTCTACGAGCATAAATGGCCGCCCACCTGGTCAACAGGTCGAGTATAGGATTCTTCGAGAATCGTTCCGTCAATGTCTCACCCCGCTTCGTTCGAGACGCAACAATACTTCAACTAACAGAAAGAAAGAAGATATCAGTGGGAATATTAATTCTGCTCGATCGAATCTCAATTCTTTATCTCGTCATCTTGACACCTCGCAATTGGACATCCTCCTTTAACCGGATTCCGAGGCTTATCGATGAAATCCGGTTTGGCGCGGACTCGGTATCTAAATTATCCCCCGTGATCGGTACACAGGGCTCAATAACGGCTCGCACTTCAGCTCGAACGTTCATATCGCGCGCGCGCGTTCGTGTTACACACGTAAGAGCACGAGGAGGTAAGGGACGCTCGTGCACGTGCAGGACGCGGCGTTCCTCGAGGGAACGATACGATCGGTCGATACTTGCACAACTATTGCGGGGGGTTATGACACCCAGGGTGCACCAACGACGACGACGCGTTGCACCAACAGCGCTCGAACGTTCCATCGCCGTCCGGCGCGCGCGGCACTTAAAGCCGCGCGGATATTGTCGTTGCAATGTTGCACGTGTCGTTGATCGAAAGGTCCAATGATCTCTCCGTCTGCGCCACCCTCTTTCTCCTTCCTTCTTTCTCCGTCTCTCTCCCTCCTTCTCGATCCTTCTGTTTCGCGAACGACCACGGTGGCGCAATGCAACCGACTGCACCTACACGTTCATTCATTCCGGATTACACAAGCCCTTACCGGGCGCGCGCGTGCATTCTCGTCGTCGCGCGCACACTTCCCCTTCAACGTCGTGTGTGTGTGTGTGTGTATGTGTGTGTGTATGTACTTTATCTTTTTCCTTTTTCTCCCTACGATTCTCCTCCTTCCTTCCTTCCCTCTCCTTCTCGCAATACCCAAGTGCATGCGTAATCTCGTTGCACCGCACCGACGAAAGTTCAGCCCGCTGTAAATCATTTCACATTGCGCCGGCCACCGGATTGTCACATTCTGTCCGTTAAGTAAGGACGATCGACTTGTTTTTCAACCTGCATTCCGAGCCAGGGACGTATCATTTAATCGGGGAGATTCATTGCTCTCCTCCCACTTCTCCGCCTGTTGGTCGTCGACGGCAGACCGCGCGTCGTCTGCCGATTCAATGGCGCGAATTGTTGGTACAAGGCTTTCTTGTCCATCAGTAGAATTTATTGTACGACGTGTATATAATTTGTGGAAATTGAGGGATCAGTTTTTATGGACGCGGTTGGATACTCGGACAATGGAAGTAGGTGATAAATTTCGGGCCCGAGATATAAGCGCTCGTATCTCCACGAGAATGCTGATATAATGATTTTAAATGGCGAGTCAAATTTGCATTGAACTCCGCGGAATGTAAAAGCGAGCGCACAGAGTTGCGTGGAAAGAGCGCGAAATCGCGAATGGCGAAATAGGCGCGTCGAGCCCGCGGTGACCGGGGTTTAATCGATTATAATCACAATGGTAAAGACGCTCTTAGGAATCCAAGAACAAAGGAGCGTGCAGCTAGAAGATCATCGGCGGATCGACTGCGAATTAAGTTGAAATTGCGCGAATTCACGAGTGATTTTAGAATCGATTGCGCACTTCGTTTCGATTTCTCGGATAATTTCGTTAATCTCCCCTTTTTCTGTACACGCCTGTGAAATTGCGTTAAAGCGGGCACGTGCTCGCGGATTAAAAAGAAATGGATTGCAAATCATTTTTACGTATAAGTAGGATATTTTGCAAGATCTCGTTTCCTGGAAATGTTGTCGTCTGTCACATTTAATTTAAGGCACGCTAAAGATATGCCGGTGGGGTAGTTGCCAATTCGTGGAGCACGAAATGCGTCTTAATTTGCATAACATTATTTAATACGCATTTCGTTTATTTTCAATTCCGGCGCTGCCAATTTCTGTCTGTGAACGAGCGAAGCATCGAGCGACTTGGCGCGTGCACGGCTGGTAAAGTCACGTGGTTGTGCCTTTAAATAGGCGAATGGTGGCGGCATCTATCGCCACGCGCTAAAATAAAATTCGTCTGCGTCGTTTCGCATCGCTTTTAAATCTTATTCCAAATTTGATTAAATATTCCAGATATCTCGTCAGCATTTATCCATCGTGAGAAAAGTCAATTAAGATTTTATAAACGATATTCCGCAAATTATCTGAGAGCTATTAAACGAATTGTACTAAAAAAAAACCAATCGTTTACGTTTATTTCGATCGTCGAAGAGTAATCGTGGAGATTGTTCAAATCGTTGCATACCATTGCCAGTTTTACACGCATACCAGAAATAAGAGGCAGATCGATTTGCGTATTCGCGTAACCGTCCCCAATGGCCCATGCCGAATGCCTCGGCACGGATAAAGACCCTATCTTCCGCATCTTTGCACACACGTGCGAACGCTCACGCGCGCACACACGTACGATTGCGAGAATTACGAGAACGGGCGGGAAGCGTGTTCGCGTGCTGCGTATACTTCACCGCGGCTCTATCGATTTACAAACGTGTATTACTTTCTTCCTCTTCGTTCCCCGTCGTCGGCGTCGCGACGCTAATGAGAGTCCGCGGGGACTCGTACAATGACTCGAATTTTATCGAGAGCCCAAGGAAATCGGGGTGGATTGCTTTACTATATCCGAATGCTTCGCAACCCCCTTCGTTCATGCCGCTTAATAAAATTTAGGGGACGTCGAATTTCATTCGACGCTCTAACCGATCAAATACGAGTGAAACACGAATTGAAGGGATATTCTTATTCCTTTAATGCACACCCGATGAAATAAAAGGAAATAAAAAAGAAACACGAGAAGGAAAGATGTTCTTGAAATACTTCAAAGACTTTTCCTTTTTGGTCCCATTCACGAACCACGTGTATACTTTCCGAATGCCGATCGAAGGTGCCATTCACTTTCGCTCGTACGACGGGATGGTTGCACCCCCGGCGCCGATGGAATATCGGATGTCCGGTTCTCGACGTGGCGAGGGTTGAAAAAGGAGCGAGACGGAGGACGAGCGGGGGTGGCGCACCGCTAGAATACGACGGCGCGCAAGCGCGCTGACCGCTGTCCACTTCGTAGATCCCCCGGATTACTTCTCCACCTGGCTTACACCTGGAGAAGGCCCACGAACGACTCTCCTGTGAATTCGCGGGTAGAATCTCCGTCGGGGGTGAAAACGCGCGAGTGAAAATTTTCAGGGGTTGACCAGTGGCCAGAGACAAGGTAGCAGGAACAATTGAAAAGAGAATTCTACTCTGCGAGTGAAGGTAGGAGGAGTGTTTTGGTTTTTAAATAGAGTTATTATTTTTATTTTGATTTACCTTCTTTCAATATTCTTTCGTGCGTGACCTCTACGCACGGGTAGGTGTTGAAATATTTAACTACCGGAGGTGGATGAATGGGTAGTGATGGATAACTTCTGCGATTGTTACACGTACACTGTTCGAAGATTCGAGGAAACATAAACAGTGACGGTATCGCGATTGCGTTGTAAATTATTAAATCATTCGTTGACATGCACGTGAGAATGGCGCGGACTCGTGAATGAAATCTGGCAAAACGTGCAGGTGCAGCACGTAGAGCGGTAAGCGCTCGTGAGATATTAGAAAGCGTTGAATTATTAATGGCATTCGTGGTTGACTCGATTTTGATCTTATATCAAAGGACAAAATGAAATCTTTCTATCATCAAGGGGATTTGTTTCGTGAATGAAAGTGTTCATCGCTCTTAAAACTACTCATTAACGCGAATCATTCAGCCGACAGATATTATATAAATTATTCCAACCTGTTGACGAAAATTGTAGTTACTGATTGAGATTACGTATCAGGGACTTCGTGTAATTCACATTAGAAAATCGAACTTCCAAACTGCAAGTTGGGTCTATGCGCAACAGTTAAAGGGTGGTTTGAGAGTGCCAACGCAACGAGAGCAAAGCAAGGGGTTGGTCGTGATAGGGGTGGCAGGAGGAAAGGCGTCAGGGCAGGGGGTGTAAAATAAGAAAACGTGGCAGCGTTACCTCGAGTGCACTTAACGAATCGATAAACGTGATCATGACGTAAAGTAAATTCAAGGTACGCGTGGGTCCTGCTTATAGCTGTTGTCCACCTTGACGATCGTTTCCATTTTTTTGTTCTGCTTTTTCTACACACCCCTCGCTCCTCTCGTGCGTATTTACGAGCGCAGGAGGAAGGATAAAAAGAATCGTGGGTAGCAGATTTGAACATGGCCGACCGCGAGGGTCACGAGCCACCCTTACATTTGTATTAGCGCAGGTGGAGCGTCGTTTTATTATTCAAAGAAATCAATGTACACCACTTCCTTCTTTTTTTCTACTAAGGTTACGGTCCACCCTCGGTCATACGCAAGTACAGTCAATCGCGGTCGCGCGATCAGCATGGTATCTTTTCCTGGCACGCTTGTCACTCGTACGATCCAAAGGATTTCACAATTTCAATTTCGAGGATTCGAAGTTTGAGAGACACGACGGACGGAGGGCTATCGCGATTATTTGTTAAGAAATATTTGAGTGTACGATAAAGGGAGGATGTTCCTGGCGAGAATGAAGGGTACTTGCCCTCCGAATTGCGTGAATTTTCAAATTCCAGGCATGGAGAAGCCTGAGTCCTCCACGGCGGCTGGCGAGAGCGCAGCTGAACTCGAGGACAGGGATCCGAATAATTTAAATCAACATCTTCAGGTGAGAATACCACGTTGTTTAGTTTCTTAGCTGTTTTCGTATTCACGCAACGGTGTGCAATTTGTTTTTCTTTTCACTCGGGATTTTTGCACAATTTGTGTCTCTTTCTCTATGTGCTTTCATGCGTAAGGAGAAGTTCTTATTCTTAAACAAGATATTTAACAATCGAAAGCCTCACAAGTACACTTTATCGATTCGCAAGATTACCGTGAATCGCTTAACCTTTCCCTGTCGAATCAAATGCTTTTCTTACACTGTAGGTAATGTGTGATATAATGGGTACGTAAGTCTGACATTCGTAATGGACACTTTTCCGATAGTCTACTAGTAGGAAGACATTTCCTTGTATTTTACGTCAAAGTGATAGAATGCTTATAAAATAAGAGCGATTGCAAAACAAATTCTTACGATTTCTGGTTACCTTTACGTCGGCACCGTATCACGCCAAATATTCAGTGTCGTTTAAAACGTTTTGCTTACACTTTTGAAAGCACGGGGGAATAAAAAGGGTTACACGCGTGGCGTGTAATTTTAATAACAGGCTTCGCTTCCAACCAACTCGACGAAAGGCCCCAAGTGCGCGCGTAATGCGTTTGCCCTCCATTCTCTCTCTCTCTAATCGAACATTGTTATTTCCGTGATATCAGCCCGCTGGACTAACTCCGATTCCGCAGGTGGGCAAGGAAAATTCATTCTCTTACTCTTGATCGATAAAAAAAATAGTCACCATTGAAGCGTACTGCGCCACGCTTGAAACTTCTTAATTTTAACAGTCTATAACTTTTGCTGCGCATCACGCGTGCTTTGTTTACGCAAGAATTGTAATTTCCAGGTGATGTGGGATGATGTGATCGGAGAACCGGAAGGCATACGAAGCCCGGAATGCGCCTGGCGCCTGAGCGGTCATTGCTTCCGGCTCTCTAGGGGATGTTGTTACGTTCTGCTTTCCGTCCTGATTGCGCCCTTACTCGCCCTCGTGCTGGGCTTCACATTCGCCTGTCTAGCCTTCGAGGTGAGTGCCCCCGAAAGGATTCTCTCCCGATCAATTTCTCCATCGAACGAGAAATGGAATTTTCAATATTAAACAAACAATTGCACAATTCTGACAGATAACGCGCGAATTGTATCTTTCAGCATATCTGGTGCGTGGCACCGTGTCTACGAGTGTGGAAAATCACCTGTGCCGCGACCAGAAACTTTTTCACCGCGTTCGTTCAAGCAGTAGTACGACCGGTGGCGGACGCTCTCGGATATTTGTGCCACAATATACGCGTGTTCAGTCAGAAATTGCCCGATGGGCCGGACAGAAAGGACGACATTCTCATAATATGAAGGGAAAGTGCCTGGACAAGGCAATTTGCTGCGAGCGATGATCGATAGGACCGATTCTTCTATTTGGACGTGTTTAGAACTTTACACATATTCCTTCTACCGGCGTTTAAAGGGACGCTTAATGGAGTAATCGATTTCGATGGTAACGCGTTCGTCGAATTGTACCTCGTGACAAAAGGAGGTCTAGAGTCAGTTCTATAAATTGTTAGTGCGTAAGAGTACGTATGATGTAATTATGGCATTGATCCTTTTAATTAGGGTCTTTGAATAATTCACGATGCGATCCGTCCGTAGAATTTATTGTATTGCGAGAATTAGACAATTATCTTCTGAAATCGTAATTTTGTAAGGTTCTTAATTGTTATCACTGGTGACCGTAGGTGTTTGCGACGTTCTCATTTAACCGACAATTTAAAATTGTACATACACAGTGATAAAGTCAAAGTCAACATTACCCTGTAAATGTTATCGTACTTGTTATGTAATTAATGAAAGTTCTATTTGCGTTTAAAATAAACATTCACTTATAGTATGAATCGATAAGACAGCGAACAACGATTATATGTAAATTAGCATTCGTGAAAACACTAGATTTACGTCAATTTGACTCGTTCAAATGGGAAATCGCGTTTATAAGAAATGTTCCGTAATTCTAGTATCGAACTGTGTCCATTTGCTATGTAGCTATGCCAAAGTGACAACCCAAAATTTAGTAAAAATTTCTCATGTCCTCAGATGCACTTGCGCTGACCCTCTTCAGTAATCTCTCATCGATGACAATACGAAAGTAATCATTTATAAATGACGGCGTTCTAGTCAATGAGAATTCAAATTTACCGCGTCGCACCAAGTAATGACGCTACCACCAATCACGTTGCTCTGATATTTTGGGAATTTGTAAATACGATGATGTTTACGAATAATCACCGACAGAGGTCAAAGATCGCACGATAACGAGGCGTAGCCAATTATTTACAAAAGGCTACGAAATGCGCGAGGTGCGGTTTAGAGATTTGTTTTTAGGGAAAGTAAGACGCGATAACAAATCACCCCCACTATCATTCCTACAGTATACCATCAACCGTCGATCAGGATGGCCGCGCATATGCAGAGACTGTTCCCACATTGTGGTCGTATCGTTCAAACAAATTTCAACAGACGTATCCTTTGATTATCGTCAAGAATATTTGCCCGATTAGTGGCACAAATTGTCAAATAATTTACATAGCATAGTGAATGGCATCTAGGTTAGCCGGTGGTGAAGAGAAATTTACATATGTTCGAGAAAATAAAGTATTTATAGCATAGAATGATTCCTTAATTTTAAATCGATATCTGTGGATAAGGACTTTCGATTTCAGCGGTGGTGGGAGGGCAAAGTAAGTGAACATGTTTTGTATTATTCCACTTGTTGTGACGATCGTAGCGCAACGACACTAATCTCTGTTGGGGATTAGCTTTCTTTTAAGTGTAGATGTCAGCACTTATCACCTACAGTGGCGCCTTCGCTCATGTAGAGAGCAGCACCTTCTAGTGGTCCGCTGATTTAAACGGACTCTTTCCTCTCGCTTTCTTCGTCACGAATTTATAATTTTATTGTAAAATGCACCCAACGCGCCGTACGAATGCATTTTTAATTTACAGATGCGTTCCATTGGGAGGACCCGTTTAATTTGGAGTCCCAATTGAAGCAGGACGAGATCCTTCCGAGGGATCAATTTCGCGCGTATTGTCAAGAGAAACTATTGCCGCGCGTGATCGAAGGAAATCGGAAGGAACTGTTTCACAAAGAAATCATTCGTGAATTGGGACAATTGGGTGTGCTGGGTTGCACGATAAAGGGATACGGCGCGGCGGGAGTTTCAAATGTTACCTACGGACTTCTCGCTCGAGAAATCGAATCTGTGGACAGTGGATATCGATCTGCGTTTTCCGTGCAATCTTCTTTGGTCGCGGGTGCGGTAGAAATGCACGGAAGCGAAGAACAGAAGCAACGATATCTTCCGAAGCTCAGTAAGTATCAGGAAAAATCTGAAAAGTGACTTAATCGTGAATTATGTTTTATTTACTATTTTTCTAAACTTTGCTTTCCAGTATCAGGCGAAATAATTGGCTGCTTCGGTCTTACCGAACCCAACCATGGAAGTGACGCAGGTGCTATGGAAACCAAAGCAACTTACGATTCCGCGAAGAAGGTTTACAGGCTGAATGGCAGTAAAACATGGCAAGTGAATTCTTTGAAATACAACCAAACCATTTCTCAAACCTTATCGTAAAGGATAATCATTATTTTTTCGCAGGATCACAAACTCACCGATCGCAGATTTCTTTGTGGTATGGGCAAAGTGCGACGACGGAAAAATTCGTGGCTTTCTCGTGGAGAGGAAGGGCAACGAAGGAACATTGTCTACCCCAAAAATCGAAGGAAAATTTTCTCTGAGAACATCGATTACCGGGATGATATTAATGGACAACGTGATCGTGCCCGAGGAAAACTTGCTTCCCAAAGTAGAAGGATTAAGAGTGGGTCAATAATCCGAATTTACTGTTCCTGTGAATAATTACTTTTCCATAAATTAAATAGGAACGAATACATTTTTTCAGGGTCCATTCTCCATGCTGAACAACGCCCGCTACGGTATCGCCTGGGGAGCTTTGGGTGCAGCTGAGACTTGTTTCAAAGTTGCCAGGGATTATACTTTAGAGAGGAAACAATTCAACAGACCTCTGGCAGCTAATCAGTTGATACAAAAAAAATTAGCTGACATGATGTGTGACATCGCTCTCGGGCTACAGGCTTGTCTGCGTGTGGGAAGACTGAAGGATGAGAACAAGTGAGACGCTTACTTTATGTAAAAATTGTACGAGGTTACTTCCGGTAACAAATTATTTTCTAATAATTATAGAGCCTCACCGGAGTTGTTCAGCATGATAAAGAGAAATTCAACGGCAAAGGCATTGGAAATTGCTAGGGCCGCCAGGGACATGCTAGGAGGGAACGGAATATCCGACGAATATCACGTGATCAGACATTTAATCAATTTGGAAACTGTTAATACGTACGAAGGAACTTCTGATATTCACGCTTTGATACTAGGAAGAGCCATTACAGGAATACCCGCGTTTAGTGGATGAGCGAAGAAATGAATGCGAGGAAGAGGAATGCATTTCTAACGACTGAATTTTTTAACATATTTACCCATTGTACAGAGATACTCTTCATACGTTGATATTTTTACACGAATACATATATTTTTACGCAACTCCCCTTGTGCAATACTTACCTTGAACGATGCACCTCTTGAAGCACCTTACGATCATTGACAATCAAAATGAAATTCGGATGATCTCGAAGTTGTTCTTCCAGTATCGAAAACCTGAAACGCCTAATTGCAATGAATTGTCAATCGGTGAGCAGTACATTTTATTGCTTGTTTATTCGCTAGATTTCTGTTTATAACAATCTCCGCGCTCTTCTCTTATTCGCCCTCTCTCGCTTTGTGGTTCGCTCCCTCTCTCTCGCTCTCTCTTTCTCTCTGCTCACTCACGTTGGCGATAGATACATTGAACTCTTTTACTGGGAACATCTATGCAAGTTTTGGTCAAACGTGCACTTAAGGCGAGAACGAAACCGCTGAGCAAGAGAACGTGTAATGACGCAGCAAAACCATATCTTTGGTTCGACGCATTTAAGGACCTTCTCTCAGCCCGCACGTATACGCCGTTCGAAGAAGCGATGCGAGATGACTTACAGAATTTCACCGATATTACACCGTGAATTATCATTTTGGTCACGACAAGACTCGTTATTTACAAATGTTATGGGCCGACCGTACCGCCACGATCCGCTTCGATAAAATTACAAAATTCGTACGGTCGCGCTCCGCTCCCATCCCTCTCTTCGTTTTCTTTTTCTCTCTCTCGCTCTCTCTCGCGTTCTTTCTCTCTTCTCTCTCTCTCTCTCACTCTCTCTCTCTCTCTCTCTCTCTCTCATTGGTACACGACAACCTTCATTAACTTTATGCTCGTTAATTAATTTTACCTTCTCTATGAATTAATCGTAGGTAACTTTACAACGTCGAGATTATTCACTCATACACGGTCTAACAACTAATTTCTCCGTACAAATATAATATATATATATGTATGTATTTATATATATATTTATATCATGTATTCAGTGCCTTTTAGACTAATTTGATATTAAATGAAAATATAAAAATCTATATGTAACTACAGTTTATGTATAGAGTAGTCCGTCTCGCAATTTAAACGCGGCATGGGGGTTTAGTGTACACATCGTTATGCAAACGTGCCACGGGTTTTACTGAAACAAGGGAAACGATATTAAAGCTGAGAAGGTTCGCGCGAAGCGACACAACACACGACTAACGGACCCTCTTGTAGGAGGCTCGACGATGCATTAAATAACAAGACGGTCTAGTGACCTCGTCCAAGGCGACGAGCCAAGAAACAATTGTTCTTTTTATTTCGATTACGCGATTCACGTCTCCCCTGCTAATCAACGTTTAGATATTTCTTACGTAATCGCGTCACGTATCAACCTATAAACCCCGATGATTAGTCCTTGACTAGATTTCGTGATTACAACGAAGGCATCTACCTTCTTGCAGCTCGATCCTGTGTGGCTCTGTTTCTGCGTATGGAATTACTACGGAATCTTACGAGTGATTTTACAAGCAAGGAAATTGTTCTCCGTCTAGAATATATTGCGACGCAACCGTCTCTCGGGATGGATAATCATTAATTTTCGGTGGTCGAAGACTCGTAGATGATTGCGTAAAGGATTAAGAGGTTTAATCACCCGCCGCGAGGAAGTAACATAGATGCCTTCTGTCATATTAAGTCGATTTTATTCCGACACTGTCGATTGCACATATTTGTTGAAATACGAAAAACGTATTAGTAGCGTGTTCGAGTTACACGAGCTAATAACAAGGGCGTCAACACAGGCGACTCCGATTAATCATAAATAAATTAAGTTTAATTGCTAAGTAATAAAACGTTAATTACATATGTCAATGATAATTAATTTAAGTACAACACACGTCTCGTGCAAAAGTGTAAAGAAGTTTTTTTTGTTCGTGCTACACTCAATACCTTTTTTTGTTTTTGTTACTTGACTTAAGTTTCTTGTGTTTAATGATTCTTCCACTACAATAAGCTCTTGGTAAAACGTAGTAACATCAGTAGTTTACAGTAGTTTACAATCGCCTCCGCGTTACACGATCGCACGATGCGCCTATTACATAGCTACACATCATCGTCGCATGTCGGAATCGAATCTCCCGCCTCCGGTCACGATCGAGCGCGCTCCAACGGGATAAGAAAATTAACTATCCGCCCAATCGATTCTCAGCGCGACGCGCGACGTACCCAACACGTTCTCCTTCCGAACCGGAGATTTGAACTTTCCCGCCGATCGACGGAGCGGACGCGAACAATCGTGCTCGCTCGTAAGAAAATGCGCACCGCTCCTCGATCGGTAATCAGGAAAGGGTACTGGTCACCTACGAGATTTCTCCATTCGATTCCAACATTCACAATAGTCGCTCGATCTCCACAAACTTTCCCTCTTCCGCCCTTGAACTTCCGCACACCCCGTGAAAAATCAATGGCACGTCGCGCTCTCTCCCCTTCGCCCTTCTCACATTACGAGCAACGTCGGGTTCATAACCGCACCGTTTCACTAATTCATACGTAAACTTGTGAAACAATAAATAATAATTTACACGCGCTTTAATCTAAGATCCTTTGGTATATCCGCGCGGTAGCCGATTCCGCGATCGATTTACGAGGTCTCTTACCTTTTTCTCCTCGCGAGAAGAGCAGAAAGGAAGCGCGCCGAATTACGTTGATACCGAACGTTCTGGTGCTGCGTTCGTCTCACCGATACAAACTGCTCGTCGTCCTAAAGCAGACTGACTAGTCGAAGGTCGACGCGCATTCAATCTGTTCCCTCCTCTCGGAATTTTCGAAAGGGCAATCCCTCCCACCTCATCCCCCTTTGACCGCCTCCTACGCGTAACGTTCATACGATGAACCCTCGTATTATAATAAATATAATAATGTATACTTGGTTTTGCACTTGTATTTTACATTATTTCATCTCTGATTAATCTAATCGATACCTTATTGTCGTACGAACTGTTCTCCCGTATCCTTAATATCTTCACCTTCCTTGCCTCACGCTTATTCGCATTCTCCGTTTCTTTAATTATTTAGTTATCCAGTTATTCAGTGATCGGTGAACGACGTATAATGCGCGCACGAATTGCGCGATTTATGAATTCTACGAGCGTTCTTCCGGGCAATATTGTGCCTAACCGCTCGTTCGTCGTGTCTTTTCTATTTCCGGGAATTTCTGTTAGGTTTCTGTTTATATGTCGCGTGGTCAACGGTGGGTGTCGAACGTCGTACCGTACGATATACGTAAAGGCTTTTTTGGAAAGTTAAAAGCTCACTACCAGAGTGCCGCAGGCTGCGCGCGCACCTCGGTGTCATGGTTACCAATAGTTCCGCCATTCCTTGAGATCGCGCGCGATGTTCAGTTTTCTTTAAACCGCAAGCCTGTTAAGTTCGTATCGAATGCCCGGTGAAGTGTCTTTAAACGTGTGAAATCTGCGGAAAAGTAATATGGCGAGTTATTCATTCATACTGTGAGGTCTAATAGCTTTTCTAAAGAATCGGTAATAGTGGTTAGTGATTTGGAGGGCCCTTCTAACGATACTGCTGGGCGCTGAGCGATCGTCAGGAGTTTCTTCTAATTGACAGATAATTATTGTGCATTTCGAATTATACGTTTCATTGTCCTTCTGAATTGTTTTTATGATATATTACTCAATTACGTATACCGCACGATATCCACAATTTTCTATATTTCTTTAAACGACGCACACGTTTTTCTCGTCTGCTATTTTTTTTGGACGAAATTTAAGCCGTTGCACAGAGAAATGCAAAAAAAAAGAAAACAGAATACCTTGTAAAGTGATATTGATATCGAGACACGTGGCGAATACTACAGCGATACGAGTTGAAGGAATATATGAAGTTTATTTTAATACTGGTGTGGATGTCGACTGAATGAGTTTAGGCAGACTATTGCAAGCATCGTGGTAGCGATGTGCAGAATCATCTTTGGTAAACAGTCGTACGACTAGGATAAAAAAATAAAAGGCGCAACTAGTCGCCCTCCGGTGCACATGGAATGGTAGATACGGAACTAACGCGCTTATAAAAACATCAGTTTCGCGAACTTATCGATACCTAAATCAATGGAATGTTAAGCGTTAACATAATGGAATGTTCTCTTTTGAATTAGAACGCATAGCCCCAAAATAATTAAACGTACCACGTGTATTATTGACTTATTTGACGATCGAACGAGAGGTATCTAAGCGAACGCAAAATACAAAATACTTCCTCAACGATGCTATAAGTACTTGTTTCGAGTATAAAATCCATTCGATGAAAATCTCACTGGGTTATAATAGTCGTCTTAATAGTTTTTGTTGCCTTTCTCTTCTAAGCACAGTATCTCTTACACTAATTTTTCATGGAGATCTTGCTGTCTCTTTTTATGTTCACATTCACCGTGCTTCTCTCAAATCATTCGTTCATCATTCTGGGTTTTTCCTTAACATCCACGTCCTAATATCGATTAATTATCGAGACGAGTCCCATGCCTCGACAGATTATATAAATAGATCCTCAAATTTATTTTTGCCGCGGTCTTATCGGCGGTCGCTGCGACGGAGGCGCGACTCTCACCGCCGATCGATGTATCTCGATCGAGAATTTTCGTCGCGGTGCTTCGATCAAATTAATTGGGAAGTGACAATCGTCGTTCATTTTCCCTTATACTACCTCTCGTGCTTCTCTCTCCCATCCCACGACACGGGATGAAAATTATATTAATATATAATATAATATATCATTCATTTATATTTATATTTATATTCATATTTATATTTTATTTATATATATATTATCGTATATTAATATATTCATATACTATGTTCTTGCTTCTTTACGTTTAATGGTAATTCTTTATCTTGCGTGTACCTAGCGTGTGTGTCCTTCGACTTCGCAGTGAGTCTCCTTCCTTTTCTCATTCTGTTTTTCTTTCCTTCTTTCCCTCTTACGATTCTTGATGCGTATTAGAGTGCGTCTTATGTGTTCTCTCTCGTCCTCTCTTTCTCTTCGCATCTCGCTCTCCCCTTTTCTGTTTATTTTTGTCGTTCGCACTTGAATTTGTGCCCTTTACAATGCGGTACGTTCAGGCCCCATAATTTGAATGCATAAATTCTGCCGATGTATCACGATTCTCATTATTCACGCGTGTTCTCTGTTTCGTGTGATTGCTTGTATCCCTTTTCATGAAAAAAAAAAAATAGAACAGATCGTGTCGCGGACGCGTATCGACGCAACCACGTTAACAATGGAGACAGTAATCTTAACGACAATAACAAATCCTAATTGTAATAATGATAATAATCAACCCCGTGTTCCCGACTAAGACTCGATATTTATCCTACAAATCGATTTGAGTAGGATTTAAAATTAAAATGTATTAGGGTGAAAAATTGTTTGGTGTGTATGTGTGTTCCCAACAAGAATGAACGTTTCTCTCACATGCATTCCTTAAATCGTCCTTCATCTGGTTCGTTTCGCAAAAATATTATTTTCAAGATCGCGACTTTAATAATAATTTGTCGCCGCGAGTGGCCGTGATCTTTTCCGTTTTCGTGAAGTTTACAGATATCGAGGTTTCGATTAAGGCGAACAAGGTTTGCCGGTAGAAAATCTTTTGCCTTGAAATACTGCCGAAGAAGAAAGAAGGATGATTGTGTCGAGGGGATTTGCTTTTTTCCTCGGATAATTCATCGAGTGTTAACTAATCCGCTCAATTAATCCGTTTATCGGTCCGACCGAGTTCGCTTCGTGGACGCTAGAAAAGTCGAGTGAACGAAAGAAACCTCGTGTCCCCCTTTATCGCTCGCGCGCGGTCATCGCACCTGCTTCAGCGAGATTACGTCTGTGATAACAAGATAATACACCATTCCGGACGAGGACCCTTTTTGTCGAAAATTCGACGTGTCTTCGCTCTCTTTCTCGTCTCTTCCCTTCCTTCCAAAACTTTTCCGTCTTGCCTTCGTCTTACGACCAAACTCTTCCTCGGAGAAAAACAGCGACGCTCGTGTCTTATATTTAATTAAACCGTTATTACAATAATATATGTTTACTTTGTACTATATATGATCTTAAATCGACGATCGCGAACGCGATCGCACCTCCCCATTTCCCACCCCATTTTTCCTTTTTTGGTACGATGAGTTTATACAAGTGACTTTTCCCACCCCTATCCCTACCCTCGTGCTCCCAACCCCTTAGAAACCCCAGCCCGTTGCCCACCAGCTGAAAAATTCCACCTTCTCGCTCCGCCTTCTCGCGTGTAGCGTGTGTTTACTAGAGAAATTTTGCATCGATGCTGTAACGATCGATTTCTGATATTTCCGGTTAAATAACGAGTGACGTGATTTTGGTTTGCAAGCGAATTTTACGACAAATCCAAGTCAATTGGGAAAAGCAATCGGATTCTCGTGGGTTCGAGCGATTAACGCGGTTACTTCGTAAAATTTGTTACTAGAAATCGATAGCAGATTTAATTGGCGTCACGTCGATTCGACGATTGTGCATTTCTCTTCGATAATAGGCGCCTGTTGGCGTTGGGGAAAGACGTGGTAAATTTGCAATAGCGAGGGAGCGCAGATCGGAATCTTTAGCGATGAAATTAACAGTCGATGCGCTTGGGATACGGCTTGAAATAAAATAGCGAATTGAATTACGCTCACGGGTATGCGAGTAAATCCTCGTGCGAGGACTACTCGTATTGGATAAGCTCACCGGTAAAACTTTGGTACGAGTTTCGCAGGCGAATTCGCGGGACGTCGAAAGCGAAACGCACGTTAACATTTAAATTAACTTAAACACTTAAGTTACACCAGACGATGATTACTCGTCGTCGTTGCGCATCTCCCCGGGTAAAACAACGCAGCTTCCACAATAGAAGTTCTTTGTCACCTTTCTCTCTCTCACTTCCTCTTCCGGTTCTGCCGTTTTCATTTATCTCTGTTCGTTTTCTTTTTTCTTAAATATGTACAATAGCACAGCACAATTACAGTACGATATCTCGAGGGCGGCGGTAAAAGTCTTTCCTTCCCTCTTCTCCCTGCTTCTCACTATTCTTAAAAATTTCCCTCGATGCTCTCGAAATTATTTCACGCCCCATCCCTTTGTGTTCGCCCACCCTCCCAATCCCTAGGGCCTCGTGTTTCCGCTTTCGTCGTGTTCTCGCACAAAAATGAGCGTCCATTCTGATAAACACGTTCTCACGTCCTTCCTTCTCTAATCTCTTCCTCCTTGCATTTTATACATACATTATTTATATCACTTGGCACGTGCATCACACGATGCCACTTTGAAATTGGTTTATACGTCTAAATTGACCAACGAGGGAACGACGAGTCTCGAATTGCGATTGGCTCGCGCCAATTCGCAACATTAGCCGCTGACTAACCACCATGACGATTTCATCTCTCTCTCTCTCTCTTTCTCTCTCACACTTTTGGTCTCTATGTATCGCCTAGATTAAACAGTAGCACTGCAAATACGTCGATTCGTAAATCGAGTGAGGAACAAATTATCGCTGTCTCGAGTACGTTGGCTTTGTCTTTTTTTACTGCGATTCGTAATTGAGCCGTGAAAACAATTTGAAGAATTGTTCGGTGATTTGCGAAGTTGATTCAAAATTCTTTACCATTAAAATGTCGTCCGTTGGGTGGATATCCACTCGAGGCAGCGATCATTTGCGATCGCAATTATAAAGTAAAGACAATTCTAAGGAACAGAGGTAAGCATTCCTCGGATAAACTTAATCGATAGTAGGTATTTCGAAGGCCACCGCGCCTCTTGCGTTTCTTCCCTAAAATTTTGACTAGACAATATGAGGGTGTGCCCCGCGCGAGGGGGTGGCACTCTTGTTTCCCTGAAACGCTTAAAAATTCGACTAGAACAGTAGAAAGAAACGAATCAACTTAACTTCTAGAGATACGGTGAGCAACTATGGCACGAAATTGTCGGCGAGGAAAAAAATTTCTCTTTCTTTGAGCCTCGGCTTTGAACGACCCGCTTTTCTGTCGAATGACGAAGACTTTTCTTTTAATCGTATAAGAGGTACCACGGAAATTTGGAAGAATGTTGCTTAAATCGCCAGTAAAATACCGATTGGTGGACGAAAGATGGAATTCTTTTTCACACACCTGACTCGATCCTCGAAGCTCTTTTCGCGCGGGTCGTTCGAGCCCGCGATTAACAAACGCACAACGAGAGACGAGATCGTCATTGTGTTCCTTCGGCGACACGGACGATGTCCCTTGACACGATTCGACGGTGTCCGCGCTCTTTGTTGCTGGAGTGTGTCTATAGTTGTTGCGCGTTGTAGTAGGGTCGTGTAGCGGTAGGATCCAACGTTGCGCTCGCGCTTCGTGTGGGCGAGGATCGCTTTCCTCGGAGAAAAGAGAGCAGAACGGACAGGTTGTTGTTGCTGCTGCTCGCTGACGATCGCACGTCTCGCGCTTAATTAAATCGCGCGTTTGAGATTTCGTTGGAACGTGGAAAATCCAACCGAGGAGGACGCTCCGCGGAAAGGAATTGAAAGTCGAGAGTGGAATAATTCTTCGACGAGTTCTCGCGAAAGTGGATACGGTTGAATTTAATTTCTGTAATGACCGATTCCTCGAAGACACTTCGTAGGAAGATGTCGAGCAAGCGAGTGGAGAGAGTGTCGCACCGCGCCGCTCGTCGTCTCCCACGAACTTTTCTGTCATGAAAATATTAGCGGGTCCGGTTGGAATTTCGCTTGGGGACATGTGGACATAAGATAATCGCCCGCGCGACCCGCGCGTGCTCGGAACCTCGAAGGAGACGTTCGAATATCATACGAGGTACGTGGGATACGTCGTAGCGAGGGAACGTTCTTCGCTCCGTTAGAAATTCGAGCGTGTTCGAAAAATAAGCGTCTCCCCGGGTCGAAATTGAAAAATCGAAATTCGCGTGGCATCCTCTCGATTTTAATTTTCCACGTTCAACTCATCTCTTTGCTTCTCCTCCTCTCACGGCTTTCTCTTTATTCTCCTCTCGGCCCCTCGATCCTCCTCGGATTCCGGTGTCCAACCGTATCGCTTTTTAACAGGAACTCCCGTGACTTCGAGCGCTCCTTTTCCTTCCGGATTCATCGTCGAGGCGCGTCAACGCGCCACCGTCCAGGTGCGAAGGAGCTGCCCTTACGAGAAGGGTAGGTCCTCTTCGGGTGACTCGTCGTGATACTCCTCGTGGTCGGACGTGTGTCACAAAACGTCGCTTGGCTGTCGCTGCCCGATACCTATTGTCGGCGAAAGCTGTCCCTCCTCAACCGCCACGTTCTTCGGGTCCTCGTCCTTCCATTTGTCCATTGAGCGGCGTCGAGCGTTCATGAAGAAATTACCGACCGTGGTCGGCTCCAGGCCCAACTGCCGCGCGATTGTCACCTGCATCTCCTTCGACGGCCTCTTCGTCTCCTGCAAGAAGATTTTTTTCATCAATTAATCGTTCGATTGTATGCGAGTAGGATGAAGAGTCTTTGTATTAACCCTTCTGCGCATTATTCTGAGTATATTCAAACGGAGTTATTGCCATAGGCACGATGACAAGGATACACGTCCAAGCATTTTCTTTGTTATTTCTCGAACGAAATCCTGATTAAGTTGCGGTATTGAACTTTGCATAAGTGAATTGAAAATTGAAAAAGAAAAGAGAAAATTCGTGTAACGATTTCTCAATTTCTCATCCTTACAAGTGTCCTAAAAGTACTCGAGTCGGTCTGAAAACTCTTACTCAGGGGTCTTGGGGGTCGCAGCTTACGAATCTGAAGTCAGAATTTCAAAATTCATTTTTTAAAGTCTGTCTTCAGAATCGTCATAGGCGACCTCAGAAATCCCTGAATAATAGTTTTCAACTCGATTACAGCAAGACAATCCAGAATTCATAGAAACATTGCGTGCGAAATCGCCATATTGAATTTTGAGATTCTGACTTTAGATTCGTAATGTACGATCCCAAAAACCTTAGAAATGGCCGCGCTTACTTTGCAATCGTCTCTACAAAAAAGCTCGTGCATTCTGGTAAAGTTCGAGTCAGGGAAAACTTGCGCAGCATTTTTCGGAGCTATCGAAGCTCACTTCCATGCGAACGGAGAGAATCAATCTCTAGCGCGATGGATAGCCGAAGGGATGTTCTACGGCGAAATTATCATCGTTGACAATCGAATAACATCGTCGATCGGCATAAATTTCCCGGAGTTCCCGTTCTACGATTTCCCGTGCTCGTAAATCGCGTCGCTCGCTATTTGATTTACATATTTCCTCCCGTAGGCGTTATTTGTGTTTCATTGACCGGGATCCAGCGAATTTCTAGCGAATTCTACGGTGCAAATGAGAGAGAGAAAGAGGTGGATAGGTGAGAGAAATTGAAATTGGAAAATTTTGCGAAGCATACTTTCCGGAGAAAAGTCGTGAACCAGTGGTGAAACACGCGAGTGGCATTCTACGCTCAGTTGCCATCGGTGAGACCAAAGCTCTCGGAAACCTCGTCGTGCGTTCTCCACCACCACTCCTCACCTCCCGTAGAAATTCCTTTCCGTTCCTCCTCCGCCGTGGAAAGGTTTTAAAGAACAATCGCGTCGGGGAGGGCTCGCGCGCGCACGAGCGCGGTTGTCGCATTCTGTTCGTTGGCCGTGCCGAATGGTAAACACATTTCTTCCACGTGCGGTAAATGGGCCAGGCAGACCACTTTCTTTCCACGCGACCGTTTCTTACTCGACCGTAGGCCGATCAATAACGCCGTGCGACGAGACGCCAGGTAGAGGCGCGTATCGATTGGCGAAGCAACAATTATTACGAACCAATACCCTCTCGCGTGTGTGTCGCCGTGCGAGCGCGAGAGGGCAACGTAGAGGAGAGGAGAAGAGGACAGAATAGGAGACAAGAGAAAAGAGGGAACGAGGGTGAGTGGTGAAGTGGGAATGTAACGCGGGAAAGAGAGTGGATAGAGCGTAATTTCGTGCACCGTGTTCGTACGCGCGAGTAATCGAGAGCATTTCGAAGTGCCTCGAAGAAATAAGAAAGCGGAAGACGCGAGGCGTATTCTTCAACTACAACCAACTCTCTGGAGCAGGCCAGGAGTGGTGGACGAGTAACGTTAAACCCATTATGCCCCCGTAACTCAATTCGCTCGGCTTCGCGCTAATTGGCGGGCCGCCTTTTAAAATCGCGGTTCACCGAACCGAGACCTCTCCCGCCACCTCCTTCCGCCTCATCCACCCTCGCCACCCTCTTCGTGCAAGCTCTCTCGACGAGGGTAAAGGTGACGTTTGGGGGACCGGCTCGGTGGACACGACGAAACGAAATTGGTAGCTTCCGTTGCACGTGGCACGTACGAACAATAAACAATTATCACGAATCGATAGTCGCCGCGACCCGCGGCGTCCTCGTAACCCCTTCCGTTTTGTGACGTTGGCGCGGGCTTCGAAGGGGGTGAGAAATCGAACGAAAATAAAAAATCATTCCGCCCACGATGTCCATACTCCCGGTACCCCTTGACATCCACTGGACTTTAAATTAGAGCAATTCCAGATCCCGCGTTTCTCTTTCTAGTAAACGAGGCCGTTGCAATTTTTTGCGTTCACCTCTCTCTCTGTCGATCTTTCGATGACAAACTTGCCAGAGATGATTTCACTATTTATTTTTTATTTCGTGCTTTTCGGATACACCTGAATATTTTCTTGGTCTTCTCTCTTCGAAGGAAGGAAGGAAAGAAGGAAAGAAGAGAGAGGGGTGAGGAATCGAATGAAAATGAAAAATCATTCCCCCCACGATATCCATACTTGCAGGACCCCTCGACATCCACTAGACTTTAAATTAGAGCGATTCTAAATTCCACGTTTCTTCTTCTAGTACGCGAACCCGCTGCAAGTTTTACATTCACCACCCTCTCTTAATCTTTCAATGACAAACTTGCCAGAGACGATTTCGCTGTTTGCCTTTTATTCCTTGCTTTTCAGGTAACCGCACAAACTTTCTTGGCCTTCTCTCTCCGAAGGAAGGAAGGAAGGAAGGAAGGAAGGAAGAGAATCCGAGGCTCGCACACGAGACACGACGATGCGGCGCGTCTCCTATTGATATCGTGCGCCTCCTCGCGCGACGCACTTCAAACGGAGCCAGCGGACGAGAACGCCTTGCGTCCTTCCCCGTAGGCATACACAACAACGAAACGAAGGTGGTGGCCGCCTCCGCTTTATGCTGCCGCATGATGCCACACAGCCCATGCCGCCACCGACGCTGCCATGTTCGGTATAGAAACGGCGCATCAATTGTTGGAAATGCAGGACACTATCGCGGAGAACATCGTGATTATTCCTTGACAGGCACTGTACCGTGCAGCGGCGGAGTAACAGGCCGGTCTCCAGCAACGTCTACGTGACTGCCTACCTACGAAGAGGACGTAGGTGAAGAGATAGCGCAGCGCCGAGGCGAGCCTCGTGTCATTCTGGAACGGGGCGATGGGAAAAGGGCCTCGAGAAAGTCCCTGGAGGAGGCGGACTTTCGAGGATAATGAGAAGAAAAGGGAAGGCGCGCGCAAACCTGTGATTGGCCGTGAAGTCGAAAAGTGTGGTGACACGACGAGGGTTTGGGGTGCGAGGATGTGGGAGAACAGGCGAGAGTAATTTGTAATGAAAATGATTTTTCCGTTTCTCATTCCGACCCTGGATATATTAATTAACCGCGTAATCGAGGGCAATTAGCAGTCACCGTGTAACTGTATCCTCGGTTGTGTAATTGGCACGAGAAGCTATAACTGCGGGGAGAGGTTTCCAGTGGAGAAAGAAAGAATTTTAATTAAGTTAACTTTTCCATGTGGATCGTCCCGGAGGAATCTCTCTCAACGAATCGTGTGCTCTTCTCTTTTACTCGCTCTTGTTTTCTCTTTCTCTCGATTCAGCCATTAAAAATATCCTCGTGCGTGATCATCCGTCGGGTGTCCGATAAACTTTGCTCATTTCACAAAGGAGTCGAAGAAAGCGGGGCTTGAACTTTGATTAATCGATCCTCGAAATAGGCTGGTCGGGTCAGGTGAGCTCTCGTTATCTGTGCCTCGTGCACGGGACGATCGTTTTCGGGTGAGCCTCGGAGTTAACGAGGTTAACGCGCAACACGACTGCCACGTGGGGTGGGTCGGTGGAAAGCAGGAGGGAAGAGTAGCTAACTTTTCACGGGTGATCAATCTTGGCTCGAGCGCGAGAATCAAAAGAGTTCCACTCGGAAGGAGTGGAAGAGGAGTAGCAGGGTGAGTTGGAGAGAGGGAAGGAGGGCCGAATAATCGAGCGGAAAATAGGCGTGGAATGTGAGAAAGATTTAGGGAGTCAGGGCACCCCTCCAGTTAACTGGGCTAAGGTCAATTCGCCTGGAATTTGGCTTTATTCCAGACGGAAGTGCGACGATGCTGCCTGTACGTTGACTGCATCCTCCCTGTTTTTTTCCCTTTCTTTTCCTTCGTTTTCAGTGTCACTGAGAAGAAGCAGAAAGTGAATATCCAGGGTGAAGGATCTAGAAGGCTTTCGGAATGTTTGGCCTGTTGTCGCAGCTGGCCATCGTTAAGAGTACTCGAGGAAAATTAAGACCATTGTTTCTTCGAACCCTGATTCACGTAAAAAGATTGTAAAACATATTTTTCCACAGATTCGACATTCAGGTGCATCGAGACCACTCAACCTTCATTTTTCTAGTCTCACTTGGCCGATCGTTTTAATAATAAATTTGGGGTCTTTTCATTACAGGAGATTTTCCCTCGACCATTGCCGTAATGTCCATCGTGGGCGCGAACTCGACATCAAGGTCAATCCCTGAGAAGAAATAGTAAGTCCGCCCGCTAGACTTAACTATTTGGCATAGTTCCCAAGGATCGGGCTTGCGAGGAGCTGTGGGCCGAGCAAGGGGTTGGAAAGGAAAAGGGGGTTATGTTCGCTTTCTCGACTCCTTGAGATTCCGAGGGTATGTCCGACCGTGTTGAGGGCATGCTCGAGAGAAATGGGAAAAAGTCGAGTACACGGAGAACGTACACGATGGGCCAGAAGAAGAAGATCGGAGTGAGTTTCCGTAATCGGGAAAGACCTCCAGTAAACGAAGTGGGACGATCGCGTTGTCGCATGCATTATTTTCTCCTTCACCTTTCCAGCGATGATTTTAACGAGGTCAACTAGGACGTCCTTAATTAAAGGTCCAGATACTGAAAATCTATGTGATTTTAATTACGTTTTTCACAGTGCGTTACTGCTAATCGAATCTTCTTATTTTAGTAGGACTTTCGGCTCGACTTCTGCTTCTCACTTCCATGGCACGGGATAAAGCATGAATTAAAGGACATTCTTAACGAGTATCGATTCAGTTGGCAGTTCTGTAGGAGAATCGTTTTGATTTTTCAGGCGCAGCTCGCGAGGGGCACTAAGTCCCCGATAAATATACAAACGGACTTGGAGAAATCGATCGGTAGCGAAGGTAGTGGCGGTGGTGACTCCCGCTACTTCCTTCTCCACCTCCTCTTTACCTCTCCTCTTGCGCTTAATTTTACCCACTTTCGTCTTACGATTTATTCCAACGTCGCGCGGTAATGAGAGCTAAGGAGGAAACGGATAATATCGATGCCCATTCTTAAAATGCCGGGCCTCCCACCAGTCGCGCGTCGCAATCAGAGGGAAGGATGGAATAGTCGGACGACGAGGAGGAGAAGGATGAGGTGGAGGTGGAGGTGGGGAGTGAAACGCGAAGAGACAGAGAGGGAGATAGAGAGGGCCGTATAGGTAAAGAACCAGCCCCGCGAAATTATTCAAGACGGATCGATACTGAGCGCTGCCGGTTGACGCGCAACTGAATTCAAGTATCTATACGAATGTATTTTCCATGTGCACGCGAAAATCCAGGGACGTGACGTTTTACGATCGCTCGGCCGCGATAAGGGTTGCGCGTAATGTATCGTCGATTAAATATATCGTCCCACCGGGTATTTTATGACGGACCGTCGAATTCGTTTGCTCTCTCTCGTATTCGCGGGGTAGAAACAGAGAGAGAGAGAAAAAAGGAACGGGGAAAGAGAGAAACTCACGGGGCTAGTGCATTGTGCGCCGCTCGCCCGTGCTTTCGCGATACACTGCGGGCGTGTTTTTTGCGATGGAAATATGAAATAATGACAAAGAGATGAGTCGGAGTTACTCTCCCTCTCTACCGCAGCCCCCGCTTTTACCAACGATAGGAAAAAATTTATGCGGTAGGCTTCTGATAGTTGGTCGGCCAACGTGGAAAAGTGTCCGTAGTGAATTGTCGATTGAACGCGCCGTCCGCTGGGTAAATTCTCCGCCGTGGATTCGATTCTACGATTTTGACATTCGAAATTTTTGGGATTTCGGGAATACGCGCGGCTGCTTTGACGATTATTTCGAAAGGCTTGCTCCCCTGCGACGTGTCTCACGATTCTTCGACGCTATGTTCAATCGAAGAATTCGAACGAGGAGAAATCGTTGGACGAAAAATTTATGTGCCACCTCCTCGCGATCAATAGATCACGGTAAAGGTTTCGCGACGTATCGTCCACTAAATATACAACGTTTTCTCTCCGCGATAATATTTCACGACGGACAGGGCGCGCGCCCGTGCATTTTCGAAACTCGAATCCTCCGGCACGCGCATCTGGCAAAGTTGACTGGTGCCAACGAAAAGAACGAATGAAAAACGAAGGGAAAATAAGGGAATCCGGTATTCTCGAAACGCGAGCGGAAGCAGCCGTTTTACTCGCGTGTGTTGAGAGTTGAGTCGCGATGAACGAGGGAAAAATCGAGAGAGAGGGAGAGATAGAGAAAAAGAGGAAGGAAGCGAAGAACCTACGGTGGCTCGGAAAGAGCGCGCGCAAAAATTCAAACTACCGCGTGCGGATCGATAGCTCGCGATGAACGATACGTCGTAGCTCATCGACGATTAAATATGTCCTCCCTCCCGTCTCTCATGGTGTTCCGCCGCCGTTGGACGAGGGATCGTGCGCGTGCATTCTAAAGTCAGGGATTAAGCGGAAAAAGAAGGTAGACCCAGCGAAAAGTACGAGGGAGAGAGAAAAAAAAGTTCGTGGCCCTGCGCGCGTTCCCTACGCTCTACAATAAGCTCAGGCAATCGACAGAGAAGTTAGCACGAGATACTCGTAGCAGGATGATCAGCCTGTCGATAATTTGTGATATTCTCGGTACCGAATAGTAGGACTCGTAATTGGAGAATTAATCGTGGACGATCTCCGCGCGGTGAGACCGAGATCGGAATTTTTCCAGGCGGAAAATATGAAATGGAGCGAAAAGAGCGAAGGAGGACGCGAAGAATTCATGCGAGCCAATCTCTTAGGGGCACGCGAAAATTCAAGACGTGACTATCCACGATCGATGCACTCGAGACTGATATTCCGTGACGTATCGTCGATCCCTCGCGATATTTTATGACGTTCGCGGCATGTAGCTCCTACAGCTCGAGGATCTTCCGCTTTCTCGCCGTGAAAGTAGGAAGGGCGAACATTTCGTAGAATCCTCGTGGATACATCGTTTCGCGAATTTCCTTCTCCCTTAAATGAAAAGCCCCGCCGATCCGTAATTTTGTTTTTACGATGTACGAAGAATCGACGGTGGAGCGTCGTGAAATTGATTCGAGATTCGCGTCGCGGGTAGAGCTCGCATATGGCCGAATGAAGCGAGTGTTTCGGGGCCCAATTGGTTCGTCGTGACGCCGGGAATTTAATATATTTATAAATCGATCTATCGGCGCAGACTAATTGCCCGATTGAATTTTGTTAATTCGAAGTTGCACTCAGTTCGGTCTATGTTTGTCCCTGGAATAATTCAGAAACCCGATGGAGGCATTCTGCGCGGATGAAGATTTCTCGCGGTGCGACGCGCGGGGGCTTACATAATGTACGGCCGATGAAGTAAATCATCAAATAGGCATGTGGACAGAATCGGATAGCAAAGTTAATTAACAAACGGCGACGCCTCAAATGCACAATCCGTGTAATATTTGGCTTGCCCGGCGTGCCGCGCGCCTCTTGGGAGCTTGATTTTGCGGCGGACGCGATATCTGTTTCCTCCATCGGGTGCACATCGAGTTCGAAAAATACGATTTACTTTCCTGTTATTATCGAGCGGGACTGCGGAGGTTATCAAGTTACTGGACTTACTTTAAAAATAGCCTGTAGAGTACGGCGCTGAAGGTCTGTGAAAACCAGGCGCGGTTTCTTGGGGGCGGGCTGTTGGTGTTCTGCCTGATTCGCCATCTCGTCTTTCCTCTTGCATGCTGAAATTAATATCCTTCATAGAATCCTCGTATATTTTGCTGTACCACCGCACAGGGGTGGTAGAACAGGAGTAGAGCGAGGAGGGGTAGAATCCGTACGAGTGGCCCGAAAATCGAATTGAATTGTCGTGGACGGTGACGAGGAGAGAAAAAAAAGACGAAGTGGGAAGAGGGAAGCGAAAGATTTCAACGAGAAAGGGGGAGAGTGGACGCGAAGAGAGACGGGTAGAGCGAGAAAAAAATATGCGGTACAAACGATTCGCGGTGGAGAAAAATTTAGGAAAGTATAATGCATCGCGCGGAGCCACCGAACTTTTAATTATTTTAATAATTCGCGGCGTGTTGCGGCATCAAACGCTCTCCAACCCTTTTGTCTCACCCCCTTTACCCCCATCGTCCTCCCTGTGCGATGTGGCAACGGGGTAGGGGAAAAAAAAAAAAATTTGTTTTTCCCGATAGTTCGGCCGACGCGAAGTATGCGAGAGATTGTAAGCTGTTTATCGACGATTCTAGGGCATGCAAATTAAAAGGCCGTGTGTAAAATGGAAATTAAAAAATTGCCTCGTCCCGTGAGAGGAGGATGGGGGCGCACAACAGTTATGCTTTTTTTCGGATACCGTAGTGACGCGAGAAATTTCGTCGAGAACGAAACGATTAATGAAAAATCCAATTTCGCAGTAAAACTCGGATGAAAAAAAAAAGAGAATTCCGAAGATGATACTCGACAAGAACGATCGCTGGGGCACGGGGATTTTAAAGGGGGCGAGCGTTTCGCTCATAATAATCTGTTCGTACTTACTTGCGCGTTGTGGAATCTGTGCAGCTGAAAGCAGAAAAAGAGAGACGAATGTTAATCAGTGGGAAGTGGATAAGTGGAAGCCACGGGAGAACGGTGCACGGGTACTCGCCCGTGCCGTTCTCGGCCGTTAGCCAATCAAAATGAGTGTAGTCGATATATAATAATGGAGAATACAGACAGAAGACATTAACTGGGTAAATAGAGTATGATGTATATATAAGGTATAATATGTAATACTTAACATGTACACAAGTCATTATAATATATAATAATAGAAAAGGAATCTGAAGTTGCATACACGGAAGGTCCCAAAAACTTAGAAACTACTTGCTTTGGTAAACATGTCACTAATGGGGCACTATCAAACTGGGGTTCAATGGGCATTAAAGGGCTGAGGGGCGGGTTTTGGGGGTTTTGAGACAGAGGTGGCGGGGGCAGGCCCAAAGGGTCGCAAGTGTTTACGATGCAACGCATTGGTGTGTTCGTTCTGGATGCATACCAACAACAGGGGGAGGGTAAGCGACTAGTTTTTACGGCTAGGTATCTCAACACAGCGTTCTGTCTGACTGGAGAGAGAGCTGGTTTAGTAGTGGTGGTCTACGAGTGTCTCTTTGGTAAAAGATGGTATTATGTTTCAGTTTTCTTATGCGAGTTTTATGCGTGTGTTTCGTGCGTGTAGAATCTGAGGCAACGTGTTCGGCTCCATTTATTCATTAACCTCGATCGACTTAATTAATCGTCCAAATCGGGGAACGTGCGCTGACAAAATTTTGCGCACGCGCGTCACCTCTCGCGCTAGACCAGAGCTGCTAAAACATTGGCGTGGACACGCGCGCGCACACGCACCGGGGCTGAATGTATTCGACGAGTAAAAGCGCAGGTAGCTCGAATCCGACTGTCAATGATTATTCTGTAATAACCCCTTCGGGCTCCTGGAAGCGATCGTTGTTTTCGATTTAATAGTTCGGGGGCACGGATGGACGGTGCTTTGAAATAATCATCGCTACGTCCAGCACAGTGCTCTGCTACCCTTCTCTTCCGATTTATATCACTCGTGAGCGAATTCGATTTCGTTTCGGTCCACTGTCGTCCTTTCTCTCCACCCTACGTTAAAAGTTTCACAAAATCCCCACAGCCAACACCCGCGAGATGAAGAGAGAGAGAGAGAGAGAGAGAGAGAGGGAGAAGAGAGAGAAGGAGAGAGAGAGATGGCAAGAAAAAGAGACAGATCATTCCACCCTTAATCTATTCTCTCTTTCCCGTAGCACGCCGTTTCCTCCTGCGGGGATCTTTTAATTCTCGAGACTTGGACGACGCGTCTGCCCAGGGCGCGTATTCTCGCCACGTCCGTTGGCTCGTGGGAAAATGGGAATGCCAGAACGGCCGGTTGGGCTCTCGCATGTCGCGCGACGACGTTCGGCAGGGGTAAAGGTCGCGCGTGCAGGTTCGCCGATGGTGGTGAGTGCCTCGGAAGATCCAGAGGGAGAGAGGTTTGGTACGCATCCCGGTGAAAAAGCAAGAGGTCGAGAAATGATGAACGGTAAGGGAGGAGGGTAGCGGAGAAAAAGAATGGAGAGAGAAGAAGAGAGAGAGAGAGAGAGAGAGAGAGAGAGCGAGAGAAAACGCGAAAGGCAATCGTATGCCATTAGCAATCGGCCGATAACGAATGAAAGGAACGGTGGAAAAAATGGCACGAGAAATGGAGGCTAGCCAGGCGAGCGGGCAGAGAACTAGAAGAGGACGCGCTCGAGGCGGGCGCTAGTGGTGGTGGGTGGACGGATGGTCTCCGTCGAGCGAGTATGACGAGGGACGACGAGAACGAAAGGGGCGGTGGGGCTGGCGGCGAGCGGTGGAGGTGGAGGCGATTCGAGGAAAAGCGGGCTGACGGTGGGCGAGAAGGTATACCGAGGGAGAAGGGAAAAGAGGAGGTCGCGCAGATGGGACGAGATGAAAAATTGACGCGCTCGTTATTGCCGCGGTGCTTTGGTAACGAGTAACGAAAGTGCATCGGGGGAAAGAATCGACGCTACGGCTCGCGAAATCTCGGCGAAGAGGTGCGCGAGCGTGCTCGCGCGCTCGCGCTACCCCTTTGACGATTGCTCGTTTCGAGAATTTTTTGCAATTTTTTCCACCCCCCCGTTTTATTTCCTCTCTCCTATAGGCGCACGGAAAAAAATGGAAATCGAATGGAGCGCGGCACGAGAATCTCCTCTAATCCGATAATTGTCGTTTTCGAAGCTTAACTCGTACACGGGATCCTTTTAGTTTCTTTATTTATTCTCTAGCAGGAAATCGAACGACGCAGGTTGAACTGTCTTCCACGGCGCGCGGGCGCGCGTGCGCGAAACCGATACTTATTTGCCGTATACTATATACGCTCTTTGCAAGCGTCGTGTTACATGCGCGAGCGAGATACTGGAAAGAGAAGAACAGAGAGGTGGAGAGAAACGAAGAGAGAGAGGGAGAGAGAGAGAGAGAGACATGCGGACGTTACGTCGCGGACGCAACAAAAGCGGAAGTGACGGGGCGCGGACGGGTGGTAAGTGGGACTGAGGGGGTGGTGGAGGCGCTTTGTGCGGGACTTGGCGCGCGCTCGCTCGCATAGAACGGGACGAGAGTGGAAGGAGGTGGAGGAGGAGGAGATGGTCTGAGCGTCGTCGGGTCAAAAGGTTACGCAGCGCGGGGAATGCGCTTTGAAGGGCCGCTTCCTCCTTGTCTCTGAGCCTTCGGCGAACGACGTATCTCTGTTCCCCGATTTAGCCTATAGCCCGGACTCCGACGTCGTGGCGGGTTAATGGCAATTGGCTAAGACTTCGCTTAGGCGGCAGAGCGTAGGTACGCGTGGCGTTGAGGAGCCGTCGATAATTTTCGCGTACGCGTCAGGCACCGTCGATCGACTCGCGAAATTCACCCATGGTCTCGTGAAACTTTGCATCCCGCGGGAGTGACGTCCTCGCGTGGGATACTTTATCGAGAGGAGATTTGCATTTCATAACGTTCCGCTTCGTGGCAAGAAAAGAGTGAAACAATCGAATCGATCGTAATATACGGAAGCGGCGTGCGGAGGAAGGACGAAAGAGCGAAATAGCGCAGAATTGCTCCTACGATTTCTTAAGAGACGAAATCAATATTTTCGTTTAATTGAGATCGAGGGAGCGGTTCTCGCGAGCCTCGCGCACTTCGTGCTTCGATTTCAAGGGACTTCCTACGGACGCGGAGAGAAGAAGAGAGTGAGAGAAGGCGCACTAGAAACGAAATTGAGCGCAACCGACGGCGCCTCGATGATTCTCTTGCGCCAAGCAACGTGATCACGATATCCGCGTGACATTTAATTAAATTCCATTTCGAAGAATGTCTCGCGAGAGGTCCTCTCGTCGGGCATCGGTGTACGGAGAATTGCGCGTGGCTTTAAAGGGCGTCGTCGACGAAGATGGATTAACGAAAAACCGTATGAAATTTCGTTCTAGCGCGATTATTCCCCTCGTTGCTTTCTCCTTTCTCCTTTTTAATATCGAGACGAAGAAAAAATCGCGCGCTCCCTTCGAGATGCGAGTCGGACGAGGAGCCGAGAGAATAACGCCACCGGGAGGCCGGATATATAAAGGCGGATTGAAACGTTTACCGTGGGCCGGCTGGAGGCGGCGGGGGTGGAGACACTCGAGCGATATTATCTCGAGGAACGGTAAATACAGTGGCGGGGCTCTCGTAACTCTCAGAAACTGGTCGGGCCTGCCCCCACGGCCTCCATCTCACCCCTTCACCGCGGCATAATCAAAATCGAGTTTGTCACGAGGTCAGGCCGGCCTCCGGCGCGTCGCGACGCTGCGAGGGTGCGCGCGTACACGCTGTCCTCTGTCACCAGCCACTGTTTGGAATAACTCAAGAATGATTGCGATACACCACCACCGGGGCCGAGGAACCCGGCTGGCGTCACGTGGCCCCAATAGCCTTCCGATATATAATAAAATGGCCCGACACGAAGAGGGAACACGCGCGTGGCACTCGGGTACGCGTATGTGCACGAGTACTGGACCAGGCACCCGCCTCTCTCCCTTCACTTGCCTCTTGCTTCTCCTCCTTCTCTCTCTCCTCGAGGACTTTTGCTGCAAGGGATGACCCTTCGCGTGGAGAGACTACCGCGATAGGCTCTCTACTCTCCTTCCGAAAGTTCCTCCTACGCGCCACTCTCGATCGAGTCCAACCTCCCCCTTTCTTTTCGGAGTCTCTTCGATTCTCTCTCCTTTCTTCCTTTTCAGCCCCTCCTCTCTCTAGCGCGGGTCTCGCTTCGCGGAGATTTATGGAGGTGATTCGATTTTATTGCTTATTGCCCGAACCCGCCGCCGATATTCGCGGTATTCCCCATTCCGTTGCGGAATCTCCGCGCCTCCCTTTCCTTGACGGCTAGGGAGGTTCCTTCGCCAGTGGTTCCTACGCGTTTTCGATATCTTTTATTTCCTTTTGCCCTCCGTGCCTCTCTATTGTTTTCTTCCGCGTAAATGGCGAGAAACCTGCGCTAATTGACCTCCAACGAGAGAGAGAGAGAGGCTGCTCGTTAATTAATCGTTAGAGAATCTCGCGCGTATCGCCATTCGATATCTCGATATTTCGCGCATCTCTCGCGCTATTCGCGAAGAATCGGCAACGCGCGCGACTCGTTAATTGGCGCGCATTGTGCATGGAGATTGCGCGGATAATGCGTGGAATTAGCCACCGAGTCGTGATCAACGCTCGACGATGATTTCACGAGTGACAAATAATTTCTCGGGAGATCGTTAACATCGAGAGGATCGCGTTCTTCGTGAGGATCGACAATTTTTAGAAGGAACTTCGCGAGGCTGGACTTTGGCAAATTTCACGGAAATTCTTGGACAGAATTTACAAGCAGAAGCTCGTCGATGAAGATTTTAAAAGATTATCGAGTGATTCGGTATTTTCGGATGGGAGCGATCGACTCGTTACGTAAGACGGGGAATAATCGCGCTGGCTTCGAAGTTCTCAACGGTGCGCGATTAATTGGGGAATCGTTATCGTAATCAGGAACCACTGGGTAACGAAGTTCGCGGTGAAAATCGTTCCAGCGAGAGAATTATCGAAGAGTGGCAGTTTTTAGGCTACATTTTTCTCCTTCTTTTCTTTTGCTCGCCGTATTAGGATCATGCGTCGCGCTGTGAAATGTCATCGCATCGAAAAGCGCGAGTAACGAGCGTCGCGGTGCCGGTACGTAACGTGGCGCTCGATTGTTTGACGTTGGAACGAATACGAATGGCGGCGGGGGTTAAAGGACGACAGGCATCGGAAGAGCGTAATCAAATTAGCGAATTCACTTTGAGTGCCCGCTTCAAGTATGGCGGCTGACTTGAGAGAATTCGCGGCGGTGTCTGGCGAAAAGCGGCGTTGCTGGTGCAGCTGGTTGAAAACTCTCTCTCTCTTTCTCGTTCTCTCCCCCTTTCTGTTACTGTTCGTTTCACCATCGCTCGCCACCCCTCTTTCTCTTCTCACCATTCTCACCCTTCCAGCTTTCTCACGGTACCGCGCCTCCGTTTCCGGCACGCTTGAAATTTCTCCCTCACTTTCTCTTTTCCCCTCACACCCCCTCCTCCCACCGCTCTCCTCTTTCAACCCCACGCGCGGCTTAAATCCCAACCCTCCGCTCGCGTACACGACCCAACAACCGAGAGTTTGCTCATCTCGACATAACTCCATCAAGTAGTTGTTCGACGCTCTGGCGAACCGATTCCCCATCCTATTCTACAAATTAAATGTGAGAGACTACCGTACCAACTTCTATGGGGCGAACTCCACCTGGTTATCGAGAAGAAAATAACGCGGACGCCTTTGACAAAGATTCGTTTTTTTTTTTATCGATGTAGTCGCGACTGCGTGGAAATGTCTCTCGGGAAAAAACGAAAACAGCCGAAACCAGACGTCGGAAGAGCGTCGGCAAGAATCTCGACGCTACGAAATGGGGTGGCCATCTTCCTTTCCATTTTCTTGCTCGCTCGCGCCCTCGCTCGCTCTCTCGTGTGTCACGACACATCCGCGCGCTCAACAAAGGTGGAAATTCTCCTTGGAGGCAGTGCGGCGTGCCGTCCGCACACATCGTCGTCGGCCCGTTTTGCAGCAAGGTGAAACGACACGAATGTGTGCGTGCGTGTAGCTTGATGTCAGTGTGCGCATTTGTGTGTCTCTACGACTTCTCTCGGACGGACTGCAGCACATTCATGCGTAGACTTACAAGGGGCTGACGGGGGTGGGTCGGACGGGGTATCGACTAAAGTACTGGCTTGGTTCCGTAACTGAATGACGAGGGTTGAAAAGGAGGCGGATCGAGGGTGGCGTGACGTGTAGGGCACAAGAGGTGGGAGAACAGGGCGCGAACACTACGGAAGGACCTTCGAATCAACATGTAACAAGGGTGCACCACCTCGAGGGATTTTTAATCGTTCTGGAAGCTTTTTCGCAGGTGCGTTGCGAAAAAAGTTGCCTTCGAAGTCAGGGATTGGTTTTAGACGCCGGAGAGGAAACGATCGTGCTTTTCGACGCGCATGAACATTCGAACCGAACGAATTCGCCTTGGGGGATTTTCTTTTGCCCGATAATGTACGTCTTCGTGTCGTGGTGTTTCCCTTGGGACAAGAGACGCGAGAGATTGAGAAAGGGTTTTGAGAACGGGAGCGTTTCGGACGTGTCGTCAGGACGACGAGGACGACGAGGACGACGACGATCACGAGGACGATGACGAAGACGTGCGCTCTTTTTCGTTGGCCAGGGTGGGCCGCGTGTCTCGTGGCCCGTCCTGCAAGTCGGCCTCGTTTCCATGCCGAGCGATGTAACAAACAAAGTTTCGTCGCTCGCCGCCACCGTCGTCCCATCCTCCTCTTTCACCTACCACTCTTCCTCCTCTCCAGGCCCTGCGCGGAATTGCTTTCCAGCAAGCGAACGAACGAGCGAGCGAGCGAGCGAGTGAAGGACGAAAGTCGCGCGGGGCCACCCCTTTTCCGTTTCTTGCCGCCCTTCTTCATTCGCCCCGAATTTCAATCCTTTCCTACCCTCTATTGGCCCTAGTGCGCCGTTCTATTTTATTTATCTTATTAATTATACACGCATCTTGTTTAATTTGTTTTCTTTCTTCTCTAACTCTCTTCCGCAGAAATTTCTCTAAATGCGACGAATTAGATACAGTAATGCAACTTGGCCATGCAATAATTTAGTTCGACAACTATATAAATATATTTAATATAGATAGAGGATAGATGTGAATTGATAATAGCCCGGTGGCGTTTTATTGAGAAATTGATCTCTCGATTAAATTCGACTGACCGACCGTATCGTCCCCCCTCTTTTTGCTTCAATCTCTCTTTCCCTTTTTCTCATTTCCTCCCTCTCCTTCTCTCTTCCACTTGCTCTCTCGCGAGCCACGCATTTATCTTAATTTTTCCGTTCTATCGCTTCTCCTCAGCTTCCTCCACCGCACATCGAATCTACTCACGATCATTCTCGCTCGATTAAAAATCGATTTTAACCTCCGCATCCTTATTCTTTCCCTTTGTATCCCCCCTCTCTCTCTCTCTCTCTCTCTATCTATCTATCTGTCTATCTATCTATCTATCTATCTCTTTCTCCATCTCCATCTCTCTTCCTTTTCTCTTCTCCGCTCCGGTGTAATAGAATCCCCTTTGTTAAGAACGTTTGTCGTGTGTGCGGCCGTCCTAGACAAAGGGTGTTTCGGTGATTCTCTTTGCCGATGTATTTCAGTCACGGGGCGAGTAATGGAGCATCTTTTCTGGTAATGGACCGCGCGCGCTCCCACGCTGCCCGACTTGATTTGTCGCGGCAGAGCGAGCCTGCTATTAGATCCGAGATTCGAGATATTGACTTTCCGGCGCAAAAGGGGAAAGCAGCCGTTTGTCATTGCGATCGCGGGCGCGCCAGAAAAGATGCTCGTAATCCTTGCACCCTGAGCTACGACTTTTGCTTTTGCACTTATCGATTGTCATTGACGCGATTTTGATGTCGGGATCGATCGTGATCTTGGAGCAAGAGTTTTTGTCGACTGTGCTGAGATGACGTGACGGCAGCGAGTGGCACGAGGAATCCGAGCTCGTGGAAATGGGACATATATTTGACTGAAACATGCCGTCTGCATATTGACTTTTTCTCTCTCTTTGTATTTTTTTAGCGACGCTAAAAAACCAACCATGAAAATCCAACGAGCTCCGATCTTCGATTTGGCAGCGGCGAATTGCCGTGATTCTCACGACGACAGGCTATCATCTGCGACAACGGGAATAAAACGATCGACCGGTAATCGTGAATTAATCTCATCTCGATGAACCGTAAAATTCAACAGCCCGGAATGCAGAGATCGATCTTTCAAGAAACAATTCTTCACCGTGAATCTCCGGGTCGAGTAATATTCGCTACGAGGAAGCTTAGATTTCCATAATCGACGTTCAAGCGTCCAAATTTCGGCCACTCTCTCGACGAGGATCGACCCATTTATTTCTTTTTTTTTTCTTCCGGCGCGCAAGCGAGGAGGATCGTTGCGCTTCTGCGCGAGGTGAAAGGAAGAAGAGAGAAAAAAAAATAGAAAGGAGGAGAAGAAAGAGGCACGCCGTCCCTCAAGCCTGCCGCTGGTGCGGCACCCAGCAGAGGGGTAGGTCGTATTCTGGAGTGGTGGATAAAAGAGGGTGGCTCTGACATCATAAGCGAGCACACGAGACGTATACTCTGCTCCCCATCGAGGGAGCGCTCGCTCTACGAGCTTTACACGAGCTAACACGCTCGTCGGACTCGCCGCGTTGAGTGGAGTTTTCGCGGCTGGATGAAAAAAGAAGAGAAGAAAAAAAATGGAGAGTCGTGGGAGGGAGAGGGAGAGCGAGAAAAAGAGAAAGTTTCGGTCGAGACCGAAGTTTTTGGAACGGGGGATGATAGTGGCGTTGGAATGTAGCGCGCGAATCGTGAAAGCTGGATGTATATTTGTTTTTTTTTGTTTTTTTTTACAGTACTTCCCCCTCTTTGTTCCACGAAGGACTGTATAATTAATCGGATCGTATGCCGCTTCTCACATTTGGTTTCGAATTTAGAGTGTGGCTACTTGGTAGTGACGCAACGGTAGTATAAGAATAACGTACGAGAGTACCTCGAGCGCAAGATCCCAATGACGATTTGGACGACCTCTGAGTACGACTTTAATGCGCTTCTCTTTCTCGTTGCTCATCTGGCAACGCTCGTGGTCGATCGTTTTTATTCCTACGACGTAGATCCTACGTCGATGATAGCCAGGCGCGTGATCGTAATTCGTAAGGTTCCGTTCATGGTGTGATTATCAGCGTGGTCCTGTTAGTCGTTGAATTCTTCGAAGATTCTCCTTACAGAGGATTCTCGCGACGCAATGAAATGCATCGCGAGCGGTCTCGCGTGCAATCATAACGCGACACATCCCCACGATGCATTTCCACCCCGAATGACACCCCGTCGCGCATTTGCACGCTGATAATCACGACACCGGCATGCACCTCACGTGACCATAGAGGCATAATAAATTGGCTGATCGAGAAGCGCGAACGCAAGGAGAGAGAATCGAAGAGAGAGAGAGCCGCGCGAGGCTAGACACCGTCGAGTCATCCTCCATTTTGATTGCAATTGGGTCAAGGTCGAGGCCTTTTAGCGCCCACGAGATCGATTCCATCGGGCCTCTGTGCATTGCGCGCTTGCCGTCCATTTCGAAGCGTCCTCTCCTCTGGCACAGCTGGTTTTCGAACAATTTATTACTTTACATACCCTTGGTATACGCGAGCGACGATCTACTATCGAATTGAACAGGAAATTCGCTCGTCCGAGACGAGGCCCTGGTTCGAGGACTCGCGGTGTGCTCTCATCTCATCGAAGCGTCGAAGGGCCGCGATCACTTCGGCATTCGATCGAAGAGGACGATCGAAACGATACGACAAACGAGGCCCCGGCCTCTCTCCTCTTTGGCTTCGATCGTAAAATTCTTTTCTTTTTTATCTCTCTCTCTCTCTCTCTCTCTCTCTCTCTCTCTCTCTCTCTCTCTCTCTCTCCCCCTCTCGGTTCGCACCCTCAACATGCCCCAGAGTCGAGAGTATCGCCGTTGCAGTTTCCTCCTTCCTTTTCTCCACTCCTCTCTCAATTTCTCTCCCCTTCTCTCCTTTCACTCTCCTCGTTTCGATCTCTCTTCTCGCTTTTCCATTAACTTCGAACTGTCGTCACGTTTCTCCCCCCTTACCATCCCTCTTTCCCTCGATCCTTCTACCCTCTTCACCCCCTTACACTCTCCGTCCCTCTTGCTTTCTCTCACTACCCCTCCTCTCTCCCCGTCCGCTCCTTTTCACCCCTTTCCCTCTTCCACCGACCCTGTTCCTCTCTCTCTCTCTTTTCTCTCTATCTCTACATCCTCTCTCTTTACACATTTTATTTCTGCGACAGTACCGACTCTCGCGAGCGGCTTCTCAATAAAATGCCTCCGTACGTGTCACTTGTCAGGCCTTTGTAACTTTCTCGTTTCCCTCTGTGGTTACTGTGATTGCACGTTGTCGTTGTTGTTGTTGTTATTATTGTTGTGCTTGATGATGATATGTGACTGTTGAATGGGAGAGATGTTGTTTCTGTGCAATGTTGGTTGGTCACGTTCGTGTTCTGTACGTGTTGTCTACTCGGTTGATTGTTGGTTTCTACTGTGGCATGTCTGTTTGTTCTGTATGCATCGCGTATCGTTTATCTCCTTCAATCTAAAGGCTTACGTTTATAGAAGCAGCAGCAAAGATACAGTATATATATATATGTATATATAATAGATATATATGTAGGCGAGTGGGTATATAGAGGCGATATAATATGTACGTATATAATATTCATACGGTTCATACAGGTACAGCGAGCGTGCATGGATTGTTGTTGAATCTTTCTCTCATTCCGTATGTATATACTCTCTATTTCTCTTTCTGTTCCGTTGGCGCTTGCCTTCTCGAGCTGTGTAGTTCTGTCGCGTGTCTCTCTGGGTGTTCTCTGTGTGTGTGTCCGTGTGCGAAGCCAAAAAAAGGTAAAAGAAAAGCAAGAGCATTAATGCGCGCAGTCCGCGCTTCTGACATTATTTTTATCCTCGTGGATGGGCGCGCGCGCGGAATCGAGACATTCGCCAGGACGCTGGTCAAGGGCAACTCAAGATAGATCCACGAAGCACGATCTCGTAACAGAAATGCACTGTAGATCGTGCGAACTACTTGTCACCGAACAGAAGGCACCATCAACGAGAGCCAAAAATATTTCTCGAGAAACAAACCCCAAGCGAGAATAAATCACCTGTTAATTTTCACGCTGATTCTGGGGCGTTGCGTCTTAAAAATAGAGAAAGTTTCGCGCGCGGTTGATCCGTGAAGCGGGACTTAAATCGTCCCGGCTGTTGGGAACGGTCGTTGGACACGATCGATCGATTAAATCGATCGTCGAACATCGAACGTGTTTTCTCTCTCTCTCTCCTTCTTCACCGTCGTCTCGACTGGCGAAAGGAGGGCGCGCGACCGCGAGGATGCCAAGGAACTCGCGTCGCGACGTGCCGAACGAAGATGTCCTTGCGACCGAGGCCTGCAATCGCAGGACATCCGTACCTTCGGGCACGAGCGAGCACGAGGTCCTTGGCGCCCCTTTTAGCTCGGACGAGGAAAAAGTGCGACGTTTCAACGTAGGATCGTCGCCACGACGACGCAGCGTACGTCTGCGTCCACGCTTGGACGATCCTCGCTTAGGCGTAAAAATGAAAAGATCGCTCGTTAAAGAGTTTCTAGGGTTTTATTTGTTCGTCGATTCGATCGTGTCCTGCGTCCTGTAATATAATACTTGTCCGGAGAAAGAATAATCGGCGAACTGGTGAACTGGAAAAAGTGATCCGTGACGAATGTCTCAGGCGCCGAGCGTCGCGACGCTCGCAACTTCACGCTCGTCTCCCTCTCGATAACAAACTCCCCCCCCCCCTCCAACCCTCGCGCTCGTTCCAGCCGATAATCGAGTCAACTCGTGCGAGTCTCTCTCCTCTCGTCGTCTCCCGGTCGGACGGGACCTTCCTGGAAGCGAGCGGACGAAACGTGCGGCTGACAAGGGACCTTCGTCCTTCGATCGTTTAATGGCGTCAAAATTTTAGAAAGCACCGTGACATTGCGAAGGGCGGCAAAGGGCCTCAAAGGACTACTCGCGTACGAGCTTTGCCCACGCGCCTCAAATCAAATTTCCCGCGCGTCGACGCGCGGTTACTTGTTTTCCTACCCCTACGAGGGCACGGGCTCCCCGATCGTTCGCGCCTCGTTCGGACTTTGAGTGACGCGTACGCGTGATGGTATCCTTTCGACCCTTCTCTCCACATTTTACTATCCTTCCGAGAAGAGCACGTCGGTTCTCGATTTATCGATTCGCGATTAATAATAATAATAGGGTCGCGTGCCGCCTCGCCGATCGATAACACCGCACGCGAGACCGCGCGGCAGGACTCGTCCGAGATGCGAAGAAATGAACAAGGAAACTGAAGGGGCTCGAGTGCGATCGAAACGCGGAAACTAAGAAGTAGTAGAGGAGCCGTGGAAAACCGACGATGGAAAATTAGCGACGGAAGAGAGAACGCGTGGAAAGAGAACTCAACGAAAGTAAGAAAATCGGAGTTAAGGGAAATGGAGGGAAGAACGAGAAGAAGCTTTCGTTACCTAAATACCTCTCGGGTCTCCACCGTGTGTTTGTGTCTCTATGCGTGTCCTGTGTCCTCGGTGGGATGAGCATGTGTGTTCTGTGTATTTCGCCAGCCACGGATCAATCAACTTAACACAGCTAAAGTAACTTCGGCGGTATATGCTCGCGGTGAATGTTGTACACAGAGATATACAAAATCAGTGAACGAAGTCGATCCGATCGATCCATCCATCGGTACAGCAAATCGAAACCAATCGGCGGAGAGGGTGATTAGCTCAAACAAGGGGGTGGGGGTGGGGGTGGTGAGGTACCAAAGGGTTGGCAGAGGGTAACCGTGGGGACGAACGAAAACTGAGATATATATAATATATATATGTATGTACGTATGCAAAGGCAAGTGTGTTCGAAACGTTCATCGGCAAAGTATACAAGATATACATAATATAGATAGATGGGTAACGGTTTATGTATATGTATGTATATGTCCAGGGCATATATATGCATATACATGGATTTTTCTTTTTTCTCTTGTTCTTGTTATTTATTTTTATTTTTTTTTTGGTTTTGTTTTTTTCTTCTTCTTTTGGAAGACAAAGTCAAATGGTACTCATCGTGTACGTCTCGATCCATTACAACAATATTAATGTCATATATAATGTCAATCTGGTTAATTAACATGTGTGGTTATCATAGGTGGAATTATTACGAAACACCGAAACTGAGAGACTCACAAGCAGGAAGAGGAGGGTGTTTTCCTTCGTTTAGAGTTGACCGATCTCACGTTAACATTGCGCATCTGGTAGTCTGCAATGCAAAACACATTTTGGTAGGGTCAGGACGGACGACGGCCTTTCGCGGTCGACGTGAAACGAAAGGTGGCTCGTTTGCGTTTCTTTTTTCATTACTCTTTACTTTTAATGGATACACTTTTTTTCACATTACTTCTTCGACCTCTCATTTACTCTTTCTCTATTATTATTACTTTTTTTTGGTTCAATCCTCGATCATTATCATCCTCGTCTCAATCGCCTACAGGATCCCGCGAATTCGTCGTCACGCGTTCGCTTCGTTCTCATCTCTCTAAATTGTTTCTTTACTGCTTTTTTTTTTTTTAATTTATTTTTTAAACGATCTATCCGTACTCTATATGCGTCTACCTCTATGTCTCCTCTCTACAGCTCTCTCTTTCTCTCCGTCTCTTAGTGGGGTGGTGGTGCGCGCCCTCCCCCCTGATGGAAAAAATCGCCGAATTATGTAATACGTCGACGAGACACCCCCGTCGCAAGCCGTCCTCTGTACTTTCGTTCGTTCCTGGTACACCGACGAAGGACTACCTCGTTTCGGGGTGTGAGAGTTGGTGATGGTCGGTGGTAATGGGTGGTGGTGGGCTGGGACCGTGGACCACGTCGCCCATCGAACGTGAGACAACACCACACGGAGGGCGGGCAAGAGAACAGTTTACTTTGTTCTTCCGCGAATTTGTTTCATGTGCTCGAATCTTCGAGGCGAGAAGTCCGATCGATCCGGGAAAACAAGAGAGGTTTGGGCTGTACTTGCGATGAAATTTTCTCCATGGATTTTTCCAATTGATTCTTCTCATCCGACCGTTTACTTCCGTTCGCCATTCGCATTCTCTTTTACGCAAAACGTTTCGTTGGGGCTGAAACTGCAACGGGTAATCGCGTGTGGCTAATCGTCAGGGAGAAAATTACGAGGCCGACGTGACACATCCGCGTAGCGTTTTTCCGCGGAAAGAATGAAAAACGCGAGTGAAAAGCTTTTCCACGGTAGGACACCGGTGAAATGCGCACGAAACGATGGGTTTTCGCGCGAGAGTGCGATTGGCGAACGTGATCGTTCTCGGACCTTCGAACCGAATCGAAAGGTACAAAGTGGTCGGACATTGGGACTCGCTGGAAACCGGAGATCGTTCGGAAATCTTTCGATCGAGACACGAACGCGCGACCTGATGGGAGGCGTGATGGGGGGTGGCTCGGGGGTGGTTGGAGTTTTGAAGGGGTTGGTGAGTATTCGCCTGAGAGAACGAGACAAGAAAAAGGGCGCGTCCGTCAGGCGAGATACCACGCGGACCAAGTAGTCCTTGGTGTGCCCTGTCGTTCTCTTACACGGGTGTGCCTACTACGGGTAGATTGTCCACTCTAAATTCGAAACTAAATTCGACGGGGCGAACCACACGCGAGTTCCTTCTCCTTTCGTTACTTCACTTTCTTTTTCCTCTTTTCCTTCGCTCTTTCGCGTCTTTCGCTTTTCTCTTTCTCAAACGTTTCTTCCTTTTTTTTTTACACTTTATTTCTCATGCGGTCGGACTCTCGGCTCGGTCCCGGACCGCGTTCTACCACCTTGGACGCTCTCCTCCGAGAAAAGTTTCTGTAGATTAATTTTAAAGATTGGATCGTTCGGGGATTTCTAATTGTAATGGGTGTTTTATTTTTTCTCGTGGGGAGTGCCCGAGGAAGCGCGAGTCCGTTCGAAAGCCGAAAAAATTGTGCGAGTAAGCGCTCTTGTTGGTAGCGAGCGACGACGCATCCTGACTATTCCTTCCCAGGATTCTCGATCGAGGTGCTCGCTCTAGGTCGAGGATTCCTTCGGGCTCCTCGAGGCGCTTTGCTAAATTTTTGCACGCCACAAAATCGGACAGGTGACTCGACCCGCGATCGTGCATTTCGAGAAGCGAATTAAAGGACTTTCAACGTAGCGCGCGACGTGCCTCGAGGACGCTCGACGTTGCGATCTGAAAAGAAAATTATTATTTCGTGTTGGAGGAAGCTGTCGCGCGACGACAAGATTCCTCCAGCATGCACATGAAAAATATTATAAACCAGCACAGATAGTAAGCTGAAAATTCATCGTGTCCGACGACGCGGTTCCTTCGCCGTATCTTCGACTGAAAACAAAAAGAAATGGAAGTCGAAGTCTCGAGAACGAAAGAGGGCTGGAAAGATTTGCTCCACGCCGGTGAGTCGCCTGGTCGCGAGATCTCGTAGGTGGCCCTTGCCAGGTCGCGAGGCTTTTGCGAAAGTGCGAAATGCGAAGAGTGATATACGCCGTTTAGCACTTTGTCGGCCGCGCTTTATCGCGATCGCTGGACGTCGAGAACACGCGAGATTTTCTACTGCTACGCCGCGAAACGCTCACGGCCTTCGCCAATTTGTCGCGGGGTTGAGGGGGTGCCTTAACGTGCATACTCGTTATTCGAAAACGGCTTAGCGTTCGCGCGAATATATTAAGAATATCGCGATCCTCCAATCGCCTGACAATCCGTCACGCGAGTCGCCTGGAACGTAATTGAGTTGGAAGGCAAAGTCACGGAAAAGAACCGAGGACGTATCGAAGATAATTTCAAATTTAAGATTAATCGTGGGATGCTTTTAACGAAGCCATCGCGGACTTACGTTAACGTGTACCTGGAAATCGTGGAGGGTGGATCACGCGAGCGGAAGAATCGTCGAACCGCACGTCATTTTGTTCCTCGTTCTCTTACGATCCCTTCTCTCGTACTTCGGGGCTCGTATAATTATGAGAGACGAGCGGCGAGTCGACCACGAAAAATGTTCCGCGTTACTTCTCGGAAGAACGCGCGCGCGCGTGTGAGAGGGATTATCCAATTGGCAATGATCGAAATTAGCGAACACGGGCAGGAAAGGAAAACTACGGGCAACGAACAATTCCCACAATTATTCCGCGCTAACGACGCTCCCACTATTCCTCAATTTCGAGCCCTCCCATCGGAATCCTCGATCGGAATATCCACGCGCTTCTCCAGAGAGGGCACGAGGTGGGAAGAGAAGAAGGGGGAGTGGGTTAAAATCGATCTCTCGTCTTCGGCGCGGCCGTCGGTGGCGGTGGAGCCGGAAAATGCATAAATACGAGGGAAGTGACATACAGACGGCTGCGAAACGTCATTATTACCGGCGGTCCCACCGACCTCTCGTCAGGAATTTCAGGGAACGAGGTACGTTATTGAATTCGATCGGCCGCAGAGTCGATTACCTTTGACGGAACCACCTGTTCCCGGAGGGTGGGAGGTCGAGGGTGGTCAGGGTGGAGGAACGTCTCGCTTTTTCTCTCTCTATCCGACCTCGTCGGCCCACCTTCCCCACACCCATCCCCTTTTACTCTTTTTTCCTTAGCGACGGCCGAATTCGTTTCATGGCTCGTATCCGGCGCATACGATATAAAGCGCCAAAGTGGTTGGCGCGGATAGGAAAGAGAGAAGGGTGAGGTGTACGGCGGGGCGAAAGGGGGAGTGGGATCAGGAGAAGGAGGTGCCGGAGGATGCGGAGGTAGAGGAGTGATGTAGGATGACCGGCGGAGGGGGTGGGTGCTGCTGGATCCAAGGGAGCCTTCTGACGAGAGGAGTGAAGGGTGAGAGAGGACACCGTCGAGGGGGTGGGATTTTAAAAGTAATTTTGACGTCGGAAAGAGTGCCGCTGCCGAAAGGGTTCCCGACGGATCGTTACGGGCCTTTGATCGCGAATTAAAAGCTTGAAGTCGACAGTTTCGCGATGCCACCTCTATCGCCCTGGTCACAAGCCACTCTCCTCTCTCTCTCTCTCTTTCTCTCTTTCTCTCTTTCAGTATCTCTCTCCATCCATTTCCATCCCTTTCCAACTACGAGCCCCTCCAGAGCAGCCCTCTGTCCCGGCATCGGCGTGTCCATCTGCCTATCTTTTCTCGTCCCTTTCTACCCACTTCCTCCTGCTTCTCCCTCCTCTATCCATCTCGCTCCCCGCCTCCTCTATATTGGTCTATATCTCCGCCTATATATCCACCTGGACGGTTCGTTAACCTGTCTGCAGCATTTATTGGCGCTGCCGATGTAAAAGGAGAGCTTACCAATAACATATTACTATTTCAATCCTAGTGGAGAGGTCGCGGATAAATCCTTTGCGTACCACGGGCTTTACGTCGTCCGGGCCGACAGCAAAATCGAGATGACCTGGGAGCAGCCGGTCCCGTTATGCTTCGCGCGACGGAATATTTTTACGCGCCCACCCCGCGCCGAGCGGTCCTCGAAGGGAATATCTTCGAATTTCACCAATCCGGCCTGCACGTCCTTTCGCCCTAACGATTTCTCCATAGGATCGGACTGTTGCGAAAATCGTTTTCCAGACCACCTCCTCCTCCCTCTACCATCATCGCGTTTGCCCTTTCCCGGAAAAATGTCGGATTCGTTGCTTTCGAATTCTCCACCCAATCGACAGAGACTTTCGAGATGGGCGACAGGCGGGATAGCAGAAAAAAGAAAATAAAACAAAAACGACAGCTTGTCCTCCACCCCCGGAAGACCGAAAAAGGGAAATGGAAGAAGAAAAAAATACGGAAACACCGTTTCGTCCACCCCTTCCTCCCGCTAGAATTCAGAGCGACCGTGTCGGAAACTGGCGTGAAAGGAATTCGCGGAGAGCCTCGTGCGTGGCGACCCCCTAGCCAGGCCAGTCCCCAGGAGAAAAAGGACGAGGACTAGAAAAAACAACGGGGGCTCGCAATAGCAGTTCATCCTGCGATATCCAGAGGAGACTTTGGCCGGCTCCGGTACGCATCCGCCGACTGGAGAGCCGTACGGACCTAGGATCGGCGAAGAGAGACATTTGAGCCGTCGCGTCGCGCGCGTTGGCGATACGAATAATACTACCCCCCTACCTACTGCTCGACGGGGTCCCGAGGCTTATAATAAATGTTTCGAGTGGACGCGAAGGGTCCAGGAGGTGGAGGAGTAGGGCGAGTCGGAAGATTGGCGGGACACGATGGCTCGGTAGGGTGGCGCACCGTGAGCGTAAGGGGTGCGTGGGGGTGGCGAACGTTTAGGTAGGATAGGTTCGATTTTGTCCAAATATGACGGTTCGATGTACAGTGGGCATACGGTGTTCGCCGAGTGGGCTAGCGCGGTGGGCAAGCGAGAGGGATGAGACGAGCAGGGTTGAAATAGGGGGGTGGTTGGCAGGAGGACAGCAGGGGGTGGCTGCTGGCGTGTAGGGGGTGGAAAGGGTAAGGGAGGCGAAAGCGCTCACGCGAGGAAGGAGGAGGCGGTGGAGAGGAGAGAGGGAGAGAGAGAGAGAGGAGGAGGCGGACGGATTCGAAGGCCGGGCTTTTCGGTCGAGAGTTTCGGCTCGAATATTGGAAAACGCCGAGTTGGAGTACAAGGGAGTCGGAGGCTCCGATATGCATATAAACACAATACCTTCCCATTTCTGGCCGAGCTACGCGCATACACGCGCGAGATGGACGGACGGACGGACGGATGGAAGAGCCGACAAGAGAGAGAGAGAGAGAGAGAGAGAGAGAGAGAGAGAGAGAGAGAGCGAGAGAGAGAAAGGAAGAAAAAGAGAGAGGGAGAGAGAGAAGGCCAGATCGAGAGAATGAGAAACGGAGAGTGAGAGAAAGGCATGGGGATTTGGAGGACGTGTGCGTGAGCGCGAGGCTGCGAGAGCGTGGTGGTACGTAAGTGCGGAACGCACACGAGGAATATGGATGGGGGATAGGAACGATCGGCGGAGGAGGCGGTGGTGGACGGCGGAGGCGACGGCATAGACGAAGCGACGCGGCGGTCCATATGGGCCGCGCGGAGTGCGCGCGTATGCCAGCTAGTCAGGATATTCGCCAACGTGTATATTTTATATTCGTCGGGGGTGGATGTAGGGGGGTGGCTGAGAGGAAGAGGATGCGGATGAGGATCGAGGAGAGTGAACCGACGAGCGAACGGACGGACGGACGGACGGACGGAGGGTGGACAGAGGGTGGCCGATGGAGAAGGATCAGATCCGCGGGTGAGGCTGTCGGGGGTGGTGGGGGTGGTCGGAAGGATGGAACATACTCGCCGCCTACGAACGGCCACCTCCTCCACCGACACCGGGCGAGGCTAATCCAAAACTCGAAAGCGGCGCGCGAGCTTTCGACGTCGCAAGCGTGGCGCGAGCGCAAGCTCTCGAAGCTTGCCGGAGACCGGATGCGTCCGCGGGGATTACGATGATTATTTTGCCTTTCGGCAATATTTTCTGATCGTCGCCGCCTCCGCCTGGATTTCAGATCACGCGGATTAGGTAGGCATCGGATCGCCCCCGCTCGATTCTCGTATTCCGTCCATCGAGACATTCCTCGTCCTTAATCGGAGGAACGCGATTTTCGCGCCTTCCGCCCGGATCAGATTCGTTTCAAACTCGCCGATCACGGGGAACATTCCGAGCATCGATTCGACGAATCTCAGTTATCGCAGATGGAAGAAGCAGGAGGAATTTATCGGCACCTGCTTCTTGCCCGGTCCCTCGTCGATCTCGTTAGGTGCCACAAGTGGAGAACGAAAGTAATGGCGAAAAGCCGATAATTAGTATTCCGTTGGCCGGAGAGGGTTTTGCTCGCTCATTTGGCGGGCGGGTGGCCGCGTAGAAATGCTCGTCGAATCAACGTCAATGCGAGCGCGCTCTTCGACGTCGCTCGGTAAAGATTTGCCTGTAAATCTCCTCCGTGGAGTCTTGCCCGTTAACGCATTCTGCATTTTCGCGATTTCGAGAGTCGGCGAGCGTGTTGCTGCGAGTGAATAAGCGATCGGAACGACCGAGGGTGGTGGCCCGCGGGTGGAAATAAACCGTGTGGCGTGAAAATCCGTGGCGCATCCGTTAATCCGTGGAAACTATTAATGGGGCCACGCCGCGGTCCCCGATGTGCATTAATAATTTATAATTCGAGAGGCGAGAAAAACGAGGAGAAAACCTACGCTCCCACTCTGTCGCTCTCCGCGCTGCCCTCTTGTCACCCTCCTTTCTCATACTCACCCTTTCTCACCCTCTCTCACCCTCGGTATTCTCCCGTCTCTCTATTTTTCTCCACCACCTCGTCGACCCTCCCTCGACGGCGGCGGTGCCGTGAGGTGACGAGAAGAGAAGGGCGGGCTAACTGGCATCGCCAGGATTGATGAGCGTCTAATTATGCGAATAAAAATATGGTCGCCACGGAGACGTGGCAAACAGGTGCGCGATTCTCTCTCTCTCCGTGAAAGAGAACGCGCACGCTCGTTCGCACACGCGTGCACGAGTACTCGCGAGAAAGCCGTCGTCGAAGTTGGCGCGATCGGAGTGCCGAGAAAATAGACGGTTGCTAATGGAATTACAAAAGCGCGCCCGGGGGTAATATCATCGTACCGGTGTTCCACCTGGGCTTTCGCTGCCCTATACCAACCACCGTGTCGCTAATTATATCCGAAACGGACGCGAGGCTACGCGACCAAATGAACGTATCCAGAGCGAGTGGCGAACAAACGAACGATCGTTAGCGGTCGACGAACTTCTCGTGCGCGAGAGGAATGCTCGAGAGAAAAAAGATAAAACCCTCCACGGTCCTTCATCCCCATTTCCTCCCCAGGATAATCGTCGACGATCCGTGAACAATTCGACGGTAGTGCCAACAATTGTCCCAATTAAAGTGCAACTATGAGAGTATATCGGGGGAAGGAAGAATCATTGGCGTCGTTATCTTGCGTTCCGCGTACGGAAGGACGACGTCACCGCACCTCGAGCGTGTGAATCACGAGCAATGCGGGAAGGAGGGGTTTCGATCGTGATGGCAGGTAGACTTCCCTCCTGCCCTCCACTTCTCTCCTTCCGCTTCCCTCCTCCGCCACCCCTTTGCCTTGGTGGCGTCGATACGCTAACCACGCAGTTACCCCATATTGCGACGGGCTGGTGGAGGAGGACGAGGACGGAGAAGAGGGAGGAGGATGAGGGAACGCGCAGCGTCGACGTCGCCGTCGCCTACGTCGTCGTGGCCGTCGACGATGACGGCGGTAATGCCGAGGCAGGTTTTCAGTTTGCTGCGTAGCAGATTTCGAAATCCCTCAATTTGATGAATGGCCCGCGATCGTGGTGGTGCGACGTGGGGTGCGCCGCGGGGAGACGATCGGCCGGAGGTGGAGGTGTTGGAGGTGGAGGAGGTGGAGGGTGGCAGGCAAGGGTGGTCGAACGCCCGGCATGATTAATATGCATTGAAAACGACGTCCTGGAGAGCGTGACGTCGGTGCCCTGCGCGTCGATCGGCGGCGACGACGCCCGGAGAACTTCCGGTGGGATCGATCGAGGGTTGATCGACCTGATCGATCGACCGGAGAAGGATGGAGGTGACGGCGGAGAGTGAGGCTGATCCGAAATTTCTAGCCGGAGAGATGCGAGCGAGCGCAGAAGTTGATCTAACGTCGAGGTGACGAATGATTCTCATAGTCGCCTTCCTTCCGAACGTTTCCCGCGGTTGAGAGTCGGATTTTTAACCGGCTGCGATTTACTTAGGTCTCGAGGTGTAAGAAGAACGTCGTGGGTGGCGGAGATAGAAGTTGATAACGAGAAGCCTATGGGGAAGCGGAGGTGCAGCTGAGTCCTTTTAACGATTAATCAACATTACTGCCTCACTTCCGGCGACGTCTCGGCCGGGCGGAACTTATCGGCTTAGTGGATCGTGCACACCGTCGCGGCGTACGTAGCGACCACGGGGGCCGGTGGAGGCGGTGCCGGCGGAGGAGGGGTATCCGGGTCATCGTAAGGAAAGTGAAATGTCGATAAATTCCGATTTCGAAAGGACCTTGGACTAGTGTCCCGTTTTGCCGTGGGCTTAGGTGCTTTGGTCGAGTCCTCGAACGGTGTTTACGCTCCTGAAAAATCACGGCGGATTGAAAATAAGATACACTCGTGTTATGCGAGAGCGACACGAAGAGATCGAATAGGCTATGATACATTTGAATAATTTCGTGCGTTGCCGAGTCTCGAATAGTTTCGTCCTGGCTCGTTCGATTTCCAGCGCGCCGAGCGAGATTCCTTTTCTCTCCTCCGGCCATTATTCCCTCGGCCAATGCCTTCGCCGAAATTCGAGCGGACGGGACGCGCGAAAATTACGTCCTCGAAATCGGTCGGCTACCTTTCGCCCGGTGAGTTGCTCGTTCCCGTCGTCCACGTCGTCGATGGGGTTTCCTCATTTGCGTGCGCTTCCGGTTTCGGTTACCGGGTCCTTTCGATCGTTATTAAGTTACCGGTAACGCTATACAGGCACTTCCAGGGAGCTGGCCTCGTATCCGTGGAAAGTGGGGTTTGTCCCCGGGCCGAGTGGAACGGTGGGAGAATCGAGAGGGCAGGAAGGGATGGAAAAGAAGGAGACGGGGTTGACAAAAGGTAGGAGAGTAATAGGGATAGCGCGTAGGAGACCGACAGGCGGAGGCAACGTGTTTCCACTAATTCTATAATCAAAACTAAAACACCCGATATTCCGCGGGAACATACTTGCTTTCCCGAGCGTCGCGACGCCTCCGTAACTTTGGCGCGGGAAAGCAAATTCAACTCGACTTCCCTCCTGAAATGGTCCGCGGCATTCGGCGCGTTGTGTACCGTCGAATTGAAATCGGCGGTGGAAGAATTTGTTTTGCAATGGTGCGAGAGTAGGAGGGCGAAATCGAGAGAAAGAGGAAGAGGAGAGGGAGACGCGCAGTCGCGGAGTGCTTCCGTGTTCCTTCGTTCTTTTTTTCTGCTCCTCTCTCTCTCTCCATCTCTCTCGAGGTTGCCTCGGCTAACCCTCATCCTCCTCCCGTCTTTTCCGGAGCTCCGGTGGTTGCCGTACATCAATATTAAAAATAAGCGCCGATATATGGGTGGGTACCTAGCCACGGCCGACAGGGCTCTTCGTCGTGTTCACCTCCCTCCCAATATTCCACCTACACGCACGCTCGTACGTTCCGTGCGCCCACCCGCGCGCCACATTCACGACATCCGCCCACGCTCGTCACTTGGCTGGCAACCCAGAGGGAAGACTCTCGTGCAGATCCACTCGCACGAGAGTATCTTAGCAACCGCGGGCGAAAATGTTGAGCTCGCGCGACGTTCAAAGGGCTCCTAGACAGTGGCCAAGACTCGCGTGCATATTTCCGTGGCGCGAGTGCCCTTTCCGTGAACACACGCAAGCATACGTTCTCGTTCTCGTGCGCTTGGATGGCCCACGCGTGCACACGTATCGGGCACAGGACATTGGGCGCACACGCGCGCACCACCCTACTCCCGTTTCGCTTAAGGACAGGTGCGTGAACACGTGTGCGAGGAGGACGCGCGCGCGCGGGTTCTCTCGAGTGTCGATACACGTGTGCGTCACGTCGATATACATATGTAGTACGCGCGGTCGGTATATATGTCGCGAGGATCGGTATACACGCGGGCGAGAAGTCCTTATGCGCTGCTGGGGGTAGCAGAGGATACATATGTGCGCCGATCACGTGTGTATATATGGGCGCACACTCGAGTACATAGGTGGTGTACATATGTGAGATATTGTACATGTATGTGCCGGGTACGGACACATATGTGTAGCTTTGGAACCGGAGGACGACGAGCGCAGTGGTGCACCGCGTTCCAGACCGACCACCCTCGCCGACCCTCCTCCATCTCCTCCTGTCCCCCGGCCTTCCTTCCCTTCTCCGGCCCCTCTATCCTCCTCCACCTCCTCCCTCCGTCCCCAATAACTCACCCTTGCAATACGGAAACTGTACCACCGATCCCTGGGAGGGCCCCGCTTTACCGGGCGAAAATTAATAAAGGTGCAATTAATAAAAATTACACATTTTTCATCTATCGATGGGTGGAAGGAGGCTGGAGAGAAAGGGGATCCGAGTGGAAGGCTTCGCACGAGGGCTAGGGGCTGGAGATCGGGTTGGAGGGTGGAGCGACGGCCGCCGCGGCGGAGAACTTCCACCTAATACCGGCGACCACACGGTGGGCCGCTCCGGAATGCGTTATCGTATAGGCTGCCTACCGCGCTTTTTTCCAACCCTTTTTCCCCCTGTCGGTGCTCTTCCTATTTCGAAAGGTCTTGCCCTCGGTCCCACCCCTCACCGTGATGCGAGGTCGAAGGGCGCTCGCGAAAAGGGATATATTGTAAAAAAAAAAGGGAGCTCGAAGTTAGGCGATTTTTCTTTCCCTTTTTCTCTCTTTCTCTCTTTCTTTCCGACCGCGCTCTCGTCGTCTGCTGTACTTCCCGTCGATCGACAATACGACGCTACATATCGGTAATTTTCCGGGCGATTAGTTGCCGCGCAACCGAACGAATTTTCAATTTTCCGACATTTCCGTGAGCTTCGAGACGAAACATTTTTTTCCCACAATTTCTCATACGCGGTTAATTCAATTGAATCGTACGCGTATTCGTTCCAACGTCGACCTAGGTGCAACAATTGTTTTCCGAATATTATCCAGACCCGTTGCGCAAGAACGAGGTAACTCGAGCATGGTGGAAACAAAAAATGATATTGTCTCTTTCTCGCAAGCGGTAGCCTTGGGCGCTTCGATGCTTTTCGCTGGTATCTATACGCTCTCGCGGTACTAGCAGGGAGAAATGCGGTCTGCCAATTAGAGGGATGTATGAATAAAATTTATTCAAACTCAAAGGAGAACCCTCCCCGCGATATTCCCCACTGCTCCAACAGCGGATGCAAAACCGAACACCGTAATGAATATTTCGCGCTACGCGGTAGGTAGGGGGTTAGGTACTTACGAAGCCCGGATGGTAGAGGCATAAAGACGAATGGATTAATAATAGAACATTATTTCCTATCGAACCTTCCACCCACCCCTGGATCAGCCTTGCCTATCGGCCGCGCATCCCGTACGTGCCCCCATAAAGGAAAATAATTGCTCCTGAGTGCCAAAATATGAGCCGGTGGGCGCGGTAGCGACGTCGTAACGAGAGAGAGAAAAAAAAAGGAGGTAGCGCACGGGGTATTACAAAGGTTCGGAACGAACGTAAAAAAAAAGAGGGGAACAAAAAAGAAAAAAGAATGTGGGATGAAGAGAGAGAGAGAGAGAGAGAGAGAGAGGGAGAGAGAAGGACGGAAGGGGCGAGAAGGGGAGGAGGGGGTGGGAGGGAAGGAAAAAAGAGGAGAAAAAAGAATAACCAGTGACGTCGTATCCGGGCAGACCGCCGATGGAAAACCGTAGAGGGTACATACATACCGGTAGAACCCACCGTCCTCCTCTCCAACCTCCCATCCACCTCCGCCATCCCCTCTTCCGCCACCCCCTTTCGTGTTCCGTCACCCACCCCCAACCTCTACCGCAGGGAAAAATTTAATTACAAAAAAGTTTTGGCATTCCGTCAGTTTGGTTTAGTCGCAATATATCGTGCGAAGCCCAGAACTCTCTTCCTCTTGCTTTCGCCTTCTCTCTCTCTCTCTTCTCTCTCCTCCTCTTTTCCTCCCCATCCGCGTTCCCTCTTTCCCGCAGCCCCTATCTGCCTTTCTCTTTCTCCACAAGCCCCTTTCTCGCACTCCCTCGCGCCCGTGCACCAGGCGCACTTTCTCTCCCTCTCTCTTTTATCCGCCTCTTCTTCTCTTCCTCCTCCTCTTCCTCCTCCTCGATCTCCACCTCTTCCTTCTCTTTCCCTTTTCCTCCCACGAACGGCCTCGCTATGGTCGCGTATCTGTGGTTTATTCGAGCCTGCTTCGAACCACACCGCCATCCTCCCACCCCTTCGACCACCCCCACCGGCCGTTCGCTCACTCACCCCTTTACTCTCCCAACCTTCCGTCCAACGAAAGCCGTCGCCGCCACCAGTGCCCCCGCCCAACCCCTTGGATCGCCCCGTTCTCAGGCAGCCCTGCTTTTTATAAAGCGTTATATAATATTTTATTAATAATACGATAGCCCGCAAGAATACCGACGGAGTTTCGAAGGCTGCTGCGGTGGTGCCTGCTGCGCGTCCGACCAGCCGAGGCCAAGCAACAGTCAGCAACAAATAGCAACGAGTTCGCGCCGTTTCATTGGTTATTGCTAGGAGCACCCATCGACACTTTTCGATCATACGTATTTTTCTTTTGATTCTCGGAGAAGGGCGTTTTCCACTTTAGCGAGAACTGGCGTCGAAACGTTCCAGCAGGTGAAAATCTTCTTCCTCCTTGACAGAATTACCCACGGGCCGTTCGTATTCCCGTCTCGAACAAAGTCGTGCATCGGTAGGATATAATTAGTGCGTAGACCAAGGACTAATTAGTAGCCGACAATTAGCCGAAAGACGATGGTGGGCGCTCTCGCGTGCGATTCTCTCGATCCCGCGAGGAATGCAACAACGTCGAGAGGGGAGGGGCGTCGCGAGACTGTCGAAAATCGTCCGGTGAATTGTGCGGCGAGCTTTTGGCGGGAGGTGGAGGCGATGAAAAAGAGAGGATATTACGTCGTGCGCTTCGAGGAGCTTCAAAATGTTTCGACGTTTCACATTTTTTCGTTTCCGCTATCTCCGCCGGCGGGTTATCTGGAAAATTATTTGCGGTGTGGCGTCGTTCGATGGCCCTCGAAGAAGAGCTAACGAACGAACGAACGAACGAACGAGTGAACGAACGAACGAGCGAGCCGGCGAATCAGCGAGCGAGCGAGCGAGCGAGCGACCGCGGCCGAAAAGTCAAATAAGCAAAAAATGAATGCCCGAGGATCGATACTGCTCTATACATTGATAGCCGGGGGATAGGAAATGGGGGTGGAGCAGGAGGGGTGGTGGTGGTGGTGATGGTGGTGGAGGAAAAGGAGGGGTGGGTGGTCGAGGTGGAGGCGATGGGCCGGGGTGACGGGGCTGGCCGATTGGGTGGCCGAGCTGGACGAGGTCCGGCGTCACTGAATTCTTTTTCGTGGGAATGAAATAACCGGCCAATTAGCGATCTTATTGAAAATTTGTCAAGTTCCGCCGGGCGAAGACTCGCTCTCCCTGTTCTATCCTTCGCTCGGCAGGCGTTCGTTTGCCAGAATGAGGCGCGGACTCGGAAAGTTCGAAGGAGAAATTATTTCTCATTGGGTCTGCCTTCCCTCTTCTCCGTGGAATTGTCCTCGGTGTCGTTCACCATCGAGACCGAGGGACGTCCAATCATATTCCGGGACGGATGAAAAATTTTTTTCGCCGACGATCCTACCTCCCTTCATCTCATTCCGCGACAAATCAGCTCCGTAGCAGCTCCCTAACTCGCTTGGAAACGGTGACGCGAGTGATTAAGATTTCAGATGGACGATCGTAGGGCGGTTAATTATCCCGATATCACTTGTTTCGAATTTCCACGCGAGGACGCGAACGCGTTTGGGACGTTAATGAAAGCATACGGAGATGCGCCCCGATCCTTGTCCGAGGATAGGAGCGAGAAACGAGGAGCGGTGAATTTATCGTTTTTTCCCATCGCGAGAAATTATTCCTCCGATGCTCCGTTTGCTTTCTTTAGACTGCGATCGATGGCCAATTAAATTATTCTTGTTGCCGATTCTGCGATTCCGGAAAAGGGGCAGGGCGGGAGTGCGAGCGCACCCAGAATCTCTCCTGCATCGAATGCGTTCTCGAGTCGATCGTGATTAAATAATGTTATCTCGCGAAGGCGGAAATCTTTGATTGGAAATCGCGTTGCTTTCGAATTCGCGAGTGATTCTCCCGAGACAATAAAATAGTTCCGCGTTAGGTCGCGGTGATTTATTTAATCCGTTAAACGCCCCTATAAGTCACCCCTCTTCGCCCTTCTAACCATCCTCCCTAAATGTGGTCCCAATTTTCTCAGGATAACGATTTCCTGCCCCGATGCGATTTCCTAGCTTTCTCCCCGCCCGCGAGCGACGATAATCGTATTACTCGCCGGCACGGCAGAAGTTGGAATTTAAACCGCGAGGTCGCTACCTAACGATAGTTACCCACGACGGAAATATTAAAGGTGAGCACAGTGCATTCGATTGCCCGATCCTGAGACTGTATACCACCGTCCAAGGGGTGAGGTTAGAGAGTGAGAGAGAGTGCATACAATTGTGGTCTCACAGAAATCGCAAACCGCATTGGTCGCCGGGAGTTTCGATAATTTCTGCCTTTCGACGAGGGAAGATTCTATTCACGTTGCTATGCGTTATGAATTTCGTTCGGGGGACGTTTCCGAAATGAAATTTCGCTAGCGCGAAATTATATTGAAAGCGTGGAATCGGGTAGAGGGGCGAGGAAAAAAAAAATCTTTCCTCGTCTCTTCGTACGTGCTCGCCCATTGGCGACGAATGAGGGGCGAGTTCTTAATCCTGGTGAAGGGCCATCCTGATTCTGGGAGAATTCTGATCGTCACGAGTGGAACGACAATGAATCCATCCTTGACACCGGCGATTGCTCGCATGCAAAGAAGGAAGAAGGAGTAGCGCGACACCGTTTATCCGAAGCTAGAATGTTTGGGGTCATTCGAAAGAATCCTTCGTGTATTACGGAATTTCCTCGATGGCAGCGAGTGGAAATGAAAATATGCCGAGCCAAATGTTGACCCTTCCGATTCGCCGGTGACTACGTCACAGAATCCGGACGCACCTGTACCACCCACCCCGAAACGATTATGCATTACCGGAACGAGCGTACGTGAGCGAGCCTGAGAAATTTCCGGGAGGAACGTAACCACCGGCTGGCAGTGATGCGAGCTCTTAATTCCTCCAAAGTGCCATCGTCGTTCAGGAAGTGTTCCGATCGCGCGAAATGTTGGCAGAGAGCGAAGGGGCGAATAGCTCCGTGAGAAGGGGAAAGGGGTAATCGTTCTCCTCGACGCGAAAATCGATTTGTAAAATTTGAATGCAGTATTCGATCCTCCAGTGGCGAATTTTTTTCATTCAATGAAACGTCGCTCGGTCGAATCGCCGTAATTGCAAAGTTAAAGAGTTGCCGTCTACAAATGCAATCTGACGGAATCGACGTTGCCTTAGAAGGAATTCAGTGGAATCTGATCGATGGCCGAAGAGCAAATACACCGTCTCTAATGTGGAGATGCGCATTCTATCGGAACATTGATTAGCCCAATTAGTTCCTTGATTGATTCACTGATTAATTAAAAAGCGATTGGATCAATTTGGCGAATTAATCGAAAACGGGACACTTTTTGTCGTCGGATGCGGTTAATCTACCGATTGACTGTTTCAATAAAAATCACGTCTCGTTAATCCCTCATCGCGAAATCTTTCGAAAGTTCGAACCTCGCGTCCCGCGTGATTACGTGGCTTACTTTAGCAAGTGTCTAAAATGGCGAGCGATGACATCGTCCATTGATATTCAAGTGGCTACGAAAGAATCCACGAAAAATGCGATCGCAGAGGGAGAAGATTTTATTGCGTTCTCTTCGACTGTATCCCGCGCTCTGTAAATTTCCTTTGAAATTTCAAGTATTGAAATTTCTGGAGGGCTCGAACTCTGAAATCCGCAATCCTATATTTCCCGTATCGCCCGCTCTACATCTTCGGCCTCTAGGCACGCCATTTCGTTACCCTGGGAGCTCTCAGCACATACGCGACGGCCCATTCGAAGAATTCTGGGCCGAGTGCGGGCACCGTCCCGTGGTACCGTCCCCCTGTAGTGGTAGTGGTTGCACTTAATCCGCGGGAAGTACCATCCTGGCGATTTTGATCTCGCGAACTGGAAGACAATGGCACCACCTGCGACAGTGGGATACGGTGGTGGCTCTTGCTCGCTCCGAAATGCCAAGACGGTCCCCTATCTCGTCCACGGCATCGAATTCCGAATCGAGCGCGAGCGAGCTTGGAACGAGTTCAAAGTCGCACGTGCGAAATTCTTTTTTTGGAGATTTTTTTTGTTCTCGAAGCGAGAATGCGCAGAAGCCATAATTGAAGAAGGAGGCGTACCAACCACTCGTCTCGTGAATTTTTCCCGAAGAGCCGAGGAAGACTCCTCGAAATTTTTGATAAATTTACAAGGACCCATCCTTCGAAAGTTTCCAAGTTTCGCGTTTCTAGCTCGCCACTCCGGGCGGAAGGGAAGTTCGCGAAATTCGTGTAGGTGGAAGAGGGAAATATTTACATGTTTTAAAAGATCGCGCATGCGAGAGCGCGAGGAAGGAGGGCGGTAGCATATGCACGCGGGAGGCACATGCAGACGCTCTCTCTCTCTCTCTCTCTCTCTCTCTCTCTCTCTCTCCTTCACTCTCTTCCTCTCGACGTCCATCGGTGTATTGCTCACCATCGGAGGATGTATATTTTTTGACGAGCTTTCACCCTCCCGCTCCTCAGCCCTCTCAGGCCTCCGATCCTCTTCGTCCCGCGCCACGAGTCTCCTCAGCCCTCTGGGTAGCCCACTGCAAGCTCCAGTGGCTGACAGCCCGCGGGAGGGACGAGAAGGAGGATAGAGTTCGGACTGAATGCGACGAGAAAGAAAAAGAGGGTTTGAAATAGCAGCGTGGAGGGAGTACAGGGGTGAATGGGCGAGGAGGAGGAGAAAGAGAGGGAGTTTAGTGGCGGAGTGGAAGAGAAAGGAGAGAAAGGGACAGAGGAAGTGGCGGAGGAGGGTGAAAGAGGATGAGGAGGACGAGGACGAGTTGGCGATGGGGAGAGGGGGAGAGGGGGAGAGGATGGAATCGAAGAGAAAAAGAGAGAAAGAGGAACGCATCGGTTGGGAGGGAGAGGGTGAGAGGCTGATCGAAGGAGGGGTGAAGAAGGGGTGAGAATGCAAGGGAGTGGAGTGAGTGAGTGAGAGAGAGGGCAAAAAGAATGAACGAGATGGAGGGACGAGTGCAACGCGAAATGAGGAAGAGAGAGACACTCGTGGAGGGGGTGCATGGAGAATGCAAGAGGGAACGGAAGAAGGAAGGAGGATGAGGAGCGGACGGTGCTAGACACGGAGTCGAGGAGAAAGGGAGGTGAAGAACTGGACGCAGAAGGAAGGAGAAAGACGCGACGGGGTAGTAGTAAGTGAAAGAGAACGAACGAATGAAAGAGCGGAGAAGTGAGCGAAAGGGAGAGGTAAGGGAGAAAGAAGCGACGGAGGAAGGAAGGAAGGGCGGGCTCGGAGGGATGAAGGGTGAGATGGTGAGGGAGCGAAGAGGGAAAGAGGCCGAGCGAGAGGGATGTATAAAGATTGGTGGTCTCCCTCTTGCCGACCACCCGACTCTCTCCCCCACCTCCTTCTCTCTTCCTCCTCCTACCCCCTCACCCACCCCACAACCACTCGCGAACTGAGGACAAAAATCAATATGAACGTGTAGCCATTTCTCTTTAATCTGCCGCTTACTGGCTAGGAACCGAACCGAACTGCGTCGAACAGAATCGGACTGGTCCTCTCTCTCTCTTTCTCTTCTTCTCTCCTCCTCCTGCTCCTGCTCCTACTCCTCTTTCCCTCTCCCATCCTCCAGCCCACCACTTCTCGAGCGCCCGGTGCAGCCAACGTCGCTGCCTCCACCACCGACGACGTCGCGGTGCACGACGTCTTCCACCTCCTCCTGCTCCTCCTCCTCCCCTTTTTTCCTCCTCCTCCAACTCAACCCGGGGTGCAACGCCATAATAATCGAGCTAAGTTTTCCAGGGACGATCGAAATTAATATCCACGCGCTTTTCTCTCGAGTTCACGAGATTCCACACATTTTTCGTAACCAGCCTGGGCCTTTAGTAAGAAGCTGGACGACGATAACGAATTCGCGAGAGGTGATCGAACCTGGATAATGTTCGTCGAACCTTTCGAGCGCGTTTACAGGTGTCCTGCGGGTAAACATTGGAAAGTTTCGTGGATTTGTCAGTCCTAGGATTAACGAGGTCCAGTCTTGCGTGAGTATTTTTATATTGGGGAGGTTGGATGGAAGTTTCGTAGCGGTACTATCGGTTTTTAGGATATTCCTCTGAATATTGAGGAAAAACATGAGGTACGTTTCTGCTTGTTTTCTTTTTCTTTTTTTTTCCTAACGTTCTTCTACGATAGATACGTATTCGTTACTTCAGTGACGTAGCACTCGAACGACTGGCTGCCTAATCGGTCGGAAGAAAGATAAGTCTGGAAATCGGTCGACCTCGATGGCAGTCGCCTGCCTTCTTAATATTTAAGTGAGGTCTGCGTGTTTTTATTAGACCATCCGACGATATTAATGTTTTCATGTACACGTTTTGCACGATATTTTAAATGTCGCCAATAATATAGCGCCGAGGAGTTTCCATATAAAATTCAGTGGGGGTGTACGAGCTCTTGGAATAAAAATTCAGAATGTCACACGGTTTCTCGCGGTTTTCATCGATCGAGCACGAACTCGCCGAAAGTCCGAGCACCGCTGAATGAACGAACGAGCGAATGAATGTATGGATGAGGATGAGGATCAGCAGCCGAATGAACAAAGCAAACTTGGACTCCGCTCGATGAACATTGCTCGTCGCCGATGTATCGCGTACTCGTCCGCTGAGAGGAGGAGTCGGAGTTAGAAACATTCTGAGCCAGTGCTAATTAGCGAGTTAGCGATTCTTGATAGAGTTCCAGCCTTGGATATAACTTTGATTGAACTACCCCGGCGGCGCATAATATGGACGAATGAATTTTTACTGGCGAGCCGGCTGCCATCAGGAGCAGTGAACTCAAAGTCATCCTTTCTCTAAAAAAGATTGTTAATCTTTCTTGCACGCTTCGAGGCGGTCTACATTTTTTTGAGATCGCTAAAAGTATCCTTCTCCCGTTATTCGCGAATTACTTTATAAACCATTCAGTGCTCGACCGAGCAATTCTCTGACTTAAATTAATTCATCATACCTCCCTATCGAATAAGAACCGTCCCCGTGAGGCGAAGAAAACACCGTGTATTCCGTTCACTCGTAAGCTTTCTCTCGCTGTGCTCGATAGGGTTTCTTTACCATACAGTGCCAGGGGATAGGAGGTATTTTTATCTCGAAGTTCTTAAACGTCCTCCGGTCGATTGTACAAATCGCTCGTGTACCCGCGAACTCGAAGGTAAAAAAAACAGACTAAAATTCTGCCTTCTCCGAAGTGGATCAATTAAACGGTTCAAACTGATTGCGTCCTGAAAAAAAATTGTTCCGCGCTAATTTCTTGCTTCATTAATTAATAATTACAACGAGTTGTCGGGAAAACGTTGTCCAAGTTAAATTGGTTCTGCGATCGGAAGATTCGCGAACGAGTAATTTCGCCTTACGTACCACGGAGAATTATCTTATCGTTCGATAAGCAGTTGTCGCGCCATAATATAGGCATTTCCTATTCATTATTTTTGGTGCGACGTTGAAACGTTACGAAGGCACTTCCCTATTAAAACCTAGTATACGCATTCTATATTTACCACGTAGAGCAGATCCCTGAAGGTTTGACGAATGTGATTCGCGAGGTGGACGATTCGGGGTAATTCCGGACCGATGGCGCACGGGGCCAACAAAGAAGGCGACATTTACGTATCTGCTTAATCTCGACGTTGCGACGTTTTGAGGTCGTTAGAAGTTAGCGGACACCCGATACTGTCACTCTCGCAAGCGGATCGGAGGAGAAATGCTTAACAGAGGGAAGACGTTCTCGGAACCGTGCAGGTCAGGTTAAAAATTCATCAAAGTCCGCGACAGGAGGCCACGGTAAGCATGCGAGTAAAGGAATCGTTTTCCCTTCTTCGTATTTCATCCCTTATTTGTTTTCATTCGCGTCTATTCGACGAATTTAACGCGCCTCTCCAATAATTTCAGCGACCTCCTTTAAGGACGCACGCGGCAAATCACAAGGAAATTTTCCAATAGAGGGTGATTGAACTCGAGCACGAGTTTCCGATACTCCGTCGCACTCTCTCTTCCTCCTTGCTCAAGGCAAGGCCGATTACCACTGGTTACGTGGGGTGCTTACGATCTGATTACCTGTATCGATTCTGTTTACTTCGAAGGCGTGAAATATTATTGTTGCATTCGTTCGTCAAGCTTCCTTCACAATTGACATATTCCGTTCTAATTTCCTGAACTAGTTCCATTTCGCCCTCGATTTTTCTATACGGACCAACCGTCGACCAGAAGAATTTACAATTACGCGAGTCAGGTGTGCCCCGTCAATTGTCAACAGCTTGGCAGCAGCGAGTCCGCGGTAGAATTCTCCCCGCGGTGCAGTGGGGAAAAAGCGCGCGGGGTCGTAAAGAGCGCGGCCCGATACTCAACAGGCTCGTGAAATCAGCAATCCGCAGATGGAAGTCCCGCCGATTTACGATTTGCAAGGTCCCTCGGCACGACACACAATTCTTTTCGATATCCTAGGTGCTGTACTTGATCGGCATCAATTTTACAAATTGCCCGCGTGCCGCTCGTTCGTGGCGACAATAAAAAAAAAAATATCTCCGATAACCCGGTCTTGGACTCGAGCGTATTGGAGGTAGAAACTGGAATTTCTACGCCAAATTAAGACAAGCTTCGGTGCAGAATTAACGGGACGCCCGGTTTTAGAGATCAACTGTTTGCCTCGTTTTACCCAATAAAAGCTTAAATCTTTTCTAAGACCCCCCGATACATCGAATGCCGCAATTAACGCTAATTAATCGGAGAAGGAGGAGGAGGAGAATATATCCTCCTTGTCACGGCATACCCGCACACATATCTACTCAAGCAATCCCATCTCACCCCTATGCATGCGCGTCAAATGCCTGCGATCCTCCGACTACCCTCCGCACACCCTTCTCTCAATGAAAAAATCACCCCTGTCCACCGATCCTCCTCACGAACCCTCACCCTGGATCCGTCTCTCGGCAAGGTCCTCGAAGCTCAAATTCTCTCTTCGCGCTCGTTCGACGAAGAACTTGGAAGTTCTCACGCGGAAGACCCCAGGCCGAGGGAAGTGACCGTATAATTCGTTCTCCATAAGTCATCGCGAACGTTGGCGAAACTTCTCTCAGGATGCGTCTTTTTTTCAGTTCACCGATGGAGGAGAAAGAAGAAGGCGAGAAGTGGGATGGAGACGAAGAGAGAGGAAGAGATAGACAGAGAGGGAAGAGATTTATTCGGTGAAGCGGCTTGGTACCCCAGCTGCAATATTCAGACTCGAAGCTTACGGTGGTGCTTGCGAGGAGGGTCTGGGGTAGTGAGGGTTGTCGGGGAATAGGAGGTGGTGGAGAGGGTGGTGGAGGTGGAGGAAGGGGGGAGGTTACGTGGACACCACCGGTACCCGCCCTACGGTACTGTTCGTACTACATATAGATTATTGATCAGGCAATAACTCAAGGACTAGTTGGGGTGCATATTACCAACCATACCAGGCACCACGTTCCGGACTAACGTTGGTACGCAGTAGTTATGCTAATTAAAGGCAACCTTTCGAGCGTACACGGCATAACGCGGTTCCCTGTCCACCTCATCCTTCCCACCCACCATCTCACCCTTTGCTAGCCAATCCTCGAAGCTGCCAGTCCTAAGCCGCGTGCTAGGCAGTTGACGTTTATCCGTTGCTTTGTTTCATTTCATTTCGTCCCGCGCGGCCGTTTTGGTTCGCTTGAGCCGCGCGGCTCGTTTTGTTCGGAGAACTACGGCGGCGCCTGGCCCCCATCGTCACTTTTGTTGCCAGTGACCGAGTTCGATGAGGGACGGGATAATGACGAGGTCGGGGCAAGGCTAATCTCGAGCGGGACGACTACGTAATGAACGATTCGGCGTCCCGGCTCCTCGTAACGCCGTAAGTTTTCCCCTAACCTAGATGCCTTATCGGCCTCCTCCGACGGGGGGTCTCCTTGAATCGTGGGTGGAGAAAAAGGTTCGTGGACTTTTACGAGAAAGCGCGAGTGATGCGAAATTTTCGGAAGACGAGGCTGAAGCGTTTGAATTCTTAGACCGCGAATTTTCAAGTTTGAAGTGCGCGCTTTAAGAACGCAAGTTCATCATGCGCGACTCTAAAGGAGAGAAAAGAAAAATCGCGTAAGGCGGAAAATCGTGCGGAGGTCAGGCGCGCGCCACCGACAGGTGCTCTACAAAATTCATCAGGGCAAATTACCACCCCTCGTGCGATATTTTTGCGCCTATCATGGGAGTTGATGTGAAGAAGGAGAGTGGGAGAAGAACGCGCGCGCGCGCGCGGTTGTCTCTACCTATCGGAACCGACGAAGGATAGCGAGAAGTCGACTGACTAATCGATAACAGGACTGGTGCTCGGGACTATAGTTCCATCCACTTTCTTCAAAAGTGGGCACAATGTGCCGCATCGTAAATTACCGGGTCGTGTGCCTCCCCCGCGCGCTCGCCGAGACCTTGGCGATCGAAATAATTTTTTTGCTTTCCTTCCTCGTGGGTAGACGCCACTCGAGACGTTGCGGAACGATGGAAATTCGACGTGGGCGTCGTGAGAGAGAGAATCTTCCCATTGAAAATCGGTCAGGGTCGATCGACTCTACTGTAAGAATCGATCGAACTCGATTACGTTAGATTGGATGCACGTAAGTGCAGTCGAAAGTTAAGAATTTCCTTTGCCAGTACCAGGCTAAGGGGCTTGAATACACCGGTGAGACGAGGGGATGGTCAGAGGTTAAAGTTACCGTTGAAATATCATTCGAGTCCACGTACGACGACGATGGGGAGGGGTAGACGGAAAAGTAATAATTTTATACATCCCACCAATGAGGATTTCCGGCCCGGTGCGCGAATATCTGGCCGATTCGTGCGAATGCAAGCGAGCGAATAACACGAGCGCACACAGAGAAATAGAGAGAGGCGTGCAATCGTCGATAAAGTCGATAACTGGAAGAGAGCGTTAAATTGGAAGAGAGCGTAAGCAGATTGAGAAATTAAAAATTTCGAGCCGAGCGAGGAAGCGTGTTCGTGGTCGATTGAATAAATGAAAGTTACCCCTCCTCCGATCTGCGCGATACTTGATCACGGGAAGGTTCGGGGAAGGGGGTATAAATAAATTGGAAAATGAAAAATTTCATCGAACGCGAAATCCAATGGGGATTTATGAAGAGAGACATTAAAAAGTATCGCCCCGCCGAAATAATCTGTATAACGAAACGGCGCCGCCGTCTCGAGCACGATGGTGATTTGCGCTCTGACCTCCCTTGTTATAAACGACGGGTTCCCCGGTAAAACGAGGAAAGTTTCATCGAGCGAGGGATCTTCGTGGCGCGAAGATCGCTCGAAATATTCGACGATCTTCGCTCGGCTTTTACTTTGCAAAGACGTCGCCTGCTCCGGCCAATCGATAAGCCGGTGCCTCGTGATAAGACGAGCTAAGGGCGCGATAGTGGTGGTGTCGGTGGCACTGTGGTAGTCGACTGTGGCAATGGTGATCGTGCTAGTGGCGGATGACGGTGGTGGTGGTGGCGATGGAAAGAGATGAGGCGAAATGGTAGACGAGTAACGACGAAGGAGGACGCTCGGTAGTTTGGAGTAGCGAAACGAGGTATACAGGCATGAGGCCGCGGGGGTGGAGGGTGAGAGAGGACGAGAAGAGGACGGTAGTGGAGGGAGGTGGGGTTGGGCGCAGAAACGAAAGGATATATAGGCGCGATTTTATAAACCTAAAGCATATTCCCGAAGCGAGGAGACGTCGGGCCACTAGAGGAGACTAAGAGGATTCCCTTCGAAAAAAGAGTGGAATAGAGAATAGAGGGTGGACGGGGTAGGGGTTGGAAGCGAGGTGGGGGTGGAAAAAGCGGTCGCGGGAGGGCACGAGAAGGAGGGTGGGGACCTGGTTGGATGTCCGAGTAGAAGCGCAAGAGCCTTTCTTCCTTTGCCGTGGCATTTTTCGTAAGTGGATCGTTACGTCGAACCGCGGCAGCGGTGGTGGTGGTGGCGGCGTTGTATTGGGAAGAAAAAATTCGAAAAGGAATCGATGCAAAGTGCTCACGGATGAGAGGAAGAGGAGAAAGGGAGAGAAAGAGGAGGAAGGAAAGCTCTCACGAACACGATGAGAACGGAATAATCGGGAAGATTGTAATATTTCGCTGGAAGTTACGCACTTATGGAATAAAGGAAATTCGAGAAGTCGTCGATGCGGGCCGTGCTCGCAAACTCGGCGCTTCTCGAGAGTTGGGGGGTAAAGGAGGGGTTGAAGAGAAAGGAGAATCGGAGACGAGAGGGAAGGAGCTCGTGGAAAATGATGAAATTATACGATCCCTGTGTAGAACGTTCTCACGCCCCTGCTCAAGGCTGACACTAATAAAACGGTAACACAGTGGAACACCGAAACACCGAGTAACCTACTTACGGCTCGGTTACGTAGAATTGCGTATCGTACATCATCTCGTAATTACGCCTTCCAGGTACACACGCGCGCCGAGTACTTCCGTTCACCTCCTCTATCTCTCTCATTCCTTCTCTCTCTCTCTCTCCCCCTCTCTCTTGGTCCTTCTCACTCAAGGAAACGCACAGTCATAAATGTTGTCCGCTAATTAGTAATGATGTCCCGGAGGTATCGTCCTTCGTGCTGTCAGTCAAGCACGGAGGATCGCGAATTAAAAGGCAAATGCGACGCGTGTGCCGCGCGACAAGTGAGAAGACGCGTGCGAGCGTGAAACTTAAACGCTCGAAATCCAAGACGTTTAATTTTCATCGGAACAGACAGTCGAGAAGCTCGGGCATGTATCACGGCCCCAAATTCACCTTATTCTTAATTCATCGCATTTAGAGTTCGCGTGATCAATTACACTACGTATCGAATTCTCGGATTAATTCAGAGATCGCGATGTCCATCTCTTTCTCCAGGAGCACAAAAAATCCTGTGAAGAGTTTTCTTTTTAAAGTGCGCCCTTTCCAATTTTACCCTCTTAGCAGCGCGCGTCGCAAGCCCCAGGACTCGAGGGGGTGTAGAACGGACGGCAACGTGGAGAGTACCGTAGGGGGTAGATGCAATTAATTGTCATGAATTAACAGGCCGGCCAGTTTCACGCACGTTTACACAGTAAATTAATCGCGGATCACCGAATGGCAATCAGCGAATATGGGTTCAAACACCCCAAAGGCATGCCGATGCACGTTGGTGCTTTGCCGAGGGGGGAGGGTTGAACGCTACCGAGTGGACGACGAGGGGATGGAACGAGGGGTTGGCGGAGGAACTGGAGGATGGTAGAGGGGGTGCGCAACGATGACCCGGGATCGGGATACGCAACCCTTTTGCAGGTTGATGGGTCGAATTTCATCGATATGAAACGGGCAGTCGGACGCGGCCTGCTGGCCACGCGAGAGACAACGCGAGAGGGCTGCCACGAGAGGGTTAGGGGGTGCTCGAACGAGGCTGTAAGGGTGGGAATATATGTTTGATGATTCATGACCCCGACGTTGCGTGACCGAGTGACACATCCGAGCGTGCAAATGTTTCGCGACTTAACGGGATAAATATGCGCTTCCTATGGTGTGGCGTGGTCGGTGCAACCGAGATTGCCCCCCGTCTACCTTGCCACGCGTTACCGAGACGTAATTCATTGTTGCGTCGAGCCAGGACGACGACGGGGTGTAGGGGTTGTAAAAGTTTCGGGATCGTTTGCGGGGTGGAAATTCGTTCACCGTGATTCGTACGTGGAATCGCATTGGCCTGGATAGTCGGATTCCTGGTGCTTCTATTACACGATTCCCCGTCGAACGAAAGAAGCAACGTTCCATAGACTCTGGCGAATGGTTCGCAGAATTTCGTAGGCGTCCTCGCCGATTTCCATTGCTACGTATGAAATCTCGTGGCAAACAAATTTTTCCACTTGCCCCGCTCTCTTAATCTTACGTCGTTTCTGGATGAAAGTAGAGGGTCCAGAGGGAAGTATCGGACAAAGTGACCACGTTTCGGCCTCCATTCCCAAACTCGCGTTCACGACGAGGCCCTCTTTGGCAGGACATGGTCGAAACATGTACCTTACATCCCGGTCACGAAACCTATCTGAGAAGGTTAGAGAAGCGCTTTAACTCCTTGGTCCCGGTGCACCGTCTCGTCCTAACTGCCGGCGATAACGTCCTCGAGGATCTAACGGCGGGATTCGCCGATGCTCCTCAGGAATGGCCGCGCCAAAAGTTGGCCGAAGGCGAGGTTAACAGGGCTATAGGAGAGGAACGTGAAGGTGGAAGGCACAAGAGGATAAGGAGATGGAAAAGGCCGTGGTGAGGATGAACCGAAGCACGAGGATAGGGAGATTGGAGAAATCGGGAGTGATGGGGAGTGAACGAGAGCACGGCAGGAGAGAAAGTTAGGAGAACAAGAAAAGGGTGGGTGTAGAAGGTGGGTGGAGTTGGAGCGGAAAAAGAGAAGTGGAAAACGAACGAGGACACAACTGGGAAAGCGGTGCGAGAAACGCAAAGCGAAGAACCGAGAGAAGAGCGGGGTCCAAACTGGCGAAGAAAACAAAGAGTCGCGAGCGAGGAGCGCTAAGGAAAGAACAAAAGAGAAAAGAAATGGGGTCGCGTTTGCGATACCGAAGGCAAGAAAGAAAAATCGACGGACCATGGGAGCCAGACAAATAGGGGAACGACATGAGAGAAAGGAGAAGAGAGACTAAAAGAGAAAAGGAAGCCCTGGCGATGGAGGATCGTTCCAAGGGGCGAAGAGAGAGTCGCGCCAAAACGAAAGACAAAAATCGCTAGCAAATCCACCGCGACGGTACTTACCGGCGGAGAGAGTACAAGAATTAAGAAGGACGCGACGGCAAGATGAGCAGCCGTGCGCGACAAGAGAGTGCGAACAGGAGAAATCGATGCCACGAGCCCGAAATAGAAAAGTCGGAACAGGCAATAAAGGATGACAACTGCGACGAAAAATACAAGATAAAAAAAGGAACTCGGATCCCGTGGTGGGATGGCGCAAAACGAGCAAGGGACGAGCAAAAAAAAGAGCAGAGAGAAGAACCAATCGCGAACGAAAAAAAACGGACGGAACGAAAATCGATTCGCTGGGAGGAAGTAAGAAGCACGCACGGTCGAGGGAGGAGAGAGCAGAAACGACGACGTATGGGATAACGAGAGGCAGGAATGACGACAAAATCGGGGAAACAGAACGAAATGGAAGCAAGAGAGAAGAAGGGGGTTCAAGACAAGGGATAACGAGGCAATGACAAGCTCGAGGGAAGCACCCGCTAGAGATAAAGAAGTAAGGAGGGAAATGGAGCAGGACGCGTAAAGGAATAGGAAGCGTGAGAGAATGGGAGAAAAGCGACGAGCTCGTCGACGTAACCGAAGAGCAAGGGATGGAGGAGGAGAATTAGGAGAAGGAGGAGGTGTTGGGGGTGGTAAAGGAAGACACAGCGCGGTCCTCACCGGTTAGCGGAGGTGGTGGTGTACCGGTCGCGGCACCGGTGCCCCTTTCGTACCACAGCAGCACCAGCTAGACGCTACCGTAGCCAAACCCGTGGCCAATGGCAGTACGCAGCTGAGCCATTATTGGAAACTCGTTACATGCACGGTGCCCCCGCGCCGTTACAAAGGCTCTCCGCGGTTCTCTCTCTGGGCCATCTCCCTCCACCCATTCTACTTGCTCTCTCTCTCTCTCTCTCTCTCTCTCTCTTTCTCGCTCCTTCTATTCTTCATCCTCCCTTCCACAATCGGGCAACTCCTTTCACCCCCTCCGGTGTCTCTGCTATGTTACACGAGTGTCCAGGAGAGAAGGAGAGAAGGGAGGAGAGAGAAGGAGAAGTAACTACACTCGTCGCTCGTTACGATCGCAGCCACCTCCTTCTCCTCATCTTTTCTTGTCTCCCTTGTTCTCCACCTTCCCCTCCACTTCTCGTACTTGTGTATCTCCTTCCACCTTGGGGCGTTCAACCCCTCGCTTCTTCACCACTGACATTATAATGCGCCACTCGCTGATACATATATATATATATATATATATATATGAGAGTATATATATATATATATATACTTACACATAGCGGTGCATTCTAGTTTCCTTCTTCCCGCTCTTCGAATCGGTTCTTTGTATCTCGCTTTCCTTTTCTCACAGAGAGTCGCGATTGGAACTTCGACCCTTTTTGCCCCCGTTCCGTGAGTCTCTGTTTTGTTCGTCTGTTCGTTGGACAGTTCTTTGATTTCGGGATGATAAAGAGCGAGAGAGAGAGAGAGAGAGAGAGAGAGAGAGAGAGAGGAGAGAGAGAGAGAGAAACGGATGGAGCGTAGAATGAATGCGAAATTAGGAGGGCGTAGCAATTTATAATTGCTAAATCGATAGGTAGATTTTGTTCTTGGAAGGAATAAGAAATCGCGATTCCACATCCGGCTGTCGTAGAGAGGAAGCGGGATGGCGGATGAGTTGCCCAAACCTCCTGACACGCACCGAAATAGAATCTGTATAATTGCAGAGAACCGATCGAACATCGGAGATGTTATCTAATCACGAGCCGGATGCGACACGTCGATAATAAATCCATTTGGTAAAACCGCGTCTGTATTTCTTACCCGCACACGTCTCACACTTGGAGTTTTTCTGTTTAGTAAAAATTCTTGCACACTCGAATCCGATTATCCAACCCCAAATCCGCACGATCCACCACCCTCTCGAAAAAAAATTTGATACCCTCGAGTTAATCGGCCCACTCCACCCTTCCTGCCTAATTCCCTTTAAGCACCCTTTAGCGATGTTCCCCACGTAACTCTTCACCTTTTCCCTCTACTTTTCTCACCTACAGGGGCACATAATCGAGAGATTCGCCAACGAGCGCGAAGTAGATTTATGCCACGCAAACTTTCCACGGCATTTATTTAGTGGGCCATGAGAGCACGAGGGGGTGGGTGGGTCGCTTTTCCGTTGACTTTCGTGAAAAATCGTCGGATATCTTCTCGGGACGTTTGTTTGCTCCTTTTACCTCCTATCCAACCGCTCTCGCACACGCATCGTCCGTGTGTGCGAGGGACGCGATTTCGCAAGCCCATGGAAATGGTCGAGGGTGAGGGCGTGAAAACGACAGTGGATGGAGCCCCGGGGAAACGTTCTCCTCTCGTCGTGAGAGAGAAAGAGAGAGAGAGAGAGAGAGGACGAATGCGCAACCGAGACACCATCGATAAAGTAATATCCGCGAGTCGTTCTCGCGTCGCATCCGCTTCCTGTGGCGAAAGGAGGCTGGCGATCAACATTGCGATTATTGGTAGAAAGGTATCGAAGGAGGTGCGAGAATAAAGCTCACAACAACACCATGAGTGAGGAGCGTCTTGGCATCCGACGAGAAGAGCGCGACGATTGAAAGATTAGAATCCGTATCGCCGTTGCGAATGTTCGATCGCGAGGGTAGTTGCCTGTTGCGCGGAAACTAATTTGATTTTTTAATATCCGGTGCGAGTGAGCGCGGAAAATATCGGGTGCATCGGGTTGTGCATTATTAGAAAAGAGATCAGACGTCGCGTGGCGGTGGCCAATAAAGTCGTAGGGCGTTTTATGCGTTTAATCGAGTGCCGCCTCGCACCAGGATACAATTATCGTTTTATCGAGAACCGTTGATCCTCGCTCGATTTATTTATAACGCGGCCACTTCTCGTCAACTTACGCGCGCGTACTCTTCTTATTTTTATTCTTTAACACTAAAGCTACCAAACGTAGGTCAAATGACCGTTTTACAAGGGAAATCCCCATAAGGAAAAAATCTTCGGTAGGTTTAGTGTTAATTACGGCTCGAAGGAGAGTTTCGGCCGGTGGAGGAAGGATGCATGCGAAATCTTTGGAGCGCTTTCAACCCCTTTCTCCCTATCGATTGTATCTCCTCACCCCCTTCGTATTTCTTCGGCCACCCCCTTCGAGAGGCTTTCGGACACCGTCGTCGGATATCTGCGAAACACGGAGACGCTCTAAAGGCATTAACGACTTTCGGGACACATTTTAAAACACACCCCGTCTCCTCAACTCGACAAGCTTCTCGCGACCGAGCCCACCCCTTTCCACTTTCTTTTTTCTTCGACCCTCTTCTTTTCCTCCTTCCTCCGTTCCGACCGCTCACAGCCGGCGGGCGAGAACAACGCTTCATTATCGAAAAATTGATCTTATTAGGCAGGGGACCGGACCTTCGGCCAAAAAGTTTCCATTCAACACCTTTCACAGTTCCCACGTCGCGCGAGAAACGTCACGTGGGTTTTGCACAGATTCTTCGCGAAGGAGTCTTTCTTCGCATGACCACGATTTGGCTTCGACCGTTGGCTCTCCCTCTCTCTCTCTCCCTCTAGATAGATAGAATCGATTACTCGAATTGCCGATATCCAAGGAAACGCGTGACACGTATCGATACTTACATCCGTTCGATCTCTCGTTAAGGCAAACTTAATTAGGCCCCGGTTTCAATCAGTGCCCGTTCCGCAATTAAGATCGCCGAGAAAAATTCTTGCCCGACCGTCGAACAATCTCGCGGCAGGCCCTCGAGCGAGGGAAAACAAATTTTAATTATCCACCGCGGTCTCCGAGAAGCCAACTACAACGTGGACAACGGTCGCGGAGAAGCCGAGATTTTTATTTCGACTACCTAACGAAGTTCGGTCGGCGAAATTATTTAAAAACTTTTCGGACCACCCCGCACGGGCCAAGTAATATCCGGGGGTATTTCCGTGACACTTTATTTTTCATATTTCACCGCGCGCTGGGCTCTCCAAGTATAGAAACCAGGCCCCGCTTTTTACCATCGACAAGGATAGCCTGTGAACAGTCGGTCTACCAGTCACTTTCTCCCTCTTCTTCTCTTTCTCTCATTCGTCTCTCCTATTCGTGGCACTCGGCTACGACTCTCGTCTCCGAGTCGAAAGCGTACAAGCGTGGAATTGCGAATTAGAATTAGCCGGGGCGCAGAACGTTATTGGGTCACACGACGGGGCGGATATAACTGCCAATAGATTTGAGAGAAGCTGAAGTCTCTGAATGCCTGATTTTGAGGATTATTTTAGAGCGTGAGCATGGGGGACGAGGAGGATGGAGGAAGAGGGAGATACTATTCCGAAGTAGCGGCATGCGCTTGACAAGAGGCAACGAGAGGGTATGGTGTGACTGAGAGTGTGTGTGTGAGAGAGAGAGAGAGAGAGAGAGAGAGAGAGAGAAATTTCCGTAGGAATCTTTAAGCAACGCAGCGTCAAAGACAAGGAGCACGATAGCAATTAGTTTCATTAGTAACGAGGCAATTAGTTCGCTTAAGGAGCGCGCATGCGCGCGTGAGCGGTATCTCATTCCTCCGCCCCCCATCCCTTCTTACTCCCAATTTCACCCTCTAAACTCTCTATTCCCTTATTGCCTCCATTCGTCCTTTCTTCCAGCGTAAACCGCGCAACAACCGAATACTCGGAAGAGCGCTTACCCCACGATGTTTCAGCTTTTTCAACCCTTGCTAACAAAATCGAGTGAAGGCTCATTCTTTGGCCAATTATAGCGGCGCGTGCGAATCGCGATGCCCACGCTCCTTTGAACTTAATTACTCTCCCACGGTTGAAAATACTCGCGCACCGTCCTCGCTATAAAATCCTACGTGAAAAGTTTTCGAAGCTTGCTCCGGCAGTTAATACTCACGAAGAAGTGCCCCGTCTACTCGTCTCCACAGCCCTCGACCATCTCCTCCGGCAATTCATATTTACGAATATTTGCAATCGAGATGAATGGCTGCAATCGAATAAATCAATTGGCGGAGAAGACGCTCTTTGATCGACCGCTCCTCCGTTTGTCTGGCCCCGATTAACGGAATGAGGCTTCGGGAGGATGAAGCCCGAAGAGGAGCGCGCTCGACGGAAAAGTTTCGCGTGTAGAGAGACGAGGGAGGAGAAGTCTAGTGATTCAGGAGACTGATGGCTGATCAGACGAATGCCTGATAGATTCGTTCGAGTGGCGGTATTAGGAAGAGAGGAAAAAAAGGATCGGCCAGGTTGTCGAACGAAAGGGGTGGTCGTCGACCACCCTTTTCGTTCGAGGGAAGGAGCGAAGGAGGAGGTGGATGAAGGAGGTTGAGAGAGGTGGTGGAGGTGGTTGGTGGCGTGGCCTAAGTCAGCCAGGGGATTCGTTGGAACGAGGAGTGTGCAAGCCACGTCGAGAAAGTATCAGCGGAAAGGTAATCTCGCTACTTCGGGGCCTCATTCAAATCCCACGCTAAATTTCAATCTGACGTGTACAAAAGTCGAGCCCTCCCCTCGTCCCTCGTCTGTCCTCCCTGTCCTCCTCCTCATCTTCCACCTTCGGTATCTCTTCTTGTATCCACCCCTCCCGTCCCTCACTTTCGATTCGTTCGATTCTTCGGGACTGCGCTTATATCGCGACACAGTGGGTACCAGAGAAACTCATGCTCGAGGCAACGGTCCATTCGACGATTCTACTCTCCCTTGATTCCTTCGCTATCCTTCTCCCACTTCTCTATTTCTCTCTCTCTCTCTCTCTTCCACATACTTTCCCTCGTGGTCGCCTGCCCGCCTTACCGTGAACGCATACACGCGCATCCACCCCCTCGTTCACGTGAGCGCGCACGTGTGGGTCGGTTTCTCTCTTTCTTCGTTCATCCTCTTTGCTCTCTCTCTTTCTCTCTCTCTCTCTCTTTCTCTCTGTCCCTCTCGTTTCCTCCTTCCACGCGAAGGGAGTCCTTTTAAGCGCTACCCCCATCCCTCCGACATAGCATCCATACCTCCGAACGTCCATTTCCCTCGCCGATACTACGTCAATGTGGTATCGGTTTGTATACAACCAGAGAGTCCTCCGTATAACGTCGAGGCGCACCTAATTAAACTTTGGTAACGTGGAGCCTCAACCTTCTCCGGGTCGCACCCCCGCAGCCTCACCGTCTCCATCCACTCGAGCGCGGCCTCCTAGCCCGCTTCATCCGCCACGTGTGCACGTTAGACTTTCCACTCGTTTCGTTCGTTTCGTAGTTCCTTCCTTTCGCGAGTTCCTTTCCAGTATCCAATCGGGCCCAGGGGGATGACTTCTCCTTTCGCATTTGGATTCTTCCTCTCTCGTCTTTTTCTATCTTTTTAATTAAAGCGCGATAGGACGGCAAGAATTGAAATTGCGTACGAGAGACTTCGTACATCGGAGAGATATCTTGCGTTTAGGCGCACATGAAAATTCGTCAATTGATTTATAGCCCGGTTCCACGCGTTTTCGAGACCTTTTCCCGAAAGCTTCCCACCCACGTTATATTCGTTCTGGAGATTTGCGAGTGCCTTGACCCCGACTTCGCCGATTTTACTCGCTAGAGGTGCTTCGACTTTCGCAACGTTTCACTCGTTCGTCTATCGACACTTCCGCGACCAATATGTCCCATATCACTCGTTCTATCGTTTATCGTGGAATAGGTATCGATCGAGCACGCTGACGCGTAAATTCTTCAAGGGTTCGTCCCTAAAAAAAGTTTTCTGTCGCCTCTGAATGTATCACGAAACGATCCTAAAAACGATTGGGGAACGCGTCGGTCTCCGCGTCCCACGAAGGGTCTCGCATTATTCAGTAACGTTCCGATAACGGATAAATCGATAACCCGAGGACCTATTAATTAATTCGATTGTGCCAGATAACGCGAATGATTCGCCGGGCCATTTAATCGAGGAGTCCGTCCCCTCGCCTCTTTACGCTACGCCGACCGACCGGTGCGCGCCAGTTTTGACCGAAAATTCGATTTGTCTCGATCTCACGAGTTCCTTTCCTTCTTCGATGCGAGAGTGGCGAAGGGGAAAAATAGCAAAAGAGAGAGAGAGAGAGAGAGAGAGAGAGAGGAGAAGAGACGAGGGAGAAATAGAGAAACGAAATCGACCCCGACGACGCATCTGCCTCCATTCCGCGGATCGAAGGCGTCTCTTTAATTTTTAATGACAAACCCGTCCTCCTCCTTCCTCGACTTCCGGCGCGCTCACATTTTTTCCCCTTCGTCCCCCTTCACGGAGCTACTTTCGGCAACGTCGAAACCCCGTCGATGAGAAACTCCGAATCGCGTTCATGGGATCGTACGAATGCGCCGTTTGGAAAAAGAGATTTCTCGATAATTCGAAAAATGGCAGGTGAAAAACAGTTGCGGACGCCTTCACGCGCAATCGCAATCGAATAATAAAATTCGCGGGTTAATCGAGTTCGACGGGGAATGATTTATGAACGGGGTAAGTCGTCGCGTCGGCCGGAAGTCGATTTAATTTCTATTAACATCGCTTCTGATTTTTCTCCTGTCAACTGTGCCGACGGTCGTTTTACTGTTTAACCCACTTGTGCAGGGAGGGATCGGGCCGATTGAATATTTTCTTTCGCGCTCCCGCGTAATTTATATATGAGTATACGTATATATATGTATTAGCAGAGCGCGGCGCACGGATGATTCGGTTAATAAATCTTGCAGGAAAAACACTACCCCCGTCTGGGGTGCCTGAATTATTCATCCCGATCGTTCGACTATCGTCGCTCGAAAACGAAACGAGAAGAAGAGGCCCGTGCGGTCTATCCGATTCGTGTCTAGGAACTATTACTATTCCCGTGACCGAGCGTGGCTATAGTGGGGGTGAGAGGAGGTGAATTCGGTCGCGGGGCTACGAGCGGAAAAACACTAAGGGGGTAGTAGATCTACGATTGCGTTCGACGAGGCCCCGAGTGATCTCGATCGATATTTTGGCCTCACGATATTTTAGGCTGCGCGCGTGCGTGGTCGCCAAAACTGATAGGCACGAAAGAAAATTGATGATAAAGCGGTGGGAAGAGAATGCGCAATATACAGAAAGAAATATATCGCGAAGTATAATAAATAATCTTAAAACTAATATAGTAGAAAAGAAATACGTGACAGTAGTAGTAACGATAAAATAAATTGAAGAAGAAGAAGGAAACTTGCTCTATGTTTTATGCAAGAAAGTGAAATTACGATTGATCGTGCGCGACGTAGGCTCTCGCGAGCTCTCGATTGGTCGAAGATCGGAGGTCGCGCAACGCTTGACTCTCGCCTAGACGATGCCGGCATTACCCGCGATAGATCGAAAGAAGTAAACTAATGTAATGAATTTCATATTACCATAGGAGTTGTGAAACTGTTGATGGTGTGAGTCGATCCCGGTTCCTGGGTGGTGGATATCCAGCATGGCTTCCGGCTCACCTCCGCTCTCAGAGCAGTTGCTCAGCGCTAAAACCAAACCGATAGACACACACCTTGCGTTTAAACTTTACATCATTGCGTCATTCGCGTTGTTTTTGTTTTTTCGATTCGTTTCGTTCATTTTTTTTTCTTTCCCGCGCATTTTGCTTCTCACGCTTATTCGTCCTTTCATTTCTCGAATTCATTTTCGTTTGTTTTTTGCCTTTTTTTTCTACATTCGACTCGCGATTGCTCCTTTCCGCACTCGCGTGTTCGACTCCGTCGATTTCCGATGCGAATGCGATCGTCGTAGTAGGACGGTGTCGTCTTAGGCTACGGTTACTATGGATGCGAGTTCTGACGAAAATGTGTTCTGACGAGTTCTGACAAATTCGTCCGAACAAACAAACGCCTGTTTTCCAATGAGAGTGTTTACACTGGCAACGACGAACACGTCAGAACATGCACGACGTCGTCAGAATCAGTTGGGCGTTCTGCGAGCGATCAAACAAATTTGATTTTTTCGTGCGAAAATAAAATTTTATTTAAGAAAATAAAATTCATCAAGTTCGTCCATCTTTGCTGGGTGGCAGAAACGTACTGACTATCAGAATATCAGAAAACGCGCACAGTGTAACCGCCTTGTTCTGACGAGGATTTCGGATGTACTCGTCAGAACATATTTTCGTCAGAACTCGCATCCATAGTAACCGTAGCCTTACACGATTCTTATCGGACGAACGATCGCCTTGGCAACGTTTCTCATCTTCGGGTGAGAATTTACGAGACTCTACTACGGGACAATGGCCAATGAGTAAACAAGATAAACAAATCCCTTAGTTTTTTTTTGTTTTGCTTGCGCTCCATTTCGTTAAGATTGAACCACCGTGCGTATTGCGATGTACTCGCAAAAAGAAAACAGAAATGGAAGAGAAGGCGCGCCGCGAGTGTGTCGTTAAAGGGTTGAAGGTAACATAATGCAACATAATACAAGTGGCATGCGAATACGACGGGGCGCGTGGTAAAACTTATTCGTTAAATTGTAAATTAACTAAATCAAAGTGTTAGCAGTATCCTTGAGCCGATCGCCGTGGTCGCCGATTTACAGGCGCGCGAGAACGAATCGATCGTTCAATGCTGAGATGCGTAATTGTGGCTTGGAAATGATTAGCAAAAGTATTCGACAATTATCCGGCTGAGATTCGTACGATAAGTCAAAGACACTGCTACCGTGGAATGTCGTGGCGCACGTGCAGGGCGCCAGTGGTCGGTGAGAAAAAATTCTGGAGAGAATTGCGGGGAGAAGAGTGGCTGGAGCGTGTCGCAGGCAGGAGGAGGAGGAGGAGGTGAAGGCGGGGCACATTGCGAACGTACTGAACAGAAACGAAAAGCGAAGGGGAAAACGAATCAAAATCCAACGTTCAATCGCAGCGAAATATGAAGCTCGCGGTTTACATCCCCCACCCGACGCTCGGATTCGCCGTTTAGACCCCAAGCCCCCAACCCCCTTCGCGCCGGATTTTGAGATTTCGATCTGGCGAGCGTTACCTCCGAGCGAGTGCGCGTACGAATGCACGAACGAGCGAACGAGCGAAAGAAAGAAAGGAAGCGCGTCGGAGTAAGGTCTCTCTCTCTCTCTCTGTCTCTGTTGGTGCGTTTATGTCTATCCGTTTGGTTCAGATCATTTCACAGTTCGCATCGCGCGAGAATCATTTGACGTTCTGCGAGTCACTCGAGAAGTCAAATGGGGGTCTGTGTATCCGATCCACACTTTACTTTTTATTAATCTCTTTGCATCACCCTTCGCACTTCTATCGATTCTCTCTCTCTCTCTCTCTCTCTCTGCTCTTTCTTTTTTCTGTTCCGTTCTCCTTTACTCCCTCTACTCCTTAGCAATATTGTCGTTATTACCCTCCTCTTGCGCACTTTACTCGGATCGGGGTACGACCGTACTTTAATCGACTACATAAGCTCGTAACGATCTATCTCGGGTAGAGGGAGGCTCACTGTTGCCCTTTCTCCGATGCAGCCTATCGAAGCGTTCGTTCCTCAGCTATCTTCCGTGTAGAATCTCCGGCCGATGATCGTCCCGTAGAAGAAACATCTGCACGTGAGTGACCGATGCGCATGCCACGACGCGCGGGAGGGTGCGAATGAAGGCGAGCTAGCCCGGAATTGGCAATTGATAAAAACGAAGAACTCGTCGTCGGGGGTGAGATTAGAACGTTCCGTGGGCCGCGCGTCGCTTTCAAGCCGCGGTGATAAGATAAGAGTCAAAGGAATCCTTCGATTAATTTCTTTCTCTCAATGCGTGTCGACGCTCTCGCGGATTTCAGGCCAACCCCTTCGGTTCTCCCCAAAGAGAATACGCGAAATTGTTCGGAGAACGTAATTCTACGGACCCGATAGCCACTGGCATCGCGCGGCAATATCGACGTCGTGTGATCCACCGGGCACGCACACCCAGGCACACACGCAAGCACACACACACACACACACACACACACACACGCAAAACACATACACACGGGTGCGGACCTCGACTGCTTTTTCCTTCGCGAGGAATCGTAACGTTTTCAGTCGTACCATTCTGTACATATGCGAGGCACGTACGTAACAGTTGCGGACTGACATGAATGCTTCGAAACGGTAAGCCAGTTCCCAGCGAGAACCCTGTTACTACGTCTACGTAGGAAAAGGGAACTACGGAGCGCGAGGGTAAGAGTAAGAGGGAACGAGAGGCGAAAAGGAAGAACCCGGGGATGAGCGAGAAAGAGAAAGGCGAAGAGGAACGGGGAGGCTAGGATGGAATGGCTCGTGTGCTTAAGGGACAGAGCTGAGCGAGACGGAGCAAAAAAAAAATGAGAAAGAGAGGTAAGCGAGGCTGGAAGGGGTGAGTGGAAAGGATGGAGGGTAGCGATGGGTGAAGGAAAAGGAGGGACTTTGTGTAATATGTGTTGCACGCTCGCGTACGTGGATACATATACCGCATACATGACGTGGAAGAGGATGAGTCAGCTTGTGGAAACACTTTGCCGAGGCGGAGAAAGCGAGAGGGTGCGAGGAGGGAGGTGAAGCGGGAGGGATTCATCACGAAAGTTTCCGGAAATATTTGTCTCCTTTCCTACCAGCGAAAGTCTTTCGCGAAACTCCGCGAGCACACGCTTTCTCTTCCTTCATCCCCCTTTTCTATTCGAGAGATTCACCACTCACCCCTAGAGCACGTGAATTCCAACTAAGGCGAAGAGATGGCGACACGTGATTATTCGCGTTCCAGTTTCTCTTTCACTTTTTTGCACGAATTTGCAATTTTCTTCGAGCTTCCTTCTTGCCAATTTTATGATACCTAAAATTTGCCGAGTAGAGACGAAGTCTATCGGAATCTATTGGATTTTTTTCTTTTAATGGGACATGTGGCTCCGAAACGAAGCTTAGCTTTTCTTCTTTGGACATTCTTTTTTTGGTTTTACAGAATAGCTTACTCGCCACCATTCGTGGTTCCTGCTCACGAATGTCACCTCTCGTCGACAATAAACACCACGCTTGAAATTTTAAACATTCTTAACGGCGTGTTCGTGGAATCGTCGTCGAAGTAACTCCCGGAAGCGAAACTTCTCTTGTCCTCCTCCCGCGTCACAAGGAGAATTCTTTACGAATATCCATAAATACTTCGAACGAGCTTTCGTCTATAGTCGGCATGCTCTAGGAAGGGAATATCGTGCGAATCGGAAGAGGCAATTTCAACCTTTCCTTCGAAATAATTACTGTGTACCAGCGACAAGACAGAATATTTTTCTCGATCCGTTTACCTCGCGTGTTGGAAAATGGAATCGACCCAACCTTCGAATTAAAATCTAGCTTCTTGTATGGACGAGGAGCGAGCGTAGCAGCGAGGACGCCGTTGCCGTCGGCGAGCAAGTGTATCGCTTATCGCATAAAACATACCAGTGTCACCTTTCGTTTTATCAACGATCTGACTGAAGTTGAATTCGACCCCGGCGTCCGCGTCTCCGCGGTGTCTCGTGCCACCGGGAACGCAATAATGTGACACATCGGAGGGAGAGAAATTTACGAGCGTCGTTGCCAACGACCGAGAAGAAATATCTCTCTCGTTCTCCTCACCTCCCTTCTCCACCCCCATTCCACCCTTCCTCGCGTCTCTCCATCGCGTAAAAAATGTCTCTCGACGGCCGACGGCTAACGCGAATTAATCTACGCGCGCTGGCGCTGTCATTTTCGAACGCGTGCGCGTAGCGTGGAGAAAAGTGCGCGAACTACCGGTGGTAGTAATGGTCACGAGTTAACGCACGCGCTCACGCACTCGTTCCGTATCATGCGGGCGCACGCGCTTCTCTAATATCGCGTATCGCTCTATGCAAATTTGCGCATGTAGCTCGCCTCGAAGCCTCGGCAGACTGTAAAATTTACTAGAGAGATGTGAAATTTCGACGATGATTTTAAAATTACATTCTCACGTCGCGCTGGAATGTGACACCGATTCGAATGAATTTTCCGCGGCGGGCGATAGGAGGGCGGGAAGCGCGAAAATTTACTTTTTCGTCGAACCGGCGCGTTGCGCTCGACAACAGCTGTACTACGAAAGGTGTTCATTGACGTGACATCTGCACCCTGATTCCCCTATTTGCCCTCGCCAACTGTACCGTTTAATGAATCGCCTCGTTTCCCCTCCAATTCTGGGCTCCGAAAGCGCGTAAAGTGGAAACTTCCAGCAACAATGTTGACCGACCGAGGTCGTTTCGATTACAAGCGCGTACCTCTCGTTACTTTTCCACTCTGTGAAATTTTGTCCTAATACCCTTTCGCGTGGACTAGAAACAAGAACGAGCCGAGCTCGGCGAACAATCACATTGGAGGATTCGGTCGAAAGAAGGGACACGCCAGGTGAAACCGAAGAAGAACATCGAAACGCCATACGTTCCCGCGCAATATCCGCGTCGACAGGATACCCTTTTCCTTCTGAGCGAGGAAGTAGAAGAAAAAAGTGAGAGGAAGGGAGAGTGTGTCGTTTCGTGCGGCACGACGCGACGCCAACGTTTCGCGCGCTCGTGCGAACACGAACGGGGCCCCATAGGTCGTCCTGAACGGAACACGTTGGTGTCGCCTTTCGGCGACGCGTGCTGCGACACCACGGGTTTGAAAGCAACACCAAAAGCGTTGCCGCAGCACCTATCAAGGAAGGAACATCGCAAAAAGAAAGCACAAATGAAAACAGCGCTCTAGTTCAACTACCACTGGCAGAAAAACCTTGAACCTCCACGGTATACCGGCAAAGTTGGCGAAGTGTAAAGCCGTTGAATATTAAGGCGTGCCGATTTACCAAAGAGAAAAGAATAAATCCACCTGCACGATGAACTTATTCGACTCTTCTCGAGAAATTCTTATCGGTATCCTGCTTCTTTACGGTGGCACTTAGAGAAGGAAAATTCGTAACGGCGCAAGGGACACGTGCTGCGGGAAGGAGAGGACACAATGGAAGAGGTTCCACCGGGAGGGAGCGGGTACCGTATCGCGAGGTAGACTTCGCAGCGTGAACGAGCACGAATTGGGGCCCGTTCAAGATCCGCCTGGAAGCCCTCGGAGTTCTCTTTGAAGGCACCTCCACCCGTCGGCGCGGGGCCTCTTTGCGACAGATGATGTGGGTACCACGAGGGGCGCTGACGTCATTCGGAGCATAACCGTGGCCACTTGCACCTTCACGCTCCCTCTCCTCACCATCAGCCAACGTTGCCTTCCCTCCTCCTCCTTCTCCTTCTCCTCGTCCATCCTCGTTCGTCCGTCTGTCCGTCCCTCCGTCCAGGCACCCTCCTCCTGCCTCTTTTCAACCCTCTGTCGCTACCTTCGCGTCTAGTCACTTTCCGTCTCCTTCCTTCTACTTTCTTTGTCCTCTCACTCTCTATCCGTTTATCTCTCACTCGCTCTCGCTCTCTCTCTCTCGCTCTCTCTCTCTCTCTCTCTCTCTCTCTCTCTCTCTCTCTCTCTCTCTCTCTCTCTCTCTCTCTCTCTCTCTCTCTCTCTCTCTCTCTATCAAACTATCTGTCTACCGCCTCGTAGTCCCGTCTTCGTCGTGTCCCACCTTTCCATGTGTCCCTCGCACAGCACGAGCGTACTCACTCGCTCGCTCACACTCTTTGATTCTCCCTCCCTTCCTATTCCGCTATCCACGCCGCTCCACCTTTATACGCGCGCACCTCTCTCAACAAAGGTCGCCCATACCTTCTATCCACCCGGTAAGGTCTCACATCGTACATGTGTTCGTGTTCCCATATGAATTTATTTCGGCAGCCTTGCATGTGTGCACGCGCGTCATTCGAGGACGTGTAACGAGAAAATTGTCGAGTAACGTTGTCAATTAATTTCAACGTCGCGTTCGGTCGTGCGTCCGTTAGCACGCGCGTGGAACTGCGATCGCGTAACGGTGTCGAGGATAGGGGGAGGTGGAGGGTGAAAGTGGCGAAGGAAAAAAATATTCTTGGCAATCGCTCGCGGTGCTGGCACATGTGCGATCGATCGATGTGCCGGCGATCGCGGGCCGATGATAAAAATCAACGTTGCCCTAATTTTGCCGATTCGCTGAATAACATCGTGAGTGTTCGCGAGAGGGATTGTTTGGGAGATTGGATGCAGTCGAGGAGATGAATATAATTGGAACTTGCTTTTTGTAAATGTCATGCCAGTCTCTTCGAGAATCTTTGTCCTTTTCCATAGAAACCTTCTGTCATACATAGAAATTCCACTCGAGCCTGAAGCTTCGTAGCTAATCAAAAGAATAGTTTCTTGTTTCGAGTGGAGCTCGAAGATCGAGATGAAAACAGGCCGCGCGAGGAATTTGCGAATTTCCTGATACACCTCCACTCGAATCGTGCTTCATCCCGACGAATTCTCGGCGAACGAGGAAACTTGAAAATCGACCCTGCAACCGACCACGACACCCCAACAAGCTCCTTTCATTACGAGCGTCCCGGTGCGCGTAATTAACACGCGACTCGCCGTGGTAAGGTCAATGTAAAGCAGCTCGTAACAAACTCCCCATGATGTTTCAGCGAAGTTAGCAAATTCGATAATCATCCCCCAGCGCCACGATCTCTCTTCCTATGCACCCTCCTTCCCGGTTTTAACGCAAACTTCAGTCGACAATTATTTATACCTCTGTAATCGCCACCCCCTCTCTTCCGTGCCGAACGTTTCACTCTCATTCGCGATTAATTCCTTCGTTGGATAATACTCTCAACGACGCATCGCAAATGTAATGCCTCACGCTTGAGTAACGTTAACCATCGGGAGAGATCGCGCGTTCGCAAATTCTTCGAGCGAGCGCGGAAGGCTCAGAAAGATACTTAAGCATCCCGCTAATGTACGTGACCCATATTCGCGATCGATACCGGCCAGTTGGACGCAATTAAACGTAAATGACATTCAGAAATGAGGGACGCGGAGTCGTTAGCCTGGCGAAGGATGAAATTTAAACGGGAACAAACGGGCGGACGATTCGAACGAGCGAACGAAGCGAGGCGACGCAACGATGGCAACAGCCGCGACAAAGGCAATTTATAAAAGCGCATCCACTCGTCGTTCGGGCGCTCGATTGATCCCTCCGCGGCTGCGGGGAGTTTGGTACACCGGAAGAAATTAACGGCGGAAGTATCGAAATCCGTTCCCTCCTCCACCTCTTCCGCCACCCCCTCGAGCACTCGACGGCTCCTCTCTAGTTTTCGGTTGCGCGCCGCGGACGGAAGCGAGCGTGGTGAGGGTAAGTTGGTTGGCTCGCGCTGCCGCTGCTCGCCGACGTATTTATGAGAAGGACGCGCGCGGATTCGGCAGGGGAGTTCGTCGCTCGTTGATTGGCGATCGATCGCTTCAGACTGAAGGGACGTTTCTAATGACCGAAGGAGTACACAATCCCACTGAGCGCGTCTTTACGTTTGATCAGCGAATGACGTTCGACTACGTAATGCATCGAGAATATGCATTGTACGAGTGTAGGCTTGCGTTTTAATCGATGAAAGGGAAGAGACGCGCTGCGCGCCTTCGTAACTTGAAAGCAATCTCTAATTAGTCGGCGGTTGTGAACGCGGGGTGCTCTTTGGAGTTGTCGTCGATGCGTTTCAGCCGTTGAAAGGAGCAGGGACTGGCAATAATTTCTGTAGTGGAAAAAATTCTTGTCCTTGTATCGCGAATAATGGACACTTTGGTAAGTACGAGTATGGCCATGACGAATAGAACGAGGGAAGGAAGATCGCGCGAGGCGAGAACCAGTTCGAAAGAAGAGCCCGGGGATTGGTGAGACGTAGAAAAGGGATCTTCGGCTGGTTCGTCCGGATCGGCCTGGATCCTTCCAGACCCTGGATCCTCGAATCCACTCCAGCAATGGGAACGACTGCGAGAGCCCGAGCTCGGAGAAGTAAACGGAGATAGGAGGGCCCGTGGGAAAACAATAGGGGACACTAATCTGAAGGGCACTGGATCGGAACCCTTCTTCTTCAGCATTGTCTCTCTGCCCCTTCTAACCCTTTCGCTGCCATCTTTTCTTCACGGTCCCTCGTCGTATCCCGCAGCCTCCTCCTCATCCTCACCCTCCCAGCTTTCCAACTTCTCTACGACCCTTACACGCTCGAAGCTTTTCGCGCGCGCACACCCCAGGCGGACAGGTTAGCACACGTTGTTACCTGTGCGCCCCGCTAGAATGCCCTCCCTGCTCCGGTTCTCTCTACTCTCTCTCTCTCTCTCTCTCTCTCTCTCTCTCTCTCTCTCTCTCTCTCTCTCTCTCTCTTTTGAGCATTATCTTTACGCCTTTGGTGCGCGGCGAGCACAAAGGAGAGAAACGGAGGGAAGGTCGAGGATGAGGAAGGGAGCGCGACCAGCTGAGCGAGCCTGAAGAGACCAACGGGGGACAGAGGGATGAGAGAACCGGAGGAACGAAGAGGAACGAGATCCAGAGATCCTTGTTTGTGGTACAACAACGGGATCGGGCTATAACGGGTACTATTTTCGACGGCGTAAATAATTTTGTTACGCTTCGCGTCGCGCATCAGAGAAGGAAGGATCGAACGTCAGCCAGGCTAGATACGAATATCGGCAGAGTTGGATTTCGAAGTAACCCAGATTAATGCATCGACGATCACCAGTCACGCACGCGAAAAGGGGCACGAGCGGGAGTCAGCCGTTGATTCGAGCCCTTTAAAGTATGCCGGGGGGGGGGGGGGGGTTGCAACTGAAACGGCCTTAATTCCAATTCCAGGGATATCTCGTTGCTGGCAAGGTTACGGAAAGGTCGCGGCGGTGCGACGTATCGCAGCCGCGAATTCCGAGAAGCCACGTATTCTGGAAAGCTGCGCAAGACTCGCTTGATGACGAGTCCTCGGAATTATTCGCGTACCTGGCGTTATCATTGCCCGGTACTTGAACGTGCATTTATACTCAGGTAAAAAAACATTCTTCCGACAACGTTACTCTCGCTCTCTCGTGGCCTACCCTTCGTCGTGTTGGTTGGAAAGGCACGACGAAGACGAGAACGTCGACGGGGGTTGGTTGCATCGCCGCCCGTGCCGTCGGAAGGCAAGGACGACGCCGAAGGGGAGGTCGGTGGGTAGGTTGGTAGGTAGGTAGGGAGAATAAGGGGGGGATGACGACAGCGTGGCGGCGGCATGGCGAACATGGCGTCTGTGCGCGATGCCCGTGCGAGGTCGCGCCTGCGCCCCTATCCTAACACCGCGTGACCACGATCAATAACTCTACGCGCTGTTGTGCTGGGGGGCAAAGGATGTTGAATTCGAAAAGTGTTATTCCGCGCGTCTATCTCTGAATGATATGGAAGGGAACGCCTCTCCACGTGGGTGCCACGTGTGCGCTTCCGCCGCGCCTCTCACCCTCTCACTCTCTTTCTCTTTCGCTCTCGCAGTCTCTCTCTCTCTCTCTCTTTCTCGTTTTCCCACTCTCTCTATCTATCTGCGTGTTCTCTCACCACCCCCGCCCGCCTTCCTATTTCACTCCCTTTCCAACCCTCGTCCCGATTCGCGCGCGTATCCCACGCGCTCTCATCAGATTTTGTTCTCGCGATCCAAAACACAACCACCCTGCCACCTCTTCATTCTTCTCCTCTCTTATGTCCTTCGCCGGGGGATTCTTTTTTTTTTTACTTGCGATTATTATTGATACAGAGCGATCGAGGATCTAGCCTAGCGATCGTGGCCGAGCGGAATTCGATTCGAAGGGCAGAGGGATGGACTGAGATGGGAAGAGAGGAGCCGAGGAGGGGTGAGCACGCTGGGGTCGTTGCCGGATGATTCCGAAGGTCTTTCGTTCTGGAACAGCTGTTAGATCGGGTGGCAGGGGAGGAGATTTTTAATGGATGGGATTTGATGTTCGGTAGGTCGTGGTTCCAGACGGGTGTCCCTTGTGGCAGTACGGGCATCCGCTCACGGTAGATAAGATTGGACGGTGTTATCAGCGGAAAAATTCTCGGGTGGTTCGACGCCTCACGTCACTGTTATTGTTGTTTAGACTGTGAGCCAGGGGCGAAAGTTATTCGGACCGCTGACGCAGGGTTTGGGACCAAAGCGCTGTTGAATTTCGTTTTGGGTGGTCTAAGGAATTAGCACGGGAACGGGATGGATTCATTGTTCAATCGAACGTCACGGAGATGCTTGCGACGTATTCCACTGGGTTTTCAAGCAGATTACGACGTAATTCGCAACGAGGACGCGGACCGACGTAGGTCGAGAAATTAATTCGTGTTCGAACGATCGAATTGGTCAAAGTTCGCAGAACGTTCGCCGCGAATGGTTCGCAAACTCTTCGCAAGTTTAGGATACAAACAAAATAATTATTCAAAGCGTTTTAACAGGCGACTCGGCGTGGAGCTCGCGTTTAAGGGTGGGATTCTTGGAGGCAAAGACGATGCCACGCGCGGAAAGTTGCGCGTAGAATTGCGCGCGGGGAGAACGCGCGTTACTTTAAAAGCGGGAGGGAAAATTCGCGGGTTTCGCGACGAATGCCGGAGTGGGGGACAGAAACGCGCGAAGGTACGAACGAAGAACCGGGTCGTCGGAGAATGATAACGTGTAGCGGATGACGATGAAAGAGAGAACGATGACGAGGAAGAAGAAGATGATGACGATGACGATGACGTCGAAGTGAACGTTATCTTACGAGGATAGCGTAATGGTAGAAGTAGACGAGCGAAAAGGTTGGGCGCGGGGACGCCACGCGTTTGGTTCCCCGCGCTCGGATCCGAGTAGCGCGCGCGCGATCCGAAAGGCGCGGATCGTCACGAGGACGAAGACGCGGGCGATCGCATGGACTAACCTGCTAGCCGCAAGGCCGACATTCTCTGAAACTCAGGCTCCTGCAGCCACTTCCACATCCGTCGAAAGGTCTCCCTGCCGCTCTTGAGCTTGGACCAGGGCTTCGGATTGCGCAGGAGATCGCTGAGGGTGCCCTGGCTACGACAGAGTACCCTCTGGGCGAATATCGCCTGCGGTATGCTGTACCTCTTGAGCTCGGCGCTGATCCTCTGTGCGAGCTCCTTGGTGTTAATCTCCTCGACCTCCCCTGCCCCGTTACCGGCAGACGAGACGGTCTTCATGACGACCGAGGTGTGCTGCACGTGCTGGGTATGCGCGATGGTCTGCTGCGTCATCGACTGTTGCTGCTGCTGCTGCTGTTGCTGCTGCTGCTGTTGCTGCTGCTGCTGTTGCTGTAGCTGAGTCTGCATGGGAGGAGGCGAGGCGGCCGGCACAGAATGCGTGGGCGGGGAATGATGCGAGGGCGCGAAACTCGCGGTAGCCGAGACAGCCGGCGGCGAAGCCGGGCTTAGCGCCGCCGGGCTCTGCTGCAACCGCGGCAGGAAAGCTGGATCGTAGTGAGGACTCGCGGACTTGTGAGGTGAATTCAATCCGCTCTGACTGTAGGCGCTCTGCGGCGACAACGGGCTCGGCTGTAGACCGGCGCCGGGCGAGGGATAGTTGTGAGGCGGCGACATACCCATGGAGGGTAGCTTGTCGTACGCGTAAGGCGAGCCGCCCATGCCGAGGCCGATGTTACCGAGGCCGTTGTTCTGCATTACCGCGAAGCTACCGGTCACACCGCCGGCCGTGTGACTTCCGTATACGAATTTGTCGCTCATCGTCGAGATCGGCGGTAACGGTTGCAACGGCGTAAGGGTCGCGTAAGAGGAGCCCGGACTGAAGCCGGGTGGCGACATCCTCTCGGCGACCGAGGTCAGGGTCTGGTACGTAGGCTCCGGCTGCATACCCCTGAAGTCCGTCGCGTCGATCATACTCGCGACCGAGACGCTTATCCCCGACGTCGGCGTTAGCTTACCCGGACTGAGTAGCTCCGAGTCGGCGTCACGCGAGTCCACGTCCACGTCCTGAGGCGGCACGATCACCGACAGGGACTCCCTCGCGCTCTGCTTACCACCACCACCACCACCACCGCCGCCACCGCCATCGCCACCGCCGCCGCCACCGCCGCCACGGCCGCTTCCTCCGTTACCGTTGCCGCCACCGCCACCGCCGCCGCCGCTACTACTACCGCCGCCGCCACCGCCGCCACCACCACCGACGCTCGGTGGCTCCTGGGACGACGAGAGATCCTCAGCGGCGGCGAGGTCCCGCTCCTCTTTGACGCCGAGCGCGCCAGCCGCGAGAAGTTCCAGCGGTAGGCTCGCGCACGCGATGTCGGGGCTTTGAGAGGCCGAGGACGACATACCCTCGGTGCTGCCGCCTCCGCCTCCTCCTCCTCCTCCTCCTCCTCCGCCGTTCCCTCCGACGCTGCCACCGCCGCCGCCGTTTCTTCCACCTCCACACCGGACTCCTCCTCCTCCTCCTCCTCCGCCGCCTCCTCCTCCTCCTCCTCCTCCTCCTCTTCCACCTCCTCTTCCGCCGCCGACCACCCCACCACCACCACCTCCGACGACGACGACCACGCTACCGTCCGATGCTACCTCGTGGCGATGCTGCTGCTGCTGGTGCTGTTGATGATGATGTTGCTGTTGTTGGTGGTGGTGGTGCTGGTGGTGGTGGTCATGATGGTGGTGCCTACCCCCACCGACGATACTACTACCCCTACTTCCGACACTTCCACCCCCGCCGCTATCCGTTCCAACCCCTCCACGTCCACCTCCTCCGACCCCACCGCCACAGTTCCCATTCGAGCCGCCCCCATCGACACCGCCACCGCCACCGCCGCCGCGGCCATGCGTAGAGACCGCCGACGGGGAATCGACCGAGTCCAGTAATTGCTCGCTATGCGATTGATGATCGACTATGTCCCCTATACCTTCCATTTACGCACATCTAGTTCGGGTGGGTGGCCGCGCTTCCACTCGCTCTCACCGCTTCTCTCCACTCGCGCACCTCGCGCCCCACACGAGCGACGCACTGCCCGCGGGATAGTGCGCGCGAACCCGCGACCCACTCGCTTTCCGCTTCTTCCTCTTCCTTCGCCTTCTGCTCCCACGATTTATCCCGCTCCCTTTCTGTCTCCTTTTACCACCGTGCTTTTTCCTCTTTCCTCCCACCTCCTCGACTATCCTCGTCTTACCGCGCGATTACCACCGCCGATTCCACGCGGCCGCGCGTACGCACGCGCACGCTCGAGAAAACCCGCGCGTCACGCGACCGCCCCGCGAGAGCAGGTACCTCTCGCCTCTCGCACTTCGCGCGAGTTTCCGATCCACGCGCACGTATTCCGCGCTTCTCCTCACCCTCCCTATCTTATCTATCCCTCTCGACGAACCACTGATTCCAGCCGTCCTCGGCACTGAGCAGTCGCGCGCGCGCGCGCTTTCCGTTACTATCGTTTGGACCCTGGAGCGTGCTGGAGCGGGTGAGTCGCCGGGAGGAACGAAGCTGACAACAACAAGGAGATTAACGACGCGGACCTCGTGCGTTCTCTGACGTTGCCGATGATCGGATACGCGCCACCGTTGCGGCTTTTTAAGGAGGACGGGCCTAGGTACGACGACGATGCCGACGATGCCTGTGCCGCCGTTGCTGCTGTCGGTGCCCTCGCTACTTTTCCACCACCTCCGACACGTCGGATCGGCATAGAGATCTGGTAGCACAGCGGCGACGTCCACCGTGCACCCATGACATACGCGGAGCGAGTGAGAGCGCGTAGCACTCTGGCCACCCGAGTGAATACGCCGTCTGTGCTCCTTGTTAAGAGACACGGACGACGGAGAGAGGAGGAGGACGAGGAGGATCCGACACCGGGCGAGCGGCACGGGGCGTGCGAGCGAGAGCGGCCGGGTGGCCGGACGGTGAAGAAGGATCGAGGTGGTTGACGAGCGCGAGGGAAGAGGAAGCGGGTTCTGAACAGGGGTGAAGAGGTGGGGAGAGAGGGAAGCGAGAAGGGCCGAGGGAGAAGGGAGAGTTCTCTCTTCCTTTCTCCTCCCGGTGCTCGCCGGTACCCCTAGGTGCCGCGCGAGGGTCCTTCCGCTTCTTCGTTCCGCTCCGCCCCCTTCTCCTCACGCGAGAGCTACCCCTTCGCTCCTGCCACCACCACCACCGCCGTCGCTCGTCCCACCACCAGCGCCACCAGTGACAGCAGCACCACCACCACCGGCTTCACCACTACCACCTGGTCCCTGCCCTACTCTCTTCCTCCTCGCCCGAACTCTCCCGCTCGAGTCGGCTCGAGCACAACAGCCCGACAACGTCAAACGCGTGCCACGGCGGTTCAACCTCGCTTCCTTTCGCCCTTCTACTTTTTCGACCCTCTCTCTCGCTCTCTATCTCCCTCTCTTTTCATCCTTCTCGCCCTGTCGTCTCGCCGCTTCGTTCCTCCTTAGGTCCAGGTGCGAAAGCAGGGGCTACCGTGCGCGCGTCTCGAGAGGAGGGAGCCACTCTCCCTCTCGTCTCTCTTCTCCACTCCGCCTTCTCTATCCCTCCAGGCCTCCTTTCGCCGATGGAAACTCGGCGAGCACGTACCGGAGCACCACCTCTACCACCATCCCTCTAGCAACCCCCACCCCACTACGATCGGCACCACCACCACCACCACCGCCGACTCCACTACCACCACCACCATCACCGCCTCCTCCACTGTTCCACTACTACCTACTCCTACAATGATTATTATTATTGCTACTACTACCAGTATTACTACTACCGCGTAGTCAACCACCAGCAGGAGCAAACAGCAGTAGCAGCCGCAGCAGCAACACCACCACCACCGAACCGACGCTCTCCTCCTTCTCCGCGCGCACCCTCGCGCAGTCTCTCACTCTTGCCCTCCCTTACGCGCACACACTCACTGACCCTGCGCGTCCCCCCTCCTCCCTTCTCTCCACCACCGAACGCGATCCACGTGAAGAGAGAACGGCCTAACCCCTAAGATACCCCGGCGACGTTCTCCGGGGCTAGCGCGGATTGGTCGGCACCACTGACGATTCACCGATTACTTTTCGTCTTGTTCCTTCCTTTACGAACGAGTCACCAACTTACTATCCACCAGGTCTCTTCCGTCGAAATGTCCGTTTATTCTTCACGCGTGCACGCGAACACGCCGTCCCGCGTACCGGGGACGCTCACGAGACGACGAAGAGGATTCGCGCACCGGCTTCATCGTCCTCTCACCGCGACACTCTCGGACGGGATAAAAGTTGCGGGGTAGCTTGAACTTGGATGATGTGGAACTCGGCTTGGAGAGGGAGGAAGAGAAAAGGGAGAGAGAGAGAGAGAGAGAGAGAGAACGAGAGAAGGGATAGAGAGAAAAAGATCTAGGAGCCCACTGTCCGAAAGCGTCGCGACGATCTGTATCGCGCGTCGCTTACGTGCAAAGTGACAACTCTTCAGTCACCCCCACCACGCCGGGTGGAAGCCACCAGCGCCACTACCACCGAGGACCAGGGCACCCACCACCTTCTATCTTCGCACACTGTTGGATTCTCACCATCACCAACCAATTCTCCTCGTCCGTGTCCCTGCTCGCTTCGCGTGTACGTCCCTTTCGCGCCTCGCCAACTACCACCGTCTCGACACCAACACACTCTCGGGCTCCCTCACGCTGCGTCACACGCTCGCCTCACCACCACCGAGAGAGAACGCGTGGCTGGCACACTCTACCCTTCTCACTTCCCCGCGTGCGCCGCCACTGGCTGCCACCACTACGGCCGCCACCACTGGCGTCAGTCAGGCCTTCTATCGATTTTCCGATACCTCGTGACCAACGTTGCTCGATGCGCCCGATACTTCGAGCATAAACATCGACGTTCGACGGCTCGCGTCACCTGCCGCCGCTGTATCCTTCGTAGAGAGAGAAAGCACCGAGTCTACCGCCACCCACGCGACTCTCTTTCCTCGATGCTTTGATTCTTTCGATTCCTCGATCCCGCGAGGAACGAAGCTCGATACTCGATCCTGGCCACGGATCCCGGAAGAGTCGATTTCACTGAAAATTCACTGGTCGACGCACTCCGACCCTCTCCTCGAGGGTTGCCCGATTATTTCGGGAATAATCCACGGACAGTCTGGATTTACAGTTCACCGGTTTAGTTTCGAGTCCTCCGAACGATCTCACCGATCGCGTGCTTCCGTCTAACGAATTTTGAATCCGCACTCGTGGGGGTCACCGGGGTGAAATCGAGATCGAATCGCTGGCTCGTTCGCGCGAGCAGAGCCACGGGGCGGTCGGTAGGTAACTCTATAACCGGGCGCGCACTAAGCCGCGAAACGTCAATCGGCTGATCAATACTGGCGACTCACTTCTAGAGTAGCAGGAGCAGCACCCACCTCGTGACGGTGGCCGCGACCATTCCGCTCGCTATACGCCCGGCTCGTGTCTCGTGGGCTCCTCTTCTCTTCTCGCCGCATGCTTCCCACCCCGTTCTGCTTCTCTCGTCGCACCAACTCTCCTCTCTCTTTCTCCGTTGTAGGTCGCGTGCCGATGCTGGGGTGTCCTCGCCGCTCGCTCAGTAACTTTCTTCCGTCGCAAATAACGTACCCTGCTGCTTCCACCCCCGTCTTCGGAAAAAATCCTCCGTACGTTCCTTCCTGGCTCTACTTCTTCCACGGCTCTTCTCTCCCTATCGGTCGCTCGTTCGCTCGCGGAATATCCGTAGGATCAAAACGTCGATACTGGAATCTCCGCGTCCATAACGTTTGCGCCACCCCTCGCGCGAGGGGTAGGAAGCGTGGCGGGGGTTGGTAGCCGGGCGGAGAAGCGGGGTGAGAGGGGGCAGAGCTGCTAGCGGGGGTTGGTAGGTGAAAGAGAGAGGGAGAGAGAGAGAGAGAATGAGAGCGAATGAAAGAGAGAGAGAGAGAGAGAGAGAGAGGCGAAGGCACTATCCAAGATGTCTTCCCCTTTTGCGAGCTCGAGCACCGCGCCGTATGTTCCCGAAGACTCACCCGCCTGGGGCGTCGCGGAGCCACCGCCGCGCCGTGATTCGCGAAACGCGGGATGGTTCGCGGACGAGGAATCGTTGGGACGATCGTTCGGATCGAATGGACGAGTCGAACGGTCACTAGAAGCGCCGCTAGAGGCGACTCGAGGCGCGAGCCCAAGCGTCGATACGTAAATCAATGGCCACCATTCCTCTCCGGTAGGTGTCGACGTCTCCTCACCACCACCTCCTCCATCCTCTCCGCTTCCGTCGCCTCCCTTCCTCACCCAACCTGTCCTCTCTTTCGTTGGCCGATCGACCCGATCGAGTCGCTGATCGCGAACTCGCCCGCTCTTCCCTTTATTCGATAGACAAACTTCCACGCTTCTCCTGCTATTGTTTCGGTTATCGATCGGTACTCTTGCCCTATTGGTTATCGTTTCTTTATCGTCGAGGGCGCAGGCGCGTGACGATGCACGGACGATGACGCCGTAGGTGACGTAAACTACCCGCGCCCGACGTTTCTTCCGACCACGATGATTCTTCCAGATTCTCCTCGCGATTCTACCTGAGTTTTCGCGAGGCCGAAGAATTCCTGGCGCCGGCGCGTCGCCGTCGTCGTTGTCGTCGTCCTCCGCGTTTCTTCGCACTCGTTTCCTACCACGTTCGTGCGCCTCTCGGGCGCATTCACGCGCACGCGTGCGCACGCTTCAAAGCGCTACCACGCGCTCCGTGTGCGCGAGTGTGCGAGAGAGCCCGAGGCGCCGCGACCTCTTTCCCTCCTCTTCTTCCTCGTCTCTTCTCTCTTCGCCAACTTTTCCACCCTCTCTCGCCCTCCTCTCTTCCCACCCACCCTTTTCCTCCACCGATTTCCGTTCCACGTCGGTGTCAACCTCGAGGTCCTCCTCGTCGAGCTTCCTTCCCCTCCCAACCCTCTTTTCAACCTTTCTCTCTCTCTCACGTCCCTAGGATCCAGCAAGTGAAGAAGAGGAACCGAGCGGTACTTCCGGCGGAGAATTATCGAGAAACGGATGGGCCCTCTCCGCTCCCTCGTCTACCTTCTTTCCTTCGCATCCTCTCACCCTTTGCTTCGTCCTCTCATTCAGACTTAGCAGACAGCGGTAAGCTCGCCTCTGTCGCCCGCGCTGACGGACAAAAATTTCGCGAGACAAAGATGAGATTTCCTCGTGGATAAGCGGGAAGAAGCGGAAGAACGAGAGACGAGAGGAAGAGAAGAAGAACGGACGGCCCGAGGTGGCCGCCACGAGGGTGCACGAACTTTCGTGCGCGAAGAGAAAATGAGTGTAGCGCGTAGCTTGAACGGCGGAGATGCGCAAATCACAAATGCGACTACGAGGACGGGCCGTGTCGGGGTGGCCCGGGTGAGGTGGAGGAGGGTGGTGGGTGGATTGCGTGGTGGTGGACAAGAGGGTTGGCGCGGAGGGACGAGAGAAATAAAGAGAGACAGAGAGGACGAGAAAGAGGGTGGAAGAGAAGGAGAACGGTATCGGTGGGGTTGATAGAGCGGGGGTGGAGAGGGGCGGAGATCTTGCCACGGGGATCTGTAACGAACTCGATACGCAGGGGTCGAGGAGGAGATGAGTCGCGGGGCGAGGGAAGGACCACGACGGAAGGGAGGAGCAGGAGAGTGGGGTGGAACGAGGGTGAGCGGTGGCAACGACGACGACGACGAGGGGATGCTTCAGGGACAAATCGAGTCGGCGCGGTACCCCGAACTTTCCCGCTCGTTACATTTCTCGGGTAGACGATATTTTTTTTTAAGAAGGGACACGAGTAGGGACACGAGGGTAGCAGAGAAATGAAAATAGAAGGGAGCCGAAGACCAGAGTTTAAGGTATAAGGAAAGTGTGTTTGGTTTGCACGGAGGGTGAGATCCTGGGAATTTTGGGATTTGAATGATTTTTTTTTTCTGCGGATCGAGGATCGCAAACGAGCAGGCAGGGGGTAGAAACTACAGGAAAATTGCGAACGGATCGATCGGATGCGGTATGTACCGTTTGCAAAAAGTTCGAGAAGTTTGGAGCGCGAGGGACTGGAAGCGATGCTTGGAAAATCGGTCGATGATGTGAATGGGCCACGGGGTACGTTCGATTCCGCGCGGGGGTGCCAGCTTCCTGGAATTCGATTTCTGATAATTTTATCAGCCGTGGAATTTATCGGATTGCACTGGTTGATTTGCGTTGGGAAGTACGCCGTCGTTTATTGACAAGGTGAATCGATTGTAAATTATCTTCAGGATCGATTGGAACTTCCATCTATGATTTCCACGGGACGCTGAATGAACGAACATTTGACGGCACTCGAGTATCGTTAACCCGTGACCTTGGCGAGTAATAAAATTTCAAGTCCACGCGTACGATCGATTTTCGAAATTGAAAATTTTACGGCGGCTACCAGGGCCTCCGCGGAGGGTGGGTTCGAACATTTCCCCAGAAAATTCGCTAGAGCTAACACTGGCGTGGTGTAATCGATATCGGCGTGTATATCCGGTTTAGCGGCGATGCTAAAAAGAAAAAAGAAACAAAAGCTAGGGGCGCGTAGCGGCGTTAACCGAGGCGCAAAGGATTAAGTCCACGCGATTATAAAATGCCCCGGTCTTCGGTAACTCCTATAAATAAATATTCCCAACAGTCGCCCGCCAGTAGCCTCGGCCCGCACGAGGCAAAGGCTCGTGCGGCGTTAATAAAAATCGCTACCCCTTTTATTCTCGTGGCACCTCTCGAAGAATAAATAATGGAGCAGTGAAGCGTCCACGGTCTTCCGGGCTTGAGATCGGCACTCATTTAAATCACGCATTCAAATTTCTCCCTCAACCAACCAAGCCGTATTAAATCGTACTCGACATATTCTCGACGTGCTTTCCGAAACGAATAATTCGTCTCGATTAATTCCCTAAAATCCTCACTACCTTGAACGATTCAAATTTCGCACGGTTTTGTTGCCTCGTCTTCACTCGTGTCTTAATCAGCCTGGAAAAATCGACATCTGAGTTCGATTCTCCTCGCAGCGCAACTTCGCCTTCCTCTGCTGTCGAGCGATCGAATTCGCGAGGGTTCCAGTGACGCCAGGAATTTACGCTCCTGAGCGTGAGTTCCTAGGCGGACGAGGTAGGGGATGCTCGCGTCCAAGAGGGGATGGTACGGGGCCGAGAGGGTGAGAGGGCTGCGATGTAACGTCGATATCGCGCTCTATACGAGGCGTCGCGACGCCGAGTGGGGCGCACGGGGGATAGGGGAAAGTTCCACATGGGTAAAATAATCGATAGCGCGACCGATATGTATGTACAATACGGACGGTGTACATAGGGCGCGCGCACACAAGCTCGAGTCGCTACACGAGCGTAAGAGCACGGTACACCGTTGTACGAGGATTCTCTCACCCGTTTGCTCCTCTGGGCGCGCGTGTGCGCAAGCGCGCGTGAAACCAGCGCACACAGGCACGTGGACGCTGACCGAGCGTGCGCTTGTGCTCGTAAGCTCGTCACGTGGTCGCCTATGTACACGCTCACAAGCTCGCGAAAGCAGTGCAAGCTCGTGCCCTGCACCGTCGTACATGTGTGTGTATGTGTGTACGACCGACGAACACTCTCACGCGTGTACGACGCATTCGATGTTTGTGATCGATGCCGGAAGAAGGCGAGTATACGTGGGACCTGTTCCAAGGGTGATTGCATTCGACGTTGCGCCAGATATTGCGAAAGGGTCGCGCAAGTATTCGAGGAGTTTGGGAGCTCGGGCTTTCGAAGTTTTGAGCCTCGTCGAGCTTTCCAGGTTTGCCGAAGGGGTGCGCCTTGGAAGGCTCGCGGTACATCGAGGGGGTCTTTTGCGCGAGAGTTTTCATCGGACGAAAAATCGATCCGCGATCGTGTTCACGGTTAATTTTCTCGTACAAGGGATCATAATTCGAAAGGCGCGAGGATGGATTAAATTAGTACGGAATCATGAGTAAATCTGTTTTTATGCGCTCCGCGGAATGTCTTCCTTACAAAACATTTCAAAGCACGACTGATAATTCTACGACGAATCAAGAGCGTATTAAATTCTGCACTATCCACGAACGAAGGGATTCGCCCTGGCGACGCAGCGCGTCCCCTTTGATGGTATTAATCAAATAACGTATGGATTTTAATCCTCCGCCCGCAAGGCGCTCCCGCGAGTCCACGGAGCGCGCAATATGGAGTTCGTATGAATTGTCGAGTTCTTGGGGGTGGTGAGCGTTCATTTTTTGCGTATCCCGTTGGAATGTAATTAGGTTGAAACAAAAAGCCCCCTGCGGGCGTCCCGTGCGATATTGTTGAAAACACGAAATAGCCTTGGCCGGCTCGCCGCGAGAGGAGCAGAGAGCAAAGACGAAAAGAGAAGGAGAGAACGCTCGACAATTATAGGGTATTACTACTTTCCGCGGGACTGCAATTTTCCGGAGAGCGCCGCGACGATGCGGGTCCCATTTCGTTAAAATTTTATAATTCGTCCCTTTTTCGCTCGGAACTGACGTACGTCGGGAGAGCGGTGACGCGCTCGAGCTAGATTCATCAGCGTTACGTGCCCTCGTCCCTCGAAATAGAAGAGCACGCGGATCTCGTAGAAACGTTGGACTGGATTGTTAGAGCGATAATTGATTGATTGACGAAGTACGAGACGCACGAAGAGATTGGGAGGACTCGCTGCGTTTCAGAGGAAGCGTGGAAAGGATTGAGGGATGCATTTGCGTTACGCGTGGTTAATTGTGATAGAAAGAAGAACGTGAATTCCGCGTGACGTCCTGAGGACAAATAAATTGATCGATTGATGAAATTGGTGGTCCTGGTTAAGAGATTGAGAAGGAAAGTCAGACTGAAATATAAGAATCTTCTCAACGGACAAAATCCACATTCTTCGTATAATTCTCAACATCCTTCTACCTTTATATCCGCTATTAATACTTCTATCCGCATTCTCGAAACGTGGCACGGCAATCGCCCAAAAAAATCATCCACTCTCGTTTTCACCCCTGTTGAAAAAAAGGCTGCCAAAAAATATCCCAGTCACCGGTGAAATAAACGAATAAGCTATCGCTCGACTTCCATCCTGCTCTTTAACGCTCGTCGGTCACTGGCCGCCATATGATCGAGGGGTGGTAGCACGTGAGGAACTCTTGCGAGCATAGGGGCAGCTCTTTAAGCGCCAAGGCGATACGACGAGACGAAGGTGGGCTCGTGGGACTAACGGGAGTGAAACGAGTGCGTGTCTATAAACGAAGGAGAGAGGAGGACGGAGTGAGGAAAACGCAGGGGCTGAGAGGGCAGGCAATAGGTCTCCCTTAATGGTGGAGGCCCCCCCTAAGAGAAGGGCTCACCTGCCGCCAGGTGCGAGCGAACGTACCGAAACCATCTGCATGAGGGGCCCGTGCCACTGGGGCCGTTTCCTTTTCACTCGATTTAGGACCCTCTCCTCTCCTCCTCTTCCTGGCGCTCGGTAGTCCGCACACGCGCGCCAAGCACGATTAACTCGCACACCAACACGCGCGACACGCGTGCGTAAGTTCATGTGGGTCGCGCTGCACGAGGCGCAATAGCGGCAACATACGTCACGGACCGTGCGAGTACGACGGGTTGCCCATTCTAACGGAAAGTTAAAAGTCCGAAGATGCAATCGTCGTCGACGAGAAGAAGTGAAATTGTTTAGATTGTGAGGAAAGGTGCCAGGGGGTTTTGGGTTTGCGGAATAGGGAAGGGTAATTGTGGCTTACGGACCAAGGGGTTGGGCAAATATTGGGGTTGGCTATGACTGATGGTAATCTGTGGGTGGTACCTTTTTTAGAGGTAATGAGGATTCGTGGGGCGATTAATTTTTTCACAGGGGTCGTGCTTGTTGTGATATTCGTAGGACTTCCATCGTGACGTTAAAAGGACGTGCATTTGGAAATTTCCCAGTGTTCTTTATTTTGCGTGGATTTTAGTGAAAATATCTTGGCATCCGTTCTCTTGCGTCGGAGAATTCGCATTGTCCGTTTTTGAAGTTTTTAAAACGGAGCTTCGGGTTTACGGAATTAGGGCGCCCTAATCGATAGTTCATGGTATTACATCGTTCGATATTTATGTGCTTTGAGATTGATTGGGATTTGGAAGGGATACTCTTATTTACAATATGTTAATCGAATAATTTACAGTATATTCATTGAACGATAATGCGAAATTTTTAATCGTACTCCGCGCCTATCGTGATGCTCATATCTTCGGAAATGATCTTCGTCTGATGATACCATCGATTCGTATCCAGGACAACTGTAGAAAACATTTCAAGAACAAGTAGCAGTCGGTCAGTAACAATGTGAATGAAACGAAGAATACACTTACTTATCTCTCCCGAACGCACGATTACTTCCAATCTTTTGCACGCGTAATGACACTCCCTGGGAGGCTCGAGAATCCACAGCTTTTCACCCTTTATCTGCGCCTGCCACGAGGGATGCTCCACGTCATCGACCTTGGAAAATGATTTCTCACTGACACGAACAGAAATATTTTTCTTTCGGTATTGCAGTGGAACTTTGAAAAACTCACGTGCATCGGTGCACCGTATCCATGGCTTCCCATGAATATCCAATCGGTTCTCTCACTTTCTGCGGTAAGAGGTAGAAAATAAGGTCTCTCGTAATGTTCTCTCAGTAACACGCCTATTTTCTCATCACAGTTGCTCCTAACGGGGTAACCAAGAGTAGAAGAAGCACGACGAAGGAATTTAAAGAAATGTTACAGCAAGATCGTGTCACCGAGAGAACTTCCTCGCGAGCGACAATGGCATCTTATGCTTCGCGGAAGCACCACGATTCTCTTCATTGTCTCGTTCGATGAAATCGTAGCTTTTCCGGATAATTATCTTCCATGCTCGCGCGCCGAACGACAGTTTATACAGACCCGCTCCGGTAAGCTGATTACGAGGATTACGCGCGCACATCACGAGCCCCGCGGACGCTTATGGAAGCCACTGAGCTGCGCTGCTCGAGGAGAGCGCTTAAGACGAACTCTCTTCTTCAAGATTAATGCAAATGCTTGAGATGGAAAAATTCCTTTGACGTACGCGCGCATTTTACTTCGATCGAACGCAGTGAAAATTCATCTCGGGGCACTGACATCTTTTCTTATCTTTTTAGAAAAAATATTCTGCCGATTCTCTTACCATCCAACGTACCAGGGCTTCGTGCCCCGCTCGAGAAGGGATCGACTGGCGCTCATGTCGAAAACTTCGTGAAGACTGCGGAACTCGGTCTTGTAAGGGAAGAATTGACAGTTCGCGTCCACGCCCTCGTAGAGAGATTTGAAGAATGAAAAGGAAAAGACGCGAGCGGCCGTCCAATTCTTCATCGCGTCCACGATTACAGCTGGTCTGCCTGAGTAGGCGTACCTGGTACGAGGAGATGAGAGAAAAAAGTGGAATATCTGTTAAGAAAATTTTAGTCTGGAGTAGGGAAATAATATGCTTTGAAAACAAATTGTTAGTACCGTTCCTCGAAGATCAGAGGATCCACGTCGGACAGCTTGTCAACCTGTTGAACGTCTCGGCAGACGGAACAATCCTCGGGAGGTCGAAAAACTTTCTGCGTGAACGAGGGCACCTCCACTAGACACTGGAAAAATTATCATCGATCGTTCTGTTTTACGTCCGGGCAGAGGCACCGCCATAGAGAGGAGGAACAAAGCGCATAAACCGCGCGAAACTCCAATATCATTCGTAGAACTTCATTCAGAAGCATAAATTCAGATTTTGCAACGCGCTAATCGATAATTTTACACTTTTCTACAGAATCCATTTTTCCTATGTGGTTTTTTTCACAATTCACAATATTGCGCGACCAATATTCCTTGCATCTCTCTTGCTCCTCTCTACCGATGTTACCTAAGCGATCTAAGGTATGCCCGAGAAGGGATGCTTTAAGCAAACCAAAGGGTATTGTTATTGGATCTAAGTAAGTCCACGCCCCACAAATGATCCGGAGGAAAGTCAGGAAGGCCTAGTAAAAGCAATGCACTTGCTTCGAAGGGACAGTCATTAATAAACATTCATTCAATTCAATTCTTCTCTTTAGACCCATTAAGATACAGCTATTTTCTTGACGAATTCGATTTCCTTTTAACGTAGTCGTATTCGCGATACTTATTAAATCCACTCTTACTGCGCTGAGAAGTTTACTGGGAATAAACATGAGTGTACTTGTTTTAAACGGTAACAGTGAATTTGCGAGGAAGAATCAAAGGAAGAGTGTGCTTTGCTTCTGAAATATTCTTTTTCAGGGTGAGTCGGTCGTAAGGAAAAATAAAACGAACCTCTTCGACGCGAATTCTCACCTTGTTGTAACGAAGGGTCTCGAGATAATTGGTGGCGAGATGCGCGCCGAACCAAAGGACAATCACCAGAATCCACAGGTGTCTGACCGAGATTTTGATCCCTAGGGGCCTAAGCCGCGACCGAGCGCGTAGGAGCTTGAGAGCACGTCCTGCGAAATTCAATTCGTCGATTCTCCCGAGAATCTTACGAAGTTCCTTTCTCGCGTGCTCCAAGGACTTCTTCGTGGTGTCCAAGGTGACCTTGTTGTCGTTGGTGTCCATGGGGTTTGGGCTTGCCGACAATCCGATGGGGCCCACGTCGAATCTGATAGTCCTGGTGGTCGCCGTTCAACTGCCAGAGGATCCTTCGTGGATGCTACTGTTCGAGCTACCAAGGACGCTGGCGCGCATGGGGGTGGTAACATGGGGGTGGAAGAGTAGAGAGGACGGTTTGTGCAGAGAGGTGTGAAACGAGAAAGAATCTGTGACAGTGGGTTAGCGAACTGATTCACGGAGGAAAGAAGGATGTGGACGGTCTTGCTTGAAACTCGATCGCCTGAAAATTTTTATTTCGCACCGATGATGAACAAAGTTAAGAGAAAGAAAGCCGAAAAATTTCGAGACAAGAATCGACGCTCGAAAGCACGAGTATTCTTTCAGAGAAACAACACGTGAATACTTCTAGCTGCTTAATTCATCGTGTTCCCCTGACCTCGTAACCTGACATTCTGTTCCGTGTCTTATTCATCCTCGGTAAAAGCAACTCTTCGTGCCCGGTATTCCAAGCCGCGTCATGGTGGTGGTACGATAGTAAAATTCAACAATTGCTCTTCCGAAATGACGGCGGTGAATGTTTGAAACGACGAAAATTTGTGGCATGCAAAAAGGACGGAGGACGAGGAAGTGCGTCGATGAACGGGAATGGGGAGAAATTCTTTCGAGTAGGCCATATAGCCCCTGTACTGCAGATTTTCAATATGAATGAGAGAACTGGGATGGAGCGAATGAAATCGAAAGGGTGGAATACAGTTTTAAAAGAGACGGGGGTGGATTATGGGGTCGTAAGGGATACGGTCGTGGGCGAGGCTTCTTATCTCATGGTGCAGCTGGTTCTACCCATCGAACCGGATGGATTTTCCAGTTAAAATACAATCATCGATCTGCCCTATATCTCCTCGCAACACTTCTCATCCCACCCCCCTTGGCCAAGCCAGAGGGATTCGTTCTTCTGGGAGGGGGTGGAAGCAATTTTCTTCCATTTTCCAACGATGGATACTTTGCAACTTGAAGTGTCGATGTTCGAAAGTTCAACGCGAATATTTTCCAGTGAAATTGTCGAAGGTCCGCTGGATCGCGTCGCAAGTGCAACGTGTTCTATCGTAAAAAATGCGCCCGACATTCTGGCTCGTAAAAAAATTCGTTTCCCAAAGCCAACCCACCCCCGGTCGCTGCATCGAGCGCGCGCGTACACATGCACAGACACACTCGTACATCAGTTTTCTCTTAGCTCGTGGCGCTAGGAGAGAGTCCCGCTCTTGCGAAACAATTTCCACGAGATTGAAAAGGAACGAGGCGGACGTGTGAGCCAGCGAGCACTATGCAGACAGACAAGGTTACGCGTGAAAATGCCCTTTACAATTGCAAATTGACAATCCGCACGGCAATCTGCGTCTTAATTAACAATTAGCCCGGAGTAGGGTAGGGATTACTCGATTTCCACGCGCATCCGCGTAGTTTTATGGAATCAAGCGGAGAGCGGGGCTTGGACGAGAAGAAAAGCAGAAAGAAGGGGAAAAAAAGTGGCCCGAGGTCTTCTTGAATTTTTCTGGGATCGCGTATGAAACGATTCTGAAATCGCATTAAGACATGGGAAAGATACAAGAATAACTAAGAACGACGATGCGAAAAGGACACGTGTATTTAAGAAAGCAGTGAGTTCTTCGAGCTATTTATTTGCAATAAAATTTAGTTTTCCGTCGAGGAGAAAATTTTTGGTCCAACAATAAGCGTAGAAATTGTCCGCAGCAGTTGCGTCCGTTGGTTTCCCACGAAGTGACGTGCACCCGTTTCTACTTCGGTAGAATTTTTCGCTGTCGATTCTCTTGCCACAAAAAAGATTAATACCTTCGGACTTCGCAGCTGATTCTTTGGATAGAATTTTTCTTCAGCTGAAATTGCAGTTGAAGCAGACGTCTAAGGGGAAATGTGGGGAGGAAAGAAAGACACGTGTGACGAGTCAGCGCAATTAAATTCTTTAATTGTTGTTCAGTCGGGTTTCGAGATACACTAGTCGATCGTTTAATATAATAATAATTATTGTATATACGTGGTACTCTTTCGATATAAATAATGCGGCGTCGATAAAATAATAACAATACGGATGCTTCCCTTTTCCCTCGTCTTGACCATTTTTTTACGATCCTATTCTCTTCATTTTGTTTTTCCCTCTCTCTCTCTCTCTCTCTCTCTCTCTCTCTCCCTCTCATTACCCTCATTACGCCACATTTCTCTTATCTCGCTCTCTCGTTCTCTGTTTAGTATTCCGCGCGTGATTTCATGTATCCACCTCCCAGCTCGGATCAGCTGCGCGCCAATTAAACGCACGTGAATCTAAATAATTTACGATATCTGTTTTCGTAGAGGGTGGCGGAGGTGGTGGACGCGCGCAAAAAAATTTCGCGATTGAGGTAAGAAAATTTTCCGTTTCCTGCTTTCGCGCGTTCCTTTTTCTCCCTTCTCCGCCATTCCTTCATCCACCCCCTCTCTTTCTTTCTCTCTCTCTCTCCCTCTCTCTCATACACTCTTTCATCTTTTTCTCTGGACCGAAGAACCGTCGACGTCGTCGGGGCCTCCATTTCGCGTGGTTTGCGAAAAGAGGCCGCCTTTGCGTCGCGTGATAAAGAAAAAAGAAAAAAAAAGAAACCATTACGCATAGAAGGATTCGCGCTACGTGTAAGCTAAATACAAAATTGTGCTAAACGGCGACTTAGCTCGCCGAGTGAAACTGTACACTTATCGAATAAATCAAGTAGAATTGGGCTTCTCGCTCGCGCAAATGATATAGCCGGTTCGCCCGCACGATATACAACAGTATCTGTATACATATAATATAATCATACGTAATGAAATAATAATACATTGCTCGACAGTTTTGCAATTATAGTGTTAAATGTAAATTTAAAGTCGCGATTGAACGCGGATGTAGGTAATGATACAAAACTTAAACGTGGGCTCCTAAGCGCTATGGAAGAGATAAAGGTAATTATCGCAGTCGTCGGTAATTAAGTTTCTTTCGACGGCTCCTGCTCGCGAATCGCGCGACGAGAGAAGTGAGAAAATGGCGTTTCGTACTGGATCGTGTACAGTGCGATGACGATGGCGATGCGTTTACAATAATAGAATCGGCGACGATGACGATGACAACGATAAAAATGTAATCTTAATGAAAGAATTCCTCGAAACGTCTCCCTCGCCTCCCGCGTCACATCGGGATACAACGTCCTTCGTTTAATTAATGCTAAATGCGTGGTGAATTTCCTCTAATACATCTAAGATGCACACCCATGCTTATTTTTATGCTCCTTTAATTTAAATATGTATGCAGCACAGTAGTAGACTATCATTTCTATTCATTATGCGTGTGTGTACATGTATGTATGTGAATAATGCATTCCCACTCTCTCTCTCTCTCTCCCTATCACACCCTTATCTTTTTCTTCTCTCGTGTTCTCCTATATCTTCTCGTCTCAACTGGCGTGTAAGGATATCGAGGCATCGTTTATGAATTTTCCACCAACGACGCCCCTCTTTTTATAATTCTTCGCTTCTTTCGTACATCAACGATGCGACAGTCCTGGTAATTTCGCGTTTCTGCCCTCTTCTTGCCTGTTTTAATCTTTGTGGGGGAAGGGCGTATACATACACATTCGTTTAAATATATTTAGATGCGTTAATGGAATGAGTCAACATTCGCCCTTTTTTACACCTCTAAATCTCTCGAGTGAAATTCGAATGAAGGCACCCCGCGAGAGGGTGTCGCGCGCGCGGGTGATCAAACATCGCGGATTTAAACTATCTATCAGTCTTTTTCGTTATCAAAAAACCACCAGTGGGGGGATCGACGATGATGGCGATCGCGAATGAAGAACGACTTTTTCTTTTTTTTTCTTCTCTCTCTCTCTCTTTCTTCTTTACGTTGGAAACGAAAGCGCTTTGAAAAAAGCGTCGATTTTATGAGGGGTGCTCGGCGAACGGCGGTGACGGCCCTGGTGTTTCGAAAGGCGCGAAGAAAAAAATCGATTCGAGAAGAATGGTCGCGGGAAATGAAAAATTGCGAGGGTTGCTCGAGAAAGTCGTGAGAATTTCAACATCCTCGAGATTTTTTTTCTCTTCTAGGCCGTTCCGCGAAGACGATGAAGTTTACGGTAACGAGAAGCGTGTAAAAATCGTGTAAAAGTCCATAGGTTACCCGTAAGTGGGCGATCGTCGGGGATCGCACGGAGTACAAAAATTTCTCTTCTTTCTCGTTCGACTATCGATTAACGCGATTCCACGAAGTAAGTCTGTATGAGAGTTGTGCTTATTGCGAACGCGTTTAATATGGCCCGTTGAAGTCGTCAGTGGTGCTTAAAACGTTTCTTCCTGACTCAAAAGACGTGCGTGCGCGAAGGGTCGTCAGTGCGAAGGAGCAAAGCACTGTGCGGTAGAACATGACGATGCGGAGTACGGAAAAGACATGGATACCCTGAGACTAAAAGTGTTTGTGAATTTTTTTTAGTTACTCCTAAGGATCTTAAAAATTATTATTATTAATTATGGTTATCTTAATGAAACGAGCCTTATAGAGCACGACGTGGCCCGAAAACGAAGGCTCCAGCCTGGGAATGATTTCTGGTACAAACGTGAGAAAATTCTAATTCGTGCTACATCTTTTATGTTTCAGGCTGTATAATACAATGAGGGTTGGAGACGGTGCGCGCGAATTTAAGTGTTAAGGGGGAGCGAGCAATCGTTCTTTTGCTTTCGCAAAGAGACAGATAATTTGCAATTGTTTCCTTTCGTCCCTTCTTATTTGTCCTTAGGCTCCTTTCTTTTCCACCCCGATGCCTCCACCCCCCGACCCTGAATAAAAAACTTTGTCGTGACACGTCTCCTCCTGTTCTTTATCTTCCTCCTCCTCCTGTTTTTTTTTCTCCTCAATATTTACGTCAGGCATTATTTTACAAAATCGTGTTGCGATACAGTCTTTTGTCTTCCTCTTCGTCGCTTTATCGTTATTTCTTATTTTTATTTAATCCTCTACTTGTTCATTCGCCACCACGTTCCCTTACGTTTACTCCTCATCCTCGTTTTGTTCATCTTCGTAGAAAATTATAAACGCAGCTACTCGAGGTATACGCAAAACTGATAAAAGCGGATATAAAAAGTCTCGATTCTTTTTTTTTTCTTCGATCGACCAATCGATCGGTCGGTGCTGCCACGCGTGCTCAGTGTGTCACGTGCACGCGCGTCTTTCTGCTGCCTTTCTTTACGCGTGTATATGTATGTATACGTGTACGATTAGTTTCGAATATGTAGATAATATCGATAGAAATCTTTAGCCGGGACGTCGCCCCGTGCTGTTCGCATCGGTACTCGCGACGCGTTCCTTCGAGAATCGAGAATTTTCGAAATATCCTAGAGTGATTCTAAAAATTTCTGTCCATTCGTTGCGAATCGATGCGAGAACACGGGACGCCGCGCAGAAGAAGTGGTCGATCTTTGAATGGTCCAGAGTTTAAGATCGGCGCCAGTTTAACTATCGGGCTCACGATCGCGCTACTTTTAACAGTAATAACAGTAATACTAAGAAACGTGCATTAGGCGGGCGCCGCATGCTCGCATCGTTCGCGTGAATAAATAACTATAACTCTTCCGTAGTTGTAAATCAACAGTTTTCCATCCACGGATGCGATGCGGCTTGCGCGCGTGAGCTTGCACCCTCACGGTGTTCTTGTTCAAATAAACGCTTCGTTTCCTCGGTTCGAATCGCGCGATTGCTTTCATTCGTCCCGCCATTCGTTGGACGATAGCGTACGCGCACGCGCATCCTCGCCGCGTCGATCGTTGGAGTGCAGAGGGCGCGCCTGCCGATCCGCTCGCGCCGATTCCTCGTGAATAAGGAAGATGCACCGCATCTAGCCGATAAATTTGCGCCGTTAATGGATCTATATACACGTATGTCGAGCGACGATATGAGGGTGGAGAAACGACGATGAGGTGACAACGACAATGGGGATGACGATAAAGTTTCTTCACTTTGAAGAGAATTCGTAAGACGCGCGGCTCCGCCTCCCTTGAACTTCACGAGAATCAAACGAATCTGTCGAAAGACGCGAGAAGATCGGCCGATTTACCTTCCGCATTCGATTATTTTCCTAATCTCCACTTTCTGCCTCTCACTTGGCGTTTCTCGTGCCCGTTGCAATTAATCAATGACTTTTCCAATTTGTCCGGTTAAAATTCGAGTCTTGCAATCGCCTTTGTAGATTCCTTTTCCATTCTTCCATTGTGTCCGTGTCCTTTCACCAGTCTCAAACATTCATCAACTTTCGTAATAATATTATTTAAGAAATAGAACAAGGATATATTTATATATATAATATGTATATCGGCTATTAATAATATGTATCATCTGAAACATCCGATAAACGCGTTTAAATATTACTCTCTCGTTATACTCTCGCTCTTTAATCGCCGTTTTCTCTTTACCCTCTCTCTCTCTCGCTCTCTTTCTTTTCCTCTCCGTCTTGCTTTACTTATTTATCGGTCGTGATTGGCGCGACGAAAATTGGTCTCGCTTCTCATTCCATTAACATATTATTCTACATTAATAACGGAGAGTCGGCTGACAGTTCGATCCAATTTCGAGCGATCACCCTCGTCAGTTTGACGAAACGCAGTCGGTTCTCTGTTCTTCAGTAAACTTTCAATATTTTTGTTCCTCTTGTCTCACGTTCATCACGCTCTCTCTCGTTTTCTATGCCTATTCGCTTCTCTCATTCCATCTCACGCATTCTCTCTCTCCCTTCCCTCTCTCTTCTTCATTTTCTCCGGTTCTCACACACGCACGCACACATCGCAAAATCGAACACGTCATGACACTCGCATGCACACTTAGTCTCGCGTAAAGAATATTTCTCCCTATAATTTTAACCATATAAAGTCGCGAAGCAGCGACGGCGTGCATCTTGCAACATTAGTGCAGCTCATAAAAATTGTGTCATCCTTATGCCACACCCACAGCCTCAGAAATTTACATAATACAATAATAATAATCGTAATTATCAATAATAGTAATAATAATTACGCTATGTAACCTACGTCCGTGTATGTCGCGCGCATTCAGTGTGTAAATCGCGTACACACCAATATATTTTCATAATATATTCATATAATATATTCATTCATTTATGCTCACGGAGATTATTTATAATACGCTGCTCCACAATTGTCGCGTGGCCAGATATATATTTATTTATATTATAATACCCCTACTTAATCGTTACTAGTGCCGTACGATCCTACGTACGTGTCCCTTGCTATTCTTTTTCGCTCGCGATTCTCTTCGCACCCTATCCCTCGCTCTCCTCGTTTCTCCTTCTCACGCGACATCGTCGTACAATTTATTACGCACATGCGCGCAATATTTATATAAGTATGTATATATTAATTTAGAATTGTGCAATGAAGTTTTAGAGCCATTAGTGCGACTACTGCTGCGGATGTGGTCGGACGAGTCGCTTCCATTTCTTCTCCTCCTTTAATATGATACATCGAATCGAAGGGTGCAAATAGTGCATTCTCTCACGCGCTCGCCACTTCCATTTTCGCATAATAATCGACACCTCGTCTCGTCCTCTTACCAGCCTCCGTTCTCAGATCGAGATCAGCACGCGAGAGTTACGTGGGCTCACGTCGGGTACTCATTCATTCCGCTTTCTCTCTCTCTCTCTCTCTCCCTTTCTCTCGATTGCAAAATTTCTAAATATCCTCGTCGTGTAAAAAAACGCTAATAATTATACTCTCCCGAGAGTGTCGGGCGCTCGGCGCGCCCGACAGCTCGATATACACTCATACGTAAATTCGTTAGTTTAAAAAGAGCTGCCTTCCTCGGAGCGATCTCGCCGATCATTGCACACCTTTTCTCAATTTTTCTTTGGTAACCCTTATCAAATAAAAGACGCATCCCCGCGCATTCTGAGACGAATGTTTCCTTAGCGGTGGATACTTCCTCGCCCCGTGTTCACTGGCCTACATCCGGGCGTCTTAGTTCGCTGAGGATCATTCTTTTTCTCTTCCCTCTCTCTCTCTCTATATCTCTTTCTCGATCTCAGCACAGAGACAACCGGAAGGATGCGCGGCGCGGGTAGTTTAGTTCCGGTGGCTCGCGCGACACGAGACGCGATCGTCCTTCACATTGATAAGCTCGGCGGTGGGGTCGACTCGCAAATCCTCAAGGTTTCCGTGGTCCTAACGACCTTGGCGAGGGCGTGTTATACCCAGGAGTCGCCGGCTGACGTTGCGGTGGAGCTGGGCGGGACGTTGACCGTGGACGCCGAGACCGTTGGATCCTGAACACCGACGCCGACGCCGACGCCGACGCCTACCCCGTCGGACACCCATTGGCCACCGGGGGCGCCGCCTGGACCGGGCACACCGATTCCGGCTGGTACCGTGCCCACCGAGCCCTGACCTTGGCCCTGACCCACCCCCAGCTCGTACTGCCGCTTCTTTTTCTTCTCCAAGTTAACTTGCGCGTAGAGCGGCTCACCGGGTTTCGGCTGCTGCAACACACACAAGCCAACGGTTAGTAAAGGCGGAATTTTTCGGCAGTGACATTTTCTCTTTCTCTCCCTCTCTTTCTCTCTCTCTCTCTCGCTCTCTATCCCTCTCTCTCTCTTTCTTTATCTTTGCTCTTGTGCGGGCGTGCGTGCGATCTGGGGGTGGCGGGCGAGTGGTGGGTGATGCGCGCAGTTCGTTGCTGTCGATCATAGATTTACAAGGGGACTGAAACGATACTCTTCGAAGATCGTCCCTCTTAAACTTCGCCTTTCGAGAGGGTCGTTTCTCCTTTCTCCCTCTCCCCCACCCTTCTTACCCTCCCCAAGAATACCTCAAGCATCGTATTAGATATGATATGTTTCTCTTTATTGTAACAGTTGTATAACTATTCCGAGTATACATGGGGTCTCGGTGTGTGTGTGTGTGTTTTTTTCTTTTTCGTTTATTTACGGTACGAGTTATTACAAGTAGACACATGGTGGTAATCGGACAACTATCGTAACTGCTTCTTCGATTAGCTTTCGTTAATTAATAACGGCCTCCCCTCGTGCGAGGGAGGATGGCAATCGTGTGATATCCTAAAAATTCCGCTCTCACTCTCTCTCCCTCTCTCTCTTGCTTTCTCTCGTAGAACGGTACATAGAATGTGATTGGACTTCTAACGGGGTAATATAGTTATTGTATAAATATAATAAAAGCTCGCTGGTTTTTGTGTGTATCGTTATGTGGAGAACGTAAAAAATATATAATATGCACATATATATCGTGGACTCCTTGGGAATTTCCGCTCGTCTGGGTGTCCTGTGGCATCTTCCTTTGTCACTTCGGTTTAGAGATGAATTTGGCATGCTTCTCCGTTGACCGGCTCGATCTTCGAATGAGGTCAACCAAGTTGAAATTATTTAAACGTTCCCTGTTACTTTTGATACAATGATTATCGCCTACGGTAAATGCGGTATCGCTATGTATTCTCTCACTGGGTTGCACTGACGATTACTTAATATCTAAACGGTGTGTGCACTTTACGTTTTCATTACGTTATCGATAGAGATGATCCAGCTATCGAATATTATAATTCTTACATAACATTTTCTGCCTGTAAATATTCTGTGAACGATCTAATGGGCATTAGTGCGGTATTATCTTTCGTTCGAGATATACGAGTGAATTCTGTGCATCGTAAAAATTCGCAGCGCGCTCGTGTGAACAAAAGTGTAGAATAGAAGATCACATCACTATAGCTATTGGACACTGTACAGAATGGAGTTAGCATCGAGGTAATTTCTCATTGAATGCATACGTAAATACGAGGCAGTGAAGTTTAGTCATAGTTTACGAAACGCTGTGCGCCTTTTATTTATTCATTTTTTTAACTGATTATAACGTAGAGCAATAGACGATATTAATGCAAGTGATATATCTTCGATCTACAACACAATTCGACGTCATAACTTTAACGTATTCGTTAGTATGTAGTTCGGATTGCTTAACACATTTAAATAACCCAGATTATTCGTACTGAGAATAAACTGATGTTTCATGTCGTATATTTTTAGTGAATATTCGCTTGTAAAGAGCGAATTGGAATTGGTCCGTTAATATTTCTTTAAGCTGCAGAAAATTGCCATACCGACAATGTACATATGCAATTGGATGCTTCACCAAATTTCAAATGGCACGTATAAAATTTATTTCTCAGTTAAGCTACTTATAAGAAGTCCAAACGATCTAAATCTGTAATACAAAATGTCCTGTTATAAATGTTATGCAAAGTGAAAATTTTACGATACATTGATATAAATTTACTTGATTCGGAGAAAGATAATGTAGCACGAACAATATACTTTAAACCGTTGCATGCTTGTTTAGACACAGCACGAATATCAAAATCATATACATATACCACTATATTATTTTATGTAACATAATGTGTCTTATAAAGTAAAAATAAAATTCGAAAATAGTAAAACAGACAGATACATCGATTGAGACATATCAGTGATTGATCAATCAGTTTGTACTTTACAGCAGAAACCTATTGTATTTTCTCAAATAGTAGTATTGCAAATTATTGCAAAAATTAATAGTATACGTCTAATAAAATAAATTGAAAGACTTTAAACTCCTTTACCCTGTGACTAAATGAAAATTCAATATGCGCTTTACCGTACCACTATGTTCTTAAATTCATTTATTGTAATTTATATTTGACTTGCAACTATTCTTTTTAGAATTGTATAACTGTTTTCTAAATATTATCTGTTTGCACATTCTTAACTGAGAGTGACGCTACAATATATAAAAGTGTAAATAGATCTACAATAATTAATAATAGAGATAACACAAAACAACTTATAAGTATCCTTTGGAAGCATAATTGTCATAAAGTGAGCATGTCAGGTAAATAACTGAATGTCCCTATGTATATCATATGTATATATATAAAAAGACGTTTACAATATTATTTCTTATAGAATAATGTCACTTTATGTTGTTAGGTCAGTAACAATAGATATCCCCAAATACTAAATCTTAATAGAATTCCTCTATAAATCTCTATTGTTATACATGTATCTATTATTCTATAACTTGTCCTTCGTTAAGTGTGCTGGTAACACGACTTCGTCTAACATGTGATCACAACGTACTATTTCAAAAAGCAGGATCTATGTTAACTAATAAATATTTTAAGATTATGTGCACTATATATTCTAAAATAAGACAGTGCTAGTAATTATGCTTTATTGCATTAGACGATAATAAATTGGTACTTGTTAATTGACTTAGTGATGCATTCATGTACCTGTGAATTTAGCTCTTTTATCACAACTGTATGGTATACTTTTTTTTTATACATCTTCAACTCTATTTCATTTGTTACATACTTTTTAAAACTGTCACGTTCTCTAACATATGTGGTAGATGTGTTCCCACAAAACATTAGTTAATGATCCAAAATATAAAATGCCGTATTAGTAGTTACTATTTTTTACTACTGAAGAAACTAACAAAAAATAACAAATGAATCATTTAAATCTATTTCCTTAGTTAAATCTACCGACTAAAAATTTTAGTACTTATAATTGGTCTTGTACCAAAATTTGAATTTTTTTGCCTAAGACTTAGACCAGATTTCGGTACACCTTAATGTAAATAAAACCTTGTATTGTACAATTGTCACTTGTACATAGTATTGGTATAGATGGAAAGTTGCAAATGCCATTATGCTGTTGGGACAATATTAAATCACGTACTGTCTTATTTTGTCAGAAACTACTATTACATAAGCTTCGACGTCAAATTTGGACAAACATTGCAATTTTAACATAGTCTGTAAATTCTGGCATTACGTGTCTCATAATTCTGACTCTATGTCCTCTATCAGTAGAAATGATGAAACTCAATATGTACCTATACAAGCTTACAAATGTTTGTGGCCATTGTACAAGAACCGAGTTTAGATAAATATCGAATAGCAAATGTTCAACATCTCATTTCAGGATAATTATAGTTGTAATAAATTGATCTTTTTCCTTATTCTCTATCCTTTCTTAGATGTTGACTAGGCACATGCCCTGTGGTACTAAACATGATTCAGAGCGTTTCTCAAGTATTTTGTAATAAGAAAATATTACATAAATAAACGTTGTATATCACTAGTAAATCTAAGGTAAAAAATATTTTGAAAAAAAAGTGGAAGTGTAATCATGTCAGTACTTTTTGGAAAGACATTTATCATTGTAAAATGGAGTATATGTATACTCTATAAGTAATATACCAATAATGCACATTTCAGCAAAAGTTCTAATGATTTGCTGAGTTGGTTGGGTATATGCATACTCTTCCAGATGGTGCATGAATCCCTTGTTTTGGATATTGAATATCTGACATTGCAATCTCCTCATTTTGCTGTCAAAAAAACAATTAAATTTATGCTTCGAACTCAGTTCCATTTTTATCGCAAAAGACGTTTCTATATTAACGATACATATGTAATGACAGATGTAATGCTAACTCATTGTATAGAGATTGATTAATTCGCATACATACAGGTAGTATATTTTTTACATTTTGAAACTCGAACTCATTGTGCAATAAACAAAATTACTCAATCACAGTTTCTCTTGCTGGAAGATCATTTATGTCGTAATAATGAATAGTCACAACAAACAGTGATGAAACAAAAAACGGTAGAGCTTAGTTTGATAACTGTGATTGCTATCAAATTGTATATAGCAGCATATTTAGTTTGAAATAATAATTTGATTTACATAACATATACACATATCTCCACTCTAAGTTATAATATCTTCTTTTACATGAACATAAGTTCATACTTATGTCTTTATATCCATACAGTTAAGTTATATACATCCAGACAAGTGTAAAATTTTTTATGAATATCATCATATGTTAGTACTTACCGATTGGTAAATAGTAGGTCGCCCAACATTATTAGAATTCAAATTGGCCCTTTGAATGGTTCGGTCCTCGTATCTTGTACTTCCCTGACTTGCCATTGGTCGGTTGAGTGTGCTACAATCATAACTATATTTAACGTAGAATCAGAGTGTTCAAATAATTTATTAGGACTCTGTCAAAATGATAAAAAGATAAACTATACAAATTTGCAAATTATGTGCAGCTAAGAAATAAATACAGAGTCCCAGAACATAAACGACAAAAACAAATACATTTACAGTCTAGTATATTCTTAGCAAAATTATAGAAAAAAATATTGATAATCGTCACTAAACAAGGAACAGAAATAAAACATAATACATAAAAATAATTAATAAATTGTTTGAGCTTGCTAATAATGCGAGTAATACCTGTTTGCGTTATTAGGCGAATTAGGACCGGAATTTCGTGCAGCAACAGTTTTCGTAACAAAATCTTGTTCCTTCCAACCATGCTTCTTATAAACATCTCGTAATTCCTGATGTTGCCACATTGTGAATAACACTTGTCCTGAAAGAAGTAAGCGCGATATATGAAATTCGCATTTGCACGATGCAGAAATTACCATATATAAAGTTTCAATTTACCTGCGAATTTAAGAACACGTGGCGTGTACTTTTGACGCTGCCTAGTTATATTCATAAGTCTGTCTACACCACCTGCATCTAACAATGATCTTGAAAATTCTGCATTCTTCTTAATGACTTCATTCAACGTTGCGAGTACTGCTGCAATCGTGTCGTCGCTCGTTCCTTGATCATGTTGATTGTTACCGGATGGCAACTTCTGAATGAGATCTCTCATCGCATACTTTCCTATGAGTTCCTTATTGCGTTGATCTATTGCGAGGTTTCTAAGTGCTGTAGCCACTGCACAAACTACTCTATCCACCTGTGAAAATTCCATAAATTGAATAGCTCATTCAGCATTTAAAATTTTATCAACATTTAAATTATTCTTAGGCTTCATACCTCCATCCTTAAAAGTTCTACTAAAATTGGTAATCCCTTCTCTTTTCGTACTGCTGCCCTAATTTCAATACTTGGCTGCCAATAACATGCTGCGAGATTTTGTAAAGCTCCTGCCGCCGCCTCCAATGTTTCCGGATTCGAACAAGTCTGTAGAAGGCTTAGGTATGATTGCACTACTTCCGGTTGCCAGAGCAGTTCCATACCTCTGACAGGTTCTGTCCTTGGACTTGTAGTACGTGACGCGGTGGTCTCTTTCTGAACAGGTTGTCCATCTTTCTTCTTCTTACTACCGCCGAAGCACCCCAAATTCTCGCCTATAGCAAAATAATGTGCACAGGTATTATTTAGCACGCATTAATGTTACAAATGTCACGAAATAATAATAAAATTAATCTCTTAACTTAAAACCTATTTTAAACCGCAAAAAGTCGTGTAAACACGTATCTAATGAATGACCAAATGTATTTTATGATAAAGTAGATTATAAATTTGCAATGAAAACGCAACATTGTCACATGCATTTGATGACAGTAGGGAAGTTTGCATGGACATCTCATATTCCAATTTTTATTCGTAATGACATGCGCAAATTTTTCTGATACTTGTAAACATTCAAATTTTCCCTTGTTCGGTTATATGTTCATTATAATAAGGACACCTTTCTTATAAAATTCTGATTACTATTATCTTTGAAAAATAGAATTAATGTAGGTAAACATATTTTCTATGTTATAAAAATATCTGTCCGATTATTCTAATAGTATTTTGCACGTCTCATCTACCAGCTTACTATTTCGAGAGTTATAAATTTTAAAGAAATATCTGCAAATTATGCTATGCAGGCATATACAAAAAAATATGTGGCATGATATATGTAGCATAATATGAATATATGTATTTATTAATGTAATATGTATTGTAACGAGGACGAATCAGTATTCGATAACAAAAAGCAGGCAATTAAACACAGTGTAACACATCATTAATTGGGTCTGCACTAATACTTGCTACACACCTATCAAACCATCTGAGTACTTGCAACAATAAAAGCATTTTACTATTGACTCTTCGCCTGCTCAAAATTTAACAGACAATGGGAATGTAGCAATGTCATAGTACGTTTCATATACGGATTATAGTTTTCGATATATGTTTCTAATGTAGTATCGCCGATAGTTAACATATGATGTGTTATAATGCTTTCAGGAACCCTGCTTGTCTTATGAGTTATAACTAAAATGTATTGTGGCACTGATGATTCAAAAGGGGTAATGTTGCAGTTAAATGTGTAATGTTTAGATAGCAAAATATTAACGAGCAAATTGCATAGTTCTTTAGACAAACTTATTGACTGAAATAACGAAAGGTAAATATTCGAGATGTCGAACTGTATTATTATTAAGTTCTGTGATAAATTATCCAAAACTTTATAATGTTCTTAAAAATTTCTTAAAGCAAAGCATGCATTAACTATGTTTATTTTTAAACAGAAATTAATTTATCATTTGAATTGCAGTAATGTCTTACCTTGACATAAACTGTACGCTAAAAAGATTGAAACACATTTTAATTCATGCTAAAGTAGAAAATATATGACTTTTTGAGAATTATAAATTTTACTTGGAAGAAATAAAAGAAGTTATTATACGGGTAAGGTGTGAAATAAACTATATGAAAAGAAATTTTATGTTAAAATGTAGTGTTCACTGGGATTGTATACAACCAAAATTAAACCGAAATATGATAGTTATGGGGCAGTGTATTATACATTTCCTTACTTCCAAATTATTAAATAATTACATTTGTGAAATATTTGTGTTACAAGTGAGAGTAAATATGTGTTGAATTACTATACGTGTTGCTTTGCAAATATTAAATTTAGGTTCTTGCAATTTATCTAATTCTCTATCAACGGTATGTGACACGATCATTTCAAGTAGTATGAAGTAGAAATGAGAAATTAGTTGTGTGAAATATCATCAAGAAAGTGGGGTAAATTCTAATTCTAATTTCTACAAATTTATCGGTACATAGTGTACAGACGTATTATTCAAGAGAGGAATGACGATCATCCTATAGATGACTAGTGTATAAACTATTGAAACTATGATTTGGCTTTAGCATAATAGGTTAATTATTACTAAGAGGTCAAACAAACAATTCATATATTACATACATTACACCCCGACTATACTAATCCCTGGATACATATCATTTCGCTAATCATAACTGGGAGCTGGGTAACTATACCTACAACTATAAAGACATTAATGTGTGCATTTTTAATTCAAATTAAAATTCCTGTTTGCGCCTTTCTTAACATCATTTCTCCAATTACATATACGTTTGCAGAGTGAACAAATTTATCTGGTGGTAAAAAATTGGATGTACTCGAAGGTATCGAGCAGACACATAAATTTGCCTACATGCGTCTTACCACATGCCCACCTAAGGAAATCCATGTTCACCACGGTAAGGAGAGCACACTCGTCTCATTCACAAATGCAATAATAATTAAAATCCTCTCACCTTTGGCCGGTGCCGCTACCCTGTTTTGTACCGTCGATTGAATCGGATGCTTATCGTAATTAGGATCCTCCACCTCTTGACATCTGTAGCTTAAATTTCTTAGAATGCATACACAGTTCTCGACTATTTTATTCCCAATGTTCGACTTCTCGATCGCCGAGCGCACCACGTATAAGAGCGCATCCACGAGTCCCTCGCACTCCCGCAATTTTTTCCTTGCATATTCTCCAGCACTGGACACGTTTCTAAGAACACCCGATGCATTCCTGAACACAGTAGACCAACAAGTTTCTCCACTCGAGGAACTAGGATCCCAGCCACTATGCGGTATTATTATATTGTTTACTACCATCGTAACGCCATCGTCTATGATGGATCTCTTTAAGTCCTGGAAAGCGCAGATTCGAGTATTAATGAAAAACGCTTACGCGCTACCGTTCGCGCAAACTGTTTACAAATAATACACGCGCTTACTTCGCATGACGATAAATTCCAGAGCACGCCGGTAACCAACTCCTTGACATCGGCGTCGGACGTTCGGCGCAAGAGATTGATTAGCGCGGGCACACCGCCCGCATTTTTAATTGCCCGCTTGTTCTCGTCGTTTTGCCGGCCGTACGAGAGGTTTCGTAATGCGCCACACGCGTTCCTATATACATCGGGATTATCGTGATCCAGTAGCTGCACCAACGGCGGAATACCCCCGAGGCTCCTGGTCTTCTGCTTATTCGGATCGTCCATGTAACAAAGATGCTGAAGGTACGCGGCAGCGTTCGCTTTGATTATGTTATTGGGATTGCTAAGGAAACCAATCACTTCGGAGAGATTGGGATCTCTCCATCGCATAGACTTCTGATCGTCATCCAAGGGACTAGCCATTCCAGGAACAACTGGATGTCGGGATTGTAATCGCTGGAGGTGAACTTCATCTTCGAAGATGCCAGGTGGTACTCCCGAGGTAAGGGGTACTGGATGGCCTTCTTCATATCCGGGTACATCACTAGGAACTGCCACTGGACCGACACCTACACCCGGGCCATATGCTACAGGTCCATAAGGGGACGGAGACACGTAACCATAGGCCACTTTGCCCTCATCTATAATTTCGAACAACATTACATTCGTTATGATTTTAAAGGGGTATTCGGATCTCGTGTAATGTCCTACGCATCGATAACAGCTATGGACGCATAATTCACTTGTGTTGGATTTGTGAATGAAATTTGTTTCGCAAGTATTACAAGTACGTTTATAGAAAGCAGAATTCGCCTGGCCTATGTAGATTGTTTATTAGCGGGGCATGGATTGCTGTAAGCTGAAAAATGTTAGTGGCACGAGTCGTGTGAAGAGAAAAACTGAAAGGAAACGAATGATCGACGTGTGGTGCAGTTGGTGCGAAGTAATGCGCGAGGTTGAAAAGAAGGATGATACGTAACGGATAAATAAGTGAATGCAACCCTACCATGAGGATGTTGTGAAGGTTCGCCCGAATCATCCATATTCCAAGAGTTGCTGATTTGATCTAGATGAAACACAAAAGTACAGAAAAATGTCAGCTATAAAAATAATCGATGTGAACTATGCTTTCCCCTGTTTCCTGTGAGCGTGAAAAGAATCGGGGTTTATGACGAATGATAATCTGGGCATGAAAATAATGTCGACAAGGGGTCTATGTTAAATCTAAGGTACATGTAAACCACTTCAAGACAATTACGATCACACAAATCACATTCTATTTTAATAATTGTAATTTCATTAGTTGCTCTAACGAAGTTTAACAAAACAAACTGAAAAATTTTGAGAAAGAATCATACCATATTGATCTCCAGGTCCACCAGGACTAGGAGTGATCTGATAATGATCTTGCAGAGCAGGATTCAAGCCAGGATGCATGTCATTGTAATCACCCTCCACGTACGGCCCCCCTTTGCGTAGATAGTCTTTAAAAAGAAATTCATTAACTTACTTTTGTAATAGGCATGATTCTTGTAACTATTAAAATTATTTTACCATGGGGTGGGGACGCACGGCTGTGTTCCGATGGACTATGTGGACTATGGGGGGAATGTGAACGTGGCATATAGATACCATGAGGGCCTGGGTATCCTGGCTGCGGAGGATATCCAAGATATCGATCATAATGGTCATAACTGACCATATATGGATCAGCTGGATATCGTGGATCTGCATGCTGATAGTCTTGTGACATTAATGGCACTGACATGTAACTAACTGTGCCTGGATCTGGCTCCATGTGTGACACTTCGCGTACCACTTTAGTTACAGTTGTCACCTATCGACAGCAAGCAGACAATGCGAACGTTCAAGACAACGGAGTGGCAGGCGAGCGGACAATACGGATAGAAAATATGAACTAACTTGTTGAGAAGTTTGCTGCTTATGAGTTCTGATAAGTAGAGGGTCTTCTTGGACAGACAAATGCGACGAGTGCAGCGAGTGCGTGTCTGCCTGCCCATTGCTTCCATGGTAATCAGCATCACTCTGTCCGCTAATAAACGTCGAATGCGAATTGTAATTATCGTCGATAACCATGGAAAATTTTAATTCTCGCAAGTTCGTGCACTTACGTGTATTGTGGCATGTCGGGACCTTTCTCCTGAAGGACGCGTCTAAAATTAAAATAACATTTATATAAAGTTGTTTACGATGATGATCTTAACCCTGTTTTGTCGTGGGGTTTCCAAAACGTATTTCAAAATGAACACATCAATCTACAGTACACTGTCACGATATGTTTGAACTATAATTTTAATTAAAGTGGACGGGCAAAATTTCAGCTACATAATATATTATCAGTCCTTTACAAATCGTTAAAAAAAGAAAACAGATGTAATGATTTTTAACAAGCGTAAAATTAACGACGTCTTTCGTTATCTCCACCAAAAAGCTACTGGCGATTGCTGCAAAGAAAATCTGTTACAAACAAATCGCTGGAAGAACTAAAGAACCACTCGAGAAATAGTTATAACGGGCAATTACCAAATTGTTTAAGCATGGGTGAGTTTTTCTTACAGGCATTTAACGAAAGCTCGGAGTATCTCCATAATTTCGACACAATCAACATGCGGAATAATCAGGCAGATACGTTAGCGGATAGAAGTTACCCATTCTGAAGGTAATGTGTACACTATTAATTTATGAAAAGCATCTTACAATTATAAAGTTATAACGAACACCATTGAATGGCAATGAAATAAATTCGTTTCCATACGAGTTTCCAGATGATTGAACGTGGGGTAGTTGAAGATTAAACAAAAATGCCGTGTGAAACGAGAGTGAACTACTCATTCGAAACGATATCTAGAAACTATAGATTATTAATTGTACACTCACATTCAGAATGACTAACCCCGTCGATTAGATTTGGTTAGTCACCTCTGCGTGATTTCAGTGCGTGTTATGTTGTGCTCCTGTCTCTGCTCAATCCGACGGTTCACCAGCCTACCATCAATAATTATTGAAAACGTTAAGTACTCTAGGCGAGTAAATCACATTGAACTGGTAAGACTGGATCGATAGAATTTATCGCGAACTCTTGAATAAATTAAGAGTGAAAATAAAAAAGAATTTTGCAAAACTGTGCGTTTCGATTTTCGGACGAACTTATTTCTATTTTTGTGATCGTGCATATGGTACTAATACGAAGGACTACGGAGCATCTCCTTTTTCAATCTTGTACGAAGGAGAGGAAGAAATAGGACGTCGAGAATCGTCGCGCATACGAAGCGTGACAGCCTGCGATCACGGAACGAATTTTGCGAATCCGTGGCGACAGGCGGGAACGTGGAAGAAGCGCAAACTGGGACAATTGTTCCGCTAAAGTGAAAGATCGTGATACAATTACGCGGCACAATCGTGTCCTCACGAAGCCATTTATTTCATTCGAGGGGAGTAGTAGCGAAACGATTACTGCGCGCCCCCGCGGCCCGTCCCTGAGCATAAATATGTACGAGCAAAGGGAAGTTTTACGTTAATCGGCTAAACTTTTCGCGCTCTCGTCGCTGTAAGTGGCCCGGGACGAGCGTTAATGTGAAATGGAGGAGGAGAAAGAAAAAAAATAAAGAGAGGGAGAAAAAAACACTTACAGGCAGGAGTCAACCAGCTGATTATTTGACATACCAGCTGATTTTTATCACGTCCTCCCCAAGCAGCGAGCCTCAGTCTCCTGTAAATAAAAATGACAATTATTTTTAAACGTTCGCTTGCACAGGCAAGTGATCATCGTCGATCGGTCGAAAAGCAAAATGAAAGAGAAGTAAGCAATCTCACATTGCACACAGTTACATAGACTGTTTATTTTGAAAATGGCGTAAGTCTATTAAAAAAAAAAGAAAATCAACTAGCTGTAAATAAAAAGTTCACCCTAAATTGATCGCAAATTATGTGATATCGCATTTTTCTAAGAAAAATGGATACGCGCCATTTTCAAAATGAACGGTCCACATTTTACATTGTACGATATTTCGCGTAAATTCCGAGGGACCATTGTTTTCCTATCCTCTCGCGAGTAAATACAGCGCGCTTCTATTTACTCCCTCGGTGTCTCGTTAGATTTTCATCGACGCTTCGGGAATCTTTCATTCACGAGCGAATGAATAATTCGCCGCGGCATACGTGAGCCATTCGCTCGCTCGCCACAGGCAGCGGCGACGGCTGTCGCTGCAATCGTAGAATTAAGCGAGGAGGAGAACTTAATTAATTTCTCGCCCCGGCGCGCTCTTATCGCTCATCCCCGATTATTCTGGTGTACACACGCTGACGCCCGCGCATCACTCAATGCCCGCACGCACGTCGCTCTCAGCTACGGGACGCTCACCTCGCCTATAAACACTTTAATCGAGTTAAGTCGACGAATAAAATCCAAAGCCTCACGCGCCGACAAGAGAAGCGCACGAATATCCCCGCAAACTTTGCCGTCCAGTCGGTCCGTGATAAATTTACGAAAGCGGAAATGGATTAAAAACCTACGACTAAATTCGGCAGAATTTTCCATTTTTCCGGTGACCGGTACTCCGATAATCCTTGGAATTTATTTCTCGCATAGCTTGGTAACGAGTACCGGAACTATCGGCAATGTTCTGGGGATCGGTGAATTGTAATCAATGATATCTGAGTGCGGGAGCTTCGGTGTGGTGGTTTCGGAATGCGTGGAACAGAAGGAGGCTCGGATGCGGGAGGGAAAAGGATTTAATAATAAACCGGAAGGGGCTTAATTGCAGCTTTATACGGGGAGCAGCGAGGAACGACAATGCATTTGCACACTCAGTGGTGGCGCCGAATGCCGAACCGATGAATAGAGACAGTCACGGTCTTTCCTTCTGCTCCTCGTGGTCGCTTGTCCGCGTTCGGGGACTGTCCACGTCCACGATACGACTGGAGCACGATGGAGAGAGAGGGTGGGGGAGGAAGGAGGAAGCATGGGCAAGAAAGAAAAAGAACTCGTTAGCGAGGCACAATTTTGCCAACTCCTCGTAAATACAACGCTGCTAGCCCGTGCTGTTTCTCGTCTCTGTCCGCTTTTCCCTCTCGCACGTTTCTTCTTCTCTATTTCTCTCGCCATTTCTCTCTCACTCTCTCTCTCTCTCTCTCTCTCTCTCTCTCTCTCTCTCTCTCTCTCTCTCTCTCTCCCTCCCTCTCATTCTCCTCGTCCTCTTTTTCCATTTATCGTCGTGCTCCTCGCTCCTCCATGTTCTCGTTTTCCTCTTTCTTCTCCTCCTCCATCTTGTCGCCGCGTTGGACCAGGCGGGGCGGTGGTGGCAGCCCGCACTTTGTCGGTCTCTCCTCTACCTTTAATTGCTCTTTATAATTTCCCCGTTGGAATATCCCCCGACCTCTCTCCTTTTTCCACCCTTCGCTGGTAGACCACCGACGACGACGAGGACGAGATCGCGAACGACCACGGGGAAATATTCCAATGAGACGGGATAGGGAGCTTTTACCTCTTTTTCCTCTCTCTCTTTCTCTTCCTCCTTCCACTCTTTATGATTTTCTCCTCAGGCGAATGGAGAGCGCGCTCCTCGCGCTTCTCGTGGAAAGTTCGACCGACTGACCGACCGGGAAATACCAGGGGGCCGAGTCGTGGAGGTGATGAGGAGAAAGAGGAGAGAGAGAGAGAGAGAGCGCTTAATGAAAAACGCAGCTAATCGCGTCGGACTAAGAGTTTCCTTCCTCCCGCGGCGTTTTCCCCGGCCCCACCACCTCCTCCTCTTCCTCGCTCTTAAGTAGCTCGTGCTACTTAAAATTTTTTCTCAGCTTTTCAGACTCGGTCGTGTCTCGAATCTCCACCACTTCGACGGAGAGGAAGCAGGAGGAGGAGAACGTAGAATTTTCCTCGACGAATATCCTCGATAATTCCGTCCCCGATTTAAATCCACGATTCCCTCGCCCGTATCCACGAAATTTTTGCCGTTCTTACTTTCGTCCTTTCACCTGGAATCGTCCACGTAAAATTTCTCCTTCACCCGTGCTCACGGGGCCATCGTAACAATGAGTTCTCGTATTACCGACGAGCGAGTGACTCACGGCATAACGAAATGATTTACATTCCTCTTCACTCCGCTCCGCTCTATCCTTTTCTCATTCTTCTTTGCTCGTCGTCTCATAATCTTGCTCCACCTAGCGTATAATTCGGTCGTTCTCGGACGTGTCCCGCGCGCGCGCGCGCGCGCATGCGAAAAAGAGTGAAAAAGACAGGAGTGGAGAAATAGAATAAGAGAGAAGAAGTAACGGTACGGTGAACGGCTTGGGACACCGAAGGTAAGCGACAGCGGAGGGTCTCCAGATCGGTCCACGCTTGCGACGAGCTCTTCCTCTTCCACCTCCAACCTCCAACCTCCACCGCCGCCGAATCTTCGTCCAAGCCCCTGTCCACGAGCTTAGACAGGCAGAAGCGGAAAAGCTCGGATTTCCTTCCCGACGAGTATCCTCCGCTCCAACTTCTCCTCGCGCTCGCTCGTGGAACACTTGAAGCTCGAGGAAACGGCGATAAACATAATTTATACCGACGACGTAACTTATTTTGACTTCGCTACGGCGAAGTGGTAGGGGTCCGGAGACGCGTACGTGCGCAGAAGAAAGTCCACGTGGAAGCGCGACAAGAAGTAGAGGAAGGGAAGAACGTGGAGGAGAGATGGAGAAAAGAGAACGACGAAACTTGGCACGCGCCCTGCAGTCGTAGTCGTCGTTGTCCTCGTCGTAGCTGGCTGCTTTTCGCCGTGAGCTCGCGCATGAAAATTTGTAGAGCCCGAGAACGTAGGAGAGAAGTGGAGAAAGAGAGGTAGGATGAGGTGGTCTCGTTGCACGGATGCGAGGAAAAAGGAAAATAGCTTGGTGGTGGAAAGGAGCCGAGAGAAGGGAGCAGCAGGATCAGCAAACATTGGGCGGACGCGCTCAGGATTGGCAAAATGTAACGTATGAAGAGAAATGGTAGGAGGTGATAGGAGGGAGGCGAAGGAGGTTTAAAGAGGAAGATGAGCAAAAACGGAGTGCGAAGCGGGCAGGTAGAGGAGCATCGGGAGGCTCAGCGAGAACGGGTGAATAAAGAAGGAAATGGGTAAGGGTGGTAGGGAGATTCGAAAAAGGACGTGAGACAAGGTCGAGCCGATGAGAGGGAGGGATGTGGAAACAAAGAGGGAGATGAGGCGGGAATGGGCGAAATCGTGACGGAGAGACGGCGGAGAGTGACAGGATGAGAGCGTGTAGCGCATGATGAAGGCAAAGGGAACAACACCCGGTGAGAAGTAAAGGGAGAGACAGAAACGGGTCAAAATGTGCAGGAAGATTGAAGCGGAGGAAGACGAAAGATTCATCGTTGAATGGAGAAAGACAAAACTCAGACGGCGGTGGGTCTCTGCGTGTGAGAGATTTTTTTTCACGGATATCCAAAAGCACATGCGAGACTGTAAAATTTCCATACATCCTACGTCTGCCGTTAGCTCAAAAAAGAGCCACAATATTTCCCTATTTACGAGGATTCTTGAATTCCGCGCGTCGGCGACGGAACGATTCTTGAAATGAGAGGTGAGTGAGAGGATCCGAAGAGAATGAGGGGATCGAGCGAGGCGGAAGGAGTCGCGTACGGAATCGTGAGCACTGGCAAGGCACGCGTTTGACATCCCTGCTTTGAATTGATAATTTTCGCTGGATTGAGAGGCACGCCCGATGTGCGCCATTATACGTGCGGTGGCAACGTCGTTGGCGGAAGCTTAAAGAGAGAGAGAGAGAGAGAGAGAGAGAGAGAGAGAGAGAGAGAGAGAGATGAGAAGGAGAGCACGGGTGCATAGGCGGGTCGAAAATGTAGGGCGCCGTCGCCCCGGAGGTTTATCCCATAATGGTGTCTGGCATATTAGATTTTTTACACGTCAGGACGAATTCACGGGCGTGCGCGCGGCCACGCGATCCGAGAGGTCCTTTCAAGACGAGGACGGCAAGAGCAGAGTGGAAGGAGGTTGGAAGGGGTGGAAGGGAAGGAGAATAGCGAGGAAAACGGAAAAATTGTCCCAGCGGCGACGTGTCACCTGCCCTACAATCGTTAGAAAGATTTTCCTACCCGTGACGAAATTTTCACGGAGGGCATGTGCACGTAACTTCGATCCTCTCTTCGAACCTCCTCACCTCCGCCTCCCTCGTATATGCATCTGGCTTAGATGCGACGGGAATTTTTCCCAAGAGAATAAGCGGCCCGGGTCGCCGTAGGGCGAATGTGAAATTTATACGTTCGGTGATCGTGCCTTTCCTTCCACCGTATATTTCTCCTTCCTTCCCATTTTCTACGGCGCGATGTATATGGCAGAGCGTAATGGCCATTGCTTTCCGGAATGCATTACTTCGTCCCGTGTGCCACAATTTGTGCGATATTTATTATTCGTCGGTCGCACGCGGGCCGCGCGATCGTTTAATAGAATTTAAAAGAACCGGTGAGAACGGGAGGAACCAAGACCTCGACTCGAGGACCTTTCAATGGAATCGTTAATGGTCTCTGGTCGAATAGTTATTGTTTCGCCGGTAATTTTAAGGAGAACCGACTGCAAGTGTAATGAAGGCGAAGACGACGCGGCATATTAGAAACTTCTTAATGAAGATAAGTGCTTGTACTAATGAAGACTGAGATACTTCTTTCTCTTTCAGTGCCGCGGTCTGGCCGAGGTAGGGTACCGGTGAATGAATGAAACCAAGGAACCTCGTGATATACGAGAGACGAGTTCTTTCTCTCTGAACCATCTTCGCTCTTGCGGTACATTGCAGGACCGAAATGAGATTGTTAAAAAATGTCGATATCCTGTGGAAAAAGGGAGATGCGTCTCTCTCATAAATTAACCGGGTAATTCTCGAGCCATCTGGAATTCAGGGGAGCGAACGGAAAATTGCAGAGATTAATATTGTAACAGTGGTCGCGAGATATTCATGGCATTTGTAAAATTTCATTTTATCCGCCGTGTATTTAAATAACCGTCTGGAAAAATTGCTACGGGAGAAAGATCACGTGAAACGCGTCGTCCTCTCGCCGTTACAAAAGGGAAGAAAAATTAATCGAATCAACAGCTTTCACGATTGAAAAATGAAATTGTTCCCACAGGTTGGTAGCGGGTAGCGCATGGTTGCTCGGGGGCGCGCCGAATAAAAAGGACGTAACTCGATGTAGGTGGAAGGCAGTCGCGGGTGAGACCAGACGGCTACATCTCATTCGAAGAAAAATTGTGGAACCCCCCGCTTCACACGTGCCACTGTGAACTAAACCGCGAAACAATTTATCTGAAAGCTACAGAAATTCTCACGGCACGTTTGCGCAAAATCCACCGCCGCGCGCCGTGGGAGGTCGCCATTTAACGCGAAAAGCCGATGATAATCGTAATGCGGGGCGACAATTGAATTGCACGCGGATAATTCTCTTCTCGATTTTCTCCGCGCATTTTTCTCTTCAAAGTTAATATCCATCGAACGAGGAATTTCGCGCGTTAAAGACCGGAATGTCACGAAGGCATCCGAAATTTCTTACGCCCAAGCGGAATGATAATTTCAGGTTCAATTTTCGAGGACGTAGAGTGAGCGCGACCCCGAGCGCTCTTTAATTTATAAATACATATATCGAGCAGCTGCAACGGCACCCAGCGGAGATGTAAAGCGGGGCTGTAAACAGAAGCGTCAACTCGTCTGGAAGCTGCAGAAATTCACACGTAGCCTCCTTGCACGCGCGACCGCACATAATGCACCCGCTTATGTAAGGCCATCCGAACTAATACCAATATAATCTTGACATAAACTGTCACTCTACTTAGCGGGAGCACTAGCTACTCGCCTCGGGGCGAAATTTAATTATGTCATCGATAATAGTTCGTTAACGTTGAAACGTTATCCCGCGATCGTATCGTTAACAATAACGTGCGATCACCGAAACGTTCGCAAAATGTTAAATCCTTCCTTAATTACGGCGTACGGCGCACGAGTTTCTGTAACGAGATTCCGTGACGAACAAAGAACAAAGGAACAAAGTTGCAAGCCACTGGACGTTATTACAAAGAAAATCGAAAACACTATCGCACAACAATCGGGGAAGTTGCGCATATTCTCACGTATTCGTTCGTACCGCGGCGTGCACGCGACACCGCGCTGCGCGGGTGCGGTACGTGGGTTTGTTTCTATGGGCAAGCATAGAATTTCTAATCGCATGATATAGTCCACCGGACCCTACCCTATCATTTTCGCGTGCGGATTTTAATCGTGAGCGAATTCGGCGTGAAATTCCAGCGCGCTTCGTCGCTCGTATCGAACACCGGGCATGCTAATTAACACGAGCTAATGCCACGAATTATGTAACGTTTAGTTGGCACGTTCGCGGCTCGCGCGACACTGTCTCAAACTAAATCCTGAAGCGATCGAGCTCGGATCCGCCCGTATTCCGCTCAGTCTCAATTGCACGCGCAATAGCGCACACGCGGGCCATGCATGGCACCTATGTAAGGACATCGGGACTAATACCTGTATTATGTAATCGATCATTGTACGCCGCGGACGGTGTGCTCATCGAAAATTAGCCACGGACAAAGCCACCGCCCGTTCGGTACAGTGTCATCCTCGCGGAGAGGGTTATCCAATCGCTGAACCGCATTGGAAATCGATCGATCTTATCAATTATTATCGATTCAACTCGCGTTCGAGGTTGGCGCGAATTCGTTTTTATTCGACAGAAGAAATCCGCGTGAAATCTCGGCCACGCGAGAAATGTATTCTCACACGCACTCCGCAACCTTCTTCGTCCACGCTTCGCGAGCGCTCACAATGCGTGAGTTGCGCAAGGCGCACCGCAAATGCCACACACCTTCGGTAAGCGGGTGCGAGAGGAAAAGGCCTCGGAGAAGAACGCGCGCATCTTGTTGGCTCGGCCTACAATATTCCTCGGGAAAGAGATCCCCTTATGAGACGGCGCGTAATTAGCTCGCCGCCATAGGTAAATCGGCTGAATTTATTTGTCCTTATTTCAGCTCTCGGGCGAGGAGAAATTAAAATCTACGATACGGCGATTTAATCGGGGAGAAAGTTCGGACGAATTAGCGTACGCGCGAGTTGCTCGTGATCCGACCGAGTGGTGGTCCTTTTGAGTGGGCACGAGAAACGGCGGTGGCGCTCGTGGAATTTAAATCAATTGAGATGGATCTCCAGCCGAGGTCTAACGTGGTTAGTCGAGCCAAGAGTTACGTCTGGAGACTCGTAAGAAATTTATAGAAGGCGAACGTGGCGGATCCGTCGCGTACGTCCGAGATTTTAATTTCTCTCTCCTCGTGGCTCTTCCCTCCCTCGACCCGGGGCCACACGTCAGATCCGTCCTCGAATTACGTCCGAGTTAAATTCTCGCCTCCGGAGACGAACATTCAAGAGGCTTCGTTGAGCGCACCAGAATTACGACGAATCAGAAGCAGCCGCTGCGGAGGATGTTGAGAATCGATCCGCGAATTCGATACTTCGACATAATGAATGAAGTGCGATTAATCGTTGCTCGTGATAGGTTCGAGGGGAACTTTTGATTGCGTCACGAGAGGACCACGAAGAAACGCCTTTGCCGTTTAAGTTTAAATATTAGCAAGAGTTCACGTAGGTTCGTTTCTTCGTTCCAATTACGCGGTTAATAAGGCGAAGAAGATACGATAGGCAGAAAACTGGTAACTACGCCCCTCAGAATGAGGCACTCAAGTACCGTAACGACCGCGAAAGAAATTTCGCCAATCAAAAGCGTTTCCTCCCTTCATTCGCTGCTTTCAGAACGAGTTAGCCCCTTTTCGATTCCATCTGGAGACATCTCGAGTCTCGTGGAAAGCGCGTTTCGCAACTTCGCGACGTGGAAATTTATTCGTGGCTCCTCTCGCTACGCTCCTCCGTCGCTTCCTTCCTTCCTTCCTGCTTTTGCGAGCTACATCTCGCTCCGGTTCCGCTGCGGCAGGTATCGATAATTTCCTTTCCGCTTTCCTCGCGGTAGTTGCCGTCGTCGCGGTGGAGGCGCATTTTTCTCGATTTATTAAATATGCAGACGAGGATACGGACATAACGGCGCGGCGAACAGGCCATTTAATATGGAACGTATTCCAGCGGTAATGCTTAAGAGTAACGTTAAATTACGAGCCTCCGCCCTCTACGCTTCTCTTTCTCTCTCTTAATTCCACCCTTTCTCTCTCTATATATATATCTCTCTCCCATTCATTGTCTTTTCCAACCCTCACGCCGCCCTCACCCCGCACGCTTTTATACGTACGATACGTCGAGTACCCCCGGGCTCCCGTCATTATGCAGATATATTCCGGCACAATAATGAGAAATAATACCGCGCGCCGGTGATTTTTCATCGTGTCAGCGAATTCCTACGAATCTGACACGCGCGTATATGGGCACGCGTCCGCACAAGCCTCCCTCGCGTTCCGCGGCTTTTTGTGGCACGCACGCGCGGTTTCGAAAATAGAATGAAGAGAAAAAATATGTTGGTAAGACTCCACCCCCTTCTGCCTTTTCCACTTCTATCCTCGGGCGATGTTTCTTTCGGTCGGTTCCACCGAACGAGATCAGTGCTATGAATCATGAAATTGTTCGTTAAAGTGGATCAGGAAAATCGATGACGATGAAAGTCCGCGAAGGTAAGAGAAGGCAGGCATAAAGAGAGTGGAGAAAGAAGCGAACGGCGCTCGAAGACGTCCCACGACCTGTACCGAACAAATCTGAGAGATTCCATTTTATAATTCTGTATAAAGATTTCTGTATAATCATTTTAATTCCTCTCCCGTGTCAAGTGCCACTCGACGTGAATATTCCTCTCATTTGTAGCCGAAGTGGGAGTGTAGCCGTGAATGTCCCTAAGTGGGTTATACGAGGGCGGCTACACTATAGGAGAGATCGTTTTCAATTTCGTTTTCGCATTTTACGGTGTAATTGGAGCCTTGTCGCGACAAATGATGGTTGAGCTAATAGTGTGGGTCGAGTGTAAATGAGTAATTAACGTCGGGTGACGGTAAAGAACCTCGTCGGAGAGAAATTTTTTCATACTGAGTTCTCTGGTATGTAGGCACGAGCTTCGTCTCGGTCTATATTTAAATTTGATCGCTGCTACGTCCGTAGTTAAAACTAGGGGGCAGAGCCCCCTGCGCTTTCGCTTCGCTCAAGCGCCAACCCGAGCGCCAACCCCCTCCGGGTCGTCTGATACACGCGCTCGCCTTACCGGATGGAGAAAAGCTTCGCCTTTCTGCGATAGACACAACTAGAGTTCGAGATTCGTGCTCGAGCAAGGGGTTCTAAGACAAGTTTTGAAATATTTCCGTTAGTTCTCTAATTTATATTTACGCGTATATCTCCGACTCTGTTTGGTTTAAGTTCGTGATATTGAAGGTATAAATGCAGGAAGGATTTAAATAGCCGCCATATCGAAACGATCAAAGTTGACGATATACAAACTTTCGTGGCAAGAAATGGGTATATACTCGAAATATATGTTAAATTTTGTATGGATCCGTCGTACCGTTTAGAAATTCAAAACTTTTTAGTATATGTTGTGCTGCATATCTAAATGTGTATCTCAAGTTTTGTCCGGATCCGATAGGTATTACCAAAGATATAGATTTCTCGATATTTGTTCGATACTTGAATTCCCCGCCATTTCGTATCTGTTTAACATCGTGGGTCACAAATGTTAAGGTCACCTCATAGTGCTACACTTGATTGATGTGCAAAATTTAGTCCAGATCGGATCAGCCGTTTTTCCAAAATCAAGGATACACACGGACACAAGCGCGCGGGCGCGTGTACGAACGCTTTTCACGGTGGCGAAGCATAAGTCACTCTCTTTTCAGTCGTACCTAAAAAAACACGAGAAAAAGAGAAGAAAGAACAGCCACGGTCAATAAGTTCACGGTAAAGATCGTGTCGACTGTGGGTTAAAATCCTGTAATATTAGATTTACGGAGAAGGGTAGGAGATCCAAAGTAGGTTCGTGACGGACTCGCATTCCTCACAGATGATTTCTCGATCTTCGAGCTCGGCTGGCTCTAACGTTCGTCTTGGCTGGTCGCCGGCGTCGGCATCGCCTTTCAAAGTTCGCGGGGTCGCGTATCTTGCCAGCAGCCCTCGACGACTTCGAGACGCTTTAATAGAATTTCGATACTCCTGTCGTATTGGCACCTCCGTGCGATATATTGCGACGGTAAGCTCGCAAAGTGGTTTAAATATCTTCTATGCGGGCTCTACGCGGCGTTCGCGCGGAAGTAGGTTGGTCGACGATTTTCGTATACTTATCGTTAGATAAAAAATTTGCATTTCAAAACAAGCAAGAATATTCACGAATGCTAGTTTAAAAATTCTATTATTTTCGCTTGCTTCTAACAGGTGATCGTGTTCTAGGACGTAGCTCCAATGCTCCTACGCTGCGTGAGAAACCTGCAGATGAATCGATTCGGGCCAAACCAAAATCCAAATCGCTCGGATCGTGTGTGGAACTCCAACGGACTCTCCGGAAACGTCGTTTGGCACGAAGCATGCGGGCCATGGTCCGCCTAATCTCCAGATCCGCCAAAGTGGCCTCTAAGACCGGGGTTGGGTTGGAAGGTCTTAACGATTTCCGTGCTTGGAGGTCGCCTTTACTTCATTACGCTTTATACCGGTTTCCTTTACGCAAGCACATTCAAAGATCGCTATATTTTTCAAGCTTCAAGGAAAACCGCGATTACGCGCGAACCATGATCCATTTAATTTTCACAAACCGCACAAGTGGCTCCAGGGAGTTTCGCGAAATACTCACCACGTCGACCATTTCCATGCTCATTTCTTTTCCCGGTTCTCTCGGACATCGTTTATATTTAACCGGGGGTAATCGGACGAAAGGCGATTTTCATGCTCGACTTTTCTCGAGCTCGTCTGATTTACTGTTGGTTCCCAAAGAAGTACGGTCAATGGAACTGTATTTTTTCACGCAATGCCATTCTTTGGTTTCTTCGCGCTACGCGTAGGTAGAATTTCACATTACCCCTGTCAGAAGAAACTGACGCAAGAGAAGTGTATTTTCTTCTTAAGCTTAATAAGAGCTGAGTCGGGGATATTTTTATACCCGGTGCCGGTGGTTGACGTTATATCTGGAGTTTATTTTTATTGGGCTGTAACTCGAGAAAGTGATATTCTTCGAGATGTGTTACGAACGACCGAATGGTCCAGCGTTATATTAAGCTCGCTCGCGTGTACGAGTGTTTAACTTGGATACGTTCTCTCGACTTCTTCCTTCCTACTCAAATCGTACTTCTTGCTCAGCGAAACGAACCTGCGCGCATTTGGCCCCAGAAAATATTCCAAATTTCATCGTCCAATTATTGTAGCGGAAAAATTGTTCGCAAGTAGAGAATTTTCTTATCATAGTCGAATAGTTTATAGAAGTATAAAGGTCAAGATAAAGTACCTATGTGTACTAAAAATCGATGTCTGTAACCACCCCGAATGTCTACTTTCTTCGTCTGTATCATTTTATTCGTCATGAAATCGCAAACAGTATCGACAAAGCATATCTTCAGTCAACATGAAAAATAATATGGGAAAAACTTCTTTTTTTCACGAATAGATCGTGAAATTCCCCTCTCCGTCAGCTGGATATTAGCCCGATCAAATCGTTTCATCGGCTTTTGAACTTTGCGATATTTCATAGCGAGTAGAGACTCGAGATACGCCTGGATGACATCGTACACGCTCCTACGATTTTACGACGGATAAAAAATAATATTGAACGAAAGGTACATCTATTGCAGCAACTTTTATCGATATTTGTCACGTCTCCATTGATCCGAGTAAAATCGATAGCAGAGAAAAAATATTGCCCTTACAACGTGCAGCGTGTAACCTAGATTTAAACTTCCGAAGGAAAATATTTCTGTGCAGAGCATTTAAAATATCCTGGAAATTCCTGTATACCTAGGATAATCTCTATCCGCGTCGTTCTTAAGCATAACATCGACAGCTTCGTAAAAATAGCGTTCCCTGCGTTGTATTCCATTCTCACAAATTCTCAGGGGGTAAACCGCTGAGGGCATTGCGGTGTACAGATTCAAGGAATTGCAAGGCATTGCGTGGGCATTACTGGGCATTGCGTGGGCATTACTGGGCATTACTAGGGCATTACTAGGGCATTACTAACTTAAATAGTATTATTTCTGAACTTCTTCATGATCCGTGGGGCCTTGCAATCATGTAACAATGTCCCTGCATATTGCTTATCTCTATTTAGTACAGATAATAAATTTAATGCAAATGATATTCTTGAGCGCAAAATAATTTGATATTAATATAGCAGGGTTCTCATATGCCGGTGATACAGTAAAACCTGCCACAGTGTTACCACCAGGGTTACCACCGATGGTCTGGCCACACTGTCACCAGTGCTGTTCTTACGCCACGGCATACGGCGTTTCTGGGCCTATGTTATCCCCAGCGGCAGTCGGTCAGCCCTACAATGTATACATATAGAACCCGATCCCGATGCGGTCCCTTTGATGCAACTTTACGACTTCATAGTTTACAAAGCACTCATATAACCTTTATAATTATACTTTTTGGTACCTACACATTTTTTAACATATTGGTGACATTGTTTCGAGCAAAATCACACCAGACATGATATAATTCGGACCATATTTATATTTACATGCTTAATACTTAATGGCTAAAAATACAAACTAATAAAATGTTCTAAACTTTAGACTTCGTAAGTTTTCTAGTTCCTCGATTATCTTTGATCGTGACAGCAAAAAAGAGGAAATTTATGCTGAAATTTTCTATAGATGATGTTGAAATGAATAGATATAATCATAAGAAACTATCTTTTCCCTTGGATAGTCAGTTAATAGTTGTAGTATGATTATAATATAAATGTCTAGCTCTGCACATAGAGCAGCTTGAGGTGAACATAAAAGAACTATACCGTTTTACGATAATCGCAATAGTTTTCGAGTAATTAATCGTGGAAAATCAAAGGAAAGGACGTTCGCCTAAATAGCAGCGGGAGGAACGGTGGAGGCACTGTGTGCTATGGCATGGGACGGTCCAGTTTACCTAGAAACGTATGCGGGGCGCGGTGAGGGGAAGAATAAGACGCCGCTGCACGACCGTCATCTTTTTCGTTATCGTTCCCCTCACCGCGCCCTGCATTTGTTTGTCGGTAAAGTGAGCCGTCCTATTGCTGGCAGTGGCTCTAGTGCTCCCCCAGCTGCTATTTTGTCGGATGCCTTTTCTTTTGATCTTCCGCAATTAATTTCTCGATAATTATTGCGATTATTAAATAACGGCCCAGCACTTTTGTGTTTGTTTTAAGCCGCTCTATGGATCTCTTAAGTTTTGTAAACTTATAAACGCCCATCCTGTGAAGAAAAATTATTGCATGCGCATGCTATGTATTTCCTATTTTATTATCACTAAAATATAAGCAGAAACTTGCTAAAGTAAATAAACAAACAAAAATTGCTTAGTTATTACTTGGGCATTAGTAGGCATTGGTGTACATGATTTTGATCAGCGATTTACCCCCTGCAAATTCTGTAGTAGATTTGTTTAGGGTTACTAAGTGGGTCAGTACCAAGAGGATACCACTGGGTATTCATTCAACTTTCACCAATTTTGCGCTTTATCTCACTTTTACAATAATCGTTACGCGCATTTCGATTCGGACCATGTCAGCGAAAAACTCTTTGGAAAGATATTCGTGTGGAATAGACAACGAAGCAACCTGCAGGGAACCAACGGTTATCGGCAAAGCTCAACAATGCATTTTGTCAGAGATGAGTAATACGTATTATCGGTAATCGATTTTGACTACATTGACACGAATATTTCCTAACGTAAATGAAACGCAATTATTCACGCACCGAATAGTGCACAAAATGGTTAACGCGGTGAAATTACGTTTGGCGTAACAAGCTGGAAAAGTGAGGTTAAATAATCCTAACCTGTCCAACGTCAAATTTTGTTTCCTCTATTTGTCGATTACGAAGACACGAGTGCCCATAAATTCAATACAAAAAATGTGCACTTGACACTCTTACGCGCGACAGCCTAATTTGCTAGAAAACTGGAGTGTACGTTCGCATAGGTGCAATGGGGTGGGTCGCATGCTTTCACGTTTTACTGTCACGTGACACGATGTACTCGTGTTACACACAAATCGTTTGCCACAGTTCGTGAAGCTTTGGCTCCCCGGCAATTTTTCCCAAATGTATCGTATAAAACTCTCTACAAACAAAAAAAGAGAAAGAAGCGGCTGAAGGGCAAAACTCTATCTCGATTATTGACGAAGCCGTAGATAGGACGAAAAAGCCTTTAAAAATTGTACCACCTCCACTGGATATCTAAATAATTAATTCCTTCAAAAAAAAAAAAGAATAAAATCTCGAGCATCCTCGGCTTGTCTCAATAAGCTCCTACGACCAAAGGACTTTATCGATCAACGGTTCACATTCCACGAATTAGTTTCTCAATCAATGAGGGGCTGACACGAATGCGGTTGGCTCCAGCCCCGACGACGACGGCGTCCCGACGCCTTCATCGTCCTCCTCGGAAATTCACATCGGCGTGCCACCCTTCCAGCCCCTTTCTGCCAGTCTACCGATAGTTTCCAACGTTTTTCGATTATCTCAAACAAAGCTGCAGGTGTATTCACAGAACTCCATCGATTAGTGGCGCGCTCGTCTCACGAGTCGCCTCTTTGAACAAAGGGTCATTCGGTTTGCAGGTAAAATTGGTTTAAACATTTCTCTACCTCAAATTCTCGACTTTTTCGTAGAAAACACTAGAGTTTAGCTTCAGATGAACTGTCGATTCTCGTGCGAAAATTATCGAGGGGCGTCACGGTAAAGGAAAAAGTGTTTTATTCCCACGATACATAAAAATCCAATGCATTCTGTGGCACACGTTACGCGTCGTGTTACCAGTGAAGTGGCACTCTCACCCTCCACTCCGTCCAATAATTTTCAACATCCTTCTATTATCCGGAATAAAGCCGCGAGCGTACAACTACGTGGAGCACCATCGATCAGTGGAGTTCGCAATTCGCCAAGCATTTCTTTTGATCAATGGGGAAAAGAAGAGGGGTGGGGTGTACTCCCTACGAGCTCACTCCTTCGTTCTCCTGGCGTCCCGACGTCGTTCACGAGCGACGACGCCTTCGCGCGCGCCCTCCGAAGTTCGCCGCGACGTCGGCGTTCCTGCCCCAGGGTCGCATTTCCGATTTCGAAGTCGACTTTAACGGACAGGTGAATCGCGCCGTAACTTGGAGCGCACGTCCGATACAGAGACAAACGTTCGAACATGCTTCGGAGAATGGGTGAGGTTGTGAGGACGAGAGAAATGTGGAGAGAATGAGGAAGAGGGAGAGGAGAAATTCTGAAAGCTTCGTCCTCCACCTCCTTGTCCTCCTCGTCGTCAGGCGTCGTCAGGCGTCGTCAGGCGTCGGCGGTGGCGGCGTCGCGACGCAGTAGTTCGTCTACGAATCAGGGTCGTATCGATATTTACCACCCACAGTGCCCACCGGTCTGTTCTCGTTGACGCGTGAAAGTTCAATGGTGATTCTATCGCACCGAGCCGGAGAAAAGGGACGAAGAAGAGAATCGCGTTCATTTTCCTAGCGAACGAGAACGCTTATTATCGCGACAACGAGGAAGCCTACGTGGGACGATTCTATCATACGTGCCTTCTAATTTGCAGGCCATTGGTGAATTAGTATAATTATTTCCAAGCTTCCGCGGCTCGCACCCCCTAAAAGGAATCGACTGAAATGAAGCGTGGTCGAGGCTCCTTCTAAACTCCGACGATTTTGGTTCGACCGTTTTCTTCCCGTCTCCTCAAGGATCTTCCACGAACGTGTCCTCGTCCTTGCGTGCTTGGGCACACACTCGCCGTCCCAGTTCCCTCACCACGGCGAAATCACTTTGTCACGCCAACTGGATTACCATTCCGCGCGTCTACGCGAGCGCAAACAAAATCCTCACTGGCGTTACTTCCTCTTACTTCCTCCACCTCCTTCATACTTCACCTCTCCAACAGTCTCCAGGGGCTTTTGTCTCGACGCGCCAGATTTGACGCGGTCCCCTTTTGTCGCGTCGAACCACCAGCACCACCACCGGCTCGAACATTCGTCTTACGAATCGACTCTCTTTTTTCTTCTTCTTTCTTTCCTTCTTTTCTCATCGCCGCTCGGCAAAACACCTAACAAGACTCGTACGTTTTTCTCATCCTCGCTTGCCTTCTTTCTCACTCTTCCTCTCTCTCTCTCTCTTTCTCATCTTCCTCTTCTCCTCGGTTTCGCGCGCAGGTACTCGAGGGCTCCCCAGGAGGGACGTTACCCGTGCCGCGTACGGCACTGCACCTTGTACGGCTATGTGCTGCGGGGAGTTTAGCGGCGAGAGATCGAGACAGATAGAGCGAGAACGGGTGAGGAGGTGAACCAGGAGGAGGAGGTGCACGAGGGGTGCGCGCGCTCGGTAGCGAGCAGGGAACGAAACGGAAGCGCGAGAGGGAGGAGAAAAAGAGAGCGGCGAGTGAGGGAGAGAGGAGAGCGCGTAAGAGTGGGTGCCGCGGGGGTAAGGCCAGGGAGGGAAGGAGCAAAACAAAAGGGAGAAAGAGACTGGGGAGAACGTCACGAGAGAATGAGAACTCCGCCGCAACCTCATTCTCCTTTCCGGCTACCGCGCGTTGAAAAGCCCGTCGCGTCCTCCTCGTCCCTCTCTCACCTTCTCCCTTCTCCTACCTTAAACTTTCCTCTCTCCGCCTCTCTCTTTTTCTTCTTCCTCTCCTCCCAACCCGTTCTCATTCCCGCGAGAGAGCGCGCGCACACACACGCCCGTACCCTGCGTGTTTGAATGAATGAACGTAAAGGCGGACGAGGGAAGTGAGTGCACGCATGTGCGTCACTCTCACGAGGGCGGGAGGGAGAAACCAGTCAGCGTACGGTGGAGTCCCTCTGCCGGACATTAAACGCACGCACACTCGCTCACGCACGAATACACCCAGGTATCCTACACCGTGGTTGCCAGAGGAGGAAGGTACACGAGTAGAGCGCGAACACGCACTCATTTTTACCGTACGACCAGTCTCTCCTTTTCCTTTCCTCCCGTCGATTCTTTCCTTCCTCCTTTCTTCTTTCTTTCTCCTCACCTCGCCAGCCCGATGGCTCGCTGGAAAAACAATTTATGGCTTAGAAAGGAGCCGCGAGGGAGAGGGAGAGAGAGAGAGAGAGAAAAAAGCCGATATACAAGCCACGGCGTGCGGTATGAATTACATTGACTCGGGGAATCGGGGACGAGGGTATAAAATTGGATACGAGCGGACAAACGAACGGACGACGACGACGCGCGTTGGAAGGGAGGAAGAACGGGAGGGATGGAAGGAGAAGCGCGCGCGCGCGCCGTAGGATAACCGCGTTTCCAGGCGACCTTTCGATGGAAACAATGCTTTCATCTCTCTTCCCGGTTTTCAGAAGTGGCGCGCGCGCTTTTGCCTCCCTTCCTCCTTGATTTTCTCTCGCGTCCTTTTCCTTTCTCGTCCGGGCCTTTTCGTTTCGTTTCACTACACCCTCGCGTCTCCAGCCCCTCGTCGACCGTGTTTCGCCGAGCGATTTTATTAATCGGATTGTCACAGCGGAAAAGTCGATTGTACGACCCTCTTCTTCCTCTCGTCTAATGCCATCCAATCGGAAAGTACTCGCGTTCGAGCCACGGGTTGAAAGGCCTCCTCGTGACGTGTCCAGTTTCGCTTTTGAGTGACAGAGCCTCTCAGATATTTTACTATCCGTGGTTCCACGACGTGGACGTACCAATTGGCTATCGAACATCAATGACACTTTGCTTTCTGCCATTCCCTTAATTGCGGCCCGATGCGCCGCTGCTGACGATTCGTTGGCAAAATTCCGCGCGAAATTCTTCATTCTCGTTCTTAGTTTCGCGCGTGATTCAGCGAGGATTCATCCGGACCGCCTCCTGATTTATTTTCACGATGAATAAATTCGAGAGGGAAATTCTCGTGCAACGCGAAAACCAGACGCGCGTTTTCCGCTTGTCTCGAGGCGTCTCGACGTTGAACGCGTAAATCTTCACTTGCGAGGAGGAGGCGACGCCACCGTCTGACGAAGATCTCAGGGGCGGCTACGAACACGTAAACGCAGGGGTGATTCTCAGGGCGCGTGGAACTGCAGTGGTGGTGAGGGCGGATCCCATCGGAGGTAACGAGACTTTAAGAGTCGGAGCAATTTACGTTTCTAGTTACCAGCGCGCGAGGAAGTTCTGTTAACGCCTCGCTGCCCTGTCCAAACTCGAGCCCACTCTTATCGGCGATTCGCCTCGCGAGCGTATCCTTCCGCAGGATTTTATCGCCAAAGGATTCGCGCCCTCCTGGATAAAGATGGAATGCTCTTTGAGCGTTTCGACGATTCTGCTCTGCCGTGAATTGCCCGAAGGGAAGAATTACACGAGGGAGAGAAAAGAATCAGGGGTGGATGACGATCGTGATATGACTGATCGGTCGATCGTGTTAAAACAACTCTCCGTTCTCGAGGAGAAAGAAATCCCGCGAAGAGGAGTAAAAAAATTCTCGCGAAAGAATCGACATCGAGAGGTACGGCTAGTTTCGTAAACTCGAAGTTCGATGGGTTCGCGCCATTCGTCGCTAATTTATTCGTCCATTAATTCGTCCGTTTTGCCACTGATTACGCCGATGACGCGCAACCTTCAACAGGGAAATGCAGTTTGCCTGTAACGAGGGACCCCGAGCACGCTGATTGCGTCTCTTTGTCCATCGCTTTTCCCTCTTCCGCGCGCACGCGCGCGCGACGATGATGTTTTCATAACGTTAATTTATTTTGCATAATCAAGCGACGCGGGGCGGGATGGAATTTCTTAGCATCGCCGAAATTCTCGCGGGGATAACACGCGCGCGCAACTTTCGCGTTCTTCGCCTTTCGTTGGTATACATAATTAATTCGTACAAAGGAAACTTCCTACTCCGCGAGCCAGAAATTACGCTCTAAATCTTGTGCCCGCGCGTAATTACACGCGTAACATTAGACCGAGGCTAGAAGCAATGCGTTTATTATCCGAAAGCAAAACGCGCGCGCACCAACCCTTGTTTATTCTTCCTGGTTCGAAAAACAGCCACCCTCCTGACGTCATCTCCTCGTCATCCCTCCGTCGCGCAGCCCTCGATCTCCCAATCCGCACCTCCTTCCTTGCCACGCCGAAAACATCGCAAACTTTCATCGGCCTTTATTCCATGGCATCTTCAAGGAAAGAGAACCAAACGCAGGAGAGAAGGACGAGGGAAGAGCATTGGGAATAACCGGGACGCTTCAAGATTTGCCAAACGTTCGCGACAGGACGACACGAACGTCGTCACCCTCTTCTCGGTCCTCTCTTCTCTGCCACTCGACGGACGAAAAGAGGAGAGGTAGAGAGAGAGAGAGAGAGAGAGAGAGAGAGAGAGAAAGAGAGAAAAGGGATGGCGAAAAAAGTTTCGCACGCGCGCACCGCTGCACTTCGCCGCGGCCTGCGCCCTACACGGGCCGCACCCCCAGACGGAATCGGGCAAGGGGTGCCACGAGAGTGCAACGAGGGTGAGGACGAAAGGACGTAGAGATTGAGGTGGTGGTGGAGGTGGAGGGTTGAGAATGGAGGAGGAAACCCTTGGCATTGTCTCGTACGAGATAGGGCGCGCGTTCAAACGCTCCAAGGGTGCGCACGACACGACACGATGTTCCTCTTTTCAACGTGGAGGAGAGATCGACGAGATCGGATATTTTTCTACTTAGCTCGGTATTAAACCTCCTCTTTTGCTCTCCTCACGAAGGACCTCCTTCCAAATCTTTATCCACCTCGACGACAGCCCGTAGCGGTGAAGGTCGCCGGGTTACGTAATAATAAGCACACGAGCCTCGTGTTGTTTCGTCACGTACGGCGAGGAGTTGAAACGAATCGTTGAAAGAAAGTGCTCGTTCCTGTCGTGTTAACGGCAATATCCGCGAGGAAGGTGAAAATTCATTCGTGGAGAAGTCCCCGAGGACAGTCGTCGATATTCGTTACTGAAAGGTGTCGACAAAACGATCGGTTAATGTCTCTCACTTTCTACCAGGCTTTCTACCTTCTGCTCTCGGATAATTAGGATAAAGTCATTAATTAAAGGTCTCTCACCTACCCGCGAGTCCCTGTAACGAGCACGACAGATTGTTTCGAAGCGCTTAGGTCGCGAAACTCCGTAAATCAAATATCCATAGACAAATGTTTAACTCTAAGCGTAAACCGCGTTGCTCTCGCGGGGACCGGATTGAATTTACGGCGTGATTTTGCGTTCGGTGAGGCCGCGGGGTGCGGAAAGCTGCGAAACTGCAATTTTGCGTCTCGAGAGAGACGCGTGGGGAGGCAACGATCGGGCGTCGCGACGCATCGTCTCGCTTTTCGCATTGGTTCCGAGGCGTTTCCGTCCCCGTCGACGGCTACGAGCCAGCAGATTGGCCACGCGAGGATAAACGTTTCCTCATTTCGACGCTCCATCGAAGCGGTTATTGTTAATCGGCCAGGCGACGCACAGGCGAGAAGTAATAAATCATTGATATCCTCATCCGCGACGAGAGAAGCATTGGACGTCGAATAAACGTGGGGTCTCGAAGCACGCGTTTGACTTTCAGGCGTGGAAGTGTATTAGCAGAGTTTCGAAGCTGCGAACAATTTTCGTCTGGAATTTGCATAATTCGAATAGTGAATTTTTCTTCGAACGACAATTTCTCTTCCTCTTTTTTTTCTTCATTGTGAGAATTTTCACTTCTTTCACAATGCCTCCACCGGTCTCCAATACCTCGTGATTGTACAATGCCATTCGAGACATTCTCCGCTCGACGCGGCGGAATATCATAAGTATTGGCACACGAGGGGCGCGTTTCACTTTTCCTATCGTGAGAATCGAGTGGGCTGTCGAATCGTGCATCGTCGTCGTCGTCGTAGTCGCTCGACTGTTTTTCACGCGCGTCGTACACATACATCTGGAATTTTCCTCGCGCGACATACCACGCGCATTATGCCGGTTTAAATTCCACGCGCAATTGTCCCAGTTATATCGCACGACGTAGAATGGCGAGTAAATTTGAAATTTCTCGAACACGACCTGTATCCAAAAAGATAAGCTGGACAATAAAATTGGCGGGCGCGTGCACATCCACTTAACGTATTACGCGCGATGCGCGCACACGACGAGATTCCTTCGAAAATTCCTGGCAATAAATCAGATTTAGATACTGCCGCGGGCTACGCCGAGATGAAATTCCCCGATAGGAAGAAAAGCCAGGAAAATATTACGGGAGAATTCTCAGGCCCAGTTTCACGGCAGTACCTTCGTCATTGCTCCCGCGTTATCGGAAACGTAAAGCGCATTTTACCTTTTTTTCCCTTCTCACGAAACACACGTCATTTGGTATCGCACCGACGCGCGCTCCGAATAAAATTTCCGCGATAAATTAGATAAGACCTCGGCGATAACCTCGTCAATTTCCGAACAGTCGAACGTATCGCGCTGGAACAATATTTTCGCGAGGCGCGCCACGCAACGGCGAACTTACAAAATATTCGTCATCGCATTCGACCATATCATGCGACCAAGCCCATCTCACCCCCGACCCTCTCCACGCGCCTACGCGCTCCTCTAATAAATCAACTAAAGCTCCGCGATACCGCGGCAAATGCAGGAGGAAAAAAAAAAAGAAATACCGATAAATTTCCGGTCGCTCGAATATATTTTCTCTCCCTCCCCCTCCTCTCTTTCCTCTTCATTCTCTCGTCGTAACCCTGCGGCGGGGCCGACGTCTGCCTTATCGTGAACGGTACGCGATGCGTTAAGTCAGCGGATATCGTCGAATCTCACCGTCCGCAGGGCAGTTCGAGAAACGAATTCGTCGGGGTAGGTTGGAGGTGGAGGTAGGGCGCGAATCCTCTCCAGACAAAGAATTCTTCGCACTCGACACGCGAACCCACCGCGTGTTCGCATCGACGTTCGCAGCCGACCATATTCTCCTCCTTCTCTTTTCATCTACCATCACCACCCACCTCCACCATCTACCCATGAGATTCTCGCGAGGGTAACGCGGACTGGCGTGCACCCCGCAACGGGCGCATCGCACGTCACGTTCTCCGACGGTGCACAAAAGCGCGCTACGGGGTGGGGGGGAGAAGGAAGAGGGAAAAAGGGTAGAGGGTAGAAGACGAAAACGTGCACTCTCCACCCTCCTCTCGCGAACATTAAGGATGAAAGACGTTTCCTAGGGCGTGACGAAAGACGGTGAATGACATGTAGAAATTCTCGAGCGCGCCGTTCCTCACGTCGTGCTCTCTCTATCGCACTCGAAGCGAATCTCTCCTGCAGTTTCTTCTTTGCCCTAACTTTTATCTCGTTGCCGCTACGCTACTCGAGGTCGTCGTTTCCGTTAACAGACGAGGAGAAGAAGCACGGTGAACGAAGCGAGCGAAGGGATGAGCCCGTTGTTCGATGTCACGACTTTCACGCTTGCTTCTTCGCGAATACTTAAAAGGAAGCTTAAAGTGGTCGAAGAAGGGATATCCGAGGAGGCACGCAGGATCGAAGACTCGCTCGGAATAACACGGGGAGTTGGTTAACAGCGAAATTTTGCTCTCTCAGACGATTTTTCATCCGCAGGCTCTTCTTTCCCCCCCCCCCTCTCTCTCTCTCTCTCTTTCTCTCTCTCTTCTTTTTTTCACCGTCCATCGGACACTTTATAAAGATAAGAAAATATCCGAGGACGATAAGTAACGCGGCGGAAGTTTTATCCTAGAGGGGGCTACGTCATCCACCGCACGTAGACCCACCTCTTCTTTCTCGTCGTCATCCTCCTTCTTGATATTCCTCGGAGATCCTCTCCGAGAACTTCACCTTCTCTTACCCTCTCTTACCGTCCACCGCTCTCAAACGTTTCGTTAACTTCCAACGCTTCTCTCTCCCTCTTTGCTTCCTTCTTTCTATTTTTCTTCCTCTGAACCTTCTCCCATCCATCCTGTGCCAAGTGTCTCCGCCGAAAGACCTCAGCGCGCCTACTTCCGACTCGAGAGCGGAGAAGAGGAGGAACCACCCCCGTGGGAGTAATTGCGAAGGTATGTAAAGGACGTTGCGTAATGCGTTTCCAGCGCAAGCAGAAAGACTCGAACGAGAATGCTCCTCTGTGGCCAGTGGGACGCTGTAAGAACTCGTCCCGATTCTCTTCGTCGAGTTCTCTCCTCCCGCGGCGGCACCGGTGAAAGCGGCGCATTAAGATGTCTCGAAAAGTGTTAATCGCGCGTGTCGCCCTGCCATCCGGCCGAGCGTGCGATTTCGCAATTGGCCGAGGAGAGCGGGCGGAAGAAATCACGATTTCTCGGACGCTCGAATTAAGAGGTATTTCGATTCCAGACCCGAAGACGATGAGCACTACTTCCAACGGTCTATTTAATTTCTAGCAATTTTAATATCAAGTTGCAAATCGAGCGAGTAACATTCTTCGACGTGAAGCTCGCGTAAATTTTTTCAATCTGTGGAATATTGCCCCGGAGGTAGACGAGGATGTATGGAACATCGTGCGTCCCGTCGTCTTTCTCCGTGCAAGTCCTCGCGAAGATTTGCCAGCATTCGTCCACGTCGCGGCAGGATTGCGCCTGTGAAAAATTCTTTCCAACCTTTATGAGGACGTCTTAGCGCGATCTCCGAGAGGACGAGGAAGGGTGGTGGGAAGGGGTATTCCCTTCTCCTCGCGGGAACGATATGGTCGTAGGTACGCAGCGCGCACAGGGGTGTTGTAAGGTTCGAATTGAATCATAAATTTGCCTCGAACGAAGACCAGCGGACCGGGGATTCTGCGAACGCAGGAATCTCACTCGCCGTCGCGCGTGGAGAGAATCGTGGTAAGGGATCGAAATTGCAAAAATCATCCTGCTCCGACGTGTTCTCCACCTCTCTCTCGAATCACATTCGAATAATCGAAGACACGAGCGGATGTGAAGGAGGCCGTGGTTTTTCGCGGGACGCGCAACTTTCCCTCGGTAATCGTAGATTTCCTAGCGAGACACGATAAGCTCCTTTTCCAGATTTTCACGGCCCGACGACTTTCCGCTGAAACGAGTCGCGCACGTTTAACGCTCGCGTTACAACCAGCCGCGTACCAACCGCAAAACTTCTCCATTAAAAGCGGCTCTCGTGCCTCGCTTGCCCTTATCCAAATTACAAATCTAAAGCTTCCAACGAATTCCAGGGAAAATTCCGAGTGAAGTATGTGGGTAATAGGCTACCTGACGAGAATGTAGGAAAGTGAATTCGAGAAATGAAACGTGGTGAAATCGTAAGCAACGACGGGGCACGGGCACGCAATTTTCACAATAGATCTTTGTGTCCTGATCCCATCTTTCTCACTTCTGCTTCTCTCTGTCGAGTATTTACACGGCGCGTTTGAAGTCACCTTGTTTAGGTGACCGGCAGGAGGCGGGCAGCCACTCGGCACGAAGTTACTCGGCTTGCACGCTCGACGTCGCTCGCGTTGTCGTCTCGGGGCCCGTCCCGTTCCATATCGGCGAGATTACAGGCCGCGTGGCTTACGTTACACGTGTAGCCTGCCACCGCACCGCGCCTCCATGTAAGCGACGCAATACCGTTACAACGCGGGTGTTTAAACTGGCCGTATTGCACGTGTGCACGCAGCCCACCCGCTCCACGTCGGGGTGCCTCAGGTGTGCGGGCGCGGGTGCGTGTTCCACCAAGATAGGTGTCGCAAACAGAGTCTCGTTTAATATTACGAGAACTTCTAATTATACATCCGGCGTGTATTAAACTTAGAAACGAATCGTATTTACGTACGTGCCATTGACACGTGCCGCTTTACGTAAACACTTTCCGAATTTGGAACGTTTCAATCTACGTAAGTGGACTCGTGCAAATTTCGCCTAAACATAGGTATCGTATGCAAGGAAGAACACGAGCGGATCCAGCGAATTCGAGGCACCGATAATAATTCACCAGCTCCCACTCGCACGTACTCACCATCCTTCTTCTTCGTCTCTCCCTCTATCTCTCTCTTTCCCTCTCTCTTGTCGTAGATACGCGCACCGCATTGGGACTAGGAGAGGCGACACCGTAATGTCAGACAAGCGTTCGACGGGGGATCAAAGTTATAAATAACTTATCTGCATCCGCGCCAACGGAGGTTAAGCCCCTTTTGCGCTCGCGAGCGCGCGTTAAACGATTGCCCGCTACGTTCTCGCGCGACCCGCCGCGAAGAGGAAAGGGCGAGGACACGAAGCGGTGAGGGAGAGAGGAGCGAATGCAAATTCGTGGGACACCAATTACGGTGCTTAAACCGGTGTACCATGCTCGATGGGGGCCACTCGTCGAGACTCAAGTTCGTGGCACGGGATATCACGGCCTCGCCATTGTCCGTGACGAAGAATATATAGGCACACCTAAACGCAATCCCTCCACGCGCGTGGGGACCCAGGGAGATGCGTATCGGGCTAGTAGAAGCCGGTGCGATCGGAAGGTCGGTCCCTTTAAAGGTGGCGAGGACCTTCAAAAATTTATGGAATCCATTTCCTCCTCCCTTCTCCTCTAACGAGGAATGGAGAGAACCGGTGGAATGGGATTTTGCACGCTTCTCTCTCCTCCTCTTTACATCGTAGTATATCTGAATGGCCTTCGCGTTGCGTCCGCCTTTCGTAAATTATACACTCCGTCATTACTACCGTACAAACAGTCCCGCGTCACTCCTCTTTATGTCCATTGCCTTCCGTCCGTCTCTCCGTTACCACACGTCGTCGTGTCACCTTCGACGATCGACTCTCCACGAGAGAATCGAGCACGCGAGATCATCCGGACCGATGCGACGTCTCAAGGTGGGTTCGGAGGAGGGAAAGCGGACGCGAGATAACGCGCTTTCTCGCGGTAGGGACGCGCTGTCACGGTAAATGCTCGACCACGCCAATCTCTTAACGTCGCGTCGCCCGCGAGGGAAACGTCGCGTCGGAGGTGCCCGATCTCGATTATCGCTGACAAAATATTCCACCCGCGCGATAAGGGCTCCGATAACGGAGACGGGTGGCCCGTGAGCGAAGCCTGCAAGAACGACATTAGAGCGCGCGGTACGTTCGATTATTATTTCCGCCGCAATGGAGTAGCAGATTTCGATTCCGAAGGAAGAAATTATCCGGCGCTCGAGAATATTTTTTACCTCGGATTCTCCTTACAAGGGGTTTCGTACGAGAAAGGAATCGTCGAATCGATTCCGCGACTGCAATTCTCCTTGAATCGTTTCCACAATTTGCCAAGGAGAGTAAGGAAAAGCGCGTTCCTCCTAGACGGTGAAATCGGCGGATTATTTCTCCATGAATTCTGAATTCTTCCGGAACCGTATTGGGAAACGCGAGTGTTCGACTCGAACGTAGAACAGGATTTCACCGCGGATCTCTCATCTGTTAGACGAGAGCGTTCCGGAATCGTCGTCGATTCGTTATCGTACAATTGCCGCATGAATTTTCATCCTCTGCCCGCGGACGAATCGAGAACCGTTCTCTTTGGACATGCGAGGAGAATCGATTCGTCGTCCCCGGACGATTTCTCTGCGAATCCTCGTTTCTCTCGAGCGGAACGACAGTCGACAGCTCAGTTTCACCGTAAGTCTTCCCCATTTTCTCATCCCGTCTATTTTGCTTTTCCACCGACCTTCACCGCGAAGACCTTAGCGAATTAACGTATTCCGATTCGAATCTCAAATCCCCTCGTTCCCGCTTAATTTCCCGTGCACCCGAGGAGACACGGGTAACGCGCTTACTCGCGCGCGTAGCGTAACAGGTTTATGCGCTTTTTACTGCGCTATTGGAATACGGCTTCGCGAATGTGGGTATGTGCCTGCGCGTCAGTGACCAAATGATCCATCATCACTGAAAGAGGCGCATCCGCAACGTGGGGGCCGCGCCCGTTACGGCGAATTCCTTTTTACGAGCGTAGATAAGGAGTTACGGGACGAGGCGCGTATTACTACGCGTCTCTCCTTCCCCCTTCTCTTCCATCCGCCTGGCCTCTTCCGAGTGATAAGTCATCGAGGCGATAATCGACATTCCATCGGCCCCCTTTGTCCACCCGCGGATGACACGCGTGGTTCGCGAATTATTACAGACACTCGAGCGGCAGCCACGCACGCACAAGACGAACACACTCGATGCCGACAAAGCTATTTCCGCGATTAACCGCGCGCAGTCGCATCGACGATTAATAATCGTGTTGCGGGGATGGTGGCGAGGTGGCGGCGGCAGGGGCAAACAAGCCGACGTTGTAAGTGCCTACCGCCCCCCCGGGGTTAAGGAGGGCTGCTGGAAACGGGGGTGGGCACTTAATTCGCCTTAACTCACTTTATCCAGCAACGTTGCCGGCGTCGTACACGCCCGGGGTGGCTCGTCGCCGGGGGTGGAGAACCGGCGCGGATGCACGCTCCGTTCGAAATAGATCCGCGAGGGAATTTAATTTCTATCGTCCGCGGCACGAAACGGATTCGTCGTACTTCCCTTCTCCCAACGGCCCGACGCGCGATTCCTCTCCACGAGGGAGTTTCGCGCTTCGCGAAGTTTCACGCGGATATTTACGGGTTCGGCTCGCGCGCTGGTGCCGTCAGCAAGGGCGTAGCTAGCGCTGCATCAGCCGTGCCAATTTGCTTTAAACAAAGATTTGTCGAACGTAATTCCGTGATGCTTGATTTCTTGAATTTCCAGGTCCACTGGATCTTGGAATTGTAATAATAGGTATCGGATAAGAATCCTAGTAATACTCGCTCGATGTCCAGATAACATTAGCACACTTATGTTTCTTAGCTGTAATTATTACAGAGTACTGCGTACGATGGTGTTTTTTGCGGGTAGTATGTTTTCATCGTGGCGTCTGATTTGACAATTTTTATCCTCAGTACTTCTAGCCACGCCACTCGCGAACGGAGGGCCCTCTGTCACTAGACGCTGCACGAGGGTTGCTCGCCGTTGCTAAAGTTGGGAAATTATCGTTGCTTACACGCGGGCGAGGGCTCGGGTTAGTCGCAGGGCGCGGAGCCAAGCGGACTCTACTCTCGCTTCTGCTCGTGTTTAGTTCGCACCGTCTCCCGCCGTTTAATTCACACCGAGGCAAAACGTGTCTTTATTATCGTCGCGATAATTAACGATGATCGTTCACCGCGCAGATAACGCCCCGCCGACAATTTCCTCGAATTACTTCCAAGCCCCCAGTCCCAGGGCTTCTTGCCCATGGAAATTAATCTCCCGCTCGCCTCAAGCTCGCGAATTTCGCGTTCGTTTTCCCTCAAAAGCGAGCGTCTCGTTTAACGGGAGACGGATGGGTTCGCGCGCCCAGTCACGGGGAATTGCAAATGTCCGATGCTGATGCATCGTGCGAGCACAGGGGCGGATAGAAGGGACGGCGAGATGTTATTGAAATACGCCGTTGATTGTGCCGATTCGGATCGTACGAATTGAATGGATGCTCGTACCGCCACCACCCTTGCCAGCTCGTCGAATCTTACGTACGTGAAATTCCTCGTCGATGTTTCGGAGGACCGTTCGGGCCGCCGGGGGGTGGGTTTGAATTATGGCGCAAGTTGGCGTGGGACGCGAGACATACGATGCAACCACGCGTGTTGCGGCGCGTAAGATCAAAACAATGCTGGCGCGTATCTCTCTTTCTCAAGATAGAGAGATAGAGAGGGAGAGAGAGAAATACAGCAGTATTGTGCGCGGGTGGCGAGTAACAAGTGCCACCGCCCGAAAGATTCCTTCGTCGAATATAAAAATCAATTTCCCCGATTCAACGTCGGTTGAATATTCATACGGTAGACTCCTCGTTCCTTTCTTTTTCCGTAGGATTTTTATCGGAGAACAAATTTTGTACGCGCTCCGTCGCAATAATTTCGATAGCAGCGGAGCACCCGTACACGTGACTTACGAAGCAGAGCCGGTGAGTCAGAATTTAACGAGGGGCGCGCAGGCTTTTGCATTTCGGTTCTTTTTTTCCTCTCTGCCTCTCTCTCCCTCTCTCGTAATTGAGGGATTGGGTACGCCTCGAAGTTAGAAAGGAACTGTCGTGGGTAACGCGTACGCGATTGTGCGCCAGTGGGCTCATGGTGTTGCATTTAATTACGGCTCCGACGTTAGCCATAAGTGCGCTTTCGCTCCGACATTCTTAACCCCCTTTCCACCGTGGCGGAGAATTTTGCGCGTTTGCGCGGTCAACCCCCCGGAAATTCTACTCGTCGCTCCACGCTTCAGCTTTCGCGTTTCAAACGCATCTAACGTCGAGTTTTAATCCGACAATAACATTCCGGACGATTTCTCCAACTCGATTTGCGCTTCCAATCTCTCCGAGAGACCCGAATCTAACATTGTTCCCTATCTCGCGAGAATATTTTCACCGGGGTCGCGGATAAGCTTCGTCGGACGTACGACGAAGCGAAATATAAATACAGCTGAGATTCTCTCGTCGAATTCTCATTGTATCGCGGCTTACGTAAGGCTCATTAAGGAACAAGCGAGGACTATTCGTGGAATCGACTGTGGTCGCAAGCAAGTGCGACGTCGATGTCGAGCTAATGGAAATTCTTAAGTATCAAGCGGCACGAGAGAATCCTCGTTAAATTTTCACCATCGGAAGAAGCGAGTTATAGACAGGTAATTCGTATCGTAATCGAGATCCTTACCTTTTGCACGATTATTCCCACGGCCGGTTCTCCCCGTCACATTCCAAAGGCTCGCGGTGGACGAGCGGGGTGCCGTCGATTGGAGCCCGCAACTATTTCGATGATTCGCCGATATTCGTTCCCTCTCAAAAATTCCTCTCGCTCCTTCCTTCCTCCTCCGCCTCCTTGTCGTCTCTCGTTAGCCACGCTTGGCGTAGAAAAAGCTCACGGTAGAAAAAGGTTCTTTAGGCTCTTAGGAGTAACGCCGATTCGAGGAAACGTCAGGCGCTTACTGCTGGCGGCGTCTACCGGCATTGAAATCTACGGATGCAATTACGTGCCGTCGCCGGTCTTTGTCCCAGTGCTCGCGGGACCGAGAAACGGAGCTGTCCTCTCACCGGCAAATATTCCAAATATTCCAAACACACCGAGTGTATCCTCGTTGGCCGAGAGGCCGACCACGGCCGGTAACCTTCCTGATCCTGTTCGTCCCCACGCCAGGACTTTCCAGGTATAAGAAAAAGGCGCAACAACGGGTCCCACTCGCGCTTCTTCTTCCCTCGAGCCTCTGGAAAATCGGGCGTCTTACTTCGAATCGAAGCGTACGAAAGATCTCGTTCTCCACGAGGCTCTCGTCCGACCTTCGATGGTATTGGGAACACGCACGCGTGCACAGGCGAGAAGGACCTTCTCACCCGGCGTTACAGCACACACGGGATAAGAGTGGCGCACAAACGCACTCACGGGGTCACTTGTACACGCCACGCGAGGCCACGCATCCGCGCGGGCTCACGGTGTGCTCTCGGAGGCACCCACCGCACGATATCCTGTCCCTAGCGCGCTCTCTCGTAAGGAAGCGTGCGTAGTAAGGGCACTAGGTGCACGAGATCTCGCAGGATCTCGCTACTATTCGTTTACGATTCTGCGAGCTCTCGTATCCTCCCGCGCGAGCAACTCTCCACGAGATTCTCAACATCTCCCGATTCTACGCTTCCCCTACAGGCTCTCTCTCTCTCTCTCTTTCTCTCTCCTTCTTTAACCACCCTCGTCGCTTCGTCGTAACGCTCTTCTTTCCACTCTCGGTCCCTCTCTCTGCACGATCCTCCTTCTCACCTTCTCTCTCTCTCTCTCTCTCTTTCTCTCTCTCTCACACACACACTCTCTCTCGTTTTACGTACCTCTCTCTATCTTTTTCTCTCTCTCTTTCTCTCGTCTCTCGACACGGCACTACTACCACAATCCGTGCGCCGCTCTCTCCTTCTCTCTTTCTCTCACTCTCCTCCGGTGAGAACCTCCTCCACGGAGAATTACCACGACGACGTAGGGCAGCGCGCACTGATCGCACGCCCCAATGGACGGTACACTCTCCGTCGGTGTCCCTCTCACTGGCAATGGCAAAAGCACCAGCGACCAGGAGGAGGCATCCCGACGCCGAACGACACGGACAGCTCGCGTCTTCGACGTTTGGAAACGCGGGTTACCCTTCTGCTTCCCCTCCTGGACAGCGCGCCGCTTCTCCGCCTCTTTCCTTCCTCCTATATCCTTCTCTCTTGCTCCAATCGAATGCCACAACGCGCGCCCTCCTCGCGCTCCTTTTCACGAGAGAAAGAGGAGAGAGAGGCACGTAAGCGGAGCGCACAGGAAAGGTACGTGGCTTCGCCGAGCGAAACGGGAGCTGCGAGGCACTGCTGCTGCTGCTTGCTGCACTTTTTTCCCCCCCTTTCCGCGCGCCTTTAGGCCCCCGACACTCGCGGCTTTTATCTTACCGCTTATTCGCACGGCGTAGAAATACGCTTACATTCGTGGCACCACGTCGCCACGACGCGATCCTACGGGCGCACACGTGCGGCGATTTACCGAGAGCAGCACAGCTTTCTTTTACGGACACATCCCCGGACTTGTCGCCTCCTCGCCAACGCCTACACGATACACATTGCACGCAGCAACGACGCCCCTACACGCCGAGCACAGCGACTCTCAAATCGCGGATACCAGGCCTTGTCACCGCCAGATGGAGCGAGAAGCGCTCCGAGCGCTCCGATACCCCAAACTCTAGTCCCTTCGCTCCGATTCGCGGCTATTCTTATTTATTCTCTAGAGAAGATTTCGAGTTACGGTGAGTCTGTGGAAGAAGGTCCACAGACGTATTATTCGTCGAGAGAGTTTAATTTGCTGCGATTGGCGGCAGGAAACGGTAAAAGGAGAATGTCACCAGGAGGAATTTTCTTCGGAGTTTGAAATTTAAACGGAAGATTGGAACGTCCGGTGGATTATTTTGAGATTTGTTTTACGAACTAACGAGGGTTCGGGATGTTTTTAGAATTATTTGAGAGTCCACGGGTGCGTTCTAAAATTGATTTTCTCTTCTAGGGAGATTTACATGGGAATGAGGAATAAATCTCTCCGCGAATAATATGGCGACAGGACCCGCTCCTGTTTGGAGCGCCAGGGATTACAGAGGGCGCTCTCGACCTGCCGCTTAGTCGTGTCCAAGGGAAAGTAACTAGGCGAACCGGAAGCATGTACGAGAATATAATAGTTTTATGCTCACGATCCAATTTGTACGATTGACGTCAAGCGCTAATTAACATTCTCTTTAACGCTAACGTTTACATAGAACGCCGAACGCCCAAAACGAAATGCAAAGAATGAATTGAACTGCAGGTATCGAAAAACGCTCGTTTCGTTTACTATTACCGCTGTATCGTTCTCGTTACTACTATCGTTGTTATCCACGAGGTATTTAGATACGATTCAACCCTATCGAAGAAAATCCTCTTATTACAAGGGATAGAAAACTGATCCAATTAGCGAGGAGGGAGAGGATTCGAGGGAAATATTTGAAGTGAGCGTTAGTCGGTGGGCCGACCATCAGGTAGCTCCACGGGCAACTTTCCAACACACCTGTGTAGCGTGCTACCAATGCCCGTAGCCGTGGTTTAACAATCATGCGCGCGCATGCCACCTCGCTCGTATAATCCTATTCTACGTATGGCTAACCTCCAAAGTGTCATACGTGCCATATTCCAAGTGTTCCGGGAAAAGAATTGGTCAAGACGGCGTTGAAGGCGTGTCCCGGAGGATTTTGTGGCCACGGGGTGAGTAGATAATCGACGATAATCGTTTGCGCTTGGTTCGCGACAGTCGCGGAAGGACCTATCCCTGGAAATCTACTGTGTATTGTCATTCGTGCGCGTTGTTTAAACCGGATACTCCTCGCCTGTCGAGAACCAACTGAGATACCTTCGTCGTGCTGGCGCACCGTAAAGGCGCGACTGTCAGTGAATAGAAATATGCAAACGAGGAATTGAATATCGGGCACCTTCGATCGTGGGGCGTGATACGATTTCAAACCGACGCGTATAACGTCGCTCGGCCTTGTGTACGCCTAAAATTGTAGCATAGCTTTTACGAGATTTCCTCGTACTCGGTAGACAAACAATCAGGTCGCGCCGCTTCCTGCCAACAATATCGCCTGACACCGGGTTTATTTTCTTATCGAGCACCTGGTTACTTTTATCCGGTCGAGTCGGTAACAATTTACTAGTAGCGGGGCGAGGATCCTCGCCAGTGAAAATTGTAATACATTTTCCCGATCGATAATTTAGGAATTCACTTACATCGTATGGGCGGCCGGCCCGCCGAGAATGGTCGGGCATTGTCGTCGGTAATGCGAAGAGGCCTGAAACCTTGAAAGAACTGTTAATTGCCTCAACCCTAGATCGACTCTGCCCGAATGTCTTCCACCGTGTAATACCGTGCCGTGCACACGGTGCCGCCGCGCTTTAACGTTTCAACATTTTGTGCAACACGCGAGATTGCGTTCAACCTCCTCGGGAGTTATTTCCTTTTTCGGCTGGCGTGAATTTTTTCCTCGATGCCCCTTCACACGTAAATCATATTTCGGTTAGCCTATCGATCGCCACACAAGTGGAATTTCTTTCGATTCAATCGCTATTGCAAACGATACGTTCACCGCGTCGAGGTTTATCGGAGACACGTAGGCTACTCTAGCGAGCTTCTACCTGGAACGTGTCCTCGGATAATGAAAGAAAAAAACAGTAAAAATCGCCAGAAGGCCACGGTACATTTAGCTTGCATAAATATCGAATTATCATCCCCTCCGTGCAATATTACAGAATATCGCGTTCCCGTGTAATAACAAGGAAGAACCTCGGCGCGTTCGAATTTCAAAATTACATCCGCACGCAAGTTTGTTTCCACTTGGAAATACCATTTTAATACGATATATTCGGGTTACGTCGGTGAAATTAAATCGGAGCTGGCCAAAATCGCGCGGACATCGATATTGGCCGAACGAATTCATCCCTGCCATCGTCGAAGCACACTCGCGGTGACGAGAGGGAGGAGAAAAAAAAGGGACAACTCCCACGCGCGCGTATCAATCCATCAGCGAAATTCAATCGCGCCTCGGCAGCGGCCCACCTCGTCCCATCGGGTACTCCGAATCGTTACAACTCCGCGCGAATTGTACAAAATAAAAATACCCCCTCCGGTGGCACTTGGCCGGTGCATTACGTTACGCGTCGCACGCGCGCAAGAGGGTGAGCTCGAAGAAAGCCAAGAAGGAGAGACGAAGAGTCAATACACGAGGGCGCATTCTTAGCAGGCTATTTCCGCATTTCGGCGGCAATAAAAAGCCACATCTGGCGATAGGAGAGTAGGATATAGGCTCTTGAAAGTGCTCGTTCCATAACAATACGCAACCCCCCGTTCGTCGGCCCGCGCTGTCCCTGGGGCCAGTACATTTACGTCTTCCGATACTTGTTGCGAGCCCGCCACGATGGGGTACCCATCGGAGGCGAAAGCGTGCCACGCTGTGGGCAAGAAAAACAGAGGCGACAACCGGCGCGGTTCTGCGCCGCGAGTCTCTCCGGCCTCGTGCGTCGCGTCGGAGACAAATGTAAAGGGACGGAAATCCGCGCGAGACGTAGTAGTGGTTAGTCGGCCGGCAAAACTAATCCCATCGATTTGCTGTCCAGAAGAAAGAGGCGTTTGTCTTGCGCGTGTCGGGTGCGTTTGTAGGTAGAGAGTAGTAGAGAGTAGAAGAGAGAGAGAAGAGTTAGAAAAATAGTAAGTGGTGGTAGAGAAGAGCGCGAAGGTGACGGACGTTGGATAATACGTCGAAAGCGGAGAGTTGGAGAGAAAAAGGTGGAGGAAAAAGGAAGGATGATCCTTTAAAACGGGAACTTTAACGCGCTCAGCGCACGTTTCCTACCCGCGTGCAGGGGAGCAGGTGGTACCGGAACGTGGCGGAGCTCTGATAACCCCGAGGTGGAACTGGCGCACGCACATTCAGCCATGCGGGGGTATCAGTGAGGAAGGAGGACCGTCTGATTGAGGCCCAAGCGGCGTGGCACACGTGAGGGTAGAGCTTTGCCAGCTATAAAAAGCCCAGCCGAGTAGAAAGGATCCGCGCGAGAATGAGGCAGGTGGTCGTGCTCGAGCCCACCGGCAGCGTTCTGGTCATTAGGCAGACTTCCCTCGGTGGTAGCGTCACGTCCGAGAACACCAATTCCAATGCCACGACCAACAGCGACATCCATGGCACGGGTAACCATCGTTCCGTCTCGACCATCGTCTCCAACGATCACAATCAGAATCGCATCGTCGTCGTGCGATCCTCCTTGGCCACCTGCGTCACGGCGACGGTGAGTAAAATAGAGCTTTCGTCTTTACCTCTTCTAAATGTGCGAGAGTCCATCTAGATAAGGTTTTAAGGCCAATTATCTAGGAGCACGTGTAGATCGGATTCTGCCAGGGCTAATGGTAGCACGTTGGATCGTTGTTTACAGGCTGATAACAATGCCGCTATCAACGACAATGGTAACATCAACCTCAACGCCACGGTCAACGGCAATCCCGACGGTGTCAACTGTAACGTCTCATCAAAGATTGGAGTCAAGCCAAACGAGGGCAATGAGCATCGCAGGAGCGATCACAAGAACCAGGAGGGGATTGCTAGTTCCGAGACGAATTCCGGATGTCGCCCGATGATGGTGAAGAAGTCCCACGAGAGCGTGGTCGTCGACAGGAAGTTGGATATAGCGGACGCAGCTTTTGGTGAGTGCTCGCTTGTTTGTTTCTGTTGTGGCGTTGAAAGCTCAGACGCGCAGGAGCACGTAGACTCGAAAATCTGTTAACTAATTGCCAATTAAATTTTCGTTGGATTTGAGTATACGCTCAATAACATTTATTCCGCGGATAAAATAATCTCTACGAGGCGGTTAATTAAGCATTCGTAAAAAGTCGATCGATCCACGCGCTTAATTCCTCGTTCTTCTCGGACGAGAGACCCCATCGGTAGCCCAAGGAAGGCACTCGAACATAAGTAGGCTCCTCATTACCGATCACTAGTCCTGCTGAATAGGTACCTCTAATGCAATAAATCTCGTTACACGGGGCGAGACTTCCTTATCGACGCAATTCGTATTGCGATTCAGCTCGGGCCACCCCATTCGGGATCTCGTAGAAATGCAGCCTGGCGGGTAAAGCGTCGTCATAGCGCCGAGCGACTCCCACTTCGACGATTGTCCACCAGGGCGGCGTTCATGCACACCACCACCCCCACCGTGGCGCGTGTTACGCCTATATATGTGTGCTGTATATATGCAGTGTCCCGTATATATACCATCTACATGGTTTATATCTACGAGTACCCTAGCCTATCCTGGATATCCAACGTCTTTCTATCCTGGCCTATCCAATCGCTGCTGACTGGACTGGGTATCGACCCCTGGAGGGACGGTTTCTTTTTTTCCCACTCCCGCTGGGAAGTTTCTTCTCTTTCCTACGTTTCCTCCCTCGTTCTCCCTCTTTCTCCTTCTCGTTCACCAGTTCTCTCGTTCCGCCACCCACTGCTCCTCTACGTTTCTCCTTCTCTCCCGCACCCTCCTCTCGCTCCCTCTTCTCGCTTCCCTTTTTCCTCCTTTCCTTTTTTCCACCTCCCTCTCATCCCTCTTTATCCTCCTCACCGACCCCGGTTTGCTCTCCTAACTCCTTTTATCCCTCGCTCTCCACCCACTCCCGATGCCCCTTCCACAAGCGAGTTCCTAATTCGCGATTTTGTACTCAGCGACGGGGGCTCTTCGGGGCGAAAATTTCGCTGCCAAGCGCGCGCCGTTCCTGTGAACCTGTTCCTGGCATAAAGCGCTGAAGCAGCTCGATGCATCTCGGGGCATCGCGGAGGAAGTCTCTCCTACGGACCGGGCAATCTTATTGATTGTATTAGCTTTTCTACCGTGACTCCCCTTTCCAACATTCCCCACCTCCTCTGTTCTTGCCCCTTTCTCGAGAAGGAGGCGGTGGAGTGCTACACCGCACACGGTTGGGCTCGTCCCTTTTGCACACCTCGCGCGTACTCGCTTTTTCTCTTTCTCTCTCTTCTTCCATCGTGCCACCAAAGTAAGGGTTGCCCGTTTAACTTTACACCGTTTTGATCAAAGCACCGCTCCGCGCTCGCAGTTGACGGGCCTGGGGGTGAGGAGCGGAAAGGGCCGGTTAGAAAGAATGCGGTAATGACAGAGAGGATGACGAAGAAGCTGAGGACAGCAGACAGAGGGTGGAGGACTGGTGAAAGAGAAACAAAGAGAGGAGAGGAAGGGAGAGAGAGAGAGTGAGAGAGAGAGGGAGAGATGTGGTTGGGCACGAGTCTCTGCCAACGTTCTATTTAAAGCCACGGGGATAGTAGCTAGCTGACTAGTAATTTACGAGCTTATACCAAAAAAGTTGGACACCTTGGGAATGGCTCCGCACTTTGACACGTGACCTAGTTTTATCGAGTTACGTAATTGATCGCCTCGCGCCTGCCCGGTTTGCAGCGTGGAACATACGAGGGCGACCTTTCTCTCCTTTCTCTCTCCCTTTGTCCCTTAGCCTTGCTCCCTTCCACCCACTCCCTGTCCCGTTTCACCCTTCGTCACACACTCCTCCGCTTTACGCGTCGAGTCTCTCTTTCAAACATCCCTTCTCCCACATTTCCTCTGCCTTCTCTCATTTTCCCTCCCTTCTTTTTCTACGTTGACCGTGCACTCACCCTCTCGCGCTCCTCCTCACTCGTGTCGTCGCCTCTCTCCATTTCCGTATATATCCCACCCTCACTTTCTTTCACATTCACTTTCTACAACCCACACGCATACTCCCCGGAGCCATGTACCGGTCGATCATCAAAACACTAACAGGCTCTTCTTCCTCGTTTCAAGTGCAAAATCCACTTCGTTCCAAATCCACCGGCTTCCTCGTCCGCTCGCTTATCCCTCGGCAATCGGGAACTCGAGTGATTAAGTAACTTCCAAGTCCGCCCATGGATTTTCATATTTCATTCCCACGCTGTACAACCATCCCTCCTTGGCTTTCCTCAAACAGCGCACCCTCGTCGGTCCCTAAACTATCACGACACGCAGAACTTTCCTTTCTCGTCTACACAAAGTAGGAGGAATTCGTTAGTTCCAATTTTACTACCCACGTCGCGAGTCCGCTCACCGATTAGATCGCTTGGCCGCGATTATTCAGACTTATACCCGACGCGAGCTACCCAAACGAGCTATGAGTCTCGTGCGTTCTCCACACGTACATCGTGAACTCAAGGTGGGAGGAGGGGTAGATCGATACGAATCGCGGTACACCCGACGTCCCCCAACCCACCAGTTTTAGCAGGTTGATTACTCCTAAGGTTGTTTCCCTGCTAAGTCGCGAGTTGGTCCCACGTCGGCCTATAGGCTCTATAGAGACATGCTGGTGATACACTCGTGGCGATCCGTGGAAACTCGCGACATCCGAAATAAATTGTCCGACGGGGTGAGTCTCTCCGTTTAACCGATGCGGCACGTCCTTTCTACCCCAGCGTGCTCCTTCACCCCATTTGCTTCGGCGCGAATAATAATACGATCCTCTCGTGCACCACGATGTTTCTGCCTTCTTGGTAGATGGAGAATAAGAGGTGGGGTGCTGGATCGAAATGTAAGATTTTTGGGAGACGCGTGGCGAACAGACGTGGCGGTGGGAAGTCCATTACGAAACGGAACCCGGCGCGGAAGCGGCTCGTGATTGCGCGGGCCAAGTTGTGTTTTTATCGCGAACGATTCAATCTTTCCCTTCGCGGCCACGCTGGCTTCGATGCCAGGGCCTTCTTCTTCTTCCCGGAGGTGCTCCTCCCGTCCCGGCCGATATTTTATTCGTGGGTAATTTGTTTCGCCCGAGGAAATAAGGTTGGACGCTACTCCCGACAAGTTTTGCGGTCTTACGTACTACCCCGGTAACGGCCTCGTGGACCTACCCGGGAGGGGATTACGGTTTAGGGGTGTGTCGTTTTATCGAGCGCGTGTTCGTGGGATAGGTACCGTCAGCTATAAGGACATTAAACTGACGTTACCGAGGAAGAATTTGCGGTGGACGGTGGTGGCTAATTTAGGGGTTGATCGATCGAATTGAATTAACGCGAGGAGAATTAAGAGAGTGAGAGGAGGAAAATTAATAAGCTTGGGAAGAAGGGAAGCGCGATAATGGTCGGGGTCGATTATTCAAGGTATCTTCTCGGCTGCTGTCCGAACGTGCCAGAGCGGGCGGGTGTCAATGGATCGGCGGGCTATAGTGTAGTAAGGGGATTAAGCATCCGGAGCACGAGCTAATTTCACTCCGGCCAGAAAGCCCACCCTGTCACGAGATCGGCGCAATTATGAGCTCGTGGATAAATTACGAGCTTATGCGAGAAAAGCTCCGCGACCCTCTCGCACCCCGTCGTGCCCTCGTGTCCTCTGCTCACCCCCTCCGATCCTCCTCCGCTCTGCCGAACCCCCGGAAGGTACTCAGACTAGAGAAAGAGGGAGAGAGAGAGAGAGAGAGAGAGAGAGAGAGAGAGAGAGAGAGAGAGGAGGAGGAGGAGGAGGGCTGGTGCAGAATAACAGCATGGCGCGTGTGCGATAGCATTCGTCCACATTTGCGCAAATTACGCGCACGCGCGCGCGCACGGAGATCATTCGTCCACATTTGCGCAAATTACGTGCGCGCCAGCGCGCTCGTTCACTCGCACGTTCCCATTCGCATTCTCGCTCGATCCTCTTCGCACCAGTGTGTGTCAGTGAAAACCACACCGAGCTAGCTCACGCGGGTGCGAGCCGGTTCGGTGGAACCGCGAGCGTAAACACGCGCGCACTCGCGTCGTGCCGGGACGATGTACACATGCACACGTGCGCACCGCAAGCGACGGTAGCCCCGCAAATCCATATAAATACGTGCCCATGAATCCATCCATTAATTAGATGTTCCTAGGTGGGATGGGAAGTTGGGCCCGACGCCCAAAGTGATTTCAGCCAGTCCGCGCGGCTGCACTTTTTTTCTGTCGAATATCGATGGCCCTCGCGCACCCTCCCCAGCTAACCCTCGTCCACCCCTCAGGCATCCGCCAAGTGGTTTCGGCGGTGGCTAGGATCAAAAGAGAAAGGGAGAGAAAAAGAGAGGGAGAGAAAGAGAGAGACGAGCACGAGTAAAAAAAACTTCGTCCTATCGTGAAATCCTAGAATTCCTTTCATCTGGGAAATTATAGTCGCTCGATTATTAACGTCGGTGGCACCGCTCCTGGGCTGAAAAATCTCGTACGACCGATGGAAGGAATTTTTTCAAACGATCCTCGCAAATCACCGAATGTCGTGCTCCAACTCGCCGGCCCGCGGGTCCCTCGACGACTTAGAGCCAAGAGACATCCAAATCCCGCTTGGTTCTCACGAGAAGCGCGCGAGCCACCAGCGGACCGCGCGACACGAGAAAGTGAAAAGATAGCCGACGGCGTGTGTGTCGCCGTTTAGCGAGTTACCGAAGGGGGTAAGAGAACGAGGGAGAGAAAGAGAGAGCGAGGAAAGGTGGAAGAGGGCGGCCAGAGCCCGGTGAAGTTTCTCAGGGTCGTTGCATATACGCGAGACCAGAAATAGAATACACCGAATGTCAGTCACTAGTACTCCGCGCGGCTGTCGAGGGTCAATGGCGGTCAGCGAAAGCCTCCTACGCGGACTCGACCTTTCGACGTGAGGAGAGGAGAGGATCCGGTGTCGGAGGACGCTCTCGAAATCTCGAGAATCTCTTTCATCGCGTCTCCCTCTCCTCTCATCCTCTCGCCATTTTCCATTTTTTTCTTCCGCTCGCAAGTCAGCCCCGGCAATTTTTTCTCCACCGTTCTTCCAACCCCTAGATTTTCGCGTTGGTCGCAGCCGGTGCGAAAGCTCGCGTCGAATTCCAGTGAATCGACGGTGCTGGTATGCGCCGCGTGCTCCCCAGGCCTAAATGCTCGCCGCTAATGGCGGTCATCGGAATTATACCGGACGCCCTGTTTCTCCACCCTAGGTGTGTAGACCTAACCCGAAACCCAGACCTAACCGTCGATCGATTATTTCCCGCTACCCTACTCCCTCTCATCCCTCTCTCACAGTCCTCTACCTCCACCTCCTCCTTGCCGACGCGAGCCCCGAGGCACGGGGCAACACTTTGTTTTCCCGTCGTAGCGGGGGATGATCCCCGGGCGCCGTACGGCATATAAGCCTTGGGATTAATTAGTATTCTCGGTAATCCTTAATTTACAACTACGCGGGACGGCCAGGTCCGGAGTTTTCGTAAGAGAAAGGTGGCATCGGGCGAGCGAACGAGCGAGCGATACGCTCGCTCTCCTCCCGGCACGGTATCGGCTGTGCGTCGGCGGGTACCACCGCTACGCGAGGGTTCTCGGGGGTGGAGGTGGAAGAGATCGAGGAAGAGAGGGAGATTCCGAGGGGGTACGCGGATGCAAGGAGGTGAGGGTGGTGGAGGAGGTGGAGGAGGGTCGATGCAATGGGTGAGAGGGACGAACGTATGGATGCGCACGTAGGGATAGATAAAGAAGGGGCTTGAATGGTGGTGGTGGTGACGATGGTGGGGATGCCAATGGAGGCAGAGGGTCGAAAGGAGAGGAGGGCGTGCAGGTTGCCGTGGAGGAGGGTACAGGAGGGGTGAGGGTTTCGGCAGCGAGCGAAGGCAGGGGCTGTGGCTGGGAACCGACCGACTGGCCTTCCTGGTGGGGACTATAAAATGCACGGTGGAGGAGAACGCGGTGGGGAAGGAGGACGAAGGGGAAAGAAGGGGCGCGCGCGCGGAGTAGAAGAGAGGGATAGAGGGGCAAAAGGAGGCCGGGAAGGAGGAGAGGGTGCAACCCGACGGGGGTCGAGAGTCGCGAGTTGGCTCACTCTGCGGCTCCCGCCGCTCGGGAGCAGACACGCAGGGCCAAAGACTAATTTGAAGTATTTTATTAACGAAACCAAAAAAAATACATATATTCTTGTAAATAACACACTTAAATAACACACACGACACAATCTCTTTTTCCTCTAAGAACTAACAATCAAGCAAGATTTAAGAAAAAAAAAAAGCGTAAGAAAAACGTAACCTCTTCGACGTACGACGAACGACGATCCCCGCTAACCCTCGGTGAGAGAGAGCAAAGGAAGAAGAGGAGGAGGAAGGGCAAGGGGCCACGACAGCAGGAAGACAACGTCTTGTTTCGAGCTCGATGATCTTGCGGGGGGACGCGAGGCGGACGAATTGAGGCGAGCTTGAGGCTGCAAGAGGAGAAGGAGGGCAAGAGAGAGATAGAGAGGGAGAGAGAGGGAGAGAGAAAGAGAGAGTGAGTGAGAGGAGGGCGAGCAAAGGAGGAAGAAAGAGGACCGTCTATTTTCCGAATTCGCCAGGGCAACAGCAGCCCCCCCGTGGGAGGAGGGAGAAAGCCGCGCGCGAGGTGACCAAGAGAGGAGGGAGGAAAAAGGGAGAGAGGGAGCCAAAGAGCAAGAGAGCCAAAGAGGGAACGTACGTGAGAGGGGCGCACAAAGGAAGATTCACGGGACAAAAGAGGAGGCGATCGTAAAACGCAAAAATCGGCCGCGGGGCGCATCAATTTTTAAGTTCTCTCTGTACTGTGTGACCCTTACATTATTTTGTCCCTCCGATGGGGACGGGTTCAGTGTTGTAACTTAGAATATAAGAAGAGCAAAGTTCCGGAGCGCACAACAAGAGGCGAGCGAGAGAGACGAGAGAAAGAGAGAGCGAGAGAGAGAGAGAGAGAAAGGACGAGCGAGAGAGCGATTGTACTGACAGAGAGATAGAGAGAAAGGAAAAGAGTGTGTCTGCGGAAAAGAGACAAAGAAAGAGAGAGAGCGACTGAGAGAGAAAGAGTACGAGAGAATAAGAGTGTGCCTGGTGCGTGCATGTGACGAGGGTACGAAAGCTGGCCAAGGAAAGGAGGAGAGGTTAAGGAGAGATAGAGAGAGAGAGAGTGTGTGTGTGTGTGAGAGAGGGCAAAAGATAGAAAGGCAGGACTCAAGAGGGAAGAGAGAATTAGACGAAGGAAAAAACACTTAGAAAGAGAGAAGCGTGTCTCCCGTCACCCTCTAGATCGAAAGAGGTGTATCTAGTTTTTTATACCGATACGAAAAAAAGGACCCTTAGAGAGAAGGCGAGAAGGGGAAGGAGGACGAAATAGGAGAAGGAGTAAGTTGATAAGGAGATTTATTCAACGAGATATCCAAGAGCGAAGTCTTGGAGGAGACGAGGAGGAGAAAAGGAGGTGGCGAGTCTTGACGAAGGCTCCAGCCTATACGCGATATCACGTTCCACGCGTGTGCTTCCACGTGTGTTTCGCTCCTGGCCCAGCAGCGCCTATTACTCGCGAGCAACTTAAGCCTCGCGCTTCTTCGTTCCTCACTGAACGTTCTCGATCGTCGAGAATCCACGGAGACAGGTGGAGAACGAAGAAAAAACGTGAAAAGAGAAGGAGAAGGAATCTCTCAGCCGATACGATCGATCTGTCCGTCTGTCCTAAGGAGGAAGGACCAGCAGGCTCGTGTGCGACATCCTCCCCAGGGGATATGTCCTGCTGCTCCAAGGAAAATCACCAGCCGCGAGCTCAACCCTCACGCAGAGGACATTCCCAGACAGCCACGAGTCGCGCCACAGTCCTCGATCCCGGCATCAAGCTGTCCTGACGAAAAGAGGATCATCATCATAATCGTGTCCAGCCACAGCAGCAGCCGCAGCAGCAATCGCAAACGCAACAACAGCAACAGCAACAGCAGCAGCAGCAGCAGCAGCTTCATCAGCACCATAACCGACGTCGCCCGAATCACGACCATCATCGGGTGGCGAAGAACCGTGTCCAACTTTCGAGGCACGCGAGCTTAGGGAGCACCGCAGCCGTCGCCGGAATGTCCGGAAGGTCACAAAAGACTCGCTCCACGTATGTCCAGGGACGATGACGATCGGCCACGATCGGTAAGGTCCATGAGACGCAGGTCGCGCGCACCAGCAATACCAGCACGGAAATGGCAGGCTACAATCACGCGGGCGCCCAGCGCGTTGTCTACCACGCGACCTATCCGACGCCTCTAGCCCCAAGTGAGTTCACCATGCTTCTTGGTATCGATCTAGACTACTTGCTTTTGAGCCCCGAGGGATCGATCGATCCTTACGATTGACTTTCGAGAGATTTCTAACTACGTCGCTCTAGGGTTCTGTTCGCCGAGGCTGTCAGCAGCCCCCAGGTGTACGTTTAGTATGATGACGAGGTTCGTGATGGCATGTTGGGGGTGTATGACGGGGATAGTTTGGGATCTTCGAAGTTGCAATGGGTACATGGGATGTTGGTCTTGTATTTTTCTTCTCAGTTCTAGGCTTGGTGCCCGAGGGGCTGTGCATGTTGCGGTTTCATGCTACACGTGCGCAGTCACACTGTGTTGTCGGGTGGTAGCGCATGACCTGGAATCTTATTTTTCCGAGGATCCATTAAAGAGCTTGTTCGAGCTTGAGACTTTGCAAAATTTAAAACAGCTGGACGTCACTTCCTTGAAGTGATTTTTTACTCGGGGCTAAATGCTAATTAATCGAATTGTCTTTGAAATTATTGCCTCGCCGAAAGGAATTCGAATGATAAAATACTTTATTGGTAACGGTATTTACTCACGCGATAGAAAGTTATCTCGGCGATTAATCACGACTATCACCTTGTTCCACTGTAGTCGTCGCTATTTAAATTTTCGCCATTCATTAAATCTACTCCACTTTACGCACGTACAACATTTTTCAAGCAAACAATACAAATTAACACGCAGCAGGAGGTAACGAAAACAGGCACCTAAAGGCAATGCCATCTACGTGTCCCTTTATCGATGCTCTCCCTAGTTGGCCAGCTGCTGGCCAGGATATACAATGTAAACCAACGTTTCCCGATGAAGTGCGTGGGGACGAATTTCGTGAATGGTCCACCAACTGGGCCGCGTGCCGATGTTTGCCAAAAAAAAAAACGTCCACAATGGCCCGGTTATCGCGGCGGGGCGGCATGCTGCTCCGATGCGGCTCGTAAAAACGTAAACATCGTTTTTGGCTGGATCGAAGCGAAGCATAGGCCCACAGCGTGTCGGCCGCCCCCTCAGGGCGTTAATCGCTTCCACAGTTCTCGAAACTGTTCAGTTGTCGTGAAAAAATCGTGCGTGCTAGTCACCGGATTCGCGTATTTCGAAAAGCGACAAGCTTCGCTTTACGACGAAAGGTAAATCACACGCGAGTTGTGGCCCAATATCGAATGGCATCGAGCCATCATCCTCTCGTAACAGCACTCAACATCTTTGACATTCCACTAAAAACGTCGCACGTATCGCGAAACGAAATCGTAAAAAATCCACCGTTCCACTACACTCGCACTTTTCGGAAAACTTGTAATTCGCCGAAATTCGACGAAATCAATTTTCCTCTCTCGTCTCCCCCCCCACTGATCAGAGAAAATTCCTGTGCGCAGATGGAGACCCGATAAAGCTTCCGGAAAATTTGGAGACCTTGCCGCGGGCGGAGCACTTTCCAACCCAGAGGCATCGATGGAATACGAACGAGGTGAGTGGCCCATCGATCATACTCTGTACGCCGGTGTCAGATAATGAATGGCATTTTCTAGCCGTTCGACGCGTCGCTGTAATTTGTATTAGCCACACGTAACGTGAATACGTAATGCGATTGATGGAGACATATAGAGAGAGAGTGAGAGAAGCGGAGGTGAAACTAGCGAGATAGAGAAGAAGGATAGCGAGCGAGGAGGCGAGGAGCAGCGTGGCTACCGCATTGTAGTAGATTCTCTTTCACATCGACCTCGAATCAATAACTCGCTCTCACTCGTGACGCGCGAACCAAAACATTATCCCACCGCCACCCCTTGTCCGCGATTGTAAAAGTTAAACGAGTCTCTGGCTAGTGACGGGAGGGATGGAAACGTCGGGTGGAGTGACGGACGACGATCAGACCGGAATCGGCTTACACGTACTTTTTAATTAGAATCAATATCGCCTCGCACGAATTCCCTTGATTCACGACCCGACAACGACGTGGTTGGAGATGGTTCGTGGGGGTGGAACGAGGATGGAGAAAAAAGACGCTAAACCAGAAATAGGCGAGGAGTCGAGATTCCTTCCCACTGCTTACCACTCTTTATTTTCTCCTACACGTTTCACCCCCTGCTGCCTCCCTGGAGGGTTCCACCGACGAATTTCGTCGATCGCGAGAAGGAGAAGGTAGGATGAGGCAACCCTTCGGATCGACCAGAATTCCGATGAGTCGTGCCCGCTTGTCCTTCCACCTCCTCCTCCTCCTCTCTTCCATCGCTCCTTTCTTCCCACCACCACTTCTTTTCTCTCTCTCTCTCTCTCTCGCCCTCTTTCTCTCTCCTCCCTTTTCGCGCGATCCCCACGTAAATACAGCCACATTAGCGTGGCGTTTCATCGAGGTAAATAGAGACAGGAACTTTCTAGCTCCCAGTTGTCGGTTCTCGGGAAGTAGCCGTAGGTGGTGGAGAGTCGTCCGTTCCTCTCTCTCCCTCTTTCTCGGAGCAGGAGGAAGGGGAGGAGGAGAAGAAGGAAGCAAAATCAGAGAGAAGAGCGAAAGAGGGGTGTGGAGAATGATGAGGTGGATACAGAGAGACGGAAGACAGAGAGCTCTGGTGGGAGTAGGCGAACGAGGAGGAGAGCGGGCCGCGCGCGATGAAAGGAGAAAGAGGAAGACGGCGCGTGCGACGGAAGGCAGGAAAGAGTGAGGGAGAGAGAGAGGAGGAATTGAGAGGAAGACGGAGAGAAAGGAAAGGAGGAGAAAGGATATAGGTGATGCCCGCGTCCGTGTGTAGACACGCGGAAGCGGTGTGTGCAAGGGTGCACATACCGACACGTAAAGCACCACCACCCCTCTCTCCAAGCTCGAACCACCCCTGGGCCCCCGACCACCCTCTGGTCCGCCCGCCCAGCGTGCACACGTAGGTGTACCGATGTAGTCCACTGCTACTCTGACCCCGGTCGGGCACCGATCAATAGCTGGAGCCAGCGGAGCGAGAGCCCGCCTAGAGCCGAGTTGGAGTTTTCAGTTGCGCCAAGCCGAACCGAATCGCTTTTCGAGCCGCTCCACACGAAGGATGGAGGAGGTGGAGGAGGAGGTGGAGGAGGAGGAGGAGAAGACGGAGGCGGCATGCCACGGCCATATTATCGCGCGACCTACCCTCCACCCCCGCCTCCGTCTCCTTATTGCCACTCTCTGCCTATCGGCGGATAAACAATCCGCTCTCTCTCGCCACGCGCACGGAGGCCACGAGGTGCTCGAGATACGAACAGAGGGGGCAAGGGAAGGGAGTTGAGAGGAGTTTGGAATGAAGGGGAGAGAAAGCATTCGAAAGGGATTGGAAAGAGGAGGGAAGAGAACGGTGGACGCATCGGCGCGTGCTTCTTGTCGATGCGTTCTTCGATGCACTTGACTTTCCCGCTTTCGGGTTTCGTTTTTGTTGGATCGATAGGTGAAGAGGGAACGAGAAGTGGAGGAGGTGGAAGGAGAGGCAAGCGAGAAGTCGTTAGATCGCTCGTAGGTCGCTCCAGCGAAGTCCTCGGCCTTTATCTGACTTCGAATCGAAATTGTGTGCAGGAAACTGGGTTCCGTAGAGGGAGGGACCTATATTTTATGACAGCTTCGTCATTTTACATAATTTCTCGCGTAGATCGATGCGGCTTACTTTCGAGCTACTCTTTTTTGCCTCTCGGGGTTTTCCTTTTTTTTCTCTGCTTCCTTTCTCTTTCCTTTTTTCTCTCCTTTTCTCTCTCCTTTTCTCTCTCCTTTTCTCTCTCCTCCCTTCGTCTATGCTTCTTCTTACGATAGGAGCCTCCGCAACCCGCTGCAGCGTACGCGCCCGCTGTGTCTCGATAATTAGCAAACGTGTACCTACACCGTCGTTTTTCTCGCGTCCCATTTTTGCGGTACACGCTACCAACTACATAAATAAGCCGCGCGTACGAAATTCGTCGAAGGGGAGGTTTATTTTTAGACGTGCTCGCTGGGATAGATAGTCGTAAATTTCCTTTTAATGGGCATGCGCCGTCGCTTAGAAGCCAATGTGATAATTGCTAACTTTGTGATTCGTTAGGTTTGAAGAAGCTAGGAAAGATTCCAAGGATTATTAGCAATTCTTCCGATAACTCTCGCTTATGCTTGGATATAAGAACCGAACTGGAAGATTCGCGATTCCATCTCCAAATGAAATCTAATGGCTACGAATCTCGGGGCACCCATCTCGACGAAAGCGGTAGATCGATTAATTTTCGTTCGAGCTTCCTCCCATTTATTCACGAGCGGTGCGTTAGCGTTTCAGCTGGCGAGAAGTACTCGAGACCTCGCTCCTGATTTTCTCTTTGATCCTACCCGTTTCTCCCGTCGCTTCCCTTTCGCGTGTCTCTTCACCACTCCTCTCTCGCACCCTCTCCTTCTCTATCGCGCGCGCGCCCTCACTCGTCTCTCTCCATCTTCGTGATGCCACCCTCATTCTCGAGTCTCGTGCCGTCTCACATATCGACTCGTCCTCTGCCCGTCTCACTCGCCCCTTCGCTCCAGAGTCGCTCGTTGCATGCTGGAATTAAAGCGGAAAATATCTCCCCTCTCATCTCGCCCCTCTCTCGGCGCGAGCCCCGCGCACTTAGTCTCTCTTCTTCGTCGTTATTCTCTCCTACTCACTCACTCAGTCTATCTCCCTGTTTCTCTCTCTAGGCGCGCATTCACGCCCCACACAAACACACACATACACCCGCTCACGATGCAAATAAGAGATGGCACAGTTGCCCCGACGTGACATAATACGTATCGCAAATGAGATCGGCCCCGAACTCTCCGCCATAATTTTCAACGGTTCCCTTATTCTCCTAATTCGGAGATTCCGGGCGACCTTGTCAGGCTGCCCGGGCGAAGGGAATGCGAAACGCCCCGGTGGCCGATGGAATTCGGAAAACCGGATATTACGTATACCGTCCCCGAGGAGAGACGGGGAGTGGAGTTCGGAGATGGCGAGTAATCGTTATTAGCTACTATACGAGTAATTCGGCGAAATTGCCTTACTCTTCGGATGCTCCCGAAAATTGTCGTCGCTCGTGTGGACGCTTGGCCCCGAAATTCTTCCACCCCACTTCGCACAGACACGGAAATTATCGATTACGGTGGATGATGACGTACTTGTTGTTTTGTCGCGAGAAAAAGCTGTCTCGTTCGCGACCTGCGAAATAAGTTGGGAATTTTTCCGCGATTTATCGCCTCAATTTTTAAAACCGTCCGGTCCCGGTCGAGGGAGCGTGTGTTCCTAAAAATAAGGTCTCAATTTTTTTTCTTCAACCGCTTTATCACCGCTCGCGCGAGAGAGCGAGTGACTTTGCGGAAAATTATGCGAACTGCTAATCATCTACATAGAAAGCGTTTCCGTTTCGAAGCGAAGCGTCTCGAGTTTCGCTTCGCTCGAGGCTTACGAGAAAGAGGAAAAAAAAAAGCAAGAAGCAGAAGAAATTAAAACGCTACGTTTCCGACGCAGCGGGGGTCTTCCACGTGCGCACGTTTCCACGCCAGGCGCGAATTATACCGCAGGCCGAAACGATCCTCGCTCTCGCCGCGGCTTCCAGCTTTTTATTAAACTGTCTTTTATGTCTCACGGCTCCTTAAACTGTAAGATTAAGGTCATACGAGGAGGTAATTCCACCTGACGCATCCTCGACGTTTACTCGCTCGGCTCTCCGCAGGAAGTAAGGAGGAAGAGCCTCGAGAGGGTAAATTTTCGCCGTTCGAGGAGAAGAAGAGTTTAAATCCTCCTGCCCCTGGAGAGACAGTGGGCGATGGACGACAATCAAAATCCTCCTACTTGAAAGTTACCTCCACCTGTTCGTGATCTCGTTCCCCGCCTCCTTCTTCTTCATTTATTTTCCTCCCGCTCGCGAGCGGAGCAAGCGTCGAAGTCGACCGCGTTTTTTCTTCCACCGAGCCTCCGTGACGCTCGCTTCTTTTCACCTCCACCATTTTTCTGGAGCAACCCTGACAGCATATGAGAGTACCTTATAAGCCAGTTTCGGATCCTCCTCATCTTTCATCTCGCCGCTTCGCGAGGTGTCGAGAAGGAGCATTTTTCAAGCCGACACCGACGGATCAAAAGTCGCTGTGCATGCGGAGACAGGCGCACATCCGAGCACCCGTGGAAATTCATATCATCGAGTAAGAGGCACGCTCATTTTTCACCGAGACAGAGGATAGAAGAAATTGTCAATTAATTTCTTCTCGCGTTTCGCTCGGCTGTCAAGATCCGCGAAGGTAAATCGTCGATTTCAATTCGACGATTCGTTTTCGGAGATTTGTTCGTAATTGTGTTTTAAAAAAATTCCACGCCCGCGTTCTTCACCCTCTTACGCTCGTTTGTCGGGACACCTCAAACGTGACACTCGCGCGAAGAGCGTCCGAATTGCAGCGTCGTCGACGATGACGTCCCCGAGGAGGAGGAAGCGAGCGAGCGATCGATCGCCTCGAATTAGACCCGATGCCGAGATTATTCGAGATCTCCTACGTGTTTCACTATTCTTATTACGCTCGCCTGATGAGATCCCATTCGTGCCCCGTGGCACGAGCGAAAACGCCGAATGCATGCACCAGGGAAGGGGGTGGTTTGGGACTTGGTGGTGGTGGTGGTGGACGGGGGTGAGAGGCCGAGGGGTTGAATTGCGGTAATAAATTTCAGCACGTACCTACCGCGGGCACGTCGTTTCGCATACACACTTTTCACGTTTACCTTACCGCTAATAACGCTCCTAATATCATTGATTTATTAAGTACACGAATGCGACGCTCTCGTGAGGACACGAGATGCTCGCGAAAATATTGTGGCTCACGAGTGGTTGGCTTACAGTGGTCACGAGTGAGATAGGATTCGTGGTAAGGGATGATAAGGCGAAAGGAAGCAGGGAGAGGAAGTATACAAAACGTCGTGACGTCGAGCACAAGGACATGAGAAATGGCGATGATATACGGGCTGACCTCAGAGGAGGGTAAGGATGATTCGATGGCGAAAACTTTGGAGGACGATTGGGAGAGCGAGGGAGAGAGGAGTGAGACAAAGGATGGAAGCGAAAATAGTAACGCGGGAAGGACGACGGGACCGTGAGCGAGAAGAGAGAATAAAAGACTGTAGACGCTGGCGGAGGGTGGCGGTGAGAGTGCACGGGATAAAAAGAGTTGTAAAGAATTTGAGAGACCGGAGCGATAAATACGGGGAGCCGAGAGGAACTGACAACGACGGTTATCGTCCAGTGGAGGGATGAAGAAATAAAACTAAACGAAGCAAGAAGAAGCGGCGAGGCAGGGATGAAGTCGCGAAGGACAGAGATAACATATTCGGGGAAACTAGGGAGACTGAGAAAGGGACAGGAAAATCGAGAGGAAGGAGTAGTGAAAAAACCTACGGGGAATGTAATGGAGTAGGAGTGCACGGGCTAGGGGCCACGAGACAGACTCTAGAGAGGGCAAAATGGAAGGAGTGGCAAGTACCAGCAGCAGTGGGAGCTAGCGCGAATAGTGGGAGAGGAGAAAGGATAGAACTTCCCGGCCATTATACGAAGTTATTTTACATTCTTATTATACTCGCTCGGGGCTTAATTTTCTGCAATTTATACGACGGGCACCGCCTACGGTTACGATAATGCGATTACAGGATTTTGTTTAGGATCTTACACGTTCTGCTTTCGCGGAAAAAGGGATCCACGAATATGGGAGAAGCCGTACGCCCTTTGGTGGTGAAAATTCGAGAGCACAGTTTTTCGTATTAATTTATGCGGCTGAGGTGTAACAATTTTTCAAGGAATTTGATTCGCCCCCCAGCTACGCTTTATGTACCCACCCTCTTCCGAGCGAGCGTGTTACGGGTCTCTCGAGTCGAGATAATATGTGCGTACTTATACACAGACACGTATGCGTAAAGTGCTCTTCTGCAGAAATGGGACGAGCGACTGGGGAGGGAAAAAAAAAGAGAAGAGGGAGAGAGCAAGGTGGAGAAAAAATGACGCGAGCGAAGGCAGTGGCTGTACGACGACGCGACGGGCTTAAAACGAAAAGTAATCAGAATTAATAAGGACGCTAAAGTCCGCGCGAACTCGGATAAAAGGGAGAAGAAAAAAAAGAATTTAGATAACCGAGCCACGAGATAATAATACCGGAGACTCACGTGTGCTACTCAATTTGTGCAAATTTACTCTCACCTCAAGGCCCCTTCGAACTCCTCCAATCGATCTTCTCTACCACGTCCCACCGAATAAAACTCTACAATATTCCTGTAAAATTAATTGCCGCTCCTGTCTCATTAGCACCCTCTCTCGGCTAATTTTTTACGCGACGAATTTGCGAACCGGAGTGTGCTCCGTAGTGTGCACGAGAGAGAGAGAGAGAGAGAGAGAGAGAGAGAGAGAGAGAGAAAGTGGGATCGATAAGGCGAGCGTGAATAATCAATATCACGAAAACGTGACGCTCCCGCGCGTCATTGTTTTCCAATTGGGCGAGCTGCATTGACTCAGCAGATTCCACTGTCTCACAGACGTCTGATTCGGCGTGGCCTTGTTGCTATTTGCGTACCCACGTCCACCGACGTGGAAGACTCTCGGGCCATACACATTTATCGTGCACATGTGCCGTCGCGCGCCACCCGACTTGTCGCTGACATTGGCACTACCGTCTGATTACTAAGGGGATCGTTACTACTGCCCGTCCGGTCTCATACGTAGCTCGACTACTGTCGGCCTCGCGCGGGTGCTGGATCACTGAAATTTGGCGGACGTGCCCCGAATGTCTTCCCAGACCGAGTCCCTTCTAATTGGAATCCGCGCTCGTAAACATTTTAACGCTAAGGACGGTTGTTATTAAATTCCTGTTGAATCGCTGGAACATTATTCTCGGGTCAGACTCGTGACGTTCTTTACTACTGCGCACTCGTGGCCCAGTAAATTGGATAATGGCGAAAATTCGGAATCCCTGGCCATCTTCTACTTGTGTTCTCGACTTTTGCGTTCATGGAGGGATAATCGAGCTTCGACAAACGCTTTTTAATCCGCGCTGCGTGCCTCGATCGCATTGCGTTCAACTGTGGTCGGTAATAATGAAAGGCTTCGCGAGAAATCGTGCGCCCGCTTTTTAACGTTGGCGCATTAATGCATCGCTCTTTTACGTCCCCCTCCGTAATGGTATCGAGGTACGAAAAAAAGAGGAGAGAAAGGGGGGAAGTGAGAATGCAATAACTCTTTGAACCCGATGCCTGCAGGCCACTCTTCGCTCTACAAAACTGTTTCGCGTGGCGTCCCGAAAAAGTCGGGCGCCGCTCGATATTCCGTGCGAAATTGAATTTATAAAATTAATCACGTTCCTCGCGACGGCTGACAGCATCATTCTCCACACTTTTCCACTTAGAGGCAGCCTCTAATTATAGGACGCTTCCCTCCCGCGCGCCTCCAACAATTCGCCGCGCACATTCCGTATTTCGAAGCCGCGCTTGCTGCGACCTCCCGCAAATAAAAGAGCTCACTCTCTCTCCCCACCGCCAATAGAAATCGCGTTAACACGCACGTTAACACGATAGCCCAGTAACGCACCCTCACCCTGAGCACGCGATACCAGGAACTTGGCCATGCAACGGCGAAATGCCTCTTATCTGCGCGTAGAAAATCATTTATTAAGATAAAAATACACGAGCTCACGTGTCTCCGGGAATTCACGGTGCAGGCCCCTAGCGTTCTTTAAGTACAACAGAAATAGTAAAAACACCTCGTTGTAAATCTCGAAACCGAGGAATCCAAGATGAAACTACATTTTCCACCGTGTTCCATTTTGTTATTCCGCGAACCGTTATCTTCTTTTCTCTAAGCCCTACCTAGTACCCAAGGGCTTCGCTAGCATGAAGAATTTATGCCTTCTTTCTCTCCCTACCCCCACTCTTCGCTCAACCCCACTTATTTATTACATCGCCTCGTAAATATCAAATCGTGAAGCAGTCCCCGGCCGCACGTCCTTCGAGGAGGGTACGCGCGTCACGTTCGACGTTCTCCTTAATCTCCTAGGGCGCACGCCAGTGAAAATCGTGTACCAAGCCGTACGTGCACGTCGACAGCGCGCAATACCGGCGTTAACATTCTCCATTCGCGCTGGAAATCGCAACTGTACGGAGGGGGTGGTTCGAGGGTGGCCTGTGGGGGTGAGCTTGGCATGAAAATATGTCCCCTGCGACGACGCCTGTGTCCACCGCCTCCGGTACGTGTAGGAACGACTCTCACTCCCGCTACTTCACCACCCCCCACCCGTGTCTTCGTTCCTTGCCGGCGACGGAAGGGAAATCCATTTATTGGTCCTTTTGCGTCGTAAATCACGTCGTACACATCCCTTCCGGTACACGCGAGTGCGCGCTAGGAGAAGCCTCGTCCTATCCTTCGTAGGACAGTAGTGGTGGTGCATGATGAGACCTCGTGAAGAAGCTGTCTCCGCGTGTGTGTTCGGATCTTAAGCGTCTTCCGTAGATCGCTTATCTAGATAAATCTATGCCGCTAGTGTCAGAGAGGGGGAGTGAGAGAGAGAGAGAGAGAGAGAGAGAGAGAGAGAGAGAGAGAGAAGGAAATCGAAGGGAGAAAGGAAGAGGAAGCGACCACAAAGAAAATCGAACGGTGCTGCTAAGAGGACGTCGTTATAAAATAATTCACTCGCACTTCCGTCATCGTTATAACGGGGGTCCGTTGTGACTGTTTATTTATAGCGCATTGTGTATCGGAGAATTGCACAGTGACAGCGGCATATAGGAACTGATGGTATATCGCGCACAGACCTACGGAATGTTTTCGATTTTTGAGATGGAAGGAAGGAGAAGGAGGAGGCAAATATCGGACGGTGGAATTTACAAAGAGGCTTGTAAACGAGTGAAGATCTTAACCGGTTAACTTCACCCTGAGGGAGAAATTATCTTTACAAGGCTCCGAAGAACCCCACTTTTACAGCCACAGCGATTTAAACTCGTCCGATCGACATGCCATTTCATAAAACTGTCTCGCCGGCGCCCGTTCTCTTCTCCCCTTCGTCTCCTCCCTCGTCTCATTGCCCTCTTCTCCTCATCCTCTACACTCTCACGCCACGTACATCCACTCGCGATGAATAATTCAAGGGAGGTTCCCCTTCCTGGTCTCTCTCTCTCTCTTTTTCTTTGTCTCTCTCTTCCTCTCTCCGTGCCTCGATCTCAAATAATCGCTTTTTCCATGGAACCGCCCGGCGAGGGGTGGAAATCGGAAAGGTTGGCCCACGAAGCTCGACCCATTTTTCAATTAATTCGCCGCGCCGTAAGGGCGACGTCATCCTCCTCGTCCCCGGGGCTTCCAAAAGGGACGCAAAGAGGACGTCACGTGTGTGTGTGTTTGAGCGAACGCACGACAAAGTCGGGGTCGCACGATCCGACCTCGACAGAATGCAAATGATCAATTAACCAGTAGTAAATCACCGCTCTCGCGGTGCTGGTAGCCGAGCTTTATCAACGGTCGCTGCCTCTCGGCCCTTCTAATGGCCGTGGAACTCGCGTGGGAGTCTCATCCTCCTTTTTCCCACTCTCTCGAAAGAGAGTGTGCGACAGGGGGGGAGAGAGAGAGCACATCTCACCCACCCTTCTCTCGCGTCTAAGGTATTTTTATCTAGGAATTTATTCAACGAGGAATCATCGCGTAACACGATACCCGGAGAGGGAGAAGAGGGTCGCTAAGGGTTCGCACCCTTTGTACACGATGTAACTCCGGACTTCGGGCCCTTTTATTAGCTCGGTATATAAATAATACGGTGAGAGGTAAAATGACCTTTATTGAGGATGACAGGGAACTGGATGTTTCTTGCGAGTCGCTTGTGGTGTAAACATTTGTTTCTTATGGATTTTGTTTTTTTTCAAGGTATATCTACGTATTCTGCGAAATACATTGTTTCCATGGGTTTTTCTTGCTCAAAAAATTATCGCAGTAAGGTTCCACTATTTTCTTCGGCGAATGAAGCTCGCACGCGACGTGTCTTTGCGTTTTTCAGGAGATCGCCGCCATCCTGATAAGTTTCCAGAGGCACACAGAATGGCAGAGTCGAGAAGTGAAGGTACGGCCTCGAAGTGGCTCGATGTTACTCTACTCGAGGAAGAAGGTCCGCTATCGACGGGACGGTTATTGCTGGAAGAAGAGAAAAGACGGAAAGACCACGCGGGAAGATCACATGAAATTGAAGGTGGGTTTATTATTTCGCGTGCATCCTCCCGCATCATCGCATCGATTCTCCATAAAGTTTCATCGCGGTCCCCCGGAGTTTACGAGGCAGTAACAATCGGTATAATTTCACGAGAAGGATAGTTTATTCGGCGCCCGACGAAATTCCGTGAGCCGAAGTATTCACCGGGAAAACGTATTTATGTTTATTAGCCAGACGTTTGTTCCAAAAGAGAGTTTTACATTCGTTACACGAGTCACGGAATCTGGGGTGAGATTTAAATTTACATAAATCACACGACGACCAACCAACGCAGGTGCAAGGAGTCGAATGCATCTACGGCTGTTACGTGCACTCCGCCATCCTACCAACATTTCACCGACGATGCTATTGGCTACTGCAAAATCCGGATGTCGTGCTGGTCCACTACTTGAACGTTCCTTATCCGGACGGGGATGCGAAATTAGCGGCCCTACCGCCCTGCCTCGCTCTTCCTCCGGACAAGAAGGAGTGGACTCGAGACGAGCTGGTCTCGCAGTTAAGGCCAATGTTCCTCGGCGGGGATGACGACCCTAACAGTCCTCATCTCTCGCAGCACTCGATCCATCCCGTCGACGTGATAGTTTCCCAACTGTTGGATAGGCAAAGGGCATCTTCTACTTCTTCCACTAATGGTGCTCAGCTTGTACCAAGGAGGCTCACTCCAGACAATCAGGTAGGCCAATCGCCCGTTCCCTATTGGCGGAGAGATCGAACTCCTCTTAACTGCCAGACGATCAATGCCCCAACAGTCAGATCGGTGGAGAACCGCATGAATAAATTTCTGTTTGTCGGCGGAGGCACTCGGATAAATTTACGATTGTATCGATTATCGAGGCAGACGTATCAGTCCCCTTCTTCTATTCTCCTCGATAGGTCACTTCCACGACCGGAGGTCAACAGCATTCGACAACAGCTTCACCGACGCCTCGCGTGTACTCAAGACATTCCCATTCGACTCAGAGTCAACAGTCGGCTCCTCTAGTTTTAAGCTTACAGCAGATCCAAGGTGGAGGCGGTCTTTTGATACTGAACAGTCAGCCATATCATCACCAACAGCAACAGCAGCAGCAGCAACAACAACAACAGCAACAACAGCAGCAGCAACAACAGCAACAACAACAACAGCAACAACAACAAAGTCAACATGTAGAGATGCAGCCGGTAGCGGAGCAACAAATCGTCCAACAAACCAGCGTCGACCGGGAGCAACAGACTCAGCAAGAGATCGATACTCAAGACAGCATGGAAAGATGCAGCGTGCAGCCCATGTCAATCGCTGGCTCTGGTTCCGAGGTCAGTGATTTTACTGAGACTCTGGATCTGAGTCAGGAGGACATCCAGAGGACCCTGTCCGCGAATATGATCCCACCGTCGCCCTCGCCCTCACCGGCGGAGAATAATTTAATCAATCCGATGGACTTCATCGACTCCTCCGACGACGTACTGGTCAACTTGGACGCGTTCGACGTATTTTGCGATCTCCCAGAATTGCACGCATTCGAGGCCGAGCAGATTAAATCCGAGGAGAGGACCAGTTCCGAGAGCGACATTGGTTGTCATTCGGGCACCACTGTCCACATTGCTGAATACAGCCCCGAGTGGAGCTACACCGAGGGCGGGGTAAAGGTGAGAGCCCTGATTTCTGATTTGGATCTTAATTGGTGTGGACCAGTGGTTTTACACACTTGTCGTCCCAGGTTTTGGTAGCTGGTCCATGGACCGGAGGAAGTGGATCCCAATCTTATTCCGTACTGTTCGATGCGGAACCGGTGGAAGCTTGTTTGGTGCAGCCTGGTGTCTTGCGTTGTCGGTGTCCCGCCCATGCACCTGGAATAGCATCCTTACAAGTGGCATGTGACGGTTACGTGGTCTCCGACAGTGTTGCGTTCGAATATCGTAGGGCACCTGCCGCTGAGCCCAGTTCGGAGCGAGCCTTGCTGGATCGTTTGGCAGACGTGGAGTCTCGTTTGCAAGGACCTGGACCACCATCACCCGCAGCGCACTTGGAGGAACGACTGGTTTCGTACTGTCAGGTAGGTGTCACGTATCTTTGTTGGGAAGGAGGGACAGATGACGAGAGAGCTGTTCTCATGTTGTTTTTTCTTCTTTTTTTTTTCTTTTTTTTTTACTCCAGGACGCTGTAGTGCGTCCTTGGAGGGCCGGGGCAGAGCCACTTCAATCGGGTGGGCCCACACTATTACATTTGGCAGCTGGATTAGGATACTCTAGGTTAGCCTGCGCGCTCTTACACTGGCGGGCCGAAAACCCTAGTAGCGTTTTGGATGCCGAAGTGGATGCACTCAGACAGGACAGCGCGGGACTCACTCCGCTGGCCTGGGCTTGCGCAGCGGGGCATGCGGATACCGCCAGGATTCTATACAGGTGAGCGAATAAATTTAATATTGCAGCGGGATTTGTTTTTATAGAGGGTAAATTCAATGGTGCTTGTTTTCTTGCACAAACACGGTCTCGAGTCTGCACAAAACGGTCCCTTTAAATTTACTTGCAGATGGAACGCAGTCGCTTTGCGGGTTCGGGACTGCCAGAACAGAAGCGCGACCGAACTCGCCACCGAAAATGGTCACACTGAGATAGCAGAGGAATTGAACCGTTTGGAAGCACGACGTCAAGACGAGAGGCTTTTCTTACGACCGGCCAGCCCTAGCCCTAGGAGATCCTCGCAAGACAGCGGTCTTGATCTGACGTTGTGTTAGTCTCGTTTGCTATTATACCGACCCTTAACCCCGTGCGCACGCACATATACACAAACATGCATCTCACGTCCGCCGGTATTCGTAACCCCCTCTTCTTTTCTTCACAACCCTTGCGCAAACACCCAAATCTCTTAAGTAATACAAAACCAAAAGGCTCTAAAGTAAAACGCGTGTGTACAAGATCTAGTAAGCTCGTGGCATTATTCGTAGTTTACCGAAAGGTTCGAATAACACAGGTGGCTCGCCGCTCCTGGACAACATGGAATTGTTGCGAGAAGACGAATCGTCGTTAGACCTCGGCGAGCAGGGAATGGAGAGCGTTGCGACACCTCAAGAGACCGTAGGTCCGTACCCCTTACTCGATATCCCGTTCTGTTTGTCAGTCTGTCTGTCTGCCTGTGTCTCTCTAAACTATTCAACTAACACTGTTTCTCTCGGTACACGCCGATATGGGTATACAGGTCTTTTAGTCTGATATTGAAGCGCGGACTGCGATTCGTAGTATATATATATATACTAAAAGCTGAAGTAACATTCATTAAACTCACATGGTTGTTGTCTACAGACCCAAGCCCATCATGGTCCGAAGCGCCCTCTCCAACCCTTTACGTTTAACCTCTACGTTCCTCGTTAACTCGCTTCACCTTTTGACCCCTTCCTCATGCTACACTGACCCCGGTCCATACATACACTTGTCCTTCTTTCGCTCCTCCATTCCCTCCTTGGCACACCTCACTTGTTTTTCACTCTGCTGCTCCATTTCCCCCTTTATGCCCCTACCCTCGGTCATTCCAACAAGTACCTTGTTGCATCCTTCTATCTTACACCTTCTTCGCCATTCCATATAATCCTCGTAGTTTCATCCTAGTTTCTAAGCCCTTCCTTCTCTCTCTTTCTTTCTCTCTTGTCCCAGCTCTCCCTCTCCCTCTCTCTCTCTCTCTCTCTCTCTCTCTCTCTCTCTCTCTCTCACAGTTGTCAACGTGTCTCTTTGTCTCATGCTATCACAATTCTCCACAAGCCTCCCATCATTCTACACATTACCCAGACACGTGTCAGGCGACGTGGCAGCTAACTATTACTAACTCTCCTCTAACTCCTCAGAAACTCTAGCAGCTTTAAGCAGTTTTGTGTTGCTTGGCCTTCGTATCTGCTGGTGTTGGATGTTTGCTGTGTGACGTTATGACTTTCTTAAATCGCCGTGTATCGGCCGCTAACAAAATCTTTAACAAAAAAAAAATGTGTATACGTATTTTTAAAAAGCGACGATCACCATCTATGACACTACAAAAAGCTTTATAGCCGAGTAATGTAACATTGGATGCTACCAGAAGTTTGCTCACTATAGCCAACTAATGCGGGAGTATCCGGATGATGATGGTTGTCTGGCGTCCTATCCTTGAGAATAAGTTCAGGTAGCGGGACTAAATCTGCACTCGTCTACGTTTTCACTGTTGAATCTTGTTGACTCTGTCTCTGTAGGCATACCGATACGGCATACATTTACTAACAATTCGTAACTCTTCGTTATCAGACGTGTCCTATTGTCATGACATGTGGATCGTCATAGTAACACGTTCTCTAAAACGGCTTTATAACATCGATGTTGTGACTCTCTGTGGTTTCGGCAGTCGCGCCATTACCAATTTCGAAGTTTTGGCTAGGGTGATTATTTCTTTTTATAGGGGAAGACGATGCGAGGGTACTGACATTGGCCGAGCAAATTATAGCCGCTCTACCGGAGAGGATCAAGAAAGCTGAAGGTGATTCTTCGTCTTCTTCCCTATCTCCTCCACCACCACCGCCCCTATCACCCTTAGAAGACGCTTTGATGGATCAGATGGTGAGTACACGAATCTGCCTCGTTGATCTGTTGAAGATCGGGCAAGGCTGAACTAACCGAACTACTACGCGCAGCTGAGCTAACCAGACCGGTAGAAATGTTCTCTAGAATGATCGTTCTCTGATTAATACGTAATATGTAAGTACACGAATAACATGTGTGGTCGGAGGTAACGAGCTTAATTTAATGCTAACATTTTAATCTGACACGACTTGGTACTTCTTAATTTTACAATGACTTAAATTAAATATCGCACATAAATATTTTTGGGGAAAAGATCTGCATTGGCTAACGCACAATTTCCAACCAATTCCCAGCCTTTAGATTCTGGACAGCTTTTCAACTCCTACCGCGAGTGCAGCGGTGGTGCAGCTTCAGTATCAGACGCCGACGCCAGTCCTTCTAGTCCTTCCAGCAGCTGCTTGACCCCCGACTCACCCTCGCCACCACCCACCACCGCGGACTTTTGCGAATTCCTTCAGCTGCAACTGCAACTCGACGGCAGCAACCACCACTATTATCCTGGCAGCAGCAACAACAATTTTGGCATTGGCCCTGGAAGCAATGGAAACGGAGACGGAAACGAGGCGGATCTCAGCAGGCTGACTCTATCGGATCGCGAGCAAAGGGAATTGTATCACGCGGCCAAGATGATACAGAAGGCTTATAGGAGTTACAAGGGCCGCAAGAGGCAGGAGGAGACCGAGAGGCACGCAGCCGTCCTCATTCAGCAGTACTACCGACGTCACAAGCAGTACGCTTACTACAGGTGATTATAAAGTGCATTTCTCAACTTCCGGAACTAGGAATTGATCAACTCTTAGTAGACACTTTAGATCCCACGATTAGTAGGTGCTTGAGATGTTAACATTGAGAGATTGAGACCGCACGGAGTTGAACAATTTCAAGTTCCACGATGGCGTTAAACATCTCCCTTCACCGTCACGTGCGCTCGTTCACGAACAAGATCTCACGTAATGCGGAATTTTAAATACCACGAGAGTTCATACCGTATGCTAATTCGTATATCAGCCTGAAATATTCCAAGGAGTCGGGGGCCTGCGCGTTCAGTCGTTATCGCATCCTATCTCGAGCACGAACTTCCCTCTCGGCGACCTCCTCCCGCATACGATCAAAGATTCTCGTTAATACTTTTCGAATTAGAACGCACGATCTTAACGAGGCACGATTAACAAGCTCGGGGACAAAGCGTGTCATTGTGAGCGAATTTAACGGGCCGCGGCACCCGTACCCGACGCGGCCAAAGTTCGTCCCACGACGGCTTCCTTCGTGGGGCCAACTTTTAATTGGCATCATAAATAATGCGGAAACTTGGTGAACTTTCTTTACCCTCGCCATGGCGACCCGAATATGAAATTAAGCCAGAATCGAATTAATACAACTTTTGTTTAAGACGGTACTCGCGTACCACCGTCTACACTCAGTCTCTCTCTCTCTCTTTCTCTCTCTCTCTCTCTCTCTCTCTCTCTTACTCTCGCTCGCCATTGCACCCATCCTCCACTCTACCATTTTGCCCCGCGACTCTCTTCATCCCCGGCAGATCCTACATAATGAAGCGGCAGCGAACTGTGTAATTACAGGCAAGCCACGAAGGCGGCCCTGGTGATTCAGAGCAACTATCGAAATTATCGCGCCCGTCCAGGATCGACGGCCAGTACGAGGCAGCAGGCGGTCCATCAGCAGGCGGCGCATCAGGCAGCCAGAAAGATCCAGCAATTTATGCGCCAGTCCAAGATCAAGTCAGTAAAATCACACCCTTATCACTGCACTTCCTGTTGCAACGATGTGCACGCACAGTTATTAGTTACGTAGAATACTCGTTTAGCACACGAAAGGCTTACCGTAAGAACAGACATGTTAAGTTCTAAAGTCCCCCTCTTCTCTGTGTGTACTAATGCAGCTTGTCGTGGGACGATTCACGACCGGTAAGTAAACGTATTACATGTAGGCCGCCCATTACATTACGTCGAGCCGCACAGCTCACTAACCGTTTTGCCGTTGTCTTCTATCTGTATCTGTCGAGCCTCGTGTCACTGTTGTACCTACTTTAAGTTTGCGAGACCTCCTAGAGAACCTGAGTAAACGAATCTCTATCTTCCTTCGTTCGTTTCGATGTTACTTATCAAGTATAATCTGTGTCACGGAATGCAACGATGCTTTCGTGTCTTTCTCGTCTATTAGTACAATATCCGAAGTATCTTGTAACCTGTGTATTTGTATACGATGTGTAATTGTTCGTCTGACAGTTATCCACACACCGCAAGCCAAAGGATTTTTTCAAATTTCACTTTGTCGAGTACCACGTTGACGGTAGAAATAATAATACCGGAAGTTTTGCATGCACGCTTAGAGTAACTAAAGCTCCAAAGACCTTGAAGAATGTTCTATCGCGTGATTTCATCGATACTCCTCGAAGACAAAGTGCGAATTGAAAGAACGAAATTTTGACCCGTTTGCCTCAACGCGTGCGTGTCTGTCTATCCGAATTGCTTGCTCGATGTCACGCAGTCATTATTACGCTTATCCCCCAATCGCCAAGTGAATAATTGCACATGATACGAAATTTCTTGAAAGCAGGCTGCAGAACGCCAGGGTCGCCGCAAGCGGGAGCGCGAGGCCGCAAGCGGACACTTCACGAGTGGTTGCTGCCCACCAAAGCTCGCTCTCATCTAGCCCAGGGGCCAGTCCAGTAGTCGCCAAGCCAGAAGTCACCTAGCCACCGGTTGCAAACCAGGCGGCGTGCAGAGGAATGGCGGCGACGGTCAAGTGGCGAAGTGAATCGATCGTCGGCACGCGACGTTCGTGTCGGTCCTGACGTCCTAGGCGTTTCGAGGAAGTGAAAGGAAATCCTTGAGGTTCTCGCATGGAGGATCGCACTCGCGAACGCGAGAACGGGCCTTGAGCTTTTGCTCGGGCACCCGCAAAACCAAGAGGATGGTACCACCTGTCCTCACACGCGATATCTCGAAAAATGACGTTGGTCGCGCCAGATCACGAGGACAGGTTTTTGGGGCTTGATCAGCCTCGAGGCAGGAAGGAAGGCGCAGCTGTTTTCTTCGCGACCATCTCGCTCCCGTGAAAGATTCTTGGTCCGTCTGCAACCTCATCCCGTTACGCGCCGTTGCACGTCGCTTCTTCTCGTTGCTCGGGCCTCCGTGGCCCGCGCCTCTAGTACCTCTTGATCCTTAGTTGAGATGTTAGCGCGTGGCACGCCGTGGTCTTCGTCCTTCTTCCAGTGAAGAGCCAGCGGTCGCGATTGGAGCCTAGAAAATTGCTTCTCCGTGACGCGCGAGGGCTTGCATTTCTAGGAATCGGTGGAGCACGACGCAAAGTCGTGAGTTATTTTTTGAAGCGCAGGACTCCTGGTCGTCGAGAAGTAGACGACGGGGCATCGTATTTTATAGAGTACCAGGTACCCTTTTGCTTAATTATAGAAAGTATTACTATGCTACGTTATATGCGCGATTATCTGTGTTATTTAGGCGAGTTGGTAAGGAGAATTCGTTGCTTCACTTGGCCGCGTTCTTCTCGCTCGGCTGTGAGTCGGCGAAGAATCTCTTCTTCTTAACCCTTGAACGCCATTACATTTGTTTCTATTGTATCATTGTGTTGGCTCTGGATCTCAGGAGCGAAATATGCTACGTTACTCGGGGGCTTGTTGCAAGAGTATTACGCTGTTATAGTTGTTATTGAGATTCGGTTATAAAGTATTATTGCGGTTGCGGTTCTAAGATGCAGGATTAAAATGTATCGATGAGAGGTAGGAGCGGAACTGGTCCCAAATATTGTCGCAGATACCAACGACAGAGTTCTCTCGTCTTTTGTCAGGAGAAAAAGAGTGCTCGACTGATCTTTATTAAACGGTTCCATACGCTCCTACGCAATTTGGTGCTGCTGTTGCGACTCGAGCATTTTCAGTACAAATGAAAGAAAGGTCGGACTATGTGTAAGAGAAGTGGAGGCAAAGTCGAGAATTAATGAAGATTGGTGCTATCGCCTGCTCGCTACTTTTAATTGTATTGATTGTTGTCCGTAGACGGAAGGGCTAAGCTGCAACGAGACGACGACACGCAACGCCGTGCGAATTTTGCTGCAGAGAGCGGTGAGGTATTCTTAGGGCGGAACAGTATAAAGAGAAATGTTTTCGTTGTACATAAAAGAGAGAGAGAGAGAGAGAAAGAGAGAGCGAAGAGAAGATCGGATCGTTGTCGAACAGCGAGACAATGACGATGATATTATTTTACGAGGTACCTGGTACCGTGGATTTTACAACAGGATAGAACGCCGAGAGAAGTTTAGAGAGAACGAAAAAAAATAAAAGAAAGAAGAGGAGATTTTGAAATAGGCGAGATGAGTTGAGGCAATTTTCAAAGAGAGCTCATTATCGAGACTACTTCATCCGCGAGGCTGTGCATAAGAGTCACAGTATAATCAACTTTCGTAGCGTTACATTTAAGGATTTAACCTAGTCGATTACATTGTTAAAGGGAAAAAAGAAAAAAAACAGCTAACTAAACTTACCTTACCGATATTTCTCCCCCCGTAAAGAGTAGGGAATTTTTTAAAAGATTCTTTTTTCGATCGTAGTTTTAATAAATGGGAGAGACTAAAGAGGCGTTAGGACGAGGCGGAGGATAAAGTGTAACATGGGGACGCGCGGCTTACCGCGCGCACGCGCGCTTTCCACGGTTCAAAGTTGATTAAGAGGACAAAAGTCTATTGTGATAAATTTATGGTGATCCAAGAAAGTATTTCCGGAGAACAAACAAAAAAAAGATTAGAAAAATAAAAGCGAGGTAGTAGGAGGATTGGAGAGGATTAACTGAAGACCGTACACACGTCTCGACGTCCGGCTGGGGACGCGGCGAGACGGAGACAGATGGACAGACAGACAGACCTTTTATCACCCATCGAAATGCCGATGATCCTGTCGCGAGATATTCTAGTCGTGAGGAACGAGAGAGAACACCTGCCGATACCCGGAGCGATTAATCGCCGTTTTCGACTTTTTCCTCCCTCACCTTACACCCCAATATCGATCCCCGGGTATTGGACACGGTCGAGGCGAAATTACTTAGGCGCTGCTGAAAAAAAAGAGAAAAAAATATAAGAAGGGAAAGGTGTCCACTCGTATAGGGCGCAATTGCGAGATGGACGTGCAGGAGTGAAACTACAATGTAATTGTACACACGAGTCAATTCCAACGAGCATTTTCATGCCACTAAGCTTAAAGAATTATTAGTTAGTAAAAGTCAGGCGAATTATTGAGAATGGAATGGCGAGACAGGGAGACAGAGAGAGAGGGGGGGAGGAGAGGGGTGAGAAGTAGGATGAAAGGGAAAGAGATGGTGGGTACGAGAGCGAGAAGTAGGAGGAAAGTAACGAAGAGAGAGAGAGAGAGAGAGAGGGGAGTAACATTCTCATACAGTCTTTTAATCATTGTTAGTTGATTATTAGTCACGATCCTGTCGATACTTAAAATGAGACGTGGAAATAATTATTATTGTATACACAAGACTATTATTATATTCATATTTTTGCTTATTATATATTTAAGAATCTATTAAGCGAGGACTAGCGATTATATTATATAGTGGGCGCGAGATTCGAACGGCGGAAGGACGTTTTCTCTTTAGAGAGTCTTTTAAAAGGATGATTAAGACGAGAAAGAATCATGGTCGATTTTACATATAAAGCGACTCGTCCTGGCGCGTGGTAATCAAGTTTTCAAATTTTATTCTTAAGCGCGGACTTTATTACCGCGCGATAATCGATATTCGTGCGGGGATGGATTATTAATGAGATATATTTAATCGGCGAGTATCCTCGCGTTATTCAGCGGCCCCGCGCCGACTGACGGTGAAAAGTACTAAATAGGCGGCATCGTCACCTTCTCGGGATAAGGATACTATTATTGCGCGCAGTATTTTTTACCCGTAAGCGGAAGCCCCGGTGCGATAGAGAGAAGAAAAGTAAGAAGCTGCGATTCGAGAAAAAAAAAAAAAAACAAACAAAATGAGAAAAATATCGATATGGACCGAGGCGCTTGTATATAAAATTTTTTTAACTTTTTTTTCTCTTTTTTTTCTATTTACCATCCTGTGCAATCAAACAGTTATAACTATACGTACACCGAGGCAAGCCAGGTGACGATAATCGGCGGAAAGCGAAAAAAGAAAAGAATAAAGGTGAAACAACCGGAGACACATACAAAACGGAAAACCATAGAAGCAAATGTGCATTAGGATAGACGAGGCAAGAGAGAGAACACCGGGATATAATATTAATTTTAAACAAAAGACATTGCTAGGGTAGGCGCTTCGGGGAAAATAACATAAAGTTTAAAGAGTCACTTAATACAAATTATTCTTCAAAATATAAAGAAGTTTAACGAATGGACAAATTTTTGAATCTACGTAAAGAAAAAAAAATAATAAAAGCCAAGAGTCAAATGAAGACTAGATGATAGGAGCCGCATGGCCTAACTGCTGCCACTTTAATTAAACTAAATAAATAATTATAACTTTATTACTACTCGATTAAACTCAAATACAGACGAGATTTAAAGGAAAAAAAAAAAAAATATGTCATGCCACTTTTGAAACTAACTTTCTAGAACACAGAGAACGCATCAGTAGATTACATAGAGACACTATTAAAGAGGAAGCAAGGGGGAGTAACGGGAGTGGAAAAAAAAACGAAGAAGGTTTCAAGAAAATACCAAAAAAAAGAAAACCACAGATAACTTCTCTTCGAATTGGGAACGATTGATTCGCGCTATAGATTCGAGTATTTCCAATTGTCCAGTCTCCAGAATCGCACGAGATACACACGCATGTACGCGGGGTGTTTCATAGATATCACGGCGCGCACGCTTCACCGACCACATCCGAGAGCGGTCGATCGAAATTATTTTTACACACCTAATAAACGTGGGAGGGATAGCGAGGAGTGTGAGGGGGCGGTAATAATAATTCGCGCTAATTGAGCGCGCCTATCTCAAGATCGGATTCTCTCTTCCGATTCAATATTTTTCCGCGCTTTTCTTTCTTCCTTTCTTCTCTCGCTTTCGTTTCTAGCGCGTAAATGAAGAAGAAGAAGAAGAAAAAGAGAAAAGAATGTCGATCCGTCGCGTAAGAAGGGTGGGAAGGGCTGCGCGCCGCGACCAGTGAGGATGAAACGCCCTGTATAATTGTATGTATCGCGATGTCGAAAGGGTCGAAACGATCGGTTCGATGCCTAGCCCATTTTTCTATACACATACACTGTTCCTTGATTAAGACGGTCACTTCGTACCTGCTTGCTGCCTGCCTGGTTCGTATATATTTCTAGTCGTATCGGGGCCGCGAGGCCCCGTTATTCCATTCGATATAACGTCCAAGCATGTTGCGTACTTTCGTTGTGATAAATGAGTAAATCCGGTAGTGTGGGTTGGGGGTGAGGATAGATGTGGGATTTCGGACGGAAAGATTAGGGTGAGAAGAGTAACGCGATGGTCGAAGATCGTGAATGACGAGAGAAGAAAAAGAGAGAGAGAGAGGGGGGGGGGGTAGGAGTGATAGGAGCAGACAGGAGAATGTAGGAAAGGTAAGGATGTGAGCGAAGCCGAGAAAACACAAAGATGACGAAGCAGAGAGGAAAGAGGGGAGGAAAAAAAACGCGTAAACGCTGATTTTACTAAATATACGTATTATAATTTTATTCGCATTCCGTAGACGACTGTAAAGCGCGATTTATCCCGGAACGTTGATGGTTTCGACAGCTGTTTCGACATCTCTCTAGTCGACGTACGCGCTGCGTTTCAAAATTCCACAAGGTCAGTTCCAAATTTTCTTCCTCGGTCCACCGTGTTCCCGCTTATCCTTTCTTGCTCTCTCCGTTCTTCGCGCGACGCTCCTTTTCCCGATCCTGCGTCAGTCTCTCGGGAGAGGACGGTCCATAAGAGGGAGACGAAAGGGAAGAGGGACAAATGGAGGAACGAGGAGCCGAGGAATCGTGCGACTAAGTTCGGGAGCCCTTCGCGATCGCACGATCCCGAAACGTGGAGGGAGCCCGCGTCCACTGGAGAATTTTGAAACGCGCGCGACGCGTTTACACACTCGTAGCGTAACGTGCTACTTTTAGTGGGAACGAATACTGGTAAAGGCTCCATCTCTTGTAATATTTTTATTATCGCAAACGTAATATTAAATTATTAAATTGTATTAAAATAAAGGATTACGCCACTGTTTATTATTTATTGACTAACGTTCAAGTAATATTGTAAATAAATAACGAAAATATTTTATCTATATTTCCAATCCGGGGTAGCCGGGCGGGGGGTGGCGAATTTATCCTTTTTGTCCGCCCCCCTTATAGGGCGATCGCCCGCCCGCCCCTCTATTGTTACACGATTTCATCATTACATTTAATAAATTATATATTTATTGACTCACTCACATTTTGACTCTCCCCCGTTTATTTGTGTCACAGGCGGTCAGCGGTGAAAGGTCGGTGGTTGTGGGGACGACGTGACGACGTGTGAGGAGAGGATGACAGAGAAAAAGAGTGAGAGGGAGAGAATGAGAATCGCCCGATGGATGAGATTGTCCGATAAAGACACGCAAGTCGAATTATTTATTCGCAACAATTTATTCAAAGCATACAAACGGTACATAGTGTGCTTGACGTGTTCGTCGTTTCGTTTATCCTCAGTGGCTTTTTTTTATTTTTTTTCATTTTTTATTTTACTACACATTTGGTTAGATCGCTCCGATATTCGTGCGCGTACGAGCAAAGAAAATAGAAAATGAATGAGAGAGAGAGAGAGAGAGGCAGGTTGAGAAAGGCGGGTTGTGGAAGACGATGAGAATTTCGCGAGGAGTAAAAATTGCGCGTTTCCTTACGCGTTTGCCGTCTCGGTGGGCATATGTTTATTTATTGCATTGTTTGTTACTTCGAAGCAAGCGCGTGACTTACGTAGTCCCTTTTGCGATCGGGAGTGTTCCATTTTTATTAAGCATAGATTTTAAAACGTTCTTCATCGAACGACATAGTCTTTTTTTGTACTTTTTTTTGTTATATATAGTTTTGTTGAAACGCTCATTTAAATGAGCAAAAAGGTGAAGCCCCGACCTTTCGACTATAATTCTTTGACCTTTCGATTAGTGCAACTCCCATTCCCCTAATCCGAGGCCCCTTAGGAGACAAGAAAGTGAGAGAAGCCCCTTCGGAGTTCTTCCCCACATTCGTTCTCTCGCCTCGCAGAGAAGGTCAAGGGCTCACGAGCCATAGAACTCGAGCAGCAGGGACTCTCGATCGCAAAGGGTCGAAATCTTGCGTCACGTCGAGCGCGTGTAATATCGAAAAATTAATCGGTGAACGACGTTAGCGAGAAAGAAAGCATCTACCATTGTTATTCGCAATAAGAAGCCCCGACGAATTAGTTTCAATAATAATTACGATCTATCTCCCGCGATAATTTGCGATCGACAGTACGATTTATTTCGGTTAATTGGGTTAATAATTGATTTCCTGTCGGCTAGTCTCGACTCGTTAATAGAAAAGAAAGAGAATAGAGAGAGAAACAGTTAAATTTGCAGATTCGAGTAAAAAGTCACTAACACCTAGAGTATCTCGCTGTTACGTTAATCGTTTACCCTAGAGATAATCGAATAGAAAATAGACAACAACCGATGGTCACGAATAGGCGTGCCTTCCCCTACTCTCGGGCTCCTTCCAAGTAGGGAAAGGGCTTCGACGAGAGTCTAAGGAAATTCTAGCTTCTGTCACAGTTCGATTCGACCTTCTCGACGTTACTGCCGACTCCTTTCGCGCGCGTGCGGCCTGTGCCATCAATCTAAAGTGCAGTGCGTTCAGGTACCGTTACAAAGAGCACAGGTAGGTACTTGGTCTGAGGCTACCCCACTTTACACTGATTTCCTTCCCCATTCTTTACCTCGCAAAGTTTCCGGACGTCGTCAGGGAAGATATCCGAAAAGCGAATCATCCAAAAATTTACGCGGGAATCCCTCGAACCCATGGACGGCGAATATTCACGAGAAAATTCCTTCGTGAAAGCTCGCGACGGTCTCGAAATTCTTTTTTTTTTGCCTCTGTGCCCTTTAGAAGACCTGCACGCGATGATTCTCGCGATCGCATACGACGACGTTTCCGGTTGAGGTGACTGCGACGCCCTCGAGGCCCTTGAACTCGCCGTCTCCGCTGCCCCAAGTGCCGAATGACTTTACGAAGGCACCCTCGGGGCTGAAGATCTGTATCCGATTGTTTCCGGAATCGGCGACGACGATGTAACCTTGGTCGTCCACTGCCACGCCACGAGGAAATTTGAATTGGCCTTCGTCCGAGCCCTCGGAGCCAAAGGACGACAAAACGCGACCGTTCACGTCGAATATCTGAATCCGATGATTGTTTCCGTCGCTGACGATCACGCGATTGGTGTTGCTCACCGCGATGTAATGGGGATGCTCCAATTGGCCGCGACCGTTGCCACAAGATCCGAACTTGCCCACGAAAGTTCCGTCCGATTGAAAGACCTGAAAGAATTATCCGATAATCGTGTTTAAATTCGCGCTCTAAAAGCATCACGGTACCGGTAGAGTTCAAAGTTACTCGAACCGTTTATTTTGAAAGTGGTAAAAGTCCATTTTTTAAACAAAAATTAAAAACTGAAATAGTTATAAATATAAAGTTTACACAAAATTAATCGCAAATTACGCGATATCCATTTCTTTTAAAAAATGGACTTACACCTTTTCAAAGTAAACGGTCCATTTCTTTCTTTCACATTTACCTGCACACGATGGTTCTCCTTGTCGCATACGTAAATAAATCCAAGGGCATCGGTGGTAATTCCCCAGGGATAATTGAACCGCCCGTCGGCGGTGCCTTGAGAACCAAAGGCCCTCAGAAAGCGTCCAGAAGGATCGAGCACCTGAATCCTGTGATTGTATCGATCCGCGATGATGTACTGCCCGATTCTGTTCACAGCAACACCGGCGAGGCAATCGAATTCACCCTCGCCACTGCCGTAAGTTCCGAACTCCTTCACGAAATTCCCGTTACAGTCGAATACCTGGATGGAGCGTCAAGAAGGGTGAATTTTCGAAATTCGATTCGTCCCAGGATACGATTAATCCTCTCTTAATCCTTCCAACTCAACTCCACAATATGTTAGATATTCATTAGACTGGGGTTAGTTTCACGTTAATCAGATCGCAGAAACCCTTCTCGGTGACGAAGAAAAAAGAAGAAGTTATTAATCCTATTGTAAATTTTCTAACTCAAATCCAACAAAACTAATCAATCCTTCTTTTAGTCCTTTCTAACTCAGTCTCACAAAACCATTAGCAGTGAAATCCGACTGGGTCTTTAATCACGCCTGAATTAAGACTTGGGTGAGTTGTGGGGGTGAGATCTGGGGGGTTGGGTCGCATCATTCCTCCAAAGTGTTCATAAAAAATAGAAAAGGTATTAATGGCTGTCTCTGTCTTATTAATCTGCTCTAAATCCTCGCTCAATTCAACTCCAGAAAACTTATCGATAGCTCACTGTTTCTCTACCTAGATCTATTCACGAAGAAGTTTAACAAGTAGTTAGGATCTCCCTCTGCCGTGGTATAATAAAGGGATTAATTACTTGAACACGATGGTTGGAGCTGTCGGCCACGACGATGCAATTGTCAGGGCCGACCGCGAGGCCTCTCGGCCATGTAAAGCATCCGGTTTCGCTCCCCCGCATCCCGAACTTAAACAGCTGCCGCCGCTTCAACAGGTAGTGACTCCTACGACCATTGCTGGTGAAGTGATTTTCAATCGTATTAAACTTAAGCGATGTCTTATCATTTCTAACGAATCTTCCAGAGTACTCACCTAGTGGAGGAACCTGCTGCCGCGGGTATAACGGGAGCTGCTGTAGGGGACGTGGGGGAGCCTGCCGGGTTTTTTTGGTCGTCGTCAGAAGATTCGAAGGAGGTTTGGCCGGTGTGCCTTAGAGGTAAACCCAGCGACAGCCTCCTGGAGGCCGCGCTGGCGCTGCAACCGACAATTCAGATAATTACGTTAACATCGTTTCTTCTTCTCGTCATCGCATCGAATCAATTCCTCATCAAGGGCCTCACCTCGTCGATGGAATCGTCGAGGACGGTGGCTCCTTGTCCTTGGTGGTTCGATTCCCGTATTTGTTCTTCAGGTACCTCGCCCACGAGCTCAAGGCCGCTCCGTCCTTCTCCGCACCTGATCGGTCACGCTCCGGACTCGGTTCTCGCGACTTCAAGGCGTGAGTGCTGCGGCTCCTGGCCAGTTCCGAGCCCGATCCGTACTTGGCTGCTAAGTATGCGTTCGGTGATTGGGTGGTCGGGGACGGTGGCTCCTCTTCCAGGTCAAGGTCATCACCGCCGAAATTATGGGAGCTCCGAGAGCGAGCCAAACGCTGCCTCCTCTCCTTCAGGGCGGCGTAGCGTGACCTTGGAGAAAGGGGTGACTCCACTTCCGGTTCTGCAGTTTCCCTCTCACGCTCCCTCTCGCGCTCACGCTCGCGCTCACGCTCACGCTCACGCTCACGTTCACGTTCACGTTCACGTTCACGCTCGCGCTCGCGCTCTCGTTCACGTTCCCGGGTCGCAGTCATTGCTGCCTGGCTCCTGCTCTTGTTTAGGAATCTGAAACATCGTGGACGCCATTGTCCCATTTAATTGCTTCTGAATACGTCGCAGGAGTCAAACAAGCCTCCGGAGAATGAGTGCGAATAACAGACTTAGTCTTCTTTTCTTTTTTATTTGCTAAGAGTTATGCCGTGAGGATGATGATGATTTGTGCGATGCCGATGTATTTGCTAAACTTTCTAGTCACTTTTCAACGCGCAAAAGCCTTGTTACGTGCACTGGGTTATTTCTATTTCCAATTCTTCTTTAAGCGTCCATGGAAGATATTTCGCAATGCATTGTAGCAAGGTCAAGTTCTGCAAGCCCTACCCGTCATCTGGCGCGAGACGATTGTTCAATGTCGACACCTTTTCCCCCCCTGACGAAGCATTTCAGCAATTCGTAAACAAGACAAGGTATGCACGAGCGATGCGACGTTTAAATAACAATGCGGCAGCTGCGACCGGCTGTCGCCTCCGTTGAAAACCGCAAGCCAATCTTGCGATTTATTTCGTCCAATTTGACCGACCCCCAGCTGCGGGTAAAAAGGAACGGGCCAATCGAAACATGGGTGAATCATGTGGGTGGAACATTGGCAGCGTGACGATGGATAAGCGATTCTCTTGAGATTTCCCAATTTGCGCGCTCGGTGTGTTTAGCTCTTGACTCTCGAGAATTAGTTTTAGACTTTACGTAATTTGTTCGCCGGTGCTCGGTGCATCGACAGCTCGTTCGTGAGATCGGATGCGAGTCTAATATCGTGCAGTGAAATTTCTGACAAAAGTTTCTAACGTCGTACGCATGGCGTGCGCGGGATCAAAAGCACGCGCGCGCGCTGGAAACGGGCAAGTAGTAGCGACCTATTTGAGCTACTCTCGTCGATTCTCGGTAGACGAAAATATCTGTGCACGAACAGTTCGTAAGTTTCAATGTTCTAAAGTTGCAGCCCCTTGCAACGTTGGTCCACGTTCATTGGTGCGTCGTCGTTGCGCTTTTGTTCGCGAGTGTACGTGTTGCCGTTGGCTGTGCAAAAAGAGTGGTTTAAAATATGCGTCAACGCGTTGCAACTCGATTTCACCCTCGGCTCGAAAAGAAGTTTTCTTATTTAAATTTAGCTCGAGTGCAACGAAATTGAGAGGAGCGTGTATCTCGCCTCGTGTGCGTGCATCCTCGTCACGAGTGTTTTGCGTCTGCGGTGATCGGCCAAAGTTTCCAAAAACCATCAGGCCCATCCCCGTTGTTGGTCGGTGCGATAAATAAATAATGCATTCCATCTCCTCTCAATAGAGCTTTCCGAGAACGAGACTCTTTACCAGCGGGGAGGATTACGCGAGGGGTTGTGAACGAATAAGGGGGGAGGGAGTAACGAGAAGTGATACACGAGTGAGATAACAAAATAACAATTCGTGGAAGACAATGACGGGGAGAAGGAAACGAATGAGCTGTCTTTAAAGAGAGAGTGTAACGGAAAGACACGTAGAACAAAAACAAAAACGAGAGAGAAAGAGAGAGAGAGAGGGGGGGGGGTGGATTCTTACACAGAGAAAGAAATAATAATTTCTCGCCCATTTGTTATTGCCAATTCGTGTAACGTAGGAGCGGTTTGTTGAGACGGGGAAATAAATAATACGAGTTATCACAAAGAAATGCAGTTTATTTAGCACACCAACAAACTGACGCAAGGCGATGATGAAATAACCACTAAGGAAGTGAAAAGTACAAAAACTTATGATAGAGAGAATCGTGTCCATTCTGCCCCCCGCGAAATGTGCGCGTGTGCGTTTGTGTTGGTGTTATGTGTAGCTGGGTGCCTGTGTGTGTGCGTGTGAGTTGCGCGTAGGGCAGCATGTCACGTAGGACGGACGACTAGCCGCGCTATCAACGATAGTTTAATCGCGTTTATCTTGATCTCTTTTTAATTTTTTAATTTTTTCCTTATTTTCTGTTTCGATCGGAGAAAGGGGTTGTCTCGGTGGACGGTGATAAGGGGTGATTGGCGGACGTTAAAAAGTAGCAGGAGGAATTTCTAAAAGCCTCGCGAGCGGAAAAGCTTTGTGCGTCTAGCATTTCGAAAACTAGAGAGAGACGCGAACTCCTTATTTTCTTCGCCCTGCCTCTCTTTCTCCGCGATTGTGTGTATATATGTGTGTAAATATATTTATATATATATTTATGTCTCTCTGTGTAAATATGTGTATATATACGTACAAAAAAAGAGTTGCCTATGAAGCCTAAATACTTGAGCAACGCGGGGGTGTAATACGTAATCGAGAGTGTTTAGGAACAATCGCACTTCAACTCGTACGTACGATTATCACAATTGTTTGAGAAATGCACCTTTCGTAATTCGTCGTCTGATCTCGGTCACGTCATTATTTGTCGTCGATTTGTCCGCGAGGGTTTCAGTAGGCGTTTGAAAAGTCTCTGAAGGTTACGACGAACCCCGAGGAGCTGGTTGCGAACGTTTCTAAATTATCAAATCTTCAAAATTCTCCAATATCGATTCCAATCCGATTCTCGACATCGTCATGCGCTTTTACAAAAATTCCGTCGAGTAATTTAGCAGTGTCTACATATATACAATAACACGTTCTCGTGGTCACAATGAATCCCCCGGTGGTCCGAAGGAGCACGATGCAACCTTCAGGATTTTCCGAATTGTTTTTTTGCGGGACCATCCGTCGCGATATTCACCTCGCCCAAAATTTTCGGGAAACCTCGTTGGACCTTGGGCCCATCTATGCCCTCCCCAAAAATCCCAGAGCTCGCGCGGACGTGGAGCGTGAAGGAGGGGTGACGTGTGAGTGAAACAGACATTATGCAGTACAGAGAAAGAGAGAGAAAGTTGGAGGGTCACAGGAACAGATTGATTAGAACGCTGTAACACAGTATGGAAACACAGAATACGGTGGTTACCATTTGCATCGCTACACCGGCCGAGGACGGGTCCTCGGTGTCTTTGGATTGGGTGTTGTTGGTGGTGGTGTTGGTAGTGGTGGCATTCGCGATTACGGCACCGTTCTCAATACCAGTTCTCTTTAAAAGATCACTCGCGTGGGAACGTAACGCGCCGCTACTCCTCGTGCCTTGATGCGACAAAGCTTTTCTCTCATTGACTCTCGTATTGGCCACGTGATTGTTGAGTATCACCCACCCGTTCTCGTCGACGCTCCAGAGACCATCGTTGACGGGGGACGACGACGAGGAGGACTTGCCGACGTTGTCCGCGGTGTCTTGGAGTAACGTAGGACTCCTCGTAGTTCCTTTATCATCCTCGTTACACGATGAGTCGTCCAGGTGTTTGGTGTTGCTAGTGGGCGAGGACGAGAGAATTGGCGAGCGCAAGCCACCCGATTCGGTCTCGGACTCGTCCGACACCAGCCAACCGTCCTTACCCAGGCTACTTTGCCTGTAGACCCTGCTGCGCTGTTGATTCTCAGGATTTCTCGAAACACTTTGTCTCACGTCCTCGACGATGCACTCGAAGGTCTTCTCAAGAGAGGAACTTCTTCCTCTTGCGTTGCCGATTCTCTCCCGATCGCTGCTGCTCTCGCGCTCGCTCGACGGTGATTTTGCTTTAGGTTCTCTCCTCTGTTGCTCATTAGTATCCTCGAGAGTTGGACTGGAATTGGTTTGATCCAACAGTAGGTCCTGATCGGTCACCATCCAACCGTTCTCGTCGAACAGCTCCTCGATGCTCTTCTCGCTGACCATGGACGATCTACTCCAGCGTTTCGCGCTGTCGTTGTATCGTTCCTTGCTCGTGGTGTTATCCTCGAAACGTATGTTCAGTTGTCCGGTAAGAACCGCGCCCTCGTCCTCGTGTTCCTCTTCGTCCATCTTCGCGGGACTCTCCTCGTCAGTATCGCTAGCCTCCTCGCTCGATTTCTCAGCCTTATCTTCTCTATCAGCCTTATCAGTCGAATTAGCCACGTTTGCATTCGCCAACGTCTCCTTCTCGTCGTGATCATCTTCTTCGTCGTCATCCTCCTCCTCCTCTTCCTCCTCCTCTTCGTCCTCAGTCTCGTTCTCGGAATTATCATCGTTACTCTCATCGACATCCTTCGAATTCTCCTCGACCATCGATTCGATTCTCTCTCCAACATTTTCTCTCTCCTTCCTCGACAAATCCACCTCCACCTTCTCCTCCTCGCTCCACGATAATTTCCTCTCGACGACGGTCTCATCGTGAATCCTCTCGTAGCCATTTCCCAAGTGCTCCTCGACCACGGCCTCGTTCTCCACACTCTTCCTACTCCTAACGTCTATCACGATAGTACGATCGTCCTCGTGACCCTTAAGGCTATTGGTCGAATCCTCGTCATGGCTCTCGGATCTCTCCTCGTCATCATTGTCCTCGTCGTCTTCGTCCTCGTCGCTAATCTTCCCGTTCTCTTTCCTACCAACGGAGGAGCTGGAGGAGGAGGTGGAAGGAGTGGAAGACGAGGAGGTGGCGGAAGTCTTGGTGGTGGTGGTGGTGGTACCGTCGCTGTCCGCGCTACCGTCCTTGATCGACCTTCTATCCGACCCCGACCACGCGCCCTCTCTCTCTAAATCTAAGCTCGCGTTATCATCTCCGTTATCATCGGCGCTTCTATTAAGATCCAGATCGAGCGCGCGCAAGTTCGGCGATTCGTCAGTAAACGTCCTAGAACGATCATGAGCGGGAGGATTACTGGATTGCGAGCAGGCCTCGTGACTTTGATCGTGATCTACGTGTGCTACGAACCTGCTGGTGTAGCCGCCCGGCGTCGTTGACGTCGCGGTGCCGCCACCGCCGCCGCTCGTTCCTGTCGTCGTCGTCGTAGTCGTCGTCGGGCTCGTCACGGATTGCGCGGGACTTCCCCTCGGGGTAGCATACCTGACAATTAGAGACACTGGCAGTCGATCGATTCTCCATCTTTTCTTCCTTCTCGTTATCTCTCATCCGATTTGCCTTTTTCTCCTCTTTCTCTCCTTCACTCTCTCTCTCTTTCTCTCTTTCAATCGGGATTCTCTAGAGTTTCTAGGGTCTTCTAGGTACCACGGGGATCATCGCGTTTCTGATTCTAGCGTTAATCTAGGTTAAAGGCTAAAGCTCGAAAGGGTGGCTAAAGCGGAGGCTGTGCAAGAGTTTACGGGAGGTTCTGTGTGCCGAATTGTTCGAGAGTGTCGCGCTGAAAGTGGTATTCGAGGCACGAGAATCGTCGACTCTGTGGTGCTCGTTCCGTTAAAATAATGTTTCACTTCGGCAAGTATAGTGTAAGGCAGACGAAACTTTGTTTATTCTGACAACATGTACAGGTGGTGTCCCGTGTGAATGACAAATTGAACGCAGAAGCCTAAGAGAAATTCTAAACTAACCGATTCACGGGGATCACTAATCAGCATGCTGGTCAACTACAGGCCACAAACATAATACGTATATCTGGCATCCCTCTTAATCTCCCGTTAATGTTGCGGCATTCATTCTATCAACTCCCAAAATACCTCTCGTCAATTACTCCACAAACCTAGCAAAATGTAAATTCGTGAGAACACCATTATTCCCTTTCCGCAGCTTTCCTTCAAGCCCACCTAGCGAATCAGTCCCGCAATCGCGACTCTGATCAAGGTCATAGAATCAAGGTGAAGTATACTTGCCTGGTCGAGGGAGACTCCTCCTTGCTTCCGCGCCTGGCCTCAGCACTGCGGGCTAGCAATGGACCAATGTCCGTTCGCGCCATCGCAGATTCGCTTCTCTGACGTTCCTGAGGAGTGGGCGGAGTGGTTGGGGCAGCAGGTGCTGGTGGATGCGCATCAGTTTCCGATTCCTCCTCCGTCTCGGACTCGGTCTCCTCCGACGAGCTGCTAGTCTCCTCGTCTTCGTCCTCGTCCTCCTCCTTCTTCTTCGTGGCCGGCTCTTCGCGCGGTGTTTGCGTGGGAGGCGGTGGAGCCGCGCGATTACCTAAAAAAAAAAGAGTACGAGTATATCGAAGAAGTTCAAGAAATCAATCTGAAATTTACGCGTGAAATGATTTTTCTTTTTTATTATAGATTGTCTCCGAAATTCTCACCTGTGCCTAAAAAACGGCTCTGAAACGGTCTCGACGCAGGAGGGGTACTGGGCGTGGTCTTAGCCGCCGGGGAAGTGACATTGGGCCCGGTGGTGACCGTGGTGGTGGTGGTATTTGTTGGCGGTGCGCGGGATAAATATTTCTGTTTCATTTCTTCGGCCGTGAAGGGCGCACCGGTACTGCGAATTCCGGAGCCTCCCGAGCTCTCGGAGCCCGTGCTCGAATCGGACGATGCACTCCTGGTCGAAGGAGTGTGAGCTTCGGCTGCCGTTCGTCTGTTCCGGAAGGATATTCGCAAGAGGAAGAAGAACGTGAGCAGTGAGGTGATTGAACCACAGGTACGATTGTTTATCTGAGAAAAAATTTCGAAACACACTTGTACCTGCTGGCTGGCGTTCTTCTCACGGGTTCCTCGGGTTCGCGTTCAGGTGGAAGTTCCCTGGGTGATGGATGGGTGGGCGTGTGAGGGACTGACTGACGCTCCTCTACAGTCTCGGTCGAGGGAAGCACCGCGTTCTTGTTCTGCTTCTTGATCCTAGATATTTCGTCGTCTTCGCTGACCTGCCTCGCCACCGCGGTCGGTGCCTTTCTCACTTGGACCTGTGCGCGTAATCACCAGTATGATCATCTGTTTGTCCTTTACTATCTCGAATCGTCGCGTTGCAACATGCGCTTCTCGTTAATGGCGCAGGACCAGAGCCAGAACGATTCGCTGCAATATTACACACTTACAAGGAGTCAATAAATTCAATGAAAAACTATTCCGTGCGAATCGAACTGGCGCCCGAGTACCTCGACTAACCGCTCCTCACTCAGAGCGCTATGCTTCATCCCGCAAAAGCACTTCTGGCAAGCTGCTTATTTCGTCTGTAAACTCGTCATTCAATTATCGAATGCTCTCTAGCTCGGAGATCATCTCTACGCGGTGTGGATCTTCCTCCCGCTTGGCCAACGCGAAATGCCAGCCAAGAGCGAGTAGGCAGACTCCAGAGAATCTCTATCTCAAAAATTGAATGATGATTTACATGACCGATTAGGCCGTTATCACCTGCGGCTTGGGTGGTTGGGGCTGCGCCGGTTGTGCCGGCTCCTCCTTCTTTCTCTTTCCCGCTCTCTCGCACTCCTGGAGCTTCTTCATGACCCGCGGCGAATCCGTGAGCCGGAAGATCCCCGAGAGAGGACCGCGCGCCGCGTCCTCGGTGTCCAGGACGCGTTCCCTCATGGCCGAAGGCTCTTGAGGGGTGGACGTGAACCTGACGGTTGATCTAGAGTCACCGTCGGAATCGTCGCCGTCTCGATGGCGCATGAAACGACTCCTGTACCTCGACTTGTTCCGCGACACCTCGTATTCCGGAGCGTCGTACCTGAAGAAGCATGATTTCGTCGAAGAACAAGTCACCAGAATTCAATTAGCGTGAAAAATGAATCCGGTAAGCGAAGAAAACGTAGGAATCAAAGGTTCGGTGGATTAATCGGCCGGCCAGGATCTTTTTAGTAGAGTGTCGAGGACACACGTGTCGGACGTCGCAGAAACAATTCTCGAGGGTGTTCGTGTAATTGGCACTTAATTACTGAGAGTTGCGCAGTGCAAGCTCCAAGCGCGCAATTTCGACTCCTAGCATTCGCGTGGAAACCAATACACCTTTCGTCGGGAAAGGTGGATAAAACTGTCCGGGAGTAGGCGTCCGTTAATTCGCGACTCATTATGCGACCCGGCGATTTAATTTGTTCGACGAGATTCCGTGCACGAAGAGGCTCCACGATGAAAAGGAAGTGGAGGAGGAGGGCAGAAGGATGGAGGAATAGAAGAAGGATAGTGAAAGACCCACGTATTTATAACTTATGCCAGAATAGATATGTGGGACATTCTGGAACACGTATGCCCTCCCTCGAACGTCATTTGGCCATCTTCCAAGATAATCTGCGTCCACGGTCAAATACATTTTTATGAGCACCGCGGAGTCGATCGATCGGACTCTTCCGCGGACACTTTGCGCAAGAGAGTTCGATAGGAGTAGCCCTTGCATTATTCGCGATTAAGGAAACTGTGAGGCAATAATTACTCGTATTCGGGAGCGTAACGATTCCTCGACAATCGATCCTCCTCCTGCTGACGATATTGGGAGGCCAGACGATGGTCGCTCTTGCTCCTCATGAGGCCAGGCGAATTTCCTGGAACTGAGAGGCTCGAGGAACTTCCCAGCAATCCTCCGCTTCCTGATTCCGGCTTGATGTTCAGCTCGCCGTAGCCCGCCACGTGAAGAACGAGCTGATTCGGATCGTGGGCCATTACGAAGCGGACTCTGCGACTGTAATCTCCCGCCTCGTATTCGAAATTTCTGCAAGAAGTACAACACAGTTTAGCATAATTGTGAAATATCGTTTGGAACACCGAGCAACAAACCTGATGAACTCCACCGTGCGCAAGAACAATTCCTTGGTATCGAGTAGCTCGGAATCGTCCCATGGCACGTTCTCGTTTATGTGGGCCTCGGCGAGATCACAGTTACTTTGTATGTTGGCGATCTCAAGTTCCAGATTCTCTTTGAGTTGTATGAGGCCCCTGAGTTCCGAGCCGAGGTATCGATCTACCTCGTTGCGCAGATGTTCCGTGCGATCCTTCACGGCCTTGCTCAGCCTACGGTAGATCTCGTCGACCTCTTCGGATACCGAAGCACAATTTGTTTGAAGGCCAAGAGTATTCTTCTCGACCAATGCCAATGCGTCCTGCAACCTGTGCAGACCTCTGCGTACCTGAGGAAGCGTAAAAAATTCGTTGTAAGTTCTTCGCTGGATTAAATTTTTTAATTATTGTACAGTCTGGCAAATGTGTATATGCAAATGAGGCTTAAGGATAATCGAATGACTAAAAAGTGATCGAAGCCAATGCGATCGATTCGATACGAATGTCACGATGGCCGCATTACGTAAACCACAAATAAATAAAAATGACGAGTAACGTAAACATTCTTCGAAGTACAATCTTGGCTTAAATTTCCTCCATCCATTGCAAAATACAGACGACATGACCCGTTGAAGAAGTAAAACAAAGCACATGGCGTGAGTATCTCTGGTTTCGCTAGGTTAATTGCAAGGCACTCTTAATCATTTTTAATTGTGACTTCATTTTCGTCGTAGCTCCGAACTACCGAGCAAAGCAGCAAGTCATTTTATTGAAGATTGTCTAAGATTACACAATGAGTACCGTGCCATGCACGGCGCATCCGCCTTGACAGTTGACTCGAAGGTATTGTTTGGACATTAATTTTAGAAGCTTAACGTGTATCTCTGAAAATTGTTTCTCAGTTGAATGATATAGCTCAGCAGAGGGCAACCTATCTTGCAGAAAAGGATTACATTGCTCAGAGGGAAAAAATAGAATACGGTGAAAATGTGTTCGTGGGATGCAGCAAGGATCCCGATTATTTGTTCCAGGCAACGGATCCACTGGGTACATGGTGAATATTCTTTGAAAATTTGTATTCCGTGTAAATTTTCTCACTATAAATACACTTCACTCTAGGTACCAGAGAAATAAGTACTACGTCTATGGTGAGGCGGACCCGGCCAATTTAAAAGTCGTCCGTACTTTCACGCAGATAGTGTGGAAAGAAACTTTGGCCATGGGTGTTGGAGTAGCAACTGACTCGCATCAAAAGATTTACGTGGTCGTCGTCTACGAGCCTGCTGGTAACATCGCAGGTCAGTTTGCTGACAACGTGTTACCTGCATTACCAGAGGTGAGTGCTTCCTAATGATTGTACAAAAAACTGCCGCGAAAGCCGGCGAAATATATGCAATCAGTCACGAAAGTTTTCATACAACCTATAAAATTTGATAATAAAAAAGCATGTAATACTTAAGTCTGTATATTTCTTGCTTGTCAACTTTTGCAAGGTGTATGAAAATACCTGTGATTGACTATAAGTATCTTGTGTATAAGTAGGCTGTGAGGAATAGTTTGAAGGATCGAAAAAAGCTGTGGGGAAAAATCAAAGAGCTCGGAAGTAACCAGGAATATTTCTTCGGCCATTAGACATTCTAAACACCCTCATTGTCTTAATGGACTTCTTCGCGGCCCACAAGGCTCTATTTTCGTCTGTGAAACTTTTTGGACAAACCAACGAACTGCCGTTCGTACGATTCGCGCGGATGTTGCTTGTGCGATATAAGTCAGAAAAATAATCAGAGAATTATCTCGGCCGCGTACCAGGGCACTACTGTCGTTATTTGTTTACGAAACTCCGAGGATTTTCTATTTATAGGGAAACTAACGAAAGACGAGGTTGCATCGAAGATTATTCTACGCGCGCGAAATAGATGTGATTCACAGCGTTAGACGGCATCTTGTCTCGCTGACAGTTGAAAATATTTTCGCAACTACACGATTTGCTAACGTGCAGCTTCACTTCTAGTTCGGTCTCACTTTCGACCTTTTAATTTTTCTCGATTTTCCACGACACTTTTGTCCTACCTGCGAGTTGATGCGCGTGATCTCACGCCGTAGGATGTCCATGTGGGCGTCCTTGCACTCCGGGCAACATTTTTTCTCGCAGTGCACGCAGAGGGAGCAGTAGCTTTTTTCCGAGCACACGCCACATCGTTCCATGGTCTGCCCACTGGTCGGATCGGGCAGCTCTCCTGTGATTTCGATGTGCAACTCGAGGAATCTTTGGAGAGTGACGTTGGTGGGAAAGGCTTGCACCCCCTGAAAAAATTCGATCATTAGTCCAATCGTAATTTCTCGAAACAAAACAAAAAATGATTCCAAGCAATGTGAGGAAAAATCTTCGCATTCTCTCACCTGATAAGGTATACGATGTTCCGCCCGACATTCCGGACATTTGACTTGCCGACGTACGTAGTCGACCAGCCCGTCCATGCACGGCTCCATGCAGAAGCTGTGCTGGCATGGTAAAAGCTTAGGATTCCTGTACCGATCTAAGCATATGGCACAAGTCAGCAGTTGCTCGAACTGCTCCATGCCTGCGAACCGTAAAGAGAAAGTGACAGTGATGATTTCATAATTTTTTCTATAAATCTTTAAGACGCCCGAACTTCCACTAAAATAAATTCGTTTAAGTGACTATTCAGTAGCTCCGGAAGTACCACCTAGGCCAGTGCCTGCGATTTCAAATTTCCACCCCCGCGTTCACGTCAGTGACGGAACAACAGGCGGAAAGTTCGCGCGTGGGGAAAGTGACGTCGGCAATCGTATCACCACGTGATCGTGGGAGTTTCATGATTTGACGACATCGCACGTAACACTAGCAGACACTTCACAACAGATTCCAGTCAAAATATATTTCTAAATCTGTAACTATATCCTGCCTCTCTATATGCGGGGGCAAGTGACGTACGAATCCACGGGATTAAGAAGTCACGAACGATGCCAGCTCGTGAATCATTAGGACAAGCGGGGTGTCAGGTTAGAATAGAATGGAATATTAGACCCGCGGCGACGTTGAAACGTGTACTCTATCTCCTCGGTAAAAGATTTACGAGGAGTTTCTTCGTTCGAAAATTAATGGCCGAGAAAATAGTTTCCGTATGTCAGTGACATAAGGTCGAGACTGTTCGCATATGAGACAGATTTCTATTTTTCTGAACTTTTAGTAAACCAATCGGCATGGATGAATGATCGTAGCATCCCTCTGGTGCGCGTCCAGTAACATTTCCGACGACTTCTAGCTGCGAATTTTCTTCTCGTTCTTTCTCGTTCGATCATTAATTGACCTCCCGAATTAACGATCGGTCCTTCACCATGGCGCGAGACAATGCGCAGCCCGCACGCCAAGGTAGTAGTGTCAAGATCTTCATCGTCGAGTCATTGCACTTCTATTTTCGGTACCGCTGCATCACCGGCGTAAAGTTAGTAGTCGAGTGCGATGGGCGAATTCAGAGGGCGTCCCCTCGATCCCGAACGAACTAGGCTAAACCGGAAGAGGTCATCGATGATAGAAAGAAGAAACCGATCGCGGAAGGATCCCGATGACATGCAATGCGGAAACGCACTCGTGTAGGGACGGTTGGATAACGTCCGAGGCCAAAAGCCAGGTGGATGGAATTGGAGAACAGCGAGGAACTCGAGTGCCAAGTTACAGATAGGCTGATCTTATCAATGTGTGTCAAAGGTCGTCGCGTGGATAGACGGTATATCTACGTACACTGTGTACTGGCTGCTATTGAGTTAAACTGTGGAAAGTGAAGAAGCAGCGAAGAAAATTTCGCAATTTCAATTTTACAACGTCATCCATTCCAAATGTGCGCGAGAAGAAAATAGAGGAAGTGGCGCACGTGTGTCCGCACCGCGGTGACCCGAACAATGTTCCTCTCGTCCTTTCTTTCTTTCTCGGCGCGTGTCCTTCACCCTCTCCGCGCCCCTCGTCATCCACCAAGAGTGCAAAAACTTTCAAAACAAAGGATCCCCTTTCTCTCAACGAATTTCCGCGTAGTAGCGCGCTTCGCAGCATTCGCGATAATTTTAGATGCACCCGTTGCCACCCCCTCGAGCCATTCGAACCACCACCCTCCGTCGCGCGTGCAGACCTGCATTTGCAAAGAGTCTCGCATTTGTACAACAAATTATCGTATTTTATCGCGGCCTCGCGTCCTCGAGACGTAGAGAGGACGAGGAGGACGTAGGAACGCCGCGCGTCTTCTCGCGTTTGAACACTTTGGCAGCCGGTCGCGCCAATATTTTCATTTGCGTTTTGTGAATTTGCACGCGCGTGAATCGGGAGAGAGAGAGAGAGAGAGAGAGAGAGAGAAACGTTCCAGAAACTTCGTCTGTCTGTTTGTCTATCTGCTGTTTGCACGAATAAGCGCGCACGGAAGAAGGACGCGTGGTTCATTTTTGCCATCGAGCCAGAAAGCTCGCGACGTAACCGATGACTCTGCGATTCTCTTTGTCCGGATAGCACATATCGAGATATAATCGATTTCAGATTGCAAGACCGTGGATTCGTGGACTTTTTAGGCTCCACTCCAGTGAGTGTCTTCTGAATCGAAATTAAAATTTAAATTAAAATTGCAATGCATGCTCAAAAACATGCTCGGTTCCAACGTGTAAAATTTGCATGTTCCATTTGTTTGAAACAGTTGCAATTCAATATGTAATTTTAAGCAAAGTTCCTCCGCGCGCCAGCGAGCTCCAACTCTCGAATTCGCTTCCTGTTAATTTTCACCGATGAACTTTTGGATTGCTGCCACTAAAGCAGCGTGTACCAGAATTTCCGCGACCCCGCCAGCGAAATTTCACTCGGCTGACGAATTTCCCAAAACATCCTGCCCTTATCAAAACCTACATAATATCCACCTACCAACTGTGTCTCCTTTATCTCACCGCGCACTCTTCGTTCTCGCACAACCTCACCACCACATCCACTGATACCGTCGTCGTAAAAGTGGCGAACAAACTCTAGAACTTAGAGCGCGATATTCCGGTCCACGTTCTCCGCAAATCGCACGAGATATATTCTCTGGCAGGGTCCACTGTTATCAATCTCTTATTCGTAAGAAATACTCAAAAACGAGAACTCGTTGCACCCTCGAAAAAACTAACGAATGGTTCACCAACTAAAATTGCTCGAGAAATGATTGCAAAGTACCTTATCGATTCTCGTTTACTCTACAAGTGGAATTGAAACCGGCGACTAGGGTTCTCGCACTTCTTCGTCGCGCTTGATACGATGCTAAACTGCGCGGTTACAGCTTCCACGAGGCTTCCGGCGAGCTTCTGGAATCTGTTGGGAGTCCAGGGGATCTCTCGACTACTGACACTTCTCTCTCCCGACGTCACTGGCGGCCAGACTTAAACCCGTGCCGACGCGATTCTATACTTAGCCGGGGACCTTCGATTTCCGGCGGCACGTTTTCGACTGGGCCGATTCTCTCACGCGAACGTGGAAACAGTGGAGTCTCTGTCTTTCCTGGGTACCAGAGTGGCAAATTTTTAAAATTTGATTTCTCTGACTTTCCTCCTCTCTTTTGTCGTGGTTGTCACACCACGGTTTCGCGAGAAGCCAAACTGCCGAGAATTGAAGAGTCGCGATTTTTGGACGAGTGATAGATTACCCCCAAGCTTCGCATGGTAAAAGAAGAATGAAATAAGGAAGAAGCCGAGTGGAGGATGCATCCTCGTGCGTCTGAAATTTCTCCACGTGACACCCATGATTCGGTGAACGCATGTGAGACAATGATTCCTGGTACAATGACCTAAGGCATCGGTGTACCGAGAAACAAAGAAGCGAAGAATGGAGGAGTAACGTCGGGGAGAAAGCGACGTAGGGCAGGCTTGAAAATAATTTTGCGATCAACATTAAACGTTCCCATGAATAAGCTTCTTTGTCATCGTTCTTGCGACGTAATTTAACGTCGGGCAGAATTTTACATTGGATTGCATCCAACGCGAATTGGATCGTAGTATTATTATTAACTGCAAATGAGAACCTAAAATAACCTCTGACTTCACTAACGGTCCTGTCACCCTAATCCGCTGCGTTATTTTCATTAAGAAAAACAAAGATCGCGAACTCACCGAGTTTCTTCACCGCCGCAGGGCGGTCTCCTCAAGGTGGGGGCCCCCTCTTGGTGGCCGGGGTAGGTTCTCCTTTCGTTCACCGAAACTCAGCGCTGTGACAGCTAAAAAAACAATAGGTCATTCGATTAAATGTCTCTCGCGCGACGAGGCGCAACATTAAAATGCGATAGGACGTAAATCGAGAGACCGTGAAACCTAAGACACAATAATGAAACGACAAAATTGTTTCCATTATTCTTTCAACAGCGCCATTGCAAATAATAGAATTTTGCAATAACGAATTATCTAGCCTCGAGAACATGTTCCACGGGTCTCTCTCGATTTGCATCGCACGTCAGATCGATTTAATCGATCGACGTCAACCGCGACGAGTCTTCGACTCCGGGGCGTGTTGTGAGCGTGTGCGAACGTGGGTGGTTGTGTCGTGATAGATGATGAGAGTATATATCGTAGAGGAGGTGAGAAAAAAATAGTAGAATTAGTGTAGCATCGCGATACCGATGTGTTGAACGCTCGCGGAGAGCCGCGTGGCAGCACGCGGCGCGGCGTGGAAAAGCCCCGACGAAAGCGAGGCGAGTAATTGGACACCAGGTGGCCATATTAGAATACGGAAAGTCAGGGGGGCCACGAGAGACAGTGGAGAAAGGTGGAGAGTGAAAGAGAGCCAGAGAGCGCGAGTGAGGGACGAATCGAGCGAGAGTCACGAATAGAGAGTGAAAGAGGGAGAGAAGTGGAGCAGGATAGAAATGGACATGGGTGAGCCTAGTGGAAGAAGGAGAGGGTGAGATGGATATATTATTAGGTAGGGACGGGAGAGCTAGAGGGAACCGAACGGTGAAAAACGAAAGTAAGAATGGATAGGAGAAGAAAGTCTTGTGACACGCTCCCCTTTTCTATTTTCGAGTTTTCCTATTGCGCGCGCTCCCGTTTGAAAAATAACACCCTTCGACGGTCGACGAATTGGACGATTTTAATCGCGCGCTTTAATTGCACGCGAATGAACGCAGAAAAGGAAAATTCAATACGACTCAACGAACTCTGTCCCGAAAGGAAGCTTTATTAAAAAACTATAATAAAATAGGAATGATTGCGGATGAACATTTGGCCATTGCAACTTTCATTTTCGAATGCCGAAGAAATTGGGGAGCGAAATTTCAACGGGAGAGCGGAAGAAGGAAGCTTAGGGGAAACGATCGTTTGCATCGAGGATCGCAAAGTTTCCAACACCGTCACTACCACCGCCACCATCGCCAGCATCACTACCACCACCACCACCATATATATTGGTCGTGTTTGCCACCACCATAGACACCACCACCATCACCACGCGCATCGAAGATCCCCGTCGTATTGCGCATGCGCGCGAGCAGAGGGAACGGTGCGCGCGCGTGCGTACGCCGCGCGCTTCCCGTGGTACCGTTTTAGTACGGTAGCGCGCCGGTGCGCGCCGGCACGCATTATCTAACACTTAAAATTAGACAACGACGGGAAGGCTGACTGCGAGGAGAGCCGCACGGCGCCTGATCCTTCCTCTTTCAGCCCCCCATGGGATCGACGCGATCCTTCGTCTCGAGGATCCCTTCGAAACGAACGAATCTCTCGCACGAGCACGCTCATCCTCATCGTGCACCTGTCGTTCACGAAGCTCGCACGAACGACGAGGGTGTCCACCGCGAAAACGCACTTCGCACAGATTAATCATCACACGTGGACACGGTGATGGGTTCCCGCTTTTTCTCTCGTCCCTTTTCCCCTTTCCCCGATGGAGAAGAAAGCTTGCACGTTCTCCTCGCGACAAGCACAAGAGAGAATCCACCCCCTCCTGGAACGCTTCCTTCGCCTCTCTCCTGCTTCTCTCCGTCACTAACCACTCTTCAACACACTCCTCACCGCTTTTCCTTTTGTCGCGCGCCCTTCGTAACCACGTTAGCTTATCCCTTCGCCTATCCCTTTTCGCTTCCCTCCTCCTCTCCTATTTATTCGCGCGAGCGGATGCGGATGGGTATGGGTTGGATATGTAATGTTTTGTAGACGCGAGAATGATGGTGTGACGACGATGGATACCGGGTCGGACTTGAGGTTAGACAAGACGCACCGCGTTCGTCCGGGCCGGCTGGCCGCCCGACTCAGAGTGGATGTCTTATTAGTTATTTCTGGCTAAGCTACTTCGTCGCCGACTCCGTCGTACCTACCTCTCCTCTCCTCTTCTCTTCTTCTACTTTTCTCGATCTTCCTCCTGTCTTCTCTCGCCTCTTCCTTCACTCTAGCTACTGCCCCCTTCTACCTTCCTTACCATGCCACAATCCCATCCCCCCCCTTAGGGGTGCGCTTCTCGTGAGGTGGCGTCGCCCTCCGCCTCCGAAACGCTCCGGAACGCCGCCGTCTCTAACGACAAAGGCGACATCCGCGATGTTTTTCTCAGTGGGCGGTGAAGAGTATACGTGTCTTAAGAAAAGACAGAGAGAGAGAGAGAGAGAGAGAGAGAGAAAAGGGGAGTCATCGGGCGTCCTTGATCTTCAAGGGTGACGAAGGGCGTCGCGGTTGCGTCGTTAAGCCGCGATGGTGAAGGACGATAAATGCTCCGCGGGAGGAAAAGAATGCTGACAGAGAACATTGTTTAGTTCGCTGCTTTCTCCGATGAGATTAGAAATTGCCGTAGCAAAATGCCGGACGAGTGATGTCGCACTCACGAGCAGGCCCACCCGGAATAATTTACCGATGAATTAATTCGCAGGGGTTATATCGTACCCCCTTCCATTCTGTCGCTCGTGTTCAAAGGAGCATGGACGTTCCAGGGGCGCGAGGCGAAAGCGATTGTCATCGCCATGCAGATCGAGACTTTAGTCTAGAGGGGGTCTTGAGAATTTTGTTGGCACGTCGCTACCTTCTCGTCGGATCGTCCATGAAGATTTCATCTGGCCCCTAAGGCACTCGAGATTACGAGCTTCGAACGGTAACGGGGCCGACGTTACGGGAGAAAATTTGCCGAAATTCTACGGTGTTGTCCTTCCTATCCAAGGGCTCTCGTGATTACGGCCCTGACTATGCTATTTTCACTATGGTCCGCGAGTTATTTATAAACGGCGGACGAGTATACGACAAACTTATTTCACTGCTAGCGCGGCTTCTATCTATCGGGGAGACTTTGGACCTTTGGACCTTTGGACGTGCGCCGAAATATGATGCGACGTCGATCCGTCGAAAGACTTTCTCCTCTTTGTTCATCGGTCCACGAGCGCGGAAAATCCTAGAAGAAAACAGATCTTTTATTACGGCGCATAGAAATTTGTCGAGAGGTAGACGGTCGACGAGAAGACACGGAGTAAGATCCGCCTTACGACAATTGCAACGTACTCTAATTAGAATGATTTAATTATCAGACCGGGACGGAGCGTGGCTCGCGAACGCTCGTAATCCCAGACGGCATTTGCGAGCACGGCTGATGCGTTAGGGTAGGAACGCTTCGAAAAGGCCAAGATTTCTCTTGAAAATATCATAACGGAACATCAAAGAGAACTTGAAAGACGTTCAACTATTCCTCGCTTGTGCCCATGTGTTTGCCTGCATACACACGTTTCTCGAGCGTACATATTAGCCGCATATATTCATCGGACTGGACCACGTCCAGGTGGGGTTCATCCAGTCGGATATGCCGCATTCGCGAGCGATATGCTTTGAAGGTTTGCAAATCGGTCACGTTGAACAGCCCTGATCTCCATTCGAGTTGACTTTGTGAATAAATGGTGGACCGATTGTTGGCCACTGTTAAATAACGATAGCTAGGACACGATTAACGATCGGGTTTACAGTGGAAAATGGATCAGGTCGAGTAAACGGGGACGCAAGAGTATTCGAGGCATTTTTAATTTATCGATCGGGAACTTGCACTCTTCTAATTCTACGATAATAATATGTATAGCTCCTGCAAAATGATTGTCTGCAGCTGTTTTACTTTACAGGAGGCCGAGGGTATGCCACCGCCGCCAGAGATCAATTGCATATATCAGGTGAAGCCCAAAGTGTAAGGGGATTTCTGCATTATTTATCTATACGGGTCAGCCAATGAATCGGAAGCACGACAGATTTGTTTATGTCGAGCAACTCGACAGGGACGTACCTGCGAAACGCTATGCCCCGCTTTAGATCACATCACCGCGAAACTCACGAAATCTCGACATTCCACTCCTCTCCATTCTTGCGCCTCGGCCAGACGGCGACGCACAGGACAAAGTTAACCGCGAGACGAATTGCAATATCTACGAATATTGGATATTTTTGTCCTCACCTTGAGATCGGCGTACTCAAGGTCGCTCTAGGAGCAAGACGATCAATCCTCGCCGCGGAATTCTCCCTCATCCCGTTCGGGCATACCCGCCTGCACGAATCGGACCTCGAAATAATTTGATGATCGCCGATCGATAATTTTAGTACGGCGCGTAGGCAGCGTGACGCAAGTCGCCCGCGCGTCCGCTTGGAAAACAGGAAAGCACATCGGCACCGGTCTTGCCCTTTCCAAAAGTTCTTGCAATTGCGCGAGGGCGTGAGCCCCGCGAAGTTGAAGTCGAAGTTTCAAGAGTGGAGAGACAGAGAAAGTTGAGGAATGATGAGAGTAAACGAGAAGAGGGAGGAGACGAAATTGTAAGATTCTCGAAACTTCTGTGAAATTTGGTACTGCGCACTTGGAGCGTGCTTCCTCGGTCACGTAGTGATTTTGAAACCTGCGTACAGAAATAAAGTGTCGAGTTCGACATCCTCTCGGCTCGCGGACTTCCTTCTCGAGCGGAGATGCAGGAACGATGGAAAGAGACGTGGCAAAATTCTCGTTCGATTTCCACTAACGTGAAATCTTTTCACTGCTACAGGAAAATCGTCGCGTCGATGGAACGTATCTACGCCACGCCATCCGAAGAATTGCGAAACTGGACAATTTGGCTTACGAAGATTGGAGACGTGGCGTACGAGTGGCAGAAATGGTTGCGCGTTCACATAAATTTGATGATGCGTCTAGGAGTCGAGCTTCAAACTATTCAGGAATTGATGAGGCAGGAGAAGGCACTGGCGGATGAGGATGCGGTGAGTACGCGAAGAATTGAGAGAATTTTGCTAAGTCTCGTAGAAGCTTCGAAATGCTGAGTTGTGATGAGGCAATTGCCGCTACCTCCGTTCTCCATGCTATTATTAATTCCACTAGAATGCTCTAAGATAGAATATATCTTGCGCTTTCGAGACCCTGTAACAGAGCGAACATCTCATAATTACGTGGGATTCACGAAACGATGAGAGTAAATGTATAAATACCTTCGTGTTTCATGCCTAGTCGTCGATAAGCGAAGCAATGGATGAGGATGAAGCTTCGGAAATAGGCGGTGAGATGCTTATCCTCCAGGCTCTGTCGATTCCTTCTGTTCATACAAAACCATTCGTGTTCGTAGGCATATCTGAGACAACTGATGTTGCGACAAACATTGACACTTTGGACGAATCTTTCGTGGATGCGTTGAACGGTGAAGAGGGCATGCCCCTTGAGGAGAACGAAGCAGTTAGAACGGAAGAACCTCCAGCCGATGAACCACCAGTGGAGGAAGGTGACGAGGAAGAACGTCCAGAAGTAGGTGAGGAACAATCAACAGGTGAAGGCAATGAATCAGCCCCTGAAACAGAGGAACCGCTACCTAGCAATCTTTTTCCTGGACGCACGGTGAGAACTCGAGATGGACTCAAAATGGAGTGCCCGAATTGGCCAATAGGAACACGATGGACACCTTTGCCTCCACCAGAACCACCTGAGCCAGAACCATTGCCAGTAAGTTCCTCTTCCAAATAATTAAATATCTATCTTTATGCGAGTTGACTATGTTAATTAATTGTTTTCTTCGTAAACCACGTAGGTATTGGAGATACCAAGGAACGCGGAGGAGATGACCAGGTTCATAAAACAGTTCACGCATGAGGCCACCATGTATGCATCTTACTACAAACATTGGAAGGAGACCTCGATGCAGGTGGCGTCTCTAAATATAGCATTATTTACATCTGCTCGAGTTCTTAGCGCTTGATACCGGGTTACTGCATTTCTTCGACAGGCACTCAAGGCAATGCTGGGTAGAATTGTGATGTCCACGCTGAAGGTACGGGGTCTGCCCATGATGCCAGAAACGAGAAAGAGATCCACAATGACGGTGGGTAGGATGGCACAGGATTGTTCATCCGCACACGTTAACACGTTCACGCTCACTTTGATGCTACTTGCACCTACATTCGCGAGCATTCGACGGCTATAGACGGTATTTACGTCAACGTGTTAACGTGTTTCACAGTGGTACTGCCAAAACATCAGTCACTTTAATTACGCGAATAATACTTTTTACATGCGGATGGAGATGAAATCACTTGGATTTAATTTAGGCACCGTGTCCTTTGCAACCTGCGGACGTCGCAGATTTAGTACGAGCGGAAGAAGATGTACCCTATTTCTTTTTCGTGGGAACAGATCCGGATATTGATATAGCGATTGAACACGACGACGAGCTAATCATCCGCCCGGATCCCGACAGAGAACATATTTTCGGAAACTACGAACGGCTGTATTTCAATCTCGTGGAGAAACCGGGGATGGGATAATTTCGTTGTATTACTGGAACACGCATTGGAAAACTTTATTCAGCTTGCTTTACAAATGTGCGTGTACAGTGCGCATATTTACCCATCAAGATTCATTAAATACATTTGAAATGCATACATTCGATACTAGAATATAATGCAATAGATATGTCGACGTTCGTTCGATAACATACTGTAAATAAAAACATTCCAGAGAGTCAATATTTATTTTTGTAAATAACGCTATATTGATACAGATTGAACTTTTATTTTTATTGCCACAGCACATAAGCCAATGAACGAGTATCTCGTTCCGACCAATCGTATCACTTGCATTCACCGCTACCAATTGAAAAGCAGGATGCAGTCAATACCGTGCGTAATGGCCCAACTGCCTCAAGACCAAACAGTAAATATGAAACAGTCATGTATTCAGAATCGTGCCCACAGTGTTATTAATTTATCGTAGAATTATATAACGTAGCAAATGCGTAATAATAATAGGATGAAAAGTGTAAAGAGCCAATCACGGTTCTCTCCATTTGCTTACCGCAAACGCTCGGACCAATAGGAGGTCGGAATTAAACCGCGTAAAACACAGGAGGAAGGAAGCGTCACCTTCCAGACGTTTTATGAACTGGCCGCTTAATAAGCAAAGTATCAACGGCATCAGCTTTAAAATCTAGTATGGCGTTTATTATGGAAGCAGCTGCTTGTATTATTTCAAAATATCGCATTTTCTGTGACCAGCGGGAACGGGAGCAGTGAATAATCGAGCACGGAACGCAAAAAGTGGGTATTATTTCGATTTTCCGCAAATATTGACAGCCACGATGACGGACTTGACGGGGTTAAGGATGAACGTGGCCGCTTTGAAACGCGTTGACCCCTACGTCAAGGATATTCTGGAAACGGCGACCCATGTAGCGCTGTATGCTTTTAATGCGGATATTAATGAATGGGAGAAAACTGAAATCGAAGGTGCTCTGTTCGTTTACTCACGAAATGGCGAACCGTACAACAGCGTTCTCATAATGAATAGGTACCGTATATCGACGTAGTTGCGTCGCGAAACTGACAATGGAAACATTGATTACTACACAACTATCTTTAAAATTGCGTTCACGAAACAATTGCTGCGTTTCACGTCGAACCACGTCTTATTTTATGCGTAGCACGGGAAATCAACTTTGTCGCATTATTTCACATATTGCACGAACATATAATGGAATTAAATATGCCCTTTATCCTGTATCAATAATTAACATACGTATAGGGTGACTCGTGTTACATTGCATCGCTCAATGAATCATAACTATGCTACGCTTTCATTCGTAATATGTGAAACTTGCGTAATATATTTAGCTTATATGGAAAAGTCAGGACATATTCTATATGTTTTAATAGTAATCGATTGTTGCAAGCGCACATGCGAGTTGCCGCCGTCCAACGTGCAATCTTTGTTACAGATTAAATACGAAGAATTTGGTGGAACCTGTTACACAAGGTCTGGATCTACAGCTCCACGAGCCGTTCCTGCTATATAGAAACTCAAAGTGTAATATACACGGCATTTGGTTTTATTATAAAGAAGAATGCATACGCATTGCAGCTATGCTAGACAAATTAGTCAAAGAATCTGAAGAGAGTCGAAAGACATGTAACAATCCCTCGGCTAAGGGTAAAAAGACTTCTGGACCCAGTGTGAACAATGTTGATATATTTAGCATGCTTAGTAAAGCGCAAGAAGATTTTAACACAAATAGAGGAAGCGGAGGAGGAGGAGGAGGTAGTAATGTTGGAGTTGGATCAAAATCACCTATAGTTACAAGTACAGTTGACAACGTATCAGGGCCACTTATGGCACCACTGGGATTGGATGTTACATCGCAAAGCGTCATGGACTTCTTCGCCAAAGCAAAGGTGCATAGCTAGTTTGCTTATACGACTATTTATGTTAATGCCAGTCAACGCATGGCGCTACTTATAAATCTTCATTATTTATTAGGTAAACACTGGGCATTTCAAACCAGGAGAACAGTCTACTCCTGGAAGTACAGTAGCAAGCGAAGGCAAACCTTTGCTTGCGCGTTTAATGTCACATCCAGCAGCACATACGGTGGAACACATTGAAAAACAACACAAATCTATAACCCCGTTGCCTAATGTTCTTCAACAACCTCAATCGCCCACCACTGTAATGACTGCGAATAATATTGGTTCACTGAGTGCTTCACAGAAATCTAAGAGGCGAAGCAAAGGTATTTCACAGCAGGGTTCGGTTATGTCCACGCCAGCTTCTGTTTCTCAAGATATTCAATTAGGTATTAATCAAAATACCAACGATACAAATGGCGCAACTGGATTCCTGAGGATACAGTCACCAACGACTACACCATCATCTAATGTGACAAACCACCAAGCCTCCAGCATTATTCCTTCTACTAATGCTAATCCACTAGCATCTTTATTCGCTCATGCATCAGCTCCCACGGTAAAGAATACGTTACAATTCTTTTAATTAGATTAGCAGTTTTGTAATTGCTAACCTACTATACACTTCATTATTGTCGGTTTAGGGATCAGAAGATATTATTGCTCCACCGGCACTGACAGGACCTGGGTCTGCACCTGCCTTGATACCTCCTGTAATGTTTGCAGCCCCTAGTCCTCCAGAACCATTGGCAAGACCATTGGAACCATTGACAAGGAATCAGCTTCTCCAAGCTTTTAATTATCTTTTAAGAAGCGATCCCGATTTTATTAACAAACTTCATGAAGCTTATGTCAAATCATTCTGCGAGATTCTTTCCTAAGTCCACTTATTGTAGCTATTATTAGGAAAAGCCTGTCACGCGGGATGTGACTGCTCACTGACAAAATGTTAACAAGAAAAGATGGTATTCCTATGTTGCGTAGGTATACATGGATCGAATGAGAAATGTCATGCTTGAAATTTGATTGACCTCGAATGATAACCCATTTTTTTGGGAAACAGAATAAATGGAGATGCATACCTCGAACAGTATTTTTATAAAGTACTACGTTTTTCCCCAGGAAGATAGAAAACGTGGAATGAAAACCGATGCGGGACGGTAGAGTGGTTGAAATTCGTGGAAGGTACCGGAACAGAAGAGATGATGTGGGATTTTAAACTGTGATGTCAAAACATTTATATTATACTAGCGTTTTATAATTGCAAGTTCAGAGCAGAATAAGACAATTTTTTCAGCCGATCAAATGGAATGCCTATTTTATAGATTAATGACGTACCCTCCCTATACATCGGGTATCGACGCGGTATGTGTATGTAACTACTACAAAAAAGGAACAAATAAATAGAGACAGAATATTACAAAAGTTGGTGGCAATATATTTTAATTAAATTTCTTAATCGATCGACCGCGCATGCGTAACATGCGCGGCTCAAGTTTATAGCCGCAATATGCGCGTAATGATTTTATACAATATTTATTCTAACATACTATGACGATATAATGTTCATATGGAATATGAGTAAAGGTTCATGAATAACGCGTGATAATCTGAAAGAGTCACGGCCGTTTTCAACATTCCTACGATATTATTTACATCACATCGGCGTCAGTGGAATACCGCCTTTCATCGTAGCAAGGCACGACTTCAGCTTTACGTTACAACAAATTATCGTCCCAACGTGGAACACGGACGATCGCAAGGAGAATATGAGAAACACGTCGAAAATCAAACGTTGCAAATTCAAGACTACGTCTCGTCGTATTGCACCACTTCTCGACGCGCCGTTTCGTACGACGAAGGAAAAAAAGAAGAGAAGAACACACGTTACAACGAGGACGACGATTACCGTGCTGCAATAATAAAAAATTCGCAACATTCAATTGTAAGTCTAAGGGCTCCCATCTCCTCGTAATCGTGACGATGATTTTTGGCACTGCCTCGATCATTTTCGCGCGCACCACACTATGGTGTGGTGGACGCGCGTATAATTTACAAATAGTCGTTTTTCTTCGCAATGTTCACAGCCAAGTAGGGCCCGCGCGGCCCGCTAGCTCTCTAAATAGTCTTACTAATTAGTTTTCTCCCTAAATTGGGACGCTACGTCGAGAATTGCATCTCGATCGTGAGCGCGCAAGTTGCTCGTTCCTTAGACCAGGGGCACCTTCGGTGGTCCCAGCAAGGGTGGACCGTTGTCCGGCGTTCGATGCGGACCCAATTTGTCTCCCTGCGTAGGAACGGGCTGCAAAAGCCTGATCGCCAGACTGGCCAGTATCAGGAGGACGATCAATCCGCAGATCGGTACCGCGATCGTTGCCGTCCTGAACCATCCGTCCGTCGTTGGATTCCCATCGTCGATGGATCGAACGGGGCCCATGTATCCTCGTTGATCACCCACCAACACTGAATCGCAAAAAGGAAGAGTCATCGTGAAATTGCATTCGATTTAAATTTATCGAAGTCGCGCTTACGGTACCGATAATCAGACTCTGGCAATTATGAAATAAAAAAAAAATATTGGAAGGAAGTCGAGCAAAAACTGCTCGTGGTACAGAGGAGCCATAAAGATTCTCCTGACTATCAATTTCCTAATCGCGTCTCCCAGTTTCTCAGCCACCGGATCGACCGGACCAATAATAATCGAGGAACTCGAGTAACGCGGAATAAATTAGCAATCATAAAAATCGTCGCTCCCTTCCGCGCGTGGTAACCGCGATCTGGACGAGGAGAAAAAAAAGGAAAAGCAGGCGAGGAGGATAATCACGTCGCATGAGCGACCATCCAACGGACCTTGGAGCGTCTTATTGAGCCTGTTCTTCATCGCAGGGTTGTCGACGTGGTTGCAGAGGTCCTCCTTGCAGCAGAGAAATCCGGCCGGGCATTGGCGGACGGTGAAACTCTCGTCGAGGCATCCGTAGGCACTGTGTTCCAGCCTGAGCGCAGGATTCGCGCTGGATGGCAACTCGGTGAAGCACGCCCTGCCCCTGCAAAGGTAAGCCTGCGGGACGCACTCGGGCTGATTGCAGTAGCACCTCACCTCGCGCGCCGTCGAGGAATCTGGAAGAGAGAGAGCAAAAAACAAAGCTGATGAGAATTTCGTCATTTTTGTAGAATTCTCGTTTTTGTTTTCAGAAGGCAAGATAATCATTTCTATCTGGCCGCAGGTCCATGGACAAGAGCAAAGTACGTAAAGACAATTTCTACCAGGGTACGTTTATTCGTATCCGTACAATTATCTATGGACAATTAACTTTATATCCGGAGTATATCTCGATCGGAGAAGACGAGAACGGACTATTGGATGGACAAGGGGGACCGGCTCGGCGCATTATGAGATTATACAGGGTCTCAAGGAAGGCAGGGAAGGTAGTACTCGCCCATCATGCGATTACGAGGACAAACCAGTACGACGCATATTATCGGCCGTGCACCGATCGGCGTCGGGCCTCTAATGAATAGGCGACCCAGAGTCATAAAAGGTCGTGCCTTGTTTATCCTGCAGGTGCAATGCAGCTAAGTGTATTTATTCGCCAATCACCATCTAGGATTATCTTTTAATGCCAGAGCGTGGAAGAATCTTTGAAATAGTAGCTCGTAAATGAGAAGGGATTACTAAAGCCGTCCATTCGACTTCTATCGGCTTGCTGAAAATTCGCGCTTTGTTCGCCATTCTTCTTCGGAGAAGTATCGAGCGTGAAGAAGAAGAAGCCAGAACGGGTCGTGCTACCGTGCGGGAGGTAAAGCAAACATACGCGGAGCTGGTCTCACCCCACTCTCCACACTGTTCTTGCCTGTGTCTCTTCACTCAGTGTTAATGCGAGCCACACGAAATAAACAAAGAGACACGAAGCAGTTCGCGGTGACTATCAAGCCCGCCTGTTTATTATGATAATGCGGAGCCATCTTTATCCGCGGCTCCGCCAGTCTCTCCTTCCCTCCTGCTGTTGCTGCTGTTCCTGTTGCCTTCTCTCCATCTTTCTTCTTCGGTTCCTCTCCTCTCCCTTCCCTCCCGCCGTCATTCTCCTCCCCCTCCTCCTCCTCCTCGCATTCTCTTTCTCCACAGGCCTCTTGACTAATAAGCTTGCGGCAGTGTCTCTCCCTCTTTTTACCCTCTATCTCCATCGTATCTTCTTCTCATTCTCTCTCTTTCTCTCTTTCACTCGCTCTTTCTCTCTCTCTGGAGCCCTCCTCAAGCTTCCTCCTCTGTCGGGGTTCCGCTCATCGGGGAATAAGAACAGTAAAAGCGCCGAGTCACAAAAGAAAGATTAAAGTAGGGAGAATATATGGAGGGAGGCATGCGGCAGTCGTTGTGTGCGGCTCTCCCGTTGTTGCTGATGCCAGCCTGGCTTGTGCCCGCTCTCACAAGTCCCGTGGAGGACCAGGCTCCTCTCGATGCCGCGAGGGTAAAAGAGGTTGTGGGACCACGAGGAAAGGACCCAGCGCGAGACAGATAGAGAGAGAGAAAGAGAGAGAGAGAGAGAGAGAGAGAGAGAAGGGGTACGGAGAAATTCTCTTCGATTTGGCAGGCCGGAATAATTATTGCCATGGGTCCTCGTGATTAGCCACGATGGAATTCACCGGTATGTTTCAAAATTTCCTTCCACTCCTTCGATCGTTCTATCTTCCTAAACAATTTCCTTTCTCGATTGTCGTTGAAACTAACGAAGCTTTCTCTTCGAACTTTCAGCAGACAATTGTCATCTCGCGCGTCCTACCTGACAATTTCTTCAGGTCCAAGGCCACCGCTCTACGCTTCGGCTAATTTTCGTCTCACAAAGGAGCGCACCGAACAGGTATTTGCTTTGGGACCTGTAACTATCTACCCCGACCACCTGGCCATTAAAGAAGGAGGGGTCCGTGAGGAAGAGGAAAGGGGCCACGGTGGTCGCGAAGGCGGAGAGCCAAACGAAGAGCGAGCGGTTCGAACGAGCCACGACCGTGGAGGGTACCACGGCGGGTATGCGGGGCGGCAATTAGCAAGAACAATAAGGGCCTCGGGGCTCTTCTTTCTGGAAAGTAGGAGGGTCCCTTCTCAGGAGGAGCCCTACCATTCGGCCGTTCCGAGGGTGTGCATTATAAGGCCCAGACGTCGAATCCATGCCGAATAGCTCGAACCACTGGATACTTTTAGACGAGGAAGGGAAACAAAGGGGAAGGAGAGCCTTGCCGAATTTTCTCTCTCGCGATTATAACGTTCTCGTAGTCTCCGGTCCCCTTAATAAAACGTTGCCTGGCCCCACGCTCTTACCACTCCGCTTGGTCCCTTTTTAAAGGAAGAGAAGGAGAAAGAGAAGATTCGAGATCCGATAACTTCTCCGAGAAAATTACGGTCCACGCTCTCCTTCCAATTGCACGTCGGCCGGACGAATTACAGACGACGACGACGACGACGCGCGCGCTCTTCCTCGGTAAGAATTTGTTTTAAGATCTTCAACGAGTGGACCTGTTCCTGGAATTTAATCGAAAGCTCCGCCGATCCTCTCTCCTGCTTCATTCCGGGAATCATGAATTTTCATGCGATCGAGAAATCATCTCTCTCCGGACTACTGCAATCCGTGTCCTTCGGCATCGAAGATCCCAGGGTGGTTTCGCTCTCCTTCCTCTTCCACCTTCTTCCGCTCCATGGGAATTACATAAAACTTCACGACGTTGTTTGAGAGTGGGGCCTCTCGTCGCGGATTCACCCCGTAGGTATAGGAGCGTGTAAATATACATCGGAGGCCCGAGGATTTCGGACGTCGGATGGAGGATGAAGGAGAAGACAGGTTCTTGATGTGGCCCGGCACGGAGGGTACCCGGTGATTAGCCCTACTTAACTCCGCTGCGTCGGGACTCTCGCAGCGGCGTTCATCGGCAAGTAAAAGGCATCCTCATCAATTATACACAACTGCCAAATTGGCTCGAATTAAACGCGCGACTCTCCTCTCCTCTCTCCCACCCTTTCGTAATTCTTTCCTTGGCTACGACGCAACCTGCACACGCACCATCGTTACGCAAAATATTCCGAGAGATATTTCTTCGAGGTGCCTTCTCTTCGACGATGCTGAACGAGCGGTCGAAGAAAGAAGAAAAGAAGGGAGAGGAAGGGGTCCTTGATTTCACAGGACGAATAGTAATTGGAACGTATTACATTAGGACGGCGAGGAGGTGATGATTAGGTGCGGAAGCAGGCAGAAGAAAGTAGTGCAGTGGTAGGAGACAGGAAGCGAGAATGACAGCGGAACGTGCGTAGAATTCGATGAGCACTGGCAGGCGCCTCTCCCGATTAAGAGAAACGCTTCGTGGCCGCGCTTACCGTAAAAGGAAACAATTAACCATTAGCGGTAGGGCAATTAAAGGAAATTATCGTGGCTGTAACCCACGCCGGCGTTTACTCGCGCGCGCGCATTCCAGTGCGAATGGGGTCGCCCATTGTGGCCACGAGGAAAAATAACGAGGTGGCGAGTATATTCTTCTCAGGCACTCTCGCTAATTTGAATCTCGCGGTGAAGAACGGCGCGCGGACGAGACGCGCGAAGAATTTTAACGAGAGCATTACGATAATGAATTTAAGGTGAGATCGATTTTAGAAGAGCATACTCGAACGCGACGAGCATTCTACCCCGAGTCTGCCTTTATTACCTTGACACATTGAGCATTGTTATTTTTACTCCTAGATCCCGTAGTAATTCTCGACGCACGATATACCGGACCGCCCACGCTAAGCGAATAGGAAATTGACCCCGTGGCGAGGCAAGGCGCCCGGCTACCCTGAAAAGGTGTACAATGTCGAAACCGATACGAAAATAATCCATTAGTAATATTCACACGATTCGAGTTGATGAATAAAAAGAAGATCTATCCACCGTGATGCTCGATGGTGGAAGAACAGAAAAACAATAACGAATGTCGTTTCCGTCTTTCGTTAGGAAGCAATCTTGCTTCGATCACCGTTGGGTAAATATCGCAGGACGATGACGAACATCGAAGGAGAATCGAAGCGTGAAATGATCCAGAACGGCGGACCACGCTACAGCCACAACGTTCCAAGTCCTTTGGCCCCGGAAGCGGATAATACCAAGGCGCGTGCTGATTGAGGGGTAAGTGAGATATTTCAATCGGACTACCGGTGCTACGGTAAAAGATATATCAATGCGAGTAACGGGCCACGGAATACACGTACAAGGCACACGCGCTTTTCTCCTCGGTGCGCATGCGCACGTCTCATTTCTTTGACGCGCACGTGCGTTCGCATATTTTTCTTTTCTTTGTGCACGCGCGAGCACGAGCACACGATGGGGTCTCTCTTCTCGAAGAAAAATAAGCGAAGAGGAAAGCAGGAGCGGAGTGGCACGAGAGAGAATCGTCGTGGGCACTTAGGCCAGACGGCTGCGTAATATCGGTGAAACGGACTCCCGCCTATGCACAATGCGCATGGAGAATGAGATATAAATAACAGTTGTCCTTATGACGAGCGCGAGGCGAGCGGCGCCCGCGAGAGTTCGACATTCTCCTTTGCAATTAAAACGCGGCCTCCTCTCGGTCCCACTCCGCACCGAGGACAGTAGGCGTGCGCGCCCAGTCGATTCTCTCGCAAGTTGCCTCGACGGGACGTCTGTCGATCGACGGATCACTTTGAAATCGACGCGCCAGTTGAAGGCGAATTCGAATTAAATCTGTCTAACGTCACGCATCGTGTTCGTTCGCTCGCAGAAATAATATCTTCCTTTTCTCGAGGCTAACCTCGTCTTTTCGAATTTTAACACGTAGGCAGCGCCGTTTAACAGAAACTCTTGTCATTCTAATTTAACAGGGCGCGAACGCTCTAAAGGTTTTTCATGCGCGACACGAATGTGAATTTGAAGGAGCGTGAAATCTCCCGCGCGAGTCGAATGGCGCGAACTCGCAGGCTCATTTGAATTTGACGCATCTTCGCTGGATTTGCCACGCGCGTACGTATGCATGCCGCATAGATGCGTGCCTACACATGGCGTCACGTTGCATACGAAGCGTCCCATTAGCATTGCGCGCGCGCGTCAAGCGCCATCGCGAGCGCATCTTTCCCGATGCGATTCCCCGCTAAGTAAGCTCGATCGGAAAATATCCTGGTGGCGCGTGTAGTGACTCGTCGAGCGTAAATATTTAATTTTAGACACACTTCGTTCGGACGAGCGAGCGCGTCGGGGGCATCGATTGGAAGAACGCGTTGACAAACCTTTTGTAACGACTGTGTAACGAAGGTAACACTCTTCTCGAACGAAGAAAAAATTCTACTCTCCTTATTTCGTTCGACGGACGTCGTTCTAACGATAGAGAATCTTTGTTTTTCAGACGAATCCGTGCTCGTGCCGCGAACGATGGGACCAAGCCGATAAAGTTCGCCAGGCCGAAATTAATTCTCAACGAGCGTTGGCCTTCCGCTCGAGGGACCAGAAAATTCTCTCCATTGCCTCCTCTCGGGCTGGCTGCTCTCCTCGGAAATGGGTAGGCCTCTCTGGCTCTCTCGGTGCCGGCGCGGCGTTGCGGACAACTCGATCTTGCCCGAGGGGGGCCAGAGATTAACCAGATATCTCTTACCCCTCCTCTTCAAACTAGGTTCAACTGTTCCGAGTTAATTATCCCGCCCGGAGGTCGTTGGCATACCGCGAGGTCGCAATCTCCCCGCGAGGGACCTTCGAGCGAGTAAGACGAGTAAGGCGAGGCGAGCTGAGCATCCCGTGGCACCTTGCGAGCGGAGACTCCTCGCGATCGCAAGGAAAAAGAAGAAAAAGAAGAGAGAGAGAGAGAGAGGGGGGGGGAAGAGAAGCCCGCCGCCGATCGAATCGTTAAGTATGTCCCGGCCACTTGTGCGTGCCGCGGTTCGCCTCTCAATTCGCGAGCGAGTCGAGAAGCGAGGCGAAAGCGTTCGGTTGCTTCACGCGCCACGTTCCACGCAACTTTCGTTCGCGCGATGCCGTCCTCCTCTGCGTAACTCTCCGCGCGCGGCTGTACCTTCGAAGTCGCCGATTAATATCAAGGTTTTAATTAACGATTGGACGGGGAACAAAGAAGAGCTCGCGGCAGATCGCGCGTGCATTTTTAAGAAGGTTGCGAAGGCACTTGAGCATTCTGACGCGCGCGCGCGTTCTCCTCGTAATTAATCGTATTCGGTCGCTCGCTCGTGGTTTCTCTCTCTTTTTTTTTAGTTTCTGATTAATGATCGTGGGGCCGAGTTTTGACGCTTCTATCGGGACTAACGAGAAGTCCTTGGAAAGCTCCGGTTCACCCGTGCTAGTCTACGCGGATATGAAAAGTAACTTTGTAACAAGAATAGCTTGGTTTACATCCCGACGGTTTGCGCGCCGCTCTCCACCGCGCACGCGTTGCCAGGACAATGGACTTGAAGTCGTGTCCCCACGGAAAGGGCAGGCAAGAATTTTTTCTTCGGTGTTTCGAGTACTTGGAAGAGCAATCCGTCGATCCTTCGATTAATCGATCGATTAACGAAGTAGATTGCTCTCGAATTGTTTTGGAGCAGCAGAAACGTTTCGGAGCATTCGGCAACAAGAATTGTCACTTCGCAGTGGGAGCGCGGCTTTACGCCTGTCACTTCTACCCGTGTACCCGATCCTCGTTACCTACCTACAGGATACCGGTCCGCAAGAGGGTTTCTAGGTGTGAAAATGCGTTCTCCTCTGCGTTATCGGTGAGCGCATGTTCACGAACACCGTCGGAAGATTTGCACCCAAGATCCGCCAGAGTCGCAAAACGCAGAATTTTATACGCCACGGGTACTCGCAACGCATCGGAATACAGGTATCTGTCTCGTTAGTCGAACGTTTACACACACGTAAACCTCGCGCTTAAAGAAGCCCATGCGATACATCTATACAGAATCCAAAGCGCGAGTCTACCCAGGGCATATGAAATACGAGACAGTTACAAGGTATGGAAGCGCACGCGGAGACCACATCCTAACAACCAGACTCACGAGCACACGGTACTCTAATGAACGCACACAAACCTCCCACCGTGCACACACTTTCTCCGTAATTACTCCACGCACGTGTATACGCAGACGCGCGTGTATAGAGTGCACGCATGGAAACGCGCACGGCAAAAAGCCACGTGCGTTTCCATCGGACGTGTGTGCACGAACACGCGGGCGCGTGCGCGCAGCCGTCCCGCACACTTCGATATTCACGTGCGTAACGGAGCTGTGCGTGTGGTGTGTGTAGCGGGCGCGTGGAGGTAGGAAACTTCGTCACGCACGCATGCACATTCGTGTGGCCGACACGACGAGGACGGCGACGACGACAGGCGCCACCGAAGCCGACGCTGTTTGCGTGCACGTAGCGCCGACTGCTTAGTAACCGTCCGTCCGTACGTCCGTCCGTCCCTCCGTCGCTCACGTGCGCTCGTGTAAGTGCGCGCGACCGACAGACGCCGAAGCTTTCGAGCGTATTGGCGCGCATGTGTTCGTGAGCGTACCGTCAGCTGCACTCTCTCGTGCGCGCTCGAGCGCGCCTCTACACGCATACTGAATAAGGACCCTGCGAGCGTGAGGCGCGCCAGAACGGCGGACGCGATTTTGCAGTCGCAAGACTCGACGCCCCGCGTCGCGACGATCCTCGAGGAGGAAAACAATTTTTAATTTTTCGACGCTCTCTCTTCATTGTACACGTAGAGACGCGCATGTAGGTATAATTTGCCTCCTGCTCGACTCTCGTTCAATCCCTTTTTCATCGGGCACGGATAAGTGGGAGGAGGATACTAATTTTTTTTTTTTTTGCTCTTCGTAGGAAATCATAGAGCGCGCCAGGGTTAAGCGCAAATTAGAGTCTTTACGAGGCGCACCGACACACGCGCACTTCGGGTGATCTGTCATTTTCTTCTTGCGCCTGTTCCTTTTTTCTGTTTCATTTTTTTCCCCGCTTGTTTCTCATCCTCCTTCCTCCTCGGTCCCGCGCTGTCGTCGGGTCGCGACGCCCGCCGCCCGCACGGCGCCCGCTCAGGCGCGTTGCGCGCCATATGCTCCGCTCGAGAGACAAGAGTGGCCCGAGAGTCGCTCTAGAAAGGAGCAGGAGAGTGGAATTATATATTTACATGGGCTGCCTCTCGATAAGAGAGTATTTACTTGAGAGCGGTTTTGGGGGAGGAAGGGGGAGCCACGGGGTGGGCGCCGAAACCGCCGACGCGCGTGATAATTCGCGATACCGCGTGTAAGACACCCAGTTTATTTCACGCGCGATTACGCATGACCTCGGTGCGCTCTCGCCAGCAGCAGCGGTCTGTTAAATCTCGCGGACAAACCTTTTTCCTCTTCTCTCTTCCTCTCGCGTCGAGAGAATAGTTCGTGACACGAGAAGTATCGAGACAGTAGCGGAAAGGCGGGTGAATTCGAAGGATAATTAAATCGTTCCTTCGTTCCGTACCCTTTCTCCTCCATTCCTTTATCCCTTTGTCTTCGACAAGATTCTGCTTTCAGAGAATCTCGACGTCCAGCACGAGCGATTGTCGAGTAATCGTTTTTAAAAGTGGCCGTTTTCGTTTGCTCGCAGACAATGTCGTCATCGGCGACCGATCGGCGGACGGTGGATCGATCGGACGTCGCGACGCGTGGCGTCGCCGGGCATGAAAAGAGGAGCGTCGTTGGGCAGGGGGAAACGCGATTTTTACGGCTATCGAGTACGCGACGATACCGCGCAAAAGGGAAAAAGCGAAGAATCCAAACGGGACGGCGTCGGCGTCGGCGTCGGCGTCGGTGGGCCGCGTGGAAAGGACCAAGTGGATTCGGGCCAACAGTTCTTTCCAAAAGTCCCTCGGTTTTATTGCCACGCTCCCTCCGCCGGGGGAGGATCGATAAAAATGTGGATAAATAAGGGGGCAAACTTAACCGTGGGACCACGATGCTCAGTCTTTGAGCTCTCGAAAGATAATAAAAGTCTACACAGAGGGAAAAAGAGAGAGAGAGAGAGAGAGAGAAAAAGAGAGAGAGAAAGGGAGATTCGACGTTAATCGTGAAACTACGAGGGAAACATCGATAGGCTCCAACTGGAAGCACTTTCTCGGTAATCTCGAACGATTGTCGGCACGATGAGACATCCTTAAAGTTTCGAGGGCGTATCTTTACGAGCGCGAATTTTTTCGTATTTGCCGAGGACCACCCACCTTATCGATCTTTCAACGATTCTCCCTCGTCGTGAAGAATTTCGTCACGCTTAAAAACTCATCTAGGATCAGACAACAATGAACATATGCGCGTTGAAACGACTCTGCGACACGAATGATTCGCCTGCGGTTAACCGTGCATTTGTTTATGCAAACGAGAGTCTATGCATCTGCCACTGGTTAGTCAGTCGGGGTCAACTGCGTAGACAGAATCGAAAGGAGATTTCCAAGGAGGCGGTCAGACTACGGTGACGCAATCGTCGATGTAACTGGAACCCTTTCGGAGTGGCGCGACACCGTCGCCCGTTTGATTCAAGTTTGATGGGTGAAAGTGAGGGGAAGAAAGTCCGGTAAATGCGAACGACGTCGTTTGCCCCGACGACGAGGGCATCCGTGGGACTCGGGACCGTCTCCGTCGTGTCTCCGTGTTAAAGGGGATAGTCGTGGACGGAAGGAAAGCTTCAAAAAATAATTGACAAAGAATAACATCCAGGAGCACCGGTCTGCCAAGTTTTTTTTTTTAAAAAAGACTCGGTCGTCGAGAAAATTTCTGTGCTCCTCTTCACTCCATTTTTGAACGCGCATCACCCAACGAGACCTCGTCGTTGTTCTCTCGGTCGGAACAAAGAATTTCTCTTCAGTCGCATTTACAGCACACCGGTCCCACGTGGAAGGCACTCGACGGGGCCGGTGACTCGCCCTCGAAACAACCCGGTCCCTCATTCGTTAACGTTCGAGCGGACGGTAAGAGGGACAGGTGGAAGGACCGGGCGGCAAACATCCTTCAGAGATTTTTAATCACGTCTAACGTGACTCGTCAAGACTGGTGAAGGAGGAAAGAGACGATTGGAAAAGAAAAATAAGAGAAAAGTGGTGCACTCGTGCGAGCAGGAAGGAAGGAGGCGCCGTCGGATAATTCGTCGTCAACAGTGGCACGAGGGGAGGGAGGAACGCACAACAACCGTGGGAAGAGTGCTCGAGCTTTGGAACGATTGACATATATTTTCAGGGGAAAAAAGAAGACGCGCGTGTCCTCGGCGTCGGTACGTGGCCCTCGTTAAGAAACGAAGGCAACGAGGTGAAACGAGTCTCGATTAAAATCCCAAAAGAAGGAAGAAAAAACCTATTCGACGAACGATCGACTCGCGCGGCGTCGAAGCTCTCGCGAAACTTTAAGTTCCACGGCGCAAAATCTGGACGATTGAATCGCGCAAGTATAAACCACCGCGAGGACGGTGCCTCTCGATAGGAGAGGAGGAACGAACAGGGAGCCTCTTCTTCTCAAGCTCGGACGCCAAGAGGATCGCTCGTCACGCTCTTACGATGCTATCGACCTCCCCTCGATCGTTTCTCGTCCCTCGCTATCGGCTCCAACGACGAAGTGGAAGAGGGGTGGGAAAGCAGAAGACGCGGACAGCAAGCGCACAGTCGGCCCTCATTTCGTAAACACACAAATTCTGCGCTCCATTATTCCGCGAATGCGTATGCGCGCGGTTCCACGAATAATGCAATCGACGTGAAGAAGACGCGAAGACACGAGGAGGAGGACGAGGAGGTGGTGAACGGGGTAAAACGAGAGGTTTCGCGGTATGCATTTAGATTATCGGCCTGCCGCGAGCTGGAAGAGGGAGAAAGCGAGAAAAGGTGAAGGAGGAGGTGGAGGAGGTAGAGGAGAGTGATGCGCGCGCCGATTCCTCCTCCGATACTCTTCCACGCTCCTCTCGTTTCGAGTTCGGCGCTTCGAAAAATCGTAGCGCGAGTGAAATGGTTCCGCGAAACGAGTTGTCTCGTCGGCCAGAAGCGAGCGGATGCGCGCACGCATACGCGCGTCCGCGTATTTGCGACACGGGCAAAGCGACCCTACGCTTGTGCGCACGCGCGCAAGCGAGCGCACGCTCGTTAGTTATGTGCAACGCGAATGCGATGTACAATGTTCGCAGTTGACTTGGCCGATCGTGGTACCGTGACTACTGTAATATCCATACTGAATATCCATGTCTATCGTGACGATTATCCGGGCCGACGAATACCGTGACTACTGCGAAGACGAGTACCGTAACCACCGCGATGAATATGGTAATTATAAATGCCACGATTGCCAAGACTACTAGCACCATAATCAATACCACGAGTACCATGATCCGACTTCTTGTACCTCAATGAGTACCACAGGTGACCATTGGGTCCTCGATAGTCATTGTTGCGAGTATCAGAAGCGTGACGAGTACCGCGACTTTTTTGTAATGACCGCGACAAAGGTGACCACCGGGAGACTACTGCTATAATCGTGATTACGAGTACCACGACCACAACGATGAGCACACTTGCATAAGCTCGAGAGCCACGAAGCGAGCGTGTCAGGAAGTGCTCCACCTCTATCGTTGCTCGCACACACATTGAGGTATCGCATTATGTGCCTCCTCTATCCGTCTCATATGCAGGAGCTAAAGTACACTATATACTCCCGTATTATGTGCCCCCTCCCCTATTCGTTGCACATACGCGATCCAAAGTACATTATGTACTCCCGCTATCCGGCCGTCTAGCTGGCGCCTGCCACGAACTTTGGCGTCTCTTTAAAAGCCGCGTTAACGCGCGTTCCTATCTATCGGCGTCCGAGCACTAGACCGAATTTAAATATTTATTATTTCCTACTGTGTATTTGCGTTACGCGCCGCCGCCTTCTCTCTACGCGCATGCCATCTCATTCTCTTTTTCTTCTTCCTTCTTCCTCTCGTTTCTGGTCTCTGTAATCCACCTTCACCTTCCTCGCTCCCTCGCTCTCCATCTCCTTCTGCGTTTCCTCCTTCTCTCCTTCACGCGAGTCATCCGCACCGGTGCGCCTGGTTCTCGCGGGCGCCACTCGAGCATGTAAATCTGTCAATCGTCCCGTGAATCATTCGTACGACAAGATCGTTCGCAGATGTTCCTCTCGATTCGCGCCACTCGCTCGATGCTCCAGTAAAACGATTTTATTGTGCGCCTCTTAGGTTGGGAGGGAGAGGTGGAGAGTGAACTCCACTAGAGAAGGCTCTATAGCTGAATGACTTCATTTTCCGTGGCGAATCGAGAATCGATGTCGGGGCATCGGCACATAAAACTATCACTTCTCTCTATCTTTAGACGAAGAAAGGTACACCACGTGCTCCTTTTGGAAATATCCCAATTACGCAACGAGAGCTCGTAATTTTTATCCCTTCCTCCTCTTTTTTCTCTCTCTCACTCGCTCTCCCTCTCTCTCTTCTCACAGAAGCGTGGCACTACCAAGGGATTACGAAAGTTTATCGTGCGCGAAATGTGCGAGCTTACATTCGGCCTCCCTTTGTATTATAAAGCGTCCCTCTTATCTCGACGGGCACGTGCGCGCGCGCCGCGAATAAACGCGCTCGAAGGCGCTGGCGCCTATGGGATACGCGGGCGCAACACCAGAGCGGAGTATCCCACTTTTATTATTAAATCTATTCTTAGATGCCGCTACGAATCGCGGGGCAACAAAGCCTAAGCGTAAGAGCGAAACGTGCCGATTATAATGCGCTGGCCGCGATTACTCGAACAATACGAGAAGCGAAATTAAAAATCGAACGCGGCATTGTCGTTGACTCTTGGGGAGTGGCGAGTGGAATAACGAAGTCGTGATTTTAATTGCGATCGAATGATTTATCGGATCGATGACAGGCGATCGCGATCGAAAGGAAGACGAGTAGGAAAAAAGCTGGAAATCTTTTTTGTCTCACGGATCCTTCGAGAACCGGATGAAAATTAACACGACAAGTCGCGATTTGACCGAGCAAATTCTCGGTCAGGGTGGCATGGACGGGAGCGAGGCATGTGGAATTTTTTGGCTCGTCATCGAGAAGGATTTTGGCGCCCCGCATTCCGCGGTAATTCAGGCGTCCCGCATTCCAACGTACGCCTTGTGTTAATATTTATAATGAGACGGCGCGCAAGCTGTGCTAGCTAGAAAGAAAATCACTATTGATCGGTCCCCAATAATCTCTTTGTTCCACGCGAGATATCGATTAGAAGGTATCCAATGATCCCTCGCTCGAGCAATAATTAGAGGAGAAACGTTTTATCGACCCTCGTTGTTACACGCGTCACAACATTATTAGGCGCCAATTTCGAAAGAAATTCTTAATGGGTAACGTTAAAGAAACATTTGGCATTTAGAGATGCCAGGAGCATCGACAGAAAAACTCACTGTTGCTCCAGTAATGAGAACGAGTCAAGAAGCACCGTTAAATATCATTAATCAAATTACCGAATGATCTCTTACCGTCAGTCGACTTTTCCTCGTTCTCCGCAAGCACGTCGTAATCCCCAGAGTCAAGGTCCACCGATGCGGCCCACACGCCAATGACTCCCGTTGTCATCGTCGCGAACATCAGTAAATCCCTTGGGAACATCTCGCGGCGGCACACAACAGCGACGAATCTTCTCGTAAATGAAATCAACAAACTCTCCGCCCCTCTCGAGCTCTCTCCTCTTCGATCCTCGCCAAGGAAGAACGAAAGTAAAAAGGAACCAAAAAGGATCCGAACACTCGCGGTAACGAAAAATCCCGCGGAAAACTTCTCGCCTTTTCTCTCGAGCTCGTGCGGCAGGAGCACGCACGCGCGCTCCGGACGCAAAAGCACGTGGGTGCCGCCTTCGGGTGTGCAAGTTCTTCGAACGTCAAGAATTCGATCGTTTCTCGCGGCACCGCCGCGTCACGAGGACACCGTGGAAAAGGATGTGGAGGATCGGCGTGCCGAGAGAAGAAGCGGCTTCTTCCTCTCGATGCTGGACGGCCGCCGGCGCATAACGAGCGCCCGTCGTCGATGATCTCAAAAAGACCGCGAGGACTTTGAGGATGAGGTGGACGCGGTGAACGCCGTGGATGAGAATGCGGACCGCCGACCGGCAGCTAGGAATGAAGTGGTGGACGGTGGTAGTGGTGGAGAACGAGAGGCCGACGTCCATCCGGCCCCGACGCTCTTCGACGACTGACTGAGCCTCACCACGGGGAGCGCCTCGTACGAGCGAGCGACCATTCGCTCTCGGAAACCAAACAGCCGGACTGCCGGCCGCCACCGCCACCGCCACCGCCGCCGCCGCTTGCCCGCCTGTCCCCGAAGAGGAGAGTACACTCGTCGGGGAGTTTTTAAACGAGTCTCTCCTCCTCTTCGTGTGCGGTGGTAAGCTTCGTCTGTGTGAGTTCGGTGTTTCAGGACTCTCTCTATCTATACGTGTGTATGTGTGTGTGTGTGTGTGTGTGTATGTGCGCGTGCGTGCGTGCGTTTGTGCGCGAGTTCGGGCGCGGAACGCCGCAGCGTGGACAGTTACGTACCGCGAAAGAGCGCGCGGTGAACGGCTACCGTTTTAATTTACGATCTGGTCGTTTGCTTTGGGCGTTCAAGGGTGAGTTGAGCTTCTAGGGGGTGAGCTTCGGATGGAAGAATTTTCAGGAGAACATTTGGAATTGCGAGCAATGGGGATGATTACTTTTCTCTTGGGATGGTTCGATGTCATTTGACCTATCGATTGCGATTTGTTTTAATGTCTCTTGAGCCTGGGTCACTCTAGGTTGCCTACTAGTATCTGGTAGGAGCATCAGGAAGCCGTGAATGAAATAATGTATACCGGCTGGCGAGACAAGTGACGATTTTTGTGTTGATCCTACGTTATTTGACGATTCTTAGATAGCGGCTGATTAACTAGCGGCTGGTAACCAGTCTAGTCTGACCCAGACTTTGTAGACAGAGCCTGCCGGATTACGAAACCAGCTACCGTTTCGCGCTTAGGATACTTCGCTGGGTGTCTTCGCGGCATTCAAGTCGAATCCTTCTCACCGCGGATCCCGTCCGTGCCGCGAAACCAGAAAGGCGACGGACGTAGCGAATAGTAGAAATGCCTAGCGATTATGGAACTATTTATGGCCGTTGTCAGTGGCTGGTATCGAGATAGGGGAATTAACATGCATCGCGTATTGTCCGGTCGAGTGAGTCACGACAGTGTTCGCGCGACGAAACCGCACACTCGCCGCCAGGCCATTTAGATAAACAGCGAAAACGAGCTCGATGAATCCCGCGCGGGAGACCATTTCCCCTTTCTTCGTCGCTTCCTCTTGTTTTGTTTTCGTTCGCCAATTGATCCTCTTCATTCGCCCTTTCCCTCATTTTCTTACCCCCTGGCGCGTCCTCATGCAGAAGGACTGCGGCCGAGAAACCAATTCTTCCAAATTCTGCAAAGTAACGTAAACTCATTGCTTAGACCGTTCCTTGGTTGCACGAATTTTCAGCGGAACTCGAGGAGAATCGTTCTGTCTTGGTACCGCAAAATCGCGTGCGCTCTGCCCGCGACTAGCGCAGCGTAAGAGCGTGAAGCGGAACCGCGCACCGAGTCTCTCCTCGCGCTCTCCTCTCGTTTACGAGGCGTTTACTGCCCACGGGAGATATTTCCATCGATATAATTCGATCGGCATGCGCGCCTTTCTTACCCTAAGATCGCGCGCGCGCACTCGCTACTTGCAGTTTTAAACGCCTTTTCTCTTTCTCTCTCTCTCTCTCTCTCTCTCTCTCTCTCTCTCCCTATCCCTTTTTATTTCTCCTTCTCTCGCAAACTCACAGCAGGCACCACCGCATGCGGGCAAAGCCGCGTGCGTGTGAAGCCGCGCGCGTGAGTGGTGGTGCAAGGCGTCGGGACGGTGGGGATGAACGTGGAGTACCCGACGTCGGTGGAAGGACGGGGGCAGTGGGGGCCGAGGGACGCGGTGGCGCCTGAGCCCTCAGGCGGAGACGCCGCGCGTTGCATGCGTCGGAGTTTACGTGCGAGTGTGGGTGCGCGCGTGAGCGCGCCTTTCCTCCTCGAGTCTCCTAAGTGTGTTAAGAGTGCACGGGACGGAGAGAGAGACAAAAAGAGAGCGCGCACGCGATAGAAACGAAGAACGAAGCAGAACGGTTTTAATGCCGGACGAGAGAACATTTCCAAGGGAATATTCCATGGTGCATGGGAATTGGGAGAAGCGCCTTCAAAGATCCGTCCGACATTTTGTCTATTGACTCCTGCTTAGTCTTGTGAAATTTCCATGAATGGACGCTCTTTACTCGTGGGATTTGCGAGAGAGAGCTGAGAATGTTTCCTTGCTGGAATTATTGTTAAAATATCATCTGTCTAGAATTTCCTTGCCAGTCTCGCCCGACGTCGTCCTAGGCGGAAGATCCTCTCACCGGCTTGATAAGGATTCTTCCTCTCGATTACGGATAATAATTGATGGGAAAGTCCTGGTTGGAGAAGCTTTCGTCGGCCAGGAGGCAGACATTCCTTTGTCCCTCCTGTTAACCATCCGATGATTCATTGGATCGCTCCGCGGGATTCGTTTCACGCACGGTGAGGCGCGGTTTTTCGTTTCTACCGGAAAGATCATCGACAGGTCGGGATCGCCACCTGGGCAGACCGGTTATCATGGCGTGTAGAGCGGCGAAACGACGTGCATTAGATCCGCCCGGTCAATCCGTTACTTAAGTGGATTCTACGAACCCGAGGCACTCGCAGTTCGCTCCCTATATCGTCCATGGTATAATCTTTCGTCGATTAAGTAACTCCCTTTTCCCTCCACATTTTATTTCCTTTCTTTTTCTCGCCTCCAATTCGGTCCGAACAAATACGCACGAGGTCCTGTTGGTGTACGGAAATTACCACGAATATTCCTTTTTTCGGTTTAAAGCGTTCGTTGGAAAATTCAGTGCTCCAATTCGCAGATTCCAAAGTACCGTTTCGATCCGGCACCCATGTGGAGGAGCTACACGAAAGTCGATCCTCTTCGACACTCTAAATAGACGTTTCGCAAAGGCTACCCGGCACCCTGTTTATTCTTGGCCGAGCATTAGCCAATTAGCTATTAATTCCTTGGTGCCACCGCGTTCCTATTATCTTATTTTCCCTTCGACCGATACACGGTCACTGGCATGTGTCGCAAGAACTTTCCAAGGAATCAGGAGCAATCCCTTGACTCTCCATAAATTCTACAATCGAGTCGTCGCTCTTCAGAAAACCTGTCAAGTCCACGAGCCTTCCCTAAATTCACAGGTGCCCAGTTTCCGGCGAGGCTCGACGCGATTACAAAATCACAGGAAGGAAAAGGAAGAGAAAGAGAATCGTTAGAATGACGAGGCACCGCGTGTCGTTGTCCGATGGAGAACGTCCACGGGACCGAGGACTCCCGCGTAGGGAACGGGTTGGAGTTCTGTGAGTAAAGATGTTTATCTGAGATATTTGATCGTCCGACGATGTCCGAAGAATGAGGGTCGCCCCTCTGGAATTGTGGCCCGTACGTTTTAAGCCGAGTGATTGATATTCGTCGAGCGAAACGAATGCGGTAGTTGCTGGTGGTGGTGCGGTGCGCTCGGAAGAAGAAGAGGAAAAGAGAAGAGTAAGAGCAGAGGGTTTTAGGGACACGAGGATCCTGTCCACGAGGATCCTGTGGCGAGACGGAGGGGGCACCTGGCCGACTGGTTTGACCCGGAGAAAGAGCTCGAGGGCCAGGCTAATGGAATAGATATATTCGTTGTTTGTTATACAGAGGCGCACGTCACAGCTGCCCTCTGCTTTATCCGCGCGCGCGCGAACGTGGGGGGCAGGGAAGCAAATGACGAGCGGAAGAAATGAAGGAGATGAAAAGGCCAAAGTGGCCCCACGGCTATATAGCTGTTTAGACGTTGTTTGGACAGAGGTTACTAAACTCCAGAGACTCTCTTCCTGTCTCCACGGTGCTCTCGATTATTATTCCAGAAGCTTAATTCCGTTCCTCTTGCCAGGAGAGACAGGGATCTTCGAGGGTGGGCCAGAGGAGAGGAATCTTCTCCTTCGGCGACATTCGATACCACTCGTAATTGTCCGAAGTATTTGAACTCCCGAGGAAGGATCTTTCTTCGGTGCCCTTACACCGAGAGGTATCGGCGCGGAGGATTTACGAGAGGGCCCTTTCGGGCGCCGACGTGCACTCGGGACTGGTTTGGCCCCGGGGGTTCCACGCTAATGGCCCGTGTGTATTGCTTGTTTGTTATACGCTCTCGCGTCCAGCTGCCCATTCGCGATACGCGCGTGCGCACCGCAGGCCGATCAGAGTGTCTGCTCTTGCCCCAAGGGTGTACATAGACGTCGCGCGATGTTTGGACACGAGATAGCGAGCGAGAGGAATATCGCCTCCCTACTTTTGATAATATTCTAAGGGGGCCCCCTTGTTCCTCGCCAATCTCGCGCATTTCGATCCCGTTCTCAGCCACGACCCCGAGGTAGTGACTTATTTTTCGGCCATCCGTGATTGATTATAGGGTAGGACCCAGCCGGTGTTCTCGATAACGTTCGACGGGGACCCCTCGAGGATCTTTTTTTCAACCAGTGCCCCGTGGGCGTCGCGAAGCGTATTCGAATTTTACAGATGATTATTCGCCCGAAGAATCTCTTTGTTCTACACGAGGATGAATATTAAGTTCCGTTCCATTAAGATCCAGAAATTCTCCGGGATTTTACATCGTGAAGATTCTTTTTAAAAACTTTATCACGATCTTGGGTCGAAAATGTCCGTCCGGCTCCCTCGAATGTCCGTCACGCGACTCTTGTGTAATCACTCCTCTCGCGTCGTCTTTCATCTTCATCTCGATCGCTCCTCCATGGAGTGACGTCTCTCGCGCCACTCGTCGGCCCACCACGACGTCTGAGCCTATTGGGAGGAAAGCAATTTCTCCTCGCGCGTTCTCCGCCACCGTTCGACTTCGTTCCATCGATGCACTTGACAGCAGTAATTGACTCTTCATCGGAAAGGCGAGACCCGCCGCGGACCTGTCGGAGAACCTGCACGCGTGAGCGCGCGCCGTAAGCACGTGCTCGGGAAATAATTCTCGATGCCTTTTGTGGAGTTGCCTTTTGTGGGCCGATCGTCCGCGCGATCTCTCCGAGGACCGACACGAGCCACGGGGACCTGGAGCGGGCCCCGACTGCATTCAGGGCATTATACGATCACGGGCCTCCAGTCCCCCAAAGCCCCTCCGCCGCCCGTAGTTCACGTCTCATTTCGCGTCGTTAGCGCGGAATGAGAATAATTTACGCCCGTCGTGCCCGCAAAGCAGTTGACGCGCGATCCGCCTGCGGGAACGAAAACGGCAATTCTCTTTTTCTCTCGTTCGGAGAAAGAAAGAAGGAAGCCTTTTCCTTCGTTCTACTCGCGAGAATATTTCGCAGGGTTTACGATGCTCTCCCTTCTTCTCTTCGAGTTTTTTTTTTCGCGTTTATAATAATTGGAACGCCGCTTCATTATTCACAATATTTTTATTTCACCCCCGTCGCTTCACTTACAATTGATTGCCCTTTTAGATTTACACTTGGGCTTCTCTATTTACACGCGAACGATAGGTTTCTCGAGATATTTGCGGAGAAGGCGAGTGCAGCTCTTTCGAGAAAGCTCGAGGACGGGAAGTTCGCGATTCTATGAAATCCATCGATCCCTCGAACGTTCGCAGAGTCTCTCGGCTTCGCTCTCCTCGCGTCGAGATATTCTCGGCGCTGTCGATATCTCGATGCACGTTGTACACAAGCTCGAGGGGCACCAAAGCGGGAGATAAGAAGCACCGAGACGCGGTCGAGGAGAGTCACCCTTTAGTGCCTTTGTATGTACCATCATCCGTTCTGTCTCTTTTCTCTCTCCTCCGGTCTCCATCCCGATCGAAATTATTCGCCAGGCATCTTATCGGGGGAGCGTTTCCGTCGAGAGTCGTCGGTCCTTTCCATAAATTTTTAGATCGCGCCTTTGACGCCGCTGCGCGAGATACCAGTCGACAATTAGTCGTGAGGCGCAGTGATTCACGCTGGCCAGAGAGAAATTTTCTCTTTGTTCTTTGGGAACAAGGCAGGAGTGGACGGTGACTTACGATTACTAATCCCGATATGTTCTTCGACTCCAAGTGCTCTCTCGTACTGTTTCGCAGCGATCCTTGCTGCGGAGACAGAAAAATCGCTTTAATAATTTGATCGAAAATAGAGGGAAGAGACGCGATCGGGGAGAATGGGCAAAAATAAACAGAATGAAGAGTCTCACGTCCGCCCATCTCGGTGCCGTAATTAAAGCCTATCCCGACGTTAAATTTCTCCCTTACGAAATCCGCTCGGCTCGACCGTGTAATAAGGAGAAATTATTTCATCGTGAAACACCGCGCACTCGGGGGCCTCCGTAATAGTCCACGCAAGGGTGGCGCGCAATTACCGCAGGTTCATTAGTCAATCGAGCGATCGGAAAATGGCCGTGCGGTGGAACATGCGGTCGATACCTACGCGAATCGGAGCGCGAGTCGAGCCACCGATCGAGAGCAGCGAAATCGATTATTGTATCCTGGCTCCTCTTATTAATGTTACACCGTGCCCGACTTCCTTCCAGGTTCTACTCGGTACCGCGACCACGCCGCATTATTGCAGATAATTCGCGGGAGATCGGATAACGTCGATTAGCCCTCGTAATTAACGCGCACGCCCATTCTCGAGGAAATAATTATCGAAGTCGATCGGAGGAAAAATCACGGGAGGATGCAATGATAAAATTGTGAGGTCTTCAGGAAAGCCGATCTTTAAACTCGGACAATGTCTTCGCAAATTTAACGTTGCTGCTTAAATCATCGACGAATGCCTCAGCGGTACTGAACGTTTTTTCCTGCTTAGTCGTGGAGCACCAGGTTAACGAATTTTTCCAATTTATCTTATTGAAAATTAGAACAACGAAGGAACAGGATTCGAAATAGTTACCCAGCGAGACAGCAACCCACCAATTGGGGTGATGAACGAGGTAAGATTAAGATGGTAGGGCAAAGGACGTCTTAAGGCAAATGACCGACGAAGTGCCTTGTTATTATCAAAGTAACATTTGGGGTGTGCGTACCAAAATTTATTGCGGCGAGAATTTAATGTGTTCAAGGTAGGGTGAAGATTTGAAGACTTAAGTGGATAAAGGTGTCACGTCAGAAATCTAAAGTTTCGAGTAAATAGCAATAAACAAATTTGATTTTGCAACTTATTACCTTTATTAACATTGAAGCTTAGATATTTTGACTTGTTAAAGTATTGAATTAGTACTCGAGGGTCTTAAACAGTTAGCAAAACCACTTTTTTAAAAATGTGTCATGACACCTTTATCCATCTACGTCTTCAATTATTGCAAAAAGAGTTTAGCGTCGCGCGAATAATTGTAAAAAGAATGTAGTGCGGTGTGCATAACGATTGTAAAAAGAATTTACCACAGTACGAATAGCGAAAGTGCTCTACCATTACATTACAAACGGTGCTTTACCTGATTCACGATCCGTTGGTCGGTGAAAGGCTGAGATCGATTAATCGATTTCCTCGCAGCCCGTTCGTTTTCCCATGCGACTCCTCGTTGCCTCGTGTTCGATGCTGTTGATATTGTCGTAACGACGATTGCGCGCACGTGCGAGAAGCTCACGCTATTCGACGACGTTACCAACCACGTACGGATGACTCCTTAGGAACCTGCGGAACATTGTGCAATCGTTATTGACACGCTCGATTAGCATCGATCAACGTGCCGGCCGGCCGACTCGCCGCTCCGTTCCATTTCGTGTCCCCGTTTCTCCACCCTTCCTCTTCTCCCCTTTCTCCTCCCTTCGCCGTGCAGCGCACGCGAGAATGTCGAGCCGGACGACAATAAGGGACAAGAGGGGAAGCGTTTGTAAAGTAGAGCACGAATTGAAAACAATAATATCGAAGATTAATATCACGTTACAGGCCACCGGTGGATGTCTACGGGGTATCGATGGATCGTGTGCGCTGCGCGAATTGCATACGTCGTAGATAATCATGGTGTAACAGGCTCTGGCGTGTTTGCGCTGATACGAGAGCGAGGGGCAGGAATTGAAAACAATAATCTCGTAGATTGATATTTAGTTTCGGGTAGGGTGTCCGTGACGAAGGGACATGAGTTAGCAACCCGATAAGGAGAATAAGAATAACGATAATAATAATAGAGGAACGTGCTTCGACCCTCGAAGTATCCGTAAATACGCGTGCACTTAAACTCGAGAGGTATCTCGGTCGGGGATGATATCTGTGAAGCCGAGGTAGCCCGAGAATTGCAGGAAGGGGCTAATCAGCGCGGTGACAATCAGCCGGGCTCCTAAACGATAAATCCGACATGCTTCTACCATTTCACCGTTAGCGATTAACCGATGCCTTCTCGCAGGAGTATCGACGCGCAGGAGGGCCGACCGCATTTTTGTCTACAGGGTGAATCACCGAAATGAGAAGCGGACGAGAAGAAGCGAGAGGAAGGAGGGAGGACGCGCACGCAGGAGGTCGGGTCCTCCGGCGATGTTCCTCGTCCTCCGGTCTTCCTTCGAGATAAAGAGAGGGATGAGAAGGAGTAGGAGGAGAAGGGAAAAATATCGAGGTCCCTCCGACCACGCGGGAGACGGCAAAGAGAAGGAGAAGGAGGAGGAGGACGTCGGCAGCCCGTTGCCCGCTCGGGCACCAGGCATATTCTCAAACTCGAAAATCCACTTAAGGTTCGGGAGGGTCCGAAGATTAGAGGGCAGGCCCCGTACCGCGGGACCCTCGGGCCAACGGTCCCTACTTTCGTGCGGGCCCCCGCGTCGAAGGAAGGAAGAACGAAGAGGAAGCGAGAAGCGAAGGAGGAACGAACGAAGGAAAGAAGAGGAGGCGAGCAAGGGAGAAATAGGTAGGGTGGCCGATTTCGAGCGAAAAGAGGCAGAAAGAAAAGTATAGTGATAAGAGGGCGGCGCGCAGCTACGCGGGGCTTTTAGACCGTCGCGACAAACTGGCCAGACGAAGCGACCAGTGCAATCACTGGGACCACTGGCGGAGGATGAGGAGGAAGGGAGACCTGGCAGATAATAAAGAGGAGGGTACAAAAAAGGGGACCGCCGGGAGTGAGATTAGACGGTTCAAAGTACGATGATGTACAAGCGCGCGCGCCAATGCGAAGAAGGGAGCTGCTTCTCGATCGTTTCGTTCGAACGCGTGGGATCCAGCGAAATCGGTTGGATTTGCGGTTGATGGGCGATGATCGGAAGAAAAGAGAGATAATCCATAGTGAGATGATAGTCGAAGAAGAGAAAATCCAGCCGACATTAATTCACATTTCACGAACACGAAGTTTAAAGAGGATTCTCATATCGCACGTGCAATAAGAATACCAGAAGAATAATTGTTATTTTTCTATCGAGACTGTCACGATTCCATTTCCTTACGAAAAATCGATTTACTCGCGAGTCCATGCAAAACGCGCTTCCACGAATAAAAGCACCTATCGTTGTACGAGTGTATTCCGAGATGACGCTTGCGTTTACGAGTATCGCGCGTTGCAGCTTGATAAGGGATTCGTCGTAACTGATGAGCAATGGAACGATACGCTTTCGTAGGATTTGCTCTAAGGACGCGTTATTATTCAGAGGCAAGAAAGGAGTGCTCAATGGAAAAGCAATCCTTTCTCTTATATCCCGAAGAAAAAAAAACTTGCTCCTCGCTAGTGCAAAAAATGAAGCCGAGAAGAATCTAAGGTCTCCGAACCTCGTGATGACGTAGCACGCGGCGAGGACCGAGATGAGGGCCGCAATCGCCAAAATCAAGGCGGCCACGTGCAAGGGCCTGACTCGATGGTGAAGATGCTGATCTCCTCCTCTATACTGATCCACCGTCCCGCTGCTGGCCTCATCTCTCATCGATCTGATCGCATTCTTGTATCTTAGATCCTCTTGGGGACCAGCGCCGGCTCCACCTCTACCGTCGTCTCCTCCTAAATCACCCATTGCATCATCCTCCTCGCTCTCCGTGCTTCTATCTACCGCTCCGATCCTCTTGCCATCCCTGCCTTTGCCCCAGGTGGACACGTCGACGTGGTGCTCGTCGTTGCAGTAGTCGTGAGTGTCGCAGCACTTCAATCTGGGCCAGGGCATGCGAGCGGCCGACTTTGATCTCGTGACCCACGACTTTGTCTCGCAGAGCAGCGGCGTGGCACCCCTGAGGAGTCGAAGAGAAGATGTCGTTTATTGTGTAGCGATCGTACGAGGGTAGAGGAGAAGCGAGGAACGCCATGGTGGAATGGGAGGCTCGCGAATTGATAAGAGGCGCAAGTCTCCGATAAAGTTCCGTGACCCCGCGCCTCTCGCTTGCCTTCTTGGCGAACGGGCGGTATTTAAATTATGCAGCTATTGATGCGATATCGGTCGGGCGAGCGGACTTATCGCGCGAGTAAATGTCACGTAGGATGTGCTCGGGAATAACGAAGTAAAGGGAAGCTTTAGCGGCTGCGTAGAGAGACAGACGCGACGAGAATGTCACGCGCGATGCGTCAGAGGTGAATCGGTAAGGTCGAAGGAGGGAGGGAGCTCGTGGCTTTTTTTTTTTACTCCGCGTCCCCGTTTGTTTACTAGTCTTGCCCATTCGTCTTTTCGCCGTGATTAGCGCGATACCGCGAATTAATCGTTGCGTGTCACTTCGCTCCGCGAACTTTACATTCGAGCCTAAGCTCAGGCCGCGTCCCCTCGAGGCGTCGCGACGCCGTCCGCCAATCTCTTCTCTACCGCGGCTCGCCTTTCAATCGTGATCCTCGTTTTATCAGACGGTGTCCACCGAATCGCACGAGAAGCGATCGGACGATCGAATCTTTTCGGAATTATTTAATATCTATTCCTGGTGGACGATAAGCGGCTATTATTAGAGGGACTGCGTCGGCGGCGCGGCGCGTTTACGAAGAGGAGAGCAGTCCCGGCAAGGAACGCTGACGTCAGAGCGCCTTCGTCGGAAAGGAGAGAGGGAGGGAAAAAAGAGAAAAATCGAATCGAGGGCGGAGCTAAACCGCCTCGATCGAGACCTCTCGTCTCGCGACTTTTATCGCCTCGATTCTCATTATCGTCTATTATTATTGTCCCGCGGGAGAATTAAAAAATCGAGAGTGCTCGATTACCGCGGATCAATCTCCGAGCGCGAGCTCCGTTCACGATAGACGATAATCTTTCCCGGGGATTTTTCAAATTTCTTTCGGATTACGAAGGGAGAACGGAAGGACCTTCGGTGATCGAGGATCCTTCGCCACATCCGATCCTCGTGCATTTGTCCGTCGGTGGCTAATGAGAGTGGGAGAGCGGTGCCTTTCGTTCGCGATTATCTCGCCAAGGTTATCCTCGACGGCCCACGACGAGTTCATGAATTTATATTACCGCGAGCAAGTGAGCGAGCGAGCGCGCGCGAGCGATCGGCATCCCCGGAGCGGGCCCGAGCGAGCGGGAATTAAATCGTTTTCGCGTTACAGTCAAGTTATTCGGTATAAATTTATTATCCGATGACGGTGAAAGGCCACGGGTCAAAGTCGCTCGCCATCGGGCGCCTCCGTGAAAACACAGGACGAGGAGAAGGTGGAGGAGGGTATCCACAAACGTCGACGCACCTTCGTGCCTCGAGTTCGACGCGTCCCACTCCATTTTGCTACTTCAAATGCTGCGCAATAGAAGTTTCCTCAAATTATTCAACGTGCCGGATATCGACGGGTCGGACGTGTGGATTTTTCGAGGTGCCTAGATCTTTCATGTTTATCTCCAGAATTCAAGGAATAGATGGATCTTGATTGCGATTGATTAGTTCGTTCGGTATTTTTCAGGTAGGTAATTGATTAATTTAAAAAATATACGAACTCCGTACAGCCCCTGGTGATCGAGCTCTCGTTTACTTCTTGATCAATCGTTACGATCAGCTCCGTGTAACAGGAAAATTCTGTGGCACAGGTATCCACCCCGGCTTCCTTGCAAGCTTTACTGGTGCACGTGCAGGTCCTGGCTGAGAGAGGAAACATTCAATAAGGTATAGCATTTGTCTTTCTAGTGCGTTAACATTTCCAGGGGTATTTGCATGATATTTACAGGAAGGAGAGGAAGCGAAGGACGAGGATCTTCTCTTTCTCTTTTTAGCACCCATTCGAAAGACATTTGAAGAAAGAAGCGTGCGCGACACCATATTTTTAGAATGTCCACGATAATGTGTACCGCGCACGCAACCCCACGAGACGGCATTTTTCTTCGCCTCTCTCAATCTTTCTCTCTTTTCTCTCCTATTCTCACTCGACCGTTTTCAGATCGAATACGAGTAACAGAATTTCACGGATTCGATCGATCCTCGTCAATTATCTACATTTTCCACAATTTTCCCATCAATCGCGAGTCAACGGGAGTCGTGCGATCTTCTCGTGAGGTTTGACGTGCGATCGATCATACGGCGTCTAGGGTCGCGACGGAAAATAACAGTAGACGAGCACTCACCTTCGACGTCCGTCACCCCGACGATCAGCGCGAACAGAAGAATCGTCGGGAGGATGCGACGTCCTCTTCGTCCTTCCTTCCGACGATGAAGCTCCTCGTGAACCATGGTTCTGCCGACCAGGAACATCTCGCCTCCTTGGAACGTATCATTCCTCGTGATTCGTTCTCGTCATGGTCCGTAGATTTATCCTCGTGAGGTCCTTCTCTTCTTAACTTCTCTAATCTCTAGTTCCGCTCCTTACTAACTCGGTCATGATCGAGAACGCGAATCACAGGATGAAATGTTTAGGACCGGTCGGTGGAAAGATACGAATTCGACGAGTACCAGAGGGTATCGAGGAGTGGTACGAGGTCAAATGGCACGAAGGACTCGCGAAGGATCACGTCGCGCGTAATTGAGATTTTCACGGGGAGAGAAATTTGGCACGAACCCGCTCGCTTTTCTCTGTGCTCTCGAGTCGAAGGTGTATTCGGGAATGTTGCGAAGAGAGGAACACGGGAATTAAAGCGCGTTGCTCGCGTGGGCACCTCTAATTTTAGTACCTCCCACTATTTGAGTAGAAGAGCGGAATAACAAGAGAAAGAGGAGCGATGAGGACCAAGCGGAGAAACGGAGGAGAAAAAGGAGAAGCTGACGGCCTTCCTTTTCCTCCACCTTCTCCTTCTGCTCCGTCTCGTTCTTCTTCCACACCTCCACCTCCTCCATATCGTTCTTCTTCCGCACCTCCATCTCCAACCGACGCCGGCGTCCTGCGCGTCCCGACGTCTTCTCTCCGCAAATTCGCCACTAACCGTGTCTATTTTAATTCCGTCATCGGACGAGCTTCAACATTTTGAAATGGAGAGAGAGGATCCGCGACCCTCCTCGTATTATGACGTCGCGAACCAGCCAGTTTGAATCTCGCGCCAGCAGGTCGTCTCGATGGTTTTCTCTAACTCTATCGGTGGAGAACAAACGTTATCGAGTATTGAAAAATATTTGATTGTCGATCGCGGCACCTCCGGGCCACCGAAGTCGACGGACAAAATTGGCACGAAGTTCCAGACATCTCGTGGACTTTCTACTCCTTCTCGTCCTCTCCTTCTCGCTCTCCTTCCATTTTCCCCTTTCCTTCAGGATTTATTCGCTTCTCTCTTGCTCCCTCTCCTTTTCGTTTGCGCGCAGGATTTATTCGCGCGCACATTTGGCGGGTGCTTCCTTTTATTTTGAACCAGCGCGCGATCAGCCGGCGACGTGGCTCCCCTAAAGTCCGCCAATTTATTGGAAAAATAACACGTCGCGGTCCGCGCCGCATCGAGCGCCCCGGAAGGAGCGTCTCTTCTCGTGTACGTCCCGACGGAGACGCGACCAACTTGCCGCATGCAGTTGAATATCTAAAATACAAGGATGACACTTGGAGCTTGACTGCGAGGGTCGAGATAGTTTTCGTCGCGACGCGCAAAAATAAAGAAATCCTGCTTTTTAACACTTTGACTGTCACCCTGATTTTCCATGGATTGCCCGTGGCGCCACGCTTTGCGTTTTTAGGCACGACCGTAATTTTTTTTTTGTTTGTTAAGATATGATCTTTAAAAGTGCTGTAAATTGTGCTTAATGATTTTCCTGGAGGTCACCGGTGACCACCGTGGTGCCACAGGAAAAGCAAGTTGCAGTCACGTATGATTACCGTGGCGGTCGAAGTGTTAACGAGGAACGGGAGAAACGGAAGAAATTCGTGCGTTTGGGCAACGCGTAAGATTAAAGGAAAGTGAAAGACACCGTTTTAACGGAAAATTTTGTCAGGCCTGTTTAGTCTGGCCACATCGCTCTTGTTTACTTTACCCCTAGATAATGGAGCGAGGGTGAGCGTAGGAGCAGCGGCTCGCAGCGCGCGAGAATAAACATCGAGAGACACATCGGCAACTGATCTCCCAACGTTTCGAGAACCTTCTCGAGGACCCCTCGGAGAATTTAATTGCGGCACGTCGCATGTGTCTATTCTACCCGTGTGTGCTCGGACTAACGAGTCGCGAAAGTGTTTTTAATTACCTCTCGTTCTCCACGTCCCCTCCTCTCTTTCTCTTCCTCTCCGATGGCTGACGCATAAGTAATGGGCTACCTAATGGTATCGTGTTTCGAGCACTTACCGCCAGAAAGAGCGAGAGAGAGAGAGAGAGGACAGTGAATATCGTGCGACATCGTTATCGTGAACTATGAGACAGGCCCATCGCGAAGTAAGCGCCAAAGCGAATTCCACGGTGCGTCTATGTCGATAGGCGATTAGCTCGAGTGATCGATGACCGGCTAATTAATCGCGAAGGAAGGGGCAAACAGAAGGAAGCGTGCGAATCCACGTAATTTGTCCGTTTGTTTAGCCTCTCTGCGAATTCTCGGCGCACAAGTTATCGACGCTTCCTTCCTTCTGCTGAAAGTTCATCGTGCCCGTCTCATCGGTGCAGAACGATAGGATCGTTTCACGATCGAGTCACTGCCACGACGGAAGAGCTCGGCAGACAGGCGACCCGCGTTTTTACCCTCGGGCGAGTTCCTGCGCATGCAACATTAACCAGCAGGGCCTCTCTCCGTTTCTCTCCTTCCACCAGGCGATCGCGCATTTCTTTATCGTCATCCGTCGGCCGAGAGACACGTAAAAGCTGGGGCCTGGGTTATCGGAATGACACTTCGTTACAGTCGAACGGGGTCGACTCGCGTCTGCATGCGCGAGCCACTCGACGAGCGAGCGAGCGACTGCTTCTTGCCCGACTGCGTGGAGCGTCGAGTGGACGCATAGGAAAAAAAAGCCAGACGGAGAATTGATTTTAGTGCGACGAGAATTCCTCCGTGTTAATTGGGTGCAATTAATCGTGGCCCGGCGGCTCGCTTCCTCGTCGAGTAATTTCGTTTGAATTTCGCGCCGCGCGTTCTCTCTCCCTCCCTCTCGCTCCTCCTTTCTCTCGGTAAAGTTTTTTCATAATTCTCCAAGTATTCGAGACACGGAGAACGCGTGGAGAAAGAAGCAAGGGGATCTAGGAGTCTAAATTTGTCATTGGGGTTATAGGGAAATTTTCCTTGGCTCGCTGGAGAAAAGAAAAAGGAAAGAGTGTTGTCGCCCGACGCTCTCGCGTCGTCCACTAGCGTCACGTCTATTTTCGAGGTGGATCGGTAAGCAGGAGAAGGCGGAAAACAATCGATTTGCATTCGCGTTCCAACGAGCAGGAGCTTCTCAGTGGACTCTCTAAATCGCGAGGTCAGCCACGGTCATCTAGCTCTTAGTGGCAGAAATACTTTGCGACGTGGTCAGCACGGCGGAGAAATGGCCAATGCAGGAATGGGGGAACACGACGAGGGAGGAAAGAAGACGAATGAGCCGAGCGATAAGAAGGATAAGACAGCGGCTCCTCCTGTGTGAAGAAGGAGAAAAAATCGTGAGACGAGACAGCTCCACGGAAAAACAGCATGATTGAGAGAGAACGGTGGAGGAAAGTATGCGGAAAAACGGGTGACACGGTAAACGGGTAGAAAAGGAAATGAGAAAACGATCGCGACTGGAAACGAGAATCCACGGGTGGAGAAGGGGAGCCGGGGACAGAAAACCGAGGAAGATGTAGGGACGGTAAAAGGAAGAAGGTGAGAGGGCGCGCGCGCGACGAAGAAAGAGAGAGAGAGGGAGAGAGAGACAGAGAGAAAGAAAGAGGAAGAAATCTGAGCAAGAACGAAGAAAGAAGAAGGATAATGAGAGAGGAAGGACTCGGAAAAAGAGAGAGCAAGCATTACTTGCCCGAGCTGGAGCAGTCTCTACCCTCGATTGTCCTTTTTAATTAGTCCCCATCTTCTCCCTCCTTCTCCTCCTCCTCGTCAAGGTACATCGACCACGATCGAGCATACTCTCTTAATTGATAAGGAGCAGCGCCTCCTATTCGAAGTCCCGACCAAAGAACGAGTTTCGTGCCCGCTCCGGTCCCCTCAAACAGCAGCGTCTCTCGCTTGTATGCTCGTCCTGCATTCGCTCGCTTCTTCGATGCACTCGTGTGCATCTTCATCGTTGAATGCACTCGGCTCTTCTTCGTTGCACGTACTCATTCTCGTTCACTTCGTCGAACGCCCTCGTTCGCCTTCTCTTCGTTGAAGACCCTCGTTCGTGTTCTCTTCGAAGCATAACTTTTTTCTTCGTTCAAATGCCCTCGTTTGCCTCATCTTCGTTGTATCGCTCGTTCGGTTCTTCTTCTTCGTTCGACCACGATTCATTCGTATCCTCCTCGAAAAACGCACTCGCCCTTTACTTTTCTTTCGAGGGCTCCCTTCGTTAAACGCACGAAATTCGTTAGTATCTTCGTCGTGTGCATACGCTTATTGTCTTTTTTCTTCTTATTCGCGATTCATTCGCTCGCGTCTCTTTTGCCGAGTACTCGCGCCGAACGAAGAGCAGCAGTGGCAGCCTGAAACGATTATGCGTTTCGGTCTCCGCCTCGCTCGTTCGTCGCTCGCTCGGAACCCCTTTGGAGTCGCGGAGACGCGCGAAATGTCGTGAGAAAACCGAGAGAGAAGGATCTCGCGATGAGATCTCGTCGCCGAGATGCACATAATGGCGGATGGAAATAATCTTTAGCGGCGTCGCGAGAGCCAACGGTATTCTTCTCGACGTGGAAATATCGTGCGCGATTAATTTTAATTAACCTACAGGATTCAGGTGATCTTAATGAACAACGCGTCTTTTAAATTTATTTATTCATCTCTTCGTGGTACAAGTATCGAAGGTAAAAAGGGACACGCTCCTAAACGATGACTAACGACTAAGAAAATTCTTCGTAGAAATTTCACGTGGCACGTACGACGCCACTTGTGTTCCTTTTCAGAGAGCTTTCTTCCGACGATCGGGCATGGAAAATTTTATACCGTCCCCACGAGTCCCCTGGCCGCCTTTCTAATCGCTAAACAATCTCGAACGGGACGACAGTGTCCAGGACGACTCACCTTCGCCTTATCTCCCATCTCTCATCTTGTATCTCGCGTGTACCTCGCTCATAACAGTTCGAATCTCGCGCGTCATTAGCCCATCCTCCTTCCGAGCGCCAGTTTCGATTCTAATCTCGATTCGGGAGTAGTCGCACACGTGGCGCATTCCTTCCGCTCGTTTGAGTCTCCGCGACATAATTTCGCGATTGTCCAAAGTCGAATTTTCATTCCGCGAACGCGTCGAAGAGACAACCCGACCACGGTGTTTTTCGAAGCACTCGAGATTAAGATCTATATTCTTTGTCCTTAACGGGTCCCTTGCCTTCCGGAAAGATCTAATCCCTCCGATCTAATCCCATCCTCCCATCCATCCTTCGTTCTCCGAGCACCGACCTTTCGCGTCCCTCACGGTATCCGTCCTTCGAGTGGAACAGTTATACAGTTTGTCAATTGTCAGTTTCAGGTGGAGCGTCGCGACGCTCGATCACCGTGGATAATGGAGATCTACCGAAGAGACAAAACTAAAGAACCTGCTTGAATGGAGCACCATCGAGAAGGAAGGATCCTTCGAAGGTAAACAAATTCGAATGACATTTCCTCCGTCGTCTTCCTCCTGCTTCCTTCCTATGTCCCTCGATCATGAAGAGACGTGCGCGCGCGCGCGTGCACGCGACACGCGCCCCTCCACGCCTCACGCCACGATGGGTGCTGCAATGCAAATCAATGTATTTACCAGTTATACTCACTTGCCAGCCACTACCCTTGTCACGGTTCAATTTGACCGCGCACTAGGTGCGTTTCGTTCGATAAATTCAATGTAAAGAAAAAAGTGAAGGAAAAGAAAACACTTCCCCCACGCTGTAAGTAGGCGAGCAATTTAACGGCAAATATTAGGCCGCGCGCGTCTTTAGGTGCACGCGACGCGACAGTATCGCGGACGCGCCTAGAAAACTTTGTGAAGTTTGTGTGAACTATAGTTCGGAAATAGTCGTTGGGTCTAGGCAATGTTGCGAATTTTTAAGTTGCCGTGGCGATTCTTTGAGGGTCGCGGCACCAGTTGTAGAGCTCGATGATAGAAAAATGGAAGTGTGTCACGATGTGTGGAAGTAGTGGAAGAACTCGGACGACTACGATGATTTTTTTGTTCTTTCCTTCTTATTGTCATAATGAAGCGTCTGGTGAGCCGGAGGACTTACTCATGTGCGAGACGCTGGGTTGAGAGGCGATTACCAGCATTTTTCTGTGCGATGGAAATAGACCGGACGATGGGATTAGAGATATCTGGTTCTGATTGGCTGCTACATTGTCGTTTCTTATATTGTTATTAATGTTATGCCGAAAGGGAACACCTTAAAAAAACATACACACACAGGGGTTATAAGCTGCGCGTATAATTACACGGAGAATTTATTTACAGGAGTCTTGATCTACGAGTGGAAAAAAATTCTCGAAAAAAAATATTCTTTTGGAAATGCACGTGGAGTAGGGAGGAACTCACCGAAGATTTGATAAAAGCAGCAAGCAAAACAACGTTCCGCCAAAAATAATACTCTTTCGAGAGATGGCGTGGTGGCTGCCTTTTCGATCCAACGCCAAAAATCTCAAGGGCGATTAAAGAAATAGAGTCCTCTAAAATACAGTAATATGGGCCAGGAAGAATTTCAGGACACAAAGCGTCATCCTTTCGTTTCCTGTTCCCTCATTTCGTTGACCATCCTGTAGACCGAAGGATTACACTTGCAATTCCTAATCGGGTGAATCATAGGTGTGGCAGAAAAACTTTTTAAATCAACCGTGTCTTCCAGCTGCGTAAATTGGCCAGTAAAATCCTCGGACCAGCACCAACGATATTTTTCTTATCCACTTTGACCGGCACAGTCGCGTGTCTCACACCTGATGTACCCGGTGCACCGACGAATTTGGAATTTGATTGCATTCGCGCGCAAGAGTCTCGCGGTTGAAGAAGGCGTTAAACTAACCCGGACACGACTTTACGCGGTGAGTTGTGCTCGCACCGGCACCAACTTAGCGACTCAATGGTTTTGCGGCTTACATTTCCATTGATTCGAGGAGAACCGGAGGAAATAATCGATAGAACAAACGAGCGACAAGTCCTTAGTCGAGGTAGTCGGCCCGTAAATCGATACGCCGACTGATGATGAGCCTAACTGTGAGGTTCACTTTGTCAAGCGTGAAGAAAGGAAGATCTTATCGATTCCTTATCGATCGTGTGCTCGCCGTGGACAGATGGGATTTTAACGAGAGAAATGCTTCACATCGTGGATGCTTTATTGTCCTTAATTTATATGTAAAATTCAATTCCATGCCATTAACTTACGGAGGTAACCAAATCTAGAGCGCATACGGACAGAATGAAGGAACGTCGTACGGGCAATTGGCGATAGTCTATCGCGTGAAGATAATTATCAGAATACTTATAATTAATATTGATTGGTGTCGTGTGGTGGTGGTGGTGGAGGGGGTCCCCTCGGAGGGAAGGGAGGTCGGAATTGTGGGGGTGGTGGAGGTGGTGGCCCACCTTGGGAGACTGGAGGTGGAGGTGGATGTCTCCAGCCTGGTGGTGGCCTGGGAGGTGGTTGAAATTGTCCAAATTGTGGTGGTCCTCCGCCGGAGGATGGTGGAGGTGGTGGAGGAAATTGACCTTGGGAGGGTCCTCCGACTGCCCAGTGAGGCGGAGGAGGTGCCATCATCCTGGGAGCTGCTTGTTGAGCTTGAGAGGTTGGTACTGGCATCGGTGGTAGTGGAGGAGGCATGCCAGGTGGTAGAGGAGGATGCGCCGCCAGAGACATAGGAGGTAATGGTGGTGGAGGTATATTCGCAGGTGGAAATCCACTGGAGGGCGGTGGAGGAACTGGAGGTGGCGGAGGATGTCCCATCGAGGGTCCTGGAGTAGCTGGAGGAGGTGGTGGAGGTACAACCATTCCATGATGCATGACGTGATGTTGGGGATGATGGGCTGCTTGATGAGATGGATTTGAGTTTGGCATAGGCGGTGGTGCCAATGGCGGAGCATCTGCGAACAGTTGATGAGGCCTATCGGCCTGACTCAGTGGATTTTGTGCTGCTAGCAGTCTTTCAGCTGCACTTCCGTGCCTCTCTCCTTTGGCGTCGCGTTTAAAGGCGTAGGAAACTGAGATTGGACGATTGCACAAGTATTGTCCGTTCATAGCTTCGATACTGGCATCAGATGCGTCAAAGGATGCAAAGTTGATGAAGGCAAATCCCTTTGAATTTCCTGTCTCTGGATCTCTCATTATCTGAAATTATTTTTTTAATACAGTATTAGTTTAAATAATCGTATTAAATTCTATGTACATTTAGCAGGGCATCTATGTAGGATAATATACCTTCGGAGTTTGAAGAATTACACCAAATGCACTGAACGTATCGTACAATAATTTTTCGTCTACTTCGGGATCCAGATTTCCTATAAATATGTTAGCTCCTACGTCAAGATTCTTCTGATGCGCACTCGCTTTATTCACTCGTATTGGTTTTCCATATAGCTTAATCATGTTCATTATTTTAATTGCATAGTCTGCATCTTCTTCGCCCATGAATTCAACGAACCCATATCCTTGGTGCATCTGAGTGACTCGGTCTTTTGGCATATGCACATTAACTAAAAGAAATTGGTATGTTTAAAAATCATTTATCATTGACACAAGAGGACACTTACATGCCATTTATTAAATACTCCCGTACGTACCTACAGGTCCAGATTGGACAAACAGCTCCCACATAAGGGATTCTGTAACTTTATCATCTAATCCACCAACATAAATTGTGGCATCTGCAAAGAGCATTCAGTGAGACTATTATACATCTAAATATTGGCAAAAATTATTTTAGATTCTACAAGTTCATAACCTCATTGTCTTAATCTAATACGATTTTATGTCTCGGTTTCGTAATATAATTAATCTATGAAATAAACTTACCTTGATTACGTTCGGCAATAGGTCCCGCAGCCATGTTAAACTTTTATAATTATTAACTAATCAGAAACATGTACAATTCCCGGTTGTAATTGTTGACATGTACGCCAAACTCTTGGCTTCCAAATTTTATCAAAGGTGGCGCTTGTCCATTGTATTTATGTTTCTAAACTTCAAGTAATAGGAATACTATGTCCATCTATCAGGAGATGTGAGGTACTAACGATTATTAATTTTATACATAATTTATTCACACATATTTTTAAATGAAATAATACAATAGTTGACACAGTCTTAATAAGTTGATGTTTAAGAAAAAGTAATAACAGGTAAATATTTAAACGTAAAACATAAATAGCTATTTATTTGGAATTTACAATTCAATTTACATCACCTGTTACGACCATATCATAAGCTCTATTATTATCACGTATGGATTCGATACTGTATCATATAACATAAAATGTGTACTTCAACTGGTACTAACATTCTGTCCTTCTTGCGTTGCTAAAAAAAAATTTTACGTATTATACTAAATTATTTAGATTCTTCTTCATTACCTTTGTAAGAATATTCCAAGGCAGTTGCTATAGTTCTCATGTCTCCCTCGATGCTCCTAGCCCAATTTTCAGCATCTCCTATTTCTTTCAGAGCACTTGAAAATTGTTCTATTAAGCTTGACCACAGTTGAGTCTGTTTAGCGAAATTTGTCGCACTGTGCTGTAGCTGCTTTGCTTCTGCGTCAAGTTTCTTTTGGTTTAAGTAAGCTTGTGCCACTCTATGGAACAAAAGATGTCTGTTAAATATGTTATCGGGTGATGATACATAAATTTCCCAATATAAATATACGTACCCAACATTGAGATGATCGACAAGTGCTTGCGTCAAATTGCTGGCAGCCTGTATAGCTTCCTTCCGTTTTTGCTCTGTTGTTTTGTTTATTATTCAACATGGAAAAAAAGTTCTTCACTTTTAAATTCAACCTTGTATTGCAAATTTCTGATACATTACCTTGTCTTTCCTTCCTTGCTGATTGTTTGATTTGATGTTCTCTTATGATTGTTGACAACATATTTTCTAATTTGATTGCTTCACAAGCAATGAATGTCAGTGCATCTAAACTTGTGCTTTAAACGAAACAAGACTGAATGAAATTCTCGAGAAAACAAGAATTGGTCCAACTACAACCCTTGTTTAGTATACATTTATTTTCATTACATTAGATTAGATATGATTTCCAGTTTCCTTTGGGCTCACAGGTCCAAGCACATCCAAATGTTGTTTACCATCATGAAAACTGTCACAGCGCGTATGACCGAATAGCGATGCTTTCACTCGTAGTTGTGAATTCAGCATAAGCTCACTCCATAGATGAGGATTTTAATGAAAGGGATTCTGATTGGTGCTTTTATTCTTTCATATATGTGGTATTCCACTATGTCCAAAAGTGGGAGACGTAAACTTTATTTTCCTATAGGTGGCACTGTGCTCAGTTTTTTTTTTAATCCTATTTTACGGAATAACGACGATGGCGACTAATTCTCGATGGTGTATAGTTTACCTGTTGATAATCGGGTGAATTTACTATAAAAAAAGTTATGGAACTTGAGTGAGTTTTGACAGACAAACCAGTTCCGCTAAGCTCGTCGTAAAGCACATTGCTGTTTTCCAATACGACAACAAACATTTTCATACAAAATACTATAAGCAAACGATGTTTCAAAATTTTAGGTCCATGAAACGTAGTAAAGTACTCTCATTACGTCTAGTGTGAGTGATCGTGCAATGGTTTCCAATATTTCAAATGTTTCCTGAAGATTTCTCCATATAAACAATTAGCAAGTGCTTCCGGTCAAGTCTCAGGAGATAAGTAAAAATGTAATGGGAGCTCATATTCTGGCGCAGCAGTAGCTCCCTCAGATTTCTTTAGGAAGAAAGAATTTTAAAATTTTCAAAAGGGAGAATGGCAATACGTATAACATTGGAATGTGGGCATGCATCGATGGTACGTGCACGTCCTACTGCAGAAGGTTATACGCATGACTGGGAAGTATTTGTACGAGGAGTAGACAACGCGGACATATATCAGTATATTGAAAAAGGTGCCATTTAATATAAATTTTCTAATTCACATATTAGTAGATTAGCATTCTTTTGTAGTTATTCAAGCACACTTAGAGAATCGACACAGCCATTGATAAAGTTGTTTAGATTGCCTTGTAAATTGTAGAGGGTTGATGTATTATACATTTAATTTTAACTCTGTAATTAACATTGAGTTCAAAATTTTTACCACATGTTTATACAATAGTTTCTTAATGATCGCTACTTAATCTTTGTTTTTCATGTTACAGTTGTATTTCAGTTACATGAAACATTCTTAAGGCCAAAAAGGGTATTCAAGGAGCCCCCTTTTGTAGTAAAGGAATCTGGATATGCAGGCTTCAATATACCAATTGAAATTCATTTTAAAAATAAGGATGAACCTAAAAAATTGCAGATTGTTTATGATCTTGACATTTTTGTTAATAGTAATGTTACCCGTCATACTGAAACCATTAATAATCCTTCCGATGACTTTAGGAGAAAGTTATTAAGAGGTGGTGCTGTGAGTATATTATATTATATTATATTATTATTACACGTGCTTAAAAGTTTTGGCTAAATCTATAAATTTGTTACAGAATATAATGACTAATACGGAAGGTCTATCCGAGAAAGGCGAAATGAAAACTCCTACTATGGTTGGTAAACCTAAGTTAAGTGGAAATGATTCTAAAAAGCATCGCCTTTCAGAACCAAAGACATCTAATTCATTTGCCGACTTATTTGGTACTCCTATAAAGACAGCTAAGATCTCTCCAGATGGTAAAAAAGTTACACAATCGGAGAAAAGTTCGACAATTAAGCCAATAGTCCCAACGGAAAAATTAGAAAGAATAGATAAAAGTATAAAAACAAAGGATAGTCCACACAAGGAGAAGAAGAAAGAAAAATTAGATGAGAAGAAAGATAAAAAAACTAAAGATTTTTCTAAGGAGAGAAATAGAAGTAAAGAGAAAACAAAAAGGTCTTCAAGCCCTGGAAGTAAGAGTCATTTGAGTCCTGCAAGTAAAAGGCTACCTTCACCTACCGTTATGAAGAAACCAGTTAGTCCTATTCCACCATCCATAAAAGCATCGGCTTCTCCAAAACCTAAGGAAAAGGAAATCAAGAAACCTTTGATAGACAAAGAAAGGGAGAAGGAGAAAGAGAAGGTAAAGGATAATTCTAAAAATTTAGTAGATGTTTCTAAAAGTGAAAAGCGAAAAGATAAAAAGCACAAGGAAGATAGAGATCGAGAAAGGAAGGAGAAATATAAGGACCGTGACCGTGCCAATTCTAAGGAGGCTCTGAAGTCAAGTGAAAAGAAGAATGAGAAACCAGAGAAGCCGGAAAAACCGGAAAAAGAGAAGAGTCAAGAATACAAGTCGACGAAGGATGGTAGAAAATCTCCAAAACCATTAAAAGAATCTGAAAAAATAAAAAATGACAAGTTGGTCAAATTGGAGAAGTCAGAAAAAGTGGAGAAAACTGAAAAGATGAAAGATGGCAAGACTGACAAAGACAGGCAAAAACACAAGCACAAGAAGAGAGATAAAAAAGATAAAAGAGATAGTAGCAGGGAAAGGGAGAAGAAAGAAAAGCGTGATAGGAATAAAGTTACAATGGAAAAGGAAAGCAATGTACCTACAGTGCCAATGACAACTCCTCACTCAACACTTACGGCACAAATGCCGGAAAGGGATAGTAGTGACTCAGCACCCTCCGTAGATGATGATTCTTTCCCTGAACCAAAACCCATCCCAATTTTGAAAAAGGAACCAGAGAACACAAGTGTATCAATTTTACCTGCAATTCCAATGGAGATAAAAAAGGAAAGGAGCGATCGTAAAAGGGAGAAGCCAAAGGGAAGTAAGGGTGAGGAAAGAGAGAGTAGGAAACGGAAACGTAGAAGTGAAGGTAAGGGTGACGAGGAGCATTTGGCAAAAAGGGAAAAAGGTAGGGATCAATCTACATCGCCACTTTTGGAGCCTGTCTCCTCAAGTCAGTCACCAGTTGCAGTGGATGTAGATCCTATTTTGCCTATAAAAGACAAGGAAGATCGGAGCATGGCAGAACAAATACTCGACAAGGGTCGTGAGGCAGAGGTGGAACAAGTAGCGCCTGACTCAACTAACAGTACCTTGGTTGAATCTGACACCGGGGAACCTCCAGTATTCTCAGAGGACTATGTGTCTCAATTAAGAGAGTTGCAGCAAAAAATAATGACACTACAAGATAATCAGGAGCTGCAGAGAGTTGTTCAGGTAATTGCAGAAACTGGTCAATATGAAATCACTAAGAAGACTTTCGATTTCGATTTATGCGCTCTCGATCGTAGAACAGTACAGCGTCTCCAACAATTTTTTTCTGCATCTTGACCATCCGTAGTTTAGACTATGTCACTTTTTATTACATATTGTTCTATGTATAAGTCACCTTAAGTTATATGAGCTTACAGTAAGTTCTTTCTTTTTATGACAGAGCGGTAATATATGAGACCCCAGACGAACTTTACAAGTAACATCTTTCTTTTACTCTCTATCTATGTGTCTATCTTCTCTCTGTCTTTTTCTTTCTTAGTAGGATACATTTTATATTATCGTTGTACAATCTAAGATGTTTATATGTATTTTTATTTCGTATTCAACGATGAATGAATTAATGTCATAAGTAGATGCGGGATGTTTATTTAAATATTTTCTAACTGTAACATATGCTTTGCACTTCTGTGCATTCTCATAATCAGTTACAAATTAATATATTAACATTTTTTATTAAAGGTTTAGCGAATCCTATTCCTTTTTCAATTATTGGAGCTGAAGGCAAATAATGATGTAGTTTCATGTACGTATAACTTATGGAACTTTAAATTTAATTTTCAATATGAAATTGTTGAAAATACAAATTGCGGAACTGTAGTTTTTGCATTTATACATATAAATATTTTTCACTTTTGGATTATAAGTAAAAAAAAAATCTAGGATAACATCCAAAATTAACCAGTGTACCACGTTGCAAATTTATAATAAATTATTGTATCGTCAACATAAAAATAACAGTACTATTTTACATACAAAAAAAGTATTTGACTTAATCGTAGATGGTCGATTCGTTCTTAACTTGTATTGGTAAAAATAATTATGTGTTTGTGTGCTTTGAAATGCAAAATGTAACCTGCAACAGTGCAAGATATGTTTTTTAATATAATTTTCTATTACCTTGATCGTAGCTTGCAACGTTTATCTGGGGATCTTAACCAGCTACAATGCATTTATTCATAATATGTAAAATGCGAGTACTGATCATGATAAGATGAAAATACTACATTTATTGTTGACTCTTATGTTTCGTGATAAAATTTATTTAAGAATTTGCCTTATAAAGTGGATGCATTATCGATGCCTCACGAAGAGCTGCCTAATATGGGTACACCTCTCAGGATTAAGGACAATTTGTATTTATTAACATTTTGTCGTGAATTATGACGTATGTCAATAGTTTTCTTAGGAAATAACTGCATAATTTATATTCGTTATTACGCATAATTGTATTCGTATCGTTTCCAGTGTGAAACAATTATGATGGATTGCGCGACGAGCATTTGTGATATCTGAAATACTTGGTATGGCATACACACTGTACAGAGTAATATCAACTTCGCCGTGTAAGAAACCCACGTTTTTACGAACAAAGAAGGGTGTACATTCTTCAATTTCAGAGATAACAATTAGATACCGATAGTTCGAAATAGTTCTACGAGCAGTCGTGCGAACTTAAAGCGACCCGTCTCATCCACTTTCATTCACAAGGAGGAAAATAAAAAGGCAAAAAAAAAAAAGAATTCATATTCATCGGGGAAAAAAAATATTTCCATCGCGTTCCAACTTTTTACGAGTGTCGAGAAACCTATATGGATGTTTTCCACGTACATGTGAATACGGAGCGATGGTTTCGCCTCGGGCACGTAAATGTCTTTAACGAACGCGCCGGGCGTATATTTTCAATGTACCATGAGATTTTCTACAATTAACAAGAACGCATCTGACATAATAATCATAGAATCGCATTTGTATAATATCATGTTTGCGAGGTAAATGATGTTGCGTGCAATCTATACACCAAAATAGTTTCTAACGTTTTTTGATAATGTTAATTAGTGCGTGCGGGAGATGAAACCGGAAGGAGGAGTGTGGGTAGTATGTTTAAGCGTGTATAAATTAAGATATGCCCGCGTGCGAGAGAAGAATTGTACAATTGTGTTTATTTATTGTCATTGCGCCTTGGACGGACCGGCGACGCGCTCCTCGTCGTGGAAAACGATTCGTTGATTCGCAAGCGTCGAGCGTTACGTCGTACTGTCCCCCTCTCTCCCCCAAAAAAATATCACCAACACCACGTAACACTATTCTCATTATTGCAATAAAAGCAGCGAATCGCTCGTTAAGCAAGTGCCTTCGATCGGGCCGTACCGCTGATCGATAATTCATATGTATTGTCATCGTTCGTTCCGCACAACTCGTGAAACCGTGAAACATTGTGAGAAACATTCAAATATCTGTGAAATCGTGTTTACTGTATTTACGTTGTCCTCGGTGTTCCTCGTCCGATTGTCATTACTCGTCTTAGTTTGTGACGTTTGTGCCGTGTCGTCTAGTTTCTCGTACTACATGCATCTTATGATCCACAATTCATAGATCGTAATAAAGCGCGTATCGAAGAGAAGTGCGGATTTCTCGATCGAAGGCAGCCCCAACGCAGTGCCCTTTACATTATAAAAGGAAGGATGGAATTTATTCTCACTTAAGCGGTCGAACGTAAATACGTGAGCTCGCGACGCGCGAGCTTCTAACCGATGTGATTTACCGATAAACGCAATTTATGATTTTTAATTTAGCGAGTAATAAGGAGATGTTCGTGCGAGATGAATATACCGCTTTCATGAAATTGTAGGAATTGAATCGAGGTGATTTGTGAAGTCGACGCGAAAGCTATGTAGAATTGATTTTTCTGGCGAATGATAAGTTTATAAATTTAGCCGCCTACCTTTCAGCATAATAATTTCTTACGTACGAATTAATGAAATGTAATCTCATCGTCTGGTGAGCGATTGTTAACGAGCGAGAGAATCACGTACCGGTGCGCACGAGTAATTTGTATATTTGTACTTATAATTAGTCATGGTAATGAATCATGATACATGGCTCATATTCGTATCTCCCCTTCGAAGGATCTGGGGGATTCAAGACGATTATACATAAATCTGTATAAATTTTGTTGATTCGTTTGACCACTATTATTATTATTATCATTAATCGAGGTTCCATTGAATGCGAGATACGAACGTAATCGAATCAATAGATAATCGAGAGATTTGCGAGGAGTGTGAGAAATAGGTTTAGCTGAAATTTGATTGGCGCTCGGTGTAAAAATACAAACTGAAAATAATAAGCGCGTGACAATGCTCAAAAAGAAAATGCGAAACTTTTCCTAAAAGCAATGGAGCTAAGTTTAAACGTATTCTTCGGTATCGCGTTCGCATTTGTACGATGCCATTGAATCTCCTAATCATCGATTATTGTAATTTCGAAGGTAGCTCGGCGTAAGCTCAAATTAAGCGAGTAAATCGAATTTCAGCGAAATCGATTATATATATGTACGTCGTTCGTTTAAAAAAGAGAAAAGAAGAGAACGTAAAGTTGTGATGCGGCTAGCCGTAGTTCTTCAGATGCCTTTTTCACGAGTACCGAGGTGGAGCACGGGGAAGGAGTGCCTCCCATCGACGAATTTAAAATCGTCGAATGAGACAATCTCTTCCGGTGGACGATTTTTCTAACGGCAGTCAATGGTCCAATGGGAGTACTCGCAACTTTATCGTCTACCAAAATTCTAAAAAACGTAGAGATTTACTACTGCCCAATTTGTTTCGTCCTTGGTCCCGATTCAGCTCCCTTTCTCGCGTCCGTGAATTTTTGTTTTCCGAGATCGACCGAATGTGGAAAATTTATAAGGCGACGATATTGCTATAGGAATTGCAGTTGCGAGTCTCTCATTTAATTTGCGAGCTAGGACTCTGGATCTCGACAGAGCGCGTAATTGTATAAAAGCAGTCGATGCACAACAGAGATTGACACGCGGACAAAATGAGATTTCGGCGAATGAATTTCGTCTAGATTTAATTGTAAATAATAGCGGATCGATTAGCGTTGTATAAAAATTAAGATTATTCATGATTTTTCGAGGATATAGTACAAGGCAGCACTGCTGGATTTATATTGCCATTTAATGAACATGTCATGTTCGGTGTACATTTACCAAATTTATTAGCGAATAATAAACATCTTATATAATTGTGCCTCTACGCGACTGTCTCCCATTTTTTTCGGCGCACACCTGAGTAACCGGAGATAGCAGAAGTAAAACCCACAATTTTCCAATCGAATCGACTTCCGACTTTGAGGCGAAAATGAATCTCGACTTGACGATTCAATTAAATGCATTAATACTCACCTAACGAGAATCGAATTCCGATCATTTTCAAGGTTCGAACGAGGGTGAAATTTTCAAGAAACGAGCAACCATCATTGTCCGAGCTTGCTCGTGTGCGACACGCTACGGGCCGTTTATTAAAGTCCCACATAATATTTTCGTACAACATCTTAACAAAGTAAAATTTTTCAGTGTCAACGCGCGTCGCCTACCCTCTAGGTTGACGCGACGATGAAACAACGGGACGCAACATCCTCCCCAAAAACGATTCGAGTAACAAATAAATTTCCTTTCTCGTTCGTTCTCCTCTTCTCGGCTCTCTCCGTCGCGACTAGAGGCTATAGAGAAAGTGAGAAAGAGAGATAGAGAGAGAAAGAGAGAGAGAGAGACAGAGAGAAAGGCAAAGTCACATAGAAGAGAGAGAGAGAGAGAGAGAAAGAGAAACGAAGAAGAACTGGTCAGTCACGTCGCGACGTGAACGACAATTTTTCGTGACTCGACGATTAATGAGGGATAGATCCAATTGCTTAGTAATAATAATTCGCTTTGTGATTAATTAGCTGAAGCTTTTTATGGGAGGTATTGTGACACGTCTCTAATATCCAGCCAGCTCGGCGAATGTTGAGTCCATCTCGTCGGCGAGGGATTTGTATCTGTCCTTGTTGATGCCGAGTTCATCTGGAAATCGTAGAAGAATCGATTAATTCACGAGCGAGTAGAATCTCTGTACTATTTGTAAAACTACATACAATACTATGTACACTAAATTGCTAACAGAAGATACATCAGATCCTTTACCTCCGCTATCTAGTCTAATTATTTATGTTTCTCTTTTCTTACGTTACAGTCTGGCGTTCTATGATTGCTAAGGTGAACGCGAAGTAACAAACACGAGCTTCAATTTTCTAGGATCAACTAGAGAAGTAGATCTAATCTAATCCTATTAACCAGTGAGAGATGCATTATTCTTTTCTTTTAGGATCGTGGCATGCAGAAGCAACGTTTACAGCGAAGCAGAATTCCTTTTCACACACACGGAGGGCTGGAAATCTTTGGCGGAGGGGTGGTTTTGAAACGCTAACACATAGGGAGGGGTGGCGTAAGTACCTGACGTACACGACGGCCCACGTAAAGGTGTTAAAGCTGCGAAGTGTGCGTGTGTATATGTACGCGTGCAAACTTCATTATTATTAATACGAAACAGTGCTAACAATGTGAACGACAGTACAGGAAGCTAATGAAAATCTTGCAGCTGACGCGAGAACTGCTTTTCGCATTTGCGGATAGATGATGGGTGCAGAATGCTCCCGAATCGGACAGCCCGTCGAGAAAGTCAATCAGCTGCATCTAATGATTTCCAACTGCTCAACGACGCTAAGAGTAAAAATGCAAATTCTACAGTAAAATACAGTATCTCTAAAAAGGGGGACAATTAAAAAAACCATCTGTGTCCAATTACGGAAGACAGCGCAGCGAAACGAAAAAAGCGCAGAGTGTTTTTTAACTTTTTCTTTTCCTCTCTTATCTTGCTGAAAAAATAAAACCACGACGAAAAACAAGTGAACTCGAGTAGCGGGTTGGCAATATTATTATCTTAATAGAGCGTGTGGCGTGTGCTAAACAAGGGTTCTTTCTTTCTTTTTTTGTATGCTTTTTTTTTTTTTAGTAGCCAGAAAGCTCGGAGAATGTCTGGTCCAATTCTTCGCAAATTGTTTTGCGTTTCTCCTTCTGGCGGTACAACACGTCTGCAACGAGACAAAGCAGTTTGCATTCAGGGTGCGTATATTCGTGACAAGGGAGAAGAAGAAGTAAAAGTGGCGTCGGTGGCGCGATCCGACGTTCGTTTTTCGCGTCTGGCGAATGATCATCGGAAAATCGGCTTGCAAAGTGAAAAATCACCTTCGCACTCGGCCCCTTCGCGAACAAAAGCAAACGTCGTACACGTATGCGACGTGCAACTAAGCAAAACATCGCAATGCGAAAAAAAGTCGCGGCGACTGAAAAAGAAAAATTGTAATGATTGCAAAAATTCAAACCCTGTTGACTTGTATTGGCAACAGACACGTTCTTCGATAACGGAGTACAAATATATCTCTATATGTGTTCGAAGAAGAAGAAAAAAGATATGTATAATTGGACTGACCCTCGAGCCTGTCAACCTCCTTCTGGAGTTTCTTGACTGTCTTCTCTGCGAATTCAGCCCTAGCTTCAGCCTCCTTTAGTTTCACGGTAAGAGTCTTCAATTGGCGCTTGAATTCTTCGACTCGTTGGTTGGCCTGATCGATAATTATAATTTTTATACTCACTCGGTAGAAATTTCATTCCAGATTAAAATTCAAAGGAGGAAATCATCGGACTCACCTTTTCCTCGGATACTTCCAGAGATTTCAAGCTGTTGCCGACGACTTTGAGTTCCTCCTCGAGTTCCATGATCTTGCTGAAGAATTGCAAATGGAGAAACGTAATTATCATTTCACGAAAAATAGCTAACGTTATATTAACGATCATTGGCAATTTTCAGGTGTACGTACGCTTCGCCGGACTTGACACGGTCCTCAGCTACTTCAAGCTCGTCTTCAACGAAGGCCAGCTTACGGGAAACTTCGTCGGATTTTCCGTCAGCGTCCTCAGCAAGTAGACGCGCCTCCTTCAGCTGATTCGTCAACTGGTCCATCCTCTCCTCGTCTTGCTGTGAACGATTCTCCAATACTTTGCACATACTGGAAGCAAGCGAGAAAAGGTTACGTACAGAGATCTTATTATCTATAAACGCGAAGAAATTTAGAAATCGTGAAGTTGGAATTTTTTTTTTTAATTTACCGGCTGGATTCGTCTGCGGCCTGCGACGCCTCGGTGAGCTTGGCAGTTGCGGTATTGAGTCGTTCCTCAGAGCGTTCGAGATCTTCTTCAATCAGTTGTACTTTCCTGTTAAGAGCGGCTACTTCGGACTCGGCCTGAGAAGCAAGAGAAAAGGATCAGATCGGTGGATAGTCCAAGAGGAATTTTACAATTAGGGTAAGGAAAGAAATGTTTGCTCACGTTGGTGAGGGACTTCTCACGCTCCTCGAGGTCCTTATTAGCCTGTTCGAGGGCCTGTTTGTTCGCTACGAGGTCACCCTCGACCTGAGTAAGCTTCTTCTGCAGGTCGTTGACTTCCTCGTGAACCTTGTCCGCTCGCAAGTTCGCCTCCTTCGCCTGACCCTCACAGGTATCTGCTTTATCCTGTGCATTGTCCTTCTCAAGCTTCATCGCTTGCATCTTCTTCTTGATCGCGTCCATGGTGGCGACCTTGCTTTGCGGACTTTTCTCAGGAAACTATCGAGTTCGCTGGAAATTCGATTGAGGAGGTCGTATTAATAAAAATCGTACGGGATCGTCTTCTTCGTGGAGGGTTTAGGAATTCGTGGTTCGGAGAAACTTCCGTTGGAGGGTGGGATGTGTCAGGGTCAACATTCGTAAGCTTTACCGTTAAACGCGAATACGATTCCTGGGCGTGATCGACGAAGAGCGTGCCGTGACTCCGCGTGAGTTCGCGGGATCCGCATAATTTGTTGTTTCAACGCGTAGCTACACCTTAAGTTTTCCGTGGGTACCAAAATAGCTGCACTATCGTATACGTAACAGTTCTGCGTAGGAGCTTGCACGTTTCCTCGGTTTCGTTCCCCTGTCAGCCTATCTCGAACGCGTTTCCTCTCGCGACGTGTTCACGCGATTCACGAGTAAGAGAATTCTCTTGGGGAGGAGGCGTGGAACTATTTTTAATTCCCTTCGTTTTTCGCACTTGGCCCGGCCGAGACTATTAAAAAATATTCTGCCCGAGCCGTCGCCGTGGAACACGAGGAGACCTTCCATTTCTCCGGTTGAAACTGACTTCTAAAACGACGCTCTATATCCCACAATTAACAATTTCATTTAATCCCGATCACTCTACGATTCTTAATCTCATACAAAAATTTCAATTCGTCTCGAATCAATGGATCCTTTCTTCTCGATTCTCCAACCCCACGAGGATCATCCGTCCCGCGCAAAAAAGGAGACCGCGAGCAACCTCGTGCAATCTACTCGCAAAAATCTCTTCGTATCTTTCGGAAAATTTGAGAGTCGCCGTGGGTTTGGGATGTCGAGCGCATATTTTCACGGTTCGCGTGCTCGCCCCGCGAGACCTCTGGAAGGCGCAGGAATCCTCGCGAGAAGCGAGGACCGAGAAGGAGGAGGAGGTGGAATCGCATCGGGGCGCCTACGGAAATAGACTCCACGGTTGAATTCTATAAATATGTGTGGAACGAGTGATGGCGAAGACTACGACGACGTCGACGACGACGCCGAGACGCCGACGACGCCGAGGACAACGACAACCGAGCGCGGCGGCGGTGGCGGCAAGATACTCTGACGTAGCGCGCGAGACGCGAAGAGGCAAAAACTACGAATGTAACCCAGAAGAACGAGCTTTACTTGGCCGCCACCGGCGACCGACATTCGATCTAACTGGCCGGCTTATTAATAGATTTTACGAAATTTCAACGGAGTCGTCCTCCGTAGCGCGCGCGACGCCTCGAGACGTCGGGATTTCTCGGACACGTCGATGCTAGGCGCATTATCGATGATGGATGTGCATTGTATGGGCGAGACGGAGGGTGGATGGAAGTTGGCGAGGGAATGATTCGTGAGAGGATTCTCGGCAAGACTCGTTCGCGAATGGTTTGAGCCGAACATTCGACGCGACTTGAAAATTCGCCCGCATATAGTCTGAGTAATGTGTGGAGAGTGCAATTGCATGAGGCTGCCATATGGTGGATCGTGGGTGGGTGTTCGTGGGATGATGTACACAGAAATCCAGTAGAACCTCCTGTTTTTCACTATTCCCAGTTAACACGCTACCGTACTGCAGTTTACGCGATGACGCTGTACACGATGTTTCGCAGGATGAAGTTTTTACTGTTATGAGCTTAAGAGGTAATGGTAGCTGTTGAATGACTACTCCGAATGAGTCATCGTGTTTGAGAAGAGAAAAGAAAGAAGCCACGATGATCGATTTTTCCTCACCCCGAATTCTCACATTCCACGAGATTAAAAGGTATCAGAAATATCCGCATCTGTTCGCATACGTCAAAGTGACATTAGTAGCGTTGTGTGTGCCCGAGGGATTCTATAATAATAAAAATATTCGTGTCGAAGCTGAATGCGCGAGCTGACCTCGTTCTTTTAATACGTTTCGGACACCCTCGAGAATTCGATTCAGGTTGCGGATTACCAGGATGGGAAATGTAATGGGAAAATTGCTGCGTCCAAGTAGAACGTCAACGAATAGCGTGGATAAGGAGTTGGTGAAATTTTGACATTGAGGTCTCGTGAGCCCTCGAATGTTAATTTTTTTCCTTTGCGTCGAGCAATTTTTCTATGCCGCGTGTTAGTGTCGGGCACACAATACAAGCAGAAAAACGAATGTGGTTAGTTTGAGAGGAGAATAGGATGTATTAGCGAAACTACTATTTATCGTGAGCCTTGCTCTGCTACTTACTGCATTGTGCTACGTTAAGCCACGAAAGCAAATTTTTTCCCCCAAGCGTTAGCGGATGTTACTGTTTCGCAGTGGTTAAAAGATTATTTAACGAAGCCCCCTTCTTCGCAGCAAAGCTCCTTGCGTCAAGCGTGTTCCCTGAAAGAATTTTTAGCGTCATCCACATTCTGGTTAGTGCGCTCAATGACACGCTTCCTCGCTCACATTATCGCAAAACTGAATTGTTACGTAAAGCAAGAATGCATTGCGCGCTCGCGCCGAAGATGAGGAGAGTGGGAACTTAACAGTTGGCTATAAAGTATCGTTGATGGACCGCAAGCGCGACAAGTGTGACTCGATGAATTTTCAGATGTTTTGGAGAAAGAGCTCGGCATATTACAAAATTTTATATTTATATCTTTCCATTGCGTGGAAGTTAGCGGTCGAAAATAGCAACGGAGTCGGCTCTATCGAGAGGCGGCAGCAGCGTAGTTTATTTTTGTCGCGAAGTAGTCCACGATATTTAATCCATGCTAATCCACGCTAATCCACCTTAAAATCTGCCAACCGCGCGAGCAACAATTCAAACGATCCCTCCTTATCTCAACGATACTCCGGCGCCATCGGAGGCTCACCTTTCGTTCAACGAAAAGAGGGAAAAATCCCTGCGCCCTCTCCAAATCGGATTAGTGAGTTACTTACAAGCGCTTCCAAAGTCATCGTGTCAAATTATTCTCTAAAAAGCTCCGGAAAGCAAAGCTGTTGAAAGCGTCGCATTCTTGTTAGCCATCTCCTCCGCGATTCCGCGCACTGGACTTCCATCATGGACGAGCTCCCGTGTCCGTCGAATCTTCCTTCACCAAAACTTCGTCGTCCTTAAAACGTGAGCCCACTTGGTCGTGTCCGTCCTCTCGATTCGGAGAAACTTAATCCTCCGTGGCTGACATCGGACCTGGAATCCTCCTCGCCATTTTTTCCAACCCCTTCGGCATGGAGGTACCATCTTTGCCATTCACTCGCGCGAGAATCTCACGGACGATTCTCATCGGATTTGCATTAACTGGTTGCGTGGAGTGCGCGCTCGCGCGTCGAGTTAGCGGCGTGAGGTGAGAAAACGGTGATAGAGAAAGACGGAAAGAGTGCGAGACAGAGAGAAAGATAGAGAAAGAGAGAGAGAGAGAGAGAGATCGGAAAATTGCGAGAATCGCATCGGAGTAGGTCCACTTACCTAACTCGAGCGAGCAGAGCGGCGCGAGTCGAGTGTCTGAAGGGTAGGAACGAGACTCCTCGCGAAGAGTACGAGCGGAAGGATGCTGCTCGCTCGCGCTCGCATAGGCTTTGGGTGGGGAACCCAAAAATGGCCCGCCACGATACGGCGCCCACGGGGGCGGGGTTCGGCGTTTATTTTCTGCTCGCCGCTCTCGGACGCGAGAATTTCTCTCACCTTTCCACCGGGGAGAGCCCGAGCGAGCCGAATGATAATTTTGATAATCTTCGGGGTCAAGTCGAAAGGGAGAATGCTCGAGAGGTGCTAGGTAATTGAGTGATCGAGTGCTCCCATTCCACTCTTGGCCTTGATCGATTCTAAGCGAGCCGCAGTAGCTCGATCTCGGCGGGGTGCAAATTTTTAGGGTGTGTTGTGAATTTGGTTTCGATAAAGTAGTAGTAACAGCCAGTGGAACATTCTATAAAGAACGAATCTCTCTTCTCGGATGGATAAAACAAATTTTTCGAATAGGTAAATGTAGAGAATTCATGTTACGCTTCTCGTTGACTTTGCTGTAGGACGTTATACGCGGAGTAGGAAGTTTGAAGTATCTGAAACGGGAGAATGGTATGTTGGCTGAATAAGAAGCGTGGTGGTAGATTGGTGAACGCTGACCTTGACAAATGAGTCTACGTTCATGCTGATGACGTAGAAACTGGTGAATTCAACAGGTACGGTGGAACGTCGCATGATCATGAGTAGAATTCTCTGAGTGTCCCGGTCCAACGATATCCAGTCCAATTGGTAGATCGCAGTGCCAAGTTGAAGGCTCTGCAGGCAGGTGGTGAGAAACCAGAATCAATTTTTATTGTCAAATAAATTGTTCCATTGATTTTACAATTCCCCTTACGACCAACCTTCAATTTAACTTCGTTTCCGCACCAGCAGTAGAGAAAAATTTGGGTTAGCATGCAGGACACGTACAAGACCATTGCGAATAATTTTGAGAGAGACGTTTTTATCCTGACCAATTGCCAAAGTCCAAAGCACATCACTAATGTGCTGACCACGAACTGAATGAAGATCATTAAACCGAAGGTTTCATTGATCATGTGGGCGAAACTGTAGGCGCATAAATTTTACCAAAAAACATTTCTTTTTTACGTATGTATTTTATACATATGTAAAACTAACCGATAAATACGATCGTGATGGCGAACACAAGTTGTGAGGGCGTTCTTTCCCTTGTTGGTGCTCTTTCTCAATCGACATTCTAGCATCTCGAATTGCCAGTATGCCTTCATCACGCACCCACAAATTAGGGTGTCCGAAGCAACATGAAGAATCGTCATGATGTTCCAAGCTAAAAATTGATGAAGAAGGGCAACGACGAACAAGGGGGTCGAAGAGTAATCAAAAGGTAGCCAAGCTCTGAAGATTAAACCACCCTTTCTGATACTCGTAAACCATGCGGCAATTGCCATAAACACCACGGTGCATTGCACTAAACTTATATAGTGCTTTGCGTTAATTCTGGAAAGAAGCTAAATTATTTTTCACGAATGAATTAAAACGATCTGTCAACTGATAATTATCTTGCACGTGTCATCGTAACAACCAACTTTAAAATTCTTTCGGATTTTTCGTGAATTTGCTCCTCTTCGATGTCTATTGGCTCGAAGGGTTCCGTCACAAGTGCATCGGTCAGTTCGACAATGTATTTTTGATTCATCAATAAATTTAGCATTTTGCAGCACGTGACCCCAGTCATCACGAGGACGTACGAGTTGTCCATAAAGTCCTCCGCGTTCTCCACATTCACAATCATATCCATTAATTGCGAGACGGGTAGGGTGTGAACCAGAAGGATTGCAGAGGCCGAGTAGAGGCCGTAGATCAATTTCTTGCAGGAGGACTGCCAACTTCTTGGCTGCCAGCATCCGCACAACGTGAGAAGCGTGAAAGTGAACGACAGTACTGGCATCATTGGTTCGATCAACCACTTCCCATCTCGGCTGGTAATATTTATACAGTAACTATTGAATACGGTGAGAGTTGAGTAAAATAAGAGTTGCACTCGTCCCTTCGAAGTTTCACTGGACAATAATGGACGTAAAGTTTTTTCTCGATCTTCCTTATACGAGTGGAAATTTTACATAATTATTGCATAAGCCAGTCCACTGATTACCTGTATTAGTTTGTATCGGCCATATGGTCGTTTGATTGATGACCCCGCAAGTCTAAGAGGGAATCTTTACGTAAATTATCTTATGGAAAAGATTGGAAGAATATTAGCTTTCAGAAACAGTGCAGAGGAATCGTCTGCACCGCATTGTGCTTGAGGTCGAATGAGAAACCTAATCGATAATACTACGTTGTGTTCCTAGACGATACGCTCTGGACATTTTCCAGGTATTAGGAAGCAAAAGTAATATTCAAATATTTATGGAAAAATGTAGAGGGACGTTTATTCGAAACCCTGGAAACGTAGAATGCAACATGAGTTTTTTTTTTTTAAGTATGGCACTTCGCTCGTCCTTAGAAATTATTTACACCGGTTACTCGTTCTGACATTTTATTTATCTCAACTTTATAATTAAGACTTCGTTACTATAGCTGCGTTTGCTGCAGTACATTATATGCGGAGTAGGAAGTTTGAAGTAACTGTAAGGAGGAAAACGATGATTGTTCCTTAAAAATTTATTACGAGACAATACTGACTTTGACGAAGGAATCGACGTTCATGCTGATGACACAGAAGTGGAGAATTGTACAGGTATGTTTGAACGTGTCATAATCATTAATAAACTTCTTTTAGCGTCTTTGTCCAATGATATCCAGTCCATTTCATATATCGCAGTGCTAAGTTGAAGACTCTGTACTCACAATCAGACGGCGAGTAAGTGAAAAAGAAAAGAATACTGGAGACTTTTTTTAAATAATTAACGTACATACCCTCAGCTTAACTTCATTCCCGCACCAACAGTACAAGAAAATCTGTGTCAGCATGCACGACGTGTATAACAGCATTCCCAATACTTTCGACGTAAACGAATTTATCTTTACCAATTGCCACAGATTGAAGCATATCACTAACGTGCTCACCACAAATTGAACGAAGATCATGAGGCTGAAAGTTTGATTTATCATGTAGGCAAATCTGAAATTGAGTTAATGAATGAATCCTTTAAATGTGTGATTATATTTTTGGAGAAATATAAAAAAAAGAGCGATCTGACCGATAGATACGATCGTGATGTTTAACGCAATTTCGCAATTCTTCTGGCCTCCCTTGAACGCACTTTCTCAAACGATGTTCCAAGACTTCGAACTGAAAGTATGTCTTCATCACGCAACCCCAAATAAGAGTGTCCGAGGCAACGTAAAGCATCGCCGCTAGAATCCACGCTGTCCATTGGTGGGGAAAGGCGAACAGGAAAATAGTTTGCGAGGAATAATCGAAAGGTAACCATGCTCTGAACGTAAGCATCCCTTTTCGTATATTTGTGAAGCAGGACGTAAGTGCCATGGTTGCAACAGTTAGTTGTACTAATGAAGTGTAGTGGATGGTGCTCATTCTAGAAGATTTATTAATTTTAATAACGTCAAACTTCTTCTATTAAAATAAATATTATCATTGCCTCCCCCTTTTTCACAAATTCAATACACTTGGTCTATTATACGCGAATACAATTTTACCACAGAACAAAATTTACCGCAACATTTTCTCAGACGTCTGGTAAATTTCCTCTTCCTCCTTATCCGTTGATTCGAACGGTTCTCGAGTGAGAGAATTCGTCAATTCCGCGATATTTTTTCGATTCATTAACAAATTGAGAATCTTGCAGCAGGAGACTGCAGTTGCCATTAGTGCGTATGAGTTGTCCATAAAGTCCTCTGCATTGTCCACGTACATACAAGATCTTTAATTGCGTGAACGGTAGTGAGTGCACCAGGAGTGTTGCAAAAGCGGAGTAAAGGACATATAACAATTTCTTGTAGGGGGATTGCCAACTATTCGGCTGCCAACATCCGCATGCTGTGAGTAGAGCAAAAGTGAACGGCAATATTCGCATCGTTAATTGCATTTAGGCGCTTCTCATTGTTAAAAAGTCTTCGCGCTGTCGAGCAAAAAGGATTTTTCGACAAATGTTTTATTTCAACATGCGCTATGCGTGGAGTTACGCATAAAAATGACAGCTAGACATTTTCCTCACTTGTCTCCAGCGTTCCAAGAATCGAAATGTTTTTGTCACATGCATGCAGTAAGTTTCTCGTCATTCTTCCACTAAGGTATACCATCAATGGATTGTTGGTTGTGTGGTAGGACAAGGGGCGAGAAATATTTATATGTATAAATTATCTTATGGAGGAAATTGCAAAGGTATTAGGCTCGAGTGCGGGGCCGAGGATGAAGAATCCGTTCTATAATATCATGCTTGGACGTCGATATACTCTAGATAGCTTCTGGAAATTTAGAAACACGTATATAACACGTTCAAATATTTAACATGCGCTTGTAGGAGCGATCTAGATTCCGTTGAACGTAATATCAGTTATACAGGACGACTAATTCCAATGCTTAAGAAAATATTTCACGTTTGTGGCCGGACGTACATATGTAAAACTGTTATTTTATTAGAGATACAAACATTACATGTAAACATATAATTAATACGAAATAATCGAACAATTATTAATCATATGTAATGATTGTTTTCTCGGACATCCGAATTTTTTTTCTTCAGTTCTTATTTACCCTCCGTCTGCTGTATTAAGTTGTATACGGAATATGAAGTTTTGAGTAACTACAATATAATTGTTAAATGTTATCTAGCGAGAAAAGTATTGGTACCACGTGCATATAAAAAAATGAAATACCAACGCCCATAAAAGATTCCAAATTCATGGAGACTATGTGGCCACTTGTAAATTCTATCGGCATCGATGAACGTCTCATCATCATTAATAAAATTCTTTTAGAATCGTTGCTCAAGCTTACCCAATCCAGTTCGAAAACAGTACTGCTTAGACGAAGGCTCTGTAAGTGAATTGTTTATCTGAAATTATTGGTTTATGTTTCTCAAGGGACTCTTTAAATGGTCAAACCTTTATTTTAACATCGTTTCCACACCAACAGTAAAGAAATATCTGTGTTAGGATACATAGCATGTACATTGTCAGTTGGAGAAGTTTTGTGTTCAGTGTATTCATTTTTGCTACTTGGCAGAGATTGAAGCAAATCACCAACGTGCTCACGGAGAATTGAATGAATATCATCAATTTGAATGTCGCGTTTATTTTGTACGCGAATCTATAATTAATCAAAATATGGTTGGTCTTTTACGAATTGCTTTAAATCTACACGGGGGAAAAATATAAATGAGAACGAACCGATATATCTGATCGTGGTAACGAATGCATTTCCACAGTTCTTCGATTTTTCGATTCTGTGAGATTTTTTTTAATCGACACACCAATACTTCCAACTGGCAGGAAGTCTGAATGAGGAGCCCACAGATAAGAACATCGGATGCGACGTTGAGAAGCGAACCAGCGAGCCAACCGAGCCACTGATGAACGAAGGAAAGGCAGAAAATTGTGTAAGATGAGTAATCGAAGGGTAACCATGCCCTGAAGGCGAGTTGATTTTTTCGAAAGGTCGTGAAGCACGAAACAGAAACCATGCAGAGAACCGACGATTCTACCAAGATGGTGTAATGCAATGTGTAGGAGCTGGTGAATGAATTAAAATTTATTTAGGGGGGTACAGATGTTTAAAAGATTTTAAAAGGGATACTCAATTGGTACTAACCGTATATGTTTTCCGAATCTTCTTTGAATTTTTATTTCCACATTGTCCCTTGAAGCAAATGGTTCCTTGCCAAGCGAATCCTTCAAATCAGCAATCCTGTTATGATTGACAAGGAGACTGATCATTTTGCAACAGGCTATCACCATCTCGAGTAACATGTAAGAATTTTCTGTGAATTCCTCTGAACTGTCGATGTTGAGGACGATGTCCATCAGTTGGGACAACATGAAGGTATGTATCAAAAGAATCACGAAAATTGCATAACATTTGTATGCAATCCTGGCGGCGTAACTGGACCAAGAAATTGGTCTCCAACAACCGCATAGTGTAAGGATCGCGAAAGTTAAAGGTAAATCGTGCATACTATATAAAATTTGTCTCTACAAACTCCCTTTTTGCGTGCTTTAGCGTCGATTGTAAGAGGAGTTTGAGAGAAGCTCGGAAAGTAAAAAAAAAAAATTGTATCATGGCCTTGAGACCCTAGCTCGTCGGTATTTTCCAAAGAGCTAATATTAACAGTCGTCTATACATCAGTTAGTAGATCGAACGGAAGTCGAAGTACTCCTGGATGATTTATTCAGACTATTTCTTCATTCACTAGAAATGCAAGTTTTATTGTTCACGACAGCATCGATTCTGCTTGCAAAACAAAACTCTAATATTATATTGTAAGCCTCCGTTCTCGCAACCCTTTTCCACATTTTCATCCCCCCACAATCCTAGCGGGTGTTTCCGGTCGCATAGGGCTTTTAAAATATTTAGCAGCGCCATAACTCATACTCGAGAGATATGCAATTTGCAACCTCCTCTATTCTACGCGCTGCAATGTGCTTTGCCGACGAGAAAAAGATTCCATTTATAAAACGGGGTCATGATAAGCAGTTGAATGAACACACGCAAAAGAGACTTTCCGAAGAAAAAAATTGTTTAACAAATAGAAATTGAAAGACACAAGACAACTTTTCGAAACTACTATTTAAATGTATTATCTTTTTATACGTTACAACATCATGCGACGATTTTGTTAATTGTACTATTTTCTATACGGATTAATCCGCGGTTCTCTGCAGCAGACTGTAAATCGAATATGCAGTCTTCAGTATCTGAAACAGTGTCAAAGTGAGAAGTGAATAAATTTGGTTTATTGGTTCAGACGATCGACTGAGATTTACTCACGCCCACGAAAGATTCCAGGTTCATGGCAACGATGTGAGAGCTCGTAAATTCGATGGGTGAGGAGGCCCGTCTTATCATCATCATTAAGGTATGTTTAGCATCATTCTTTAAGGACACCCAGTCCAGTGAATAGATATTATAGTCGAACTGAAGACTCTAGACTTTCAAATACAAAAAATTTTCTTTATATTTAAATACCATATTGAAAACATCTGTACTATTCATTAATTAATGAACCTTCAATTTGACTTCATTGCCGAACCAGGAGAAGATAAAAATTTGCGTCAATATGCAACAACTGTACAATATCACCGGAATAAACTTTGTGTCGAACGATTCCATTTTCGCCAACTGGCACAAATTGAAACAGACTATCAGCGTGCTTATCATAAATTGCCAGAATATAGTTGCTTTGAATACCTCGTTCACTTTTTCCGAGTACCTGCAATCGATCACTCTCAGTTACATCATGGAAATTCTCTTCTTCGCGCATTTAATGAAAAAAAAACAATCGACCAATAACTCAACTCGTATATACGATCGTGAAACAAAACACATTCTCCCAAAGATTTGCCTTCCCCTCCATCCGGTGGATCCCCAGCCAGAGCTATCGTGCTTTTCTTCAAACGTTCTTCGAGAACGTCGAATTGACAGCAGATTTCCATCAAGAGTCCACAAATGAGAGAATCGGTGGAAACGTTGAGAAGGGCAGCCAACAAGAATCCCATCCATTGATACACAAATGTAAGGTGCATCGCGAGCACGCCTGTGTAATCGTAGGGCATCCATGCTCTAAACGCTAATTTCCCTTTTCTTATGTTTAGGAGATATGAGCTTACGATCATGAACGTCACAGTTCCACCGACCATCTTGGAATAAAACACCGTGTAGCCACTAAAAAAATAAAGGTGCAGGAAATTTGGATGCAAGAATGAAAGATCCGTAGGTAGACGTTTCTAACAATTTCAATATTTATTTATATTATTCTTCTTAATGTATTTACCGTGCTTTCAGCCTGGTTTGCTTTTGAAGCTCCGCCTCTTCGTCATTCGTCGATTTATATGGATTCTCCTCGAGGATATTCACCAAATTCTCTATGTTCCTCTCGTTCAACATGTTACTGATCATTTTGCAACAGGATATCATCATTCCCACTAGCAGGTAGAGTGTATCCGTGAGATCGTCGACGGTCTCGGCGTTGAGCAAAACGTCCAACAGTTGGGAAAACGTGAAACTGTTTATCACGATGAAAGCGGTGACCGCGTAAAATCTGTAGAACAATCTGCCGCTCGTGGATTGCCAGGAACGCGGTCGCCAACAACCGCACATCGCAAGGATGGGAAAAGTTAATGGTAGGGCGCGCATGGCTCGATTAAAAAATATCAGATTATCTTGGACGACAAATAGGTTTCGTTAATGAGACCATTCGTGGAACGAAAAAACGTTGAATTTCAGAGGGGATTGTAAAAGGTTCCTGAAGCCACCCTTCGTCGTTAAATATACCCTCGAAGGTAGAATAAGGTTCTTTCTTTTCAAGGGTATAATTCCTACTCCTTCCCATTCGACATTTCTGCGAATTACTTGTCTTTCCCTTTCCGTCGTCGATATGTAATAATAATAGGCTGGGCGATATACGAGATGCTTCCGATGCTTTTGCTTGTGAGTTGCGCGATGAGGAGAAATTTCGATTAGTTCGCGGTTGTTTTCTGTCGTCATTATGCTCATTACAACGTAATCAATAATTTATTCTTACGGTTGTACCGCGCATATTTCCGGAACGAGTGCCACAGAGCGATGAAATGTTGCGCAATCATAATGGTCTTTCCATTGAAGTAAATTCTAAATTATTCATTAAAATATCGTAGTTCTACATTGAAACGTACGTTCCATGGTCAGTTTATTATTTGACACTCTACAGACTCGTAGGAGAACTGAGGAAATGATGTGAATTTGTTGTTACATTAATGTGATATGCAAAATGTGATAAGTAATTTGTCTAAATATTGTATGTATTTGAATTCAAGATTTGAGTTACTGTATACGTATACATCTTTTCAATTTTTAATGGAATAGTAAAAGGATAAAAAATTTTATCTTTGCGATGGCTGACTCAGTGACTGGTTTGTACTACTGAAGAAATATCGCGCAATTTATGCAGGTCAGTAGAAAAATCGATATATGGTCAGCCATGGGGAAAAAACTTACTTCTAACGACGCATGCATTTTTGGTACTTTTACGTGACGCATATATTATTCATTCTTTGACATTTTACAGGTTTGTACGCACGACTACCGGCTTTGGCGTGGATTTGAAGTTTTGCTTTACTGTCTTGATTAAGTCTTCTGAGTTCGTTGGAACAGATTGTAAGCGGAATAGGAAGTTTTAAGCAGCTGCGTCAAAGAGACGACGAATCAATTTTGAATATGATTTTTTAATTTTAACTTCATTGATACTTACCCCCACAAATGAATCAAGGTTCATGGTGATAATGTACGCACTAGTAAATTCTATGGGATAGGTGGCACGCCTCATCATAACCATTAGGCACTTTTTCGCATCATTGCTTAATGGCGTCCAATCTAATTGGAAAATTGCGCTGCTCAATTTGAGACTCTGCGCTCACATGCACAAAGTGTCCCCACATTGTAATTTTATTAACATCGTCGAATTTATTTAAAAAAAAAAAAAAAATATCCTATTCTCACGAATTATTTTGTTGTCCTACGCACCTTCAGCTTTACCTCGTTCCCGCACCAGCAGTACAAAAATATTTGCATGAGAATGCAGGACATATAGAGTATCATTTGAACGAGGCGAGCATTTAGGGACTTCACTTTCACTAGTTGACAAAGATTGAAGCATATCACTAGTGTGCTCACCAAAAACTGAATGAAAATTACTGTCCTGAACGTTTCATTTATCATCGACGCGAATCTGCGAATATAGTAAACAATTTTCGAAATTGAAATCTTTAATGTGTTAAAGAATTATATGATACACTGACTTGTATAAACGATCGTGGTAACGAGCGCATTTCCTCAGGTCGTCGAACCGATCATTCGTGATCTTTTTCAAACGACACTCGAGGATCTCGAATTGGCAACAAGTTTGCATAAGGAGGCCGCAGATCAAAGAATCCGTCGCGGCATGCAGGAGGGCCCCTGCTGCCAGTCCTATCGACTGATGAAGGAAGGCGATGGAGAATACGAGGGGTGAAGAATAATCGAAGGGTAGCCATGCCCTGAAGGTCAGTCTTCTCTTTTTGAAATCCATAAAGTATGACGTCACTGAGATGGACAACGCGGTTGTCTCCAACAGTGTTGCGTAATTCAATGAATACGCGCTGGAAAAAAACCACTGTGACGATTAAATACCCATAAGATTGTCTGGGAAGAATTGTATAAGAGTTATCCTGTTACTCTTTGAACCCTTCACCCACCGTATAATCCTATCGAATTTCTGGCGAATCATCATCTCCTCCTCGTTCGCAGTTTGAAAGGGTTCCTCCTCTGGCATATTGGTCAAACTCGTGATACGTCTCTTGCTGATCACCAATGAGATCATCTTGCAGCAGGAGATCATCATCGCTAAGAGCATGTAGGAATTATCGGTGAAGTCCTCGATATTGTCCACTGTGAGGATCATGTCCATCATTTGGGATAGGGCGAAACTGTATATGATCAGGAGTATGAAAATTGTATAAATTGCGTAAATCGCTCTTCTGCAAGTGGTGGTGGACCACGTGGTAGACCTCCAGCATCCGCAGAAGGTCAGTAGGTTAAAAGCTACCGGTAGAATGCGCATAACGATTAATTTTGTAACTTTTAACACTTCAAGGGAAGCGATCTCACTGAGGACTTCATGGAGTCCCGATCGAGACGAACAGGAGGGATGTAATCAAGACACTAAGAAATTTTGCGACTGACTGACAAGTGCAAAGGTATACCTATAGATAGTCTATAGCCTTCCTCGCGGTGTCCCCTCAAAGTTTATGCATTTCTTAGGGCGTCTACGTGAGCCCAGCCTTCGCGAGGAGACACCATCGAATATTCAGCGCCGCCCTTCGCGCGCTCCTCGCTGTCTTAGTCGCGTAAGTTGCGTCATGATTTATGAAGGAAGCTTTCCACGCCACTTTCTCGGCAAGGGATTTTTCAAATTCCATCTATGAATAATCTTCGTACCCGGATGTGTTTTAAAATAGCGACGTTATTAAAATGTTATTAACTATTGCAGTTAGTACCGAAGACTCGTACAGAATTTTTGTTCGAAATGATGCGAGAAACGGAGTATCTGGAAAAATACGCTTCGAGGTAATACGGTTTCTGTTCTTTGTTCGATTCTTCCACTTTTGCTCGTTTCTAACGGCAATTTCTCACTATCTCTCTCTACTGTGATTAATACTTTTTTTTCGACGAAGGATTGCTTTTACCGGCGTTAATGTAAAAGTGACTCCGAAGGGAAGTAGAAACAGAGTTTCCAGAAAAAATGTAAATTTACAGATTTACTCTTATATTTATGTACTAAATATTCAACTTTTCTTAAGCTCTCCTAACAGTTTTCATGCTCGTTTTTTTTTACACGTATGTACTATACTGTATCGATACATAGATGTTATTGATATACTAGCGATCTTTTCGATGTGTCAGAATTTCTCTTACGCCTGTTGCGTTTGCTGAAGCAGGTTGTAAGCAGAATAGGAAGTTTTTAGCAACTGGAACGAAAAGAAAAGCTATATTTCCACTGACATGCGAATTACGTAAACGATTAGAAGTACTAACGCTCACGAATGATTCCAGATTCATGCTGATAACGCAAGCGCTCGTAAATTCTATGGGCACTGTCGCGCGTCTCATTATCATAATCAAAATTCCTTTGGCCTCTTTACTCAGTGACGTCCACTCCAGTTCGTAAATCTTACTGCTGATTCGAAGACTCTACAAACAGAGTCCGCTTTTGTGGCATTTTGTCAGTGGAAAATAAATTTCCAACAAACTCTGATCACTCTGCAAACCTTTAACTTAACTTCATTTCCACACCAACAGTAAAGGAAGATTTGTGCCAGCATGGATGACATGTAGAACATCAACTGAAGTAGATTGGTGTTCATCGTTCGAATCTTCACTAACTGACACAGAATAAAACACACGACCAAGGTGCTCACGAGAAATTGAATGAATATCATCACTCTGAATGTTTCGTTTATATTGTAAGCGAATCTGAAATCAGGTATGTATCTTCTCCTATTATTTTATTTGTATTCACTCTGCTTGATCGTAAATTTTTGGTTTCTGAGTATGCAAAAGAAGTTACGCGTGCGAAGCATAGAAACTCACGAAATCGACGAAAGGGACTAACTGATAAATCCGATCATGGTGACGTACACATTTTCCCAATTCCTCGCTTCGGTTCTCAGTGATCTTCTTCAATCGATACTCGAGGATCTCAAGTTGGCAGCAAGTTTCAATGAGAAGGCCGCAGATCGTGGCATCGGATGCGACGTGAAGAACCGAGGCCATCATCCAGCTGAACCATTGATGAGAGAAGATCATGGGAAATAATAGTTTGGAAGAATAGGAGAAAGGTAACCACACCCTGAACCCTAAGGTTTTCTCGTTGAAGTGCATGTAGAAAGATGTGAGGGCCTGGCACACTACTGTCGACTCCACCAATATTGCGTAATAGAGAGTACGAGTTCTGTTCGTACAGAAAGTGTGCTGTTCATCAAATTATTGGAAAAGTACGCGTATCGAAAATCTCTTACCGTATAGTCTTCTCGAATTTGCTGTGAATTTCAATTTCCTCATCGTCCACAGTTTTGAATGGTTCCTCCACCAAACTGTCCACCAAATTCCCGATGTTCTCTTGATTTCTCAACAAACTGATCATCTTGCAGCACGATATCGCCATGGCCAGCAGGACGTAAAAATTGTCCGCGAAGTCTTGCACGTTTCGGACGTTCAGGACAATATCCATTAATTGGGTGAACGAGAGAAAGTGCAACGTGAGCAGCACAAAGCACGTGTAAATTTTATAAATAAACCTTTTACAATTGTATCTCCATGAGATTGGTGGCCAACATCCACAGATCGTCAGAATGGTGAACGTTAACGGTAACACGCGCATTTTTATTCTATTGATAACTATTTACCGAGCATCGCTTAAAAAACTGTGCGCAATCGTTATGTATCTGTAGGCCGTCAAACAATTTTTTTACCCTCTTAAGGAAGTAATCTTGAACTTCCCATTAAATAAAGTCTCGTGAATTCTTCTACGTCAGAGTTCACTACGCGGCGCTGTTTTATCAAATACTGACGTGTCTATAGACCATCTGTAGACACTCCTTCCGTCGAGGTTCACCCACCTCCCATAGGACCTTATTGTCCCTTCGATTGCTTTATACATGTTGCATTATTACTGATGCGCGTTATAATATTCCAAATGTTCCCGAGGGCGGGCATGTCTAATTTATTGACGCGCCCAGCCCCTTCTTACATCTTCTGAAGAAAATGCTCCTTGAGATTTATGTTTCACTCGGTACCGCGCAAATGTCATCACCGATGGCAATGTGAATTGTTAAATTTTAAAATATTCTGAAATACCCTACGAACAGTTTTCTCTGAGAAAAATGCTTTAGCATCACTACCTATTCTAACACGCTGTTACGCCCCAATAGTAATCTTCCATTTTTCCTCGTGGAAAAAAATCTATGGCAGTGAGAACAGATAAATTCCAGTAATCGAGTGTGCGGATTGAGAAGGGATCCTCTATGTACGAATAAGTAAATATTTTTAATGTGTAATATCCGATGCAACGTATTAGCGTACTTAATTACATTTATGTTCAATTGACTTTTCATCAGCCTTGTCCTGCTTGCTGCAACACGTTGTACGCTGAGTAGGATGTCTTGAGCAACTGTAAGATAAATATGAATCATCCCAGCACTCCACAATTATTCCAAATAAATATCATAATCGATTACTCACACTGACGAAAGACCCCAGGTTCATCGTGATGATGATCGCGCTCGTGAATTCAATTGGCACGCTAGAGCGTCTGATTATCATGATAAAAATCCTTTTGAAACTTTCGTCCAGTGGTGTCCAGTTCAATTCGTAAGCCGCAGTACCCAGATGAACACTCTACGTGTTAAAGTCAAAATTGATTCTCCTTTGGCGACGTTGTAATTAAAATCATCCGCGTACCTTCAGCTTCACCTCATTACCGCACCAACAATAAAAAAATATTTGCGTCAACATCGCATCCATGTAAAATATCAATTGCAAAAGATTCGCGTCTACTGCGGTATTTTTCACCAGTTGAAATAATATAAAGCACACCACCAACGTGCTCACGAAGAATTGCACGAAGATAGTCGTTTTGAATGTTTCGTTTATCATGTAAGCGAATCTGCAAGATGACGTAATTTTACGAACCACCCTTTCCCAATTTCTCCAAAAATACTTTAATTTAGGAGGGCTCTGTAAAAGAGACTAACTGATAGATACGATCGTGATGGTGCACGCAGGCTCCCAATTTGCAATCTTGTGTGTCCACGAATTTTTTCAAACGATGCTCCAAAATTTCAAATTGACAGCAAATTTCCACCAGGAAGCCACATATGATAGTGTCGCAGGCTACGTTGAGGGATGCTGCTGTGATCCAACTGAGCCACTGATAGCCGAACGCCAAAGTAAATACTCCCCTGGTGATGTAATAGTCGAATGGTATCCACGTTCTGAAGCCCAATTCGTTCTTTCTGAAATGCGTTATGTACGAGGCCAACGTCATGCAGGCGCACGTGGCCTCGACAACAAATGCATAACAAATTGTACGCGTCCTAAAAAATAATCAGATTTCATATTAATGGAAGAACAAATTCTTTTCGTTTGTACGCCGTCGAAAATATTCACCGTATCGTCCTCAGGAACTTCTTTTGGATCTGATTTTCTTCCTCGCCTGTGGCCTTCAAAGGTTCCTGCATTAAAGTTTTCAATAGAGCAAGAATTCTGTCCTCGTTTACAAGTAGGGCGATTAATTTGCAGGAGGACATTGCCATTGCCAGTAACAAATAGAAATTATCGGCGAAGTCCTCGCTATTGTCCACGTACAAGACCATGTCCATCAGTTGACAGAAGGTTAAGGATAACAACAAACCTGCTATGAACATTGTATAAGTATTGTATAAGATTTTCTTGTACATGGACGTCCAGGATTTGGGACGCCAGCAACCGCACAGTGTTAAAATCGCGAATGATAATGGTAAGACGTGTATCTTTGACTTATCCATGAATATAACTAGATTGACTTTATATTTTTCACAGAAAAAAATTCCTATTCTGTTTGCAATTTTGTTACAGGCCCTTGCATGAGAAAATATATATTTTTTTTAGTGTTCCTGTTCAATGTCGATTCCTCCTTCTCGTTGTAGCACCGATCAGGTCAAAATTTCGCCGGAGACTAACTTCGCATCTATAGGCCAAGGTATAGATACTGAATTTGTTACATTCCTTTCAGCTTGCAAAATGAGTACATTGTAGTTTACAGTACTCCCCTTTGCAATAGCTCTACTCTTCCATCATTACAATTTAATTCTCCACAATCCTTGCCACATTTCACGATACGCCTGCATTAAAGTTTAATTTCCAAGGGGATCTTTGCCGTGCCCAACCAACTCTCCAGTTCTACTTCATTCGCGTGGATTGAAACTTGCATCGAAACTTAGTAATAATGAAATATATTATCTGTACTATATTACATGTCTTTCGCAAGTGGTACTATAATACACTATTTTACTCTCACACATGTATAACATCACTGTTGTTGCGCTTGGTGCAGCAGATTGTAGGCGGAATAGGACGTCTTGAGCAGCTGGAAAAGGGGTACGATCGAACGTTTATTTATTTACAAAGAAATTTCCCCATAAAAAAAGATCGACTTCCTACTCACACTGACAAAGGATTCGAGGTTCATGGTAATGATGGTAGCGCTAGTAAATTCTATCGGTATCATTGATCTCCTCATCATCAACAGTAAAATCCTTTTCGAATCATTACTCACAGCTGTCCAATTCAGCTCGTAAATCGCGGTTCCCAGCTGAAGGCTCTGTTAGAAAAATGATAACATATAGCGCAATCTTTTTCTCTTTAATCTGTTTATAATGGACCAATGAAATTGCGAACCTTGAGTTTCACCTCGTTGCCGCACCAGCAGTAGAGAAAGACTTGAGACAGCATGGCCCCCATGTAAAACATCAATTGCAGAATGTTAGCGTCGACCCCCTCGTACTTCACCACTTGCAAGAGCGTGAAGCACACCAAGAAGGTGCTCGAGAAGAACTGCAAGAATAGCATTGCCCTAAAGGTTTCGTTTATCTTACACGCAAATCTGCAATGGAAGAGAAAAAGGACAAGCGTGACTCCATCTCCGCTACTCACTCTCTTTCGATAGTTCTTCGAGTGTAACCAACCGATAAATTTTGTCATGGTGACGCACGCAACCACCCAACTCTCCCACGCTCGTGCTCGTGATCCTTCCGAGGCGACACTCGAGGATTTCGAATTGGCAGGAGACCTGAAGGAGGAGACCGCAGAATGTGATCTCGTTGCAGACGTTCAGAGTGGCCGCGATAATCCAACAGAACCATTGGTGAGAGAATACGAGAAAGAAAAGGATCCTGGAGGAGTAGTCGAAAGGCAGCCAGGCCCTGAAGCCGAGCTGTCTGTTTTTATAATTTAAAATAAATGAGGATATCGCCATGATAATTGCAGCCGACTCCACCATCGTCGCATAGTAAAACGAGCGCATCCTGTAAAGGGCTAACGACGTTGTTAATTATTTTTGTATTGGAAAATTTCATCGTGAAACGAAGGATGCTTTTTTCCATCGCTCACCGTGTGACTTCCTCGAATTTATTTTGTATTTCTACTTCTTCCTGGCTCACTGCCTCGAAGGGTTCCTCGAGCAGCATGTTGAACATGATTGTAATCTTCACGCGACTCGCGAGAAGACTAATCACCTTGCAGCACGTCATTATCATTGGTAACAGCAAATAAATGTTGTCCGTAAATGATTCCGTGTCGTCGACGTTCACTATCATGTCCATTATTTGCGTAAATGCTAACGAGTGCATTAACAACACCAGGCACGATACGTAAATTTTGTAGAGGGATTTCTTTCTCGCGGACGTCCACGATATTGGCTGCCACAGACCGCACAATGTGAGGACCGTGAATATTATCGAGGTGGGACGCATAGTACGAATTAGAAAAGTTATTTGCGATTATGCACTTGTCGAAATTATCAAGAATACAATCGACAGTCGAGCTATGATAAAATCGCGAAATGGAAAATTTTCTTTCCTAAATTTGTTAAGTTTGCAAAATGATTTGTATTGCCAGAAGACTCGTTGACTTCGCTCTTGAACCGAAGGGACTGAAATTTAGCGATAGACTGATGCGCAACAAAGTAGTGGCTATGCATTCTTGATATTTCCAACGAAAGTAAAAAAACATCGTTCTCCTTTCTAATGTAGCATTACCCTCGAAGTACGCCATTATTTTACCTACAAAGTAGACAGATTTATGAATATTCCCGAGGGAATTCTTACGGATGGACATTGGGCATTATTTATTGCACAGTTTACGACACAGCTATTTCCCTTTTTTCCTACGAGTACCTCTGATTCGTTGACATATATTTTTTTTACTTGTATTTTATCCACGTGAAGATACGAACGCAACGCGTTGCAAAGCTCTGTAAATTTTTAATCATCTCCTCCCACTGTCGTGTCGTCGAAGAATTTCTCGCAGACAACATTATCAATGTATTTGCCTTGCAAGAGAATCTTTCGAGTACATCACCTGTATACTCACCGAAATATTATTGCTCGTGTTTTACAGCCATTTAAAGAACAGTGCATAAAACATTTTTTTTTTCTTTGGTTACTGTATGCTCACAAGAGTGGTAAGTATGGTGTAGGTTTTCTCAGGCTTCATCTCGTGTGTTGATTAATCCTGTTGGGTCTATGACAATACATTGTATGCGGAATAAGAGGTCTTCATAAGCTGTAATGTGAATGAACATTTTTTTCCCAAATGATCGTAAAAGGGACACATCACGATGGATCGTTATACTGACAGATACGAAGGATTCGAGATTCAGGGATACAATGTATGCACTATTGAATTCTATGGGTATTGTCGCTCGTCTCATTATCATCAGGAGAGTATGCTTGTCGTCTTTGCTTAATGGTGTCCAGTTCAATTGGAAAATCGCACTGCTCAGCCTCATACTCTAACGATGAGCAAAATTCAGATTCTCACAAAATCATAATTAATTTCCAGAATCGTGAAAAAAAGTTACCTTTAATTTAACTTCGTTCCCGCTCCAACAATAAATAAATATCTGCGTCACCATGCAACACATATAGAGCATTTGTTCCAAAATTTTGGAGTCTATAGTCTTGATTTTCACCGATCGGCACAGGTTGAAGCAAACAACTAACAAGCTCACGAAGAATTGTAGAAAAATCGTGGACTTGAACATGTCGTTTACCATACTCGCGAACCTAAAATTAATTCGATCTTCAAATTCATTATTACGCTCGCGGAGGACTTGTTGCATAAAGTTTAAGGAACTTACTGATAGATTTGATCGTGGAAATTAACGCATTCGCCCAATTGCTTAGCAGCTTGCTGGTCAGTGATTCGTTGCAAACGATACTGAAGAACGTCGTAAAGACAACAGATTCTCATGAACAGTCCGCAGATGAGACTGTCACAAGAAACGTGCACGAGTGATGCAATGGCCATGCTCAACCACTGGTGGGCGAAGCTGAGAAAGAAAAGAAGTGGAGGAGAGTAATCAAAGGGTAACCAAGATCTGTAAGTTAATCTTCCGTTTCTGAAGTCCATGAAATAAGAGGACGTAATAGTGCCCACGATTGATACTGCGACCAGCATGGTGTAAAAAAGTGTGCGGCATCTGAAAGGACAATTATTAAAAAACAAATTTGTTTTTGCACGGTAACTATGTAAGTACTACACTATTCACAATTTGGATTTGTAATTTCATTGGAATGGAAAATGGTGAAATACCAACCTTATTAAATTTCCCCATCTATTCTGAACTCCCGTTTCTCCTGGGCTCGTCGATTTAAAGGGTTCTCGATCGAGAAGATCGGTGAGGCGCATGATTTTCTCTTGATTCGCGAGTAAACTAATCATTTTGTAACACGGATTCACAAGGGACAAGAGCATGTAGGAATTGTCCACGAAGTCGTTTACATTGTCCACCGTGAAGACTATGTCCATGAGTAGAGAGAGGGTGAAGGTGTAAACGAAGAATATCACGATGAAAGTGTAAACGTAATAAAATGTTTTTTTTAAAGGAGTAATCCAGGAAATCGGTCGCCAACATCCGACACCGGTCAGCAACTCGAACACCAGGGGCAAGGTGTTCATTTTTATTTAAACAATGGACTAGGAGGACAGATTTTGTTCCTTTTAAAATAATTCCTCACTACATTAGTGACTTAAAGGTATGAACGATAAGTATAGAAGTAAGTGACGAACGTAAAACTATGTCCCTGTTGATATTTCTTTCTTCGCTCTGTACTCTTACTTTTCTATACTTTTTTCTCTGCGATTATCCAAACGACCCGGCTGTACCTTAAGAACCGCGCACGACGATTTTTTTTCCACAGACTGATAAATAGAAGGAGCTATAGTTTCTATCTATAGTTCCTTACATTTCCATTATTCCACTTGCACGGTTGAATATTCATAACCATTCCCCACGACTCGCAACGGAAAACTGTTGCGTGACTTATCATATATAATTATTGTATACCTGTCGTTCGATTTTTATTCTTACCTTTACGCACCGCCGTTTGTTACGCACAATGAGATACACGACTCATCGCCAATGAAAAATTGATGAGCACTTTCGAAAGAATATTTTTCCAACATATCCACTCCGTCGGAGCAGAAAAGCGCGGACATACGTATAAAAATGTCATGGTGACGGATTTATCGTAGGCTTGGAAAAAAATACTTATTCGTACCCTTCAGTCTTGTAGAAAAACAAGGATAGTCCGAAACATATCGGTGTATTCGTAATAGAACAAATATTTTACGAAGAATGTAAGACAATTATTAATTAACCCTTTCTCGTTGTTATCTCGACGATAGGAGATTGTAAGCCGAGTACGAGATCTTCATTATCTACAAAGGAAGTGTGAAAATCAAATAAGGTCGTTCTTCTAAAGTCACACTCGACTGGAATACTTATACTGACTTTCATGAAAGAGCTGGCTGACAAGGTAAGAATGTAACCACTTGTAATTATTATGGGTTTCGTTGTGCGCACAATTCTAAGGACGAGAGTTTTCGTTACGCGTACCGGTAAACTGGTCCAATCCATCTCATAGACGGAATCTCTTATTTTCAGACTCTGTGTAAGGAGTGCAAGGATCCGTGTCATTTGACAATTAATTTCTCTCTTACAATATCCATTCCTCACCTGTAACGTGACCTCGTTACCGTACCAGCAGTACAGGAAAACCTGCATGAGCATCTCAACCGAGGTAGAGAAGAGTCCAAAAGAAATCAACAGTAAACATTCCCTTGGTCGACATCTTGTAGACGCTCATGCAAAGCACCATCGAACTTACGAAAAATTGAACCAATATCATCGACGTGAAGGTATTATTCACCGACTTAGAAAATCTGAAAAAAGTCAGGTATAAACCTCGCACACCATCGTTTCTCAATGACGAAATTTACACGAAACTTTTCTTAACATTTCTTCTCACTGATAAATGTAAATATGGTGCTCCACCAACTCGCCCAGTGTCCTTCTCTCGGCAAGATCCAAATCCTTATCTGACACCCCTAATTTTCTAATCTCGTTCAACGAGTATGGTAACATTCGCAGCCTGTGAGAGAGTATCTCCAGTTGAGAGCTCGCTTGTATCATCATCCCCGAGATCATCGTCTCGTGGGCTACACTTGCGTTCGCACTTATCATGATGCCGAAAAGCAAGTGGAACCAAATGATCCAGAAGAAGTACGAGGAGAGATTGGAGTAAAGTACCCAACTGGACGGTATGTGCCTCCTGCTCTTCTGAAGATCTTGAAATTCCCCGAAACTGGCCGCGATCGCGGTGGTCTCGCAGCAGATGGTGATGATCCTAGAAATGTCATTTTAACCTTCACTCCTCTACATAGTAAATTTTCCATTGTCTGTCCACCGGATCAAGCTGACCGCATATATATATTGTCTTATTATTTGTAAATTTTTTTTTTCAAAAAGATAGTTATTTTTATTAATTCATAAGAAAGGCTTACTTTATTCAAAAGCTATAAGATAATTTCTAGTGAAATCTAGTCGCCTGAAATAATTATTTGGCGCAAATACTTATTACGTCGTGTATTACAAGGACAAAGGTCCATTTGACCCCATTGCGCAGACTCGGGGTTAACAAATTTTTCAGGCCAAGGTAAATTGATCTTTCATTCTTACTTCGCGTTACGATCGTATTTCTTCTTTATGGCGACCTCCACCTCGTCTCGAGGAAGACACCTTTCCGTTAGGAGCATGTTCGTCAAGGAGATGATCTCGGTACGTTTTATCAGAAGGTTCGTGACCGTGAAACTCACTCCAAGGACCGAGAGGAAGAGGGAGACCTTGTCGATGAAGGTATCGAGGTCCTTCACGAGGAAAGCGTTTGCTAGGCCCGCGATTGCGTATGTGAATTGAAAGAAGAGCATGAAGACCGTGTAAGCATTGTAAATCCAGTATTGTGGTGAATTTGGCCTCCATTTTATCGGTCGCCAGTAGCCGCTTATGGTAAGTTGTGCGAAGGATAAGGGAAGGATGCGCATCCTTTCTGTTACAACAGATTTAGGTGCTGCTTCGAATCTAAATTATGCAATTCACTGGAATTAAAAGAGGAGAGAGAGAAAGAGAGAACTCGCGCAATTAGATATCAAATATTAGATGCAATAGTTTCATGGAATTAAAATGTCGAATTTTGATCTTGTAACTTCACTATCTACCGATATATCGATTTTCAGAAGGAGAAGTAAACGGTAAGTAAGTTTCGTTTATCATGTAAGCGAATCTGCAAGATGATGTAATTTTACGAACTACACTTTCTCAATTTCTCCAAAAATACTTTAATTTTGGAGGGCTCTCTAAAAGAGACTGACTGATAGATACGATCGTGATGGTGCACGCAGGCACCCAATTTGCAATCTTGTGTGTCCACGAATTTTTTCAAACGATGCTCCAAAATTTCAAATTGACACTAAATTTCCACCAGGAAGCCACATATGATAGTGTCGCAAGCTACGTTGAGGGATGCTGCTGTGATCCAACTGATCCACTGGTAGCCGAACGCCAAAGCAAATACTCCCTTGGTGATGTAATAGTCGAATGGTATCCATGTTCTGAAGCCCAATTCGTTTTTTCTGAAATGCGTTATGTATGTACAGGGTGTTGGGAAATGATACAGGGCAGTAAAACGGGTTGCCTATCCATCGATCTGCAGGCGCTCGGTCTGTTGATCGGTAAAAGAGCGTAGAGGGGGACGGGTTGCCGGTCTACTGGTGCTAGATGGCATTGGAAAAAACCCATTTATAGGCTACCGGTCGGTAAAGCGCATTTAAAATAATTGAAGTGAAGTTAATATAAGGACGAGGCACGAGTCGAGAGTATCAACCCCCTACCCCCGTTCAGTGCCACCTAGCGCTAGTAAACCGGCATCCCGTCCCCCTTCACGCTCTCTTACCGATCAACAGACCGCGCGCCTGCAGATCGATGGATAGGCAACCCGTTCTACTGCCCTGTATCATTTCCCAACACCCTGTACGAGGCCAACGTCATGCAGGCGCACGTGGCCTCGACCACAAATGCATAACAAATTGTACGCGTCCTAAAAAATAATCAGACTTCATATTAATGGAAGAACAAATTCTTTTCGTTTGTACGCCGTCGAAAATATTCACCGTATCGTCCCCAGGAATTTCTTTTGGATTTGATTTTCTTCCTCGCCTGTGGCCTTCAAAGGTTCCTGCATTAAAGTTTTCAATAGAGCAAGAATTCTGTCCTCGTTTACAAGTAGGGCGATTAATTTGCCGGAGGACATTGCCGTTGCCAGTAACAAATAGAAATTATCGGCGAAGTCCTCGCTATTGTCCACGTACAAGACCATGTCCATCAGTTGACAGAAGGTTAAGGACAACAACAAACCTGCTATGAACATTGTATAAGTATTGTATAAGATTTTCTTGTACATGGACGTCCAGGATTTGGGACGCCAGCAACCGCACAGTGTTAAAATCGCGAATGATAATGGTAAGACGTGTATCTTTGACTTATCCATGAATATAACTAGATTGACTTTATATTTTTCACAGAAAAAAATTCCTATTCTGTTTGCAATTTTGTTACAGGCCCTTGCATGAGAAATTATATATTTTGTGTAGTGTTCCTGTTCAATGTCGATTCCTCCTTCTCGTTGTAGCACCGATCAGGACAAAATTTCGCCGGAGACTAACTTCGCATCTATAGGCCAAGGTATAGATACTGAATTTGTTACATTCCTTTCAGCTTGCAAAATGAGTACATTGTAGTTTACAGTACTCCCCTTTGCAATAGCTCTACTCTTCCATCATTACAATTTAATTCTCCACAATCCTTGCCACATTTCACGATACGCCTGCATTGAAGTTTAATTTCCAAGGGGATCTTTGCCATGCCCAACCAACTTTCCATTTCTACTTCATTCGCGTGGATTGAAACTTGCATCGAAACTTAGTAATAATGAAATATTATCTGTACTATATTACGTGTCTTTCGCAAGTGGTACTATAATACACTATTTTACTCTCACACATGTATAACATCACTGTTGTTGCGCTTGGTGCAGCAGATTGTAGGCGGAATAGGACGTCTTGAGCAGCTGGAAAAGGGGTACGATCGAACGTTTATTTATTTACAAAGAAATTTCCCCATAAAAAAAGATCGACTTCCTACTCACACTGACAAAGGATTCGAGGTTCATGGTAATGATATTAGCGCTAGTAAATTCTATCGGTATCATTGATCTCCTCATCATCAACAGTAAAATCCTTTTCGAATCATTAGTCACAGCTGTCCAATTCAGCTCGTAAATCGCGCTTCCCAGCTGAAGACTCTGTTAGAAAAATTATAACATATAGCGCAATCTTTTTCTCTTTAATCTGTTTATAATGGACCAATGAAATTGCGAACCTTGAGTTTCACCTCGTTGCCGCACCAGCAGTAGAGAAAGACTTGAGACAGCATGGCCCCCATGTAAAACATCAATTGCAGAATGTTAGCGTCGACCCCTTCGTACTTCACCACTTGCAAGAGCGTGAAGCACACCAAGAAGGTGCTCGAGAAGAACTGCAAGAATAGCATTGCCCTAAAGGTTTCGTTTATCTTACACGCAAATCTGCAATGGAAGAGAAAAAGGACAAGCGTGACTCCATCTCCGCTACTCACTCTCTCTCGATAGTTCTTCGAGTGTAACCAACCGATAAATTTTGTCATGGTGGCGCACGCAACCACCCAACTCTCCCACGCTCGTGCTCGTGATCCTTCCGAGGCGACACTCGAGGATTTCGAATTGGCAGGAGACCTGAAGGAGGAGACCGCAGAATGTGATCTCGTTGCAGACGTTTAGAGTGGCCGCGATAATCCAACAGAACCATTGGTGAGAGAATACGAGAAAGAAAAGGATCCCGGAGGAGTAGTCGAAAGGCAGCCAGGCCCTGAAGCCGAGCTGTCTGTTTTTATAATTTAAAATAAATGAGGATATCGCCATGATAACTGCAGCCGAGTCCACCATCGTCGCATAGTAAAACAAGCGCATCCTGTAAAGGGCTAACGACGTTGTTAATTATTTTTGTATTGGAAAATTTCATCGTGAAAGGAAGGATGCTTTTTTTCATCGCTCACCGTATGACTTCCTCGAATTTATTTTGTATTTCTACTTCTTCCTGGCTCACTGCCTCGAAGGGTTCCTCGAGAAGCATGTTGAACATGATTGTAATCTTCACGCGACTCGCGAGAAGACTAATCACCTTGCAGCACGTCATTATCATTGGTAACAGCAAATAAATGTTGTCCGTAAATGATTCCGTGTCGTCGACGTTCACTATCATGTCCATTATTTGCGTAAATGTTAACGAGTGCATTAACAACACCAGGCACGATACGTAAATTTTGTAGAGGGATTTCTTTCTCGCGGACGTCCACGATATTGGCTGCCACAGACCGCACAATGTGAGGACCGTGAATATTATCGAGGTGGGACGCATAGTACGAATTAGAAAAGTTATTTGCGATTATGCACTTGTCGAAATTATCAAGAATACAATCGACAGTCGAGCTATGATAAAATCGCGAAATGGAAAATTTTCTTTCCTAAATTTGCTAAGTTTGCAAAATGATTTGTATTGCCAGAAGATTCGTTGACGTCGCCATTGAACCGAAGGGACTGAAATTTAGCGATAGACTGATGCGCAACAAAGTAGTGGCTATGCATTCTTGATATTTCCAACGAAAGTAAAAAAACATCGTTCTCCTTTCTAATGTAGCATTACCCTCGAAGTCCGCCATTATTTTACCTACAAAGTAGACAGATTTATGAATATTCCCGAGGGAATTCTTACGGATGGACATTGGACATTATTTATTGCACAGTTTACGACACAGCTATTTCCCTTTTTTCCTACGCGTACCTCTGATTCGTTCACACATATTTTTTTTACTTGGATTTTATCCTCGTGAAGATACGAACGCAACGGGTTGCAAAGCTCTGTAAATTTTTAATTATCTCCTCCCACTGTCGTGTCGTTGAAGAATTTCTCGCAGACAACATTATCAATGTATTTGCCTTACAAGAGAATCTTTCGAGTACATCACCTGTATACTCACCGAAATATTATTGCGCGTGTTTTACAACCATTTAAAGAACAGTGCATAAAATTTTTTTTTTTTTCTCAGGTTACTGCATGGTCACAAGAGTGGTAAGTATGGTGTAGGTTTTCTCAGGCTTGATCTCGTGTGTTGATTAATCCTGTTGGGTCTGTGACAATAGATTGTATGCGGAATAAGAGGTCTTCATAAGCTGTAATGTGAATGAACATTTTTTTCCCAAATGATCGTAAAAGGGACACATCACGATGGATCGTTATACTGACAGATACGAAGGATTCGAGATTCAGGGATACAATGTATGCACTATTGAATTCTATGGGTACTGTCGCTCGTCTCATTATCATCAGGAGAGTATGCTTGTCGTCTTTGCTTAATGGTGTCCAGTTCAATTGGAAAATCGCACTGCTCAGCCTCATACTCTAACGATGAGCAAAATTCAGATTCTCAGAAAATCATAATCAATTTCCACAATCGTGAAAAAAAGTTACCTTTAATTTAACTTCGTTCCCGCTCCAACAATAAATAAATATCTGCGTCACCATGCAACACATATAGAGCATTTGTTCCAAAATTTTGGAGTCTATAGTCTTGATTTTCACCGATCGGCACAGGTTGAAGCAAACAACTAACAAGCTCACGAAGAATTGTAGAAAAATCGTGGGCTTGAACATGTCGTTTACCATACTCGCGAACCTAAAATTAATTCGATCTTCAAATTCATTATTACGCTCGCGGAGGACTTGTTGCATACAGTTTAAGGAACTTACTGATAGATTTGATCGTGGAAATTAACGCATTCGCCCAATTGCTTAGCAGCTTGCTGGTCAGTGATTCGTTGCAAACGATACTGAAGAACGTCGTAAAGACAACAGATTCTCATGAACAGTCCGCAGATGAGACTGTCACAAGAAACTTGCACGAGTGATGCAACGGCCATGCTCAACCACTGGTGGGCGAAGCTGAGAAAGAAAAGAAGTGGAGGAGAGTAATCAAAGGGTAACCAAGATCTGTAAGTTAATCTTCCGTTTCTGAAGTCCATGAAATAAGAGGACGCAATAGTGCACACGATTGTTACTTCGACCAGAATGGTGTAAAAAAACGTGCGGCATCTGAAAGGACAATTATTAAAAAACAAATTTGTTTCTGCACGGTAACTATGTAAGTACTATACTATTCACAATTTGGATTTGTAATTTCATTGGAATGGAAAATGGTGAAATACCAACCTTATTAAATTTCCCCATCTATTCTGAACTCCCGTTTCTCCTGGGCTCGTCGATTTAAAGGGTTCTCGATCGAGAAGATCGGTGAGGCACACGATTCTCTCGTGATTCGCAAGTAAACTGATCATTTTGTAACACGGATTCACAAGGGACAAGAGAATGTAGGAATTGTCCACGAAGTCGATTGCATTGTCCACCGTGAAGACTATGTCCATGAGTAGAGAGAGGGTGAAGGTGTAAACGAAGAATATCACGATGAAAGTGTAAACGTAATAAAATGTTTTTTCTAAAGGAGTAGTCCAGGAAATCGGTCGCCAACATCCGACACCGGTCAGCAACTCGAATACCAGGGGCAAGGTGTTCATTTTTATTTAAACAATGGACTAGGAGAACAGATTTTGTTCCTTTTAAAATAATTCCTCACTACATTAGTGACTTAGAGGTATGAACGATAAGTATAGAAGTAAGTGACGAACGTCAAAGTATGTCCCTGTTGATTTCTTTCTTCGCTCTGAACTCTTACTTTTCTATACTTTTTTCTCTGCGATTATCCAAACGACCCGGCTGTACCTTAAGAACCGCGCATGACGATTTTTTTCGACAGACTGATAAATAGAAGGAGCTATAGTTTCTATCTATAGTTCTTTATATTTCCATTATTCCGCTTGCACGGTTGAATATTCATTCGAAACTTCCTGCATTTCGTCGACCACTCCCCACGACTCGCAACGGAAAACTGTTGCGTGACTTATCATAAATAATTATTGTATACCTGTTGTTCGATTTTTATTCTTACCTTTACGCACCGCCCTTTGTTGCGCGCGATGAGATACACGACTCATCGCCAATGAAAAATTGATGAGCACTTTACAAAGAATATTTTTCCAACATATCCACTCCGTCGGAGCAGAAAATCGCGGACATACGTATAAAAATGTCAGGGTGACGGATTTATCGTAGGCTTGGAAAAAAATATTTATTCGTACCCTTCAGTCTTGTAGAAAAACAAGGATAGTCCGAAACATATCGGTGTATTCGTAATAGAACAAATATTTTACGAAGAATGTAAGACAATTATTAATTAACCCTTTCTCGTTGTTATCTCGACGATAGGAGATTGTAAACCGAGTACGAGATCTTCATTATCTACAAAGGAAGTGTGAAAATCAAATAAGGTCGTTCTTCTAAAGTCACACTCGACTGGAATACTTATACTGACTTTCATGAAAGAGCTGGCTGACAAGGTAAGAATGTAACCACTTGTAATTATTATGGGTTTCGTTGTGCGCACAATTATAAGGACGAGAGTTTTCGTTACGCGTACCGGTAAACTGGTCCAATCCATCTCATAGACGGAATCTCTTATTTTCAGACTCTGTGTAACGAGTGTAAGGATCCGTGTCATTTGACAATTAATTTCTCTCTTACAATATCCATTCCTCACCTGTAACGTGACCTCGTTACCGTACCAGCAGTACAGGAAGACCTGCATGAGCATGCAACCGAGGTAGAGAAGAGTCCAAAAGAAATCAACAGTAAACATTCCCTTGGTCGACATCTTGTAGACGCTCATGCAAAGCACCATCGAGCTTACGAAAAATTGAACCAATATCATCGACGTGAAGATATTATTCACCGACTTAGAAAATCTGAAAAAAGTCAGGTATAAACCTCGCACACCATCGTTTCTCAATGACGAAATTTACACGAAACTTTTCTTAACATTTCTTCTCACTGATAAATGTAAATATGGTGCTCCACCAACTCGCCCAGTATCCTTCTCTCGGCAAGATCCAAATCCTTATCTGACACCCCTAATTTTCTAATCTCGTTCAACGAGTATGGTAACATTCGCAGTCTGTGAGAGAGTATCTCCAGTTGAGAGCTCGCTTGTATCATCATCCCCGAGATCATCGTCTCGTGGGCTACACTTGCGTTCGCACTTATCATGATGCCGAAAAGCAAGTGGAACCAAATGATCCAGAAGAAGTACGAGGACGAGAGATTGGAGTAAAGTACCCAACTGGACGGTATGTGCCTCCTGCTCTTCTGAAGATCTTGAAGTTCCCCGAAACTGGCCGCGATTGCGGTGGTCTCGTTCAGGAGCTCGCAGCAGATGGTGATGATCCTAGAAATGACATTTTAACCTTCACTCCTCTACATATGTAGTAAATTTTCCATTGTCTGTCCACCGGATCAAGCTGACCACATATATACAATATATTGTCTTATTCTTTGTAAAGTTTTTTTTTAAACAAGAAAGTTATTTTTATTAATTCATAAGAAAGGCTTACTTTATTCAAAAGCTATAAGATAATTTCTAGTGAAATCTAGTCGCCTAAAATAATTATTTGGCGCAAAAACTTATTACGTCGCATATTATAATGACTCAGGTCCATTTGACCCCATTGCGCAGACTCGAGGTTAACAAATTTTTCAGGCCAAGATAAATTGATCTTTCATTCTTACTTCGCGTTACGATCGTATTTCTTCTTTATCGCGACCTCCACCTCGTCTCGAGGAAGACACCTTTCCGTTAGGAGCATGTTCGTCAAGGAGATGATCTCGGTACGTTTTATCAGAAGATTCGTGACCTTGAAACTCACTCCAAGGACCGAGAGAAAGAGGGAGACCTTGTCGATAAAGGTATCGAGGTCCTCCACGAGGAAAGCGTTTGCTAGGCCCGCGATTGCGTATGTGAATTGAAAGAAGAGCATGAAGACCGTGTAAGCATTGTAAATCCAGTATTGTGGTGAATTTGGCCTCCATTTTATCGGTCGCCAGTAGCCGCTTATGGTAAGAAGTGCGAAGGATAAGGGAAGGATGCGCATCCTTTCTGTTACAACAGATTTAGGTGCTGCTTCGAATCTAAATTATGCAATTCACTGGAATTAAAAGAGGAGAGAGAGAAAGAGAGAACTCGCGAAAATAGATATCAAATATTAGATGCAATAGTTTCATGGAATTAAAATGTCGAATTTTGATCTTGTAACTTCACTATCTACCGATATATCGATTTTCAGAAGGAGAAGTAAACGGTAAGAAACATTCCGTCGAACTGCGGCTTTCTCCACTTTTTCACCCGTCTCGCCCTTCTTTCATTAGCATCTATATAATAATTGCCACCCCCTGGGAGCAGCCAACCCCAACCGATTGCCACGAGAGTTCGATGCGCTGCCATAATTGTCCTGTAACTTCCGCCTGTGGGACATTATTCATCGAGGAAATAATTTCCGCGGCCTGTCTACCTCTGATTAATCGATAACGATTAAGTTCATTGCAAAGGAGAATTTACGAGATATTTGTATCGCGCGATGCAACGAACAATTGCAATTTGTGTGGACAACAGAAATGATGCAAGAGTATTGGGGGTGCAAAGTGAATAATGCACAGTTGCATTGTTAATTTAATCGATGTCGAGATTATCATCGGGTCTTTTATTTATAGCGTATTCCATTTTATCCAGCAATTTTCTGTGACTGTCCCTGTCGATTCCGCAGAAAAGACTATTGTGTCTAGTTTATAATGGATGCGCACAATTTCGAGTAATTGTCTATCTTTTCCTGGGTTATTATCAGTACGGATGTCTTCCACCGAGCAATTAAACAAACCACCAGTTCTCGATAGATTCTTCGTGAATATGTAAGAAGAGCAGAGTTCTTTCTATACATCTGTGCCATTAGAACCCTGTGCTTCGGTACGGTGCAAAATGGGGCTTGTCCCCTAAAGTATAATTCATTTTTAATTGCAGAGAAATTGCTGGGACTTGCTGAGGTACATTGTCGATGTTTGAGAGATTTTGTGACAGTGGTACGTACAGTGTCAGAATTATTTTAAATACATTCACTTGGGAATTTTATATCACATTTTCATTTTATTTTTCATACTGAAAATGTTTATCGGTAGAAAATGACGTCACGTATTTTCTTATAAAATTTATAATACATCTCAATGTAGGTAACAATCTAATTCGTTCCATCCGGACGCGCTCTACCCGCAACTTTTGGCATTTTCTTGTTCGTAGAATCTTCTAACTCCTTGGGCTTGTAATAGTGCGGCGCGACCTCCAGTAACCACTTGCTTTCTATTTCAGTCACCTGAATGTAGAGAATATTAATGAAAAAAACCCATATTCAAAACATGTATTTTTTGAATAAAAAATATTACCTGTCGCATAAATTCTTTAGTTGTGAAAACTAATTCGTGATAAAGAAGCCATCTTGGGAGTTCTTGGAAAAGTGAACTATTCGGATGTATAGATACTGTTTGATTATGTTTAGCAGTTTTATAATGGCCACCCTTAGATAACCGAGCAACGTGGTAAAAATATCCTGCTGTAATAGCCTGAAATAATTGATAATTTCATTACTGCGCGAATGAAAATCGCATAAAAAATATTACAGTAATAGTGCACCTTTCTAATGTTAATTGTTTCGGTGATGCCAGAGACAAGTTCCATTTCAACTCGTTGCATTAGGCCCACTAATTGTTCTCGAACATCTCGCGCTCGTTTCATAGACCTAATTAAATGAATGAGTGCAGAACAATTATGTGCCGTTTACAATTATTATAATTAAATATTTAATTTTTATCAATATTTATACATACCGGTGTTGAATAAAATTTTCGTAACACCAATGTGTGCTAAAGTCACTTTGTTGCCATTGATTGTAGACATTGAGAAGTGTAAGATGATCACCACCAGGAAGATGGAAATTTTTTCGTGCCGTATCGGCGTGAATTATTTTGTCTTTTGGACGATAAAATATAGCACCATTCACTGAAAGCATTGCAGCAATGGTGGCTACTTCTTCTGAACACCGATAACGTTCACTGGCTAATAACATTTTTGCCATCATGGGATCTAACGGAAATTCGGCCATTCGTCGGCCCATCTTAGTTAATTCTCCATGATGATTTAACGCGCCTAAAGCATAAAGCTGTTCCAGAGCTAACACTAACGTTTCATGTGGCGGTGGATCTAAGAAATCGAAATGAACTAAATCATTTATTCCCAATGCTTTCAGCGTCAGCACTGCATTGCCTGTAAAAAATTTATGTCAGGAAAACAAAATTTAAGAATATTTTCTTATGCTAAATGATTATTACCCAGATTGATCCTCTGAATTTCAGGTATTGTATTATCTTCGAGCTCGTGCTGATAGGCCCATGCTGTGTACAGTCTAAAACATTTTCCTGGTGCTACTCGACCTGCTCTTCCTGCTCTTTGGTTTGCTGAAGCTTTGCTTATAGGAACAACCATTAAACTTTCCATGCCCGTTCGTGAATTGAAATTATTTTGTTTTGCAAAACCTGGATCTATTACATATACAATGTTGTCTATGGTAAGGGACGTTTCCGCTATATTAGTAGCAAGAACAATCTGTAATGTACAATACGTCAATTATCAGCATAAACATAATGCAGTTAACTGTCCGTTAAAATGAAAAAAATGAATACCTTTCTAGCACCAGGTGGTGTAGGTTGGAATATTTTGGCCTGCATATCACTTGGTAAATTTGCATAGACTGGTAGAATTAGAAGCTCTGCTAACTTGGTCCCCAATCTTCTGACTCTTTCTTGCAACATTTCCTGGCATGTCTCTATCTCGTCCTGACCTTCGTATTAATATTTCGTTAAGTTACTCGATCTGGTAACCATTGGTGTGTGTACTGTGCCCCTAAAGTAATATGATTCTAATGACCTAATCCCCTTGTGACTTTTATTTTGACTGTAGGAAGGACCTCAGTTTTAAGCTTAAATTTTTTTGACTGTTTGAGATGTGAGCTTTTTGTTCCACAAACATTGATACCACTCTGTGCTACTAAATTTTATATTAAAATATTGCACTATAATGACAAATATCTTTAGACAAGAATACTTACCAGTTAAAAATACCAATACATCACCAGGTGGTTGTGTTGCATGAATTTGAAGAATTGAGACAACACATGCATCAATGTAATCAGCTTCTGGAGCTTTAGTGTAATAAATATCAACAGGGAAACGACGACCTGGGATGCGAAATATTGGTGCATCATCAAAAAATTCACTGAATTTTGTAGCATCCAATGTAGCTGATGATATCAAAAGCTTTAAATCAGACCTAAACCTTGTGATATCTTTTACTAAGCCAAATAATATATCAGTGTGTAAAGTACGTTCATGAGCTTCGTCAATTATCATAACACTGCAAAGATCGATAATTTACTATTAATTTTATTGTGTACACAAATTAGAGTTTTTATATCAATTTCCTGACGATTATTTATACCTGTATGATGCGAGATCAGCTTCACTAAGGAATTCACGATGCAGAGTACCATCAGTCATATATTTTATACGTGTACGATGAGATGTGCAATCTTCAAATCGGATTGCATAGCCTACTTCATTTCCTAGCTTCACAGCCATTTCATGTGCAACTCTTGCAGCAACTGACATAGCAGCCACTCTTCTTGGTTGTGTGCATCCAATAATTTTATTATTTTCAGCAAATCCGGACTCGTACAGATACTGTGGAATTTGTGTCGTTTTTCCAGATCCAGTTTCTCCTTCTATGATCAAAACCTGATGATCCCTGATAGCTTGAATAAGATCATTACGAAACGGATAAATAGGTAAACTTTTTTTGGTTTCCTGTATGGTTTGTAATAATTTAACTTGTGGCGGTGGACTAAATTCTCGTTTTCTGTCTTTTTCACTGCCAGGCATACGCAAGGCTTGAACAAATTCTACTTCATCTTCCAGAAGAAGGTCATAATCTTGCTGTGCTACATAAAAATATGAAGAAGAGGAAATGAAGGTAAAGCTCAAAATTTTGTGTTTATACATTTTAGTAAATGTATACCTTTTCTATCTTTTGCTCCAAATCTGAAAACGGCAGATGACATCTGATCCGATTCCCATTTACTTTGTTCAGATTGTGGTGGCTCTTTATCTGTGATGTCAGGTTCGGGTTCTCCTTTACCCTTTTCCAAGGGCATATGATAACGTTGCACTTGCTCAAGTTCTCTAGCCCTTTCATGCTCTTTTGCTAATTGTAATAACTGCTTTTTGTGTGTCCGTTCACGTTTTTCTCTGTCAGTTAAGCTATATGACATAATTTTATTAGTCTGATAGAACTTAAGAATGCTTTGAATAATATTCATAAGATATTCAAGACACCTACATTTCCTCCTCGAAAAGATATTCATCGTCAATTATATCAGCTTCCAATTCTGCCACTTTATCCTCTTTTCGTTTTTCCAAATATTTTCTACGAGATTCCACACGCAGTTTGGGAACAAGTTTTTCTTTTGTATCGGTTTCCATAATTTTAAGTCTTTTGGCTGCTTCGGCTATAAAAAATAATATGAACTTCACATAACACTTACCAGTAAATAATAAACTATATTTTTGTTATAACTCACCTGCACCGGAGCCAGCAGGCATAGCGACTTTACGTACTTTACTTTCATCTTTGGCTTTTAATCGATTAGCAAATTCATCTCTTTCTTTAATATCAGTTTTTCGTCGCTCTTCTTCACTGTCACTATCCTCACTTGAGGTTTCTTTTCTTCTGTATTTACTCATTTTTGAATATGAATGAAAATACTGTCTTAAACAAAATACACGAGTCGAAGGTTACTTTTAGCTATTTGTGAACTGTATTTCATTAGATATATTGCAGTGATCTTTTCTCAAGACATAGCTCACAGAATCACCACGATACAAAGTTAACTATCGTTGTTTTTGAATCATTTAATTATAATACATAACTAAATCAAAAACAGTCGGCATTATACTCTGTTCGTATATATGTAGGGTTATATTTTGAAACTTAATCGACATCGACAGACAAGGCACAGGTAGTATAGGCATTAGCAGTAACGACACGAGGCGGTCGTGAGAGGACACAGTGATAGTGCCGCCGCATCTTGCGGTAAAAATTGAAATTATAATACACGCTTTACATTACTACCAAGAAGGGATTACATATCAGGAATTGTCCCATGTCTGTGATAATATTTTTCGTTTGATATTTCATTGCTCATTCCCCTCATGCCTACGAATTCATTTATTTCCACGTATAAAATATGTATCTAAAAATTAATTTTTGCCGCGTATGTCAATACTCGCGTTGAGATAGAATCGATTAATCGAGCGTCGATTATTTGTGTGAATATCGCACACTTCTGGTAATACGTTCTTGCTGTCGATTTCGCTTGTAATCCGATGGTAACATAACCTGAAGATTTTGACTTTAGTGTTCTGTCCATTATAGTAATTCCATTTAATTTTATAATAAACGTAATATAAGTAAACGTCAAAATGCCAGACCATTTAGGTGAGGATATGCGGAAGATAAAATCGGAGGAAGAGAAAGAAGAAAAGGAAATTAAGTGTGAGTTTTAAAGTGTATGCATCCTTTCCTTATTTTCCCGTGAATATACTGTTTCCGTGATTACCAACTTTTTATGATTTTAGCCTTGGACGAGGGGGATATAGCATTGTTAAAAACATATGTAAGTTATGACTTAAATTTCATACTCCAATAATTGGTGCGAGTACTCACCTATTTCAATGAGACAAACGAATCTTATGGAATGTTACTTGTAGGGCCAAGGCCAATATACTAAAAGCATCAAAACCGTAGAGGAAGATATTCAAACGATAATTAAGCGCGTAAACGAGCTGACAGGCATCAAGGAATCGGATACAGGTTTGGCACCTCCAGCTCTTTGGGACCTGGCTGCAGATAAACAGACTTTACAAAATGAGCAGCCCTTACAAGTTGCTCGGTGTACCAAAATTATTAATGCAGACTCGGACGATCCAAAGTATATTATAAACGTGAAACAGTTTGCAAAGTTTGTAGTCGACTTAGCAGATTCCGTAGCTCCAACCGATATAGAAGAAGGCATGAGAGTCGGAGTAGATCGGAACAAGTACCAAATTCACATACCTCTGCCCCCAAAAATTGATCCAACTGTAACCATGATGCAAGTTGAAGAAAAGCCTGATGTCACGTACAGTGACGTGGGCGGTTGCAAAGAACAAATTGAGAAATTGAGAGAGGTCGTAGAAACACCATTATTGCATGTAAGTACCTAAAAATTGTACGGATTTCTTTGCTGGATGCAAAAGATACAAAAACCGTTTTCTCTTTTAGCCAGAGAAGTTCGTTGATTTGGGCATTGAGCCTCCTAAAGGCGTGCTCTTGTTTGGTCCGCCAGGAACAGGTAAGACACTATGCGCCAGAGCGGTTGCAAACAGGACAGATGCTTGTTTTATTCGTGTGATCGGGTCAGAATTGGTACAGAAATATGTAGGAGAGGTATGTAGCTAAAAATTGCAACATTACGTACATAAAATATGATGTTACTAATATAAATATGATTTCGATTGCATAGGGTGCTCGAATGGTAAGAGAGTTGTTTGAAATGGCGCGGAGCAAGAAAGCATGTTTGATATTCTTCGATGAAATAGATGCTATTGGTGGTGCTCGATTTGACGATGGAGCTGGTGGTGACAATGAAGTTCAGCGAACTATGCTTGAACTAATCAATCAGCTGGATGGGTTGGTATCATTTTCAACTATATAAGGAAGCAAGCAAAACGAAAGAGATTGTAATTGTTATTTGTACAGGTTTGATCCTCGAGGCAACATCAAAGTTCTCATGGCCACAAACAGACCAGACACATTGGACCCTGCGTTAATGCGCCCGGGACGCTTGGACAGAAAAGTAGAATTCGGTTTACCAGATCTAGAGGGTCGCACACACATATTTAAGATTCACGCGCGTTCTATGAGTGTCGAAAGGGATATTAGATTCGAACTTCTTGCACGCCTGTGTCCGAATAGCACTGGTGCCGAAATCCGTTCTGTTTGTACAGAAGCGGGTATGTTTGCAATTCGTGCCCGTCGAAAGGTAGCAACGGAGAAGGACTTTTTGGAAGCTGTGAACAAAGTCATCAAGTCTTACGCCAAATTCTCGGCAACGCCTAAATATATGACTTACAATTAATCACAATAAAATTATTACTCAGGAGAAAGAACGACACCTTCATTTTGTTATCTAGCGAAGTGCATTTAGTGGACAAGCAAATGAAAATGAATTAGGTTCTTTATCGGTACAATGTCATATACTCTTTAAAAAAACGAATTGCACCTCCTGCCTCAACGTGACTGTTTAGCGATAATTAATTCTGCCGGAATGTTCGAATTATATTACGTTTACATTAAAAACATACAAAACAGCAATATCTTCTTATTTTGCAGTCTACAAACATATTCGTCGGAGGTGAAAATTTGCAAATTTATTCACTCTATGTACTGCTACTGTAAGGCTTCTTGTAAAAAACGACTTTGATTGGACCATCTGGTTTGTTTATCAAGACTGAAGTATGATCCAGTTCATTACCTCGCCATAAAAACTGTAAATCTCGGCATATCTGTAAAGACTCGCACAAATTAGCATGGTTTCATCGAAGAATTTCTACTTAATGAAGTATTCATAAGAAACGCACACGTAATAATAGGCACTGCATATTCTGTTCTGCGAAACGTCTTGCGATGCAGGATCGTGGTCCATGACCAAACGGTAGCACCAAATAAGGATGCACAGATCTTTCAGGACTACTTCTATCTTCATTATCTCTCAGCCACCTTTCAGGTATGAATTTATTCGGATCCGTAAAATATTCGGGAAGCCTACAAGTCACTTGGTTCTGCGTGACTACCACAGTCTACGAAAGAAATATCGGTGTCATTTTTTGATACGTAACAATTCTGTCTAGGTGAAAGTCTAATGAATAGGGAAACAAGGATAAGAATATTATTATAAGAACACTTGCCCCTTTGGGTACGCGATATCCATCGAGAATTAAATCGGTTTGTAAAATACGACCGATTCCCACGGAAATAGGATTCAGTCGGAAAGTTTCCTTCATCACAGCCTTGGTGTAGATCGCGTTTCTCAGGCATTCCGCCGTTATTGGTTCATTCTCGTTCTTCAATAAACTATTCGCTTCCTGCCTAAGTCGGTCTTGAGTGTGCGGATTCCTCGCGAGATGATACAAGGCAAAGGCAGTACTGTACGTGGTCTAAAGGAAGTCACCAACGATTACAGGGAGACTAAGTATCGGTTACGCGCTAAATTAACAGGTTCTCACACAGATTTATAATACTTACCGTGTCTATACCAGCCAACAGCATGTCACACGCCATTCCCACGATGTCCTTAGTGTCGAGAGCGGGATTTTTTAAATAAACATCCAAGAGCGATTGTCTTCGGCGTATTGTCGTGTCTGTTGTCTTTTTGTGCACCATCTCGATTGCAATTCTGAAACGGATGCAATATAAAAGATCATAGATTTAAAAAAGAAAAATTAGCCTTACTCACTGTTCCATGTAGTTCTGCGCGTCTCGTAGTTTTCTGTAGAGAGGCGTCTCGAAGAAGCGCCAAAGCCTGGGCCCATTGTCCAAGCCCAAAATCGCACTGTTGGTCGTGAAGGCTGCATCGATAAGCTTCGAACTTTTTGAATTCGGTTGCTTCTCTTCCTTCGAGAAACTGTGCATCCTCACGTCGAAGGCGACGAGGCAGGTGACTGAAATTGAGACAGCAATTATTAAACTAGTCCTTTCGTTTATTCTCTAGCGACATTACGTTCGAGAAAGAGCCGTGAGAGCAGGGGCAGAAAATCGTCGGTTTTCTCTCGAGTACATAGTGGTAGAAATTCTCGAATGACGATGTCTGTGTCCTCGAGGTAATCGAGGACGTTCCGAGGCTTGCTCAGTTCCTTTTGGAATTCTCGGCGAATCCTCCACCACTCGGTGCCATTTCTGCAAGACAAATTTCGCACAATTCCTCAGGGCGAAAAGGAAGAACTATATCCCAAGTAGAACAAGTTAGTCACGAAAACGTCAAAGTGGCATCAAAATGGTCTATTTTATATCACAATATGGTCGTAGTCAAGAATCAATTTGAAATGACTGACTTATGACATGCTGTTTCACGCCATTTGCGATATACGTACCGATATATTATTACAAAATGCATGATTACTGTAAGAAAGAGTAGCGGGGAGAGACGGTAATAGAAATGAAATGCTCGTAGATTCCCACCAAGAGTAAATGTATTGCTCGCAAAGATCCGAAGGCTAAGACGCTCTGCAACCAACTGCCTGTTCCGTCCATCCTGACTACGTTCCTGTCCGCGCTTTCCCGTCATAAAATGTCATGTGTCCGGCAGTTTTGGGGACCCCTTTGGGGCCACGTGCGATGCAATGGTCCGGCCTCGGGTGGGCCATGTGCAGTGCAGTGGTCAAATCTCGAATCCCGACGATGTCCAGGCCCAAGGGACCAGAACGTCTTACATTACATATCATTTTCTACAATTCTTATACAATATTTGTTACATATTCCAAGTATAATAGAAGATCATATAAAAGTCATGATATGACTACACTGTATGACTACATTTTGATACCATTTTGACTGCATATAATTTTTTGTTTTGAATAGGACATTTAAAGATAATTGTTGCGTAACAAACTCACCCTAGGCTCAGCCAAAACAGTTCTCATTTTAATTTGTCTTATTATTAAATGGAAAACGCATAATATTGAAATGCACGCTATTTCACGCGTCGCATATTATAACACATACTTTCCATTTAGCACGTAAGCATCGTTCTATTTTTGTTACTCACTGTATGTGAAATAAAAATAGAATGAGGTTTGCGTTGATTTGAATTGCTAAATATAAAACATTCAATAACGCCGCCAGAGATTACAAGTATACCTATTATGCTCAATTGCATGCAAGTCAATGAGTCTAGCGTAATGGACTACCTGGACGGGTCGAACGCTAGTGATCCAAGTTCAAGTTCCACCACCGCATGATGTTTTTGTTTTTTTCTTTAATCGTCTAAAATAAAGTCATTTTTACGCCACTGCGAAGTCATGATAATGTCACAAATACATCGTTCCAGCGGACCATTTTGATATCAGGATGATGCTTGAAAAATGATGTTACATTGACATTTTCGTGACTAACTTGTTCTACTTGGGATCGAGAAGCATTAAGAGACCGGTGACGATTACGTGGGTAGAAGACCACCGGTGTTGTAAACCTGTGGCCGGTCCTGACGATATTTCAACAGGGCCAAATGACTTCTCCTTTCGGGGTGCAAACCTGTCTCAGCCTTGAAAATAACTGCGATGTCTTCAGGACGAAAGACCCAAAGGAGATTCACGCCAGGCACGATCTCCTCTCGCACCAGGGGCCCGAAACGTTTCAATTTCTTCATTCCACTCTCGTGAAGCTTCGAAAAATCGTACTCACCTGCGAAATTTCAAGGAAAACGTATGAGAAACAATGTTCTTCGTGTCCGAGCGGTTTAACCCTTAAATGACGGATAGTGTAAAATCTACGTAGATATCGAATGGAGGTCCTTTGCGGATCCCAGGCTCTTTCTTGTTCAAACATACATTTCTGTTGGATTTACGGGAGAACAATAAAACGTAGTAATTAAGGGCATGAACAAATACTTATTCATTGATTTAAAACATTGCAAATATTAATAATATAAATATTTGATCTCTAAACGGTTACACCTAAATGTAAAGACCCAGCTACATCTTGATTTTTCTGAATTAACAAGATACGAAGAATATAACTAAAGCTTGCTCATAAAAATATAACAGTCAATATAAATTTAGCTCTATCTTCGTGGCAGCGATCAGTTACGCAGCACCCCGTTCTTTCTTCTTTTCTGTTGGTTTCACAAATTAACCGCCTATATTTCTTAGATCTTATGCTTCTTATTCTTCTTTTTATGGGGCACGTATCGCACTTGTTTCGATTCCTTTCCAGTACCTATTCTCCGAATAATGTTCCTGACACATACCTAACAGAAGGGTGGCCAACGATACTTATTAAAAAAATACACTGAACAGATTGAACCTGGGGTCCTGAATTCGGCAGTTAAGGGTTAAATAATAATTCTCACCTATCCTGGGAAGATATTTGTAAGAAGTACCGATGATCGGCAAAGATTTAGGTCCAGGAATCTCTTCGAAGGGACGTACCTCCCGTTCGTTCACCTCTATATTCTCGCTCGCACTTGAGCACTCATTGGAACTCGAACGGCCACCCAATCTTCCCGCCAAAAATCCTCTTCCGTGGCGTTCCAACCGAGAGTACATCCTGACCAACTGGCGTATCCTTTATTTTCAAGGCCCGATCTTCGGATCGTTTATTCACCGGTGCAATTCAACTGCGTGCTCCAAAAGGAAAATCCTCAGTCTCGAAGGAATGCTCTTATTCACCGAAATTCCTCGTTCCTCCATTCACCTCGTCTCCACCGCTCGTTTCACCAATTCTTCCAACCTGCTCCACCTTTCTTCCCTTCTTCCGCTCTTCTCTTCCCCCTCCCTTCCATTCTCGATCGACCGAAGCTTCGATCGCGAACAAACCTTATCCCTACGCTCTCCGCGCGTCTCCAGTGTTCCGCCAGACACGTGGAATCTCAATGAGCCTTCTGCTTACCTCTGCTCGAGCATGAATTTGATGTCTGAGAGATAGCGCGCCTTCTCCAGCTCCGCTTCTCGGCGACTCACAACCGACTGCTGCGTTCGTAACATCAACGGCCTTGGACATTGACGTCGTTTGCTTACCAGGTGACATCCGATAAGGGATATTTTTATGAGAATCAATTTCAAATTCCTGCGTCTCTCGCGTTTAAACGGCGAGAGGCACGCGGTGGAAAATTGTTAATCTCAGGGGGAGAGAAAAGCATGTTACAAGAGTAACAATAGTTTGTTGAATCTCTACGGAGTTAGAATACTAATTAAGGAGCCTCACACAAGCAAGCTTCACGCAAAGTAGAATTAAAAAAAATGACATAAGACTTCCGAGCTGCGGTCAAACTTTATGCCTCTTTTTTTTCTTCGCCAAGGCGACGCCGTCCACAGTAATTTCCGATTCTACTATTATTAATGCAAATGTATATCTTAATATTCCACTCCTGTTGCGTAGTAAAAACAAATGTAACATCTTTCGATAGAGAACGTCACGAACGTCACGCGATTGAACTTGAGGACTGCGATGAATATCGTAAATCCTGTTTTAGTAGTGCACATGCACCGTGCACATTGAACGAGGAGTGATGCGGATGTTTCATAATGGTCTCTTATCCGCGATGTTTCGCGTAATGCGTCTTGCTCAACATCGGTGATTTTCCAACAACAATATAAACAGAAACTTTAGCTCTCGTAGCTACTTGTTTGATCGATCCACGACGTCTGACATTTTGCTCTTCGTAATAAAAATTAGAGATAAGCCCATTAAAATTTTCTATCTATTTATACTAATGTAACTCGCGAGCATAACGCTCTATAGACCAGAATCCGTGTAATTTTCAAAAGCGCGACTCATTCGGAGATAATCGATAGGAGAAACATCGTCGAAATCACCTAATTATCTTGTACACTTCGAAGCTCAAGCCACCGAGGAGAGATGTGTAAAGAGGGTCAGCGCATGCCGATCTAGGAACGTCAAAAAACTTAGTAAATTTTGGGTGGTCAGCGCCACTTTGGCATAACTACATAGCCAATCAACATAGTTCGTTGATCGAACAGGGTACTGCAATTATCCCCGCGCCCGCCTCGTCCAGAGGCCGACGTCCCTAGATGCTAAGCGCTGACCCTCTTTAATAACATCTCTTCGATGTTACTACAATTAGGTCCGCGTTCGGTCCAACTGCAAAAAGTAAAATTTTGCTTATAAAATATATGGGTGTCCGGTCGCTCAAACAGAACACTGCAATTATCCCCGCGCCCGCTTCGCCCGCAAACCGGAGTTCCTAGATCGGCATGCGCTGACCCTTTTTACACATCTCTCCTCGGTGCTCAAGTTATTGAGGGCACGCGCTTCGAACATTCCGTTCTGTAGCCTTTCTACCTTTTCCTTGTCTCCCCCCTTCAGCTCATTACCTCTTAAGCTCTTCTCCCTCCTCTTTCGTTTTTCACCGCTCGCCACTAGCCATGTTGTTTCCGCGAGCAACCATCCTTTGGGTCAATGATCCTCTTGCGCGAGAGGCTTCACTAGACGTAAAAGATGTACAATACTAAAGTAGGCGCGGAACGGAGCGGTCACGGAGCGCAGTTAACTGCAACCAGCACCTGCACTCGCCGAGAGTTGTAGTGTTATCGTCGATTCGTAACGACAGTCATCGGTAGTGATCCTGTACTCGACCGTGATCTTGAAGTTTCGCTCTTTTCCAAGGAGAATGTGGCCACTTTCGCGATCCTGTCGCAGCAAAGCGCGCCTCGTCGGCAAGACCGTCGTAATTACTGGAGCGAACACGGGCATCGGAAAGGAAACCGCTAGAGATCTTTATAGAAGAGGTAAGTTGAAATCACATGGGGATTGTCATGGAATGCATTTACATTTGTGACGTTATCATGCGAGCGTTGTCACACGATATCTCTCTTTGATGCGATGAGTTTCGCACTATCATTCTATGGCCTGTTCAAAGTACTTCAGTGAAGTCACGACAGTGACACATACTATGGTCAAGTAATGCCTGCGGCACTTAAGTTGATTTGTATAACTACGTTTTGTGGGTACATCCCAAACACCGTGATCTGGATTTCATAGCTAATGTTTGGGAAGATATAGCAAAAGAAATAAATACAAGCGATAAGTAAATTTTATATTTATGTACTATCAAAATGATATTACCTATAAAATGTCAAGTTTATATTAATGTTAATTAACATCGCGAGATTTATTATTTCGACACGGTACACATCCTTCATGAAACAAGAAGTAATTTCTTTAAGTTCTTTCGAACTTTTAAGGCGTCTGCATTTACTCGATGGGTAAAGTCGTTGGTTTTAAGGATTGAAATTGAGGAATGTTGCTTGACTGGACCTGATTCGACTGGGTTAATTTAAAACTAGGGGGCAGACCCCCTGCGCTTTCGCTTCGCTCAAGCGCCAACCCCCCCCCCCCCCTCCAGATCGCCTTTGCTCGCGCTTCGCGCTCGCCCACGAATTTCAAAACGTTTCGAAATTGTGGAAAATTCAAGTATTGAGATATTAAACTATGCTACAGAGTCCTCTGCGCTTTCGCTTCACTCAAGCGCCATACCCTCTGAGAACGTCGGGTGCTCGCGCTTCGCGCTCGCCCGCGAAGTGCAGCATTTCTGCAATGCGCGCAAGTGATCGAAACCGGACAATTAAATGCATCCGAACCAAACTTTTACATGTACATCAAGTATACACCCCTTTGCTGCAGTAAAACTTTATGCATGGTTATCTTTAACCATTCAGAAATTACGGAAATTGAAATCTTTAATCCAGTATTCTGCCGAAACGCCTGCACGGATTCAGAAAAAATTTGGCATGTAGTTCAAAAATATACCCATTTGGTACCACGAAACTTATGCATGGTCATCTTCAACCGTTTCGAAATAACGGGATTTTCAAACTATAATTATAAAATAAAATAGTGGATTAAAGACTTAAAATTGGCACCATTTCGAAATGGTTGAAGATGACCATACACAATGTTTTGTGGCACCAAATCAGTATATACTCCATGTACATGCCAAATTTCGTCCGAATCCGTTCAGCCGTTTTACCGGAATACTGGATTAAGGACTTAAATTTGCTTAAAAAATTTAAATTTGCCGCCATTTCGAAACGGTTGAAGATGGCTGCACATAAAGTTTCGTGGCACCAAATGGGTATATACTACCCATGAACTACTTTTGAATGAATTTTCATAGCGCCAAATGTTTTTTTGAAAAAATGGGTAAAAAAATTTGACATGCCAAATTTCATTCAAATCCGTTCAGCCGTTTTGCCGGAATACTGGATTAAAGGCTTAAAAAAGTATTCCGGCCAAACGGCTGAACGGATTTGGATGAAATTTGGCATGCACGTGGAGTATATACCCATTTGGTGCCAGGAAACTTTATGTATAGCCATCTTCAACCGTTTCGAAATGCCGGCAAAATTAAATTTTATTCGAAATTTGAATTTCCCGCCATCTTGTACCGGTGCAAGATGGCGGCTCACAAACCTTATTGTCAACTCACAGTAGTGTACTTGATTTTTGTGCCAAATTTCGTCCCGATCGGTTCAGCCGTTTTTCCGAAATCGAGGATACACACACACACACACGAACGGTTTTTGCGAGGGCGATAGCATAAGTCACTCCTTTTACGGTCGTGCCTAATGACCCTTACGAGCCTAGTAGCAATAGTTGCCCTTGGCGGCCGCCACAAAACAAAACAAATTTTGAGTGCAGGCAACCGTGATGGTTTCGTAAACTATTTATGTAGCGCTCAAACAGTTAATAGGGTTCATACTCACGTATATAAATAAAATTAGTTCTGTGTGTTTTATGATGTGTTAATTACTTTACGTGATTGCAAAATATACTAATGACGATGGCAATAAAAACTTCAAAGGTATTCCCTAAATTATGTGTTTCGGCTAATTTTAGTATTCTCGGTCGTATCCATAACATTCACGAGTTTTTTCTGTTCGAGTAAGAAAGTCGGAATATCAGCATGATCAGCAGTTTTTCTGGTGTCGTCGATATCGTAAGACTCGCGTCAGAGCCGCCACTAGGCCAACATTGCACTATAAAAGATCTTTGTCCAACATTTTGTATAAAATGTTCCTCAACTTTTATAAAAGATTATCCACTACATTGTACAACATTCGATAAAAGAAAATTTTATAGAAGATCTTTTACATGGTAATATCGTCTTTGAATGTGTAAATGCAAATTTTAAGAATATCTATCCTTACCGGTATTCGCATCCATCGTTATTTCTTTCTCCCGTGGTACTGTACCGCTTGCTTACTGCTTTCTTATCGATCGGAATGTTGCCGGATTTGCTTTCTACCGGACGAAATACTCGTACTCAATGATTGCTAATGCGCTTCGATATAAATGGAAGTCATACAGTGGTGCCTTACGGAACGTCTACAGGGTGTGTAATTGAGATGCACGATTTCTTGGCGGGTCGTTCCATTAAATCATCCCTGAATTTGCGCGCACTTAATCGTTAGCCTACTTCGAAACGTCCAGTTGATATGTGTCGTCACTTTACCCGCCCACTTTTCCTCTTTCTTCTCTATTTCCGTAAGAAATAGACTAGTAAGCGACGTGAAATCGACCCGTTAAACCAGCACGAACAGTGCATCGGGTGCATCATTCCGTGGTAAGGCGTAGACACGGCGGCTTGACAGCCCGAGTGGTATGCACGTAACAGTTACAGTAGGCCGCACGTGTCCTCGTGGAGAAACTTCTGCCTGTTACTAAGATTTTCAGGTCGGACGCGGTGATATTAAAGAAATCCGAGAATACGGACAATTCGATGGTTGAATTGCGCATTTCATTCCACTGAATTTTTTAGAGGATACGTCTGATAATTCCAAAAGTCACTCGACTTGTCATGCTGACCTTGCAAAATTACTTTAAGAATCATATTACTTTAAGAGTCATCTACGTTTGTTAGGTGACAGCTAAATATTTTGACTTGGACGATTGACATGTTAAGAGCCCAGATCAGTCACCGATAAACTGACACTGAACTTTCCGCTCAGGCCACGTCAATCACTCCTAACTGATTTTAGACTTTTCGTTTAGACCGCGACGGTCGCTGATGACTGGCAATATAAAATACTAAATAAAACTAGAAATATTACATTCTAAGTAAATTTTAAGTAATCTCAAGATCGTATCACGAATATGTACGTAAATATTTCGTACCAAAAAATTTTAAGGGGTTTTGTTAAAACCCAAGAACAAGAACTCCGAAGATGTACAAGCAGTTTTATGGCAATCTTCGTCAGCCGTCAGAATATCCGTAGAGTGGAATATCGTGGCCTAAACGGAAGGGCAGAGAAAACAGACTCGGTGCTTCACGTGTTAATAATAATGAGTTGGAAAGGCAAAATGCGAGGCGGAATCAGTAGTCGTCAGAAAAATTCTCACGTTAATTTGATTTTTAATCGTTTCTTGTTCATAGGCGCCCGGGTTATCTTGGCTTGTAGAGACCTTAACAAAGCAGCAGCGGCGATCGAGGACTTGAAGAAAAATCCACCGTCAAAGTGAGTGCGCGGAATCGATACAGTTTGTGGTTAAATTTTGAAATTGGTCGTGTCATTCTTCGATGCATGTTAGCTCTCGGTAGGATCCTCGCAGCATAATTGGCCGTAAGCGACCTTGAACGAGAGCCCCAGTGTATTGTAGATGATCCATAATTACAAACTTCGTGTTTTGCACCGTATTTAAGTACACGTTCTCGTCGTTCGAGTGGCAACAATCAGCAATTTGTTGATTTTTTTACGCCTCACTAACAAGTAACACTACCCAAGTGTCACTCACCGATCGGAATGAAACTTTGCACACTTATAAAGTATCGAAAAATATTGAACACATATTTTTTTATTTTTCCCCAAAACGCTTTTTAACCTTTTGCAAACAAACAGCACTCTGGGTAAAGAATGCGTCGAGGCAAAGTAACTCTGATGATCACAAAACTCGGTATTCTAAGGTCTTTCGGGTTGCTAAATCCGAATATGATACATTTCAAATAAGCCAGATAAGTGTGCCACACCTGTTGATTGGTGTTTTAAAAATGCTGGAATAGACTGTAATTTGTGCAGTAAAATTGCAGTAATTAAATGCGCTTGGTGTACAAAATCTCTCTGCATACAGCACTTTTTTGCAATACAGGACGGAAATTTGCCACATTATTGCCATATATATGTGAAATAATCATTTTTCTTGTTCAGGTTATTTTTCTTTCCTACTAGATTTGATCTTGCATTTGATGGCCACATTGACTAAATTATTTCCTTTATACATCGACGTACAGCATATCTTGCCTTTATTGGTTGTGTAGACTTTCAATCTTGTCTTCATTGGTTGGATAAATTCTCACAATCAGTATCCTAATTTTAGAATTTTAATATCGTAATCGGTTTTAACGAACCCAAAAATCTTATAATACCGAGTTTCGTGAAAATATGTTGATTTTTCAAAATTGGTGTCCGCCATATTGGGATCGCCAGTTTAAATGTTTAAATTTTGATATCATATTCGGATTTGGCAACCCGAAAAACCTTAGAATACCGAGTTTTGTGATCATCAGAGTTACTTTCCCTCAACGCATTCTTTACCCAGAGTGCAGTTTGTTTGCAACATTTAAAGGGTTTAAAAGCGTTTTGGGGAAAAATAAAAAAATACGTGTCCAATATTTTTCGATACTTTATAAGTGTGCAAAGTTTCATTCCGATCGGTGAGTGACACTTGGGTAGTGTTACTTGTAAGCTGCAACATCTATTTCAGACCGAACCGCGAGCAATACAACGGAAGTCCCGGCGAATTGGCAAGCTGTCGATTGAATCTGTGCAGCCTGAAGAGCGTGAGAGAATGCGCGCAAAATTTATTACTCACGGAGCCCGCGATCCACATCCTCGTGAACAACGCGGGGGTAATGATGTGTCCTTACGAGAAAACCGAGGACGGCTATGAGAATCAATTTCAATCTAATTACCTTGGCCATTTTCTTTTCACCCTTCTGCTACTCCCGAAGTTACGAGCCTCCGCGCCCGGTTCAAAAATCGTCAATGTCTCCTCCATGATACACCGAAGTGAGCAAGTAAACGGACTTTCGTTCAGCGCTCTTATAACATTTTTAATTCCGATCTTACATTTTCAGTGGGCAACATTGATTTGGATGATCTGAACCTTGAGAAGTCCTACACCCCGTTCAAGGGTTACACGCAGAGTAAATTGGCAAACGTTATATTCACTCGGGACCTCGCTCGTCGATTGAAAGGTACGATCTATATTATTGCTTTACGTTATTCGATAAGATCGAACAATTAGCATCGACCAATGAATCCGCAATTTCGCAGAGGACAATATCGAGGGGATTAACGTTTACAGTCTTCATCCCGGAGTGATAATTACCGAATTGCCCCGACACTTTGACACTACAATCTTCAACGGCGCATCGACGTTATGCACCACTATTGGTCGTCTGTTCGTCAAAAATCCCGAGCAGGGAGCGCAAACTACCATCTACTGTGCCGTCGACGAAAGCAGTGGAAACCAGACGGGACTCTACTACAAGTAAAATATTCGGAACATTGTTTTCTATGTCGCCTGTTTGCCCATGCTTCGAACTAATGATATCCTTTCGATTCAGGGAATGTGGCGTCGCAAATCCGTCGAACAAGGCAAAAGACGATAACGTGGCAAGGGAACTGTGGAACAAAAGTTTGGAAATGGTGGGCCTCATGCCGCAAAAATCCCTCGACGAAGAATTGAAAGCAGCCGCACGCTCTTTGGATGCCAGAAGCTAAATCTTGACTCTCTGAATTCACGAATCCCGTTTTTCTTCGATAACTTACGGAAACGCGTATCATCCATATTACTGACAACGTATCTCGCTTGGTTCTCATAAGGCTCGATGCACCGATTTTTTCTTTTAATCGCGCCATGGTGCAAACGGAAATCCAATTTCCATGGTCCGTTTAAAAAATAAACGGATGTATCGAACCTTCTAGATCTTTTAGAAATATGTTGACGCGTTATCTGCGGTGACGGAGAATTGCTTTTCATTAGTCTGTACATATTCATTACCTTGAATGGAGACCCCTTTAATTTTGTATGCGACGCACGAAACAACTGCAAGTGCCGTCGCAACAGTATAATAAGGTCCATTTATTACACAATCACTATTACGTCTATTCTTTGTGCTACTCCGTTTCCCTCTCAGCACCCCTTGGTCAATCCTTCTTACTCGCCACGAGCGATTCATCTTCTCATAAAATGTCCCGAGGAATTGGAACTTTCTCCTCTTCTTTAACCCCCGCTTTTCTCGCTCGAAGGAAGCTCGTTAAAATCGAAAGTGACGATAAATTTGACAACTTTCTCTAGAGACGATTCTTTATTCGATGATTTCTAACGAAATTCAGAAGTGTAGTCGCGATTAAAGAATAGCAATGGAACGTTTCGCGTATCGATACTTTTATCTACCGTGATTTTCCCATAGACTTATACTCATAGACCGCGCGTTCTGTGAGAAGCGCTGAAGACTAAATCAAAATGATAGAGCAATAGTGAGAGTGAGTGTGTCTCTGTCTCACAGGAGCGTTGATTGGTGGAATAAGGAAAACAACACTCCTGTGAGACAGAGACACACTCACTCTCACTATTGCTCTATCATTTTGATTTAGTCTTCAGCGCTTCTCACAGAACGCGCGGTCTATGTGTATAAGTCTATGGATTTTCCACGAGCTCGAATGTAATACGACAATTGAATGTATCGATAAGTTATTCCGCTAATGTCTCATTCTGAATCGCATCGCGTCACGTTGAATTCCTCGTGTCCACGATACGTGCCGTGGAAAAAGCATTCCACCTTGATCTAACGATAAGCCGAAGTACGAGATACTAATGGCCATTAGCGATTAACCTCCTGCTTCCTTATCTAAACATGCGTGGGTATATTTGCCAAGTAGTCCTCGCTCTCCTTCTCCTCTTTCTTTCTCTCTTACGTCTGACTCTTCAGCCTTTCTCCAGATTTGGCCGCGTCAGGGCGTGAGCCGAAGAAAGACAGCGAAATACTGGCAAGGCCAAAGTGAAGGCAACTTAGAATCCGGCATTGAGCTTCGTTGCTCGATCGGAGTTGAGCATGACGTAATTCTCGGCATGGGTATTCGCCTCGAAGCTAATGGGAGCACCCAGTAAGGAACTATACGTCGACGCGTTTGCCCACGCGACTTCGCACGAGGTCATAAAGTGCTTTCTTCTTTGCCAATTCGACGGGTGCAACGAGGGTATGGATCTAGTGAAAAATTCCTTCTTGTTCCTCGCGTGTCGCTAATGCGAGGGTAGGAAGGTGAGAAAAAAAAATAGACTTCCGTAGCACCGTTGTAAGAGAACACGCGGAACCGTTGGAGATAAAAGCGCATCAGTGGGCGTGCGTACTCCGACGTGGATTATCCTGAGACGGTTTCGCGCTTCTTTACAAAGGTCGACGACTTTAGTACGTTGACCTCGAAAGAGAACCAGCGCAAGAAACTGCGTGACGAGCGATATATATCGATTGCCGAAGGTGAATCGTCTTATAGTAATCGATTGTTTTCGTTAGAGATGTGAGCGTTGAGGTTTGAATGAATTTGTGCGAATGTAAATTACGTCGTTCGTTTGCTCTTCTCTAGGACCACGAGCCTTCCATATCGAGATAATGAGACAGGCGTAGGTTTCGATATACAATACGATATCATTTGTAATATTACGGTAAGGCATCACCGATCCGGACATAACCCAGATTCGCGCACCCTTATTTGGGGAGCGCTGCTCATAGCTGCCTTCTCTCGATTCCACGTGCAATAAGTATGAATAATTTTTTGATCTTCCTGTTTTTTTTCTGCGCATGTTCAAGGATAACGTGCTTGTATCATCGGTCGATTATTAATCTTGTATTTATTTTGGAATTTGTGGAATGTGTGGCTTCCTGAAACATACAAATATGTATTCCGCGATGTACTATAAAGAACGTAGAGGAAATTAATATTGGATGCGTTTTTTTTATAATCTGAACCGATTTAATTTGTCGTCTAAAAAGAATGCTACGCATACGTGCAGAGCCGGTTTAGAATAGTTGTAGGCCCACTTTTGCATAAAAACTGTATTTGTAAGCCCTTTCAATTTACTGTCCACGTTATTCAATTGTTAGTATAGTCACATTATTTTTTAATGTTTGTACATTGATACCCATTAATTTACATAAATAATTTGGATTTTTAAAATGTAACCGGGCCTATATAATATGTAGCACCTACATCTCAGTGTCAATAGTTTTATGTTCAGTAGTTTTATGATCTTTACTACAAGTAGGTATAACTATTTGGATTGATTTCTAAAAAGTAAAAATGTAAACTAACATTCAGAAACTGAAATGAAATGAAAAAAAATTATATTTTCAGTTTTTTTCTGGTTATATTAGAGTACATTCCTATTCAAAATTTCATTTTTAGAGTTCATAGACCCCTGGAGGTTAATAGGCCCTAGGCACAGTGCCTACTGTGCCTATGGGGTAAGAAGGCCCTGCATACGTGATGTAAGATTATATTTTGCGGTACTACAAATCCTTCATTCTTTAATCCTCTCTCTCTTTCTCTCTCTCTCTCTCTCTCTCTCTCTCTCACTCCCTCTCTTTCTCCCTTCCACCAGCTTATTGTTTATCCACCGAGTCGCCGATGTCCAATACGCAATCACATGGGCATCCGTAAAGGAAAATCGCGAAGGCGTGGGTCCGGCCCGCCCGTCCAACTACGGGGGCCTTGTCTCGTTCACGTAGGCCGCAAAACTGCGCGATCAGGCCTGCTCGCCGGCTGCTCGATCCTATCCGCCAGTGATTGGACGAGTTTAAGAGTGGCAAGATCTACGGGCAACTCTTCTGCGACTCGTAACGGCGTGGCGGGCTATTCGATCGAGACACGAGAGAAACAAAATTTTTTTTTCTCTCTGTCTCTCCCTCCGTATATCTCTATCGCACGCTTCTACCCAGAAAGATGCGGAGCCTCGTGATCTGCATGCTGGTGAGTCGATTATTGTTTACAGTCCTGACGAACGAACGAGGGGTGTAGCGTGGAATAATCGAACGGGGTGTAGCGTAAGTCATCGAGGAGGAATGCGCGGAAGTGGGATTATACATCGAAACGATAGCCGTGAATGGCGTTCGGATTTTATAATCGTGGCGCATTCATTACGTCATCGACACTCGAGGAAGCACGATCTCGGAGGCTGACGCCTGAGCCTTTCCACCCGAGAATTGTATCACGGTGCGTTGTTACTCCACGTACACGCGGCCTTATTAATAATTTATTCAAAATCTAGGACCGTGTCCGCGATTCTATCGACGCCCCTGCCACCGACAACACTGCATCCGCATTCGCCTCGTGAGAATTTCGCGCTTCTCCCATTTACCCGTCGAGCGTCACGAGCGCGTGAGAGAAAAGCACAACGGGTAGGTAGACGTGCAATTTTCCACGCGGTTTCCCAAAGAGCGACGACGTCGGTCGTCTTGTCCTTTAATCTGGGCGAGGATCGCGCGGGCTCCTCGATTTAGAAATTTAATTGCACAACTTTTTTGTGTCGACCGATAAAGCCTCGGATACCTTCTCATTTCTTCGCCTTGTTTTGCCACAACAAAGTTTTGCTCGGTACCGACTTACGCTTCACGATCGAATGGAATTAGTGTTCTATCGTTTCGCAACTAATGTCTCTCCCTCTCTCTCTCTAAGATCCTTTCATCGGCGCTCGACACTCATTGTAATCGAGGGAGCGGTAATGTTCTTAATTGACGGGTGTAAAGATCTTGGATGAGCAAGACAGCTAGCTTCGAAGTCAATCGTAAATCGAGGTTTATGGTATCTCAATCCTGCCCTAACTTAGAAATCGGCTAAGCATTCGGGCCAAGGTTAATTTCTACAAATTGGGAGACCTCACGCGGTGGTGAATTTACGAGCCAAAGGCTCCAAGCAACCCACGAAGTTTTCGCCATGAGAATTCTCGCCCGAGGCGAACGAGAGTAACGGAATCTGGAGAACGATCGTATAGCTTGGAGCGTCACGCCAGATTTCACTGGTAATTCAAAATCGAATAAGTGCGTACGGGATAGGCGCGTTGTTCCAGCGGAAGATTCGGTGTCTTCCTTGCTCTCGAGTCGTAAAAGTGAAAGCGTCTCGGCTCGCAGGAGCGCCGTACGAAAGAGAAATTACGTGGCGGGATATACCCCTGGGTCCGATCGATGCGAGTTGCCGAAAGTCGTTCACCAAAATTCTCCTCCCAGAATTATTACTGAGACCGGAAACAGAAGCGGTCGAGCAAGGTGTTCAAACTTTTTCTTTTTAACCGGAACTTCGAACGAATGGTCCAACGTTTTTGCGAAACGGGGTGCATACGCGAGCGTACCTATCGCTTTTGAATCACACCGAAAAGATAGTTTCTTTCTTCGATCGCTTCTCGTATTCCCATGGTTTCAGTAGTGCGAAACAGCTACGCGATCAAGACCAAGCTTTTTTTCTATCTCTTCCACGATACGCGCCAGTTCAGTCGAATTTCATCGTCCAAGCGCGTTGACGGTTCGTTGTACTCCTTACGTCAGACGAGGATCGACGTGGCTCGAGTCCCTATTATCGGTCGATCGCGTAATTTTTCTGAATTCCTCGTGGCCGCGTGAAAACGACATTACGACCAGCAAACACCTTCTCCTCGTTCCTTTTATTCGTAGTAATGCGCGAAGTGTTTCGTTCTGTGTGACAGGATTGATCGGGCGCGCGAAAGGGAAGGAAGTCGCTCGATCTCTCCGCGTGAAAGATTTTAATTTTCCTTTGACTCGACGGGAAACGTTCTCGGATACTCGATTTCCTCCCGACGACGGGCCATTTTTTGGAGCAGAATCCGGTCCGCTTCCCTTCTCCCTTTCCCCTCTTCTCACCTCCACGCGCCAGAGACGCGCCGTTTCACCTCGGCTCGCGCACCTGACCTCGTTCACCGCGATATAGCATTTCGATTATCAACGCGTCTTACGCATCGAGTATTCTTGGACCCTAAGAGACGCAGCCGCGTCCATTGTTGTCGGCAAGTGTTATATGTAGATCGCAAATGAGCTATCTAACATGGTAGTTTTGTCATAGGAGCAATTCCTTCCGAACGTTCATGGGACACCTGACAAACAGGATCGATTACGATAGTGTTGTTAGGATCCAGGCGCACAATTTTTGTTCCAAGATTTTGGTGGAAGAAGAAGCAACGAGAGAGGGGTAACCACGGCCGACGAAATCGAGTACGTTCCCACGACCGGACGATCTTTCACCGCGTGTGTCTTTCGCTTTCCTTGATGCGCACGGGCGAGGCTCAGGAACTTCGCAACGCGCTTCACAACTGCGGAACCCTCGGCTAGAAGGCCATGGAAATATGAATCTCACCTTCCACAAGTTTCCACTTCCCCTTCGCACTTCGGTCACGCGTCCAACAATGGGCAAACGAAAAAAAATGACGAATCAATGACGCTTCGTTTGCGTAATCTCATAGGACGTAAGAGAATCGTTCTGACTTAACGTCTTCGAATCATCTCTGTGTACATACTTAACAATTTACGGATGACTCCTCGCGAGGATCAACACCCACGATTATTCACCCAGACTTTTGACTCATCCGACCAACGTCGATCTTACCGTCACAAGCATTCTCGCGTAAACGTTGAAAGCTTGCGCGAGGGCAGAAGAAGACGGGTGCGCCGATTTCTCGAGTACCCAGGAAACACCTCATCCAATCCTAAGTGAGGATAATTTCTTTCGATCGCGAGAGGCGCGCCGAAGGAGTGCCCAATTGTTGCCCGGAGCATGAAAATCGCTTCGATCTTCCTCTCCCTTTTGTATCCAATCGACAGATCGAACGATCATTGGCGTTAATCGGGAGCCTGACCTTGATCGATCTTTCGATCGTGACTCGCTACCGGCGGATCAAGTAGATCGAAAGATCTCGATATTTACGTGGAGAGAAGAGACGCGCTTGGGTAAGTCGATCGTGATCACGCGTGCACCCGTGACTTACGATTAACACGCGATCTGCTCGCGCGAGCACCGGAAGATCGCGATCGGCCCCGATTCCGTCGTTTTGGTCCTTGGTCTTAAACGTCGGCCTCGCGCGTCAGTGTCGCGTTGAAAAACGGGAGGAAAGGCAAAGTAGCGGAGGAAGGAGCGCGTGGTGTCGCGTCGGCGGGCGGACAGGCGGGCGGGCTGGCGGACGCGGACGGCCCGCGCGATAGCTTTGAAAATGCAGGGGCCGGCTCCGGTCTCAGTCACGGTATCGCGTCCTCTCCGCTCGCCACGACGACGTCGGACGGGACCGGTGCTCTCCTCTTCCGCTCTTTCCGCTTCCCTTACGCGCCTCCGACGAGCCGATCCTATCGGAGGATCGAATCGAGATCGTGATCGTCTCGATCGAGTGGCAGACAAAGTGGTCCTTTTCTCTTCGTTCGATTCGCGCGATTCAGTGGAACGGAAGTGCGTATACCGAACGAGAATGTACCGGAGGATCGTGATCGGCTTGAATCTTCTTTCGGTAGGCCATCCTTTGTTTTAAGCCTGGACGTACCCTTTCTCTCTCTCTCGCGCCTTCCCTTTCGACAGGCGATTCATCCGTGACTAACGAGTGCGAAGATTTTTCTATTTCACAGCTGAACGGATTCCGCGAATAATCGCGCGCTTTCACCGGGAGGCGTAGGTGATCGGTATGAGGAAGAACTCGTGGATGTAATAACGAGGAAATTCGATAGTATCGGATAGATCGTTGCGTCGTCACGCCGGCAATGACACTGACAGTGACATTGACGTCGTGCTTCGTCGAGGAGGCATCGGTGGTTGCGCTTTCAACGCGTGGCCCGATGCTTTCTCTCGGCGAGGAAGGTGTCGGGGCACGTGTCGTTCGCCGAAACTTACGGAGCGTCGTAAAGACGCTCCGCTTGCTTTCGTCGAGCCGATCGATCGACCAAACTACTTCGGCATCGCTCTGAGGCGCGAAAGCTGATCTTGTTGGTGGAATTGAACGCGTGCCGAAGGTGGCTAGGAAAATAGAGCCAAGTGAGTCGAGAGTCTACGGGGTGCAGACGTCTGGTTTCTACGATGCGGAGTTCGTTGCACGTGCCCATCCAGCGTGAAGATCGGTCGACGACGGGAAAAGCGGCACGCTTCTGGAGCGCTTGAAGTTCGCGCAAGTCGTTCGGATACTTCGATTGTCCTTTGTATCGTGGTCGAGTATGTTGAACGCGCGTTCCGACCGCATCGAAATTCCAATGGCCCTCGGGCCAGGCGCGCGACAGGAACCAAGCGAATTTCCTCGCCTCGCCCTGGATAAGAGTGTGATCGTTTTGTCGACTGTAACTTTCACTCGCGTTCGCGCGCGATCACCCGCTATCAAACTTCGTTCGATAATCACGGAGCAAGTACCCGCGATACCCTGGTAATCTCAGGTTTTACTCTACCGGGGAGATTTTACGGTCTCGCGACATTGAACTTGGAGGTAAGTTTTATCGTACGCGCGCGTGTGTTATTAAGGAGTGGTGGAGTCGATGCACGCGTTAAATGTTGCGAGGGTCGGGACGTTAAATATTTATGCTCGCCTCCGCGCTCTAAATTCATGGAATTTCGAAGATGAGGCGCGCGTGGAACATTTGAATTTGAATGAGCGCGAAATGCGGCGCGCCTTCGTCATCCGCACCGGACTGGCCAACAGTGGATAATTAATGTGACACGCGAGGAATGTCAATTAGGGTAGACCCGTCCGTGCCGAAGGACACGGACTGTCATGAGGAAACACTCTGTTGTCCTCATCGAATACAAAGAGGATCGAGGAATGGGATCGCGATCGCGTAGGTGCGTATATTTAAAGGAGAGTTTCTCGCCGCACGCGTAGAAACTACGTGAATCTCAGTGCCATTGTGCCTCGCGTAAAAACTATTTTCCGTAACGAAGTTATCTCTCTTCTCTGTTATTTATTCTTTTCCGTCATGCGTTCTCTTCTCGTCACGTTTCCTTGACTGCCCACGGATCGATCAAAGACGACGCTGTCCTCCGTGCGCGCGCCACCTTTTTCATAACGCGTTCAAGGCGCCGCGTGCATCATAAAAAAGGGAACATCGTTCTTGACTCGGATTTTTTCGAGGATGCGACGCAATTCGCGATGACGACCCGTGAGTATCGTTCGATATGGCGATTCGCGTGGGATGCCGCGACACAATACGGATCAGAAGAGACCGCGGAGAAATTTGCGTGTGGTCGAACCGCAGGAATGCTAGATGCGCTTCGTTCGGTTGTTCCTTCGTGGATTACGTAACACTACAGTTCGTTATATTCGCGCTGGTGCAAACCATCGCCACGATGTAACCATTCTGGGCGCGATTTCCTTCATTTCGCGCATCCTTAAATCGACCACAATCTTTTTTTCTAACATCGATCTCTTTATTTGCTTTTTAACGACCCGTCAGCGGATGCGAGCGCATTCAAAGAACGAACAAAATCGACGTCAAAGAGACAATAATCGTCTAGGAATCGTGCCGATTAGGATCACGGGTCCGCGTGACCGCGACCTCCTGAGAAACTACAGTTTCCTAATTACCCAATTACCTCTCGTAAAATCGCGCGCCTCGGATTGTCTCGATCCTTGCGACATCCGTCCTCGTTTGTCGTCCCGCCACCTCGTCGAAGACATTCGAAAAATTGCGCGGTTAAGCGCAATTACGTCGCGCCCAAGCGTTTCCGTTGAAATTGTTTGGCCGATCCAATCGGACTCCGGAAGGTTAGGGACTCCTCTTTACTAAACGAGCATCCTTCCTCCTTACCCCGTGATTAGAAGGGGCGAGGCACGTTCGACTGTGAAAGACAAAGAGAAGATGAACGTCGGTGGAAAAGTTTGAGAAAAGTCGGAACGCGCACGCGCGTGCCGTGAGAAAGGTTTTCCCATTTTCCGTTCTGACGCGGGTCGTTACGGACAACTTTACCGCGCGCTTGCTTAACGCGATAATTGTAGAATTGCATGCGAAAACGAGAGGCACGTCGATGGATCGCCGTGTCGAATGGAGAAGAATATGCGCGATCACGCGCGTCGAAAAACACAGTTCGCGTTTGTGGCCCGAGCAGATGGGCTCTCGATGTTCAGACGATCGGCGCGGATAAGATCCATTCCTTGGAGTATGCGTCGTAGAGTGTTCTTGTACGGCGAGGGAGAACCGAAGGGACGGAGAAACGAAGGGGAAGAGGTATAGATTCGCGAGATAAACTGTCGTGAATGCGTCGATCGGAGCGGGACAAAGGAAGAAAGACGAGTGCTAGCCCGCGTGTCGCGGTGGTGGAAGAGAGAGAAGGTAACGAAACCGAAAACGTTTTAAGTTTCGCGCGTCTCCCCGGTGAGATGCGGCCGAAGGGGTGACGAGGTCAAGAACAGCGAGTAGTGGAAAAGGAAATAAAATAAGCCGCGCGGCAAAGAATGGGCGGAAAGACGAGAGAGGAACAAAGGACCGAAAGTAAAATTATCTCGCGATCCCGCGTTTCCCAAAAGCTACGCTTCGCCCGATCCTGCCGGCTCTTTCGCAAACGGGGGCTCGAGAATGGGGGAGAATAATTAATGCCGATGGAAAATATGCCGCTTGCCGCAAGAGTGCCGCTACACCGTGAATAAGATGATTCTCACGATCGCGCCGAAGGCTCCTTACCTCCGGATATTCATCGTATACAACCGCATTTCACCGTACGCCGTGATGGAATTGTCGGGGAGCGCGAGACTTCCGGAACCTCTTGTTCTCGTCTTGCCCCGCTTAACGAGTCCTCGTACTTCGCGATAATAAATAATAACTCGATAACTTGCGAAATGCACTTTTACCGAATACTCAAGTCGTCCCGAAGATCCATTCGAGGTGAATGGCGACATATAGACAATAGCGTAGGCGGCTTCGGATTTTACGTCGTCTGGCGTCATCGCTCTCTCCGCCTAGGAAAAGCAAGCGGACGAATGGGATAAAAAGCGAACGGGAAAAGGAGAGAAGCTCGAGAAAGGAGGAGCGCGCTCTTCTTCTCGGGCTGCTTTACGATTCGCTCTTATAATCGGCGAAGGGAAATTTTGCAGACGGTAACGTCGTTACAACCTCTTGTCGCGCGCGTACTCCGGTCGGCCGTTTCTTAATATGGAGCGACGAGAGGCCGAGTGCGGTCTTGGCCAATCCCACGCGTTATCCACGATAGAAGGGGATAAGCGTCTTTTATGCGACGAGCTCCGAGTTCTGCCCGTGGGCAATGCCCAGCGTGGAGCTGTACGGGCTAAAGGATGTAGGACGGGAATAGTGGATGACGTGGAAGTAAGAGCCACCACGCTACGAGATAAGCGGAAATTATTGGCGCACCAAAGGATTGGAATTTTAAAAGCTTTTTTATCATCGATTCCCTCTCGATGGAATGGGCCGAAGGTGTCGTTCGCGAGGGTGCAAAAATTCACGCGAGAACTTCGACAGCCGTACTGAGGCGAATATCGCAATTAACGTTAATTACCTTCGACTCCCGCGATAAGCATGCACAAAGATAAATCCAACGTCTTCCTCTCACGAGAATAAGGGGAAACCGTCGTTGAATGAAGTTGCTTCGTGCCGCGAACGCAATCTCGCATGATCTACGACGCTTACTTTTATTGCCACCAACAAGCGCACCCACGGCGCCTCCTTCCTCGACTTAATTCCACTCGTTCCTCTCGTAATCTCTCGATTTCCGAATAAATCGTCCGAGGACGCGATTTGCTTTACGATCGAAAACATTCGGAGCCACGCGTTCCGAGGATATTAATAGCATCGCGGAGAATAGAGAAAGAGGTAGAGACTATCTGCAATCTTGCCGTACCCCCCTACCTCCGCAGCAATGAGAACGTCCGTGAACTTTAGAAGATCCATTCACACGAATCCGCCCGGTTTCGAAATATTGTCGCCTCATTGCGAATGGGTATTGCGCCGGGAGAACAATGGGCGCGCATGCGCTCCGAGTAAAAGTCATCGTGCGAATTGGTCCCATAACGATAAGGGGAGAAAGCCCGCGAGCGATCGGGGAATGCCATTAGGAGACTAAATCGAACGGAGAAACTCCGAAATGCTCGTTACACGGATTACAATAAAAACACGGTGTAAACTGATGTGTGTTCGCATTTTCATCATTGTCCCTAGTCTCTCTCTCTTTACGACAGGATTGCGTTATGAAGAAAATCTCATGAATAAGCCGAGTGATGCATTAGGTGACGCAAGAACGGAAGAAACATCGATCCTTCGTAATGCGTGTGTTCTTCAGTCCTGCTTTCCTTTCAGGTTTCGGTTCTGTGCCTGACCGCGGACGAGATCGAGGCCGAGAGAAGCGGCTGGAGCGCGAACCCGAACACGCAGTACCACGTGCAGACCGACGAGGGTCCCGAGCGTTACTTTCGCTTTCAAACGCTCAACGGGCAATATCGCAAAGAGAAGAGGCTCGCCGATGGAACCGTCATCGGCACCGAGGGTTGGTTGGACCCCTTGGGCTACCTTCGTCTCAAGGATTACATCGCCGATCACGAGGGCTTTCGGATACTAAAGTGAGTCTTGTATCATTTTTCAATTTCATAGTTAACGATGAGGAGAATACTCGATCACCAAAAACTTTCAGGTCCAAGATGGTCTTCGTGGGTAAAGACCGACCAATCGGCGACGCCATTGCTGAAGCGAAGAAGGCACCAGCCCAAACCGGAGTATTGGCAAGACCTAGAAGACCGCCCAATCCATTCAGGTAAGAACGAATTTCCCAATTGGATTCTTGTAAGGAGAATTGGAAGGTCGACTGAAACTCGTCTTTTTCACAGGAAACCCGAAGTCAACGACGTGGCGCCATTGGCCAACAACGATATAGGTTATTACAGCTCGAGCACCGTAAAACCTCATCAACCGATATCCTACGAGCCCGCACGAGGAAGCAATCGATATTATTACGACCCCGAGCGACGATCATACGTTTGGGGACCGCAGCCCTCGACCTATCCTCGTGCCAAAAATTACTACAGTCCGAGACCTCGCCCGGTCCAGACTTTGCAGTCCCCTCTAGGACCTTACGATGCCACGACCGACGACTCATCCCTGCAACTCAATTATCGACAACCCACCACGATCTCTCGGGGCTCGTCCTACGATCTACCGCCTTACGACGGCACGCACACCACCGCGAACGGATTTCAGTATTACCTGCGTCGCCACTATCACGAGGAGGAACGAGAGCCAGGTGGCGACAGCGTTGGATCCTTCGGTTACATCGATCCATTCGGTATTAGGAGGGTGATCTATTACAAGACCGATCCCCGCACCGGTGGATTTCTTCACAGGAAGAACAACAGATACGTCGGGTTCGCTGCGACGCCCTACGATCCCTTGCCACCCGATACGTCGCGACGCGCCAGGACCACGAGTTCCGCTGGTTCTTCAAGAACGTCGTAACCAGGTGGAATCAGGTGCAGGATTCGAATTGGATATTCGCGAACGCTTCGAATCCTCGGGTGGCCTCTTCATCGGCGAGTGTATTAATCGAATCTCGAGGCTTCTCAGAGGATCCTGGCACTATATCACGACCTTGAGATACCCTCGCGTAGACCCTTCGGATTCTGATTGTCAATTCTCGGCCACAATTCGAGGGTCTAAGTGTCCCGATCAAAAGGACGAAACTTACTCGAGGATATCTTCTGGCACGCGTGCCCCACGGACAGGAAGTCACGACGATCTCCGCTACCCCGCTGCTATAAGCAGACAGACATTTCTCTCTTCGGTTCTTTTCACCGAGCGGAGTACTGTTTCCGAATTTCCCGCTTCGACGAACTCTTTGTCTTCCGCTTTCGGGAAGTTCGCTTAGTCTTTAAGGTAACCAGATCATCCTCTGGATCGCTTTACGCGTCGCGTCGGTCGTGCGCTCTTGGACAGCAGATAGCACGGATCGTCCGAGCCTCTGTTTCACAGACGTCCTCCCGAACGAGACGAGAGTCCATTCTCGTCGGTGGACTCGAAGAAAATGTCCAGGAGATCGATTAAGGACAATGGAAGGAACGGTAAGGAAGGGAGCATCTTCGTCGGCTCGGTCGAATAAAGCGAAAACTCTCGGATGAATTCTTACCGAAGAACAAGAAGAACAACTGAGCCCGTGAAGATTGTCACGAGAGCCTTTCGCATTCGGCGCCTACTCCGCGCTTCTATGGGCTTCTTCGAATCGACGCCGGCGTCGGTGACGTCGTCATGGAGTTTCACCGACCTTGAAGCACATCTACCTCTCCTCCAGCAGTTTCACCGGCTTCGGCTCGACCCGCTCGCTCTCCTTCCTCCTCTCCGGCACCGAAGACTGACGCTGACCCTGCGGAGCCATACACGCACCGCTAGACTAACAATAGAGACACGCTTGTCGCTAGCCTAATTTGTAAAGAGGAAAGTAAGAGGAACGCTCGTTGCGTCGCAGCGGGTGCTGCCCTCGGGTCCACCCGTGATCGAATTTGCAAAAAGATTTCGTTGTGGAGTTTACCCAGAGGGTGGCCAGAACGCGCGTATCCTCCCACGATCAGCTTTCCTTGCCGCAGTAAGTTGTGTAACATCGTTATCGACAATAAGATCTCGATCCTTAAAAAGAGAGGGTTGATTATTTCTCTGTTACGGAGAACTCGTGTCCTGGAGTGAATGGAGATGCCTCGCGTTAGAACGTATCACGAAGAGTACGAGGATTCGTTGGATTACGGTGATCGCAAAGGAGCTGGAACGATTTCGCAATAGGAAGAGGCCGTTCCACGTTACGTGGCGTTACGTGGTACAATCGAATGTATTGGAACGAATAATCTCGGGCGGCTCGATATAACGTAACTTAACGACTTAATTGCTACTTCTTAATAACGATATCGTGCATCGGGGTAGTAGGGGTTGGTACTGCTCGGCCGAAAGGTAGTACGAGCGATAGTGGTTTGGAATAATTCTAAGCTGATCCACGGGTCTGAAGTTCTCCTTCACTGTCTGTACTTCCTGTTGTCGTAGTCATCTCGCCTGTCGATCTGCTGGCTGGCTGGCTGCTGTGCCTTCTGCGCCGCCTCGCGTGCTTCGGCCTCCTAAACAGAGCGAAGAAAAATTATACGGATCCTTCGTACGATCTTCACAATTCATCCGCATAACTTACGATACTAGGAACCAGGTAAGTGATCAATGAGATCGAGGCCTTTCCAGTAATCCTCCCTCGTCACTCTTATCTTCCTCTTACCGAGAATTAACATCCTCCCACTCGCTTCTCTCGATCTCGACCCCGCATCGAGAAGAACCTCGACTTCTGCCGAGGACGCGCACGATGACGAAAGGCAAATGGGAAACTATTCGCGCGCCCCACTCGCCGATGGAGGATCGTCTCTTGATCCTCGTAGCGGGTAACGTCGAAGCGATCGAAGGGGGCTCGACTCGAGTGAGAGACGAGGAAGGAGGAAAGGTCGTAGATAGAGCGTAGAGCAGTACCTGCTGCTGACGGATGCCCGCGAAGATGAGGTCGAGGCCTTTCTGGATCTCCTCGCTTACGGGTGGTGGCGTGGGAATGTGATCGCCGGACGCGTGAAAGCCAGTCTCGTCCGCGGTGTAGTGAACGGTGATCAGCTGTCCCTCGGGACTCGTGTAAGAGTAGCTACCCTGTTGCACCAGAGCCTCTCCCTGGTCTTCACCCTCGCCTACGGTCTTGATGTATCCGCTCTCCTCCGCGATGATGTTGTTTCCTGTTTCGTAACTAAGAACACCAAGAGTAAACTTTATTATCAGGTCTGGACTCTAAAACCTTCGGGCCGACCAATGTACATACGTAGTCCGAAACTAACGTAACGTATATTATAATTATAACGGAAAAAAAGAAACAAACACTATTCGAAGTATAACGAGGAGAGATATCGGAAAGAAGAAGAAGAAAAAAAAACAAATATATTGCTAAAAGAAATAGAAAAATTAAGGGTAAAGCTCGGAAACAATACCAAGCTTGAGACGGTAGGCTAAATATGTCAGAAGGAGCCAACGTCCTTCTGAGGATTTTTTTTATCTCAATGAGAACATCGCGGAGGATGATCTCTTCTCGAAAGATCTAGCGCAATATTGGAACTGAATTCGTTACGAGAAGTTCATTAATCGTGGGAAGACATAGCGAGAATAACATCGACATTCGTTCTTTATACCTGGTCTTGTAAGTGCCATCGTGCTCTTGCTGCTTATTCCAGTGAAGAATCGGTATGGGCGTAGTGCTGCTGGGACGTCTCGCGTCCGCAGATGCCGCGTTCTGCCTGTCGTCGTCGTTGTAATTGTTGCGACCGTGATAATTAGGGTCTTGCGCCACCGCCAATCCAAGAATCGTCGCTAGTATCTGGTAGAAATCGTGTTCTATAGCTCGTACTTTCTAACGATTTTCTATTCGGCGTCGATCGGTTCGTCCCAGTGGCATAAGTGCGCTCCCTCGTTCATCGTTACGAGGACTCGTCAATATTCATTTGCAAGTCCTATCCGAGCGGTCTGTATTTTTCGTAACGTATGATCGAGGTGGCTTCCAAAAAAATTTCTTTCCTCTATTCAACGATCTTGGGCGGTGGAAGATTTTTGAAAGTGGAGCGACAGAAATGGGCTTCTGCTTTCACGGTCAAACGATAGAACGAGGTTCGGCGCGAATCGATGGATCCAAGCGCGCTGCGGATCGAGAGCGGAAGGACGGTACCGAAGAACTCGATCGAGGGAAGACTCATCGTTACCCCTCGCCTCGAGGATCGGCCTCTGGCGCTCCCGGCGAGATGAGTGAAAGTGAAAAGCAAATGCCAACGCGGGTCGTTTAACTCCTGACCCGCAAACTCACCGACGTGGCCCGAGTCCCGGTCTCATCCCATGCCCATCCCGTGCACCCTCCCACCCCGTCTAACAGCGATTCGATCTTCGCCTCTTCTGTTTCCCTCCGACTTTCGTAAATCACCGATCTTTTGCCCAGTTTACCGTCCCGCTTTTCGCTCTCGGCCCACGCCGTCGCTGTCCCCGTTTCGACACGCGTTTATTAATCCTCTGTATGCAAATCGGCGGGATGCATGGGCGCGTTGCGCAACTGTCAACGAGGATGGTGCGAGTAACGTAACGCACGAAGATCGTCGAGAAGGATAGGGTACCCTTCGTGAGATAATTCTTCTTAGATTTGACGTGGACCAAGCTTGGGATAGGGTCGCGAAAGAAAGTGTGCTAATTGAGCGCGATCTTCTTTTTTCTTTCTTTTCTTCTTTTGACAGCAGATAGAAATCGGTAAGGAAATGTGGATTCCACGTCACTCGATAACGAATCTACAGATTGTGTTCAAATGTCACAGATGGATTTTTAGGCGAATGAAAAGCTACTCTAGAAATTTACTGTTTTCGTGTAAACGATATTTCGGCATGGGCACGAATTGATTTTTGAGAAATACTCGGCGCACCAGAAGTCCATGAATTAATTTTTCCAAGGATCCACCTCGAGCGCTTTCGATCTTCCGCTTCTGTTCGCGAAGGTTCTACTTACCACGTATTTCATCCTGACAGAGTCTGACGGGAAGAGGGTGCCAGTGGAAACGTTAAACCTTGGAATCGATGTGAACTAAGAACCGAGGACCGATCGTCAAACGCACACGTTGATGGCTGCAAGTGAACACGATCGACTGCGATCCCGGGAGAGGAAAGAATTCCCCTTTTATACCGACTCTCACTTTACCCCTACTCGACAGTCGATTGGCCACAAAAGATGCTTCGTATGGTTTATGGCGAAGTTCTTACGTGTACGCGGGCCCTGCGCACGTGTGTGGGACACGCTCGGTTCCCTCGACAGGCACTCTCGCACGTCCACACCTTCTCGCGTCGCCCTAGGAAGCGCGTCGTCCCGAGAAAATTCCACCTTGGGCTGTTATCGCGCTGCGAGACCGCCCAAGGGTACGCCCTTTGGAATATGGAAAGTCTCTCCAAACGACTAACGGCTAATCGGGTTGCTCTCTGTCACGATCGGTGCTACGAAAATATTTTCAAGCGAGAGAAAAAAAAATCGGCCGGGTGCTATCCATCATCTCTTAAGTCATCGATAAACGTCCTGTCCGGGGTGCACCATCCTCGGTTCTGCTTCGGGTACCGTTTAACTTCCCGTTCGATCGGTCGTCGTCCCGCTTGATTACTAGCTCGTGAGATTACAGGCGATAAATAGATTTCCAATCGGCCCGGGATCGTACACCACCGGGTACACACTCGGGACGACCTATAGAAATCCCCGACGAAGCTTCCGATTAACGTAATACCATTGCGCTTGCCCCAATCCGACCTTCGAGACGCTCTCTCGAGTATCTTTTCTCTTTTCGTTTGAATGCACCTCTTCTGCAACGCTCCTCACTTATCTCACGATGTACCTTAACTCGTTTCTTATCGATTAGATTCGCATCGTGTTACGACTTCCTGCTAGCCTTTTCTCCGTTGTCGGTGGCGGGTACGCGAGGAGCCAGGGTACTCGGGGATGTCGCGATTACAGAGAACCGTGCTGTAATTACAAGCATTCAGGTTTTTTTTTGCAGTCGTGTAGGTGGAGAAATAAAAACGAGAATTCTCTACGATCTTCCATAAGTACACACGCCACCCCGTCGAATTCAGATTCTCATCCCATTACGTAAAAAGGGAGTAGGCCCATTAGCCGCTCCGCCCGGCAGTTTCGTGCCTTTTCGCGTGTCCTCCTCTCTCTAGCACGGAAGACACCCTCTTCTTACGCAAACACATAGATATGCAAATCACTTTCGACTCATCCGTGGCGAGAGAGAAGATGCGAGCGCCTCAAATATCCGAGGCGAAGCGAAACGCGCATTCCTACGCCTCCTAGGCACACCGACGCCGATTCTCGACGCTGCTTTCGATTCCTTCGCTTTGAATTCTCTTCGATCTCTCACTCTCTCTTATCCTCTGCCTCTTCCTTCCTCGGATGAGCCACAATGACGCTCGCAACATCTCGCACGCAACTCCGTGATTTAAAACACGGAGAATAACTTTCGCGGAAGTGTAGCTAAATAAACTAATAAGAGGCTATCGCGCGGAGGATCGTCCACCCGTGCTCGGTAGAAGCATCATTGTGCCATCATCTCTGTCTGATTAGCGATCTCACACGAGGTGAGCGACAGATGAAGAGAATGAGGAGGAGACGACGCGAGGAAGCTGACGAAGTGAGTCTTGGAATTCTCATATTTTGTCGGGGTCCGTGGCGGGGGTTACTCGTTAGGTTAATTCGACGAACGAAATTGCGCAAAAGATGAATACGGCATGAAGTCGTCGCGCGAAAGGCGGAAGTCTGCGCACGTTTGACGATATCGCTTGACCCTTTATTATCAAGACGGCACAAAATTGACATCACAGTTTAAGCAGGAACGTTTACCGGGCCTGTAGAATTCATACGTGGAAGCTTCCTCGAGCTTACCGCGACTGAAAAAATCGTGCGTTACTTTTTGTAGGCAGTGAGTGCATTTTTTAATTAGACTCGTACTTACTTAGGACGCAGGACAGGGTTGACAGGGTGGCACTGAAGAAAAAAATATAGAAAAATTGTGTTGTCATCGTTAATGCGAATAGTTCGAGGACGTTGATTATTACGTACCGTGACAATCGTTCGGCGGACAAGGGGCGCAAGGAGGCAGCGGGACCAGAGCACCAGGCGGGATATAGCTAATGAAAAACATCGCTTGTAAATGATAATCCGTCGTGCCCTCGTCTATCAAATGTCTATTATAATTCTATTCGATCCTTCTGTCGCTTCGGCGACTTTGCCGTGTCCTAATTGCATCACCGCGGTCCGAGAATCTCCGCATCGACGGGGAATTACGTAAACGAGGGCAAAATGAAAAAGGAGATCGAAGCAGAATTTTTGATGGATCTTACGTCATACGTTCACGCGTCTGTCCACGAATTTTCAAACGATCCTTCCGTGGGGCGTGTGTCGGATAGAAGGCGGCGTTGCGTAAGGAATCAAACGGCTCAGGCTTTGGAAATATCATTAGAATGCGAAGGACTACTGATCGAAACCTGAGGTTGTAGGTAGTATTGTCTTCCATGGATGAAACGGGCGCGTGATAGGCCGGTGGTACACTCCATGGCATGTCCATCGGAACGACGGGATCCACGGGCTGGTAACTCAGCCGCATCGTGGTCTCGGTTTCCATTGGTACATCGGTGGCTCGGTAGTTGCGAATGGGCGCAAAAGACGGCACCCTCAGCAGATAGTCGTGATTGGTCGGCACGTAAGACAGACGATGAGTAGTGCAGCCTGCGAAAAAATTTGTGGTTCGTCGTGAGAGCGGTGGTACGAGGAGCCAGGAAATGAAAGATTCTCGAGGTGGCTGAGTATTCGCGAGAAAAAATAATTAACGATACAACCGAGATACGCACACTCGAGAGGTGCAGCCGAAAAAGCGAAATGATTCTCCGGCAAGATTTCGTCCGGAGGTTTGCGCGACTTCCACGTGAAATCGTGTTTCTGGGTGGTGACGTCTTGAATCGGTCCTCTGCCAAGCCATTGCCTGTCGCAAGGCATGATCGCCCCTTCGGGCTTGAAGCACCAATTCCCTAAGTAGCTCAACTAAGAAGACAGAAACGATCGGAAAGGAATCAGTTACTCCTACGCTCGCGTCTCGTTAGGACCTCTCCCGTTGGCAATTCCAGAGGAGATCGCACGAGAGCAAGATTGAGATCTGACGCTGGGATCTCGTTGAGAGGTGTCGCCGACTGTCGCAAGAGACCACAGGTCCCAGTCGGGCCAAGAGGTGCATAATAAAAGGATCAACTCACTCGGTGGGTCGTGTCGTGGGAAAGAGGACAGGGTGGGAACATCAGATGCCCTGGTGGTACTATCTGTTGGGTCCTATCAGCTCCGCATCCGAAGTAGCTCAGGTTGTAGGTCGTGTTATCGTCGAAGCAGCAGCCGGCGCTCAACATGTTGTCACTGTCCTTTAGAGGAATCGAAGGGCGGGCCTTTTGGCTGTGTGGCCAGTAGCTCAAGTTGTACGTAGTACGATCTTCCATCTTGTCAACGGGAGCGTGGTACTCCGGTGGATGAGACCACGGTGGATCTTCCTGGAGTGCAAACGCGTTCAGTTGCATATCTCGTAAGGGCACGTTGCTTTAAATTACCCTCTGCGGTGGATCGTTGTGCCAGTAGCTGAGTCTATATGTGGTGCAGCCCTCCATAGGTATGTCCGATTGGCAGAATTTTCTCACGGGCTTGTATGATTCGGCAGGGAGTTCACAGGTGTAGGGGAAGTAACTCAGACGATAGGTCGTGTCGTCTATAAGTGTGTGGTTGCGGATTAATGATCGTTCGCACGATAGGATTCACATCGATGCTGTGACGAGCGAGTTCTCATATTTATACGTAATGGATCTTCTCTTACCGGATACGGCGGCGCAGTAGGGGTACAGATTGTTAGGTGCTTTTAAGGGCTGCACCTTTTCCGTGCTTTTCCAAGTGTAATCGTGCTTCTGGGTAGTCACATCTTGGATTGGACCTCGGCCAAGCCATTGTTTCTGGCAGGGCACGATCGCAGATTCCGGTTTGAAGCACCAGTTGCCCATGTAGCTCGACTAAAGAGAAATTATCCAGGGAGAAATTCTACGTTCGAGTGACACATTTTCTATTCGATCGAGCGTGCGTACGCTTCAATTGAGATTTTAGAGAAAGGGGTAGAGGAAAGGGTGGAAAACTTTCCATGTCACCTTGTGAGTAGTTTCATCGGAGATTTCTCCATCTCCTACGGTCAGACTGTCTGGCGGATGAATCGGCTCGCAGATTGATTTTTGATTTTCCCAGTATGATAAGCGATATGTCGTGTTGTCTTCCATCGGTATATTAGATTTCCAGTAATACTGGAATTAAGCAGTAACTTTTAATTCGTCTCCAAGTGGAGGTGTCGTGTGATCTCGAACGATATCTTCGTCTCTTTACTTACTCGAATAGGCGCAAACGATTTCGGTACATCCGGCTGAATGTATTTCTAAAAATTGCAATAAATATTTGCCACACGTTAATACGTTATCGTGTGAAAATACAGTATATTGTATAGCCAATCGTAGTACTAACGTAACATTTCGGCTGCGGACAACAGCAACAGCAACAATTGCAGCATTCATCGTGGCCTAACTGAAAAATATTTAGAGAGCAACGTGAACGTTTATAAAAAAATCCGGATCTTCGATTTGTCGTGAGAATAAATTTTTTTCTTCGACCCCGAGTATTTCAGTTACGCGATTTGTCTATTATAGGAATAACATTTCGATGAAGGTATAGGTGCCACGTAATACCTGCTCAACGAAACGCGCTTGAGAGTCAAGATTATCGAATTTACTTTCAACGTGAAATCTGGACTCACCCGGATCTTGTTTTTCGCCTCAATAATCGACGGCCGTCGTGGACGCGTCAGCCTGTACGGGTGCGTAACAGAATTATGTAACGAATAAATGTAGGCCGGAGAATCGAGAGCATGCTCATTATCGCTCGTGTAATATTTGACATGACTCCTTTTTATAAAAAATAACTGCTCGAATTACGAGGTTTGCTCACGGATCGGCAGGACAGATCTGCATGATCTTGACGATTATTCGGTGTCCGTAAAAGGCTGTTGCTATCCTCGCATTGCGCGGGATTTCGTGAACGAAATTTAGAGGATTCTTTATAATTTCGAGATATTTCCCCCGCCAACGGTGACAGATAAACCGGCAACTAGAGCCGCCTGATGTTGTCAACGATTTTCTGTTCCTCTCTGTTCGATAATTCGAATGACGTGACGCATTCTCATAAGAAACGACGATGACACAGATTTTACTTATCGTCGAGACATTTCTTTTCCAAGCGAGTTGCGCATTCAAGATGTACAGTGGATTATAAAGATAGTTATGTTTATTTCGTCACTCCGTCGGAGTGTACAACAGTAGGCTCACATGAGTCTTGTAAAAAACCAAATACGTATTATATACTACATGTTACGGTGTTTACGTGGGCTTTAATGTAATCGAAGTTGGTCACAATCTAGGCAAATACACGGAGCTTCGTGCCTTAAGTTCGAAACCGTAAAAAAAAGCTTCACGGTGTTATTTCTTACTCTCGCCTTATCTAGTATAGCTTTACGGTGAATTCGCACTACTGATCTGTATATTCAATACTGCCGCTATAGAATATATTGCACTGTGGGACACCCTCTGAATTCCATTGGTGTCAAACAAGTAGAATGTCATGTTAGGAATAGCATCGTAGCAAAGGTTCGACGTTGTCGATTAAGACTCGACCAATAATTTCTAGTCGCGTATGAGTAGTAAAATTTACAACGTTCATCGTGTTGTATTAATGGTACACATTTTTACCCGCATTACGCGTGCACGAAAATTGCGTCATAGATATGCGAGCGTATTTAAGCGAGCGTGAGGCCAAATCTTTGCGCTATCTCGGGCGAGTGCGTGGTCGCAACGGCTAGCAACAGCGGTATATCGGCTGCATCGACGTCAAGAGCGTTGGTCAAATTGGCAACGCTGGCGTCACACATTTCCGCTGTCATCAGCATTTCTGCCAAGGCTTCACTTCGCAGCCACATCTCCCTCATTTTGCCCTCCAATATTTTTACGCACTGCAACATAATAATGAATTCATAGATAATGCGAAATTACGGCAATTGCAAGGAGAGTAAATGTGTAAATTAATATTACGTGTGCAGGTGAGTGGTACTTCCGCCATACGTAGCCAAAAGCTTCCAACATGTTCGAAACGAGGCGAGACATGCCGACTGGTAAGGGTGGATTCTGAGAAGGAGTAGTATTGGACAGAATTCCAACATGCCACGTGTCCAGATCCGCCAATATACAAAGTGCCTCGGAAACTGGATGATCGATCGTAGGAAATCGTGCATCCGCGAATACTTCTTCTCGCATAAAATGCCACCATTCCTTTTCCGTTTCGTTAGCTCCACTCTCTCCCTCCTCCTCCACTTTCTTCCATTTTCTTCTTTTTTTCTTCCTCTTCGTTATACCTTGTAACGCCAGGCCCCAGGTGTAACCGGGATCCTTCACGCTCAAGGAGATCCTATCGTCCCCGCTTGTTCTATTTTGTACAAGGGTATGAACGAATCCTATGTCTTCCCCGTGGTTAGCCTTCTCGGATGACGTCTTCTTTGATCTATAATAAATACAAAGATGGTAGATTTTTATTTGGTAGATAATTGGCTCTAGTTTCACTTCTATCGCGATACTAACCGTGGCATTGGCAACTCCACCACGCTGCTTGCCTCTATAAGAGCATCCAAGCTATTCGAACGGGTTAACCGGACCTCCCTCTCGCTACCTGTATTCCCACAGGTTCGTAAAACTTCCGTTGCATTGGTAGGGGTCTCCAGCAGCTCGTTAGTCCCTTCGTAATTCTGTGAGGATGGGTAACTATGTCCATTGCACTTTAAACAGAACCCTAAGCCTTTGGAGCCCATACTTGAGCCTGCACCAGGTGGTGGATGCATGCTCTTGGATGATTCAGGAAAATTCCTTTGTATGATTTTCCTCAGCACACCTTCCGGCAATTCCGCAGACGTGCTGGGTACTCTCGTGAACGTGTTGGAGCACTGACAGTTGTATCCGATTCTTAGGCGTGGCAACGATTTCACGTACTTCTCCTCATCTCCCAAAGTGAAATAAACCTGGGATTCATTATTACGACCTATCGCACCCATGCCCGAAATCGATTGAAAATCCGGTCTACTGGAGTACAACTTTAGAGGATCCATGTTATTTCCAGATGGTGTCTCAATGCCGTCAACTTTATCCGACGCGTATGGTCGTGCCACCTCCTCCGCGTACAGTTTCTTTTCGAAACTCTGCAACGAAAGCTCCGGAAACCTCGGCAGAGGTTCCTTCGCGACGTCAGCTTCCTGAGACTCGATTTCACTTACAATTATTTTAACTTTGCTAGACGCGCAATCTTTCTCAGTGCTTTGGAATGAGGTAGGCTTGTCGTTCTCGGTATCCTCGTCAGGCAATTCTTTGCAAATTAATTTTGCGTCGAGTTCAGTGCGCTGGGATTCGTATCGCTTCAACATATAAGTGTCGAGATTCTCCTTCATAGTGCTGCTACGTTTTAGAAGATGACTAGATGAGTCTGTACCACTCGAACGTTCCATTTGATACTCAGGACACGATCGTTGCACTTCTGAGTCCCGACTCTTTATGTCGCTTGGGTGTAGCTGCATTTGCGCTTTAGCGATTGGGAGAGAGCGCGATTCGCGTTTGCCTGTAGCACGATTTCCATCGTTAGACGATTGCGTTAGTTTCGGATTGTTGAACAATTGCGGTCGCTTTATTCGCTCTTGTTCGAGAGCATTAGTAGCATCCCTTACATCTTCTTGACTCGGGCAGCGATATTCCCGTCGTTTCTGTACGGTTCCACTACGAATGAAATAAGACAGACACGACAGAACGGAGTTAATAATGTCGGCTTTTCGTGAATCACCAGCGACAACGGTGTGTACCACTTTCACCGGGTTACCAAGCGCCCCGTACAAGTCGCCCAGCTGAGCCCAGAGTGGATTGCACGGATAGCAGCGTCCCAACTTTTCCATCTGTAAAGAATACTTGAATTTCATACCTTCGAAGTAAAAGTAGCAGACAAAGAGCATGAAATGACTCTAATCTCATAAAAGTTCTCCGCTTTTCTTATATGCGCACTTATACGGTGATACGAAATGGGTAGACGATAGAGATTATTTCTTCATTTTGGGAGCGTGTAAATGGAAATCGATTTGTCATAGACTGTAACTATTACCATCTGACGGTCGTGAGAAGGCAACACCGTATACACCCAACCAAGATGATACGTTAACACTGCAGTTACAACAGTGCTCAGGAAGCTGAAATGCATTTGTGTAAAAATACGTGGCTCAGAGGCAATCGGAGGAGGCATCGTAAGTACTCACAAATTCGTCGATTTAGTGTCGACGTCGTCGAGCAACTGACACATTTGTTGCAATCCCCGATACAACGTGTTGCTTTTCTCCTCGACGGTGATCGTGGAATTGAGCAGCACGTCGTGCCACAGCAGGGGTGTACGTAAATTGGTAATGTTGACGAGCAAGCGTAAGAGGGAAATAACGAAGCGAGAGGAAGCACGATACATTCGATCTGCCAACAGCATTCCTCCCTTGCCGTTACTATGGCCGTTAATGGTGCTCGCCTCGACGCAAAAATATCGTAAGCGATCCAGCATTCCCTCCAGCAAAGCCATGTGCTCCAAAAGGCGAATCTCCGCTTTGCTGCGAAACAAATGACGAATTTAGTAGGTCGGCAGAAATTTTCTTTATTTATTTATGTTCGCGCGTGACTACCTTTCTTGGCCCTGTGGCAATCGGACTAACATCGACAAACCAAGTCTAGTTTTATGTCGCTTAGCGTGACCATCCCGTGCATCTGCGCTATTCTCTGTCCAGTGTTGAATACCAAACGCGTCATCTGAATCCGATCGAGTTAGAGAGGTGGAAATGGCGCGTAACCATCTTCGTCGTAAGCTCGATAGGCTGCCTACACCCGAGGAACCATTGCCTTCCAACGATTGCGTACCTGCAATAATTTCTCCATGGCATCAGAAAATGAAACGTGGGTTGACCACGAAGGCAGAGATATTAATACTCACTGCCCAATCGTGCTGGAATATCGATGTCCCATCCGCTCCCAACGCTGGAACACGTGGAACTCTTTCTGGGTCCTGGTGACAGATCGTTTCCAGATAGATTTCCGGAACTCACCCGTGAAGCTGCAAAAATATCATCTGAGAGTTTGCATACATTTTGCAAATTTTCAACAATGCTTACAAACGGTTCGGACGCTGGTATTACTGGAATTGGCCTCGACATTCGCGAGACGTCCCAGAGCCTCGTCCGAGAGTTTCTCACTGTAAAATATTTGTCAAGTAAATGTAATTTGCATAATACTTTCTTTATAATATCGACGGTGTACCTTTGTCTGCACGCGCTGTGTTCCGTCACGGGGAATACTTTAGTGCACATTAGGCAGGGAGGTGAATTTAACGAGTGAACCTTAAAAGGTGACAGAAAAATTGTTATTGGAGAATCAATTTAGATATCTATGCGAAAAGACTCTCCTGTTACCTTAAAGGACGATCCTCTGTACGTCATAGCAACAGTACCGAATGCCATCTCGCTAAGTAAGCTCACGTCATTTTCAGCTGTTTTGGCCCCCTACAGAATTTCAAATACGCCTAGTGATGATCTAAATCTGTATGCCCCGATACGCTGTAACGCGGAAGCTCAATAAAATCGTACTACAATCACCAGTAATTTGAATTAATAAAAGTGTCTGCCGAAAAAGATTCCAGTTTTTTTTTTTTCTTACTCGACATCACTTTATCGATTTACAATGGAAATTCAATCGTTAATAATAATTGAGCTCCCGCCACTTTCCGCTATCTTCTCTTTCTCTCTCTCCGTCGAAACGGTCCTTCCTCCACGTGCATTCTAAATTTTCTTGCTTCCTACTTGCCGACACGCGAAGTTACTCACTCTCTTCAGGCGGAACATATTTAAAAATAAAACCTTTATTGCGGAAAGCGAGATACACCTTCTTATGTAAATTAAGTGAATAAATAAAAAGTGCGAAGTAATGGATGATTCTTTATTTCTATCTCACCTCCAGCTCGCGCTCAGCGGTAACGTTAACCGAGGCGGCACACTTCTCGGAAACATTGTCTCTAACTGCATTGCACGCAGAATTCTCCTCTCTTTTACATCGGTACTTTTCCAACGTTACGGAATCAAAGAGGAGCTTCTTTCCGCGCCACTCGCACTCACGGAACAATAATATTCGTACATGATCCTTGCCGAGCCATCCTGCTCTGTAAATGAGAAAGAAAACGGGCGTGGATAATTTCATTCCATTTCCATTTCGCCTTTGCATTTTTCAGCGCGGCGAATAAACGAATAGGCACGCTCGTCCGGTTTACTCCGTTAGTCTATCGCGGTTCGATGACTCATACCGCGCGGCAAATATACCAGACGAGATACAGTGAAGAAACGCGCACGTATATCTCACTAAATTAATGCTAATGGACTCTATGCTTTCGCATATGAGTTACAGCGCGGCATCGATATCCGCGTAAGGATCTCCTTCGAGATATTATTGCATAATTTACTTTCGACGATAGAAAGAAAATTTCTTATCCGTCTAATTCTGCGCGAAACTCGACAGAGTAGATATCACCCGTTACATCGCGCTTATACAGCACACGCATCGTATTTACGCGACCGTGAATTTTATCAGAGTGTTTGCAGTGTAAACCCGACAAATTATCATTATCGTAAGCGTACGAGCTGCGCGCGCGCGCGCACACACTCCGCAGTCAAAATAGAGTACTCGTATGGTATTGCTACCCACGCGCTGCAATAAATATACCGATGTATCAATGGAGCGCGAGATAGCATCTAGATAAATTTAGAGAGTATCTGTAACAGCTGTTCACGAGGTATTAGACGTAGAGGTCAATCTCACGGTGCGCTATATAACTGGTGGGTGAGAGAAGCATAAGCGCGCACACGGGCGTCGTGTTGGTGAGGGAAGAGGCTACCGCAAACGCAACGTTTACGACTCCCGCCAACGTCAGGAGCGCACCCGAGTTAACGCGAGCGAATAGGTTAGGATTCCGTGCTACGAGCTTATCCCGTGCGAACTCGTCTCCAATTCTCGTGATACGCGCGTAGCGACAGTCCCCTGAGATTTGTCCTTTTTTTTTCTTACTTCCACTCGAGACGGAACTATTTAAAATTACTGGTCGGTTTAACGAGGCCAAATGTTACCGCGTAATTCGTTAGACGGAAATGCAAGGTTCACCAATGACACGGGAGATCACACGTAACGGGATTGGTAGCATTATTAGTACTTTGTATCACGAGACGCACTTGGTAAGGATCGAATCGAGATCTCGTATTCGGGAATCCCCGATACGGATCGATACTCACCGACTGTCCTCCGCTGTTCCGCAACTAGACGGTAGGGAACACTCGACACTGGTTTTGAAACACTTCCTCGAAGGGAGAAACTTATCGAGGAAAGGCATCATAAACTAACCGCTGTCTATAATCACCGCATCGCTCGGGAACTTTGTATTTACGGTCTATCATGTCACAAGTAACTGCACCATACATGTTCGCGAGTATAAGTAAACTGTAAATAAAGTCACGTGCGGAGGAGTCATATGATTGCCCGAGATAATAGTGTTTCGTACGCAGCCTGACATCGGACGTCAGTGGTTTCGGCACGAATTTTTTCCTACCCAGGTTCGTCCTAGTGAAGGATAATCCGATATCCCGTAAGCCTTGTCGAATCTTCGCGTTATAATTGCTTCCGTTGCTATAAAGAATCCGTAAAAGATACGAGGAAACGTTCCGAATCCTATGAGCGAGACTCGAGTTGTCGACTGTGCCAAAAATTCACCGTGTGCCGTAGTGCGAGACTGGTACCGGAAGTGAGCGCGAGAGTGCAGCACCTACCGCGTTCTCGTAAGTCGTATTTGAGAGCGCGCATTTCCAACATTATCGATGAACTAATGTCATCGTGAATCGTTTCCGTAATTATTCGAGTATGCTACAGAAATACCAAACGATGTCGCACTTTTTCATCTGCGGGCGCAAAGAGTAATAAGCGAGAGGATGGATTCTTTTCTTGGAGAATGCGTTTCTCGACGCATGTAAAAAATATGTTTCGTAATTTCTTTTTATACGCTTTTGTGTGTAGGTACTATGCTCATTGTTTCAGATGTACAGAAAGCGCAAGAATTCACGAAAGTCATGGATGAGACGTGCGATAGATTCAGCATCTTATCGATTTTTGCGAGTCGAGACTGTCTTACCGACGCGAAGAATATGAATAAATGCTTCCTGGTTCCATCTGACGGTAATACAGGAAAATTATTCGTTCTTGAATTTACCTGAGAACTCAGCACGAAAGGAATGCGCAGACATTTGATTTTTAAATTTTTGGAAGAAATTTCGACGCGTATGAAATCGAGGTAAATCTACTTTTACCACAAAAATATTTTTTTCAGTAGTTCAAATTAATTTCCTACAAATTATAACTAATGCTCCGATAATCAATTAATCATTTTTAACTGGATTCCAGGCTATTCTTTCTTTTCATTGTCGATTGATTTCGGCTTCGTACGGCGGATCATGACGCAGTGGAATATCGTGATCCTTATTTCTGCCCATTTTATCGGCCAATATCAACCGATGAATATATTCCGCGTCCGTGCTGCCTGTGCTATCTGGTGTCTCGAAAGCTCTCTTGATGTAGGCTTTACCGGTGGACGGCAAGTAAACTGGGAATTCCACGTTAAATCTTAGAATCAGATTTCCTCTCTCCTTAGGATTCTCCGGAATTGGAAGACCTTCGCCTGGCACGATCTTTCTGTAATCTGGACTGCAGCGTGTGGTCGACCGTAATATTTAAACTACTTTGAAATAAATTAGAATAAAATAAGAAATCGTGACTGTCACATACGTAATAATACACGTTATGGGAACTCGAAGTACTCTATCGTCAATTGTGTTAATTGTTATAATTGTTCCAGTGAGAGCGTCTTTCAGAAAGATATCTACGACCATGTGCAAATCGGATCCGTCTCTTTGAAAGGTATCGTGCGGCCGATCCTCCGTGATGAACACGATGTCAGCTGTGAAATGTACACGATTAAATTTACGCGAAACGCGCGAGCACAATGAACAGAGGAAAGAAAGAAAATATAAGAATGATTCACCGGGTGACTTTGCTGGCCCCTGATCACCCTCTCCTGGAAAAATAATTCTCGTACCCGTTGGTAGGCCTGGTTGGATGGGAATAGAAAGGATTTTTTCGTTGCATTCGGTGACGGATTTATCGACCCCAACCAGAACTTCTCTATGAATTTTCATTTTCTTCAATCCACCGAAGAATATCTAACGACATAAATCACCAATGAATACTTAATTGTTAAGGAGCTTTAATCAAAAAATAAATTATTACTTTCTTCGTGGAACCTTCAAGCGTAACAATTGAAAGTGTATAACCCACCTCTGTCAAGGACAGCTGTAAAGGCTTAATCAAAGGCTCCTCCTTTCTCTTGATACCTCTTCCCTCAGGATAATCGAGAATGTACAAAGGACGTGCCAGCACGTCCAACAAGTCGGCGTAAGGATTCTCGGTCCCGAAGAAAAGTCTGCATCGGTAAATGCATATAATTTAAATCAATTACAGGGCACCGAATAAATCGCGCGCCGTACCTGTAAGTCCTCAGAGGTTCCCCATGGAAAACGTAAGGTTCGATAAATCCTTCTGGGCCAGGTACTCCCCTCTTAAGGCCCTCTTCGCCATACTGATCGTAAACCGCTCTTCTCAAAGGATCGGATAGAACATCGTAAGCCTCCGCAATCAAAGCAAACACTATACAATTGCCTTCATGCTGCTTCCTCTTGGGATGATGTCGTATCGCCAAGTGTCTGAACCTGTAAAAGTTTCATCATCGTAGCGCTCCAGTTACAAGCTCGATCGACTTGTCGCGAGAACGCTACTCGACGCGATATCGCAGCGATAGTTTTAGAGGTATGAATTAACCACCTGTGGATTTGACTCGACTTTACCACGACAAAAAGATCGCGCCCTGCCAGCGGACCAGTATGCAATAGAATCGGGCACGGAACGTCTCACTCACGCCTCTTTGATCTCCACATCGTTGCAGCTCTTGGTCAAAGACAGCACCCCGTAGTAATCGACCCCGTAACGCGCGTTGCAGATGCACTGGTCCTTGTCAGTTGCATCGTTCATGTCGAAAAAATGTATCCCGTTCGGCCGCAGTCTCGTGTTCCTGGAGGTCACGCGCGAAATGTCAAATCGCTCGTGGAATCGATCGAAAGACCGAACGATGCGAATTCTCGAGCGTCTCCTGTTTTCAACGATGCGACACCAACCCGAAAACCGTGGATTCGATTCATTCACGGGATCACGACAAACGCGAGGATCGAGATGAAGGTCGATGCATCGTTACGGGGCAACAATCTTTCAGGTGTTTTCAATAACGTTGCCGCCAATCTGGACAACGAAGCAACGTGTCTCAATCGGCGCAATTATTAACGACATTTCGATATTCGCTGAATCCCTATTGTTAGGGGATTGAAGTAACAATAAGAACGAGACCACGCGCTCGACCGACGAGGATCGAAGCCCTTGAGAGAATCTTTTTGTGAGTGAGAATGGAGAGACAGGAGGTTGCGGGAAATCTCGTGAAAAGAGGTAAGACCGAGCGGAACTGTGCCTCGCTTGCGGAGCAACGCGGTTGGGATTGGAGGGCGGTTAAAATATTCACGATATCCAAAACTGCTTGCGATACGGCGTAATACGATCTAGCCATTTGTGTGCGAATAGGTGCTTCGTAACATAATTATTTCTACTTTAAGAGAGTATCTGTGCTCCGTCCGACGGGCATCGAACTATTCCGAGCTCCTTCAGGAACACCGACATAAAGAAGGAGACTTACGAGATTGACGTCAGACCACAATCGAGGGTCAAGGAATTTCATTCGGACGACGGGATCGTGGACGACAAGGAAAATGCAGAGGAGAATCGGATGCGCATAGATCTCGACACATTGAAGAGGAAGCAGGAGAGCAAGCGGGAGGATCAGAACTGCACGCAACAGCAACGAAGCAGATCGGTACAGGAGGATGGCCTGTCCACGTTGCTCTGCATCGACAGCGGATTGTCCGATTCAAATGGTCTCAAGCGCAAAATACCCAGACCGGCTAATGCCTTCATGCTATTCGCCAACGAGTGGCGAAAGAAGCTTGCCGCCGAGAATCCGCGGGAGTCCAACAAGGACATAAGCGTCAGGTTAGTGTCCTCGCATTTCTATAAGAATTCCGTGAATGAATTTCACGAGCTCGAGGATCGAAAAATAAAGAAGAACGAAACCTGAGATAATTGAGACCACGAGATCCTCGATTCTCGCGAGAGACCTTCGCAATCACTTAAATCGCGACCGTATAATTAAACTGGTCCGTTGTTGCCCGTCTACGGGCGATCATCGATCGCGTGGCGCTCGATGCTCGAAATAAAACGCGTCGCGGGGTCCCGGGCCGAGGATGAGAGAAAGACAGAGAGAGAATGAGACGGAAGGAAGAGACAAAGAGAGAGATTCAATACGGGAAGATACAATTTTCTCCACTTCTTCCTTAGACTGGGCATCCTCTGGAAGAACATGGCTAAGGACGTTAAGGAGAAGTACTTTGCGCTAGCGAGGGAGGTCGACGCGGAGCACAAGAGAAAATATCCTGGTACGGTGCGCGCAGGGCGCGCTCACTCCCTTCCCCATTGGCGTGACCCCGTTTCACCGTCTAACCCGCCTCTCGCCTACATAACGCGCGTCGTCGATACGTCGCGAATGCTCAAGGTGCGCCCTAGGTAGATAGGTAGTGCCTCGGCGAAACTTAGAACGGCGAGGAGAAAAAATTTGTCGGTCGGATGGAAGACTGACTTCTCGACGAGTGGAAGAAGTATCTCGATAATTCGACGGTGACCGCGGGGCGCGGGAAAGTTCGCGTTGAAAAGCTACGATCTCGCGGCGACAATCTCCGCGGGGGTTGAAGTTTCGCGGGTTCGGGATGGTAGGGTGACGAGCGTAGAAGTATGCTCGGCTGAGTGACGAGGAACGGGGTGGAGGGGAAGGCCGGTGAGACCGGAGGTATTGATTGCGACGCGACTCTAGGAGAACCTGCTCCGATACACGAGCGCGCTGCCTACCTACCTACCTACCTATCTACCTATCTGCTTACTATCTCCGACCCACACCCACGCGTCACCTCGATTATGTACATCGCCTGTCGTTTCCTGGCCAAGTGACAGGATGCCCGTGTTACGCGCGCGGTCACACCCGTTCGCGAGATGAATCGTCCTCGAAGTTGGTTGCTACGCTCGCAAGGGTGGCAAGGGTTAGAGGAGGGATGGGTAGACTGATAGATAGATGTAGAGTCGGCTGGAATCGATCGGGTGACACGCCGATGGATCTGCCAATTGGAAGATTCGATTAAAGGAAAATTAATAGGATTCGACGTCGCTCTTCTTATCGGTAAGAAGCGTATCGGTTATTGTGGATGGAATTTGGCGTTAAGAGAGAAACGTGAGTATCAGATGCGAGGGAGTATTCAAATTTGACGGGGGCGGCGTCGATCAATCGTTCGGATTCAGGCGCGTCTTCGCGACCACCGCGGGTCGGAAAGGGTGAAAAGTGGCGGAAGGGTGGGGGTAGATGAGAAAGAAAATGAAGAAGAAAAAGAAGCGACCGAGGGAAAGGTGAGGAGAGAAGGCGCGAGCGGGAATGCGCCGCCAGAGTGCAGGCCGCACTTTTGGCACACGGCGGGTAACGGCATGTCCGCGGTGCGCGCGCATCAGCCGCCTCTCGCCGACGCGGTCAATTAAGATCAGTAGAAAACGCTTCGACCGCATCGATGCGCTATGCGCCGACCTTTGAGAGGGCGGCGTGGCCCCTTGCGCGCGCCTCGTCGCGCCATGGGAAATTCTTGGAAACCGTGGAGAAGGGGCTGGCTAAGGGCGAGGGGTTGAAAGGGTGGGCAGACGAGAGTCGGAGCAGACGAATCGACGGACGAAAACCGCGAGAACTTTGCGTTCTCGTGTACCAAGCAATGCACGTGCACGAATATCGATGCACGATGTCGAAAAGGAAGAAAGATCAATCTCGTCTGGAAAAAGTTTATCAAGAGACTGAGAATCTATGCGAGATAAAGTCTCCCGCTTCCACGTCGATCAATTGCCTCGCGAGATTCGCTCTCTGGCTCGCGAATACTCTCACGGCCGATCAAAACGTCAAAAATCCTGTTAAACCGCCCACCGGCGATCCATCGATTCGTTGACCTATTTACGAACAGATACGCCCTTCCTCCCTCCTTCGTAACCTCCCTCCTCGTACCTCTTCGTCCCCAACGAATTCCTCCGAAGCTTTCGGCGTACCGTTCCGCTGCATCTCGTCGCGGGCGAGCGAAAAAAAGCGGTAGGGGCGCGCTTCGGAGGCGCACTCGTGTTCCGAAGTTACCCCGGCCGATCGAAGTAATCTCGGAACATCGTGTCGCGCGATCTCGGAGAGGAGAGGACTGGTCGCGCGCACGCGGTGGACAAGCAAAAGGGGTGCAATAGTGGCGAGCAATTCGCAACTACGGCTACAATCACCATCACCATCAACATCACCGTCGTCGCCACCGTCGCCACCACCACGGTCGTCATCCCCACCCCCAGTGTGACCACCACCGTCAGCGCCACCACCACCGCCACCACCGACTCCACCACCACCTCCTCCTCCACCTTTTCTCCGCTTCCGCTCCTACCTCCCCGTCGTTAGATTCGTCGATGACGGAACGCACGTAAATTCGTCCGCGCCTCGTGCACGGTGCTGCCGCCGGTGAAAATCAGTGCGAGTGGAGCGCGCCGCGAGGCAGGCACGCACGCGGGTCTCCGGTGCGGCCTTGCGGTTGCCGATCGCGGCGGGATCGCGCGCCCTCCCTTAACAATCAAGCGAGAAGAAACTCGTTAAAGACGCGACAGTCCAACCGAAGGAATCTTCGATGACACGGAACGCTTAGAACGAACTTAAAACAGCGTACCGGGGGTAACAATCGTGCGCGATCGGTGGGCAAGGTTCGTTTGTAAACGTAATCACGTGCACGGTACGGGGGTGGCTTATCGAGGAGTCCCGAAGAAATAGTAAACGCGGGTGAAACTTCTCCATTCAGCTTCTTCCGTGCGAATGAATCGGGAGGATCGTTAAAATCAGGACCGACGGAGGGTAAGGGCGAGAATGCGAAAGAGGATCGGGAACGCTCGGTAGACGTGCGAGACGCATCTGTGGGGGGTACGGGGCCGAAGAGGGGTCGGAGGACCGAGGCGGAGTGTTGACATTTCGCGAGCGTGTGACTCGGTGGTGCACACGAGTTCGACGGGGGATCGAAGAAGGGGTGGCGCGAAGGGGAGGAGAAGGACGCGACGGACGCGAGGGAGTGAGAGGGAGCGAAAGGGTGGAAGGTGTGGGTGTGTATGCGCGCGTGGAAACGTGAGGACGAGGAGGAAGAGGGAGAGAAAGAACGCGACAGGGAACCAGGGACAGGTGGCGGGGGTTGAAAGAGGAGAAGAAGCCGCCTAGCTTCGAGCATCGATCTCGTCGGGCAGTGCAGCTACCATGGCGCGACACGACGGCGGATACATCGAAACGTATTCGCGGTCGAATCGACGCCTTGGTACGCGGCATTCGCGTCGTACGAACGACCGCGAGCGGAATTGCACTTAGTGCGGAGCGGAGGTGGACGCGCGAGCACCATCCAGAATCCTCCCTACAGAGACCGCCGCCACCCCCTCGTCACCTTCTGTTCTCTCGTTCTCTCCCACCTAACCACGCGGCAAAGGAGACTCGCGAGTTGCCTCGACGCAGGCGGGACGTCGCGATGCCGAGAACTCTTTGGACGATGAGGACGCGGTGGAGCACGAGGAGGGACCCAGGGTGGAAGAAGATGACGAAAGTGGAGGTGCTCGGTGGTACGTCAGGGCCTACGACGACTAAGCCAAGGAGAACGACGACGACGAGGACAACGAGGCTGACGCTCGTGACGATGCCGCGAACACTGGGTCTTCCCGATGGAATGCAGGTGGACGATCGAAGAGCGCCTCCGGATGCTCTACTCCGTTACGTGGTACTCCCGCGTAAGAGTCTCGCCGCGTCGGCGACGATCGTGACGGCGCAGTGAAGGAGAGACGAGGAAGGAAGCGAGAAAGGGTAACGAGGGGTGGTGGGGACGGATCGTAGAAGAAGCCAGAGAAAAGGAAGAGACCCGGAGACGGAGAGAAGAAGAAGTAGAGAGGAAGGATAAGGGAGAGATCGGAGAAGAGGCGTGCAGAGAGAGGGAGAGAAGAGTTTGAGAAAAGAAACGGAACAATAGGGCAGGAGGAGAAGAAGAAGAAGGGGCCAATTTCGCGATTCTTCCACTTATCTAGGGACGCTTTCTTGGACGCGGTAGATCGTAGTGTCCGCTTCGAAACTTTTTATTCAAACGATAAACCGGGCGACGTGGCAGTTCGCGCCTACGAACGCTCGAATTCTCTTCGCTCGTCGTTGCCTCGTTCGACGAGAAAAACCGGGAGAACGAATTGCATTAGCTGTAAAACGAGCAGAGATGGACTGTTGCAATTACGTCGAGCCGTACGGAGGTGGAGGACACTTTTATCAGCAGCAGAATTACTTCTGCTACGAGAACGCGAACGACTCTTATGCCGGCTACGAGGTCGCGCCGATTTCCAATCCGATGGATGTCAGTGCGCGCTACGAGGGCCTCTCCTCACCTGCGTATCCGACAGGTAGAGAAACTCGGGGCGCGTTCTTCGAAAATATTCAAATTCCTGGAAACGAAACCATCACTCGAAAACTTTCCGCAAAAGTAGAACGCTCGGCCTGGAGAGCGCATCTTATATCTAAACACAAGAAAATTCCTTCCACCGCGATCCACGCCTTCTCCCTCCCGTGTACCCCGCTCGTCGTTAACCCAAATCTCCGTAATCACTCTTGCCGATCTTCTTGCAGATTACGTTTACAACCCGAAGGAGGCGCGCTTGCGGAAAGCGATGCGCGAACAGAGCCGGGAACTCTCCCGACGATCTATTCTACAGAACGCGATCGCTAGCGCGAACGCCCGCGCGGCTGGGATCGGCGGACCGTCCGCGGTGTCCGTGTCCGTCTCGGCAGGAAGCTTCCTGGATCATCATGCTCATCCTCATCGGCACCATCATCGGTTCGGATGCGTGACCGGAAGTTCCGGTCTGCCGGGGGTGATAAATCCCGGCGTGGAGGCGCATCGCGAACCGCCCGCGTCGTGGTTTCAGGCCGTCGCGGCGCACCGCGCCAAGACACTTCATCCGAATCGCGTGGCCGACTGGTACGGAACGAGCTTGGAGAACGATCCGATCGAGAGGCTCCAAGCAATGGGCTCGATGGGCCATCATCAACGGAATCATCACGTAGATGCGAAGGGCTCGAAGGACGCGATGAGGAACCAAGCGGCGGCGGCTGCAGCCGCCGCCACAGCCGCGACCGCGGCCGCAGCTGCCGCCGCGGAGTGTGCCGCGGCCTTCACCACGAACGGTTATTCCGCAGATTTTGTTGCCGCGAGCAGAGACAGAGAGATACGCCGGCATCAAGAACTCGTCGGAGAGTATGGAATTACGGAGTTCCCCGAGGGACAGAAGTGGCACCCCTATCAGGTGAACCAGTCGAGATAGGTAGAATTTTTGGAATTGCCTCGTGATTTTAGAATTGGTCTTCGCGCGGCGAAGAAGCTTGAGATTTCTCGAATTGGAGCCTCTTCTTTTGCTTTGCAGAACGGCTCGAGTCCTCACTCGCATCCCAGAACGCCTCATCCTCAAGCGCATCTTCTGCGGACCAACGTGCAGGGTGGCACGAGTTCGCACGGACACGCTGCTTGGGGACAATTTTGTCACGGGGTGCTACCACGTAAGTTTACGCTTTCTAACTGTAGGCACGTGACGGGAAAGAGATTTCGTAATCGCAAAGATCGTCGGCAAGAATATGTCGCGTCGTAAGATCACACGCGATCGTCGTATCATCGAGGAGGTAAACGAAATTGGAAAGATCGTTTGCGAATTTCAGATGTTCCCGCTATGGCGAGCAACGTAGCGGTTCGCGGTCCACGACACACTGTCTTCCTGCGAGATCGTTTGCCAAACAGGCACTGTGGATTTGGTGACGAGGGCGCGCGCTTGTCCTACGTCCCGAACAAAATCGACGTGGACGGTGTGCGAGCACCTTATCCATCCGCGGAGCATCAACAGGTATCTTGGAATGAAACTCGCCGAATACAATCGACAACGAATGCAACGAGCCAGTAACTCTTTCTTACCGCGTCTGACAGATACCAGGGCTTTTAGAATCCTCCGTGGAGGCTCCCATAGACTCTACCACGGTAACCGCGAGTCGTCGGGAGGAAGATGAAGCAGCCAGATGGGAACAGAACACCGCAGTCTCTGGTGGAATCTCATTGGACGGGCTGGTGCCATCGTCCACGGTAAGCTACCCTCTCTTCCATCGATCCAAACCCTAATAAACACTCTTGCCTCCTCTCAGCATCAAGAGACCAGCCGCGAGAAGGATCGCGACGGGCGTCGGGTGGCCGCGGAACGATACGAAACTAAGAAGAGACCCAGCGGAAGTAAGCAACCACTTCCAGGCTTCCACCAGGCCTTCGGCTCCACGGAGATCGGCAGGTTCTCACGCTCGGAGTTCTTCGTGAACATGGTGGGCGAAAATGGCGTCGGCGTCGGTGTTGGAATCGGTCTTGGCGTCGGTGGTGTCGACGTCGGAGGCGCGGAAGGCGCCGACGTAAGTAGAGAGGACAGGCTCCTGGACACGAGCGACGGCATGGCCACGGTGACGACGTCGGGACAACCGTCGTCCCAACTCTCGAGTGGAAGCGTCGCGACGGCCTCCACGACGTCGGAGCACCCGGCGTCGATCGTCGCGACGTCGATCTCGAGTACCTTCGAACAGGACGACGTCGAACGGACGACGGGACGTCTGCCGACGATGCTCGACGCCCCGACGACGTTCGGCGACGTCGGTGCCTACTGCGGACAGCCAGCACCACGCTGGCACAGTCCTCACGTCGGTGCCATAGGTAGCGAAATTTAAACGTAATAATTCAAATAAATCGATCCCCGATCTTCTCCGTAGAAGGAGAAAAGAATGTAAAGCGAGCGTCCATGGAGAAATACCATGGCGCCGCGACGCTCGTGGGACGAGTGTTGCGCGAGACTTTGTTGATATAATTGGGGGGGAAGGCTTCGAAGAATTTCTCGAGTATTGAGAAAACGAGAATGATTCGGGGGATGGTACCCTTCGATGGTGCGTCTCGGGCGACGTTCGTCGTGTAAATCAAAATGTGTCTGCATCTTAGCCAGGCATCTTAACGCGCGCTCGTTATTGGATGCGAGTCGGCAGCTCGGTGATACATTACATATATATATATATAGATATTATATGGTAATCGTGCCGCGCCAGAATGCGCGACGAGGACGAGGCATAAGGTTATTTAGTAGATCTCGTAAGTAGACGACAGTGATTGGCTGATCGCCGGAGGCGAGGCGTAGTCCAAGAGAAGGAAGAGAAAGACGTTGACTAGGGAATTTTGGGGGTGAGTCTCTCATAGGGTGGAGACTCGTATGCGAATAGCCGACGGGAAAGCGCCCATTTTTATGCTTTTAAAAAAAATAATTCGTCGCATGAGACCGCGCGTGCGTCCGTACTCGGTACTCGCTCGCTTCGCGAAAGTAATTGCACGTAAGGTCTCCTTCCAGATTTTACTTCTTCCATGTGTACGCGTGATCGATAATTATGGTGGTGTCCAAATGTTTTGCGGGCGAGTTTGGAACGTGCGGGCGCGCGCTTGTTCAAATTTGCGTCGATCGACCGATACGTGACTATCGATTTGGGATAAATTCGCGGCACATAGACACCCTGTACCTACGATGGGACCAAATTAATAAAAGGAATTTTTCATTTCGCGTTCACCGTCGCGCTTACATCTTACGCCGCGTTGCATTGCCGCGAGGCGGAGGCGTTCTCTTATCACTGTTCGCGCGCGTGCTCCAGAAATCATCTCTTTCATTATATTTTCATCGCTCGAGCAAAATCGGGTATTCGTATCGCTCGAAGGCACCTCTCGAAATAGTAGCCATTGGGAAATTTCACCGTAATTTATCGAACCCTTTGACATTCGGTTTTCTTGCGTTCGCGGTTAAGGAAAGATAAAGGCGTGGTAGAATATGTCTACAAGAGTATATTAACATATCCGGGACTAAACGAACCGTCTGGTGCTTCCACGAGGATATCGATTAATCGAAAGAAGAGGGTAAGAACGGGCACATTCCCGCCGGAGATTTAGAGAACCTTACGCGGCTTCTCGTGGAAGCACCGGAACGCAGGCATTAACCCAACGTTCGATCGATCGCACGGTCAGTCGAATCGATCGTGGCGGAAGCTTCCGTGAGGAGCGCGCGAAATTCAAAGCTCCTCTTGGAGTGACGAGAAAGAGCGAGCAGTGGAACGAGAACGAGACGATACGTGGAAAGCGTCTCCAATTGCGACAGTAAAGAGAAAGAAAAGCAAAGCGTGAAACACTGTCTCAATTATTTAACCTTATCTATCCTCAGCTGATCGCCGAGGCTTACCTGGCCGCTCCTGTGCTCTTTCCCTTCCCGACGACCTCTCACGCGCTCCTGAGTCCCTCCTCAAACGCCTTCCACGGTGTCCAGGATGATTTTATTTCGAGAATTCCACCGGACGATCGTTGCTGGTTTCCGAAGCAAGCTGGACGAGGCTTGCCCAGAATGCCCGAGGACGTCGCGGTAAGTATCGATCGATCGAATGGGACCACCGATTCTTCGCGCTTACTCGACTTTTTCCTTTTTTTACCTCCTTCGAATTGAACTTTGTCGTTCGAAAAAATTCCACACAGACTTGCGCCGCTATTCTGGATTATTCTACTCGTCCGAATGAGAGGGATTGGATTCTACAAGCAGGTTCGATTCCACGTCCCATGGATATTCAGGCCCTACTCTGTCGTCAGAATGGAGAATATGCTGCGGCTTTGCTCGCGGCCAAGCACGAAGATCGCAGAAATTACGTAGTTATCGGTACCGAGGAGAACGAGAGCGATGAGCAGAGTAACGACGTCGACGAGCCGGGGAACGATGAGAGGGAGACGAACGAGAGATGTAGAAAAGAGGAGAAGAGTAGAAACGAGTGACTGCAAATGTAGACGAGAGCATTTGAAGAAGCTGACAAATCCTTGAACGATTCTCCGTGTTCTGGTCCTTTTATTGTTTACGCCCACGCGCGAATCTGTTCGTTCGCGCGTCGACTTGCGTGTCTATTCGAGGGAGTTTCGACGCTTTATATTAATAAACAGTCACCCGATTAATTTTTCTTAACCAACACGATCGTAGGAGAGAGCTTGATTTTCCAAAGGAAGACGTAGAACGTCGGTCGGAGTAATAAATGCGAAGGATCGAAAGTGGAGAACGTCGATTCTTAGGAAAATTATTTCACGTTGGATCAGAGCTAGCGATAAGAGCAATTGAACTTTACAATTACCGTGGAAGTCACCTATGCATTACGAAATAAGCACGACGGAAAAACAGTGAAAGGCCTCGACGATAAATCAGACGTCTTCTCACGCGTAGGACTTCGTGATGCGGGGGCCCCGAATAAAGTTTCCTACGTCGGAATTCCTCTTCTATGCTATTGTGTTCACGGTTTATCGACGCGATAACACTCTCGCGGCTTCTTTTCTCATCCATTGAAGCGGCGGCGAATCTCAAACGGCAGAGGAACCAGAGAAAGATTATCCCATTCCGTCGGCGACGGTGGAGGAGTAGTTTAACAGCAGGTAGCCGCAGTCGATATTATCCCCGTCGTAAACCGAATCGAGCTCGAGGCCTAAGGGTAAGAATTTTTATGATGCCTGCCACCGTACGCAACGGAAGTGCACGAGCCACGGTGCTCTCACAGAATTACGTGTCCAATGAATTATCATCGGTAGAATAACGTCGATGATATCTTTTTCTTTGGAATTACTTGTAATATCTCCTTTACCAACCCACGAGCTAACCACAACCGTTAAGCAAGACTCGTGCCTCTTCTGCACCGTGTGAATGGAACGAGTTTGTGAGATTGCGTCAACAGATTCAGTCTCTACTATCGATTAACGAAGAACTCTATCGAAATCTTTGCGATTCGGTTCGACCTTCGCAAAATCCTCTCTCTCTCTCTCTCTCTCTCTCTTCCTCTCCTCTCGCTCCAAGCTTCGATCCAACAACGAGACTTTTCGTCGAGACGTGAATCTCTCCTTGAGAAATTGCTAGGACAAATATCAGGATTGGGTCGCGCTTACGCTCGCGCGAACGTTGCTTCCCGAAGGCGTACACGTTGTGAGGGCAAACAAGAAGAGGGGCCTCCTCAAATAATCCACCAGCGGATGCGTCGCGGGGCAGAAACGCTCCTCGTCGGCGTGTCATCCTCCTCGACTACGCTCTGTTGATTTTTGTCATTTGGCTCGAACTCGCTTCAGCGGATCCTTCCTGCGGCTTGCGCGCGCGTTTGTGCTTAGAATCGTCGTTACGTTTGGTCCAATGCAAAATCTCAAGGATTTTCGAAAGACCCGCGTTGCGTTATGTTAATGAGCGGCACGGGGATTCGCGCGAAGGGGTAAACAGCGTGGACCGAGTCGCGCGTGCAATCTCGAGGATGTCGAGTGACATTAAAACCCACGATTTCCAAATATCGTTACGTACCAGATGCGAAAGCCGAGATGGACGAGGTTCGAAGTAGAGCGAATACATTCAACCGAGCACCAAGGGCGGGACACTGTACGAAGAATCCGATTTTTCGCCTGGAATTTTCCTATCCCTTGAAGCATGCTCTTACGAATAAAGCAAGCAAAACTGTAGAAAGTATCTTACCGATGAGAAAAAATTCGCGACGAAACGTATATCTAGATTCCACGTTCTCCAAAGATTCGCTCGGGACGCGAGAAGCGAGATTTTCATTTGACTCGTATTAATCGCACAAGATTCGCAGTGGGACACTGTATCGCGAACTCTCCGCTTTCAAAACTACCCATGAATCCCATCGAACGATACTCTCGACGCGCGATCCCATCGAACGAGCTCCACTGACGATCCCCGACGAGGGAAAAATCGATGATCGCATTTGTTTACCGGCGAGGTAGGACGGCGCCTGGCGTCGCGCGTAGACCGCGTCGCCCGCGAGGACTAAAAGCGAGGACCTCGCGGAGGACCGCGTGGGCGGACTGGCGAATCTGAGCGTCCGCTCGAGATCGACCAACCGCGTGGCGATCGTAAAGTGGTTCCACGCGCGGATTGGACGAGCTCGAAGGTGAAAGGCGTCGGCTCTTGCCCTTCTCGCTCGAGCGAGCTCCGTCGTAAGGACGCCGGTGGGATCCTCCAGCACGAAGCGAACTCCTCGGCGACCAATGGTGATCGGGGCCGACGCCATGCTGCATCCTTCGGTAGTCACTAATTTAGTGACTAATTAGCACCGAGGCGAGCGCGGAACACCGTAGGCCGTTCGCGTCGGCCTCGACGAAGAGGAGCGCGCGCGCGAGCGCGACGAAGAGGACGAGCGTGCGAGCACTCTCCACCGCCACTCTCTGCTACCACTGTTGCGGTACACGTCCACGAATCGAGAAGGACAGGGAACGACGCCGTGAAGCGAGACGGAGGGATACCCGCCGGTCAGTCTTCGGCTCGTCTTCGCCGACTAGTGTGAAATATCGCGCCCAAGTGTTACGAGCCACGACCACGCGACTTCTCCGCTGCTCCGTGGGGCTCTCGAGAGTTACGCGCGAGGAGAGTAGAGTCGAGAGCGCGACTTTACGCTTTGCCAGCGCGTTTTCGCATCCCCCTCGTGCCCACCCTCGCGCTTTTCTCAGCCACCTTCCGTCCGTTTCCCTCCTTTTCCCGTCTCGTCCTTCCTCCGGCGCGTCGTGGACCCAAAGAGTGCGACGACAACCCACTTTTTACTCGCAACCTTGCATTTCCCTCTTTATCTCCCCATCACCACTCGTTCGAAACTATCTCTAAACAGAAAATTCCTCCGTGAGTAATCCTGCTCCTTGAAATTAGATCCACTTTGGTTACTCTTCTCTGCATTTTCCTGTGAACGTCGAAGCGCTCTGAGGAGAGGTCGAGGTCGAGGTCAGAGTCGAGGTCGTGCTCGCGAGGCAAAGCGGGGCGCGCAGGGATGAAGATGCAATCGGTGAATGCCGCAGGAAATCCTGGCTCGCCCACGCGTTCATCCTGTCGCGAGAAGGAACGCGAGCGCGAGCGGGAACGCGAAGTCGAGCGAGAACGGGAGCGCGAGCGGGATTCGAGGCAGACCAGAAGCGCGCGAGAGGAGGAGACCGAGAATGGTGGAAGCGAAAGCGGAGCCGCCATTTCCAGACAAGTGCTCGGTGCGGTACAGATTGCGGGAAATCAAGGCCTACCGTTGTCTTTGTCTCTCGAGGACAGGGAACTTTGGACGAGATTCCAGTGCATCACCAACGAGATGATCGTCACGAAAAACGGAAGGTGAGTGTCGACGAGAGAGAAAGATACTTCTGACTGGTTTTTGACTCTTTGACCCTCTCTTTATTCCACGAGTTTAGACTCGTAATATCCGTGTTTGGTTCAACTTTGATTCCACGAATCCGATTCACAATGCTCGTGTTCAGACCGCATTTGGTTCCACCAGTCGGACTCGTAACATTCACGTTTGTCCCAAAATTGTCATCACGAGGGAGACTCGCCAAAGAGTTGTGCTATCGTGTTCTTATCCTCGGTTTTGGGAGTTATTTGGAAGAAGCTTCAGCCCGAATTTTAAGAGGTTTTCCTCCCTCATCGTGTCGACGAACAGCATCGAACTCACCGCGCTTTAGCGCGATGCGCTTCGCCGATGATATCGTTCAACTTGCAGTGTCATAAACTCACAATCGTCGTACAGATCGGAGTAAGAAGTAATGAAATTTGAGCGAACAAAAAGGTAGATGTAATGGGCTCCGAGGATCGCGACGGGCAAGAGTTCACGCGGGAAGGTCGAGCCGTCGGCTGTAAAAGTTTACGATGCTTACGAATCCCACCACCCGCTCGCCTCTCGCTGTCCGCGTGGAACACTCGATGTTCCACGTCCCGGTGAACACCGCGAACAATTTACCTGAGACGTCACGACCGACGACGACGGGCAACACTCTTCGGATCTTACACATTATGAGTCCTCGTCGGCTTTCCCGTTTCGGAAGGAACAAAAAAGGCGGTGGCGTCTTTTGATCTGCCTGATGTAATCTGCCATTTAGGACGAGACGACACGAAAATTGCGGTTTCCACGAACAATCCCCCGCTCCACGATTTATCTTATAACTAGGACGCACCTTGTCTTTTTTCTCTCCCTTTTCCCGCAGGCGTATGTTTCCGGTGGTCAAAGTGATGGCCAGAGGACTGGAGCCAGCAGCCATGTACACCCTGTTGCTGGAATTCGTTCAGGTGGATCCCCACAGGTGAGTCAGAGGAATGGTGAATCTTAATGAAGAAGTTTCGACAGAACGGTTAACCCAAATGAGCCGATAGTTCGCGAGGGTTGCGCTCCTTGGTGCATCAGGCCGTTGCCGTGCGAACAACCACTAACTCGTTTTAATTATCGTGCTCTCTTGTACATCGCGGATATACGGCCACGCCGCTAAACTCGATTCTAAACTCGTTAGTGCATTATTTTTAACTCGACGGTGATTCGTCATCGACGTCGACCCGCCACGCACACTCATTCCAAGCAGGATGGAAAGTTTTTCGAAATGTATTTCTCGAACGTCGTTGAATAATAGCCGCGCACGATACTCGGGTAAAATGGCAGGCTCCAATATTATTCGTGCCTATGAATTTTGCCTGATCGAAGGATATTTATTCGTGAGCAGATGGAAATACGTGAACGGCGAATGGGTACCTGGAGGAAAGGCGGAAGTGGCACCACCGAATCCAATTTACATTCATCCGGAGAGTCCAAACTTCGGTGCGCATTGGATGAAGGAGGCGGTTTCGTTCGCGAAGGTCAAGCTGACCAACAAATCCAATGGAAACGGGCAGATAATGTTGAATTCGTTGCACAAGTACGAGCCGCGCGTTCATTTGGTGCGAGTAGGCGCGGAGGAGCAGAGAACGGTGAGTTCCCGTCGGATCGAGAATCGTTGCTCTCGCGACGGAATCAGCTGATCGTAATTTTCGCAGGTGTTGACCTATCGTTTCCCCGAGACCCAATTCATCGCTGTAACTGCTTATCAGAACGAGGAGGTGACCAGCCTGAAGATCAAATACAATCCATTCGCAAAAGCTTTTCTCGATGCGAAGGAGAGACCTGCCGATCCCCAAACGTATCCACAATGTGAGAACGTAGTTTCCATTAACTCTATGGTTCAAGAAATAATAGAGATTATTCTTAATTTTCCTCACGATAGACACGGGTGCATGGTTCTTACCTCAACCGACCATGGGATACGAGTACAACGCAGCGACGGCAATTGCAGCGGCCGCACAAAATCAGGCGTCGTCCGGTGTGGGCAATCACTTGAGCAATTCTTGCACCGCACCTGCGCCAGGTCACAGGAGTACCTGCAGATCGGCACCGTACCCACTGAGGCACAAATACGTTCAGGATGGTTTGTCAATTAAATTCCTACTTAACTAATCACCAGTAACGTGTAGAACAAAAGGAAGCTTACGGAGTTTCTAACGTTTTCAATTTCTGTGGGTATGCGTAGAACAGCACGCGGATCCTTACGCTCCGGTACCGCTCTTGCATTCAACCGCTTACGTGTCTACCTCAGGATGGGCACCGCGAAGTCCCGACTCCCTTCAAAATTTGAGCACCACCTGTTTACCGCCACCACCTTCGCAAGAGTGGCCCACATCACCCTCGTCATCTCCGACGTCTTCGTCGCATGCGGTCCTGGGTCGCGCGGTACTTGGAAGTCCCGCAACCACCAGCGTAACTGGATGCACCCTCTACGTTCCATCGAGCTTACCCTGCACTTCCGGTCCCCAGGATCACGGACCCTGCCCGGACACTTCCGCTTGGCTTCACCCTACCTCAGCCCTCTCGGATCAGCAGCAGCAGCAGCAACACCAACAGCACCAGCAGTCCTACTTGAATTTGAACCTTCATTTGCATCATCAGATGACGCCTTACACCGCAGCTTCTCATGCCGGTGTGCATCATTCCATGCATCCTGCCGAGTCGCTTCCACCCGGCCATGCGCCTGAATACGTGCACGAGTATCATCACACGTCCCCTGCTCAGTCGACAACCCCGGATCAGCATCGTCATCAGCATCATCATTCCCAGGCACAGATGTTAGCCCTGCAAACAATTTCTCAAGCTGACACTGCTTCGCCGGTGAGCGTGGATTACGATGCATCGACTAAAGAACATCATCATATCACTGGAGTTTATGCCGATCAGAATTCCGACGGTATCAACGACGTGCAGCAGCCAGACGAGCGAAGGTACCTCACTACTGTTGTCGATCGCCACCATCATCATCATCATCACCATCATCATCATCAGCAACATCGTGACGGCAGGCAGGAGACGGAGATGGGAACGAGCGATGATCAGAGCAACGCTTGGACTCCTTTGACACCCCCACCACCTCCACCGCCTCCACAAACTACGGCGATATGATTCAGTGTACTCATGAAGTTAAACGGGAAGTATAAGGTTAATAGGAGTAACAGTTTTTCCGTCCTATTTGCGGACGATCCGCGGATTGCTATTGGAAGAGTATTTTTTAATAAATTGGGGAGACGGGGCCAAGTCGATTGCGAAGTGAGATCGGTTTCCTTATGCAGATAGGTCGCCTAGATTAGGCGCGGTACAATAAGTATCGATGCGGATATACTTTTCCGTCCCGTGGTTGCGCAACAATGGTAGAACAGATTGCACACAATTCGCTGTCAATTGTAGATAGTAAAGAGGAATCAGTCCGTCCTATTGTCAACTATTTCGATATTTTTAGATAAACTATGTCGCGTTATTGATGAGCGTCAATGTAGAGTTATATATAGAATAAAGCAACACTCTCACGTTCCACGTACACTTTCCCTTCCTTCTTGCGAGATTTTGGCTACATAGTTCCGACAATGTCGCGGCCCATGGTAAACGTTAGGAGGGTTCATACTTCGAGCGATAGTTGATATCTTATAACGTTTACCATGAGCAGTAGAATAATGTACGTAAGTGAACGTTCCCTGACACTCTTTCGTTTCTAGAGAATTATCGCAAGTTTCCTTTGCGTGTTATAAGTTAATTTGGTCGATTAGAGATGGCGCTAGTCGGTATAGGCCAATTTTAAATATAAAGCGTTTTTAATTCCGAACAATCCTAAGAATAAGTGGATAATGAGTATCCTTGCTTGGGACTCTTGCTTTATTAAATCTTAATTAATTTAAATTAGCGTGGGCACTCACTGCGTTAGTGCAACGGTGCTCCGACGGACGGCAGCACTAAGCAGAGTCAACGATGGCTGCCTGGTCACGTGAGCGCACCATTCAGGGAGAAACATGGGAGAAACACGGAACTACGATGACGTAATTGAAAGCTATTGCGCATGCCTATCGTGCGTACGCATGCGTATAAGTTATGATAGGTTATTGACCGCACGAGCCCATTGAAGGGCCGCGTTACAACCAGAGTTCCACTCGAACTAAAATTCGAAGTTGCGTGAGAAATGATTCTATCGATTACAAATCAAATTTCTGACGACTCGTAGTATCTGTTTTGAAAATAAAAGGACGTATACATCGTTTAATATAACATACGCCAAGCGTAAATCGTACGTGTTATGATATCGAACAACATTTATTATACGTCACTAAATATCACGGTATACATATCTGCATCGATGGTAAATATTTTGCGCATTAATCTTTGGACGATCTCGCTCGCGTAGCAACACAAGTGGAGATTATCTATCAGAATTATAACTAACAACGCGAGCTATGAAAAGATTTCCAAGGTTCGGCCTATCGGTTTGATTTTTTTCTCCACATTCGCCACGCTCTACTCCCCGTCATAATACTTTGACGTATTTTATCAAGTATCCAAGACACTTCCGTGTAGAGTAAATAGGCCTATTACTTTACGAAAAGATATTAATCAAGGTCGCGTATTTGAATGGCCCCTTTGGCGAAGAAGATAGGCCTCGTAATCTAATGTAGAAAATGAAGAATCATGGATGATTGGCTTCTGCTCATGATCCCTCTAATGCTATCGGGTAACCTTTCGGATTCTCTACATCGTATTTTGGTTCGACATTCTTCTCCCAATTTTTAACTTTGTCAACTCTTACGCTGGCACTTCGCTCGATGAACACTTGTCGAACATGGCATCGAGAACTTGCGTAAACTTGAGATGTCTCTCCTCCGGTCCTACAGTGGAACCCCTACTACCCCATAAAAATTTTATGTGAAACTCCGTGCGAAAGGCATCGGACAATAGCTCATCACTTCTACAGCCTTCGAGTGCTATTTCAGCGTTTCTACGAAACAATGGAAGACTTTCGGCGAGTTTTCTAGCTGCTTCCAAGTGAGACCAGACGATCGAAAGACCGCAGTCTGGTGCTGAATTCTCCCAAGGCGAGAGGATCGCAGCGGCTATGCCAGAAGGAGCAACAGTACCTAAAAATCAGAGAATGGTTAAAGGAATCTATCCTTTTCGAGGATACTTTAAATCAGTAGTGTGAACGGTCATACCTAAAACATCTTCCGGACCACGTTCGCCAAGAAGCGCGATCGGTAGCAAATGCGGCAACGTCGTATTCGGAGCTTGCGGATTGGTACACTCGTTCATGGCTCGTAAGGTGGGTCGAAGTTTCGCTTCGAAACTGAACGCCTCGTCGGTGTGTCGTTGCCTGAGCAGGTGCCACGTGTTTACCAGCCTCTGAATTTGGGGGAGGCAAAGACCCAGCATCACCCCACAGAATCCGTACAAATTTCCCAGAGCTGTCTTCGTATCGATTGCCACCTTTATCCATTTGCTAATAGTAGTAGCCCTTTCAATGGCTGTCGCACCGGCCAGCACAGTTACGGCCACTAACAATTTCAAGCATTCGGATCTCTCTATAAGATCTAATCGAGCCTGTCGACCGTGAGGCAACGTGGCAAGTTCAATCCCACTTAATCCACTACGAGTACCAGATCCAGGCTGTAGAGCTACCTCCAAGTCGATTCTAGTTAAATGTGAGGCCAAGACTCGCGGCGCGGATTCGTGAAGCATTCCTGAGACTCCTCTCAAGGCCGTAGGATCCAAGGGCCGGTGTTCACCCGCCGGCAACAAAAGTGTCGTAAAGCCTTCTATGTCCAAGATCGTCGAGACATCTAGGGACGGTGCTGCCACCAGCAATTGCTCTTCCGCCGACAACTCGTATTCATTCCCACCGTTGTTACCATTGATAACGTCATTACCGACGTTGTAATGACTCCGTATCACGACTCCCTTTATCGGCGCAGAGGACGAGGGATTGCTGGTGCCTCCTGAATTGTTGGTTTCAAACTCACTGTCCCCAGAACCGTTTCCACTGTCGCTACCGGAAGCCTGATATCCTTGATGATGAGGATGATGATGATGGTGGTGGTGATGGTGATGATGGTGGGAGTGATGATGGTGGTGCTGTTGCTGCTGTTGTTGCAGGTGGTGCTGATGCTGTTGAGGATGCTGATGCTGATGATGATTAACCGCATAGGGTATTCTAGGTGGTTTAGGTGGAGCGCCACCAGGTACCTGATTCTGATGATTAGAATTAATCTGCTGATGCGACAATTGCTGCTGTTGCTGTTGCTGCTGCTGGAGAGCCGGGTCCGATATGACCCTAGTGATCTTCTGCCTTCCCAAAGACAAAGAACAAGCGGGCGGTTGGTGTTGAACCGGTGGCACCCGAGGTAGAGTACTGGACTGTACGGGATGTTGAACTCCGGTCCCCGTCTGTTGATGAGAGGTATCTCGCGCACCTTGCTGATCCGTGACGTGGTGCTGGGCAGTTAGAGAATGGCTGCGCTGCTGCTTCCTCGGTAGACGAGGCGGAGATCCGGTGGTCAAGGACGAAGAGGAGGGACTCGCGCAGTGTTGTCCGTCGTTGGCCCTGCTCGACCCGTTAGGACCGGGAACGCACGAGAGCGGAACCGAGCGGGGCTTCGGGGTAATGATCTTCGCCCCGCTGGCCTGACTAATCGAACGTCCACTACCTACGTAAAACGTGATCAGGTCCGCTACCGTGTCGAAGGCCTCGTCTTCGAATTGATACTGGGCTCTCTCGTAAACCGTATCAGGCTGGATTACAACCTACCAATCAAAATATTCGGTTACTCTCTCTTGTCAATAGAAAAAAACGAAGAAGTAAGGAATTACAGACGAAATCCTGACCACTTACCCTATTTATCACAAAGTGAAGCGGCTGGCCTTTCCACCGTACGGTCAGCACGTAATTTCCCGGTTGCGAGGCGCAATCCCGTACCAAGAAGTCACCGTCGTTCGGCACTTCGGTCTCGGCGCCCTTGCGCCCACCACGAAGGGTACTGCCATGGTACCAGGCGTGAGAACGCAAGTCTCGAGGATCCAGGAGTCGCAATTCTCTCTCGAGAAGCTTGCGAGTAGATTCTTCGGGTTGCTCCTGAACACCAAGCTCAGAATGAAATCGCGAATGGAGTCGACGAAGGTTTAACTCTTACCATAAGTGAATTCCAGTTATCTCCGGCACTCTTCTCACCACCTCCACCCCTGTCACCACCTCCACCACCGTCGTCGCCGACGTTTTCGGCTCTCTCCTGCTCGCAATCGCGGTCCTCGCCTCCGTCGAGCTTTTTCGGCGTTGATCTCGCCGACTCGCGCAGGAGGCATGCGTCGTTATCGTCTCCTCCGACGCCCTCCGCTGCTCCCTCCCGTTCCTCCCTCTCGTTCTCTTCAGATCTACCTCCCGCTGTTATCTCCGTGACGGATCTGGCGGGTGGAGAAAAATTGACAATTAATTCGTGCTTCGTGCGAGGAAGATCCGAGTAGGCTCAATAATTGGGACCGCGTTTCCCAACAAATGAGTTTTTGGAAGACGCGAGCGAGAAGCGAGTGCCAGTCGATTTCATGTTATAGAAGGGTACACGACTATGCTTTCGAGGGTCTCAGGGATCATCGAACTCGGACGACGAAAAATCGACTGCCGCCCATCGTAGGGCTCCTGACAACGCGCCCCACGGACTCCTACCCCTTCTCGCCTCTTCCGCTTCCTCTTCCTCCGTTCCTTGGCCCTCCCACGAATCACGATTCTATAAAAATCTCGGCGATGATATTCCGTTCGTTCTCGCCGCGGCACCGCGCGAACCAGAATCAACGACCTGGACGCTCATCTTGGCCGAAGCGGGTTATCGATCCAGCGCCGAGGGTCGCCGAGTGGCGCCGAGGAACGGTGCAAAGGGAGGGTGCGCGCACACGATCAGGGGTCTGCTTTTCCAGGCTACGCTCCGAAATGCATCGCGCGTGCGCGCGTGCAACTCCACACGTGGGAACCAGCCGGTTGGGTCGATGCCTTAGGACGTTGCGCGCCACTTTGTTTCTTTTTCCACGACTCTCCTTCGGATCTTTCCAGCTTCGACATTGTCTCGAGTGGTTTAGTTAAGTTCGTGACAGGTTTCAGCGGTCGAAGAGTTTGGGTAATGGCGAATCTTTTATTTGGTGCATTTAAACGCGCGTACCTATGACTTCTCTCGGAGAGATCATCCGGGGATGGTTCCGTTACCGTCAAGCTGGAATGTTTTTGCACGATAGCTTCGCTCTGCACGTGTATCGTGTGCCTCTTACGTCGCGAGTCCCTCGACGAGTCCAAGCTCGAGAATCCGTCCTCCCGCTTTCGACGTCTCCCCGTGGTGCTGAAATTTTGCAGCGTCCCCATAGATGGGAATCGGAAGCTCCATGCTATACCTGCGAAAAGACGCGAGCGAAACGTGGGAAGGCGAACATTTCGGAGCTCGCTCCAGTCGATAAATTTCGAAGTCGATCTCTTATAGATCGATGCCTCTCGATCAATTACCGCACGCAATTCGCGATACCGGTTCCGATGAATCGCTCGCGCGTGCGCTGTCACCTCCTCGTTTACAATTTCCTTCCTCGAATCTTAGAAAGAGAGACAGAGAGAAGGAGCGTCAATAAATTCGCGAATAGATCCAAATGGCTTCTAAGTAATTGAGAAGCCGCCTCAGCCTGCTACGCATCTCGATTCTTTCACAGTGTTTACACGCGCACACTTGTCAACAATGACGCCACACTCTTGCGGTCGAGAGTAATTAACTGGAGGGTCCGCTGCAGGATGCTACAATAGAATATCATCGAAAGACTCGAGTCAATCGGTCCGTCCTGGAATCGATTTGAGCGTACGAAAAACACTCGCCCATCGAAAAGAGCGAGTATTGGAATGCAGGTGTGTAACTATCTCCATCTCTCTCTCTCTCTCTCTCTCTCTCTCTCTCTCTCTCTCTCTCTCTTTCTCGTTCCTTCTCTTTCTACTCCTGCTTTTTTCTCTCCCTCTCTATCACCTTCCTTCACCCGCCTCTTCGTCGGCGCGATAACCGACGACGGTGATAAGATTGCCGTTTACCGTACGTTCGCACGCGCAAGCGTGTCGGCGTTTCGCTCGTCGGTTTTACAAAAACTCTATGAAATGCCCATACTTCGTATCTTCGACACGCGGCACGAGGAAGAAAGGTATGGCTTGAAAGGAGAACCGATCGGAGCGCGCGTGCGCGCCCGCGAGTCGAAGCACGCGGATGACGTTCGTTTGAACGAAAGGAGTCGTCATCGCTATCGCTGGCAGCGCGGCGGAATGCGTTTTCATGGACGACTGACCTCGAGACCGCGCTCCTCGTCCCTCTTCTTTCACGCGCCTCCTTACTCCGTTACAAGCAGACGAGATCTCTAATCGGCGGTAAAAATCGACTCGGATCGTTCTCGTTACCCCGAGATTGCGCCATTCCATCCGCGACCAAACACTCGACGAGTAAAACTCGACGCACAGCTGAGAGATACCTCGTTAGAAACCGGGCGCGTATAATCCTGCCATTACGTTCTTCTTACTCGATTCACTTTCACCGCACGCGGGCACACCACTTCTCCGCTTCGTTCCCATTCGCTTTGGTTTACACGGCTATCCGCTTACTCTCTACTCCAAGCACCGTATCGTTAGGTGCGAGTCGCGTGGACGCAATAATCGATGCCCTTGAGATATATCGTCTCCGATGTACGATTCTCGAGGTATCGTTCGTGAGCTCAAGAGACGAGGTTCCCTACGGGCGCGCATCTTCGTTAAACGCTTCTGAGCGCGCTCGCGCGAGAGAAGGAGCGCGTTTTCTTTATAAGTATTACGGAGGCAAGTTATGCGATCTGAACTGACTCTGACTACGGCGGGACTTTAACTTGCTGGCGGTCTTTCCCATTTTCCTTTACGCGGCATCACAGTAAAGGACTAACCGGGCCCCGACCACCACTTGGCTCGACCACTAACACCACGCACTGGTTGGTACGGCACTGATGCGACGAGATAGTGGCTGCGGCAGCACTGGCGGTGTCGAGCCTCGAGGTGGTGGTGGTGAAGTTTGAGAGAGGGACGAAGGAGGTTTTGTGGAGGGAGAGAGAGGTGGAGTAGGAGACGATAGCAGCGGTTGCCGCGACAGCATACGATCACGCGACGTACAATCCCAGCATAATGCTACACCCCGACAAACTCGACTAATCGAGCGCGCGCACCGACTAATAAGAAGAAGAAGAAGAGGAGGAAGAGGGTCGGGCGGGTGGAGACGGTGCTGACGGCGGGAAACAGTAGGAAGCGGGGTGAAGGAGAGACGGAGTGGATTGTTCGCAGAATGAAGAGAGAGAGAGAGAGAGAAATTGTGTGAGAGAAGGACGGAGAAAGTGCCTTGTCGGCGGAAAGGAGAAAGCGTCTGGTGAAAAGGAGCGACGTCTGCTCGTGCTGAGAAGAAGAATGGGAAGAGAGCAAAGGAAGTGTCTCCTAAACGACGAAACGAGGATGAAGAAACGTTGAATTTCACGATGAACTGATCCTGCTCCTTCGAGAGGAGATAATTATTTTCAAAGCTATTATTTTTGATATTCCCTAACTCGCGATCCAAGAGTTGGCTGCTTTTAAAAATGATCCAATTGACAAGGTAGGTCTACGCGAAAGATTCGTTACTTACCTTCGCACGAACTTCTCAACGATATCGATAAAATCGCATTGGTAGTCGATTTCGTGGCGCATCGATCGCTCGAGCGCCCCTACCAGCCTGCAACCTTGAGGGCAACTTTGTCGAATAAAATGCATCTGTTACAGGCGCACAATCAGCGGGAGATCGAGTCACTTAGGCCTCGTTTATTGGTTCTCCTCGTTAGAATACACAATTTATAGAGGTTTACATTCGTACTTTCTATAAGAGTATCTCTTTCTGGTTTAGAGCCCTCCTTCGTCGTTGCTTTATTCGCGATCGCTTTTGCACCAACCTTCGCGTTTCGAGCATTCAACCATTCTTTTCTCGCGTGCCTCTCGCTATCGCTAGTAAGAGAATCGGCCCGCCAATTTAAATATCACACCGAACAAACGCGTCTAATCGCACGCCGACTACACGAGGAGGTTCACTTCATCAGTTTGGTGAAACGGCGTTCATGCCCACGTGACGATTGTTCTTGAATGGAAATAGAAAGTTACCTATCGTTATCATCTTTGTACCTACGACGTAAACGGCGAACGATCCATGTCTCTCTCTCTCTCTCTCTCTCTCTCTCTCTCTCTCTCTCTCTCTCTCTCTCTCTCTCTCTCTCTCTCTCTGCATCATTCTGACCTCTTGGGGCGCGAGGTACAAAAGAATGAATCGCTACTAATGAAAAGACAGGTATAGGCAGGTACTGTATTATGTTTCCGTTGAATCCCTTTGCGATCGTCGAAAACGGATTGCGCTTCCTACCCCGCGGGAATCGGCGAGAATCGGCGAAGATCGCAGCCCGGAACGGCGGCTGCTTTTTTTCTCTTCAACTTTGCATGCGCTAATGCTTTAGGAGCCCCGTGCGTTCGAATTACGGAATAGTTCGCGAGTTTTACTCTAAGGAATATCTCTCTCTCTTTTCTTTCTTTCTTTCTCTCTGTCTCTCTCCAGTCCGCAATCACTCACTCCTCTCTTCGTATTGAGTCCCGCGTTCGAGTCCTTGCGCGGCGAACCTCAAGAGGATTCGAAAAGCGTGAATCTGGTCGACGGATTCCGTCGCGTAAGATCTTTTCTATCGTCTGACTATTTTTTTCGCAGATTTGCAGGCCACTCCGAGGAATGGGTTAGCCCGTGACATCTATACTCATGATACCCAGTTGAGTTTTACGCGACTCGCCCACCGACCGTATCTCTCCGCGACAATCACGGACGTAAATCTTTTCGCGAGTGCTAACTCGCATTGGCGGGCGGAACGAAATCCCACGTAGAACTTCTTCTCGCCACCTTCTCTCCCTCTAAAGGAGCACGCAAGCCATGCCCTGCATAACTTCGGAGATGAACATGGGCGTACCAGCGCCCAATCCACCGTCCGTCTTGTCGTGCTCCTCCTTCTCGTACTCGCAATCGAAGTAATGACTCTGGAAAGGAAATCTGCTTTCTTTTAAAAGTTCCTACAAAATTCGCCTTTAGGATACCTAAGGATACGTGTCCATTTGTCAGTAACTCGTGAGTCATTCTCGAGTATTAACCCTTAAATGGGCGAATTTCTATTTGAAAATAAAACAAGATTTTTTGCCTTGCGGTAAGGGACGCAATATACTTCTTAACAGTTTTTAATGTGATTGGTATCAAAATTGATACTTCATGCATTTAAGAGTTAATCTCAGGTAGAAGATTATTTGAAATTACTTTACTCGACGGCTCACATCCTATTTCACCAGCTCTTTGGTTTATTATTTCGAGATTTCTCACAAGCGGAGCACGCACCTTAAATCACATCTGTCGTTTCCAATACCTGACAATCGAAGCATCTACAATGATCGCTCATCTTGCACGTGATACCCCACTGCTTCGCCACCGCTCTGTAAAACTCCTTACTGGATTTGTGCAAAATTTCCGGTCGTTTCGGAGCAGTCCCAATGGTACTACCATTCTCACCACCACCTCCTCCGCCGTCTCCATTCGCCGATTTCCATCTCACCGATTCTCTTAGCTTCTTTCTCCCGTCGCCCTTCGGATCCTGGTCACCATCGGCCGAACGTTCCATCCACGTCTGGGCAGAAGCTTTCGCGTTACACGATTACTTATCGACAAATAAGCTAATTCTAAACTTAATGGTAAATACGACCCCTCGCAAACCCCAAAGTTGCGATGAAAGTGAAGAGCGGAGTGGAAAAAATAAATATCGCACTCTTGTCAACACGAGGTTCGCACGCGGAAGTAACGTCATTGAAAAACAGAGAGCTCTACGTCGTTATGCGCTGAAAAAAAAGCTTGATAGAAGCTTGAACGCACGAAGAGTAGAAAAAGGGGAAGTAACTGTCGTTGTGAAACGTCGTTGTCGATCGGAACTGATATCGATGAAAACAGTATCGATGAAACCTGTGTCGGTAAAGTCAATGAGAGCCGAAAAAAAGTACGCTCACCTCTTCGAGAACATGTTCGTAGGACGGAGGTGGCGAGCTTGGAATGGTCGATTCGGTTCTCGTGCTCCCACCATATGCGTTGGTCAACCTCTGGGGTCCCTGGGAGGCGGTTAACGAGCGGATGTTCGAATCGATAGGGTGTCGAACGTCGAATGCATCTTCGTCTGCCGTATCGATACTGTTACCGCGACTGCCCTTGTCAATCGCACCATCTCCGTCGCCTTCCCTGCTGCGCGACTTGGACGCCTTCGAGAAGCGAAGTTTAAACGGCGCCAGCTTGCTCTGTTAACTTTGTCTTCGTGTAACTGATCAACAGAAATCGAGATTGATTGGGAATCTTACGCGTCTCTCGTCCGTTTGCGCGATTAACTAAACACCTTTTCTCTCGACTACGTTTCAAACATACATTCACGCAACGATATGTTCACTGATAACACGTCACGTCTCGGTCGCGCTGGCGCGTAGTGAACAACGACCCCTGTGCATGGTATTGCGAACGCGACGAGAGGAGCGAGCATCGCCCTTTCTTCGCCGCGAAGAAATTCGTATGGAGGACGAAGAATGTCACGCGTGCGCGCGCGCGCGCGTGGACTCGTCCACGGAAGCTAGGATAATTTATTTATTTTTTTATTCAACGGAACAAGCCCTGTAGTTGTACAAAATCTAAGGGTAATAACGATTAAAGAAAAAAATAAACAAAAAAGGAGAAAAGTAGGAGACACAAAGTATAGGGTACGGACGTAAATTAAACGCGCCTGAACGCCTCGGACAGTCGACCGAATAACCATGACTGTAAAGCAGAAAACCACGATGACAACGACAATGACAATAACGAAGGACAAGGACGAGGAGGAGCAACGAATTATCCTCGAAACAGAAACGCATTGCATTGTTATTGATCGTGGAATCGCTCGCGTGCGCACAATTCCATGGGTGTATTCGCGAAATTGCACGTTGCCAGTACTCATCTACCAAAAACGTAGAGGAGAAACCAAACCATGACACGAAGTTTCTTCCTTACTCACGAAGGATGATGCTCGTCGATGACATTGACGCGGACCAAATCGAACGCTGATCCGCGCTCTTAAGATGTCATTAATAACACGCGTTCGACGGGCGGAAAAACGGTGCTGGTTGGAAATCAGACTACTTACGATATCTTGCTGCCCTGAGCGCGATTCGACAGTGGACTCCGCGTACTTTGTATACGGCCGGCGAGTTCGATCGCGACTAGGGTGGGGTATCAACCAACGACGGCCATGTTGGGTCGAGAGGGTGTAGCGCCCCCAACGCGTTCCTTCGAACTCTAGGAAGGGGAAAGGAAGGCGCGCGTGTGCGCGATTCGAACCGAAGCAGGCTCCGCTTCTCATCGCGCGAAAGCAAAATTCCGAGATACTGCGAGATTCGTTATCGACTGTCGCAGCCTCTTCCACCTGCTTTCGCAGGCAAACCCTCGACTCCATTTCTAATCCCAAACTTCTAAGAAGAGGAGAATTTCAAACCGCGCAAAGCTACTCCCCGTCCCTGGATCGATCCAGGTGGAAGCGACCCATTCTTCCATTTCGCTCGGAGCCCAATTCCACCTTTCAAACCTTTTCATTCAGCGACGTGCACCTCCTATCGATCGATACGCTCGTTCCAGCCCCACGGTGTCCCCTGGTCCCGCCACCAACCTCTCCACCCTCCCTCTCCGCCTCTCGCGCATCTTTCCATCCAGACGAAATCAAACGAAAAGAGGAGAGATCGTAAGGTGAGGAAGAGCGAGGAGGAGTCTAAGGTGTGCGCTCGCCGTAACGATTGCCGTGTGGCTCGTCCGCGATCATGCGTGTAGATATAGTTAATGGAGGAAGGGGCGTGCAAAAACGCACGCTTCTGCGTTGGAGAAAAGTGAAAAGGGAGTCGGGGGTGGCGAGCGACGCGCGCGCCACCGACGGAGGGTCGAAGCCGCGAAGGTGGCGGGACGAGAGGAGGTTTTTGCTCCTGGCTTGGGTTCTCGCTTGCTCGCTCGCGCGCATACTTCGCCTCGCTCGTCCTCGTTCTCCGGCTTCGTCATCGCGCCGTCCGACCCTTTCATCCACCACTCCCGCCATCGAAGCTTCTCCTCTTCGCCTCTTCTCCCCGCCCCACCTCGGTACCTCTCCTGGCTCGTTCACGAAGCGTAAGTTCGCAGCTTCGACTCGGTTCAGCGGAGTTCAGTCGCGATACACTCGTCCGTCTACTCCTGGTGCACACGGTGCACGTCGTGGCGCGTGTCGCGACCGCGAACATCAGGACCCTTTGATCGCGGCACGTTTCACCTAATCACCGAAATTCGATCGCGCGATCCGTTCGATCTCTCCCTCGTACACCGTCCTCGGTCATTCGGTCCTACGAGAGACGGTCACGCGTGCCTCTACTCGCTGGCACGCTTCGCGAGATCTTCGTGAGCAGAGGAGAGGCGGAGGAGGGCGTAGAGAACAAGAGGCAGAGCAACTCGATGACATCCCACGGAACGGCCCACGACGATCTTAAGGTAGATTCGAGATTGTCGACCCCTTCTCTGGGGTATCCTGGCCTCTTCTCGGTTCGTCACGCGCATACCCCGCCGTTCGCGCTCCGAATTTCTAAATCCGATGCGTGACTCGCTCTCCGCGAAGCGTCTGACCTGGCTTAGAAATCGATATGTTCCGCACGTCACGATATTCCTCTCCTTATGTTAATGCGCAAGCCGAGCCTTATCGACCGTGCGAACCTGTCTATCTCGGGGTGAATTTAGGAAAGGGATCGGTAACGATCGGTGAACGCGATTGACTAGCTCCTATGTTCCGCGTACGTTGTCACGCGTTGATCCTATCCGAAGGATCAATGACACGTGTTAAGACGACAAAGGCGCACCGCGAGCGACCCAATTCATCCTTAGCTTTGTCATGAAAGGTTTTTCCGACTATCGCCAATCTTTTGTTAGGATTATAGCTCGATTATCGGATCGCGCGCAAGACACGAAAGAGGAATCGAAGCTCTTTACCCCAATCCATTCATAGTCCGCTAATCTTACATCCCGTTCGATCTTCGTCAACGTCAATCTCGACGTGGAGGGTAGCAAGCGGGCTGAAGAGAAATAGTCTGCGTTGATTCTTCGACGATGGATATCGGCGCGCGCAGAATCATTCTACGGAGAAAAAACCTGGACGAAGAATCTTACTCCGTCGGGGTAGTCGCGACGGGATGAGAGGACAGACCGATCCATAACGCTGCTAAGAGATTCGTCTGGCTGGCGCATGGGTTTGTTTGCCACCGGAGCGGGCTCAGTGACCCGGTGTTGACCTGATTTTCGGAACTCTCTCCACGTTGGGCTACTCGTAGCCCGCGCATCCGCTCCGCCAGGCGCAGACCCAATTCTCGACACGGACTCCTCTCGAGCTTCCACCCCGCCGTGCGTCTCCGCTCTCAATCTCCACCAACCCTCTAGCACGCTCTCACGGCGCACATCTTTCGCGATGCGCTTCTCTATCCTCTATCGTCGAATCATCCAACTCGTATCCCCCAGTCTCCTTTCGCATGTCACGCGAAACACCGAAAGGATAAATTGGCGAGGGGTGGTCGTGGGTCGAGGAGAGGCGCCCGAAGACTCGTGGGTGGACTCGGGCGGAAAAGGTGACGGCGATGGAAACGCGGATCGAGTTCGGTTCAGGTGAAACCGGGTCACGCCGGGCCCGGAACCTGTGACATCGTCCGCGCCAGTCTCTCCCGACCTGTCGCTCGTCAACTGGGTCAAAGCCTTTTGGCCTTATTACGCGAGCCCAACTCCTTCCACTTCCACCCTTTCCTTCTTCGCGTCTCCTTCCAACCGTCGTCTCTCCTTCGACTTTATTCCCATTAGCGGAACGCATTCGCGAAAAGATCCATGTGAAGAGAAAATGTTTAAAGGCGCACGTCTAGTTTACTTCGCGGCGCGCTCGCGTCCCAATTAGGCACAAAGGTCGGAGCGCTGCTTTTGCGCCGCGATTCCCGTCCCACGCTACGCGGTGGGTTCTTTTTACTTAGTTTTCTTTTCTTCTTGGCCTTCCTCCTTCTTGCAGGAGATAAAAACGCTTTCGAAGAGGTTCTCGTTGCGTTGAAGGTCGCGCGTTCTTTTGAAATTTGTGGAAATTCGAAAGGCGAGATAAGTGTTCGAAATGGCAGAGTGACGAATTTGGGCAACGATTATGCCGATCTTTAGCACGTCACGTGGATATCGTGGAAGAGAGAGTGAAGTCCGAGTGATAGAAAAATGTTCGTAAATGGGTCGCGAATAGAGGTCAATTGCATCGTAAGTGTGCGCGTAAGTAAAATCGGTCAAATGGTCGATGATCGAAACCTATTAGAATAATCGTGGCTCCTATTAGACGATATCAATCGCCAAGCTTACCGAATACGTTTGCACACTCGAAATTAAATTGGCTTGAAAAAGCGGGTCAACCGCGTTTCGATTATTATCACCCGGGTTTGTCGGTGCGTCTGAACTTTCTCGAATTCCCAGGGGAGAGTGATATCTAGGTGTAAAAACGTTATTGCTTTTACGCAGAATGCCGAACGATAACGCGCCGATCTGCGGCTGCCGGATGGCCGTGGATCTGCCCAAACCTCGTAACGGTCGCAAGTTCACGATTCTCATACCGAAGTCGTCCAGGAGCAGCTCCAAGTCGGACGACAGGAGATCGAGAAACAAATCGCAAGAGGAGGGACGGACCTCGAGAAATCGTTTCTTCGAGACTGGCAACTGTAGCTGCGTGGCGGAATTCGCGAGGACCAACCCTAAATTCGGCAAACGGGAGAAACGTTCGAGTCACTCGAGGAGGGCAAGAAGCGCCGAGAGAACCGAGCCGCATTACACATACATCGGTTAGAAATGGTGTCGAATTAGTTTCGCGAGAGTCGAGAGAAGTGTTCGATTTGCTTGACAAGAACGAGACGATCGGCGATAATTTTCTCGATTCATTTATCAGGGAATAATAGTAGAGACAATCGTCGACCTTAAACAAATCGACCCCTTCTCGCACAACACTCTCGAGCTAGAACGATACGCCGATGAAGATTTCTTCAGTTAACCAATGCAAAATGAAATTGTTTCCAAGCAGATTCTACCTCGAGCCTAGTGGGCTCCGGTACTCGCGAGCAAGCGATACCGGAAGTCCTTTACGCTACCATTCCGAACGATTCGAACGATGTGATGAGGTCGACGATGATGGCGACTACGACAGGAACGACGACGACGACAACGTCAACGATGACGATGTCAACGACGCCTCCACCACCCCTGGCTCTACCTCTCTCACTGCCCGTGGACGCTACCACGAGCGTCAATCGCGCCGATTACGCACGCGGACATTCGTTGAATCAACCGATTTATGGTCTGCCCACCATGACATCTCCACCACCCACTTACGACGTCGCTACCGCGAAATCGTGGCAGGTAAGGACTTTTCGTCGACTCCTTCGCGAGTAATTATTATGCGAGTAATTATGCGAATAATTATGCGAATAATTATGCGAAACCGAAACTACCGTATCGTTAGACTTCTTCGAGTAAAAAGCCACCTGCAAGTGAATAAACGCAATTTTCATCGTTTTATTCTTTAGTCGGGACTTCCGCCCACGTACGAGGAATGCTTGTGTCACAAATACGCGATGCTCTCGCGTTCGTGCACACCTCCTCCGCCGTGGTCGGACACGATACCACCGATTTCACAGTCGCCAGGCTCGACGGGTACCCCATCTTACGCCATTCGACACTCGAGACGAGATCGTACCACTCCTGACGGTTCCTCGACGACAGTGGGCACCGCCGAACTCGAAGAGTACCTCGTGAACTTAGCGATCTCTTCGAATAACGAGCAGAGGGACTCTCGTTGTCGTCAGACTACCGTTCCAAGGACCGTTTCTGGATCTGGAGTTAATCAACGACAGCAACAGCAGCAGCAGCAACAACAACAACAACAGCAGCAACAACGGGCGCGCGCAGTACCTTCGAGGTGAGGGTCTAACTTACGAACCATTTATTGTTAATCCGAGGAGATGATCCAATTGGAGGATGAAATTTCCTTTTAGGTCCCAGAGCGAGAGTCGAGCCCAGCAACAGCGCGTGGCGAGAATGTACAGCGATATGACATTTTGCATGGAGACTACCGCCCTGCAATCGGTCTTCGAGGACGGCGTTGCTTTCTGCAGCTTGATGTAAAATCCCATCTGTCCCACGAGATCTCGCGGATAAGGCGCAAGATGCTAGGAACGCGGGATAAATTAATCGGATTGTCTTTGTCGTCCCCCACTGCGTGGCCCATAGATATCGTCGAGCGATCGAATCCGAATCAAGCGCCGAAGGATCCCCAATTTGATCGCTACGAATTAAACAAGCGCATAATACACCGGTCACGGGATTCAACGCACACCTTTAGGGAACAAATCCACTGTCTGTCTGTCTCCTTCTCTGTAAACAATCGAAGACTGGTCTACGGCCGATTGGAAGGATTCTCAAGATCGAAAGATTTCAAACTCTCGGCACTGCCATCGCTACTCCGCTATTATCACTCTTGATGTATCGCGCGTTAGCAGGTCGATCGACCGATAGAAGAGTCGAGAATCGTCCACGACGGATTAGATTTGACATAACCCAAGGGGTTATCGTATCTCGCGTGAACGATCGATCGTGATCACGAGCCCGAGACGCCTACGAGACGCCCGTCGCGAGTGATCGAATTCTATCGAAGGAGCGATCGGATCAACCGATCCTCTGGTCGGTTGTCGTTTAACCTTCCTCGCTCTTGTGACGTAAAGCGTTCGATTACATCACCTAGAAGACAACAGAACCGCGAAAAGATAGAGACCCGTGACGCAACTCGTAGGCAGATTAGGATGCCGCCGAACAACAACTCGGGAAGGTCGACAGGCCAATGATTTTACAGGCGCGCGTATTGTGACGGTTGTCCCAATGCTTCTGTCCCGATCGATGTCGAAGCTCGTGTGTACCTTAAAATGTCCCTGTCTTTCGCGATCGATTCAATTGCGCTAAGAGGAGCCCGCGATCGTGGCCAATCGCTGACGCTGTTGCTCCTGGGCCAGTGTTCCGCCGGAAACAATCAGACGGCACGAAGAAATTGAATCCGGTGGGTGTGTCGATTCGTCGATCTGCCGCGAAGGGAAATCAGCCGACAAAAATGATCTTTACGTTTATAAGCATAAGAGGACCAACGCGATAACACGTAACGCTTGCGTCAGCGATACGACACGATCGACTCTGTGTAAAGTCGATCGATTTTCGGGACTATTTTAAAATTTATTCGTCGTCAATCCGATTCTACATCGTTCGAGAGTTGTCCTTAAGGATAATATCGCTTACATGCGACGAGCGTGACGCTGATCTCGCAATTAATTCGCACAAATTCTCTCTCTCTCTCTCTTTCTCTCTCACTCTCACTTTCTCTATCTCTCTGTTTCTCTCTCCCTGATATTTCGTCACAATTCTTTTCGACGGAATATCGAGAGAGTGAATTCCGCGCGGGGTTGATCCATCGCAAGAAAATATCGCGCTGCCTTCCCATTGGCCCCACTCAATGTCAGCGAGTCGCATCGCGCGTGGAGGGGAAAATGGCGGGCGCGTAGAAATTCGCAATAATAAAAAGAGGCAGGCCTCGAAGTGAAATGAAGAAATAGCATTGTAAGGCACTATCGGCAGTTATCTAGCGCGCGCACCTATTTTAGAATGTACTCGGGTAACTGTGAGTGTTGCCGCGTCTCCGATTCGGTACAATACGACATTTACTCGCTACCAGACGGCGGAGTATCGCGACGCATTCCTCATCCTCGAGGTATCTTTGTTCGCCGATACGCGCACTGAAGTAGGAAGCCCCGTATGCTGCGAGAACACTATTTTCGATATTCGATCGCTTCTCTGTACCATGCAACCGCGCGTTCGTCCACTCATTCCTTTCGCAAGTCCTTCTCTAACAGTCCGTTATTTTGACACCACCAGCCACGCGGAAGATCCTCTCCTCGGGTGGCAGTTCACCGATCAGATATCTCTCGAGGGCCTTTCTCGCGGCCTTGGAGTGTCCTGTGCCCACGAACGCCAGGGTAGCATCCCTTCCGGCGTATTCCACGAGAACGTCCAATCCGCCGGGATGTAGGGCGAGGAAATCGGCGCAATCGTAGACGTAATCGTATATCACTAACCAACAATCGTCCGGTGTGTCGTGCCAGGCGACCTCGTCCAATCCGATCACGCTCAAGGACTCGCAGCACCTAACGGCCCCTCCCGTCCTCACGATTTCCTTCGATACGTCCTTCGTTCCTTCGAAATCCTTCACCTCGCTCACCTGAAGCGCCAACGTCGACCTTCCCTTCGATTCCTTTTTCTCGAACGCTCCGAGGGTCCTTCGCAGGATGTCCATGTCGAAGGTAGTGGCTCCGTTGGAACGCGACCTACGGAGAAGTAGTGAATTATTTTTTAACGATGCCTCGTCATTGAAATTTCAAGAGATCCTACCGAGAACGGACGCGACGAGGACGACGTCGGAGGCTTCGCTTCTGCACTACCGCTTTTTTTTCCGAGAACTCGGAGATTCGATGACGATACCCCTTGGAAGGGAGAAGGATGTGGTGGAGGAACGAACACCGAGGGGATGGAAGGCGAAGGTCATCAGAAAGTAGACGACAATAGCAGGAGGTAGAAATGGAAAAGGAGGCGGCAGTAATGATAGCGATAGATTCTCGCCTTGGATACTGAATTCTCCGATGTTGACTGGACGAGCTACTTCTAGAAACAGTTGTGTCAACGACACCGTACGTCGTGGGGCACGCGCGTGCCGAAATGTATTTGGAGTAAACAACACCCGCGCGGGTTAGTAAACAAACGCATTGAGATTCGCCGGCGAAAACTTCCTCTCTAATGAAATCTTCGTGGACTTATGTTGTTAGAAACTAGCAAAAGAAGGTCTTACATATGAGAAATACGATAGAGGGATGTAGCAATCGCCTCGCCCTGCCTCTCCTCGTCTGGTCTCGCTCCTCTTCTGCTCTCTGCGCACGCGTCACTCGTCGTAGGCGCGTCCCGCCTTCGCTCATCACTCGTAGACGACAAATCAACGTCCATTTAATTCGCGCGAATTCGCCTTGCGACTCCAAGGGCTGCCGTGGACTCTACTGACGAGCCCATCCACGCCGAGAGATCGATTCCCAAGGGATTGAAAAGTAATTCTATTACCGGTTGAAACCCGAAGCCTGCCTACCTGTAGGGTGTTCTCGCGGTTGAGCTCGTCTAGGCGCACCTTCACCAACATCCATGAAACTCGATCCTCCGATCTCTCTCCTCGCGGTTAGGATTATCACCGTTGCCCTCGAATTAATTTTCGACTGTCGAGCCTCCGTCGTATTCAAGAGTGAACGACAGACAGAGACCGAAATGACGTCGATGTGAAAACAAAGTGATAGGGAGAGAGAGAGAGATAGAGAGAGAGGGAGAGGGCGGTTGAAGATAACGAAAGAGGAAGAGAGGTCATTAATCATGGCATTTACGATTCGCGGCGCAAGCATTTTTGTTCCACCCGCGAATCATGTTCGCTGTGCCGACGATTATTCATTTTGCGACCGTTCGCACATCTATTTTCATCTTTGGCCCGCGTAGCCCAGCCCCCAAGAACGCGCGTCCGCTTCGCGCGCCCTCTCAATGAACACGCGAACACACTCTTTCGGCTTGAGGCGGGCAATTTCCGCGCGACCCATTCCCGTGAGAATTCCACGTGGTTTCAACGTTAGAGTAAATAAACGGCCTGACTTCGAGATTAGCGAGAATGTTTAATGAATGTGCTGTTAGGAAGAAGAACGAGCGCGACATGTTACTCGTGTACCAATTGTAAGACAACCAGCAACGTCGAGTATATTAGAGCTAATAAAGACTGCTTGGAAAATCCTTGAGTGTGGCCTTGCTTTCATCGTCGACTCCATTCTGACAGCTCCATAGAACAAATCTAGTGTATTGGTTCACCAAGCACGTATCCACCTCCTCGGATCTTGCATGGGCTTATCGACGGGGCCTGAAAAGGAAGGTCTACTGTTAGCGGCAATGGATGCAGGGTGGCTAGTCAACAGGCGCCGACGCTCCGATAACCGCCGATATTGTAGAACTCATTCAAGAACGAAAGGTACCATCTCGAATTTTCTCCTCGAACTTCTCGTCCACTTCCATCGCACGTAAAACTGAAACTAGATTTTGTCCATTCGATTTCCGTGCCGTGCCTTCTCGAATCGCGATTTTACCCATCGTCGGTAGATAACATCAATACCAAGAATTTCCTCCTTGGCCTTATCGAATTTTCCACGGCGTCGCGACGCTAGGTGGGGTGCGCACGGCTACGCTGCGACGATAAAGAAAATGTGGAAATTAACGCGGAGAAGCAGTGCGCGCGATTCCGCTTTGAGGGGTACACGAGAGGCGGCACCTTGGGCGCGTATACATATCGAACGGCGCGAGTGTTCCTCGCGAGGAACGCACCGAGGCGCCGCGACGCCACCGCCGCAGTCGCCGTGGCAAGGACGGCGTCGACGTCGACGAGCTGGATAGTCGCGATCATGCTTCCACCTTGACGTAGAACCTCGTCGTGGGTTTATGGTGCGCGTGGGGACGCCGTGAGGAGATTTCGTTCCTATTAAACGAGGGCTTATGTAAAACGCCGTGCCGCGGGTGACTGTGACGAAGAATAGCGAGGCCGTCGGACCATGTTCTCGAGGATGACGAGGACGATAAGATCGACGTGTGAAACCGGGGTGCAGCATCTACGGTACTAGGCGAAAAGAGAGCAACGCGCAATTTCGAGAAAGCGCAAGATTAAGAGGCCAGTCGCACGGTACGCGCGAGCAGACGGCCCAGTGGAATCGGATCCCGAAGGCCGGCGAGGAGCGGAGCGGAGATGAAGTCCGCTGCTTCTCGGCTCGTCCATGCCGAAGTTTAGGTACGCCTTGGCACGATGGCCCGCGGGTATAGATGGTAGTGTTGATGTTGGTGGTGGTAGTAATCGTCTTCGTTGTCCTCGTCATCCCCGTCGTCCTCTCGCGCCCGCAATTCGACGGAAAGTGCAAAGACATTCTGGCGAATCCACGTTCGACGCTCGAACGCCTGGCTATTTACGTGTGAATGCGTAGGTGCGCGCACGTGGGTGATAAATACGCACTTTGGCCGCACCGCCGCGACGCCGAGAACGCGCGAGGGCGCAGAGGGTGCAGAAGGGGCGCGAAGCGCGACGCCGCCGCGCCGCGGGCACCGTGTACGTCGCACGTGTTACAGGCCCGATCGATTGCCCGGAAGTGTACTACACAACACCGCTCCAAGCCGCTCCAAGCCGCTCCAGGCCGCTCCAGACCGCTCCAGACCGCTCCATGCCGCTCCATGTCGCTACGCGTAACGACGCACCGCTCCGACGGAACAAATCCCGCACGCGCGCTCATAGCTGTCCCCTGCGATCGGCTCGTTCTTCTTTCGAGAAGCAAGAAAGGAGAATATTTTTTAGTACTGTGGACGAGTGAGAGAGTGAAATAGAAAGAGAGTGAAAGCAACTTTCATTTGCTACGTCACTTGATTCGCGAGAGATTTCCTGCGCCACCGGACACGATTTATCGATGGCAAGTGCTTTTCTTCTTTTCTCAGTTTCGGAATTCTCTCTCTCTCTCTCTCTCTCTCGATTAGACGATTTCCCTTCGAGTAGAGCCTTTCTTCGATCTTTCCTTCGTCAATATCGGGCTTTTCCTTTCGAGTGGAAATTGTCGGTGAGATTCTGCGCGGCAAACCCCCCTAGACACGTTCCACCTGGTAAATGCGTCGCGCGTCTTACCCACCCTCGTGTTCATCGATCAACTCAATTTCTCCCACGTTTCATTTTTCCACCCGCGGACATCGCAACGTGCGAAGCCACTTCGCGCTGCCCATTAAGTGGCGTCCACGCCCCCGCCTTCCGTCTCATTGTCAGTGGCGCGAACAGAGTTTTTTTTCTTTATTCAAATCACCTCGAACATCTCGGCTCTTTCCCTTCCTTCCGATAAACTTGCGAGCCTGTAATCACGACGTTGAACACGAACCCAACCGAGCCTGTGCGGTAATCACATTATCGACAAGGGAAATCCTTCGGCGGATTTCCGCTACGCAAGGATACACCCAAGAGAAATTTTCTCCTTGATTTCATTCTTGCCTCGCGCGCTTCGTTCGCACGACGAGGATAGAATGAAAAAAACCGCCGGGACCAGAAGCAACGGCCCGTTCTCCCGAATTCAAAGATATCGACGTAAAAGCCGATCGTCGGATGGTCCGGCGGCGAGTAATAATCGCGGCATTCCCGCTGCTTCGCGAGGACGAGAGGAGTTCTACTATTTATAATTCGGTCGAACCGGGTCTTATTGGAGAAGCGTGAGGGGCGCTCGCTCGCCCGTCCGCTCGGCTTAGCTCGGCTCGGCTCGACGCGCCAGCGGCAAGGAGCGTTCCGCAATCTCGTGGAACCTGCGTCTGCCTGCCTGCTCGACCGACGGACCAACCAACCGACCAACAGACCGACCGACCGACCGACCGACCGGCCGGCCATCCGTCCGTCCATCCGTCCGTGCTCTCGCGTGGGGAACAATTCGCCACCCCATGATAAAAATAGATGCTCCTAGCCAGCTAGCCGAACGCTCGAGGCTAGAGATCGAGCTACCGTGAGAGGTGTGCTTGCTCCCTTGCATTCTCGCTCTCACTTCTCCTCCACCTCATCCACCTTCTTACCCTCCCACCCCTGCCCTTGCCACGCTCCCTCCGTTCCTCCTCTCCTTCTTCTCTTCCTCCTCCTCCCCCTCCACCTCCACCTCCTCCTCCTCCTCCTCCTCCTCCTCCTCGTCTTCCCGGTCTAATGATAGAGAGATGTACAGCGAACGTACGGATGGTCCGCTCTAGTGTATAAGATCTAGCAAAAGGAAACGAAAGCATCGGCCGATCGGTAGCGTCTCATCTGGTACCGATAGTCTCGATGCTGTCGCCGGTTACTTCGTTCTATCTCTTGCCTGTGGTGACTGCGACGACGACGACGACGACGACGACGGTGACCGGTACAGTGACGGTGACACTGACGGGGATCGTGACGGTGACGGCGACTGGAGCAGTGGTGGTGGCGGCGGTGGCGGCGGCGGTGGCGGTAGCGGCAACGGTGGCGGCGGCGACGGTGGTAGTGGCGGTGGTAGCGGTGTTGTTTCTAATGCGCCTCGACTCGGATGAATCCTCATCTCTCGTATTTGACGTAGTGCGCCTCGGTACGTCGGAACAGGCCTGTGCGATTACGTTCGATCCGGCATATCCTGCGAGCGGATCCGCCGCGCCCGGTTCCCTCTTACGCGTCGATCTTTAATGCGACCGCGATCGTCGATCGTAGTCTCGCCTGGCCGTTACCGCGACGGTGCACCCGCTCGAGGAGCCACGACGCGTTTAGAGAGACGACGCGTCCGAGAGAGGAGAGCAACGTGATCGGGCAGTGATTCGACCAACTTCGCGCACCCGACATGCTATCCTTGCGCGAAAATTTTCCGCCATTCGCGATCGTCGCCGAGTGAACCGGGAGAAAGAATAAGCAAAAGAGGGACCCAGGGAGAGAGGACGAGTGCAGAGCGCGAGACGCCGGGACGGAGGTGGAGGAGGGCGACGAAGAAGAGGGTATTAGTGGGGGAGGCTCTTTTAGTGAGAGACGAGGAGAGTGAAAGAGATAAACGGGAAGAGGCGAAGAGAGCGAGAGTGAGAGAAAGAGTGAAAGGAAGAGTGTGAGAGGGAGAGCGAGAGAGAAAAAGAGAAGGAGAAAGAGGGAGAGGGCGCGAGGGGTAAGCGGAGAAGACGCAGAGCGAGATAGAGCGAGCTACATTCCGAGCGGATCACGGATGCTTATAGAAGCGTTGCGTAACGGCGTCGAACCAACGGCAAAATCGTGGCGGCGGACCCCTCGACTTTCGGCAATTTACGAGACCAACCTTTTCGTCCTGCACGAAAAAGGCATAAGAGATAAATGCTGAGCGCGTTTCCGTTCGTCGCGTCCCATCGCCCAACGAAATTCGAAATATCTCGAGCATTCGCGGGGACTTCCTCCCTCCTCTGGTCGAAGGCGATCGAGATGTCGATCGAAAAAGTGAACTCGCCGAGCGTCGCCTAGCGGAGTGTGGCTCGTGAACGCACGGGACCGTCTGACCCGGGCCGGTGCCCGGGGCGCGCGTGCCTAACGCGGAAGGTTCAATCGGTGATCGCGTTCGCGACCGCGACCGCGCCCGCGTCTGACCACGCTTGCATTCCAGTCCGCGATAATCACGCGATAACGAAATATTTCGCGACGCAAGACGCGCGTGTAACGTGGAAGCGATCGCGCGTGCCGTTGGGGAAAAGCGTTGGAAATTGGGTTGAACAGCCGGGAGAACGGTCTTAGGATACTTCGAGATCACGTGGCCCGCGAGACGATTACGGCACGAGTGGTCCCGACGCGCCCCATTATCTCGAAAATCTTGTGATCAGCTCCAGACCAATGGCTCGCTCTCGAATGCCGGTCGCAGAGGATTCCGCTCGAAGGCGGCAGTGAGGTGAAAGGAAGCGAAAGAGGGACGAGAGGAAAGCGTGGGACGAAGGAGAAGGAGGAGGGGGTGAGAAAGTGGGAAGAGGAAGAGTGTCGGAGGAATAAGGCCGAATGCGAACTTGGAGAGTTCGGCAACGTCTAGCAAGGTGCTGCTTGCGAAGACGTTGCTGACCAGTGTTTACAGCGGGGCCGGAGGAAGCGGCGGCGGAGGCGGTGGTGGTGGCGGCGACGGTGACGGCGAAGACCACGCCGAGACCGTGTCTTGTCGCGATAGGAACGACGACGGTGAAGAAGATCTCGTCGACGTCCACGGTGTATCTTACGATCATCGCCACCGCAAGGACCACGAGGACGGCCGCGTGGATCGGCGCCGATACAACGAGAATCGTAAAGAGGAAGAGAAGAGGACGCTTGAAGCGGAGCGGGGTCCTGCTCCCGGCTGAAACTCCAACAACGATCGTCGTGAGAGGTAGAACGACGAGGAGAACGACGAGCACCATCGCCACGACCACGATTGCTACATCCAAGGATACCACGACGAAGCCGAGTGCAACGACGAATATAACGACTATCACGACGAAGACGAGAACGAGGCTGAGAAGGAGGAAAAGGAGGAGGAGGTGGCGACGTAGTAGCCTGCCCAAACCAGCAACGAGAGATGCAGCAACAATCGCAGTCGAGCCAGCAGCAACAATCGGCGCCTAACGGAGTGGCGGGGGGTGCGCAATTACCTCAAACAGGTGGCATAAGCCCGGCGCAACCAGGCGCGACCGGTACGGCGGCCAATCGCGCACAAGTGAACGGAGGAAGATTCGATTTCGACGATGGGGGCACTTACTGTGGGGGATGGGAGGATGGCAAGGCTCACGGCCACGGGGTCTGCACCGGGCCGAAGGGTCAAGGAGCCTATTCCGGCAGCTGGCATTACGGCTTCGAGGTGTCCGGAGTCTACACTTGGCCCAGGTGAGAACACTCTCGTTTCCTTCTATCGTCCTTCCGATCCCTGGGACTTCAGCCGGGACCTAAAAGCTCTTGTAATGTTATTCACGGGTCGCCCTTGAGAAACGCGGTCTGTCGGCAGTCGCGGTAATCCGTCAGGGCGCACGTCTAGGGAGCGCGCACGGGAATGCCGATACGAGAGGCAGAGGGAACGGGAGGGATGAGGCCTTGACACGTATCGGCTCTATACGCGCAACCTGGAGGCGGAGAGGGATTTCCCCTTATCCCGAAAGTAGGTTAGAGAGTGCAAGGACGACAAGACCGGGTCACTAGGATCCACGAAACGGTGATCTCCAGTTCAGGGACGCGCGCGCCCTATATAATACCGCTCCTCGTCCCTCTGGCCGTCCGGCGGTCGCGCCTCACCGCGACTTCCGCGCGTACCGCGGGCGACGCCACCTCCGCGTAAACCGCGCCGCTTCTTTCCGACCGGCGAATAAGCAGGAACTCCCCAACCCAACCTAACCTTCCTCGCATCCCCTCTCAGCCTTCCGTCCTTCGCCCTTCGACCTTGACCCTTCGTCCTTCGTCCTTGCTCGACTTCCGAGCGTGATATTTCCTCCATGCTTTCCGCGCGCTACTTACTTCTCTCTTCAGTCCCTCGGTCTCGACTTTACTGCGACGTACGTCGGGAAGAACGTGTAATCTACTACCTCGCGTCAAATAGGAGGATTCGATGAATAAATGATTCCACGTAATTTCGATTGCAACTTTTTGCTCAATTGGTGGCCCATCGGTGCCCTGCGATTTTCAGTGGCTCAGCGTACGAGGGACAATGGCAGAATGGGAAGAGACATGGCCTGGGAATGGAAACGCGAGGCCGTTGGCTCTATCGCGGAGAGTGGACTCAAGGATTCAAGGGTCGCTACGGTGTCCGACAATCCGCCACGTCCACTGCGAGGTACGAGGGCACGTGGGCCAGTGGTCTTCAGGATGGTTACGGATCGGAGACCTACGCTGATAGCGGTAAGTAAGCTTGCCTGGTGCTCGTAGAGGATTCTATTCGCGCGAGGGCCGAAGATCCTACCCCCAGCTTTTCCTTTCTTAAAAATGAATGCCAATCGATCTAGGGTTAACCTTGTAAATTTCACTGGCGCTGGGGACGGCGCGACCTCCCGCAAAATCTGCATTTGAATTTTCAAGGACGAGCCACGACTCCAGTCCGCTGGGTCTTCCCGTGATATAAATAAAGCCGGTCGAGAGCATCTTCCAGGATGTAGTGCAATAAAACTGATCTGCCTGCCACTAGTTACCCACTCCCCATGACATACCGTATCATCCTTTCTCCAAACTCCAGTCAGCCACTCCCAAGTCTCTCCTTCAACCAACCCTCTTCTGTCTTGCCTGTGCGAGATAAGCAAAGAGCGTATGCCTATATCCGTGGCAAGGTTGAATTTGGAGGCGTCGAGGGTATCCGGTTGAAAAGCGATCGGAGGAACTTTCGCTCCGGGGCTTGTTGTTGGGTTGCGAGTCGATGGCGTATCTGGGACGAGGGGACACAGTACCCGAGTAATTCCGCATTCATCCAAGAACCCCTCTGTTCTTCATCGCACGTGGAAAATTCGCCGTGCGAATGAAGCTCTTATTGCGAAACGAAAGAACACGACGTTGAATAACCGTGGGCCGAAATTACTCTGCTCGTCATTCCGCGCGGCCCTCGATGCTTCGCGCTTCCAAGGCAAGGGAATTCCTCGAGGCCTTCCATGGCCATTAACTTTCCATGCGCTTCGCGGTTGCCCTTTTCCTTGTCGCCGCTACGAAAATCGCCCAAGTCCGTTAAAATTTCATGCTCGACGTATTCGAAGGAGGCACCGAGGCCCTCCACCTTCGAGCCCATCCCGCGCCATCACCAATTTCCGCACCGACCAGCCCTCTCCCTCCGTCCCTCTCCCCTCTCGTACCTCCTCGCGATCCCCTCGGTATTCCTCGCTCCGTTTTAAGCGTCTTGGTCGAGTTAAGGCACTCTCCGAACCCCATTTCATTTCTCTCGTGGCACGTGGCCGAGTCATTTATTTATAAATACCAATGCTGGCGCACACATGCTCTGGCGCATGTATATTTACGCATACACGTGCGCGCGCGCGAGAGAGCTGTCTACCTCTATAGAGAGGGAAAACGGTGCGTGGCATAACCCGTGGACATGTTCCGAACAAAGATGGGAGAAATTGAGGTCTATGGATCTTCGCCGGTTTTCGTGAAAATCTCCCCCCCCCCCCCCTGTTGATTTCGCTGGAATCTTACGCGTGAGAAGTTTCATTCCGATGTAAGCGAAAGGGGAAGAAACGTGGACACATCGACGTACAGATTAGTTCGCCTGGTTCGTTAAAATACGAGTCGACGATAATCGGGGACCGAAATGTTATACAATCGCCGTTGATCAATAGCCTGGCCAGAGAGATGCGCAGTTTTTCGAGTAAATTCCCGCGACCCTCGGGAAATGTCATCGCCATTCTACATAACATGCCGTAGAAGCGATCGTTCGTTCACGCGTACTACCTTTCCTCGGTGTTACGTGTTTGCTCGGTGTCGTAGTTGTTGTCGTCGTCGTCGTCGTCGAATCCATCGCAGTTCCTCCAGTGATCGTCGCACCCATCGTCACCTACGGTGCGCACCATTGGTACACGGCTGCGCTATTTCAGGCGGATCGACCATTATCGCGTATCGAAAGTAAGACTATAACGAGAATCCGTGTCACCTTGTCGAAGCGATGCCATTCGTCGTTCTATTCATTCGATGCATCTTGCCCCAGTGCCCACCTTGAGCGCATAAGAGATTTTTTTTTTTTCACGCACGACAACCCTGTAATGGAGAAACTCTCGCGTCGTCCTACGAAAATATTCCTACGCTTGTAATATAGTTCCTCGATGAATCAGCTGAACGATCGGTGGAGAGAGTGCGCTCTGTAACGAGGGAGACCAGACGATGAATTACATTTTGGTCTCGGGGCAGTTGGTAATCGAACCACGTTTAATCTCAAAAGCACCAGTGTCATGGATGTCATACGTGCGACTCCCCATACGTAAGAACATAGCCGTTTCGCGTGTTCACCCAGCGACCCACTTGCATACTGCCGAGATAATATTTAGCCGCTGACTTGAACGACGCGACGGCGCCATTTTGCGCGAATGCGATTTCACGCGAGTACGTGAATAAGAGCAGTCCGCACGGTCCTTTGCGGTTGTTACCAATATTTTTCAGGTCCTTCTCGAACATCCAATTCGCTCTGATCCTGTTGCATAAGACGCATAACGCTTGTGCTACTGAAATTTACCAATCGATACAGGAGCAATGAAATTTAATAGGACACGGTATCGTCGACCTTCGTGAATCGTTCGATCGAACGATTTTCCGCGTGTCGATACTTTGTACTCAAACAAGGTTACGCGTGTTTATCGGTTATCCCTAGAGCTGGCATCTCACGCTATTCCGTCGGCGCATGCGCCCCCTCCGCTTCGCTCCCGTTGTCACATCGTATATTCAACGTTGAGTCACGCACTACATGTTGAAACACGGTCGCCTTTTGGCAAAAACAATACCCCTTATGTACGGATAATAGGTTGTCCCGGGAGATTCGTCCGGTGTGTGCCGTTAATGGCGTGCGAGCCGTACGTGCTGTTCAGATTCGTCCATTCTGCGATACTAAATTATAATACACTCCGATGGCGGAGTGAATTTCTTTTGGCGAAAACTAAACTTCTTCCGATACAGACTAACACTTGCTAAGGAGAATGTTCCTCCTGAAATCGAACGAAGGAACACGAACGACAAATAAATGAGGTAGCAAGCATTAAAGAGGATACCCAGATCTATTCTCTTTGCCGATAGGTACCTATCAGGGCCAATGGCTCCGTGGAATGAGACACGGATATGGAGTGAGAGCAAGTGCGCCGTTCGGTCTCGCGAGTCATTACAAACCACCGAAGCAAGTCCGTGCATCCTTGACGTCCTTGAGGAGCGCGGATGGCGCGTCGACGGCAGTCGCCGCGACGCCAGAGCCAACCGACAGGAGGGATCGTCGCGTGGACGACAGCAGGGGTGGCTTCGTCCTCAAGGCCAGAAGCGACGACCCACCCGCGCGAAGAAAAAGCTTGACGGAGAAGTCGTTGAAGAAAGGCCTGCTTTCGGTAAGAGATACTCGTCTTCCCAATTATCCAGCGCAATCATAAAACTCCTTTTCAGGGTCTCAAAATTCGGAAGCAGAGGAGCACGGGTGATTTGGAGAAACGGGGTACCGGTGGAAGTATCAGAAGTAATGCCAGCTCCGCTTCGTGGATGTCGACGGAGAGTTCGCAGAGCCAAGCATCGGCCTCCGTTCACACGGACAGTAACGCGTCGTTCGTCGTCGAGGTGAGAGATGGAAGCGAACGATAAGCTAACGTCCAGCTGGAAAAGGAGAGATTTGGATTCCACAGGTGGAACCCTCGTTCGGTTTCGGTTTGTTCGCAGGACGAGCAGATGGACGCATCGGTAACCGAGACGTATCTCGGGGAATGGAAGAACGATAAGAGAACCGGCTTCGGAATATCGGAGAGGAGCGATGGCCTGCGTTACGAGGGCGAGTGGTTCAACAATAGGAAGTACGGTTACGGTGTGACCACCTTGCGGGACGGGAGCAAGGAGGAGGGCAAGTACAAGAACAACGTGCTCATTACCAGCCAGAAGAAGAAGCATTTGTTCCTCATCAGATCGGCTAAGTTTCGCGAGAGGATAGAGGCGGCGGTGAGTGCCGCACAACGGGCCAGCAAGATCGCCCTGCAGAAAGCCGACATCGCGATATCGAGAACGGCCACGGCTCGTGGAAAGGCTGAATTGGCTGACATCGCGGCCGAACACGCGCGAGAGGATTCCGAGCTGGCCCAGCAAACAGCCAGACAATTCGCGCCCGACTTCCGGCAACCAGGTCTGGAGAGGCTTAAGAATCGGGAGATTCCTAAGTACGTACCACCGCCCCAGGACACCGTGCCGGGTAAGAGTATTCTCCACAAACCAGCCGCACAAGGCATGGCGCAAATGAAGAGCGTGGTAGAAACTGCAATAGCCGCTGCAGCTCCGATAACGACCACGGCGATGAGCAGCTCGCAGCCAACATCCACGATGTCAGCTTCAATGCACGCCACTGGGGCTACAACGAATCCAAACCCCATGATGATGGACTCGATGCAACCTCAGCCACCTTCCCAGTTGCCACAATCGTCCCTGGTCCCTCCAATGGCTGCTATGAATTCCACGCCGAACGCGATCAATATGAGCTCGCCTTCAGCGATCGGTGCTAACGCGATGCAATCCATCAGAAGGGCGAGCGTGAAGCCGAATCAGGCGCAAAACCAAATGACGCCGAATCAATCCGCGAACATTCAAATGGGTTTGCCCAATCAGAACCTCTATCAGCCTCAGTATCCACCAACAATGTCGCAAAGCCTCTATCAACCGAATCAATATCCCGCGAACGGTACGTCAAACCAGTATCAACAGGCGAGTCAATACCAGTCAAACCAATATGGTGGACAACCGGCCGTCTATGGTTCCTACGGTGGACAGACGCAATATCAACCTCCTGGCGTTCCTCAACCCGAATCCTATGGACTTTATCAGCAGCAGCAGCACCCGGCAGGCTCGTCTTTAGGGTTTCAGAGCCCTCAGGGATATCAACAGGTATCCACGTTCATTGCCCGCCTACGCGTCTCCCCGGCGGTGCTTTTCGTTATCGATCTTAAAGCACGCCGGGTAACGCTTGCGATGCTTGAGTGTATTCACGGACCTTGTTCATTGCTATTCTAGTAGACGCTTAAGGATTATTAATATATTCTCTTTCAGCCGATTATACCGAACCAATACGGACCCACTCAATCGTCCTACATGCAACAGCAACAACAATATCAACAGTACCAGCCCGATGGTATCGTCGACCCGCAGAGGCCATCTAGTTCGACGAGTATACGAAGGAATAGCAGGGTGCTCACACCTCAGGATCGACCTGGAACAATTGGCCAGACGCTAAACGACAGGTACGTTATATTATGGATATTACTTTATACCTGAATCTATAACTGATGTTGAAATTTCCATTTCTTTGCAGGTTAGATCATTACAAGAGGCCGCCGAGTCGTGATAGTTCAGTGGATCGGTATGCCAGAGCCCACTCTCGGTTAACCGGATCCAGGCAACCCTCCGTCGATAAGAACATAGCTAATCCACCTCAGGAAACGCTCGACAGGTTATCTGATTTACCAGTTGTTCATGATGGAACTTAAATCTTGCATTCGACTTACATCAGAATACTTTATTGGGATGACAATGGGTTTTCTTTTCGCACGCAGATCGACGCGAGCACCCAGTGCCATTCGTGCTGGTACCCCACTGAATGGGTCCGTGGTAGGAAGCGGTACGGCGACGCCCACATACGCTGCGCAGAGTTCATCCCAATTTGAAGGTGCCATCCTGAAAAATCGCGGCCTGGGTCAAGACATACTACCGAGTCCCGGTCAACCTAAACGCACCGAGAGTCTCTACGTTACTCCGCAGCGGGGATCCGCGTCCGGAATTGGTGGTGGTGGTGGTGGTGGTAGTGGTGTAGGTGGTGGTGGTGGTGGTGGTGGTAGTGGTGGTAGTGGCGGTGGTGGTTTCGGCGGCGGCGGTATCACTGGCGGGGGTATCGGGACCGGGATGTCCAAGGTAAGCTTTTTCTCATTCGAACTTCTCTTTTCGTATCTTTCTCTCTATTATCTTCCACCCGCACTCCTTCCTCTGACCTCAAAGCCTTTCACCAACCACCCGACATTACTCGGGAGGTCGCAAACACGAGAATGCCGCCTCGAGTATGTTCGCATTGCGCGCCGCAACGTGGAACTTTGCTTGTGAGAAAGTATCGTTGACTTGGGCTATCGTCGAGCCTGCATCCGAGTTGCTGATTGGAATTCAACGATGAAATTCGGCATTTTCTTAACGTAGCGAAAAAGTACGCGACGAGAACGCAGAATTTTTGAATCGAATAAAGTCGATTGGCTTTGCAGTTCGAGCCGATGCAAAATTTCGCGAAATGAAACAGTACGACGAGCGTCCACCCAGTAAATCCTCAGGCCTTGGTTGTTATCCCTAAAGGAGATTTTTTACTCTTTCTCTCTGCCATTCGTCTTTCTCTCTCTCTCTCTCTCTCTCTCTCTTTTATTTTATGTTTTGTTTATTATTTGTTGGGACCCTAGGAGCGCTTGCTCAGGGTTAATAAACTTAAATCTATCTATCTATCATCTCTCTCTCTCTCTTTCTCTCTCTCTCTCTTTGTCTCTATACCACCAACCGATGTGACCCTTCCTGTAAAACCTTTCTCTTGTATGCTGTGTAATTGTGTGGCGTTTGTGCCGTGTTCTGTGCATGCCACTCCAGGACGCAGACCGGACGGTCCCCGCCTTCACTCCAACGTCAAAAGGCCGCGCAACTCTATGAGTATAAGTATATAAGAATAGAAAAACCATACCTTACACGTACATTTGTATATACGTAAAATGCATACGTACACATTAACTAGTAGATAGAGAGTGTACGATCGGTGTGCACTACGCATGCATGCGAACCTAGACGCGTTAGATCTTAAATGCGAAAGGAGGTCGCCGCGCGACGAGTTTGCCTCTTTCGCGTTTGGGACGGTCGCGTATCGTCTCCTTATGCATCGCTATCAATTGTTCGTCGTGGCATCTTTCCTTTGGTTCGTCGCGCGAGACATCTCGTTCGTTAGCTCGGCCCTCATCACAGGCACCTACCCATTTCTAACAGAGTCAAGGACACCGAGAGTCGCTCCGACTTTTAAGCGAGCAAAAAAATAGAAACTGGTGCTTGGGGTTTAGATTGTTAACCGGACGATCCTGGCGCTCGAGATGTCCAATGTCCAATCATCGCTCGACCGATATATGCAAGCAACGATGAAAGCAAATTTCCTTGTCGTACGACAGCGCGAAGGCTTCTCTCGGAAGCGCGGTGCATCTCAGCCCCGAGGTTCGCTGCATAGATTTATTTTTTTACGGATCAAACACTGGGAATCTATACCGTCAGCATCGATGCCACGTTGTCGTCGGGACGATTGATCGTAAGAATCGATACCCGAAATCGATCTGCGAACTTTCGTCACTCGACGTGCCGGGGCTCGATTCGCTCGATGCATTTCGATCGCCCAGCGGGCGTCCCGACGGCGAGCGTTGGCACGATAAAGCGCGTGCGCACTTACGTTACATAGCGCTTCTTTTTCCGGCCAATTGGACACACGTACCTGTGATCTTTTTCGAATTGCACCGCTACACGAGCAATGAGGGGGTCCACGCTCACTCGATTCCGTTTGGATTCCGTTTTCCGCTCGCTCGAACAAACGCGAAATTATTCACACCCCTTTCTTCCCTCCTCGCCGTTCATGTGTCCGTCCGTCCGCGCGGATCTTCCGACAGGGAGGATATCGTCGCGCGATTCCTATACCGCGGTACCCTTTAAAACACGATTACTTTGAACGCGAGTGACGGAGAACGGATCGGCCGCGCGATCGATTCGAGAATGCTTTTTGAAGAAAGGTAAGGTTAGCGCGCGGTGTGGAGGCGGGGACCAGTTCCCTTTACGACCTCTCGTTTTCCACCCTTATTACGTTCTCTCCCTTAATCTCACCTATGTCTGACACCGTTGAGCTCTTTCCACCCCGAGACACTTTAATCGCGAGATCCACGAGGCATCGTTACGCCGATGTAACATTCCGCTCGGAAGGTCGCGCGCATTCTTCGGATTCCGCGCGGTCCTCGTAATCGTAGTTTACCAAACTCGCAACTGCTCTTCTCTCCCTCTTACTCTCTCTTTCATTCTCTCTCTCTATCTCTCTGTCTTTCTCTGTCTCCTTCTCGACAGTACGGTACAAAACATCTTTCGAATAATACTTCACCCTCCACCTCCACGCCGCTTGTTTATCCTTTTTTTTTTTCATTAGAGACACATATTTTTCTAACGCATGAATTCTATATGACCGTTATCGTCCAAAGTGTACGACCCTACCGCACAAAACTTGTACAATATATACCTCGCGCGTATGGAGAAGGGAAGTGAGAAACCGGAAGGAGGAACGGGTGAGGGAAACGTGCGATACATGAATATTATTCGTACCATACGTGCATTACGTCCACCGACATAGTCATCACTTACGATCTACGAGGCCTAGCGTGCCCATACGTGTAGCTAAGCGCGTTCTAAGCCGTTAAGTCGAAGCCGTTGGGAGCGACACGAGAAAACGCAGAGGGACGGTATGCGCCCAATCTAAATATTTTTCTGTCTCAATTCTAAGGCGCGTCTCCTACCCTCGAAGCTCGTCGAACCAATTTAAAGTCGCGAGAGCCCAGGCGCACCGTCCTCTCCGCCCAATCTCTAACAACCGGCCACGTTCCAACGTGAGTCACGCTCGACTAACAATTAGACATTCTGTGTTTACATGTATTGAGTGTACTATGTATCAATGGACGACGAAGAAGAATCGATTAAAGACCTAAACGAGAATGGAAAGTACAACGGGCCTCCATTCACGCAACGAACCCTTTCCTGAATCGGCACCTAAAACCACGCTCGCGATCAAGGTAGCATAGTTCCTTGGACCGAGCGAGAGAGGAGTCGGAGTGCATTTTGCGCAACAAAGTATCGCCCCTTAATTAGACTTTGAACCTGCGCCAAGGCTGGCGATTCGCGGAATTCGCTACGAGTTTTCCACTGGCGAGCCAGCGGGTGAGAGGAGCTTAGAAAGTCCTTGCGCTACGATAGAAATATATCGGACGTTGGTTGGGTTTCGATTTTAGCGGGCCGGATTCCTCATCGCTCGCTCGCGCACGGGCGCGAGCGAGCGATCTTCGGTTTCTTTTTTCACCTCGTACTTCTGGGAACGCGTGCAAGGTTAGGCGGTTCAACGATGGCTTAAGGACGAGTACGTCGAAGGCTAGACAGGCCGGCAAAGAGACCAGAGGCAGAGATTCTAGCCAGGACGCGGGACGCGTGCGCCACCGAACGAATCTGGCGACGTGCGAGAACGGGCGAGCGACGCGTTCGCGACGTTCAAGCTATTTCGATATGGAAAATAGTGGGGCGTCGCTCTATTTCGGTCGTCGCAGCCAGGCCCTTTCAGTCTGCGGCCTGGCTTCCTCATCGGGAAGTCACGGGTCCGTCTCCGAATAGGACGAGCGCGACGGGGACGAACGCGCGCGCTTCGCCTCGGCACAACTTGTCGCGCACGCGCGCGCGACCTCGCCTTTCTCGACTTTCGTCCCCGATCCTCGTCGACGTCGGCGAGAGAGCGCGCTCGAGACGATCCCATCGGGGTTGTGCTCGCGAACTTGAAGCCCGTACTCGAGGAGAGAGAACGACGAGTCGCAGCGAGACGTTGTGAGCGCAGCATCCGTCGAAGCGGATCGAGTCGTTAATAGTGGGAACAGGATTCGTCGAAAATGTTTTGGTCGGAGCCCGACGAAGAGGAGGAGGCGCTCCTCTGTAGCCCGGCTCTGATGGCGAGAAGAGCCTCCGAGTCGTGGATCGTAGCTCCCCCGGTCGAGGTACGAGACTGCAAACGCTTTCATTTTCTCACCGCGATTCGATCATCGATCTCTCGCGAGCACCTCTGGCCCCGAAGAGCCAGGCGCATACGCGTCGAGGAGAAGATGCGCGGGAAAACGGAGCTAACATTCGCGAGCGAAAGGTAGTCATGCGAGGGCTTGCTTCGCGTGTTCTCTTGCCTCCCCATTTACCATGCCTAACGAATCTCGCTCGCTCCTCAACTTTGCGAATTACACGTCTCATTGTCATTTCTGCCTTCTCGTGCGTATACTCCTTTCGCCGTTCGCCGTTTCATCGATAAGTCATAATCAAATTCACGCTGCCTCATCGTCATCTCCTTCTCAGTCTCCAGCCATTGTCCCTACCACCGGCATCGCCACCACAGCGACTCTCTTAGAACTCTCACTGGCTCGATCTCACTCCATCACGCTCGATTTCATTCGATCTAACTGGATCTCTCGCCCATTCGTCCACCACCCACACCCGGCCGACCGCCCATCCTTCAGTCTCATTCTCGCTCTGTTCTTCTTTATCTCTTTCGCCTAGGCCATGCCAGTTGCCGCTATGCCGCTTCAACGTAAGAAGTCCCTGCCGGATGTGGCGCAACCGATCCAGCTTACCGCCACGGCGCCACTCTCCAGGGAGGAAGTTAGCGTCCTGAGCAGTATGAGGAGAGAGGAGATCCGCAGGCAGATCGATGAGAACGAGAGGCTCAGGGCGAATCCTTTTCTGTATTTGGTCAGTCCGCAGGTTAAAGTGAGTATTCTTTACAACTATGACGAGAAGGACGAATAATTAGTTGCATTAACCGAGAACTTTAATCGATCGTCATGGGTTAACTTCTTTCGTGCATTGTTTTCCAGGACTGGTTCTCCCGACAGCAACTCGTCATGCTGGTGCTCTTCATCAACATATCCTTAGCATTGATGTTCTTCAAGCTGCTCACGTAGCAGTCGGTGAAACAGGAACGGGTTCGTATACTCATGGTGAGCACTACGTGAGACCGATCGCCGAGCAAGGAAAGCTGAAACTTGGAGGAGCAAGCGGTGTCGCATGGGCGAACCAAGCGCAATCTTCACGAACGTATCCCGAAGTATCGACTCGCGCGCGTGCGTCGAGCGAGTATTTTGTAATTCGAGGAAGCCTCGCGCAACACCGCGAGACGCCTCTTGGAGTTAAAGGACGAGAGGTAACTGAAAGAGGAATTAATGGCAAGAGGAAGACTTAGAAGGAGGACGTGCCACGGGCACAAAAAGAATTCATGGAAAAGCGGCGCTCGGGCGGACGGTTCGACCCTCGACGAATGAATGAGCAGATTGGATAGGGGAATGAAAGAGAGTGGATGAAGAAGAAGAGGAGAAAGCGAAGGAGAAGTTAGGAGGATGCACCGAACGCGAGAGGGTAGGGGTCTCGCGAGATCAGAGTGCGCGACCGTAAGGGCCAAAGGAGCTTCCTTCGAGCCAGTTGTACTATACTTATTTTTACACGGGATGCATGTGCATTGAGAATGTCAGCGTGTAAGCGAGAGAGAAAGAGAGAGAACGAATAATAGAGAAAGAAAGCAAAAGAAAGAAAGAAGCTCGAGCGGCGTTGAAGCGAGGCCGATCAATACGCATCCCATCCTACCAGATTTTCTACCCTTCTTTTTACTCTCCGCCGCTCTGCCTTAGACCTCGTTCCTTCAATTCCGAACTGTTGTGCTTCCAGTTGCTCTTCTCTCCCTTCACCGCTTCCCTGGTGAGCCTTATCCGGTAGAAAAGACTCGGAGCATGATCCCTGGAAAGACTCGGGGGTGGTATCGTTCGGCCTCGAAGCGCGTGCTCGTAGTCATCGCATTTTTCTAGCCTCAGGCGTAGTTGGTATACCTAGAACAATTTGTACATAGCTATCTTACGACGTCGATGACGCACACTTCGCCGCGTGGAATAGCGTTTCAATTCCTTCTCTCGCTGAGGTTCGTGCGAGCACGGCGATCGTATTGGGGCGCGCGATACAATTTCACGTTTTTAACTATTGCGAAGTCCTCCGTTATCGTTTCCATTTTCGTAGACACGCGTGACTTCTTCTTCTTCCGTCGAGGAGCGAGCCGAAGGAGGATCATCGATCGTGATCCTTGTCCTATAGCGATCGGAGGCACGTGTAGTGGAAATTCGGTTGGAGTAACGTCACGATTGATTCGACGTTGATCTTGAAGGAATAGGGCCGATGGTACGATCGTAATCACTTTTCCTTATCATCGAGGAATGCTCGTCCACCCCCGATGGATACTCTTATTCCGCGCGCGTCTACCACGATTGTCCAAACTAGATACAACGCGATCGCGATGGATGGACCACGCGCGTCCTAGGTTATCGAAAGCGGGACCACCCGAATTTATTGTACGAAGGGAAATGCGGTTTCACCTACGCCGAGGAACCATCCGACTCTTCCCTACGATCTGTGTGCAAGAACGAAAATTGCAGTCGGTTCGATGCTCGAACGGCACGCTCCTTTTCACAGGGCAATTTACCGTGACGATCGAGTACCAAAGATTAAGTGGGGTTTGGCATCGATCAATGTAAATAATTAATAGAAGATGATTTGGAGAAATGGGGAGAGGGAGAGAGAGGAATGAGGGAAGAGAGACAAAAATGTGCGTGTCTCTGTCTACTGCGCACGCGCACGCGTGAGTGTGTGTGTGCGTGTGTGCGCGCGCGTGCGTGCGTGCATGTGAGGAAAGAGGAGCTCGTAAGAAAATGCGTGAAAGAAAGAGAGAGAGAGAGAGAGAGAGAGAGAGAGAGAGAGAGAGAGAGAGCGAGAGCGAGAGCGAGAGCAAGAGAGAAAGCAAGAGAGCGAGAAAGAGAGAAAGAAAGAGAGAGAAAGACGCGTGCAGTATAAAGTGCGATCGACTTTACGCGTTGTATCGTTAATCGTGCTGTCACGAAAGCCATATCAAGAATCGAAAAAGTCTTAATATATGTATAAGTTTATCAATGGAACGAGAAGGAAAAAGGGATCGATTTCGCTGTTCACTTACTATATGGTAAATATATATGCATGTACGTCCGTAGATGCACACGCTGGAAGGTGCACCTATACATACGTACGTATGTGCGACCGCATGCAAGTTTTACTTACCCCGCCTCGTGTCTGTTTCATTCTACGACCTAACGAAATTCAATCATCACACCCACGCGTCATTTCGAAGAACAATCGAATCTTAGGCAAGCATCTGTAGCGCCGTATTCGTCGAAAGAAAAAAAAATCTTCATCCGCAGAATGATTTCTCCGTGACTTCTTTTGCCACCATTCGCAGTAAGTATAACACGCTTACGCAAGGCACTCCGATGCGTAACGTTATTATGTGCCGCACGGGAATCCCCACATGCGTTACGCGGCGGCTACCCAAAGTGCCTTGACATTATCGACGAACCGCAACGTGCACAAAAAATTGCAAAAGCTCGCCGCTACCGACAGCTTACGCCCTCTCGCAGTTTAGGGAGGAACGTTCCGACGCAACCGTGCTCTTCTTTCCAGTGGAGTGAAACTGGTGGTGCTCTTACGAGCTTCGAACCACCACCGTGTCTCTCGGATTAAAAAAACCGAAGCGGAGAGCAAAAGTAACAAGAGCGAATTGCCGAGCGTGCAAGATAAAGAATATATTTTTATTAAGACGCACGCCTGGCGACGATTGTGCCGTAGATTTTTATTATTTATTATTCTGCTCTCAGCTTCAATGGATTATTAGAACCGGACCACGGACGACGGACGTGCGAAGAAGAAGGAACGAGGGTACCGATGAGGAGAGGCAGAGAGAGGAAGCGCGCTCGCACGCGCATGTTCGATACATTTGACCTCGCTCTGTTCACGCACCTCACGCATGCCTCTTCCATTTCCTACATAGTGTCGAGTAGTGCTGAGAGAGCGACAGGGCGACCTTCGCTCCGAGAAACGAACTCTTCCCTCGGTCATCCATCTGCTCGTTCCCGCGCGAGATTAGAAAACTAGTCCGTGGGACGCCGTTCAATTGCGTTATCTTTAAATGCGTAACCTCAACAATACTTCCTACGCACTTCGTCGTTCTCCAATATACACGATCGGATTTCCATTCGGCGGATTAAGCGGAAATTAATCCCATAAAAGCGCGTGCGAATAAGGAGTTTTCAAATTTAAATGCTAATTTCGTATTTGTCGCGGAATCTTTAACAACATTCGTTTTAAGATATCGTTAAAAAGAACGATGGAATTAAAGCGCGCGAAAAAAGCGCTTCTTTAAATTGCCGCATGTATTTCGTTCCCTTAAGGGATTAGATATATCTAACAAGTTAAACGGTTTTCAAATTTATTTTTATTCGATACTATCCTTCGAGAAATCTTCCTGAAGAATTCATTGAAAAATTCGCAAAAATAGCAAAGATATGCCACGACAAAGGTGGGCGGGTCAAGCTAACGGCACGGTCGACTAGAGGATGGCACGCAGGTATACGGGATTAAGATAGTTTCGATCGATCGTATTCTTCTATCCTCGATAGAGCTGAAGGATTTCGTATCTGATTTTGCCCCTTGCAAGGATCTGCGTGAATTTTGACACGAATTTGAGAGAATAAAGTATCTAGACTTTGTAGAGTGAGCATCGAAATAATTATATTAAGATACACAGTTTGTGAATTAATATTGCGCAAGTGAAAGTTTATGATAAATAAACGGAAGGGTTTGCGTTCCACACGCTAATGAGGAGAATAAAGAAAGGTTCGGTTGTTGGTCGAACGCGCGAAGAACAGACCCGTTGTCGGATCGGAAGCATTTTTTCTGAAAATTTACAACATCGCAGGAGGATATCTTTTATGGTCCGGGGGTCGGTGGGGATTTACGAGGTAAAAAAAAAGTTCATTCAACAATCTGTTCAATATCTACTTGTTCGCATCAACTAAAACTATAAATGGGGTTTTCTCGAAACAGGGTTTTCAAAATAGGTACCACAAATTGCTCGAAAACCGGTGAACGGATCTGCACGAAATGTTGTACACATATTCTTAATACAATTATCTAGTCACCCTCGTAGGATTTTTTAGAATATGTAACTTAGTTTTGTTTACAAATAAAAGACAAAGGAATTTTTGGGGGAAAGTGGTATATTTCGCTACGATACACTGTCATTCAGCGTAAACTTAATATTTTGAAAATCAGCTACGAGCGGGGCTAGATTTATTCATCTAGTCTAATGGAATGCTTTTTTCTTTGCCTCAGATAATCGGCGGCAGAGATATTTCTGGCCGCGCAAACCACCTCACTGAAAACATCGTTTACCGAAAGGGCTGCCACGTGTGCGGATTTCACTATTTTTACATGCAATTTTAAGAAGCAATAAATGTTTATTTTATCTACAAGAAAATCTTCATGAATATCGACTTAATTTGAAAGTCGCCACATGTGTATCTAACCCCTTAATGGCAGATTCGTTAACTGCGACGCATACGATTGCGACGTGGTCACATAAATACAATATGCGACGAATGTTAAATGCGAAGTAGCGAGGGAGAGGAGAGGTGGAAGTAGTCGACAGTTTTATGGTAATTTATCGTTAGACGCAACTTTTCATAGGTGAACCTCAGCGATCCTCGCGCCACCCGATAGGTTCGCCGTTCTTTTACTACGCAATTCGCTCGCGTTTGCTCGACGAACACGTCGCGTTTCACCCGTTACCATACCGCGGAGACCCTATTGTATTCTAATTTCGATCGTGCATTTTAGAGCCGACCTTGCCGATTCCCGATGTTCGCATTTACCGAGTATTCGCCTTTATCGTAACGGAGACCTCGCACGCGAGTCCGTCCCGCGACACGGACGTCGCAGTTTCGAGACCGAGACTGGATCATCGCCCTACGCGCAAGAAAGATTCACGCGCGATCCGGATCCTTGATCGTCTGACGCAGCGGTTAAGATCACGGCCCAAGAGAAAAAGGAGGTTACGACTATCGGTGGCGCGTAAAAATGCGAAAGTCTGCCACTGGTCGCGGCGCGGTACCATTCCCGCTCGATCGCAATAATTAAAATTCGTTCGTGTCTCTCCTCTTTTTCTCACTTATCGCAACGGATCTACTAACAATAAGCGAAACGGTCTATGCGCATAGATATTCCACACGGATAATTCCGCACGCGTAGATGCGACGCGCATGCGCCAACTCAGCGCTACGCGCATTCGCGGGAGGTTTAACTTTCGATACGAGGGACGCGCGGTTCGCAGGTTTCGGATGGTAATTGTCACCCACGGAAATTGCAGCCTTCCTTAAATAATTCAACAAAACTGCACACTCGCGTGGAGAGTAGGCAGGATAGTTGGAAAAAGAATAACAAAGACGGTTCGTCGTCGACAACCGCGCACCATGCAAGCACGGTGGCGCCCTCACGTGGCCCCGACTTTTCTCACGAGCAAGTGGAATATCTGGTGGAGCGAGTCACGAGCGCAGCAGTCGTTCTGTCCGCCGTGCTGGGCTCGTCGCACGCAACGACCAGCGCTCGCGACAGTAAACAGCTGGCAACGCGATGCGTCGGAGCAAGATGTCGAATGGTGTCGCGTTACGCTAGTCAGTGCTTCTCTCGTTTCTGACTCTAGACGCGCGAGCGTTCCTACACCCGTGCTATTCCTAGCTAATAGCGAGGCGAAGGGCGTGCCATTGGAGGAAATAAACGTTAGTAGGGAAGCCGTAACCGAGTTGGCAATAAAGCTATATATTTTAACCGCCAAGAGATCCCAGAGTCGTGAGGGACTCAACTTGTATGGAGATGCAGCTCGAACGAGAATGCAAATCTATCCGAAGGTGAATTCAAATCGTCGAATTGTCAGGAAAAGGCGGACCTGAGACGGATGTGTAGAGAACCCTTTGTTCCGTGGCGCTGGTATTGCGCATACGTTCCTGTGCTGGTGGCGCAGCATCGTCTGTTGTCGGTACGTCGCTGGTCGTAAGCGGTGCTACGGGCTATCGTCGATATCGCACCTAAGGAATTGTCGGCTGGTGTACGTCCAAGGAGTCAGAGTAATGGGAACTACTACGTGGTATCGCGATCAGTGAGAGTGGGCATTTCGAAGGGGCGCAAGGAGACGCGCGAACAAAAGGAATCGAAAGAAAAGGCCAACGGAGTCTCTCCCTGCTCTATTGGTATCGTTAGCGTGGTGAGGGAGGGTGAGGTGTGGTGAGGTGACGTGACGTGCCGTGTTAGCTGAGGTGAGGGAAGGTAAGGGAAGGTGAGGAGTACCGAGGGTAGGCCGCGCGCGGCGCGGTGAGACGAAGTGAGGTGACGCGAGGTGAAGTAAGACAACGCGATATACCGAGAAACGAAGAAAGAAAGAGAAAGAGACGGCGGAGTAAGGGACGAGAGAGAGAGAGAGAGAGAGAGGCAAAACTGTGAGGCCCCTCTTCGGCTGGGACGAGTTGCGCGAGTGCTTTGTTTTGACGAGCAGCTGATTCGCGCGCACCACCACTCGCTCTGGCCTTCTTCGCGCGTCGCGCGCTCCCAACCAACTGGGCTCCTGTCTACCGAACCTCTCCGTGGGATCACCTTTTCCTACTTTCTACCATAATTCACCGCACAAAGTACCCAACACGCTCCAAGCGGTCCAAAACCGACTTTTCACTCGCATAAAGAAGAAAAAAAGAGAGAGAGAGAGAGAGGACGATAGCGATAACACCAACCGAGAACGATCGATCGCTCTTCGACTCTTCTATCGCCTCGATATCATTTCCGTTCTCGTTTCTCGATCGACTCGAAGCTTCTTGTGCCAATTCGTAAGCGAAGGAGGAGGAAGGAGAGGAAATAAAAATGTCGAAACGATAAACCAGCGCGCCTAAGGTCCACTGATCTCGATTCGGTGCGCTCGTAGAGATCCAGGAAAATCGAGGAGAGCGCTACGCGCAAGAGAGAGAGAGAGAGAAAAAAAATAAGGAAGAGAGGAGCCGGAAGGAGCGAGAGATTCGCGGCGTCTCGATGATAAACGCTCCGCCGGTACATTCGCTCCTTCGTCCACGCACTCTCATTGGCTCCTTCTCGTTCGGACGCAGGTCCGCGCTCCTCTCCTTCGTTCTTGCGCGGTCCGCCAACTTCACATATTCTCTCCACCCTCGATTCCTTATCGAAAGTGTGGTCGAGGGGACGAGAGGAGCAAGAAAATCGAGGAAGGGGGGTAGGACGCCCGAATCGACGACGAGGATCGGTTAGTCATTCGCGATCGATGCGGAATAGATCGACGGGGGCCGGCCTCGCGAACTGCGGAAAACGTGGGGTACGGCCCCGATTCAGCTGACTATAGGCGCACAACGGGCCGAAAACTGGAGGAGAGGTGGACGAGGTACTCGGGACACGAGGAAAGTGGAAAGGAACTCCTTACTTACCGCCTAATGCCGTTTCCTATCCGGAAAGGATATCGTAGATTCTTCGTTGTCAGCAGCAGCTACGCAGCACCCCGATCGACTCGAAGATGTTGTACATATTCCACGTCGACACCGGCACCACCATCACCTTCGACATTAAGTTAGCTCTTCAAAGGTAAGTCTAATCTCGCCTGGATTCAAGTGAGACCAACCCCTTCCCTTCTGCGCGATACCCCTCGCTTCCAATTACTTTTGTATCTTTATGCGCGCGTAAACACACCACCTGGGTGATTCACGAGGCCCGATGTTTTCATCGTTCTTCGATATTGCGCGATGTTTATTGGAGAAAGCAAATGGTAGGTGTAGTTTTTTTTTTTCTTTGTGTCAGAGGACATACCCGGGCAAGGAAGAATATTCGAGTTAATGTAGGTGCGCGCTTGCATCATCTTTTTTCGCGTGGAAGCCCACAGTCTACGACAGTTCCAATTTCCGTTACGTTCGAACGCATTTTTTCGCGAGAGGCCGCTTCGCGTTTCTTGGTACCGCGGTACAAAACTCGAGGACGATCTTTAATACAGATCATTTCTAATGTTTCTCGTTTCGCTCGCGTCTCGCGGAAACTAACCCTCATTCCGTTTCACCGTGCGCGAAACTTTAGAGTAAGTGGCTCACTTCGCGGAGCGAGTGGACTGCCCTCTGCCGAGCGACGATGGGAAACCATTCGAAAACCATATGACCAGTCGCCTTCTACCGTGCGATCGTTTTGCTTTATTATCGTGGCAATTAACGGTTCTCGGCTCCGACTCGATGCGACCTCTCTCAGTCGTCCATTCTCGCTTTAGCGATTCTTCCTTCTAAAAATAATGCTCCGACGATGAGGCCAAACCTACTGCGTCTCTTGCCACGCGCGGAAGATAATAATACGTTACTTACGTCCATGGTACTAGATGCTAATGTGCCACGCGACTATTCGCTCTCGTGGCTTCTGTTAAACTACGGGAAAACTTCTTACATCTTATATAATTAACGCTCATTTCCATAATCGTTTCTTTACTCCGTTTCTTGCGCACAAATTCGCCGACGGATTCTCGCAATAACTAATCGGTAGAATAACTCGAAAAGTTCCACGATCGTAAAGGTATCGCCACCTACGAGCTATCGCAAGCGCGCCTCCACCATGCGTCTAGCAGTATCTAGTGCCCAAGGCTCGTTGCGCCGAGGTCGCGTAGGAATTGCAAAATTACTTTGCGCAACGCGTAGAAACATATCGATCGATGGAACGCTCCCGATCGAAACTCCTGGGAATTACGAAACTCGGGGGGTGCACGAGATCTCTCATTCTGTCGTGCGTTCGAGAAGGAAAATGTTTAGAGGCGCGCTATATCGCGTGCACCGTTAATTCGCCCGTTATCGAGATACTCGTGCGCGCGTGCGTGCGCCACAGAGGACTCGCGGAACGTGCACGCGACATCTGCCGATTGCCTCTTGCGGAAAATTCGCAAGCTCGCTCGATCGAGGACGTCGGCTTAGGAACGATCGGACGAGGGTCAGCGGTACTCGTGCAGTAGCTGCACACGAGGAGTACGTGAGAGCGGGTGGAGTGCACGCGCGAGCCATTAATATTTATTTCCATACTTTGGCTTACTAGGAGATTGCGTAAAAGATCGTCCGCAAATTTGGCGAATGACTCATCCGTAGCTTCGTATCGCAATCTTAGCGCATTCTTCTACCGAAGCACCGCAGTCAAGGTTCAAAGCTGCTTTTATTTAACAGTTTCATTGCTCGTGAGATTCCTCCTGCTCCAGATACGGTCGATGCAATTGAATATAATTATTCGACGAATAAAACCGGATACACCCGGGTTTCTTGCCACTTGCAGTGTAGCTCAGCTGAAGGAGGCTATTGAGAGAGAATGCGGTGTCATAGCGGCTCATCAAGTTCTATTGATGAGCGGGGGCGAAAGTCTGGAGCCGAACGCACGTGTATGCTCCTACTCCGCGGGAACCGATACCAATCCGATTTATTTGTTCAGCAAGGCTGCGATCGAGAGTCACCTTCCCCCTTCGCCGAACATAGACTACGGCTCAGGTAAGTTCTACTGCGTAACCGTGACAGTTGGCGCGCGGCAATGATTCGAATTACATTTTCATTTGAGACGGTCACGCGGCGGTAGTTGGCCAGAAAAATATTCAAACGTGATCGTGAAGAGTGATGCTGGTCAGCAGTCGCATGCTCTCCTGCACGAGCAATGCTCGCAACAAACGGTGGAAGGAGAGCATGCATGGTGGCTGTTGATCAAGCGCGCAAACATCGAATAGATTAAGACCGAGAAAAATATGTTTTTACGATATCTCCATCGTTCGTTCTCTCCCTCCCTCCGCACCTTCTCTCCTTCGCCACTTTGGCCCGCAAAAGCCTTTCTCGTTCCACGCGCCTGCTGACCAAATGGGCACGCGATCTTTAAGGGTTATCTATTATCCCGTCGACCAAGAGTACTGCTGAGCAAGATGTCTCGCGGCGTCTTCTATCTTGTCACGAAGCTCCTTACCAGTCAGTCACTTGGTCGTTTCACTTCTCATCTCTCAGTATGCGTGACCAAAAACCCGATACCCTTCACCCCAGTTGGTTCCTCGAATCTTACGTTGCAGCTCCTTTTCTCGTATTCCGCTTTACCTCGTCGCACCTGAAAACCCAAGAGAAATTGACGAAGAATGCGCGACGAATCTCGTTCCCTAATTCTTACCGTTTGCATTTGCAGATGTCGATCTTCAAAGCCAAATCGACGCCTCATTGGCCATGCCCGCCACTTACCAGACCCTCATTGCGCGCGCCCAATTGGCCCAACAGTGTTGCGGCCTGGCGCGCGAGCAGACCCGAATTTGCGAGAAGTTGGTGCACGACCAACATCTTCAACAGCAGGGCTGGGCAGCGGTGGTTGCTAATCTCGAGGACATCACGCAGATGTTTCAATCACGGGTCGACACCCTGCAGCAAAGCTTCTCACTTTATCTTGACGAGCGACAGCGGCATATGGAACTTTTGGAGAAGTAAGTCATCGTGATATTGATCGGTAGTCGACAATGAATGTCGCGATAAGCGGATAATGAAACATTTTTCGTAGCTTCAATTCGGATCTCGGTACCTTGTCGAAGATTATGATTTTACCGGCATTGAGGCCGCATGCCGAGGGTCTTCTCAGCCCGGACGATCAACCGACTCTTCCCGAAGATAGCCGAGAAAGCGGCGAACAAGGGTTGAGCTTGCTCCGATGGATTTCGGCTAAGGATAATCAGAGTAGCCTGGAGCAGGTGGCGGAACAATGCGCCAGGGGACTGGAACAGTTCGATGAACGGGTAATGGAAGCTCTAAAGGCCGAGGTAAATGCGGCGATCGATAATGCAAACAAACAGGATATGAAGGAGATCAAGGGACTCGGGGATAGGTTGTTCGCTTTGGAACAGTTGATGGTGCAGACCAAGAGATTGGTCCATGAGCAGGGCGAGCTCGCCCAGGGCTTCTTACAGAATCAGAATCGAGCGAACAATCTGGGAGACGCAAGTGTGCTTCCTGATCTCTGTACCTCTCACAGGCGCCAGCTTCAAGTAATGCTTCAAAATCACAATCAGCTGCGGGACATTAGGCGCAGGTGTACCAAGGCGAAAGAGGAGCTATCCGTAAACATATACCATCGTTTGAAGTGGATAATGTACGTGGAGAACAAGATGATGGAGGTGGACGGTAAACTCGTAATGTATCACGAGAGTCTCAAGCGTTTGAGGCGGCATCTCGAAGTGTTGCAGCAAATTCACTTGGCACCCCAGATGTACATCAACGCGGTTAACGAAGTTGTCAGAAGGAGAACCTTCTCCCAGGCGTTTCTCGTCTGGGCTAGTAATCTGGCTTGTCAGTTACTCACCGTGCATACCGAGGAACTAGAGCGTAGGCGTGAGTTTCAAAATAAATTCGACGGTCATTTCTTGAACACACTTTTTCCCGGCCTCGAAGACACCCCACCACCTTTCGCCACTCAGGCACCATCGGTCTTCGACAATGGACTGCCCCAGGTAGCGTTTCAGCTCGATGGATTATCGTCTGATGTTATTCCGCTTATGTTTCGATTCGTCAATAGTATGCCTTGCTTTTAGTTAACCGCAGACGACATGGAATCCTTGAAGTTGCAATTACCCGACTTGGCTCTCACGATCTCAACACCGGACTTGAGCAACATAACTCAGTTTTTTCTATCGAAGAGCCTTACCGACGCCAGTACGGATGCTGCCACTAGTATTGGTACAGCTGCAGTTGGAACGTCTACGACCACCGCCACGGCAGGAACTGCCAGCACAGCCAACACCGAGCCCGCTGAAATCGGAGAATCAGTCATCCACGAAGAAAGCAGGGTTAAGGTTGAATCGACTGTTCTACGCGTAGACGTGGGTGTAAGCGTGAACATTGCTACCGGTACCTTACCAGTGGACTTACCGAAGAAGGTGGAGGGCTCGGAAATTGGCATTGTACAAATGTTGACCGACAGGTGAGTTGACTGGGTGCGCCCATCTACCTCTTAGCTTAGCTTGCCCTCTAACGAGAAATCTTCTGTTTCAGAACCGACTGCGAATCGGAAACGGACACAGAGGAATTCGAGAAGATCGGCCAGGGTGCAGCGGACTCGAAGCCCAATGCCTTCGACGGGGCCAAACAGAAGCAACGCGAGGAATTGGAGGTTTGTGCCCCGCGAAGCGTGACCCCTGTATCCTCTACCTCGGCTAATGTCTGCCCGCTAAATACGAACGTTACTCAACTCACCACCTGCCATCCACCTTCTTCGGGCGAATCCGATTTCTTCCACTTTCCCATCCTCACCTGCGACGAAGGGATAACACTACTAAACTCGTCCGACGACGTAAACGGCGGCCCGCCTCGTCCTCACCCTCTCAATGCCAGTCCCACCACCATCGGCGACCCACTTCCAAAATACTGCGACGAAGCATCATTCGCAATCCCGACTGCCGGCGCTACTACGATCGCGAATGCCGTTGTCAACATTGGCGCCGCCAAATCCGCAACCGCAACCACAACCATCGCTACCGCCACAGGCACCGCCACCGCCACCACTACCAGTCTCACCGCTATTACTACTACCGGCGCCTCCAGCACCGTCGCTTCTACCATGACCACTACCAGCACTAACATCCTCACCATCACCGCTAGCACAGTCATTCCTGCCAATGCCATCGCCATCGCCGCTACTACGTTACTGGCCGAGGAACCGAATTCCCTAAGCTCGAATCCTCCTTCCTTGACACCATCCGTGACGTGCGACGGCCAGCAACAGCAGCAACAACACCAGCTGACCGGTAGCGGCGCTAGCAGCCCGTCGGTCGGCATAGGTGCTACCGACTTCATTGGCACTGAGTTTTACATGGACGAGTCACTGCCTAGCAGCCTGAGCGAGCATCCCATCGACGGCCAGCACCAGGCTATCGTTTCCCTTCTCCAGGTACTGGACGACTTACAGCTCGCTATATCGATCTCGTAGTCGTAGCCGTAAAACGTTCCACTACCGTTTAACAAATGCCCACGCACGTTACGCATCGTCTCATTCGATACCGCGGCTCCTTCTTATCTTCGCCGTGTGCGCCACGGTGTTCTTTGTTCTCCCCCCCCCCCCCTTCTATTTATCTCAATTATTTCCCCTATCTAAGTCGTCGGAGAGAGCACGTAATAATCATTCAGTGATTTGACACGCGTTGTTGTTTATAATCCAATTTACCGATACGTCTTCTCCCCGTGATTCTATGCTCGGCTTGCTTCCTTCTCCCCTTCCAGGAAAATAATTGAAAGTGTTCCCCCCACCGTGGATTAACGCGGTTTTTAGCACCTTTTACCACCTTTTACCATCTTCTACCACTTTCTGCCACCTTGTCCCACCTTCTATCACTTCTTCCCAGATGCTGTAGTTACGGATTTCAGGATAGCTGCCGTCGCACGTATTTCCCACTCCCTGGTCCGGTCGGTTGTCGTAAATCATAGAGTGCAGTTCGGTTGTCGTCCCTAGTTCTTAACATGCCTAACATCTAATAAAAGTCTCAATTTCTCACACACTAAGCACACACATCTACAAACCTCACTACAGGTGCACGTCTGTATTCGTACATTTGCCAAATTGTATGGGATTTCTACATTCTTTAGAAGTTCCACACTCCTGTTGCGCACTCTCACAACACAAGTCCTACAGATATCAAGCTCGCCCATTAATATATGATATTAACATTGACAGTTAACAAAGTATTCCTCATGTGGCTGCTTTCAGGAGAATCTCTGCATCACGCGAACGGAGGTGGACCGACTCAAGTCTATTTTCAAGGGCATGAAGACCGTGGTGTCGAAGGCCCTGCTCTCAGTTGGCGAGGAAATCGACGCAACACAAGACCGAGTCGATTTGGAAAAGAGCATCGATATCCAACCACAAATGGACCGTGGACTGGGCGAGGTACCCGAACCATCCGAGTGCATACGACGTTTGCGCGAGCAGGTGGCGCAGAAGCAGCAAGAGCAAGAAAAGGAGGAGATCAGAATCGATCACCAACTTGAACTGGAAGAGGTGAAGAAGTTGATGGAGAGTCGAGAAGAGGAGATTTGTGCGATGAAGAAAATAATCACGGAGAAGGATACCGAGCTGGAGGAACACAAGCGTTTGGTGTCTACCATACGACACAAATTGGAGACGGCGGAAGCGGAGACGAGAAGTCTGCACCTGACGCTGAGTCGAAAGCTCGAGGAGAACCTCTTTAGGGCGCGCCTTGAGAAAAGTGCTGCTGTGAAGAAGGCGAACGATGAAAAATACATGGAGATCGCGACCTTGACCAATTCCTTAGCAAGATGTCAAAAGCGTATTGAGGAACTAGAGGAGAATCTGGCTGCTGCTCATACCGAACAGCAGAGGGCGGTAAAGGAAGCCACTGACAAATTGCAAGTGGAACACAAAACCGGCCTGGAGGCTATTCGAGGTCGCTTCAAGTTGATGGCAGCTTCGACCATGATGGAGAGAAGCCCCAGCGACTCCAGCCTGGAAAAGATAGAGGTAGGTAGAATGAGTCTAATGGGGATATATCAATCTTACAAATGCATCTTGTGAATACTCTTTTGTTTCTTCCAATGTAGCGTCCGGAAGTAATCGAACTAGCCAATCACGAGACCATTTTGGCGCAAACCAAAGAAGCCCTGATAATCGAAAAGTCCATTGCGATCCGCAAGGCCGTGGAGGAGGAGAGAGCAGATTGCGTTGCAAAATGGGATGCGGAGTTACGTATGCTGAGGCAGATGATCGAGGAAAAGGACATGGAGCTCGACAGTTATAAAAGACAAAGACAGGACCCTCTTCCGGAAGAATGCTTGCAATACAAATATGCAATGGCAGGACGCTTGACCAGGTTCGAGTCTAATGAACGACCAGCTCGCAGTGATAAGGTAATCGCACGTCCTCTGCATCGTCTACGTCGCGTGAACATCGGTAAAATACAATTCACTCACTTTTCTCTCTCATCCTCTTTCAGTCGGTTGATCATTCGGAAACACGAAAGGATTGGACCGATGGGAAACCAATACTCCTGGAGGGTGAAGTTATGGAGGAAAAAGAGAACATCGTCTTCCTCATTTCAACGATGCAAAAGGATGTGCCCGACTCGGAACGATTGGAGATAAGTCAGAGTGTGTTGGAAGGTACTGCTAAGGGATTAGACGCGGAAGCGGAAGACGTTGACGTCTCGGGATCGAAAAAGGTGCGACTGGAAGCTGATCCAAACAGTCTCACAAGCAGGCTTGAGATCTTGGAAAACGACAATAAGAGATTGTCCAGCGAGCTGCAGTCCATACGGGAGAGTAAGGAGGCTGCAGAGGCAAAAGTGGAGGCATTGGAAGCCGACAAGGTCCGCTTGGAGATCGAACTCGTTAAACAACGCACCAAGAGGGGCTTCACTAACGAACCGTCGTCGTCCTCCTCGTCCTCCTCCGATAGCCGCACCAAAGAAATGAACGCTTCGATTGCCGTAGTTAACGAATCGTCCACTCGAGATACAACAGTTGCTATCACCGAGACGACTCGGCTTTCGACACCTGCCTACTGCTTCCACACGTCAGCGCACATTCGAAGAAAGCTGATGAAGACCGCGTCGAAATTAGTCCTACAGGGAAGGATCACGGTGTCGAGTTGTAAACCCGGGGACTATGTCCTAGTCCTGTGGGACGCGGTACACGGCAACTATGCGTTGTTTCAAGAATCCGCAACGTTGTACTTCATCAATTCAGAATGCGTTTCTGCGCTTGGATTGAACCTCGACGGAACACAGAGGCAAACGATTGCCGAGGTGATTAGTAAAGAGTACTGTCACGCCAAGAGGGTAAGATTTCATAATTTATCCGAGTGAGTGTCCGGTATCCATTATTTATCATCTAAGTACCCATTTCTGTCTCTTTCAGCACGAGAATCGATATCACGTACCCTTGGGCACGAAGTTCTATAGAGTGCACGTTAAACCGATGAGCTTAAACGCCGATGTACCAGCGATGACCAAGAGTCGGCAGCGATAACTTCGCACAGCGGAAGGAGCGTCGCGGTACTTGAATTCTTGTCTAGAATGGGATCTTGCGCGGATCTTCCTTATCGGCCAAGTGTCATCGTTACCTAAGACGCTCGAGTTCCAAACTTACCGGTTTCGCTTTTTACGGAACGTTTCCGTGAATTTAAGATCAAGGCCAAAACCTGCCAGAGCCTTCAAACGCATCCTTGACTTCGACAAGACACTTTGCAGGCTCAACCCTCCATTCTGAGAAACGAAGGAACAAGAAATACAAGGGCAAGTCGAGCACGGCGTTGAAATCGGACGGAAGGATGCGCTGGCGTTTCATTGTGATATAAGTAATTTTTAACGCGCGATAAACATACATATTTACTCAAATGCTGTGGTTAGCTGTGAAGCGCAATGACATTTTTATTCATTGTTTCTACTGCGAGACGAGTGTAGGGGAAGAAATGGAGATGAGTAAAGCGGACTCTTGTGCGTGAAACGAAGCGAGGAAGAGGAGAATTGCGAAGGAAGAGAAGAACAGGGTTCGTAAAAGAGTGGCGCTAACGATGTCGGTTAATGTAACGAGCAAGGCGACGATTACGATGACAATTACGGTGACGGCGGCGACTACAGGGATTGTGTAGGAAGGACAATGACGACAATAACAACGGCGGTAAAATGATGGCGTAGAAATGGCAACAATACGAACGCATGCGATGCGAATTACATTATACGATTATGCTGTAAATGAATATTATCGACCACGGGCAAGGATTAGAATTGTCGAGCTAAGTGCGATCGTCGGTTTAACTAAACAAAAAGAAGAAGAGTCGCATTAGCTGCTGAGGGTCGTGCCATTTCAGTCGCTCGGGAGCCCTGCCTTCGTCGCTCAGCATTCTGTGAAAAAGAAAACCGTAGCTATAAGTTTTACATCATTTCGCTTTGTACCCGCGGTTCATATATTATACGCGCTCTCGCGTTGTACAATATAATTACGTATACGCGAATACACCGCCGTACGATACGTGCAATATTTTCCGTATGAAAATATCATAGGTCCTAAGACGGGAGGTAAGATTTTGTAACGTTAACTGTCCTCGTACAACGTGCTGTGCAATTGTCAAAACATACCTAAACAGTTTAGATTATTATTTATACGATATGATGCAGTACCGATGCGCGAAACGAATCCTACCGTCGCCCCACCACCCCTCACCTTCGTCTCCATCAACGTCTCGACGCAAATTCCTAAGCGTCGCGATGGCAATTGCACGATCGACGAGCGAATTGTAGAAACGAGAGGAGGAAGAATCGCGCGCCTGTAGTTGCACATTAAACGATGATTGTCCTTTTTTTTTCGTTGCGCAGGACAATGATACTTTCGTAACCTTTACATAAATGCGAGCTTACTTTTTACTAAAGATCCCTCTGCGGTGGTTCGATCGAAAATTCGGTGGGGCAAGTGACGGCGAGTGGAAGTAGAGAACGACGAAGAAGTTTTTGTTAGATTAATCGTGCGTCTCGTCGCGACTCGTTACACAGGGATACTGCAATTGTTTTGCGATACTAAGATATCGCGTAGTTTCTTACGATAGCGGAGAAGATAGAACACGATGAATCTTCGCTTTTCGTTAGTCTTTAGTCGATATCACATTTTTCACAACTAACGCGCCAATTAGTTGCTCGAACGTCTCACCTCCTTGCATCGTTAAGCCGTCAGGGAGTAACGTCTCCTCAGGCAGCATATGCCTTCCAAGAGCAATCGTGGAATCGGGAGTATCGGCTGTGGAAAGCTTTTGTACGATCGATGCGAACTTCCTTCGGCGATACGCGACAAATTCAATTTGTTACTCGTTAAAGAAGCGTCGCGACGATTCACGCGATATGCCAGGAGCGGGTTCTTCCTACCTGTTTTAAAAATAGTGAAAATAATTGCGAACTAGAGGACCGACGATGAATCGATCCTAGAATCACCCACCCCAGTAGTTCCACGTTTTCTCTCTCGCTTCGTTAAAAGAAAAATATCTTCGCTCGACAAAGCGTACACACTTCTCGTTTCGCGTTATTGTCGTCCTCGTAAGCGCGGCCACTTGTAAAAAACATTTACGTTGCGCAACTTTTGCGCCCGAGGAAAATAAATAAGAAAGAAGATGGATGTGTGGAAGGAAGAAAAGTGAGAAGGACAGAAGACTGCCATCGGTCCATGGAATTGCCGCTGTCCGAGAAAAGAGAAAGAAGAAAGAAACATCTCAAGTCACGCGTAACACTGATGCACGCGAACTACGGTTCCTACTAGTAAAATTTTTTTATCGCTACGCATCGACCGCTTTAAGCGTGACCTATGCACGACTAACGGTATATTCTAAGAGTTCTTTTCTCACCTTCCGCGCGAGTATCGCGAGGAGGTTTCGTTCGAATAGATGCTTTTGCCTTCGCACACGAATTACACGCGTTCGATACAAAGAGACGAATTTGCGTGAATCCTCGAACGAGTTCTTCGAGCTCTGCAAGCTTCCTCCGGGCCTCACCGTTTTGCACCATTCCCCCGGTCCGTCCTTATCACTTTACGAAATAGTCCGAGTAAACGAAGGGAACGGTAAACTTTACCGATAAAGTGCACGCGTCCTGCACACAATTAATTAATTAATTAATTACAATCGCGCTTCGATGTGTCTTCTAAGCCTACACGCGCGTTTCAACGCAAGCATGTATATACAATACGTAACTTTCCTTTCTAGCCTCCCTTTTCTTACTTCCGAATCGGACTTACGCGAAGCTCGTCCGGACTTTCGCTCGTTCGAGAAATCGGCTCGTCCTTGATCTCCGGCGAGACAACGAGTTCGGTAAGCTCATCGGAATCATACGAGTCCGTTTGCCTATCTACGACAAGCCGGACTGGCCATTCCTAAACACGCGGTACAGATCTCCTTCGTTTCCACGATTCGTCGTTCCGAAAATAGCCGATTTCTCGCCGCTCCCCAATTTTACACACAATTTTATCAAACCCCCACTCGGAAAAATTCGAAGGCGAGGAACGTGACCGGTACTGCCGTATTACGACCACCATGACAACGATGACGACGAGGACGACGATGACGGACGGCGACGAAACTCGGAAAAAGTTGTAAGGCGTGCGTAGTTTGTAATGATATTTGCATAACAATACATACAATTGTGATCGTGAGACTATCTGTTACGAATAAATAAATGACGAATAAACCACGTGATCTTTTTGCAAGTAAGCACTGACTAGTGGATGGATTGCCAAGAAGCGTCATCATACGTACCGTGCACACCTCCTCCTTCCAAGATTATTCATCCCACAGTGATATCCATGGAAGAAATCAGAACTGCCCAAAGAGCGGTGGTCGTTTGTGTTGCAACTAAATTATATTTATTTATTGTACAAGTTCGAGGAATGTGATAGCTAGGGTGGTGAGTCACGGGGTCTAGTGGTGCGGGATGAACGTGTGCGCGGTCTGCGCGCAACCCGTGAGCAAACTGCTCGCGGTCTCCTCGGTGGAGCTGCACAACATGCCAATGAGAGTGTAGTCTACGAAGTCGGGTTCACTGTAATCATTCGCAGACGCGTGACTAGGATCTCCATCGATGCTGGTCTGCGGCAATCTAGTGTCAAGGAGCTCGCAGGTGTAACGACAACGTTCGTCGTTCGCGTAAAAGAAGTGTTCGGGACTCTCGCGACTCCGGTGGGTAGCAGAGTCCATTGGATTGTCCGTACTCGATGGATAGGACCTGACCAAAGCCGACTCAGCCACGCTTGGAATATAATTATTTCGCAGTCTCTCCTCGAGCGATACCTCGCTAGAATCTTGTCGAAGGTTCCGACAAATCGACGGATTCTCAGAATCCGGACGTTCATACCCGACACGATTGTAAACGCCGTTAGGGGTTGCTTCCATTTCATTTTTGGGTCCCTCGTAACCTGTATAACTCGATCTATCGGTTAAGTCGAGCCGAGACTCGCTCTTCGCGTATCGATCGACCTCTCGACTCGCTTCGTTCGGCCTGCGCGAAGGTACCAGGTCCGGAAAGCGTAGCCTGGCATCGTCGGAACGTCCTCGGGTCCAGAAAATCTCCTCCTGACAAATCTTGTCGACGCTTGCGTCGGGCAAACCCTTGCGGTCTTGTCCGTTCTGACAGATTTGACGATGGTAACCCAGACTCGGAATCGTGGACTCTTCTAAGCCACTGTGATTACTCTCCGCACGCGTCTCTTCGTAACCTCGACTCACGATCGGTCTTCGCGCTATGAACCCACCGTAGGATTGTTCCTCTTTAGTCTGGCCAAATGCTGCCTGAACTGCAACACTCTCGTCGGAACAGTCCGCGTGATTTGCTTGGGCCCCACTACACGAGTTCTCGTTCAGAAAGTTGTTCCAGTAGGGTGTCGCTTCCTGGTTCAATATTTTAGATTCGTACTTGATGGTCCCACTTCCGAGATCAAGGAGACTTGGTGGCGAGCGCGCTGGAACGTCCTGACAATTCATTGGAAAGTCCGGCCTCAATGGTTGGTCCAGCTGGAATACGTCTTCAGGTTGGAACAACTCGTTGGAGAAGTTGAAGTCGGAGTAAGCAGTCTCCTGAGGAATCTGATTGGAGGGACAGTAGTCCATGGTGTTCTCCGGGCAGGCCATCGAGTCTTGGAACCAATAGGAACCGTCGGACGAAGGAGTGACTTGTTGCTGCTGATACAGAGTGGTCTGCTGTTGAAGACGATTCTGCGCGTGCCGTTGATCCTGGTGATCGTGCTGATGATGGTGCTGATGGTGCTGATGGTGCGCCTGATGCGAAGGTTGGTGGGACGAGGAAAGAGGCAGTGGTGGAGGCGGTGGAGGCAAAGAAGGTAGAGGAGATGGGGTGGATTGGTAAGGTGACACATTGGGCGCCTGCCATCCGCACATGCACTCAAATGGCGGACAGGAACACGAGTACGCTGAAAAATGAAATAATGGAGTATTCACCGGAGACTGTTTGCGAGCACGGAGAAGTGGGAATAATTTCTCCAAATATACCTGCGTCGGATATCAGTGGAGGTGGCCTAGTCGCTCTTCCATCGGGACGATCGCAGGATGATTCGCAACTTCTACGCTTTGTCGGCCTCAACGTCATTAACTGAAAAATGGCACGAGTCACGATAGCACCTTTTATTTGTCCACTTGAATAATTAGATAGCTTACCTTAGATCCTAGTGCAGCCTCTCTGGCCAAGAGAACTGCCAAACCCCTAACTCTGCGACCAGCACCGACGCTTCTGCGAGCCTCGGAAGTGGATTTCGCTTCTGGTCGCGGATGGTCGTGTTGGCCCTTGGCTTGGAAGAAGATCGCGTGTTCCGTGTGTCGCCAGAAATGCGTCACGGGATAACCGCAGTGTCCTCGACACGAGAGTATCTCGAGTCGGCCGGTGCATCGGCGATTCGGACACGGCTTTCCTTGTTGCTTCTTTCTCGCCTGTGTCGATTGCAATAAGCAAGGGTGACTTAGACGATGAAGATGATGAGAGTAATTAAAGAACACCTGGTCTTGCGCGGAGTAACCTACCTTGTCGCAAATCGCAGGCCGAAGGTGTACCCTGCCGCCGCCGGGCAGAACACACTCCTGAGAACATATCAGAACGCCCAGACAGGACTTCTTCAATATGCTGACGTTATGATTGTTCGTGTTCCTCATAGCCCAACCGGAAGCGTGTCTCCTGGCCTCCTCGCAGTCCGGCCCGTAAACTCTCCTCACGTGTCCATCCGCCCATTCGCACCACGGATCGTACTCCACCACCTGAGGAACAGTCGTTGGTTTTCAGGTGCACGTCTAAGACGTTGGGTTTAATCGTGTCGGCATTTTAGCCCACTTCCTCCCTTCGCTGCTTTTATTAAAACAGTCAAGTTACCCTGGGTACGTTTGAGTCGTTGATGTCCCATTCTTGGTGAGGATGCTGCTGTTGCTGATTGCCGGCAACAGTCGCTGACATCGTCGGCGAGCCCACGCGACTCCTGGAAAAAAATGAGGCTCCACTAACGAACTTGGAAGGACGATTCTAATTCGAGAAAAGCAACTGTATTACGGTTACTAGAATTTTCGTAAGGCTCGGGTGCATTTTTGCCCTTCTCTCTACATTCACTCGAAGAGAATCGTTCGCTCCAGTAAAGCGAAGAAGACCTTGACACCCTGAAATCGGAATCTCGTCGAATCGAATTCCAACTCCAATTTAACATTGCGCAATCAGAGCCGCGTCAGGAACTCCGGCAGCCTCGAGATAAAATCCCGATTTATGGTGCATACCCGGCCGTATCTCGCGCCATACTTATGGGAGCCCATGGGTGGCCCGGCGACGGGCACGCACAGCCTCTTTCCAGAATCCTCGTTCGCGTTTTTGATCTCGCCAGTCGCGCTCGCAGAACTGGCGAAGGGACAGTCGCGAATTTCAATCCCTTCGGATCCCATCGATTGAAATTTCGAAACTGGAAGGATTGTTCGTGCGACCAGCTCCCGTCGATTAGTACCTCCTCGAGCTGACAAAACGCGTTCACCGACGGAAACGTTCTTGCCCATCCACAAATTATCTGAGACTTCTTGGAGAATGACGAGTGACGAAACGATCGAATAGAAGGACCAAGGCACGGCCTTGTCCCCGAAAGTCGACGCGGGGCAGTTGCAGGCGTGCGTTCACACCCGCCAGGATGATCCCGGCGGAGCGCAACGGTTAATCGCGATCGCTTGAAATAAAAGAGAAATATTTCGTAGCGGCCGCGGCAAGAATACTGAGGCGCAGGGGAACGAGTATACGGCACGGTTCGCGGCACGGCCAGGGTGCCGGGATTCCAGGATTACCAGAATGCCAGGACACCGGGGTACTTGGATAGCGGAACGGAGCGTAGGGACGGCTTCGGTGAACGATTGCCCGGATCGGCGATAAAGTCATCGCCTTTAGCACCGCCGTAAGATGATACATCGGTGGACGATGCTACGCCGAGATTGCCCGAGTCGAAGACGCACGCGCACACGCGCGTACAGCGCGCGACGGAACGCGAACGCGGGATGAAGGTAGAGGCGAGTAAAAGAGCGAGCGCGTAAAAGACGCACACGCAGGGTGGAAGAGGGAAGATGCGCGCTTCGTCGTCGCGACCGCATGGGTACCTTCAGATATTAAAGCAGATATCCGCCACCACGGTAACCAGTTAAAATATCACGAGAGCCCCGCGAGAAGGGAAGAGATTTCCTTCCCCTTCGGCGCGGATTTCTCTCCTCCGCCTCGGTGCTCTCCCACTCGCTCCGTTCTCCCTAAGCGCGCGCTCTCGCACCTACACGCTCGCTATCTATCTATCTATCTCTCCCCTCGTCACCTGTACGGTTTACCTGGCCGGCCCTTCGCGTCCGTCTCTATCCGATTTCCTTCCATTCCTCTCCGTGAGCGTGTGGCGAAGGCCGATTCCAAGCGCGTGCACAGGCGCCACGCACTAGCCTCCTTCCTCTCGATTAACTCGTAAGATACTCTTCTTTTTTACCTGCTTTTCCAATGAGTCAATTCTCGCTTCAAAATAGTGATAAAAGTGGATAGTATTTTACATTATGCACGATCAATTACTCAACGCGTTAGGGTGTATAGTAGGGCGAATCTTTTTTTCTGCGAACGAGTTGTGACCCAAGAAAACGAATAGGGTGATCTTTAATCTGGAAGACAACTTTCTTCGACTTGCATCGTTATCGAATCGATAGTTGGAAATTGCTCCAAATGTGTGATATTGAGATTACGACAAGAATGCGATGCTAGGCCGGAATTTATCGTATATTCCTTTGGAAGAAAGAAACTGAACATTGCTCCTAATATTTTAAAATTATTTTTCGGACGATCGAGCACCTCCGTATCAGACGATAAAAGACCGGGGAAAGGGTTAGCACCAATGGAAGCGGAGCACGGCTGCGGTTTAGCCGACGTCGAAGAAAAGCGCATGTCCATGCCGGCGTAAGCGCAATGCGCAACGAGCCTATCGCGACCAATCCGAGTCTTCCGATAACCCCCTCACGCCATTGGAAAATTCGAGGAACGCCCTACGAGCTGTCGGTTAGAAGAGCGCTTCAACGTAAAAATGGCCAGAAACGTAGTATCACATAATACAATAAAACTGAATTTTTATTTACTCCTTCATTCGCCCCACGACATATTCTTCAACCAATCTCTCACGACCCTCTTCAACCGTCCTCGTTGCAAAATCAAAAGAAGCTCGTTCATTCCTTCGAATTTCCTTTTAAGTAAACTTTACTTACAGTACCACCATAGTCCAGGCTTCTTCGGTGATCACGTGACTCGGCACGTTACAGATGAAACAGCAACGTCTTCTTCTTCTCGGCTCTTCGTTACAAGCACTCGCCGTTCGCCAAATTAATTATAATTCGCACCTTTGGTCCCACTCGCGAATCGACTTCCCTCGAGGGTGGATCGACCGCGCGAAAGGGTTTCCGGGACGCGGATGATATCATTGGCCTTAATGCTACTGGATTTCAACAACTCCAGTACGTTGTTACGTTCTCCAGGCTGAAACCGATTTTTAAGAAATCTCTTGCAGAACGACAATGTGGAACGCGCTCGGGGGCTCGATACGTTCAACGTAAAGTCGTGCCATCAACTGATCGCTCGGTGAGTCCCTCCGAAGGGAGCCAGAGGACGATGAACGAGGGAGAGGGGAGGAAAAAGGAAGGGCAGGTCGGAGTTTAAAGGGAGAGAGGGGACTGCAACCGCGGAGAGGGAAGCCTAGGGGGAGAAGGAGATAGAGAGAGGGAGAGACGAGCGTAGCATAGCCAGTACATTCTAACCGGTGAATCGAGAATTCGTCCTAGTTGTCCCGGAGTAAGCCAGGGAACGCCTACGGGAGTGGCCATCGTGGGCCAATCGGTGTATCGTCTACCTCCGGAGGGTGCCCACGGAACGGCGGGTGGCAAGTGGCAACCCCTCGCCGCGACCTGCTGCCGCGAAAGGATCGATCGAACTCAACCGCCGCTAGAACCGGGTCTTTCTCCGGGAGTCCGTCTACCGCTACGTTCGCGGATTCCCAGATTCGTTTTGCGCCTCGCGCTTCTTCTTGGCTGCACCTCTCGTCGTCCTCTTTCTCTTCGACGATGTCGCAGGAACATTTTGCTTTTTTCCTGGACGCAGCAGGACCTGGATGTTCGAAAAAGACGACAATGTAGATCGCGGGGTGGATTCCATCGTTAGTAGGTTGCGCGGTGAGAGATGATTCTCAAATTTCTCCACTCTTTCCTATTTTATTCCGCGAGTTTTAGCATCCTACTCACGCGGTAGCTCCTTCCAGCGATTCTCTTACCTCGGACCTTCTCTACCCACCTCCCACTATCTGCTATCTCTTAACTATTCCGTACTCTTTGCCTCCCTCGCCCCAGATACCCGCATCCGAAACAACGGCCCGTTACACTTCGATCGAGACCTAACCCACCGCGCAAACGTATCCGTCGAGGCGTCCTCGGAAATCGACGAGTTTCCGTCATTACTCTCCTTGTCCTTCTCTTCTTCCTCCTCCTCTCTCTCTCTCTCTCTCTCTCTCTCTCTCTCTCTCTCTCGAGGACGATGGATCCTATCACCGATCGGAAACCTTACGCCCACGATTCTCGCAATCTCGAGTAACCACTCCTCTCGCGCTCATTGTCAGATCCAAGGAGACTGTTGTGCGCGCCCGTGAGAATAAGAACGATCGGGATTGCCTTTCGTTTGGCAAATTAAGGAGGGATGCGAGTACGAGGACGACAAAAGGAGCGAGAACGAGATAGGGTGGCGAGCAGCTCGTGGAATTTTGTACCGGCTGATGTTTCTCTCACCGCCTACCTCTTCCTCGAAACGATTAAACGAGGGATGGAAGCATCGCTGGAGGGAGATACAGTCGAACGCTGTTTAAACATAGAGGGTGTACAATCAGGAGTGTTTGCCATCGTACGAGCGAACGAGCGAACCGACGGACGAATGGAAGGTACAACGAATGACCAAACGTACGAACGAGTTAGTAGACGAGTGCTCGTCCAGCCGGATCAAAGGATAAACGCGGTTGGGTCGGATGGCCTGATAGCGGGCTGATTCGATCGTTAGCCACTGCTATTGTTCCTGAAGCTGGTCTATTGTATGCCCTGGCGCTTGCACATGCAGGCTTACTTGTACGTACACAGGTACCTATACGTCGTGCCTGGGCTACCGCGAGCTTCTGCCTCTGACGTTATCTACCTGTTCATTCTCTCATAAGCTCTCTTGGCCTCCCTGTCTGTCTATTTGTCCGCTTTCTCTCTCTCTCTCTCTCTCTCTCTCTCTCTCTCTCTCTCTCCCTCTCTCTCTCTCGCTCTCTATCTCTCATTCTCTCACTAGTTCGCTTTCTTCTTCTCTCTGTTTCCGTTTCTCTGCCTCGCCCATTCTCCCCATCGTTCGTTTATCTGTCTCGCGTAGAGCCATTCTCACTCTCTCCACCATTTTGTCTCCCATGCTCCTCGGCAATCACCCTTCCTCCTACGATTCCACGTAATAAACCCGTTGACGCAATAAAACGGAGTTCGCGCGTCTCCCGTGCGCGTTCGCGTTCCGCGTCTCGCGAGACAATCATCGCGCAGGTATCGCGAAAGGAATCCTCTTTTTTTTACCAGCCAATTTCCCTATTCCCTGCGTCCATTGTTCGGCTTCGTTGTCCCCAGTGAACCCTGCGAGCTTCTCTCTTCACGGTCCGCGCCACCCACACCTTCTGTGTACAATTTGTTTTTTTTTTCTCTCTCTCATCCGAGAGCAAACGCACCCTCGTCGAACAAAACGGAGAAGGAAACGCGAAGAGTTATCGGTACATCTGCCGCACATTAACACACAATGCTCATCTAGTGAGTCGAATGCGCTTCGCGTACAAGGCATTTGATTATTCCGTCACCTGTCATCCGCCACGTGCGGAAAAGTTCTCGTCCTTCCTCCGATAGCGTCGACCTAATGCCGAGTGTGAAACGAGTTTGTGAGTAAGCTCGTCCTTCGTCGGGTCTATACCTACTTACGTATTACAAACTCGTCTCAGCTTTTTCCTTTTTTCTCTGGTTTACCTTCCGCGAGATCCACGCCGGTCTTTCCGAATTTCTAATTTTTTTTCATTTCGATCGTACTTTCAGATGGTAGAAATTGGATCCTTCGAGCAGAGAACGCATCTTCCATATACCATTTATATATCGAGTTCGTACGAAGCTCGTCCCATCCCTCGCGACCGTCTAAAATTTCCTGACGACTTTCGAGATCCGAAGCGGTTCACGTGCGTATCCTTCGTAACAGCACGCAACCCCAAATCTCGTTGTCCGCCAATTGAGTCTCATTTAACCATGGGGTAGCCGCCAAATTGATTTAAATTGATGGAGCGAGCCGTCGTCCCCCGACTGTATCCTGGTCGTGTCCCCCGCTGTCGCGACGTTATAGAGGTAAAAAATAAAGTGAGAGAAAAAGAAAAAGAGAGAAAGGAGAGAGAGAGAGAGAGAAGAATGTGAACTCCTTATCTGTCCGGCGGATCTTTCATACGGGAACATTTATACTCTCTTTACCTGAGCCTCCTCTCCTCGCGACGCTTACGACTATTACAAATGAAGTATTAGAGAAGAATTTCGTCGTTCCCAAAAATCGTGTCGAGACACCCGTATCCTCCGTGTCGACCGCAATGAAACCCCGACGTTTTCAATGCCTTACACGCGCACCTACGTGGAACCAATATCGTTCACTTCGGTCCTTCCATCCCTTCTCGCTCGTTCGTTCGTTCCCTCGAGTCTTCTTCGTCGCGTATACCAAACGAATTCAATTGCGCCGAAATTGGACGGCACCGACAAAATGTCCGCCCGCTCGCAGGACTCCACGCACCGAAGATCTTCTGCGCCCTGGCCAGCAGCGTCGCGTGTCGTGCATAAATTAAAGGCGAACCCTTCGAGCTTCCGTACCGCCGCGGACTGCCCGCTGTGACAATCCTCCGCGTGAAAAGTCGGGCACGCGCGAGCGATATAAATTTGAGAATTTTTAAAAACTGCAAAATGCGCGATAGGCTGCTCATCGCACGTACGAGGACTCGGAGGATCGTTAGGATCGCAGGACTCTCTCAGGACTCTCGGAGAAGGAACAACGGGGACGAACGGCCTCTCACTCGCGAACTCGCACGAATCCTTGTAACACGATGCGCGTTCGGTGTCACGAGGATTATCAACAAATGTGTTCAAACGTATAGGGTGTCGGGATGCGGCAAAGGGTACCATCCCTTACCGGTCTCAACCCCCTATGTCAATAATCGAGCCTGTAATCCTTTCGGTAGGAGCGAAGTGCACTTACCACCCGTTGAAAATCGATTCCACGATGACTCTTGCTCCCGCGTAGGACCTTAATCGATTAACTAATTATTAGAACACGATCGTGGGCGTTTCAGCTGCGCGCGTTGAAACAGTGGCGAGGGTGTTTGCTTACCTTAGCTGGTAGCGCGAAACGGGTCTCTCATTTTACTTCCGAATCGACAATAGCTCGTAACGATCGTCCTCGTGATGGATCGCAAAGGCTGGCGGACAAGAGGACCCACGGACAAACAGGCACGCGTCCGCTTCCTTTCCACAAAAGGCGAGAGGAAGTGTTTCGAGATGGGGCGTGTGCCGTGTCCTAGGAACGTGGATACAAGAGTTCGCTGCCGAATCCGTGGCTCTGGAAAGCAACCTATGCACGCGCGGGGTCCTCTGCTTCTCGTTGGAGAATGCGGAAGGTAATCCATCGTAAACTCAAAGGATGTAAAGGGATCCTATTCAATGTGGAAAAACAGCACTCGACCGCATCGCGGATCTCGAGTGTTTACCGTGCCACGAGTTTGTACATAGTTCGAATCCCATTGGTCCTTTAAATGTTCCTTGCCCGACGCGTGCGTTCCATCCAACTTTGCCCTCACCCTTTCGTGTTTTTTGGCTCCTTAATAGACTTATCGGCGATGGCCTATGCGCTCTAAACGTTTCAGAGCAAACGAATGACGGGTCCTGCGAAGGAAAAAGGGGATGCAGCCATTGTTACCGCTGGAGAATCTCGATATCGGATTTCAATCTGTTCTCGAGGGGCATGCTCCCTATGTAGGATGCGAGGGACGTGCGAGATGTCCTAATAACTCGGTAACAACGTCATTCCGCAAGTAGACCAGATTGTCGTGTCATCTCGTCATTGCATTGGAGAACGAAATGCCGTTTCGATAAAAGCAACATCTTCCGGTACCAGCTCCAAGAGACTCTAGGATTGAATCCACTCGTGCGTAGCTTCACCGAATCCGTCAAGTAGGTCGAAATATCGCGGGAGTGAAAAGTTCGCGATGACTAAACTATTCGACGTAGAAATCGAAGAGATTCTACCGTATGTCCATGAATTAAAAGGAGGATAAAGGGAACCCGTCGAACGGCAATCATCCCCCATTATGTAACGGTACCCCTCTCTGTGGCGCTCACTCGAGGATCCTATGACTCGTGTGAACTTCACGAAAGAGCCAGGAGAATGCTCGTGCGAGCCTCCGATCGTCGGAAACGTTGGCTCGCGCGCTCGTCGGAAGGACGAAGGATAGACGAAGCGATCTCTCGCTCGGTGCCTTTGTAGATACGTCAAATCGCCCACATCGGACATTCACGATCGCTGGGATTGACGCGAGATCGTGCCAATCCCATCGTAGAATCGAGCGCGAGCAGCTGGAGACAGGAAACCACGCCATTCCCATGTACTCGATTATTTTCAGTACTCTGTCGATAAAGACTGTTTTCTCGTTAAGGAGGGCGCGAGCAGGGACCTGGTGATATTTCCATGCACTCGATTATTTTCAGGATTCTCTAGATAAAGACAACAAACTGTTTTCTCGTTAATCCTCGAAGTGCTGGACAAGGACAGACTTGCACAAAATGTCAAAAACGATATATCCCTGCGTATGCGATTGCACTTTACTATTCTATTATTCTTACTTCCCTTTTACAATTTTTTTTCTCGAACATTACTAACTTACATCAAGTCGACTCGGTATTCCTCGCTCGGGTAGAGCTGCTTCTATCGACACGAAAAGAGTTAAGAAGAACGCTCAAGGACCTGACATTAATTCCACGTACTCGATTATTTTCAAGATTCACTCGGTAAAGACCGCAAAACTGTCTCTCGTTAAACAAGAACGAGCAAGGACCTGACTAATCGACCATTAAAGTCCAGAGTCCGAAATGAAGATCCTGCCTCCCTCGAAGAACTATCGAAACGTATCGAGGAGGCAGGCACCCCAAGCCGGGCAAAACGATCGCGTAAAATCGTCGAACCCGCGTGGACTCCTTATCGCGGTATCGTCGTTTAACGACTTCGCGGTGCGTGACGCGACGTGGAGGGACCACCTGGTGTTGCCGACCACGTGTCGAAACTGGTGGACACGTGGTGGTCACGTGTGTACGTCGTAGCGCGCATTCCCTCGAAATGCGCCACCGACGTTTCCTTCCCTCGTGAGCGTCGCGCGTACATCACCGACGCTTTTAACCATTCACCCTCCACTCTCCCGTAAGTTGTTTCGAAAAAGGCGATGCGAGTGAACCGCGTCCGGTATCCTCCGGTTCCTAACCGTAGCACCAAAGTTCACCCAGGTAAAGCGAACTAAATTTGGCGAACGGAATAAGCCTATCGTCTTGCTCGAGCACTCGAGCCTTCCGCTTCTACGTGGCCACGAAGCATGCGCATTATTACGTACGAATTCATCCTGGAGCGTCCAAACAGAGCAATATTTTTCCCATGGATGTGCATAAGCGGTGACGATTCGTACGAGTCGATCAAGGGGCTACTTCAGCGACGGCGGCATGGGGGCACGGACGTCGGGTGGGCCATCGTGGTACATACCCCATGCTGAGCCTGGCAATACGGTACTGGCTCAAGAGCTGCCCCATAAACATCCCGTGTTCGCGTTACTCCGGCCTCGAGTGTGCTCGTGCCTCGCGTGAATAAGATTCTCGAGTGTCCCGCGAATCGAATAGTTACTATTTTAACGGACCGCGCGCCGTTCGTCGTATATATACCGAGCGATTTGCCCCGCGAGCCCACCGGGGTCCCTTGCTACGAGAAACGAAAGATCGATCGATAATAATGAGAACGTCGGTCGCCTCTTTTCACGCGCCGATGACTCGCGGCCTCCTCGATTATTCTTCCAAATAACCACCGTCGCGTGATCCTGAGTCTCCTACCGCGGCTTATTTCCTTTCGTTTCTTCGGAACTTGGACCGCTCTAATCGTGAGTAAACGCGCTGCTCGCGATAGCGAATCGGCGATCGGTGAAACGGGAAGCGTGTAGGCAGAGCGGGCCACGATGCGGTACAAATGAACGGAATTAAGGGGCTTTTAGAGGCGTAGAGAGAAAACGCACGCGATGTACATCGGGGGTAGATAATTCCCGAGAGATTCGGAAGGGCAATGACGGGTGGCAGGGGCCAAGCTCCACACAGTCGAGAGAAACCGTAGGAGGGTGCCTTTTGATTGGTGTGGGAAGATTCACCGCCGGTTAAGCCTGCCATTGACTGTTCTCGCCGGCGAATTCCTCGACGCAACACCGCCGACGGACCCCACGAGTACCCGGGGGTGGTGAACGAGGCGGTTAAAAATGCACGCGTTCATTCCCAAAGAATTTGCAATTTCTCTCTCTCTCTCTCTCTCTTTCTCTCTCTCTCTCGCTTCTCTCTCTCGACACCGATGGCGCGTACTCGACGTTTACCTGGAATATCGTTCCGCACGAGTGACGAGGCGTAGAGTTTTGGAATTCAGATGACCATATGTCGGCGAATCTACCCCCCGTGATGCGACCAGGAATCGCCATACTCCCTATAAAGTATTTATTCACCCCCGCCGGTGTTAATTTGCTTAACTGCCGTGACGAGACGTCATTTCGTTCCACCAGCAGCGGGCACGGAGCTTCTTCTTCGCCGTGCGCACCGCGCGTGCCTCTTTCACCACTCACACGAACCGCACGAATACAAGGTCCGAATACACCGCGGCCGCTTCCTGCCAATTTTCAAAAGGGCTCGTAGAATACCGCGAGCCCCTCCCCGCGATCCTCTCGTTCCTCTCTCAATCCCTTCCTCCTCCCTCTCTTCTCGATCTTGTTCCGTTTGTTCGTCGCGTACAATGTCGGCGGGCGCTGGATAGGCTGCGCTTTTGTCTTACATCCTTTCTAAAGATGTTGTCTCGAGTGTCGAAAGAGCACCCTCCAATACGTTCAAGACTGTAACGTTCATTGCCACTCAACCACCACAACGATTCTACGTGCCACTCATTAAACTTTCTTACGCACGATACTTTTGAAACGAATCGAGGACCAGGCTCGGGTAACTTGGTTTCGCGAAGAAGCGTATATCCGTGTGACTAATGCGCCGATCTAATCTGGTAGAGACGATAGCTTTAATAATTTCGCGGAAAGAGCGCGTTGTTAAGGGGTGATTCATAGGTTAATAGAAGCAGAGGACTCCCTTTACTCACCCTCGTTTTCCACCGCAGTTAAAAACAAAAATAGATAAGTCATGTAACGCTCGTTGAAGAGTCCGTGCAGGACCTTAATCGATTCTTCTGCCTATGAAAATTCTCGATTCACCGGATCCCTTTCGACGGTACGGTCTGTCGGTGGGCGATCGGTCACGCTTCCCTCATCGCCTACAGGCCCATTAAAACACCTAAACTAAACGCGTAAGCGCGGCCAGGCACTCCGTCGAAATCATCTCGATCGTGCCTCCTTCGATAGCAATTTTGGCGATGCGCACGTTCCGTTATCGCCGCGATTTTACATCGCCCTTCGTGGGGGTGGTAGCTCCCCGAATGAATCAATGGAAAGACGATCTGCGGTGTGCGACGTAAAAAGAGCAGCTCCTTCTTCGGGCTGTTTGCTCCCTCTCCTCCATTCCACCTCCTTTTCCGCCTCGCTGAAGCGAGCCTTTGTACGAAGACAAGTCTGTCGCGATGCTGGCCGCGCGCCTCCAAGGGGTTTAGAGTTACCCTCGCCGTGTGTGGCGCCTCAGGTGTCTTCGATCCCTTTCATAGGCAAATACCCGATTCACGTATCGTCCTCCTTCCCTCCTCCGCTTTAGGCGTGCCACGCCTCGCCCCCGTAAACGCTGCGTTCGGATAGTCCCCGGTGCAGACTGCCTACTTAACCCGATAGCCACGCTCCGCAAGGGGCAGTCCTTGAGAAACGAGTTATTACGGTGCGGATTCCTTCAAGATGATCTCGTGCCACCGCATCGTGTACTCTTCAATTCCGACATCGAATGTCCTCTGGTTCGATGCGTCGTGCACGGAACGATTATTCACGTGGCACACTCCAGTAATTAGAAAATAAATAGCATGACGGAGAACGGACGGCTGCGCACGAGCCAGACATTTTTCGCGGCAGGTGAGCCCCACCAAGCGAAATAGATAATGCCTGAAACAAATACGCCACGGTTATAACATACGGGCTGATTATCTGTCGCGGGCTTTCCATATTGACTTTTACAACTTGCTTTTCCTTTTCCGCCGACGCGATGAAGAGCTCATCAGGTGGAATCGAGAGACGGTGACAATTGCTTTGCGCTCCATTCGCTTCTTCCTTCTAACTTCTTTAGATACCTTCGTCGAACGATTCAAACTCGACAAAAATCTGTCGCTCGTACCGTCATCTCTTCTCGAAACTCCTTTAATTCCTCGAATTTCAAGAAAATTCTGAGAATATTCAACAATCTTGTCCAATTCCTCCACTGCTACGTTAAAAGGGAAAATAAGAGAGGTTTCGTGTCGTCTTGTACACATTTATTTCATTTTTCTTACTCTATTTACCAGCGTTCTATTGGTTTCTCCTACTTCTCCACCCACCTCTTACTCCTGCCTCGGGTGCCTCGACCTGTGGTCTGGGGGGTAGCGGTTGTGGTTGCGGTGATGGCGGTGGTGGCGGCGCGATGGTTGTGGGGATGGTGACGGTAGCGGTAGCGGCGAACACCGTAGATAACGGCAGTGACATCGTCGGGCAGGTGGTAACCTCGGTGCGATAGCTCGCTCGCGGCGTCTGTTCCTGACGGTCGTGGCGACCAATCGGTACGCTCCTCGTGCCGCGCGAGACGTCCCTTGGCGCGCGCACGCGCGTATATTTGTATGCGACTACGCTTCGACGGTGCGCGCGCGCGCGCTTCAGACGGCTGGCAGGGCTTGTGTATTTGAAACACGTCGGTAAGTGTGCCGATATGCGGGCACCTCCTCATTACGGGCACGAGCCAAAGTATATGCGCTCGCGACGTAACGCCCTTACTCACGGAGAAGCTCCGCTTTTAACCGTAGTAGGTGGGAGTGAGCTCTTTCCCCAGTTCTCGTATGCACGGGACTAGTAAGCATTTCCAAACTCAGAATTCAATTTCGGATCTGGTTGATTAGCAATGCCTTTTGCCATTCGTCGTCTCGATGATATTCATTCGCGACAGTCGAGTTTCAATTGAGATCAATGGATTTGTAACACGGACGACGGTGGTTTTCTGTGTTTAATTAAGACCGATGGAAGTTCGCTCGATTCCTCTCGAGTCGAAGGGTTCGATAGGTGGCTCTCACTTTTGCGTGGCCCACCCCAGGAGCGCTGCTGCGGTCACCAGGATCGCAAGAGTATCTGATCGGTTGAAGCTGTGGGGGGTGAACACCGGCTTCTGTCTTCGGCGAGCTCGAGTGGCAACCCCTTAGAAAATAAATAATTCGTAATCGGGTTGTCTCATCTGCGCTGTCTAGGTAACGATCTTCGAGCGTGTTCTCAACATCTGCTCCTGCGCGAAGCGAGGAAAAAAAAGTCGCACGCGGATATCGAGAGGTTACGAAAGACTTACTTGAGTGTACCGTTTGACGATGTCGATCGGTCGTGATCTCGTTATTGGATCGACCGTTTTGTACTTACGACCGCGAGAGAATTTCACGCCAGTCAAGAAGGACCTCCACGAAAGGCGAATGAAGTTGTTCTCCGTTTCTCCTTCGCCTTCCTTTCTTCCGTTTCTCCTCTGTCGCTCTTTCCTTCGCTCCAGCCAACCACCCGCCCTCTCGTTCTCTTCCATGAAAGGCACGGTGGGAGAGAATGCGAGGTAGGCGAAAAACTCCGAAGCGTATCGGGTCCACGTGTGGATCCCACGAATACGTCCGTAGGATCCTATGTGTTAAGATTGTAATAAATCAACCGTTCGAGGTAGATCCTCTCGAAGGGGAGGAGGCCACGGTGCGCGCGCGAAGGTAGAAGCGAGAAGGGCCAGAACCTGCGAGCAGATCTTAGATGTTGAAGGGAGATGGAGAAAGGGGCACGGTTCGTTGTGACGTTCCAGCGATAATTTGTCCGCCCATCCAAACACTTCTGCAGCGTTTAGAGACACACAAAGATCTTTCCGCTCGGTGTGACGTTTTGTCCTCCGGTGAAATAAATTTACTGCCTCTCCTTCGTGCGGTAGCAGGTTCTCTTCGCGGATAATAACGTTGCATCTGCCTCCTAATGCATTTACTTCCTCGCGATCCTCTCGTCCATCGACGAGGCTTGTGGCTTTTCTCTTCTCTCTCTCTCTCTCTCTCTCTCTCTCTCTCTCTCTCTCTCTCTCTCTCTCTCTCTTTATCCCTCTCTGTTGCTCTGTCACTCGCTTTCTCTCTACGCACTCGTTCATAGGTGCACCAGCACAGGTGCGCGCTCGTCGATCAGGTTTATATTCGCGTGAACTCAGCGCCACCGAGGACACAGAGTATCGCGATAAATAAATATACCACGAAGTAGAAGTTAGTTTGGAGAAAGAAGGCGCGATCCTGATGACGTCACATTTTGCATCCTTTCCGGTGCGATGAAATAATCTCGTGGTGAATTATTCGGTCTATCTTTGGTAAAAGATCAACGACGATAAGGACGTCGATTAAGCGTGCGAAACCAAGCGATGACAAAAATCTCATCTGAGCGCGGCTAAAAATTCAAGCATATGCGCCGTTGGCTAATGTGGACACTAACTTATTTCGCAAGGGTTTCGCATCGCAATTACCATCGAACGCCAGGTGAATCCTGGCATTCTAGAAAAAATCTTAGCATATGCGTGCGTGGACGTGCTCGCGCGCATGCTGCACTACCGCGCGTGCTCGTACCAGCCTAGAAAAATGTCGCAGCTGCAAAGTGAGCTCCGGACAAGCGCAGAGGAAGGAGGTGAAAGAGAAAAAAGGGAAAAGAATGTGTGCCTATACGCGTGCGAGGATGTGCGGTTTGGACTCAACCGTCGAGAACTTCGCTACGCGGCACGCGCCACAAATAACACCGGAGTCTTTTAACACCGAAACTACCGAAGATCTTTTCCCTGTGGAAATTCGTCTTGCTGAACGATCATTTGACCGGTTTTGGTAGCTTCACCGTTAAAGTTTTCCAATATCGTCAACTATTGTCTTTCGCGATGTTTCCACCTAGACATTCTAATTTACCGAGTACCACGGATACGAAACTTTAGCAGAGGGACACTTTTGGACAAATGGAATCTTTGTCGTTGCTCCGCCAATGATTCTCGAGATATTCGTGGAAGGAACGGAGTACGCCTTGATAATGTCACCCACGATCCCCCATCCCCATACACACTTCACGACAGATAAATGTGGGATCGGCAGAGCGAAGGAGCCGGTAGGGCCCGTTGATGGAATTTCATGATGGATCGCTAATATGGGACCTGCCACGTACGTAGACCCAGGATCGTGTGCATCAACCGGGTACGTATTCGTTCTTACGATTCTTAAGAACGTAGCGACACTTCGAAAGGAACGTCTTTCTTCTCCTCTATCGTTTTTTTTTCTTCCCTCTCCCGACCCTCGGATTCCCAGGCGATTACATCTGTACTCGAAGAGCTTTGGGTTCGATGCCATGGATCGGGAGTCGCCCATTGTAGCAGGGCCACCCTATATCGAGAAGTCCCTTTTCTCCCACTCCGCTCGAGCTAACACACGCGAGTGTGCCGTTTTATTCCGTGAGAAGTCAATGGGACCTCCCTGTATAGGAACGGAGTCAAGGAAGGTGCGACTTTCCGAATGAAGATCTCAAAGCTCTCGTGGGGTCCGACAGGAGAGAAGACGAAGGAGTCAGGTAGCTCTCTTAACCGGTAGTTGCTTGACGATCGATGTATCTCCAAACCTGTTACAAAACGTTTTATTTACGCGGTTTTCGAGGGCCTCCACCTTTCACCTTTGGTCCTTCACCCTGGAGCCCATAACTTCTCCAGACCGCGTCACTTCCTCTCGTTCACCCTAGCCAGTCCTGACCACAACCCATCTCGCTCTCCTTACATCGCAAACTTCGCACTTTTAACCGCACGATAAAGCACCTGCGCTTCTACCTGCGATTCTCGTTTAAACGGCAACCTGCGAGAGGTGAGTAAGAAGAGCGCGTAGATTATTATCGGTTCGTCGAACCTCTTATCGAGAGTAATCGTGAAAGTCTCAAAGACGCGTGTTAAATCAGCCGGACAATTAGACGACGCGGAGGTATAAAAAAACAAATGTGCCGGGGACAGTGACGGATAAAGCTCCACACTTAACGAAGGATGCACCGTGCGCTCACTCGCACGAAGATCGTCTCTCGAGATACCGGACGACCTTCGATCGATAGTTTGTCGACCGGTCCTCGCGAGCCAACCGATCATTATTATCCTCGACGATCCACAAAATTATTGTAAATTGCTCTTTCCTCGAGATCCTCGGCTTCCGCTCGTGGCTCCACGGCACTCGAGCGTCTGCTGCACCGTGGGCGAGAAAAATGATTTCTTAATGGTCTGCAACGATCGTTTGATTTCAATTCGACTTCAGTGACTTGCCAAGAATCACGACGATGACATCGTACTCCTGACACATTCGATTGGCGCCACGCTCGCAATTTCTGCTCTCGAAAAGGGGTGCCTGCAAATTCTACGTGGGCGTGCTCCGCTAAAAGGATATTCATTTGACGAGGAAGGGTTGCCCAGGGTGTTTTTAACACCGGTGGGTACGCCTCGACGATAGAATCGACAGATCCCATTGTAAACGAAACCCTAATGCCCTTACGTGGACCGTGGCTGTGATGTCATACGCGGCGCTATTCGAGCGTAGGGTCCGAGCACAATGCGCGCGCCTTGCATCGATATTCATGGGGATTCTGCTTCCTTTCCCATCGCATCTAATCCACGGTCCTTAACCACAGTCCTTAACCACAGTCGTTCGTTCTGCGCCCTCTTGCGCACCACCACCGACTCGCATTCAAAAGGGCCTGAGCTCGCAAGCTCGTCGCGCCGATCCCTTCACGTCCAGGTGATACCGCAGATATTCCTGCTAGCACCCACCCGTTCACTCCTCGTTCTCTTCTAAACGTTCACGCCTATTGGTCCCTCGATTGTTAACTCCGTCCGTCCGCATATTGCGAACACGGCGAATTCTTAATTCTTGTATTTCTCGCGAGCTCTCGTTTATTGGCGCGGTTAAGGAACGAAACGTCTGGAACAACGCAGCAGAGAGCGTGAAAGATTAGCGACCATTTCGAAGCAGTGTCCGCTTATCGGTGAGCGTTGAATGCGTCTTATCGAGAGAGCCCGAGTGATCCCTGGGATGGGGCCAATGGCTTTTCATCCCTCACCGTTAATCCCCTCTTAAGTCTCGATAAAGACCGCCCTTAAAGATCTCGGATTCGAGTCCTTCGTGCTGGAGCTCCCACTGGAGGATACACGTCGTCTCGCGTTATTCCGCACTTTTGTTTATTTTCGGAATCGAACGTTTCGTGGATACAGCGTTGCTCTTGTTTTTTAATGCTTTACTTGTGCATTTCTGCAGTATTTTAGATTTCTAAAATCAAATTGCTCGTCCAGCCGAGATTCATCGACATTGTATGATATACTACTGTGGATAAGAAGGGTGATTAAGGCACGTGCGTTAGATGTGATGGGGAAGGAAGCAGAATCCCCATGAATGTCCGTGCAAGAATAGAATTCTAGAATAGACGCTGTCTCGCGTTCTGTTTATTTTCGGAATTGCACATTTCCTGGACATACTCTTTCGTTCACTTTTGAACGTTTTAATTTGTGCTTTTCTACCGCATTTTAGATTTCTACGATGGAATCACTCGTGCAGCCAAGATTCCGCAACAGGACGAGGTTCGATGTGCGAGGAAGGGGGTAAAGGACGAGGACGCATCTGTTCGGATCGCGTGGCGGAAAAATTCGCGGAAAATGTGCATCAGCTCGCAGCTGCAAGCGGTCGCTCGAACGTTCTATCCTTGCAAAGGCATTGAACAGTAGTACTCGTTTGCGGATTTGTTACGTCGATCGGTCAACATTCGTCCATTTACCTGGTAGGTTCTGTAACGAAAAACAATTTAATTAGTAGAAATGAACGTCAAATGACCACCATTTCGCACGTGGGTAGAGCTCAATTAACACCGAAGATGAGGACAAGAAAGAATACTGTTAACCCGCGAAGAGGACGTTTCACGTCGAAGAAAGGAGTATGCATAACAGGTTATACGTTTTGCATTTAATTGGCTCTGGAAGCTGCGTTGATTCGAACCAGTTCGTCTGGTATAACTGACCTACACTTGCGAGGATAGGCCGCGGCCTTCGTCTCGTCCGATGCCTCTGGCTCACTAAATTCGATCGTACAATCGGCCAATCCAACCCCACGATTTATCTTCGAATTTGTAATGCACGTCCTTACATTCACGCTACTTGCCTATTCTACGGGTGAACGTTTCCCAAGCTGTTTCTTCGTGAAGTGCCTTTGGCATGGACCCTCGTGGCACCGCGTGTGCGAATACGTCGGTCATTGAAGTAACGTTTCAGTCGTCGAAGAAAAGCACGATGCTCTTTCGAGTACTCTCCACGTGAGTGGTGCCCTTGAGCGTTTTGTCCTGGGTATCGATCGTCGACGCGCTTCGTAAGAATTAGGAAAGCGTAATGGAGGCTTTAGCAGAGCCCAATTAATCGGCTAAACACGCGTCGGGCGAAGACTCGAACGAAGACAAATTATTATTCGTGAACAATGTTCCATCAATTTTGTGAATTTTTCTTCTTCTCGATCATTCGACCAAGGGCGATTCGAGATACGAACCCTCGTATGACCATTGTCAGCGTGGCGTGTAGTATTTTTTTCTCTCCTTTCCGCTCGTGCATCGGTTAAATCTCGCGTTATAGAATTTCCACAGTTGCGCCTCCCGCTGTTCGCACAAATTCGATCTTATCGTTCAAAGTTGCTCGCGGAATGCGAGACCTGGAACGTACCAGCGACGACTGAGTTAGGCCACGACTTTTATACAGCTTTTTCATTCCCGATCTTGCCTTGTCCTGTTCCGTCTCCTTTTTGCTTTCTCCCTTCGCTGGAAGAATGAAGAACGGCGAGGCTTGAAAACGATTTTCTCGTTCGAGCGCACAACAAATGTCACCATTCAGACGGATTACCGCTTCTTGCCGCAGAATCGAATTACTAAGTTCCCCGATTACGTTACTATTTGGGTGTATAGTACACGAGAGCGAATGAGTTTGTGCGCTGGAGTGTGGCTTTTTTTCTACAAAACTTTGCTTTTGTTGGTTTACTTCGTTAACCGATACTTCGTCGAAGATGACGCTTGTAATCGATTATTCTCCGAATTATGAAAAAATAAATGAATAGAATGGTTTTCTTTTACATCCTAGTAACGCTACTATGAGATTATAATATCTATAAAGAATAGAATTACTTCTTTCTAGGCGGTATTTTTACTCGCAGGTTACGTACAATTTTTTGCAATCCATTTTAAATCTTTAAAAAACGCGTACTGTCCTTTATTAGTGATAATGTGTTTTTTTTTATATGAAACGATGCACACACTGTACATCTAACGTTTGTTCGAATATTATTATTTATCTACGCGCGGGGGCCAGACTTTTCAATGTGCATGGTGCCATCTGCATGCTTTTAACAAACTAGTCGTAAGTATTACCGACCTACATTGGATACCAAGTAGTTTATCGAAATTCCGTGGAGCGTCGCTATTCTCTGCCATTTCGAGTCTTCTGCAATTGTATACTTACACTCCTTACACTTGAATTTCATTCGAGAGCAGAGAGTCTCTGAGAGTTAAATAATCCAGATATTTTCCAACGCCTGTAATGACAACTAGAGATCATTTATCCGACAAGTGTGGATATGCAAAGAAAAACGAAATTCAAATGAACGATTCAACACAGGGCAGTCCATATTGCAGGTAGTATAAAAAATGATCTTCTTATTTTGCATTTAATTATGCAGCCCTGAGCTGTCGATTAGTAATTTACAGCTGTGCGCATATCGCTGCGACGACAAACACGATTGACATGTGCGCAATTATGAATATTTGCCAATGTTCTTCTGATAGGAAAAAAACAACGGAGCGTATCGAAAGCGTAGCTCTTACCGTAATTAAATGGATATGCTTAACAGAGTGTCAGGGTTATATTTCTAACTCGCATTCGATTGACGAAGATGAGGAAGCATCTGGTACCATCGCAGAAACTTTGAGATACCTCGATGGCAGTTCTCAACGGAACGAGAAGAATATATTCTCTGGTCTCGGATATCGTATAAGTAAACTTGCTCTGTCGGTCACCGTATTGGCAAGTGCACATCGTGCGTCGATCACGAGCACTATTATGACAAGACGAGCCTTGTATTATGATTTAAAAAATAATTTGACTGGCAGTCTAGCGCCCAATCAAGGATACATAGACCGATCGGTTAGACGCACTACCAAACTTCTAGATTGTTCGGCCTGGGAACTCGGTGAGCCGTTTTTATCTAAGGATACTCTTTGAATGTTGCAATTTAATGAAACTTCATTTAACATGCTGCGTACACAGGCCTCGTTGCTTCCTCCAAGGGTATGGCTTTCGGCGACTTAACTGTATTCTTTTCCAACGACGAGTCTTTGGATTTTAACGTGCCAGCAGGCGCACTGATTTCTCCGGCCGTCGCAACTGTAGTTTCCGCTCGCTCCGAAGTGAATTTCGTACTAGTGGTCGAAAAGGAAGCGATCTTCCGAAAACTGTTGGAGGAGAGGTGCGCCCAATCGCTGAACTGTCTCATAGTAACAGGAAAGGGTTATCCTGATATAGCAACGAGGACTTTGGTAAAATTGCTCGAGATAATGCTCAAGCTTCCGATTTATGTTCTTACCGATGCCGATCCCTACGGTATGGAGATCGCTTGCGTTTACAGGTCAGTCTCTTTGGTGTCCACGATCAGAATTGGCCGGTTATTCTAATCCTGTCTCTTGCAGATTTGGATCGAGCGACGTGTCGCGAGAAAACGATGCTCTGATTTGTGAGAGTGTACGTTGGCTGGGTATTCACCCGTCCGAATTGGCCGCCCTCGGAATTAAGACGAATCAACTCACGCAAAGGGATCTGTCGAGATTAAATTCCCTTAGCTCGCGGGCGTACATGAACGACGCGCTTCTACGGCAGACGAGCATAATGCGTCATAAAGGAAAAGTGGAAATTGAGACGATATCTTCAATTTCGCCGAATTTTCTTACCGCAACCTACTTGCCCTGTAAAATAAAATCTCGGAATTACATCTGATCGTCGAGGATTTTCCGTCTCCACTTATTATGAAAATATGTATATAGAAAAGTAATTACTGCTCTTCAATATGTATTCCACCGGTGTTTCTTCTTCATCTTGAAATAGCCAGCAACAGCACGGTACTAAGAGAAGAGGAGTTCACGTAATTTCAAGTAATATAACAGTTTATTGAAAACACGTTAGTCCGCCCTTTGTCGCCCGGGCGGTGCCTCGCTGATATTAAAAAACGCAGAGTCTTAATAACATGATTATCTTGTGTGTCTTGCGTGGAAGAAATCTCTTGCTTCGATATCCATGAAATCGGCAATCGGGAAGGTCTTACCGAAACTCTAGAAATTTGAGCGCCGTTCGGTTTGGAAAGACGAGTATTGTAGATCATTATTTTGTCCGAATCGATCGGTCCCTCGACCGTCTACTAGGCATGCGCGTGCTTCTCGTTTACCCTCGTGAGATCGAGACTGAACCTTCGGTGATCGATAAGCATGCAGATCACGCGCGAGCGAAGGAGGAACAATGAGTTCGCTCGGCGCATTGTTTTCTCTTATTGATCAGCCAATTTCACGGATACGTTTCTTCATTCCTTCCGTCTTCATTCTCCTGTTTCTTTCTCACTCTCTCTCTCTCCCTCTCTTTCTCTCCCTCTCTCTCTTTCTTTCGCGTGCACACGCGCGCTCGTACACGCGCAGGCTTGCATACATTTCCGTGTACACGTACCCCTATGGTCAATAATATCGTAAATAATGAAACCGAGGAAACTTTCAACTCCATTGAGACCTCACGGAGGTAGAATGGGCACCGACGTGACTTCCTATCATCCCCACGGCGAACGACAGCACCGTGCGGGATGAGAAAATTTAACGAGTATCGCGAGAGCGCAGTACGCGTCTCTCGAATTAAGAACCCGAAAGAAAAGCTGCCAGAGACGGGTGGTGCATGGTTTCGCCGCTACCGTCGATCGATTTCCTCGTTAAGCGGGACTGGGGTAGTCTTGAGCGCATTACGCGTCAGGAAATTTTCTCGAAATTGTTCGTAGGATGATTTTATGCATACGATAGCGGGAGAAGATGTATGTAGATGGTTGCCATTCTCTTTTTCGACGATGCACCACCAGACCGCTTCTCCGCTCCACATTCACCACTTGCCTTTTTAACTTTTCCATCCCTCTTCGCTCTCGGATCCAGAAGAGCCTGTCCCTCTCAGCTTTTCCCCGTCGTCTACTCGCATTCTACGCTCTCTATATGCATATATATACACATATACATACAAGTACAGAGCTCGCGCGAATACACACTTTTTGCGCACGCAACACACACGCACACCCAATCACCCTACCACCCACCCGTGCACACATCCACGCGCATGCACCCTCGCGCGTGCGCACACTCAGGCAGCAGCAGACAGACAGACAGACACACACACACACACACACGTGTATGTATGTATATACTTTTTTTGTTTTATCTCTTTTTACTATTTGTCGTAGCCTAGCAACCTTAATATGTTACCAAAAGCTATAGATAATACCTTAATGCGCCGCACTCGAGGTTCCTCTGCAGTTAATTTCGTAATTCGATTACTTTTTTGCACAGTTGCTTTCTCGAAATTTTTTAATATTACAAATGCCTATGCTTAATATTACGCTTATAACTCGATCCGCCCCTCACCGTTATACATAATAATTGATTGTGGTTTGTCACGCGCTCGGGAATTGCGTGTTCATTGCATGCTCGAATCGAGAATGCCTCGTATCTCAAGCGACAAAGGTCCTCGCGGAGGTTTCAAAGCTGTGCTTCGCGTTACCCAAACGTACGTATGTCTCCCGTGATCTCGTAAAAATCGTTTTCCACCTAACGCAAAACGAATGAACGTGGCGAGAGGTGCCGGGTCGCCCGTAACGCGCACACTCCTCGTTCTCATCGAATTATTCTGGATAGGCACACTTGTAATGAGGCAATGCAAATGGTACTGTACGCCGGTGAATTTAAAAAACAACTGAATTCATATTAAAAACAGCGAAGCTTTTCCTCGTGTAGCTATACTTTTATCCCCACCCCCGTCATTTCTCTTACCCACCCCACCCCACCCTACCCCCCTCCCCCTAAAGTAACGCTAAGTATCCCCATTTGCTCGTATGCATCATTCGACAAACGGGCCGCGATACAGTCTAAATGTGCACAAATCACGATTCGTTAATAACCATTAATTGTAATTAGGTAGTTTCTCTCCCACCCATCCCCATCCCCACTCTCTACTTATTATCGTTTGATTAGTTGCACTAGCCTTGATTGTCGGCATTTAAGGGCTGCTGGGCAGGCAGCGTATATGGCGACGTACGATTCTACTCGCTGCCGCGCACCCTCTCCACGCCCCTCGCTCACCACCTTGATAAAAATCTGTTTCTCCGATTCTCTCCGAATCAAGAAGAGTACAAAATTCATAAAGAGGCAGAATCGGAAGCTCGAAATTGCTTTGCGAGCGAGGTTCGCTTTAACGGAGGATACGAATCCGAAACTTTCCACAAGTCTCCGGTTTCAGATCGACCGACGAGTGAAAAATCGGTAGAGCCCCCGACGATTTCTCTTTCGTTGAAATTCTCGTCTACTTCAATTCCTTCGTCCCGACGACGGGAAAAGATTTTGGACCGTAACCTCGCGAAGGTGCGCGTCCGGAGGAGAAAAGTGAATAATAATACACACTGTAGCAAACAGGAATCCGTAGGCGCGTACAGACGAATGATATACAACTGCGTCGTAACAATATTGCTGATTCAAACGTCACTTGAGTCTCAGTTCTCCTCCTCTTCTTACCACTCTCTCCTTCTCACCTCCTTCCTCTCTTTCTCCCCCTGTCTCTCTCTCTCTCTCTCTCTCTCTCTCTCCCGCTTTTTCTCTTTCTCTCTCCCTGCCTCTCTCGCTTCTTATCTGTCTCACTCGTCTAGTTATCTATCGACCTACCCAGCTACCTGCTAATCAGTTAACTAGTTGTATGTTTATCCGTTTATCTACATACCTATGCGTCTATCTATTTATCCATCTATTCAACTACTTATCTCTATTTTTATACCGTAACCTCGCCCACGCGTGGCTCTCAACTTCTTCCCTGTTCCTGATGCGCACCTTTTGTTTATCCACTAGGTATATAGAGTACAGTAACAACATGTTTTTTTTTTTTAATTACGGAATGGAAGTTTTCCGCGATCGTCAGAATAAACTCCAACTCGCACGCACGCCTGCTCTCTCAGTCTCACGTCCAAGTGCTCTCCCTCATTCCTCCCTTGGCTCCATCAATTTTACTCTTCCCCTATATCATCCGCATTTGCATTTCCATTGTGCTTTCCCGTGCCATTCCCTTGTATGATTTGTCTTCTTAAATTTAATGCTTACGCGCACGTTTATAATGCAGCGCACACAACGAAAGACACTTCGAGCTACATAACGAGAGGACGATTAATCGTCGTGGTATCTAAACATTACGTTTAAATCTAGACGTATCATAATTCGTAGACGAATCGTCGGCATTACAGGAGAATTCAGCTTGAGGCACTAGGAGGCGTCCAGAGCGAGGCACTCTGCGAGGAAGTCCTCCATGGAACGATAAGCGTGTTCGAGTACACCGGTGAGCGCGTGATCTTCATCGGCATAACTCTGTTTCCGGTGAAATTGAAAAGAAAAAGGATCCTCGATCAGTACCTAGACTCGAAATCTAAAGGACGAATGGGCGAAGCAGTATTCGCGATACGATTTACCTGATATCTAAAAATGACTCCCGCTTCCGAAAGAGCTTTGGCGAAGGCAACGCCGTGCGTATAAGGCGCCGTGAGGTCGGCTAAACCGTGTAGAAGATATAAGCTGTGACTCGGGACCAATCGCGCTCGTTGAGTCAGATCAGCCTCCACGTAGCCTTTGTAGTTCTCCGCTGGTGCGCCGAGTACACGCTCCGTGAATGCGGAATCTACGCAAAACATAAAAGCGCCAATTCGATAAGATCTAAGGGACGAGGATAAAGTGTGAACACGCGTTATTGCCAAGATTGCTCACTGTAATAAAGCCAATCGGCTATTGGATTGACAGCGACGCCGCACTTGAAGACGTTCTCTTGACTGCCAAGTACCATGGCAGTGACGTAACCTCCGTACCCCCAACCCCAAACGCCGACTCTCGTCACGTCGAGGTATTTCAGTGTTTTGAGAAGATGCCTCAGCACGGTCAATTGATCCTGCACCTCAACACCACCGATTCTTCGAAACAGATCCCTCTTTCCTTGACCCCTCGCGCCACGGACATCCAGCCTGACGTAGACCACGTCATTGTGGCTGGACATGTAAGTTCCCCAGTCTATCCTGAATTTGTCCGTGACCGCTTCGCTGCCAGGACGACCGTTCACCTCCACGAGAACCGGAAACGCAGCATCTCTCAGTTCTTCTCGCCAGGAGGGTGGTAGCAGAAGTTGTACCTGCGCCCGCCAGCCTTGAGGCAATGGCACCTGAAGAAAGGAGTAGAATCGTAAAAAGGGCTCGTGCCTTCTAAATTCTATTCGCGCAGATACGGATGCCAATTACTTCGAAACTCCTTCTCGTAGGTAAGGCCAGTTGCGAAAGTTTATCGGCTTTCTGTATCCTGGAGTCGTATAGAACACGTATCATCTTATGCGACGACATTAAATGCACGCCGGCAAGTGGCAGACCAGGACCCTCGCAATGCAGCACGTAGTAACCTTGATTCTCATCGTCTACAGGCGGACTAACCGATGCGCCGAAGTGGGTGCAGTTTGTATAATAAAACCTGAAATCCGGTTGTAGGGTGAAGAAGGTCTGCGGTGAATCGACGATAGGGTACCCTTTTCCTCTTTCGCTTCTCACCTGCTGCTCCAAAGGACTTCTCCGAGATCGCATGTGACGCAGAGAGGTTCCAAACGACGCGGATCGTCCACCGTGGGATCTCGAACCACGTAAAGATGTTTCTGCCCAGGTCTTCGTTCCCTCGTGCCCAAATAGTAAACCGAGTGAGCCTTCGTGTCCCAGGCCAGAATCTCGCTCACCTATCGAGACCGAACTTTTGGCGAGGTGTCGACATTCGAAATTACTAATGTCTGCCGGCAGAGTGCCAGACAGAATTTATCCTCGACGCAATTGAATTTAGCGAGTAACTACTCACCTCGTAACGTCCGTGAGAGAGCACGGCTATCCTCTGCTGCGTTATCGTGACGTGCTTTATGTGCGTGAAGTGTTCCTTGTCGCCCTCTTGTACGGCGGCAAGTAATAGAAAACTATCGCCGTCGGGTGCAAAGACTGGATGTGGTTGAGCGTCCAGCCATTGGCCCTCCGGTGCCCTCTCCGAATGAGTCTCCTCGCACTCCCAGAGAGGTGCTCGACAGGCCGATACGACCGAGAGGTTTTGAGACCTTGTCATCCAGACAACGGCAATTTGAGACGCGTCCTCGCCAACCCAACCGGCCGATATAAGATAGTACTCCCTGAAAAACAACGCTCGCTTAACCATAGATTGTAACAAATAAAACATTCAAAAGAGGACGGACTCACTGTCCATCGAGAACAGGCGGAGGCTTCAGCTTCATCCTAGCGAAACCCGTTGCATTTGTGAAGCCGGTCACATTTCCACCTGCAGGACTGGTCGTGTTCCCGATCTCCATGAGCCATAGATCAACCTCGGGATTTGGCGATCCTGGCGTCGGATAGCGGACCGATCTCGAAGGTGGAAAGGATCCTTTTCGAGGCACTGCCAAAGGACTCGAACTGGCACCGTCCTGTCCAGCTTGATTGCCGAACCAAGGGAACTCGAGAGCGGTGACCCTTGTGTCGTTGAAGCTCGCGTAGAGAATGTGCGTGCCATCCGGGCTTGGCCACGTAGCCTCAGACGGTTCGGGCAAAACTTCCTCCTGGTAAAGCCAATCGGGTACCCCATTGTAAATCACGCCCGGTATACCGGTGTCGGTTAATCTGGTGTCTTCCGTTGCAGACGGGCTCGCTCTCAGATAAATATCGTTGTCCGATATCATTAAAAGGGCGGTTGTGTTTCCCAACCACGTTGCGTGTTGTAACCTCGTCTGCTGCACTCTTCGCGATGCATGCAACCGAAGCGGCGTGTGATGACTGGAAGAGATAATCAAATTGTGTTGAGATTATGTCGACACGTATGCACGATCTAAATTTTTTCGATGCTGCAAATTCTTTAAAGAACCTCGCATACTCGCTACTCACACCCGAATTAGTTTCTACTCACTCATTAGTAACGTCGTATACTGTATAATGAGCGGTGAAAGTATGCCGGAACACCTGAAAAATTACATTCCATACAGATAATCCACGTTTGCGAGAATTATGCTTCGATTGACATACCGGTTTGACATTGTGCTTGAACAATACGTAACGGAGGTCGGAGCTGCAACGATATCCTTGAACGTTCAGTTGTCTCTGAAAACAATGTTCCAAAGTACATACGAGTGGGCTAATTTGCAAAAGGCTAGGACTGCATTAATGTTATTGGTTTAGGACCGAGGCTTGGTTGACCCGAGACCGATTGTACCCGCTTGCGCACATTACCATCTGAATTTTATAACGTTGTGTTTAAACTAAATATACGGTTAGTTTGAAATCCTTCGTTGTTCGCGATACACGAATCACTCGGCGGGCTGCGCGAGCGTGCATAACGGGTTGCGGGTCTACCAGGCGTGATTCCTCTCTACGTACGAGCGTATGATTGGAAACCAGAAGGGCCGCGGTGTTGTTACCGGTGTCCAGAAGCGTGAGAGAACCATCGTCCGCTTGATAAACAAATTTGTCGTGAGATACCCACGTAGGCGTTAATTTGTGCGGCGTGAGATCGTCGCGAAGACACTCGTCCAACGAGAGACGTCTTCCACTCCAATATAGTAGCTCATCGACGTATCTGCAATCACATTTCCTTTTTCGTACACATGCGACCTCGACGTAACGAGAATGCACGCGAATTCTTCTTCAATCAGGATAAACGATCGCACCGTGCCACCTTAATCGTTAAACCAGTTGTTTGTCAGATTTAGGGGCGGGCCATTAGTTTCGCCCGCGACTGACAGGGAAGGAAGAGGGTGTGAGGAATTCACTTCGTTCCTTATGCTCCACTTCGAAATTAGCTTAGAAAAGGGCGCTGGGTTGAACTTACCCAAGAAGGTAAATAGCTGTGACGATGCCAGCGATGACGAAGCCAATAACCAACAATGAGAATACTATGCTGCGCCAGTTGTGACCACCCTCGCCGTACGTCAGATCCTGCCAAAGAAAAATCGGGCTAATATCAATGTTGGACCATTGGCCGAGTCACCATGCGACCCAGCACTTGAGGTAACATAAAGCGTTCGTGGTGGCGTACGTAGTGGATGTGGATGGAGAATTCTCGCCTCGCGACGTGCCCGTGTATCGTTAAAAGAAAAAATCTGTAATAGTTATAAACCTTGGCAGGACTCGTGCCGCCTACCGCTGCGCTCGATGCTAATCCTAGAACGGACGAATACCTAAAGACAATTTGTCATGCTCGAGCTAATCGTCCTTCATGCCGATTACTTTCGAATGCTTGTTTTCGCAGGTAAGAAGTTTTCGCATTGCGTAAGAGGCGAGCTCGCGCAGAAGAGATTGGCCCCCGGCCAATGACCGAATGAATTTCTTTATACACCCACGCGTCAGACACGTCTTAAAACTTCTGCGCGTGGTGTACACACAAAGGGATCGAGAATAGCTGTCGAGTAACAAAGTTAAGATAAGACTCGCGCCTCGTTTACCTGTTGAGAATCGATACCAGAATGCTCTACCATAGGCAATCCCGTTCAACGAAATACGAATAACGAACGCACCACGGTCGGGATTCGAATGCTAGTGGACATCGCGATTTCTACTCAACAATAACCAACTGTAACATTATTACACGGAACAATACACGGGCAGTCACGCGAAACGTTCGTCTACTTTCCTCACCATCCTCGAATAGAAATCATAGAACGCACAGACTTATCGTCCATCCTCGAATAGAAGTGGTAGATCGCCCAAACTTATCGCCCGCGACGCCTCGTTCCAGTACCCGCGGAAAGCGCAATGTGCAACGTGTCAGCGGTTAAACGGTCGAACGACTAAATTGACACGAGCCAAGAAGACGACTCGGAATCTTTCCATCTTGCCAACAAAAGCCGCGTTCCCTGCAGATCTTAAACGAGCAACTCGCATAATTTTACCAATACCCAAGCACCACCCGGCCGCACGGTCAAATCGAACGTGAGGAAAGTATCTCGATCTTCTGTGTTTTGTGTGAACGTGGAGTAGGGGTGGCTAGTTCTCACGTGGTTCGTCCACTGGACATTGGACGCGCTTCCAATCAGCGAGTGAGCTGGGAGTCTACTGGTGATAGAGACACGGGGAATCAGAGCAAGCGATTTACCTCTTTTACCTGAGCTGACTTTGAGCGTGGATCAGCGACCTGGACGGTCTCGTCGGGAGGCAGCCGCCAGGAATTTCTTTCGACGTTAACGCTGGCGTTCATAGCGGCCTCCTCCTCCTTCTTCGCCTCCTCTACCTCCCGTCAGCCTACACGACGACTTCGTAATTGCGGTGGTGCCTCTCGTCGTTGACGGAGCTGTCGCCGACGGCCTCCTCCTCCACCTCCTTGTCGGCCCCGTCGCTCTCGCCGTCGTTGTTCTATGCGTCGGCGTCGACCTCGGCAACGTCCTCGTCGTTCTTCTCCTCGTTGCTCTCGTCTCCCTTGTTGATGTCGTAATCGCCACCGCCACCGCCACTTTCGCCGCCTCCGCCACCGCCGCCACCTTTGCCACCGCCGACGCCGGCACCACCGTTGCCGCCGTCGTTCAAGTTGTCGTCCCGATCCAGCTGGCCGAAGCTTTAACCGCCTTCGTCTTTCACGGAACAGTTCCGCGAGGTCTCCAGCGTTGTTGCCGCCGGGGCCACACTTGGGGCCAGCCTCGCTATACCATTAATTCGCGATTACGCCGCGCCTGAAAACAGTCCAAGGAACAGGGCTAGTTAATTTCGAGGAACTTCGTTGTAGCTCGTGGTAGGATCTCTTCGGTGAAGATGAGCAAGGAACTCGACGAAATCCAACGACATCGACGAACGACGATGAAGATCGACGGTGAAGATCTTCTATCGTACGATTACGCTCGGTGTTCTCCAAGCGTCTCCACCCGGTCCTCGCGTCACGGACGATTAGGAAGGAAGCAAGGACTGAGTGCTTAGAGATAGAGGAAACAGGTAGAAGCGGAGAACGAAGGAGAGGATGCCGAACGCCCGCCCATTCTCGCGCACCCGGCTAAAACGCGACGTTGCACGTTGGCCTTCCGCGTGACGTCAGAAGGGGGTGTGTTATGCCAGCAGTGCGGCAGGCGGCATGGGTACGGTCGGTTTTGCGGATCTCTAAGAGAGGGATGAAAGTAGGAAGGGAGGGAGGAGAAGAAGGATACCAAGTTATGGTAGTGTAGCGGGGTCAACGAGTCCAGAGGTCGATGAGAGCCCCGGAAATGTTCGGTGCAGGGTAACGTGGGAGAGGGAACACGAGGTTAACGCAAAATAGGGTCGTTCACCCCTCGCTTCCATTCATCGCTCGCGGAGCATCTTAGATCTGCACGTTCTTAGCCGATTCTCGTGCGGCGACAAAGTGAAAGTTAACCGCCGTCGTTCGCCGTTTTTATTTGCAACACACCGCGTTCGGTAAATCGTTTATTTTCGACGATCGTAAAAGGTTTATCGGCGAAGGAGCGCGCGCATATCGTTTTACGTTTTATTAAAATGACCTGCGCCTCACGGTTGCGTCACATCCAGGGAGATAGTAGAGACAGACGGAGAATTGACTCTGTGCGACCTGATTTACACGCGGCACCGTTCTTACGGAGCGCGCGGGGACGCTCGCGCGCAATTATAGCACGTTTCAATGCCCGAAAATTCATTCTCGAGGCACGGAAAGAGCAACGGAGACCTGGACTCGTTCCCACGAAAAACGACGAGCTAGAGTTTACGGGTCGCAGTCGAAGGTATCGAGCTCCGACTCTTGGCTCAGAGCTCTCCTCTCCACGTTGTTTTATATCCTACGCGTCCTCCTCGTTGTGTTTCTATTTCACGTGGACCACGTAGTCCAAGAGCGATCCGGGTCGAAGGATAAATCAAGCATGATTCGTCGCCGGCAAACAGGGTTCAAAGATCGATGTTTCTGTTCTTCCATGCGGTACACCGTGAAATTACCTTCCAGGTGAGGGTTGTCGTTACCCTGGAAACGGAGCTTGGCCGGCCCCACGTTTGTCCCTCGACCCCCTCCGGCACCCACCATCATCCACCCAGTTGATCTCCCGCCGAATATTTTCCTCCCTTCGTCTACTAGTTTTTCCGCCTATCTCCCTTGCAAATCTACGAGAGCACGATGACACGCGCGATTTCTGCCTCTTGTCCGCACGTAGCGTATCTCGTTCTCCTAGGCCACGGTCGAATTGACCTTGAGCCCTACACCCTTCGCTCTACGTGGAAAAGTCTTTCGCGGAAGAACGGGAGTAAGAGATTACGTCGGACGATATTGCGTACGGAGTTTACGCCGAATCGTTGTTTCGAAATGAGCTCGTGGGTTAGAGTAGCTTCGCTCCAAGGTCTTTTCGCTTCTCCCTGGGCATTAGAATACATATAGTGCGAGCGCAATTTAAAACACTGTCGCTTTTCAAGCCCCTCTCTCGGCCTCCTCCACCGCTGCTCTTTCCAATCCTATTCTCCCTCTTCCCAGACCCTTTCTTTCCTCCTCTCTTCAACTGTCTATTGCTCACTCATATCCGTTCACTTAGTCGCACCCTCCCCTACCCCAAGATACGGCCGACTAAAAGCCAGTCTTTTCTTCGCGTACACTTCTACTTCGTTTCGAATGCCAAGTGGGGTTCTTCCTTGTGCATTCACCGTGCATTCCAGTTCCGAGAAGATCCTCTAATTACGACGCTAGAGATATAGACCCCGTGAGGAAAGTGGCTCCTACTTCGCTCACGTTATTCCACGAATCGTCGACATTTCTCAGCGTGGATTCTCTTTTTATCGAACCGCCGGCTGCGTCTGAATACTGGAACATCCACCGATCTTTAATTCGAATGGTCCGCATCACTCGTCGTCTCGTCGAGGTAGCTCCACGAGTTAATCCACGCGAGAAGTCCTTACGCTCTCCACTTGAATTTATTCGCCAGAACGCTCGAGCACTCTCGCGAAAATGAAAAAAGGGTTGAAACAGTGCTCTTAGGCTTGTTATCATTATTCGAGCTAGTAAGCTGCGAACAAATGTGGCACGATTTTCACGAGGCACCACGGCTCCTCCGTGTTTTCCGAGTCTCTGAGGAGCGCATGCTGCAGTCCGTGAAGTTGAAGGAGAGAGATAATGAGGCGGTGAAATGCACATGCGGAAAAGTAGCAACGGCGCTGCGTCGCGAGCGAGGCTCACGTAGAACTCGTGGCGCGTAAAAACGAGCTTTATAACGTGAAAACCTAGTAAAGCGACTGGTCGAGGGTGTCGCGTATATTCCACCTGAATTCGATCATTGACCCTACAATTCTGAAACACGTTGCATCCCAGCTGTGACACTGATACTTGCGCTCGTGCGAAACGAATTCGATTTCTCTCATACCCCAGTAGCTACCCTCCTTCCACCTAAGATCGGAGAAGCCGACGATACGACCTACGATCGCCAGAGTCCTTCCAATCTGTCTACGGGGGATAGAGCACGCTAGTGACGACAGTTCGAGCATCTCGTGCGTTGCCGAAGCAGTGCGCGCACGCGTGTTCACGAGGCGATGTCCCATCGCCAGATAGAAATAAAAAAGGCACGGATAGACAGAAATAGAGGTAAGAGCGGTGACACGGATTTAACGAAATAGCGAGAATGAGAGGCGCGAAGAATGCGGACGATAATAACCCGACGTAGGTACCGATAAATTGTACAATAGTCGCCGGCACACGTATCTCCCGTGTATTCGTGTTAAACGGACCCTCTTGCCGAATTATTTCGAAAATGCTGAAGCGGCCTTACCGTAAATTGAACGAGCGAGTCCCGTCGCCAGTGACGGTGGTGGTGGTGGTTGTGGTGGTGGTGGTAGCGGTGGTGATGGTGGTGGTGGCGGCGGTGGTGATGGTCGCGGTAGTGATATATATCCTCGAATCGAAGGAAGGCGATAGTTGGACAATTTTATTCCCTACTGCTGCCCCGATGGAAGCTGGCCCGGGCGGCATGGCTCCCACCCTCTTCCACTGCACCTCGATTCTCCACGGAAAATAATCCTCGGCGACGCGACGAGACGGGGCCGCCTTCTCAATTTCACTCGACAACCTCTATTCCATTGAAGTTCGACCGTCCGGGATATCCTTTGATGTATCACATTCGTCCGTGCGGCCTGACGCGCCAGGCCGACACAACTGTAGCCAGGAGACCGATTCACCAATGAAGAGGATTCGCGTCCTTGCATTCGCGCTCACTAAAGGTCCCCCCGACGCATCGCGGCGGCAAACAATGATTGTCCGCGCTCTTTCGACACCACGAACGATCACGTAGAGATAGAGATAGAGAGAGAGAGAGAGAGAGAAAGAGAGTAAGAGAAGAACGGATATTTACATAGGCGAGATAGTAGCCGCGGATAGGTGCGCGTATTAGCGAATCCGCGAGGAAGGGTAGCTCGACCGAAGAAGAAACTGATTGTCCTGTGAGAAAAGAAGGGGGCTGGCGGCTACGAGGACGATTGATCTCGAGGATGATGTTGCGGCGAATCGTGTACGCGACCGAGGGATGCGAAGAGAGCGAAGCGCGAAAATCCGGGCACAGGACGCGATGGCCCGGCCACTGCGCCGGCACTGAAGCTACGCCGCAGCCTCGGCCTGTCCTGGTGCTGCTTACTCGCTCCCTCTATCTGTCTCATTTCTTTGCTTCCCCACCCCCGGTCCACTTCTCCCCCACCCTCGTCGTCGTCGTCGTCGGCGTCGTCGGCGTCCTCGTCGTCGGCGTCGTCGTCGGCGTCGTCCTCGCGTCCTCGCAAACCCTAGCCAGTGCTCCTCCTCGTACCGTGCATTCAACGATCCGCGTCTCCTTTTTTCCTTTTTACCATACCCTCGCCCTCTTCAATTTCCCTAAGCTTCTCCCGATCCTCCATCGCCAGCTCCCGTTTCGCGACTATGTTTTCCCCGCGCCGCATCTATTCCAACTTTACGTTACTGCGTCAGACCCCACCCTCTCGCTCCGGCGCTCCCCTCGCTCCCAGCTTCACCACTTTCCCCATACTTCTCTCTTTCTCCGCCACCCTTCTCTCCACCTCCTCGTCCTGCTGCTCATCCACCCCCGCGCCGCTCCAACTTGCGCTACCTCTCGCGTTCGTATATATATCCTCCGTCCACTTTTCTCTGGCTACCCTGCTGGAATCCTCCCCACCATCGCCACCGGTCCAAAGTAACGTCGTTCGTCGTCGCTTCTCTCTACCCCAGTCTCTCCTTTTCTCCCTCGCTCTCTCTCGCTTCATTCACCACCTCCCACCAATGCTCCCGATTCCCCGTCACCGCGTAACCCCGCGGCGTGCTCGCGACTCTGGCTACTACCCGGGTACTGTTTCTCTATTAATCTATAAGGCTCTCTCCTCTCCTCTCCCTCATTTTTTGCCCCATTCCGCCACAGCAGTCTCCGCGTACCGTTCCGCACCGCGCTCCTTCGACCCGTTATTATCTTTTTTAAAAGAGCACCGTAAGCAGGTACGAACGATCCCGAGAATCCTTGATATTACATCACGGTATCCCTTGCATCGGTGCACCTTCCTTCGGTGGGTTCCAGTTTCGTGTGCTCGACGTTTTCGCTTCGTCCTTTCCCTCCACCGAGAAATATATTGTGCCGTTTACCCGGGGGTGACCTATAACTAGGACGCGTTCGAGGAAAGTTCATTGTCAATGCACCCCTTTCGCGACTGCAGTCGGAACGAAAGGACCGTGTCAATTTCCTGCGCATCCTGCGGAATGAAGTAGCACGCTAAACTTAACGTTATTCCCTGATATCGACTAACCGCGATAATATCAGGCTCTGCATGCGAGTCCTTGACTCTGCCTACCATTATAGTTCTTGGGGGCCAAGGACAGCAGGTGCGAGATTAATCGTTCGCAAGGACGGCGGTTATAAGGTCGAAGGTGTCGCAACTTACATGGTCCCTCGTGCAGCCTAGGCGAAATCGCTCCTACGATTAACGGCCCCAGCTCTATCTCGGAGTGTCCCCTAGCCGACGGTTTTCGATCTCGCGTATTACCGATTTCTCACGAGGTATCGTGAACCGACGTTCCTTATCGGTTAGCACGACTGTCTCCGCGAGAACGATGCGATCGATATGTCCCCGAAACGCAAAACGACGAAAATATCCACCCTTGGGTCGATATAAATGACGTTTTAGATAACGGCCGGGGTTAAACGGTAGGAAACGGGCTGGCCAGTTTCTCCCCATGATCCCTACTCGGCTCGTGCCCCTAAGTAGTTTCGATGACGATGATTCGCGGAGGATTAGACGACTGATAAGACGCGCCGCGGCAAATGGACAGCGAAGCTGGTCCTCTCGTTCTACCGTTTTCTTATCACTTACCTGCCGCGTCCCTCTCGAGGGAAAGACAAGAAGGAGAATCGGAGCGTAGATCGTGAGCCGATAGAGCGTAAACGCTTACGCTGAATGAAATTAGGGCGATACTTGCGGTGCATCGTCGTCGGTGAAACGTCTCGCGATATTATTGTGCCACGGTGACGTTGGCGATGACAATGAGGTAACACGGAGCCACCCGCTTCGTCTGCGCTGGCGAGCCAACGACGACCGCTTCTTCTCCCAACGGATGCACGACGAGCCCCATTAACGCGGGAAATAGACCGCTTCGCTTTTGTCAGCCCCGTCGCTTTTCCTGCTGCGACTATTCGCATTTCGCGTAACCAACACCAATACTGCTCCTTGTGCATCCTTGCATCGCAAACTTGCGCGCACACGCGCACGAATCTTCCTCGCAAGAAAGTGACTTCGTCGTGGAAGATGTTCCGCTATTTCTCTCCGACGGAAAATTCCTAGAGATACCAATCTACTCGTAACTTTTTTTGTGCTATCATTAGGGCGAAGATGCGATCTGCGAGCATCGTTTCTTTCGTCCCAGTCTCGTTGCAAATACTCTCGGTCACCGATGCTTGTATACAATTGTTGCTTGACCGATAAGCGGGGTGCAGAGTGACGTCGTATCTTCTCGTAATCCATTTCGCTCGTTTGATTTATATCGATACGGCAATCGTAAAGCACGCTGAATGTAACGCGTTAATGTACGAATGACGTCCTTGGATCACGCAAGTAGCGCAAAGCGATACGGCCGGATCGTACGTTGGAACATTGCAACGGGTCACGCGCATACATTTCGTTCCTCGCGAATTAATTCGACGTACCTTTACATTCTTTTCCCGTCCTCGTCGCCGTGCTCGGTGCCACAAAAATTGTTCTTCAGATAAGAATGTTATTTCAGCGAGGCGAAGAAACAAGACACTAGTTTGCATTACGCGCTTAATCGCGTGCACCGCGTGGAGCGTTTTATCATTTCCTGTATTTTAACAGATACCCAAGCAGGGTAACACGCCAGGGCGTATCACGAATAAACCTCGAGGTGAGTTTGCTCGCGTGTCTAGACAACATTCACTGTTTCGCAGTTCAAATTGTTCGACTCAAACTTAAATCGTCTTGAATCGTCGTGACGTCGGCTTACCCTGTGTGCTCCATATAAATGCCAGATCACAATTTACATAATGCGAATGCACGGTTTATCCCAAGGTTAGCACCAACAGATTTCCGAGGGCAGCATTCAAGGGCATACCCTGATAAATGCCAATCGTATTCTAGAGACGTTAAAATAGTCAACCTCTTGCCATTCCTTTCCAGTCTAGAGCATTGGTAGCAACAGTTTTAATAACGAACCGAATTCGTAATTTGTGATACTTTCGGAGTTCGCAGAGGGCCTAAGATATTACAGCTACGACGAAGCTATCGAAAGTAATTCTTATTTTTAAAATAGTTGTATTCTGTACAAGAGTGGTGCTCGAGAGTTCCCATGTGATACATGCGAACGGAGCGTGGTCGTACACATTACAAATATACCTTACGTATGCCTTACTATCTGAAACAGTCGTTCCAAAATTTATCCATGGTATGGTAGAGGTGAGGCGAAACGTGGGACAATGCGTGTGCCTCGTCCGGATAGGTAACTTGGTCGAATAAAATATCCGCGGCTTCTAGAGCCTTTGCCAACGCCATAGATTGCTGATAATGAACGTTATCATCGCCTGTGCCGTGTATCAGCATAAATTTCTTTCCACGAATTCCTTCGACTCTCTTTGTCACGTCGCTTCGATTGTAACCTGCGAGGTTGTCGTGGACCGTGGGTAGACCCATTACACGTTCCGTATATACGGAATCTAGGAATAATATTTATTAAGATTTAAAAATCGCGATAACGTTGCTCTAAATGAAGAAGCCACATCAACCTCGTTAAACGAAACGACCTACCGTAATATATCCAAGACGTTACAGGTGCTACGGCTATTCCGCACTTAAATATTTTTGACGCATCGATTGCAAGAATCATGGAGGAACAGAAACCACCGTAACTCCAACCCCATATACCTGTGCGTCGCGCGTCGATCCACGAATACTCATTTTGCAAGTGCCTATCGCAAAAGTAAGTCAAACTGTTATGATTTCCGTATACACTTCACGTTTGCTCGTGCTCAGGCCCATTGCCAGCGTAAGTTACCTTGTAACAGCAATTTGATCTTTGACTTCAACGGTACCAAGGCGTCTATAGGCTTCGAATAACATCTTGCTACCCTTGTAGGCTGATCCACGTCCGTCTATCCACGCATATATAATGCTCTTATTGGTACTCATGTACATCTCAAGACCATACGTGGCTACATCTATTACTTTAACCGTGTTTGGACCGCCATACCTGTAAACATTATAAAAAAAAAAAAAAAAAAATTCGTCGTCGCAAAAGCAAAGAAATTGTTATCGTGTTTTCTAGGACGTCGCAGTGGAGAAAGGCAAACAAAGTGGAATGTGAAAAATGGTTGCTTGCATCTGCGGAAAACTGGGACAGAAGGAAAGTGTCGAGTAATTTGTGTCACTTTGAGGGAGATGGACGAAGCCAGATGGCATCAGTCAACAAACGAAACTGTACTAACACTCACACTTCAACGATCATCGGGTAGGACTTGCTTTCGCTAAAGTCTGGTGGCAGAAATAGCCTCACTTTAGCATCGTAGCCATTCGTATGAACCCACAGATCCTTGATCAGCGGTTGTGACATATTCATCAATTTTCGTCGCAAACGGTCGTTGTTCTGCCATAGTAAAATTTGGTTGTCGCGAGCGTCGTTCAATCCAACGGTGACGGGATCGGGACCATAGCATCCGAGAATGTAATAAGATTTCTGATAGGAGAAAAATGCACTGGCGTAACTACAATTGTTACCTGAAAATACAGCATTGCAAATTGGAGAAATATAAACTGAATTAGAAATCTCATTTCGTCGTCACATCACAAACGAGAATAAGACGAATCACAGCATTGATACATTACCTTCCGGTGTAAGTAACTTGCAAGATATACAGGTTGGTTCTGGGTCCCCGTCTATGTGTACAGAATACAAGGACCTTCGTTCGGGTTTCCCTGGCGTGGTGGCGAGGTAGTAAATTCTGCCGTCCGCGTTTCTCACTCCGTAGACCTCTTGTACGTCGCTCGCACCAGGAGTTAGGTCCGTTTCTTCCGAGAGAACGGCGCTCTCGTTGTCGTATTTATATCTAGTCAAATGAAGAAATCTACCGGCTGGTGTACCGGACTCTTGCAGCTTCAGGATTAACATATAACCAGCGTGATAAATGGGCGAATGAGGCTGCAACCATCCTTCGGTCTCCGTTTGGTGCAGAACTTCGCTAACTCTGTCGGACGTGCAATCATAAAGCACCAACATGGATTCATTCTGAATGCGATTCGTCCACGTTGCCGCCACAGTGCCCTCGTCAAGCCAACTCACCGTAAACAAGATGTGATCTCTGCAAAATAGCAAGTACGAGTAAAAATCATTACCAAAGTAGGCTAACAAAGGACGGATTCGATGCTCACGTGCCAACCGATTCGATTGGTGCAGGTAGAGCCTTCGTTCGACATTCAGGATCGGATAGGTCCGCAACACTCAGGGACACCAGAGGATTAGGGCTGCCAGCCTAAAAGCATTAGGCAGTAATTATCTCTTACCTCCTGCTCTCTGAATGTTTCATCACACCTCGGGCCATATTACTCGGTCATAAACTGTCGTTCATGCCCGATGAAATATTCACGCATACCGTGTTCGCGCTAACGATTAAAGCCACGTGTAGAATGGCATCTCACCTTAGGGTACTTGATTTTTATTTGCTCGGTGTACTGATGCTTGAGGCTCCCAGGATTGCCATAATAATAATAGGACATATCCTTAACACTGGTATCGTTGAAAGTCGCGAACGCGAGACGCTTGCCATCCTTCGAGAACCATAGAGCATTATTGGTGTGTAGTACCTCCTCTGTAATAAAATTATAAACGACACAAATTATGAAGGAAATGCAGTGATCATAAGACATACGAGTGAAATATGGAAGAATAAAAATTACCTTCGTAGACCCAATCCGGTATACCGTTAAATATCAAACCAGGTTTACCGTTACACGTCACCCTATGAGGCTTGCCTTCATGATCGGACATCGTGTAATAATAAATATCGTTTTTATACACGTAAGCCAAACTATCCTCGTCCGGTGCCCACAATATATTTCGAATGTGGTGGCCTTCAGCCAGATTCCGATATGATCTGTGAAGAAGAAGAAAATAAATAAGGAACAAACACGGAAGGAATAGAAAGAATAGAAAAAATGGTTAAAGATATTGGACTTACTTTCGCGTAGCATCGTAAACGGTATACCTTCTCGCACTCGAGAAACGATACCCCTGAAAACGATAATATGTCCTTGCAATTTTATTGAACATTAAAACAACGTCGAGCATTGCTTTCACATACCTTCAATGCATCATATCCGATAAGCAAATATAACTTGCTGGGTGAGACGGAAAAATAACTGAGAGTGTGGTAATCAGCCTAAAAACATTCGAATTAAGTTTGGTCGCATCCCGTTAGTTAAATTTCAAACTTCGTGCAACGATTATCATTGCAGCACGCGTATTTCAAGATGCTGCTCACCAGATCCGAAAAGTTAAAGAGAACTTTGCTCTTCAACGTTGGGGCGTCTAATATCAAGACATCACCCGTTGTTTTGTCCGCATAAAGAATCTCGGTGTCGGACAGCCAAGAACCATTGAAGTAATCTGCCTGAAACTGCCTCTTATACACGTCCTCCAAGCTAAAGGGTATGCTTCCTCTCTTCGACTTGTGCTCGTCGAACTTATCTTCCTCAGATTCAAGGTCAAGGATTAAAGGATGCCGTGTGACGCCTGTGAATTTCCAAAGAGTAAATTAAAAAGCCGCGGACCGATTTCTACGCGTCCTTCTCAAAACACTGCTTCATTACCTCTTCTTCCGGTTACCGTGGCGAAGAGCACGCCAATCAGTAGAACGAAGAGGACACGGGTCATCTAAAACAGAAATAACGCAGGCGTCAAATTGAGCAAGTGAATTTCACTCGATACTCTCGATAGTGGCCACTCGATCCAACAGATTTTCAACGTTCGCCCAACTCACCCCGAAACATGACATGACGCGGGCCCTAAGATCTTTTCTCACTCGATGGCGTTACTCGATCGTGCTCGAACGCAGATCTTCGACAAGGAGTGCAGACGGGTTCGGTGAAGAATGTCAGTAACGCAAGACAACGAGATACGAATTGCTTATCGAGGAAAGATATCGGTTGATCGATTGCGTCAATCGATGCCACCTCCTTACGGAAATTCGAGAGCATCGACACTGGGGTGCCCCGATCTCACTCTTTACTTCCGCACCATTATTACGCCTTTTAATGTCCAGCGTGAACGCGCCACCCACCTCGATACGTTTATTACACGGTCAATCGCGTTTCGCAACCAATAAGAGAACAAGAGTCTTTACGGTCTCTCATCCTCCACCTATTAGCTCCCTCCAGCTCATTTTCTTCCCGCTTCTCTCCCTCACGCGTGTTTTAATCTTTTCATATGTTACGCGCATGCTCGACTATCACGGTCACATTAACATTAGGGACGTCAAAGCGCAAGCGATTGCGTCTTATCTGTATAGCTGACCGCAGTTTGGCATATCCGTTCACGATGTATCGTCTATTCTTAGTTGTTCCTCCGAAACTTTGCTGGACAATCTTTCACGGAATACGCCGATAAACGGATATCGATTTTTTTATTCGTGCACGTGACGCTTATCTGTCCGATGCTCTCGATCCACGTACCGACCGCCAGATCTTGTCGGCGATTTTCTCGATTGTACGATAGAAAATTAGGTCTGGTAAAGAGTATCGGAGAAAGGCTGAAGCCCAACGAACGACACAAGAAAGCTTCGTGCCGTTGACACGGTCTTGGAATTATCGGGCCGAGCTCGAGGTTCTGGTGGATATAAATCGTTTATAGGGGACACACGAGCTACGTTAAAATGATGGTAGGCGTGAAACGCGAGCGGCGGAAATGTAAATATAAATGTGAAAATACATACAGGTGTCTGTAGCAGATTATTATCGTTTTACGATGAGAGATATTGCACTACTTGCCATTACACGTGTACAGGGTGTGGCGAATACATACAGGGCAGTAGATCGGGTTGCCTATCCATCGATCTGTCAGGCGCTCACTCTGCTGACCGGCAAGAGAGCGTGGATGGGGACAGGTTACCTACCGATTTACCCTAATCCAAATATAAAATTAAATTATTAAGTATTACTTATATGTAATGGAACAATGCAAAATTTGCAAACACAAAAGGTTCTACTTCTTTCTTGTTAAACCGATTAATAGATTACCGGTCGGTAAGCGTTGGGGACAACAAGCCGATTAATAGGCTACCGGTCGATAAACTGCATTTAATATAATTGAAGTGAAGTTAATATAAGGACGAGGTACGACTCGAGAACATCAACCCCCCACCCCCGTCCAGGGCCATCTAGCGTCAGTAAATCGGTAACCTGTCCCCATCCACGCTCTCTTGCCGGTCAGGAGAGCGAGCGCCTGACAGATCGGTGGATAGGCAACCCGATCTACTGCCCTGTATGTATTCGCCACACCCTGTACAACGGTCGTGCTCTTTGTTATATGACAATTTAATAGTCTCATTGACGAGCCCTTTCAACTATCCGCTGCATTCGCGATATCGAACTCTCTGAATGCTCTTCCCCATTTGCCCTTGGCGAACGGACTAATAAACCTGACATTGATGCACCGACCAATTCCTACGTGAGTTGGAACGAGAACAGAACTGCATGTAGGAGAATTTGTGGTGCACACGTGACTCTCCGGACACGTACAATTTATCGATAAACACGAGTTACGATCATCCTGGCCTACGTATTTGCGCTGCTTCTGTGCAGGAAGATAAAGCGAGCTTGTGTAAGTTAAAAGAGACAATCCACGCCATCTTGCGAGCTTCGGGTTAAATCCTATGTCACCTACCAACAAGCGGAAATACAGTGTTCGCCACCTGAAACCCGATCTTTCAAACAGACCCTGACACATTTAACTTGACGCGCCACGCTCACGTTCTCCAACGCCTTACCACAAGATGGCGCCATCTTGCGCATGAAACCGATCGTGAAAACGGTGGAAAAAATGTTTGAAACCCCCTTAATACAATAAGGGGCTTTAATTGCATTGAGAAGCGCAAGATATCGTACCGTTACTGAACTAAGAGTCACTCGAATAACCTGATACAATTTTAAAAACAAGTGCTTTCAACGCAAGTTAATGTTCGTTTTGAATCGTAGCGAGTATTAGCGGGTGCGCCGTCGTCGATCGATAGCGTCGCTCTTTCGGATAATATTTATTTCTGAAAATAGCCAAATATTTCATGGGCACGAAAAGGGCTGGATCGCGCGAGCCTTTTTCCTAGTCATTCGTTTCCTTTTGGTATTACGTTAGGCTGACTCTTTCGTCCCATTCGTCGGAGAGAATAGACCGCTATCGATCGAGAATGTCGACACGCAGGGGTCGGGAAATCGCAGGAGAGGGTGAAACCGACAGCGATTCCTCCCTCCGTGGCGCTCGAGGGACTATAAGTATCGCGCTTGGTACCATTCGCGAGTTTATAGGCCCGCCAAGCTCGTCTTCACGACTTCCACTTTCGGCTCGGCTCCGCCGCGACGTTTCTTTCCTGCGCCAGTTCGACTTTCGCCGTTCCGTTCTATACCGCTCCTACTTTCGCGTCCAATACTATTTCCAGTACTTCCTCCTCTTCCTTTCTTTCTCCTTCTTCGCCTCTTTCTCTTGATCCTCTTCCTACTTCTCACCTCACTTGTTCTCCTTCCGCTACTAATACTACCGCTCGTACAACATAAACTACCATTTCCAAATTACTCCTACTACTGCTGTTAGCACCACTACCGCCACTGCCGCTCTTCTCTCCAAACTTCTCCTCATCCTCCTCCTCTTCATCCCATCACCTTCTCACGAGATTCGATCGAAACACGCTACCGGATCTATGAATAGAACTTTATCTTGGAATTTCGCCATTTTCTTCCGATCTGGCATATCGACGCTAGTTACGTTTTCGTAAGTACGTGTCGTCATCGTTCCCATGTCAATTATGCCAAGTGCACGGCTCTCGTCGCGGTGAAGCCAGGAAGAATCTTACCGAGGGGAAGCTCCCTTGAAACGCGAGCATTTCGTCGGCGAGTGTTTATGTTTGCCGCGAGTGAGATACGACGTTGCACCGCGTCCCGCAAGCGAGGGACACGAAAAGACGTGGAAGGCGAAGATTCGAGTAGAATTTTGGAGCCGAACGCGCGCGCCCTTGATTAGCACGGGAGATCGATGGGCAAGTGAATTGGTAATCGAATGGTCGGACAAGATCAGGCTGATCGATTCGAGCTAAATGGACAGTGGACGCAATGACGATTAGAGCAGCTGTTCGCAGGGTGATTCTCGTCTGCAATGAAGTCCTCCAAGTGCACGCTAAACGAAAAATCCGGAGAGGATGCCTGCGGGTGCTCGGCCCTGTCGTCGATAATTCGAAGGAAGGACACCCTCGTAGATCCTAAGTCGACGTGTGGTGAGTCGATCGAGAGATCGATGCAATTTTCACGCGCCACGTTCCTCGCACTCGCACCATGCAGCCTAAATGTCTTGCGAAGACAGTAATTAACGAGTAATAGGGACGCGATAATAATGTCTTGGTTTCAGCCGATCGGCATTAAGCGCGTTCTCAACCTTGCAAACGCATGTACCTACGGGGAACTGAGCCCAATGCTAATCGCCCGTTCAGCTGGTACCCACTTAACTCGCTCGAACGGGTCGATAAGCGAGAGAACACGACGCATGCCACGCTCTTTAGCTTCTTAACACATGCGACCAACATTCGAGAGATGCGTCCAAACGTTCTGCCGCGTATAATATGCATTTCTTTCCTACATAATGTAAATTCGTCGAACTATGAAGGCGGTACAATTGGAAAATGCGCTGAAAGCTTGACGCGAGACCTACTCGATGGGCTTCCATTCTATTCGGAAAACTTTTCAACTACCTTTCGAACGTTATCGCGCACGACTTTCTTTTAGTGGTTTGCCACTTTAGTACTCGGCGCACGGCCACTGGTCGGTGGAAAGCAATCGATGCGCAGGTATAGGTCCTCCAACTCCATTTGAATTACAATAGATTCGAGGCTCGCGTCGCGCTTCGAAGGTACCTCCGATTCCGCACCGAGTCCCTTTACCCTCTCGCGGATATCGCTCAGCGCGAAATGCTCGCCGCATACTTTATTAGCATTCTCGGATTCTCCAGCTAAAGAGATTCTCATCTCCGTGGAATCGCGAAATCACTAGACGTTTATTTATATCGACCCTCGAAGATCGAGAGTGATAGAATGCACGGCTCTCGTCAAGTGTGATTCGCCACGTGATCGCTTAGGGATTCAAGTGTGACCATTAAGTACAATAGACAACCTACGTAGAGTGTCCGATCGATCAGAAATACGAGTGGGTTGATGACTCGCGAGTAATTCAAAACTACGCGGCAGATGTTACTCGCGCATGTTCCAATATTCTCGTTACACATGCATGCACGTATCGATATCGTAATGATAATAATTAGTCGATTGTTTACAATGGATCCTCGAAATAAATCTCGCGGTACTTCTCTCCCACGTCGTTCTCGAAAGAGATAGCATCGTAAAGAACAATTACACTAGCAACAAATCCGCAAAGCCTATTGCTATGGAACGAGTGCGTTTATTTAAAAAGTAACCAACCAAGAGTACCATGCACGTCGTTTAACTTTCGCAACACAGACATATCGATCCAATTGCAAGATAGCCACCGCCCAAAATAATTTCGTCAATCGAAGCTACACGATCTTGCAACAGTCTTCACCCTTCTATCCTCTGCCCCACACTCACCATTGTTCTTCCCTTTGGCCATAGTAACCTGCGGACGACTGCTCGCGTGGAATGACCCTGATGGAAAGGAGAATGTGTTCGCGAGCGGGTGCCGAATCTTCTCGATACCAGAGGGGATGTCGGCGCTCCTCTGGCTTTACTATTAAAATGATCCTCACTGTTTACACCTATTGGAACTGCGCTTTTTCAAGGATACGTGCTGACACGGGCGGACAGGCACGCGATTACGTACACGCACACATTCATTCGCTCATTCGGTCACCCATCCATTCAACCATCACTGCACCCGCTCTCTCGTTTATGCGTTCACCAATGTACGCGCTACGCGACGCATTCCGTCGCGCACGCGCGCGCACCGCCCGAGTTCACTCAAACGAATTATGGAGAGGTGAACGATGATTGTTCCAGCGGCGTTTATACACGTACGGGAGAACATCAACGAGCTGGAAAAGGTCGCTAAGGATACGGACCTGCTGTTCCTGAAGGGTCTCCTCGACAGCCCCGTGGTTACGTCCCTCGTGAAGGTGAGTGGAAATTAATCGTCATTTATTAAATCTCGATAGGTGCGATTTTGCAGGAATACATTCTATCGGCAAATCTGTATCATTTATGAGAAGTGTATCTTTCAAACGAGAGCCTCTAAGCTAACGTCCATTCCTAAGTTACGCAGGCATACTTAGGGGTCGTGTCACGAATGATGTTTGTCACGCATGTTTATGAGAGAAAAATAATGTCATAGCTTTAACACGAATTGTACGTCGTAACGGAGAAAACTGAAGGGACGAGCAATGCTGAGTAACGCTTAATAAGCAGTCAATTTTCACCTCGCTCACGAGTGTCAAGAACGGACCGCATACTCGTTTCTCCACGATTCTGGCTTACGATTATAAAAATTTAATTACAAACTGACTACAGCACCGAAGGAAGGACCTTCGGATCTTCTCATTTTCCTAAAACAATATTTCGGTGGACTTCGTCGACGGGCATTAAGATTCTCCAAAGAAACTACAATTCTGGAATCCCTAATACGGAGCTCTTTCAATAAGTACGCTCCTGCCTCCCAAATACTGACGGTGGATCGAATGCCAAGGAGAGAATGACAGAATCTCCTCCCAGTTTCTAAGACTCATGCCTGAAGATATACTGAAAAATCTCTAAGGATCTTAAATTCCTGAGACGACGATTTTCCAGTAAGTACGCTCCTGACTCGAAAACGACGATAGCGGTGCATCGCATACCATGGAAAGAGGGGCAGAGTCCCCACCTGTTTCTAAAAGGCAGAGTATTCGCATCGACTGCAGAGCCGAGTTACTCCAGCAACTGCCACCGACGCCGCCACCAGCAACAGCACCTCCACCACCATCAGCACCATCACCAACACCACCACCACCACCACCACCTCTACCGTCATCATCATTCCCACTACTCTCGCGCGCATGGTAGGGAAAAGAAAGGTGGACGTAGGCGCGGCATCAGTTTCCCAACGCTCTGCCACCTTGGCGTCCCCGACGGTGTTCATCGTCAGGAGCGACATTAACGCGTCGGACGTAGCATTCGATACTGCTATCCGTGCTAGACAATATACACTTCTATCATTATCCAAGGGGTCATCGCGATCGATGCGGAATCGTGGAACTCCATCGTCCAGGAGACCGAGCAACGTCGAAGTGAGAAGAACTCGCACTCTTTGGAGCGGCGAAACCACCGCATCTGGAGGTTAGCGGTAAACTCGAACTTAGAGACTATAGGCTGGACGTTGGTGCGACGCGCCGACGCCCGCGCCGACGCCCCACATTGTGGCCACCACGCCGTGCGCCGTTTGGTGAAACCACTGAAGAGCTACCTGTAACGGGTAAAGAGTAAAGAGAGATCGGATAGATTGGTGAAAAGGAGACGTGAGAAGGAAACTGGTTGAGGAGGGAAGAGTGGCCAAGAGAAAATGAGCAATGCTCTGGGTAAAGACACTGGTGATTGTATTCGAGGATCATCGTGAGCGCATGCTGCAACGCGGTCTCGTAACTAATTGACCTAGCGTGACAAATCTTCCCAGAGAAAAACAGTAATCTGACGTGCGCTCGAGTTAGTGGAATAATTCAGGCGTGAGTCACTTGGTCGTACACGCTTGATGGGGCTGTCTATGCTAAGTATTAGCACGCACACGTGCTTGTAAACATTCCAGGGATCGTAGCCACGCGGATGACAAGTTTACCGAAACTTTGACTTACGAATTGCAGTGCGGGGCAGTGGTGCATGAAAAATCTGTTGGCCTCGCCACGCCTACTACGGTTCTCCGTACAGGTTGTTGTGCATACGCGTAACGCGCCAACCAAAAGTTCCTTCTCACACCTCGAAGGTGTATCCGCGAGATCTTTTTGAAATTTTGAAGTAAGTTGGTTTCGTTGGAAAGAGAGAACCATAGACAGTGGTCATTGACGAATGGGCTAATTGTCACAGTTAGAATTATGAGGAAATAAAACGTCGGTGGCCCACTTAGCGTCTAATACGTGACAACAGAACTACGCTCTGGCATGCGTAGGCTGGACCAAACGTTCGTCACGTTCAACTACTCAACTGTGCGCGTGCACTCGCGTGCATGGAGATTAAACCTTCGTGACCTTCCGAATTAGTCGTTCGAGATCGTTTTACGGCAGGTCCCAGACGTGAATGCCATTAAACGAGGGAAATGTGTTTGCCGAGACGTCTTTCGCAAACGATGTTTGACTTACAAGATACTTAATAATGCTCCTTACGAGCTATCGATCCCCGTTAAAGCGAGCTCGACAAATTAAATCAGTTGAATTAAATGACTCGATAGTAACAATGTTGGTAATAGCGGTGAATAGAAAAAGAGAATCGACGAATAACATTCCGCTTCGCGCTTTTTCAGGTGCAAGAACGTCTGGAAAAACCACCGGGACGTATCGAACCTGTGCTCACATCCGTTTGCGATCTAACCGACGAGATCTGTCATTTTTTGGCATTCTCGAGGAACGAGAACGCGCGCGAGCTTCTCCAGCTTTTGAAGAGTTCGCATCTGAAGGCGCTATTCGAGACGCACGACGCGGTTATAATACACAGAGAAGCCTCACCCAGATTGTGTGAAAGTTCGATCGTCCCGCGCACGATGCCGAGCGACGAGAGAACTGCGGAAGCGGTCAGAATGGTCGGCCTACGAAGACAAGCGGACGAACCACTGGTGAGAGCAACGTTTCCAAGAATAGAAATCAATTTATCAGGATACTCCAATTACTTTACTAATTCTTACGTTCATTACCTCTCCTCAGGGTTTGACGGTGCAGGTGGACGAATCGGGTAACTTAATAATCGCCAGGATCCTCGGTGGTGGTACAGCAGCTCGCCAAGGACTTTTGAGAACGGGAGAAGTTATCCTGGAGGTAAATGGAAAGAAAGTGCAGAATCCTGACGAGCTGCAACTGGCAATACAGGAAGCCAAGGAGAATCTGTCTTTGAAATTGGCAGCTGGCCTGGCCACCGATGACAACCGTCCTATAAAGTCCACGGTACAAAATAGCTTTTTAGTCGACACTACGAAAATTTCTCATGTGGATTTTATAATGTTGCTACCTTTTCAGTGCTACATGAGAGCCCTGTTCGATTACGATCCTACGGAAGACACCCTGCTTCCCTGCAAAGAGATTGGACTGCCATTCCAGAAGGGTGACGTTCTACAGATCGTGGACCAAGCGGATCCAAATTGGTGGCAGGCCCGCAGAGTAGAAGGTGACGGCCTAGGCCCACCAGGTCTCATTCCATCCCTTGAATTGGAGGAAAGGAGAAAGGCCTTCGTGCCACCGGAGGCAGACTTCGTTCACAAGATATCCATCTGCGGTACCAGAATTTCTAAGAAGAAGAAGAGGAAAATGTACCGCTCGAAATCGAATGGTGAATTCGACGAGGCCGAGTTACTCCTATACGAAGAAGTCGCGAGGATGCCACCGTTCCGACGTAAAACACTAGCCCTCGTTGGTCCTCGTGGCGTTGGTAGAAGAACACTGAAGAATAGGTTGATAAACAGCGATCCTGATAAATTCGGCACCATAGTACCTTGTGAGATTTCGCACTTTATCGTATTCGCGTCGAATTGTATTTTTAATGTAATATTTTTAACTTCGTACCTGAAATTTTCTTATGATTCTTCAAATAGACACGTCGAGATCACCACGGGTTCTCGAAGAGGATGGCAAGAGCTATTGGTTCGGCGATCGTGAGACTATGGAGAATGATATTAGAGAGCATCGATACCTTGAGCATGGAGAACACGGTGGTCACTTATATGGAACAAAATTGGACTCCGTGCGTGAATTGATCAGAGCTGGAAAAATGTGCGTACTGGATTGTAGTCCCGCGGCCCTGAAGATTCTCCACAACAGCACCGAATTCATGCCATATGTGATTTTTATCGCTGCTCCGGGAATGGAGCAGCTCAAATCGTTATATGACCTTGGAAGATCGACTGGAGCTAGCAGTCGAAATTTGACGGTATTTTTACACATATGCCTCAGATTGCTTTCTTGATACGGTCCTTTTGTCGATTTTCGAAGAGCGTGTTCTGTAAATGCATAGACCCGTTAATTGAAAAATTAAGGAAGCTTGTGCTCACATTCATGTACCATTCTAATGAGCGTAGAGGTTTATGCAATTAAGATTTGTCCTTTTTTAATATTTTTGCACGATAGTAAGTGACATACTTGCTTTATCATCGATATTCGAGATTCATAATTATTAACAGTACGTAGTTATACGTGTTATCCCAACGTATGCTTCCCAAAATGAAAAGATTATCTTTAGTTGCGGGACGAATGCATTCTATAAGTACACGCGTTCTACGTGTACATTCTGTAGTATATATATTTTCTTTTATTCTTTAAATGCTTGCACGTTTCTGTTCATTCGGATGACTGTACACGCGTGCTTCTGCAACTCTGTATTTATATGTATACTTATTCCCACATTTGTTCATACGTATGCATATCTATATACATATATACATATTTGGTGTGTATTCGCTTTGTTAGTTTGACCGCCAGAGCTCCATCAGATACAGTTCCAGGAGAGCCCGAACACTGGAATCCCTCGCATCATTGTATGAGGTTTGTATGCATGTTCTGTTCAACATTCATTATAACGTGCGAAAAGTTTCCCCTGTATACCTACGCTCGCCCATTTTTGCATCGAATATAATAGTATTCATTAGTTCGTATTCTGCGGCGTAGACACTTTATACGATACTACGTTTTAGTTTCAATGCTGTAGTTCACAGTAGCTTTCAATGCTTGAATTGTACACGCACATTCTTCTCACGATAGGAGGACGACCTAAAATCAACGTTGGAGGAATCCGCGGCATTGCAAAGGGCCTACGAGAAGTACATCGACCTAGTAATCGTAAACGAGGACTTTGATCATACGTTCAGGCAGGTTGTAGCTGCACTAGACGCACTGGCCACCGAACACCAATGGGTTCCTGTTAATTGGATCTATTAAGCGCAAAGACATTCATACATTCGACATCACGTGCTTGGTATCGATGGGTGTAAAATCCCAATGAGCAGTAAATAATAAACAAGTCAGCATTACTGCCACGGATACTGCTCCACGTAGATTTTATTCGTAATTTCATAAGTTATTTAAGTGATTGACGCAACCACTCTGTGTCACGAGTTCTTAAATATGAAATTCGGATCGCCGATAGGGGTGTGACAGTTTTATACACGTGGAAGACATTGCGAAACTTAAATGCGCGCTTGCTTCCTGTAGACGCCTTGAATATTATAATTTTGCAGTCTGCCTCGCGCACGGTGATCTCGAAGGAATACTAAAACATGTTTCCTAATTTACTGGAAATCTTTTCGTTCGTATACCGCTCCCATTGGGAGAAATAACTTAATTCGATTGAGTTTGGAATGCGACCATTGCGTGCGCATCAGAAACTATACATACCGTAATGAATGCGACTGGAAATCTGGTGGATTACAGATTTCGTTGAACGCATCGGTATTCCTAAATATTAAACCGCCGTCCAGTTACTTTTAAGAAATGAACTTTTCAGTTTTTCGTTTTTCCGTCTGGTCACTTTTCTTTTCTCGTTCTTTTCTCTTACTTTTTTTTTTATACGTGTATATGTTTACGGAATAATGCAGCGCATGAGTTTGTATCCGCGTCGCGTAAATTTGATCTTTCTTCGTATTTTAAATTTTTATTCGTGCATTCGCTCCTGACACCTTATACAGACACATTCGTGTACCTGTCATGTATATGCGTTTTGCATATGTATAATCATATGTATAGTATTGAACTATTCTTTAAATGCAACCAACCGTACTGACTCGAGTGTATTCCTGGCATGGAGTGCCTTAGACCGCCAATCCTCATACGCAAGCATTTGCAAAAATGCAGAGAAACGACAATCTAAAAAAAGAAAAATGATAAAGGTTTATTTACCTCGGTAGTGACACTATAGAGATAACACAAAATAAAATCAATGACTTTATATTTGATTCTGTAAAAAGAATGCTTCTGATCCATTTTTATCCTCCACCTTAATGATACGTTTGTCCTCATTTAGTTTTTGGGTTAACCGGTATCAGCGCATCAAATATTTTTACATTTTAATCAATTTTCAAGTGTGACGTGAACGTTCGTTACCTGTGAACGTCACATACGCCTCAATAAAACATGAATAAATTTTCGTGTCTACATGCGATACTTCTGCAGTTTTGTAAAATAAGAGCAGCAACAAATGAAATAACGGTATTTTCCCAAATATACAAATAAATTTGATACAAAAGAATTAAATATTGGTTCTCTAAGTGAACTACATAAGAAATGTACACGTGTATGCATAATTTAATAAACGTGCAACAATTTGATCACAAATACTGGCATTCAAATTACGAATCCACGTATCCTATATCTCTGAAGTGTATGAATATGATTGGTTATGCATTCATTCAAAATCCAATAGGGCTTCATGGGCTTCACGATGTTTCAAGAAATCTTATTCGTCGTACCAAAACCCTACATGGTAGAACATCTACATGAATCTTGTCGCATGTGACGTGCAATTGACATCGTGGATCTTTTGTGTACAATCTGGTACAGTGTAATACAGCTCGTGGCAATTTATGGGTGTTCGGTGACTTTAAATAAAATCATACATTTTCATATTCCTTCAACATGCACCTATTACGACGACTGGATGTGCATCCAAAAGTGCGCGAAGAAGCAGACATTCTTGTGAGGACCTTAAGTGGTGCCATCGGTAATTCTATTTTTTGGTTAATCAAGTCTAAATTGGCAATTTTACCGGCACTTTTCTTCTTCTTTTATGCTGCATTCTAAGCTCATAGATAAAGTAAACACGTACATCTCTGTTAAATTAAATTACCTTTTATTGTGCAGCTCTCAAAGTTTATTGACAAGTAGTTAATTGCTGAATCTCCATATACAATTAACCTCAAAAATTACAGTTCATACGATCTTTCAACGTTATTTTTTGTGAAATTTTAAAGCCACGTCAAATTTAAGCATAGATGTGGTACAATGTAAGGTAGCAATCTAAAATTCCAACTGTATCGTCTATGACATTCACATTTTCATTCATGTTAGTTGCAATACTGTATATTAATTACCTTATACGTCAATGATATATTTTCAGTAACGATTATTAGCACAATCATCATGGGCATTCTTTTCCTATCTGAAGTAAATTATTACCTTACTCCAACTTTGAGCGAGGAACTATTTGTAGATACATCTAGAGGATCTAAATTAAGGATTAATTTAGATATAATAATTCCCAATATATCCTGCGATCGTAAGTATAACGTATCGTAAAAGAAATTATTAGATGCAGTGCATACGTCTAAGCATAGATACTTATCCAACTTCTTCACAGTTTTAACAGTAGATGCAATGGACACAACAGGAGAACAACATTTACATATAGATCATAATGTATTTAAAAGACGACTGGATTTAAATGGTAAACCTATAGAAGATCCACAAAGAACTAGTAAGTACATAAGCTTTAAATTTTACATTTGCATACTATAGCTAATTAAAAGTGATACATACCAGTAAAACATATTTATTTTTACAGATATTACTGATATAAAAGCTTCTAGGATATTAGCACAACAGGTAACGATACACTTCCTTTTATATGTCTATGCCATTAGTTGGTATTAGAAATGGATGTAAAGTAGGCATATGTTGCAGGCAGATAGTAATTCTACCGAGACATGTGGGGATTGTTACGGTGCTATCAACAAATCATTGAGTATAAAGTATGTCTTATGCAACTTGTACACTTTTATGTAACTAAAACGGTTGAATGTTACGTATTTCATAGATGCTGCAATACATGTGAGGATGTAAGAGAAGCTTATAGACAGATGAAATGGGCTCCACCAGATCCAGCCATGATCAAACAATGTCAAAATGATAAATCATTAGAAAAAATAAAAAATGCTTTTACCCAAGGGTGTCAAATTTATGGTTATATGGAAGTAAATAGAGTTGGCGGAAGTTTTCATATTGCTCCGGGTTATAGTTTCTCACTGAATCATATGCATGGTATGTTACGACTAAAATAATTCAATATTCCTTTGCTTCATTGTGTACATATAACGTTGATTCTAGTGCACGATGTTCAGCCATATTCGCCATCTCAGTTTAATATGACGCACAAAATACGCCACTTAAGTTTTGGACTCAATATACCAGGGAAAACAAATCCTATGGATGACACAGTTGTCATTGCAGTAGAAGGTATGCCATTGCTTACCATACGAATTTTTATTAAGAAATCGATTATACGAGGTTGTATTACAGTTCCTTGTCTCCTAGATATATTTTACAGGTATGTTAGCACCTTATGCCTGTTCCAATGGCCATAAATGTGCCAAATGTTCCGCCACCTTGCAGCATCACTTTCCCAACATTATTTATTAGCTCCCTTCCCCGTAGTCCATATCTAGATCAACATATGTTCAATTATTATTTTTGTTTTCTCAATTCGTACATTATACAAAGATGTGAGGCATGCACCTTAATGCGGAGAACCCGCCAAAAAGTGCACCCGAGGTAAGGCCAACGCAAAATCCAATTGCAAAACCCATCTTCATCCTATCCCAACAACTGGGCCCTTGTTGATATGCTCCACCCGGAACAACTGGCATCGTCTAGAAATTGCACATTGAAATAAAAACAGCATCCTAACCTTTTACTGTAATGATATAAATTATAATACTTCACCGGTAAAACAATTGCGGGGTATTGTTCGACATTAGCTCGTTGTCACAGATCTAATATTCTTTCTTTGAATATTTTCATTTAATTAATATTTCGTGTTAATGTAACTTATATCACGATTCTGTGTTATTTCAGAAAAGTGTGCATACTTGGGGTCTGAGAATTTGAATGTGATGTAAACTTAAATTGAATCATGTGCCATTCCCAACAAATGTGTAAAAATACCGAAAAAAAAAAAAATAAGTGCAATCCCTCCATAATTTACAAATATGCCGATACTTATGTTTTAATGAATTCTTACCTACTGTTGTAGTCTTCTTAGAATAACCTTGTGTCGACACTCTACTCCAGTACACTTCTGAATTTATTTTATTTCGAACAGTACGGTGAGGTCTTACGGTCTAGCACATTACACTCGTATCGTTACAACGTAAAGACGCCATGATAATTTTTTAGCACGATAAAAGACAACACATCTTGACCTCGTCGACTTCCGTCTGTTTTCGAGTCACGTGCCACTCCAATATGGCGCACTATTCAAACAGTGAAAAGTTATTACCCAGTAAATTCCCACATATTGCACCGAACTATGTGATAACAGATAATGCGAAAATTCTTTAACGTCATCCATACGAATTTAGTACCTTATGCACACAAATGCACATTTTCTACGATGCAATAAGAATTATCGAAATCACCAAAATATCAAGAGTATTATTTACATGTATGTATATATAATTCTTCTTTCAGGTGCGATGGTGTTCTATCATTACATAAAAATTGTTCCAACAACATATGTACGCGCCGACGGATCAACTTTACTCACTAATCAATTTTCTGTAACGAGACATTTCAAACAGCTTGCTCGTTTCGCCGGTGAATCGGGTATGCCGGGAATCTTCTTTAGTTACGAATTAAGTCCCCTTATGGTGAAGTTTACAGAAAAATCAAATTCGTTTGGACATTTTGCGACCAATACGTGTGCCATTATTGGCGGTGTTTTCACAGTAGCCGGTCTTATTGATTCTCTTCTATACCATTCTGTACGAGCGATACAAAAGAAGATAGAACTAGGAAAATTTAATTAGGATATAAATAAACCACTACAATTTAACATAAAGCCGACATACGGCTGTTCTTTAATAAAGTGAACTTGTGATTCATGAAATAATTCTTATTTGCATCAATTATGCTTACCAAAAAATAACTTTTTCCACTACTAGAAAATCGTTGTTAACACTTTTTTAATTTTTTAATTGATTGCATAAAAATGTGTGTAAACCAGGTATCGTACAGATATACCTTTATATGAATAATGACCTACAATAATTACACATATTTACAACTTATAAACGCGTACTGTGAGACCTGAGTAATTGGAAAATACCATGACTTCTTCAATTTATTTGCAATTTATGTAGCATTGAATTAGAAAAATGTTTTCATAAATTTATTGTATGCGTCAACAGGAACTTTAGCTATATTCCTACAAAATTCTAAATCTGTGCCAGCAGCTATAGCAAGGGGTGACACATATAATGGTTTCTTTGGATCGTATTGAGCTCGTCCTAGCTCCTTTAGGAATTTGTGTCTAACGTCAAGCCTTCTTCTTCTGCAAAGTAAAACTTTTGGTGCGTTTGAAATAATACTATGTGATATAATCATTTCATTGTGAAGATAATCGAAAGATTCCAACACACTCCGCCTACCTAGGATAAAGAAACAGATTGCATAAGAAAGACTATGTAGAAAATATTTTCCTTGTTTAATAACACAATTCTTACATTTTGTCCAAACGCGAGGAGCTCCCAGAAGTACGAGTTTAGTTTCACTCTTGTCAAATCCCATTTGTTGAGTCACGGCAAATGTGTTTTCCATTATGTGTGATTTCTTAAATGTTATCAATCTTGGGTGATTCACAGTTAATAGTCTTACCTCGTTACCATTTAATTTAAAAGTCTTTTGGAAAAAACCAAGTTTTTCATCAATTGCGTCTACAGTGAATGACAGCCACTTTGGATCTTTCCACAGTATGATTTTTATTTCATCGACATTAAAGTTGTGTGCTCTTAAATATCTTATCCTAGTATAAAGATCATCCATATCCTCTTTTAATATTAATGGATTCTTTGTTAGGAAATGTCCAAGATCACATGCAGAAATCCCAGAGTCATGTAAGAATTGTATATAAGGCTTGATATCCTTATCAAAATCAAGGCTCAAAAGAAATTCTGCAATTTCTGGTTTTCCGTCAAATTTGTATAATTGGACGCCAAGTTTTATCATCTCTCGTATTGTATGTGACTTATTTGCAAATTTAGCCAGATTAAAGGATGGAATTACATTTGGACCAATATGAGAAATATCCTCTGTACATGTATCTAAAGCGCTGAGAACCCTGTCAGGGTCATCAAGATCCCAAGAAATTTGATTGTCGGAAAAATACTGTTCTTTTGTGCTAACATCAGTAGTGGTTTCCAGAATTTGCATGTCTTTGAGTTGCTCATTGCAACTATTGCCATGAAAATGTGCAAAACTTCGAACATAATCAAACACGTTCTTAATGTGAAATATGCTGTTGTAACGAAGAAACATGGTTTTGTATAACCTCATCTTTATATGTTATCGCTTGACATAAAACTAAACATACATTCTTTGTTTTCTGGATTAACGTGGTTTACGTCCCAGTTTATAGTGTTTTCATGATGTGACTAAAGTTTTAACATTAGAAAATCAGAGTAGTTAATCTTTTATCGGCTGCAAACACCTACACTGCACCTACATAACACATCTACTACAGGTGCAGAGTCAAAGAGCAGTCAAAGAGCAGTCAAAGAGTATTGTGGCGCTATCTGTTTACTGACCTCCAATGAAATTAAAAAATAGACCAACCAAGCGACGGGATGTCATGTCGAAGGATCGACTTTGTGATGTTTCTTATAGACAATTTAATTTTAACATCATTATCTAATTTAAAAAATGATGCAACGTAAAATTATTTGACTAATGTAATGCTCTTTATAAAGGTTGCAACAACATGGCACAGCATATATCAATGGATGTTTTATTATATTAACATTACCACATGCTTAAATATTAAAGCGGCAAGAAAACGCGATGAAAATTTTATTGACATATAGCCAAAGGAGATTTCATCTATTATAATGTATTATACATATGTTTTAGCATCCTATTGTGTTCAGATAAAATTTAACAGTAGATCACTGTAATTCAGCACATATTATTCGTGCACATTTATATGCATATGTGTGCATCAAGCCACACAGCATTCCAATCATTCTATAAAGTACACATTTTTATGGCCAGTTTCATTCAAATCTCATTCACTCTTGCTTCGCCCACTTTTGTTAAGCCATACTTTCCTATGTTGAAGTTATAAGTACGTGAAGTTCTATGCTAGGAATACAATGATTCGTTGAGGAGAAATAGGTATATTGGACAACAAGAACTGCAATGCTGCAAAGAAAAAGTTCAGCAAGTAACTCTTTTAAATTAGTAGTTATCGTATAACATAACTATTTATAAAATAACACAATGGCGAAATGACGTATAAAGATCTGAACTCATTTTCTTTCAAAATAAGCCTACTGATTGCAAACGATACGTTTCTTTACGACATAGATGATTCCAGCGATAGAGTATAGTGTGCTATCTTCAGTATTTCAATCTCATCATACATTAGCTTAATAATTAATGCACTCGGTAGCTTGTGTAGTGTTTGCAGCAGATTGCTGAAACTGGAAATGTATCTCGAAAATAATGTAGCCATGTGCTTTCATTCCAACAAAACTTCTGCAGTTTGATGAGAACAGAAAAATTTGTAGGACTAATATCACTTTGTAAATGATTGTCCGCTCCTAATAATGCTATGTAAGTAAATGTAGTGTATGTACATATACACATACTGTACGGAGTTCTCGGCGAATCTCTGGAACGTTAATTTCTTTAAAGAGTAAATAATATGTTCTTAGCGTTCATTTTCATTTTCCTGACTAGATCATTCATTTTACGCTTGTTTTTGTTTTGTGGATTTGCCATTTAAATTGAAGGGCTCTCCATTGGACATTCTATTCTTCGCTTGTTGTCGTAACTGCGCTCTTTTTAAGCTAGTCATTAACTGACTCGACTGGTAGAGCCAGCTTGCCTGTTTTTTTAAAGGAAACATTGTGAATGTATTCATATGGCTCTCATTCATATGGTATACCACAGTAGGCAGCTATAAAGTTGTTTTTATATTTACCACCATGATCATACAGTTCATCAATATCGGGACAGAGAAGACCACAGATATGAATAAGCCCTTCGAATCGAAATACTGTTGTCTAGCGAAAACCCTACAATGATAAATGCATAATGGAATCATCTGGCAAGTTGTAATATCGACGTGGATACATATGCATCACCAAAATTGAAAACATCAGTTTTTTATTCTTTATAATTTTCATATACTCACATCCAGTTGCTTGCTGCAACTTCATTAATGCTTTCGGAGAAATAAACGAGGAGCACTAGAAGAGAATCATTCTATAAGCTATAGGCTATATAGAACTAAATAATGTATAATATCACTTACAAAGTACAAGAAACAGAACGATCTGAAAGTTAGCATGATTTCTCGTCATTAAAGCAGTCATGGTAACCGCGACGTGAAATGTGAATAATATGGCCAACCATGGATCTCTCCAATCAATCTGTAATATAACAGACATAAATAGAAAAGGGAATATTAAAAGTAAAGAAAGGAAGATCACTATATATTTGCAAGTTACTGCGAGTTGTATTTGTGTAAATATAGACGACATAACTAGAGGGCATCCGGTGCACATACTATTAATGCTAAAAAGAAAAGATCAACGTAGTTGTGACATTTCTCATAATATCAGAATGGAGCAAGCTTGAAAAAGTATAAGTATGTAATGCGGCACATCACAGTATAAGTAAGACATATAATACGAGGACTGAGTGTATGTATCGTGGTACAAGAATACCTAATCACCTATGAGGTAAACCGAAAATGTAAACTCACGCTTTGTAAAAAAGGCCAAATGCCGTCAATCGTGTCAGTGGCTATAAACTTCGACATGCTTTTTCACGCAAGGCACGTATCTTGATGACACTGATAATAGCACACATCCGTGTATATGGAAGCAGAGACAATTTGTCGTTTCGCAGGCCTATAGACAGAGACTGATAGTGGAAAGATTTTCTTAAAAACTACACCTTTTAACTGATATGGATATCACAAAGTGACAAGTGGATGGATGGACGTACATATGGGCGTACGTAAGACGCAACGGAACCCGCTTATAAACAATATCACTGGAATAATGTAACAGTGGGTGAAAGAAACAACGCTAACCCACTTATTCTTAGAAGACCTACGCCGACGCTGGAATATTTAATTAAAGAGTTGCGTTGCCATTAACGATAATCCTAACAATAAATGACTTCGCTGCGACGATGTTGCCTTTCCTTTCGATTACCGAATATGCTTACTGATGTATCGATTCTCTACGGTATCGATACTTTCAATTTCAATGTACGATGTATACAATCGATATAATCACACAGGTAAAATAATAAAGTGATACAAGTAAACGACAAATCGATTCGTAGCTCTATATGCTTATTTGTGACTGGGACAGACGAAAAACTTCGTATTGCAAACTTATATAGCTCCACGGTATAAAAAACTGAAGGAAAGGTAAATGTTCCCTGTTTTCTTATCATGCGAAATTTAACCACTTGGAGCACTGAAATCGCACACGTAATAGGTACGTAACGAAAGTGAAATTCGGACGCGGCAAATTGAAGTACTCTTACATGTTACATATATTGCTATTGGTATGACTTCAAAATCAAGGAAAGACCAGGAAAGACCGTTACATCAAATGACTCGACATCTGTTTAGGTATCGTTAGAAAGCACGGTTTATTATTAAAATTAACTATAGCACTATTAATGCTAGAAATTAAAAATTGCATTAATACACGGCTTAAATTAACCTTAACGAGATCGTAGGACATTGAATTTAAAATTTCGTGGATATGCAATTTTTAAACGTTTAACACAAGAACTGCAGTTATTAACCTAGTGTGATCTTCGATGCACAGCATGCGATTTTGTATCGAGGATAACACCAGAGTGTAGTCCTACGCATGACATCGCGAATTTTGAACCTTCTCCATGTTAGTAGCACTTGGCACTTGACACTTCATAGAAACACTAATAATAAGTAGAACGAATTTAATCGACTGTTTTAATTGGTCAATGGTAATAAGTAATTCTAGAAAATGTTGAAGCACTCACCGAAAATGTGTGTATTTAGCACCAGTGCACTTGAGACCCACAAATATGGTATCCCAGGACACATTGGCAGGGTCCGCGACTTTGGGTGATAGAATTATAAACAAAGTAAACACATCACTTCAACAGCCGGGAGCGAACTGTCAACGTCAACCACTGTCAACTCTCTGCATGTGACCCCCCACCACGACCTCCGTTCACGCCGCCAACTGCGCGCGCCGTACTAAGCTGCGCAGTAGCCTACTACACATCTTGAGTATGCGTATTTCGCGCCAATCGTACAGGAGCAGCGATTACTGACAGGTGAAAAAGTTTTAAAGCCTTTACTGCAAAATTCAATCGCGTATCGATTTTATCGATACATCTAGGACCGCACAATTATCCGTACTATAGCAACGCTTGGACTTTAGATGCGTTTTATAAACATGTGTGGACATGACATGCATATGTATACACACGTTAGAGCCCATCTAAATTTCGGTACGTCCCATTCTGCCTTCTGTTTGTTAGTATTTAGTCGTATTTTATGAAACTGAAAATTCCGCGCTTATTAATAATTACGTTTTTATAGCTTATGTTAAATTAAGGACGAATAAGAAAGTGCATATGTATACTACTGCGTTGAAGCTTTTGAAATTTTCACAATTACTATGGGTTGCCTATTGGTTAAGTTGGTATCTTTACGCTAACCAATCGTTATTGAGTACCCCATGCATCTGATTGGTTCATACTCTGCTGTTATCCGATTGGCTGCACTCTCGTCAACCAGACGGCGCTTCACTACAATCGTCCTTTACTACCCGGAAACTCCGCAGTGCTGTACGCCATCTTGTTCGATTTACTTCGTGGACTGGAGTGACTGGAACGTTGATTTCGAAGGCCAGCTACGAGCAGGTTCGTCCACCATATTGTAGTAAGTGCTGCCGTCGTACGTCGTTTTTATCACCCCGGTCTCCGTCATTACCGTCGTAGCCACTTGCATATATTGTACTCCGAAGCTCCGAGAGAATCGGTAGAAGGACGCGTAATGGTGCCCCCGTGTGTATACGCTTTCATACGCCGTGATTGGCGTCGTACGTTAAACGCGAAAACGTAGCGATAAGCAGTGTGGCCACTGCGATCGGATTTGCCAGTTTTCGCGACGAGAATAATCGATCTCGTATGGTTGTCTGGTGCTCTTATCGAGGGCTAGCCGTGCGAAGCGGGGCCGCGACATCTTCGATTGATACTATCCTGGAAGAAAGTGTGTGTACCGTCGGGAGTTGAATGGCGATGATCGATAATGCGTCTGGATGCAACGTTCGTCGCCCATAAGGAAGCTGACCTTTGTTGCACCCCAGAACGTCAAAAACGTGACATTATCCATTAGCATCGGACGCCGATGAGAGGGAAGAGAGCAGCTTCGGAGTGCGGAGGCGTTGCGAGCAGGCTGTCCACGATATTTTCCGTGAAACAAGGTGAGTTCATGCGTCCATAAAGATGCTCCACCACGGATTCTTGTTTCATTTTCGCGACTTGCCACCGCTTTTCGACGCCCGCGTGCTCCGTGCGTTACTTATCGCCCTTCATACTTGCAACTTACCCCAAGCGAACCGTTAACTGCGACCGTTACCTAGGAGAAATCTAGGGCCGGTGGGTGTCTTGCGTAAAGCCGTTGAAATCAGTTAATAATAAGGTCACTTGCATACGCCTTAACCGTATCATTACCCTCGTGCGTGCTCACTAGCGGGGACGAAGCTTAACCTTACGGAATGCACTTTTTGCCAGCGATCCTCTCTGCAGTCTCCGCATCCTCGTTTTAATTCTAGTTGGGTGTCGATATGAGGCAATAACGAATTCCGCTTCGCGAGCCGGAATTCGATTTAAAGCGGTCGTTAAGCTTTTCGGCGCAGCATTTAAACCCTTTTAAATCTGCCATCAATGTATATTGATGTAAACCAGGGGCAACCGTACACGGTCATACGCAAGCTGCATATGTGCGCAATGTGCTCGATTACAGGAGCAATGGCTTACGCAGTCGTACCTTACGTAGGGTAACGTATATTTTAACGTTAAAGCACGGGCTACGAAAGGATTGAAAATACAGATCGGCGGGAGGGTACGGATAAACGATAAGCACAGACGAATATAAAGGTAAAACGATACCTGCGTTGTTTATCGTGTGAAACCTGCACGTGTCCTTCGATGTATCCGATACACGATTGTGACGAAGTATATTATTCTGCTTACTTTACGGTTGGTGCTCGTACGATTGAAACGCACTCAGAGCACGATCTTCCTTTGTCACGTACAATGAGGATTTAATAACAGTACTTACGCGTAAGCGTGACAAAAAACGGAGTAAATAAAATTAAGTGGGGACTCGTGCAGCGTTAAAATTCTCGTGTTTTATCTTTTAATTTGGTAGACGATTCGATTTATTTTCATCCGAGATTCATCGTCGTCCCGACAATATTTTATCTTCCTCGTAAATTAATTCAGAGCCGATTTGCTCCGGAATTTCTACAGCCGTAAATCTTTAAATTGATATCAATAAGCTTCTAAGTCGGAGCCATACGTCTCAGTCCTGTCTCACGTTATTGGCACTACGTAGGGGATTTATAGAATTGACCTTTGCGTGTTACCTCGAAGAATCCAATATAGAAAAACGATAAGTACCTTACGAGGCGCGATAATGCATCGTGTAAGAATAGTTTAACTCGATGCTTTTGGAAGATCTCCTCCAAGGGAAGTACGCTTCGACGTTCTTGATAACGTTAACTTAATGAAAATGTGCTTTTATTCACCGCGTGCTTCACTCGATAGAATGGATTTACATAAAGGAGAAAAAAAAATCATATTCTTTACATTGTCCAGTCAGGGTGTTTAACTTTGACAATTGTCTTTCACGTTGAAAGGCACTGTCTGAATATTAATCTCTTATATCTGCTTGCAAACGGGGCTGCTTAAGCCTGCTTACTTTTAATTTAAACGGACTCTCTGTATTTTCAGTGGATACGCAATGGAGGTAAACTCACCGCGCGTTTCTCATCGCATTGGGGGCTAAACAAATGTAAACGTTCTCTGTTTTCGCGTAGGCCGTGAACGCGAACGGTTCTTCCGCGCGTTAAACGCGTCGGCGCAACCTCGACTTTGACTTACACCGAGGAGAAGTTCGTCTCGTGTCTCTCTGCTCGGAGAACAGCTTTGCACGGTGACAAACATGTCGTGATAATATTGCATAGATAGGGAGAGCAAGAGAGAGCGAGAGTCGTAATGGAATTTAACGCGATTCTATCGTACCAAGGTTCTATCAATTGCCTGAGAATTTTCAAAGAGTACCCTCCCTGTTCGCAATTACATCATTAGTATCAGCGTTATTCTTGTCATCGTAATGGAGTACGCTGAGAATAATAGAAATTTAAAAATGTTTGAAAGGATCTCCGAAATTTGAGATACACTGTTTTATACGACGCACCGGTTACCCACGAGGAGCACTCAATTACGATGCATCGATCAAGATTAAATTTTAATTTTAATCTCTGGTCGTCTGTCGAATTTTCAGAGTACCTTGTTCTCAATTACATTATTAGTATTGGCATTATTATTGTCATCGCGAAGAGGCACGTTGAGAATGATACAAATTAAAGAATGTTTGAAAGGATATCAGAAATTTGAGAAACACTGTTTTATAAGACGCACCGGTTACCCACGAGGAGCATCCGATTACAATGCATCGATCAAGATTAAATTCTAATCTCTGGTCGGTTATTCTTTTTCTAACAATTACATTATAACGATACGATCGATTCTGCGATACCGCAGAGGTTAGCAACGCGATAAGACGATATAATGCACAGGCAGTAGGACAGCATTGAGAAGTTAAGCGCATGCAAAGCTCGGGGCAATCAATGCCTGGGTACATATATTCGGTATCAAGTTTCTAACACGCGTCGATGATGTACACACCAGTTCACGCAAACGCAGAGTAGCTTTCCACTGAATCATCCTGCGCTACATTTTAATACCAATACATGTTGTCTCCGTTTCAATACCGAAGATTTTGATTTTCTCTTATAACTTTACGATTCTCTTTTAATTCGTTCCTCCCCTCATCGTCGACCATTGAAAATACCGTGCATAATCGAAAATAGTCAATCTTCGGAGGAGGATAAAATTTCCGACAAATTAACCCTCTATGGACTCGTGCTACTTTCAGATCACATACTAATATATAGACATTTTACCGAATAACTTTGGCCCTTAACAAGATAGCGTATACGTCTTAATTATATAATATTTCGGAGATAACCAATAACAATATTGATGACAGTTGGCAGCATCATCAACTTGAAATATCAAAGTAAGTGTTTTGCAAGTTTGGGAAATTTGACGGGTAGATATTTTGTTAATCTGTATACATACGTATAGACCTATTGATTTTCGATGGAATAAATTTGTTGATATGTAAGAAAGAAATTCGTCCTATAGAGGGTTAACATTTTGCTTTTCGCAGATCTTATTAGAAGTGAATTTTCGTTGGCCACGATGCGAAGCCTGGCCTCTTCAATTTTGCTTTTATCTCTTCACCGTTCTCTACGCACGTTTTACATCGTGGCCGTTTAAACAGCGCCCGACGTGAAAGGGCTTTCTGTACGGACGCGACTAGCTGTACCGTACCTTTAAATAGTATCCGATCCACGGATACTGCCAATTACTTTCACTTCTCTCGACGCAGCCCGGCGGTACACCGCCACCGATATTTGTCAAAAGCTGGGGTCGCCTTTATCTAATCGACAATTGCTCATGGGCCTTTCAATTGGTGGCGTAGCTCGGGCGATGCAAGTGCTACGAACTCGTCAGGATATTGGCCTGAAAGAAGGCTTTATGCGTAACGGGAAACATTAACGAGAAGCAATGCGAGATCGTCTTGGATTATTCTTTTTTCCCCCAAACTAAACGACGAAGACAATTTTCTCGAAAAAGCGTCCTACATTTTTGCTCGCGAGTTTTAGAATTTTAAAGAATCAAAATCAAGATCGTTCTTATAATTCTGATTCTTTGTAACGGGATGGACGGTTTGCCCGTTTGCGTTTTACTGCAAAGAAAATTATTTTGATCCGGATCACTGTAAATTTCGCATCGTAAATACGAAGTTGTATCTTGACTTCGCGCGTTAAATATTCCTCCTTCGAGAGCCGCGTAATATTTTCGATTAAAGTACAACGCAGGACGGGAGGCAAATCAGAAAGGATATCGTTGGAAAGGTTTGAGCTCGCGGGCCGCACGTGGCACCGTTCCGGCGAATCGCCACTAACGGAAACCGAGTCGGTCTATTTCCTTTGCGTTTCTCCTCATCCATCCGTATCGAAGGCCCTCTCGACTGGAATAAGAGACCCGAGCGACTCTTCTGGACGAAACGTCCCAAGCCGAAGTTTCCTCTCGTCTTGGGATTCCTCGCGCAGTGATCACGCGCTCGGAGTTTTCTCCCATGCCGAGAACAATTATTCTCTAAATTGAATCGTCTGGATGCCGTCTATTCGCGCTCGCGAATGATAACGGAGTAATAAAATAATAGAGAGCGTCAGAAAGATAGATAGATACAGTTCACTTATTGACCCTGGGCAGTAGCGCCTCTCGGGTCCCAACGAAAAAATACAATGTAGTCAAAACAGAACTAGCAAACTCTCCGTACAACGTCGCGTGCAGGTGAAATGCAAAACAAAAATAAAGATAAGAAAAGAAATTAAATTAAAGATAAAAATAGTACCAAGCTTCCATAACGATAAATTAATATCAAAGTAGAATTAGAGGTGTCCCGAAGGGCTAGCACGCCGGAAAGAGAGAGCGATAGATAGAGAGACAGAGAGAGTTTGCGAGCCCCTTGGGGCACTAGTGAAACAGTTTTTAGCATTCGTGTGCGTGTCGTTGGGACGCGTTGACGTTAACGATATAGGTAGACTCGGCGATAAGCTGTTTTCAACTGTGCCATGACATTGCCAGTCGCAATGGAGCGTCGCTACTTTACGAAGCGGGCCCGGCGAAAGTAACAGGCCAAATGCGTGTCGGGCGCGAATCGAAAAGCGGCGTTCGCCGTGGTAGTTGGTCGTTGTCGATCGTTCTTAATAATCCTTCGTTAAAAGAAAGTAAGAAATTTACCTTAAAGCTATCGGTACCCGTTTAATCTTGCCCTCGTTTCAAAAGTAGCCCCATTCGTTGCTCGCATACTTATTTTTACGAGTGCGAGAACAGTTAATAGTCGAGTCGATAAATCGCCGGAAGTGAAAAGGTGTGAATTATGCTTTGAATTGTGTATCATAGCGGGGTGGTCAACCCGTAACAGGATCATCGGTTCTTCCTTTCTGACCAGTGCGTTTCTCGTTTTCAGGTGCGGAGGAGCGATGGCCGACGATCGAGGCACCAATCCCCACCATGGATCCACCGCTGGTGGTCAGCACGCGGTGAGTTGGAAGTTGCCAGTCTTAAGCGTTTGCGTTTCTTACATTTTACGATACGTGGAAAACTGGCATGGATCTTCTCACGATCGCGTTTCGCGAAATCCGAAAGTCGCAATCTCCATTCTAAATCATTTTCCCGACAAACTGTTATTTAAATCCTTTGCTATCCAACACGACATGGCACGACATGGTCGTTAAGTTTAACAATTTGTAAGGAAAAATAGAAAAATTAATTCAGAGCGCGAAGAGTTAAAATGTGTCTCGAGTCTTCGGTTACATTATAAAGCAGATTGGATTTCGTGAGATTAATTCTTCGTTCCTCGTCGAGACAATTGGCCTTTCTCTTTTCAATTCCGAAGCCCTCTTCGAGCGTGGCACTGCTTTTCTCAAGATTCGCTTAATCGGCTCTTTCGAATCGATCGCGCTGGATCGTTTCGCTCGAGACCTCACGTCGTGGACGATGTTTAAACGATACGAGGAGGGGACCGGAAGCGGCCGCGAATACGAAGCCACACGCGGAGAAAACTTGGACGCGGCTGGGAGCCGCGCGAGCCACCGAGAATTTACAAATACGGTCTGTGGCTCTCCCCGGAGGGTTCCTCCCTGCGTGCACTCGCGGCTACGACCGGTTTCCTCGGTGCGTTCGCGAGGAGAAACTTTCATTTTCGAGCGAGCGTTTCGTTTCGCGGGTCCCGAGTCCGCTCGGGTGATCCTCGCCGCGATACAAACGCGATAACGAGCGAGCGAGGCTCGTTGTCCGCGCCAGGCGTCCGCGTTAGCCGTGCCCAAGTCGAGCGTTATCGGCTAACGCGCGAGGCTCCTAAAAGATGGAACGTAAGAATCGAAAGCGGCCTTAGGTGCCACCTCGTCGATTCACGTACCGCAAAGGAGACAAGGAGGACCGCCTCCTATCGCGCGGGCGATAAGAAACGCGAGCTTGCTTCGACTGACAAAGAATAGCGACGGGGAAAATTCGATGCATAAGCTCGTCGTTCGTCGATGAATATCACGAATAATGTTTCTCCAATGCGTCGCATTTTTCATCCGATGACTAATGATACCTCCCTCGTAATCCATTGCGCATTAAGCTTCTTTCCTTTTCGGTTATACGTGCCGCCATGCACCGAGCACGCATTTATTCTCCGACGAAGATTCTCTAAGAAACCGTAATATTCTTCTTTGAGGTTCTTCGAGAGTTCTGATTCTCCTAAGTCTCAATATTGAGAAGGGCAATCTATTCGCTGCAGTACAGAAATACTCGGATAAATGTTACGTGTCTCTTGCGAATTTCTCTCAATGGTCTAATTCCGCATAGTGTTTCGCAATGGTTCGTATTTGCAACGCTCGTCAGTTTGGTCACCCGCCACCGCTTTTACCATTTTACCTACGCCACTGACAAGGATCGAGGAAGTGGCACCGGCGACGAATCTGTGCTCTCAGCTCTCGTTACCACTGTCTCGACGTGTGCGCGGAAAAAGAGCTGGCGGTGAGAAGGGAGGCGAACACGCGCGGCGGACAGGAGAGACCCGGGTGGAGCGATTGGAGCGCGTGCGCGTGTTACGCGAGGCGTGAGGCACGAAGTGTATGAGGGGGTGAGATATGAGAAATGAGTATGCACGTGAAGCGCGAAGCACGATGCGGGCGTGTGAGACGGCAGAGGTGAGGCATGATGCACGATGCGCTCGCGTGAGAAGTCGGGCATGTAGCGTGAGGCACTTTGAGGGTGCGTGAGGAGTCAGACATAAAGCCTGAGACACTATGAGAGTGCGTAAAGAATCAGACATGAAGCGTGAGGCACTATGTGGGTGCGCGAGGAGTCATATATGAAGCGTGAAGCACTATGAGGGTGCGTTAGAAGTTACACGTGAAAGGCGAGGCACTGTCACTGCGTGTGAGGAGTCCGACATGAAACGTGAGGCACAATGCGTGCGCGTAAAGAGTCAGATATGAATCCTAAGGCTCCATGAGTGCACGTGAAAAGTCAAATATTTACCCTAAGGCACCATGAGGGCGCGTGAAAAGTCAAACATTTACCCTAAGGCACCATGAGTGCGCGTGGAAAGTCAAACATGAATCCTAAGGCACCATCAGTGCGCAGAAGAAGGCAGACATGAAACATGAGGCACAATGCGTGCGCGTGAGAAGTCAGACACGAAGCGTGAGGCACAAGACACGAATTGTAAGCTGCGAATTCTTCCTCCGGACACCTTCGATCCCCACGACGATCCCCACGACGATCCCCAGCTCCGCTGCGCATCTAACCCAGACCTAACACAACCTCGAGTACCCTGCGTGACGTGCGCGCGTTCCGCCTCCTCTCCTGCTAGTATCGTGTGAGGCACTGCGCGCGCGTCCGCCGGTGATGTCGTCGTTAGCGGAGCGCTCTGCCTCCTTCTAAATCCGGTCGCGCGTTTCTGAAACGCGCGCTCGCGCACCTTCTCCCACGCTCATTGAAATTTTCGTAGTCTCGTGGCCTCCTCCTGTTCCGCCCGTCTCGTCCGCCACCCGCGACTCGCGAGCCACCGTGGACGGCGTAGTTGCCTCGCGGCCGAACACCCAGGAGGAGACGAGAACCGATCGATGCTCCTCTTGGAAATGTCCTTTGGCAAGGACCGATCGTGTTCCTTTTAAGTTCGTGACCTCTTTAATTATTATCGATTGTTTTCTTCGAGATGTGATCATGCGTTTCGGATTCGATTGGATCGTGGATGGCAGGAACTCGCTCGTTACCGCGTTTAAAACAACTTGGGCAAGACCGATCGGCAGAACTTCGAAATATAGCATTCGCAAGATTGTGGATGAACAGGTTTGGAGTTGAAGAAAACCAGAGAGTGTCTCGATAATGTGTTTACTCGTATATCACGCCGCATCGCGCTGAACGAGGCAACAGCAGAATGTTTTTGGGATACTCCCTCTGGGGCGGAAAAGGAAGTCGTTTCGCGGCTCAAACCGCAAGACCAATTAGCAACGGATAGCGACTGGTAGCGCCCTGGTACGCCTCTGTCTATATTGCGAGGGCATAGAGCGCGAACGGATCAACGTTGGAAGAATCTGAAAATTATTTTCGTCGACGAACATTCGGTCTGAGTGAAGCACCGAGTGAGATAATCATCCGATCCTGTCTCTCAATGCATTCTTCATTCGCGCGAAGACATAGTTTCACAGTGAATTGTGCAGTGTATTAAGAGGATGCAAAAAGACAAACTGAGCGTTTACGATGAATCGACAATGCTCGAGTTGTAAAGAGTATCGTTCAGTCTCACCAGTCTCTGACGAGAATCGTCGAAGAGCACGAGCATCAAGTGGAATAATCATTCAATCCGCATTTTCTCCGCTCTTCGTCGCTTACCCTAGACAAGCCAGACGGCTCGCCATAATTTCTCAATTTGCCCCACCGAGAAGGCGAAGCGACATTAAACGGCGAACCTAATCTCAAATTCCACGAAGCATCTAATTATCATCTGGTCCAATCTTCAACCTTCCACGCCAACGACATACTCTCAACGTAATTTTGCAACATCGGACACGCAGTCGTTTAATCCTAGCCCATAACGAAGCAGGCGGTGGGAAACTCGCACCCATCTCGAGTTAGATCGCTTAAGCCTCATTTGTTCACCCTTGCGAACGAATCTCAATAATTTCATAGTGTACCCGTGGCGCGCGCATTCTTTCCTCATCCGTCCGAGCTACTCAACCGGATCAACGGCGGCTAATCCTCTTTTCGCCGGATCGTCCAATTACTTCTGGCAGACGACGAATCTCCGCGCAATTGGTGCTTCGATTAATCACTGTCGGTGAGTGGATTCGATAGCGTTACAAGCGTCACACCGCGCGTCACTAACCGTGGCAATGGATGGCACCTACGTCCGGCGATTCCTTGCGCGTTCATCGGATGTGCGTTTCTTCGCATGCGTTGCTCCCGCGTCGACGTCCTATGCGTCTCGCATTTCCAATTTACATCTCCACCTGCGTAGAAGCTATCGGTGACGAATCTCTGGCTCGAAAACCCGAAGAACATCGAGTTGTCCGAGTCGAGTGAACAACGGGTTCCATTGTAAACGGGATTGAAAAGAAACTCGTGGCGAAGTTTTCCAAGTAGTTTCGAGTTTTCCAAGGAAGTTTTCGAGCTTCCAGCTAACGAACTTACGAATTTCGCAAGGCGGGTTGATAAGTCGACGAGGATCGATTATCGAGTCCTATTTACTCGTAGACCCCGTTACCACTGTGCCTAGTAGCTCACGGTTCGACGATCCTTCGGCGTCATCGATCGTTTACCGACTCGTCACACGTCCATCTAAGATCGTAGATCGTTAATCACCGATCCGTAGGCCATCGCGAGGAGCGCGGTCCGTTACACCGTTAATCGTTAGCGATCCACCCACAATTTGCCGGCCGTTGATCGTCGATCACCAAGGATCGTTGATCGCTAACGATCATTCTCGGTTCCTGGCGCCTATTAGCAGCCTTCGAAACTCGCCTAGGGCTACGAAAACGAAGAGGAAGACGAGGAGAGACTTCGCGACGGGAGCAGCGGGTTGTGGCGGTGAGCTGCTGCTGGGGCTCTGCAAACTTACGTAAGATGCCGTAAGGCAAAGTTACATAAGCTCGTTGATCCCGTCGAGCCAGCTGACGTGAAATCGTGCGAGCGAAAAAGCGAGAGAAGGCGTCTTAAAGCTGCCGCGTCGGGTCTCAGCCTGGAGGACTAAGCGGGTAGCCACGGTGTCAGCCTTTGTTTTTCCTCGAGCCTTCGCGTGGCGCGTGTGTCGAGGAAATGCGAAGAGGGAAGTGTCTCTGGTACAGCTGTGGGAGAACTGGCAAAGCGCTCCGATGCGTGAACGAAACGATAACTCGAGGAGCCGACGATTCTTCATTCGAATTCGTCCGCCAATCGTTTATCGTGCGCTCGACCCGAGTCTTCCGCTTTCTCGACTCGCAGCCACGGCAAACTTCTGCACCTTATGGACCCTCTTACTCGCCACGAGCCGACGTGGTTCGAGACCACGTTACCTTCTCGCACGACACTTTTTCGTCCGTCGTTCGATGCCTCTTTAAATTCACACAATAGACGACCCGAGTTTCCCGCCGTGCGCGACCAAGGACCTCCTCTCTCCTCTCGTCCTTCACGGACCACGTGGTCGGCGCGCGCGCGCGCGGGCCTCCTGGCTCTTCCCGTGACAAAAGCGAGCCAAGGTCGAGCGGAAGAACGGCGAAGGAGGCGACGAGCACGCAGCACCCTGGGGCTCCGTGAAGGACTCTCCACGGTGAAGCGAGCGAGCTGAGTCGCGCGAGGTCACGCTAGAATCACAGGGTTGCAATGTGGCCCTGGGCCGTTCGAGACTCGCAGCCGCGACGACGTTTCCCGTCCAAGTCGCCTCCAACCTCCCGTGGCGCGTTATGGCACGCTTGTGAAATCGACTGGGCGGAAAATCTGGCCTAATTAATTGCAGAGGGATGGCCACGCAGGAAGGTTATCCTTATCGTGGCTCAGGACCGTTCGACGAGAGCAGCGCGTGCCAGGCGCCTGGGATGATCGATGCACGTTGCGATTCGATTTCCTCATTAGCCGGAACACCCGATTAATTGGAAATCACTGTGGCATTGATAGACGCGGGCGTGTCGCTTGAATATTTATGAGAATACTCGCGCCGGCACGTAAGTGCGAAACGGTTCGTCGACGTATCGTTTATGCGCGCATCGAGAGGCTTCGCTGACCCGTGGACAGCGATTTCTCGTGGTCGGTGATTGTTGTAATCCTGGTGCTTAAGGCTCTGCCAGTAGCGCGCGATTGTTTTACGTAATGCGAGATGAGTCGCGTGGGAGACTATTATTTTATTCTTACGTCGATCGCACCCGCTGACCGCTCCGGGATGGAGTAACTAAGTGAATTAGTGGCGTCCGATCGTGTTTTTCCAGAAATAGCGTGCCCTTTCATCGTGTCGAATCTGTCGATGCAGTGGTCGACGAGTCTCTTAGTATCTGCTTTATCGGGGCGCCCTAATTAGTTGGTGAATCGGTTCGCGTGCGATCAATCGATACGCACACGTACACGGACTAAGTTCACGCGCACGAGGGAAGACTGGATTATTACGTCCGCGCGTGCGACATTGGGTCATCGAGTAGCGCACACAGCATTCTCCTCGAGCGGGCACCACGTACAGTGGTCGGATTCGGTGGCACAATTGACGAGGAGAGTCGAAGCGTTTGACACAATTGCAACGGTGTCACGGTGCTGGCCTGACAAAAGTTTCCGCCACCTCCGCGCGATGAATCCGACTGACAAGAGGCGCCGCTTGAAACAACGCGTCCGATCGATCGTCCGCGTTCTCACAGTTCGCGCTACTGCGGCAATACTCTATTCCACGGGGACGGCTTATTTCGCGCCCTTTATTCTCGCCCACGTGTCCGTCCCGAGTTGCCGGAAAATTCTCATCGGCTTTCAAAGCCACCCGAGTGTTCCATTTATTCCGGGACGATCGTCGAAGAGGCGGGTAGAAGGATATTCAACGATCGGTCAATTATCGAGAATCATCCGAAACGAACGGTGGACGCTTATATTCTCGTGACGTAGGTGGACAGTGGATTTCGTCAGTTCAAAGTATGGTGATCGCAAGTCGCCCGTGCGCGTTTGTAAATTGCAAACTGACGTAGGCCGACGGAATTGTCCTTCGCGTTTGCCCGATCGGGACGAGCGAAGGTGTTCGAACGGGAGGAGCTTTCGAGCGGAATGCTCCCGTGGCCGTGACTGCATCGCATATCCAATTCCGAATTCGTCTATATACGGCACGAGCGTATCCGTAATAAGTGTCGTGAAATATTGAGTTCAACGGTCCAACCTTGACGGCGCGTCTGGAGTTCGACCGTGCAACTTATTTTTAACGAACGATATTGGAAAGACCGAGGGTGATCTCTCCGCTTCGGACGGCCCGCGCGCGGTGCTTCCACTCGAGTGAAACCTTGAAGCGATTTTTAATTACGTCCGGTGAAAAAGAATTTAGCAACGACGTGCACTCGCGAAGGAAGACCCTCAGGGTGGATCCAAGCGCACGCGCGCGCGCGGCGGCGCGAGTTGCAAAATTATTTGGTTGCGCGAGCGACTGCGATGCCAGTGATCTCGCTTGCATTTAATATCATTGTTTTAATATCGCAACCGCTTGCAAAATCGACGATTGCACTTGCGCGTTACCTCCCTCGGCCGTCCGCCCTCTTCGCCAATCTCCTTTGTAATTCTATTTACGCTTCCTCGCACCCGCGTTCCTCGATAATGTAAGCACGAGAAGGACTCGTTAATCTCTGTCCACGTGTGTTACTAACGATCCCGGAGAGCTTCCGATCGGGAAATCGCCGCGGTTAACGGGCTAATTCGAGATATGCCCTCGAGTTTCACGGCGACCCTAAAATAGAGGGAGGAACACGTTCTGTTCTCCCGAGTCCCACGAGGTTCCACTCCGTCCACCGAGCTATAGCTCTTCTCTGGCTCTCCTTTCTAAAAGAACCCGTGGCCGAGAGCGGGCCGAGAGAAAAAATCAGCGCACCGCGTCCTTCTCCCACGCGCGTGTCACCACGGCTGGACCACGCTTAGCCCCGCTCAAAGAGATCGCGTAGGCCCTCTCCTCGTGCACGGTGGATGCCACGCGAGTTACGTGACCTTAGGGAAGGCCGTCTCTTTCCACGGCGCTATATCGTCCCAGCCGTGGCTCCTCGACGGTGGCGGTGGCGGCGGCGGTGGCGGCGGCGGTCGGGATCGTGCGCGCGCGAGCATCTCCTGCCTCGTCTCCTCTACCAGCTTGGAATTCTTGGCAAGGCTGCGTGGCGCTCCCGTCCTCCGGTCCGAGCCCCTCAACCGCCGCCGCCGTCCTCCACCACTGCCTTCCGCCTTCTCCTTGTTTTGCTCCCTTCGTCGTTCGCAGTCTCTCGGTCGATCGTCGTCGTCGTACTCCTCGCGCGCGATCTTCTCCTGGACACGGGCCACCCCGAATAGGAGCGGTAGCGCGCGACGTCTTTTTGTCGCGAGAGTTTAAAACGAGAGAGAGGGAGAGAGAGAGAGAGAGAGAGAGAGAGCTGAGGCAGAAGATACTCACGGCCGTTTCGGAGTACTCGCCGACGAATTTATCGCTCTCACCGAATCGCCGCGTTCCTCCAGTCTGCCGGCTCGAGAATAGGAGTAGGAAGCCGTCGCGACGTGCTAGACGACGAGGTAGTTAGCTCGTGGCATCTTCTCGGCGTGAGCCTTATTACCACCGGCGACGTATTTCTGAGCATTGCGCAGGATCGCGGTGGATGGAATTACGGTCTCAAAGGGATTGCAGCTGCTAATTGATTAATCGAGCGAGGTACCTTGGGTGTCCTGTACTCCGGTGGCATCTTTTGGGCTGGTTCCAGCGGCACCAGTTAAATAATTTCAATGCCGCTGGATTTTGCTCATTGGCCGAACTTTGAGTTCACGATTGAGAAGAACGGACTTGGTATGGTCGCGAGAGAAGTGAAGAATTGGGAGGGCACGATCGGGTCGGGTCATTCCCGCGAGTCACGATAGGATCGCGCCGGGTCTCTCGGGTCCCGTCCTCCTCTCTTATCTTTATACAGCAACTGGTATTTCAGGTGAGGCACGCTTCGCCACCACCGCCGGCACCGACTGCACCGGTATCCTCGGCGTCCTCGGCATCCTCGGCGTCCTCGTCCGGCGGCGACTCAGCCCAAGGGCAACAACAGCCGGCATCACCCAGCCGTGGTCCCCGCACGCTCCTACTCAGACGCAGCGAGAATGGCTTCGGATTCACTCTACGACACTTCATCGTTTATCCGCCGGAGTCCTGTAGCGTAAGTTCAAGTTGATAGAATTGCGTCGTAAAGATCGGTTTCTCCTTTGAGACTCTCGATTGACGAACATTCTTTTCCACGAGTGGATTAACATTCAGCAAAGAGAGTTTCCGTGAATGCTGAGTCCATCCACGGTATCGTCTAAACGAGAGTACACAGAGTAGAGAGAGAGAGAGAATAATAGGTGAATGAGAAGAAAACGTTCGTCGATGAGAACCCAGGCGATGGAGATTTGGATCTACATCTTGGTCCGCATTATGCTATACCTTAAAATTTTCTTGCCAAACGTTAACTGATTTTTCGCCGCAGATTCTGCCGGGACACGAACGGACGCGGATCGACGAACCTATGGATACGATCTTCGTGAAGCAGGTACGAACAAATTCACCAGCGGCTGAGGCAGGACTTCGTACAGGTGATCGAGTCGTTTCCGTTGACGGGACGCCCACGCGAGGCGAGCAATACGCCAGTGTGGTTCAACGTATCCAGCACGCAGGTCCTTGGTTGCGGCTTCTCGTTGTCTCCAAGGAGGACGATATCTTGCAAAGGGTAAATTTAAATGGATCCCCCGTAAGAAACGAAGCAGAGTACAGAAAGCCCTAGTCGGTAGAGCGATGTCACAATGAATGGCTAAGCAGGTCGTAATCCCTCGTATTTGCCAGTAAAGTGTTCCTACGTTCTTACCTTATTTAAAGTAACAACACCAAGGTGTAGTTAAGACGCTATCTTATTCCTTATCTTGTCACGCGTGAGACGGGCATCGCTGTAAAGAGATTAGCCGTGTTTTTTGTAGGCTGCGCAATGTAGAACGGGAGTAAACTCATGTTTTCGTTGATGGTTACAGTATTTTGGCGAGACGGCGCACAATCCTGAGACCAATCAACGTCCACGGTTACGCTCGCCCGAGAGGATATCCCAGAAGCAACGTAGGTCGGTCAGTATGATCCCAGGACCGTCGCCAAGATCGAGGCAATCTTGGGTCTGCTCACTGCCAAATTCTGAGAATCTTGCGCCGAACACGCCATGTCAGAGTCGCGAGGAGATTCTTTGCAATAACCAGTACGGGCAGCAGGGCTGCAACGTGGAGAGGATGCAGCAACAACCGAGAAAGTTGCAGCACCAGCAACACGTGTCCAGGGACGTGCAAAGCCCGACGGGGTTGCCACCTTACAAGTTACCCATGGATGCGAGATACGACATCTACGATCGCACTAGGCCCGAGTCGATTTACTCGAGGCCTAGCAGCGAGCGAATTTACGACAGGATCAAGGATCCGATCTACGAGCGCGTACGCTCGGAGGATCAGCAACAGCAGTTGCAGGATCCGCAACAATTGCCACCGTTGCGTTATCCGGTGTCTCGCGCGGAACCGCAAGTGCCTATTTATCGTCCTGGTAGAAGAATAGCGACTCGTCGTGCCAGCGAGGGAAGCGGAGGAACCGGTGCGATCGTTGACTACGATGCTCCTGGGTACGGTAGCGTGGAGGCCCTGAGATCGAGCGACCCTGGTTCTCGGCTCAGCATAGACTCCTCGAGGCGAGACTCTTCTCCAGCCAGCAAGGACAGTCTCTCCTCGTACGATTCGAGTTCCACGCTGACAGGGAACGAGGGTTGCGAAGATTCCGTGATCATGAGCAGGCTGAGAAAGAGCTTCGAGCAAAAAGAGGAGTTTCTGCGGAGACCGAGCGTTCCTATCGGATGGTTTCTACCTCCGGAGGATACTACTGGGGCGGTGCAGAACGTTTGCTCACCGGTAATCCAGCGTGAATTTTACGCCAGACCGCAGAAGCTTCAGAGACAGATTTGGCCACCCACGGAACAACGTCAGAGACAACAATCTCCCACGAGAAGAACTACCCCCGATAGGAGTGCAACGAAGGGTGCGTCGACGAAGCCTTTGAATCAGAACGTGCAGAGGATAAAGGGTAATTCAGAATCTTCGGAGCTGTGCGTGCCACCGAATACACCTACCACGATGAACGCAATTCATTCAACGGAGAGTGGCACGAGGGAACACCCTAACGATTGGATCAACGATCAAGCTTCGAGTCAGGACGACGATCTGAGATCCTCCGGACACTACGATAATCGTCATGGCAAGGGTAACTCTCATAATGCGGTAGCATCGAACAAGAACTGTGATCAACAGCAACCAAGAGCCACCAATAAATCGGGTGCGTTCGTTAGCACTCTGTCTAGAATACACGAGAATGTTGCGAGTGCCTCGTCCGGTTTACAACACCAACGTTCGCAAGAGGAGCGCGACGTGTCCTCGTGTTCGTCCCTACCGTCGTCTCCAGGACCGGACAAGAAGGCCAACGAGAAGTTTTCGGTGTCGCCGCAAGGGCTTCAAATTGTGTCGAAACGCGCGAAGCAGTTTGAGTCTGGAAGGCTGTTCAGCGACGACGACGACGAGCCTACTGGTGATCGGACGAATTTGTATAAGAGTGAGTTGTCCAGGTTGTCCAACAAGCAAAGCGTTCCGAACGTCGCCGTGCGGAAGAAGGAATTCGAGAGTAAGGCTGAATCGCAGGAGCCTAGGAGGATAGTGCCAACCAGTAGGGAGAGCAAGTCCCTGGATGCTGGTAAGTTTAACGATAATGATACGATTCATTGTTGATCCTGTAAACGATGATCTTCACTGAGAAAACTCGCTGTCGATCGTTCATGTCATGTTTATTGTCGTCCCTCGTTCATCGGTTAATTCTTTCACCCTACGTCGTTATTACACGCTTAAACGCAAATGCGAGGTACATGTTTATTGTTGAATGGAAGATGATAGTAGCACGACGAGTTGTACATTCACGCGATACAAGGGTATTATGATTCAGGCAGAGGACTCTCCGGGAACAGAATAATTCCTATAGGCAGCAGGTACATCCACTGCGAACCACCGTCTGACTATAGAGAACTAAAAGGTAGACAATCGAGCGTAACACCTGAATTTCGATGTCTTTGCAGCCTTTGTGCTTCGTAACGTGGCATTGTTCGATATGCGTTTGGTGTGAGTGAAATGTGTGTTTTGTGCTTGTACCGCGTACGACCTTCCTGTACCATCGGACAAGACCGCCCACTCCGCGCTTCCATTCATCTCGTTGCGCAGTTCAACTTTTTGCGCGAAAAATATTTTTGCGGTCAATATTGATTTACCGTTATCTAACAACTAAGGTTTTTAATATGTAACGAAGGGTCGTACGTTATAATGATTTAAATTTAAATCGTATAAGAACAGAAACGCGAAGCTGTAATTACCACGTCATCTATATTGGCATGCTTTTTGCGTACTTACTGCTCTAACGCGTATAACAATATTCTAACCGGATAAAATGTCAAGCTAAATTTAAAGGAAAGAAACATTCTTTTATGCATACAGTACTTGTAATTTTGTGCGTGCTGACTATTGCAGCGGGTGTTGTATCAGTCTCTTTCTGCCGGTGTGTGCGATGAAAAACACTTACGAAATGTCGTACATCCTTCGTGTCTTGCATTTGTCAAGTGATATCTTTGCTGTAACTTCTAACACGCAGTATAGATTATTTGATAAGGTTTGTCACTTTAATTTAAGAAATAATTTATTGTTATAAATTTCTAGACATACCTGGAACGGAATCCGAGCCAGTGCGCTTGAGAGTTCGTAGCAACAGCGTTGAATCGTGGGAAGCTACAAATGGTTATCTACGAAGAAGCGCCAGGCACACATGGCAAACAGAATCAGACGATTTTGAAGAGGCTCAAGAAAATTATGTGGACAGAAATAAGCATCCGGATGATTACGTACAAAATGCCCAAACGCCAATTGGTTAGTTTCGAGCTGGAAGAATTGAAGAATTTACATAATTATTTCTACGATATTATATTTACATGTGTTAATTTTTTCAGCACCGAGCAATGCACCGTCGGATAACGGAGTAGTTTTGAGGCGGCGGAAAAATGCAGTCCAAATGAGTAAGTAACTTCTCATAAAGATTCCTGCTACGTCGAAGAATTATGGAAATAATGGACAATTTTATTCTTCAGGTGATGAGGATAGGGCTACGAGAAGAGTGTCTTACCTGAAAGCAACTTGGGGCGAACGAATGCACGTTGACAGCGATCTTGATCTTAGCGATTCCGAACCCGTTCACATTCTGAGAAGGTAATGGCAACGATGCATAATACAATTACATTTTGTCGCACTGTTTACGCCCGCGCACAGGATAGCAACGTAATAGAAGGTGGCCATCAGAAATCAGTTCGAAGATGCCTATGAATATGAGGAGTAACCGCACTAAGGATCCTTGAACATCTTATCTCATCCTCTTCTTTGTTTTTTTTTGTGGTTGCTTCATGTTCGGGGCTACTGGTGTCTCCTCCGTGTATTATAAACTTATTACAAGACGTAGTATCATGATGTTTTTACAGTGCACATAGACGATGGCGATCGCCGTTATTCCCAAGTGACATAACGCCTCTGCGACGAATCTTCGAGGATATGACCCAAGCCGCGTCCTTACACCGTCATTCTCATCGGTGAGAGTGAGAGCATTGTAGAAAGCACGAGGAAAAGTCGTTAATGTGCCGCAATCGTGTTATACGTTCTCTCCTGCGTTTGTCAATGTGTAATACTTTAAAAACTCACAGTCAGTTACTATTTCCTTTCTCTTGGATCCATTTGCCTTTCCATCGATAAAATCATGAAAAGTTTAATAATACGATGCATATTATATGTGACTCACTATTATATCTCATATCGTTGTGGCTTGAAATGAAGAAGGAATGATCTGTTGTAAATTACATACTACACTAAGCGTCACATCTCAGTCCTTACTGTCCTTCGCTACTGTCCAACAATTTGTAAATTCATACTATAATGTTTGATATGAAGACTAATTGAATTAACTCCTGTCTAATGCTACATGTCTATGTATTTAAATAATAATGTTATTTATAGCTACAGCTGTCGAAAGACGGAAAACTTTGACGATTATTAAAACAATCAACTGGACGATGTGAACAGAATGTTGTAGACAAGATAAAATAAATTCTATTTTTATTTCAGTAACAGTGTCAACACGTCCAATGTTTCTACTGGTATATCGAAAGATATTGAACCCGTTGAACGAGAGGGAACACTTCACATTAAATTCACGGTGCTCGACGGCAAGGTCAGTATTATAATTATTTCATTCGATGCACATCGATATTCTAGACGTTTATCCTTAGAATCAATTTATACTGTTGATTTGTAGCGATCTACTGATCGTTCCTGGAAGCAAGTTTGGGGTGTTCTTCGAGGTCCAATTTTATTTTTTTACAAGGATCGTCATAGCCAGGTAAATCATATTATTTCCATTAGTGTCATGAAACGTACATACATTATAACCTATTCATAATATTTAAAAAATATTATTTTTATTGTAGAGTCCTTCGATGATCAGTGAGTGCGAGAGTGCTGTTTCACACGTCGACGTTAGATGCTCCTTGGTAGATATCGCTGAAGATTATACGAAGCGAAAGCATGTGTTTCGGATTGCAAATCCTAATACGGAAGTTCTGTTACAAACTGATGACACAGCGTCTATGGCTCTTTGGTTGAAGGCACTTCACAAGCACGCTGCTGCCGAAAAGCCATCGGTAATGTGTCGCACTTTTTCTGCGTTCTTTGATTATTCGCAAGACTTTAGTTGTTCATGTCAGTTATTATTGTAGGAAGTTGCATCAAGTACATCGAAGCAACAAGCGGTTCCACAGACGCCTGGTCCTGCAACATTGAGTGCCACTTGTCCGCAAGGCGGAAATCAGCGGCTCAGTCCTTTGCCAAGCCACAAAGGAATAAAGAAGTTGACGTCTTTCAGAAATCGGTCACCTACCGGTCAATCACCGGTGAACAAGACACGCAAACCAAGCCAAACATTGGAGCCCTTACCTTCTCCAAAGACGAAGACGTGGAAGGGCAGAGTTGCAAAGCAATTACGAAAAATGCATGGTCAAACTGGTTCTCCATCTTCACCTACTACGCAATTACCGCCTGAGGGTGCAACCTTCAAAATGCCTTTGGAATTGTGCCCACCGGTAAGAAGCATACGTCAGGATCGCTCGTTCGTACCTGCCATTTTCCACTGTAAAAATGGTAATTTTCTTTATTGCAGTCCTCTTTCTCTGAGTTTGTGCCACTAATCGTCGAGATGTGCACGAGTATAGTGGAAGCACGTGGTCTCGAAGTTGTAGGAATTTATAGAGTACCTGGAAATACTGCAGCTATTTCGCAATTAACAGAAAATGTGAATAAGGGATTTGAAAATATTAATTTCCAGGTAAATGTTTGTCTCGCTATATTATTGTCTCCGTTTTCTTTTCGCATATCTTATATTATATTTAATTTTGCAGGATTCTCGGTGGAGTGATGTTAATGTGATATCATCCCTCCTCAAATCATTTTTCCGCCAGCTTCCGGATTCTCTGCTTACTGCAGAATTATATCCAATGTTTATTGATGCAGATAAGATAGAAGATCCACACCGAAGGATGGCAACGATACGTAAATTATTAAGAGACCTGCCAGAGCATCACTTTGAAACATTGAAATATCTAATGTTTCATTTGAAAAGAATCGTGGAACACAGTGAAGTAAATAAAATGGAGGCCAAAAATTTAGCTATTGTTTTCGGACCAACGTTAGTACGTGCAAGTGGTTCAAGGGACAATATGTTTAGTATGGTTACCGACATGTCGCACCAGTGCAGAATAGTGGAGAGTTTGTTAAATAACGTAAGCTATATTTATACAAATGTACGGATAAAGTATTCGTTTAATACTGTTCAACATTCTAAAACTTGATTTTTTTTTTTAAATAGGTTGATTGGTTCTTCTCTGAAGAAGATCTAGATGATTTAAGCAGGCTTAGTGTAAATTTGAGTCATCCTGCGGACAGTTGTGAAGTTGAACCAACATCTAGTACCAATCACAATCTTCTGCTAAATAATATTCAAAAAGTCGAAGGTGAGGTATAAAACAAACCGAATGATATCAATGTTAATTTATTATACTTGTTATGAATGTTAATTTTTTATTGCTCGTTTCTCATATACATTAGGTATGCGGGACCTGGTGTCAGCTAAGGATATTGTGTCTTCGATTATATCTGCTGCCAATAGAAAGATACAAAGAAGACGTAAGGGTCAAGAAGAAGCCGACGTTGAAGAACATGAGGATGATAAAGTGCGTATTAATATTAATTGATAAGCAACATCGTCTACGTGCCTAAACGGGGAATTCTATACGCTTATTCGCTAATCGATTGTTTTCACTACAGGTGAAAGCAAAAGGTGATTCAGAGAATGCGCCCACAGCCCGGCAGAGTATGGCTCTGAACGAGCGCCAATGTTCCGTTAGTGAAATTGTATTAATGCACGAGTCTAAGACTCAGAATAACAATTGTAAAGAGCGATCTTCACGATCTCTGGATGTACCCTCGATTAACGCAGTATCAACGGATGGTGTGCCACCCGCTCGGCCGAAATTCTCATTGCAAGCGACTCAACAGTCCGCTGTATCTTCCTCCTCCGACTCTTCAAGACTTACAAGCGAAGCCGACTTGAGTTGTCCGGACGGATCTTCTTCTATTTCAAGCGTTTCCAATGACACTAAACACGGAAACGATGAAATAGCTATAAGAACGTACACTGGATTGAGTGCTACCACGCAGGAGCGCATAAGAAGGTTTGAGCAAGAGACGAAAGCAATGTTACAAAGAGATCAGCATCGCCAGAGACGGGAAGCTGAAAGAAGAGAAGAAGATAAGCGTAGAATCGAAATGCAGTGGCAGTTGGCAAAGCGCGAAATGGAGAATGACGACTTACTCGATAGCATTGTCGACACCACCGTGACACCTAATTATTTATCAGAACGGTTGAGTACGTTGAGCGAACGACTCGCCGACAATCGTCACGTTGATCTTTCCGAAAGACACGGCAGATCTCGGTCTACAACGAGGCCTCCCTTATCTATCGCGGTACAGCAGCAGCCCACTGCACGTCAGAAAGTACAAGCCACTACTCAACTGAGTAATATTCTAGGAGAAAAGATTAGTAATTCCGTTATGAAGAAATTTAAAACGGACAAGGAGGTATGAATATTATGCGAAATGTTATGAACATGGGTGGTAGTGATATAATGAAAATTGGTACATCAATAGATTACAGAGATAATGTTTCTAATGCATACAAAGACGGAAACAACACTTTTATACAACATTTCTCTTTCTAACAGCCTTTACTGGACTCCACATGCCTTCAGCCTGTCCGATACGGGAGCTTGGATTCGTTACACGAAGTTCACACATTTTCCTACTCTTCGGCTTCTCCTTCCCCCTCGCCATCGCAGCAGCACCGAGGAATCTCTGGAGATATCTCGGATGATGGTCAGTACTAAAACTTTTCCATTATTCATTCGCATCATCACAATTTCATTTTTGCCGTTTACTATTCGTACTTGAGGTCAGCTATAGTCGTTATCAGTATCTAATGGATTGTGTCGATAAATAATCAACGTTTCTTGAGCCTGTAAAATCTGGCTGTACGAATTACTTAATATAGCAACAAGTATCTCCTACGTCGTTGCCGAAATGATTAAAAAGAAAAAATGATAGACAGAAAATGCATTGGGAAATGTAGCTTTTGCGGCGGAGCGTCATAAAGTACGTGTAAAAAAGAACACCAATAATGGAAGGAATCTTTGAAGCGTATGTGTAATAATAGCAGTGTTTGTATTAACGTGTGCAAGCTCGTGCTACACGTACGCTACCTGACAACATACATTCCGTATTTATTTTCTTTTTTGTCGCACACATTCACTGTCATTTGAATGGTCCCCTCACCCACCCCTACGAGTAATTCCCGTCCCCGTCCTGATCATACTATTTCACTATTTATACGTATTTGCCATTTGACGTAAATTTATTCTCTCTTTATATTTTTTCTCTGTGTAATATCGCTTCTGACGGTCGATGAGTGTAGCGGGATCATGTTTTCTACACTGGACTCAGAAGATTCTCACAATTAACAAAAAGCTTTCTAGGTATTTTTCTTCTCTTCTACACCTTTCTCTTTTAAGAACGATCTTTTTTCGAGCAAACACGATATGTACAGAGATATATCTTTCAACAGTATTACGTTTCTTCTACACTTTGTTCGTTCCTTACTTTCGTTCGCTCTTGTTACGATGCGGCTGATTTCATTTTTGTCGCGGCCTGACGAGCTTCGTTACGACGAACATATATATTAGCGAGACTATCGATATTAGCAATACGAGGCTTAGCTACATTTGGAGCATGATATTTGTAAGTTCCCCATTTTTCGTAGAACTCTCAGTGTTAGACGAGGAGAGAGGATCCTTTGAATAATAATTAATAGACCACTCGAAAGGAATATTTTGCACCGATCCTCTCTCCAAGTCATAGATACACGCATGCGAGCTTGACTCACGGACAAAAAGAGCAATTAGCAATCTTTTTGACATACAATACAACGAGTTACACGTCCGAGCAGACTCTCTAGTTGCGATGCGACGTTCGATCGAGGTATTTATCGCTTTCTCGAGATTGGCAAGCTTTCTGGCATCGTACCATGCGACATTAATCGAGCCTTCGAAGCTTACTCTACATTTACAGGCAACAAGAGTCTTTGCAATTATCCATTGGATTACATGATGTTTTTTATTGCAGGCTAACTCGAGTTAATATGATTTACGTTTTCAATAATACATATGGATGAATAACACGGACGAGAGAGCAATTAGAAATACATATTCCTTGATTGCATTCGCAATTTAGAAAACGTGTGCGACGAAAATTCTCACAACGAAACGAATGCGTCGCCTGCTGGCTTTCAATCGTTTCGTCTGCCTGCGCTTGCGTTTACGTCCGAAGCTTTTGCCTTTTTTTTTGCACACGTGCACGCCTCGGTCTGTGACCTTGCCAAGGTCAAATGCGCCCGAAGGACGATCGACACAACTAATTAACACACGAGTGGTCCGTCGTCTCGACCACGGGCAACGAGAAAATATTCGATCCTCGATCTCGAATCAAGGACACACACCCATCACAACGATCTTTCCTCCTTCGGCGCAAATTAGTCGAGTCTTGACAGAAAGGACGAGCTACTTGGAACTCGCATTGGCTTAGAATTACTCGTGATTGTCGGTGGTAATCTGTGCCGCGTACCGACGGCAGAAAGGGCGGGTCCTTCCCTCGACCTCGAGAGGACATTCGAGACGAAGGATGGCAAAGGGAGAACGGGGTCACGACTGGTATCTTCTTTATTAAAAATAAATTGTCCACTCTGATTTAAAAATTACACTGTTCACCGATACTGACTGGAACTAGTACCTTTTTCTTTATCAAGAATAAATTGTCAATTTTCCTTACAACTACCAGTAACTTTAATTCAACCACTGTTGCACCATATAGGGCCAAGGTGATTTAAAAATTACACTGTTCACCGATACTGACCGGAACTAGTACCGTTTCCTTTTTCAAGAATAAATTGTCAATTTTACTTACGACTGCCAGTAACATTAATTCAACCACTGTTGCATCAAGTCGCATCACGGTGAATTAAAAATTACACCATTCTCTGATATTGGCCGGTCTAATGTCCAGCCGTCTCCGTTCTCCCTGTTTGATTTGGGGTTGATGGTTGGGGGGGTTGAGAGGAATCGAGAGATCGAAGCGAGAGGATCGATCCATACGGTAGGAGATACGGCTGCCGCCGGTACAGATGATATGACGAATGCCGAATGCATTGTGAACGCGTAGGAATGCAGGAAGTCCAGGCTTTTGGTGCTACATATCGTCCCATCTACACGGTACCACGGTCCCCGGTGGCGCCGCCCCGAAGACACCGTCCACACCAGGAAGCAGCAACGTATCAGCAACAGCAGCAGCAGCCCTCGGTTTCTCCGGCGCTCGTCCAGCCGCAGCAGCCGCCGCAGCAGCAGCGGTTGCAGCAGCCACTGCAACTGCAACTGCAGCACCACCACCACCACCACCAGCAACACCATCAGCAGCAACAGCTCCCAGCCCGGTCCCAGCAACGGCTCCCGAGCCAGCAAGGATCACAACAGCCGCCACAGCCTCCTACAAGACCCTAAACAAGTTTCTCCGAGGTAAATCTGACCAGAGGACCCGCCACACAGCATCATCGGTGTCCGAGGAGCTGACAGAGCTGGCTCACCCAGAATGGCTTTTACCGTCTTATACTCGTTTTCTCATGCAAATAAAACACACACACACACGTCCCATCACCAACGCTACACCCTCGGTTCTCATCTCCGGGTTCTTTCTCCATTCGCGTAATTTCGACCGGGCAACATCCGCGGGCGGACAAACGGATGGACGAAATCGTGGAAAAATCGACGTGGAGATTTATTCTTGTCGTTTCTCTCTTTTGTTAGACGTGGTTTCCTTTATTTTTTTTTATTTCTTCATTCTCTTTCTCGGACAGAGAACGTCGAAACACCGATTTACGAAGCAACGAAGTTTAATAGTTTTCAGCTGTGGCATAGAGACCATCGCGACGTAAAATCAATTTGATGTAGTTTAATGATGTACTTTCGTTGATTATCGTTTTTATCTTCGACGATTCTATAAATTGCTCATCACTTCCGTTACCGTCATCACCGCCACGACATTACCTCACTACTGTTATTGTTACTACTGCTACTGCTAATACTACTACTACCAGTATCACCATCACCACACACCTTATATTATTACTACTACTACTACTGCTACTACTACTATTATTATACTACCATCACTATTACTCTTACTACTACTTCTACTTTTACTAGCATTATCACAACCATCAATATTGCCAGTTAGAGCGACATGGCAATTAGTTATATCGTTCTTGCCAATGTTATTAATTATGCTCGCTGGTGTTTTTACCTTTGTCCTTCGACGATCTTTCTCGTCTTTATTTTAATACAATTAGGAATACGATAATTGTATGCCGAGTGTGCGTGCCATGAAGTATGCCAATGAACACTGATAATTTCTAACACGATCCATTAATTGGTAGTGACGCGACAAGAATATTTAAGTATTGTCACGAAATCTCCACTTGCTTGCTGTAGGGGCTCAGAGTACGCTTTGCGCGAACAAGATTGACGTTGATCGTGAAAGGGAAGCAACGTGACTTGTTCTAGCACTGCGTACGTGTGATGACGAAGAAAATGTTTCACGATTGCCGATCGTCCGTTGAAACCTGTTCAAGAGTAGAACATCAAGTACCGGTTTCAAGTGCGAGAAACATTTTCTTTGTCCGTCACATTCAGCAAAAAGAAATGTATGCTATTGTATGTTGTTTCGCCAACGTGCCAGTGACAGTTTAATAACTTTTACGTTGCATAAGTGATTATTCCGTTCTCCCCTTACAATGCTCTTTTACATCAGTGCACAACACTCTCCGATTTATCCTCCTCCCGATGATCTTTCAATATCCACAGCGCCCAATTTGCGATTGTCCGATCTTGCTATCATCGTCATCGTTATTGTTATCACAATTGTACGTCATGCCTGCTCATTATTATTGCGATGATCTTAATTGCTTGATACTGCGTGATTATAATCGTGTATTGTGTCAATATTTGCTAAGATTTTTACGTGCGATTCATTTATGCGAGGCTGCTGCTACCACTGCCCAATTTTTGTGAAGTTTATTATTAACGCTGCCGCCACTCACGCCAGCGTCTTCGTGTATTCCGTTTCTTCGTTTTCTACCTCCTCGTTTCTCTCTTTTTGTTTTTTTCTTGTTCTTTTCAGGAATGTATGTACACGAAAACATTGCTCGCCGGAATACGATACACCCTACATCAACGTCACCGTTACTACTCCACTGTCACGCAGAATTTTTTCTTACTAGTGTACTTTCGTGCGCTCAAGAATAACGACTGATACGAACGATGCTTTGAGTGTCTTTCGCTACGCTGTTTTGCGTTACCCCTCGTGCGCGTGAAAAGTCGTACGCTAAACGAGATAAACTTTCGTTACAGGTAGCGACTTGTTAACGAGTCTCACTACTACCTTCGATCGTAAGTGGAGATCCCTGGTAAATCCAACTAGCCAGCCGGTTCAGATATCCACGAAGACAGGAGCCAGCAGCGAGAAGGAGCCTTTGATAGGAGCGCAGAAGGAAAGGGCAGAGAACGCGCAGACACATTATTCAGCTGTGGAGGTTTACCGAGACCCCAGTCTTCATAAGGCACCGATAGACAAGAATCACTTCCTTCGCTCCAAAAATGTAAGCCACCTTAATCTCATTAACCCTCCGTGAGCTTGGTGAGGTCTCAAAGGCCCGACACATTCACAAATAATTCTAAATAATTACGATTTTAATAATTAATCGTTAAACGATATACAGGAGTATTTATTTGCAATTTTATGACCGGGCTTGCTAGACCCCACCGTGTAATTTTTTTCACCAGGCTCATGCAAGGTTAATCTCTTACATTCGTCCATTTCTCTGATCGGTCTTGTCACTCCCGTAGGAAGCGCCTGAGAAAGACACGGATTCGACAGTGGCGGAGGACCCGCAGCACGCAACCTCTACGAATCAACCTGACAACGATCGTTACGCGGTTGTCAAAGGAAAATTCGAAACGAAGAATTCGATGAATCATTTTATGAGCAAAGACTCGGATGCCGTGGAGAAGAGCGGCGGGAAGAATGTTAATTCTATGGATTCCGTTAACGGTACAATGGCCTTGACGATTACCGCGGCATCGTCGACGATGACAACAGCTACGGCAATTACGACGACGACAATGACAACGACCACCACGGTGAGCAGCACAACCGCGAGCAGTCCCACCGCAACGGCAACCGCGAAACACGTGGAGTTGGCCACCAGCCTTCAAGATAGTACAACGTCATCGCTTACGGACAAGAGAAACGACGTGGACACCGAAGCCAAGGACAGCAGCAATCGTGATTACGAACCGGATCTCAGTTATACGAATAAGTTGGAAAAATTTGAGAGCCTGGCCAATTCGATGGTCAGGTCACGGTTGAAAAGATCAGAATCTTTGAACAAGAGATCGGAGAACACCTCCTCGAAGCTGAAAAGGTCCGAGAGCTTGAATAAGCATTCGGAGAGACTCGCCTCGCCAACCAATGGAAAGCTGAAGCGTTCGGAGAGCTTGAACAAGCATTCGGATAGGTCCGAGTCGCCGAATAGTAAGCTGAAGAGGTCGGAATCGCTGACGAAAACTGAAAAGACGGAATGTAATATTAGTAAGAGGCGGCAGTCGGTCAGAAAGGAAAGCGCGACGAAGCTGAAGCGGAAAAATGGAATGCCAGAGCGTTCTATAAAGCGAAGACACACAGTTGGGGGAACAAAGGATTTTGATAAGGTACATTGGCTGGATAACAAGCTACAATCGGAAGCGGAACGAGTGGTTAAAACGGATTACAAGCCAAAAAAGAGCCAACTGAGGACCAGTTCTCCGGATCTTAGCACGAATCGAGTGAATGTCTCCGACACGAGTTTTCTAATCGAAGTTAGCTTTCGCGGACCCAGTAACGTTGTTTTCAATGTTACCAATGCTCGGCCACAATCTTTGCCGGATGCTAATTTAGCATCGAAAGTTTTTAAAGTACCCCTCGAAAGTCACGTGTAACAAATGCTTTTTTATGCATTGTGTGTAACGTTCTCGATACCTTCGAGGCTGTTTCATTATGTATTTAATACATAGTGAGCCATATCACTTTTAATATTGGGCAACATTTTTCATTGGAATGTTGTCCATTGACGCGTTATTGTACGAGTATTTTGCCAGAAATACGTTCCGGTCGGCCGAGTGAGAACGAGGAAAAATGAAATTGGAAGGTGGGTGGGGGGACTATGCGTATGATTCACTTTCTAAGGTGCCAAAGAGCTTATAGTAGCGGGCTAAAAACCGCAGCACTTTTTTCGTGTTTGTATGCATGTTCAAGATCCGATGATCCAGTCAAAACAGTCTTTGAAACTTCCGATTTTGTCTTGAATCGTGCACAACTTGCATTAGGCAGAACTAATGTGCCTTTATGCACGCCAAATTGTTACATTATATAGTATTATATTATATTATAATATATTCTATTAAATTCTATTATATTCTATTATAATTATATATTTATGACATTTGACACAGACGCGGTTCACCCTATTATAGCTACCAACTAGCAATGATAGGAAATTAATCATATCTTTTGTCGAAGAGGAAGACAGCGGAAAAAGAATAAGGTTGCAAATAAGTATTGAATAATGCAAACAAGTACTCTCTGGGCTACTTTGTTCTACCGATGAATCTGGTATTTATATCATGTCAATTATCTACACGTCTGAATTATGTGATCGTGCAATGTTTTGTATATAGAATGTATATGTTAAAAAAAATTCATGCTATTGATAATGTTAGTTTTCTAACATAATATGTGACTAACTTGCAAATTTATATTTTAATAATCATTTTATATATTTGCGGGTACCCTATGTGCATACAGTAGTGCTTAAACATGGTATGAATTCATATTTACCATATCTTTCTGGACATATTATTCCTAGCGTGAACGAAATAAACTTTAGGGCACTTGCCGGTAGCTCGAATATTGTAGACACGAGCACTTGTACAAGAGTGCAATATTTATATATGTATATACATATGTATAAATGTGAACGCATACCTGTATGTGTAAAGAAATTTTCGATGCACCGGAAACTTTTACTCTAATAATGAGAGATGGGAAAATGCTATTATTTGTTAATAATAGCAATTGTAATAATATCGCGACAGCGACAAACCTGGGAATACGCCCATTATTGCATATGCGCGTTTTATGATATTTTTTAATTGAAGGGGCTAGATAATATTTTATATTTTATCCAGTGAAATTGTATGTCATGTGATAAATTTTAGTTATTGCGATTTATATATATTATATACAATTGTATATGTAATTGTATGAAAAATTTTCTTAATGCATGTTGTGTTAAGTTCTATTAATTGTCGCACGAGGCTAGTGTTACGGCATATTTAAATGTGGTAAACAATACCGCACAATCATAGCAAAGGCTGAGTGTCTACATCATTAAGAAGATTCGAACAACGGTATATCTATTTGCTAAATTGTAACGTATATGTAGTAGTAGTTTTCATATTCTTACAGAATGGATCTAGAAAGTGACAACAGCCTCAGCTCATTGCACTTTTATTGCCGTACAATGTATACTGATTTTTAATAAGGTACTATATTATTTACAATGTAGAGCTGCCGGCTTAGATAGGTAAGCTTCTCAAGGAAAACAAACCAACGATTCTATAAAAACATGGAATGACTTATTTTCCCATAATAACTACTCGAACTACTCTCAATTTTCATGTTGGCCATCTTTGATGTATAGTAATGTGTATAGTGAAGCAGAGTCTACTTCCATCGAAAAAAAAAGAACATGTAAAACCGCTTGAAGAGAAGAAAAACTGGGATTATACATTAAGAGCTCCTGTCTCGGCAGTCATACCGCATTGTATCTGTTAAAAATTGTACCCTAAAGACCAATATGTGAACACTGTGTTCATAGTTCATCTTCATATTAGGTAGTAATAATCGAAATGTAATTTGCATACGTCGCGTATGTTATATATGATATGCGCACAGCATATGCATAAATGTGTAAGCCACGGTAAGATATTACACATCGCTTTTGCCAAGCTGTTCACGAACGGCAATGGAAATTATTAAGTGAACATCTACACAAAATAGGTCCGACAATCGGCTCGAATACATATGTAAATACAATCGTATCGTAAATATTAAGGGTGGATGATAATATGCATATTTATTTCTAAGCGATAGTGATTGTGATTGTGTTATTTATTAGTTAAAACGCGAGTCTGTTATTGCAAGAGCTTTGTATTATTGGACGGATAAAAACTTTGAATTTGTAAATAAAATATGTCACTATGAGAACCGAGATCTCTTAATTATATCTTGTGTAGCGCCTTAATTGTATTATGAAATAATTTAATTTGAAACTGAACAATTCGCGCCACGCGGGTAGTAATATTTACGCATGCGTGCCACGGTCTATTCAAACTATACCCGCTGCCGAGTTTTCGTCCGTTCTGCGCATATCTTTACGCTACGAGACATTCTATTGGTTGTGTCCCCCACGCGACCGCTTCCCGTGGCCAATCGGCTCATTTGATATGCGCGAAACAGGGCATTCTTAAGTTGCAAGAAGTATAAGTGCTTCCAGTGTCAGTGCTGCGATTTCGAGCCCCACAGCACGCTCGCGCATGCAGACGCAGCGCTCGTCGGTGAGCTCGGAAGCGCTCGGGTCGCCGAGTGAGAGGGAGAGTATCTCCCGCCCTTCTCACTCCTCACTAAAGCAAGCCACGCTTGTTTCGTTTCGGTCGTCTCGCCTCTCGCGCGAACAGGCGTGAATTTTCCAAGTCCCGCGATTCGGCCGTCTGTAAATTTTCTAAGTCCCAGACGCGCAGGCTATATACAGAAAAAAAAATATCGTAATTATTAAGAAATATTTTTTCAAATGTGTACAATGCATCTATTCTTTTAAAATAAGTATTTTTATTTATTTAAATAAATACTTAATTTAAATAAATAATTGCATTGCATACATTTAAAACATATTTTTCTAATATTACGATATTTTTTCAGTGTAGGCATGTCAAGTATATGAAAGAATCAAATATACAGGGTGTCCCGCAATAGGTGTAATCCCCACGAAGGGCTGATTCTAAACCACATTTTCCTTAGTTAAAAAGTTCGATGAGGCTTCATTTTTGAATTATTAAGGAAAAACATAGGCAAATGAGCGCGCCCGTAGAGCCCGCGCTCAGGGCCGTGATGCTCGCCACTCACAATCAGCGCGTTGTGGACGGGCGCATCGCGATGGTACGGCATGAAGCGTCGGACGGAAATTATGGGTGCTTCCGATAACCTATAGTTGAGTTGATTTTTGTAGGAATAAAATATACGATAGGTACAACCGCCTAGTATGACAACCGTACTTCATGACAACTCAATGCTGTCTTGTTGTCTGGATCTGTTCTGGATCTGTTCCGGATCTGATCTGGATCTGATCTGATCTGATCTGTTCTGGATCTGTTCCGGATCTGTTCCGGATCTGTTCCGGATCTGTTCTGGATCTGATCAGGACCTGTTCCGGATCTGTTCCGGATCTGATCAGGACCTGTTCCGGATCTGTTCCGGATCTGATCTGGACCTGTTCCGGATCTGTTCCGGATCTGATCTGGATCTGTTCCGGATCTGTTCCGGATCTGTTCCGGATCTGTTCCGGATCTGTTCCGGATCTGTTCCGGATCTGTTCTGGATCTGTTCTGAATCTGTTCTGGATCTGTTCTGGATCTGATCTGGACCTGTTCCGGACCTGTTCCGGATCTGTTCCGGATCTGTTCCGGATCTGTTCCGGATCTGTTCCGGATCTGTTCCGGATCTGTTCCGGATCTATTCCGGATCTGTTCGGGATCTGTTCTGGATCTGTTCCGGATCTGTTCCGGATCTGTTCCGGATCTGTTCTGGATCTGATCTGGACCTGTTCCGGATCTGATCTGATCTGATCAGGACCTGTTCCGGATCTGTTCCGGATCTGATCTGGACCTGTTCCGGATCTGTTCCGGATCTGTTCTGGATCTGTTCCGGATCTGTTCCGGATCTGTTCTGAATCTGTTCTGAATCTGTTCTGAATCTGTTCTGAATCTGTTCTGGATCTGTTCTGGATCTGTTCTGAATCTGTTCTGGATCTGATCTGGACCTGTTCCGGATCTGTTCCGGATCTGTTCCGGATCTGTTCCGGATCTGATGTGGACCTGTTCCGGATCTGTTCCGGATCTGTTCCGGATCTATTCCGGATCTGTTCTGGATCTATTCCGGATCTGTTCTGGATCTGTTCTGGATCTGTTCTGGATCTGATCTGGATCTGATCTGGACCTGTTCCGGATCTGATCTGATCTGATCTGATCTGTTCTGGATCTGATCTGGACCTGTTCCGGATCTGTTCCGGATCTGTTCCGGATCTGTTCCGGATCTGTTCTGGATCTGTTCTGGATCTGTTCTGGATCTGTTCTGGATCTGTTCCGGATCTGTTCCGGATCTGTTCTGGATCTGTTCTGGATCTGAACAATACTCGAACTATCGAGCCCGGTAGAAAATTTTCGAGGTTTAAGAGGCATGCTGTGCCTGAGAGCGCGACTCTCGTCGACGAAAACTTTCGGAAAATTCGCGAGCTTTTCATTCCTCGAAATGTCGGCGTTCGACTTCCACGATTAAGTATTTATTTAAATAAATAAAAATACTTATTTTATATGCCACGCATATATGTTGTTGCATTGTACACATTTGAAAAAATATTTCTTAATAATTACGATATTTTATTATTTTTTATTTTTTTTTTCTGTGTATAGCCTGCGCGTCTGGAACTTAGAAAATTTACAGACGACCGAATCGCGGGACTTGGAAAATTCATGCCTGTTCGCGCGAGAGGCGAGACGGCCGAAACGAAACAAGCGTGGGTTGCTTTAGTGAGGAGTGAGAAGGGCGGGAGATACTCTCCCTCTCACTCGGCGACCCGAGCGCTTCCGAGCTCACCGACGAGCGCTGCGTCTGCATGCGGGAGCGTGCTGTCGGGCTCGAAATCGCAGCACTGTCCAGTGTTTGAAACCATTTGAAACCTACGCGGCGACTATGCTGAATGCGCTATAGTGAATAATCGAAAATTTACAACAGCAGTGACATAAAACGAAGAATAATGAATGTAATACGTCACGGTAACAGTGCACAAGGTCCATCTTATAGGAATCGTTCGAATAGGGGTGGCAGGGGAAGATATGGTCCTTTCAGAGCAGAGCAAAATGTTGTACCTAAATATCGTAAGTATAATAATATAATATTTTACTATTATCACTTAATTGAATAGATTCGGTGCAGTATTCGTATTAAGATAATTTGATCATTCTTTAATATATGAAATAAATATACGTATAATAACATCATCGAAGTTCGAATGGAACAGTCGCGTAAAAAGAATTCGATTCGAATATAGTACTTACCTGTTGCTTTAATTTTAATGGATCATCGTAGACTTTGACATGCCACCCCTGGGTAATTTACGCAACATAAATCCTCTTTCTACACCCAGTACGTGGAGGACCCCACGTCGAGGACATAATCGTGGACGAATCGCAACAGGATCTTCTTGCATTCCCACTACATCGCGCGGGATAACCTCTGAGTAAGTACAAAATTTTTTCCTCTCTCGAAGGTGACTTTATTAAAAATATAAATCTAATATAAATGTGTTCATCACTTTTCGCAGATCAGCGAATTGCGGGACTAAGACACCAGGGACTACCTCGACTTATCGAGATTCGCACATAATAATAGGTGAGAGAATTGTGTGGGAGAATTGGATGGGAGAATCGTCATATTTATTTTTTTAATTGCTTTATGTTTTAGCGATTACATCCGGTCGGGGGGATGCAAGGGGTGAAGTAGGAATGGCTGCTATTGATGCTCGATTTCCTTCTATGATTTTGTGCCAGATCAGTGACTGCCAGACCTACACAAATACATTAACAAAAATTTACGTATTTGATCCTGTAGAAGTAAGTGAAGCTGTAAGAGGATTTTTCATCGCTCCATTAATTTTTAATTTCCCTTGTCGTATGTTTGCAGATCATAATGCCAGATACAATGTGTCAACGAAATAGCGATAAAAATACATTGTATCGAGCTATCAAAGAAAACTTTTCCAATATGAACATCACCCCAGTTAACAGGTTCCATTTTAACGAATCCATCGGATTCGAACGGATAAAAACGCATTGCGCTAAAGAGTACTGTGCAGTGGAATTATTTATAAGGCACAAGTAATATTGTTTCCACATTTATTTGCATGATGAAGGTATGTGATTAGTTTATTTCAAAGAAAGTATGTGACTTACTGTATGTAATATCGTGCAGGTATTACGCTCTGGCTGCAGTTGCGGCTCTATTAAAATACGTCGAATTCATACAGCACATAATTTATACTCCAAAATCAATGAAAATCGAATTCGAGGGATCTCCCAATACGTGTATGATAGGTATTTAACTGAAACACAAGTAGACTTTATTGTCATAAATGTAACGTAATGCCGATGAGTATTAATAAAAATACTTTCTTGTTTTAGACATAGAAAGTGCCAGGAGTTTAGAATTAGTCAATTCTGAATGTGGTCAACCAAATGTTACTTTGTTAGCTACGATGAATAAATGTTCAACTCCTATGGGTCGAAGACTTTTACGAGTTTCCATTCTACAACCGCCTTGTGACCCTAAAATTATAATCCAAAGACAATGTTGCGTTGAGGAAATGGTGACTAATAAGTCATTATATAATGTTGTTCAAGTAATATTAGTTTAATAATCAATAGTTCTGTTTTTCACACTAATTTTGTTATTTTTTGTAATTTTCACACACGACTAATTTATTGCAGCCTGTTGTTCGGCAACTGTACGGTGCTGATCGTCTTCTCAGTCTTTCCATGGTTCAAAATGTGCACACCAGTGGCGTAAACTGTGCTGAAAGGAATTTGAATTACATATTGCTTTTAAAAAATTGCTTAGAAGCTATACCAGAGCTGCACGAAGCTTTAGCGTGTGCCAAATCCACTTTTTTCGTAAAAGCTCGAGAAGTGCGTGTGTGCCCATATGCTCATAAGCTAATCAGTCTGTGTCTCATTTTACAATGTTTGCTTCTTCATATCTTGTAGAATTTAAAAAACGAGAGTTTCAATTTCATGAAAGAAGAAATATCTAAAGTAATTAATGCACCAGCGAGGGCCGTAATGGGATACACTTCGTCAAATATGCAGCGTTGCTTTGCAGTGAAAGTGGGGATTAATGCTCTATTGGATATTGCTCGGCAAACTTACTGTGAACTGATCGACGACATGCAAAGTAAATACATATACTTAGAATTATTTTCATTCTATTCTTTTTGCTACTTATTAATAGTAATATGTTCACTTAATAGCCATGGTAGAAAATTTGGCATCCAAGTACAATCTACCAATAGCTTTAGGATGCAATGCCAATCTTGGCTATCACATTCAAATGGATTTACCACGTGGCTCAAAATTCCGAGTCGATCAATTGCCAGCTGAGTTTATAAAGGTGATGTCATTATGCATTCAAATTTTTATAAGCACAGTTTAATAATCGATGTTCAACAGATTGACTCTAAAAGGAATACTTTCTTTATGACTACAAATGCCTTACTGGTGTACAGTAAGCAGTGCACGATGGCATGCGAGGAATTACACGTAATGAGTAACACGTAAGTGTTTATATTTGATCCTAAACTAGAGATTAATTAGACAAAATTTGAAATAAGATATTAATTATAACTGAAATTTTAATTGCACATATATCAGAATTTTGACCAAGTTGCTGGCTAGTATTCGAACACATATTGGGTGTCTTTTTCAATTGAGTGCGGATGTGGCAGAATTAGATCTCATATTGTCATTGGCACAAATTAGTTCTATGTCGCAATACATAAAACCTGTTTTTGGATCCATAGTAAATGTGAAAAATTCAATTCACCCCATACTGAGTATATTTGGCACAGAACGACCTGTAGTCAATGATATGGTATATCAGCATCCTAATTTGACAGCTAAGAAATGAACATTTACTGAAGGATAACTTTATTATTTCAGTATGCATCAGTTCCATATAACTTTCACAATATTCTTGGCCCAAATATGAGTGGTAAAACAGTTTATTTAAAACAAGTGGTGCTATTAACCATAATGGCTCAGGTAATTATATTGACACTCCATTTTATCATTTGACTATGTTTTGATATTCTGTACTAAAACACTTGTCTGGTTCATAGATCGGTAGTTATGTGCCAGCTGGGGAAGCAGAGTTTCGAATTACTGATCGCATAATGTGTCGATTGTCTCAGCGAGATGCTATGGAATGCAACGCATCCATGTTCGTGTTAGAAGTGAGGAAAATTATTAATATTGCCCAGCAAAATGATTTTAAATAATGCAAATATTTGATATAACTAGGTGAAAAAAATACAACACATTCTCCGGACAGTCACACCAAAATCTCTTGTAATTCTGGACGAATTGTGCAGTGCAACTACAGTCGAGGAAGGTACTTCTATTGCATGGGCAATATGTGAAAGATTATTGAAAACAAGGGCGTTCATTTTTTCTGTGACTCATTTTTTCTATTTAACCAAATTAGCAGATTTATATCCTAACGTAACAAAGTATGCTTTCATGTTTATTTGATGACACATGTATGGCAAATTTTTGGAATTTACCACAGATATTAACGACTTTGCATTACATTTTTCTCTGTAAAGCCTTTGCTTCGAGACTTCCACGAAAGTAACTGCAGGCTCCAACAATCCACGATTAATATATACACACAAATTGCGGAAAGGTATTGGGTCTATGGATAATTATGGTATTAACTTGGCGGAGTTATCTGGTCTTCCTGAAACAATAATAAGCAAGGCACGAGAATATGTTTCCACAGAACATCAAAGCAGAGAGGTATCTGCGAAATAAGTTCCATTTAATATTGTAACTTAGTAAGCTGTAAACGTACCGTATCTTTGCTGATTACTTTACTCATTTCAGGTCACTGATGGCGATTCAGCTACAAAGGTAGCAATGGGTAATTTGTCTTATGATCGAGTTGCCGAATTATATAATCTCTTGGATTGCAATCAATTTAATCAAGAGAATGTAATGAAGGTACTTATGGGTCTTAATCATATTGTACCCAGACAAACGCAACAGAGTATACAATCTCCCTCCACATCTAAGGATACCCATCAAAAAGTTGTATCTATTAATGAAAAGGTGAAAATTGTTCGTGATAGTTGCATAAACGCTTCTATGGCTCTTAAACGAATTGGAGCTCCAATTAAGACTGACATTCCCTTGAAATTGGTAACCACATCATCGCAGAATCCAGTCACAGATACAAGTCATGGACCACATTCCTCTGAAACTGATTTAAGACATCACTGCATAAAAGGGGTTGAAAGTAGCGATGCTGATATTTCTAGCAACTCTCGAGATCAAATTAAAAAAGAATTATCTGTTACGTTGAGTAGTGCACAGATTGCGAGTCTAGAGAGAACGTTATCTCCTACTTTGTCACGTCTTTCCATAATCACAGATATTCCAGATTCACAAGATACCTTCTGTCAGTGCGAAGATTTCTTCAAATCCAGTGATATCCAATTCTCAAATAATAATATTTCTATATCTACTCCGGAACTTGAATTAGATATAGATACGAATTCCTTTAGAACAGGAATTATGTCGTCTGCGCTCGTTAGATTAGAATCTTCCCCTACGCAGTACCTATCTGCATTGCATTCGATCACTCCACAACTGGTATCGAGCGATCTATCCAACATATCGAATTTAACTGAAATTGCACAGAAAAATGCACGACAAAGAGAAGCAAATATATTTAAGGAAATCGTAGGTAAAAACTTTGACGAGACTGAACTTCTTGCTCCAAACCAGGCGTCCCTATTCATTGATCTAACCACGAGCGATGATTAAACACATCTGTGTGAATACCTTTATCATAAGGTATTTTTTTTTATAAACATATTCATTATTTAAATTCAGTTCAGTTCATTGTACATAATCCAGTTAATTTTTTTAACTTTCTGTGTTGCAAAATCAAGTGCTAGATGCGCTAGATAGTTACCATCCGCTTAATTTTAGTTTTAATAATATGGACATATAGAGGGCGCTATTTTATACCTGTAATATCATTTACGCCAGTCAATCTAGATTCAAATTTGTCTGTGCCTTGACAGTCAAAGGCAAAGGTGTAATTCATTCTTTATTCATATTGTATATTGAACTTCGTTTTTACATATGCGTAGTGAAACTTAAAGCAATTTTTAGTATGTGTTATCTAATATCTGATGTACAACATTTAAAGACCCCAGTGCTGTAGATAATTTCAGTTTTCATTTGATATTCAGTTAATTTATATTTGGAACGCAGTGTATGTTGTGTATAAATGGCTACTAGGATTCAAGACTTTCAAATGCTAAGTCTTTTTCCGAAGATAGTGCTACGTAAACCGAATAATAAAACAGTAGATTGCAAATGTGTCTATTGGATTTATAGCTACTGGCAATACATGTACTTTTGACGCTGCGCATACGACAAATTTGTTCGTTATTTCGAATTCTGAACGTTGCCCGTCAAAAATAAAGTTAGGTTAAGTCTTACCCTAAGGGTTAGAAATTCTAATGAATATATCGTCGCAAATGGGATTTTGAGTTCCTACAATTCACTGAGGATATCGTCCATTAATTTATGAAAAGTAATTTATTTTCCAAGACGATAAATCGTTCTTTCTGCTGAATGGTTTTAATATAAAGCATCTTGAAGTAAGAAGGCAGGTTAGAAACTCCTTGTACATTGTAACAATATTCAAGATGTTATCCGAACAGACAACGCTTACTGAAAATTTGAGCGCTGATACTCTACCCATAAGGTTTATAACAACAGACGACGGTCGAACTCTTTTAGCTGTGTCAGGTAAATACACATTTTCTTACGTGGTAACATCAAGTGATTATATCCTTAGTACTAATATGTATACAACTATAATGATATACGGCTTGTACAATGCAAATATGATTTATTAATTACAGAACAAAACAACAGTATGTTGGAAATCATGGCCACACCTGTAACATTTGTGCAACAGCACGATACAGTGTCTCCGACGTTCATTAAAACTGCCGATGGAAATTTTATTTTGCATTCCGTACGTTATGTATAAACAAGCTTATTTTATAAATTTATAATGTACAGGATAAATCAGTGTTTACATATTTTACAGCCTATATTTCAAATTAGCGTGGAAAGTATTTCTGAGAATGGGATACAACAAGCTGCGGTATTACCAGTACATACTGTAGATACACCCATTATTGTTGAAGATCACACAACTGTAGCAGAGAAAGATCTACAGATAGAGTCTACAAATTGTTTACCAATTACGGTGGTAACTGAAAGTTCTATATCGCTTGAAAAGAACTCTCAATCATTTGTACCAGAAATGTCTGTAGATACACCTGCTAGTAAAAGTACAGTAATAAGGAGTCCTGGTCGACCCAAGAAATCTGCAACAACTGAACGAGTACATATACAACGATTGTTCAATATGTTAATTAAGTTTATAGTACTCAATTATATATTTTATTATTTCAGGTTGTCACCGATTTGAAATGCGATATATGCGGACAAACCTTTCTGAAGCAAACCCAGTTTCGGAAACATATGGAACATCATGCAGAAGAAAAGCCACATCGATGTCCAAAATGTCCTGCATCGTTTAATGTGCCGGTACATTATTTGTTAATTAATATATGTCAATCTACTGTTCGGTAATGTATCGTGTTATTTATTTACACATATATACACACTTTGTATAGGGGGGTTTTTTTTTTTATACTTTTACACTTTTATTCTGCCTTTTTCATTTGATAGTACTTCATAAATCGTCTGAGTTCGATTCTTGTCTGATCGGCCCTGTAATCAGATTCAGTCTAGTAACTCCGCACAATGGTATCATTACAGACAAATTTCACGCTTCATATGGCAACGCATAATACCGGGGAACCGAAATGTCCGGAATGTGGAAGAAAATTTGCGAGGATGGCGAGCTTGAAGTCACACATGTTACTCCACGAAAAAGAAGAAAATCTTTTTTGCACGGAATGCGAGGACGCTTTCTTGACAAGAGTAAGTATTATAGAACGTGCTAATGATAATCTTTGTTCGTATGGTCATTTACTCGACAAAAATTCATCATCGACCAACGAACAGGCTCCATGACTCAAAGCGATATTACTCGGCTTTCGCAATTTTAATTATCAAGGCGAGCGAATGTCGTTGTAATTGAACAGTTGCAATCTCACTGTATCCTTAGACTCTAACATTCCGCTAGGCTAATACAAAGCGCAAACAAAGGTAATAGGACGATCGAGGTAAGGTGCATAAAAAGTACAGAGCCGTTTCACGCTCTCTGCGTGTCGCAGGATTATCAATGACCTACTCTCGCAACTTAATGCTCTCTTGGTGATTGTACGCGAACCACGTTTACCGATAAACGTAAGAGCATTCACGCGATCGGTAAGTACCAGTTAGTGCTTGACATAATAGCGTCATGTCCCTTTTCAGGCATGGCGTCTCGCGCTAAGCTGTGCGACTCCAGGCTTGCCCATTAAACAGCGTATACTTGGACTTTATAGCATCGACACACCACTGTAGGCTGCTTGTACAGCTGAAACGATACGATCGTAGAAAGGCGCGTGTACACGCGTGGCCTATGCTAATATTAGACGAATCGTGTAAGAATGTTCTTTTTTTTCTTACACCGCATACGCATACATGCATCATCCAATGACGAGATTCGGTCGCCAACTCGGAGTAACGGTTCAATCGGCTCGCAATTATCAAGGATCGAGACAATGTGTAATTTATACATTGTGCAATTTTCTCTCTCAACCGAGTACACAAGAGAGAAAGAGAGAGGATCGCGGTGACGTAGTAGGATTCTTTCGACACTTCCAAGCGGGAGTAAGAAGAAGGTTCGTGCACAGTTTGGGCAGGGGTCAACTCCTTGACCTCTCGCTTTCTTATCGGCTGTGGTCTTACTGTTTAGATTACATCGCGTAGATGGAGAAAAAGGCAAGTGACCTTACTTAGCCAGCATCACGTTTCGCGCTCTCGACGACGAGACCAAAGAAACGAATATGATAATTTCTTCGGTAAGTCGACAATTTCCTGAATTTTGGAAATTCGACCGGCCAAGTGTCTATATGAATGGGCCGCGGGTCTATTTCCGTCAACTCGACTACTTTGTAAACAAGCTTTTGCTTCATATTCCGTCAGGTCAAAAGCAATCGGGAAACCGTTTGTTTTCTCTCTTATCCCGCGCGTGGCCGTGACAAGGATGTGGCCCGTAAAACGACGAGTAGGCGGCGCCCCTGTACAACACTTGCAGGCACGTGTTACGCAACTGTATGATCTGTACCGTATGATCTCATAGATCTCTGTCGCGGACGCTTCGCGCCTCGATCACGATCGTCTTCCTAAGAACAATTTCGTTCGGAATCTCGAATTCGCTTCGTCGTTTTGCAAACTTAACTCGGAACCACGTGGCTAGGCTATCGCTGATCGATGAGATTGAAGTCGTTGACCTGAAGTCTTAAAATCAAACGCAGCACATTTCTGATGCTTAGATTTTTTAGCAACGATGTTTATTATTGTTGCTCGTTTATCTACCAGCCCGAGCGCTGCTCGGGATTTTAAAAGGGGTAAAGTGTAAGTGGGCAAAAAACATGTCTACTATAAAGATGTTTTATTAAGAATTCGTGTAACAAATCAATATCGTCGTGCAGAAGGAAAATATAATTTAACATTTTAGAAAATATTCTCTATCTAATACCCCGCAATGTTCATACGACTCTCACTTACTCCACGGTCTAAGCGGTTAAAAACTTGTTGTCCTGTGCCAATTGTAATTTTAATCTGGCGCTCTTAACCCATTGACGCACACTTTTTTGAAACTTCTTTTCAAAAATTCTTTGTTATCACAATAGGGCATTTTTCCAGAAAAACTATCTGCGGCTCTATCGTAATTTGTTTATTATGACTCTTTTCTACTTAGAAAAATCGTCAGCTATAGTCGCAATTTGCCTATATATCGCCAACAACTCCACAGTTATAGCCGTTCTGAGCGTCGATGCGTTAAGGGACTAGGTTTCAGAGCGCAAATATATATGCTGATTCGTTCGTTCAATATTTTATACTTAACAAGAGAATTGAATGTCTTTCGCGTCTTTTAATTTTCGTAGGCAAGTGTATATGGATAATGTGGAACTTCGTGCCTGACAAGGGTAGGAACGCGAGATACGAGTGTGCAAAAGTGCATGTCGAAGCATCGAGATGATGCACTCTCGAGGAAACGTAAAACGTTCCTCCGGTGACGACACGAGGAAGATGAGAAGAAGTCGGAGAGAGAAACAGAGAGAGAGAGAGAGCGCGAATTGTGGATGAGGACTTGAATAACGATAACCAGAATGAAGCCAGCCCAACGGCGCGAGCCACTCCATCAGTGAGGAACTGGAAGCCGTCCGGCACATACGCGGGTTTCTTTCTCGCGTGCTCGTGTCCACCACCGGCACGCGCGTTCACAAACTTTCATTTCTATTAAATAAAACGTCACGCCCCGATGCCGCTTCCGATCGATTGCAACAGTGAGGAACACGCGTGTGCAACGATCAATCAAGAGAGTTTTGCCCGAGTGAATTAAGATAGTTTTATCGCACGAGGATAAGAGAGAATGTGTTCTCCGAAGTGCATGCGCGCATCTGAATGGAAGGAAGTGTGCGCTCCTTGTTCCAGAAGTATGTAAAGAAAAAAATAGTGAAAGGACATAAAGATATGGTGAAATGGTGGAAAGATTGTTCAACGGTGGACAAACATTTTGTCGAACTTTATGCCTTATACGTGAAAAGGACCTCGACGTATAAATGTCTTCTCCGAGAAATCGTTGATTTCGCAAAAGCTTCGAGATCTTGGTTCTTTTAGTACCCCCTCACATTTTATTTATCACTTCCGATCTTTGGGTGGGTGTTTATTGGAGAATCACCGTAGATAGTCCCCAGATTTGAAAAGGATTGTGCGCTTTCGAGAAGCGTGTGGCCTCGCTTACCACAAACGGCTTCAACACCCACGATCGTTCGTGTGCCGGACGACCTAGATCGTAGTTCGTAGAAGATCCGTTCGGCAAGGACGGTTCTTCGATTCTTGCGGCTAGTTGATTGCATGCGAAGGTGGTGAAGTCACTCTGGAAAACTCATCAGTTTCCGCGCTCAAACGAATTTAGGACGTGACAAAGTACAAGCCGCGATGAAGAAGCCGAAGATTCGCACGATTGTTCTCACGGAAATAATTCCAAGATCGCGAACATAGTTCTGTCGAAGTGCAAACACTCTTAATTCTTTGGGTCATGAGGTCCTCGTATAAGGACATACTAAATAAATGCTTGGATACAGCGGGTCCAAGTAAACTCTGTTACAAGCCAATATCTCTGTTATCGTTAATGATACGCGGAAATACCTAAGGAATAAATTGTTCGGTTCGGAGGGACGCGTGTTATAGAGGGTACCATTCTTTTCAAGGTCATATTTTTAGAGACGTCTAGGTCATCTATGTTCTTTTAAATGAGATAGCATATTTCTATCATTGTATCGTAATAGCTGCGGTCCAGACGGATCCAACGACCTATAATATCATGATTCTCATATTTTAAAGAACAATGCGTGATCGAAAGGGCTAGTGTTTACCGTGGACCACGACTGGCTTCTCGACTTTGTCGGAAGTATGTTCGTAGTCTAAACAGTGGGCCCGTACGGCGATACGGTCAATTACTTTGTCGTTTGATTATTTCCACCACCGTCCCTCGCGCCAAGTTCTCCTCCTCTCTTTCCGTTGGTTCTTACGCGAGCAAAATCCGCCCCGCGTGGAAATAGCGCGTTGGGTAATTCCTTTTCACGAGTGAACCGCACGCTTTCCTTCAGACTATCGTTTCTCGGAAGAGGCAGGGGTCGTTGGTACCGAGAAGAAAAATGTGTGCGTGAAACGTGCTTACGAATAAATATACAGAAAGGAAGGCGCGATAAAAGGTCGAGGTGCGCGCGGGGACCGCGAGATAGAAGCGGATGAAATCGGAGAGAAAAGGAGAGAAGCGTGAGAGAAGAGAAGAAGAAGAATTGGAGTAATTCTTATCCCACTCTTCTCTCGAATATTCCTTTTTATGATTCTACGATCTATACCGCGTGAGAGAGGAGCGAATGAAACCGGAGTGAAAAGGGAGAGAAGAAGAAGAATTGGAGTAATTCATATCTCACTCTTCTCTTAAATATTCCTTCTTACGATTCTGTGATCTGCAACGCGTGAGAGAGGTGCAGATGAAATCGAAAAGAATAGGAAGAGAGAAAAAGAATTGGAGTAATTTCATATCCCACTCTTCTCTTAAATAATCCTTACGGTTTTGCGATCTGTACCGTACGAGATAGGAGCGGATGAAATCGAAGAGGAAACGACGAGATAACAAGCGCGAGAATAAAGATGAAGAAGAATTGGAATAATTCATCGTACTCTTCGCTCAAATATTCCCTCTTACGGTTTTACCCGCGATGTCCACGTTTTCGGCATAATTTATCTTCCACACTCCACTTTCCGCCTCTTATCTTGGTGTCTCTCCCTTATTCGACGATTTCATTCATCCTCCAGTTCAATTTAGATTCTGTGGATCGCCCAATTCTCACGAGAGCCTCTGTAACTTTTTCACTTGATCGAAGAAAGACCCTCGACTTTTAATATAATAGTTCGATTAAAACATCCGCAGGGTATCCCAGGCCGTGGAAGGCTCGTGCTTTTCGAAAAGAGGAGGAGGAGGTGGGCGCGTGAAACGAGAGGGTCATCGTGTTTTAATTCGTTGCACCCGCCGTGACCGATCGGTCCAAGGGGCCCTTAAAATCTGGGAACTGGTTTCAGTCTCGCTCCTTCGTTCTTGCATCTCGTGCCTTTTCGCTCGCCGCGCGACAACGAAGATGAAGAAAGGAGGCCGCGCGTAGAGGGGTAAAGGAGAAACTCTCGCCAAATATTCGCTTGCGTAATACACCGCGCACCGGGAGCATCGCTCGCGCTCAACAAAATGCAAAAAGGATGTTTCACGAGCCTCGTGTACCTTAACTTCCTCATCTCATCGCTTTTGAGTACCTCATCGTTCGCTCCGCGACGCGAGAACGACCTCGTGGATTACGCGAACCCGCGTTTAAGTTTCGCTTTAATCGTTCCGCGCCAATTGTTCTCACCTCGAACCCCTAGCGAAATGCGATCCTTCACGGCACCGTAGAATTTACAATTTTCACATCATCCGCCCTCAAGTCGGAGCTAATATGCAAATCTACAGAGTTAACAAGTTAGCTAGTAAATAGAGTCGGAGTCGAGAGTTTCCGTAGCTTCGTGGAAACTAATCGCGCTTAGAGATTACGAAAATTCTAACGAAGATTAATTAACACTAGAATTATCAAACCTATGAAAATAACTAGTCAACGAAATTTCCATGTAAAAAAAAAGAAATTTGTAGTTCTAGTGTTAAAGAGAAATTCTTGTGAAAAATTTATGCAAACGGTCATTTCGACCGGTCGGTGGTACTTCTTCTGTTGATAAGATCACAGGGTACACGAGCAGAGAGACACATTTCTTTCACGAGGCAATAGGGAAGTGGCCAACTTCTCCGGCGCACTTATCTTCCGCTTTGAATCGCGTTAATCTCCGCGTAGCATCTTCGCGTGGAACGCACGCGCATTCTCGTAGTTGCTGGTGAGCGCATTTGCGTGCCGGCTCGCAGTCGCGTCGGTACCGTTTGACACTTGACACGACAATTGTTCCTGCTAATGATTCATGCTACGCTTGCTGTCAGCTTCTCGCTATGACGAAACATGAAAGGCGTAAAATCGAGAGGAAGAAAGTCTCGATGGGTCGAGAGAGACAGAGAGAGAGAGAGAGGAGGGAGACGTGGTTGTTTATCGATTGTTGAAACGAACAATTTTACAAAGAGGCGAGATGTAGTACGAGGGACAACATTATCCTAGGCTCCTTATCTTCGCTGGTTTGTGTAGCGTCGTAGAGGAGAAAGGGTGGGCGATACACCGGACGCGACTTCCTGAATCGTGCTGGTACTCTCGTGATTAACGGCCGAACTTTCCTCGACCGAACGACGCACGTTGCGTCGACGGCCGAAAAGAGAAAAAGGGTCAATTACAAATTTTTTTGGGAGGGATGGAGATAAGCACTGGAGCATTCGTGTCCCTTTTAACTCTTTGGGGCACGGTGGTAGTAACCCCTTCCGGTACGATTTAATAATGAAAAACTGTGCATGAAATAACCATTTAATTTTTATTTAAAAAAAAAGTGTTGCCAAATTCAGTACGTTAGAAATTTTAAACTAAATTAATTATCATATTCAACAGTAACTTTAGTCGCATAACGAGTGTAACTCGTCATTGTGCGATATGGCATGAAAAACCAATGACGAGCTAGACTCGTCATTTTATCGGAAGGGGTTAAAAGTGTCCTACCTTTTTAACACGCGGATATGCATGCAGTTTTGGACCCATCTCGAAATATTGCAATAACTACGTGCGCATAGGTTTTCTCTGCAACATGGGTCTATTTTATTTTCTCAAATCTTGTGCCCCAAAGAGCTAAAGCGGTGGTTCTTGATCGGTGCTCCTTGGAACAGGTTGGAGCTTACACGGATTTTTGTTATAATTAAAAGTGTGTCACGGTGATTGCCAAGGGATATTTAATTAACAATATTTATTAAGAACCACGGCTTGAAAGGATGAGTACCTCGTGTGCTATCCGAAGATAAAATAATTTCATCGCGACGATCCCAATATTTAGAAGCTCCATATTATACAAGAGACTGGAGAAGACTTTTTAACGGAATTCTTTGCTTTCTTAGATCAGGGTAAGGGATTGTTTTTTTTCAGTCGGTAAAAGATAGAAAGAGAAGTCGCTTTTCCACCGAGAAGAGATTCGACAACACCAGGAAATGAAGAGCGACGAGGAAGGCGAGTCAGAGGGATTGGAATGCGATTCTACAAGAGAAGTTTACCAAGAGGATTCCCACGATAAAGAGAAGCGCTCGAGAAGAATGAAGAGGAAGAAGACAACGGCGAATCTTTCGATCGAAGACATTTTGAATATCGAGGATAGGATCCTTTCCGGTTTCCGTGCGAGCTCGTGCGATTTGTAAAACGAAAAGCGCGATTGTTCTTTATCTCTAAAAGATGAGGAGATCAACTGGAGATGAGTGATAAACCTCAAGAAAGGATCATCGGCGAAAAGAAGTCTTTTCGGCATTTCACGAAAATCCACGATAAGCGCATCGACCTGGCCAAAAGAAACGTCCTGTCGATTATTAGATTTATTTGAGGATAAGCAAACCTTAGCAATAAGGTGTTAAGAATGTGCCGATGAACTTGAACGTTACTGCGTGTTCTTAAAGGAGTCGCGCTCGTCGTTCGACAACCTTCCACACGATTGTGTTCAATGTGGTGTTCCTTTTTCTACAAATCTTATAATCTTAGAATCTTTGAAGTGTTCAGTGGTCAGAACCACGTGCGATTTCGATTAACCAGTACGAGACTGGAGGTTTGAAGATTAGAAAGAACCTCATCGGCAGAATGTCGTTCAGCGTAGACTGCCTGAATTTCGCGTTACTTCTCATTTGCTCCCGCGTGTTTCAACTCGCGCTTGGCCTTGCCGCACAGTATTACAAGGTACGAGCTCATCGGTAGTATACGAGCGAGTAATAAAATTAATTCTTTTTTCTTTCCTATTTAAGTTAATTTTTTCGAGAATTGCCACGTTTATCCTTTAATGGGATGCGCATTTTTAGGTGTGCGCTGATTTCGAAGTGCAAGAAGTTCTCTTCACCGCGCTAAATAATTTCTCTTGTTTTCCAGGCTCAATTGGAGGCACATCAAAAGCTTCACGGTGAAAAGTGGTCTACAGAAGATGTGCGAAAATGCAAGCTTTGCAACAAGCAATTCGTTCAACCCGCTCTCTACCGGCTTCACATACGGGAGCATTACAGGGTGAGTTAAATGCACACATGGTGCTTTACCTGTTTATATTCGATTTCGAGTAGAATTCAAATATTTTCATTCCCTTTCAAATAGTTGCAGACGAAGATGGTTAAGCAGACCAAGAGAGGAACGAAGCATAAGACTATGTACAAATGTACAATATGCCTTAAATCCTTTCAAAAGCCAAGTCAGCTCATGCGACACATTAGGGTGCACACAGGAGAGAAGCCATTCAAGGTAGAATAGTTTGTTAAAGCTGTGATATTACGCAATGTGTGTTTCATGGGACGTTTTCCTTTGAACAGTGTAACACCTGTGGCAGAGCATTCACGCAAAAAAGTTCCCTTCAGATACACATGTGGCAACACAAGGGGATTCGGCCTCACGCTTGCAATCTGTGTAATGCAAAATTTAGCCAGAAGGGTAATTGCACAATAGTCACGATCATTCTTTATTATGTGGTCATTCTGCGCCTTTTGTCATCAAGTACAAATTTCATTTTTCACAGGAAATTTAAATGCTCACATTCTACGAGTGCATAATGCACCGGAGGGAGAGCCAATATATGGTTGCACTCATTGCTCGTGTGTATTTAAAAAGCTTGGAAGCCTCAATGGCCATATGAAGCGAATGCATTCAAATCCAGTTGAGGTATGCATCGTGTATACGTCCATTGTAGTTTACCGTAGGGGATGTTTATGCATTCACCCTTGTTTTCAGGAGGTTACTCCAAGATGCGATAGTTCCATTGAAGCCGATATGCGAGCGACAGTGGACAGTGTCATATCTCAACTCGCATCATTAGAATCTGGTGCTAATGAAATAGTACCATTGACAAACACAAGCTCGATGAATACTAATAAAAATGATATTCTCCAGCAAGCTCTCAAGAATAGCGGATTACAGAGCAAAAATAAAAATTTGACCGATGGTTCGTACGATTATCAAAAATAATTTATAGAGATTAGCAATTCTATAATATTTTTGTTAAATCGTTTCTCCTCTATAGAATTGTTGGAAGCAAATAAAAATTCTGGAACACGAACATCATACGTAACATTATTGGATAGAGGACCTGATGGTACTATGAGGTATATTCAGACACGCTTATCTATAAATTTGATATTTGTTATTTTATTGGTTGGTGTTGCCATTTTATTATCTCACATCTATTACAGAAAGTATTTGACAATAAAGCAGCGATGCATAGGAAGCGTAAGGTGGTACGCGTGTTCATCGTGTCATAAAGAATTCAAAAAGCCATCGGATCTTATACGCCACATACGAGTACATACTCAAGAGAAACCTTTTAAGGTAAATATTCTAAATACTAAGCTTCTCTATTTTACATAGCTGCGTCATTAAAATAAAAAATGTTTCTTTTTATATTTTAGTGTTCATACTGTTATCGGTCTTTTGCACTAAAATCTACCATGATAGCACATGAACGTACTCACATTGGAACAAAAAAATATGCCTGTGGATCGTGTGACAAGACATTTGCTTGCCATAGCAGTCTTACTTCTCATACAAGGTAAATTTTCTATTAAATTTATTACATGCTCCTTTCACCTAATATTAAAATGCTGTATAATGAATGTTGTGAATTCACAGGCTCCACATAAAGCCTCACAAATGTACTATTTGTGACAAGTCTTTTTGTGCAATTGCTATGTTAAAAAATCATATGAAAAGTCACAGTAAAGGAAAGTCTAAACTGTCACCTGAAGCAGAAGTTCTTGTGCCACAAATTGTTTTACAAGAGCCTTTGGTAATTAGTGATGCAGGGAATAAAATAAGTGTAGCGCATATTCAATCTAAACAAGGACAAGGTTATGACAATGAAAATGTATCGAGGCCGCATAAGTGCTGGGTTTGTCAGGCAGCTTTTAGGAAAGTTAGCCACTTTAAGCAACACTATCGTAGGCACACAGGAGAACGACCTTACAAGTGCACGAAATGCGAAAGGTTTGAACATTTGCATCTATTCTTCAGTAAATGGTAATATTATAGTTATACCATCAATTTATTATTTAATCCAGGAGATTTACATCAAATAGTGTCTTGAAATCACACTTGCACACTCATGATGAGATAAGACCATATAGTTGTTCCATATGTAGTACAAAGTTCTCGACCCAAAGCAGTATGAAGAGGCATTTGGTTACCCACAGTAATAAGAGACCGTTCATGTGCCCATACTGTCATAAAACGTTCAAAACTTCTGTGAATTGTAGAAAGCATATGAAAATACACAAACACGAGCTTGCACAACAGGTTTGTATACAGGTCATTGAAAGATATTGCAGTGATATAGTTTTATATTTTTTCTCTTTCTAACATTAGCAATTAGAACATCAGCAAACACGGAATCAAAGTCCTGAAGACACTCTAATGCAACACAAAGAAACTGTTTCATCATTGTCTGACAATATTGTACTCTCTGAAGACATGGAAGTATCTTTCCAGCCTCAGATGGCTCCAGATTTTGCTCAAGCTTTTTCAGATCAGTTTCAAAGCATACCAGATGAGAAGGAGAAATCATTTCTATCATCTGACAATGCAGGACAATCGATCGTTAACTGTACGTATACTAATCTCCATGATTAATTTATAATATATATATATTGATTTATTTTTAACACTTCTACAACAGTCTAAATATTTTTTCAGCAAATATGGCAGAGGTAGATACGACAAATTTGGAATCGTCACAAACATTGCATGCCGATGAAACAGGAACTATTACATTACCCAATTATTCAGGAGACCAAACACTTACAGCTGTATGTATTAATTATTTTATTCAGTCAGCTATTCTTATTTCTATTTGATGGTATGGTGAATATACAGGGTTGTCAATTTTATAGTTTTGCTTATTACTTACTTCCAGGAAAGCATACGTGAAATAGAAGAAACGCTTAATCAACAGTTATTTAGCATTGGAATGAACTTTGGTTTAGGAAATAATTTAGCAAAGCATATGGATGACACAAGTACAAGTCCTCTTGAAACGAGAGAACAGCCTGTGCTTAATATCATTTACGAAAATAATAAAAATATAGAGACCTCTGGAAATCCAATATTCACGTCACACTTTGATTCATTTGATATAAGCCAAATTTCGCTGCAGGTGGGGTAATTTATTTAATAATGATAAAGTCTACATGATACATTTATTTATTTGCAATTTCTTTTATTTTTAGCCCGATTCAGAGATTGATATGGGGTTAAATACACCGACATCAACCAGTATGTCAAGTATCTTGCCCAGATCTACACAAGAGCAACAACCGATCTCTGTTGAATCAAATAATGTAGTAAACGATGATCAAGTAAAGATCAGTAGTCAACTGATGGTTGTAAATTCTGAGCAAAGCTTTTCTGAACTCTCTAATTTGGTACAGATATGCACAAAATTTCCAAAAATTATAGCAAAGGCTGATACTACAGGTGGATCAGAACTGATGAGTACCAGTGATAATATTAAGGATGATGGCATCAGCTCCTGCGAAGCAGAGAAGTTATCTTCCTCTCTTACGTATGTTTGTCTTAATCAATAGAAAAACTTTAACGTATTTGACTTCAATGCATTAATGCTTTACTTATAATGTAGTTGCCATTTATGCAATAAGACTTTTCGAGATTCTACACAATTGAAGGCTCACATTAAGATGCATACTACCTCAAACATCATTTATTCTAATGATGATGGAACAATGATTGATATGCCAGAACATAATTCCTTGCTTCAATGTCACATGTGCAACGAACGTGGATTTACAGCTGCTAGCTTAAAAGTAAGTTAATTCTATAGCTGTAGAAGTGTTTACTTTTTTTTTTTACTAATTGCACAGTATGCGTGCCAAAAAGCATGCCATTAATAATTTTGTTAACAATAAAATAATGAACATTGTTTTAGGAGCATCTTAAAAAGCATCGTGGAACAAAAGAGTATCAGTGTCCTGAGTGTTCATTAAGATTTTGTACAAATGGTGGGCTCAGCAGACATTTAAAAATGCATACCAATAAACAGTGAGTACATACATAATAGTAATATTATAAAAGATATTATATTAAATCGATGTTGTGCATACGTATTTTCTTTTATGCACAGGCAATGGAAGTGTTCAATTTGTCATAAAATTCTTAGTAGTCGAGTACAATTAAAGTTACACAACAAGATACATGATAATAATTGGAATGTGACTTCAACTGAACCAGATAGTTCTCAAAGGGATGTGGTCACAATAAATGCTAATCTCACTCGTATTGGGACATCTGATGGTAAACTTAGTTCAGATTCATCTGTATCTGAAAAAGTTTTATTAGATACAGTTGCAGAAAGAGAAATTATGGATCGCATAGATGTAAGTAAATATATAATGCTTTTAATTTGTAAAGTATACTGTAAACTGCTTGTTGTAAGAGTTTGTCATACTACGAATGAACTGTTTAGAGTCAAATGGAGAAGAAAGAAACAAAGGAATATACGAATAAATGTAAATATTGTCCAAAGACTTTTCGCAAACCTAGTGATTTAATAAGGCATATTCGAACACATACTGGAGAACGGCCTTATAAGTGCAATTACTGCAGTAAAAGTTTTGCTGTAAAATGCACATTGGATTCGCATACAAAAGTTCATACAGGGAAAAAAACATTTTGTTGCCATGTCTGCAATAGTCTGTTCGCAACAAAAGGTAGCTTAAAAGTTCACATGCGGTTGCACACAGGTATGTACTTGTCGAAAATCCTATGTTCAGATATAAACTTCAGTTGTACTCTTTTTATCAGTGTTGAATGTTTATATTACAGGGTCAAAGCCATTTAGGTGTACAGTATGTGACTTACGATTCAGGACTTCAGGTCATAGAAAAGTGCATATGTTAAAACATGCAAGGGAACATAAGGGTAGTCCTAAGCGAAAGCAGAAACATTTTAAAGCTGCGGCAATTGCTGAAGTAGCTGCTGGGCTTGAAAAGTCTGTTGAAGCTGCTCCACAAACAGCATTAATCGATGACATACGAACTGTTAACTATACTAATTTAGAGACTATAGGTATCGAAGCTGGTAATTTGACTAATCAAATTACATTCAATGCAGATGGCACTATATTAAATAATAATTCCATGCTCACCATGAATGAGAGCAATCAACTTGTAGCTAATCTACATTTTATGCTTGCAAATGGGCTTTTCACCATTCAGGCAGATGATACATTGATATCTCAACCGACGCATTGTGATTTAAATGTTACCCCTGATGCTACCACTGTAAATGAAATAGTGACCAGTACTTTAGAAGTCCCTTGCAGCAATACGAATTCTAACCATATTGTGATAACAAGTCAAGTGCCAACGGATAATACTACTAGTCAAGCCAATCATACAATGCTGCATTTAAATAATTGCATAAGCATGATGCAAGGGGATCGAAGGAATGATACAATTAAGCCTGAACAATCTCTAGCCCGACAAGCAAACAAGGGCACACAGTCAAAAAAGGAGTGTGACATTTGTGGCAAAACATTTAGAAAACCGTATCAAGTGGAAAGACATAAGCGCATTCACACAGGTGAACGGCCGTACAAGTGTGATTTATGTACAAAATCATTTGCCCAAAAATCTACTTTACAAATGCATCAAAAACATCACACGGGAGATCGACCTCATCCGTGTCCCCATTGTGAACATTCTTTCACACAAAAATGCAATCTGCAAACACATCTGAAACGTGTCCATCAGTTGGGTGCACTTGAAGCTAAAAAAGTAAGAAGGGGACAACAAATTTTGAGTGCTAAGTTAACACAAGATACCTTAGCTGATGCTAAAATATTGAACCTCGATGATATCTCGTTTGTAGAACTTTTAAAGTAATGAAGCTTTAATATATGTGGCAGAGTTTGTTTTTAGGTGTAAATGTTGCACAACATATATTGTACATCTGGATAAAAAGAAGTTTCAATATATTGTCTTAAAAGACAATTCAATACTCTATTAGACTGAATTTTGCTTTTTGCTATGAGAATTAAGTGAAGCTCGCTGTGATGTATATATTCTGTATATTAGAAATAATGATACGTAATATTTTCGATGACATAGCCGAATACTTTGACATATGAGTCAGTAGGTAACTAGTATTTAAAATGCCCGCGATAATAAATACTATTTTCTACTCTTACCAGATAAGTTTGTGTGTCTTGCATTTTATATATTTCCGTTATAAAAATAAGGTTTGTAAAATACAATAATCTTTAATAGATGAAGGGAAGCTATATATACATATCAGGTGTGTCTGTCTGTAATAGGAATGATACATTTCATGTCATAGATACATTGATGCTTTAATGTTTGAAATTGCATTTATCATCAGTAATAGGGCAGCCATCTGGGTGATTGTTATGAAACCAACAGGGTTTAACTTTTAACAGCACAGGGACTCTCTCCTTTCGTTTTTTATCAATAACCCCAAAACCAGGTATTTTGAATCGTACCTTTCCTTGTGCTACAGTGAATATGTAACTATGATTTTTCAATAGAGTCTGTATACCACCACATTCTCTACGTAGCTGACTTAACATGTCTGCAGGTATGGACTTGACAATTTCACAAAGTTCTATTTCCCGACCAGCATTCCAAGTTATACCAGGTCTGTCTTTTAGTACTATATTACATCCCTTGTGTAAAAGATTTTTTGTAACAATGTCAATAATGTCCATTATTAATTTTCTATCTAGCTGTGTACAGTTACGAGGTTTTTCAATAACATTTCTTGGCTTAAAACCAGCAGACCAAGGGTGTGCAGTTTCTATTTCTACATCCATACTTTCCTTAGATTGTGGCATTATTGATCTTGCATCTATCATCTCTTGTATATGCAATGCTTTTGCTTCAGTAATTTCTTCCTTGTAATTTCTTTCCCATCCTATTAAACAGGTACGCTTTGTGGATGGTATTCTTAGTCTGTCAATTAAGGTGTTAAACCCACACACTTTGGCTACATGCTTTATGTACTCTATATATTCGGAGTATTGACTTTTAACGGCATTACGTCTCTGATATTTTCTACCACTAAATTCATACGCACAGCAAGGTAGCACAAAAAATCGGCACTTGTAGGAACTACGAGCAGCAATCACAGGTACCCACGGTGTAAGTTCATCTGAATGATTTCCAATTAACCAGTCTATGGTAGGAAACAAACTACTAGCCGATGGAACAATGGTACGAACCTATGTTGAAAAAAGTACAGATGTATAGGAATCGGGACTCTCTTACATATTCTCAAATTAATTGTTTAGTTATTGCATACATTCTCACACTTACTTCTAAACGTGTGCTTTCTGGATAAAGATCCCAAATTTTTCTCTTGCGCAAATCAATTCCTGTTCCCTCATGGCCTTCACTGCAAAGTATGTAAACAAGAAGGCCATTTCCACAACCCAGATCTAAAAAGGATTGACGTTCTTTTATTCCTTTTTCCAGTCTTTCCTTTTTCCATAATGTGAGTAAGTAACTGGCAATGGCAATATCTTCGTAAACAAATTTTTTAGCATCTGTACACTCAGGCCAGTTTTTTACCATATCTGCACCATATTTTTGTTTTAATTTGTCATAGAGTTCTGCATATTCATCAGCTGACACCAGTGTTAACGATTTACATAATGTATTGGTGCCACAAGAATCGCTTTTCATCCACTTTATCAATCGTGGATACAGTTTATTTATAAGCCAATTAACAGATGCATTATATCTTATACCCTCTTGTTTATCCACGCTTATAGAAAGAAAATTATTTTCAGTATAATGTATGTTGTATAAAGTAATGGGACTCAATGATTGTTTTTCTGTAATCAATGATTCATGGAGATAAACAATTGAATTCATTTTTCTATTAACAAAAGTAAATTCTAGCATTGGTGAAAACAGGTTTTTATTGCGTGGCAATAACTTTCTTATGCATAGATAAGTTTTTACATCATCTTTAATCGGATCATTAAGATCAAGAATATCACAGTATTTACATAAATCTAATGCATTTACTACATCCGGCCTCTCCTGTAATTGATTATCTATAAAACATTGTGAGATTGTTGTCAAGGTTTTAATATGTTTTATGACTATGATGGGATCTTCCTTAAGCTCAACTACTGCTAGATTCACGGATGATAAAATTCTACGATTCACAACATGTGGATTACTCAACCAAATTTCTATTCCTTTCCAAAATTGTGGAGTGCTTATATTTATTTCCTTATGCAGAATTCGTTCAAGATCCATCCTTGTATCATATATTTGAAATATTTTACTAATCTGAATGTTTAAATATTTTATTTCTTTTTAATACTGGGTTTTTGCAAATCCTTGTTGTACTGTAAAAAAAGTAATTTTTATTCACATTTAATATTTGGTACGATTAAATTATTTTTAGATTGAAAATACCTTTTTCAAAATCCAATTAGCATCTAATAATGCCTTTTCCATAATTTGTTGAACGCGTTCTGAATCTGGCTCCACAACGTGTTGTTTGAAACTCTGTTGTGATAAAATACGTTTTTACTATATCGCTCAGTTCGCCGAGCTGACAAAAAATGGTAAAGGAAGTATTTTAACGAGGATGTGTCATAACTGCAAAATATATGCAAAAGTGAAGTGGATGGGACGTTATATATAAAAGAGAATGCAAGGTTACTGTTACGGTACAAGGTTATGTTCTACGTATAATATGCGTGCAACTCGTAAGTACGAAAGAAATACATTTACGCGTATTTTTATTTAGCATTAACAAATTTGTACGAACAATTTTGTTGCAAGAAGGTTGTTGAAATGATCTTACTTGTTTAATAGAATGTTTATAAAATTGCTGCGCGGCCACTGGAAGCCTTTCACATTCCCGTAACAAAAATTTGTATAATTGTTTTGCTGAATGGATGCCTGCCTGTTGTAATATTTCGCTACCCATTATTAGATTATATATCTTGGAGTCAGGCTTACTTTTATTATATCCCTTTTTATTACATCCATTGCATGGATTGCACGATACGCGCAGAAATCCGCGCAGACCAACTATGAATTTGAATTGTTTCAATTCAAACTACGGATTCATGTCATAATTATGTAGTTACCTGTGTGTTAAAAAGACATTTGACGATACACGTGGGAAACAGATATGAAATTACGAAATGTAGAGCGGTCATTTTTTTCTCAACTAAATTTGTAATGAGTAGATCAATTTCTAAAACCAGCATGAATGAAATTCAAGGATAACTGTTATGGAAATGTATAAAGATAGTTTTAGAAAACATGAGTAAGGAAAGGAATCTGCTTAAAATAATGTAGTGTCAATGAAATATGTTCTACCTTCCAGTACAGTAAAGAAAACCTTAGTATAACCTTTAAAGCGCAATGCTGCAACATTTGCAGCGATTTCCGAAAATATGCCCGTCTTATCTGCAAATGTATATGAGCCGATGCGAAAATCCACGTGCAGGAATAATTGGTACGAATAAGTTAATATAACACACATTTTTATTAATTAATGTGCAAACTTAATGTTATAAAATTGTTAATTACAGTTATAGGAAACGAGATACTGAAGGCACAAGTAAAAGATACCAATTCTTACTTCATGTGTAAATTACTGTACAAATGTGGACTAGAGGTGAGAAAGGTAAGTCCGTAAATATTTCATTTTATAAAACATGAAGTATATCATATAACGAAAACGTATAAATGTTTGATGATTCTACAGTTCATAACTTATTTTTGAAGATCTCTGTGATAAGCGACAATGTTGAAGAAATAGCCAAAGAAATACAAAATTTTTCTAAAAAATATACTTATGTGATTACGTCGGGTGGTATTGGACCAACTCATGACGACGTTACTTACGAAGGTATAATCCACAATGAGTTTATCGTAGTTCCTGTAATTATTCACAGCTTAATTTATAGGTCTAGCTAAAGCTTTCAATGAACCATTACATTATCATCCTGATTTAGTAGATATTATAAAGAATAGATTTGGCTACAAAGATCGCTCCTCAACAGCTTATAAGATGGCTCATGTATGTAGAACAAAATGCATCCTTAATAATACGATAATGTTTTAAAGTTTGATAGTATTCCAGGTACCGTCGAATGTTTGCTTGATATTTGGTATGAACAAAGATACAGGTGATCCACTACCATATCCATGTGTAAATTTACAAAATGTTTATGTTTTCCCTGGATCGCCTAGTTATCTGGAAAAGTCTTTTCTAAGTCTGTACAAAGTAAGTATGTTTATAAATTATGATAATAATTATAAAAACATTTTGTACAAACAAAACTTTTACAGAAATTATTTTCTACATCTAAAAATTTTGCGAAGGAAGAAGTTTATATAAACGCTACTGAACCAACATTCGCTGACATTCTAACAAATGTTTCAAAGGAATATCCAAATGTTTCCTTTGGATCATATCCAACAATAGGTCACAGGTAAAGTATAGAATGAATGTACTCTCATATTTTTACAAAACCTTGCTGAATTCAAAAAATACTGCAGCCACTACAAAACGCTTGTAACTATAGACAGCTACAATAAGGAAGCAACGAGAAGAGCAAAGGAAAGATTTTGTTCCTTATTGCCTGAAAGCATTTTAGTTGAATACGATAACTCTCCCCACATAAACAGTACTGCGAAATACTTTGAATTTCTTAAAAAGTGTGACAAACGAAAAATTTATGAATCTACTTTCGAAAAATTAAGGTAATTAATGTAATATTATAAGATTAGTATATTTTTTACTAAAATGTGATACATGTTTTATTTTTTCAGAACGATTTACAATTATCCCGATGAAGTAGCTATATATTTTGACGGTAGTAGAGAGTCCATAATTCTCATACACATGGCATACATTGTCACAGGTCAAAAGAAGTTACAACTTGTGTATTTTAAACACAAAGAGCTAACATCAAATATTCTGCCATTCGTGCAGGATATTGTTAAAAGGTAATTCTGCTCAATAAAGCATTAAGCACTGTGTAAATATTGCCAAATGTATAGTAGAGTAGCCTTGTTCTATTTTCTTTTATAATTAGGTATAATGCAAGTGTACATGAGTTGGAACATAACACCTATGAAGCTATGAAGCATCTAACATCTCTAAAGCCAAACCTGCGGGTTTTATTGACAGACGTGAGAAATGCTGGCAATACATTTTTTCATCTTTCTGCAGAATTTAAAACGCTCAACTTAAAAGTAGAAATTCCTTTGACCCATTGGTCGGAGGACGAAGTACGATCGTTTATCAAATCGCTATCTTTACCGGTGTATATGTCTAAGACAACATAACTTAACTTTATCCTATTTGAAAGTTATGTTTCATCGGACTTTTTCACGGTAAAGTTTACTACGGTAGAAACTGTGTTTCAATAATAATTTAAACGTGTGGAATATTAACAAAAAAATATTTTTTTATTTATTATTATCAAGAAGAATGTCAATACTATTTATTTTCAATACGTGTCAGACCATTATTCAGTGTGTATCCTTATCAAGTGTGAATAAACTGTCGGAGTGATAAAATTAAATCGACCAAAACGAAAGCAATTGTAACGGGAGAATTTTAATGCGAATCTTCTTTTCATGGTGCCGAAATGTCCTGTCGATAATGGCATCGCAATATAAGCAGAGGCATGTAGAACAGAAAGTGCAGTATCCGAAGTACGCTCCGGTTTGCGCTGCCATGGTTACAGTCCAAATGACGTATCGATTCCTCATCCTTTCTTCCGTCCTAGGTAGCCTTTTTTCTCTACTTCGGACTGGTTCATCGCCTCGCGTGCTCGCGTTATTGCTCTCCCAAATAGCGAGTCACCGACCAGCATACTTTCAGTCGTAACAAGCGAAGTGACTAAATTCATCGTAGGGTCACTACGTCAATCGCTTTTTCACACTTCCCCGAATAATTACGAGTAATCGAGAGGAAGCCTTCTTTATTAAAATCCATTTAAATCAGTTCCATGCAATTTGCTTTCAGCCATTAACAACACTATGGAAACTAACAAAGAGACAACGACTATTGCCCGTTCAAATTTTATTTCTCGAATTCCACATATTACACATCACGCTCAAGCAGTAGAAGATATCCGTGCCTCGTAGCCAGAGGAGCTTTTACTACTTACGACCAACATCGATCATCCAGTTAAATTAGCGACCGACATTCTCTCAGCCCTCATTCGCTCGCTGTAACAATAATCGATAATGGTAGATCTTTTTTATTATTACTATTATTTCGGATCTTGGATCGACCAGAGATTTATCGCTCGGACCGATCGAAGGAAATATAGCCGATTGGAATGGTCGGGCAGGAAATACAGAAGAGACAGGGAAAAGGAAGAGAAGTGGGTGTGGTGGGGCAGAAATGGACGAGGTGGCGAAGGAGAGACAAGGCGGAGGAAAAAAAGAAGAGAGAGGGTACGATGAGTGAGAGACGAGCTGGCGAAAAACTCGAGAGGGAGGAAATATGCATTCGTGTGGCGCGAGGGGCTGGCGGGTCGGGACGATCGAACGGGGGAGACGAGACGGAACCGAGCGAAACGAAACGAACGTATATTTCCAGACCAAATATTTACGCGAAAGAGGTACAAAAAGAGCGAAAATGTGTTTTCTGTTTGATTTGCGACTGTATTTTTCTTTCCGGCTCGGCAGGCTCTCTCCCCTATTCGTCTCTCCTTCCTCATTTCCCTCCTCCCCCGTTTCTCCTCTTCTGCTTCCCTCTCCTTTCTCTCTCTCTCTCTCTCTCTCTCTCTCTCTCTCTCTTTCTCTCCCTCCCACCCTCTTGCCCTCCGCTTTTCTCGTATCATCTGCCCGCTCCTCACTCTTTCTCATTCCACGCACCCTCCGCTCTCTATTTTCAAGGTGGAAAATAGGAAGCTCGTGGAAAAGATATGCGGCGCATAGAGGTTCTCTCGGCAAGGTAAACGTGCCCAGAAGGACGTTAGCGCTTAAAAAAAAGTTCCCTATAATGTCGAGTTACGATAAATGTGGGATGAAGAATGTCGATTGTGCTTTCAGGTCGACGAGTTATGGTCGAGAGAAAGAAATCATTCGTTCTCCATCGAAGAGAACGCGAAGAGAAGAAGAGAATCGAAAGAAGAATGGAAGAATTGACTTTGTCGTTGCGACCGCGCCTGGTATTCGCGTCCTGCGAAATGGAGGGAGGTCGAAGGTCCAAAAGAAATCACTTCTCTCTTTTGATTTTGTTTTCGCAGAGAGCTGCTTTTCCGCGCGCTCCAAGCCTCTGGCCAGCATGCAAAAGCCAATCGGTCACTGGGATCTCTCCCTTTGCATCTCGCTCGTTACCCTCTCCTACCATCGCGCTTCCTCGAGGGAGTAGGTACACTAATCGAAATTCTCCTCGACAGCCGGCACCGGGGAGAGGTTTGGTACAATATTAGCTGGTACACCGCGATGGCGCAGTGCCGCTCGAGACGGGGAGTCCTCTCGCGCCACATCTCGTCCGGGTACTCGAAAGTCCGCGCCTAATCCAATAGTAATCTCCACCGTCATCCCGTCAATTCTCAAACTTTACTAATTATTTCCATCGCTCTTACTGTGGCACATTTTCGGGCCCCGGAAGAAGAATGAAGATCGCGAGAAGGGCAATCGAATCGCGAGGAGCCGGGTCCGTTTTGCTTATTCATGAAGAAATTTCCCTGTAGAGCGAAACTACCCCGGGGAGTCGAGGAAATATCGGAAGGGTGAGCGAGAAGCGAAGGAAGCGACTTGCTAAATGGGAAAGGAACGAGGAGTTTGGCTCGAACGGTCTTCAGTTTGCTTCTGACTTAGGTGGAGCGAGTATGGTGCCGTAGGTGGCTGAATATGCGCGTTACAACTTGTACTTAGACGAAGCTGTGAATTTAATACGCATTTCTGGCTCCATTACATTTAGGTTTTTAGGATTTTTAGGTTTCGTCGCTGTTCTTGCATCCTTGCAAATTTTTGTACCGAAGTTTCTCCATCAATCTGGAAATTTATCGAATAATTTTGTTCCTTCGAATTAATTCACCTCAATAACCTAATTCACAACAAGGTGTTAAGTTAGATATCGAAGTTCTACGTCAGGGTATATTGTAACGTGCGTCAGATCCGAAGGGGTTGAAATCGGCACTGGGGCTCTTTGTCGCGTGTCGCAGGTATTATCTCTGAATTTTTGTCGTCTTTGCTTTTCGGAAAGGGCGCGAGAAAAATTCGAAAGCTCGCGCGCGCGATATTCCGAACGGATGCGACTGAGAAAATAGGATCGTTGGTTAGAAGCGATCGAGACGAGGAGTCCCTAACGAGATCGGGGGCCGGGCGACGAAGGGTCCTTAATGGTCGTGTTAAGGATCAGGATGGCGCACCTCCGAGGAAGGTTTACCGCCCGGGAGGTTTACAACCCCCGGCAAAGCCGCGGCACGAATCGAGCCCCCGGGTGCGGTGAGAGGCAAGTGGTAAGGAGAGAATGTGCCGCGGGATGAAGCGGTTAAGGGGCTAGAGTGGTTTAGGGGGGTCGAGAGGTTGCTGGGCGCGTGCCACGCTGCTATCGATTCCTTCCTTCCTTCCTTCCTTCCTACCTATCTACCATTCCACCCTCCTTCCTCTCCTTTCTTCCAACTATTCTCCACACCCTTCCATCGGATCACCCTGGAACACTAAAATTCCCCGATCTACAACCTAATCGAATGACTTCGAGTCAATTCTACCGACGCTCCTCCTCTCTTAACGCCAAGCCTTTACAACCCCATCAACTTTCATCAACTTTCTCATACATCCACTCTCGCTGCCCTCACCGCAAAAAATTGCCGAGCTAAAGAAGAATCGCTCGCGCGACCATTTTTTCCGTCGTAAAAAAGCGCATCCACCGTGAGCCACCTATTCTCCCAATCACGGCTGCGCCCACGCACGCGGGCACGCTTACGGCCTACAAAACCGATAATAAATAAGGCGGGCCCGGAAGGAAAAGGGAAAGTGGGTGCCCGGGGGTATTTATTTCAGCGTGTAACGCAACACTCGCGGGGACTTGGGGCTCCGACGTCCACTTATCCCGAGTGATTCGACGGTCGATGGGGGGTGAGAGAGAAGGGAGGGTAGGCGGGTGGAGGAGGAATCGGGGCGCGGGCCAGGAGTGACGAGGAGTGGGACGAAAGAGACGCGAGGGGTGGCGGGCCTCCGCCTCCGGCGCGTCTCCACGGGTCTTGGAGAAAAGAAGAGAAAGAGAGAGTGAGAGTGAGCGAGAGAGAGAGAGAGAGAGAGAGAGAGAGAAATTCGCAGAAGAACAGGAGGCCAGAGGGGTGGAACGTTAAAGACAATGTCCACCCGGGGATTTGAGAAATGGAATGGAGATGGTGTCGAGGGTGGTTGGGTAAGAGGAACGGTGGCGGGAGGGAATTGGCGAGGTACCGTCTTCGTCCTTCTCATCCTCCGCCTCCTTCTCATCCTCCTCGTAGTTGTCGTCGTGGTGGTCGTCGTCGTAGGAGCGGATCAGGGGTAGTAGCGGCGTCGGTCGCGTGCTGGTCGCGTGCCGGGGGCGGCGCCAACCCCCACCATTGGACGCCACCGCCGACGCCACCGCCACCGCCGCTCTACCACGAGAACACCAAGACCCCCCACCGTCGGCGGGCGGCGGTACGTTCTCTTGTCGGTTATTGATTCCCACCGGGTACCCACTCCACTTCCAAAAAGATCTAAAGGAGGATGCGAAGGGTGGAAGGAAGATGGAGTGCCGGGGTGCTGGAGGGACGAGGAGAAGGGAGCGGAAGAGAGAGGAACGTTAGCGGGTGCGAGAGGAAAGCAGTGGTGGATGAGTAAACCGACGAATGTCTTGAGACCTAGGAGAATTAGCGTGCTGATTACTTCCTTTTTTATTAGCGCTTATCTCGCGCAATATTCGCTGCTTTGTTAGCCGTCCCTTCTGCGATTTACCCTGTTCCATTGGTCGTCGCTCGTAGGTCGCGCGGGCCGAGGGGTGATTCGACGATAGGTGAATCTACGCGAGCACCTGTTCGTGGAACGTTGAGTTCACATTACGAGGGTCTTCGTCGAGCCACCATAAAGTAGTCCCTGGAAGGTTCGCCATGTTCGTCAGGGTGAACAAGATGTTTCGTAAGGATTGACGTAGATTGGAAATTATTTTGGTCTGTCCGATAGACCCTCGGTGTCGTGATTTTGAGGGAGATCGCTAGAGGAGGGTAGAATTCGGGGAAGAGGAGAGAGAACGAGGGGGTAAACGCGAGTGAAACGATCGCTCGTTCGCCCTAGATTTCCAGAAAGCAACTGGACCGGGGCCAAGTGTTGAGATGCTACTTTAGGGGATGCTGGGGGCTTATTCGAAATAGAATGCAACGGGGACGAGATCGCTAGGATGCGAAGAGTGAACCACCAATGACCACCATGGACGTATTAAATTGTCGAGTTTACGATCCTCTTACGATGGCCGCCAAGGAGCACGCAATCGCAATGAAAATAAACGTAAACCTTGCGTCTTAACATTTCGAGGCACCGGAGTCGAGAATTCGAACCCTGGATATTGCGTTGATTTTTTTTTCATAAATTCAAGAGTCCGCGTCGCGTTGACTCGCGCGAGCGCAGGCGAATGGACGAGAGTGCGTTTGTTATCGCTCGTGAAGAATTCAATGTTTCGCGTTGCGCGTCGTTTGGCTGACGAACAACGAGGGAGCAGAGGAGTGGAAGGAGTGATGGATATTTGGGGTCTAACGGGGGTGGATCGACGGATCGTCGAGTGACTCGATGAGAGGATGGTGGGTCCGCGGATAGAAGAAGGAGATGAATGAACGAAGATGAAAAGAGGAGGATGGAGGAAGGAAAGGGCAGGTGCGAGAATAGAAGTGATGTAGGGAAGAAAAAAGAATAAGGAGGCTTGCGGGTAAGCGAGGAGAGGGTAGTCGAAAAGAGGAGAATGGTTGTTCGCGGAGAAAATATTGGGGGTGGAAACGGTGGGAATGGGAAGTGAGGTGGATGGGCTCTAAGGGGATGGATGGATGATGGAGCAAGTGGAGAAGCACGAGGAGGCTCGGAGGAACGGAATCTGAGGAGGACGGGAGACAGAAAGTTATAAAAGAATGATTGGGGGGCTGGTGAGAAGGGAGGAGGTGAAGAGGAAGAAAAGGGCGGATGAGGCGCGGTATACGAAGGGGCTGGGTGAGTCTGAGAAGAGGCACGAAACGAGAAAGAAGCGATATCTTTGTCTCTTTCAATCTTGCGAATCTTTTTGCTTGTGCGTGTGTGCATTTGTGCGGGCGCGAGGGTGAGCGCGCGTGCGCGAGTGCACCCTCCGGAGAGAGACCGAGCTCGGATAGAGAGAGAGAGAGAGAGAGAGAGAGAGAGAGAGAGAGAGAGAGAGAGAGAGAGAGAGAGAGAGAGAAAGGGAGACGGTGAAGGTGGTTGAGAAAAACGAAGTGGAGGAGGTGAAAAGGAGGAGAGAGAACACACATCGTGCTTTAATAAAATTCTACTTTCCCGCACGGAATATTATCCATCCCCTTCGGCATCGAGGCACGCTTATTGCGCTTTGTATTCATCGGGCTCCCTCAAAGCCGGTTCCTAATTAATATTTCGCGACCTTTCCCATTGTTCTTTATTAAAAATCGTAGAAATGGGTGGACGAATGGCTCTCCCTCGAGTTGTTCTCGCGTCCAACCGCGCGGAAGTGTTTTAAAGGCACCGAAGAAGCAAACGAGGCAAATTAAACGTCCTCGAATCACCGTACCTTTGGGATCCTCCCATTTTCGATACGTGTCGTCGCATCCAGAAGGATGAAAGGAAGACGCGGCGGAGTGAGAAAGAATGACGAGTAAAGCGCGGAGGAACGAGTCGTCGCCTTGCCGCACGAGTAATTGATCGCATTCCTGTTATTTCTCGTTGTCGGCGAATGGCTGGGGTGTTAAACGCGAAGTTTAGCCGGCGCGAGGCGCGAAGAGAAAAGGTACGAAGAGCTGGGAGGAGAAAGAAGGGAGGGAGAGAGAGCTGTCTTACAGATTTGCCGTTTCATCCTCCGAGGCGAGAAAAATGCGTGGGGTGAGAGGACAGTGGAGAGGAAAGGTGGACAGGGAGGAGAGGTAGGGTGAAGAGGATGGTGGTATGAAGAGAGCAAACCCATGACGGTGAAGTGTATGACGCTGGGACGAGTTGGAAAGGAGAGAGTATGCTGGGAGGGTTAGCGAAAGGAAAAAAGAGGGAGAAGGGACGAAAGAGAAGGAGAACGGGTCCAAAGAGAATCGCATGTCAGGGGTTGGGCCGGAGCCGGAATGGAATCGTGAAAAGGAGTAAACGTTATGAGAGGTGGGTGCACGAGGGTGGGACGGTGGAGTGCGGAGGACGGAGGGAAGGAAAAGTATGGCGAAAAGTGGGATGGAGGGAGACAGTTCGAAAGAGAAAAAAAGAGAGGGTGGATTTGAGGCGGGTGGAGCAGCGAGTCGAAGAGAGTGAGAGGTTGGAGGGTGGCTGACGTAGACAGTCGTATACCTAATATGAGGAGAAAGAGGAGAAAGCGGAGAAAGAGGTGAAAGAGGAGGTGGAAAAGGAAAGAAGAGGGGTGAGAGAGGAAAACGAGAAAGAGGACGAGGTGGGTGAATAGGGGTGAGGTGGACCACTCGGAGGTGCTGGGAGGAGAGAGGTGGGGCAGGTGAGGACTCGAGGGTGTAGAAGGAGGGAGCGGAGGTAGAAGGAGGGTAAGCCAGCAGTGAGGACAGTTGAGGAGGGCGAGCAAGAGGGACAGAGTGGTAGAGAGTCCGCGAGGAGGCTGAGGAGGTACGTGCGGGTTCGGTAGGGGAAGGTGTTGAGATCGGAAGGCTGGGACGAGAATGAGAAAGCGAGGGAGGAGAAGAGGAAGGAGGATGAGGGGGACGAGGGTGGAGCTCGAGGAGAGCATGCGACGTCGGAATATTGCCTGCAGCTTTATGGCTCTTAGAGGACATGGACTTTTACGATTATTAATCCCTATATTTTCTATGGATCCGTTTCGTTGCGCGCATTCTCCTCGGCCTGAGTGCGACACCGAAGAAAGAGAGTGTCTGAAGATTCTCGATTTGCCTCACTCGATCCTCCTCGACTGTCCGCGTGGGATTTGCGCGGGGTGGACTCCCGAGTGGTTGGAATTGAAGTTTAATTTTATTTCAGGTGCCCGATTTAACTATTGAATCGCGACTACGGCGGATCTTCGGAACCTTCTCCGAAACATCTCAAGAAAATATGATCTTTTTTCGCTCGTGGAGCTCGAGAAACAAATCGCAATTCGATATTGTAAAATTCTACTGGAACCCATTGCTCGATCAATTCCCTTTCGTCTAATCGTTCTGACGTTCTCAACAGGGTGAAGTGTCTGGAGGAACCCGGAAATCATGGGAGGAAGGTACACGGAGTTTCGAGGAGGGAACGAAGAGGAAACTTTAGGAGGATTCGTCTGGAAAGAGTGCGACGTAGTTGTAAAAGAAGATCCTTCGGTTGGGCTTGTGGGGCAGTTCGCGTATTACCATTTCAGACTTTATTGCACGTCGGTACGGTAAGATCCTCTCTTTCTCTCCCTTTTCTTCCCTTTCCTTCTCTCTTGCATCTCCCCTCAGCAAACGCACTCTCCTTCTCCCGTCCTCAGCTCCCTCCCGAGTTGCTCTCGCACGCGAACGCAAGGGCAGACACACACGCTCTCACCCACCGTGGGCCATTATTGCAGCCTGTCATTTCGCCGGTTCGGAATGGCCAGAATTTAGTGCCTTCTTGATTTATGAGATCGTTACACCTGCGGCCCCGAACGGTGGCGACGGTACGTCCTCCGATACGCGAGAGGACGAGGAGGAGGTCCCATTAAAGGACTCTTCGAAGTTACTCTTCGTCCGGACGGAGAACTCACGAATCTTCTTACTCCTTTGAGGTGAAAATATTTGGAAAATATAATTTTCGAAGATCAAATTTACCAAGCCTCGTGATTTACAATGGGGTAGAACAAGAAAGACCGAAGAGGGGGATGGAGAAAGAAATATGTGTCCATTACCGAGATGTTTTCAGAACCCCCTTCTTACTCGTTCTAACCACTCTACTTCCTCCGCATTCTTCTTCTTTCGTCTCTTATTTTTTTTCCAGAGATCTCGAATACGTCGATTCTCCATGGATTCCTTCCACGGTATAAGAAGAGTCTCGTCCCAGGGGAGCTTTCTTTGAGTTATTCCGAAGGACCGATTCGCTTTGTTAATCCCAAGGAGCCCGACGGTTTGTTTACCTCGTCCCAAGGAACGAAACTTCTCTTTCAGTTACACCAGCAAGTCCTGGGGACGATGCTGGGTGACGAGATGAAAGAGGGGACGAATAAAAAGCGAGTAACCGAGAAGGAGGAGAATCGTCGCGTTGAGAGGAAAGAAGAGCGGGGATGGAGGAAGCTCGTGGGGTACAGGGACGTGAATATGTAAGGCATAATTAACGGAACTCAACGAGGCCCTGTTGATTTATCAAATTTCCTTGATTTATCCACGACATTATCCGTTTCTCCAACTTTCTGTTTGCACGAACTTCACGTATTGAGAGGCATACTCTTGAAAGTTCGTAAACTTGCCTCGCTGGCTCCTCTCTCCTTCTCCTCGTCCTCTTCGTCCTCATCCTTCCACCTCCCTTTGCCATCCTCTTTACCTATCTATCTATCTATTCGTCTGCCTACGCCTCCTTCCTTTCCTGCCCCTCGCTCTGTTCATCTCTCTCTTTCAACTTTCGTCATACTTCTCTCCTCCATTCTCTCGTCCTCACCCACGCCTCCCTTCCACCTCCACCGCCACCTCCGCGTCGCTGTTTCTCGCGGGTAGTCGCCGCAACCCATTTCGGTCTTCGAAACTCTCTTCGACGGATCAATACCGGGGCTATAACAAAGGTAAACAAGAGTACGAGATGAATGGCGGATATGAATTATACATTCGTTCCATCGAAACGTGTAGATGGATCGATAGGGACGTAGGAGCGTGGGAAGACGCGGTGGAGGAGGTAAAGGAAGTAGGCGCGGAAAGGTGATTGTTGCAGATCGAGAAACGAAAGGTGAGTGAAAAATGGGAACAGGAACCACAAAATTGTATCGCTGATATTTTTTGCTCCGATCGCGGGGCGACATTTTCTAATTTATTATCTTGGACGCGCAATCGTAAAGAATTATCTCCTCGTGTGAACATTCCACGGAAGTGTTGGACGAACTCTGGTTAAATTGAAATTTAGCTCGACGATGGAAAACGGAAAACTCCTCTAACTCGTAGCACCCACCCAGCGACCGTGGCAGTCTTGGGAGGAGAGAAAATGGAAAACTGTAAACTCGGTAAGGAAAGCCGAGGGAAGGCGAAAACGAGAATAGAGATTCGAAAAAAGGTAGCGAATTTATCTTCCAGCCCTCGATGTGTCCTCTTGGAAGAATAAATGATTTTAACCGACGTAATTCACAGGCCCTGCTCTTAAAATAATTGACATATCTAGGTCCCTGCTGGAGTGCTTTTCGCACGGGACGGAGCAGCCTCGAGCGGATTCGCTTGGATGAAAAGGCGAGGATCGAATGAGGTCTACTGGGACATGGTATCCAAAATACGAGCAACCGAATCTCGTGGAGGAGTCTCGAGTTGCGGCACGAGGACGTCAGGTGGCAAGTAGAGCCTTCGTCCTCCTACTCTCGTCCTTCGTCCTCCATCTATACCCAGACCATCTCCTCTTCGTTCCTCTTTCGACGCTTCTTCGCACCCCTTCCTCTCCTTGCCTCTGCCTATCTCATTTCTACTATCCTCCTCTTCCCTTCTCCTGCCCTTCTCTCTCTTTCTATTCCTCGACCAGGCGCCCTTCTACTCGTCGCCACCCGAGGCGACGTTGTTAACAGGCAATGGTGACCACCTGTTAGCCGACGCTTTTGCGGGTTACCTTGCCAACGGGAGAAATCGAGAGTCGTTACGAAAGACGGGGCTCCCGGGTGGAGGAAAGTGGTCGGGGCCCCGCTCGTGGATAGAAGAGGAAACGAAAGGATAGGAAAGAAGAGAGAGAGAGGAGGAGGAAGGATCGAGATGGGACAGAGGGATCGCCCGTTCGCGGTATTGGATTTGCTCCCGTAGGAAGCGAAGACGTCGAGATCTTGTCTCGAGTCACGAGGCCGGAGCGTGCTGTAGGAAGCGCACCACCGTCGACATAAACCACCGAGCAATGAAACGCACTCTTCTTTGTCCATTCTTTCTTCGGATTTCATTCAGGAAACGTTACCAGCAAGAATATTTAGGATTTTTTTTTCTGCAACCTGCGTTCGAATGTTGAGGGACACGTTTCGTTATCAAGTATCATTTCTTTTTTTAGGCTCGAATCGGGAAACATCCCCAGTAAGAATATTTAGGAATTTTTTTCTACAACCTACGTTCCAATATTTAGAGACAAGTGGACCATTTGTTGGACCGGTACCACCTCGTAGTTCGACCCCCACCTGAAATCGTATATACCGGTAACAAGAGGAATAATGGAGTTTAATCAATTGGTAGAATTCACCGCGCTCTTCTCCCCCGATCAAATTAATCCAACGTTGCTTTAAACTCTCTTTTTAAACGCGGCTGCCCTTTTTGTCGGGCGGCAATAATGGGCCAACGAGGCACGGGCGATTTCACAAGGCCATTTTCAAAAGGGTTTCGAACGTTTTCAAACGCTCTGCCAGCCGAAAGAGTCGGTTTACGCGTGTGGCTGCGGGGCTCTTTTTACAGATGGACGCGCGGAAGCCAAATCGAGAACGGGAGCGAACAATCCTAGAGGCGATCGTGACGCGCGCGTGACAAAACGTGTCACGTTTCACGCGTGTGCCGATGACAGGGCGCACGCAGCAGAACGAGGGTATTTTGCGCAATCGTGTTAGCATTCGTGGTAATGCATTTTGTCGCATGTCACGGGATATATTTTTCTCATGCATTTCATTCTCCGCTTCATTCCTTGCTTCCTTTATCCGCAGAATGCATAGATGTCTTTCAGTCTCCTCGTAAATGTCAAAACATCGAAAATTATTCATTACCATATGCAAAAATCGCAAACACACTTGCTGACTTGAATGAACAGGTGCTTATCGGCTAGCTAATCGCAAAACTGATAATTCCACGTGTGTCTACAGCCTTAGCAAACAAGTTGGAAGACGGAGGGAAAGGAAAAAAATCGTCTGGAAGGTCGGAGAATGAAAGACGGGATCAGGAAGAATCCCGACTAAGAAGCATCGAGCCCGACAAGCTGCGAGGTTACTCGTTGGCTACCAGCAGCGTCGTTAAGAGTTTCCGGAGGGCAACGGCAGACGGGCAGGCAGGTCAGCATCTTTCACTCCTCTTCTTCCTTTTTGTTTCGCCATCGTAATTCGCTTCTAATCGCGTGGCGCCTGGCGCGCTCGGCCTGAAGGGTCCCTCTTTGTGGCGCACCGACTCGGGCGTAAACGTCTCTCCTGTGGCACGCCGATGCTGGAAACTCCTTTTGCGGCATTAAAGACGCTTAATTTAACGACACGCTCCGATCGTCGTGATGCGTGCGCGCTGGAAGAAGCTTCTGGTCATCGAAGCTGGTGTCGGCACGCTCTAGGAACACTATGTTCCAGGGCCAGAAGCTTCAGCATAGCATGGAAACTCGGCGATTTTTACTTGAATTTTTCACGACTGTAAGGGATCCTACTTTAAAAGATAGGGGTGAGAATGTATCGCAATTTCGAAAACTATCAGTGCCTAATTATTCACTCATCTCGATAGTTCGTTCCAGGGGTTTTGTGGTTTGGAAATTCGATCTGCTCCAGAAAGATAAAGTTCCTTTCGCTTTCGTTCAACTCCTTCCATGCTAAAATTTTTCACGACCCTAACAGGCCCTTGTTCAGAGCATCGGGGTGAGAATGTATCCTAACTTCAAAACTGCCTCAAAGTGCTTCAAACTGCTTCAAAGTGCCTAATTATCCGTTTATCTCGATAGTCCATTCCTCGAAATTCGATTCTACCCGGAAAAATAAATTCTCTCCTCAGCTTCTTTCAACTCTCCTTTCAACCGAGAAAAGGGACCTCGTTGAGAAGTATTTCAAGAGGAGCTTCTTCGCAGGGGACCTTCTGGATTATCCCGACGACAGACTCAACGGGGATTCTCTAGGAGAGATTTACAGAATGTAAGTTGAGTAGGTAATAAATCGATCATCGGTTTAACCCTGAACTCGGACCCCGTGTCCGCGGTCTGGGAAGGAAATAAAGGGTGTCACGTGTCCGATATGGGAAGGAAGAAAATGGAGCTGGTGGCGAGGTGGAAACTGGCACTACGAGTGCAGGACGAGTGAGAGGGAGGAATTGAGAGGTGACCGGACTCGTGCGAAAGCGACGAACGAGAAGAGTAAGAGGAAAGGGAAAAGGGTGGAAAAAAGAGAAGAGACGAAGGGAGACCGTGGCGTAACGGAAGGACGAACTGTTGGGGGTAGGGTAGGATGGCAGGAAGCTTGGAAGGATGAAGGGACTAAGGGCCAAAGGAAAGGAAGGAAGGAAGAGGTTGATTCATCTTTCGAAAGACTCCCTCGGGGTCAAGCCGCTTCCACCGTGCGACCCTCCCTCAGTTTTGCGGAAAAGCCGTCCGCTGCGACAGCTTGCCGGCCCTCCTGCTCCAACGGCGACGGCACGTTCGCGGGTTTGCTTGAAACTTTCCTCTAGAGAGAGGGAGAGAGAGAGAGAGAGAGAGAGAAGAGCGCATCCGAGTTCGAGGTCAGTCTTAACGTAGGTCAGGCCTCTTTATCCGAAGAATTCATTCACTGTTCGACTTTCCCCTCCTCTCAGGTGCAATTTATTCACTTTGAACGATCGATGAATTTTAGCGAATGATAGAAGGTAAAGGATCTATATCGGTCAAAAGTAGAACTGTGATTCTTATTTAATTTATTATTTTATTCTTCGATTTGATTCGCAATTTACCGAAGCACCCGAACGACGAACTCCTTTCCATTATTAGGTAACGATTCCTCGTTCCCCGATTGGAAATACGTACTCTGTTGCCGTTTTATTGCTCGTACTTGGATCCTCGTCGGCGAAGTGAGAAAAGGAGAGAAAAAAAAAAAACGGGAGAGAATGGCGAAGCCCGCGATGTCCGTCCTCAGGCGTTCACCAGCGTTCTCCAACGTCGTCGTCTATTCCTCGTTCAACGCCCGAACTATAATACGCGCAAATTCCGTCCGTGTAACGACGAGCAGGGAGTTTTATGACGGTCGTTACCTTCTTCCGAGTTCCGGGGTATAAAGCATAACGCAAACCCCGTGCGAGCGCGGGAGCGCCAGTATTCAACTGGAATTTACCGGACGTGCCGCCGGGGGGATCCGCCTTAAATCATTTAGAGTAGCTTTGCGTTTCTTTTACTTCCCCTCGATGCCTTTCATTCTCTCTTCTCCGCGCACTCTTTATACGTGCCATTTTCACAGACAAACAAATTAGCTCTTACAAAGGTATTTCGCGTTGTTCTTAACGCGCTCCCAAAAAGCTTTCTCCTCGTTTCGCGTTCTCCAATGTATCCGCGTGACTCGAAATCTTTCGCTTCGTTCTTTCGACAAATTCTTCCTACTTCCGCCGTTTCCCTTGTATTTACATTTTTGGCGAGGATCGACGAGCCGGTGAATTATCGCGGGGCCGAGAGAAAAGTAGAAAATCGCAGAAATATAGGAGCACGTAATATAGGAATACAATATACAGCTCTCGCAACAGGCAACTTTATCGACTAACATATTTCTCTCTCTGTCTACTCCTGGTCCTCCCACTTCACCTATCCTTCCCTTCTCCGTATAATACTCTCGTAAACGACGCGCGTTTCCGATGCATCCGGAACGAGCGATGATCGCGAAAATATTGAACAGAGCAGGGCATTTAGCTCCGGCAATATTTAAATTAAACAACAAATTCAAACAAACAGGTGCAACCTCGAGCGAGCAAGTGTCCAATTAAAATGTTCACTCCTCTTACACCGTCTGTCTTTTGTTTCTTTCTTTTTTTACGCTCCGCTCTACATTTCACCTTCGGGCGCGAAAATCGCGCGGTCTTCTCGCATCCGAACGATTAAAAGCTTCGTTTTTGTTGTTCGAAACACAAGCTCCGTTGTTCCTTGCAAGCGTGTCGCGTGCCACGTCCTTGGAAGAGCGCGGGTGCCTTCCGTCCCATCCTTTCTCTCTCTCTCTCCCTCTCTACAATATTCTGCGAGCCTACGTTTCTCCTCGCGTCCTCACAACCTCGGTAACTATCGAACGACGTCTCTCCTGGGGGCCGAAAAGGCAATCCGAGGTGCCCCTACGTACGAGCCTTTTAGCCTCGAGAAGATCAAAGGCAGAGCGTAATGGAAACTCGCGAGGCTATCGGAGACACCCTCTTCACCTCTTGCATCACCTCCACCTCCTCTTCCTTCTTCTCTCAACCCCTAGCTGGGTGCCACCAATCTCTCATTCGTGCGAAGGGTGTCTCGCGACGAAATAACAAAACGAAGAGGTGGACGTGGGCGATCGGGTGTTCTCGACTGGAACGAAATTAAGCAGGGGTGGTTCAGGTTCGGAAGAGAAAGGGGAGATCGAGTGGCAGACGAATGCAAGGGAACGAAAACAAATCAAGGCTCGTTCGCGTGGGAGGAGAAGCACGGAGATTCTTCGAAACAAGAAAAATTCACGTCTCTCGCAATCATCGTTATAATATACCTATCTTCTCGAACGAAACATCATCGATTCCCTTTCGCCGTGCGACAAAGCTACAAGGACGAAGGAAAGGAGAGACAAAAAGACAGATTGAGAAACAAAATATCCTCGCTACACGTATCCACATTCCATCCGCTCGCTTCCTCCCGACGAAAGTCTCAAGCTTCCTGAATCGAGCGGAAGCGCGCGCCGCGCTAAGCTTTTGTAGTCGACTGTACTCGCTCTGGAAAATCCATTTCGTTTTAACTTTACGTTCAAATTGAATGTTTTGTAGTTGTGTGTCGACTTCGGTGAGCGGCAGAAACGCGCGGAGGGGGAGTGGAGGTGGAGGCGAGTGGACGGGAGGAGAAGGAGACGGGGGTGGAGAAAGAGGGGGGAAGGGGGGTGTTGCGAAAGGTGGGGAGGATGTTGGACGAAGGAGAGAGGAGGAGGACGAGGAAGAATCGTAGGAGGGAGGTGAACTCGAGGATGAGTTGACGTTGAAGGTTGTTGGAGGGGAAGAGAGCGCGGGTGGACATCGGTGGAGGCGGTGGAGGCGGTGGAGGTGGTGGAGGTGGTGGAGGTGGTGGAGGTGCTAGGTGGGAGTGGAAACTGTAGGAGAGCGGAGAGAAACGGGAGCGGAAGAGAGGAGACGCGAGAGAGGGTGGCGCGGGGCGTGTGGAGGGAGAGAAAAGAGGAAATTGCGGAGGAGGAGGAGGTGGAGGAGGGTGGAAGAAAAAGAAGGAGACGGAGAGAATCGCGGGTGGTAGAGGGTAGGCGGCGGCCGTATTCTCCTCTTTTCCTTCTCTAAATCACGTTTATCAGGGGCGGGTGGCGAACGCCGCGGTGTGAGACAGGGAATGGGCGTAGGAACGGGCCTCCCTGTTTCCACCCCCGTCGCGTCGCTGCCGCCGCCGCCACTGCCGCCACCCCCAGCATCCTTTCCCACTCGCGCGGCGCACTCTCGTTCCTCCGTGCCCTTCCACGCGGCCGAGCCGTCCTCGGCCCCGCGCTACCCTCGTCGGATCCTCGGTGGCGACCGGGGGTGGAAGAGGGTTGGAGCAGCGCACGGCGGACAGGGACAAAGATGGAAGTGGAGACAAGGAAGGAGAGGGAAAGCGTGGGAGAAAGAGGTAGGTGGTGGAGGAGGGTGAAAAAGGAAATAGACAGAGACGACGAGGCTGCTGGAGAAGGTGGGCGAGGGAGAGCAGGTGGAAGAGGAGGAGGAGGAGGAGGAGGACGAAGAGGACGAGGAGAGTAGGCGGGAGAGGGGAGAGGGGGGACACGGAACTCGCGGATATTGATTCCCGTGGGATATGCGCGCGCTCAACGAGACTCGGAAGTCTGAACGTATGTACGGTACTTTTGCAGGCATATAGATATCGTCTGTATAGGTGGAGGCGAGCCTAGACGCGACGCGGGCGCGCCGCGGCCCGCGCGCTGGACGTCGTCGTTGGGACGCGTTCTGCTGCGAAGATGCACGTACTTACGTGCGCTTTGAAATCTCGAAAGAAATAGAGAGAAAGGAAGGAAGTGGACAGAGGGTTAGATGCCGATTATTTGGAGCTAGGAGGGAGATGAAAAATCGCGGATGTCGAAGGTGAGGAAATTGAGGAAGGTGAGAAGAATGGAGAAGGTTTTTTAGGGAGGTGATTTTTAAAGATTCCTAAAGCGAAGATAAAGGAAGTACAGATAAATATTTTTAACTTTGCGGTATTCTTTTTTCGTTACACTCCCTTCTTGGTCACTCGTAATTTTATCGCATTCCAAGCCATTAAAATTATCTTGAATGAACTCGCTACCGATTGTAACGGCTGCTTTAATAAATACGAGCCCAGATCGGTAAGAGATTCATTCTAGAATTACTCTTTCGTCAGGTCATTCGTGCGAATGGATGTTTAGTTTTCCGCTTTACGGCGCGAAACATTATTTTATGCCGTCGTAAAATATTATTCGGCTCTTAGGGCAATTCGAAGCGTGTCGGGTTTTTGGCTTTCTCTCTCTTTCTCTCTCTCGTTTTCTGCCCGTTCGAAGCGTGCCTGTTACTCGACCATTCTAATATCGACGATATTAAAATCCAATTGAATCGCTCGTAAATCTCACTCACTCTGGGACAGGAAATCGATCGCGTATGCAACATTAAGCGAGATAAGGGCAAAGGATATCGAGCTCCTCGCGGGAGACAATTATCCCGGTGTTTCGATTTACATCGAATGCTTACGATCGATTCGGACCTGTGGGATATAAATAGGACTTAGCTAACGGTGTTCCACTTATACCGAAGAAAGTGGTGGGCGAAAGAGATACGATCGGTTCAGCTGTACTGGATGAAATTTCCGTGGCGAACAAATTATTTATAATTCCCTTCCACTATCTAACACGCGACATCTCATTGCTACTTGGACGCTATTGACGTGCTCGTTTTAATGTATCCACGGCTAGATACGCGGCTCATTTAAATTTCGCGCTTCCGGAAAATTATCGTCCGCTTCATCGCATGATTAACGAAAGTATCCGCGAGGCCACGAAATGGTCAACTTGTTACCTGCGTTTCGCGAATATACACGTCACCCGTGCATTCTTCTTACACAGTTGACATAATAAAATTGCAATCGCGCCCTCGTAGTAAGCGACCGATGAACCGTTTGGGATCCGATAAGAGAAGGGTGAGCTAAACCAGGCCAAGGGAGGGTCGATCGAGGTAACCGCGGAAAAGAAATAGGGCCAGGGCGTGAGAAAATCTGAAGCACGAAAGGAAAGAGAAAAGGCGAAAAGGAGCGCAAGGGAGGGACGAGAAAGGTGGAACAGGAGAGCAGGTGAAAAATGAAGGAAAAAGGAGGCAACGAGGCGGCAATCGTAGCGCGAGCGGCGTGTCGGCCGGTAAGACCGAGATAAAAACGGAGTTTGTCGAGCGTCACGAGGAAGAGGATGAGAACGAGGATGAACGGTAAGAGGAAGAAAACGAGACCTAGAGAAAAGGAGGGAAAACCGAGGAGAGGCTGAATTCGGATATTACCCCTGGCCGGTGCCCGCGCGGGTCCTCCACTTTCTCCTTCCCCTTTCTCCTTCACATTTTCCTCTTCCTTCGCTTCCTCCACCTCCTCAAAGTCTCCAACGGTCTCGCTCGCCCGACTAGACTACTGGCCAGCACGAGGGGGTGAAAATCCACCGCATAAACCCGCTCTCTCGCCACGCCACTAGAAACTCCACTTCGGAATCTCTCTCTTCCAGCTCCTCTTCGCTCCTTCTCTCTCTTCTCTCTTTCTGTTCTAGGTGCCGCAATTGGCCCCGCTCGCTTGCTCGGCTGGCTCGTGCGAGCGAGCGACCAACCAAGCCAACCAACCTTCCTGCCTCCGGCTTGTCTTGGTTCGCGCGCGTGCGCGCGAGTGCTCCTGTATATGGCCGCTTCCGCAGACACCCACCAGCACGAGCTTAATGTCGCCATTCGCCGCTACTACCGCTGTTCCACCACCACCACCACCACCACCACTGCCGCCAGCACCCTAGCATTTTGCCGCTAGCGGCACACCACCACCATCACCAGCGCGTGAAACGCGCGAGGACGAAGACGAGGACGCGACTTCTACCGGCGCTACTACTATCGCCCGCCCGCCCCCGTCTGCCATTGCTCCTACTTACGACCTACGACCACCACGAGCTCATGAATGAAACCACGTGCGAGTCACGTGTCCGACCACGATGACCCTACGGTCCTCGCGCGCTTGGTCACCCGATCGCGGCACGCTCCTCGTCGCGGCGGTCTCTTCTTGGTTCGCTTGGAGAAGGATGATAGATAGCAACGAAACAGAGAGAGGGAGAGAGAGAGGTGAATGAACGATACGATCTATCTTTCAGAAAATCGTTAACATTGATGCATAATAAGATCACTCTTAATTGCTGAAGAAGGAGATTCTTGATCGATGCAAATTAACTGTTAGAGGCTCACGTGGGTGGGTTGTAAGACAATGGACGTGGACTCGTTCTGAAAATTCTCGTCTTTAGAAGGTTCATTGATTCCTTCGTGTCAGTCTTCCTCCGGCTCGTGCATATTTCTGACGTTTCTCACTCTCGTGCGTTAGTTTGAACGGAAGAAGAAATGTCAACGAGCATTGTCTTTCTTTTAATCATTTATTCGAACTTGCTCGACAAGCGGCATCCGTGAACCCCAACCGGCATCGCATTCTAGTTGGCCCTTCGAAGCGGATCAATCGTGCCGAAGGAAGAAAAGGGCGGAAAGGCAATCGTTGCTACGACGAGACGTCGAGATATTATTTCTCGACGCGCATTCTCCTCTCTCTCTACTTTCTTCTCACGCCATTCTAAATCTCCACGATGACGACAAAGAACTTCTTTTCTCGAACACCTTCACTCATCACTTCGACCCACAATTAACCACGCTTCTTTAATCACATTCAGGGCCATCTTTACGCATGGGCCTGCTGGGCCCGGGCCAAAGGCTCCGGGTTTCAGGGGGCCCCGACTGACGAACAGTTGGAACGCCAAAGGAGAGTTATATATCATGAAATCCTTAAATTTCTTACAATTTTTAGTACATTAATGAACAATGGTGTAAGGGAAATAACCGTTCATTGATCGGGTTAAGAAGTACCAGTAACTTTCGTGAAGAGGCCCCCAAAACCAAATGTGCTAGGGGCCATCACATAACTAAAGACGGTCCTGATCACATTCATTCGTACATATTAACAAATTGAATCTTGTTACTCGACACTCTTCCGATATAACGCGTAAATATTAATATCAACCGACGTGTCCTACAGGACGATCGAATCGGCCCGCGCGAAATTGATTCGCTTTAATCACGTAGCGTTTACAAGGGCCATGGGACGGTGAAGGGGCTGCGAAATTGAACAGGAGTAAGGAGACGAAGGGACGCCGCCGCGAAGAGGGAAAGGGTCCCGAGGAGGAGCGCTGAATGGATCTTAAGGGACGGCCTCGGCGCTTTGTTAATTATCGTCCTAGCCGATTACGAGATTCCCCGGGGCGATTCGGAGCGTTCGTCGCTCGTTAATCGCAGGAGGTGGAGTAGGACGAGGAAAAGGAAGAGGAGGGAAAAGGAGTTCCCCAGGCTGACGTCGGGTAAACGTTGAGGCGGGTCAGTCCCTCGACACGGTTCTCTCTCTCTCTCTCTCTCTCTCGCAGTTTCTCCAACACGCGGCGGGTCTCTCGCTTCAAGCACTCACTCGCTACCTCCACCGAGTAGCTCTTTCTCTCCTGCCGTCTCCTCGCCACGACGAAGTATCTCTCCCTTTCTCCCTCGTCTCTCCCTATCTCGCTCTCTCTTTCCGTCTCCTTTCCAGCAACATCCTACGCTCGGGTCACCGACTGTACCTCGGGGCGAAAACCATCCGTGTAAACCGATGCGACCTTACGGCCGGTCGTGACGTCGGACCGCCCGCCCGCCCGCCGACGCTCGACGCTTTGTGAATGAAACTTGCCCTTTAACTGCGTGCCATTCAAGTCTCGTCCTCCGCCGCCGTAAGATTACGCAACGGTGAGATCCCGTCGTCGTCGTCGTCGTCGTCGCGCCTCGGAGGAATCTCTGGCGAGAGAAGAATCCGAGATTTTTCCTTAGGCCGGTGTTTACGACGGACTCGAGGGGCAAGAGAGAGAAAGAGAGAGAGAGAGAGAAGGAGAAATTCGTGGAACTCGGTCGCGATTGACGTGGTTGCAATAATTTGACGAATTTGACGTTGTCAGTGTTTTCGAAACTAAATGAGAGGAGCGAGTGGAAGAACTTCCCGTGGGCGTATCCACCGCGGCGTTACCACGAGCTTAATGTATCTCGCGATGAAGCGTCGCATTCTCTCGTCGGTTCCTCTTATTAAGTGAAACGTCAACGTCGTAATTAAACGTAACCGAGTTGCAGCGGAGAGCGAGCTCGACGAGAAGCGGGGATGGAGCGATGGAACGAAGAGGAAGGCGGAGGGTTGAACGTAGGAGGTTGGAACGTGTAATATCGCCGCTAATGAATTATCGATCGAAGTTGAAGGAACGTGACCTCGTAAATTGCCCCGTTGTTCTTCCGAGTATGGATTTTGGGATGAGTCGAGAGGTAGAAGGAAATGATAACAGTGGAAATGAGTTGGAGTCCGGCGCGGAAGATGGACGGATGGTGGGGAAGGAGAGGAGAGGAGAGGAGAGGAGAATAAATCGGAAAAAGTGAGAAGGAGAGAGGGAGAGGAAGTGGAAAAGGTGAGAGAGCGAGAGAGAAGGAACACGGCGAGCTCGAAGAGAATTGTGAGTAGAAGTAAAGACGGTAAAGTAAAATAGAACTCTATTACGAGTCGAGTGGAATATTTCGCGAGATAGGATGGAAGGCGAGGTAGGAGAACGCGGTGGAAAGGTTCGTTGCCGATAGTGGTACGCGGAGCGGATTGTAAATCAACATTTAAATTTAACCGGGCATATTTTCCATGGCGCGGGCTTTTGCGCATTCCGTCGTTTAAGGACGCACTCCACTTGATAAGTCTATGCTCTCGCACGTTGCGCCGTAATTTACAGAACCGAGATTTTCATGCTCTCGTTAACAGTGGGCGAGTCAGTGGAGCAACCGCGAAGGAGCACGAAGATTCATGAGAGCGCGCCGACTTACGTGGGTTCGTCCTAGATCCAACATAATAACTGAAATGAGCGGATATTATACTATTTCTACGCAAATGCAACAATATCGCCTTCCCGCGGGCGCCAGTTGAGTTCCGCTAGAAATGCACTTCGTATTTATAAGATCTCCCACCGCCATTCGCCGAGCTTCGCCCGAAAGCGCTCGCCGGGGAATTTCAATATTTAATTGCGTTCCCTGCAAAAAGAAATAAGCGAGAGTACCGCCGAGACATCGAATGCAAGAGAATCGAGGAAGAACGCTCGTTACCCGCACGAGGACAATTGGCAAATGAAAGGAAAAATTAATCCCTCGTAGGTGTGAATTTCCTTTTTCGCTCTCTTACCTCGTTAACGATAAAAGGCAATTGGTGGATCGATTATCCTCCTTTCTAATTTTCGTTCTCTTCCACGTCACCCCCCTCGATCTTCGATCTCAAATTCCCTGAAAATAACTCACAAGCGAAGTCGCGCGTTGCGAAAGTTACGAATTTTGACGCGTGCGTCGGCAAAATCGGACGAACAAACGATCCTCCGCTAAAAGCGTTTCGTTTCGGTGCAATCGTTTCACCGGTGCGGTTGTCATTGACTTACGAGCGCCCGCGCATACAGTCGGCTCCACTATATCACGCGAATTGGAGTCCGCGGCACGCGGTGCACGCGTACCCGCAAAGAGATCACCGCGTCGAAGGAAAAGAGAGCGAGAAATATTGCGCACTTGAGCGATATTCGTTCGCCTAGCTTTCGCGAACTCGTCATTTCATTTGTAGCTCGTTTACGCGCCTCTACTCGATTGGCGGAAGAACAATTTTCAAATTTCCCGCTGAAACGATCGCGTCGAGTCATCGCGGTAAACAGAACGCATACCTACTCCAACTCGTTCTTATCACCGTGGCATAACTAATTTCTCGGACAAACGACGTTCAGATAATAGCTAAACGCTCCTTGCTCCTTGAATATCTTTGGACATTGCGATAAGATGTAAATTTGAAAAGCGCGACTTCTATACTTCCATTTAAAAAAAAACAACAACAACAACAACAAACGAAAACAACGCGAAGAAGGAAAGAGACAAAGAAGGAAGAAGTAAAGCATCCTCTTATAGTCCCGGGCGAGCGCGCGCTCCCAAACGGTGACACGGTTCGCACGCGCGATAAAGCCGTAAAACGCATAAAGGGGGCATCCATGATTCCGACGCTTTTCCTCATGCGACGCGGGACCGTCCGCATTTCCGTCTGCGTTGCGCAGCGTGCAACGAAGGAAGGGAATCAGTACGTTCCCAGAGTCCCGCACGTGCGTTGCTTACGGGCGGGGGGAGGGCCGGCGGCGCGGAAGGAGAGAGAAGACGAAGCGGGTGAGAGCACTCGCTCGGGTACAGGAGTGGAAGCTTTGGCGAGTGAGAGAGGAAAGACTGGGATAAGGGTGGGGAGGGATAGAGAAAGAAGTATCCCCCAGTTTCTCTCGGTGAGGAGTGGGGGCCTTGGCAGGGAGTGGAAGCGAGAGAGGGAGAGTAAAATGTCGAGCAGATAGAAGCGATGGTGGGGGTGTTAGAGGGGGGTGAGCCATCTCTTCCGCGCACTGCACCCACGGCGACTATCGTGGCAGCACGCATAGCGCGCACGACGCCGCGCGACCTAACCTAACCCGCGTTCAGTTTACGGTGCTCCGCCACCGCGTCCTACCTAACCTCAAAACCGCGAGCACCGGTGAGGAGAGAGAGAGAGAGAGAGAGGAGTAAAAGTGGCCCGTCGTCCTCGTAGTCCTGTGCCCGGTGTCGTTCTCGTTTACAGTCGCTCCTAGTCTTGCTCTAGTCGCTCGCGGCACCTCTCTGTTTATCTCTTGCCTTCTCACACGCTCGCTACCTCCCTACTACCTCTCCTCCACCCTCGTCGCGTTTCTCCTCCTTTAACCCTCCTTTTTCTCACTCTCTTTCTCTCCTTTACCCCCCTTACTCCTCGCGTTTTCCCACTCCCTCTCCCTCTCCCTCGTCCCCTCCTCCCCTCCTCCCCACCCTTCGTTAGATCCACGAGACTACTCGAGTCATTCGGTGGTACCTCTCGCGTGGCACCTGCCTCTCCTCGGTCAGTGACGAGATCTTCTCTCGAGCTCTCTCGTCCTCTCCCCCACCTCCCACGTGTTTAACGGAATTTTTAAAAACTGCTCTCTTCGGTAGAGAGTGAGAGAGAAAGAATAGACTCGGTGGTGAGTGCGAAAGAGGAAAGCAATCGTCGAGGAGAGTGCGGGAGGAAAAAAGGCGGAGGATGGAGACGAGGAAAAGTGATTGGTCGTTGCTCGTGAGATTTCGTGGGATCACGGACGAGCGTTACGTTCGCTCGTAGTGTGGGCTTCTCTGGTGGGGGTGGCGATCCAACCGAACCTGGGAGTCCTTCGCGCGGGCGGACTAGTACCTTTCGAATTTTCGCGGCCGGAAGTCGCGGTGCACACACAGGCATACACATCCCCCCACCCGCGTACGACGTCGCGGTGTTACGTCGCCGCTGCTGCCGGCCGCCCCCCGTCGCGGTATTGTCTTGGCGGGTGAGGAGCGCGCGCGGGAAGGAGAAGTTGTGCGCCGAGTAACGAAAGATATCGGGAACGATCGGGTGCATTCGCGTGATGACGAGAAGACGCCATAGCGGAAGACCGTCCACGCTGTCGCGGCCGTCGCGATCTCAAAATCGACGAATCCTCGATCGATTATCGTCGCTCGCGAGTGTTGGAAGGGTGCGTTAATAGGAGAAAGAGATATATTCTCTTTACTGCTTGGGAATAGATCGACCGGTGACTGTTGTGTGTCGCAACGTTCGCGCTCCGCGTCTCTCGCGAACCTTTCGCGCTATCGCATTATCTTGCGAAAGAAGGAACGCCTTTCGGTGGTTACGCGTAAAAGGAAGTTGAAGAAATTCGATTCGATTGGTCGATTCGTGCGATCCTTCTCACCCCCTTCCCTCTCAGTCTCACGGCTCCCCGCTCCCTTCTCCCTACCTTTGGTCTCTTCGCCGTCACGTACTGTAACCTTCGTTTTCCGACAGTCTCGTCATAACCTTAAACGGGTGTATGCGTTCGTTCTCGGAGTATTGGTTCGGTGACGTTGGAATTTACGTTTGAGCGCGGTAATAAAGTGGAAGCGTTTCTGTTTCGTTGGTAAGGCTTCTTTTGCGGTTCGCCTGCTCTGTTATTCGATAATTCGTGCTTCGGCTACGGCCGAAACGATCGAGGAGAGCGATCTTCTACGTTCGGTGGCCGGTTATTCAAGTGTCACGGAAGCAGGAGGAAGGTGATTCGGAGTAAATAAATAGGAAGAGGCTGCGACTCGTTTTGGCGTACCATGAGCGACGGTATAGTCGGCGCCATAGCCATCAGTTTGTTCGGTACCTAATCATGAAATTGTGCTTATGATAAAGTAGTGTGCTTGTGACCTCATGTTAATTTTCACTGACGAGGCGCCTCGTTCCAGGGGGCGAGAAGAAGCGGCGGGACAGCATGGACGCGGGCTACTCGGTCCTCGCCAACGACCTTGACGTCTGCAGGATGTTCGACCAGTACTCCTACAAGGTCAGTTCAACATGATCCGATTGGTTCGCGCTTCTAATTGTTTTTCAGCGATTTTTGATACTTTATCGAGAAGGAGACACCGAGTTTCTGTGTATTGACAGATAGGATTGGATATTTTTATATTTTCCTCGCTTCTCCGATGGAGTTTGTTCTCGCGAATGAACGATGGAATTGTTAGGTGGCATATCGTAGTAACCTTACGCGTCCTTAGCTTGCCACGCGCCAAATTAGCTGGCCGGGCCGATGTACAGTGGTCACGTTGGAATATGCGCTTCGTGAGGTAACAAGAAAGTAGGATGGGAGGAGGTGGGTGGAGGGGAAGGTGAAGATTCTTAGGACGATGCCCACCATTGGCAAGCGGTGCTTCTGGTACATGTTTTTCTTTAGCGCTTGGGTAGGTTTTTGTAAAGTAAAATTTTGTTGAATTTACACGAAATAAACAGCGATCGGGGCACCAAAGAAATTTCTTATTTCGAATAAATTCTTTCGTTTGGAAAGATACGATTTAATTTTGCGTTAGTCATTTTATTTGCAGCTGCACAGATGGTATCCAGTAGCATCAATTTTTGTTTTTATTCGTAGATCGCTAGATAGTCCAATGCTTGCGTGCTGGAACGTAAAATTGTGTCCTGGACGTGGGACGAATGTATTAACACTGGCAACACTGCTCGCGAACATTCTTGTAACAGGAGACGCCACGTATTGCCGGGTTTGCTTTAGTATTTTGTCGTCGTGTCGAGTTTTGCGCTCGCCCGCGTTGAGCACAATGAACGCGCACGGCATAAAGCGACCGCCGACAATTCAGTTACACGATCATTAAAATGTTTTCGCTACAAGCCGTTGCTCTTGCCGTTAGCAGGAATTTTACGTAAAGTTGCAACCTGCGAAATATCTCCACCTACGCCTCGAGAACAGGCTGCTATCTTTCAAGAGCAAAATATTTACCCCGCTACACGTTGCATACAATGCGTCAAAAGTCAAATAGGCTTAATAAATGTTTTCCAAGCTTGCACAATAGTTTTCAAGAAACTTACACGATTCACAATCCTGTCGACTCACTCCGTCGTGCAAAAGTATTCTACCACGTATCTTCTCCACGAAAGTAAATTTTTGAAAATTCGCGGAGAACTGAATCTTTGCAAGAATGAAGCGAAAAATATTGAGCTGACGGGAAATTTTTACAGAGCAGCATATCGTCAATATTCCAAACGTGGATAGTTCGTTTTTTTTTTTTTTTTTAAGTATTTCTCTCTCTTCCCTATTTCACGTGTCTCGCGTGCCACGCGGGAAGCGAAATACCCTCGCGTCTAGAACGACCGCAGGAACAATATCGAGGGATCTCAAGGTACATAGAACAGATCTTAGAAACCAATGATGTTCCAGCCGCGGTTACTCCGGTGTTTGATATGCGAGTGCATTGCCTATCTCCCGTTTCTCTTCCGTCGTGGTTTCTCCTTCTATCTTGCTGCTTCTCTCCCTCTCTCACATTTATTCTCTCGCTTTTCCGTTCTCTCTCACCCTCGGCCTCGATTCCACCTCCAGTACTTGCACCCCGGCTCCACCTCCGCCCCTAGCTGCCTGCTGCCTCCTCTCACCTCAGCCCCTCAACCTCACAACCCCACGACCCGCACAGCTCACCACCTCCCTTGCTACTCCTCCTCCTCTCTTCCTCTCCAGACCCCCGTACACCCTGGTCCTCTCACCGTGCAACGTCCATATTCCCCGGTTCAATCTGATTTGAAACGTTCGTCTAAATTAAATCTCTTCCATAGAATCCCGTCGTGTCTGGCATCGCGATCAATGTTCCCGATCGTGCGTACCCGATCGTCGAGAGACCTTTCGTACCCTCCCAGTTTCTCGCCCGTGTTATTCGTTTCGACTTACGAAAAATCCGAGCCAACGTGTAAATAAGTCGGTGTTCAGGGTCCGGGTCCAGACGAACACCCTCTCGTCGACGAGCTTGAGGATGTCGAGGATGGCGAAGGTCGTAGGGGAGAATAAGATGATTTGGAGCTCTCGAATAATTTTCTCCGCGTGACGCGTGCATAAGAATACCGAGAGGTAATAATAAGGATTCAGATAGATTTCTATATTGGTTTCTAGCAGGTCTGGTCAACACGTGGCTTGCCGGGCGGTTTTGTATTATTGAAACTTTTGTTTCTCGTTGCATGTATATAAAAAATATGAAATAAATGATAATTTGCGCGTGTCATTATTATAACGACCCAGTGCGACACACATTTTACAAAAATTATATTTTTGTATAAAAATTAAGCGAAACAGAGGATAAACAAATATCTCATTAACTGAGGACTCGAGAGTTAATTATATTGAATCATAGTGTAACAATAAATTTGTATTCATTTTGCATTTGTAATACATTTTTTAAAAGCATGTTTATCTAAACTGCGACCCGCTGTAACGTTATGCGTCATGAAAATGGCCCGTGAAACCTTTTAGGTTGGCCAGGCCTGGTTTATAGTGTGGTTTCGTAGTAAACTTTTCTATCTTCATATTCAATGCGACACGTTATTACAACAGCTATGCATTATTATCTTCCTTTATCTTTATTCTCAGCTGCTACGCTAAATACTGACACACGCGGTATCTGTTGAGTTTCCATCTGCGGTGATATCGACGATTCGTCATTGTTTATGTTAGAGCGATAAGAGGAACGTTGACTGTTAGGCTAACTTCACAATGGTTTGTACGAGTCATGCGCCTTGGTAACCGGCTCGCGACAACTCGAAAGGATTCGATCGAATACTCCAAACGCGTGTGTGGAAGGTTCTTTAACCCTTTGCGGTCGGCAGATTTCGCTGATGATAGTACCAGCAGGCCGGAGCAAATTTAGCGTTTAGCCGTTACTTTTCAGTACAGAATTTAAAGTCCATATATGTATATTAAAACACACAGAATTTGTTGAGACTGGTAATTGCCACTAAAGTTGGTATTTTTCGGCCTAAGATCATGCTGTGACAACATCGCAAACGTGGCTCGAGGTTTGCCAGCGCTCGACGACGGAAAGTAGAGACAGGAGAGAGAGCGAATCGATTGTTTTTGTCTCGCCAATACATGTCCCTCATCCCACTGGATCACTACGTCTTTTTCTGGGCGATTTTAGGCGGAAAAATAACAAACTGTAATTGCAATTTTCTCGAAAATTAGACACTATTGTTAAATTTCCCGATATCAAGAGTCTCTAAGGGTAATCAGCTGTGATATATTTCAAATTCGGCGAAATTGAAGGCGGTGTGGTCCATACCTTTTCTTGTGAGTACGATTATACATTTGAGTCCCAGGGATCAATGAAAAAACAATGTCGAAAAAATCGATCATCGGAATAGCGCTTTCAATTGTTTGCACACAGACTTAAACGAAGCGATAGGACTTGTCTTCATTTTTGGCTTCATTTTTGGCTTCATTTTTGGCTTCATTTTTGGCTTCATTTTTGGCTTTATTTTTGGCTTCATTTTTGGCTTTATTTTTGGCTTCATTTTTGACTTCATTTTTGACTATAGTCACTTGTCGTGTATAGGTGATAATTTCTGGCGAGTGACTATAGTCACTCTCAGCAGCGAAAGGGTTAAGCACTGTGAAAGATCCTGGAAAGGAGTCTTTGGTGCGGATTGGCACGGAAGGTCCTCCGTGTTTCTTCACCGTTCGAGAGCAACATTCGAGAACTCGCGTTCGCGAGACCCTCGATCGATGAGTTTCCCTCTCTCGCCTCTTCAACCCCTCTCAACCCTCCCTATCGTTCTCAGTCTTCCGTCAGACGATGGCCCGCGCGTCGCTGGCCAAAGGAATTCGCAAGCGGTGCGAAATTCTTCATCGTGGAAAGAATTCACTTTACCCGCCACCGCGTTCTTTCCACCCCTCTGAGAGCCCCTGCGAATATTCGTCCAGTCATCGTAAAACGATCTCTTGGCTCGCTACGAGGCATCACTTAGCTTCCACCAATCCATGCCCAGTTCGATGGTAGTCGTCCGGTGAATTTTGAAATTTGACTCGAGCCTCGTAATTTTAGACGACGCGTATGAAGATGAATGTCGCGTCGATCGACACGATCGTTAAGATCGTCGGGGGTGAATAATAGAGGGTAAGGAGGATGAGGGGTTTCGTTCTTCTCGGGTGAGAATTTTGGATGTGGAGTCTCAATATTTTTCTCTCCAATCCGCTCTTGCTTCTAGGATGAAAGTGGTGCCGCGCGTGGTCCACCACGGGACGCTTTGAACAAAGGGATGGCAGGAGGATGGCGTAGGGTCGCGAGAGCGTAAAGGAAGAAGAGAATGAGAGAGAAGCGGTGAGGGCGAGGGTGTTGGAGGTGGAGGCGAGCCGATACCGGGCCACGCAGCGTTGTCCAGTCCCGCATTACAATTCTGGAATGCCCTTTTTCGGGAGCGAATAATCACCTGGCCAATCTGCATATCGCGTAGTCTCGATCTCTCGAAGACCCTGGCTCCTGGGCAGTGGCCGCCCGAGAGCACATCCACCTTATGCGCATTCGTTTCCGATCCTCTTCGAACAAAGAAGGAAATCGGTTGTCCCCGTGAAGTCCTTCGATTCTCGAATTCCACTTTCGTGCCTTGTTCGCTTCGCGTGCCGGGCCGTACTGCGTAAAAGAAAATTCCGATGGCTTGGTTTTTTCCACCCTCTCGAATTTCCAAGACAAGTTGTTGCTAGAACTTGGTCTCAACGGACGTCTCACCGATTTTGTTTTAATCGATATATTACGGACAATATCTTTAACGTGGACATTTTGTCAAATGACCGGGCACTGTGTTACGTGCACTAGGGAATAAAAATAATCTACCCTTGAGAGCGTAAGGAATAAATTCAAAATAAACTTGAAAACTACCAAATCGTTAACAGAGCTTGTAATGACGCTCGCTCTCCGCAGCTCCGCCTTTTCTCGAGATCTGGTAAAAATATCCAGCGTCTTCCTGAAGAACTCACGACCAAAATCGAAGGAAAATCGCGGGCAGGCATTATCCCCATGACCCCTGAATTCTACGCGGAACAATCGAGACGGCACTCTTAGCACGCAAATATCGTTTTCTCGTTTCTCTGGATTACCTATATCGTTGGCGCGCGCTCGCGCATAGTCAAGGACTTATCGCTGGAGGAGAAAGAAAAGCCTAAACGGGCACACACACACCCACCGACACACGTGCAGGGGCCACTTACACATCGCAAGCGTTCTTTTCGCCAATGATTTTTTGACTCCTCTTCCACTACTCCCGCGAGCGCGCTCGCTGATTCCGACGTTCGGGGAGTATATTGTCGTGCGGCGCCCATTGTTCCGTGTTCGCGCATTGGAAAGCGGCCAGCGGGCGAAAGACGATGAACATCGCGATACGTAACGACGCGAGAGGGAGCGAAGAGGAATTGGAGAGAGATGCCACGGTTGACTGTAGGAATGAGACGAGAGGGTGGGAGAGGGACGCGGATAGAAAGATAGGTTTTTATTACGGGCCGATACAATGGCCTGGGAGAGGAGTAATTAGTATACGGAACGATGACAGCGCGTGAGTACCTTCTCTTCGAGGGGAATAATAAAGGAGATAAGAGGGAGGGACGGTAGGAAGGGGGTGATAAAGAGAGAGAGAGAGAGAAAGAGCACGTGAGGGGTGTGTGGACGACGCACAGTGTGAGAATTCGCCAAACTAGCGGGACAAAAGTCAAATTTTCAACCTACACCAAAATCTTTGGTAACTATCGGTTTTATTTGTTAAATACACAGTTTACAGAAACCCGAAAGCCATTTTTTAATATCTGGTGTCCACAATAATTAATAAACATTGAAAGTGAGGGTATATGAGACGGTGATCGAAAGACATGTTTTTCTGTGATTTTGTGCGTTGAATTTTTGTAACTTGCAGTCATCTGACGTTCTTCATTTATTTTTTTACATTTAAAGCACATTCTGTAGATTAGCATAACATATTTGGCAAAGTCAGATATTTGTTTTTTACCACATAAAATATTTTTTCTAGTCGGAAGGTGAAAAAGTGAAAATGTTAGATATAAAACAGTCATAAAAAATGTGTTGGCAGCGAGTGGCAGGCTTGGGTCCACGCAGAGATTAAAGGTGAAAGTATTGGCTTTCAGAAGAAACAAAAAAATTCTGCGGGTTTTTGCGGGTTTGGGAGATTTTGTAAATTGTACTGTTACGCGCTTCAAATCAGGCGTATAATACTACCTACAGACATTGGGCCGAAATCGTAAAATTGTTTATTTCTCTACCATTAAACAAATTTTCTGATTCCTCTACCCTTGTACAGTAAATATACAATGAAATTTTGTAAGAATTTTCAAAATCTATTGTATTTGTGTAGTACACGAGCATCGAACTAATGACTACAGTACAATAGGCAGAACGGTTGAGATTTTGAATTGGGCAGAAACATTATCTTTGTTATACGAACAGGTAAACTTTTCTGAGAGTAACATGGATACTGATTCTCAGATGAATAACCAGAACCCCGTATTTTTTTACTATAAGCCATATCAGAAATTTGGATGAATAATCTATCTATTAACGTTGCTTCTAATCATAGTTCATTATGAAGAGTCCAAAGCATGTAAAAAATGAAAGTAATGCAAAATTTCATAACAATTTTTTTCTCTTAAAATCACAGGAAAATTTCAAAAGAATTTAAGATGGCGGCACAGAAACTTTACTTTTACTAAATTATTACATACTTGATTTTGCTGCTAAATGTCGTCCCGATTAGACACAACATATTGCGCAATAGATAGATTAATCATCCAAATTTCTGATATGGCTTATATTAAAAAAATACGGGGTTCTGCTTATTCATCTGAGAATCAGTATCCATGTTACTCTCAGAAAAGTTTACCTGTTCGTATAACAAAGATAATGTTTCTGCTCAATTCAAAATCTCAACCGTTCTGCCTATTGTACTGTAGTCATTAGTTCGATGCTCGTGTACTACACAAATACAATAGATTTTGAAAATTCTTACAAAATTTCATTGTATATTTACTGTACAAAGGTAGAGGAATCAGAAAATTTGTTTAATGGTAGAGAAATAAACAATTTTACGATTTCGGCCCAATGTCTGTAGGTAGTATTATACGCCTGATTTGAAGCGCGTAACAATAAAATTTACAAAATCTCCCAAACCCGCAAAAACCCGCAGAATTTTTTTGTTTCTTCTGAAAGCCAATACTTTCACCTTTAATCTCTGCGTGGACCCAAACCTGCCACTCGCTGCCAACACATTCTTTATGACTGTTTTATATCTAACATTTTCACTTTTTCACCTTCCGACTAGAAAAAATATTTTATGTGGTAAAAAACAAATATCTGACTTTGCCAAATATGTTATGCTAATCTACAGAATGTGCTTTAAATGTAAAAAAATAAATGAAGAACGTCAGATGACTGCAAGTTACAAAAATTCAACGCACAAAATCACAGAAAAACATGTCTTTCGATCACCGTCTCATGTACCCTCACTTTCAATGTTTATTATTTATTGTGGACACCAGATATTAAAAAATGGCTTTCGGGTTTCTGTAAACTGTGTATTTAACAAATAAAACCGATAGTTACCAAAGATTTTGGTGTAGGTTGAAAATTTGACTTATGTCCCGCTAGTTTGGCGAATTCTCACACTGTGCGACGTAGAGGTGCCCTAATGCCTCGACAAATCTATGCGAAACTCGCGTGCGAATCGCGCGAACAGTATACCTCACGCCAGAAATTAATGTTCTGCCTCGTGAGGACGCGTCGCGAGCCTAAGAATATAACGTGGCGAAGAAGGGCGGAGTGGAAATCCGTGGAAGGAAACTTTACGAGCCTCCATTGTCCCCGGACTTCGAAGCTGTAAATCCATTCTCGTGTCCCTTCGCCGAATCTGCGACGGTGTACTTAAAAGCGTATTTAAATATTCGTTCCGCGAATATATAATAGATTTAGAAAAATGCACGAAGGACGAATGCAGCAGATATACTTGCGCGCGGTTACAAATTTATTATGCGCGTTTAACCCTCTTTAAGACTTCGCCACCAGAAATCGATGATTTCCTTGGAATGAGAAGCAGAGGAAGAAGCTTGCTCAAAAATCCACTTAGAGTCTCCGCGACTTTTCATAGCCCATGTCATCGCGTGAGAGGAATTTTTTCCTCCTGCAATATTGCCGGTAGGCACTCATAATATGTACGTTTCCAGCGACTCATATACTTCCACCCCTCGAGCCACCCCCGCTGCCGCCACCGCCTCCGCTTCGTTCTCCTTCTTCTCCTTCATTCGCTCCCCTCCTCCAGCTAGACAAGCATAACAACCCTCTCTCCCTCGTGTCCGCCCCTATCCTCCTTCACTTTACCTCTCCACCCCCCCCCCCCCCGCGCCAACCCCCTCGTCCACCTACATTCCCTCCGTCTTCCATTCTTCCGTCCCCGCCGCCCTCTCGCGCTCATCCATTTATTTTTACTCTTCTTCTAACCCCCGCCCGCACCTCCACCACCACCACCGCCGCCGCTACCACCCCTCTTCCTCCACAGCTCACCCGTTTCAACTTTTCATTCGGTACTCTCTTCTCCACGTTGAAACAAAATGAAAGCCGAGCCCGGTAGGTATCCATAAAAGGATGAATAAATGTAGATTGAAAGGGCATAAAAATATATACCTATGCGGATACACGCTGTACGGCGAAGAGGAGACGCGAGAGGGGAGGAGGAGGAAGGGTGCGCGAGAGGGTGGGAGTGAGCATGCGCGCACACACGGTTACACGCTCGTGCCCACCACTAGCAGCGGTGTCGTGGATAACGAGTTAAAATTCGCGATCGCGCGGCAGCAAAAGCAAATCTGTCCTTCTGCTCGCGTTCTAGAGGTGAAAGGATGAAGGGAGGCGGAAGGGGTGGTAGGTGCGTACGAAATGAAATTCAATCTCTCGATCGTATGAATTCTGCGATCCTACCGGATGGTACAACGGAAATCAAAAGGTTAAGGCCTCGCGAATTTTATTTCGACGAGTAACGAGCACGTCCTACTGTTTCTACTCTTCTTTGTGTGTCCGATATACCATCGTGGGTGGACGATACCTACGAGCGGTATTGGAGACGTTTGTTTTTTTTCGAAGCTCGCGAATTTATGGAGTTTTGAATTTTGCACGTAGTCGTCGGGGTGAAAGGGAACGGTAAAAGTGATTAATCATTATTTTTCTTACGGAACTTTGGCTTGTTTCTTTCGGAGCTTGAATATTAACCGAGAGATTAATCATTTTCAGGATACCGAGCACGCGTAATTTTGCAGAGTTCTTTCGAGAATCGAAATATTCTTTGGAGTTATCCTGGACGGTATAACTGGTCGCTTGCAAGGCATCGAAACGGAGACTCGGTACCGCTCGTGTTCGTACGTACCGGTCGGCTAGAAAGTGGAACAGTTCGATTAATTATGACGCTAGCGGTGCCGTGGACTAGACGAACGCGGTACTCTTATTACTCAAATAGAAGCACTTTCTCTTTCTCCCCGTGGGAGCTGCGCGCGCGCACGCGCGTCGAGGCCGTTTGAATTCGTGCGAAAACACTCGAGGGAGGAGACTGCGAAAATTTTTCGCTTTTCGATTGGAAATCTGCGAATTTGCATGAAATCGTGCAACTCGAGTACCGACAAATATGCGAACCTGGAAAAAGTAACGCGAAAAGAGGGGATTTCGTGGTAGAAATTAACGGATGAGCGTTTCTTCTTTTATTGTACGTTCGCACGATTCGAGATAGGAATAATATTTCACGTTCGCCGTGGATGGAAATCTTAAATGACACCGTTTGCCGCGAAAGCGACGAGATTTGAAAAATCCCGCCAAACACGATCGACGCCGTGCGCGCGGCGGGTTAGAGTCGATCATCGGATTGGCGCGAATCGGTGAGAAACGGTTATGAGGGTTAGCCGGGTTAAGTCCGGGGTCAGGTGCCCATATAGATCCGGATTTGAGCTGTGAGACTAAAATCCCGAGTTTTCGTTCCTCGCTCGAGCATATTGTCGCTCCCGCTCCTTCCACCCCCCTCGCACCGATGCATCGTAGTCTCGCGATATCGGCGATGTGTCTAGCAAGTCGAAAGTTTTCTCGCCGGCTTCTCTCCGTAACGATTAGAAAGCGTTTACTCGTACGAGCGACTACGCGAAGCATCGAAACGATCGTTTAAATTCAAAGCCTACGCGTGTGGCGAAGAATCGGCGCGCGAGATCGCGAGGACAAAGAAGTTGCTACGAAAGGTAACTTTTATTCTTAATTTATTGACGAAGCAGAGGACGAGAGAGATTCATGGTTCACGAGCAATGAGGATCCTTCGCAATACCGTGAACTCTTTGCTCGACTCGATGAGTCTCTTCTTTTCGCGTACCTGAGAAGCCTCGTTCGCACGGAGTCAAAGATCGTTGCAAAAAAAAGGGTAACGTGTTTGAGAAATGTTTTCATACGTCTCCGCACGCAATCGTTCGGCGCGCGCTCCTCCCACCGTGGCAAGACACACTTGGCCCGATGCGTTGTTTTCTGGAAATTGGGTTTCGGACAATGCGGGGGATTCGCGCGCACTCAGAAGTCCATCCATTGTCCGCGCGTGCTGGTTCCTTTCGCACGAGGTCTCGCGTTATAGTCGTGGTCGTAGATAGGCGTATGAATTTTTAGTCAAGGTCTCGAGGCATCTTACCACGTGGCACGGTGCACCTTGCGATTTTGCAATTAGCATCGTCGAAGCGTGCGAGAAAATGTCCCAAATATAGAAGAAGCACAGTTTCATGTATATACATTCTTACTCCATCCCTGTGTGCACATTTGTAAACGCGGAGAACCGCGCTGCGATTTTGCAATTACGATTTCGATTTGCGTGCAGAAATTTCTGAAAGTCAAATTTTACATCGATACGGCTGATTGACGATTCGCGCTGGAGTCACGTGTTTCTGTGGTGCGGTTCGAAGGTGAGAGAGGGAGGGTTGATGGTAGAGACAGAGAGGATTAGGTGGGGAGAAGAACGGGGAGAAAGGAGTGAGATAGAAAAGGACGTAGATGGGAAAATAAATCATTCGTTGCGTCACTAATGATCGCCTATAAATATTTACGATTCCATTATCAAAGTAACAAAGTCGTGAGAAGCTTGCACGGGAGCCACAAGAAAATCTTCAATATTTAAACGTCGCCGAATAATACTCGTAACACCGGTTTTAATCTGAAACTAGAAAATCACTCATTGGGAGTGACCCTAGAATATAACGTGCCTCAATGGATGTGCTTTTTTCCCAATCTGTTGATCCAATCCCTCGTTCACGGAAAACTCCTGCGGTTTTTCTTAACAAAAAACGTCTTTAATTGCCAGGAGTCGCGCTTGTCTAACATATAAAGACAATTAACGCAAACCGCGCTTGGCAACAAAAGAATAATCGTCGCCGAAAGAAAAAAGAACCTAATGCAAATTTGCAAATACGCTTGATCGATAAATTATTTTAAACGCTGACGCACAGCCACGCGACGTTCGAACGGATTTAATGACTTTGCGACTGCAGAGCCGACCGTCGCGTGATTATTGGGGCTGTCTTTGTTCGATCGGGAAGGATCGACGATCTAGGATAGTTCCGATGTCGCTTGGAATTCAATTGTAAGGCCGAATTCTCCGTTCCTGTAATTTTCTTGGCATCGATCGATGCGCCGAGGGTTGGAGGACGAGAGGAGGAGTGGAGAGAACGTCTCGCACGAAGCTGAAACTTCGCCGACTGAATTATCAGGGCGGGCGGGCTCGGCCTGACGTATGGCGGGAAGTTCGAAAACTTTGTCGCATTAAAGTTTCACGGGGCGGTTTCGCGTGCGTGGGATCGGTGGAGGTGGAAGGCGTGGACGACGTGTAACGTGGGTGAGGAGGAGGAAAGAAGAGGGACGCGGTAAGGAGCATGATCGTGATAAATTCTCCGCAATACTTTATTGTCAGGGTGCGCCCCGAGGCGAGAATACCGGGGGCACCGAAAAAGGGTCAGTGGGCAGGGATTGGTCTTCCAAATGTAAAATGATAAAAGAAATAATTTGAGGCCGCGAATAATTTCCGTGTCTTTCGAGCGCGAAACTCGGGTCGGATTTAAAAGCATTTGGATGGTAAAATTGAGAAGTATTCGGAAAGTTACTTTGGCATTTGAACGGCTCGTACATTTCTCGAGGAAGCAAGCGAAAAGTGCTTTTACCTTCGCGTAGATTTCACTTCGTCGAAGGTCCACGCTTGTCTCTATACTATCCTTGTGGAAAAATGGATTTTATTGCCGCAGGACAGACTCTTCGTGCATTTCGTGTGCGAGCGTAAGTGATTTCGATTTTCTCGTTTGATAACAAACGTGGAATGTTTGTCGCTAGACAACGTTGCCAGTTGAGACGATTTTCTCAAGCGATTGATATACCGAGAACGTGAAACGTTACTTGCACCGTCGAGCTGTCGTTTTCGCGATCGTGCTCGACGACACGGCGCGATAACCAGGCGAATAAATAGATGGCGCCCAATGTATGCGCTGCTGATTGGGCAATTTTCTGATTTATGTTCACCCGACACGTAATGCAACGTTTTATTACGCTCGCGATGCACTATCCACGGGCACAGCTCCTTACAATTACTGCTCGTTCCTTTATTCTCTGTCTCCCCTCTCCCCTCAACTTCTCTTTGAAATAACGTAATTTTCAAATTACGCGGAGCCGCCTTCCACGATTGTGCGATACAAAAATTCTCTTGTTACGAGCGAACTTAATTCCACCGTACCGTAGACATGTAGAGACTCTGATAAATTGCTAGACCGCATGAGAACTATGTCAATGAAATTGTGTCCGCGATTGATTGCTTTTTAATCGTTTCGTTCCTCGCGGTAAAATTGACATAATTGAGGAGGTTTCGCGAATCGAGACGAAGGAAAGAACATTTCTGTGAAATTTCTCTTCTTGGATATCGCTCGTGTATCTGGCGAATTTTTTCTCCACGAAGTAATTTCTTACCTTCTAGGATAATTCGATATCGATACAGACGTTGACGTCAACTTCTTTTCCGTCCACCTTTGTCACAATCGTACACGTCTCGCATGTTTTATTCCCGAGAGATCGATAATAACGTTCTTGAACGTAGAAGGGGAAGAGGAGGAGGGGATGAGGTCCGAATCGTAGAAAGCAAAATTGATTCACGACGGACGTTTCACTTTCACGACGCGCAAAAGAGAGAAAGTTCCGTGTTTGCGTTGCATTCACGCTCGTCCATCTCGGGAAATCGGCTCTGCGCGATCGCCGGATAATTTCGGCAGGATTGTTCGGGAACGGACTTTCTTGGCAGAACGAGCCGGTTTAAGGATCGCTTATTCCATTGCAGGATTTATTTCCGAACGGAAGGAAAGAAACTCAAGCGTTCCGGAATAACATTGCAACGATCTCTCTCGACCACGAAAGAATCGTTACAAGGAGAATTACCTGTCAATTAATTCTTATCTTTGCGCTCATTTTACGTATCGACGTTCATCGCTAATTAGCTTATCACTAATTTTTAACGTTTTGCTAATTCACCGTAATCGTTCGCGATCGCGAACACGCCATCGGAGTTTCTCTTCCTTCGCGAGTGGAACTAACGATCCTTAATCGATGTTTAATGAAACGCGCATTCGTCGTGCCTCGCTTAGTTAAAATGTATCGATCCTGCACCGGTCGTGACTAAAAGCCGTTTAGGAAGGAGGAGGGGCGAGCTTGCTGACGGTCAAAAGTCAATTATTGCCCTGTGTTTCATTATCTTGGTTGGCGTCATTGCGTTACCGGCGTCACTGGGTTGTCGTCAGTGAGGAATTCTACGAGTAATTCTACTTTTCTATTTTCCGGTGCAACGTCGGGTTGGCGTTATTGGGTGGTCGCGAGCCAAGAATTCAACGAGTAATTCTAATTTCCTATTTTCCCGCGCACCGCATGTTTCGTCGCAATAATTCACATTCTTTGTATAATTGCAACAGGAAGAAGGGAGGTGGAGAAGGAAGTAGAAGGGGAGGACGGCGTGGAGCTCAGGTTGATTTCAATTCCGTAATTACTAACGTGCACTCCTTCGCATTCTCCCTCGCGATCTCTTCTTCCTTCTCATTCTCGACCGCTTTCGGAGCGCGAGGCAAATGCAAATCTTCGATTAATAGCTTTTTAATTAGAATCGTAATTGCAAACTGGAGAAAGGCAGATAACGTTTCGAGCGTAACGCCACGAACAAAGGACCAAGGACCAAGGGAGCGGAGAGTGACGGAGGACGAAGTGCTTTTTAATTTTCTTTTCTCGTAAAATTACACGCGCTACTTTAACGTTATCGGCGTCCAGCTTTCGACCCTGATTGGCCGTAGTAAAAATTCATCGAGAGGAATCAATCGAGTTGATCCCTCCGAAACAAGGAAAAAGGGCACGAGCACTCAGCCTCCACCTTCCCCTCCGATTCCATCCTCGCGAAGGGTCAATAAAATTTCGCGAAGACCGATGGAAAAGTTGGTAAAGGGAGGCACTTGCGGAGCGATTAGCGAGCATCGCTCAAAGCGAAATGCGCCCTCCTCTGTGGCTTTGCTCTCGCCTCGAGAGGGCGTAACGAGTATCCGCGCCTTTATTCCGAAGAATTGACCGATCCGCCGCCTCCCGCTCGTCCGAAAGGAACCGCGACTTTGAGTGCAGCTTTGAGAGCGTCCAGCGGTGGCTCGAAGGAAGCGAGAAGGACGGAAGCAAGGAAGGCACAGAGGGTGGTAAAGAGGAAGGAGGAAAACAGAGGGAGAGAGAAGCTGACCGTATCAATTAGCCGCAAACCGCGAGCGAGCTCCCGTAATTCGTGCCGAGAAGAAACTTTTCTCAGGGCCCGTTCGAACTTGTATTCGACGGTGGTTGAGCGATGAAAAGTAAACCGTGGAGCGCGAGGGAGTGAGCAGGGGCCACTTCCGGTTGGGCACTCATTAAAATTCAATATCCGGACTTTTAACGAGGGTGGTTGCTAACGCTCGAGCTTCTCCAGTTGGAACGGAGCAATGATTCCTCACTTTTATCCTAAACGCGAGAGTGTCCCTAACAATGTCACATTGTCGTCGAGATTTAGCGAGGGAGCTTCGATTACTGGCATTCTATTTCGAAGGCGGAAAAGTCTCGCTTCTTAAAATGCACGAGGAATCGATACGCGTCGAGTGCGGAGGAAAATTTGGAATTAGCTTGGAACGAGAAAGCCCAGGCGAGGCTGCTGGAGTTGCGCGCGCGTTTCGTCAACGATCGAAGAGCCACGCCGCCCACGACTTCGTTTCGCGTTTCGTTCGTTCGTTGCCTCTCTTTTCGTTTCGACTCGTACTTGGCCGGGAGGTCGATGACTTCCGCCTGGAAAGGGCAGCACAGCGGCGCGAGGCCGGGAGCGAGACAGCCACGAGCGTGTGGTGCGCGCGCGAGGAAACGCGAGAGTGAGAAGAGGAGAGTAGAGAAAATACACGATCGTGAGGATTGGCCGAGAGGAGGAGGACGAGGTGGTGGAAGGGAAAACATCACGCGGGCCGATACATCGGTATATCTAATTTACGGTACGAGCGATAAGAAAATAAACCCGTCGTCAGTTTGCGATTCGTTCGCAGATTATCTCGTGCTCGCGATTCTTCTCCACGTAGATTTGCACGGGATCGGGGATCGCGCGAGATCTATTCGCGAGCCGAGCTGCAATCGTAAATGTTAATGCACCGATCTTTTATGAAGCCCACCCGCTTAACTTTTTATTCGCGAAAACGTCATTCTCGAGATTTTCATCGCGAGAACGGGCCGAGGGTGTTAATTCACGGGGATGAAAGTAGTCGTGTTTTATTCGAGGAATATCGAATCGCGGAATCCGATACACGTTGTTCGCGGCGAAGCGTTCTTGGAGCAGGGTGTAGACAGAAATATCTAATGAATTTTCGCGAGAACGTTCTTTCGATGCGTTTCTTTATTTATGAGACTATTATAATCAGAGGGTAGCTGGATTTTTCGGATCGGAGAACGAACTCTGCGCCCTGCTAATAATCTCAGGAACTGAGAAGTGAATTCTCGAGAATTCTGCCCGTCACGCGTGAACCTGCGGTGCTTAGGGACCGTGGGCTAGGCACGAGGGAGTAGTCACGGGGCACGCGACACTTGTTGCACGATTTTGCCTCCGAGCGCTCTCGTTTGTCTCGGTATCTTAGCGAACCCCACGTACGGGGAGGAAGAGACTGCTTTCAACCCTTGGAGAATATCCTCTCACGTTCTAGGTTTGCATTATCAGACATTTTATTTTCGAATCGACCGAGTATTTACGACAAAACTCTAATTTCACCAAAATTCTACCCTCAAAAAATATCTTCCCTCGTCCCAACTTCGCATTCTAAAAATCTCAAGTCTCCTGTATCTTCCGTTCTAATTCTATTGGAAAAATCTCCTCTTCGAAAATCCTCTAATTCCCACCTCTCTCGAGTTTCTCTCACGATGTTACATCGCAAATCCATTGGAGCATATTCCGATTACCCGCACGCTCCTCCAAGCGACCCCCTCTCGATTTTCGCCGAACGCTTCAACAACGTGTGGGCGAACGAAATTCCCCAGTATTTCCGAGCTCTTTCCAAGCCGGGTCGCGTCCCGCGTTTGAATTTGGTGAATGGCCGGCGGCGGCGGTGGCGGCAGGCGCGTGTTGTCAACGGTATAAAGCGAGATCGAAGAAGTGAACTAGAGAGAGAGAGGGAGAGAGAGAGAGAGAGAGAGATTCACTCGGTACTAGAGGATTGGACAACTACTGGAGGGGTGCGAGGGGTTGATAGCGGTCGGAGGGTGGAAAGAGGCCAGAGAAGGGGGCAAGAGAGGATGTTTTGGCGGTAGACCGCGTCGGGTGGCCGCTGACAAAATCATGAGCCACTTGTTGATCGCTCGATGACCGCCGTTCTCTTTCTCCCTCTCTCTTTCTCTCTCTCTACCATCCCCATCGAGCCAAACCGCCGCCGTTATCCGCGATGGCTTGCACGGGGCTCTGCGGCTGCACCGTCCGTGAAATACCGCGCCATCGGCGTTAAATCCTCCCCGCCTCCAACCCCCTTTCTCCACTTCGAACGCTCGTCGCGCGTGTCGACGCTCGCAGCCCGACGGAAATCCGACGGATACACGAGTACTGCCCCGCTCGTGATCCTCCGATCATCCCGATTTTCGCGAAGGCTATCCTGGATAATTCTTATCCAGGGGTGAAGAAGAACGATCGAGGCAAGCGGCTTGGGTTTTAGGTATAGAAGAGACCCTTCTTTTAGATTGCTCGCAGATTGGGTTCCTGCTACTGGGATCTTTGAAGGATCCTTATAGATAGATAGATATATATATATATTTGACGTTCAGGGACACGTGTCCCATATGAACCATACAGCAGGTGAATACAAACAAGAAAATGCAATAAACCTAACGCAAAGGTAGAAAGAATAATGTGCAAAATAAGGAGCTCACCGTAACAAAGATAAATAATGCAACATAAACTAACTGAAAAATAACCCTATTGCACTGCAATAGTAACGTTCGCTGAATGCAGTAAATATAAATAGAGCTTATCTTTGAACGCTGGCAAAGACGACGAATCCCGAATGTATGCAGGTAAGTCGTTCCAAATTCTACACGAAGCAGAGAAAAACGACTTATAATACATAGCCGTACGACAAGCAGGCGCAACAAGATCTTGCAAGGACCAAGAGGTCCTATCAGGAGGGATGTAAGAGGATGTTAATGTCAATTTTCTTAGATGTTTTTTTTTTTTAAATATCGACTGTCGTGATTTCTCGTAACCCCTTACTCTACGATCTAAATTCCGACAGTCATAAGTGACTGGAAGATCGCTCACACGTCGAGCCATTCGTATCGATTCGTCTCCGTTATCATGTTTTCCCCAAAATATATTATTAGCCCTTTGCTTTACGATTTATGTTACGACAGTGCGGGCCACAGTCAACCATAAGACCTGGTAATAACACGTTTGGCCTGGTAGACGTACCACGTCTCTCATACGTGTTGTGTACGTTTCGCCCATCAACTTACCATGTCTCTCACACGATGTTGTAGACTAAGTGGTTAAGTACGGGTATTACCCACAATTAATTATAGCGCGATATTCGTTGTAACGTTTATTTGAAAAATCCACGGTTAATTCGACATCGTACAGGTTTAGTGCTAGATTTTCATGTTTCTTTTGTCAGATGCGACGATCCTTTCCAGATGCATTTATTGTCCGACCGCCACGCGTTATCTCCACGTGTACATTTTTCTTCGCTCGTTCTCAAAAATCTTCTCTATCTGTCGCGTCAGGAAGCGAAGCGTGCCTAACGAAATTTCTAATGCGCGTGCCTCCCGCGTCGGGCATCGGATACTTTCGCGGTCGGTGGTCCCAGATGCGTGGGGACACGTCGACAAACTCGTGGCGGGCTAACCGGCGGAGCGTGCAGCGAAGACAGTTAGCAGTATGTAATCCAGGCTTAATGTCCAATGATGCGCGTAATGCCCCGTAGCTGAGTTAGTCAGGGCCGAGGGAACACGAGGAGGAGGAGGAGGCCAGCGAGTAACCTCGTCCCTTCTCATAGGAGGGCACTGGAGTTTGAGATTTTTCGAGGAGGGCGCGCCGCGCCTCATCTTTCCTCTCTCATCTCTCGCTCCTCCTCTCCCTCGTATTCCCTTTCGCGACTCGAAACTTTAAAGAGGGTGAAATGCCTTCACTCGTGCCGCGGCCCTTTCGAGCACGGCCTTCTCGATTTCTCGTTCGGGGAGCGAAGTGGTCGTTCTGTGAAAGATGATTTTGCGGTCTCGAAGCTCGTCCAGCGGCCGAACACTAGGTTCCCTAATTGGAAGAGACCGAATTGTTTTCCTAGAAAAATAGAGAAAGAGAGACTAGGTCCGTGCGATTGGACAATTAAGGAGAGGCGGGTTTACGATGGTTTGAGGAAGTCACTTTGTCTAATTAGGAACGCTCTTTTATTTCATTCCCTCGTATATTGCATCGAAGGTTTACGATCTTGTAAATGGACGATTTGAAAAGTCCACGTGCCCTTGCCTTCGCTCCGATCAATCTTAAAAATCTCCTGCAACTGGGGAACTTTGCTGACGCGTCAACCCTCTTCCCTCTCTGCCTCTTCATCGGCGACGACAAAGGCAGAGGATTCGGAGGGGAGTTTGACCGAAAGATTCGCCGAAACAATAACGGGCCGGACCAGCCGGTAGCAAGAGCGCTTCCCAACTGGCGGCCAACTGGCGGCATCTTCTTCTCCATTGGGGCTCCTTGCTGGCCCAACCAGGACCCACTGCCACGTCCGCTATCCCACATCGTCCTGCTCGCTTCGTTTGCATACAGAGTCGATGGATTAACATATCATATGTATTTTTCGAATTTCGTGCGTGCCGGCCCCAATGGCGGAGCCTGTATTTTCAAGCCCGAAACTAATTCGAGAGGTACAGGTGGCCGAGGACTAGATCCAACCGCGGAAGGATCAGAGAAATTGACGATTTTATAATCCTGAATAATGTAATCGCAAAATGAAAAATTCGTACGCCGTACTCGAAATTTTCAGTGCTGCGCGGTAATTGGAAAATTCGGCGGATCTTCGTTCTATGCCTTTGCCGACGTCACTCGTGGACGAAGGATCATTTTCTCGAAGAGGATTCCCTCTTTCAGTATCTAATCACTCTCCCTTCATTGCTTCTGCGACAAGTCTGCCTCGTAAAAACCTCAAGGAGCGAGTCGTGCTCGCACCTCACGACCAGTCCCCGAAGTCGTGTCGATGAAATCTCGGGTCTTGTCTTTTGTTCGCTATTTATAGGCGGCACCGCTCTAAGTGGGTCGTTTATCGCGAGGGGAATAAAAAGGAGAAAGGGAAGAAGAGAAATGAGGAGGAGCAGGAAGAAGAGGTATGAAAGAAAAGGAAAGGACAGGGTTAAGGATGAGGATGCTGCTTCCAAATTTCGCCGATACAACGTAATTTTTCTCCGGGTTGGAACCATTATTCGTGTCAATTTTAGTACTCCTCGTAACGAGCTCGCGTCAAAAAGAAGAAGGACCTCATTTCGAAGCGTCAATTTTCTCGGTTTCACGCCGTCGACTTGTAAGTTGCACGTGCAGGAAGGAGGAGCTCGGAAGTTCCATTTGCATGCCTGCACGACGGGAGGTGAAGGAGAGGAGGACTAGGACGAATGGAGGAGGAAAGAAGGTTGGCGCTTCGTTAGCGAGCGCTGAGTCTCTCCGTTCGTCTCTTTCGATTTTTCCGACGTGAGAAGTACAGACACGTGTAGTCTCTCGCCTTTCCTCCTCCTTCTCCTCCTTGTCGAGACTCCTTCCCATTTTTCCTACCTCCCTCCAATTTTCGCGGAACGCAATCACTGCTCTTTACCCTTCCCTTCCCTTCCTTTCTCGTCACCTCTCCGACGCGACGCGTTTCCTCAAAGGCACGAAAGCATTTACATCGTATTACAATATTGCGCCTGCATATTCATGCACACCTCGTTACCGCATCGGTTCTTCCATCTGGACATTCTCCCGGTTCGTTAGAGCGGCGGGAATCGATGGTGATTTCCGCGCGCGCGCACAAGAATCGGTAAACGCGAGATTTTTCATACTTCCCTTTTCTCTTCCCTCGACGAAGATTAAAAGATTCTTTTGATTATTCTCGCAACGATAGTCGGGTAAAGTAGCCTCTTATCGAAACGACCAAATGGAATTGGACCTATTCTCGATTATACCCAACCAGCTTGTTTCTTACTTTTAAAAGGGTATCCTTCAGCTCTCTTCTTTGCTCGCGGTTGTTCTCAGAGCGTCTCAAATTAAATTTTCTCTTCCGCGTTCGTATATAAATTCAACGACTCCATCGTTCTACCCGTCTAATTCTCCGCTTTGGAGGACCTCGCCTTTCCGCGAACGCGTGCTACCAGGGCCCGAGCGATCGGGCCCCCAAGAAGTCTGGCCTCGTTGCGGTCCCGTGAACGAAACCAGAAGGCTACCCTGCTGGAGAAAACGGTGGAAGTTAAGAGACGGGACGAGAAGCAGGAACGTCGTCGGTTACTTCTCTCGAGATGCGCGTTAAGCGTTGGGCAAGTAGCGCCAATTTGCGTGGCGCGGCTCGATCGCTTGGCCCGATACAATCCCATTAGCCCGAACTTTACGTCCCCTTAAGGTGCGTTCGATGTAACTCCCATCTCGCGACACCGTCCGCAATATTTACGAGTCTCTCGCTCTCTTGGGCCTCCTTCACCCCCTCTTCGGACCATCGAACGCTTGCTTCCTTTATCGGCGAGCTTTTCGACGCTCGGCCTCACCCAATTATCGGGAGAGGCTCCCTTCGGCCCTTAAGTCCTTCGTCCCTTTTGCGCTCTCGTTAGCCATGAGCAACGAAGACGAAAGAACCGAGCCACGGTCCCGCTTCCAGGTGGAAGGAAAAAAGGAGCGCTCGCCAGTTTTGCGAATTTTAGGTCGAGCTACTACCACGTCCTTCTTCTTTCCTCTCGGCTGCGGCTTCACAAACGAAACGGTTCCTTGTTCCGGAGCAATCGATAGTCCACGAAGAGAGTAGCGAAGACTGCGACACGCAAGGATATTTTACTTCGCCGAAGTGCGAAGCGAGAAATACGTTTTGGTAATGAGGTGAATCGTTATGGAGAGAATCGAGAATGTTTCCAAGTCGTTTGATACTTCGTAACGATCACCAGGGACATTGGATTTTGATGGAACCCCACGCGAATGAGAAAGCCAGGGACGCAACGTGTCCTGGTACTTACTCGTCGCGCGTTCGTTCGTCCGCCTGCGACACTCGCCTCGCATTTCATTCCCGTTAGCCGTCAGCCGTTAGCCGTTAGTCGTCACCCGTTAGTTGTCAGCCGTTAGTCACTCTTCTCTCAAACGAACGAAGCTACGATACCACCACCGGTAGTTCATTTCAAACGGAAGTCGAATATTTACAATGAGTCGACAAATCGAGGTGAATCGAGGGATCGTCGATTAGACAGCAAGAGAGAAGCGTGCTCGTAATTTTTCCACGCTGATAATATTCCGCGAACCCGATGAGAATCGAACGCAATTAAAATCAAAGTATCTTCAGACTTCTTGAGTCATTGGAATTTTCAACATCGCGAGATCCACAGTCTCGCGGAGACCTGCCGAAATTAATTTCCAAGAAGGAATCTTCCTTTTCCAAGGATCTTCGGGCGGATCTTTTTTCAACGGGCATCTCCAAGTTCCTTTTCTCTTCGGCCCTTTATCTCGAGTACCTACTACTAATGACGACGAAAGAGAGCTTCCACAAAGGATCGCTGTACGTCTTCGTGAAAGTAAAATTGCTACTCGCAAGGGAAGCATCTCCTTGGATTCTTGCGGAACTCGCGATGAACTCTCCCCGCCACTCGAATCCTTTTTTTCCATTCGTCGCGACTGGTACCTTTCGAATGAAAAGAACCTGCGGAGGGTTCAATGGGATCGAAGGACGAGCGAGGAGGGTCGAGAGGAGGAGAAGACGAGTGGACCGTGCAAGTTGTTCTATTTTCTCCTCTCTTTTTCTCTTTCTCTAGTCCTCCTCGCAAAGGATTCTAGGGTGAGAGGGCAAGGCTTTCGCCAACGAATCGTTAAGATCGTAGGGCCAAGGGCTCGTGGAGGAAACCCGAAGATGGCGACGAAGGAAGATAACGTGGAAGGTTTCTTTGAAACTTCTCCGAATGAAGGCTTCGTTATCCTTTTTGCTGCTTTTTCGAAGCCGACAGGACAATCGACGGTAACGCTCGCAAACCGTAATGAAACATTCAATGAACACATCGTACCTCGCTCGTTCCGCCGGCCAAGTTTGCCGTTCGAATTACGCCGCATAAATATTCTAGCTCGAAGATAATTGTATTTGTTCGAAGCGATCGATGCCATTCATTATCAGGACGTTCGTCGCCCGTGACAATTTAATTCGTACGTGCCAGAATTCGACCGACGAACCCCCAATTTTTCAGGCATTCTCTTCTCCCTCGGGCTAAAGTGCCGCTCGCGAATCCTTCCACGAAGACGACGTTTGAGCGTAGGAGGAAAATATCGTCGCGAGCGAATCCCTTTCGCGCCTCTCGCCCCGTCTTTCTTCTCGCTCAAGGCCCATCGATCCCTTCTATACGCGTGGGAGCGCGCGAACCAAAAGCGTGCTCCGGAACGTTGGCGATTAATGCTTTGCTTTTGAATTCGCAATAACCGATTCCGGGGCGCTAATTGGACGCGACATTAATGATTCTTCCGATTGGATCGAATTATTTAAGACGACAGCAGGGCCCGCGCGGAACGAGAGAATGCATAATGGAGCTGGGCTCGGAGAGAGGAGGATCGACTGCTGCGCACGCGCCTCGACAGCGTTCGTTGGCCCGTCTTTCTTGGAGAGAACATTTACGTCAATCAGGTTTAACTTGGCGCGAGGTAGGATTAATAGAGCATCGCAGCTGTCAAAATTGTCGGGACGACGACGCCACTGGCCAATCCAACGATCGATCCTCTCCTCTCGTCCTCTTGCCTTTTTTTCTCTCTTTGCGCCTTTTATTTTTCATTCATTTCGATCGACCGCCAAGCGCTTGGCGGAACGCGCGATTAAACAAACAAATGGGACAAGCCGAAGAGAGGAGAAAGGAGGAGGAGGTGCAGGCAGCGGAGGAGAGCAGGAGGAATTCATCGATGTGGAATTGCGCTCGCGTTGCATTCACCACACACCGCCCACTCGTTCGTATCTATCGCTCCGTCAATTTATCTATGCACGCGCACGCGCGCCTGTCTCTATGTATCCCAGTCATTTATGATGATGTCCAGCACAGGCTGTCTACCCGTCTACCAATTTGCCAATCTGCCCATCTACCCATTCGTCGATTATCCGGCCATGAACACGACGGGCGGGTCTATCGATCCGCGGACTCGTTGGTCCACCACCTGCCCATCCTTCCATCTCTTTCCTCGTTTCTTCTCCCGTATCCGTGCAATTCCAAATCCTTTGAATATCGACGGTACCTACTATTATTATTACATTAGAGATTCGTCCATTGCTTTCCCTACGATTTCGATCATTAGATTCGAAGATTCATCGATATCCTTTTATCGAGCCCGTCCCTTACAGCCTCCTAAACACGCCTCTACCCACCATCTCCGCGCAGTACTATTTATCTCCGTTACCTCTCCGATTTCTCTCCGTTTCGATGCTTTTATTTCGCCATTCATTCACACGTCCAGCCGCAGAACGGCGAACACCTGGCATGCACACCTGAGCCTCTAAGGCCGTTCAACTCGCGCGCGGGGTACCCACACGCGCTCCTCCCAGCGCGGCGCGTCTTCGTCCTCCTCTTCGTCTTCGTGCGCGCGTGTAAACGCGCCGGTAAACAGCAGTAAACGTCGGTAAACCGCGTACGACTCGCTCGCACGCTCGGCCGGACGCGAATGCCGCGCGAGACTACGCGCGTGTTATCCGCGTCCCTTTCTTCTTATTCTTCCGCCGCCGCCGCCTCCTCCACCTTTCTTCTCGGTCTGGCGCGCGAGAAGGATGAGAAAGGTTGAGAAGCATCATCGCGAGAGATCACGTCGAGGGGTCACTCGTGCGGTCGCGCCGTCTCTCACGGGAGATGACTAACGGAGCGGAGACAGAATAGAATGGAATTGTCGGATTTCGTTGTACCTACCTTTGGAATAAGATGTTCCCCGCTCGTGTGCCCGACGAGGTATAAAAATGTGGGAATCTCCGAACCGCGTTTTCGAGATGCCAAGAATTTGGAGATTTGCGAGGAAGGGAAGCGAGAACGAGGAGATTACTTTGTCTCTTATTTTTCTCGGACTCTGTTCGTTCGCGCGTGGTTAATTCTTCTCTGTAGCCGTTAGTACTTGCCCCACGCCCTTTCGCTCCTCTCCTCCCTTCTCTCCTTCTCGGATTCGCTGAATCTTTGGTATTCGACGAGGTGCGTGGAAGACGCGCGAGAATTGTCCGAAAGGTCGCGTGACTCGAACCCTTGGGCGATTCACAAGGAGGAGAAGAATTTCCGTGGTCTGGTGGTTATCGGAACGGAGCTTGTATTTTCTTTGAGTCACTTTCATCTTCTTCAGCTTGAAATTTTAAACGAGGGCTCTAAAGGGTCTTGTGGGTTCTGGTATTTCGCGCACGGTCATTTTCTTATGGTACTTGCAATCAGGGTGCTGCGAAATTTGCTTTGGAAAAAGTGATTTTTCCGCTGTAGCTTGTCGAACGAAGTACCGGCCAATGGGGAGCCTGCCTTCTCTCTTCGCTATTCGACGAAATCGCAAAATCGGCGGGCAATCGTTGGCGTGTTCTTCTTTCGATACGCGTTGTCCAACCGGATTCTTGACTGCCAAGGTCACTTTTTCGCCATCACCGCAGGATCAGCACCTGCGCCACCGACGACCCGTCCACCTCTCCTCACAGATTCTCCTCCTCGTCTTTTCTCCTTCCTCTTCTCCCGTGCAGATTATTCCTCTTCGCTTTTCCTCTTTCCCCCTCGACAAGGCCATTCGCCCTCACTCGACTCGTCCGCTCCCTTTCGTTTCCACGGCCCCGTCTTCCCTCGACATTTTCCTCGAAATTGGAAAAGGGAAGTGCACTTGAGAAAATTCCGTCTCACGCGTTCCACCCGTTCTCAAATCTTACGAGGTGACGACAATTCGAGATCACCATTCGCGAGAAACTAACGATATTTTTTTCTTTGTTCCATGCGTTTCCCTCATTTTTATCCCGCCTCGAAATGCCGGTTAAATCACGATTCGGGCAATTTCGTTTGTTTTCTCTTTGGGTTTTGTAGACGTCGATTTACCCGGTCGTATAAATTTCATCGTGAAATTGTTCTTTTTAAGGAAAAAATTGAGGCTAGATCATATTCTAAATTCTCTCGTTCTCCTTCTACTCCCTTCTCTCCTACTCTCTCTCTCTCTCTCTCTCTCTCTGTCTCTCTCTCTTTCAAGTCGAGCCGCACGCCTTAGAGTAATTCACTTAGCCGCATTTTCTAGAAAGTCTCTCGCTCTTAATTCGGCCACCTGCTCGAGAGACACGTGAGCCCGCTCTGATTGCATCTCGAGTTACAGGTGTACGTGTCGGGGGCCTCGTCGTGGCTCGAATAGGGTAGAAATTAATCGTGCCCGTCGAATTGTTTTTGACGAGTCTCGATTGCCACCCGGAAGTGGAAAGGGTGACCGGGCTCGGTAGCGCGTGGGCCCTTGCCCAGAAATCGAATCGGTATTAATCGAGGGAGTGGAAACTATTTAATTGGCAGGCGACAGAGGCGTGGACACTCGTGTTGAGTCACTTCCGCTTGGAGATTGAAATAGGAAGGCTAAAAATAATGAGAGCCGGACGAGAGTCGAGAGTCTGTTTCGTTTCGCTCGCTACTTACCTCGGTAAGGTACCCACTCGCTTCTAAGCGGGATTCGAAATAATCATCGTCGCGAGAAAGAGATTCTCGTGGTGGTGGTGGTGGGAGTGGATTCGCGTGTATCCACAGAGAAGCTAAAATGGCGCCGAGGAACATTTCAAAGAACTCAATTCTCGAGGCACGTTAGTCATTCCGTCCCGTTTTCCTCGAGACTCCCTCCATTCCATACCCTGCTTTCCTCCCACTCTCTCGCTTTCTCTTTCTCTCTCTCCCTCTTTCTCTCTCTCTCTTTCTCTCCTTCTACCCCCCTTTCATCTCTCTCCTCGTCACCCTCCTTTCTCCCTCTCTCGTTAAATCAATAAATGTCGCGCGAGCTCTTGTACCACGTTCGCGGCGCGCGCTCAAGCACTGGCCCTCCATCGCGTCGGTTTCCTTTTTCAACTTTAACCGTCGATACACGGCATAATGCGAGGCGCACTCGCGGTGGTTATTCGTGGAATTTAATCGTCGACAAGGTACGGCGAAGGAAGAGCGAGAGAGGAGCGGAATCGAAAGTTAGGATTTCGAGTTAGAATCTTTATTCGATCCCATTTCACGGGCATCTCGAACGACCGACGTCGGATAATTACTAGTCGCTCTTAAAATTGAGCACCAATCACAGGAATTACGATTGAATAACGAAGCTCGAGGTCACGAACACTTTCACCACCTTTTCTATCTTCTTCGAATCCTCCCTTGGATCTAAGCAGGATTTAACTTCGGAGGCACGACGCATCCAACACGCGAGCCTTTAAAAACGCAGTGCCTGCACGCCCGCGATTTATCGTCCGTACGTGTGCACCGGTTATACGTGCACGTGTGCGATTACAATGTCGGATCGCGGGACGCTCGAGGGGAGGGAAGAAGTAGGGGATGAAGAAGGAACATTGTAAGGGGTGGAAGGAGGTCTGCAGTGGGTGCACGAGGACAAAGGGGTGGAGGGGAGTGGTGAGGTGAAGCGCGGCGAGAGGGGTTGGAAAAAGGGATTGAAGAGGGGTGCGACGAGAGTGGAAAACGGGGTGAGAAAGAGAGGCGGAGGGGGTGGCCGCACGCGTGGTGGACGGTGGAGCGAGCGAGTGGCGTGGTGCGTCGGCGCGCGTGCGCGGGCGCACGATGTTTACATTGCATAATTAAAAACGAGGTGCTCTCGGAATTTATTTCGGGCCCTCGCGTACCGTCACCCTGCCGCGCTACGTTTTCGCGTTTTATCGTCGGCCGGCGAGAAGCACGGGCCCGCCGCCGCCGACGCGCACCCGTCCACCATCGGCCAACGATAAATATTGTTTTTCATTTAGTTCCTCCCTCTGTTTCTTTCCATTTTCCATCCAGCTCCGCGCGCTCGTTCCTTCATCCGTCCATCCATCCATCTGTCCACCAGCAACTGCCTCTTCATCCTTCTATCCGAAATATTCCGCACCATCTACCGAATACGCTGCACTGGCCACGCAGATTCCAATGAATCTTCTTCTTCGCGAGAAGCATTCATTATTTTTCTTAATCGGTGAGGATGCTCTCTTTGCTCCACATACAGATGCTCATACGAGTGGACTACCTTCTCGGAGAGCAGTGACACGTCGGCAGAGCTCGCGTGCCGACGATTAGGAGAACGAGATCCTCTCGTTCTCGTGTCGTGGGGATGTTCGCGTGAAATTGCGAGGGTGCGAGGTGGCGAGGCGTGTCGGGGTGAGGGTGGCGCGCGCGCGCGCGCTCGTCGTTGACGAGATCCCTCTGGGTACGCGGGGGATGATGGGGTTAGAACGCGCGTGAGGCCAACTGTGGAGCATAGGGGTTCTTAGAGGAAGAAGCAACGGACGACGAAGAAGACGAGGGAGGAGGTGGAGTAGGTCGAAACGCGGAAGGACAAGAAGCAAGATGTGGGTGGAGGAGGGAGAATGGGGTTGAGGAAGGTAGAGGGAAGGCGAAGAGGACGGAGAAGGGTAGAAGGGTGGCAGGAGCGTTGCTAGCGGCGTGGCAAAACAAGCGAATAAAGCGTAATGGGGAAGCGAGTTCGTTCGTATTCGAAACTTTCGGGGCAAACTCCGCAACGCGGCAGTCGAATACAATGGCCGTGCAGAAGTTTCTGCGAAACTAAACAAGTTTATTTAACTTACCTCGGTGCACCCCTGCCCTTGCCCTCCCTCCACGTTCATACACCCTCGGTCTCTCTCGCTCCCTTGCTCTCTCTCTTCTTCTCTTCACTCTTTCTTCTCTCTCTCTCTCTCTTCTTCTCTCTGTCTCATCTTTCATCCTTCTCCTTCTCCTTTCACCACCGCTGCACCCCCGCAAAATCTCACCAACCCTTCGTTCTCCCTCGCACCCCTTCGCCTCGCTCCTGCTCTCTCCTCAGCTTCTGCAGTCGCGCATGGGCATCCCCCTTCACTCTTCACCCTTCTTCCTCCTTCTCTCTCCTTCCCTTTACCGTCAACCTCCGCGCCTTCACTTTTCCTCTCCCATCCGCCCCTCCACCACTCCGCGCGGCGGTGCCGCCCGTCTACCTGCAATAACGGCAAGTTTTCCGAAAGTTTCCGACAGATTAACGACTATTGGAATTGTCGAAGTTATGGGAGAAAGAGAGGCGTAGGAGGAGGGAGGAGAACGAGAAGGTGGTGGAGGAGGAGAAAGAGGAAAGGGGTGGGTGTGGAGGAGAAGGGTCGCTCGCTCGCTTGCTCGGTGGCGATGGCGACCGAGCAGGTGGGGTTAGAATATTGGAGTTTCCATCGGTGGGCACATACACTCCACGTATCGTTCGGCGAGAGGTCGAGAGACAGGAAGTGAGAGAGAGAGAGAGAGAGAGAGAGAGAGAACGAGAAAGAGACAGAGAGAGATGAGGAGGACGAGAGGAGGAGTAGGGAGGTCAGGAGGATGGGTGGGGTGAGTATACGAATAGACAGATAGATGGAGAGAATCGTAGGAAGACGAGAGGGGGTGGATGTGGGAGAGAAAGGGAGAGAGAAAGAAGGGAGAACTATGATATAACATGGTCAATATCCGAGAAGATTGGATCTGATCTTCGGAGAGATTGACCGCCGTTTCTCTTAGCCCGGGATCTGCTCCGGTACCTACCCCTACATCGGTATCCCAGTATCGTTTGATCGTGGCCTCGCCGTAATATCCCGAGGAATGTCTCAAACATCGAATTGGCGAATGGTCGAGCGAGCTGCTGCCACCTCGAGAAGAGCAATGTAAAATCGCGATTCCGGTCCGCGTTACGATCGGTAATTCTCCGGTTGAGATTGTACGTACTCTCCGCCTCTCCACTTCTAGTTTGTACTTAATATTAACAATTAAGGCCTATCGGTGCCAATTTGTGGCGTCCGCCTACTCCGCACGCCTCTCTGTGTTCCGTGTTCCAGAAACTGTCGATCGCTTTCTTGAATTTCCTCTCCATCCCGGGTCCAACCTCTAGGCGTTCCCTAATTAATGGCTGGCACTCTCGAGAGCTATTAGAAGGCAGTAGCGACGATGCCCTATCGTAGGAAGTAGTGGTAACATAGGCACACGTGGTGCACTCATAAGCGAAAGAATTGCCGTGGCGATAATAATGGCACGCGAGGATGGCCTACTTGTGGCGCTTGCAAATCACGCTCCAATAACTCCGCAAACACCATGCTCGCTTTTATCGTAAGAATTGACTCTCCCCGACATAGTAGATGTAGAAATAACGCCTACCAATCTGTGTCGCCCCCTTTTCCCTCTCCTCCGGATCAGCCCCTCCCGCTTTTCTCGCGCGCGCCTTCGTTTCACCTGTTCAGACGTCGCGCAATGGGAGCGACAGATTTTCCAAAATGTTCAAATAACAAAAATTCCATATTGGCCGTAGATTCCTTCGAATTTTCTCCCTTCTCGTTCGATTCGCTCGCACGTGTCTCGGTAGTTGCACTTCGCAGGGTCGTACCATTTCGGCTCTCGCGTACCAGGTAGATTCTATTGACTCGCGCGAATTTTGTATTACGGCACGTATCTACCTAGCAAACGCCAACGGGATTAATACTCGCGCTCGTGCCGCGCTCGATCGGGACGAGTAAACGAGGTAAATAAATAATCGGGGTGAAAGTAGGCGCTCGCTCGCTCGTTCTCCTCTTGTGTACTTTCTTGGCTTGTCTCCTACGCGAGTTTCCTCGCCTGCATGCGATATCTTGGAACATTTTGAGGACGCATTTTCCGCCTGTCTAGGAAAATCGCGTACCATTCCCGTTGGCTTCCTTTCCGATACGTCCATTGTAATTTGAAACTGCATTGAATACGTCTAGCTGTCTTTGTAACAGTAATAAAGTAGGAAATTTATAATAGTAATAAAGAAGTCCGCGTCGTTACATTGTTGCGTGTCCGATTAATGTTTCCGAGCTATAGCTCGAATATTGGAAAGTAATGTTTTCTCTGGAAAAAAAGGGTAGAGAAAAAGAAACAGAATTACTTACGTGACGTTGATCGATACCCTAAGGAAGCATCGAGGTATAATCCGAGCCTCCCCTCTATCGAGATTCTACGCGGAGCGGAAGCCCCGCGTAGAATCTCCCCAGTTTAGAAATCGTAGAAATTTTCCTCGGTTTAAGCCCTCGGGTAAAAATGTTGCAAAACTGATAATCGCGCGTGAGCTGTTACGACCTACGTGTCTCTCTAGGTATTGGATAGACCAGTGATCAAGAACACAAACGGCAAACATACCTGATAGTTTCTTCCTATTAGCACCCTCTTCTATTCTAGAAAAAGGGGGGCCTGAGCCCTTGGCATCTGTCGGTCGATGCCCAGCTCCCTTTTAGCGACCCTCGGGGGTGGTCACCCTTCGTGCTTCGAGTCACGTGACGGGAATTACGTACGTCGCGTTTTGTTTCTCGATATTCTCGTCCCTCCTTCGCTCTCACCCCTCCTTCTCCCTTCCTCTCCTCTCCAACCCCCGTACCACGTTGCCCTTTCTCATTCTCTCGAGCACCCCACCACCACGGCGCGCAGCACCCCCGAGGGTCCCATTGGAACTTTGTTTAGCGATCTTAATTGGCTGGCAGGCGTTCCGCGGTGAAATCTGTTGATTTTTCTCTTCATCCCCTTCTCTCCTCACCTCATTTTCCCTTCAGCCTTCTTCTCCATTCCTCATCTCCGATCAATTGGCTTCGACGGAAATTCGCTCGAGCACGTTGCCTGCCACGGGACTTCCAATGTACGAAATAATTCGTCGATTGTTTTTCACCTTTTTCTCTCTCTCTCTCTCTCTCTCTCTCCCTCTTCTTATTTTTATCTCTATTTCGTGCTGTTTTACTTACGGCTCTGCTTTTTTTCCATCGCGCAACAAGCAACAAGCCAGTGGCTATCGCCACGGAGTAGATTATTGCTCGGTGCTCCCGAATGGACGATCATTTATAGAGACATCTGAATTTATCCGGGAGCGGATGATCGAAGAACGATCGATGATGGCATTACGAAGTCGATGCTCGCTCGCAGCCCCACCAACTCGGGTACGAAATGTCAGGACGATCATTCGCGTCGAATTCCATTAGGATTTACCCGCGGGGACCATTGCTTTCGTCTTTTGTGACGGGCGCGTTGTGGTGGTAGAGGAAAGTTACGGAGGGGAAGAAGAAGAGAAACAGAGAGACAGAAACAAAAGAGAAAAGGAGCGAGAAAGAGTGAAAGAAAGAGAGAGAGAGAGAGAGAGAGAGAGAGAGGTCGAGGATGGTGGAAGAAGAAACCTGAAACAGCGGGGGTAGAGAAAAGGGGAAACGACTGTGCGCGGGATGATACGTACCAATGTCTTTCTTTGTACGCGTGTCTCTCCTCTCATTCTCTATCTCCCTCTTTCCCTCAGTTTTGGAACGTCGGTGAGAGCGGAGCACGGCCGACGCGCGCACACCGAGGCACACACCCCGCTGCAGGTTTTATGCCGGCTGGCCGGCTACACGGGCGCGGAATGGGGCTACATATATATACGCTGTATATCTCCTTTATGGCAAACATTAACATATTTTTTGCCCCGTACGTATTACCATACAATAGTGGCGCAAATATTATAACTTATGGCCGTAAATCAAAGCGCTCGCGGAGGCTGGGTGGTTGGAAAAGGGGAGGAGAGCGTGGTGGTAGTCGGAAAAGACGAAAGACTGCCCTGGAAGACGGCAAGCGGGACCGTTGGAAAGAGAAAAGAGGACAGAAGGGAACATCCAGCCAGAATACCGAGGTCGTTTCGTTTCTCGAGCTTATCGTCTCCTTTTTTCTCCCTTCTTCCTCTCCCTTCTCTCTCGTCGATAACGCTACCCTCTCGGAGGGTAAAACTGGCGTTTCCAAATATACTCGGTTTCTTGCTCGTTAAGAGCGCCACGGGGGTAGAAAGAAAATTTTTTTGCCACGCCAACTCTTTCGGACAACTTCGGCCTGGCACCTGTTCGTCCGCCAGCGAGCCAATATCCCCTCCACCATTTCTTTCCATATCAATTAAACGTCCTCAAATTCTAATCTCCGCCCAATCCACGTTACACCCTCGTCACAGACGATCGACCTTCTCGTGAGAACGTATTTAGCTAATTATCGAGATACGTCAAGTCGAACCCCGTGGAATGCGAGGGGCGACGCTAAACGACCGAGAGAGGGGACACGAGGGCAAATAAAGAAAGGAGCAGGTGCGAGGGAGAGGGATGAAGGAGGAGAGAGGAGAAGAATGGAATAAGAAGAGGTGGAGGTGGAGGAGGTAGAGAGGGCCTTTTAAGAGAGTAACGGCGGAACAAAATCGAGTCGCGAGGAGTCTCGAGGAGTGATTTATAGCGACAAGAATCGGTCTCCGGGAGGACGAAGCTGGAGGAGGGAAGGACGAAGCTCGAGGACGGAGGAAGGAAAGGGGTGGAAGAGGATTGCAAAGACCACGACCGGCTGGGAGAAGAAGCCACGACGGACGAGAGAAGCAACAGCAAGGGGTGGGCAGAGGTTGCTGGTGGAAAGAAGGGAGCAGGCAGCAGCCGCTGCTGGCCAGCCACGACGGATTAAGGACGCTTCTTGCTCCTTGCTCCTTAACGATTTAACGAGCCCTCCCCTTGGGCCTGGCATCCCGAGGAATCCACCTTTTTTATACGCGAGCCCTCCGCGCCGGGCGCCGAGGGTGATCGTCGAACGCGATAATCGATCGCTCGGACGGCCGAATATTTCGGTTCGGATCGCTGTGCTGCTTGGCGATCCGCGCTCAAGAAGGTGAAGGTAAAGAAGGACGAGGTGGCGCAGGGAGGATGGAGGAGGGAGCTTGACACGGCCGTGACCCTAATAGAAGCCACGACGTTTTTCCTTTCTTTTCTATTTCACTCGGTTTTCTCCCCATTTTTCTCCACTTCCCTTTTTACTACGATCTCCGACGTTTCCGAGGATTTGTAAGACACTTGGGTTTCGAGGTGTTTATTTCGATGTTCTTTGGATTTTTTGTTTTTTTTTCAGAAGCGCATGTTCGGTGGTGATCGAACGCGCGATGATGATGTTCGTGCTAATTGGACAGATGCCGTCGCTCTGTATTTTGCTTGGTTAATAATCGCGGCACGAGAGACGTCGAGGCGCGATGAAATTTGACTGGGACGTCGAGTGGCCGGGTCCTTTCATTGATTCGCGCCCCGTCACTGACCTCGACCATCGAAATCGCGAACTGGCGGAGCGGGGCGCGCTGGCGGATATTATTGCGTCATTCGGTTGATTACAAATGCACCGGCTGATTACTGCTCTACGATTCATTTAACGGCCCCTGCTCGATATTTCCACCTCGTTCTCCTGCCTCCTCGAATCACCGGAACGATTCATCGTATCCGGGAGACCTCGAAAAACATTATTTCCGCGTGGAACACGCACGAGGGAATGACGAGATTGGCGAGTACTCTTCAATAAACTGGCTCAGCAGTTAGCCCGATATTAACCTTCCTGAATTTTACACAAGCCCGAGCAACAGAGTCTACAAAATTGATAATTTAGCGCGTTAATTCGCGGCGGAACGTATGCGCGAAGGAATGACGAGATTGGCGAGTAATCCTGCACATACTCCTCGACAATTATCCCAATATTAACCTTTCTGAATTTTCCACAAACTCGACAATTTCCAAGAAAATCTACAAAACCGATCACTCAGCTTTCGCTCTAATCTGAAGGAAATTACGCCCTCGATTCGATCCGAGGCTAAGTTCCGTTGCTACGACAAGCTGGCCTGTTCTCAAGCGGAGTAAAGAAATCGCCGATGCAAGCTTCGATTCCTTCGATCTCCGAACGCACGATCCGTGGACCGATCCCAAGGGAGTGAATCGGATCATCGGGAGGTACGAGAAGACGCGGAGGTTACATTGTCGAACCTCGTGGTTCGCAACGTCGGAAACATCGGTAGACGGCGACCTTAATTGCCGTCGCTCTCTCGTGCCAGTCGGCAATTAATTAAAGTACGCGCTTCGTGGTTGCTACCCGTCCCTCTCGTCCTCTCCTCGGGCGAGAGGAAGGGAAACGGAGGAGAGAGAAGAGAGTGGAAGAGAGAGCAAGTGAGAGAGAGAGAGGAGTCCCATGGAAATCAATAAGCTCTATCCTCTAACGATGTCGGTCACCTCGCGAGCGTTTACGCTCGATATGACATTTCATGCCTGGCCTCCTCTCGTTTCGCCATCGATTCACGGATGCATCGGCCCTCCCCAGGGGCCACCACTTTGGAGACATTCTTGCGACACCGGTGCAATAGTATTCTTGCTATCCAGCGCGGATCGCCTCATTAGCATTGATCCTTTTGGCGAAACACCGCTCCCGATCGATCGCCTTTTCTCAGCCGATTTATTCGCTAGCTGTTTTCATTTATTACAAATGTCGTAGCCGTGTTCAAGTTATATCGGATGTTTCTGCGATTTCTTTTCAATCCATTTATAATTTCTTCGCTCGAGATTTGTTAACGCTAGTCCTACCGACCGGTCGATCGACCATTTACGTATAATACATTTTTCAATATATTAGAAAATGTCGTGATATTTAAAGGCGATGCAATTACGTTGTATACAGGAAACTCTAAACGAAATTTTAAAAACTTTCATTTTACAGTCGTCGTTTCATCTTCCTTCTCTCGAAATTATCGGGAACCCAAGAAGACTTTGCATCTGCGTATCTCTCTCATTCGCTGCTCGCATCCCACGAAGAGGGTTTGAAATTTGGGTGGCACGCGCGTAAGCTCCTGGTGGCATGGGGTAGTATCGCTAAAGCCTTGATTTACGCGCGGGGCCTGCGTTTTATCGTCGTTTCGCGAGCGGCACGCGTAACGAGAACTAAAACTTAACGTACCCACCGCCTCACGGTGGTACTACGCTCTACAACTGGAATATTTCACTCGCGTGCCCTTATTATTCTGCGAGGTGGGCGCGAGTGACGTCGACTAGATAGGCTCAATGAAGAGATGCACCAACACCTTCTCCTTCCTTGGATTGTTATTGTTCCGCGAAATGAGTTCTCTTTATATATTTTTCTAAAGCGAGGAGAGAAAAATCTTCACAGCCTTCTCGAGTGCTCGCGAGGCCATCCCTCGCACGCGGGAGGGTACCTTACCTAGCCGGCGTGCCTTCCTGCGCTCTCCCAGATGGAATTAAGATAAATCGCTTAAGTTCGCGGAGGCTTGATTTACGATCGCGAATCGAGCGAGGAAACCTGCGAGTGGTTGGTAACCTATCCCCGATAGGGACGACGTCTCGTTTCGCAATCGAATGCGCCAGCAAGGAGCGCGCGCGCGTGAGTGTCCGTCGATCGTGATGTTGTAAATAATGTAAGTAAGATCGTCGATGTGCGCGTGAATAGATCGCGTGTGAAAGTTTATCCAAGACTGTTCTCCCTCTTTCTCTCTCTTTCAGTCTTAATCCTTTCGAGGTAACGAGAGACGGGATATATTTACGTTTCACGATTCGTTTGTAGCATGTGGCCGAGCGCGAAGAAGTCCATTCTACCTGTTTCCATTTTTGCCGAAACAATTCGTTTCCTCGTTTCTCCGAGTATCGGATTTTTGAGAAGAAGGCGGCGAGTAAAATGAGGCCTTGGGTAGACGTGGTTTAATAATGCGAGTCTGACGATACCAGTGGCGTGGATTGCGAGCGTTGCCACCGCCAGTTTGCTCTCCAGTCAATCGGAATTCGTTATTCCTTCGTACTCGAGAGCACCGGTTGGCCGTTGGCGAGTTCGCTTCGGCTCGTTAAAGCGGGGACAAATAATTCAGGCGTATCGGTACGATTTTCTGTCGATTCCTCGAATACGGTTTAACCGCAGTTTGCATTTAAATAAATTATGCGCCAATGAGATACGTTCCTGTTTCGAGGTTCTCCCCTCGACTCCACTCTCGCGAGATCGTAGATTTTCAAATGTCTTGGATTTGTCTCGCAAGGGTGAACATTCCGAGCGTCTGTCACCTACGAACGTATTTCTTCACCCTTGCACTTTACTACTTCAAGAATAGATCCGGTTGTCATTTTTTTTTCATGCCTTACAAGTATCGGACATTATAAGGATTCGGGTAAACAGTTTTTCATAATTTCGCGTTTTATTCCGTCCCATTTATTAACGCCGTGGTAATTAATAACTCGTACAACTTGTTTAATTATCTCTCCCCTTCGCTCGCATCAATCACCTCGACGAAATCGAACGTTGAACGATAATTTATCGAGAGGCCGAGTTCTCGAAACCGGAGTTAATCGTATGCACGTGCCCGTCCCTTGATTTATGCGACTCGTTCGACTATAGGTGAACGAAGTCGATCGCTCGAACGGACAATGAACGACGGTGCATTAAGGATAATGGCCAGCTTCGCTTATGCCCCATTTGCGCGGCCCACTCTCTTTTGACGCTCGAAGCACACCGGAAAATCTCACGGAGACGCGTGAATTTATCCGCCCTTCGTTCTTTTCATCTTCCGCTTTCCCTCGGCGTTAGGCGCGCCACTTTTCCATCGAAGCTCAGCTCGATATTTAATCTTACAAGCTCGAGTGCTCTAAGGTCGAAGGATAATCGACGAGAAAGCCGAATTTGCACCTTTCACTTCGAACAGATGCTCGAGAAATTATTGTTTTCATTCGCGTTTCACTCGCGACCACGATCCGCGAACAAAGCGAATCCTTTTAACTAATCGAGAAACTTTCACCCGGTCAAAAAATCGACAAATACGTCGATCGGTTCGAAGATACCGCAGAGTCAGACCCACAATTACGTCCAAAAGTAAATTCGCTTTTTAATATTTTAATCGCCCCTTGTAATATTTCGCGCGTGCACCCGTGCTTACGATTCGCGAACAAATCATAGCCTTTTGACGAATCGAAACTTTCTCTCGGTCAAAGCATCGACGAATACGTCAGCTCGAAGATACTACAAAACCAAATCTAAAACTTACGGCCCACATAAATTGGCATTTTAATATTTTAATCGGCCCTTGTAAGATTCCGCGCGTGCGCCCGTGCTTTTGATCGCGCATGACCAATGCCATTCCGCATCCCAATGCTACCAGCACCGCTCACTCGCGCATGCTCGCTCGCTTAACCTAACCGTATGTAACATCGATTGTACAATTAACGTTAATGGGAGCCAGTCGGTGCACGTTGCGCCGATGTAATTGCACCGGCGATGGGACGACTGCCGCTTCGGTTCGCCAACCACGTACGATGACGTGTACCTTTCTTGTAGCTCGTGTTCTCGGTCGCGGGCGCGCACGCGCGCGAGCATTTTAACCCGCGTTGACCCGACGGAAGTTCTCTAAACTCGTTAACGAGTGGCCGCGCCGTTCCTTCCGTCACCCACGTCCCGCGAATGATTTCGAGAGCGTCGCAGCGCAAGCGTCGGGATTCATTTCCGCGATTCGCTCTTCTCCGAGCGAATTATAACTCCAGATTGTGCTTCCGGGGAGGATCTAGGGATTAAATGAAAATAGAAGAATCGGAAGAAGAAGAGCGAAACCGCGCGCGCAGGTTAGTCAGGACCTTTATCGAGGAGATGGGGTCTTTTTATCTCGAGAGATAAAACACGAGTGGAGGGAGGCTAGTCCCCGAAGACTCACGAGCTGGCCCATCATCGTTCTCTCTTTTGCATCCAGCGACCGTAACGAGCCTAATTGGATGATTAGAGGCGTGTAGGGGGAGCGAAAGCTTTTGCCCAGTGCGATAATGCCCCCGGTAAAGGATACTCACCTCCTTTCTTCATTCTCTTTCTCCTCCTACATACCGCGATTCGCGGTTCGCTTCTTTTCCGACCCACCGCTCCCGACGAGCTTCATTTTTTCGATACCTGAAATCTCATCTATCGGGCGGAGAGAAGGCACGGTAAATAAAACAGGCACGCGCTGATTTATACACACGCACACACACACACGCACGCTGCACTATTGTGCGCGATTAAAAGCAAGCACCACCGGCTCGGCCACTTTCGTTTCTCCAGATACGTGCGCGCGCACGCGCGCGTTATACTTTCTGCTTATATCCCGTGGCGCATTAAAACGGAAACGTCGGAGAAATTCCAGATAATGCCCAATAGTAAATTAAGATATAATAACTTTCGTGAAAGTTGTACCGACGACGGTGAGTAGCGGCGTGGCGGGGGTGAAAGGGGGTTGGAAATAGAGGGAGGAGAGCGATGGAATGATGAGAGAAAGGGAGAGAGAAGATGAAGTAAGAAGGAAGGAGGAAGGAGAATAGTAGGAGGTAGGGAACTCCATTAACTTTTATTTCTCCGGGAAAGTAACTTCTCCTCCACCTCCACCTCCTCTCTCATCCTCCACCACCATCTCTCTCACCCTCCACCGTTCCTCCACCAGTTTCCACCCCTCCTCCTCCTTCCTTCGCGATCCTCCCGGCTGCAGCCTCCTCCGATAAGCCCCTCGAGCCCCTCGCAACTCCCAAGCACTCCCTTCCCATCGCGTCCACCCCTCAATTCCACCCTCTTTCGTCTCTCGTCCTTCCTTCTCCTTCTCCTTCTCCTCCCACCTCCCACTCTCCAGCTCCGCTTCGAACGAAACTTTGTAAAGCGACTTAGTCAAAGTTTAATAAATTCCTTCGTGGGAGTTTCAAAGCGGTTCTACGCGGGATTGCAAATGATTACGTTTCGCCGTGTCGGGGAGAATACGGCGAGGGTGTGGAGGAGGTGAGCGGAGGTGGGGGAGGGAGCTTTTGCGAAATGTACGAGGAGCCGAGAGAAAGATGGCCGAAGAGAAGGAACGGGGACTATTGAGGTGGTCAGGAACGAACGACCTTGACGGCGGACCCTGGAATAGCGCGTCACCTTCTCCGGTCCCATTCTCAAGGTGATCGCCAGCTCGCGGGCCCACCTTGTCCAACGATCACAGACCGTTTCTATTTAACGGCAACAGTCGCGCTTTGTCTCAAAAATGTTCAACGTCCGTCGTCCACTTAGCTCATTCTCTTCGTTCACTGTCTTCTCTCTCTCTCTCTTTCTCTCCTCTCTCTCTCTCTCTTTCTCTCCTCTCTCTCTCTCTTTCTCTCCTCTCTCTCTCTCTCTCTCAGGTCCTTTCTCCCCCTGCGTTTCTCCTCCTACTCCTCCTCCTCCTCCTCCTACTTCTGCTCGTCGAGCAAGAGAAATCCTCGTCGCTCGAGCTCGACGCTCAATCTCGTAATTTAGTTTAATGCTCTCGCCAAGTTGCACAACTCACGATCGAAATCGACCGAGACGCCGTGTCGCAACTCGCTTAGTCACGTATTTCCCCCCTTTTGTATCGAGTGCGCGCGGAGAGTCGATCTTTCTAGAACTTCATCGCGGTGGTGGTGATGGAGTGTGGTGGGATACGCGAACGTAGCCAGGCGAGCACACAGGTAGGCCGCACACTTGCACGCGCATTTACAAATGCCCAGGTTCGCGATACACACGTATGAAAAATGTATAAATCTATACTCATTTCTGTATCGTGCGCTTCGTCCTTTCTCTTTAACCCTTTAACGCGCGATCGTACGCCCCGTTCTCCTTCCCACCCCCTCCTGCCGGACGCGTTCCGGAATTCTGACTTCTTGCCAGGTTGCAATTACGCTTTCCGCTCTTGCAACCTCTTGACGTTCCTTTTTTTTCTCTCTCCTCCTCCTCCTCCTTATTCGATTTCGTTTTTCGATTCCAACGGAGATCCTATCCTCGGGATTATTATCGCCGACGTTTCGAATTATCCCGCTCTCAAATTATCCGTCCCGGTTTGCCAATCTTTCACGCACACGAGCACCCTGGCCTGGAAAAAAATTTATCGCGGGTAATATCCACCGGAGAAGTAGCACCGCCCATGGAAAAATTATTTTCTCGCGTTCGCGCCTAGAACGTGGCGAACGTCGGACGAGATTCGTGAGATCCCTCGAACACGCTTGGGGGTGGGTCCGGTGAGTATTTGTATTTTTCAACGATAAGGAGAGTGCACCGTCCTTCGTTACGCGGACTCGTGTGCGACAATATGGACGAGCGGCAATGGACAAACCGGTGGACGGTGGTGACCAGAAAATGGCCGTTGCGGGACGCAAACAAATGAGCAAGTCCGAGCATTCCCATGGCAACGATCTCAATCAGATAGTGGAGAGCCCAGCGCGAAACGGAGAACAGAGAGCACGACGGATAATGTATTCGATACTGGGTAATATATAGCGCTCCAGATACAATATTTATGTCCCGGCGTATTTCACTAGCAGCCCATTATTCATTCCCCGGCGCTGAATAAGCATTAGTACCATAGAGAGTCCTCCCTCCTCCGCCTCCACCACCTCCTCCTCCTCCTCCTCCTCCTCCTCCTCCTCCGGCGCTGCCACCTCCTCCACCTTGTTCTTCGCCTCGTAGGGACCGACTACTCCCCGGCGCTTCTCTCCGCGATTCTCCAGAATCCCGGGAATCTCGACAATCCTATCTCGCATCTGGCAAGATTACGAGGTTGGATGCGAGCGCGAAGGGTGTCCAGTCACCTGGAAGAAGCCAGTCGGTCAAGACGATTCAATTCGATCCACGAGGAAACTCGAGGAGTCGTTTGCTTTTCTTCTCTTCTTCCTTGTTCTATGTTTTGTTTGGTTTGATTCTGTTTTTGTTTCGCCTCCAGACGGACTCTATTGGTCCAAACTCACGGAGCAGTTTTATTTCTTTTTCTATCGAGCGAATTCTCAATTGTCTATTCGACGTCTTCCGTACGGAGCACAAAGATCCTATTGATACACGATGCGTTCCAACGATCCTTTCTTCGTTCGGTTCCTTCGCGCTGCTGAGTAAGCAACTCCTGTACAGTCCGAGCTCTGTGGTACCTAGAACTTTTCCGAGGATCTTACCGCCTTCGGGAAGCTCATGCGGTCTATACGATGCTTAGGATCTTAGATAGAAGGAGTACGAGGGACGAGAAGAAGAACCAATGAGAGAGTGACACGCAGAATTGCCACTAAGCCTTCCGAATGTCAGGGACGAGATGGATGGAACGTGCGGAAAAATGCAAATATCACGAGTGTCCTTTGATGCCGAGAGTGCCCGAAGTACCACTTCACTCTGGTGAATCGTGAATTATTAGCGAGATGAGAACGAGACGATGACACCATCTACGTAGAATTTATCATCTCAAATGATAAATGTAAACAAAAAAAAACATATTCTCAAATTCGTTTTGCCTGATGCGATCTTAAAGACACGGCTCCAGGAGCTTTATCGTTATCTCGAAGTCGAGGGTGACCGACTCTTCGTCCATCCACGTGCTCCTGAGGTTCTCGGCACAGGTGCTGTCTTCTCCTCAGCCTCCACTTACCCCCTGCCCTCGAACTCGAAGAAGACCGCTTAATTAAGACTCTCGTGGCGAGCTTCGTAATCGATCCGGAGACTCGCAAGGAGGAATATCGCGTTCTATATCCGCATGAGTGGCCCCGGTGAATCCAGTGATTCCGCGAAATCGTTTCTCAGTATTTGACGCTCGCGCGCGTGCACTTCGCCATCGTAACGGTAGATCGTGTGGTTTCGAGGTCACGAGCCTCGAGCGGACTCGATTCCTCGAGCCCGCCGGTGTCGAGGCAATCCCGCGCGACTGCCTCCAGACGTTTTCCTCTTTTCCGCCTCCCCATTTTCACGTGCCTCTTCATTTCGCTCTTCCTCGTTGAAATTCGCGCTCGGTGGATGCGCTAACTCCGTTGTCGATTGAGAACAGTGAACTCGGAGTGTTAGGGCTAGGGTTAGGATAGAAAGTAAAAATTGTCCTTTCGTACTCTCTTTCCTGAAAAGAGGAAGACAGTGTTGGATATTTGTATTAAAGACGATTCCTGAAATCAAATAGAAATACATTTTGCAGATTGGCAATACCAAGTGGTTTCAATATCGCGTCGAAGTTTCGCAATAATCTTGAGGATAATATTCGAAACGGGTTAATGGAGGAGCGATTAAACCCTAATAAAATCTCGACTAGCACGCGGTAAGGCTAAATAAGAGACATCAATTGGTGGTTCTAGCTCAGCGAAGCCCCTGGGTCGTTACTTAATTCTTGCCTTCGTCGTGCACGATGTCTTCCTCCCTCTCTCTCTCTCTCTCTCTCTCTCTCTCTCTCTCTTTCTCTCTCTTTGCGCGCGAGCGGGCGGACTCGTGTAATTCTGCGGTTCGGCTTCAATTTGAGATATTCAACGCTCGCTCGGGCGCAATTTGGCGGGCTGTGTCGGTAGCGGAGGAGGGCGCCCACTAAAGGGAATGGATCGGTATAGAAGGTATAGAGCGTATTTTCGTTAATTAAATTCGGTCGCGTGCTGGCGGGGCGGCCCGAAGACAAAAGAAATTCGAAGCATGGACTCTCCGAGGGGTGGCTGTAATAATACGGAGGGGTGGAAACGAGGAGTCGAACGAGTGCGCGGGCAAGAAGAATCGTCCCTGTCTCGGATCTAAGCACCTCACTTTGTATGGGGTAATTAAAGGGAATAGATCGTCCCGCGTGGCCGAGGAGCCTCATTAATTAAATTCACCGCTCTTCCGCGTGGGCTGAGCTTGAAAAAAATGTGAAGGAGGGTGGGTAGCTAGGGTCAAAGGGGTGGCCGGTGAGAGAAGGGAGGGCGCAGGTGGCGGGAGATGGAAAACTAATGAGAAAGAGGGAGAGAGAAAAAAGGGAGAGAAAGAGAGGCAAGCAGATAAATTGCGCGGCACGCATCTCCTTTCATCGTTTCATCCTTCCCTCCCGACCTTCCTCCCATTGCGCCGGAGGGTCCTTCCGCTTTCGCACCTCACCCAGACGCGCACTCGTGTCCCGCGAGGATCCTTCAGGACCGAGCAGGAGAAGAGAAGGGTCCAGGAAAAAGGAGGAAGAAAGTGAAAGAGGGCGAACGTTCGATGACGCTGAATGGAAGCTCGAAACGAGAGAGTCTGAGGGTGAGAGGGGTGCGGATTCACGTGGAAGAGGTATGTCGAGCACGAAGAAGGGATGAAGGGGGTGGAAGAGGGTTGGAAAGTGAGAGGACCGGTGGAATGATATGGGCTGGAACGCGAGGAGAGGCTTGCGCGCGCTTGGTATTCCATTACTTCCTACCCCTCGCGTTTCTCTCTTATTTCGTTTCTATTTCTTTCCGCTCTCCTTCGCCTCCCTCTACTTTTTTTTTTTTATTGCGCCTCCACCCCGTGTTATTGCCGTCTTGTCGCCATTTTACGCCGCTCACCTATAAACCCAATATACCCTCGCAGAACCTTGCCCTTCTTCTTTGGCGATTCGTCGATTCCGTTCCTTTTACCTTTTCTCTGTCTCTTTGAGCTACTTGTCGAGCAAACGAGTTGTCTTCTTCGGACATTCCGATGACGCATAATCGTTCTTGGGACGATGTCTCGGGCTACGAGTCAACGAAGTTTCCGAAATTCGCAGTGAGATGATGCACAAGTGCATTTCTCTTCCTCTATCCCTCTCTTCTTTCTGGAGTATAACTTAATGATCCCTCGATACGGCCAGACCTCCAACGAGCAGTCCTTATTGCGCGCTTGCGGTCTCGACGAGCAAGAAGGAGAATGAAGAAGAGAAGTAGAAAGAGGGAGGCGTAGGTCCGCTACTGTGGAAACTTCAGAAAATGGAATTGAGACGTATGGGCGCTGTAAAGTTTGAATCAGAAGTTCGCGGATAAGCCGGGATGAGCGGGAGAGAAGAAAGGATGGCGCGGGGTACGGTGAGAGAAGAAGGGTAGGAGGGTGTGGAGGAGGACAAGGGGAAGAAACCCCCTTCGGGTGGGTGGAACGGAGGGCGAGAGGAAAATGAAGAAAAGAGAGAGGTGGATGGGCGCCGTGGAAGGAGGAACGAGGAAGGGTGGCGAAAGGAGCGACCTGGAGGAAGGGAGGCAGACGGGGACACGTATACGGCCTGTGTGGGTACAGGCGGAGTGAGGAGCGGAAGAAGAAGGAACACGAGGAAGGGAGAGGACGCGGTGAAGAAGGAGTGGTGGGACAGAGAGACGCAATGGCAAACCAGTAAAGACCGCAGTGCGAATCAATAAATTCAGGACTCCAGCTAGAAGAGAGATCGCGAGCGAAACAAGTCGCGAGCGTTAAAGCGCGATGCGAAGGCTTTGGTTGGGCGGTGGGGGAGTAGGTAGAGGAAACGTAGGCACTTTGGTACCCTGAATGCCGCGAGTATATTGTTTCCACCTATTTGGCCCTTTTCCCTGGGACTTTTCTCTGACACAGGAAATGGCATTCGAAAGTTGGCCACCGTCAAAGAGGAACTCTCGCGGTTTAATAATCTTTTTTGCGAACGCACGAGGTCCGCTCGAGGTGTTTATTAAAAGTGCGATCGATCGGCCGAAACGGAGAATTTCATTTCTCGCGGAAGAACGAAACTACGTGGTTCTCGTATTGTTAATGGAATGAAGCTGGAAATGAAAAGATGGAAGGTAATAGCTGTTCTTCCGTGCTTTCGTCATACTCGAATTTGTTTCATACGTGACAGGCACACCTGCATCGGTACGAGTCGAATGTAGACACAGCCCTCCTACCTCGAATGTAAATATAGTTCCACTCCTTTCCCCCACTCGTTCGCAGGGCGCCAAACCAGGTACGGTCGTCCTCTCCAATTATTGTTTGTATCAGTCTAAGCTTATCTACGGAAGTGTTCGGTAAAGGTGTGTGTGATTGCCGCAATCTTCGAGGACGCAATCTTACGAGAAGCTCAAAAAGTAAGTCTACTTCTTTATTACGTTTGATCGTCGGGTTAATTTCACGATCGTCGTCTCGTCTTTCGTAGGCGCGCGGATCTTGCGTGGATGCGCAAGCACGATTTCTCTCGGCCTCGAGAATTATAACTCACGAACGGTTCGCGAGTGTCAGGTGGAAAGCTGATTTTAGTAGGCGCGTGGATTGCCTGCGCGATATCCCGAGGCAACTCAGACCCCAGGATACTTCTCCGAAAGCTTGCTTCGGATCACGACAGTAGTCTCTCTTTCGACTTCTAGCTTATCCGGGCACATCCGTCTGCTCTAGATCATACCCACTCCCGTCACAATCGCATCTTAAAGATTTGGCAACGCGCTGCCTGCCTGGGCCCGCCCACGAGCGAGCGCCATCGCGAACTAGGATGAACGGAAGGGAAGTTGCGAGATCCTCCTCGGAGTTTCGCGATTGTTTGTCTTCGACTCTCCCCGTCTCGTGCCAGGCAAAAGAGGGAGAATCGTAGGAGGACGAGAGCAGGGAGGAGAGAAGAACTCCTCTTCGAGAAGCCATTCGCGTTGCTCATAGCGGTGGTGCCGGAAGCTCGCGCGCGCGTCCAATTAAAAAATGTAAATCGAAAACGAAAGTAAGCAATTAGTCTGATCGTTCGTCGAGATTGGAATGGCGCACGGTACTTTTATCGTACTCGGCCTATCGTATAACTCGTGTGCGGATCTCTACCGTATTTGCGATGCCCAGGCGAACGTTACAAAGCGCCTGTTTACGTTCACGAGGAGAGGCCATAAGCGTGTCGTTTCCCTTCCTCTCTCTACGGCTAAAACCTACAATCTGTAAAATTATAACGCGCAGAGAATAGAGAGATGCTTCGGTGGGGGGTGGCCTTCCCTCTGTCAGAACACCGTTGCCTATTACCTCGGTAATGATATAAATTATTCATCGTCGCGCGCATTCTCTTCCCCTCCTCTTTTATCGTTAGTACTCCTTACCTCTACCTAGTATTATATTCCTTGTAATAACTGTACACTTGCGTAGATAAGATCGGAGCGCCACTCGCCGATTTTGCAAGGAAGAGGGAGTAGAAGCAGAAACGACTCGTCGGAGAGGAAGAATTGGTGCCCAGAATCCGATTCGACCTACTTTAATTTAGTTATTTTTTTACGAAGAAACGAAAGGTAATCACCGCTCGAATTTTTCTCCGATCCTTCGGCCACATCCAGGCGCGGTCGCATTTTTAAATTTTCTTCTCCCCCGATTAGCTCCGATAGCGTAACCCTGTTTTTCATCCGTAATCTCTCCCTCTGATCTTTCTCCACTTCTTCCACTTCTTTTTTCCCTCGTACGGGTTTTGTTCTCCTTCATGCGGCAGTCCAATTCTCAACGCGGGTGATTAATGAAGGAACAGAAGCCTGAGAAGCCGATATCGCGAGGCGATAGCCTCTCAGGAGGGAGAATGACGTCGGGAGCGGAAGTTACGGAGAATCGCTGAGAACCGCCCGTCGTCGGGCTTTACAGTCTCATAAATATCCTGTTATCGCTGTCGTTTAACTCTCGGCGACGCTAATCGGGAATCGGTTAAGCGATTGTGCCTCCGGTAGGTCTGGCGAATCGTGTATACCACGATATTGGTGGTCTCAGCCGCGTCGTATAAATATTGCTCGAATGTGCGTAAAATGGACAAAATCACGGACAGTCGTAAATTAAGTGTCGAGGGCGCCGGTACTTCGTAAAGGATCGGTCTTCGGAATTAGGGGCGCTAATCGAGACATTGCCCGATTCAAGTCTCTTGCTACATAGTCAGCAGCGTCCTTTCATCTCCTTTTTTAACCACCGTGAATTTTAACCGGACAATGTCAATGACACAAGGTCTCTAGATCGTTCTCAAAAATCGAATGACTTCTTCGTTGCGCACGCGAGAAGCGAGCCGTAAGTATAGATCGTGCCCCGCGTTCGTAACGACTGATCGATTCGTAGAAATGCACCCGCGCCTACGAGTCTCGCGCGTCGCGAGCTTATCGCGTCTCTAGACAGGCTAGACAAATGACAATAGGTTAACGATCGATCCGCTCGTAGGTTAGTTGCTTCACGCTAGGCACCTACGATTTGTTCCGCGTCCATAAACGTCACCGTTCAACTGGCGCGAGACTATCGTGCGAGAAAGGATTGTGAAAATTAGCCGCAAATCGCGATACCCTTTGCACACATTCCATCTCCAGGTTATTTTCGTTCTATCAAACTTATCCACGAAATATTCTCTGCCCGATGATCGACCCGCAGTTTCATTTCTATACCTTTTTAGAGAATTCTCGTAGATTCTCGTGGGCGGTGGAGAACTAACTTTCTGAACTTTGGCTTCCTCCCCAAGCCTATTTTTACGCCTCGTGGCATCGTTCCTGGATACCACCGACGAGCAATCGCTACTTCAGGTAGAAAGAGAACCCTCTCGTCCTTCTTCCTTTAGCACCGAGCGAAGCTGGCATTAGGAAGCATCGCGAGGTTTCTATATTCTTTTGAGTATAAGCGTCCGGCGAAAGGGCACGTCTTATTTATTCGCCGAGAATGGGTCGAAGGTAGAGAACGAGGGTGGCTCGGAGAGGGAAAAGAAATGTCGTCGGCGGGAGCGTTCACTCTATAAAAGGGCACCGCGAGCTTCACGAGGAGGCATACATTTGCATCGACGATCGCGCTTCGGGAGGGCTCCTGCCGTGCTCCTCCTTTTATTTCCGTCGCGGTCCACCGACGTCATTTATCAGATTCGAGATCTCATTGTCTTCTCGTTCTAACCCGAATCGTGCCAATCCCTCTTGCCATCCCTCCTGAGACAGTTTCATTCTTCCCTTCTTCCTCGTCAATTTTCTACCCAAGGCTAGTTGTTCCTTTTTTTTTAATTTTGTTTTATTTTATAATTTTATTTGTCGCGCTACTTTGTCCATTCTTATGAGTGTTCCACCGCACATTTTAGTCTCGGAATTATCCCCGAACAAGAATGCTCATCCTCTCGTGCCACATGGTTGTAATTCTGTTTGTCGTGCTACTTCGTTTACTCACCTCTCACCAGTTTTTCACCGCACATTTCTAGCCTCGAGTTATCGAACAAGAGGGCTCATCCTCTCGCGTCACATCGTCGTAATTCCGTCTGTCGAGCTACTTTGTTCACTCGTGTCTCACGAGTTTTTCACCGCACAGTTCTAGCCTCGAGTTATCGAACAAGCGGGGACCCATCCTCTCGCGTGACATCGTCGTGTCTCGCTAGGTTCTCGGCACGTTGTTAGGATTGGACCGATGAAAGATTCATCCTGGCCACGCGGGTAACTCGCCCGGCATGCATACCGTCGATTCTTCGGAATAAAGGATAGACTCGCAGGATCGTAAAGATCTTATACGTGGTGTCGTAAAAACGTGGAGCGCCGATCGCTCGCGGGCATAAAGCCCTAGCGATAAGAGCGAGCGATTTACCAGTGGAGTTTTCGTGGGAGGAGAGGGAGCAGGAAAGGAGAGAATCCGGGAAGAATAAGAAGCGCGGGAAAGGAGAGATAAATTACGGCGATTTCTCTTACGGTAATTCGCGATTGCCGCCGCGATTACCGGCAATGAATTAATATCAGATCGGTTTGGCCTCGTTTCGCATTTTTATCCACCCTGGCCATGGAATCGGAGATGTGCCTAAAGGATATTAAAAAAAATCCTTAGGTACCGCTAGAGGGTGTAAATGGTTGTTCGGCTTCTCGTTACATTATTAAGAGGGTGCGCTCTCCGGGTACGCTCTTATACGTGTAGTCAGGATTATGAGCGTTGGTCGCGCCGACCTTTCTCCACGCTTCCTTCGCGCTTCCTCTCGTTGCTGCCTAGTCTCGAGCGCGAACGAGAGGGCGAGTTCCGAAGCGGAAAAGCCAAGGAGAGGAGGACGGGCCGAGTGCGTGGAGTGGAAAGGGGTAGGTTGCCTGCTTGCTCGCTCGCCTGCCGGAGGCTTGATAGGAGGGAAGGTGACAAGCGGGTCCGAACTGTAGGATTTCCGAGATCCCACTTGTTGCTCCGCTTCTTGCCCGCTCGTCGTGGCCGGGCTGAGAGCAGCAGCAGTTACCCAGGGAATTTCCTACGGTCGAAAGGTCCTGTGGGTATCGAAGAATGCCCCACCCCCTTTCCTTCCTTCCTTCCTTCCTTCCTTCCTTCCTTTCTTCGTCCTCTCTCACTTTCCTCGCACTTCACCAAGCCACCCTCTTCCTTCCTCCTCTCTGTTCTTCTCGACGCGGTGCGTCGCCCGTTTCCTTCGCACAGGCGCGCTCCAAAAGAGTCGATGAAAAAAGGAGGAAGCGGATTCCTCGGAGAAGGGAAGTCGCCTTCAATCGGCGCTCGAGGACTCGTTAACGGAATGGAAGTGGCCGACGGGAGGTGGGCTCGAGGAGAGTGGGCCAATGAGGAGAAGAGCAATTCTCCCCCGATTCCATTCTTCCGCGAGGAGAGCCGTATAGGAGCGTGCTTGATTCTCGCGCGAGCGGAAGTTCATAAATTAAAATACTTCGCGACGTTCCGACCACTTGCGATTATTTTATCTCGATTCTCTTATCGCAGGCGGAAAAATACGATTTGCCTTGAAAAAAATCCATAAGGCTGGCACGTGCCCTGCGTATGGCGCCAGTCTCGAAAATCGAAACCGGCTGGTAGTTTTCCCATTCAATCGGTGAATCGAGGCGCGCGCGCGCGTCCGTGAAAAGGACGCGCGGGGAATGGATTCGCAGTCTCCACTCTGCATGAGAAAGAGAAGGAGTTGCGGATGGAAACGAGACAGGGAGAGAAAGGGACATGAGCGGCGGTGGTGGAAGAATCGGTGGAAAGGAAGAGGAGGTTGGAGGGACATGTGCGGTCCGCCTAGTTGAAAAGGTCACGGATGGAGATGAAAAGATGCTGGAGCTTGGAATGGGAGTGAAGAGGGAGAGTGCATATCGTAATTGCAATTTCTCGGTGCTCACTTTGCGCGCACGCTCGCACACAGTCACGGACAGATGGACGGACGGACGAGCGAACGAAGGCTCGGGTGCACCCTCTTTCTTCCCTTCTTTCTTTATTTCCTTCCTTCCTTCCTTCCTTCTATCATTCTCTTCTTTATTCTTCTTGCTCCTCTCTCCTTCATTTTCGCTTTCTCTTTCCATCGCAACGCCCCATCCCATCGCTCTCTTCATTTTTCAATACACAAACACACGCGCGCGCACCCTCGTGTCCCACACCCGCCGCGTAGCATCCACCGAACGTGGTCCGCACGCCTCTCGTTACTTTTCATTCGACAGCACCGAGTACTGCCAATCCAGGCACACCGGCAACTTCTCTTCCTCCTCTTCGTCCAATCCACCATCCTCCAGGGCATTTCACCTTTTACGGGTTTTTCAGCAAATTCTCCTCTTTCTTTCTCTCTATGCTCTCCGTTGTACATGCTCGCTTGCTCCACCCACTCTGAGCTTTTCGCGAGAGCTCGTACAATTTTTCCTCTCTTTCTCTTCATCTTCGATTCTCTTGAACCCTCGTTCCTTCTTCCCTGCGTTTCTGTTCTAATTTCATCGACTTTTTTCTCCACTCTCCGTCACTTTCCACAAGTATCCTTCGGCCTTCTAAAATTCAGAGAAACTCGATGCTCGCCTCTACGAGTTCTCGAAAAGTCTGAAAAATCTGTGAATCCGGATACGCGAATAAACGACTTGCCTCGTGGTGCATCCACGTGCGCGATTCCATTTGGTCGCGATAGATTAGAATTCTCAATAAATCTCGCACGGCCCGTCGCACACGTGCGCCCGCCGCTTTAATATTTCCCGTTGGTTACTGGCGGAGCCGAAAGGATTCGCCGTGGCGGACAAACGATTCTATTCACTCGGCGGCGCGGAGCTCGATTACAATATTCGATTCTAATCGTCCCGATGAATCGAAAAGTATCCGGAGGCAGTGAGTCGATCCAATATCTCGCGATTCAATGCACCGGAGATGAAAGGATCGTAGCGTGGGACGCTATAACGTTTCCCTCGACGTTTCGTCCGCTAATAGTCCAATTTACGCGTAGCCCACGGGTTATGTCCCGTGGCGAGCGGGCATAAATCACGCGTCTAATCTCATCGGTATCTAAAAACATCGTTGCACGTTTAGATCCACGCGCGATTCCTTCACGCTGCGCTACTCGACTCCCACCGAAAGGGATATCGGACAACAGATCGCAGGATAATCTGGACGACTGGATCTTGCCCTCTCGGTGGGCGAGCACGAGGACAGTTATGGGAGTGGAAAGACGTTGTGCCGAGAAATCGGTAGGAGCATGCTTACAGGGATAATCGGTATGTAAATCGACAAGCTGAGCGGATCAGTCGTGTTGCGTGTCGTCTGTTACTTAAGCGACGATTCGTAGGTGCAAGAGCCTTTTGGATGACGAGGAATAAAAAGCGGACGTGTGCGGATGAACAGCGAGGTGAGAAAAATTCTTCAGATTCGTTTTGGACGCTTGAGATGGCGCATAGACCGATCGATGCAGAGAGGAACGAGGAAGAAGCATGGAATGAGAGAGTGAGCGGGAGAGGTGACTAGTGAACTGTAGAGGGCACGAGTGCGAATGGATAGGCGGGTGCACGCGTAGGGAAATCGGTCTAGTAGGAAAATTCGTATTCCAGGCACGACCTTCGTCGTTCCTGCGGCAAGGAGCGAGCTCGATTAGCATAAACGTGTATTCTCGAGTCAAAGGGACGAGGAGAAGAGGGGAGGGAAGCGAGAAGGATGAAAAAGAGGACCGGAGCGGGGCCAGAGGACAAGGGAGTACTGCTTCTTGAAGGAAGAAAATTCACGAGGATGAAAGAATGAGGAGACAAAGGAGGCGGAAGGGAGAATCAACGGATCGAGGAAAAGAAAATGGATTTTCTTGAAAGTTTGCTCAGAAATGTAAAGAGAAAGGGTGGAAGGCTTCGGCGAGCTTTTCCAACATCCCGTGGAAAATCTCGTGCATTTCAATCTGCAAGATTCTTCTCGACGCTGCGGAAGATTGTTTCTCCAATTGATTTAGCTTGCAATTAGTCGTCTGTTGTGCTCTCCTGACTAACGTGTCACGAAGCCTCGAAAGTGGTCGACGAGCGAATTATCCGGTCGAGGAAGAGAAGATTGATTTTTCTTGAAAGTTTGCTCAGAGGTGTAGAAATAAAGGATGGAAACCTTCGGCGAGCTTTTTCAACGTCTCGTGAAAAATCTCGCGCGTTTCACCTTACTGGATTCACCTCGATGCTGCGAAAGATTGTTTCTCCAATTAATCTACCTTGCCATCGGTCGTCTGCCGTGCTCTCACGACTAACGGAGCTTCGACCGGACCGATGAGCAAATTATCCGACCGAGGAAGGAAAAATGAATCTTCTTGAAAGTTTACACAGAAATGTAAAGAGAAAGGGTGGAAACCTTTGGCGAGCTTTACCAATGTCTCGCGAAAAATCTCGCGCTTTTGACCTTATAAGATTCTTCTCAATGCTGCGAAAGATTGTTTCTCCAATCGGTCGAGCTCACAATTAGTCGTCTGCCCTGCTGTCATGACTAACGCGTTAGTCACGAAGCCTCGAACGGACCAATGAGCGAGTGGCTGGCTCCGAACGAGCGAATCATCCCGAGATTATCCAATCACGCGAGACCTCGACGAAGGATAAAGTCTTACGCGCTCGTATAATGAGTTACGAGCGCTAATCGAGCGGTGCCCACTCATTAGCGACGGTAGACGAGAGCGTGGGGCACAGACCGTTTGTTTCCGCGGGGCTCGATTCATCGTTCCGAAGCCATACCGAGGCACTTTCACGTCCTAGAAAGCCATCGACCTTTAAAGTGGCCGAGAGGCTCTCTACAAACATTACGACCCCGCTGACGAGAGAAATAACGAGATGGGTGGAGTGAGGTAGAACGAGGAGAGGATGATGGTGAAGTGGAGTCGAAGGTATTTGATTTTGTTGGAATTTGGTCGCTCGTGGGATATTAACAAATGTGCCCTCGGCTTTTTGAAAAGTTGAAAAAGGGTAGATCCAACTCCGTGATCCTTAATTAAGCGATATTCTTTTTAAAATGAGGAACCTCCTCCACCGACGCAACTATTATCGTGTTTCACGCCGAGCAACGCGCGCTCTTACTCGCTCGAGCGTGTAGCCGGTTCTATAACGCAACGTCGATTGCCGAAGGAGACTCGATCGAGCAATTTTGCCGTTCTCTAAACTCGAACGTTTGCTTTTATCGCGCACGCTTATCGAACTGTGAGCTTCATCGACGATGGAGCAACCCCGTGTCATCGACGATCGACGAAACAGTTTCGGCCTACCGCAGAAAAATCTAACTCGCGCAAAAGCAGACGAAAGGAAAGTAAAAAAATAATCAACGTCATTTTTATCTTCGCGTCGCGCCAGGAAATTATCGAGCGCTGCGTAACACTCGCTCAACCGATTCCTCGGGAATAAAAAGGTTCTTATTCCCTACAGAAAGGATACCAGGGACAAAAAGAAATATCGAATGGCGTGGTGGCAGAACGCGAGTTCAAATACCAGACATCGTAAAATTGTGAAGCGCTCGACGTAGATGGGGCAAGAGAAGAAGAAAATGAAGAAAATGAAGAAGAAGAAGAAGCAGTCCAGGCAGGGTTTGTAACTTTGTACGGGGCGAGGCGAAGGCAAAGACGAAGCCATCCTCGTTTCCCGATAAGCCGCTCAGGTGATTATCAGCTGTGCAAACGAAGCGCGCAAAGAAATTCGTAAAATCAACATTTGCTCGGGTGGTCTTAAAAAACGCTGTTAATGGATTCTCGGGCATATGCGAGGAAACACGAGCGCGGGGTGATGGGGAGAGGATGGTGGGTAGATGGTGAGGAGAATGAGGAGGAGGAGAGTCTCTTCGACGCGGACCCGATCGAGCACTCCAACGTCCTTCCTCTTCTACTGCCGAAACTGGTGAGCTCGGTAACTTCGAGACTTTTTAAAAAAAAAAAAACATTCTGTCCTCCTTTTCAAGCACACGCATTCGATATTACAGTCCCTTCATTACAGTTCCACGTTACTTGTCTCGAAAACTCTCACCCTTCTCTTGTCTTCTCGATTTTCAACTCTCCTTTAAATTCACCGTATAAATACACGCATCGCGCGAAACAGAATTGTATTTTTCAAAGTGCCGCAACACCTACGGTAAGAAGAAAATTAATATTCATTCCTCTACACTTCTCTATTCAAAAGCATAAGCACGTGCTTAGTTTGCCTACCCTACTTCAGCTAAAACTCTGCCCTTTGCGCTGTAACGAAAAGGGACGGAATCGAGAATGAGAGCTCGGGTGAAATCCTCGATGTCACTCGGTGGTGGTTTTCAACCTCTCGATCTTCTCTCGACCACGCGGACACCAGACCCTAGACCTCGGATCCTTGTCGTTCCTTCTTCCTTCCTCTTTACTCTGCCCTTATCCCTCATAGTCGACGACAGTTGGAGGAGGCTACGCACCGGCCCGCAGAGAGCAGGCCAGATGTCCAAACGAAACGTGTTCCTCCTCCTCTCATGCGGGAGGTGGTATGCGGTGGTGGATAGTAGGGGCTTGGTCAGAAGCAGGTGAGACTACAGGTGGGTGGCATGCCGTGAGCTGTGAGCCGAGGGAACTGCACCCACGGATATCGAGGAGGAGGTAGACTTAAACGGCGCCTTCCTACCCGACGGATAATCTTGGCCTTTATCGGAGCGAGGACGATCGCGGTAGTAGACTCTTCTTCCTCCCTGGAAGAGGATCACCTAGTGGATTTTGACCCGACGACGTGTTTACCTTTGCTTGGCCACGTCCACGCTGAGTTAGTAACCGTGTAATAAGAACGAAGGAAGCAAGGACGAAGCACACCTTGCAGGTGGTCTGGGACAACAAAATTTCCGGGCTCTTCCTTTCCGACGAATCATCATAGACCCTGTATATTCACCTTGTGAATTATTTCTCACGTAGAATTTTTCTTGCGTCCTCTTTAGCGTTTTACTTTGTTTCCTTTAAAAACACCAGTTAACTTCTAAGCATCTCCGAAGGATCTATGAATAGAGATACTATCGATGCTGTACGATGCAAGCTCGTCGTTACTCCCAGTTAGATGGATTAGCGGTAGCTAGCGTGGGTGGAAGGAAGTAGTCGGTTGGCGTGTGCACGAGGAGAATTCCGACATTGTCGGGCACGCGAGTCTTGTAGAGAGGGAAACGGGGGGAGGGATGAAGGGAGAACTAGTAAGTAATCTGTCTATTGACGTGGCGTGTTCGCGTTAAGGCCACGAGTGGAGAGGACGGTGGCGGAGGAAGAGGTGGAGGAAGCGAAGGAAGAGGACAGGTGGCGGCGCGGTTAGAGGCCGGCTGAGAGGCCAGAGGAGGAAAGCACGCGGAGATAGGCGTAGGGACGTGTGTACACGCGAAGTAAGCAGCTAGAATCGATTTCGTCGCGGCCTACGTGGCTCTGCCGAGCGAACTTCTTCGCGTTTCGTACACGTCGTCGCCAGTGAAACGAGGAGCCTCGTGCCACCGCGTGCTTCAAGCACTGTTTGCTTCGCGAATTAGGGGAAGCCCCACTGGGAGGAGGAACGATCGTGCGAACGATATTCTTGATGTATAGACGTTGAGATTCTAGAGGGGTGCGGAAGAGGTGAATTGAGACATTTAGGGGTGACTTTTTAAGGGTGCTTTGTAGTATAAGGGTAAATTTGTTTATTGAAAAATGTTCGTATCGAATCACCCTGCCCGTGAAAAATGGTTGTCACGTGACACAGGGCTTCCTTCCGCGGGAGCTGCATTCTCGTAGACGCATCGATGACAAGCGATTGTTCACGGGCCCATGGGGATGGTTCACCGTGAATCTTTTTCTAACGAAGATATAGAAACTTATAACGTATAATAAATAAGATAAGAGAATAACCAGTTTTGATATCGTTGATATTTCTTTCGGAATAATTATATAACAATGCCTTTTTTTTATGGCCGCAAAGTAGACTGTACCCTTAATAAACTTTCGATAGAATTTTCGGTGCTTACGTGTAATTAAAAATACATAATGATCGTTAACATTCCCGCCTCTACTACCAACCTTGTTGGTAGAATTAAAAAGACAAGCAAGGGGTTCATATTTTTTTGTAGAAAATTTTGTAGATTCTATTCAAAGTGCGAGCAAATGTCGCAAAGACCTCGTTCACGCGACCGAAGAGCACGAGTGTCGAATGGCTTATTTGCCTTCCACCTATGATTACGTGCGCACATGCGAGCTTCATGTGAGTCATCGAATTCCAACCGGAAATCGTAAGGCGTGATTCAAGACGTCATTATCAATTAACAAGCTAATCTCGTATTTCTCCGTCGCAAATTAAATTCTCGGTCGTTCGCGTGATGGGCCTCGGGAACGATGAGCGGGAAAACAATTGTTTTTTAATCGTCGTGGCGGAGTAACCGAGCGTGTCGCCAAGAGTCTCTTGAGGACCGAACGGTATTGTAAAGCACGCGGGGTCCATTGGCGGAGAAGCGTGAGCGGATTATTTGGACGGAAGGGATTAACGAGTAAATGGAGCACGTGTGGCCGCACGTGCTCCTCCTCCGGGCCACGTGAGACCACAGGCCGGTCCCTATCGATCACCAGAAAATTTTCGACCATCTCTCCCTCTTACTCCCTCTCTCTCTTCTCTCGGTTGTTTCCCTCTCCGCTTCTCATCGGCCCATTCATTCAAGCCGAGCACGAGCGCGCCGCGCCGCTTTTGGCCAGAGAGGAAAACCATCGGGCCAGGTGCCCTGCGGTTCATTGGATCGATCCTTTGTTCGGCAGAATTTTCATTACTGCACGCGCGCTATTTCTCTCTCTCTCTCTCTCTGTTTCTCCTTCATTCCTTCTTTCTTTCTCGTCACATCCAGTCCTTACCCATTCCCTTCTCCGATAGTCGCAGGGTACTTGCCAATTATTTCCATTGGGTTCGCCCAGAAGGGATTTGCGTTTCCCTTTGCCCGCGGAAATCCCTTGGTCATGAGATTACAGCCGTGAAAGGTAATTATCGTCAACAATGATGATTCTGAAGGAAGGGCCGAGCGAGGGATTATTCGTCGAGCGAATGCAATTGAGCGAACAAGAGGTTTTTATTGCATCGTCCTGCGTGACGCGCCCAACACTCACTCGCAGATTGTGTTCGGTGGAGATATAATTGCCCTTTCGACGGACGAGTCATAAACGTGAAGTAAATAGAGAAGTTGTTTTCGGTAGACTGGAATTCCCAGGTAAATTTGAAGGGTTCTTTATTGCACGTTGAAGGTTGGCGAGGAAGCACGTGTTGGAAGCCGGTGAGAGCATTTGGAAATGAGGCGTCATCGAAGGATTCTTTTTATTTTCAAATTCAAAAGAAATCTTCTCGGATGTATACGAGTACCGGGATTTTCCAGGTTACCGTGGATTAATCGATTTGACTTCGAGAAATCCAATTACATTTTACAGGTTCATTGTTACTTATGCGAACGGCGTGATTTCAAATTGACGCGGACTTTCCATAACTTTCCACGACTTTCCATGACTCGCGATTCTACTGTCCGCTTCCCATCTTCTGACTTTCACCTTCGGTATCGACTTCGGGAATAGAAATCTTTTTTCAACGCATCTCTACGAGTGGTCCGAACTTTTCACCTCGCGTAATTTCCCACTCGACTAATCCACCAAAGCTAACCTCTAGCGCGCGAGCACTTGGAGAAAATTCCATCGGCACTCGAGAAAATTCCACGGCTATCGTGAAACCGGGCAATAAGGAATCGGATCCTCCGCGGAGCGCAGGAATGAGGGAAACGAGATGGTAAATAGCCCGAGGAGTTACCCGATGCTCGTTTCCTTTTCCATTCGGACTCTCGCAGTTTGCGTACCGGGTGCTGCTCCTCTCTTGCCGATGCTGTGTCGATCGTCCGCACAGTAGAGATGTTGGTGAAACGTCGATATTTTGAAAATGCTTTTCGCAATGATCGACAGACTCTCATTGCTCTTTATTCGATATCACTCGTTCTGTAGTACAGACGAATAGACCGACGAAGCTTCTCTCATCGATACTTCTCACGATTCTTCTCCGCGACTTCCTTCCCCTACGTACTACAAGAAAGAGAGACAGGGACAGATAAATCGGATAACGCGATCGTTCGACAGATTTATCGTCCTCTCGTAAACGCTCGGGACTCCGACAGGATCTTTTTCTTCGTCTACGCTCTCTCGAACGGAGCCGAGAAACGCGCAGTTTTCTTGCCGGAGAAGGACGAGAAGGAGAACGAGAATAGTGCGCCGTCTTAATCGTTCCTCAACGATTTCCCCTTAGCCGATTATGCACCTTACGTCGATCCTAGGAAGATTTACAACTCGATCGATACCGGTACGTTGGCCGATTAACGGGCGGAAAATATTTCGCGTGATTTTGCCCCCTCCCCTTCTACTCTCAGCTGATCTCGCGCGCTGCTTCCAGCGACGTGCCCCCGCCACTTCGCGTCGAAGTCAGCTCGGATGCGCGAAAGTCGATAAGAAAAGCAATTGGATCGTCGGTACGTTCCGGTATCGTTGTAATCCGACCACGAAACCGACTCATTCCATTGGTAATTGGCTTGGCCGACGGTAGCGTGCCCCGGTAGCTGGTCGATGCTAATTAGAGCGTGTACCAGCTCCTCTCCTGCGTGCTCTTGCGTACTCTCGACTAGGCCTGGAATCCTCCGAGCAGGGAGAGTGAGAGAAAGAGAAGAACGAAGAAGAAGAACTCGTTTTAGTTTGGCCCGAGACACCTGGGAGGTCCTCTAGGAATGAGTATTACAAAGAGGAGAATGGATACTAACGTGCACGAGGTATATCGCGAGTAAATTCGAGATTGATTTGTTACCGGAGGAGAATAAACAGGTGCTTAGGGCTCGGTCCGGATTTTTTAATTTCCGTGAAAAAAAGTAGAGAGAATGAAATGAATCCTGAGAGAACGAAAGATTTCTTCGCCCTTTCGCGGGAGAATCCCGCGGGAGCACTCGAGTCAACGACGAAGGAAGCTTCGAGATTAACGAGGAATTTTAATGAAATCGAAGCGCGTTCTTGAGGATTCTCTTGTTCTTGCGCATCTTCTCCACGTATCTTTATCCGTTCGTACGATCTCGCAAAACTTTCTCGCTCCGTCCTGCTGCTTCCTGGTAATTGGTATTATGTAGAGAGTGGAGAGCGGCAAATTTCGAAGTACCTCAACTCGACGAAGGAAGATGAACTCGGAGGGGCATCGAACGCATCCTCATGCCCTCCGGAATATGAAGCCGTGCCTCGTTCACCTCCGGAGCTTTTCTTCGTCTTATTTTCTCCCCGTCTCTCCTTGCCGAATATAAAGATCGACTGAAACGAGCGGTAACGAAAGCACAATTGCGTCCACTCTCGCGCGAGCCAGAAGAGGAGATTGCGCGTAAAGAGTGAAAGAGAGAGAGAGAGAGAGAGAGAGAGAGAGAGAGAGAAAAGAAGGATGAGAAGATGATCGTTCGCAGAGCGGGACGAATAAATGGCCGTCCCTGGAAAAAGGAGCAAAATCGACGAGGAAAATAAGAGGAATAATAAGGAATACAAATAATGTAAAATTAGAAGTAATGAGGAGGGACGGCCCCCTCGCCCTTCTCCTATCTTCGCGTTGAAAGATAATAACGTAAGTATAAGGTCCGACGAATGAGCCAAGAGTTCTCCCTCTCCTTCTCTTCTTTTCTCTCCTTTTCAACCCTCCCGTTCCATCGTGTCCTCCACCTTTACGTTCTCCACGCAGGACTATCATTACTTGCGAATTCTTGCGAGAGGAAGAATGGGATGAAAGAGAAGAGGGAGGGAGGGTTAAAGAGGAGAAGGATGAATCTTTTTTATTATTTCACGCACATCTCGATGTCGATCCTAAGCAAATATTTATATCCGCGGGCCGTAATCCACGACGAGCTCTTGAATTTATTTTTCTTCGTTTCTTTTCCTTTTAACTCGAATTTCTCTCCTTCGTTCCACCGCTGCGTTGCAGCAGACTGTGTTTAGTCGTTAGAAGGTGAGAAACGAGGGAGAATCATCTTCTGAGGTTTTCCGCCTGATATCCAATGGCGTAAAATCGCTTGCACTCGCGCGACGACGCCTCGTCAAACGCCAGGACGCCGATCATTATCGAAACGTGGATCATTAGTACGCAAGATCTTAAAGTGGCGCGCAACAAAAGTAACAATTATGATTATTCTTAATCGACCCGATCGATGCCCACATCAGTGACCTCATCGCTTCTAAGAAGAACTGTGAAGTGTGCGCGTCCGTGTTCGTCCTCCTCGCGCTGACGTCAATCCGCCGATCGTTACGAGCACTTTTTTAATAAAGATTTATTCGACGATAAGGAGGATCGTGTGTTTTCACTGGTTGCCTCCGGCGACAATGATATTTGACGCGACCAGTCGGCAGGATAATATTTGAGCTCGCGTAAAAGTAAACGCGCGCAATAAAATACGAGAATCTCGAGTACTTCCACGCTGCTCGTGTGTGAGATCATTGGGAATGATGGGATGCAAAAGTGAACTGATTTTGCGGATACACGAAAAGTAATAATAGAGAAAAAATCTCGATTCGCGGATAACTAACATTTACTTTTCACGTGCAAATAATTGTTTTGTGTCCAGCTATTTATTTTCTCCGTGAAACGGAAGAGAGACCTTACGAACAGTTTACTTGTTCGAAGGACTCGAACTGTTCCTTGCCCTTCTCGACCTCTCGAAGGACCCGACCATTCGCAGGTCGCACGCGAGTCACCCTCTCTGGCCCTACACCTTCGAAGCGCGACCTTAACTCTCCACTTAACCACTCCGAATAGCTTAAGCCCGTTTTAAACAAGACTGGATTAAGAGCGCAGCTTGCGGTGCCCCTATTAAAGCCGTTTACCAACTCTCTCTTTCCCTTCCGCTCTTCTCTTAGCCTTTCCTCTTCATCCACTGCTTTTACTCACGAGTCTTGGGAGAACGAAGAAGTCGCAAACGCAAAAATCCTAATTTCGTTCTGCGCGTGTTTCTCACTTAATCGTCAAAAGAGTCCACGTGGAGGACCACTTTAAACAGAAACTTTATTATCACATTACTTAAATCACCGCCCATCGCTTTCCACATATCTCCACCTTCCTTTACCTCGGAAATATCATAGATTAGATTCGGGTGCACGCAGAAGCGTTCCGGAGTGTCTAATCAAAACTTTCCGACGATTCGCCAAGTGGCTATCAACGTCCTCGAGGGGTGAATTCGTTCGTACATTTAATTTCGTGTTCAGTTATCGCATAGCGCAATACGTATTACGCGATCGCCCCTATATATAAACCGTTCGACTGTATGGCAAGCGTTAGCGATACGCGGTAGAGCGCACAGAGGGCCGCTTCTTCTCAACTTCATTCTAGGAGCTGCCAATTTACGTTAGGTCAGCTAAGTTAAAATCGATACGATCGCGCTCCTAGTGATAGGCCGGGGGATTTAGTACTAATAAACAGTAGAGCTATTATCGTCGGTGGGAAACAAGGAGAAAAAAGGAAGTTTGTGAGAAAGTGACGGAGAACGAGAACGAGCGAGGTGGAACGAAAAGATAGAACGAGACCTTCGACTCTTCCTTCTCCTCCCAAACATTCTCCTCCTTCTCTTTACCCCGTCCATACCATCGCATCACCAACCATTTGCTTTGCCTCGCTTTATCTAATCTCAACCCGGTTAATTTCACAAGTGCACTCGTTGGAATCGGAGTCGAGCGGTCGGACGCGGACATTATCGCTTTACGCTGACGATATGAAATTATATTTACCACGTATGTTGGAATCCCTACTCGTCCGTGGAACTCGGAGCGCGCATGCGCGTACCTAGTTACGTGGGCACGAAAAGCGCGCGCAAACCGAACAAGCTTGAACCTGTTATCCGAGGTCACGAAGCGTTCCTTCTTTCTCCTCTACTCCTCTGTACCATCCCTTGGACTCGGCGATCGTAGGAAGAACGGAATCGTCATTTCGTTATCGTAATCTAACGCTCTTATCGTCGATGTTAAATACGTTACTCCGCCTACCCGGCAATGCGCGCTGGAACTTCTTCTCGAGTCGGTGACTCTTGTAAAATCCATCTACCCCTCTACCCACCCCCTTTTTATTTTTGTTTTTTTATCGAACCTGGGTCCGAAGGATTTCATTAGCTCGTGGTTCCGTTGAAATTGCAGCCCGTCAAAGGGAACAAAAAGGAAGGAATCGAAGGAAGTAACGAGGCCGCGAACAATCGCGAAGGCAGCACGCACACCTGTTTCGCAAATCGAGCATAATACGCGGCTGAAGCGAGTCTCTTTGGGAGAGGGATTTTCGGAGAAGAGAAACGACGAAAGGATAATAAGAAGGTGGGAATAAATATAGGCGAAGAGCCTCGTCGTGAACGACGAGACGCAAAGTTCTGTGAACATCGGTGGTGGACCAGGTGGAAGAGAGGAGGGCGCGAGAGGGAAGATAAGGGGTGTGAGACACAATGCTCACGCTAAGCCCGTTAAAGGTACACTTAAGGAAAAGTGAGCACTGAGTGTGTCACGCTCAAGTGGACGTGGAAGGATCGTGGACGAGAAGGGAGGCTGAAGGAAGGACAAGAGACGAGGATGGAGAGAGTGAGAGAGCCGAGGAGAGAAATACGTAAGACATAATTCAGTTGGCGAGTGAAGGTGCGACTCTTCGAGGGCAGCGTTCGCTTCGCGCGGTGCAATTAAGATCGAGCAGATTCTCGGGACAGAGCCAATTAAGATTATTTATCTGTAGGCAAGCGACCTGGCCCCTTCTACTCGCTCGTTCGCAACGAAAACCCTAGGCTTGACCCGCTCGAGACCCTCGAGCTCTTACGTCTCGGCGTCACCGCGAGCGAATATGGACCCAGGCGTGTAAAAAGAGAATATTGGATGAGAAGGAAGAGGCGGGTCTCGCTCGCGCCTACTAGCCAACTTATTTACTCCTTATCTGCTCCCCTTGTTGTTACACGTCGTTACGCGGTATTACGAGTACAATGTGTGCGCTCGCACCTGTCGCGTCTCCTTCGCGTGGACTCCTCGATGCTCGAGGTTCGACGCGTGAGAATCGAGAGGCTATTATTAGTCGATCGTGCGGTTTCGCGTAATTAAAAATCTTCGAGAATCTCAAGATTGTCTTTTGATGCGTCAGAAATCGTCGAGAACGCCGGGATTCTAAATAAATTGTTTAATCGACGAAAGACCTGTTTCACTCGTCCGACCTTTGCACTCGCCAGCTGTCCTCGTCTCTTGCGAGCCAGGCAACGATTCAAGGATTTTTGCGATTAGAGCGATTAGAAGCAGGAAAACACGGTGTTTACGTGTCGGACATGCGGATGTGCACTTGACAGACGATTGTCGCGTAATACACCGAGAGGAAGTTCAATGCACGCTGTGTAATAACGATCGCCATTCTCCGATTACTCGAAAAAGTAAATATAAAACGGAAGAGGAATCGTCGATTCGGTCGCCGCTCGCAACCGGTCGATCTTTCGGCGAATATGAGCGCGAAAAATAAAAATGCAAATGCACTTGGGATAAGTGTGTAAAAAATGTTTAAAAGCTGGCGTCGAATTGTATAAACGGCAACGTTTCTTATTAACGCCCAGGCAGTTTCTTATTTAACAGCGTGCTCCCACTCCACGTTCTTCCTCTCCCCGTGCCGCGCGCAGTCGCCAGGAGAATCGTTTGCGATAAGTTGGATGAATATTTTTCACGTGACTACCCGAGGTAAAGCGAAATTATACGATGCAGATAAAACGCTTCGCCGATTAGTGGGAGGAACCTTCGGTCGTCGACCACTATCATCGATACGGTTCTTTTTTCTTTTCCTTTTCTGTACCAAATCGAGTTCGGTACTTCAATAATGGTAGAATCCTTGCGTAATTTACGAGAGGGCGGGCAAATGTTGATAAAGCAAATTTGCAGGATGTCGAAAACATCGTACGGAGAAACTAGACTGAGGTTGAAACAACACGAAAGGATAATAATTAATGTCCAGTGAAAATTTCTGTTTCACCGTGTCACCGCGTCTACGGCTTGGGAAATTCTAACGCTAATTAGTCCGCGCACAGATACGCCGTGTAGCTACGAGACCGTTCGAGACAATTAAATTCTATCGCGTGCTCCAACCCTGGAACGCATGGGACCGGCATGAGGCCAGGCATCGGAGTGTCTCCTGCTTACTTAGAAAGTCACGATGAATCCTTCGCCCAATTACGTCGTCGGTTGCGTAAGAGCTGGCGCGTTACAGAGGGAAACCCCGCGCCCCAAAGACGAGCGAGTGGTCTCGCTCGCTTGCTTCTCGATATTTTCTTCGCTTCTTCGTTTCCTTCTTCGCTTCCTTCTCTCTTCTCTCGTCCCAGCTCAAATTTCAGGCTCGAAGCCTAGAACTCGAGGATTCGTTACGAGAAGATCCTCTCGAACGACTCTTCGGCGCGTCTGGATTACATCTGGATTACATCTGGATTACATCGAGGGCCAGAACCTTGGCCTGGGTCGAGACCGATAAGACATTGCCTGTAAACTGGGGACCAGAAGTGGGACTCCTCGTGAAATCCTCCCACACCACGACTCGCGCGATTAAACGATCTCTTCCGCGAGTACTCGCGGGTGCCGATCCGGCGTAATACGTTGCAGGAGACTCTGATAGAAAATGATTCCAGTTCTCGTCGACAATGAGTCAGGGCCTAGTCGCGTTCGAGTCCATTCACGCGGCGCGTGATGCAAATCCAAACAGGAGACGGCATCGCTAAAACAACTTCTTTCTCCTCCTTCGTCCTCTTCCTCCTCGTCTCCTTCTCCTCCTTCCTCTTCTTCAACCACGGTGCATACAGTGAAGATTCTGTGTTTCATAATACAAAGGCGCTTAACGCCCGTCGAACAATGTACGCATTGTAAGTGCGTGCTCGCGAGAGAGTCGGTCACGCGTGTTAAAACCTCCGCGCACGACCATTCGAAGTTGTCGCGTTGGCCTCGGAGGAAGAGGAGGAGGAGGAGGAGGAAGAGGAAATGTTTCGGAGCGAGTGCTCGGAAAGTTCAATGAGCGTGCTACAGAAATTCCAGCTTCGGGATTGGAGTTTTGAGTACGTCCTAATCTTCTTCGAAACGAAACGAAGCTAATTAGCCTTTAGTCGTGTTTACACCGAGGAAGTTTCGCGATTGGTAAAAATTAAGCATTCGTTCGCGATTATTCTCATCCTTTCTCTCGTTCGTTTCGAATAATCCTTCATCGTGATTTTTCGTGGCTCCATGGCGAATCTCCCTCCCATAGTTTTTACACGCGCTTCGTCCTGGAGAGTTCGCTTTCTACGAGGCCACTTTCTCCGCGGATCGCTCGCGCGCGTCGTTTCTCGACTTTTTCTCTCCTTCCTCCTCATTCGTCTCTTCCGTTTTTTCTCTCAAAGTATGCCTCATTTCTCGACATCGCCTCTACGCGACACGGTTACGATAATGCAAAATTTACGAGGCCAGCACACGCGCGCGCCAGAATGATTTTTATCTCCTTCCTTCTCCTCGTGCCTCATTCAATTTCCACTTTTATTCTCCCGATTTCCTCATTCCTTTCCCTCGCCCTTTTTCAAAGCTCACCCTTGTAAATTTCGAAACACCGTATCAATCTTGCACCGCCTGTCTTATCTCGACTAAATATCCTAAGAAGTGTTCGCCAATCTAAATTCATCGGAAAGAAGAAGAACGAGAGAAAGGGGATTGAATGTGGCGTGAAATCGTCGGAGTATTCTCGATGGCCAGCTGCTCCGATCGGCCACCACCGCACACAACCGCAACCACCACCTTACCATCGTTCTCGTCCCCATGGCGCGCGCGCGCCACGTCACGACGACGCTACAAACGCCACGACATAGAAGCGAGCAAAACGTCCGCTTCCATGCCAGTTTGTTTTCATATCTCCTCGAACTCTCGAGCTCCTTAGATTTCGTTTTTTCTCTCAACCTCCTATCTCTCCCCGTTACGTAATAGTTTCTCGAAGTTGCGCGCGCGTGCGCCGTAAAGAGCACGAGGAAGGAGAGGCTACGCGGCGAATTTCAATGTACACAGGTAAATGCAATTGAAATGCATCTGAAATTAAAGCCACCTTTCACAGAAACGTAACGGGTCTTTATGAACTCCATCTATCCGCCCGTTTCCTCCCTCTCCGCTCCTTCTACCCCGACGTGTCCTACTTTCTCACAATACGCCGGGATACCGGTGTATTAGTGCGTGAACAGAGTGCGTTCACAAAGCTCCAAAGTGAGCTCGTCGTCTCCTTCTTTCTCACTCGACTCGAAAATAAGTTTCTCGCTCGTTCTCTCCTCTCTTTACACTCTCCTCGCGCGCGCAGTTTGTCCGATAACGTGGAGTGTCTATTTTAAGTGATGTTTAAAGAACCCTCTCCTCCCTTCGGCCAGTCTTTCTTCTCGTCCACCTCCTCGGCACTCTTCGTCTACTCTTCTTTTCCTCTTCGTCCCTCCTCAAATATATAATTGCGATAATGGCCTCGCTCGGTGCCTCCTCGAAGCCATTGCGATAAGCATCGTTGGTGCACGCACCGGGCAAGAAGAGAGAGACGGAGAGAGAGAGAGAGAGAGAGAGAGAGAGAGAGAGGGGGAGAGAGAAGGAAAACACGATAGGTTAGAATATAAAATAACTGCGATTGGACTCGCGATATTACAGCTCGATGAACGTCGCGAAATAAGAAAGCGGGATCTCCTCGGACGATCTTGCACGAAAGGAGGAAAAAGATTGCAATTATTTTCGTGGATAATGCGCAGGCGGATTTCTTTTCTTTCTTCTTTTTTCCAATCCCTCTTCGTCTTTTTTCCACAGCACGTCGTCATTACCCTCGTTCCGTTACATTGTTGTTAAAGATAGTTGTCTCGACAGCCGGGCGGGGCTTTACTGTAACTAAGGACACCGAGAGACGAGTGAGAATCGAAGGAACGGAACGGACCCTACTCTAACTGGAAACACACACGGGTATAGGGTATTGGAAACTGGTATGAGGTTGTCTCTCCTAAAATCATGGCGAGAACAAGATAAACCTTGCTCAACCGAGCACACTCGGCAATCATGGTATTTATAATGAAACATGACTAATCTCTCGCCTCCTGCCATCTCACTCGCTCGCTTCTCCCTTTCTGCTTGCCCTCATTCACTTCGCCCTACTCCTTACCCCTCTCTTCTTTCTCTATCTCTCTCTCTCTCTCTCTCTCTCTCTCTCTCTCTCACTCCCTCGCTCACTCACTCCTCCTTATTCTCTAACCCGTCGACTGGTTCGTCGTGCACAGCGCGCAGCCTGCACGCTCACTCACGCGCGTGCAATGCTCTCCTTCTCTTTTCTCTCTTTCCTTCTCTCTCTCTCCTCCACCTCCTCCTCTTTTCTTCTATCTTTTTCTTTATTCCTCTCACAATCTACTCTTCTCAGTCGTCCCTTTCTCTCCACCCCCGCCAGCGTCCGAGCTCGTTATCTGGGCCAACAGATGTAAGCATTATTCACACGGTCCCGAGTATTTCTAAAACAAACTCGAATCTCGAGCGATAAATAAACAGGCCATATTTAATGTTATCGTTTGAGAATCTCGTAAAGCATTCGAGAGGGTCGAATGCGCGAGGAGGGAGGTGGGGTCGTGAAGGATGAGGAGAGGATCGTGATGGTTTCTCCTTCCTCGTCATCTTCTTTTTTCTCTTCTTCAACCCCCTCCCACTTCCCTTGTCCTTTATTCCCGCTCCCTCCTTTTCCACGGCACACCTTTCTCGTTGATTGCCGAAAGAGATTTTTCTCTCACTCTGCCCTTTCTTTTTCTTCTTCTTCTCTCTCTCTCTCTCACTCTCTCTCCCTCTTTTCTTATTCCCCAACCCCTTCCATTTCTCTCGGGCTCATTTACATCTCAAACGTCAAACCGAGGGAAGAAAAAAGACGAGGAGATGGAGGAAGGGTGTCCAGACCTCAAAGCCCGTTGGAAGTTTTCTACAAAGCATTATGGAACATCACACTTCGTTCGTAACTCATGAATTTCGGATTAAGTCATTGCTCCGTTCGGATCCCGGGTAAATTCTGAGTTACGAGGATGGCGAGTGTAACCTACAGATTTTTCGATATTCCAATGGGACGGCTAAACAATTTTGCGCGCGCTCGGTGAATGCAAGTCTCTGAACGACCTCTTGTAATCTTTTTCCATGCACTCGATCAAGCGCGCGCGCGCACCAAAGGCTGTTTAGAAGAGAGGGGCTCTCCCGCATTTACATTTATACACGGCCGAGGGGTGCCTCGCATTCTTCTCCGACGTATGTCCGTGTAATCGAACCGAACGAGAGAATGCTCGGGAGAGAACATTTGGCGTGGGGCGGCTTTTATATTTGCCGAGGGAGTTTGCAAATCATTAACGAAACCGTGAGCCGAATGAATCGACCGAAGGTTGTGATTCTGTTAAAATAGAATCAATCACGACCCGTTGAAAAACATTATTCTTCATTTCATCTTCGGAAACCTGGCTCCTCGCTCGTTAAATTACCGCGGATTCAAAACTCCCGCCTTTTAGTCACGACACCTCGCGGCAAATCGCGCTCGCCGTTCGTAGAAACGCGAAAAGTCGAAAACTCGCGACGTTAAATAGAGGGGCTACATTTAGGCGAGCAGTAACGGACAAGAGGAGGAGGAAGGCTTCTCGAGCAAGAGACAACGAACGCGTTCCCTTCCCCTATTCGCGCGCCCTCTCGAAACAACATTCCATCCCTCTCCGGGGCCACTTGGCATGCTCTCTCCTCCCTTACCGAGTCCTACCGCCTCTCCACCCCTTCTCCATCGAGTTTCCACCTCCCTTGTGCTTCTCTCCGGGAGCTTCTATCGTCGTCCGTGCTCTTTGTCGTCGTCGTCGTCGTCGCCATAGCCTTCAATCTCCCTCTCCCTAAACCTCACAACTTCTCTCACTCTCTCACTCTCAACCACCTCTCCTTCTTCGTTTCTCTCGCACGAAGCAGGCCTGCGTCTTACCCCCTCCTTTAGCGGGTCGAGGGGGAGCGTAACTGTCTCTCCGATCGAGGTGATCATCCCCACCACCGGTGGGTGCCACGGACCGATGTTCCTCGAGTCATTCCCGCGCTGACCGCCGTGAGGAGCGCGTGTCGCAGTGCCACGCTGTCATCGGTTACGCCACGAGTCAGAGCATCGTCACCCCGCAGAACCATCGGCTCCGCACACAATTTCTAACCTCACTTTTCGGGCCCACGTTAACACCGCGCGCTCGTTCAACGTACGCGCGTCTCGATATCGTCCTACCGGAAGTCCTCCTGGTCGCGCAAACAATAAGTGTTGCTTCGAGTCGGCATCCATCCCCCTCTCACGCTCCCCTCGACTTCTCAGTGATCCTGTGAAATTTCGTGCTACGACGGAATCAAGTGCCTCCACGGATTATAAAGTCGCAGACCCCGCAGCTCATGTGCATTCGACTCGGTTTAAGAGTGTTACCGCCGAACGTTCGTCGGAAGGAGCTCGTGAGGAGCCGGTAGGAGAGGAGTGTTTTCTCCTCGTCCGATTCGCTCGGGGGGGACCTCTCGGCTTCTCGTGGCGCGCCAAGCACGTGCACCCTTAGTTAAGCTGGATTTCGTTCTGTCGAGCTGCCTCGCTACGCCGGTAAGTTGTTTGCTTTAGTTTTTGCTTTTTTCGTGGAGAACACGAGAGTTCTGATTCTTTTCTCTCTCTCTCTCTCTCTCTCTCTCTCTCTCTCTCTCGTTGCCGGGAGAGGTTGGAGAACGAAGTGAGAGCGGATGGTGGGTTTGAATTTTCGCGGGTGACTCGGTGCTTCCGGTGCGGTGAACGTTGATCGGTGGATTTGATTCTTTCGGATTGTCCGGCACTGCGGAGCGCGCTTTTCGGAGCGCAATCGGGCCACGATGTGTTGGTTGGTCGCGTGCGCACCGCGCGCCGTGTTTTCTCGCTCGAGGGATTTACCGTGGCGCGTGGCGCCATCTTGTGGCTTCCGCGTTAAACACCTTCGATGGAAGATGGAAAATTCCTAAAGGATCCCTCTCGACAGCTGGAACGCGAACGTTCTCGTGCTCCCTCGAGGCATCATCTCCATCGTGGCGCTCTCATCTTTCGATTATCCTTCTCGAGTTTAATCGAAGATGAGATCGTCGAGTATGGGTTATACGTTTTATTGGGAGAATGGAGCCGTGCGAAGGATCTTTGGAGAATTGGCTTTTTTATGAAACGGCCATGCCCCGTCCCTATCTCCGTCTGTGTAATTAAAACAGAAATTCGGTTACTGAAAGACGAAATTGCGAACTCACGGCAGTCTGGTAATTTATTCCGCGCAGATGTTCGTAAAATGTTTGGATACCGAGAAACTTTATCCACCGATGTGTATTAATTTCGAAATAATTCAATCGACTTAATCGGTTCAATTCGGATCGCTCGATTAATTAGAATCACGTTACCGGATATTCAAATTTCATTAGTGCCCGAGTGCTTTTGGGAGTATCTGTGCTTCAGTGTCCGGACAACGAAATGAAATTCGAAATTACGCCCGCTTCTCGATGCTCTCCCGAGACTCCTCTAAATTCATCCGCTCGGCAGTGCTGCGCTCGTAAATGAAACGCTCGAAAAATATCATTTTGCTTATCGCTCACCTCGATCGGTACTCCCCGCATTTATTCCAGTGACTTGCAACTTCGACTGCGCGCGCCGTGCGAGAAAAATACCTAGCCACGGTGCGCGAGGAGCCCCCCAAGAACCTTCCTACAGTCGCGATTCCATCGCAAAGTGGAATTCAATTGTCCAACTGGCAATCCTCGAGATTCAATTGTTGCAAACAACGAGCGCTCTTCTGCGAATCTTCTGGCCTCTTCTTCGGATCTTGGAGCTCGTCATAGTCGCAACTTACGCTTCTCGTATCCCGAAGCTTGCCAAGCTTGCAGATTTGGCATGGTAAACTCGTTGGAGCACGGGACTTTAGAACATAAAATAGACACACGTCGCATCGAAACTTTATATCTTTTTAAATTAAACAAAACTGGTTTATTTTTATTAACACTAAAGCTACCAAAAGCAGGTCAAATAACCGATCAACAAGGGAAATTCGCATACGGAATTAGTATTGGGGCGCACGTAGCTATTGCAATATTTCCTGGTGGGTCCAAAAAATGTCCCACCGTGCACATCCGCGTATCAAAAAGTTGGGACACTTTTAACACCACCGTGCTCCAAAGAGTTAAGCGAGCAAACATAAATATCGTGGCAAGAAACTTCTGCTCGTTTGTATCTCTCGATGGTAGAATTAGAAATTCTCTCGCGCGAGCATCGCCCTCCACTTTATACACTGTCACGGAATCGCTCGCTTCTTCGCAATTCTCAGCAAGAGGACGCGTCTTCCAATTAGGTAGACTTTAACTCGGTAACCAGGACCGAACGAGCGCAATCGTGGATTTTCAAGCGCTTTTGCGGTTTTACCCTTGCGGTGGTTGGCCAGCCAGGCTGGAGAAGTGGTCGGGCGGTGAAGAGTGGAGAACCACAGGGAGGTTTCGCGAAAGGAGAAGAAGGATAATGGAAAGGAGGTAGCTGCGAGAGGCTCGTTTTGCCGCGTAAAGGGAAAGAGGCTTATCCAAAGTTACCAGCTCCGGTGTTCCGGCTCGCGTTTCTCATCTCCGCTCACGTACGTGAAGTTTTTCCACGGCCTATCTGTAATTCCAAGCTCGCCCCGTACGACGTAGGGCGAATAAAGATGCAAGCGCGATGAAGATGTATCGAGATAAGGAGATCGATGGGCGCGCACGCGTTGTACCTACGTAAAAGCGAGAACACCTCACGCGCACGTATCAAAATCTTTCGTCCACTCTTGCACAGTATCTTCAGAATCTTTAGGCTCGCCTTCGTTCGTCCTGATTCGAGTATGCACGATTTTATAGAACAACGCTGCTTTCCCACGCAGATCCGTCAATTGCTTATTCCTCGTTAGAATCTGGATAATTCGATTTGCGCTTGTCCACGCCAAAGATATTTATTTGTCCTCCTATCTTCTTGTATAAGAACGCAAACACAATTGTCCGATCTCGAGACAAGAGAATCAAATTGACGATCCCGCTCCAAAGCCACACGAACGATTTATGATCGTTAAAAGAAATTAGGCTTTTGAATTATCGGACCGGGCCTCGAACACAGAGCTTTTGAACGCGATGACGCACGCGTGCCCCGTGACGACAAAGTGTGCATATTTGCTTGGCGTATATACGAGCAACTCAATGCGTTAGATAACAACGACTTGTGGCGAACGGACGTACGGACGGACGGACGGATTTTTTTGCTTGTTGCACGATCGTGCTTACCTGGGGTACGCGGGTGAAGGAGAAGGAGGTTTGTTACAAATGTAATCCATCGCGATGACGCATCCCGATTCAATGTCGCTGCCTCGCACAAGTGTGCGAGTTCTCTTTGTACCTTGTATGCCTAGCTATTGTCTGACGCGTGTACACAAACGTGCGCGCGTCTCATTGGCGAAACGTGTATAGACATCTGGGAATAAGTAATAATCACTGGCTTCTTATTGTACACGAAGAAAAACACGTTCGTTAATATTGTTGATCGCGGTAATCGTCAGCTGAGATAATTGCGAATAATTATCGAGCATGCAAATGAGCCCGGGGGGATTAAAGTGTAAAGGAATATTGTTGCGGCGATCATGCCGCGTCGCTTTCGGCATCGTGAGCCGACTCGCGTTGCATTAGCTTACGCGGAATTTTAAGCCACAAAGGGCTAGGCCTCAGTGCGATGCCACGTGTGGCGATACCGAAGTTCGACGAATTGGCGTCTCCAATTGCGTCGTCCGATCGCCCTTTGTCCGATTAGAAAACGTATCGAGACTTGCGTTGCGTTTCGATACATCAGTCAGTCGTCTCTTAGCCAAGAAGCAGTTCGAAGCTTTACAATCTGAGACCCGCTTCGCGTTCGATCTTTTGTGGAGCTACGCACACACAATAAAGTTTTTAGTTCTTTTCTTATTGTTACGTGAAACAAGGGAGAATTCATTTAACCCTTACATCCTTACCAGAATGAGAAAATGCGTGTACGTGGACGTACACTAGACCGAAGGGGGAAATAGGTCCCCTCAGGTCACCGAACATCTTTATGGTCCTTCGAGCCGGATGTGTCAGTGTAGACCGCTCGGCAAATTAACTATTAACGTGTGCTCGTTCGCGAAGTGTGCTGAGAGGACTCAAACTATTATTATCAGTGAATGTCGTTTGACAAGTTATTAACAGATTAATAACAGGAACAGTGTCTTCACATGCTTAATGCAAGTGTTTGACACGTTAACAGACGTCTGCCTGTGATTGCTAACAGGCATTTATCAGGCCTTTACCAGGATTTATCTGGACTTATCAGAAGCTACCAGGACTTATCAGGATTTACCAGGCTGGTCGGATCATTTTCCGAACTTATCAGGATAATGTCAGTGTTATCAAAATCTATCAGGAAGTACCAGTGTTAGCAGCATTTATCAGGACCTTAGCAGGACGATACCAAGATACCGACTAACAGGATATCAGTTATCAGAATCTATCTATCAGGACCTTATCAGGACGATACCAGAGGTATCAGCTACCAGATCGACTACTATCAGTGCATCCCGGTCTCAGGATTTGCTGTCCGGTGATCATCGAGGGCGGAAGAAGAAGAAGAGGGATCGTGTGCAGACCACAATCGACGCTCGAATCGACCGTCGGGAAACGTCGTCACCGTAACAGGTTAGTCCCCGTCTTCCTTCCGAGTCCTATCCATATTTTTCATCATCAGACTGCTGCTATCTGTGTGTAAGAATGTCCGAATTGAGGGATTTAAAGGCGGCGAGGGGCCAAATCAAGGCCGTGGTCACTAGGACCCAGAAATATGCCGACAAAGTAACAGACGCTAACGTAGATAGAAATCAGCTTAAATTGCGCCGCGATGATTTAGCTTCGAAACTCCGTGAATTTGACGAGGTTCAAGGGAAAATCGAATTAATTGATGAGTCAAGTGACCACGAAGTGGAACGCGAGAACTTCGAAGGCTCATTCTACGCGACGATGTCGAGACTTGACGGACTATTAGAACAATTTTCATCGCTAGCCACGAGCGCGCCTTCTCCGTCGCCATCCCAGCAATCGGTTGAAACCATGCAAAATAATCAGATTCGCTTACCGAAAATAGATTTACCGCAGTTCCGCGGATCATACGAGGAGTGGTATCCTTTTCACGACACATTTGTCTCTTTGATACATAACAATGTTTCGCTATCTCCTATTCAGAAGTTTCACTATTTGCGTTCATCTCTAAAGGGCGACGCGGCCGACGTGACGCGATCCCTCGAAATTTCGGCTATCAACTATATAGAGGCTTGGAATTTATTAAAGGGTCGCTATGATAACAAGCGCCTCATCGTGCAGACGCACTTAAAGGCTCTCACAGATTTACCGAGTCTACCGAGGGAAGGGAGTGTCGCGTTACGTCGGCTGTTGGACGGAGCTCTCAAGCATACGAGAGCTCTTACCGCCTTAAAGCGACCAGTTGCTTATTGGGACGACTGGCTCGTGCAATTGATAATAAGTAAATTGGATCCGGTTACAAACAAAGAATGGGAGGTTAAGCAAACGCCGTCGAATCTGCCCACCTTTGAGCAATTGATTGAATTTCTAACGCATCGTTGTCAGGTGTTAGAAGCTGTAACAGGAAAACCCCCGAAGGCCATGGATCTTCATAACCAGCAAGCGCCGCGACGCGCCGTCGCATCGAACGTCGTGTCGAAATCGTTCGCGTGCCAAATATGCAGGGGAAATCATTATATCCATCAATGTGATAAATTTATCAGATTGCCGATCAGGGATCGTATCAGGGAAGCTAGGGCGAAAAAATTGTGCTTGAATTGTCTCCGGTCCACGAGTCATTACTCAACCATATGCAATTCGACTCCCTGCCGAAAATGCAACGGGAAACATAACACACTGCTTCACTTAACGTCAGAGCCTTCGCAAGGCGTCTCGGTCGTCGCAGCCGAATACAGGGAACCAAGCGGCGAAGCCGTGGTTTCGAATATCAGTCGTGAGTTGCAGGGCGAGACTCGCCAGCAAATATTGCTCTCGACTGCTATGATTGATATTTTTGATTATCAGGGAAATACGATAACGGCTCGAGCGCTGTTAGATTCCGGATCTCAGTCGTCATTCGTGACTTACGACCTGGTTCAACGCTTGAAGTTGAAACAGAAACGGGTGGACGTGCCGATCGTCGGAATTAACCAGGCGGCCACCCAAGCGCGTCATCAAGTTACATTACGGTTCAAATCGCGTTATAACAATTTTAACAGAACTATCCAGTGCATTGTCTTACGAGAAATCACGCAGAGGTTACCCGCGGTATCAATTAACAGAAGCAGTTTCGAAATTCGGCCAGATATCAGATTAGCCGATCCTAACTTTCACAAATCCGCGAGGATAGATGTTTTGATCGGGGCTGAACTTTTTTATGAGCTGTTGTGCGTAGGACAATTTGGGGCGTCCCGTTCTCACCCTTATCTGCAGAAGTCGCATCTCGGTTGGCTTGTTTCCGGCCGCGTATGCAATAGCAATGCTTCCCCGACTTCAACCGTGTGCAACTTAGCCGTGCGCGATAATACTTTAGACCAAATGATCGCGAAATTTTGGGAAATCGACAACTGCACTGATAGAGGAGTGCGTACGCAGGAGGAAAAGTTCTGCGAAAAACATTTTCAATCTACGCACAGACGAAACGCCGACGGTCGCTTCGTCGTACAGCTTCCGGTGAAGAGTGACAGATTACGGGAACTCGGTGATAACAGATCCGCCGCGTTGAAACGTTTTCTTAATCTAGAGCGTAAGTTAAATAAACAACCGGAACTAAAGCGTGAGTACGCTAAGTTTATAAAGGAATACGAAGACGTAGGTCATATGAGACTATTAACAGATGACAATATGGAATCGCCAATCAGTTATTACATGCCACATCACGCGGTTTTCAAGCAGAGTAGTTTAACGACAAAGCTGAGGGTAGTCTTCGACGCGTCGGCTAAGTCCGAAAGCGGAGCTTCGTTAAACGACGTGTTGGCGGTCGGTCCGACCATACAAGAGGATCTGTTTTCTATTATATCGCGCTTTCGAACTCACGCATACGTAATAACAGGTGATATAGCTAAAATGTACCGGCAGGTTCTCGTGGACGAATCTCAAGTCAGTTTGCAAAGGATATTTTGGCGCGACGATGAACGAAAGGCAATAAGCACCTACGAGCTGCTAACAGTCACTTACGGCACGGCCCCAGCGTCGTTTTTGGCAACACGATGTTTAAATGAGATAGCTAGGGTAGAGGAAGAAGCCTTTCCGAAGGGCGCCGAGGTCATACGACGTGATTTTTACGTAGATGATCTATTAACAGGTGCAAATTCAATTGCAGCGGTAGTTGACATGCGCGATCAGGTGATCGACATCTTGTCCAAGGCGGGTTTTGTACTCCGTAAATGGGCAGCCAACGCGGTCGAATTATTAGAGGGCATTCCGGAGCAATCGGCCTCCGACATGATCTTAAATTTGAGCAAGGAAGATGAGCTACGCACGCTCGGCGTGCAATGGAATCCTACCAGTGACATGTTACAGTATTCCGTCCCGATGACACCACCCTTGCAACGCATTACTAAGCGCACAATATTGGCTTCGGTAGCCAAAGTTTTTGACCCACTAGGCCTGATAGGTCCGGTGATCGTCACTGCAAAAATAATCGTGCAGCGCTTGTGGCAGCAGGGCCTGGATTGGGACGAATCGGTACCAATTGCATTGCACACTCTATGGTCGCAGTATGAAAAGCAGCTGTCTATTTTAAATCGAATAAAGATAGACCGGCATGTCATTTGTAAGGATCCAAGTGAGATAGTCATGCACGGTTTCGCGGACGCATCCGAGAACGCATACGGAGCGTGTGTTTATCTAATGTCAACGGATCGTCACGGAAATACTTTGACTCGACTACTTTGCGCCAAGTCGAGAATAGCGCCACTCAAAATAATTTCACTGCCGCGATTAGAATTGTGCGGAGCTCTGCTACTTGCGAGACTCATAAATAAATTAAATGCAATCTTATGCGTGCCCTTTAAACGTGTGCATTGTTGGTCTGATTCCACAATTGCGTTAGCCTGGATCAAGTCACCGTCTCGCACATGGACGACCTTCGTGGCAAACCGCGTTTCCGAAATCCAGGAACTACTGCCTACAGCGCTGTGGGGATATGTCCCATCCGCACAGAATCCAGCCGATATCATATCGAGGGGGGCGACGCCGGCTGAGCTTTTGAATCTCGCGTTGTGGTGGGAAGGCCCAGTCGCGTTCTGCAGAAATCGCGACAGTACAACGATAGAGCCCTCGTTAGAAGAGATACCTGAAAGGCGAAAGACTCCGGTTGCCTGCGCGATTGCATCAACGGACGGTAGTGAACATTCGCCAGAATTTAGCAGAATGCTATTTAACAGATTTTCGAGCCTCACGCGTTTAATGCGAGTAACCGCTTATTGCATTCGGTTCATGCAGAACGCGCGCGATGCACATAACAGGAATACAGGTTCCTTGACCGTTTCGGAGCTCACGAAGTCAAGAACACGACTAGTTAAATCGTGTCAATCGCACGCGTTCGGGGAGGAGATTAAGGCGCTTCTATCTCGATCAGGCAATTCCTTAAAGGGAAATTTAGCCAATTTGAATCCCTTCATTGACGACGACGGGATCATGCGTGTTGGAGGTAGGCTCCAAAATACAACCTTGCATTATGATAGCAAGCATCCGATTTTGCTCCCGAGGGCTCATCCCTTCACTTCGCTGATTATAAATCACGAGCATAAAAAGAATTTGCACGCGGGTCCGCAACTAACACTTGCTGCGGTGCGAGCCAATTATTGGCCAATATCAGGTAGGAGCACAGTCAGAAACGTAATAAGCAAGTGCGTCGTCTGCTTTAAAAATGCTCCAATAAATTCGCGTTACGTAATGGGAAATTTACCAGAATCGCGCGTTACTCCGTCTAGGCCATTCACCAATACGGGTGTAGATTATTGCGGTCCCTTTCTCGTAAAGGAAGGGAGGCGTCGAAACGCCAAGTTTTTAAAATCCTATGGTGCAATCTTCGTGTGTATGGCGACGAAGGCCGTACACATTGAATTGGTAACAGACATGTCTACGGACTGTTTTATTGCGTGCATGAAACGCTTCATGGCCAGAAGGGGTAAACCTGCGAACATATACTCCGACAATGGGTCCAATTTCGTTGGGGCTAACCGTGTCCTAGGTGAATTAAGGATGCAAGTCTTCGATGACGTGGCTAGAAACAAAATAAGTAACCAGTTGACCATTGAAGGAGTCAGCTGGCACTACATACCACCTGGTGCTCCAAATTTCGGCGGGTTATGGGAGGCGGCGGTTAAGGCCGCAAAACACCATCTAAGGCGCGTAGTAGGAAACGCTTCATTAACGTTCGAGGAGTTATGCACAGTCTTGACACAGATAGAGGCAGTATTAAATTCTCGCCCTCTCCTACCTTTGTCCGCCGACCCACGTGACCTCAACGTCCTCACCCCTGCCCATTTCCTTATCGGGGACTCCCTACTATCGGTTGCCGAACCCGACTTAACAGATGTACCTGTTAATCGACTGTCTCGATTGCAACACATTGAGCGGCTCCGGCAACATTTTTGGCAGCGATGGTCCAAAGAATATTTAAACCTATTGCACCAGAGGCCGAAGGCGGGTTTGCAGACCCGTCATCCACTCCAGGAGGGCAGTCTAGTCGTCATTCGCGACGACAACCTTCCACCCCTGCGCTGGCTACTGGGCAGGGTGGAAACACCGATACCAGGCAAGGACGGAGTCGTCCGCACAGCATTAGTCCGCACATCCAAGGGGACTATCAAGAGAGCCACAACAAAGTTATGCGTCCTTCCAATAGAGCCACCATAGAGACTCTATAACCTTGTGTTAACATGTTTTTCTTTTTCTTTTCTTTTTCTCTTTATTTTTTTTGTGTGTAGCCCAACTTACGTATTATACTTATTATAGAGCGTATCATTGCCTATACCTTACATGTATATCTTATATAATACGTGATTACTATATCAAGGTATTACCTTAGCTTAAGCGGTTTGGCTTAATTTTCGTGTTAGAACAACTAACGGTTGCGTTTCGGAATGACACTTGTCACGATTTCGTCTTGCAAGGAGAAGCAATCACTTCTCCTGCGATTCTTGTTTTGTTTCAATTTTCAAGCAGATGCGATATTCTGTATCCTTGTGTGCTACTTGCTTAGACCGGCACTGAAATTCGCATCATTGACCATCAGTTCTTTGGAATGCTAGGCTTTCCAAGGGGGCCGGCATGTTGCGGCGATCATGCCGCGTCGCTTTCGGCATCGTGAGCCGACTCGCGTTGCATTAGCTTACGCGGAATTTTAAGCCACAAAGGGCTAGGCCTCAGTGCGATGCCACGTGTGGCGATACCGAAGTTCGACGAATTGGCGTCTCCAATTGCGTCGTCCGATCGCCCTTTGTCCGATTAGAAAACGTATCGAGACTTGCGTTGCGTTTCGATACATCAGTCAGTCGTCTCTTAGCCAAGAAGCAGTTCGAAGCTTTACAATCTGAGACCCGCTTCGCGTTCGATCTTTTGTGGAGCTACGCACACACAATAAAGTTTTTAGTTCTTTTCTTATTGTTACGTGAAACAAGGGAGAATTCATTTAACCCTTACATCCTTACCAGAATGAGAAAATGCGTGTACGTGGACGTACACTAGACCGAAGGGGGAAATAGGTCCCCTCAGGTCACCGAACAAATATAAATATTTAGAATCGCGATTGGAATCAACGAAACGTACATTGATAGGGACGCGAGGTTAAAGTGTAATTATTCCTTCTTCGAATATTACAAAATATCAATGTTCTACATATTGAGGAGAGCGCAAGTGAAAAAGTAGTCGATTACTATGCGAAGTGGGAAAGGTAGGAGGGTTATCGGAATATTTTATCACGCGCGAGCTCCGTAACTCGAGTCGTGCGTTTAAATATAACGATGACTTCTACCGGACGATAAGTGCCACGAAAGAAAATTCTCATTCAAATGCGACCTTGTCATTGAATCCCAAAACGAATCGCGTGGGCTCTGATTTCTTCTCCGGTTGCACGCACCCTCGCGCTACTTGTTCTCGATCGACCTTTCTCAGCTCTGGGGTCAGCCGATCCATCGGAAATTCTCTCCTCTTGCAACTTTAATTCTTGTAATTCTCGTTTTACTCGAACCTTGGCAACCTATTCTAATTTCACCGGGCCCTACTCGACGAACCTTAAAGAGAGCCTCTCGGACTCTCATCGCGATCCTTCCGATTCTTCATACCCTAACCCTAACCCATTCTCGCCTCTTCTCCTTCGCGACCCAACGAAGAATTCGAAGTGGCGATTGTACAAGCGTCGTAACATCATTCTCCGAGCAGAAAGGGACTCGAGAGTATACCAACTGGGACCTCTGGATGGAAGCAGCTAAGCACACATCAGTGGTTCTCGCGTACCTCAGAGATTCTCATGACCGAAGTAAAAATTCTCCACTTCCTCCCCTCCTTGCCTCTCTCACTTTGCGGATGGGCGGGTATGGCGAGGGGCACGCGAGCGAAGGAGCCCGCCCTTGACGAGGCGAAGAAAAAAAAAAAAAAAGAGAGAAGAAAAGAGGCGTAATTCATGCGAGCGCGATTCATATTCATAAATTGCGCGGAGAAAATACGAGCGCGGGGGAGCCCCGAGACTCGCGCGGCAGATAAGGCGGTGTTACACGCGCGCATAATAATTATCGCGAGCTAACTGGTCCATCTGGCCGAGCAAGCCTCTCTTTTTTCTTCTTCTCCTCTCCCCTCTTCTCTTCTCTCAATCCTTCCCAATCTTGATTCTCTCGCGGTGCAACGTCCCATTCTCACTTCATCTCCCGCGGAAAATGGAATTTGCTTTACGCCGTCGTAGATCCGTCGGGCACGTCCGCAATTACAGTTTATCGATTTCCGGGAAACCAATTATCGTCCTCCCACGCTTCTCTCCTCTTCGTCTCGTCCCGGTCCACATCCTCTTCTCCTCTTCCTCCTCCTCCTCTTTCCCAGATTCTCCCTACTCGATGCTTCTCGCTTCTCGCTTCTCTCACCTCTCAACCCCCTTTCGGTTGGCCTTTCGCGTCGACGCGGTGTTACAGGGCGCGGAGCAAGCGTCGCTGCTCCATTCCGTTAACTCCCTGGCATTATCTTCTATTTACAGGAGATTGCATTCTTTCTTTTTTTTTCTCTCTCGTACGCGACCCCGTCTTATCGCACCACCCTTTCTTCCTTCCTTCCTTCCTTCCTTCCTTTTCTCACCTCTTCTTTTCCTCCTTCTTCCACTCGAGGAGTTATTGGCCGCGCGCACCAGCGCGCGTCGGACGTATTAAAACTTTTGATTAAATCGTCCGTGCCACCCTTCCGGTCCTCGTCTCCTCTTCTGTCCTGTCTTCTTCTTCTCGGCCACCTCGTGCGCTTAATACCTCGCGGTGGAGAGCGACGGAAATACCTCGAAAGAGGTGTACGCATGCGAACCGTCACGATCATCGGGGTCCGGAGGATTCCAGACTGGAGTCAGATTTGTTCGAAACGTCTACGAAAGATCTCGATGCTCTCGCTTCGACGTACCGTGGAATTAAGAAAAATGGCGAACGAAGCGCGAAGGTAAATCCGAATTTTTAAGATCACGAGAGACGTTTATGTTCGTCGATGCAATCCTCGCCCTTCTTGGGTACTTTTAATCGTGTTTGAAAGATATTCGAGTTACTCGAAGCGAGTGCTTTAACTCTTCCAAGCACAGCAAATTCACTTCTTTTTTTACCCAACCTGCACGCGAAATGAAACTTGAAAAATGTTCATATTTTTTTATAGATTTAAGAAAAACTATGCAAAATACGTTTTTCAAGCACTCGTGCAGCATCGAGGAGATATGTTTCTGATGCTACAATTTGAATACCACCGTGTCGAATAAGACACGGCAAAGGTGGTCCTTCACTTGTACCATCAGCTTGTAAGAGTTAAAATGAAGAATTTTCTCGGCTGTCCTCTTTCCACGATGGGTCCAAGCACGTGCTTATTTTCCCTAATACTCGATGCAGCCATGCCCGCGCCCCTTCACCGATTTCTCTTGTAAAGTTGAGGGTGCCGGAGACGGAGAGTAGGATGAGGAACGAAGAAGAAGGGCATGGGGGGAGGCGAGGGAAGGGAGAAAGAAAAAACCGGTTTAACATCGGTTACGAAGAGTAAAAGAGCTGGCCCCAGGTATATCTATTAGATCTTTCTCTTTCTCCCCGTTCCTCCACGAATCTCCTTTCTTCCTCCCCTCCTCTTCGTTCTTCAGCCTCGCTCCGTCCATCTCCGTTTTTCCCTGCGCCGTGCGTTGCACCAGCTTCCTCCACTCGGTCGAGCTCCTTCACCTTTCGTCGTCGCCCTCTAACCCTCCGCGGGCTCCTCTTTCCTCGTGGACCTTCCACGTCCTCCTTTCACCTTTCGCTCTTCCAATCCTCTCTTTCTCGCCTTCTCTCCTCAGGATCGTAGCCCCAGGCACAGGTAGACATCTGTTACCATCGACTTACGTGCCGACAGTGCCTCGTATCATTAAGAAAACGAACTTTCCAGCGTAATAATCGCCGAGCGCTTATCCCGTTGTCGACTAAATAATAGAACGAAACGCGAGTGGCTCTTTGCTATTCCAAGGGAGATTCCGCGCGGACTTGGTAATTTCTGCAAACCCCACTTGTTCCTCTTGTTGTCGCAGTCCCGTGCCCCGCACCGCTCCGGGGCAAACCGAATTACGCGAGTGCTTCGTTAATTTCAATCGTCGATCCCAACTCGGCGCGCGTGCGCGTCCATGTCCGCCGAGCGTCCTCGAAGATGAGGCAGTTACGCCGAGAGTAACGATTTCGGGAATGCGTGTGCGTAGAATGTGTGTAGACATTGCGGGTCACGCATGCACGCACACGTTGGTTAGGGTAATTGCTGCGGGCCTACTACGCGCGTGCAGTGGCGTGGGCCGTCCGCGGATGCTCGCACGAACCGTTCCTTTTCCTCGTAAAAATGAAGGTAAACTGTGTACACCGTGCGATATTAAACTGGCGAACGTTATCCGTGCGCGGCACGTCGCCGTAAAGAGAATAGATACGCGGGCCACGAGATTTGAAATTGATCTTGGTGGAATTGCAGACCGTGCGTTCTAGAAATTTTCCACTCGTGTGAAAAAATCCTTACCGAATCTCTCCAAGCTTCAATCTCCACGAGAGTGTTTCGAAAAATTGCAAACCTCTCGTCGAACCACCGATGGTAACTATAACGACGCCTTTTATCCCGGAGTGCCCACGCCACTGGTCTAGCGCGCGTTCTACATCGGATACCACTCCGTACGCTCTCGTGCGATCGAACTCGTTATCATTAACCGAAGCCGTACGAATATGGAATAACAACAATTGATACGAGCATGCGCGCAACGAGGAGTGAGGAGGGGAGGGTTCCTATCGTCGATCGCCGCACCATCCCGATCCTACTACACTCCGACCATCGCTATCACTATGGACTGTGCCACGAAGCTTCCTCGTCGCACAAACGCGAGCCACTTCCGCGAGCCCTCCCCCGTGGGCCTTATGAGTCTTTATTGTAACATAATATCACCAGTTGTCCCGTTCCTCCCATTCCCTTCTCCGCCACCATCCTCGATACACCCGGCCGATTCTCATTACGGATAACATTGTCGTTACTTATGTATTACGACGGTACCACTACGCGCGGGGTAATGCGATAATCATCGTTTCGCAGGCCATAATCTTACGGTATTGCGCGCGAGGGATAATTAGAAAATGTATTACGAGATAACCGCACAACGGATATATCTTTAATAACGTCGTGAGGAGTTGCGCGCGCGCGCGCGTGTGCGTACGGTCTGAGAACATCCTAGACCGGCACGCACACCGAGACAAATTTTCTATCTCGTCCTCTCCTCTCTCTCTCTCTCTCTCTCTCTCTCTCTCGGTTAATAATGTAACGGATACGCGTTTCAAATGTAAAACTTGGCTGTCCCTAATCAGACGGATCGGTCCAGATAATATCTATGATTAGTTCCATGAATAATGTATACCCTCTTCCCTTTCTCCTCGCTCGTGTGTTTCTTACATAGTGTTCCAGGGAGAATAATGGTAGTAGTGATAATAGTAGTAATAGACGCGGACGAGGTATACGATAGACCTAACGTGCAATGTAAATTTTTGGAATTCGGTTTAGGTTGGCCCCTTCTACTTTCTTTTAGTGTCGCGTCCAACTTTACCCGTATAATGCAGAAATTCATTGTAGCGCTAGTGAAGGTAAACATTCGGAGCACGTTTGATTATTCCTACTGTAAATTAATTATAGTTCGGACGTACGTACAGCGTTAGGTAATATAGGTAATTTGAAGAGTTTGCGTTGATTATTTAAGTTCGATGTGGATTTCAGAATCGCGGTCAGCATATCGTGGGTTACATTTAATGCCCGCTATTATGTATCTATAGGGAGTCGATACATGCATAGGTATTCGTTGTTTCTTGTATTCCTAATTCTTCGAAAAACGGAATAGTAAAAAAAAAATACTAATTTTTTAAAGGTTGAGAATTTCAAAAAAAATCCTTTATTTTTCGTCTCTCCTTCATCTCCGCTTTCTTTTGTGTTTTCTCCGTCTCTCTCTCCCTCTCCCTCAGAGAACCACATTGTTATTCTTATTCGCGTGCTCGTGATCGTTCGTAGGACAACGAGAACTTCAGACTCTGCCCCCCTGAGTCAGCCACCCTTCCGTCCTTCTCTTCTTTTGCTTCGTCTTGCCCTTCTCGCGTCTCGTTAGCATGGAGACTCACAAAATCGATTCCATTCCACAGTTTTTAACCCGCATAAAAAGTTACCAAGCTCCTTCGAACACATTCGTCTTTCGCGAGTTCCTTTTCAAAATTCTGCAATTCGATCCGTAAAATCTACCGACGATTAAACTTTTGCATTCTCTTCGCGACACATTGTAGCGACCGACCATCTACTCCACTATTATCCCGTGGCGCGAGGCTTAATCAATTAATTACTTAGAACGCGCGTCCGCGCGTTAAGTGGGTTAATTGCATTCGTCGTCCTATGCGCCTCTAGCGCGAATCCCATCACTCGCACCCGCGCCTCGAATAGAACGCGAAAACCATCGTAGACAAACTCGTGCCGGTCTTTTCCCTCCTTCTTCGTCCCCTCGGTCTGCTTCTTGGGGTCGAAGACAACAGGTGTGCGGTCTGGTGGGATGAAAAAAAAAAAAATCCCGTACGTGACGCCATCCGTTGCTGCGGCGCTCGCGCGACGCGTTGGTAACGCTTATTTTTATCCCACCGTGATCCAAAGTGGTCTCTCGCGAGCCACGCGCGCTTCTACGTAGAGAAGCAACGTTCCTCCGATATTTTTCTATCGCCTTGGTAAAAGGAATGCAGGCTTCTCTCCTTCCTTCCATTCGTGTTCTTCCTCTCGAGGAGAACGGCGCACGCAGGTGGAGCGAAGAAAAACCTGCAGTACCCTACAGCTCGCTCGCGTCACGCGTGCGCTCGTCACCGAAATATTAATAGCGCGGACGCGCATATATTAGAAAAACAAATACGTTTTGCGTCATTGGTATCGAGGTGGTAAGAATGGCGGTGGTGGAGGGAGTAGACGAGGGAGGTGGAGAACTCGCGAGAGGCTTTCGAACTCGAGAAGTGATACAATGGGTGCCATCGAGGGAACCCAGAGCGAGGCTCTACCTGCCTTCTCGTCGTTTCTGTTTCTCATTCTTCTTTCATCCTTTCTTTCTCTTTCCTTCTACTCCGGTGCATGCGTTCGTGCCCCGTGTATAATCGTTAGACCCGAGGGGCCCCTTTGTGGGGCCTTCTCCTTCCTCGCCACTCTACTCCGGCTTGCCTGCTGTTGCATCGTGGCCCTTGGAAGAAAGCCTCCTCTGTATTTCTTCGTCCGTCCCTTTTCTACCCCTCGTTCCTCACGATTCTTCTTCGATATTTGTGCTCGATTCGTTTCTCCACGCGTCATTCCGCTGCGACGGGCGCTCGTCCCGTCTCGTTTCTTCGCTTATTCCGCATGTTTCTCATCGATTTTCCTTTATCCGTCGAAAAGTCTCGTTGGAAAATTTATACGCATTCGGAGCATTCTTCCTCGCGAGAATAGCTTTGAGAATATTTTTCCAATATTCCAAGCATCCCGCAGTGTACCTGCATTAAAGTTACAAGAAATTTGTTTCCTTCTCGAAGAAAGTTGGGTAACGCGAAGGAACGGTAGGGATATAAATTACGGGAAGGGAAAGAAGGAAGAGGCGAAGGTGATACTCGATTTAATTCGAGCGGGGGCGCGTGGGAGGTGTAACGCGAAATTGGTAGGAGCGGAAAGCACGGGACGAAGGCGCCTGGTGGAACCACTTAAAACTAAGGAAAACAATTCCAATCCAACTTTTTCTCTCCACCATCCATCCTTCCAGGGGCTTCTCCTCGTCTTGTGCCCGTCCACGAGCTCGAGCGCTCGCCAGACCAAAGATTACTCCGGAAGATGCTGCTTCCAAGGCACCGTCCTTTGAACTCGCGAATGACGAATGCGTTCGACGCCTACCTCCTGAACTTCCGTTCCCCCTAATGGCGTGCTCCTACCTACCGCAGGGCGTGGTCGGTAAGAAGCTTCTTACAAGAGAGAATCGAGTAGAATCGAGATTTACAGCCACATGGGACACGCGAGCGCAGTTTTCTTTACACACAACTGTCCACGAGAATGAAGAATCTATAAGAACCGATTTCTCTACTCACGTTGCGTCGTTATCTCGAAACGTAGCACAAAAGAGCACAATTTATTTCTGAAGGAGAATCGCTTTTGTTTCCTCCACGAGGGGAAAAGTCTCGTTTGAATGACTAGGGTCTTTGCGCGCTTGTAAGAAAAAGAAAAATAAAAAAGAACGCGATCGCGCGAGCCGGCCGTTAGTCGGACGGGATTTCCACAAGAATGAGCTTGGATTCTTTTTCTTTACGTCACTGGCGCGTCTCGCTTTCGCTAATTACGCAACAAATGAGAGGCGGACACGGGTGAAAGTCGATTTTTTTCCCCTTCGCGCCTGCTTCTTCCTTGCGACGACGCGTCGAGCCGAGTGTCCCTTCCTCTCCTCCCGGTAGAACTCATTCTCTCGTGTCGAGACACGATGGAGGAACAACGACGGATCTTTCAGTAATGCAAAAAAGGACGGTGCTTCGCGAGCGCATCTTTATCAACCGCGAATCGCCCCTTTGTTTACAGCCGGTTGTTAAACAATTGGACGATTAGACCTCTTTCCCGTCGAGTACTCGGCTCGCTTTCCCCGCGTGTTCATGGGAATGAAAATGGCGGTCGCGTACCCACTCCTATCTCGTAATTGGCCGTGAACCGTGTTCGTGTTCCCGTGAGTCGAAACCGTCTCGTGAGGAACAGCTGTGCGGTGAGAGAGAAAGAAAAGAATTTATTTTATGCACCCCTATTCTATGCGAATGCCACAGGAACGTGGAACGTTTTAACCATAGACATATAGGATAGACTGCGCATACGTGTCCGTGGCTGTCCGTGGCAGAACGGAGAGAGAGGCAAAACATCGGGGAAGTTTTCTTTCCTTGTCTGCGCAGGTAGGCTGCGCAGTAGTCTATTGACAGCTATGATAGGCTTAACCCAGTACATGTACAGTGGGCAAAATATGTTTGTAAAAATTTAGCAATAGTGTAAGAATTTAGCTGTCACAGAAGCGAGAGTTTTTGCTTTAGAGAAGACAGTGAGCCAAGTAGGACTAAGGAGTGAGATAGCGGTCTTTTTGAGTAGAGGTTAAGTGAATCGAGTGGGACTCTGAACCGAGATTTCGACGATCCGGCCAAGTCGAGCCTTTCTCTGTTCTTTCTCTATTTGCTATATTTCAATAAACATTTGTTGAGTTGAAGTGATTTGAATAAATTAATGCCCCGAATCCGGCATCCGCTTACAAGTTTCTCAGAAGTGGGATTCATAAAGAGATAGACAAAGGACTTTACGCGTGAAAACTAATATTTTCTTTCTTGTTTGTCTCCTTCCAATAGCCACATACGCTGCATGTCTTCATATTTGTTAATATAATTGTTTTGTATTGCACGCTTATGTGCGATCTCCACAACATAGTATGCAGGTTAGAGTATCGGTAGATACCGGCAATTGACAGCGAAAATTGTCAATAATGCGCGCGCAGCATGGATAGAGAAGGACAGATATTCACCGATGTTTTGCCTCTCTCTCCGTTCTGCCACGGACACTTTTTCTGCTCAGCATGCGTTGGCATGCGCAGTCTATCCTATATATGTCTATGGTTTTAACCACTTCCAATCTATGGACGAGATGTCTAGCGAGTCAATGCCGTTCGTGTCACGCTTCGGACGAAATGTCTCGTCGATAGTTTCGGACAGAACTTCGTAAGTTATTGTATTCATGCATAAGAAGTGATGTTAAATGAAAAATACGTTATGTTTTTTTTAAACCAATAATTTTATTTCTCCGGTGAATGATATGATTCGAAGCACGATGTTATAAATAATGCTACGGTAGAATTTTTACAAAAATAACTTCATCGTTATTTTCACTATCGCTAATAATATGATTCCGTCGAAATTGTCGAACCATGATTACTATGAGCAAGGAAATCCAAGTGAAAGCTGACGAATATATTCGCGAGAATCGTCGAACAAAGAAAGATTACATTGTATCAAAGCATATGGTAAATATCGTCCGGAGCGTCTCGAGAAGGACATTGATTCGCGAGATATCTCGTCCGCGGTTACGAAATGATTAATACTAACGAAACTAAAATGTGCAATAGATGATAATATGCGCGTACGAGAAATAAAACAAATTGTATTCCATCGGCCTTGTAATAAGGGCTCGTTCGCGAGGCCCGCGTAATGATAACTACGATCTGGCCTGCCACGTCGTTTCCCGTCCTGTCCGTTAGTTCCGGTCGAGCTGCCACGCAGGGAGACCTCGAACTTTCTAATGTCAGAATTTTTAAGTGTATCACGAAGACCGGTCTAACCCAGACACCCGTCGGTTCACCGAGTTTTAGGTCGACGCCTTTTCATAGGGGGGAAAAAAAAGAAAAAGAAAAGTGGCTTCACGAGACGATTCCTCGGTCGACGTGCAGCCTGAAATCTCTAATCTCTTCCGAAGCCACAATAACATTGTGACAGACCACCATCTCAGGCTAAACTCGAACCTTTAGCACCTGAGCCTTTGTTGGTTTTGTAACCCCGGCAATTTTTCTTGTCCCGCAAATTTCCCTTAGAATTTTAAGTGTTCCGTGACCTCGAGAAGGATTTCATACAAAAAGAAAAAAAGAGGAAAAAAAAAGAATGAAAAGCAAAAGGGGAGAAGAAGAAACCGCAAACCTTCGCGAGATCATTTCGAAGAATGATCCGTAGATCTTGTCAACGTGCTATCTAATCCTCTCTAAGCCTTCTACGCGAGAGGAACGTGTGTCGCGGCATTCTAAGTGGTGTAAACATCGCGAACAGCAGGCGGAACGGTCATCGAACAGAGAGAAGGAAAAAGAAAGCAACTCTCGTGGCCGGGATGACGACACAGCTGCTTAGACGAGCGGTTAGTGCGGCCGCTGGCTCGTTCAGTCGGTCGCGGTTCAGTCAGACCGGTCGTGTACCTGCGCTCGTTTCCTTTCGTTTCCACCCGCCTCGCCGCACCCTCTCCGCTCCGTCTAACACGCTCCGCGCCGCACGGCCTATCTTCGCGTCTCTATCCAACGGTCGCTGACTCTCTCGCGTGACCGAGACAATAATAATTGTATCACGGCCCCTGGCCCCTGTCCTCCATTCTTCTCCATGGGCCCTGCTCATTCTCCTCTCCCTCTTCCTTTCCTCCTTCCCCTTTTTTTTTCCATTTCCGTTCCACCCCACCGCGAGGTCTCGCCTAAGTGTGGAATTCACCCGCGCCCCGTGCTAATCTTGAAAAACACGATGATCGAGAGGACAATTTTCGTCCTTAGCTCTCCTCGTGAATTAAAATTCGAATTGAATAAAGTGGAGTAGGAAGCGGGAGGTGCAAGCAGAGACAAAGATAGAGAAAGAGAGAGAGAGAGAGAGAACTGGTGGGGAACACGGGGCTAGCAAAGACAAATTGCGTGCGCGCAAGAATCCGGTCGCTCCGCTTTAGGAGCGCGAGGTGGAGAGAAGGGCGAAGAGGGGTAGGTGAACGTGAGAAACGAGAAATAAGAGGTAATAACTGCTCGTTAAGGAGGATCGAGAGGAAAAGGGTCAGGTCAGAGGCTGATTTCGAGTTAATCAGACGAGCCTGTAGTAACGCGCTCGACGTGCTCGTGGGTTTTCGCGTTCTCCATAAGGGACAGCTGTGGGAGGCGGGTGGTGGGACACAAAAATAGAACGAGAGAGCGAAAAAGAAAAAAAGAGAGAGAGAGAGCTGTTGAGAACGATAGAGGAACAGGTTCTCCATTCTCGTTAGACCGGATAGGTCGGAGGACAATGCGCCGAGGGGTGGAAGCGGAATGACGAGGGGAGGGAGGAAGTTGAGGAAAGTGAGCGGTGGGTGGGGGATGGAAAAAGGAATGAAAGTGGTGGGAGGTCGAACATGGCGTCGATTATGTTCCATTATGTTGCGTGCGCCCGTGCGCTCTTACGAGGAAAAGAGGAAGGTGGAGGAGGACGCGCACCGAGCGCACACCCCGTGGGGCATTATTAGCGGCGAAAAGCGACAACGAGGTCGAGGATGACGAATCGTTACGGTAAACAGCGCGTTGGCTGACGGCCAGTGACTAATGCTTGCCCGGCGATAAGATTTCGCGGACGTGTCAAGAATGCTTCGAGGAAGCAAGGAAGGAAGTGTACTCCGCCCTCGAGAGTTAAATCAAAAATTGAAGCGGGCATCTTAATTTTATAATCATTCTCGGTGCCCTCTTCTCGCCCCGTTCGCAGTCCACCGGCGCGAAATTCAAATTCACCGAGAGCGCGGTACGCGCGCGCAAAACCGCACGATTCATTACCATCCGTGCAGCGGACGTTTATTGTCCATGCTAATTCGCGAGCGTGTAAACGGCACCTTCTTTCCCGCATCTGCTCGCGAACGATAATGTTAATATTGTCGGTAAACCGATAATGCTAATTTGCAGCCGCGAGCCAGATGGGTGACGGGAAGGGACTCTGGCGGGACATCACGCGCCCGGCGTAATATTGTTGATAATGTTGTTGCAAAATTTTCCACCGCCCGTAAATAAAGCCCTCCAGCGCACTAATGATAGGTGGGGGTCGGTTCACTCGATGCATGCGAAACGCGGTGAGCAGAGTTTTTTTTCCTCTCGTTCTTCTTCCCGCCGCGTTTCTCGCAAAGAAGGAGAGCACGGATTTGATAAAGGCGGCGCGCGATAATCGTCGGTAAATCGCAAGCGATTCGCTCGCGAGTAGTCTCTTGGGACGGGATGCTTACGATTAGCATAGCGGAATATACTCGTCTAGGGTGCCTCCTGGGGCGCGGAAGAGATCGTAGATGCAATTAAGAGAGGGCTTCATTGGCTACTTGATATATTTCCTCGTTATTCATCTGGCTAAGGTGCACTCTCCCTAAGAACTTACCTATCCTCTCTTTGGCGATTCCTTCGGACTGGCAAAGTCCCGGAGCCGAAGAGCTTCGTGTAACCACCTGTCGCCGATATCTACCGGCTGATTAATGCGAAACGATTAATGCGGACTTTCACTGGCGCGCGCTGACGCGCTCGCTCGCTCGCTCGCTCGCGTTCTGCACGAGACGATAAAACCTATCCACCTCGGCCAGGGTAATTCTATTCCCCCGTTGTTGAAGCGAGTCGCGGGCTCGTCTCATCTTACGGCATCTCAGCTCTCGGTACGTTCCTCTCTCGCATTTTGCTTTTTTCATTCCCCTGACCGATAGAGGATCGCCCGTTTCCTCGTGTTATCAATTACGCATTCCGTCTGGTCGTCATTGTTACTCGCGCCTCGCGTTTATTATTACGTCCGTGATACTTGCCGTTTCATTACCTGTCCTTTGTTATCGAGGGACTCCCCCCTCCCCTCCGATTGCTCTCAGCCTCGCAATAATAACACTCGCCCGGTACTTACGCGGTGTTAAATGCGGCATTTTTCCTTGAGCGATTCTCTCTCTCTCTCTCTTTCTCTCTCTCTCTCTCCTTTCCCATTGTCAATCTCAAAACGGACGAGAGAACGAGAACTCTCAGTTATACCGATGGCGAATGGGCCCTCGCCAATAAATAAGCATCTAGCCGGCTGATAATTTTCCGCGCGGACAGTTATCGCGTTCCATTTGCAGATAGGCGAATCCGCCTGTAAACATGGCGAAACGAGCGATACTCGATACTTATTACGAGACGATGTAACGCGCGCGCGCACTTTGCCGGTCGATGCGCCCGTGCTCGCGCGCGCGCTATTAGTCATAGTCGGCATACCGAACCACCATTACCACCACCACCAGAGACCATTACCAGGACAACCATCATCGTCACTGGTACTAGCACTCCGCCACTTGGTCGCGCGAGCACGCGATGAGGTGGAGAAGGAAGGAGGAGGATGGGGGGTGTCGGGCTACACGAGAAACGTCTAAATAACACAATCTCATTGTCGAGGCGATAACAAAAATGTTATTCCCTCCCTCTCCTCCCTCGGCGAGGGTAGTTTGCATAATAACGAGCGCGGTTGGAATGCAACGATCGACTGGACACTTCGTGCTCTTCCTCGTGCTCACACCAAGAGCTTTTAAACACTTTTCTCGGCAGTAGAATTCACATGGCGAATTTCTCGACGATTATTTAAATCGAACGAGGAAAGGAGGGCACGCAGGACGTAAGGAGGTTGAAGGGAGGATTTTCTCTCGCGCAGACTCGTGGAAAAAGGCGCGAGTGTTATGGGAGAGGCGTTAATTTATGCGCAATGCGCGCTCCACCGGTATTATATTACCTCGACGTTGTTTATCGCCGAGAATGGCTTGTACGAATGCCGCGTACATTATTCGAGATCGTGAGATCGTGTCGGCTTGGACTAGCGCGGGGAGACTTGGCGTGCGTGCGAGAGAATCGCCTAAGTGCTAGGGGAAATATTAACGTTGATTGGCGTCCTCGCGAGTTTCGATAGCCTTGCGACGATATCGAGGCTGAATTTCATTCGCGAGAGAGAGAGAGAGAGAGAGAGAAATTGTTAATTCCACGCGGTAGAAGAAAGTTGGAAATTAAATCGTTCGCTCGTACCAAGGCGTTCCTTCCGTTGGTTGAGTTTCGCAAAGTTCCAGACAGAGTTCCGCGTAATTCCATATAAGATTCTTACGCGAATCCAGGTGAACTGGTTAGATTGACGGCCCTTTGTTCCACCGTGCCCAATGTTTTCGTCAACGTGAGCTCGCTAGATTTTCTCGCATGGCTCGCGAAACAATCGGAATCCTCTTTCGACCCTTATCGCGAAACCCGATCGGGGCCGTTCGGAAAATAACACGCGATATAAGTTATTGCCGCGATAAGGGACGTCAAGAGTTGGTAAACAGAGTATTAACCCCGTTTTAACTAAGTTTCAGATAACACGCTCGAGCGCACGGGAACGCATGCTAAATCGAATGCACAGTCCGCGATGATGTAGTGCGCGGTCTTTCAATTTTAACGACTGGCTCGGCGGGAACAGGACGCACGTTATTTATCCGCTCGTGCTCCTTTTCTCTGTTTTCCACATTTTTTAAGCACATCCTCTAATCGATTTTGTCCGATGCTCAATTCCGCGCGGAGATCGATTCACAGGATCGAGTCCCACGAGACGGTGCAGGGGGGCAAATTCGCGCGCGACTAGCGCAAAGCGCGACGGACGACGCACGACGCCTGGGCGGATTAAGCGATAAAACTCTGACCTTAATAAATGGCGAGCCCCATTGTAATCCGATCGTGATAGCGCGCGTTAAATAGGCCGATCGCTTAGACGGGACCGTTTCGCCGTGATCTAAACGGCCATTCGAATGTCGTAGGGCTACGCGGAGTTAAAAGCGCGCTACAGGGGGATAGGATCGAGAGAGAGATCGATGGTTCTCTAGGCTGGCTTAATCCCCAGGCGGACGATTAATGTGAGTGGCGGACAAGGATTTTCGGGCGCAAGCACGAGAGGCACGATAGGAGAGAATTCGATTCCGGAAGCGGAAAGAGGTCGGAGAATTTTGCCAAATTGGAAAGAAATTTTCTAAAGTATTAATTTATTTGGATAAATAATAATGGATGACGAAATGCTAATAAGAACGGTACGAGAGCCGCGTCAGGTGAGGATTCGATTCCGGAAGCGCGGAAACAGGTTGGAGAATTTCTCCAAATCGGAAAGAAATTTTCTAAACGATTCATTTAACTGCACCAGTAATCTTAAATAACGACACGCCAATGAGCAGGGTCCGGTAACACTAAAAAATGTAATGGGCTTGAGGATGTACTAATAACAATAGTAACAATAATAATAATAATAATAATAATGACAAGCGAGGACCAATCGACAGAGAAAATTGGCGCGATGTGCTACGAGTTCCACCGGTAGTTACGCCGGTTGCACCATCATCACTCGCGCGACTCGGTCCACGCTATCCTCAGAATTCCGAGTTATGATCTCATAATGACGCGACATTCCGCGCGCGGTTGACACAGTTACGGGGTTGGCATATTAACGAGAGCGTGGTTCGTTAACCGATAAGTACGATCCTCTACTATTGACGATCTCAACTCACCTGAGCTAGCTTACGAAACTTTAAGAGCCCCTCTCGATTGTCGCTGTCAAAAATTTCGTCCACCTTATCGACGTACTAAAATCGTTCGGACGAATCAACGAACTCGTCGACAATAAGCAGGAAGACGACTCTTTTAGAAAAGTTCTCAGCGCACTTATCCGAAAGCGGGACGAGACAAAGTGTAGGACAAGATAAACGCAGCCAAGAACTAAGAGGAGCGTGTCGTGCTCCGAAACGAGTGCCAGCACGCGCATGGAAGTTTCAATGCCACGCGAGAAAGAATCTCCAGGAGAGAAAATTACCCTGGCGCGGCAGATTTCGCGTCGGACGATCCGGAAACACCGGGGCTCGCACTTCCGCCACCCTCGAGGCGATTCGCGGTCGCGCGAGAGAGAAACGTTTCGCTCTCCTTTATAAGCCTCGCCTCAAATTGCAGCTGCATTATAACCTCCTCTCCTCTTGGCCGTGAAGGCCTATCGCCGATACTTTGTGCTGCCCAATTTTGCGCCGGCCCTCCGCCATCGGCCCTTGGCTCTCCTCCTCACTCCGGTAATTCCCAATTTCGCGGCGAATTTCGATTTGCGGGTACCGGGCGAGTAATGAGCGTCACGTTGGGAGGGTAGTGGCAGCAGGACGGCAGCCTGGAGGGCTCCGATACAAAGTAAATAATTGGCCGGGTGCGAAATCGAGGGAGGTGAAGGAGGTGAACGAGGAGAATGATCCTCATCCTCCTTCGATGAGAAAAGGAAGCGGGCACGAGAAAGAAAAACTGTCCGTCGTTTACTCCACGCGAAATTACAGGCCTGCTCCTCTGACTCGCACGAACGCGCGTCCTCTTCCTCCTTGCCGATCCTCCTCTTCATCTTTCCTCCTCATCTTCCTTCCTTCCATGCGCATCGCGAAGCCGGGCGACGTCTTGCACGCGACCACAGCTTTCTCTCCTTTCTTTCGTCCTCTTCCTCGCGGCGCGTTCGGTAGCCGATCGCGGTAGACGGTGCGTCGCTTGGCACGTGGCGCGACAAGAGGACGCGGGAGGGAAAAGGAAAATCTGGTGGCGGCTGCGAGGAGAGAAAAGAGACAGAAGAGAGGAGGGACGCGTCGGTGAACCGACCGTGGCTCGTGGTGCTCGTCGTGTACTCGACGTTGCTTACAAGCCTGCTCGCTCCGCTCGCTCGCGCGACAGCCGCACGCTTGTCCTTGGAGCGCGCGCGACTCAATTACCAATGGAACAAGAGGCGAGAGGTCAAGAGAGAAGAAGGGAGGAGGAAGGCGAGTCATTCGCGCGGGAATAGAAATGACCCGCGGCCGGCTGCGAAGCTGCCTTTACTCCGGAGGAATTGGAATTTTCAATTATGCCCTCCCCTACCCTCCTCCGCCCTCTTGCTCTCACGCGCGCGTGCCGATTTGCGCGATAACAGCGAGTTTAGATCTCGAGTGTTGATCTGGGAAGGAGTAACGCGATTATCGAGGAATTCGATCGTGCAACGGGTGGGATATAATGCTCTTGCCCGTGGGGCCTCCACGAGTAAAAAGGTTGAGATTTCTCTCGTTATCCTTCTCCCCGTATATTTCTTTTCACGCGCGTTTCCTTCTCCTCCCCGCGGCGCGGGCAATCTTATCGGGTGCATTCGATGCAAATGCTTTTTTCTCGCACTCAGCCGCGACGGTGGGACGGACCGAAGGTGCGAAATGATTTAATTTTTAATTCTCCCATTAACGCCCTTCTTCTCTATCGGGCCGATGAATTTCCTTCGTTGCCAACCGCCCCCGCTATCGTGGCAATTCTGAGAAGCTCGCGAGGCCGTTTCTCGTGTGCCCCTCGTATAATTGAGAAGATTGGCGAGAATGATACTCCACCGTGTACACGAACCTTCTCTCAGGCGTCATGGACGGGTAAACTTCCGTTATAGAAACGTTTTCGGCCTCCCCTCGCTTCCGCGAGCAATTCTTCCTCCTCTTTCTCCGCCTTCTCGTCCCACTCCTCTTGGTGCGTTCACCTCGCTTGGTACCGGTGTCCTTGGCCGTTGCTTCCTCCTACCTTCTTCTCTCGCGAAATAAAGGGTCAATTCTTCTTTTTTTTCTTCTTCTTCGCGTCAGGACGTAGGCACATTTGTATTTTCTTACGCAATCACCGGGGTGAATCCTTTATCTCCTCAGTCCCCGTCATTCGACCCTCCAGGCTCTCGAGACGCACGCGTAATTCGATAGGATCTCTTCACTAGGGAATCCTTCGAAGGGCCAAGGGTCGAGGGTTATTCCGAAGTTCACGCTCGTTACCAAGATCCACTCGTTTCTCGCGAGTGCTTGAAGTTTCACGTGAGATTCTCCCTCTCTCTTTCTCTTTTGCTTTTAAATACCCGCGTGCGTTTCACCATCTCGTGCAATAACAAACTTTTAATTAATGCGAAATAACGGCCCGCGATACCCCTCGATGCGAGTGTCGAGGAGGGAGAAGAAGGACGCGAGGGATTGAAAAAGAGAACGAGAGGATTGGAGCAGACTTTTTAATTACAGTTTATTTCGCGCGATAATTGAATATCCCTTGCGAGTAGTGCTCTGAACGCGAGCGCTCAGGCTCGTTTGCCCGGAATTTCATTATCGTCGATTAGCGGCGCACAGACGCGCATATTAACGCGCTTCGTCCGCGCCCTCCTCTCCGATCCATCGCCACACACTCGCGCGGAAGGGTCGCAAAGGAAGGGCTCGTTCGAAACGGGGTCCAGACGTAAATTCGTTGCTTCGCGCAGTTCGAAATCGTTCCTTCAAGTAGTTTCTTGCGTTTCACGTCGTCCAAGAACCTCGCGAACCAATCTTTCAGCGCCCTTGCCGGTGAACGATTTCTCCGGCCGAAGAAAAAAATGTTGTATCGGACACTTCTCGTCATTCGACGTTTCCGAACTTATCGATGAGCCCAGGTACAAATCAATTCGGCGAATAAATCCGCTGACTCGTCCATCGTCCAACTGTCGCTTACTGTTTAACCACTCTCGCGCTCCTCCTTTCCACACCTCTTCTTTCCGTGGCATTGGTTCTCGCGACGAATTCCGTTACCATTACCGTTACTGGTACCTACGAGAAACGAGCAACGAGGAGGGGCCTGGGAGCGACGTGCGCTCATCTCTTCGTGTGCATGCCCGTTTCAAAGCGAAACGACGGAAGTGGCCTATCATCGCGCGAAATTTAAGCTAGCTACGCGCGGAAGAGGCCGTTTCGGTGACATTAGGCGTAATATCGAGCTCCAAGAATACGGGAAATTCCACCTGGCTACGATGATCCTCGCAATTTCGATCCTCTACGAACGATGTTGAATCTTGAATTGAAACCGAATCAAAATTTTGGGATGAAACTTCATTTTTCTGGAAGATCTCGCCTTCCTGTTTACGACAATGTTCGTCATTAGAGGAGGCGGCGCCTGATTCCAGAGAAAAACGATCGAAAAGTTGCCAATCGATAAGAAGGATTCGCGTTCGAAAACTTTTGGATCGATTTTCTCCGGAACTATGCGCCGCACCCTCTAATAATGTATATTGTGGTAATGAGAAAGGAGAGATATTATACTTGGATATTTTATATCCAAATAAAATTTGGATATATGTCCTATAGGCGCTTGGCGTCAGCCTTTGCGGAAAGATTCGTTCTTTCGGTCTATTACCCTTGACGAAGAGAAGAAGCGAGGGTGGAAGGGGGATAAAGAAAATAATGGAAAATTAAGGAGAAAAGCTCGAGGTAGCGGGAAAAATGGTGAGAATCGGGGAAAGTCGATGGAGAAGCAATCCGAGTGGGATGAAATCACCGTCGAATCACAATCGAGAAGGGTAGTCGAGTAAGTGCGCCAAGGGGTTGAAAGGTAAATTGGCCACGATGGATGGTCGATGGAAAAGCACGAAAAGGTTGAAGAAGGATAAGGAGCTAGGTGGTAAAGGGAAAAAGGTGAGGAGAAAGGTAGAAAGAAATGCGAGCGATGTCGCGTTCGTGAAGGTGGCGAGTGACAAAGAGGTCGGCTAAGAGAAAAGGAGAGAAAGAGGGCGGTGCGGATAGAGGAGGAAAAGAGTCCTCGAAACGTCGGATCTATTCCGTGAACTTGACCCCTCGCGACTTGACCTCCCGTCTGGTCGTTCTAGCTTGGCACGCCCGCCTGACGATTACGAAATCGAAGATGGAGAGTGAGAGAGAAAAGGCAATTTGAATTTATTAGGGTCTGAATCTACGATCCATCGGTTCTCCGAAAGACACGAAAAGGACAAGGGTAAAATAAAAATGCGAGGACTCCATATACAGGGTGTCTCAGACCACCCATACAATCTCTCGTGGGGACATAGAGCGGCTTGCGCTGAACATAAAAGTCCGGTACCGTTTTGCGATAATCGCAATATTTGTTGAGTTATTAATTGTTAAAGATCAAAGGAAAGGGCGTCCGCCAAAATAGCAGCGGGAGAAGCGATGGAGTCTCTGCGAGCTGTAGGACGGCCCAGTTTACCTACAAACAAATGCGGGGTGCGGTAAAGGGAAGAATAACGAAAAAGAAGCCGGCCGTGCAGCGGTGTCTCAGCCTTCCCCTTAGGCTAAGCGCACACGCTACGATTTTTATCATACGGCAAAATATCGTGCGATCAAATTCTTTTAGTGGAACAAAGAAGAGCACAGCACGCTCCTATGCTTTTCTTTGTTCCACTGAAAGAATTTGATCGCACGATATTTTGCCGTACGATAAAAATCGTAGCGTGTGCGCTTAGCCTTACCGCGTCCCGCGTTTGTTTGTAGGTAAACTGGGGGCCGTCCTACAGCTCGCAGAGGCACCAACACTCCCCCCGCTGCTATTTTGGCGGACGCCCTTTCCTTTGATCTTTAACAATTAATAACTCGATAAATATTGCGAATATTGAATAATGGTCCAGGACTTTTGTGTTTATATTAAGCCGCTCTACGTCCCCACGAGAGATTGTATGGGTGGTCTGAGACACCCTGTATAAATATAAGAGACATCGAGACTGAGAAGGAAAAGAGGAGGGAGGAGAAAAAGGAACTCCCGCGTCTTTGTCACGAACTTTCGCAAATCGTCAAATCGAGCTCTCTCCTTCTTCCTCTTCGACGATTCTTCCGTTCTTCGATTTTTCGTTTTTCAATATTTCTTCTTGGCCTCGTCATTCCTGTGCACCGAGTCCTAGTATAATTGTCAGAACGAGTCCGCGGAAGGTTCAATCGTGGAATGTCTTACGATCGTATTCCCCGCGCGATCCAAGAATAGACTTTCTCCTCGCGAGCGTTTCGCAATCGGGGTGCTTGCGAAAACGATCGCGAGTATTCATCGCGGTGACTATGTATAGTTCGCGATCGTGTAATTATTTTTCCTTCCCGATTTTATCAGTCAGGAGAGAGACAGAGAGAGAGAGATAGAGATACGAGGGGAGAAAGGATAAATCGTTCGCGTGCATCGAAATCATCAGGGTGATCGGTGGGGCGCGTGGGCGCGTGGATTTATGCATTTTTCATGCACTCGATGAACGCGACGCCACGCGTCTCGACGCCTCTCCAACCCTTCCTCTCCTACCGTTGCATTATTTATCGGTCGGCACACTTTTGCATTCCACGCTATTCCCGCGCCTTACCACCCCTCATCTCGTCTCTCTTTCAGTTTTCACCCTCTCGCACCCTCTCCCGCTTTCCTTTGTCGGCGTCCAGTCCTCCGAGCTCTCACGCACCACCCCTCTTACGTGGAAGTCCCGGTCTCTGTTTTTCCATTCCTCTCACTTTCAACTTCCCTCCACCCCGAGTAATTGCGGAGAAGTAAACGAGCGCCTAACGCAATTGTCTCTCACCAATTTGGAGGTCCCACGAGAGTGCATCGATTTCTCCAAGAGCGGAGGAACGAGATTCGAGAAATTATTGAAAACCCTTTTCTCGGAAGGTTCCTCGAAGGCTGCGATCGTCTCGTCGTCACGCGAATCGAATCGAATCCAATTCGAATGTCAAATCGTGCTCTAAACGAATTCTCCTGCTCATCGTAAAATTACTGTCTTCGCGCTAAAGACCCCTCAAGATGAATAAGCGATTTTCATATCGACGACGTTCGTTCGATGCTGTCGATAGAGTAGGGTGTAATAAGAAATCTAATAATTTACCGCTTTGGTATCGGGGAATGAAAATGTCCGAGTAACGAAATAGGCTTCTGCTAGTTTTATTATTTAATCGAATTCATGCTCGTGCCAATATCGCGACTTCAATTGCAATAAGCAACGTCGCTTATTACTCCGTGGGGTGACCCTCTTTGCAAAATTGACGAAGGGGCGAGGAAGGGGTGGCGGACGGACGCGCGGGCAAAGAAACAATGTCGAATCGATAATGCTGCGAGGTTGTACCTACAACCCACCCCCATTCTGCCCTCTTCCACGAACCTCCAGGGAGAGGAGAGAGAAATGGTTGAGAGTGGGGGTAGTCGCGCGAGCCACGGATGGCAGCACGCGAACGACGCGCTTGTCGTGTTCCTCTTCTTTTTTCCCTTTCTTCTTTTTTTCCACCCCCGTCCTCCTCCCCTCTAACCATCCATCCCTTTACCCTCTCCTCCTCCGCTTTCCCTGCCGCAGACTCTCCATCGCTACGCTTTTACAAACGTACAGTTGTAATAATAGCGCCATTGTTGAGCTTCCTCTGGAATTTTTAATAAATTTCTTCCCTTTCGCCCGCTCCCTACCATTCCGACTCCTTTTCAGTGCGTTTCTCCGGCTGCGATTTCCATCAGAATTTTTCATTTCGAACTCGCGTCTACTCTTGACGGTTTACGCGCCGTCGATCTCTCCTTGTAACGCTTTTTCTCGAAGGAAATAGAAATTTAATTGTTGCGCCAACGTGGAAGGGCCAATGAAATTTTCTTTCTTGCCGCATCGCAACTTACTTTTCACCCAAGCAAGCCCGTTCTCTTAATATCGCGCGGGTGTACCCAGAAAAATAAAAGAAATCCCTTGCCGAAGAATTCAATCTTGAAAACTCCTCTTCTCCGGTAAAGTCAATTCGAGAATCCTCCAAATATCTCACCTCGCGTTTTCACTTGACCTATCTCTCTCACCTCCGTTCTTTTTTCGCAAAATCTCATACTTTGGTCGACGCGTGGCTTACGTGTCTCTTTGCGTGCATCAAAGCACGCTGGCCCGTCTCGCATACCGTCGAATCGCTCGCTTCCTTCTACATCCTCCAGTCCCTTGGACACGTGTGTGAACACCAACACGCGTGTACACCCTTAACGCGACGAATGCGCTCGCGCTCGAGGATCTCGTCCGAGTCCTCGTGTGTGGGTACGTGTGCGCACGCGCATCGGTACGCGTCGAATTCCTTCGGGACTGGAACGAAGCTATGCTCAGCCGACATTGTTCTCGTTCCGTTCCCGTTGTTCCTACCAACCCCTGACTATAACATTCCCGTGGAACGTGGCGGAGGCGCGCGCACGCGTGATCCTCTCGAAAGAGGAACGAGAGAATCGGCGAGACAAATGGGAAGAGGAAGCGAGGGGCGAGTCTCTCTCTTCTGTCGCGTCCTTCCGGTTCCAACGCGAGGCTTTACGAAATGTACGAAATGTCAAACATCGAGCAACGCGAATCGCTCGTGGGGTTGGTCGCGCTTCTTCTTAAATTCCGCTCCAAATTCTCCGGCGGACTCGATCCGGGCCTTCGGAATTTCGATGGATATTCTCGTTCTTCGCCAACGCGAGTACTGCCTGGTTCGAGGGTTCGATGATTTTTGTCCAGCGTTATTCGATGCTCGTTACTCTGTGAATACTTTGAAGTTATCATTAGAACTTTTGTTGTTTTCTTTAAACGGAGGATGCAGAAAGGAACGTCAAGATGCTTAGGATGTTTTATGCAAATAAACTTCTTGGACCTTGGATGACTAAGTTCTTTTCTTTCTTCAGCTTCGTAAAAGAGAATCTTTGGTATTTTGGGTTTTTGTGGAAGACGTCCAATTGGATTCTTTCTCCGTTCGTCACGACTGTCTCCTCACCCCACGATCCATCTCCACCTCTTACATTTATCTCGCTCTTTAAGCTTATTCACTCCCCTCTGGCACGCCTTCTCACATCCAACCGCGTTATCTATTTCCTTTATCCGTCCACCGAGCTATCTAACCATTTATCCACCCATCTACCGATCTATCTACCCGTTTATCTCTCCGCCTTGGCCATCCATTCGCGTAGCCACTCTCGAATCTTCCATCGATTCGTCCATCCTTCAACCCTCCTACTCGCATCGGCCAATTTCTTCTCCGATCTCACCTTCCTCCTCGAAGATCTTCCTTCGGGTCTTTTCCCGTAGAAAATCATCGACTTGTACCCACTGGCTCGCATTATCCGCTTCATTAGCCAGCTCGAGGCGAGAGAGTCTTTGGAGTGAGGAAGGGAAGGAAGAGAGAAGAGTGTCTCGATGGCAGCTCGAGCGAGTCCGTCCGATCGCATTGCGAGCGCCTCGGTGAATTGGAGCGGTGAAAACGATTTCGCAATAACGAAACGGGAGCGGAGGGTATTACTAAAAGGAGTTACCAGCTGTTGGGTAACGAGAGCCGCCTCGTGCCTTGGATAGCTTAAATCGTAACGCGGCGCGCCTCTCCCGAACTCTTTGTATGCACGCGCTCGCATCGCGTGCGCGTGCGTGTCTCCCACCCTCTCCTCCTTCTCCTCTTCTTCCTTTTCAGCTTTCTCGTTCGCGCGTTTACTTCTTCATTTGCTCGCACACTCGCGCGCCTTTCTAAGGACGCCGACTCCACCAAAGCCAAGTAAATTCCAGATGCGCGTAATTCTCCCCGCTTCATCATTTTCTCCTCCTTCCCTCTTCTCCCCTCTTACCGCGTGCACCTATTATCCTACCGAGTGAATTCTTGCTGTCGCGATCCTACTCGTTCTTCTCTTTGTCGAGATTGCGCGAGCGATCGTGCGATTCGCTCGCGCGCGATAAACAATGGGAAATGCGGAAGACGCATGCTCCGCAAATTAATCATTAGCGGTAGGCTTCTCGCTCGTTTAGAATCTCGTTGAGAATGCTCTCGTATCGCTTTGCAAGAGTTTTCCACGACAGTATTGGAACTGGATGGAAATTTACGAATGAGATTGCGAGAGTAAAGCGAGGCACGAGAGGATTTTTATTCATTTAAATACCACGCGTGTCTGTCCAGGGGTGGGATGCGCGAAGTAAATGTAAAAGGAAGACGGAAAGGAGGAATCGAAGAAGCTTCGGTTCCACTCGTGTAGTTAAGCTCGTCCTCTTTCAACTCTCTTCAAAGGACTATTGAAAATCGATAATCGCTCGCGGCTCTTACGTGTCAAAATCAAACGGCGCGTTACGCGCGTTCAGGGCGCGGCTTCGACCTGCCGCCTTTGAGCGCGGCGCGCGCTCGCGAGGGTGTTCGAGGCGCTCGACTCCGACCATTTTCTCCTGGAGAAAAAGGTGGCTGGAGAAAAATTGAAAATAAGCGGATTCGCTCGTGCGCGATTCGCTTCGCCATTTTTCCTCTTCCGAGAGCTTAAGAATTCGTTTTCGGCACGTTCATTCTCTCCCCTTCCGCGGGAGCAAACATTTTCCACTGATTGTGAGTATCTCGCGTTCTACCAGTTACGTAGAAGCGATATAATGACATTGCAATGATTTCACGCGGAAGCCCCATTTCTCACGTTCCATTTCGTAGGATTCCATTGTTTCCTTCGCGGGACCGGTCGCGCGTCGGGTTCATTGACCCCGGCTGGATACCGCGCAACTCCGCGCTCCCGATTCTTCGTACACGTAGAATGCGATATCATTGCGAGAATTACTGCATCGAGTGGCTTTATTTCATCGTCGAGTGCTTAATCGAGGAACGATTCGATAGGTGCGTGAAAGTCGATCGTTAACGCCACACAGGCAGGTGAAATGTTTAAAACGGGAGATTCGCGCGCGGCGCTCAGCGGCGATCGACTACAATCCCGTAATCGTATTTACGTCAAACAACCTTTCAATAAGATTACGTTTAATTATAATTTCCGCGAGCGGCGGGATGGCGCGACCGATTCAATTTAACTTCAACGAGGTGACGCGCCCGCCTGCCAATCCTCCGCCTTTCCTTTTCTCCGTCCGTCCGTCGCAATTCAACCGATCTTTCGGCTAACGAAATCCTTTATGCTTATCTTTTACAGAGAAGCGACAATCTCGAGCTATCGCCGAGCGTGCCGCAACACCACCACCCAGCCTCGTATCATCACGACGGCTACAACATGGCTGATCAGGTGAGAAAGAATCCCCTTTGGCTCGTTACTTTCGCACGACAGAGCTACGGGCAATTTTATAAATGTACTTTTAAAATTTCCGGAGGATCGAAAGATTGTATTATTATCGTTCTCGCGGCCAGGTGCATCGCGCGCGAGGGTTACTTAATTTCGTGATTACGCAATCTCGGGACGAATCATCGGAGAGTTCGCAGAATCGTGCCCCGATACGAAGTACGCTAGTAGATAAGAGGATGCGAACTCGCACCGATCAGCTGATCCTTTTTATCGGGGCTGTTTAATCGGGCGATCGAAGGGCGAACCGGCAGGGAAGCGGCTCGCTTTATTTATTTATCTATATCGCGAGAATTATTTCACGCGAGCGCGATATCCGGTTACATTGACTGCGTTACCGTTTACATAAATGTTTTGCGCTGGTACGCGCGCGCACACGCTTTTACGTAACGGAGGTAGCGGTTTACGTAATCTCCATCGATTATACAATCCCCTCGCCACCGGCAGCCAGCTGCCTTCGCCATTATTCAATGGGGAAGTGAAATTATTGTAATTTTACCTCGTGATAGCCGGAGTCGTCGTAGACGTGCTCGCGATCGTTGGCTCGCGTTTAATCGGACAGTTGGTTGCACGGGCCCTATTGGGGAAAGCGATGTATTCAATGGCGAGGGTGGGGCCAGTTTTCCTCGAGCACCGGGCGAAGCTCGTCAAGAAGAAGTTCACATCGTACTTAAATACACTAAAGAGAACAATAGTCGAACAATTGCTGTGAGCAAAAATCGCAGTAGAAACGAAGGCAGACCCAGCTGTAAAGAGAAACGGAAAATTCACGAGTTCTCTTCGTCGAAAGCGGATTCTCTTTTGCAATTGAAGAATACGCGCGTGCTACCAAATTCATCCGTTAGCAGTACCCATTCGAAGAGAGACGTATTAATTCAGCGAATTCACTTTGCTCTCTAGCCTCAGATTTAAAGCAGATTCCAACCTGTCGAAGAATCAATCGTATCAAGCGATCCCACTCGCATCGTCGGGGCGGAAATTTTCTATCGCACGAGAAGCGGTCGGTTCTCACGATAGACCGGCATAGTGCCGACATAGGAAGTTCCCTCCCGCTGCTCCAACCTCACCAACCCTCTCGTTCCTCTCTCGTCCACTCGTCCGTTGCTCTACGTCGCATTTCATTAGCGTGTTTTGCAGCAACGCGCGGACTTATGACGACGGCACCGAGTCCTTAATTGGCATCCTAGAATTATCTATCCGTCGAGTCTCTCAGTCCTCTACCTTCTCTCCCACCCCTAACGATTGTAATTCTACGTCCCCTTAACGACTGTTAGAAATGTAATTCCGCGGACATGCGCGTTTTCTCTTTCTCCTTCGTCTCTCTCTCTCTCTCTCTCTTCTCCTCTCATTTCTCCTCATCCTCCTCTCGCAATCTTCCTACACTCTCGACGTGTACAAAGTGGTCGTTCGATGCGCGGAGCTTGATAAAAAGCCACGCGCATGGGAGCTCGTTTGCCATGGGAGAAGGGATGACGAGTGGGAGTGGGGAGAAGAAGGAGGTGAAGAGAAGAAGGAGAGGACGTCTCCTTTTCGCTCTCCTCCACCGAGAATATTCTCCTCGATGAGTTCTCCGACGAGGCACGTCGATGAGAATAGGGAGGCGCGAGGGCAGTCGAGTGCAATAAATTGAATCATTAAAATGAGAGAAGGGGCGGACTCCCGAGCTGTAAAAATGTTTATTCGAGTTGTTTCCGTTGAAGAGTGGCCACGAGCGTCTATTCCTCGCTCGCTTTTTCTCACTTCGCTTTTACTTTTTACACGGAATGTCTCCCCTCGATAAGAAAATCGCAGTGGGCTTTGCTTTTTTGCCGCTCTCGCTTCTGTAAATTTTTTCCTTTTTACCTTACCGCCGATTCTTCAGATACCGTCGTTCTACAACGTGTCAATTTTAACGACCTCGTCGTTACGTTACCCCGGGGAGCGTTACGCGTGGCGCGTCGTAATTGTCGATGTCGCGTGTCTCCTCGAGGCCTAATGTTACTTTCACGTGTCTCACCGACACGTACCACCTTCGATTTCCGTCGCCCGAGAAGATTTACGAGTTTGCCTCTTATCGGGACGAGGACGATGGGGGCGATAACGATTCCGCTTAGATCGTCCGGCGATCTCGTCGTTGAACGCAGAAAAATTCACGGAGGCTTTCAAACCCACGTGCGATCATCGTGATCATTAATTAGGCTTCATTCACCGACGAAATTCGCGAAGTACAATCTCTACGATGGAATTCTATTCGATCATGCCAATCTCTCATTTTTCTATCGCGACCCGTACGCTCGATTAGACGAGAGAGACCAGTGGCGATAGTCTAATTAGCGCTAATTGCTTCGAAGAGAGAAAGGGGTGGAGAGAGTGCGAGCGAGCCGGTCTTTCGAGAACGACGGATTTCTCGACGCGGAATGGAATTTCAATTTCCGTCCGTCCGCCCACTGCTCGCGACGAGATTTATGGGGCTCTCGTTGCTTCGTCGCAACTCGTTTCGCGCGGCGTTACGAGGACGAAAATTCTAGCGGCGAGTCGCTTCGCTTGCGAGCGACCGAAAGAAAGAGGGCACGAGAGAACTTTCTTGAAAGAACGATTCACCACTCTCCAAAAATAATAAGATCTTTCTAATCTCGACGTTTCTCACACACGCGCGATAGCTCGGTGAAATGAACAATTGGACAAACTCAACGCGATAACGTTGCAGAGTGGCACGCCTGACGATGTTTGCGCGATTTGGACGTTAGCAGCGGTGTTGCGTAATCGATAGATCGATCGAGAGTAGGAGAGTCACGTAAGAAAGAACGCGCGACGATGAAAAGGCGAATATCAAATTGATTTAAGTTTCCTTTACTTTTTCCATTTGTTTTTATCGAGACGGTATTCTTGATGAAATAGTAATTTTAATGCCTATTACTACACCCGTGTCTGCGTCTTTTGTAATAGATTTGAGAGATCGCAAGCCTAATCGAATTCGCGCAACGAGTCCAGATAACCCAGCGTTCCTTTAAAAATGCACCCTCACCGGCCGCGCGAACGCCTATTAATGACGGGGGTTATGAAAAACGGTGGAACTTCGAGCGCGATCCAATCTCTTCTTGGAAGCAAGGCGAGTCAGCGGGAAAGTCTAGAGAATGAAGAGGCAGGGAGGAATTGAGGATCGGGATTGAAGTTTCGTCGTCGGTATTGGACGGTTTCGCGAGATATGCAGAGAAAGTAAGAAGATGACGCGTTGGGGGTTTGTGGTACGAAGGAAGGGGGATGAAAACGTAAGAAGAAGTAGTGGGACGAATAGATGGATGGGGTAGTCCGTTTGGGGGGTGGCACGGGATGGATTGGCGCAAGAAGCGAGAGAAAGAAAATGAAAGAGAGAGAGAGAGGGGTGTAACCGGGAAACCATCTAAATAATATTTCCCCGAGAGAGGAAGAAGAAGAAGAAGCAGCGAGTTACGGAAAGCGGGCAAGTTTTAACGAGATGGCGGAACGAGTTTAGTTCCGCGAGCGGGAGGAGGAATGGAAAAGAGGAAGGGAGAAAGAGCATTCCGATATTTCTTCGCGGCGTCCTGTCGGGGTGCGGGACCGAGGAAGGGATGAAACTAGGGGTTCCGCATTTTCCTTCTGCACCCACCTCTCTTCGCGCATCCCCTCTTCTTCCGTCGCAATTTTTCCTTCTCCAAAAGAAGAAAGATTCGCGAGAAAAAGCGAAGGAGAAAAATCGAAGCCTGGATTCGTCGACTCTCGCGCGATCGAAGGATCAATTAGCGCGAGTATCGTTGCTCGCGCGTTCGCCACTCGCTCGTCCTACGAATCGGCTCGACTGTGGGAGAGGAGAGATCGGAGGAGGGTGAAGGCAGCGGTAGTAGGGTGTCTATCGTCCGTAACGAGCAGCACGCGCGGGTTTATATTACGTACGAATGGGATATGCGATATCGGCCACCGAAATAACGATGTCACGAGCGCGTAAACCGTAAAATGGATTTCGCGATAAACGGACTGTAGAATTGGACGTAATAAAACGATTAATGGCACGTATAAATCTGGTTTACGTCCCGCGCGGCACCTGCATCGCGTATTGTATTCTATACTGCCGCGAGCACGGTGAGGACGGGGGTGGAAAGAGGGGGTGAGAGAAGAGGGGAAAGCGTAAATTTTCGATATGATGAATCGACGACGGGGGCCCGCGCGCGAGTTAAGGAAACGTTGCCGCGACGGTCTATCGCGTGAAAAGCGCGCCGGCCAAAATTGATGAGGATTTTTGCAGGATTTCTCGGGAAAAATTTTCGTCTTCCTTAATATTCGCGCCGCGCGCCTGTAACTTTCAATCTTCGTTTTCTGCAAATTGAATGGCGGAGCTAGAGCGCGGGCAGAGAAGCGCGTACCAATGCCTGCCTTTTTTTTCTTATACGCGTTAAATCCACCAGACTCTCCTCTCTCCCCCCCTCTCTCTCTCTCTTCGTGGGGTCTATTTCCGGGCGAAGTTTCTACCCGGAGTCGTCGACGTTGAATCGCGAAGTAACGAGGAGGATGAGGCGACGGAGGACGAGGAGAGTGACGACGTGTAATTCACTGTACTCCATGCACGTATAATATCGCCCATGGAAATACCAATCGCGTTCCATCCCGCCTACCGAAGCTTCTCCGCCACCCTCTACCACCACCTCCCTCCAACCCCCTTCTCACAGTGCTTTTGATCGAGCGAAACTAGTTGACTTAATTAACCGGTGAGCTCGATTAATTGAAGCTGGGCCGTGCCGTGTTTAAATTTGAACCTCGCGTCATTTGACTAATTAAGCGAGTTAGCGGCGCGATTACGAGCTACGACTAGTGCTGCTCCGCCTGCAGCTGGCTCGGTCGCTTACTAGGTAGAAGCGATCCTACCGCATCGCTGACTTCGATTCCATTCTCGAGGCCAAACGGAAGGAGAAAGGCGCGCCTCCTGCTCCTCGTTCGCTTCACGAATTCGAAAGTTCCGCACTCTTCGATTTCCGAAATCAATTCTCGAAGAGGAGAAAGGAATTGTCAATAGTCGCAGGAAGTTTTCGAAAAAGTCTCGGGGTAAAGATAAGAACGAGGAGTATTTCAATTTTTTTCTTTGAAAGACAGTCAGGTATTTTGCGATGTTTTCTTGGTCGTAGGAAGGACGCGAGACGCACGCATTGTATTATTTTTATCGCTGCTTGAAAGTTACGTGGGCTTCCTGAGCTCGTGGCGGGACAACAAGCTCGGAGAATCGGACAGATAAACTCGTATCTCTGCTTGGCTAAGTGTATCGGAGAAGCAATACGATGGAAGCGAGTAAACTGTACAGGATGCATCCAGCGCTCCTAAAATATCGATGATAATAGGACGAAGTGGGACGGTAACGAGCCCGTTCTCGGAGTTGCCAATGGACGAGCAATATTCGCGGCTAACGTTATCCGCTAAGCTTTACTTCCCCATGATGTAAGGAACGCATTTATTCTATCGGATTAGTTTTCATCCGTAGCTTCTCAACGTCTTCGTTCTTCTCGCTCGAGACTTCGAATCCTTCTGAAATAATTAATAAACAATATAATTAACGTTATAAAAACTATTTATAATTATACTATCTGACGGTTTGCTTTATATTTTGAATGTAAATACCGAAAAAAATGGATAACGAAGACGAAAGTATATTTTTAGAACAAAATTCTGCAAATATTTTATCAAATATTCCAACGAATATGAGCATAATGATTCTGGTGATAGGGCAGGGGAAAGTGCCCCTGATAATTATTTTTCGACAAGGCGTCGGTCGCGTGTTCTACGTGTAATTTATAGCGATTCTGCAGAGAAAGACGATAATTCAAAGAAAGACAAGAATTCGAAGAAAAGATTAATGTCTTCGCGTTTTCTAAAAATGCCCCCGGCAACAGGTCGCAGGTTTATTCCAAAGTCAATAAGGTGTTAAAGAGTAATCGTTAGACGGGCAGATGCGAATTTTGAATTATCTAGCACCCAGAGAATATTAATATCCGCTACTTCTTATGGCATAAACGCTTTATTCCAACTATTGGCATTCACGCGCCCTATTCCCACGAAATTCCGTCGCGCACGCGAATGCGCCTCTTCGAGGTGTGTTTCCACGGTGGAAGGAAAAAAATAAGTATTGAGAAACCATGCCTTTAGCGCATAAACGTCCACGCGCGTGGAGAGACGTACACACGAGGACAGACTTGTTTCTCCGCGCTCGCGCGCGGCCTCGCCATTAAGTAATGAAATTCCGCGATTCGTGTAAATAGCCTGATTATAAGTTGTGTATTGTTGCGCGAGTGCTTTACCACCAGCGAGAACGTGTCGTCACAGTACGGTATGCCGGGAATGGCCTTCGTTCTCGGAGCGTGCTTGCGCGAGAGGAAGAAGCAACGAGTTCTCGGAGTCGCTCTTACTCGCCTCCTTACGCTCCACGATTATTATGGATGTAGTACGCGTTGAATTTCGCTCGGGACATTCCTGGAGCACGCGCGCTTAAATTCTCAGTCCGACACTGCGTAAAATCTCATAAAGTTGATAGCAATTGGCCTTGCCGGCCCAGAAAATTCAACCCCTCGTAATTCTCGGTTTCATCCGTCACTCCATTTTCAACTTCCATTCGAGCGACGCGACGACACGAGCTCGCCAAAATTACGAGCATGTATCCTTGGAAACGTGCTAAAATAAGCCCTAATCTCTTATAATCGAACAACGGGGGAACCTTCTTGAACACACAAAGGCGAGGAATGATGTAACGATTCTTAATGGCGGTGCTCTTTAAATCCGACGAGCACCGATGACTCAAGAAGGTTTCGAGGAACGGTTAGACCGTGTGCTCGACATTCATATATCACCTGCGCTTCGCCACGAAATCGTGTCGAATTAGTCGTTAAACAGGAGAGGCCACCGACGCGGAGTTATTAGTCGACCGAAATAATAGGAGTACGTGGTGTTTTCGAGGGTGAACGACGACGGATGAAAGGAAGGGAAAGGAGAAGGGAAGGAGGTGGTGAGAGGTGATCGGTGCGAGGGAGGAGGTGTCGGTGGATGATGGAGGGGAAAGGTGAAGGAGGAGGACGAAGGAAACGGGGGAGAATGAGGTGGTGGAAGATGAGGAGGTGCAGGTGCAGGTGAAGGAGGTGAACGAGGAGGTGGAGGTGGAGGTGGAGGTGGAGGGAGTAAGGAAAAGGAGAAGCAATATTGCATGCTATGTTGTAACCGCAAACTTTATAACCCTATTTCTCAAGTTATTTCTACCTGCACCGGCGGGCTTAATGATTCCGTTCGAGATTGTTAAAAGAGCCTACACGTCGGAGATATTACGGCACGCGATAAATCCCGATCGTAAAGCGGGCCTATTACCAGGCGTGCCCATGTTTGAATAAAGATGGTGGAACGTGAGGCCTAAGACTATGGGGGAGAGAAGACTGTGTGGGAGCCAGTTTTCCTCCCATAGAAGATTCCGTGAAGTACCCCCTTCGAGAGCATTCCGAGCACGGAAATCTTTTTTTTTTTTGGATAGAAGATAAGACCTTGGAGTCGATCGACGGAAGGACGAAGAAGTCTTTGGCCTCGAGAATTTTGAAAAGAAGAAGGGAGAAACATTCGATGATAGTCGAAAGAGTCTAACGTCGGTTGAACGAGCCTCGTTTCTACGAGCGAGATATCGCACGAATAAAACTCGAACTACGCAGAAAAGACAGCAGCCCCCTATACTTTTTATAGTCATAATTTTTCTCTTATCTCGCGAATCGCTCTATTCCTGGAAATGTGCTTAACAGTTCTACGAATTAAATATGCAAAAATTATGAGAGCGGCTATTATCGCGACGATTCGTCAAAGCCCCTCAGGCCTTGAAACTTCCAAGAAAATGAGGGCCACGTATCGGCTCGTAGCCTCGTCTTATTTAACTTGTTTTTAAACCATTTTATAGTACATTCCCGGGCGTGTGGAATTGTCGAGTAAACAGTTTAAACGCACACAGTCACAGCCGCGCGCGTACAATGTTTACCTTAGTGACGCAACGTTCTTTCCTGTTGCGCGTTCGAGGCTCTTCTTTCGGGAACATCAGTTCCACGTCCGATTACTTCTCTACCATTATAAATTTCAGAGGCAGTCGCGAGAAGGTACGACGCGCGTTTCTATTTTTTTCCAAAACAGGGTCATTTCTTGCGGGAAGAAAATTCGAGGACAAGAAAATTCCCTCGATCTTGCACCCTGGACATTTGTCGTCTTTTATCATTTTCTTCGGTCGATATTTACTGCGTCGTTTCGATAACGATAATCTTCTCGCTGGACGTTCGAAGAAACCTTTGTTGTCGTCCCCTTCGCGAAGGTCAAGGACTAGTCATTCGGAACCACCAGCTCCGCCGTGATTCGTGGATGACGAATTTCCGGTTCGACCGAATTTACAGGATTGCGAAATATCTCGTGAAAGCGAGAACGATCGTCGGACAATCCTATCGGCGCGTTTTCGTTTATTACAAATGTGCGGGAAGGTTGGGCATTGTTTCTCGCGGGGAGTCCGAGCGATTGAAAAAATATTGTTGCGTCGCGGCATGCGTCTCAAGGTGGAGTAAAACACGCCGAGATAAATACTTCATCTGGAGCTTACCTGCTCGCAAAAGGTACAAAAATAACCCAGGCGTTCTCCGATATTGGCGCGTGCATTCTTCGTGCGTGGCATGCCGCGAGGCACGAAAGACGAGTGACGGAAACAACGAGGTGAGAAACAAACGTGAATAATAAAAAATGCAAAGTTATTTCACACCTCGTTGTATTAAGAATTATATTTCGCGATTGATCCTCGTAATCTCTTCGTTACTCGTTACCACCCACCACCTTAATTTTTATCCGTCGTTCTCTTCTTCCTCCCCGTCGCTGCAAATTCTTCTCGAATGCTTCAACTCTCCTTTCACCTGTTTAACATTTTTTCTGTTATGCATTCCTCCTTGATTTATTTTTTTCCTTAGCACCTTCGCCTCTCGACCCGTCATTCGTTCCTCAAATCTGTTCGCAATGGCCTTCGCGCTTCTCCCTCCAAGTCCACCTTTCTCCTCCACATTTGAGTCGACCTTGCTCTTGGACCTACCAAATCTACTGACCTCGGCCTCTACGAGTTTCCGCCAGGAGGTGGACGCGAGTGAGAGGGAAGAGGTGGAAGGTAGCCAGAGGCAAGAGGAAGGGAAAACGTGTGATACACGAGAATTTAGAAACCGGCAAGGAGAGCTCGCTCGTTGTATTAAACTGTGTAAACTCGGTGTTCCGTATTCCTTGCCACTTTCTCCATCTCGTTTCCCTCTTCTTTCATTGCTCTCCCACGTAGCCTCCTTTCTCTTACCGGCTAGTGACACAGCGTCGTATTCGATGCTGCGAAACTTTGCGAAATTCCATTAAAATAATAGCGTTCCGTCGCCCATAATTCTCCCCCTCTGCTATCAGCTTTTTATCGTCCTTCATCCTTCTCTCGTCCGGTCCTCATTCATATTCCCTCCTCTCTCTCATTTCCCTTCCGTTACCGCGGCGCAACGACGTCAAACTACCGGCCACGGTCGTTTATGAAATTATTTTAGAAAGAACGCTACGTGACGTAAAATTCAATTCGATGGTTTATTCCCTCCTTTGAGGCGAAGCTTGGAAGTAGGCCAATATGGAGTACTGGCGCGCGCGCACAAAGGTATCTAGAATGAAATTGATTAAGCAACAAATTCCGAAGGTTCGAATTCCTCCTCGAATGAGAAGCGAGGGCGGGAGGCAAAGCGGAGATGGAGAAAGACAGGAAGCAAGAGGGAGGGAGAGAGAGAGAAAAGGAGAGAGAGAGAGAGAGAGAGCAAGAGAGAGAAGCGGGTAGGACGAGGGCGAGTGAAACGAGAGAATCGGAGATGAAAATGTAATGTAATTTTCCACGACGACTGTCTCGCGAGTATTTAATCAGAGAAAGGGAAGGAGAGACGAGAGTCAATGAAGAGAGAGAGAGAGAGAGAGAGAGAGAGAGAGAAATGAAAGAAAATGAGGGAGCAAAGGGCTTTAAGCGTAAAACCAAGAGAAAAAATCTTCAAGGCTCTCCTCGGTCGAGAAATGCGAAAGATTTACTCGCAATTGTAAGACGCTTTGTTACGTGCTGCGAATTGTTTAGAGGTAAAACGAAAGGACGAAAAAAAGAAGAGAAAAAGAACGAGCGAAAAACAAAGAGATTGCGAAAGAGATCGGAGCACGGATTGGTCCAGTTGGGGGTACGTGAAACGAGAAGAGTGGCTGGAGGTGAAGGAAGGGGGGAAGGGTAGGAAGAAAATTCCGAGAGAAAGGAGAGGAGAATGAAAGGCGAAGCGTCGAATGGCGGAGAGAAAAAGAGGGTCGCGCTTGGCCTGGTGAGTGGAGCGGAGAGAGTGAAGGGACCGAGAAAGAGAGAGAGAGAGAGAAAGAGAGAAAGCAAAGAGAAAAGAGAGAGATGGTGAAGCAGCGAGTCGATCAATAGGTAGGCAGGGAGGCTAGGCGCAGGCAGGTTCCTTCAAAGGAAAATTCCTGACGCTATTAAATCCAATTTAAAAACTTTTATTCCCCTTCGACCCCACCCGTCGTTTCCACCTCGTCCCTCGGCCACCCTCCGCCCGTCAGGAGCCCCTCGTACCCTCCGTACCTACGTGGCAAATTTATTTTCCTTCGTTCCCCTTTGTGAAAGGGAATAAATTGCTAAAAGGATTTCGAACAATATAACGCTATCTATCATTCGCCAAGGGAGACGGGGCAGGCAGCCAGCACCAGCACCACCGGCAACCAGCCGGGGTTGAGAATTCTTTGATTCGACTTTCACGTTGCACCCCTGCTCCCTTCTTCCTTTTTCTTCTTCTTTTTCTATTTCTCTTTTCTTCTTTCTCTCTTCCTCTCTTCCTCGCCAGCTTCGCTTTCTTTATCGTCCTCCTGCAACTTCTTCTTCCTTCTCTTCCTTCTGCTTCTTCTTGTTCTTAGTTTCTTCTTATTTCTCTTACTCCGCAAATTTTCCATTCCATTCCATTCCGTTACTGGTAACACATCGAAATTCTCTTTACGCGTTGGAAGCAATGGAACGTCCTCCACTCGTAAGCGTTTTCGTTCGTACAATTTTATTTGTGCCGTTGCATCTCATGTACGATTCACGAATGTTCATTTATAGCGAAAGGTTATTTCTTTGAAGATTTTGATGAAGGTCCCCGTGAAGTTTGAAGCATACCTTTGTTCTCGGAACGACGGTAAAATTAAGGATTGATATTTCTTTACGTTAATCTAGAGCAGTGATTCTTAACCTTTTCAAAGTCACGGAACACTCTTGATTAAAAGGATAATTTGCGTAACACCAAAATTATTAAGACGATTAAAATCCGAAGACCGATAAAATAATATACGCAAACGTATCTTTTGTTAATATTAAAAGCTATATATACATTATACAATATAATTGTAGATTGTATAAAAATAAAAGAGAAAACATTAATGAAAAATCGTATATTCGTAAAAATTTCGTGGAACATTTGTAACAGGGAACACCGGTTAAGAACCACTGATTTAGAGAAATAATCGTCGAGAGTACTCTCCACATTCGACAATTCGTAAAAACAACGCATTTAATGTTGTATCGAAAAACACGATGAACGGGGAGCCGATAGAATAATTTTGGTAGAGAGAGAGTGAAATCACGAGAATTTATCGATCGATTTACCCACTCCGCACGGTGTCACTCATCGCCGATGATATTTCCATTTTCAGACTTTTCACACGCCGAGCTTCGGCGACGAGGACTTCGATATCCCGTCCATCCACTCTCACCCGCACCAGCATCAGCAACAACAGCAACATCACCAGCAGCACGACCCCATGCACGCGTATCAGCCACAGGTGGGTGTTCGTTGATCGTCCCTCCTTCCTTCTCCAATAACCCCATCCTGCACGATCCATTCTTCTTCTCCTCTTCATCCTCACCCTCTTCCTCCTCCCTCCAAAAGTCATTCTCCATTTTTCACATTTTTCTTCCCTTGATTTTTTTGCGGCTTCGCTCGTAACGCCATTCTCCTCCTATCGGAACTTCGCTTAAGAAAAAATTGAAATTTCGCAAGCCACTTCTAAAACGGCGTGCCGATAACATACTATGATGCACGCGTTTTCCGAGGAAATTGAAATCCGGGGGCACAGGGGTGAAAAGATTTTTTATCGCATATTTTTCCAGTTTCTCTCTTCGCGCGTGCGCTCTTTCTCGTTCTGCTTTCGTCGTTGATATCGAGTACTGTTGGAAGGAATGCTCGTGGAATTTGTCTTTCGCTCTTCTCTCTCTCTTTCTCTCTTTCTCTCTTTCCGTCTGTTTGCAAGTTTCGAGGTCGAAGAGGAGAAAAGACGATGAGCGTGGCTCTAAAAATAATACCCCGACGTTGCATGAATAATGTCCAAACGCGGAAGTAGTTAAACGGCCGATACATCATTCTGACATCGTTTTCTTGCGCTTGTCTCCGTCTTTCTCCATTCCCCCTCCCTTTTGTCTCTGTCTCTCGTTCTCTCTTTCTCTCTCTCTCTCTCTCGGTCTATCTGCGTGAACGATGCGTGTGCTCTCGCCATTCGAACGCTTCATGAATACTACCCAGCCACGAGGGAGGAGCGTGAACGTCATTATTCCTCGGATAACGCGCGCAGTTCGTTAACTTCATTCGAGAATCCTTCCCATCGGTCATTCTTCCAACCGGTATCACCCCAAAACGGAAATGAACTGACAAATTATCAATTCTCCCGATCGCGCGACACCATTTCGCTCTTCGTGACTCCCCTCCCCGCTCTCTGCAAAATAGCGATACTTGGGCGAAACAATGCGGGCAATTTCCGTTTCCGTTGGTAGGTACAAAATTACGACGAGTAACGGACGAGTAGTTTAGGTCAGTGCAACTTTTTGTTTGCCTCTCGATGGCGCAATGTGCATTCTGGCGCGATCTTTAGTTATTTTTAATTACTACTGGTACTGAGAAGAGATTCTCAAAGAGGGTCGTTATGTGTCTAGCAGGGCCGAAAAATTACGAGTGCCACTTTGGCATAAGTACATACCAAATTGACGTTGTTTGCATTTAAACTCCATCAGTACCGGTGATTGAACAGGGCACTGTAATTATCTTCGGGACTTGCTGGGACCCAACAAAGCGGCCCCTCCAAATACACAGGTGTCGATGACCCTCTTTGACAATTTCTTTTCGGTACTCCTAGCGCCTTGAGACTGCCGTCAATTTTGGTAACCCTGCGCTCTCTCGCCACGTAGCATCCGTATGCGATAAAAGTCACATTTGATTAAATAAAGGCGTTAGACAAATCAGTGATACTTATTGAAAAATTCTATAGATTCCAATACGGAACAATGGATAAAGATAACTCGAGCGGAACACGCGCGTTTCCACTCTTCCTTTTACTCGACAAATCACTTTTCAACGTGGCATCGTTTCGGCTGAATGGCACCCAAGGGGCAGGAGGCAAGAAGTGAAGATACCAGCTTCGTGTTAGAACAGTAGTAGTATACAGCTGACCGTTGCCACGTTCGGTCAAAGATTATTTACCAGCAAATATGAATTTAAATGTAAAACGTTACTTTTAGGGTAAGAGAGTTTTTTTTATCGATTCACCTCAATTCGTGAAACTTCTATTTTGGCATTTATGCGGAGAGCTCGACTCATTTATTTTTGTTTTTTTTAAATTATTTTAAGCTAGATACATGAAAATCTGAATGACGCAATTTCGCGTCATCCGGTTCCTATCTAGTAAAAAAACGCGTGACTTGGGTATACGTCATCCGACGTTAAATTATTTTTATAGACAAACTTTCAAGCTACTACGTTGTACATTTAAATCTCTATTTGTCTTTGAATAATTTTCGACACTTTCGACGCAATATGGCGGCCATGGGCCACTATGTCGCCACAGTAAATGAAGAGCAGATGGAACGAGCGAGCGAGTGAATGAATGAGAAAGAAAGAGAGGGAGAAAAGAAGGAATGTCAATTACAGCTGTGACAGCTTCACGCTGCTCGGTTAGCCTAAATCTAAAGACGCGTCAGAGGTTCTCGTTCAGAGGTTCGCGTTCAGTGGTGCTCACGATTCGTTACCGCTAATGGCGTGTACTTCTACTTTCCAGATGATTCAAGGAGGTGGAATGCAACAATCGCCTGATGGTTTGAGCTTGGATCCTGGTGGGTACCAGCAGCCGCTTTATTTGCAGCAGGAGCATTCTATGCAGCCGATCAACGTCAGGTGAGTGTCCCTTCTGTTGGAGGAAAAAAAAAATATTGACCACGGTTATTGGAAAGAAACGAGTCTGTCGCTTTCAATTGGTTATGCTACGAATATTAGATATAAATCGACGAAGGCATTGATATTTTAATATTAGTCGTCCTTTCATTTTATTCGGCGCACGGGCGCCTTTCTCAAAATTTTACCGAGTCAAGTGCTATCGAAGAAAGACTCGAAAGGAAAAAAAACACTTGGATATTTAAAGAGCCTTCAGAAAATTTTATTAAGCACTACTAACGAATGACTTGAGAAAAAGAAAACACACTTGGATATTTAAAGAGGAGTTGCGCCATCACGATTCTCTCCTCACCCGTGCCGATAACGTGACATAATGTACACTAAATGGCGATCGTGCCATATAAAATAGGTCTCTTATCAGTCTCGTTGCCTCGGGTAATTAACGTTATTACGTGTACAAAGATATTAAAAGCCTATCTTCTCTAGCAACGTTCTCCCCACCGTCGAATTCTCTCCGCGAGTGGCACCGATAAAATCCCACGAATCGTACGATTTTTTTCTCGCCCATTCTTTTCGCTCGATCTCCGACGTTCTCACGACTTACCAGAAGACTTCGAGAATTGGATTCGCCGACTATTTATACCTCGATAAATTTCGCTTCCGGAATGCACGTTAGAGTCGGCCGAACGAAAGGAGCCGAATGAGAAAGGAAGCGAAGGAGAGCACGAAGGAGGATAGTTTTAGCTCGAAGAGAAGAAGAAAGAGAAAATGGAGAGAAAGAAACTTCTCGGACGTTCGAAGGCCGGAGAGATCTTTTCTACGCTCGTTTCTTCCTCGCCTTCATTCCTCTTCGTTCCGTGGAGCTTCGAACAAGTGGCGATGATTGGAGAATAAGCAGCCCGAGGCGCAACAAAGGAAGATTAATGAGTACCCCGCGGCCCTAGGAACGCCGCGACACGCCACCACTACCACGAACCGTCACGTGTAAACTTCTCTTTTCTCTTCGTAGGAACGTTTCTCCTTTGGGTGCCAATGACGACCGTCATCTCCTTCCACGCTCAAATTCGTAATCATTTCTTCCTCCTATTTCACGTTCCATTCTCAAAAGTACCATCTGACCTCCTCTTTCCTCCTCCATTCGCCATTCGCTTCCTCCTCGCGAGTTTCTCGGTCACTTTTCTTTTTCTCCTTCTCGCGGCACCCTGCGAGCCAACGGCAATAGTCTGGAATGAAATTTATCATCTCTTTTTCCCTCGAACGTTCCAAGGAATTGCGAATCTTTGGAGACGGAAATGTCCAGGAGAAATCGATGGAATTTGTTTCCCGGGAAAATGAAAGTTTTTCCTCTTTCGCGAGCAATGTCAGGTACGAGGTGAATGGTTGGTAAATTTTGGAAGGTCTCACGTCTCGCTCGGTGCCTCCTCCTCTTTCATCGTGACCCATTTCTCCTTTCTTCGCCTTCTCTCCATTCGCTTTTTCCTTCACCGCGAAAGACCGAACGAAAACTTTCGAGCTTACGCGCGACAAGACGGAAAATCTCTCCTCGGCGTTCGGAGATTCGTAGTTTCCAAAGAGAGGAGAAGAGTTCTCGTCCCGAGGGAGAAAATCCGATTAGTTTTGTCTATACCGCGCGCGCACGATCGAGAGATTCTCGAATGGCGTCCGATAAGTTTTCGAATTTCAGCGGAGTCGTCGCTCGTCGAGGGATCGAATTACCTCGCGGAATTGACCGGGGGTATTAAATAAATTGCTGCAAATTGCCGCTTCATGGCGAATTGATCGTCGAATTATGGTGCGCGCGACGGAACAGCTTATTTACATTGTACACCCCGAATTATATTGCGATACGCGAAACCGAGCGTTTTTAACGGGCAATTACTTTTCGTTGCTCGTGTGCGCCGTAAAGAGAGGAGGAAGAAGGGAGAGAAGAGGAACAAAAAAAAAACGAATACTATTTTACTGCGAGGACCGCACGAGATTACGGAAGGCTCAATGAGGGACGGGGCCCCTCTTACCAAAATAATTCGGGTAGTAAAACCTCGGCGCGGTCTTACGAGCTTCGAAAGTTCGCGAGTATTTTGGCGAACCCTTTGAGGATCCCGCTTAATGTCAATAATAATCTTTCGGATCGCGCGTTCTCCACCACCGCGTTTTCTTTCTTCTTGCTCCGTCTTTCACGACTCCTTCTCTCCCTCTTTCTCTCCCTCTCTAGTGCTGTTGCGAAGAGAAAGGCGAGACAGGCGTCGCGCGTCTTTGTTCGAGACAGAACGAGGGAAAATCGTCGGGCAGGTACGAACAAACAGGTGCGTGCGTGCCTGCCTGCCCCTCCTCCGTTTTACCTGCTCGCCTGCTGCTCGCTCGCTCGTCTGTCCTTCTCCTTCCAGCTCTCCACTTCTCTACGTTCCTCTCTCTCCTCTCACCTCCTGCCGTCGTTGTAGCCGTAGGTACGCAGCTTAACCGAGGCTATGATTTACCCGGTGTATTAAGCCTACCGAGTAACGTCCGTGAGAACCGGTCATTACATAGTCTTACCGTCTGCAATTTAGGGAATTGAGACTTTTTTAAGAGAGGGAATGCGAGTATTGCCCTCACCCAGTCCTTCTCTACCTCCTTCTCTCCCCCTCGACGAGTAACAATCACATCCTCCCTCAAAGGAGCCACGTTTTCTTCTTACGATTAGAGCTTTCATTAAGCTCGTAAAGGATAATCTTCTTAATATCGAAAGGTTTGGTCGTAGAAGGAATATCCTGGAAACGCTTTGCTTTCGAGTCGCGTTGCCCTCGAGGATGGAAATCTGAAAAGGGAACTGAGGGAATTATCGTTGTCGATGAAAGGACTTGAAAATGGTTGAAAGACAAAAACGGATGGAAGGGAGAAAAGAAAGAAAGAAAGAAAGATGTGTATTTGTCCGTGTCTGGAGGCTAAAGGTCTCATGTGGGCATCGAAACGAGACATAGACCAACGATATAAACATATGCAATACGCAGCATGATAATGTACACGACTAGTACATACGATGCACTGTATATTTCCACTAAACAATCGACATAAGTATAATCATCAGAAGGCACTAGGTGCCGTTGCGATCACCTAATCGAAAGACGTACAATTTGGTTCCAAGAGACAGAAAAAAAGAGAGAGAGAGAGAAAGATTCTTACGAAGGTGGGGTAGGTGGAGTTGTACTGTGCTGCTGAGAGAACGGAAGGGTGGAGGAACGCCTGGAAGGGGTTGGAAAAAGGAGAACGCGGAGAACGGAAGCAGGTAGGCGGAGGGGGTGGGCGAAGGAAAAGGAGGTGGAGAGGGTGGAGAGAGACGAAGGGTGGTGCAGGGTGGTGACCAACGAAGTGGAAGAGGGCGGAACGGGGGTGGCTGATGTAGAGTAGGCCGTAAATCCTCCGACGCTGACGCAGCGGCGGTCATATCTCAAAAGTTATCCAATTTGTGTTAAAATAGCATTCGGTGTGGATGTCGCTCCCTTCTTCGCGGCCGCCGCCTCCGTCCCCACTCCACCGCAACTCCTATCTTCCATAACCACCACCAGCCACCCCTTGTCCTCGTTCCTCGAGTGCTTTTCGCATTTCTCTCTCCATCTCTCTCCGTCTGTCTGTTTCTCTGTGTTTCTCTCTCTCTCTCTATCACACTCTCTCAGCCAACTTCCTCTCATCGCGATTTTACGGCGTCGGTGTTTAGACTCCCATTTTGCCGGACCATCGAGATTATTGTCGTCTGTTTACGCAATATCCGCTCGAGAGCGGAAATGGTATACTCTTCGGTTGAGGGATGGTCGAAAGTTCGAGTACCCATTTTCGGAACGGGACAAGCACTCGCGGCCACTCGTGGATTGAGAAATGTTGCGCGTTGAAATGCGAACGCGGTTCACTGTACATACCAACGTTGGAAAGTGGAAACTTTCTGTGTTAAGAACGATGGGAGTGATCGCGAAATGGCACGTGGCCAATGAGACGATAATTAACGTTGGACGATGCTACCGATTGCACCGATTCGATCGAACGTTTTTTAATAACACTTTTCGTCTTTGTTGAATCGCAGCTCCGCCTACAGTAGCCCTCAAGCTTCCTATACTACCATGAGCTCTCCTCGTCAGCAACACAACGGCCAGCAATTGTTGCTGCTTCAACAACAGCAACAGCACAGCCATCAGCAGCAGCAGCAGCAGCAGCATCAACAGCAGGTCCAGATGCAGCAGCACATGCAGTACATGCACTCCCAGCAACAGCAGCAACAGCAGCAGCAGCAGCAACAGCAACTTCAGCAGCAGCAGATGCAGTACAGAAGTCCTACGGGGGGTAGTCCACCTGCTATGCAGGCCAATGCAGTTCCCGAGAACAACAACAACACAACCACGAGCGAGGACAGCGACGACAGTACCCCACATTCGGGCATGGTAAAATACTACCGTCATTCGTCTTCATAATCTCAGGATTTATCTTACCTTGTCGCGCCGCTCTTTTGCTTTCAGATCGCCGGTATTAAGCGGCCGTCGCCCGAACCGAACGACGTGAACGCCAAGAGCCAAAGAAAGGCCAAGCCGCAGAAGAAGAAAAAGAAGAGGGACCCGAACGAGCCTCAAAAGTAAGCCCGAAACATTCTTCCTTATTTCGACGATGCGGGCACTATTGCACCAATCTTCCACGTGATTTCGAAATCGTTAAAACCTGAATTATGTTTCTTGCGTTTCGTGTACAATGTACGAGGGTATTCTCGAAGCCTGTAATGACAAGGTCCGGAGTGATCCAATCGAAATTGGCGAATCTCGGGTAAACGGTGGCGTAACGCATGACGACAGGAGGAAATAGCGAGTCGATTGGAGCGGAGTAACGATGCGTTCTATTTCAGTATTTATTTCCACGTACCGATCGTTTGCTGCTCATCGGAGCATGAGCTCGTTCATGCTCCCGAGATTATCGGTAGATTGGCCTTCCGGGAATAAAAAAGAAATATTTCGCAAGAATTAACGTGCGAGCATCGTAGTTCCAGGACCGAGAAGATAGAAAGAGAGAGGGAGCCAGAAAAAAGAACGAGAGGTTGCGCAATCGATTGCGAAACGAAACCCTGTTATTTTTTTCTCTCTTCATTTTATTTCTTCTTGCTCGTGCAGACGTTTCCATGCATTTGCGTTCCGATTGATCCTTATTCACAAACCGAGCATTCGTCATCGAATGTGGAGCTCGTCAGTTCGACCACGTTTGCCTTTACAGGAACGTTCATTTCAATCGCGAGTAGCGTATCGGTAATATGCACGCTGCCGAATGACCTGCCCGGTTCCAAAGAGAATCCTCTCCTCTCTCTCCCATTTCTCACCCCCCGCCGCGCAGCTTCTGGCTTCTGGCGACGCGCGTTAGCAGCGTAAGTTATTACCGCTGTGAATTGGCAATTACCGTTATTGTTGCAACCCTCGGCAAATGTGGGACACGCGCGAATAAGAGAGAGTGAGGGGGAGGGGGCGGCGACAAGAACAAACGCTCGCGCGCGTGTCCCCACTAGTTGTGGCTGCGGGATAACACGCGCTCTCTACCAATGAGAGAGGATCCTCGGTTATGCCGAAGATCGAAGAGGAACGTGTATGAGAGAGGGTTGAAAAGAGAGGGTTGAATGGTTTACGAGATGCGAGGGGGGTGGAAGAGCGTCGAGCTGCGAGGACAACAAGCGCCAGTGACATTATTCCTGTCGTGCGAGTGAGAGCGAATGATTTCGTATTCGCGTGGATTGAAGAAGGAGAGATGGAGAGAGAGAGAGAGAGAGAGAGAGAGAGAGAGAGAGAGTCAGAGAGAGAGAGAGAAAGTAGTGGTCCAAATGAATGAACGAGCTGGCGGGAGCGAGAAGCGACAGTTCATTCCAATCCAGCATGGATCTATGGACTAATAATCGGAGGCGGGAGTAGGGCTGTGATAGTTGCGCTAGATTACACCGTTATACTCTGGGATTAGCGGCGGGATGGTTCACGGGGGTGCGTGGAGTGGGGTGACCAACGCGATAAATTCTCTTTCCTATCTCACGCACCCCTCACCCCTTCTCTTCGTGGAACACCCTCGCTCGATCGTTCCGGATTTTCTACGGAGTTGAACGTTTCTTTTTTTTCGTCTGTTCTTCATCTTCTTCCCTCTTTTCATTACTCTCGCCCTTTATCCAGGGAGAGAGAGTGAGAGCTTATTTTCCCTTGCTATTTTTCGGAAAGGGGCGAAGGTATCCCCTGCGCGCGATACGCGGAAATGCGAATGAACGTTGAATATTTTATTGTATGCATTGTGTTTCTTTTTCAGTTGAACGATACATATTTTTTTTATCAAAGAACGTTCTCTCTTTTTTCCAGGCCAGTCTCCGCGTACGCTCTCTTCTTCAGGGACACGCAGGCGGCGATAAAGGGTCAAAACCCGAACGCGAGCTTCGGCGAAGTTTCGAAGATCGTCGCGTCCATGTGGGACGCCCTGGAGACCGAGCACAAGAACGTAAGTTTGCCTCGTTCAATTATACCCTCACTTGTCTTGTGGTAATGAATGTTTTTTTTTAATTCAAAGTATCGGTACTTACCCGCCTCCCTTCCTCGTTCTCGTGCCTACGACAATCTTGCGGACTCGAACGTGATCATTTCCCATCGTGCAAGCTATTAATTAAGTCTCTCAGACGAGACCACTTATCGATCGCAACTCCTCGTGGTCGTGGTCTCATCGACGAGCCGTAAATAGCCAATAAAAGGACGATGAATTCGGACGCTGAGCGTTTGAGCACCGCGTCAACCCGAGCAACGAACGGTGTGTCGTGTCGTCGTCGTCGTCTCGTCTCGTCTCGTCTCATCCTCTCGTGTGTCTCTTTTGAAAAGCGTCACGGGTGTTCAACGCACACGGAGCATTAATAATCGATAATTAGAATCGACCACGACGGCGTAACGGGGCAACGTTGAAACTCCTCGTGGCTGCCGTAGAGAAGAGAAGGAAAGAGGAGAATGAGAAAGAAAGAAATCTCGTGGTATCAGAAGCCCGACAAAAAGTCTTGTATTCTAGAGCATGCTTTTCCTACGTTCGTATTGCCACCTGCGCATATTCGGCGTGGAAACGAATGAGATGCCGGTGCTTCGATCGACCCTGGCCCCGATGGTAATTTCCGATTTCGCTGAATGGAGTATCGGGTAAATAGGACGAGGGTGAAATATGCTGGATGCTGGATTATTAGATAGGAGTTTACGACCCGTGTGACAATCGTTTATTTTAGTTACCCCCGATCGAACCAATTTACAGGACGATGAAGATTAAATCTAGGGATATTATTACGAGCAGAAATAATTAACTTATCGATGAAACTCGACGAAGTTTTCAATGAAGAATCAAAAAGAAGAATCTTAATTCGTGGAAGCAGAAGAGAATGGAGAAACAATCGATACCGCAGCTCTCTACGTTCGACGTCGTACTTCTACCCTCTCGTAGAATCCTTTCCGCGCGTTCCAACCGAAACCTTAATCGTCCGGTGATCGAGAACGAGATTAAAACGCTCGCGCGAAAAATCAACGGGGGTGGTTTCACCTGGCGAGGAAAACATTAACGGGTTCTTTCGCGAGCGAGAATGGAGATGTTAACGCGCGACACGGAGGTGAGAATGAGGGAAGGATAGAGAGGATGGTGGGTGGGATCGCGTGGATGAGAGGTAAAGGAAAAAAAGAAATTAAAGAGGTAGGGAAAAACGGTGGAGGGCGCGTGTCGCGAGAGAGGAACCGAGAGAAACAATACAGGGAGAAGGTATAATCCCGCGGAAAGTGCATTTTAATTTCGCTGCATGTAGGCCGACGATGCGCAACGGGCAGAGATAGAATCCTGATTAAATTCCCTTTCTCGGGCCGCTCTTCTCGCGAAAAAAAGGAGGGAAAGCGCTCGAGATGAGAGGGCTGCGAGGCACCCTTCCCTCTTACACTCGCTCCTTCTTCCTCTCGTGTTCCTTCTCACCGTCATCCTCGTCCAGCCTCTCTCTCGAGGAGAGGATTCACGGTACTTTCTTTTCCGCGACGAGAAGGAGGACGAGGAAAAGGAAGAGGCAAAGTGGAAGGCGCCGCCGACCTCCACCTACTCCGCGAAGAATTGAAAATTTGCACGTTGTTGCATGTCCCGAGAATGAGAAGAAGAGGTGGCGCGGTGGAAGGAGTAAAGGAAGGAAGTTAAACGAGGTTTTCTTTCGCGCTAGACGAGCCTTCGCGGAGGCGTGAGTGGAAGGTGGCGGAGAGTTCTGTATTCGCCTCGGCAGGCCTCAGACGCGAAATTAAATGCGATCGGAACGACCTTTTGTAATGAGAGTTTCGAAACTTCTTCGTAGGCTACGGTGGCCTGAATCATCGTGCACGGGTATCTATGCTTCGCACGCGTTTGACAAAAGGTTTAAGAATTTATAGCTGGAAGAAAAATCGATTCGACGTCCGAAATAATTCTGGAAGAAAATTTGCCAATGATGGGATTAAAATCTCGCGCTGGTTCTACGATACGTTTTAAGAGCAACGATCCACGGACGTCCTTTGGGGACGGGCAATGCGCGCTGTTTGGGGAGCTGGTGGAATGGTATTGCCACGGGAGAACCGAGTAGGGCTTCTCCTCCTACCTCTTGGGACACGCCATAAATTCAATCGAATAATGCAGCAATAAAGTTGCACTATCAATTGCAACGGCGCGACATCGACGCGAACGGCACAGAATCGAGGCAGTAACTCTCTTTCTTTCTCGGCGTGGCCCCTCTGTTTTCGCACGAATGCCTAGATGAAAGTGGAACGTAGCGTCGCTTGGAAATTGCCAAGATGCAATTTTGCCCGGTGCGCGTACCGAAGGGTGTAAAACGAATTGAAAGTAATAAAGAGCATTGCCGCGACGATTATCGTTTAAAGCTGGAAGAAGCTTTCGTAAATTCCATCCGAACTTACTTCGTCCATTCCTTTCTCCCCTGTGGCTTCGTCCCCTTAAAAATATCCCTTCGCGCCCTCTCGCGCGAATCTTTCACGACAAACGATCTCGCGATGATATAAAATTTACAAGCTTCCGTAATAAGTCCACGGTATTAGCGCCTGAGATGGGAAGGAGGCCTCGATTATTCGACCCACTTCTCCCTTCCACCCACCTAATGTTGAAAATTTCCCTTGGAATAGGCGAATTGGCTAGGGCGAATTGTAACATCGTGTATTCCGGGTATGAGGGACGGCGCGATAAAAAGTTATGTTAACGGCCCCGGGGAGAAACGTAGCGAAGACATATAACAGCCTGGAAGAGTGGAAAAGTAGGTGGTCGGGGGAGGGTTCTTGCTCCCTCTCTCTCTCTCTCTCTCTCTCTCTCTCTCTCTCTCTCTCACACACACACACACACACACACACGAACACGCGCGCGCGCATGCGCGAAGAAAGAGAAGGGGGATGAAAGAGAGTGGAGGGTGGAAGGTGCACAAAGGGGTTGGGGAAGAAGGAGAATGAGAAGAAGGAGAAGAATGCGAGAGAAACGAAGGAGAAATGAGAATGTTGAAGAGAGAGAGAGAGGGGTTGGGGACGCAGGGGTGAGATACACAACTCGTATATCACGGCGAAGCGGTAATACCGAAATAGAACGTAGGCGAATAACGGATGCGATGCTAGACATTTATAGATATTATGCGAGCCGTAACTTATAAAGTTGGGGAGCACCGCAATGCGGTAATCGCGCGCGATGGAAGAACGTAACCAACCGCCTTCCCTACCGCCACCTCCGCCCCCGACATCCTCCTCCTCTTCTCCACCACCTGCCCCTGTGCTCCTTCGTCGCCAGGGGTGGATGGCTGCAAGCAACCAGAGTAGCCCAGCCTTCTACCCCTTTCCATCCATCCATCGAGCAACCGAAGGAAACCCTTTTCCTTCCACTCTTCTACTCTCTGAAACAACGCTCAGTAACCTTCTCAAAAACTCCGTTAATTATAAACAAAACACTTGGAGGTTCGTCGAGATTGTCGTAAAAAAAGAGCGCGGGGTACCATAAAACTCCTTGGTGCTTAGATTTCCAAGTAGAACAACCTGTTTTTTTTGTTAGTTTCAATTGCCACGAATTTATTTGAACGTTTCCATTGCGAATCACTGATCTTAAAGTACCACTTGGAATTTCGTTTTTCCTCGCAGGTTTACAAGAAGAAGACCGAGGCGGCCAAGAAGGAGTACTTGAAGGCTTTGGCGGCGTACCGAGCGTCGCTGGTGAGCAAAGGAGCAGGCGAGAACGAACAGCAGCAGCAACAGCAACAGCAGCAACAACAACAACAGCAACAACAGCAGCAGCAGCAGGTGCAGTACGCAGGGTACGCGACTTACGGTGGTAACGGGGCACCGGCGAACGTGGCCTACCAGGTCTACAGTCCTCAGCCTCATCAACCACCCTCTCCTCAGCAACATCAGCAGCATCAGCATCCTCAGCATCAGCAGCAACAGCCACAGACCCAGCAGATGGCCATTAAAAAGTCGCCCCACCATCTTGCGGCGATGCAGGCAAATCCTCAGCAACAGCAACAGCAGGTATCTACGAATGGGATCAAGATCGACGATTAATTATAACGATAATTACGACGATCGTAACGATCGAATGCACGATTAACGTTCCTCATTCGCGTTTGCAAGATAACGGTGACTTCATGTCTCTTGGTCTTTGTTGTACAGGGCTTAATGGGGAATCCAATGGCGCCACCGCATATGACGCAACAACAACAGCATATGCAGCAACAGGTCTCTCAGCAGCAATACATGCAGGTAGGTCAATCTAGAAATATTTCGGTCTGCCTACTTCGAGTTACGAGATAGTAAGAATTGTTCGAGAGAATTAATCGAAGGAGAGATCAAGCTGGCCTATTCTCTCCGTTTAACGCGTTGAAATAAACAATGAGAAATATCTCGTCGACGATTACGTGGCCAAGTGTATTGAGTCATCGGATCTAACTTGTGCAGTTGACTCCTGATGTTTTTCCTATTCTCCATTGTTTATCCAGAACTTGCGACCTTGACTTATAAATGTATTAAGCGCGCCGAGGCGGTGACGTAATCCGCTCCAATTAATTTGCTCTTCCGTCGTGCGCGCCGATACGATTTTATTGCGTAATTAAACTTTTCCTGGCGCGCGTAATTGTCGAAGCAAAATGTAGCGCAATTAATACGCCGTTTACTTGTTTATCAACCTGCCCGTTGCACGAACGGGTTTGGATAATTAATGGAAGTCGAATTAGTTAACTATTCGATAGAATAATAATGAGCGTTATAAATAAATTCATGGACAGCCTACTGCGCTTTATAATTTGTTGTCGGAGATTTGCGATTACTATTAGACACGCCTTACATACAATTATTCTTTCGCCACCAGGAAGGTGTTTTTAAATGAGCGCGATACTTATGTGCTCGAAAGTTTCAGTTTTCTTGCTAGAGTAAATTGAATTTTGCTAAAAATATCGTAATAATTTATGGATGCGCATGTCGATGCCGTTTGCTTTACATTTCATAAATCGGTAATGTCGAATGGAAAAGGCATTAGTTTTGTCCGATAATGAATGCAATGGATTTTGCTTCGCAGCTGTATAAATATTCAGAAGCATCGTATCCACGGATAATCGTGTGAATCGCATTGTTCAAAAGCTGCGATAATTTTGGATCTTCGTTGAAACTGGTCTTTGAGAATGTTTTCACGACAAATGCCACGTGCAGAATTTAAAATCCGTTCTCTCCTATGATGCGAATAATCAATCGGAAATTGCATATGGAAGTATCAGATTATTATTGGGATAAATTTAAATGACCTCGATATACATCAAATCGACTTGCAAACGTACATTGCGATTATCGATTTCTCGAACGTAGTTTAGAAGAGGTTTATCCAGCCACAAGATGGCCGCTACGAATGCTTTGGACGCATCGGCGAAAGTATTTTCTATTCTTTGTCTAAAGCCGTCTGGAAATTACTTCTTAGTGAGTAAATTCAATTATTACGTCCACGTTATTTGGTGCGCGTTAAGGATAGTTCACTATGAGAAATGTATTTTACATGATACATAACCTCGTATGACATTAGTTTTATTTTAAGATCTAAAAATATTTTTACGCGCTGCAAAATGATTCACTTGTCGAATCATTTTTAAGTGATACACTTGTAGACTCCTCACAGCTGTTATGTTATTGTTTAAGATTACTTTTGAGTAGACTGTTTATTTTCATTGTTATGTTTGTGTAATTGTTCAGGTACCGCAGCAACAAGTGCAACCGGTACAGGTGCAGCAACAACAAATGATACACATGAGTCCACCTAGAGGAGACTCCCTGTCGAGTCCACCACCGGTTAGCGGGCCACAAGGAACCATGTTGGCTCAAAGACCACCCGCTAATGCGTGTATTCGTCACGGTTGTCCAAATCCTGCTGTGGCTAATAGCGAATGGGAAGATGAATATTGCAGTAACGAATGCGTCGTGAGCCATTGCAGGTTAGTACATGCATATTAGATAGTTCATAGATTTACAGCTAATGCCTACACCATTTAATAAATAGCTTTCGAAATTTCTATTTTAGGGATGTTTTTAATACGTGGGTGTCGTCAAATCAAAATCCACAACAAAACTTTTCCACTGTGAAATAAGAATATTCCGAAGAATGAACGAGTCGTAAGATTCGGTTACTCGAAGGCCTCGCAGTCCTGGGGCCTGTTGTTGACCTGTTAAGTAAGATATCTATACTGACCTGTACATAGAGTAGGAGCGTGACAATTTTTCATCGCAGTATGATGGTACAACATGGCCCGACGGAAACTCGATCCACAAACAAGCAAGATGGTCCTGATGTTTGTGGGTACCAGCTATCGCAAAAGAACTAAAAGGAGGAACATAAATAAGTTTTAGGGAACGAGGTTAGAAAGCGTAAGCATCGTGAAGCCTTATCTGAGAGCACATTATGGCCAAGCGTCTAGGTTTACAAAGATCGCTTTGTTTAATACATCCTAGGAATCGGATATGAGTACATCTTTCATATCCCGAAGTACTTCCAATAGATTAGGCGTGCCAATTGTACAGTCAGCTATTCGTTCCTTTCTTCTCTAAACTGGTGATAATCGTCCCACATTACACTTTGTTGATCGCAAGTGACATTGTCAAAAATTAATTAGCGCCACTCAGTTTAAATATATTTATATAATTGCATATCTGCTGAAGTAATGTTCATAAATATAAAAACAGTACAAGCGAAGAAACAAAATGTATTACATGTAAATAAATCTGCACGGTAGTGGATACGTTTATAACTTACAAGGTGAGAGAAACAATCGGACGAAGCAGCAGAATCTGTATATTAAAGTATATTACCTGGCAGTGCCATGGCCGGTTGTTGCATGTTTCCCTTTGAACATTTAGCTAGGAATATTATAAATGATTCTATAAATCTGTTTATTGTTACAAACATATATGTGTATATAATTGATAATGCAATTATATATACATATATATGCATTTGTGCGCGTACAATAATCTGACAATTACAATGTAGTATGTCAGATTAGATCTTAAAATAAAGATTATAGTTGCTGAGGTACAGACTTCCAATTTTTTCTTACTCTCTGTTATTGTTTGCATTTTGTTAATTACAGTAATTCCTTATACAATTAGAGCAACATAAGCGCAAATGTTTGTATAAATATTGATTCATTGTTAATATGTATGTACATTCGCGACAACGTAATAAATTCCAAAAATTTGGAGGTGTTAACCCTTTCGCTACGGGCGACTCCTCCGCCACGGCGCTCCCGCTGTACGCCCGTAGTATCTGAGTGGCATCTTATGCAGGGCGACTATAGTCGCCCGTAGTACGTCGGTGGCATTCTATGCAGGGCGACTATAGTCGCCCGTAGTAGCGAAAGGGTTAAAATTCGAATGTATCCTTTCTCGCTGGACGTTTCAAAAGTATCGGTTGTGGGCATTTTAGTATTGATAATACGTATCTAACTTTAATTTTCAAAACAAATGATTTAGTAGCCTGAGTCTAGAAAATTGGAAATCTATTGCCATGAGAAAGCAGCTAATCGAGAATAGATATGTCTATTATTTTCATATTAGAAATTTATTTTATTACTTTGTTTGTGTTTTGAAATGATACCGTAGCTTATTAAAAGCTAGGCGGTACTATTGCATTTGCAAGAACTGTCGATGAAGTTTAAACGAATGACTTTCTAACCACTTAGAGATTCGAGGCGGTGGAAAACTTTAGTAATCACTGCAGCGAGAGTATACGTGTATAAAGAGAAGTACCCTTCCATGCTTATCTCAATAGTGGTTTCATACTTTCCAATTCCAATCTTGGAATGTGAGTTTGTTATTGGAGTTAGAGCTTGACATTTCGTGCAAAACTATCGATAAATTTTTTAATTGGTTGTTTTTAATACCCTTATGTAAATATGCAAAAATATATTCTATAAAATAATAGGTTACTGTGTAAACATAATCACTACTGTATTATATTGATAACAATTTGTGGTATATTATTAAAGCATATAAATATATAAATAAATAAATATATATATACACATATACATATAGGGTAAAAAATACCTGTTACTGTTTACTAAGTAAAGTAAGACATTGATTTACTAAAGTAGCCCTGCCATCGAGCAGGTGCACGGCACATCAATAAAGTATACAAAAAGACCACATGGAAAACACGAAAAATGCGTGACCCCTTGTTCATGTATAACCACGACATGGGAGAGATACGACTTTTACAACATTAATCATAACCGCGTAAATCTATATTAAAAAAAATCTAGGAGTTATCGAGCATATATTCTAGCACTAGCACTATGCATCAAATGCTAATATATGATGGTGATTTGCAATGACTTTATGTTAATTTTTATTGTTTTCTGTACAAAGAAATAATTAAACGATTTCAATCCAAGTTTGTATCGAGTACGACTCTATACTAAATACATTTACCCTAAATGCCCCATTTAAAGAGTCAAGGATAACACAAAGTCCGAAAGGAGAATGGATAGAGAAGTTTATCGATTTTCCCGCAAACAATACTATATTTTACGACGATCTTAATCGATATTAACAGAGTCTTTTATTTAGACTTTCGCGTCGTAATTGCAGCTATTTGCTTGCTGCGATTGCTCGAAGCATGTAATTTTGTACCGAGAATAACACTACTTACCAAGTCTCACCACTTTTCACAGGTTTCACAGAAAAATAAAATAAAACATTAATTATCCGCGTGAAATATATTTACACAACTCTATACGAAAGCTGTAGCAAAATATGTCAAGAGACCTACACAGCCACCTGCCCAAAAGGAAAATAGATAGAACTCCATCGGTTTTTCTGCGTATAGTATTTTACCATAAGCGAGATATAGGATAGACCTACTTGTTTTTAATTTCTTACTTAATTCTAATTCATTGCGTACGATTAATACGATTAGTTCGAGTTTATCCGCAGATCGAAAAGGGAGAAAGGTTTAATTTTAACACGATTGCGCGAAGCGCCTTTCGTAGAGTACATAAAAAGCATAAATCGTTATTTCTTCTTAGAATGTCATGGTAATCGCGATGGCTTATACAAGACCTCGAGAGTATTCGATTTATCGATAGAAAGCGAAGAGTGGTACACCGTATGAGACGTCCAGCATCTGGTAAGGGCCAAACAGGACCAAAATCAAGTTAAAACCTGACCCGATATCTCCAGCTCGTATCATCATTAATTACTACTTTAAGTCCACCGGATACACGGGTGTTATTATTTTTATTGCTATTTTTATCCGATAATAGTGATAGAACATTTGCTTAGGCAAATTAAAAAACACAGTTTGCTACTGTAAAAATTTCTTTGATTTGGTTAAAGATGGTCCTTGAAAATAGCTTGAAAATACTTAATTTTAAAAAAACTATTGTTCATTCTGTACATATTTTTGCGAATTTTTTTATTAAAAATATTCTTTTTCAACTGTGTGATTGAATCACTATTGAGCCAAGAGCCTCGCACGTTTGCAAGCCGTAATTATAATTGTTTTGAAGGTGCCTATTGTGCGGTAAAAGATTTTACGAATTTTTACAGCTACGTTTTCTAGTAAGGGGTACACGACACACAGGAGTAACCGAAAAAATATAACACAATGACTATACTTTTTATTTAAAATTACTTTACGAGGTACATTTATATACATACAAAATGTATGACTATTGGATTAAGGTTGCGCAATATATAGACAATATATTCGTGCACGTGTAATAACAATATCTTAGATCTGTTATCTCACGTTATACTCAGCATTCAATGTACCTTACTCATTTACATCTAGTTTGTATCGATTCTCTACAAATGATACGGGAATGTCTGAAGTTTCGCGCTCGTTAAAAAAGAAAAGATAAGTGAAAGAAAGACGAGAAGGAAAGTAACAAATTCTCACAGAATTTCTGGGCATTTGCGTTGCGCATAAGTAACTCACTAATAATGGAATTGACGACAGTAAGGCCAACTGAACTATGAAAGTAAGAACCGAATCAACGAACGATCATCCGTAGGCCTTTGACGAGAAAGTAACACCACTGCTGCACGGGGTGGCTTGAATTTACAAAAGTCAATTTTTTTCCGCATCTCCGTAGCGTCTCTATGATTGAATGACCAACCGCAGCGAGTTCTCTCGCTTATCGAACTCGCCCTTAAAATATAAACAGTTAAATATGTTATCTCTATATTACCCGCGATAACGTTGCAATAAAGTTTATTTACTGTCCGCTTTTAGAGACAATGACAGACAAACTGGGGTGCTTATGCGTCGCGTCGAAAACTTTTTAGCTAGTTAGATTATTATTATTAGGTATACACACACGCATAGGCTGTGTCACCGCGGTTACAATATACAACAAATCGGTCTTCCTACCCCTCCATTCCTCCCCCTTCGCATTTCGATAAATTTGTTGGGACAACATTTAACAGACACTTGAGATTCTCATGATACAACAATATATCAGTTTCCTGCACTATATAGATATACAATATACATATATATACACATATATATATATATATCTCTCTCTCTAATATGTATACGCATGTGTATGTATATATTTATGTACATATACGTATATGTATATACTTCTTATTCATTTGTATGTCGCTCCTCGAATATGCATATGTCAATTCGTTTAACCATAGAATTTCTTATATTCATCTTTGCTCTTCGTAAAATGCACGACACAAAAATAAATGCTTGTATCTGAATTATATTTGTCTCCATTTCATATTTCCTTTTTTTCCCCCCCCTTTTCTTTCTTTTCCCGCGCACACACTTCTCCCCCACAACACTATATTCCTTAATGAATCGTAGCTTACTTAAACTCCTCCCCTTTTTACAAAATATCACAAAAATCACACCAGCCTTTGTTCGCAACAGGAAATCAAGACGTAGTTCGTCGCCGAAAAGTTCGATTCATCCTCGTTCCTCCTTTCAGCTCCTCATTCACCTCCGGAAATATGATCCAATTATTATTAATGTGCCAGAGGCTTCGCAACGCCCTCGAACACGTGCGACTCATTGTCAGTGCTCGTTTAACCATGGCAGTAGTGCTTCGCATGGCGAACGATCAGGGACGAGAAAGAAAACGTTCGAACGACAATCGATTTCCGATCTCTCAAGTTATAGATAATCTAAAATTTATTTATACGCTGCATCGCATTCCGTCTCTGATCGTTTCGATTACGAGGACACAGAATATCTACAAGATACTTCATTATGCTAACATCTAACAACAATGTTAACTCTCTCTAACTTGTGTCTGCGCGTAACCCTTGAACGGCCGATACACCTCCATCGTCCTCTTTTATCCTGCCATTTTCACATTCCTGTCTTTCGTCTCGTTAAATATATTTACCATCCTTAATGCGCAACGACGAGATGTCGAATCGATTCTACGTATTACAGAAATTCAAGATTTTCCTTACGTTGTACACGTACGTGGATCAACCTGATACTCTAGGCAGACAAATCACTTTCATTATCTGTTCTCTGCTTTCACGCGTACCCTTCAAAGAACAACATAGCGAACAATTAAGAAAGAAAACTAGGCACCGAAAATATAGAATTGAACCGTTAGTGACCAGCACACGCCGTTTTACGTTCTCACCCAGACGGTAGAACGATTCTGTAATACTAGTGTCTTTTTTTCCGCATGCATATCTAAACGTTTTGGTGATACATAGTTTCTTGAAATTTCTTTGTATGCAGGTAGAAGAGAAAAAATAATCGCTTTGCTTCGTACAGTGTGCTTTCATTTGTTACTTCATTGTACAAGACTTTTCAGAGTATTTTCATGCATACGTTCTCGAAATAGATTCAACGACGACGTATATTGATTTTCAATTTGATAAGCAAAGAAATACGAATTTGAAAGCCGGAGGGTAAGCGGACGGACGGATGTTCTCCAATATAGAACAAAATGAACCCACACTGTAGCAATATTCATTTTGGAAATCACTCTTACCACATTGATCTTGACCTCCGTTTTCATCATTCTTCCAATAAGACGCACTAAGCGTTAATCCGTGCCATTTTTGTGATCATCCTTTGATCCGTACTTTTTCAGAATTTTTGTGGTTTTTCTTGCCTTTTTTTCTTGTTTTTGTTTTAACCAACAATCGATACGTAATTAAGATATACCTATATGTGGCATAGAAGCAGATATGATCCAAGTAAGATTCGTTTTGTCAACGTTGTGCTCAAGTATCGTAGGTATTTAACAATAATAATCAAAGTCTTCAATATCTTCACCTCTTTCTCATCCCTGCACATTCTCGTAGGGTTGTCCGGTCGAAATGTGTACATGAACGTGCAAATTACATACACTTCGAACTGACACTTAAATGTACTACGCATAGTACAGAAAAACGTCTGGCTGGGCAACAAACAAAATTCTCAAGTTTGCGGTTACTCGTGAACATTATCGGAAGACGCACCTGCAATGTCGTAACAAAGTAGCTACCAAATTGATCAATAGACGAGCTACTTTCTATGAGAAAGAAACGATAACATCTAGGAGAATATGCTTTCCAAAAGACCGCCAAATGTCATCTATCAACTGTGTCAATTAAAATTGTAAGCACGTTACCGGCACAGCTCACTCGCTTCGCAATTCTTCGTACAAAACAATCGAGGTTTTGTTAACTTACAGCTTTTATCCCGAAGTCTCGAAACTATTTCGTTGTTCGATGATAAGACACTGGATGAAAAATTCTTATTCAAATAATTACCAATCTGTAGTCAAGTACACCTCCCACCTCGCAAAACAATACAAATCGCAGTTTACAAAGTGCAACTTCCGCCGAAGACAATGGTAAATTGTACAATCTGGCAACGAACCCTGCCATTCCACATTTAATCTCACCAAAAATCTTGCGCAACAATGCACGCGTAAGGATTAAAATTTATCCTAACATTTACAAATGTTTGCTCCTTACAAAAAATGAGAGAAAAATGAAAAAAAAAAAATGCGACCTGGCTCCCTCCTTGTATGTCGGTACGAGTCAGTGCCGCCCCTCGACGTCATCTTGCAGATCACTTCTTCCCTGTCGTCTGGTCGTGAGTCATCGATCCTTCTTCTTTAATGGATATAATGGCCGTATATCCGAAGCAACGAGTATACATTTCTACTGTATACATATCCGGATCTATTTCCCCCGTTAACAGGAATCCATGGAATAAGAGTTTCGTTGCTGTGCACCTGTCACAGCAGCCGTCACACGGGCTTCCCCTTATTCAAACCTGCATCCTCCTATGCCAAAGTGCGGGCGCAGAGCACAATAGAATTGATTGCAATTCTTACAGCTAGCATCAAACTCCTATACGTCTCACTTTATGTCATCTTGCTCCATCGGCTCCTCGGAAACTTCGCGGGAATGTTCTGGCGTGGTCCTGCGAAGATAATAAAAGAAACGTTTTTCACAACTCGCGTTTCGCACATGGTATACGGAGCGTCTGTTTTCTATTCTGGGAGGCAAAACAATAGTTACTTTCATCTCCCGTTACGCATGCCCTCATGCGACGTGTCCACAACAATCATAGAATACTCACGTAAGGTTCGTTGGCTGCTGCATAGACAAAGAGGCCATTGCAGATACCGTTTCAGTTTCGTCGTGCTCCTTCTGACTTGCCTCTATCGCACTCATGCCCACCGTATGCGCAGCGAGTTTCACACAAGGCCAATGCGACATCTGTAATATTACGTAATCGCAGATATATTTAAAGCAATTTATTTGGTGGCCACGGAAATCAATGGAGAATAACGCAAAAGTCTATTATAATCAATGCGGCTATCCGAGTGACATTGTCGTCGAATGAAAAATTCTTCGCGCGACGACGCGATCGCTGTAATTATTAGGAGAAACAAAGCAAGCTCGGCTACCTGAATAGCAATGGTCTTCTGTAGGGTATCAATTGCATTCTGACACGGAGGCCTAGCAAGTTCATCTTCGCGAAGCGGGCTGGGCTCGTCGCCAAGAAGGGCTCTAACACATTCTTGTGCAGAGTCGCAGATAGCGGCCAAATCGTAGCCCCCTTCCAAAGCGAGGACGACTTTGCCCTCTGCCAAAGTGAGTAGTTGCTGTGTCATTTTGCCGAAACACGCTGGGCTGACTTTGTAGCCTCCTAGTGGCGCTGGGTGGCCCATTGCAGCGTCAAAACCAGCTGAGACGATAACTATATCCGGATCGAATTCTTTGGCGATGGGCATGACGACTGTGCGGAATGCCGCAAGGTATTCCGCATCCCCCATTGGTGGATTCAATCCACCCGACCAAGCCACGTTCACATTGTAACCGAGACCTTCGCCAGCACCGCACTCGGTTGGACCACCCGTTCCAGGAAAGAAGTTCCCTTCGTCGTGCCTGTGTATCGACAGATACAATACTCGTGGGTCGTCGTAGAACATTTGCTGAGTGCCATTCCCATGATGCACATCCTACAATTTATAACGACACATTCCATCAGTTGTTGCACTTGAAGCAGAAGTTTTTGGCGACATGGAAAACTGACAATCCCTTACCCAATCCAATATCAAGATTTTTCTCATGTCCAGCTTTTGTTGTAGCAATCTGCCTGCAATGGCAACCGAGTTGAAGAAACAGAATCCCATGGCTTGATTCGTTTCGGCGTGATGCCCGGGTGGTCTCACTACGGCGAAGCCATTCTTGATATCACCCATTGCTGCCTTGAAGGCAAGATCAACGACACATCCTACTGCCATTCTGGCAGCAGGGGCGGTGTTGAGTTCGTTCCACGTTGTATCGGAATCGACACCGACACCACCGCATGGTAGGCGAACGAAACTCTTGATGGGAAGTTGCGAGAGTTTCGACATGTCTAATTTCTGTCGGTTCAGCGGATTTGTCCCTGAAAACGAAACGACGAATTTATAAACACCCGTTAAACGAGATTCTTCAACAGAATTCACCGCTCAAACTCACCGAACAAGAGAGCGTGCGCTTCACTATGGCAAGTCTGAATTTCCTCCAGGGTTGCCTTGCGCGAACGCACCCGGTCGCAGCGCTGCAGCAAACCTGTTTCCGATAGTCTGGCCCAGACACTTTGCAGTCTTCCGCCGTGTTCAGGATGACCCCTGACGGTTTCACCGCAGACACAGGCATGCTTCAGCATGAGCGGGTCATAGGCCAATCCGGTGGTCGGCCGATGCGGTGATCCACGAGCAAACATGTCACCACTGCCACCCTGAGGTCCTTCGCACAGGCCAAATTAAATTCGATAAGCGGGGGAGTGCCACCATTGGAGAACGCTTTGTATCGTTCTCGAATTTCTACAACCCCCGAGGGACTCAAGCACCAATCAAGTAACCAGATCAGAGTCTACCCTTACCCAAGTGAACCAACGGGCTCGAGAGTGCTCTGGACAATGGCCTGGCGGACTGAGAGGACCTGTTCCCGGAGTAAACCGTAGACTCGTTCGACTGTAGCGTGTGTCTCATCATGAGATCCCTCTGCTGCTGTAGGAATTGTTCCCGATCTCTCTGCTGCTTCGAAATCTCGCTCTCCTCCGGCAGGTCCTTCTTTCCGGTTAGGTCAATGACCTCGGACTCCTCGCTCTCCGGCGCCTCGTCCAACTGATTGGCCTGGCCCCTGGAACCTACGCGCGTTAGGACTGTCTGGCGGATCTGTTGCTTGAGGTAATTGTGCGCTTGCTGTTGGTCATGGAGCTGTTTCTCCGCGAGATACTCCTCGTAGTGGGTAGGTGGAGCGATCATGCCGCCTTGAAGCATCGGATGACCCAACGGTAGAGGCGCCGACTGGGTTCTACCTGAGTTACCAAAGAAAGCAATCATTAGCCAACCGTTCGATCTTTTGGCCAGTTGGGAGATGGTGTGCCTTGTTCGACGTGGAACACTTCCAACGTAAAGTGACGGATCGTGCCGAGTGCGTGAAGAATTTAAGGCACGATCCAGGCGATTCGAAATGGACACTCGAGCCCTGGGAACCGTTCCTGGGAACAGGCCACGCCAACCAAAAAGGGGGTGCTTACGAAGAAAGAGAGAACATACTACCTAAAGGCCGGTGACCAGCCTTATGCAGTCTTGCGTGTGCTACTTGAGTGTCCGTAATTGGTGCCGTATGATACATTGGGTGCTGTCTGTTGCCGATCGGCGGCGGTTGCTCGAGGTTTTGCATTTGCTTGTGGATGTAGGAGGTCGGCTCGCCTTCGATCACCGTCAACGATGGGTAGAAGGGTAGGGTGCCTGGTAGCATCTGTCCGGTTAAGGGCATGCCCAGTCGCGCGGTAAATGCAGCTCGTACCTCCGCCTCCGAGACCGGCGCCAGCTTCGTTCCGCTCTGAAGAGGAAGAATCTTTAGTAAGAAACGGAAATGATTATTCACTTGCATCGTTGAGTTTGGGGTAGGGGAGTTTGGAAACTATACTTACGGTCGAACTCGATGGAACGTGCGGTCGGCCAAGAGAGATGTTAGGCATGGACGGTGAACTGAAGAGCGACAGGTCCGAAAGACTTCCCTGCTGACTACTGCTCGTCAAGGTTCCGCCGTAGGACGTGTTCTCGCTCTCCTGAAAAATGCGAGATCATTTTAAGTTCATTCAACGCCATCTCCGCGAATCGCCGAGCAATACGCGAGATCGTATGGTAAGCTTTTCGTGCTTACCTCTTGGATCGCAACGTTGCTTCCAGCGGTTGGACTGGCTTGCGAATTGTTCACCGTCGGGGGTGAGTTAGGCCCGGATTCAGGGTTGCTGCCGGAATCTGAAAAACGTACGATCGAGCCGGTTGGAAGGGAGAACTTCGAAAGGATGCGCGACCAAGAGACGAAGTTGTTGAATAAAAATCTTCAAATACCCCCTTTCGCCAAGAGAAATTCCATTTGCGCGACTATATTTCGACCCTGATTCGATTCTACGAGATCCTCGTTGCGAAATAATTTCGAACTAGGTCCTAAACGAATTCAACGAATCGATGTTAATGAAAAGTCGTTTATGCGTGTATACAGATATACTCGTATTCGGATAGGTATATACATATACACGAATATCGTAATCATGCTGTTACTGAACACTAGCAGATCAGGTCAATCAAGTTCACCAATCGATTAATCAATGAAAAACACGGGCGGATGCAACGAGAGGCTTTCCCGAGGAGAGAGAGAGAGAAAAAGGAAGAGAAACGATTGTTCGTAAAAATAGCGCAACGGTGTTCGAAAGTGAGCCAACTCGCGGACAATCATCTTTCTCTCTCCTCGACGAAGCGTTCCTTTTTCTCTTTAACTTTCTTTGATGGAGTGACGTACTTGCTAGGAGTGACTTCCGCTTGAGGTGCGACAGGAGCCGGTCCTTTCGTCGTGTCGTCAGGGGTGAGTTTCTCGAGGCAGCCATGTTCCTCTCCACTCGCTGTTTAAGTCGCACCTTCAGCAGGTTCGGCTCCGAGGCTGGCCAATTTTCAGCCAGTGTTAGTCGGTCGTTATCGTGTCATACCAGGGGTGAAGGAGAAAGGGTGGAGGGTTTCGAAGAAGGGACAACGAGAAAGAGGCGCGTCACGCACACACTCATCCATCCTTTTTATTACAGCCTCGGCACATTCGGTGGCACTCGGAAAGCACGGATGAAGGCGGAAGAAGGAACGAGAAACGTGTCTTGGTATGCGACGAGATCGCGCAATAAAAGTCGTCGCTGAAGGGGCCAGCGCGCGCTCGGCCAAATTCTCGAGAGGGTTTGCAATTTGGAAATTACTCTTGGAAGTCTTTTCTTCTCCCACGATCCTACGCTTGTTCTTAGCAATTCAAAAATGATTGTCCCATGCAACTTCTCGTTAAAGTTCCTTCCACTTACGATCTATCTCTTCGAGTACGCAAACCCTCGCGAGATCGAATTGCTCGAGCGCGAGTCGACGAGCTACTCGGCGGGGGCAATTTGCAAGAAAATCCATGCTTTAGTAGGCATTCTACTGGCACACATATGGAGACTACCTTCACGAAGGTGTGCACATCACGCGGCATCCGAGTCTATCTACCTGTCTTCCTCAGAGGAAAGTCGTCCCCAAACTTCTCCTGCAGCAGCTGCGGCATTCGATACGGATGCGAGGAGGTCGTCGAGGTGGTCGTCTCAGATTGCGGTTGTAACCTGTTGAAGAAATTGGCAAGATTGTTCATTGAACGTCGTTGTTCGGAGGACTCTGTCGTTTAATAGTCAGAGAGATACTGTCAATCTCTCGAATCTAAAGCATTTGTAATTTTCATCTCGCTGGTTATGATATTTATCTCGCAAATTCGACTTCTCCTCAACGAGGATCGTTCGTCAAGACCCCAGGTCTTTCTTTCGCGAATGCAAGAACCTTTCCACCTGTCTCAGGAGTAGTTTCACTCTCGTGGGTCTCCTGAGATGGAAGGTGGATGGATACGAGCCGATGGTACGTCGTTCAATGAGATGTTTATGCGATCGGATAATAAGAAGATCGAAGACTGAGAGGATCAATTTTGAATGGCGTCCGAGTTATCCGTGGAGAGAGCGTCGCCATCGATCAGCGAACAGGCTCTCTTATCGCCGGATGTGCAAGCGGCATGCGACGCGACGCGATCAATTATTCTTCAAGATCGTTAACCCAGATCTACGTGTTTGCGAGTGAGGAAAGGTGGTGCGGGAAGGATGAATCGAGTTGGCGACGAGCTTCCAGGAAGGAAGGATCGAACGGAGGTATCTGGAGGAAGGTTGGTAATCCCGGCCAAGGGATAGGAGAAGAGAAGCCAAATTAAGAAAAAAGCGTAGAGTTTAGTGATGATAGGAGAAACGATAACCGAGTTGGGTTTCTATGCGGAAGAACTTTGAGGAGCCTAATGAAACCGTAGAAAGCACCTATTTTCTCGAGAAACCCGTCGCTCGAGATAATTAACCTCTTCGTTTCTTTCGAGATAGGGAAGGAACGGGAGGAAAAGATAAACAGAGAGAACATATAAAAGTGAAACGTATAAAACTCACCAACTTCGGTAGCCAGGTGTACCTGGAACCGCTCCATTCGCCGCGGCCGCTGCCTCCCTCTGCTTCTTGTTCACGAGGAAGCTCTGCGAGAAGCGCAAATCAAATTCTTCATTAGCCTCGACAAGACCATTGAAAGATCGAGAGAAGAAGGAAGCATTGAATTACCTGAAGACGTTGTTTCACCTCCGTAGACGCGATCGCACTGTGGTCGTGCTTGTCTTTCTTCCTCAAAGCTTCCAGCCTCTCCTTCTCCCGCCTTTGCTCCTCCAACTGTTTTTGTTGCTCCCAGAGCTGCAACGGCGAACATTCGAATATGAGAAAAGGTAAAGGACGAATCTCGCGACACTTCTCGTCATGCCGCGTTCTGCAGCATAGATAGCAACCCTTTACTCCGAAAAGACCCTTAATTCGCGTGTCCCACGAACGAAAACACTCTCTGGCGCAATAAAAGCTTCTTGCAGACGAGCCGCCGTGCCATTAAGGAAATCATGTGCCGCGCTCCCGTGCATACATAAATCGCGGAGACTCGATTTATTTTTACAATCGACAGTTATCGTTATTATCGCTCGCGTGACGCACGAGGCATTCTTCTCCTCTCATCCCTCTCTCGAACGCACACACGTTTCTTCTCCTTCTCCGCTTCTGAATCCCTCTTGCGCGCACATCGACGACAGCCGGTGGGGAATATTCCGCTGGACTTTCGACTCGCGCGACGTTTGAATGGACGGCACCGCGTCGCGACCGGCCGACAGGACGTTTGTCGTCGGGACGCGACTATTCTCGGAGTAACCGCGAACGAGGAAGCGTCGTGGTGAACGGGTGAGAGGAGCGAAGAGAGGCAAGAAAAAAGGAAAATGGAAAATGAGGGGATTGGGTGAACGAAACAGTGTTCCACCCCGAAGGAGGGACCCGTGTGAAGCGGAAACGTTCGCGTAGCCGGAGAAGGACGGTGAGAGGTAGAAAAGAGGATTTTTCTGGAAGAGATAGCGAATGAAAAGTATTTCTAACGATTCGAAGAATGAGCTCTACGCGAAAAGGTTATCGAACGTTGTCACGATCCTCGTGACGCACGAATGTGAAATGCAACGCAACGAAACACACTGGCGCACAAACGCTGCAGTTTGGCATTTCGTTAAATGTCGACGTATCGCCTCTAATTTTTCCCATCGGCTGGCGGCCGGCTCAATCGACCGGTTTTCACGCGAGCGACGTGTACACCCGGTTCTCTCCGCGTATCTTTCAATGCGCATTTAGATATCCAGCGACAACGGAGAATCGCGCGAGAATTCATTGTGGGATCAATTTCGTTTGGCGAGAAAGCGCGAAGAGGAAAATTTCTGTTCTCGAGACGAGGTCAAAGGCCCTGAATTTTTCCGGGATCCTGGATGCTACTTATACCGAGGTACTTTTCTCGATAAATATTAGTTTGCCAAGTTTTCTGGGTGGCTCACCTTGAGCTGATGCATTTGTTGCTCGTGTAGTTCGGCCAGCTGTCGCTCCTGGGCCCGGTACTGTTGCCGCAGGATCTGCTGCTGAAGCTGGTGATGCTGCTGTAGCTGGAACCAAACCCAGATACCTCAAGGGTAATGTTCCGGCTCGGACACTCACTCAGTGTTACCGCGATCGAGCACACTGAACCCAACCAATTCCAGAGAAATATTTACAAAGATGCCTAATGTTTCCCCGCAGGTCCTGTCTCTTCCACGCCAGTTTAATAATCATCGAACGACCATGTTCTTAATTATCCGAAATCAGTTTATTATCCTCGACGATACTTTCCAAATATTCCTCCGGGAAAATTTCACGCTTTCGCTGGCAGATCGCGAGCATTGCAATGTCCCCGACGAGTCCACCAACCGCGTTCCAACTTAAGAAGCATCTTCGTTTATCGAGGGTCAAGGATATCGGAGCGTGGCGTGACGAGCAGTCGAGATCGTTTCGAGCTCTCGAACTCGCTCGGGCGGGTACTTCGCTCGCGTGGGCGATTCGCTCGAAATTCGTCGTGAGGCCAAATGCCCGAAGCGTCACGACAGTGGAACAAATGGTACGTTTCTTTTTCGGAAAAAAGAACAAAAAATTGATCGCTGGCAATCCGAGTTGAAAGTACGTAGTTCTAAATATTTGCGTCGTTCTCTAGCCTGATACATTCGGATCACGAGATGTCTCTCGGTCTTTCCCGGTTTTTTATGCCCAGATAAAAATACCGGTAATAATCCGAAGTTCAGCCAGCAAGCACGTCTATCGATCGATCGATCCGCACGATGGACAAGCGAGCGTCGCTCGTTTCGACGTGCGAGAATTTCCAACCTACGATGTCAGCCCCCGTCATTTGGTACATCGTATAGATCTCATCTAACAAAAACGAGAAATATTCTTGACCCACGGCAACTGAATAACACCTGTGAACATATTCTCGAATAAGTATGTATCGAACTCGCGATCATCTCTGAAATCGAACGAACACTCGAGAAATTCCTGTATCGGTTTCAGAAATCAGTCATCGAGGACATCAGTCATAAGTGAAGTGCCATGGCATTCAAGTGCGCGCGGAGTGTTGTCTGCCCCACGTTTGAATCGACCATAGGTAAGGATTAGTTCTGAGTTCAGGTTAGGTCGCCGAGAGGGTGTCAGTGATTCCAATGAATGAACCTCAACTAACAAAATGATCCCATCCGCTTTGTGAATGGGAGAGAAGGAAGGCGCCGGTGGGAGGAACCAGCAGGGCACGTGAGGATAAAAAAGGAGAAGCGAAGGAGAAAAAGGTGGAGAGAGACAGAGGAAGAGGGAGAAAAGAGAGAGAGAGAGAGAGAAAGAGAGAGAGAGAGAGAAAGGGTCGACCGCGTTCTCTCGAAACTTTCTGCCCAAACTGGTTCCTCCCGAGCTAAGTATGAGAGAATGCTTTAGGTTTGGCTTTACGTTCTCGGGCTCAACTTTTTTCATCGAAGTGCATCTTGCTGGATACCCCGCTTCCGGATATCGTGCACTGCTCCAAGCTCGTCGCGGCCTATCTCCTATATGGCCCCCGGTAAGTTTCACACTTGCGAGCTGTTGTTGGTCAGCTTGCGGAGTAGTACTTTGTATGCCATAAGATAGTCAACGAGAGTAGCTCCTGGATCCTACATATAGCGACGATAGAGTCGGCGGATCGCGGTTTCTCGACCAACTGCGACGGGAGCCTCTTGAAAGTTGCCATCTTGATCTTAGGATTGAGCAGCGCCGCGTACTGCGTCGGCTGGATCCTCGTCGTTAAGAAGGATTTCTTCGTGGGAAGGGATTGGCGGTTCTGGCGAAGCAAAAAAAAATCCAAGACGAAGGAATCGGAGGATCTGGAGGGCGAGAATGAGTGGTAAGAAACTATTCGGGTTTCGCGATTCTCTTGCACACTTTGTGCACTTTCGACGTCACCGTTTGAAAGTTCATGCGCTTCTTAAGATCAATTGATGTTTTTTCGTCCAGCGATCAGAGCTGTGTCGATGTCTGCCCGATCTGCTTGGACCAGCCGCAACTTCCCGTGAGGTCATCCTGCGGGCACTCGCTCTGCGCGACATGCCTCGTCAACTATTGCAATGCAAGAGTTGCCTCGGCAGCGCCACCCTGCCCCTTATGCAGAACGCCTCTGCAATCCGTGGCCTTGACCGACCACTTCGTTAGTGTCACGCCACATCACCGATCCCGTTGCTGCTGCCACCGTCCTTCTTCCCTTAGGCAGAGTGCATGATTTTTATGCTGTCCGCTAATACAACACCCGAATCACTTTTCAGTTGGTCGTATAAGTTAACGAGCATGCCTTCTCATCTCGCGCTCACGGTGCACTTACGTTCATGTACGTTCGTTCTCCTCTGTACTTCTTATTAGGTTTAAGTGTTTTCAACATTTCAATTTTTCACTGGCGGACTATTCGTCCAGACTAAAACATCGTTGGATTGTATACAAGATTGTCCCAACTTGACGTTGAGTTGTAAGTTTTTATACTCTCGGTCGACCGTCCCACGGACTGCATTCCAGGGTACAATAAATGTCATTTACCTTTCCTCCTTTCTTTCTTTCTTACGGCATTTAACGTACTACGGTAAGCTTCTCTCCTCTTGGAAGAATAACATGTAGATACTTAGGCATTAGGCATCGTTATCGTCGGGTCTGCGGTTACTTGGCCAATCGAACGATCGTTCTCTTGTTTTCAGAAAATAATCCAGGGTCCGTGTATCCGTTTGGCCTCTTGAACAAGATTCGATTGGGGGTATCCAAGCGGGGCGAGCCCAAACCGCGGGCTAGCCTAAATCATGTTCTCTTACGCGTCGGTCACTGGTTCGAGCACGCCACAGGCGGCACCTCGGAGGCCAGCGTTAGAAGAGAAAGGGAACCGCACGATCCGCATCCTATCATTCCACCGAGTACATTACGATAGTATAGCTTACGATCAGATTTCCAACACGAAACTTTCGCCTTCTGCGTACCCCTTCTACTTCTCCAATCTCGTTTACATCCCTCCTTCGCAACTACCCCGGAATATCGTCGGGACGATAAAGTTCTATCCGCAGCGCCCTACCTCTCATTATGCAAGGGAAATTCTAGACGCGTGACCTTGACCTCAGCCGATTTCACGGCGGCGTTTCAGTTTTCCACGCTAGACGAGAAGAAGGCTCCTCTATCGTAAATCTTTTTTCGTGAGGGACCACGTGCCATCGTCCAACATCCATTCTCCTTAGATCCTTTCACCACGAGCAACGTATTTGAGATCCTCGTCGGTCGATACAATCGACAAACTCTGGATTAAGCTTGAGTCATCGATAAAAGATTGGCAATTCGAAATGGAGCGTTCAAGGTCCTCCACTTTCTGGTCGAAAGGAATCGATCGGAAAATATTTGTCTAAGAGCGCGATCGATCAATTCCGTCATATCGCATCGAACCATCGCATCGTTCCGTGATGCTCTCCGAACAAAAGTTTCACAGTTTTTTCTCGCTTTTCTCCTCTCCAAAGATCATTAGAGTGTGAGCTCTTAACGATCTCGCTTTTCACCTGCTCGCTTCCCTTTTGTCGAGCGCGTTGAGAGCTCGTTACGGCCTGGCAGCGCATGGTCGAGCGACCACCCATCCACCCACCCTCCTGCCATCCCACCTGTCCGGCTTACGCCTATGGATTTTACGACCTTGGCCCGTGACCCTCTTGGAGTGGCGCACACGTGCCGACTTCGACGTGATTCATTATCGTTTCTACCACGTAGAAGCGCCTTTTAGAAGTTAATTTGTTGCAAGCGAAGCGAACACGAGTCACCCTCGGCTCATACGAAGAAAGAAAAACACGGTGGTGACAATTTGCGTAGGGGACCGAAAGTGACTCGGAGAGTCTTTATAGAGAAACATTAACGTTTGATCGTTCGCGACGATGGCGAACACTGTCATTTGTTGGATAACTTTGGAATACCAGCGAGCCGCGACGCTTGACTTTATTACGATGCTAAGGTAAAAGAGGGTCTATTCGTTTTGAATACTTCTCTCGGAAGATTCTTCGCGGTCTCGTTTCATCCAATAAAGTCGGAATGACGATGGCCACGGCAGTAACGGGACAGCAGGGATCGATAACGTTCCTTAGCGAGTCGGTTCTGCGAGCTAATGCGCCCACGCGCATTAAAGATTTACGCTTACTGTGGTCTTGAAACGAGCGCGGGACGCGGAATTTGAATTTCTTGAACTTGTTGAATTTCAGGCATTGAGCGCCGACGCGGAATGCCCCATGGTGAACACCGCGATTCGAAGTTGGATAAACGAGTACAACCTTCGTCGCGGAGTGATCGCGCATGGAAGATCGCGGATCATGGAGTGGTTGCCCGAACGTCTGCTACTTCTCGTTAATCTGTTCATTCTGATTGTTCTCATAGGACTGATCGTCGGGCGACTTCAAGTAAGCTAAATTATTTAGTTCCAACGATCGGTACGAACGATTCGAATAAGTTAATTTCACTCGTCCCTTTCAGATGCTGTCCTGGAACGATTGGTTGGCGCTAGGATCGACGGTGGACGTTACCCTGAGAGCTGTCTGATGACATACTCACGCGGAATTCGCTCATGTGCTAACAGTTAGAATCTCGAAGCAAGATTGATGCTAGTCTAACTCTTTTCGAAGCAAGGATAAGTAACGTAGGAATTAATAGTAGATGAGATTCGACTCGAGAATCGCAGTTGAGGAGTTCGCGAGAAAAATACTTCATCCTGGCCCTCCCGAAGAGAGACCTGTAAAGAACGAATGCAACGGTATTTTGTAATACGCGGGTGAATAAATTTTTACGATAAATTAAATCAGGTGTGAAGAAGCGATCACCTTTCTTTTCCACGGAACTAGAGCGCGTTTCGTGACGTGATCTAGAAACGACGAGACCTCCTTTGAAATTCGACGATGGAAAGACGCCGACCTTGAACGTAAGGATGACCTGGGTCGTATGGAGTATACAAGGCGTAAGGTCTCGTTCGCGAAACGGGGTGCCAAAGAGAATTACAGGAATTATTCTACAAAAATATCATTTTCGATGGAAACGTTGTTCGTGTCCTATCGATTAACGATGCCGAACGAGAGACAGGTACCTGTTACGACGATGAAATACCAACTTTATCAAGATCGAAGCGTAATCGGCCCCTCGCGTTTTGTCAACGTCCAATAAGTAAAATAAAATGGAGGAAGAAACTAAAATCAATTTATGGATACATTACCTCGAGTATCTTCTGCTGCAGCGCGTGGTCGTGAAGACTGGCGGGGTCGGTCGGAGTGCCGTGATAGGCGCCTGAGGTTAACGTGGCGGTCGCGGCGCCACCCCCGCCGGCCGCCAAATCCCGAGGCCTGGACATCGGCGAGCCCGGTGTGTCCCTGGCCATCTCTATGCACATGTAACAACACACTTCCGGTAAGAATCCACGAGGGCCTACGGGCCCGTCCATCGACACGGGCCCAGCCCCCACCAACTTTCTAGGCTTCTCCACCACGCGGCGATGGTAGCGCTCGAAGGCGCTCGCGTCTTCCACGTGGACTCTCATTCTCTTTCTCTTTTCTCTTAAAAAAGAAACAGGCAGAAGGAAACGATGTTTAACCGACGCTCGCTCGGATCCTACACTAAAAATTTCTAAACCGTTCACTCAAGTTTTTCTGATTTAAAAAATACACGTGGTTTTAAGTTCCGTCGCACTCACGGGTTTACTCCAGGTAGAGAATCGTTCTCGGTTGGGATTTTACTGAGAAAATCAGAGAGGAGATGTCGTACGCGAGGAAGAGCTTGCGAGGGACGAGGAAAAATCTTCTGGTGGATCGCGCAACGATTTCGCAACACCTCCGATCAACGACGAGTACCGTGTCGTTATCACCATCGCTAATATCTTCTCGACAACTTAAACTGTTAGCCTCCTGTTTTCATCTCGTCGAAGCAGTTTCCGAAATGGGCACCTTGGAATTTTCCCTTTCGCTTCGATGGCTTCACTTCACTCTTTATCCCTAAAGATTTTTCTCTCTTTCTGCTTTCACGGTATTCGCGTGAGTTCGTCTCGGCACTCCCTGCCAAACCTCCACTCCGCAAAGTTTGACCCTTCTTGAAAAGAGAACAAAGTCACGAGAATAGGCGGACGATCTTCGTCGAGGCACGGAAGCAGTAACACTTGGCACGACTTTATCGTCGAATTAAACGAACGCCACGAGTGCTTACGGATGAATGGCTAAGATCGATGGGTAAGATGGTTAGATTAGAAGGCGATAGATATTGGAGAGGAGTGCGGGTAGGAATCTTAAGCGGAAAGAAAAGAGCGAGGAAACTTAGAGGGTGGGTCGAAGCAAGGGGTGGGAGGAGAAAACAAAGCTCAAGCTGGCTATACCGAGCGGACGAGAAGTGGAGGGTGGGGGACGGGGTGGTAGAAAGAGTGGGAGAGACACACACGCGCGTTCTCTCCAATAACGATGTTTATCGGCGCGTATTCGCTCGGGTCCGCGCGCGATAGCGAGTTATATTTAGAAGCGGGGTGTTACGCGCTTCGTTATGTACACGCACACACTCGCGCGTGCGCGCGCGCGCACACACACACACACAGAACACTCGCTTCTCCTTCTTATCTTCCGTCGCGACGCCGCGCGTCGACTCTCGCGAAAACTTCAACACCTTCCTTCACGAATCCTTCCAGATCCCCTTCAAAGGTTACAGTTCTTTGTCACTATCCTTCTGGCGTATCCTATTCTGCTCCGAAGTGCAAAACGAATTTATCCTCTTGTTCGTCGTCGCACGTGCGCAAAAGGAGCGAAACGAAGAAACCGACGTCGTGCTTTCTTATCAATCGACCAGCGCAGCGGAATTCTTCGAATGCCCAGTGGTCTCCCTGGAGATTCTTGGGGACCGTCAACAAGCTTGGTAAACAGCAAGGGGAGTCCCAACGATTCGCCCTCGTAGCTGTTCTTTAGGTTCTTCGCGCACTAACTCTTCGTCTCGGATAAAAATGCGTCGTCGAAGATTCGCGAGGATCCCGCGAAAAGATCCGAGAAGTGCGCGCTCCGCGTGAGCGTCCAACGACGACTGAGCGGACCGACGACTCGCGCGCGAGGAACGGCGCAACTCGACTGATAATTCTTTGCAAATCATTCGTGGAAGTCGGTCGAGGCGGTCGCTCGCGGCGACCTGGGAAGGAGAGAGAGGAAAAGTGAGAGGGAGAGAGGGACTTTGCGCGACGGAGGGTGTATAAGAGAGAGAAAGAAGTATCGAAGAATGGGAGAGGGAGAGTCGGACACAGGCCAATTAAAAGCGTCGTCTGCGTTGAAACGATGGACCGCGCGCGGCTCTCCTCCCGTCGCTCCGCGATCTTCGCAGTGGCCTCTTTTTTCAGCTAATTCGCCCGATAAATTTCACGAGACAATTGTGAAAAGAGAAGAGAAAAAAAGTGGGAGGCGAAGGAGAAATTATTCTTGGCACAGTCACTCCCTCCCATTCTGTTTCACGCGCCTCCTCCACCTCCTCTTCCCTCTTATTTTTCTTCTCTCGCTTCTTCGCGTATCGCGCCAGACTTCTCGACCGTTTATTCTTCTTCACGTTCGAATGCCCCGACGATCGTAATTGCAGGTAAGACTGTCTGATAGGTGGGGACAGTAAAAACGTCGGACTGTCAATCGTTTTACGTAATCCGCAAGTCGTCGGCACGGGGCAACGTCAACAGTAGATAATGAAGAGTAAACCGAGATAGACGTCTTTAGAGCAGGGTGTCTCAATGTGTGATTCGAAGATAGTCGAAAGTTCCTCGTGGGGTACGCAAAAGTTTTCGGATAATTTGTGAAAAAAATAAAAGGAGTCGGATCAAGCTAGAGTAAATATTTCCAATATTAAAATAACAAAAAAAAAAAATACCTGATAAAAATTGGCAGACAAAGTGAAGTTGTAGATCAACATTTTTAATGGAAATATTGGAATAATATTGTCTACCAAAATTTGACTAAAAAAATAAACGTGAATAAAGTAATGTCTGAAATTTGAGAAATACTGTTCTAGAAGAAGAGCGATTTATGGAGGGTGGATGAAACGTTTCTGGTCGCATGATCGTCCAGTTTTACCGTCGGCGCGTCTCGCATTGGCGTGAGATCGGGATTCGATTCTAAATCCGCAGATAAGGGACCAAAGATAAGACAATTGGGGTCTTATCGCACGGAATGTCATTCGAGGGGAGAAGGGTAGAGAAAAGGGAAACAGGATATCTTTTGGAATCATCTACAGATATTTGGTGACACGTTGTCGTCGGGAAGTGATCGTGACTGGGATGCGAATAGCCAATGCCAATGATCCAATTATCTTCTTCCTCTTCGTCGATCAATTAAATCCCACTTCCCGCCTTTTGAAACTTCGGTTAATTCTCTTGTACCCGCTGTTTCCTTCTACCCAACATCCGCTATTATTTTTCGCGTTTAATACGATTCCGACTCCACGCGTCTTTACTCCACTGCGCGTGTTTATTCGCACTCGACAAAGTCTACGAGATAAAGGTAAGACGAGCGAGTGTCGATTTGTATCGAGAATCGGAAAAGAATAAGCTCCTTCTGCTCGTGCGAGCAGGAGAGTCCACGAGATGAATCGAGCGCGATAAACTCGATACCTAATAAATTCGAGCGTGTACTCACCTTTCTGGGGTAAGTGCGTGAAGGCGGACGTGATCTCGACGCTTCTATAGCCCACGTCTTCTGAAACAGATCGAAGGCATTTTTAGGCTCGTCCCGGTCCCACCTTGGGTAAGAAAAATGAGGACGAGAAAAAAAATCTTACGGACACGTGCTCGTGTCCTTCCGCTCTCGATTTTAAAGAGTTTCTCCCGCACGGGAGCGGAGCGCGCCGTTATCTGACGTGAGATTGGCTCGATCACTCTCTTTCCTTCTCTCGTACCTACGAATCAGAGGCAGAGAGATCGTAGAACCAGATTCGATCGTTCCACGTGTGTTCGCGGCCGAATCGGGCCAAATCGGATCGGGGGGTCCGCGTTGTTCGCTCTGTTTGTATTTCACGTAGAATTTTATTTTCGATCGGATTACGCGTGTTACACGCGCAACTGGACAGCGAACAATTTAATTCTTATTAAGAATTAAAATAATCACGAGCCCATATTTTTTTTCCAGAAGGTAAAAGCTATTTGGCGAAGACAATTATTCTATTAGAAAGCACTTGATTTTTTTCATTGTCAGTGGCAGCCCCAGGCCTCCTACCAGCAACGGCACGCGAGATTTCTAAAAAAAAAAAAGCGATTCGCCTCGTTCCAAGAATTATCGCGGGCTAGTCGTGCCCGATTAATGAACGACTTTGCCATTTCCGGTTCTATTTTAGGCGAAGCCTTTGCGCGCTCGATTGCCCCTTCGGCATTGCCCACCGATACGAAGAAATTGGTCGTCGCTTTAATAGAGGCGAAGAAGGCGGGGGGTCCTGATATATTAATAATAAGTTTCTATTTATCGAGACCACTCGGGGAAGACCCTCCTCGCGCGCGCGCCCTCGCCGACCGCTTCCGCTTATCGATCGTCCTCACGGCAGAAAATAAAACCTCGTGGTAACGCAGCTTTTTCAGAAGCTCCAAAGGCGAGGGTTAAGGCGCTCCGCCGATTAGATAAGTTCTATCGATGCTAGGACGTTTGATGCAACGCAACGTCACGAGTTACGAGGGGTCGAACAATTTCGAGGGAATTTCTCGAATCGCCTGAAAATTCGTGCCGAGGGTAAAGTGCGGCTCCGAGAACGGCGTACCGATAATAACTGGTACGCTTCGACGAGGTACACGCTAATTAATTAATTAACGTCATTAAGACAAAGGTTGGGTCGAAGATACTCGTCCACGATTAGATCCCGTATCGGCGTGATCGACGACGTTCGCGCTGGGGAGACACAAAAGACCGACACGTACACGCAGACGGACACTTTGAAGCGAGCGATCAAGAGAACGCGAAAGAAGCGCATAAGACTGAAATAAAACCACTCGTTCCCCTTATCGCCGCGAGGAGGACCAGAAATAAACATGGTCGGATAATCTCTTCGGCCTTACTCTATCTTCGTGCATACGTGCGCGCGCGTGCGATACTATCGGAGCGGTGGGGGGAGGATTTACGAGGCGGAACGGGGGTGGAAGAGAAGAAGTTTTCGAATCGACGCAATTTCTAATCAGGCTCGAGTCGCGAATGTCTTCTTCGATTTTTCAAGAGGCTCCGCGCACCACCAACGTGGTGTGACGCGAGCTTCTGTCTTTGATATAATCGTCGTCGCGATAAAAACATAATCGGAGGGAGGGAAGGAGGGAGGGAGGCCGAGAGTGACATAAGTATTATTATATTGGTCTCGAGAGGCGGAGAGAAATTGGAATTTATTGTTGGACGACTGCTCGGAGGTCCTTCGAATCTAAGAGCGGATGCTAATCGTGCAGAGAGTGTTTTGAATCGAACAGAACGGTCGCGAGTACACAGGTAATAGTTAAGTCTAAATATATAAAAGATAACGAAATTAGCGATAAGGAGAACGATGAGTAAACGAGGTGGTTTTGAGAAATTATGGGGTGCTGAGTAATCGGTCGTCAAGTGTTACGGCGGAATTGGAAAGCTGCTGAAGACACGAGCAAATAAAAGCGTCAAATCAACACAAAACTATATCGCGAGAAAAAGGAAAATACTCCATTAGACGTGGACCTTCTATACATGGGCTGGACATTGGCAATAGGTTCTGCTGAGAAGTCAGACGGAGAATAGTATATTTCGGAACTTCTCGGTCTCGTAGTATCCATAAATATATTTTGCGCATGTCCGTCACAGTGAGATCAATATATTTTTTATCTCTGCTCAACTGTCTATAAGTTGGAGTGAGGTAAAAAATATGTTTATCTCACTCCAACCTATACCCTGGCAAACATGCGCAAAGCTTATTTCGGGATACGAAGAGACAGAGAAATGTCGAAAAGTACGTTTCTCTGTCTAACTTTATCCGGACATGTATAGCCAGTCCGTATACATAAGGTCTATGCGGCCTATGCCATTAAATTAAGAAGACAAAGGAAGAATAGAATATGAAAAAAAACGCCAAGAGGATAAAAACAAGAGAAAGCTAACGATCTCTCGATTCTGTTCTCCTGTTGGTTTCCAGCTCTTCGACTGGAGTGAGAGGCCACTCGAAAACTTCGTCCTCCTCCTTTGGCGAACGTGCCGCAATCGGATCGCGGACGTGTCCACGAACAAAGTCATCCAGTCGATCGCTATTTTAAGACGAAGGTTACGATAGTCGAACGACATGCCCGTTGCTCGTCGACGTTGATCGCGATGACCTTACGAGTATCGTGGTCGAAGTAGCCCAGGCAGGAGTGTGTTATTATTGGAGAGATCGTTGGGCCAACCTGTGCGACGTCTACGCGCCAGTCTACCAGCGAGTTTCTGTCCGTAGCTTCCTCTCAAAAGTGCGTCAGACGGTGAGAGGAAGGACGGAAGCCAAGAATTCTTCTCTACAAACGTCAAGTATTCTTATCATTCGTCAGCGCGCGGAGAATCCACCGAGGACTCCGAACTCTCGTAGAAATCGTTTCCACGGCATTTAATCAATTCTCCTCTGCTCGAATTTATTTGACGGTCCATTCGATTCGTGGGAATCCTACGCGATTTTCAATCACGATCGGAGGTAGCGCAAAATCCAAGTACCCAGCTCGTAGCATCGAGAGCACTGGAGTCTTGTCCAGGATAACAAGGAATTTCCGCAACGAAGTAAATTCCGTTTGATATATCCGCGTGGCTGGTCGCCTCGGTTGTGCTCGCATGACGCGGCCGCATCGGTGGAAACACTCGTAATTAGCGTGGCTAGACGGGAACGAGGAGCGCAATTAAGCGAGAGACAGGGAGAAAGAGAGAGATGGAAACGTAGCGAAGACCGGTATGGGCATTATCGTGTATATGTTAAATTTCAACTCGAGCTAAATTCGTACGCGACGCGTAAGCCGAACGGAAGTCGCGCGAGGGTGACGCATCGTGCAAAGTCGCGACGAGATTGCCGTCGGTGCTAGTGGTTTCTTTTCTTCTTCGTCGGACGATACACGTCGATCGGTACTTGGAAAAAAAGCTCGGAAGATTCGGTGAGAGTCCGCCAGATTTGCCGAGGGAATCGATACAGCTTAAATTAATACGAGCTCTCTAGGGGGTCGAAGAAATCTATCCGTCGAAAAATTCGTACCCAAGCGTTGTACTCTTAACGGAGATGTCTATCTTTCCGTTACTTAATTTACCAAACGATCGAACGTCGAATGTTTCGCAATACAAGAGTCGTTACGGAACAATCGTGTTGGCGGGTTCTGACCTGTTTCTTCTAGTTCTGAAATAAACAATTTCCATCGGTTCTATCTATCTACGCTTTATGTCTCTCTCATCTCGCGACCATTACATCAGCAGAGTCGGACGTTGCATCGCGCGTAGAGCACGAAAGGCTCTGAGCATCTTATCTGGTCGAGATATGACGAAAGAATTACTTTCGAAGTGCCTCTATAAATTCCGCTTCGAAGTGGCACGTCAGCTCGTGCGCTCCAGTAAAACGATGGCGCAACGCCCGGCAACTGGCAATAACAAGAAGAAACCGTGGCGATTCCAGTGCCTCGTTGTTTGTCTCCCCCATTAATGATTTTCTCGGCGATGACTAATGCGACACGTGCGCGCACGCGTACGAGAAGCGCGGGAGTAGCGCAGCGGAAGCGAGACAAACGGAATGGAATACAAATGGAGCGGTGGAGAGACGCGAGAGAACGAAGAGCCGAGAGGAAAGGTGAGAGTAGAGTCGCGAAGGGTCGAAGATAAGAGAGGATAGAACGTGGGCATCGTCGTATCCACGAATGAAAAAGAAGAAACAAACGAATGTATAAAAATCTCGATGAAATTTGATTTTTCCGGAACCATCGCGGATAATCCTACTCCCGAGACGGTAAGGAGGAAAAATCGCGAATAATTCTCCACCTCCTCTTCTTCGACAATCGCGAGAAAAAATGTAATCACGGGTTTGGGATACCACGCGCGTGCCGTCTCGCGACGCGACTCCGAGAATCTCTTCTTCTCGCTCGAGTCTCGTGCATCTCGGATGAGGTTTACAGGTTACGCTCGGAATCATTCTCGAGTATCGAATGGCCTTGGCGGATCGCGCGCGCCGTAAACTTAGAGTTTAAGAAGGCGAGCACGAGGGGCGAATGGAGGCGAGGGAGTTACGTCGAGCAGGATGTAGCGGCGCGCGGAGTAGACGTCGTGCTGGTACGCGCTCGCGCGCGCTCACCTTTGTTACCGAACTATTTATAGAAGGATGACTCTATCGAGGCAACGAGCCAATAAATATTGATAATAATCTTCGTCGAGTCCCTCCCGTCTCTCCTGACCTCCTCCTCCTTCTCTTTACCTCGGCACCTTCTCCTTTTCCTCCTTCTGCCGCGCGACAGGATATTCCTAGGCGCGAGAACTTGAAAACCGGTAAACACGGATGAACGAGTCCGACTGGGTAACGCGAATGCGTCGTCCTCCGGAGGAGACGCTTTTTCCTTTTGTCCCTCCTCGAAATGGAGGGAACACCGATCGATGGTTTTTTTCCACGCGACCGCCTTCGAAGGTTTGGCGAATGTTTCTCGAATAATTCGCAAAAGTTTTTAGAATCGTTCGAGGAACACAGCTCAAGAGTTTGAGGACCCTTTTTTCGGAGAACGGAGGACTGACCGGACTTTTCGAAAGATTACCAAGCGTTCTTGGTAAAAGATTCGCATGATTCTTTATATAGTTTCTCTGATTCGATTGGATCGAAAAAGTCGGCGCCGATGACGTCAAGATTTTAGCAGGAATTTCGATTGCGAGAATACTATTTCTGTCGATCAATTATTTCGAGAGTAAGGCTGTATTGTTAGAGTGACTCACGGAGGGAATCTTTGGTCGAGTACCAGAGCTTTGTCTTAATTGTCGATTTACTCCAAAATGCTTTACTCCGAAATCTAGGTTCTGGAACGGAGGAAATCTTTGGTTAAGTAGCGAACCTGCATCTTTATTATCAATTTACTCCAAAACCTAAATTTTCACCCAAAGTCCTTTGCTCTCATACTCCACGTTCTCTTTCGTTCCGGAACGTCTCGTGCGATCGATGATCCTCGAAGATTCTCAGAAGCTTCGAGGACGAAGAGAGGAAGGAAACAACGAATCTCGAAATGGGCCAACGTGGAGGACCGCGGAGGGAGAGGGCGCCTGATTGTGAGTTAGCGGCGGCGAATGGACCGAAGCGAAGGAAGAAGAAGGAGCGGGCCGAACACGGGCGAGGAGAGGTCACTGCACGACGCATTCCTTCGAGTCAAGTCCAAGGTTAATCTGAGGAGAGAGAAAGAGAGGAGGAGAGTCATGGTGAGAGAGAAAGAGAGAGAGAGAGAGAGAGAGAGAGAGGAGAGAAAGGAAAGGAGGAGACGCCGATCGAGTCACCCTTTTGCTGCCCGTAGTCCTCTCTTTACTTTGGTAACGCGCCACGTACTCGTAAGCGCTTCCATTCTTGCCCCGCGATGATCAATGGCGCCTCTTTTATAGATCGTAGATCGATCTACGTATTCTACAAAGCAAGAAACTCTCACGAATTTGAAGAATCTGGAGAATTATTCGACCGAAACTGTTCTCTTTGCCAGACGCTTCTACAAGAGACTCGGATGCTCGACCGCATTTCCTCGGTCAAAGACAAAAAAGCGAAACCACGGAATGTTGGATAAATTATACAATAGATCGTTGATTATTCTATCGAGAGCAACGATTCTCACATGGTTGGAACAAGAGATCGTTTCTTCTCCCCAGAAAAATAATAATACCCGCAGTCTGATCAAAATCACTTTAAATCTTTGAAACCGATTGTCCGTCGATCTTCGCACCACCGCGTCTCTTCCAACAACTCCGTCTCATCTAGCGAAAAGGTACGTGACGAAGATAGGCAAACCAAAATAAAGAAATCCACCGTCATCCTCGTTATCGCTGTCGTCGTCGCGGCCGTCTGACTCGGACAGGAATATTACGTCTGCTTCGAAGGAGTGACAGAGAGAGAGAAGAGAAGGAAGGCGAGGAAGAGCTTGTGCACACTCTCGGGTACGCACACGTAGGACTCCTCCGAGGAGACGGAAATACCTGACAGCCGGTAGTTGAATTATTGAGGATACCTCGTACGATTCGCGGATATTCTTGGAAAGTACCTCGGTCGTCGAACGGAGGGGGCAAAGTTATATAAATAATAAATCGACGCGACGCGCGAGCGCGCGCCCGATAGACCGCGCGAAAACCGATCTCCTCCTCCTCCCCTATTCCTCCACCCTCCTGGCTCCTCGAGAAGGAGGACTAGTCAGGATGGAAATTATCCTTCTATTTTGCGCCCGGCTCGTTCGCACGGACCGACTGGTCGTGAATAAAATTCAAATTGTCTAATCTCGATTTGACAACGCGGGTGACACGTGCGGTGCTAATTATGAAAATGGGAGTGAGCGAAGAGTTTTCTCTTCGAAATACAATTCTGCTTCTGTTGTACGGTGAGAGATAAGATTTAATGATTACGAATGTCTCGATCGTGGCAGGTCCAACGTTTAAGATCTAACCTTTCGTCGTATGCAGTCCGTGAGATGACATGTTGGACGAATCCGGTCGGAAATTTCTGCAACGGCCCGTTTAGCGGACGACACTGATGCGACACTAACGGGACACTCCTGGCCCAAAGGCGAAACCATCCACGTTGGAAGCTACAGCGGCTCGTGAACACGCGTCTTGCGTACACGCGTCTCGTGAAAGCGCGCATGTTTAGCGCACGTGTTTCGATCTCCCGAGGCCCGAGCTATTTGCCGAAACATTGTGTAATTTGCAAATAATATTCGTACGAAAAAAGCAGCTTAAGAAAAATCAAGACAATAATTCGTTCACCTTCGATCCTCAATATGGAGTCTATTAATCACGCGATCAAACAATCGTGCTAAAAAAAATAAGCCCGCACGTCACTTTCAAACGTTTCTCTCCGATCGAAGATAAGGACGCGAGGAGCGACAACGGGGAGGTAAAATTTATGGGGAAGGGAGACAGATGGACAGACAAACGGGCAGACGATCGGAAATCCACGAGGCTCGATCGAGAGCGCGAGTCGCGAATTGATAAGGACGCGACCTTGAAATTTTTCAGGAGAGACGCCACGCGCGCTCACCTCGACGTAACTATCTCTATTAATTATCCACGCCAGAGGGCGTAACGACATTATCGCGTGGCAATTACGATCGGTGGGCTCGCGCGTGCACTTATCCGCGAGACCCACCGATCGGCTCTCGTTCGACAAAACAGAAGTTACGTAAGCGGCACGCGGGGCGAGCAGCCTCGTTACTTACGTACGTCTATTTATCGTGGCGTTCGCAAAGCGGGCGGCAATTACGAACGCGGCACGCTCGCCAACGTAATGGGTTTATTCTGGAAGATGTGGGAACAAAAGGTGCACGCACAGATGCGCGCCGGGTAACAATTGTGCGAGATAATATCTCTGCTCTTTCGTCTATTTCTGGACATCGATGCGAGAAGGCTTCGTTATAAAGGTGTTCTCCAACCCGATTCATGACTATAGAACTGTTCGGTGTTCCTAATCTCAGGTTTATTTTCTTATTTTTCTTCATAGGGTGGGCCACTTACTAGATCTGCTAATTAAAGCTCTATTATGAAAAGCTGGAATTTTTCCAGCTCGTTCAATAACAGAATTCACGGATAAGATTCGGGGGAATTTTCCATATAGAAATATCAATATCCGCAACCCTACGTCATTCGATTTCACGCAGTTGTTACTTTTACGCGACACCTGTGAACGCGACCCACAAAATTGAAAATAACTCTGCCGAGAAGAAATTGTGCACTATGGGCATTCGGGGTGTTAATCTCGTTTCACCATCGCGCGGATGAATTTGATTTCCCTCGGTACTCTTTACGCGTCATCGTGTTTAACTTCGAGGAAATCGACGTCAATATCTTAGGATTTTGCGACGAAGAGTCCGAAGGTTTCTGGAGGGAGTTAAAAAGTTTAATTCGCGCCGACGTAAATAACTTTCTGCCGATCGCTATTTCAGACAGTTTCAAAAGGCCTGCGCACCTACGAACTTCGACGAACCATCGTCCATCGTCCTTACGATACCTCTTCACGAGAGAATTATGCATGCGATGACTCTTGGTTAATGCAGTTTTTACAATGACATTTACGGCGGAGAGGCCAGTAGGCGATTTCGTCGAAGCCAGACTTCTTTTTATCGCGACGACCATTTTAATATCTCGCTCGATATGGAGTTTTTACGCCTAATTGACATTGGCGTCGTTAGCCGCTCCAAAGATAGAAACGATAAGGAAAATGTTAAATAAAGTCATAGCTAATTTTGGCGTACGATCGCGTGTTCGTGAAAATGGTGAAAATTAGAGATAAGACAGGAACGTTTCTTTCTCGGTTGAATTTCGCAAGTACCTACTCACGGCCCTGGCCACCGTCGCGGATTTAACTTGACGCAATTTCAGGGCGGAGCAGTGCGTCGGCAGTGCGTCGAACGAAGCGCTCGCGTCTACCATCCGAAGAAGACAATTAGGGCCCACATTAATTAAGGTAATTGCCCTGCCGGGGCACAAGCCCCACCAACCGCACAGTGTTCTCCGGATGTGCGCACTTAAACCCCCGCCTAAACGCTAATTACGATGAATTTTAATATCGTCGCGTCACGACTTCCCACCTCTCGCTCCTTCCTCGTCCGTCTCTCATTCTCTCTCTCTCTCTCTCTCCAAAAATATCTACAATCTCCCCTCTGGAATTTTGATTTCACTCGACGAGTGACAAGCCTATCCACGAATCGCCCGACTGGAGAGCCAAGGATTTAGAGAGTCCCCCTAACAGTTTGTCAACGAATCTGGCAACGATCCCGTTGATCGAGCGCTTCCTAGAGCAGACAAGCGGGGATCTTAGAGTAGAAACAGAACGAACTGGTCGACCACCTCCCTAGACTAATCCTCGCGCTCGATTAACGACGCATAGGAGCGCCACGTGGTCGACTGATCTGCACTGGCTCGTAGCTAAGAAATTTGAAGGAACGCTTCGAAAATGAAGGGAAGAATAATCAAGGAAAAGAGAGACAGATGGAAAATGAAGAGTTGATGATATTTTTTCAATTGTCCGAAGATTCTCAATACCCTGGAACTAGGGTTTTTAAAGTGCCTCGGATGTGACCAACACCTAAAAGTCATTGACAATATTCTCTTAATCCTCGGAAGATTCCCAATACCCTGGAACTACTGTTTTTTTTTAAAGTGCTTTGGATTTTAGCAACCCGTAGAGGTCAATGACCTTTCCGAGAATTACCCCTACCATCGTCGATTGTCGATTAACATCCAAGACTCCCACAGATTCCGCGTGTCTTGAAAATTTCACCCTGTCGAACATCCACCCTTCGCGAGGGCCGATTGGCCGGCTTCCGCTTATCCGCGGGTGGACGCGGGCCGACCTAAGCAGCGTGACCGACTCACGCCTACCGTTTCCCGCGTGGGCAGAGAGTGCCTTAAGTGCCGAGACTACCGTAGTAATTGATATTTTGCTCCGACCGGTCGTTGCGTAATCTCGAGAGCCGTAGCGAGTGGTGGAGGAGCCGCTCGTGCTTCGCGCCTGCCACCGTTGCGCGTCGCTCGTCTCGCTCCTCTTCCCCTAAGCGCTTTTACTTGGTGTTCCTCGCGAGCTAGGCTACTTACCGAGCAGTCAGCAGAATGGCGAACGCGGTTCGACGATCTCTACATTCTCTTATGCGACATCGTTAGAGGCAAAGGTACGCGCGCACCGTAGCAACAATCTCTCCAGATATTTTGCCAGTATTGGCGTGCTTGTTCCAACTGGATCTACATTGTGCCGATCATCTTACAACTGTGCTAACTCACTGTGGAATATCCTACTTGTCGACGCCCCTTTTCTCGAACAACGAACTAAATCTGCCGAGCTAATCAAGAAGGATTGGAGCGTAGTGGAGGGAGCGGAACGACGAGAGGAGCAAGATGAAGGAAACGGAAGAAAAGGACAGGGACTAACGTGGCGCCACTGGCACACAGGAGACACCGAAGGAGCTTGCACGCAATCCGCACACTCGCTCTTAACCATTCGCACACTTTTATAGCACCGCCATTCGCAGTTGCCACACCACCACCACCGTCTCCGTTACCAGCAACACGACCACCTCCACCACCTCCATCACCGGCATTACCGCCACCACCGACGTTTGCCACCGCCATCGCCGCCACCGGGGTAACCTGGTAGCGGTGTGCCTATTATTAGCGAACGTATGTCGGTGTGTAGGTCAAACTCACCGCGTTGCTCGTCGCACGAGATACCCAATGTTCTTCTCACCGTGGGGATCACGGTGGAACGAGGCGAAAGAATCACGCGTGAAAAAATTCATTCTCGAAATTAATCTAATTAAGTCGATTTCGCGATGTTGTGTTGGTCGATCGATCTCGAGGCTTTGTATATGAAAGTAAACATTTTCCTCCTCCGTTTGACGTTTTAAAAAAAATGTCGAGCTCCAAGGTCGAAAACAGTCCGAAAATTGTTGGTTGGACATCGACAAAGTCTAAAAACGGAGTAACAGTAGCTTCTGGTGAACTCGAGTTCGAAGTCCAAAAATTTCCAAGGAAACTCACGGCACGTGAGACTTGTCGAAAATGTTTTACCCGCTCGACTCGCTGTTAACCCTGACCTACCTATCGCGAGGGAAGCAATTGTCCATTGAAGCAGCTTACTTTAAAAATAAACGGTCCTCACGACACGCCGTCACGTTGCTACATCGAGGGTGACGCAAAAGGCCTTTTGCCGGGACGAAACTGCAACGGGAGTGCGGACAAGGCGAAGACGAGGAGAAGGAAGAAAATATCAAACGCGACTCACAACGGTTTGACATTAACAACGTCCGTGAGATACGACGTGTATGCAAAATTGCGTAACCCAGCACGTTCGACGACGGGACTCCAACGATCGAGACGACTATTCTCGACCCTGCGAGCAAATGGATTCACGATTAAGAAGAGGGGAGGAGAAGAGAGAAAGAGGAAGGGAAAGGACGATGCTCGATGGTCTCGTGGGCGCATGAATTATTCCCTCGAAAACGTCCTTACACACGTCTCGCTCCATAGACATTTCTCTGTCATATATCCCGAGCCGAGAAACTATTCGTACGCTTTGAATTAATCAGTTGACAAAGCTGATGCTTTTTTTATAGATGAAATGATATGCGGCGCTTGTTAGTGGGACTTACGAAATATTAACCAGTACCCCATCTAGGTATAAAGCACGGGCCAGCGTGTATTGAGTTTTGAAAATAAACGACAATTTACTTGCCGTCCCTGTCAAATTTTTCACCGTTTCCAATGCTAACTAGGGGGCAGACCCCCTGCGCTTTCGCTTCGCTCAAGCGCCAACCCCCCCATCGCGCCTTTGCTCGCGCTTCGCGCTCGCTTTTCTGCAATAGGCATGACCGCGGCACTCGCGCTTCGCGCTCGCCCACGAATTTCAAACCGTTTCGAAATTGTTGAAAATTCAAGTATTGAGATATTAAACTATGTTACAGAGTCCTCTGCGCTTTCGCTTCGCTCAAGCGCCATACCCCCCCGAGGTCGTCGGATGCTCGCGCTTCGCGCTCGCCCGCGAAATGCAGCATTTCTGCAATAGGCCCAAGTGATCAAAACAGGACAATTAAATGAATCCGAACCAAAATTTGGCATGTATATCGAGTATATACACCTTTGCTGCGGTGAGACTTTATGCATGCTTATCTTCAACCATTCAGAAATTGCGGCAAATTGAAATCTTTAATCCAGTATTCCGGCGAAATGCTTGCGCGGATTCAAACAAAATTTGGCATGTAATTTAAAAATATACCCACTTGGTACCACGAAACTTTATGCATGGTCATCTTGAACCGTTTCGAAATTACGGGATTTTCAAACTATAATTATAAAATAATGGATTGATGGATGAATTTGCCGCTATTTCGAAACGGCTCAAGATGGCTATACATAAAGTTTCCTGGCACCAAATGGGTATATACTTGATGTACATGCCAAATTTTGCCCGAATCCGTTCAGTCGTTTTCCCGGAATAGTGGACTAATGGATCAATGAATTTCTCACTATTTCCATTAGTCCAGTATTCCGGCCAAACGGCTGAACGGATCGCAATGAAAATTGGCATGTATTTTCACTATATATCCATTTGGTGCCAGGAAACTTTATGTATCGCTATCTTCAGCCGTTTAGAAATGGCGGCAATATTAAATTTAAATTACATTTTTTTCAAATTTTGAATCTCCCGCCATTTTGTGTTGGTTCAAGATGGGCGGCTCACAAACCTTATTGTCAACTCACAGTAGTGTACTTGATTTTTGTGCCAAATTTCGTCCCGATCGGTTCAGCCGTTTTTTCGAAATCGAGGATATACACGACACACACACACACACACACACACACACACACGAACGGTTTTCGCGATGGCGATTGCATAAGTCACTCCCTTTACGGTCGTGCCTAAAAATGATCTCCTCTTGGTCGATTTCGAGTGTTTAGTTATTCGATACGCTCGTCTCTGTCATGCCGCGTCCTCGATAGAAAATTTTGATCACTGGATAACGTCTTCCCGATGCTCGTAGCGCGCGTTTATCTCGAAATTTACGTCGATATCTCGAGAGCCATTTATTTACACCTACCGTCGCGCTCGTCCCTCGAAGGGAGGCAAGAGGAAGGCGCGAATACGAGACAACGACACCGATGTCGCAAAGTTTTTTCTTGGAAGAAGGTTGCTGCACGCGTGTCGGTTGCATAATTAAAAAGGATTCGGCTTGCTTGGGGTCGTGGAGGAAATAAGGTGGTGAGAGAAAGTATCACGCGATGGCGAACCTACTCCTCTTCCTCCTCGTTCCTCTCGCGGCCATCATGGACTTAGTTGGGTCGGAAGGGAAGGTAGGTAGGTCGACTGGCTGGTTTGCGCCGGTGGGTTATGGCCGGTAAGGTCGCTGGGTTATGGTGTCACCCTCCGTTTCTCTATCGAGCTTAAAGTGCGATGAGCCGCTAGGCGAGCCCACTGCATACTGGACAACTTTGCTATATCACCGAGACAAAGTAATTTTAATCGTCCGCTTCGCTACTTTTTGATTGAACGCAAACTAGATACCGACGAGCCGACGTGCTTTTACACGCACGCGGTATTATTCCATCTCAATTTATATTTTCGACTCCTCTCAATGGACAGTCCCCTCTAAAAGATCTAGTTCTAAGCTTTATTCGATTTGGTGAAACATTTCTGTCTCTATGCTGTATATGTTATTCGAGGTTCGTAAAAGTTCTTACTCCTTTCTGAGAAAGAGAAAAAATAGGATGAACGAGCAATTTTCTCCAGATGGAAGAAGGGTTGCAAAGTCTTCATTCGTCGACTCCAAGTCGAATCGGACGAATGTGGGGTGACGGAAGAGCGTAATTTCTCTCGAGGCTTGATAACGGAATCGCTCTCGGTTGTCGAATGAAATTTCTATCGGGGTGGCGGCGCCGTGAACGTTTTAGAGGCACGGCCTCGTTACCGAGCAAAATGCGCGGCTATTGCGACATCCGGTAGCATAACGCGTTGTACATCATAATAAATTCGTGCGCTCGACTCGCGCGGCCCGTCGCCTCGCCGTCGTCCGTGACGGAGCCCGCTCCGCTTAGCCGCGGAAAATCGCCACGACTACGTTATGTCCCACGCGCGTGCATATTTCGTTGCGCATTTCGTAACAGGAGGGGAGAAAGGGTCTTTGTCTCTCTTTGTGACGAATTTAGACGACGGCGGGCCAAAAATACTGCGAGCCGCAGCCGCCTTATTTCCGTCGACGCGCTCGCCGCACAACCACGCGCGTCCACGTGCTCTCTTCTCGCGCGGCAGTTCGTCCAAACGCGCGCGCGCACGCTCCGACTGCGAAGAGCGAGTTTGAAAAATTATCTGGAGGACAACGCGCCCTAGGGAGTTGATCTTTATCGCGAAAGCCGAACTTTTTGGAGAGATAGAGCTGGCAGTCGTCTACCGAGATCCATGTAAAAATCATTTTCCAACTTATTTAGAATTTCAAGAATTCCAAGAGCTTTCTCAAAGGGAATTTCTATCTTTCTTAAGGGAAATAAGGCAGACTTTAATTGCTGCAAAGATTGCCTTGGAACTTGTCTCGAAGCGAGCTCACGACCCACGAGACTACCACCTGTACTCGATCGAATGATATCCACACGATAACGCGCCCGTAAAGAATATACGAGAGGGTTGTGACCCAGAGGCCTGTGGGCCAAATCGATTCACTCCATAATTTATATTATACATTATGTAACAAATATAAAAAGTAGGAGTTCAATCGAGTGCTTTGATGGTTGAATTTATGAAAAATGCAAAAAGTGGAGCTAATCGATTTGCCGAGTGTATCGTATCTCCTCGATTAAACGTTTCTTTCACCCGAGGACGAAGACCCTGGCTGATCCTTGGCCACGAAGCTTTTCGGCGGAACTCTCAAAATGACGTTCTCGGAAGCTTCGCGCTTTCGTGTCCGCGGGCGCTTCGCGCGCGCGCGTTCGGGCATAAATAAAGAGAGAGTCATTTCTGGAAGGCGTTCTCGCGCGCGCGAGTTCGCGCGGGCCCGTCCCGTGGCGGGAGTCCCCGTCTCGAGGAAGGGACAAAGAGAAAAAGTTGAGCGGGACTTTTTGCTCGTGTTCCTGGCCGGTGGCCGACTGCTAAGATTAGACTAAGGCGGGCTATATATAGGATGACATTTGTATGCGCGATCCCTTAAAACGTGAACGCGGGCCGCACACGCGTGCTCTCCTTCTTTCCTCGTCCCCTTCTCTCCACCCTTCTACCACCAATCAACTCCTTCCGCTTCTTTATCTTGTTCCTCTTTTTCCTCGGCTCTACGAAGAGTATTCGCAGCTCTTACATTAGACGAGATCGAGCACGTGTCGCGGCAACGATGGAAGGTTTTCACGAGCGCGTTCGGCAGAACGTTTCAGGAATTAAGCCTAAGCGACTGCGTTACAACCACGGGCCCATGCGCGTTTATGAAAATAACCCACGCATCCAATTGCAAGATAATTTTCACTTCGTCACAGGGAGCACAAAATTCGCGAAAGTTCTTAATTAAAAGCGGAGTCGATGGATGATAATTATTGGAGCGACGACGGTTGGATACGTACCTAATTGATTCGTGTGGTGCATATTGTAAGTGGTAATACCATAGTCCAGTGCCATATGCCACCGTCTTACGTAGCTATCCAATCAACGAAAATCTCCCTTTCGCGATCTTCCTCGGAAAAAAAAAACAACTGAATCACTCGCGCGAGCAAAATCTCGTCGCGCCGCGAACAACTCCTCAATGTCCACGGGGGCGAATTTCACGACGAAGCAGTCTGGGTTAGGTGTGTTTCTTCTTGTTCTACTCGCGGCGAAAGTTTCTACGCGTGGGCATCACCGCCACGCTGCTGCCATCCTCCCGATCGATCGCGTCGCGCGTGTGGAACAACCACCGCCACGAGCACCGCCACGAGCACGCGAGGATCATTCGGCGCGAGCGAATTCCTCGGCGCGAAGAATCGAGCGATTGTCGGCTCGACGAAGCTTCCTTCTCTCTTCTCGCCTCGGTCCCCTCCCAACGATTTTCCGACTTTCCGATCCTCCTTCGCCTCTTTCTCCTCTCCTTCGATTTTCTCCTCTCCTCGATTATTACTTTTATTTTATCATTCCTTCTCGACTTCCTTCCCCTCTTCTCTTTCTCTCGCTCGTTCTCTCTTTATTAAGGACCTCCTCGATGGAAATTCTACGCATGGAGTCTCCCCTCACTTCCGAGTGTCACGATCGAGCGATCTAGAAAGAGAACAAAGGAGAAAATCGATTTAATTTCAGGTCTCCTTCAGAGGGGTCGAGAGAGGTTCACGAGGTCGGCGGGGAGAGCGCCAACAGTGGGAGTTAATTTGATTGGTATTGAAACGCGAAGAAAGAAGAACGATGGATAAAAAGTACCCGCTCAACGAGAACGTTTACCATACAAGCTTCCGCAATTTTCTCAAGAATAATTGCCGACCGTACGAATAATGTAAAGTTACAAATCGCTTCGGAGCTCGAAGAATCGCGAGAGAGAGAGAGAGAGAGAGAGAGAGAGAGAAAGAGAAATCCACCCCGGCGTAGAGGGAACAAACGGCCCCGTCGCGACGGCGCTGGTCCGTGGAAAATAATCGGCGGGCGTACGAAGATTAATCGGCTCGCGTGGAAGTGGAAAAATAGAGCGAGGGCGAGTTACGAAGGAAGCGTGCGCCGGGCAGTGGCGTCGCCGTCGAGGGAAGGAGGAGGACGTCGCGACGCCTTCGCCGTTTGAATCGACGCCTCCTCTTCCTCCGTCCTCGTCGTCGTCGTCGTCGTCGTCGCATTCCACGGGCACGCGATGAGCGCGCAAAGTGCCAGGAGAATGAAATCCTAATTTCGTTCATTCTTCCGACAAGTGTCAAATACCCTTGCCAACGGATGATCCCGCGCGCGCGCACACAGTCGGGAGCTTAGAAGCTTAGAAGCCTATCGAGTGCCAAACGTCAAAATGCCAAATGCCCCGCGCGCTCGTCCGTGACTCCACCGTAGATCATCTTTATTATCTCCACGACGACGCGATATTTCAACTCTAATCTCTCGTGGGCCCCGGCGCGCGGCGTCGGCGTCTCGCTCTCTTAAATTCTCCATGGAGCAAAAGTCGTATCTTCCACGGTACGCGCGGCATGCGACAGAATTTAGAATACCGTCGTTCGGATTCGTCGCAAGATCGTTCCACTCGGGTTTCGACATCTCCATTATCTAGTCGTTCCCTCCGCTCGTTCCGTTAGTCTATTTATTCGCGATGCTTTTCGCGAAAGCGCGCAACTACGGGAGTGCTCCCGGTGAAATTATGAAACGCACGACGGCCGCGTGAATCGTTCGTGAAACGGAATCACGCGCAGCCGGAAGTAATCTGCGAAGGGGGATAAATATTTTCCGAGTGTCGCGCGCCGTTTAGGCTACCTATTCCGGGGACACTTCCACAGGCGAAAGGTACAATTTAGCATTTGAGGTCAAACGAGGGAATGCGCGGGTTCGAATAGACCATTCGGGTCGCCGAATTGATCCCTTGACTTCATCTAAGTGGTGCGAATGACTCGAGTGATGTCAGTGCTCGTCTCTTGCTCCTCTTCATCCTCCTTTCCATCCCTTCTCCTTTGTCTCTTTCCGCCGCGCTATCACTCTTCGCCTCGGTTCCACTCTCGAACCCCAAATATACTGCACGAAGCTTATCTCGAGAAGCCCTACCTTCGAGATCTATCGTAGCAGAAAACAATTTGAAAGAAAAACTGTTAAGCGTAAAGAGCGCCCGCGAATCAAAATAAGAATGGAAGAAGGAGGGCGAAGTGGCGTGGAATAATCAGAGATGCGAAGGCTCTTCGGGAAGAAGGCCTCGGGGTAACTCAAACTGGAGTTCGTCTCACGCGAGGCGTCGTCGCGGATTTGCACAAATGAATTACAATGGAGCGAAGATACGATCTCTCGGCGAGACGCTTAGGCACGACGACGCGTCGACATCGTGACGACCGAGGAGACGCCGAGCGGAGTAGTCGTCGAGCAGACTCGATCGCTTCGCGCTACACGCTCTCGTCGTTACGCGCTTTTCGCAGGAGGGCTCGAGGAGGAGGTGGAGGATGGCCGAGGTGAGGCATCGTGAAAACCGGGTCGCTCTCACAATCGCGTCCCTGCGTTGAATTTCGAAGAGGCGCGTAACGCTGGGTCCACCCTGGCTGGAGCCGTTCGCGAGCCAATCGATACCGGTGATCGAGGATTGAATATCGAAGTGCTCTCGAGAACGATTTCTAGAATAATTTTCAAACTGTTGTACATCCTCGCGCTAATAAGAAGAATAACACGCGGATACAATAAAATTTGCATTTTCTCACGTTTATCAATAATTTCGTCCCAGCCGATTCGTCGTCTACGGAGAAGCGTGAAAAACGAAAGTCAAGTAAATTCGCAGCTCCGCCCTGTTCTCTTTGGACGCGACGCGGATAGAAAGGATATTTTCGAGTCGTTCGAAACGAGTATCGAAATTGAAAACGGGTGAATTCGGCTTAAGGATTCCTATGACGAATGCAATCGGAATGACGACACATGAGAGCACGATGACGAGCCGTGACGTCCATGACGACACAACGAGCAAGCTCCACGCTCGCGAGCTCCCGTCCCGCGTTCGTGGCGTGCCACCTCTCTCCCACGAGAGAGCACGCGAATGCTTCTCGTGGTGAGAGGAACCTGAACCATTAGCGGGATGTTGAACTTGCCTCGAACCCGAACTCTCTCCTCTCCGCTTCTCCTCTGCTGCTCTCCTCTCGGCGCGGCGCGGCGCATGTGAGGGACGCGAGGAAGCGGAGGGCGAGGAGCCGCCAAAGGCGATTATAATGGCATGCCGGAGAGCCGGTGGCACGAGGAGAGAGGGAGAGAGAGAAGAGGAGAGAGTGAGAGAGTGAGAGAGAGAGAGAGGGACAGGGCAAAGATTAAGGCGCGCTCGGACTCCTCGGAGCATCGATCCAGTCAGGAAGAAAGAAGTGCGTCGCGCGAGCGCATACACACATGTGAAACGAATTATTGTAATTAACTGAGAACGAACGACGACGAGAAATATTAGACGGGCCTAGAGATTCATGCGCGTATTTCCATTTTTGCACGCCTGCTAATTACTCAAGTGCTCCGATCCCTAAGTCAATCGATGCGACCCTGAGGTAAAGTTCCTTATTCTTCCAATACATTTCCTCATGGACGATTATGACTTTAAAGGGGAGAAAAGATGTGCGCGAGCATTTGAAAATTGAGAAAGTCCGCTCCAAAACACTATTCTTGCGTAACGAAACTTCTGGGGGATAACTTTCTACGAGGTAGCACGAATCGTGCATACTTTATCACAGATCTCGAACGAATTCCATCCGTTCTCTCTGACAATATATTCTTTCCCTTTACTCTTTCTTTTGCGCAACGAAAACCGACAACTGTCTCTACTTGTCTCAGCGGGGATAAGTCACCGTCTGGAAGACTTCTGGTCGCGAGGGAGACTCCTACCCGAGATGTTTAACTGGAATTCCGCGTACAGTCGCTAGGAGAAAGGCAGATATTCGGCGAACGGGCCAACCACTGCGTCGACACGCAGCTCTCTGATGTAACTCGCCCGCCAGACCGAACGAAGTCCAACGACATTCGTTAGCGTTCCATCGTGGCGCGACCCAATTGAGAAACGAAGTTTCGAGGGGGAGAAGACCGAGTTTGACGAGAGCGACTGTGGCGAGGCCTGTGATACTTCGTCACTCGATTTCCGGGGCTTCGCCGCGCAAGAATGTTCTTCCTCCGATTAGAACGAAACATTTGACCATACGTGCGAGAACGAAGATACAATCTACCTCGGATACCGCTAGCCCTTCGGCCACCCAGACTTCGTTCTCATTATTCCACTTGCAAACTCCAATTTGGAGCCGCTCCTCGTATTCCCTACATTTGCCTCCAAGGCAGCGCCAAATTGCAGAAACACTTTACCAGAGTCCCGCGCGAAGCATCGGGCGAAATGGGACACCGATAAAAGCTTCAGTGGGGACATAGCTTAAGGAAGGATCGCGTTAACGGCACCGTCGTCGCTCGTCGCGGAGTTTTACGATCGTGAAAGTTGCCCCGCCGAGCGAACGAGCGAGCGAATGCGCGCGTCGGGAAGCATCGTTGTCCCTCGTCATTGGCGTCGCTCGCGGTTTCCAGCGGGGCGTCGCTCGCGGTACGCAAAAGGTAAAAATAGCTCGCGTAAGACGGACGGAATGTTAAAACATCACGTGGCTGGAATCGAAACGATATCCGGACGGGGCCGTCTCAGCACGTGCCCCCCAGGGGGCGGAGGGCCGGAGGTGGGGAAGCATTGGCACATTTACGCGACTTATGACGATAAATATAGAGAGGCCCACCTTCCTCTCTCGCCTCCACCCTGTCACCACCGTCATTGTCACCCCCCTCCCTCTTCTCGGGGTCAAGCTGGGTCGAACGCGAGATTCGCTTGCTCGCTCGCTCCTTTAGGCCTTCGCCACCCCTCGAATTTCTCGGTGCACCGACGGAGAGAGAGAGAGAGAGAGAGAGAGAGAGTGTATCGGTTATCGCTTCTCACCGATCGAAGGATCGAAAGCCGCGAGACAGACGAAAGGGGGACGCAATTTTTCACGCTATACCCCGTTAATAATTTTGAAGGAGCTTAACAGTCGTCGCGACGAAAGGAATATTCGATTCGTCGATGCTTCCTCGAGAATGCTCGATATCCATTCTCCGTAGAGTGTCATTGCCCTGGAGAATCTTTTTTCAGGTGGTGTTCGAGAGAAGAGAAAAATGTAGGATTAGATCGAAGGTGTAGTTCTTAATTCGTCAGTCGAAACCGCCACGTGTGCGTTGGTAATTGGTACCTTGTACAGGGTAGATGCTCGGGGCGCGAAAAATGAAGCTTATAGGCGGAGGAAGCGCTTGCGAGCGCACACGCTATAGTAGAAGAAAGCGCGCGCGCGGGGCGAAAGATGACGTGTTCTCACGAGCGGAATCGATCGAAGGAACCCGCTGCCGTGATGGATAAGTCGTTCATGGCATTCATAATGCAACGAACCAGTCCAAAGAGTCGCACGACTGCGTGGTGTTACGCGCCGTTAACTTGGGAGAAGTTCCAAGCTGTGTTTTAGCGGAACTTGCAATGCCATTCGAGCGGAAGCGAAAATTTTCGGTTCGCTTCAGGGTGCTCTTGAACGAATCAGCAAATTTTTTCTTGACTTACGTCAGTGGTGTTAAATTCATACGCCAGAAGGAAAGGTCCACGAAATTAGATTTAAAATAGTTCTCAAGCAGTACACAATGAAGAAGAACGATCCTCGATAAAAAGTATAGCGGGCAAAAAGCGGGGATGAGTCGAATTCCAGGATAGTACTTTAATACAGTCAATTTCAAGCTTCGAGCTACGGACTTGCTGGCCGCATGTTTGACCCTACTGCTCTACACTCGTGATCAACGCTGGGTGGAATCGAATAAAGTGGTCTGCGAAGTTCAGAACGGCGGAATAGTCCGGTGTCTTTCGCGGCCCATCGTCCGACGGAGCAACGACGGAGAGGAGAGTCCGCGAGTCGACTCGAGAGTTCAATGACACCGACAGGCCATTGACATTTTTTCCCCCCGATGCGTCGACCGATATTCCGCCGGTTCTCGTTTCACCTGCAGCGCCGATGCTCGTTGCGCCGCTTAGGACACTCCGCTAAACCCAACCACGAAGACACATAGGGCGAGTATCCGCGTGTGCGCGCCTGAGAGATCTTAAACTTTGTCTTAAGCGATTCGTTTAACGAACGGGGCACGAGGGACGTGGTTAAAAGTTATTTGTGGTTTTTTTTTCTCGCACCTCGCTCCTGAGACGAGAAGATAAAATGGAGCAGGGTGACGATTAAAAATCGCAAGATTTTCGGAAGATTTACTACCGTGTATTAGCAAGTAGAATTTCGAGAAAAGGTACAATCGAGGAGCGAGGATGACGATTAAAAAATCATAAAGTTTGCAGAAGATTTATTGGTCGATATTAGTAAGTAGAATTTCAAGAAGATTCGTAAGAATCGGCGAGATTGAATTTATCGGAGACGAAATTAAATCGGTGACGGGAGCCGATAAATCACCGGCTGGCGAAATTCTTGGTCGAATTTTTGCCACAACCCCTAGGACCCGCTGCTTCCTTCTCGGTGAAAATAGGTGGACGTGGAAGGACGAGGAGAAGAAAGAACGAGAGAAAGATGGTGGAGGGAAGAGAAGAAGAGGAGTGAACGGGAAGAGGAGGAGAAGAACACAGTGACTCCCTCGCAGAGCCCAGTATCTATCTCCACGAGGTCTATTTCTCTCGTTGAGTAGGCGCCAAGATTCTAAATTCGTCGTCGTCACGCCTCCGCGACTTTTCACGTGTTCGCGCTTGTGCGTGAGACGCGCACAACGCGATCCGCTTCGAGCTCTCCGCGTTGGACGAATCTCTTGCCATTAATTCGAACCGATCGGCCAATACAAAAGCGTAACATAGTCAAAACCGAATCGTTACCCTAGTAATCTTTACGTACCCACTTCAGGTATTTCCTGGTGCAATAGAGAGGTCATTCGTTTAATTTTCCCACTTGGATGTATTATCTAAATCTCCACCTAATTTTTTATTTATTTATACAGATTAATCTGACCAATTGAGATTGACCAAATAATTTCCAGGACCAACCATTCTCGACACACCTACTAATCGTTTGTCAGTTTACCGAATCATCTAAAGTTCGACTTAATATTTTTTTATTCGTACAGATTAATCTGACGAATTGCGATTGACCAAATAATGTTCAGGGCCAACCATTCTCGACACACCTATCAATCGTTTGTGAGTTTACCGAATCATGTAAATTTCGACTTAATTTTCTTTATCTATACGAATTAATCTGACATCTTGCGATATTGATCAAATAATTTCCAGGGCCAATCATTCTTGACGCATCTACTAATCGTTTGTCAGTTTACCGAATCATCTAAATTTCGACTTAATTGTTTTCATTTATACAGATTAATCCGACGTATTGCGATCAACCAAATAATTTCTAGGACCCACGATTCTAGGCACCTCTACCAATATCGTCCCGTGATAAAAGAAACGTGGCTGCTCGTTGCATGGTTAACACACACGCGTCTTCGTACACGAAAAAAATTACAGGAACGATGATAGAACCTTTACATTAAATCGCCTTCTTCCTCTTCCTCTTTCTCAGCCATCGCCCCATCTTACCGCTTCATAGAATTAAAGCATTTCTCGTGTGCGCGAGTTACGTGAACACAGGGTAGCATCCAGAAGACTCCACGGTTTCTTCCACCTGGTAAATGTCTTGGACCGATCGATAGTTGCCTAGGGTACTGTGAGACGCGAGTGTGAGAGAAATCGAAGGGATTCGGATCGTCGTCGGGCCGGAAGGAATTCTGATTGCTTCGCGCGCACGATCACCGAGGGAATTTCGTTGCACGGTGAAATTGGACATGACATTGCCAGCTTTCGAACCATTCTCGCCCGCGCGCCCCTCCCTCTCGCATTTTACACTCCGCCAAAAAAGAGAGAACGCGATAAGCGCGAGTCGAATTAAGCGCGGATGAATTTACGCGCGAGCTTCCGCGCGCTCGGACTGCTCAATTGCATTTCACGCATATCTGGCGTGACTTTCCAAAAATCACCAAAGGGTTTTACAATCGTATCGATCGGGTATTATTCCACGATGAATAAATTTCAACGTGACGTCGACTTCTTCGAACTTAATTCGACCCCTCGTTCCCCTAGAAGGAGCCTATCGTAACAAAGTTGGAACATTCGTCGGCGCCATGAAGAACACGACGAGACCGCGTGTGGTATCACGATAGAGAGTCATCGATGTTTTCGTAGCTCGTCATTGGTAGGAGGTAACGTGCCCGAGGCATCGACTCATATTTATCCGCCAACACCTCCACCTCCCACGCAAACAACGCGCAACTTTCGATTGTTCCTTTAAACTATTAATAAGTGGATATTTACGTTTGCTCGCGGTCCCTTTTGTCATAGCAGCGCGTCCTCCTCCCCATTGTTTATCGCTCGCCCATTCGCCCGAAGCTCGCGTTACAAGCCAAGCGCGATATTTTACGTTCCTCCTCGTGGCATCGGCGACCCCGTCGTCGCCTCGAGAATAATTTCCACGTACACGCGGCGGCCGTTGTAGCCCGATGCGAGCCACTATCCGCTTATTTGCTCATTCCGCTCGATATTCGAAAATCGTGTACCCGCTCAAAGAGTAGAAGACGGAGGAACGAGGTAACGGCGAGTCGCTCCTCGGCTGGGCAAACATGTAGCGAGTAAATATCCGTTACCAGCCAATCCGATATTTTCCAGTTAGAGGAATTAAATATTCCTTGCGCCTACCGTGTGTGCGCATGTCGGGTTCGTGGCAAATCGCTCGCGCACAGCTTGCGAACAATTCGTAAACAACTCTAATTAATGTACATTTAGCCGAAGAATGTAAGGGGGGGAAGCAGCTCCCGTGATTCTTAACACCGAATCTACCGAAGATTTCTTTCCATATGGAAATTTCCCTTGTTAATCGGGCTCTTAGTAGCTTTAGGGTCAAAGGTGATTTTTTCTGCGACAGTCACGCGCGAAGAAAAGATCCAGCTTGGAATTCCGAGAAATGCCAATAAGACTCGGCGAAGATACATTAATTTTCGGAATTCACAAAAGGCAGTTGTTTTGGAAACGTGGAAAATGGCGGAGTATTTGCCTCGGGTACTTGGGCTTTCTGTCGGAGTTTGTTGACGATCCTCAAGGCTGTAGGAGGAACATCGTGTACTGAGAAGAAAGAGGACGAAAGCAAAACTGGAAAGGGAAGAACCGTGTGATGAATCGGTGTCGCAATCCATTCGCAATTCACCCGAATCCACCACGCTCGATTCCTATTTCCTATTTCTAACCGCTTCTCGTTTGTTTACGACGCTCGCGCGGTGTCCTCTCTCCTCTTATGCAAATGACGAAACGACACTTCTCTTTCTCCCTTTCTCTCTCTCTCTTTTCTGAATGATGCTACCACAACAGCCCACAACCTTCCGCGTATCGCTTATCGCCTGGAAAGAGATTCACCGCCGTAAACATTTGCTATCTCTAGCGGCAGTTTATTGACGTAGCCTGTTTCCACGGACGCGCGCCAATTATCATCATGAATTTCACTGTCGAAGGGAACCACCGTCGTTGGCCAGAGGGGGGCGGGCTGACCCGGTGACGTCACCGGTTCTGTTGAATCAGCCACGTGAAATTGGGCAGAGATAAACACGGTCCACGTCGTCGTTACACGTAGTAATCTCTGATCATGTGAAAATGATATTCAGGCCGTGTTTCGTTGGAAGCTTAAAAAACGCGCCTAGATAGCCCGTGGCTCCGAAATTTAAAATTGCCAATGTGCCATAGCTTGCCGGATATTCGACGTCATTCGCATTTAAGACTTTTCTCAGAATCTAATAGTAAAACTTAAAAATCTAAAGCAACCTAACGGAAACGCCTGGTTTAAAAAGACCTATCCACTGGTACCACTGAGTCTCCAAACTTCCATCCACGGTACCACAATCGTCCTTCCGACTAGCTTGAAAACCCCAAAAGACAACCTAAACTCTTTGCATCTCCTAATGCATCCCAGCTCGGACAACAGGTGTTCTCGACGTGGCCCGACATTTCGGTGGAAGCGATAGGCGGTTTGCCAACAACCAAAATACGCCATGCGCCCGTCGGATGGGCTCTCGAACAGCGGAACGAGAATATCGTGGTAGCGCTCGCTCACGAGGAACAAGCGATCGCCGAAACACGTTCCAAGAACCTCGCGGAAGAAGGACCTAGTCAATTACGAGGACCGGGTCGCGAATAAATGAAAGAGAAGGAACGCGGGCCGGGAAGAGAACGGATGGAGTGGTCGCGCGCAAACGGAGCCGAGGGAGTGCGGCGAAATTGTAGAAATATGGCGGCGAATGGATGCGCGTCGGATACTTTGGAGCAGTCTCGCGTGCTCGTTCGGCGCTGGAACGGTGCGTGCCTCTCGTGGAATATAAAACACTAGTCGTCGACCGTTTATACCTTTGGAGCGATCTCCGATGCGACTCGGCAGTCTCCTCCTCCACCTCCTGCTGCACCACCCGGCTCTCCTTCCTCCCTTATCCACGAAGCAGTCGTGTTGCGCCGTCACACCAAAATATAAATCCCTAGACGCAGCAGCCCCGTCATTCGTCGCAAGGCACCCTCGATCGGTCACATACGGTCACAGTAGCAAAATGTTCACTCGTGTTCTCCGTGTAAACTGTTGTCGACGATACCAGCGCGGCGCACAATGAGCATTCGCCGTTTCTTTTTCTCCTTCGGTTTTTCTCTCGTTTCTTTCTCTTCTCTTTCGAAGCCCGTTCTCCAAGGAGTTCACCCGAAAGGGATACCTCGGCAGAATCACAAGATCGAAGCACACGATTCAGAGTACGCGTGAAACGGAAATACAGCGCGGATACCGTGAAAGACGAATACGGCACACGCGCACCATAAGAGGCAAGAGGAAACTGAGGTACTCGCGCGTCTCGTGCGCCTCTTTCGCGCCTTGCGCGCCACCACAGCGCCACCCGACGGCACAGCCGGGAACTCGGGACTATTTATAGACACTCGGCATTGTTGTGTCCACTCTCTTCCCGTGGCTCAGGACCGTGTCAAAGGAACCCAAGGGCCCCCATCAATGGTACCGTTTGAAAATCGACTTTTCGGAAAATTGTGGTGAGAAATTATCCACCCGCCATTCTCATTTAATCGTGCAATTACGCGCTGATTTCGAGACTACCGTATTACGAGCACGGTCATTTTTCAATTGGACGGTTTCTATCGTCGAGTTGGTTCAACTGCGATTGCGGCAGAGACCTGGCTCGTTTCACGTCTCACTGGTTCCTCGGCAAATTTCCGGGTTACGAAATTACCAGCTGTAGGGAGAGGAGGGATTGGGCAACGTGGGACGCGCGCGAATTCATCGGGGATGTCTTAATTGGACGGCGAGCCTTTCCACGGCAAACTCGGTGGCCAGAGGAATCCACTTGGGCGCGCCTTCCCGCAAGATCCTCCGCGGCGGGTCGCGAGGAGGGTGGTAAAACAAATGTCAAGTTTAAATGGATGTTTAGGAAGCGTGGGCGTTACGCGAGTTCCGCGCGTCATTCGAGCTCCTCGTTTTTCTAGTTACAAATATAGTCGGGGTGGACCGGTATCCCGAACGAGGATACCGACGTGCGTTCTCTCCCTTTCTCTCTATTCGCGAAGGAGGAAGAAGAGAGAGAGAGAAACGCCCCGATCGATCTTTTTCACCTCCCATCGGCTCGTATTAATAGGTTGATCTTTCCATTACAATCGCCCACGCAATATCCACCCTCTGGGTTACACGGGCCAAGCGAGGCACGCGCGGACACCGCAGGTAGGTATATCCTCAGTTGAGTATCCTTTAAAATTCCATTAGTCTCCTTTCTCGTCCTCTCCTCTTCCACCACCCTCCGTGCGCCAAATTTCCGTCCCGGAGAAGAATCTTATTTTTATACGCTATCATCGCCCTGTCCAGGACTGCGAAGGACTCGTCCAACGGAGGACTCGGCTCGACTAAGGATAACGAGGGTATCCGTGATATACATCATGGAGAAGAAGCGGGCAGTGCAGTCCATTATAAACAGGTTGCGGTGTTCGCTCCGTCCACCCTTCTTTCGCCTCGTCCTTTGAGAATGGATAATTTCCGCGCGGCAAGGGAGTAGGGAGTGTGTTGCGTGCCTCTCGCTCGTGCACGAATATGAGGAGAGAGAGAATGGCAATGAGAGTAAGGTTTATTATGCCGTTGGAACAGAAGCGTGGGACCTTACTAGGAGTACCGAGAACCAATGGAGAGGAGCGGCGAGAAGAAATGAAAGAGATCGAAGAAGAATGAATGTGCGAGAGGCGCGAGCGCAGCTATCGGAAGTCCGTGGGCTGCGGTCCACCGCTCCCGGAAGTCCCGTTATCATCGCGGGGCCCTTTGTTTTTCGCGCCTCTAATTCGCCGAAATCGCGGAGTAATCAGCGACGCTGCCGGCGACGTTAATGACACTGCAACCGATTGCGGCCCCTCTTATCTCCATCGCGCGCACGTACGGTATGGTCATGATACGAGGAAGTGACGACGAATTGCGTCGTTCTGGAGGTTGCAACTAGAGATTCTCTTTCGCGCCACGATCATAGAAGATCGAAAATATCCGGGAGAATTTTCTTAGGAACAAAGTGCGCAATTGCTCGAGGTGTTCGCCGGTAGAAATACTGCAAGCCAATTTTTTTTGGCAAGCTCATCGAACGTCATTGCCTGGAGACACTTTGAAAGTAGTTTTCGAACGTTCGTCAGAGATTTTTAGGTGGGCGAGTCGCCCTTTGCGACTCGCCCACCTAAAAATATACGAAAGATTCTTCTCCTTTTTTCTCTCGTTCCGTTTCTCTCTCTCGCTCTCTCGTCAGCTTGTCAAAGGTATATACCCACGCTGGCGGCGCACGGAAAGCGAAGAAGGCGCTTCTTACAGGTGGTTCCCTGGGAAGAAGGCGTCTCGACGCCTCGAGGATGACAAACGCCCCCGCGGTGACTCTTCAACTCTTGTAGGCTTCCACGATCACGCTATTACATCGGCGTTCTCGCCCTCGACTCGTGCGATTTACGCAACTAATAGAATTCTTTCGTTTATCACCCGACATCGTCCCTTCGAGCTTTCGAGTTGGAGGACGCTTCGTGCTTTCGGGGTGAAACCTGCTCCGCCATTTTCACCGAATTTATCGGGCCACCCCGTCACCGGCGCCGCGGTAGGTGGAATCGATCGATGCCAGTTTTTCCTTCCCCAGTGGTCGAGCAGCGAAAAAAGAGCTTCTCCCAATCACGTGCTAGCTTGCGCCGAAAATAGACGGCAAGGTCACCCGCCACTCGTCTCCTCCCTCGTCCCGGTTCCGCGCCGACAACCCTAAACTTTATCGATTCCTCCTCGAGTCAGATACCATTAACTGCGTCGTCGCGCGCTAGTATTACTCTTGCAGATGTTTACGGGCACGAGGTTTCGCGAGCGGATCCTCGTCGTCGAGGATGCAAATTTAAGTCGGACGAGGAACGCGCGTAGGATAATCAATTTTTCTGAATAATCGGACGATAGCTTCGTCGCGGACGGAAGAGGATGTTGAAAATCGTTTACTCGCGTTGAAATTAATGACAATTGGCGGGCGAGTGCCGCCGAACGTTTCAGTCTCTCGAAAATAACCGTCGGGAATAATAAAAACCTGGGATCTCCAGTATTTTGAGAAACGCCGCTGACCCATTCTTTACCATCGGATATTTTTCTGCTTTTTAGCAGGAGATCCCTCTCCTCTTGCGCCTCGCGACGCAAACCAGTCGAGAGAGAGGCTGAGGCGTGGATTTTTTTTTTCTCTCTTTCCCGGTAATTTCGCGGGGAGCGTCGCCGTCGTCTCGTCGCGTCATTTCGAACCGTTCCGATCCATCGAAGCTTCTTTCTCTCTGTCTCTCTCCTTCGTCACTTCCCACCTATTTATAACCGGCCGCTCGATATGACGTACCGGCGTTATTTTTAGCAGCTTACCTAGCTACAACCCTTAGACCCCTTAGGAATGGCACTTTGCTAGACGGTAGTCGCCCACGGGGAGGGACCGGGACGAGGAAGAAATCCTCCTCTCGTGGACGCTTACCTGCGGAGGAAGCAGAAAAAAAGGGGGAGGCTTCAGACAATGGCCCCGCTTTGTCGCTTTGTCTTTCCTCTGTCGCAGAGCCACTCGCGAGGAGCAAAGCGAGAGAGCGAAATCGGAGAGAAGGACGAAGAGAACGAGAGGAGAAGCGAGAGGAAAGAATCGCAAAGTCGAGACCATCCCATTCTCCTTCGCTTCCTTTCTCGAGACCCTTCGCCGCTTTAGGCTCCCCTTGACCTACCGTAATTTTTTTGAAAATCACAAGTGCACGACGCTTAGTCCAGCCAGGGAGAACTTTGTTCGTGGAGCCGATTCGGCGAAGAATTTTTGTGCGGAACTGTAGCGAAGCTGAAATTTATGCACCCTTCCTGAGTGAGAAGTTCGATATACCGTTATCGCACTCCCTCCAATTGCAAGCTTGCAGTCGCAGGGTCCGTGGACAGAATTTTTCACAGCCCAGATTTTTACATTATCGCGTAGGATATTGAATGAATTGAATTATCCTGCGGTGGAAAAATTGAATGGGCCCTGAGGCACTTGCTTTTTAAAAAAATATAAAATCATACTTAGGTATTGCATCCATCGGGTTCAATGAGTCACCATCGGCTAAAAGGCCTTGACTCCTCCACCCTTCCCCTGCTACGAGGCACAGTTCGACCGATCGACTCGCGATGGATGTAAATTTTTCGTGGAGAGAATTTTATTTATATCCCCTTATAAAAGTAGACGGCGCGCTTTCGAGCGCACCAGGAGCAACGAAGGGTGAGAGCACGACGTGGGGCGGTAACCAAGGTGGTAGGAACGTCGGAGGCGACTCGAGTAATAACGCGTCGCTCGAGATCTTCTCCTGGCATTCCTCCTTTTTTCTCCAACCCCTTGCTCTACGCTCGCCGCCCTACGTCTGGCAAGGGTATTTCGCTCGTCGAGCAGCGCAGCAGCAGCAGCCGAGTGTAAAGGAGAGATAGAGAGGGCCACTCCTCGCTTTCCGCTCGCGAGACCCCACAAAAAAGTCTCGATAAAGTAGAGAGAGAGAGAGTGGAAGAGAAAGAGAGAGAGAGAGAGAGAAACACACACACACAGATACAGACGCACAGAAATGATAGGGAGGGCGGGAGAAGAGAAAAAGGGAAGAGAAAAAGGTAGAAACAAGTATTACACCGAGGAACCTCGGCATGAGGTCGAGTCGAGCATATAAATACGCGCCCTTAAAAAGAGGAGTAAGAAAAAGGGAAGAAGAGGAAAGAAGAGTGAAAAAGAACGAGCGTTCCACTTTTACGAAACAGTCCCTTCTCATCGGCCCCGTTTACGAACCAGTAGACATTAGAAAGGAGGTGGCGGAAAAAAATGAGAGAAGGGGTGAGTATTCACTCACCGATCGATTCTTATCCGATTGCGAATAATCGATTGACCCTAACGTCGAAATTTTTTCCGAAAAGTATCGAATTGCTTCGCTCCGTAAAAATTCCAATTTCTACCCTTAACTCGACCCGTGACGCGCGCTACGTGCGAACTTCACGGAAAGGAAGCTCCAATAATAGCTTCGTCTATTTTCGATCGATATATTTGAAGCGAGCTAAAGTTTTAGCAGGGTAAATACTGCGTCGTACATAGAGAGTTCGCAAGATGCAATACCTTCTTCCGTTGCAGCACCTTCGTTTCTCCGCCTCGTGCACACGATTCTCACCTTCTCTCGTTCTCTCACCTTCGACGAAGAAGCACCGCGATAGATTCGATCACGTTTGCTTCGCGTGGTTCTCGTGGTGGGTACTTCTCGTCGATACGGTCACCACGCTAAGATTCCGTGGGCGGTAGCTCAGTGGTGTGCCACTTGGTACGGCACACTACACAAACGAAGCTCACGAGCACACATCGGGGCGCGGAACACGCGCGCGCGCGTGTATACTAGTACGAAAATAGTGCTCGGCCCGTTCGAAAATATCGCCCGCTAAAAATACAGACGAAAATAAACGTCCGCACGTGTAAAAACACGCATTAATATTCGCCGCTCGTCCGATGCCGATGTTTTCACGAAGAGGCGGTGGCACGGGGGTGGAAAGGGGCTGGTGGGAGGGAGGAGGGTGGAGAGGGATGTGTGTAAACGCGAAAACGAGGGAGAGAGATGAGAGGGGTGGCGATGCTACGATTGCGGAGAGAAGAAGGGGAGTTTTGGAGAGAATTAAAAGGCGAAGAGCGGTGGAAGTGAGAAGATGGCTGAGGAAGAGAGAAAAAGAAAGAATGAGAAAGAAGAGAGAGAGAACCGGGGGCACGAAAAGTGGAGAACGTAAAGGGAAAATTTCTGGACGGAACGTATTACATTCCTCTTCGCGAGGAATTCGCCACCGTTCCGTGCGAGAATTCCACAATGGTGTTTCCCGAAATATGTTCGATCATTGTTGTATCGAACGGGACATTCTTCGCAAGATATAGCACAACAGGAGAAATCTCAATTATTCGACTACTCTGCTAAGAAAAACTGACTTCTTAATCCATTCGAAGTTCAAACAATAGTCCGAAGTTTGAGCTTGAATATTCAAGACAAAGAAAAAAAAAGTAGACTTAAGCATCGTTTTCGCGATGCCTGCCTGAAAGTCGAGCATGCATACAGAAATTAGAGCGAAGAGTACGCGTAAGGGCTCTTTTGAAGAACATTCGCAGCATACGTCCCTGAGGAAGCGAATATCCTCGAATTCACGGCCGTGGTGCTGGCTGCCGCTGCTTTCTCGGTTACGGGACGCTCCCGAAACTTTCGTTCCAGGCATCGTGTTCAAGAGCGGGAACGAGCGCGCCCGAGTTGAATATATTCGCGGAATTTCCGCCGTGGCGGTGACCGTTTACACGACACCGGATTGAGAATCTGGGTCGCGTGGGGTCACCGCGACCGTGATCAAAACGTTCGCCAAACTCCTTTCTCGAAGACAAAAGTACCCCACCGAACTCAGCCCCGATCATCCCCTTTCGGGTACTACCTATCGAACAACCCATTCCTCGAATCATCCAAACGAAAAAGGAAAAACCTAGTCACCTTCGCACCCTTGCACAATCAATTCGAATCTTTCCAAGAGAGACGAGGCTCGGGGCCCACACCAATTCTCAAAGCCCCCCTTGTTACCAGCAACGGAACAAGCGACGTTTATTTCGCATCCTGAAAAATATCCTATCGCAAAGGCGTCGGCGTCGTCACGAGTCACCGTCGCGCACCTTCGACGTTTCCATCAAAAGTGGCAGGACAATGTCGCGTCGGATCGTTACGATGCCGTGACAGGGAGGCGCGCAGCACACAATGTCCTCCTCCTCTCTCTCCCTCCGCTCCCTTCGCTCGCTCGTTCTCCGTTAATCATTCGCTCCCACGCGCTCGCTCGAGCGAGTCTCAGCCGATCGGGCTCTGCTTGTTTCCCATACGGCTAGTGCATGTAGAAAAGAACTTGGAGAGAAAGAGAGAGGAGAAAAATCGACGAGCACGAGGGCGAGAACACGTTGGCGCCACCGTGGCAACGCCACTTCGGTGGCGCCGTTGTCTGACTCACTCGACAACGACGACGACTATAGAGACCCTGACGCCGACGACGCCCGGCGTCGCCGAGAGGTGAAAAGGGAGGGTGACGGTGCCGCCAGTTGCCAAGGGAGATCTCCGGTTCCGTGGCCTCGAGAGAAAGGGGATGAGATTTTCTCCATGGTGTGCAATCGAGAGGAATAATTCGCGAATAAATTTCTTAAGCGTTGCTTCGCATCTCCAGCGAATAATGGAGGTTGGAGACGAGACGGTGAGCCAAGAGAAGATTCCATTGGGAGAATTAGTTGGACGGTGCGAACAGGTGCGCTCCCTTCTCGCTTCGCCGCAGGCAATAAGTTTGAGCCCTCGCCAGGGTTAACAGGTAGCAGCGTCCTCGTGGTTCACGCCGCTCGCGTCAGGGTCCTCCTCCGTGTAAGCCAGATCGTCGTGGAACACGAGAGATTACGAGGATTCCGGTCTATTTATAACCGTGCGAGGGCCGCGGGGCTTCCGTCGGTTACACGAGCACCGAAGGAAAGGGAGGAGGCACCTGGAAGGACGCAGGACCAATGGATTCTCCTTGGAACCTTTCCTTCATTATTATGGTACCCGGAGTCCCGTTCGTCGGACGAACGGAATTAGATTCGAGAGAAATGATTATTTTCCGTCTACTTGATCCATCGTTGAGACGATTCCAGGGGCAGAGAATGTTCTGCGTATCGAACGGCTGCAATTACATTCGAGGACCTTTCTTGTTAATTCACCAGCAAGGAGTCTGGAAGAAAGCAGCAGCAGCACCGTCCGACCTATCACCCGTGTACACGGCTCCGCAATTAGCCTCGACAATTATTTATCCTCTCCTATTTCCGTCCGCGAAGTTCTCATCTCCCCGTATCTTTTATGCGAACGGTTAATTTTAAACCCCGACTCGACGACGACGACGACGGTCGCCTTACAAATTTTCAATCGGCCAATGGGCGCGCACGGTGCGCTCGAGGAGAAGACGGCCTTTCGCTGAATTTGGCGTACGTAAAAATAATCCCACCGCGGGCGCAACACGCCGCGGCGCCCACCGTGTAAAAATACAGGTGGCGTCCTATAAGTGCGAGCATATCGGCGTGACGGTCTCCATTGGCCTACATGTGAAAAGTATCGAAGTGTGAGGAACGGCGGGAAGGCCGCGAAGGTCCCGAAACTTCAAAGAGGAAGGTTGCAAGAGGGTGTGACGCTCACGCGGAAGTTTTCACGCTTTGCCAGGGACGCGAGATGAGAATGGGACACGAGAGAGCGAGGAGAGAGGTCGTAGCGTAGGGAGAGCAGCCTAATAAATTCTCTTTGTGCTCGCGGTAGCGCTCGCTCGTACGTTAGCCGGTTACGCGGATGATCGAGAGGGTACAGGCTCTTTCGACGTCCACGAAACTGATGACGCGACCAGGCCAGCCGCTTCCTTCTCTTCTCGCCGGTCGCATCGGTGGGAAGCTTCTGCCTGGTTGGAAAGGGAGCTGCGCGAGGAGAAGAGAGATAGAACGCGCGCGTATACGTAGCTCTGGCTGTGTGTGGTGGAGGAAGAGAGGAAAGCTGGCTATTTATAGCACCGTAGGTTTTTCGTGGGAGGGTCGCGTGGGACGCGGGCTCGTGGGGATGGCACGTTACGGGGGAACGACGTAGCGTGACGAGCCAGAAGCGGGTAGGCAAACGGGCAGGCCAGCAGGTAGGTAGGTAGATGATTAGATACGAGCGGGCCGCGAGGTTTAGGGTGGAGGGTGAAGGGAGAGAAGGATGAAGGGTGAAGGTGGATGGGGTGAGTAGGGTGAGACTGAAGGAGGAAGATGAGGAGGAGCGAGGAGAAAATAGGAAAAAAGAAAGAAGAGAGGAAGAGAGAGAGAGAGAGAGAGAGAGAGAGAGAGAGAGAGCGGTGGATGAGGAGGATGAGAGAGTAGAACGAAGAGAAGGGTACTCCGTTCGTTGACAAGGGAGGTAGGGAGTGGATTGCGGACGAGGAGAGGAGGTGAAGAGGGGTAAGAAAGAGGAGATGGATCAGGGCGCGGAGGTGGACGGAGGTGGACGGAGGAGGACGATGGAGGACGACGGAGGACGACGGAGGTGGGAGGATCTATAAATAGAGCCGGTGCTCTGCCCGTGCGAGTCTCCTAGGGTGACCTTTAAGCGCGCGGCGAACCGGCGTCGGGCTTCTACCGTAAGCGCGCGCGCTATTAGGCTAGGTTATTGGTTCACCCTCTTCTTCCTACTACTCCCTCTCCCTCGTGCCGCTCCGGCCAACTCGCACGCCTGCGTGTAGTTCACGAATCTGGGTTATGTTTACTACCACCCTCCCTCGCACCCCTCGCAACTCTCTTCCCTTCGTCCAAACCCACCTACCCTTCTTCACCGCCCAATTCTCTCCCTTCCTCCATCGCATTCTCCTCTTCCATCTCGGGTGCACGTTTGCGCGAGGTCGCCTTCTTCTACCCCATCCAACGTGTTGCATGCGCTCTCGCACGTGCACGGGCACGGACGCGTGCGCCCTGCCACGACCACCCGCTCCAACAATGCCCGGGGACGAAAGGGAATGACGAGATGGATCCCGGGGTACCTGAAAGATCGATCGATTCGCGATTTTCGATAGAATCGCGCTTGCACCCTGGGTACGAGCAGGATGAACACGAGCAAAGGTGCTTTTTGGAACGAGTGGTATTTTTTTTTCCTGCGAGAAATAGTATATAGAAATGCTGGAGAAGGGAAGAACGGAGTGCAGAGTGCACCTTCGTTTTGTTGGAGCTCCAGCAAAGTGAAATACAGATCGTCGACCAGCACGAGCAATCGGCGAGCCTGAAATCGAAGCGCGATCCATTTTTTTCGATCGGCCACGCGCGAGAGGTACCAATATAGTGCACGGACTCCGGACCTCTTTGACTACTGATCTTTCCGCCATCGCGGAAGAAACGTCGCCCCGCTTTGATCGATAGCCATACACGCGAGCACCGAAAGTAATGCAATGTAATTCTGTGCCAAGATCAAAGGGATTCGCGGCTCGACGCGGGGTGGAGCCGGGATGAGCGAGAGCCACGGGAGCAGCCTGGGAGGCACATAATCCCGTTATAAGCGGGATTATTTGTTTTCAGCGCGCTTGGTTTCATGCTGTTGCGCGTCTCGGTGCCATTCCGTGAAAAAGCGGAAGCTACGGCCACACCGCATGTTCATTGGCCGATTTTCTCGCGAGACCAAATTTCACGATGGGACGCATCGACGAAAAAAAATCAAAATCCGTCGGGTCGTTGTCACTTCGAAAGACCTCGGATCTCGAGAATTCGCGGCAACGGTGAATTTTGCGCATTCTACGGTAGCTTCTACAGGCCTTCGTTCGTTTCTGAGCCTAGACCAAGTGGGTAGAAGGAAAAAGGAGCGGAAGGCCAGCCTACCTGCGAGAGCTGCCGTGAAATCTAGCGGGGCGCGTGAGACGAGTAAACAATGTTGGCGTTGCAACGGGTGCCGCGGTAAAAATAGAAACGTTCTGCGACGACGACGTCGATCGATCGCGGGCGGCGGTGGTGGCGGTGGCGATGGTGGCGGTGGTTGACGGTGGTGGTGCAGCACTCTTCAAGCTTTACCACCACAACGATGGCGGCGTTACACTTGCCTCTTCCAATTTCACCGAAAACTAGTCGTTTCCGGGCTTTAACGAGCAGATTCGAATAAACCGACTCCGGCGCGCAGATTTCATAAGCAGATATGAAAAATTTGACTTTCCAATCTCTTCGACTGCGGGTCCATCGCGCGCCTGCCTAATTTTAAATCCGACTCCAGGTTCCGCCGCCCGTAGGTTCATCGATACCATCCCCGACGCGCTGATCCTCGCGTTTACCGACGCTCGCCGAGCACGCCAATACATCGCGTTGATGCGCCACCACCGGTACCCCGTGCGCCCGTCCACCCACATAGACGCGAGCCCTGTAGCGCGCCGGCGTGCAACGAAATTAGCGCGGGCACAATGCGAACCCGCCTTCGCTCGAGAAAATAGAATTGGCAAGCTACCAAAGCCGAGTCTTGAATAGATTCGAGCTATATGGATCTTCTCCCTCCTCCTTCCATTTTCTCCTCTCCTCTCCTGTTCCTCCGCCTTTCTTACCTTTTCTTCGTCACCCTTCGCACTCACCAACGTTATCATCCCGCCTCTAAGCTTTGGAAACCATCTCTCCTTCTTTAATAGCAAAGAAAACGTCCTTTCACGTGCACACGTGCGCAGGCTTTGTGTGATGTAACGCGTCCCTTACAATCTCCCTTTCCCACGGAACATCCTCGCGAACAACGCCTTCTACCACCACCCCCGGCCTGAACCGCCTTCACCGCCATCTCTGCCTCCGCGCGAAACGCCGTCCGCCGTCGTGCGCGACCTACCGACGCGACAAAAGCACCCTGATCAATTTTTTTTATTTAACGACTGCTCCTTTTATAAATGTCAGCGATGCCATGTCCAGGCCAGCAATTTCCGAAGGGCACGTGATAATTTTGCAATATACAAATTTCGACTTGGGTCAGTGGCTTAAAAACTCGGTCCGCGTTTGATCCGCCGATGTTCTTAGTACTCGTATTATCTTTATTTTTGATTTCAATTCTACGGAAGCGGCCGGACGAAACTCGGGTCGCTCGAAAATTTTTAGAAGGAGCCGGGAGCCCTCTTATCGTTGTGATTCTCGCGCAGCATATGCACCTCGACCGTCTAATTAAGTGGATAACGGGGTCGCGATCCGCGACATTTTTGCAGCTTCCTCGAGACGGCTGAAAGGCACCACTCCACCGCGGGCACTCTGGAATATCGATTAATCACTCGACACGATTTAAATGGCTCTTGTCGGTGCGCCATGACGGCGACGCGCGCTAGTCCTCTTCACCCTTCGCGACGCGCAACGACGCGAGCGTCCCGACGCTGGACGAACGAAGAAGAGAGGCGAAAAAACATTCAAGCTGATCGAGATTCGTTAGCGAGACGAGACCATAAAAAATTCCCAGCTCCAAAGGCTAAAACGAACCTTCGGATTGGGGCTTATTGTTAGTGGAGCGCGCTGTGAAAAGAGCAACGAACTCGTAGAAAAGAATTGCCGAATTGGAACGATTGCTGGGTAGAATTCTTTTCTCCAGCTCGATTCAAACGTTCCCTATGAAATTTCGCGCGCAGACAATGAAATCCCGCAATTAATTACTTCCGCGAATGCCGATCCGCTCCCTGCTCACCGTATTCTCTTCCGTTTGATCCGGCTCCGTTTACCAACCGTCCAGACCCGACGACGAGAGCCCAAGGGGCAAAAACACGTTGGTATTATTGCGCAGAGAAGCGGCAAAACATGTAAGCGACGCGGCTCGAAGTAGGAGCGTAGGAACGTGACGAAGCGGAATTTCGCGGGCGGCCGTGGAGTAGGAGCGAATTCAAAGTTCACTCGCTCGGGCGAGCAAAATCGAAGATCGGCGTCGGGCGCGGAAGACCAATCGTTCGTGACCACCTCGCGCTCGCGCGCGTACTACGAGCGAGCGAAAATACATGCTAGCCGTACGAAAATAAACGCGGACGCTATTTCGCTCCGGACTCGTCGAAGCGAGTACTCGTTCGCGCGCGTGGGAGTACGTCGAATTTCTGTTGACGAATGCTCGCGCGAGCGCGCACGGCCGTGTAAACGAGTGCACCCCGCTTATCTACGACGGAGATGCGCGCGTGTACCAATCGCTGATTGGCGCGTGCATGTGAGCGTAGGATGCTTCTATTTTTATTCGAGAGAATCGAACGATTCTTCATCGCCACTGTGCACTCGCTCGCATTTGTGCACCGCGCGTTTATTCTTAGCAGCTAAACGAGAGCGGCGCGCAAATTACTCCTTTGGTCTTATCGGCGGAGGCGTCGCATTATCCGCATCCTTCGCGTTATAAATAAGTGTAGGTGCGCGAAGCATGGAACGTGGGAGCTAAAAGAAAATTTAAGAAGGCGTGTCCGCCTTCGGAGGAGAAGCAAACATTCGCTGAAAAGTAAAATTGGAAATTCTGAAGTCACCCTTGGGATTTGGAGAACGATTTAACGGAGTGGAGAGACATCAATCCCTATTGGACTCAATCACATTGGACGAAACGTCGATTGGAAAGACAATTGTTTACGACGAACTTTCTCACAACTGTGTGATTGGTGAAAGTGAAAAATGTAAATTTGGCTTGCGCTGAATGGAACCGAGCAGAGAGGGGCTTTCGTGGTGAGATCGGTAGCGCGTAGTCGCGTGCGATGCGTGCGTCGTTTAATCTATCGTCGTGCGCGCCGCTTGGCCTTGACCTTTCGCGCATCAGCGTAGGATCTCTCTTTTCTGTGAAGATCGAATCGCTCGCGAGTGCCACGTGCCGCGTCGAGGACGAGAGGATCGGAAGGGCCTCGGCCAACGAATTGCGCCGTTCGTCGACACGTGAGCGCCGACGAATTCCACCTGAACCGGCGCGTCGTGCTTTTATACGGCGACCGCAGAGAAATGGAAATAATCTCAGGGCGGTTTTAGACGAGTCGTTATACCGAAATTACGAAGAATGGTCGGAATCGATTCGAGCAGATTTTCTCAACCGGAATGAAGATTTTCTCAGCCGTAAAATCGCATTGAATCTTTCGACAATTTGTCCGTATATAACGAAAATAACTGCGCAACTACGGGATACACCACTACCAGCAGAAACGGGTGTGTAGCTAGCATTTGTAGGTGGAGAGCGTCGTGCGGATGGGCAGGAGGAGCCTGACATACGCGTGAACGAAAGGCAGACGGTGCCAAGCGAGAAAGAGAGAGAAGGAGAAAGGGAGGGTGAAAAGGAGGTGGAGTGAGGGAGGTGAGGAAGGGCGCGAGAGGGTGGCTGGCGAAGAAGGAAGGTGGAGGAATCGCGAGGTATGGAAGCGCGTAGGGCAAGTGGAATAGGAGGTTTCGAGGAGGTGGTGGAGGTGGTGGAGGTGGCGGTAGGGGAGGTGCGATGGAGAAACGAGAGTGTTATATAAATAGAAGCGGTCAATGCTGCTATGGGAACACTGCACAGCCACGACTACGACGAAGTAGGTGGTGGAGTTGGTGGAGGTTGAAGGAGGTGGAAGAAAGAGCGTCGGGGGTACGCGGAAAATAGGGTGGGGCGATATCTCGCTCCCTCGATTCATTAGCTCCCTTCTTCCTTCCCTTATCCGTGATAACGTCCCTGTTATCGTTATCGTTTCTGTTACCTCCAAGCTCCTTTACTCCTTATTGTTAGTTTCCAAGCTGCGTCTTGGATTCTGTAAAGCGCAACCTACGAAAGTAAGAAGATTCAAAAAGAAATCACCCTGAGTCTTTTTGCTTCGAGTATTTTTAACGACTGAAGATAAACGTTTTTTTATTGATTGTAAGAAAAATAAATCACTCCCTTTACGGTCGTGCCAAACGAGAGAATCGTCAATCGAAGAAGCTACCGTTGCGTTCGTGAAACATATCGTCAAATGCGATAGGAGAGTATCATTGATGGTGGAGGGGGTTAGTAGGGAGTAATTCGGTCGCAGGCTCGTTCGATGAATGAGAACGAGTGACGAATGAAAGCGATACACGGAAGGAAGGGGTGCCGACGAAGAGGACAAAGAAGAAGACTGGTGAGAATTGTCGACGCCACGCTTGCACCCGTGGGATTCGATTGCCGATAAAGAAGCTATGCGTAATTGGACAGAGGTCCTTGCTCTTGGAGCAAAATCGTCCCACATTATAATGTTCATAATATTTGAATTCTTCAATTTCTCCGAGGCTCCCTCGGTCATCGGCCCCTCTACGACGCGTGCGAGCGTCGCGAGGATGCATCATACGCGCGCGTGTATGCATCAGCTACACATTCGCGAAGCTACCCGAGTAGAAATGAATCTAGTACGTCCGATGTGAAACCTCGTAGGTAGATAGTATTGACTAGATTACATTTTCTTGCTAGCAGCTAGGTCAGTACTAGATAAGAATTTATAGACAGTTTTACTGACGTAGCGGTTGTGTAGTAATACATAGAAAATATGATACTAGATGGTGCTGTCTTTCCCAGAAAATATAATCCAATTACTAGATCGCCACTAGCACTTTTAAATTAGTCAGCGAATCTCTCACGAGCTTGACGACACCGGTGTGAACCTAACATCTCAACTGTCAGCATCTCATGAAAAAATTTCAAATTTACTTGCATCCAGCAAAGTTCAAGGAATTCTTACAAGTTTTAACAATAGTTCAAATGATTTACACCAAAAATCTCGTTTTAAAAAACGAGATGCGAACTTCGCGTATGGCTTGATTGCATCTCACCGAATTTCGATCTTTCAACGTACAGGAGTGATATTTCGAAGAGTTCAACGTCCTGGGCATGAAATGTTAAGAGTTCAGGCGAAAAAACTATAACAAAAATAGTTTATCATCGCAAAGTAAGATGCTGCGCAAAATTAGGGAGTTCATGTCGAAATAAAATGTTTTCTGGATAGCTGTAGACATACTACAACATATTCCAAAGAGTTCGAGGCACTAGCAGTGTCGAATTGTTTTTAAATAAATAAATACTCTTCGAGTGCCGTACACTTATAAAGAAACTCCTTACTTTTGTGGATCATCTCACTCTTTTCTCTCTCACACAACAATCCGAGTTGTGGTCTATGTGTAAGGGAACAGGCTCCGTGAGCTAGAGGTCTCAGGTTCGAATCTCCTCACCCAAGAAGGTATATAAAAGTGGATTTTTCAATTCAATAAAAATACAAGTAATCGTTAAGCAAATTGAACACCTACTTACCGGCGTTTCAGGAACAACGATACGTTGGCAAAAAATAAGAATTATCCAGAAGTTTATTTTATTTTGCTACTTCCTGTCCAGCCCAGGCTAGGTTACTACTACATTTACATATCTTAAATTTTCTATCTAAGTAGTAGCCAGTTTTTTTGATGCAGCCACTGGTAGAAGTGACCGTTACATTTCAAGCCCACTACTACACACAAAAAATAGACAATTCCGATGTATATCTCGTTTTTTCTATATCTGAACTAGACAGCAACGATGTTCAAATTCTACTCGGGTACCTCCCGCGTCGCGTATCCTTTCGCTCCCGCGAGACGGAGCGGTATCGTGGGAAACGCGGGGACGCGCGAAGCTACAATTATGTCGGATACCGCGAATTAATTGAATTAATATCGGATAAGAGTGGCAATGCACGGATGCAACCAAAAGTCACGATACTTATCTCTCTTGCCGGATATAAAAGGACGATAAAACGAATCTCATTTCCGCTGCACGTAGGATCCGATTCATCGAAACGCAAGAATTGGAGGACACGCGTGCGCGCGTGCCCGACGAAGGGGTTGTTTTTGATCACGATGCAAGTGCGGATGGCGAACGATGTCATGGGTACAAAGTGCACCGCGGCTTCGCATCGTTAATCTTTACGATGCATTTTGTCGGGCGTTCGTAAAACCCGCGCGCGCGCGCGTTCTCTCGATATAAATAGCCGGCTATCGCGGGTATTACCCACCCGCCGCAAAAGATAAGGTCGCCAGGTCGGTTGGTATTTGCCGTTAAGCGAAAGAAAGAGAATGGAAGGGAGAGAGCGAGAAACCAGACGAGAGAAGAAGAAGGGAACGAGAACTGTTGTGCATTCGCCGATTTTCTTCGGCGCTTCTCGCGCCTCACCGTATCGGGCGTGCCCTCTGAGACATTATTTTTAGAAGCTTTGCACGCCGATTAATAATGCGAAACCGGAGCGATCGAGATAAGCGATCGCCTGACATAAGTTTGCGAGACCGCGCGATCGGCCTCGAAACTAACGAAATCGCAGATCTTCGAGAGAGAAGACGATTCTCTGTGAATTCAGTCTCACCCCGTCCTTGAAATTCCATCAATGGGCGCATTGTCCACCACATCCGTCGCGATAAGAGTTATCAGAATTTTTTACGATTTTCATGAATCATCGCGGATTCATTGTACTCTCTTTGCGTTTCTCAGCAACAGCGACTTTATTCGATGATCGCTCATAAGAAGAAACGAGAGAATTTTTTTTTAACTGCAAAGATGAAGTGAGAATGCCGGAAAATTCGCTGGAAAGCTCTCGGTTTTTTAGAAACACTCGAGATCCACGTTTCTTGGCGTAAAAGTAGACGCGAGAGGGACAATTTTTGTCTCACCGAATAGTACGTCGAAATGCGATCCTCATCTGGCCGATCGTAACTGGTGGACTCAAAAAGTCGATTCGAGAGTACTGGCCGCCTGCATTTAATCTGCAGGGGGAGGGCGGGGGTGGTGAAAGCGGGTCGAGCCAGCTAGAATTTTGTACTCGTCACTGTCAATCGATAAAAACGTACCTATTATTAGACAGACACCGTCCGCTGTTATCATTGTTATTATGGCCGATGTATTTGTGTCTGCCACTTGGGACGAACGTGCGATGAAGTCGAGAAGAGAAAAAATCTGCGGACTTCAGCTAGTAGGACTGCACCGTGAGAGAAGGAGAGGAATTGAAATTGAGAATCGATTGTCGGAGGTGACCACTGGGGTACGCAATAAATTACAAATATTGGATATTTATCATTCTATCAGGGAAAAATCTGGCTACCCTTAAAAATGGTGATAAACGAATACAAAGTAAAACAGTAATGGGAGAGAAAAATGTAGCTCATTGACGAAAGACGCGATTAATAAATAGCAAAAAAATAGAAGAGTGCAAAATCGACTGTCGAAATCGTGAAACTCGACGGCAGACGAAATTAAATGGCGGAAGGCAAGGCGACCGATCGGGTAGAATGAGATTCTCCTTTAAATCACTCGAATCCCGTCATCGTGGTGCCTTTAATTATTTATCTCTTTTTAATTATTGAACGACACGTTCCAGGTTCGTTCCTTCCTAACTCTAATTGAAATTCATTCTAACGAGCCGTCTCATGGCTGAGAAAACGTTACCAAGCATCACCAAAACACGATGGATACTCGTAACAATTTTTCTCACGTATTGAAAGAGAGGAAAGATAATTCCACGAAAATTACGAGAAGATTAACGTCACGATTAATTTTTTTAACCTTTGTCGGGACGTTGAACCCACGCGAGCGAGCAAACATAACATTGTTAATATATGTTGATGAAGTAGTGAAGTTGCGATTTAAATCCGGCAATTATTAACAATAATAATAATTTACCGGCGTATAAATCCTCGATAACTGGCAATTCGAATGGCCCAGCGAATCTTGAACCCTCCTGTCACCGGACAGTTCGGGATAGGAAGATGAATATTTAACGAAACGACTAAATCCGATACGGAGGTCGTGCATAGAAAATATCCTACCATCGTATAGAACGAATCGGCGAATCGATTTCATTCATTCCGGTCGCGATGTGGGCACCTACCGATAAATTTAACGCGACGTCTGAGAACTGTGCGAGCGTGTGTGCGAGATCGCGTGACGTGACTAAAAAAAAAAAAAATATCAGAAAAGAAGAGAACAAAAAATCGAGAACTATACTTCTTTCCAGCCAGTCTTATAACCCGTCAGCACGTCCATTTCTCACTTTCCAAGCGCATTGGATTGCTTAATAAAATGTTTTAAAGAACAACTTTGTATTAGGCGCAGTTTCCTTTAGTTTCCATTGTCCTTCTCCAAGTTCCGTGCACTCGATCGATTAGGACGCGTGGCACACCTACCCTAAGCATCGTATTATCGCAACAATAAAGTCGAGGCAAAGCAGAAGAACGCAATAGGTCGCAAATAGAAACGGCGCGAGTCGCGGGGAAAAAGTCGAGCGGTAAAAACGAGTTCGATAGTATCGACGGGGAATGATAATGCGAATGCGAGTACCGAGAATAAATAGCCAATGATTTATCGGACTTGCGAATAAATTTTCCAGTCTCGTTTCCCTTCGATTGGGTTGACTATCTATCCCTACTGACACCTAAGATGAGAAATATTCGAATGCAGAAGCGGAGCGACGGAAGACACGTGGATCACGAAGGTTTCTCCAGAGCAAGAAGGATGGAAAACCTGTACGGGTTAGTCTCCTTCGCAGAAACATTGTACGCAGGGTGACACGGACGTAACAGATTTTGCTTACTACCCCTAATAAAATCGTAATTGCTCTAGCCGCGGAGGAGGAGAGCGGAGAAGAGATGAGAGCAGAGCGAAGCGGCGCGGAGGTGGAAATGCGTAACGCAACGTAACCGCGCGCCAATATGTGCGCATGCATAATGCCAAGCATAACCAAGTGGTTTATTTATAACGGCGCGGAAATACACCCGGTGCCTTTATTGTAAAACGTTGTGTAACGCACCGGTTGTGCAACGTAATCCACCAATGACGGTACGTCTACGTACGAACGTGCGGATGCTCATACGGCTAATAGGAGGAGGGCTCGACCAGCGTGGAACGGTGAAGAACGGAGACGAAGAGGAAGAGAGAAAGAGAAAATTATTTCGTTGGGAAAACAAACGCTTCTTCGAGCCGCCTTCGTTCAATTGAACATTCTTGCGAACGCTTCTCACAGAGCCCATTGCCAAAAGACGCTCGATCAAGAGAGATTGTGCCTATAACGGGAGAGCGTTCGCTTTTCGATGCGTTTCTCGTCGTTGCCCGATACCCCCTCGAGGCGCCACTCGAAACATCAGGCATGGTGGATATTTATGACACTGGGACGCGAATACCTCTAATTATAGATCGTTGCAACATCCTCGGCATATGCGGCACTACATTCGCCCGCTTCGTGGGATACTGGATGCAGCTTGTAATACGCCGTAAGCGGAGCATTTTCCTTCCTCTTTCTCTTTTCGTTGCACCGCTGGACACGCGCGCGACACATTCAAAACTTCTTGGATAACGTACATACAAAGACGTAGGACACCGACGGATTCTCACGATTTTAAGAATTTTTTCAACGACTCTCGTGCGTAAAATGCGAGAGGAAATTTATTACTAGATTCGTCCGAGCGCACCGCAACTGCGAATATGCAACACGCGGACGATTAATTTCCACTACAATTCGAATGTCTCGCTCTGTATGCAAATTCAAAGCGTTTCGGATCCCATCCCCGATCGCGCTCCACCATGGGCAACTGTTTCGACGGACTGTCGCCTGTCGCGACATAAAATGGCGAGCGCGATATGGGCCACGGGGAGCCGCGGTTTATTGAATCGTGCCTGTTGCACGCTACCTGTCAAAGTCAATCGTGGATACGCGAGCTACAGGGGTGGCAGGGGAAAGGGTCAATTCGATAGAACAGCGTCATGGTTAACCTGCGTGGGCCTCCTAACTACAGGCGTGTTTGTCACCTGCGGAACCGTTCTTTATTTTTTAGACAGAACGGTCCACGCGTCGGGTGGCGCCATAAAATTGCCCTCTTATCCTTGGAAGTTTCAAGGACTGTTCCAATCGTTGGATCACGCAGCCGTGAGGAGGGGTTGGGAGGTGTACAGACAAATCTGTCGCACCTGCCACAGCATCCGGTACGTGCGTTTCATGGATCTGGTGGACGTGACGCATACCGTGGAGGAAGCCAAAGAGATAGCAGCTGAATTCGAGGTAAAACGTCGTAATCTTTTTTCCGACATTGGCCTTCCGCGAGAAAAAGGTTAGCCCCGTTTCAGTACTCTCCAGATTCTTTCTTCTCTTCCAGTGCGAAGATGGTCCCAATGATGACGGTGAGTACTACACGAGGCCCTGCAAGTTGAGCGATCGAATACCAACGCCGTACGCCAACGACGAGGTAGCCAAAACGGTGAACCGTGGTCTCGTTCCTCCCGACCTCACGCACGCAGTTCTTTCCAAACGAAATGGCTACAATCACGTGTTCTCGGTGCTCACGGGATACATGGACGCCCCCGCAGGCGTTACAGTCTTAAGCGATAAATACTTTAACATTTACTTCGAAGGAGGAATTATCGGCATGCCTAACGTAAGTTAAAGCCATGTCCATAACGAAGCAACGACGATATTTCATTGAACGCCGCGACGCCGACGCTTCGCTTTTCGCAAACAGATGATTTACGATGGTATCGTCGAATACGACGATGGGACACCAGCGACTGCCTCGCAAATAGCGAAAGACGTGGTCGAGTTCATGACCTGGACCAGTTCGCAGGATCACGATACCCGGAAGGTGATGATGCTGAAGGCGATTGGCATCAACGCCATATTGTTCTTCGCCGTGTGGCATGTTCTCCGGCAAAAATGGTCAATTATAAGGACCAAACAGATCTCCTTCGTTCCGAAGAAGCCCTACTGAACGAGAAGACGTTAACCCTTAGGATTTCGTTCTTTCCTGCGGTTTCTACTGAACAGTTCCTATCTACTTTCTCAGTCCGTAACAGTCTTTAGAACATTCTTTCTTAAGATCGATACCTTGTACATAGTCCTGTAAACCATTACGATTTATGTAATTTACCCTGTTTCCAAGAATGCACTCTTATCTTCGATCCCAAGATACGGCTCCTGATGTTTCCGATTGTAACTTTAAGAGAACATCGTCTAAGAATCGTCTTATTCGTTCAGCCTTCGCGTTAAACCGATTACGAGTGGAGATCTCAATGATCGCTGGCATTCGGGCTATTGGAAAATACGCCTATCCACTTCGAAGCTTCTTCCTCTGCTCTCGCGTGGACCAAGGAGAACGCAAGTATCACCTATGAAAGTTTCGCAACACGGCCTTGACGTTGCCTGCGTCTATCGTCGATCGCGCGGCGTCTTCCTATAAATAGAGCCACCGCCGATTGAGGAAAAGGATGAGAAGGAAAGGAAGGAGGAAGCAACAGATATCAACTGTTACGAGTCGTTAATTTCGATGAGTGCCGAGAGAAGCGGAAGGGGATATTGGGTGGTGGAAATTGCGGCGATCGTAGTAGTAGGTGCGATCTATTTTCGAACAAAATAACGTGCCTCGCGATTTATTTTTGCCGGCTCCCCCGAGACTCACCCACATTCCGTCTCCATTTTGATCGTCACTCTCCAATCTTTCTCCTACTTCGTCCATTTACCCATAGACAAATTTCTCATCCCCCCTTCTTCCTCCATAATTTTCCTGATATTCGCATCCTCGCATTAAATTCGAACGACTTTCCTTTCGCCACTCCTGGACAGTTGAGACTGCAACGAAGCAATACTCCAGTCCATTCTCCCTTCCTCTCGCACTCGCGAAGCGGAAACCACGCAATTTATGCGCAAGTACTCTCGAAAAAAATGAACGTGCCTCGGAATGTCCACGCATCCGGTCATCTTCTCCGTTCCCGAGAGGTCACGGGTTAGTCGCCCCCTTCTTCGTGTACTCTCTTACAGATGCCCTTTCCGTTGAGCGCGAAAAGGTCGCAGTTGATGGACACGGCGCAGCAACAAGTGCAAGAAGCGAGAAATAGTCCGGCGTCTTCCGGAATGTACCAAACGATGAATGAAGCGTTGGAACGTTCGCGCCCAGAGTGCTTCGTCGATGAAATTTCTAAATTCTTCTCAGTGAGCGAGGGTAAGCGTGCGCGTAGATACGAGAAAGACGGACGGACAAAGGAATAAGCACATTTGGCACGAAACATCAGGCACGAGAGAAAAATTCCCTGCTACCTACGATCTTCCGAGCGACGAAAACCTAAGAGGAACCGAGACCAATTTGTAACGGAGACTCTAAAAGTCATAAAATGAATTCGGTAAGAATCTCGTATAGGAGGATCGCATTCCTCTCCTTCACCTGCGTCGTAATTTTTCCCAAAATATTTCTCCCCTCCGGGGACTCTGTAAACACACGCACGGTCCCTGCCCGACGATGTAAATTCGTCGGTGGTTCGATGCGACGTATCCGCCGGAGGACACGAGAAATTTAAACCGTACGCCTCGAGCCAACATCATCGCCGTGCTTCGGAAGGAGAGGGACGCGGCAAGGAGTAAAATATTGCGAATGACGGAAAACGACGGTGCGCGACGAGGTTCTTTCAATGCATTACTGAATGAATCCTCCGCATTGACGTAATCGGCTTTCGAATCTTACCCAACGGGCGCTCCGTTTTTGAATTTTCTCCCCCGCCGCCACCACCACAACCACCGTTGCCGATCGCGCGTTCGTCTCCCTCCCCTTGACAAACGCAAACGTTCGCGACGAAATGTTCCGGCGGGCATCTGAAAATAGCGAAACCGCGTCGAAAATAGTTTTACGTCTTCGACGAAACGCTATTGGCGTCACGCGTCGCATAGGGGGTAAAACGAAACCACGAGACGATGAGAGATCGAAGTGGAGTGTGATATTGCGATCCAAACGAAACTTTTCATTCCGGTATGCGCGAGAGTCAGAAGGATACTCCTCGCAATTGTGGAAAATCGCTTTCTTTCGCTTCTCTTTTTTAGAGAGCGCGAATTATGATATCCGAGAATATCAAAGTGTCGTGTCACTCGTCACGACGGAAAATTCGCATGGCGTAGAAATCATTGGGATTCGGTGATATCGCGGTGAATCTTTGCCAGGATTCTTCCAGGGACGAGATTAATTTCACGAGGGTTCTCGCGCCACGGGATTTCTGTCAAGCTGAGACAGGTTGTCACCGAGCCGGTGGCGGATTGCCCGCGCGATCACATGCGAGCCCGTAAACTCGCTCTTCGCCTATATACCACCAGCGTGGCGTAGTCCACGTAAATTTCAACGTGCATCTTCCGTTTCGGTAACGCGAATAATAACCGCGCGACGAGCAGCGCTTCGTTTAGGATCCATTCGGCGGACGTGGCATAGAAAGCTTGCCATCAAATTTCCATTAATGACTGGATAACTTCTACTAGGAAATGTATCGTCATAACAGAACGATAAAAACGCGATAAGCAGGTTGTCCGCAGCGAGTACTACACCGATCGCATCCACGTGTCTCGAAGATAATCGACTTTGTCGTGACACGTAATGCATAAGAATGCAATTTGAGCTACGAGTTAGGTCGGCTCGTGCATACACGGCTTGTGTGGCACGAGAATGATTTCGAGAGAGAAAGAGAGAAGAAAATGGAGATGGAGAGCACGCAAGCAGTGATGAACGAGACAAGGCGGAGGTGTTGGACGATAAATAAACGGTATGCGGTTGAAATTTCGCATTTTCCCAATCCTCATCCTCCTCCTCCTCTTTTCGTTCTCTCGCGGTGCCTTTTGTCTTCTGGCGAGAATTTCTTGCGCTGACCTTCTCTCCTCGCTACCGTTCACAATTCGATTAGGCACAATCCGCTCGTCACGGAGCCAATTTCCAGAAACGAGCCGCGATCAACCGTCAAACCGAATCAGTTTCCAAAGCCTCGTAAATTACGAAGGCAATTAGAACAAAGAATAAAGATAAAACGTAACCGAACAGACTCCACCGGCCATCTTTAAGAGCGTGTTTACGAACCGAACGTTCGGAAGCCCCGCGCGCACGCGGCGTGAAAAGCAGCGGGAGGATGACGAAAGGAAAAGGGAAGGGAGGGGTGGAAGGGGGCTCGTTTATTTCGACGACTTGGCACGACATTTCCGATTAATAATAGTCGTAAACGTCTTCTGCATATTCCCAGGCGGACAAACAATATATTTCTGTCGGCGACGCTGTGCGATCGGTGGGAGGTCCTTCGTTCGTGTCGTAATAATCGTCGTCACGAGGTTCTTACCTTCTCCCTTCCACCTTCGACGGCGCGCTTCTCCTCGCTCTCTCGCTCTCGTCTCGCAAGAAACTTAAGTTCGCAAGCACAGCCTCTCCTTTTCTCGCTCACCGACACGCCGCGCGGCGTGACACGCGCGCGTTATTTCACTTCGGAGCAACCTCTTATTCCACGCGGTATCGTAGCGCGCGCACGCGCGACTCTCCACCTGCCAGGATACTTCTCTTCATTCATGTGGAGCCACGCCAGGGTAAGTCAAGGGGTCGTCCTCTAATTTCGGAAGGAGGAGAAGGCACGCGCGCAAGGTGAAAAGGGAGGGAGAGACGCGAGAGGAAGAGAGGGCCGTGGCTCCGAGGAATACCGGTTTCTGTTCCGCAACCGACGCTCAGTATTTCATTCATATTATTATCCTGGCACATACGAGCCCGCGGGGCCGCGTTCGCACCGTTATAATTAGTTTTTCCGAAACATAGTTTATACGCTCGAAGAAGCCTCGGGAGGGCGTCGCGACGCATGATTTACGACGAACGATGGCGAGACGATCGCGCGGCAGCCAATCGCGCACGCGCATGCGCGAGAAAGAGTTTCTCAGGCTCGAGTTTGAATTTCGAATCGACGCATGGTGAACGATCGTTGCAACGCGATTCGATAGAATCGACGGATCGAGAAGATTTGGGAAATGGATCTTCTTCCGCTCTTCCGAGCGGAAGGATCCTTGACCTTCACCGGACGAACTTGACTTTGGCGTAGAAAAGCGAGGCGAAGTCCCGTTGATTTTGGCAGAGGCCAACGGGCCGGCTCATCGCCCGATCTTCTTCTTCCTCCTTCCTTCTCTCTCTCTCTCTCATCTTCGTCCAATTCTTCACCCTTCTTTTTCACTTCCTTTCTCCCCCTGCTCCTCATCGGATACGTTCCTCTCTCTCTCTCTCTCTCTCTCTCTCTCTCTCTCTCTCTCTCTCTCTCTCTCTCTCTCTCTCTCTCTCTCCTTCGTTTTCCGCAACCGTTCCCAAAATGCGCTACGTCAGCGAACTATGCGATATTTATACTCTCGGCCCCGTCCCTCCCCCTTTTCGATTCTATTAATCGACCGCGTGCACTGTGATTACGTAATCGCGTACCAGGTTGGCTCTAACGAGTAGGTACACGATCGCCTATCGGTACTTTTATCTTACCACCGGTATTACACGAGGCGTTCACCGGTGAGTTTCTTGCAGCGCGATATCATTCGCGTGTCCTGCGAACCGTAGATTCAACCACCGGTCTTCGAGTTTTCCACTTTACGAATTTTAATCTCCACGATTCTACTGGTAAACTCGTCGCGTAACGAGGGGGTGGCCGGGCAAACGAAGCGTCACGGAAGGCGTAACGATATGACATTGGCTAAAAATAGGAGCGCAGTCGACGCGCGGAGTTCGTACCCGCTCTTTACCCCGCTTTTCTCCTCATCTCATTACGCGGGCCACACCGCGCATTATTCAATGGCACGCATCGTTACGCGCTTCCGTGCGCGCGCGCGAGGGCGTCTGACGGCGACGCCGATGACGCCGACGTCCTTATATCAACTCGATTAGCAACGATGACGCGGCGCGTCGATGGTCTTCAGGGCAGAATTGCTGCTCGTTCCAATATTGAATTTCACCGAGACCCACTGTTACGAGGAATGGAAAAAAGAAGAAGGCTGACAAATTCTCATATGTCAAATGCTATTTCTAGAACGTAACTCGTGGAGAATGAAAATGATTATTGGCCATGCTAGGACTACGTGATCAGGACGAATGAGGGCGAAGGTGGAGGGAGGTGCAAGCGGTGAGAAATCTTATCGTTAAATAATTATTTTCCAGGGTGCACGAATAACCCGCGAGACCGAGCCGAGGTGACACGTGCAAGCGAGGTAAGGAAGAGATAATGGCAACGTGAGTCAACAAGCTTCCTGCGCCTGCCTGATCGGTGGCTCTACCGAAATCCGCGAGCGACTAGCACGTGCTGCTCGTTAGACTTATGTTACAAGAGCGATCGAATCGAACGATTGGATCGATCATTTGCTCGCGGAAATAGATCATCGTGAGGGAGGAGAATTCGCAAATTTAGAATCCCGTAGGGTTTGACGCTTGCTAGGATTGCGCAGTGTGTCTCACGCTTTACCCTCTTACCTTCACCCTTCTCCACGTCGCATTTAAGTATATGCAATTGCGGATGATTAACGACAGGAATAATTAACACCAGCCAGATAGGCAATTAAGATATCGCAGCGATATACGACGGAAAATTCTTAATCGAAGGTAAGAACTACGGACTGGTAAGTTGTACCGACCGGTGTTCATTAATTTAATTGCCAGGAATGAACGATAATAATATATTGGATCCCGGTTCGCATTATGGATTTTTTCCGTCTCGCAAGTTATCCTACGTATAAATGTCGTGGTTGGTGGTAAAAATTTTATTGCGTTCTACGACTGTAAAGCCACGAGCTTGATTCTCCGCAAGTGTTTCAATTTCGCTGCTTTCTCACATTACAAGAGAGAACAAAATTGCTTTCATTCCGTCAGAAATGAAATCCGATCCGATGGACAATTAGAAGTGATGTTTATGGTGAAACTCACCCTTTGTAGAAACAGCCGTTGCCTGATGCTGCTCACTGGACATGTTGAAGTTTGCAGGGGCCACCGCGTGTTGCATCTACCGACGCATTCGCGGCCCTCCGACGTTCGCGACCCTTCCGTCTTCGTCACATTCGTCCTCTCTACCTGAAATTAATAAATACAACCGTCAGAACCCGCGCACGAGCTAGAGTTAAAGAATGAAAAGAAATAAAATTCCTTTCCAAAATTCTCTGCAACGGGGTGTTCTACTAATTAATGCCAAGCGTTCGTTCGTTTTAGACGGTGGATTTCTTTTGGCTAGCTATCGTTTGCCGACGATACACGAGTACTGGCTTATTTCTCTCGTAATTCTCTACCTTCCTCGGTGAACCACGATGGAGGAAGATCCTCTTGGCCTTTGCAGTAGGATCGTTGGCGCCCTCGTCGCGGATACGCGATATAAATACAATCGGGATGACAACCGTCTAGGCGTTACTTCCTCGTCCCGTTAGGCCCGTGCCAACCAGAAAGTCCCGGGGATGCATCACGGGGAAGATCCAACACGTGTCTCTCGTCGGCCTAATTACCATAGTCCGCCCGCGATATCGAAGGGACGAAAGAGTGGGAGAAGGAGAAGAAAACTAGTGGTGGTTAGTGGTCGGCACAATCGCCGGGTGCTCGCGCTTCGCGCTTGCCTTACCGGGTGCAGAAAAGCTTCGCTTTCTGCCATAGGCACGACCGCGTAACTCACGTTTCCATACTTGAATTTCTCATAATTTTGAAACAGTTGAAGATGGCGGTACATAAAGTTTCGTGGCACCAAATGGGTATATACTCGACGTACATGCCAAATTTAGTTCGGTTCCGTTCAGTCGTTTTGCCGGAATACTGGACTAAAGATTTGAATTAGCCGCCATTTTTGATTCGGCCAACCAAAAAATTTAAAAATTTCCAGTAATTGTCATTGCATACGTGTAGATGGATGTGTAAAATTTTATCGGGATCCAATGAATAGTACCAAAGATATGAATTTTTCGATATTTGAATTTCCCGCCATTTTGTATCGGTTCAAGATGGCGGCTCACGAACCTTATTGTGAACTCACAGTAATGTACTTGATTTTTGTGCCAAATTTCGTCCCGATCGGTTCAGCCGTTTTTCCGAAATCGAGGATATACACGGACACACACACACACACACACACACACACATCCGAACGGTTTTCAGGATGGCGATTGCATAAGTCACTCCCTTTACGGTCGTGCCTAAAAACGGGGTGGAAGCTTACAAATGCGCAATGGCTGGTGCGCGCGGCTATCAAAAGGACCTCGAGCATCCAGCGACAACGAGTCCACCCCAGTTAATCCCTCTTATGCAATCTCTACAAATTAGAGTCCTAATTAGCGATTCTTCTGTTTCCATGAAATAGCGTAGCTACGATCAGTTCCAGCGATTATCGTCATTCCACGCGTGCCTATCTCGGAAGAGTTACGGATTTTGGAAACGTCAGGTGCAAAGAAAAGATAATCTTGCAACTTCTTTTTCCGCGTACGAATGATCGCGAGAATTTACACGTGTTTACAAAGTATTTCGAGTTTACAAAGAGGCGCGTCGTGTGACTAAACGGATTTTGCACGTAGTCGCGACGGAGCAGCCTCCTATCGCGAATATCCGAATGATCGCGGGGACTTTCCTAGCCTATTTACGCCTCGGGCGAATCACAGAGTCGACTCTCGAGTCCGCGATGTCCGCGACAAGCTAGTAGGTCACATTGGATAAAATCGAATCGTCCGAACGGCGCGTCGCCCAATTTAACATACTCGCTAAATCCGATTCCCTCGCTGTAATAAAGCGAAACCCTATGGACTCGCCCCCAGCGCGACGGCCCTTCCTTCACCGACCTCCTTTCTATCGCGCGGATTCAACAGTTCTTCGATCGGGCGCGTATATTCTGGTCGATTCCCCGCCGATTCCGCTAATTATTTATCGTCGAATTTCGCGATGGACTTTTCTCTCGGTGCACGAGTGGAAGGTGAGCTGCATTGCTCCCGTGTAAAAAGAATTCCACGAAGGAGCCGCGTGTATAATAAGAATCAATGTTGTCGCGTGTACAATGAGAATCGATGTCGGGACGAATTAGTCGTTTTATTTATAGTCGCAGCGGCGAAGGGGACTGGACGACACTTTATGCCGCTCCGACGCCAGCAAAATTTCTCGTCGAAGGAAATTGATCGGTGGTATCGGCGAATCGACTTGACGCGGTCTTCGACGCTCGTCATTAACGTCGTATTTACAGGTGTGCGAAGTAAAATTGACGCCGAGCAGTATCCAGTCGCTTACTCGGGTGCCAAGTCGTCTCGGTATCCCCGAAACAGAATTATCGTTCCGAGATATTTCAATCTGTTTAAATTGCAAAGTGGCAGATGCCTCTGTATTATTCCACGGTGGAATCAATTTGCCGTAATTTAGCGTGGATGTGGCGGAAAATTTCAAACGGTCGACACAGAGATCCGTTGGCGTTGGGAAGCAAAAAGTACGGCGATCAAAGAACCCATGGAGCAGCGCACGGAAGACGATCTCGTTAGAAAAGAATTGCGCGGATCGATGCGCGCCGAATTTAGAAGCGAGCTTCGAAACGAATTTGGACTGGCGACTGCTGATCATCTCCGATATCCACCGACCAATCTACGCGACGTTGAAGCTCCAAATTCGGAATTGTACATCGAGTTTTCTCCATCGAGGAGCGTCTTCCGAGCAAACCTTCATCCTCCCCTTTTCGCTCCGCCAATCGGAGACTCGCTAATATTGGAACGTACGACTCGACAAATTAATGGTACCAATTAACGATTAGCCGTCGTTCGTACGTTAAGACTGGGCTTCGCCGGCATTCAACCCTCGTAATAATTGACCGAAAATATTTCCAGGGACGTCGATCGAAATTATCATCGATCCTACTCGCGAAACAAATTACGAGCATTTCGCCAGTCTGTTAGTCGTGCTTGCGAGTGTCTCGCGAATTATTTGTTTAATGGTATCGAGATGAAGAAAAGAAAAATATTAAAGCAGAAACGAAGATAAGGTCGATGCTTTCGTTGATCGTGAGTGTTGTTCTGGAGTGCGGTCATGGAGAAAAGAAGAAGGAAACTAATTCGTGGAGAACGGAAGTCGAAGCGCGCGGCTTGCTTCCGGCGGAGAACCTGGATAGCAATTATCGAGCATGACGTCACGTGGTTCGATTAAGAGATATTATTTTAGGAACGATATTCGCTGGGACCCTCCCCTGCATTTATAGAGAGGGTGACCTCCCTCCTTCTCTCTTTGGCTTCCTCTACCACCGATAATTTAAATTTAATTTTTACCCTTTGCTCTACACTTTTATCGCTTTTCATCTCGCCGACCACATTTGGTGTTGATAGTCGCGGAAAAAAATAATTCCGATCCTACCTCACCCCTTCACCGATCTACGCGACAATGTAGGATTGCAATTGTTCCGACAGTTTGCTCTCTCTAAACGATCCACAAGGACGAGATGATTTTTCACGAAGGATGAAATCATGCGCATAATTTACATAACAGCTGCTAAAATATCGTGCTCCGTGTATTATCGCGGTACGGTGGAGGAAAGAAGCGAGCAAGAAACATTTACGAGCTTCGAATATGGCAGAGGAGTGCGAGGAGAATATGTTTTTCGCGACGCTTTCGATGCTTTTTTGTGTCTAAAAACATCCGGGAGCACGAGAGTACGGAGTGATACGGTTGAAAGGCAACGTATTAAAATTTGAATTTGGCGCCAAAAAAAATTCTCGCGCCGTCTGGTAACAATTGGCAAAAATATGTTCCACTCGTTGCTACGATCTCGGATAGACGGGGACGGTAATTTGGCGGAATAGTTCGCGCGATTTTATCATACAATTTAAGTCATAAAAAATGATTTTCCACAATCTGCTGCTGCACGATGTTAGAAGGGGGCGTATACCAACACCGTGGTAGGAAAGCATAAGCAATTGTCCACTCGAGAAATAAAAAGTAAATTTGTAAACGCGAGTATGAAATCTGGTATTTACTCGTCCCCGAATGCACATTTGTCTCTGGTTTATCTTCTGTCCGACCTTGAGATAGAATTAACAAGACGAAGCAGAACAATACGACGAAGAGGTCGAGTCCGTGCACCGTAGCGCGATAGGACGATATCGTTTCTGACACTCCGCCACTGTCTTGAACGTTTCACGATGCGCGAAAAAGCGATCTCGATATTACGAACGATCTCGCGGACTTGCTGTACACAGCTACCCACCGAGAGACGAGCACACACGCGTGACACGCAATTAAGAGAGCACGGAGTATCATTGAGAGATATTGACAATCCCGAAGGAATCTAAACCGTAAGAAGATAGATGAACGTTAACGCGAGAACTGTAGATGTAGACATGCTGCGGTAATTTCCACGAAATTCAATTGCCATATTTAACGATCGTAAGCGTTTAGGTCGACTGATCATCGCAGAACGCATCGAGGAAGATGTTCCCGAAGCTTTGACACGTTGTTCTACGTTCCACGACACACAGTACAGACCTGTCAACTGTTTTTCCACTTACCCTTCAGCCTCCTGCCACACCTTCTCTGTAAACCGGCGGAGAAGCTTCTAACCTCTTGTGGATGCCTTCGAAAATTTCCCACAGGCACAGGTAGTCGTAACTCGAAAACTAATCGTTCGGTACAAACACTCGTAATATCTTGTACGGAGCGCGTATGCTTCGTATACACGGGAAAAGAAAAACAATGCGATCGCGCTGCTACCTCGACGTGATTCGTGAAACTACAAAAAGATATCGGGAGACAAGATGTATGTCGTTACCTTAGCAGCACGCATGCGTCCCGACGCAAAACACGCGAGAAACAATTCGATTTTGAGAGGACACCTGCGATCAGCTGTTCGCTTCGCTTTATCATTACGTCGCGAAGAATCGGGCACGAGAAAATTCTCACGTCTTACCTGCGAGTAATTGAACCGTTACACTGTCGCCAACGTAACAGTAAGAAATTTGACGATTGAAATAGTAGTGGTAGGATAATGGCGGCCAGAAAGTGGTTAACGGTAATAGTGCTGCCACCCGCCGAGAATGCGGCCAACTAAACTGTTCGGCACACTACACATGTGTTATTTGTGCGATGAGTAAGGTCGAGGATGTCAGTTGCACAGTTGGAATTGTAATTTGTTCGTTGTAAGTTCGACGATCTGCGTGTGTCAAATAAAAATTCTGCGTAATAAAACAATATACGCAGATACTTGTACAAGAGTATTCAGTATGGTCAGTCTATAAGTGAAGTGCGGTGGTGTTTCTATAGTAGTTGTTTTACTTTGTTCCTTATAACTATTTTGCATGTGAGTAACCCTATTTTTTTAAAAACTTTGATAACAAGCAACATCCCCTGATAAAGATAGTGGACAAAGGTTGATTAGGTTGTGTGTGCACTGATATCAGTATGCCTTTTGATAGGATGTTGTAACATGTCTATATAATGTTTTAGAGAGAATGTGTCCATTACTGTGGTTTTGATCATCTACCTTTAACTAACCTATTGACTATTAGTTCCGTAAACTTTCCTTATATATACATAATAGAATATTACAAACTAGCTACATAATGTACGTTTGTGCTCGATAAATAATGCATGGGTAATTATGGTATGCCCCTATCGCATCAAAATAAACAGAATGTATTTTATTTCGTATTTAAAGCATGCATGAGTAAATCAAAATTTATGTAATACTTTCCTACAGAAGATGTCCTGGCTATTTGGGAAAAAGAAACACAGTCATAAAGACTCTCCTCCTGAGCCGGTTGAGGAAGAGCAGTCATCGTCGGATACTGGAAATGATTTTATACATGTTGAAAGGCCAGGACAAACTATAAGCGGAGATGGTGCACCATATCCTGGCGGTGGTTTATATCCTTTTCTAAGTGGTGGTCCAACTTACCCTGCACCACTACCGCCAAATGTGCCAAAAGATAATACACAAATGGAGAGTGTATCTTATTTAAATGGAGTACCTTTTAAATTGTGCAAGCAATTGGAAACTTCAGTTAATAATGATTTAGATATAGATGACTTGCGAACTAGTGAAATATTATCCTTTATTGAAAGAATAAAAGATGAAAATTATGACTATGACTTTGTTCTGGAAAATGGTGTTATTACAGAAATCAGTAGCACGAATGATGAATAAACTAAATATATTGTTAAACTTCAAAAGATTTATGTTTTTGACGCAGATGTTCGTAGTCTATGAAAAGAAATTAAACATTATTTAGAAATAAGCGTTGTGTAGCTGCAAGTGTTCAAAATATTTTTGATTATTTGGTGTATTATTGACTACTGGATTTCAACACTTTGGTAAAAATACAGCACTAAGTGAAAATGCTTGCATAGTTTCGCAAATGAGCAATGAAAAAGAAATAACTGCAGATTATCAGGTTGTGTGGACTTGCAATGACAATTTCACGGGTTTATAAAAAATAAGGTATACAGCAAAGATACCCGCACAGATCTTCACATACAAATAAGAAAAAAATAGCTCAATAAGTATGAATTTATTATACACCCGTTTGTATTGTAAAGAGATAATCAAATGTAGGTGGGAGACAGATTCCTTATCTTAATTTTGTTTAGTGTATATCGCCTCAACTTTTTTACTTGTTTAATTTTAAAGCTATAAGATTTATAAATGGATCTGCCAATCCAATATATTTTAATAATTATTGTTTAACATTTTGAGTGAATATGTTCTATTCAATAAGCACACAAAATTGTTAATCCTATGCAATATATTTGAAGCTGTTTAGAGCAAATACATGTTGATGTAATTTTTGGAAGATGTTGTACATTCTATGTGCCAGCCGTAGTATTTGCCTATGATAAATGCTTTAACATTTAGAGATTTATTTTAATAAACAGCTTATTATAAAGACATTTGTTAATTTTATTTCCAGAGAAACTGAAAAACAATTTACCATCTTTTCCTAAATACAAGTTTCTACAATACATGCAGATATTCTATCACCTATCCACAATGTAGCATAAGAAATATCGCTTTATGCGTACTTTCAATTGATGGACGAAAAAGATGGATAAGCTGTTAACGTATGGAATAAAGATGCTTGCTTCTAAGCACTGTAAGCAACAACCGATGTAACACTTAATTGCAAATATTTACAATGCAAAAGACAGTACAATTATAAAAATAACAAGTAGAGTAAAGGGTAGCCATGTTTTAACGAAGCCTAAGAAGCTGAAAAAATAACAATGGTACATTCGTAACAATTTTTTTATATTTATGGGTATAGCTTATTGATCAAATTAATGCGTACCTTACGTACTTCCCATGTAAAAGTATAAGTACTGCCAAGTTTACCATATTCCATGAGGTCGAATTATCATAAAACATTAAATTTAAAGAAGTGGCCACGTGAGAGTGACAATTGTCACAGCATAAATTGTGCTGCAACAAAGCTTGTAAAGTATTTAATCCTACAGCATTGCAGTAACAAACTTACCATTTTAGTTTTATACATTTCGCTAGCCTCTGCTACTGCCGAATCCCATCCGTGTGCACCTCCTTTTGCTTTGAGATAGTTTAATTGCCAATATTTAGTGGGCTTACCAAATGCCATATTATCCTCAGATACATGATACGGTCCAGCAAAATCTCTTATCACACCTGTCGATGTAGCAATGCCCATGTGACCAATAAATGGGAAAATGTACCTACGGAAGAACATATTATAATATCGTAACAATTACCAATCATTTTTTACAAACGTGCACGATAACAAATGTGTTGCTCATTGTACCAATTTACATTCTTACATTATATACCTAATAAAAACAAAGGTTTGACAGTTTCAGGTTAGGAAGAATAAGAACTCACGTTAATACAGGAATTGGCGTCCACACAATGCAAAATGGAAATCTGTCTCTCTTTGGATAGATATTAAGGTCTACACTTCTTTGTTCCTCCATCCCTTCAGGTACATTCACCGTTAAGTCGTGATTTCTCGCATTGTATCCTAGTGCAGACTCATCATTTACTTCTGCCATTGGAGACAGTAGGCCTGTTCTTTATTATTTAACTTTGCTTTTTACTTCTGCACCGGGACTGATCTCCCCAGAAAAGCGCCGAATAAATGTTTATACCATGATACATAGATACACACATACATATACGTTCTACACGTTTATGGGGAATTCGAAACCCAGGGGTTTGAACCTAGAGCAGCCCAGTGCAGTTCCGAATGGAATAGTATGAATAAGAGACGATGAGATCAGGTGGCATTTCTTGTTTACAAACAGATATCTATATATAACCTTATTAATATGAACACAATTCGAATGTTACAAAAAAATATTTTTTTGTAGCAGAGAGAATGAATTCAGAAATTATGTTTTTAAATACCTTTCATGTTTTTAATCCTGAACATTAAATTTTAAGTACCTACGAAACAAAACAGACAAAGCTACTAGTTATCAGGCTGTTGTTGTATCTAAAACAACCTGAATTTTCAACTATATTGAAGCTTCACGTTCCAACATAAATCTTGGTGTTTTGGAGGATGGAAGAAACTACATCTTGGCGATCTTTTTGCACAGAGCACTTTACGACGAACGCAACATGCTTATGTTGGACAGTTCCGAGCCGCGTAAAAAGAAAGTACCTTAGGAATGCATGTGTGTACCCATGGATATAAATATAAATTCTTTGCATTTTCTAGAAAATTTAGACCCAGCGCTGCAATAGGGAACAGACCTAGTTTTCGTAGTTTGCGACCAATTATAAAACGGGTTGCCATACGTATGCAAAACATAGCTGTGTAGGGACGAGGTGTGGTGAGGTGAGGTGAGGTAACATCACTGTGACGTGCGTATATGAATGATGACGCGGTAGCGCCACCTGGGACAAAAGTAAGAGCCCAGAACAAGCTGCAACAAGGTCTGGTGATTTATCCCCAGTTCTGGTGATTTTCAGAGCAATTTGGTAACACGGTGATTATTTAGGATATCTGATCATTTTTCATGTGTAGTTCTGAAACCACGAAAAAACCTAAATTCAGTTTGAATTTGAAATCGCTTTGAGTACTTTGAAATATGATTCTTTTAGATCTTGAAATATTATTTCTTTCTGCAATGCTGGTTATGACGGATGGATAGAACGTTTGGGACTAACGCGCATCAACGTTATTTATTCATTATTTAATTGTTGCTATACAAATCCCTATACTTTCATAAATAGACCTTTGAGAAGCCACTGTACAACAGTGTTGAAGGTACAGTTAAAGCTTACAGTACAGTTCCCTACAGTATTGGATTTTGTTGCGTGCGTATGTATATATGTTCTAAATATCAGCGCATATTTGCAGAGAAGATATGCAGTACTACATTTATTGTTACAATTTGGTGATTAAAATAATCAAACTTTGCTCTCCGAAAATATTTATATTAAGTTTACGTTGCATTTTGTTTGTACTATGATATCCTTATATGATAAATATTCTGAAATACGTAGTGTTACTTATCGCATCGAGTAGAATGTTCCTGTTATTAAAACCAGCCATGTATAAATCAAGCAATCCCCGAAAAACACGGTTAATTAATTCCGTGTATTTTAAAGCCGCATAATTCAAGATAATTTTTAATAACAGCTTTCGAAAACACAGAATCATTTTAGTCGTGTTATTCAAGAGTTACCAGCATTGAATTCTGACGACACTCGTGAATATTTGTATTTCGCGTAAAACAGCTTACAGTAACGACTTGAAATATTCTTTATAACTGTATTTACAAATACAGCGTAACGCGGAAATTCCATGCTAAGCGAACCCATTTTATTCCTCTGTAATGAACAACGAAAATTACAATACCGTTTCTCACATTTCTCTTTTCTCCGTCTGGTAGCAAAGTTATTATTACATAATAATCGGACACGAGTATCGAGAGATGAACTACACATGCAAGGGGTGCACGTACCCTCGTATAGCGCGAGAAACCGTAAAAGTGTCTTATACGATAATAGGGAGTGTACGTAATAGTGTCGGCAGGGCTAACGGAATTATACCACAATCATGCTGGGTTTCTTCACGGACAGAACGCTCCCTCCCGTCGGACGAATATGTTTCAAGCTCAATATGGTAAGGTCTTATTCGAATAGCAAAAGCGCGGGAACCAATTACTTCCGGTCCTCAGACGAAAATAATTTCAGTGAAAATAATCTGTTCTTTTTCTCGTTCCCTGTACAAAATCAAGTGACGCTTGTGACACTCTGCTGCTTGTTCATTACGGATGGAACCGTGGTGCGTAACGAGGACATCTGCGAAACACGCCATGCAAGAAGACACTACCTCGAACTTGGCGAGAAGGGTATTCTTTACGCGAGAAATGTCTCGTTTGCCAAGAATGCGCCTCTCCAGGATACCGCCACTTCCGAAAACATTTACGTGACTAATAGCTCGCACGAGCAGTGCAGCCTCGAGCTGGTAACCTGTCCATCCTGTGTTATAACTGTCACCTTCAAGACTCTGGCTCTGTCGCACCACTGTGGAGAAGGAGGAGTTATGGTCGATAGTCCTTGCAGGTAATGTTTTAAATCCACTTGAAAGGCACGTGTCTATTACAACCTTCACCCTCCTTCAATCCCTCGATCACAAGCGAAATTTAATTAAAAGCTAATCCACGTGTTTACAGGTGCGACTACGTTTGGATCTCGGAACCTCCTTACGAAGATGTTTCCGGGACTCCATTCTGTGGTTTATACTCCCCCATCACCTACAGATCCAGTACGAGAACTTTGTCGATTGCTCTTCTCTTCAGTCAAGCACACACGCACGCGTTCACTCTCGAGTATATCTCGGAAAGTGAGTTTGGAGTTTGAATATTATCGTAATACTATATGGGATTGCAAACTGTATGGTTCTACTGATGACGTAGGAAATAGGTTGCACTTGAAGGGAACAGAGATGATGGCGGCTGGAGCAAAGGGTCTGAACACCACAGGTGGAGGAATTCTGACGTCACCGTTCTTTCCTGCTAGATACCCTCGTGACCTTGGCCTCGAGTACATCATCACATGCACCACGGAGGCGCCAACCTGTCGCATCAGGCTTCTCTTCAGTGACTTTCAACTGGCCACCGTATCCATTATGGAGGTATAAGGTTCTTCACATTTTTTTTCGCCCCTTCGGCAATTTTGATTTCAAGAATGTTTCAATTTTCCCAAGTTCTACGACTGGAACGGTCAGCGTTTGGACGTGAGCAGTGGCGCGCGATTTCGACCCCCGGTGATCGTCAGTTCAGGTCCATCACTCCTGATAAGATTCTACGCGAATGGCGGCACCGGTCTGGGTTACAAGGCGTTCTATTCCTTCGTAATTGGTCACCTCTACGATAAATCTATACAACCCATCACCGATTGCGGGGGTTACGTGGAGAACCTCGGCGGTGCCATCACCATGATGGATATGGTGGGTCAAGGTGTGAAGATGTACGATTGTGTTTGGCTCATTAGACCACCAAAAAATTTCCTGCACATGAAAACGCACATGTACCTGAAGGTGGTGGCTTTTGCAGACATGGGTATGATTCGTTCTCTTGAATCGTTGGCTTGGCACGATCGCGAATGATCGTTTGCGATTATATGTCCTTCTCGTTCAAGCGGGCAACACGGAATTGACGATAAAGCAAGGACCAACATCTGCACTTTTGCCTCTGGAAGTGGTGAGGCATCCTGCCAGTCAACTACAGCCGCCTAGACACAGAGAGCACGTGGCACCAGTTACTAGTGGATTTCACGTTAGTCTTCGTGGTACCTTCGGACACGCATCACATTTGGCTATTGCCTATGCAGCCTTCAGTTACATGGGTGGGTGGTAACCTAACATAGTTTTCGATCTAAATGGCTCCAATTTGATTTTGAAACTAATCGTTTTCAGATTGTTTCACGGGTTCGGACTTTCTCTGCCAAAATCACAGGTGCATACCCAGCCAATTGAACTGTGATGGCTTCGATCATTGTGGCGACAACAGCGACGAGCCTGCCACTTGTTTTCAAGGTGGAACTTTCAATAAACTTCAAGTTCCTTAAAACTGTACACTTTTAATGGCGTCGTGAAATCTTTTTATTAATACAGATTGGGAGGAGGAGCCCCAGGACAGAAGGTGGCACATGAACAAGGCGAATTATTATTTTCCGAAAATAGATCGTTATCCGGATCTGAAAACGGCCACCCTCGTCTTCGTAGCGAGTAGCCTTGGTCTCATCATTCTGATTTCCGCGCTCATTATTTTGCTCTACAGAATTGGGGCCAGGGCCAGACAGCAGAGAGAATTACAATCTCGACTGCAGACGATCAGCGAACTCTTAGGTACATCGCCTCGAGTGTTTCAAATATACTTTCAAGTAGATTCCCAGGAGACCGCCTTGAGAAATCAAGAGCGATCCGCATGGAGGGGTTCTTACCACGACTCCGAACAGTTTTCGACATTACAGATGGTGCCAGAATAGACGAGATATCCGTGACGGATGATCCGCCGGTTTACGAAGCACCTCCAGGGTACGACGAGGTGATGAAACTCGGTCTGGAATCCGATGACACCCGACGAAAGAAGAGAAGAAACGCAAACCGGGAGCCACGAAGCAGAAGTTCGCCGAGCTCGTGAGTATCTATCTTATCATACTTGTATAATTATACTTATGTATAATTTTCTACTTTATTTTCTCCGTGAATAATCTTTAAGATACGACCAAGATGCGGTGCAATCATCTTCGCGCTTGATCGTGGAGGCAGCCAGCACCAGTCGCAGTAGCCAGACCACACCTATACCTAGCAATTCGAGTAAAGAGCAACGTATTCCAGAAAGTCCTCCACCGCCTTATATAACACCCCCTGGAACGTTCCCGCGAAATTTCACGACCACGGTTTTGCCACCGTGCAACACGCGTAAGTATTCCTTTCACTCGATTAGCCTTCGCACATCGCATTCGACTTTCGTAAACCTTACTCCCTGCAGATCCCACAGACAACATCTCCACGTTGACGGAACTCTTGGGCCCGGGTCGCAGCATCGTGAGCCGCACGAGAAACGAGACTGGGAGCAATTATCGTGTGAGACGCAATTGGTTACGTCGAAGCGCCGATTTCTCTCGGTCTCTACCTTCATCCGACCTTCCTCCCGCACCGGTACAAGGTCAATGCTTGTCTCTCGACAGCGAACTCCTCGGTGCGTATCACCAGGACTCCTCGGAGCCTTCGAGGTCGAACCCGAGCTGCACGTTCGATTCCTCTGCTCCACAGTCGAGCAGCTCGGCAGATGCATTGATCGTCACCAATCGAGATTGCAAGGCGCGAGGAGAAGGAGGAATCGTGGGAACGGAGCGAGCGGACGGAGAGCTGGAACGAGGGGAAGAAGCAGAACCACTCGTGGAAGATCCAGGCACTGCCGTCACTGATCTTCGATGTTCCAAGCCCAAGGAAATCGAGTGCTCATGCGAAGGAGCTTGCGGATGTGCCAACCGTGCACTTTCGACAAACTCCGAGAACGTTCTCGCGCACGAGAGTAATCGGCAGATTTCGAAAATTGATTACGAAGGAGAACGCACCAATGTACCCGAGGAGGAGGGTGAATTGGATCCCACGTATCCAAAGAGTGCTATCATTAAGCTCTTAGGAAACGGAAGCAGGCCCAACAACAGGTCCAGCAGATTTCACAGTAGATCCAGGAGGTCCAGCAAATGCAGTCACACTTCCTCCACTGGTCTCAGCACGGGATCGTTTACTTCTGGTAGCAGTGGGAACCTAGGAAGGTCCTTCAGAGAGATGTCCGTGCGATCGCGTGACAGTTACGTCACCAAGATCTCGACACTAAGCTCGTGCAACAGTTACGAGAAATTGCACGACGAATTCGAAATTGTTTCTGAGTGTGCTAGCGCGATTGTCTACACGAATCCTAGCACCATCGCGAATACTCCCAGTGGGACACCAACTAGCACGAGGGAGAGGAAGCGCGCCAGGAGGCACTCCAGTAGCGACCCTGACAGCCTTTCTAAAGGGATCAAGGTCCTGGATTCGTACTTGGCCTCTCGCAAGTTTATGAGTGGTTATCAGAGGAAGCACTCAACCGCAGTGATTCTCTTTGGTACCCCGGAACACCTGGGAACGAGAGCTGCCACGTCCAATAGTAATGTAGACGTTACTATTAATATTGAGGACGACTTACAGGATTCGATAGGGGTTCGTCGGCGTTCGTGGAGGTCCAGCGAGGATACCCTGTCTTATTAATTAGTTTTATAGGATAACAAGCTGGTAATAGCTGCTACGAGATAGTAATAAGAATCATCAGCTCCTTTGAGTACCAAGAGACTCTCCGGAATTTCGTGGACAAGAGGAAACGCATTGGTAGAAGCAAATAAAGCCAGTAAGTTTACTCTTCTTCGGGTGGAACAGTTGGGACAATAAAGGAAACAAGTGTCATCGGTGTCAAACAATAATTTATTTTTCCAATAGGGAGGATATTTTTGTCTCGCGCATCGCGGAGAATACTCGAGAACTTAAAGCTAGAAAAGATCGGTAATCGAAGCCTGTTCTACTTCGATCGAATTGTCCATTATGGATGCCCCAACTTCGATCGTGACGTTGTGAGGCCCGATACCGCGAAAGGATATGCAATATTAAAATATATCTTCGGTCCTTTGCCGATATTTTTGGAATTTCCAAAGCCAGTCGGCAGTGGCAAAGTTCCCATTGGCATCGACCGATCGATTTACTCGCGTGACGACAAACACGCGGCTCGCGAACTCTAATCGGAACTAATCGCACTACTCGTTTTTCTCTTCAACGAACCACTCTTTAACGATACGCTTGAAGCGACTCAACAGGCGTACTCAACGATGTAATAAAATATATGTAACGATATGCTCCAGGTGCTCGATATGTTCTCTCTCTCTCTCTCTCTCGCTCTCTCTCTCTCTCTCTCTCTCTCTCTCTCTTATTCATACTCTTTCTTGTTTAACTCGCTCGCTTCTAAGCGCGGACCTAATATCCTCTTCGTCCTATTTCCTTTCTATTTCTGTACTAATATTAGTTCATTGTCTCGCTTTCTTTACCAATCGCCCACTCACTCACTTTTGTGTTCCTAGTACGATCGGGAACCAATACGACATAATAATAGATCCCCTTTTATTTTTCATGCGATATGCTAGTTCTTAGCTACGGTCTATACAAAATTCAATTATAAATTTATCACGCGGCCATATTACGCGCATATTATGCATCCCACGCAACCGCGTTTTATATCCGTGTACATACAAGCGATTGTAGATGCTGTGTAACAGCGTTTCTTGACACGTTCACTATTGTCCGATAACGAGGCGAACCTACCGCGATTTTTCGCCTGTCGTGAATTTGCAAACATTCCTCCTATTTGTCCGCACTGCGCAATATTTCTATCGTACTCCTGAAACGTATCCGAGCGCTTTTGGTACCAGTTTTACAGATTCCTTTATTCAAAGTTTTATTCAATTTTTGATAGAGACGTTTTCAGCGACATAAAAACTTCCTAGGGAATAAGACCTTAAATAAGAAACTGTGTAGAATTGTTACCGAAAGTACTCGGGCGCTACGCTTGATCGAAGATGCAAAGTTTACACGACTCAATAATTCCGAAGTAAATTGCGCACCTATCCTTTGGCACATTTGATTCCCCGGGTCCTGCCTGGTGCTGTCCTTTTCCATCTAGATTCGTTCTACCTATAACTAGAAACCGCTCCGATCGAAGATTAACTCAAATCGATCGTTCGACGTCCGATATGTAAAGAATTACCTCTTGAACTTCCTCGTAGGAAGGGCACTCTAAAGATAGGCCTCAGTAAAGTTTACTCTAAATTTTCCTCCCTTCAACCCGCTATTATTTACGCTTTCACCGTGCCTCGTTCGAACGAATATGGTATGGCGTGCGAGTACTGCACTTTTATAATAAGCCCCCAGTGACAACGTGCGTCACAAACCTGTACGTTCCGTCGACGCGTTTCCTCGTCCTTAGGTTGTCCGCTTGCATCGATCCGACCGTGAGGAGGCCGGGTCGATTAAATTTCGCGATCGATGCAAGAGCTCAAAGTGACACGAGTGTAGGAGGAATAATAAAAGGTATACACACTGGCACAAAACGATCACAAGGATTTCTTCTCTCGCGAGATAGGAATAAAACTGCCGCCCAAACGAAATTCGTGAAAGACGGTGAACACGCGTGCGTTGCAGATAAAATCGCGGGTGCAAGCATTATACGCACAAATACCACACGAGTGTCCGATAAAACGAAGATATTTCAAAGGGTCCAGAATGATTTGGCACTGAATATCAATTGCGACGTTTAGTTTAGGGTATCTCTTAAAATTTCCTCTCTAAAACAGGAAAAATTATTATCATCGGGGACGCTTGTTTTCTCCTATCACATTCTTTACTCTCTCCCACAGACAGAGAATCAGTCTCGTTCACTTTCTCTCTCTTCCTCTCTTTCTCCCTTTCTCCTTTCCTCCTAATCGTTCACTATATGTATAATAGCCTATCGATTCTACTACGCGCTGCAATGGCAGTACTGTTTCATGCCGCTCTTCAGACACCGGGCACTGGCCCCGTAATGATTAATCCTACTGACCTCCTCATCCGAGATCGTGTAATTTCCGTTTCCGTAGTGCCGTATCGTGACTTCGAACTTTCCGTCCCCCGGCGACACCTGCAGCATGTAAAAGTAGGCCACAACCGAGGAATCCTCACTACCGAAATCAATCACCCGATCCACCCTGTGAATCTTCTTGAGCCTGAGTTTCGAGCAAAGCCTCTTGCCCCGCTTGTCCTTGTAGGTCTTCACAATGTTCTCCATGTGCTCGACGAACTTTAAAGCCCCGGTGACCGCGACTGTATCAGAAGTGCTCAGTTTTTCGAAGGCTGTGCAGACGCACCAATGAGGAGCGACGCCCGCGTCCTCGCAGCCTCTCTCCTGGGGTACCATTTCAAAGAGGGTCTGGCAAGTGGAGCACCCGCTGCTCGCATTGGCCGAGCCACCGGCCGAGATCAAAATATCTCTCAAGGTCTCGTAGACATCGAAAGGTGAGGTGAAGCGATTCGCGTTGACCCGAAGAGCCCGATAAGCGTCCGGGTTCTCACTCCGAAACCACGGCGGCAGCCAAATATAGAGGAACGGTAGTCTCTCCTCGTACCAGCCCATGAAGGTGTTCCTGATGGGTCCGAATCGCATTCCATGATCGCTCACGAACACCACCATGGAGTCGTTCAGTACCCCCTGATTTTCCAGGTACTTGAACTTTTTGAGAATACGGGCGTCTACGCTGGAGAGACCGTTTACGTTGTCGTGGCTCATGGTGTTGGTCCAGAAGAAGCCGAAATAGGGTAATCCCAGGAAGGCACTAGCGAATTCCAGGCCGTAGTCGAAGATGCGATCGAAGCTCGTCATGGGCCCGGTGCAGTAGCTTAGTTGAAATCTGCAATGAAGCGGAGAGTATAGTACAGGGAAGTAGGGATAGGTAAAAGGCAGCTAGATACAAAGCTTGCACCAACTTGGTTTGCGAGGTGAGAAGCTTCTCGCTGGCGAGCATGTAGGGCCTTAGGTAATAATCGGTTGGTGGCTCAACGAAGCCAACTTTGAGGTAGTTGAAGGTGTTGATCTTGGTCTCGTCCTCGCCGTAAGCTGTTACGTAACCGGCATTCCTGAACGAATACCAGATCAGAGGACACCTGTCTAGGTAGAAGGGTTCGGTGGGTTTACACCTCGTGTAAGCCTCTTGCTGATTCTGACCGGTTAACATCGCCATTAAATTGGGAAAGGTGTTGTCTCCCATTTTGTTGTAACCCTTCATTTCTACCCATCCGGTATCGTTCAGGAATTGTTCGGTTTTCGGTAGAGTTCGCTTTAGATTCAACCGACTGACACTGTCGATTCCCAATATTAGAACACTCAATTTTCTCGAGCATTCTGTAACTTGGCTCATGTTGTACTCCAAACGTTCGCGCACCTTCTCGGGATTCAATATAGCATGGACATTCTTGTATACTGGCTTGACGACGCTCTTCTTCCCCTTTTTCTTCTGCTTCTCCTGTCCTCTGTTGCAAGAGACCATGATCACCTCGACGTCCTCGGGAATTGTCAATTGATTCTTGAATTTCTCGCAATGCTTCACCCTGAACCGACAATTCCCAGATAAGGATCATAATCTCGCACGGTTTACAATTGCGTTTTTATCGCGCGCAGCTTTTGTAAAACTGGATTAAATGGAATGGCAAATTTAACGACCGATAAGTGACATTAATCTTACACGCGCTTGGTCACAGTAGTTCGAGAATGATCTATGGAAGCAAACGAAACAATGCTCGCTTGTGAATTGTCTATGGTACCTACACGATGCTAGAGTCGAAGTTGTTCTTGTGCTCGGTGTATTTCGGTCTGGATACCGGGCTCCAACAACAATTTAAATTCTTATGCGCTGTAGCAGCCTCGGGATGCATGTAGAGGATAGCACTGCCGTTCGCTTCTATCGCTACATATGTCAACAATGTACCGCTGAAGCACGTCCCGAACTTTTCCTTCTTTACGAATTTGGTGATGGACGGATCTAGAGGTTCTTTCGCCAGCATGTGGCACTTCGAATTCCATACCAGATAACCCTCCACCGCACCTACCGCAAACAGACAAAGGGTTCACTAGACATCCAAGAAAATTGTATTATAATGTTCTCCAACGGCGTAGAACGTTCTCCATTTTATCGACCGACACGTTCTTCCACCAGCTGCACAGATCCGCGAAATATTCACGAGAGACCTTTAAATACCTCTAGCACCACCCCCTACGATATTCTCTCGGTTATCGAGCATTCTGTGCCACCCTCTGCTTCGCGGCCAGCTTTCAATCTTCCACACGACCGATTCTAAAACGATCCTTCCCTCAACCCCGTTCCTCTCTCGGCTCCTCTTTTACAACTCACCCTCCACGATGTTGTAGAACCTGTTGGACGGATACTGCGCGGTCCCAAATTCATAGTCTGTGCGCGACGTAATGTAGAGGGTTACCAGGATGAGACCAGGGAGTAGAATCAGGACAAGGCCAGGTTTTCGGCAGATCCACTCCGCGAGCTTGGATCTCGCGGTTTTCCGCGTAGTCATCATTTCTCGGTGCTCCTCCACCTCCTCTTCCTCCTCCTCCTCGTCGAGAAGCCACAATGCGGGAATACCTTTGGATAACCCTGGGCCTGAGTGACATCACAAATCCCTCGATCTCGTCCTCGTCCTCCTGCCCTTCCAGCGCCTCGAGGCGCGTCGAAGGTCGAGGGTACACGTGGCCGCGTGACCACCCCGTCCTCCTCCTCCTCCTCCTCCTCCAACGACTTGTTCCGCCCTTGGTCCACCTCGTCGTCCTCTTCGACTGCTCCGTCGTCTGTCCCAGGCGAACGGCCGGCTCGGACATCGAGCGATCCACTTGGAGGATCATAGAAAAGTGTTAATTGATGGCAAAGGTCTCGCGTAGTGGGACGGAATGTGATGGAAGGTGACGAGGTTGCAGAGGAGATGGAGAAAGTTACGGGCGTTCACCACCTCACGCGGATATCGTGTGCGGTTTCAGCGACGGAAATGGACAACTAGGTGTAAGAGAATACACATAAATGTGTACACCTACATTTGAAATGTGTATATTTGTGTCAGGCAACAGTTCTAAGACGTGTATCTAACGACCGAATGGAGTCACATATTGTTGCGCTGCGCTTACATATGTATGTACTTATGTATGTAATCGGCACGGGAGTGAACTGCGCGCTTTTGGCAATATGAATCTATCTGTTTTGCGATCAGGGGAGAAAATCGTGCAAACCTCTTTAATTGCATGGCATGGTGAACGCCTTTACATAGTAGAAAGAGATTTTGCACGTTTATTTTTCATTTTTTTTATTTTCCTGCTCTAGAAATTTTCTTGCCTGACCTTGAAATATGAAAAAGGTCGTTGGGGACCTTAGGGACGTGAAAGCGTTCAGTTACGAAAGAATTTTCTTCGCCATGAAGGAACACGATCCGTTCCTAAAGCGTTATCGGAAAGCGAGTATTTAAAGCTGAATATACATACAAGTCTGGCGTCCAACGAATGCATATTGTTTTACGCTGACTGGAGTACAGCGAATTTCAGTGTGTGAGTGCAAGTTTGTTTACAGAAGGCTTGCGAAACGCCAAAAAAATTTCCTCTTTCAAGAATCAATTTTCGTTTGATGCAGAAAGTTTGAGAACAGGAGCTAATTTAAGAATTTTGTCATAACAACAGCTAATTTGAGAAAAGCAGCACTACACGCGCGTACTCACGTGCTCGCCCTCGCTCGTTTGCTCACAAGTTCTTCGAGCCAATGAGGACAAATCGTATCAGTCCGGACGCGCTCGAGGAAGGGAAAGTGTTCGTGCTCGACCACAGCACAGCTCAATTAATAAATTGCTCTTCGCACAATGACGCGTCCCGTCTTCGAATTGTCAACGGGTTGGATCCATTAAATAAAAGCAGGTGACGTGGTATACCAAACGCGTGTTACCGCTGCTACTTATAAGTTAAAGTTACGAAAAAACAGTTCACGGGACTCAGTTATTAAATCATTTCGGGGAAAAAGTTAGTCGCACATTTCGAGCGATCGGTGAAATAAGCAAGAAGCAATGAAAGTGAAAGGATTCGCGTTAACGATGTGACATGAGACGTTTTAACTTGAGACGAATTTGTCAAGATTAAAGAATCGTTTAATTAGCGCATCGTACCTCTGACTTCCCCCAGTCGTCTGCCAGCGGCGCTACTGCGGAAGACTTGGGCATTTATTTATTAAGATGAGGGAGTCGAAAGGCTCACTCGTTCTCAGGCCACCGCTCCTGGGCATTCGTGGCCATTCAGCGGTATTCAGCAGTGGAGCATCACGGACCACTTTTCTCGCTTATCTCCTTCTTGTCCATAACACACCCTCTCCGATTCGTCGGAGGAAGCGTTTGCGGTTATCGCTTCCTGTTCTACCCGATAGCAACCTTCGAAATTAAATCCCTCGGACCGAGTCATCCAATGTGGCGATGAATTTTCCGACACGTTTGGAGAAAATCTCTTCCCCCACTTGGCCTTTTTCCTTTTGCAAGAGTAAAAATTGACGCAAGTGTCTCCTAAAGAGATCAGTTGATCCGCTCGTTTACTCTTTTCGTTATTTCCTCATCCTCGATTTCCTGTTCAACGTTGCTGTATCGAGGGAAAAAATTCAGGGACAGTCACGTTCTTCCTCTTTTTGCACGTGGTACGTGCGTCACCCCCGTGAAGAAAATCTTTTCATAAACGCGTCCACCCGCGCGATATGTCAACTCTCGATATGTATAGGTCAACGATTACGTCGCAGCACGCTCGAACCCTTCGCAACTCCCCAGTCACGTTGCCTTTCTCTTCTCGGGGAGATTCGCAAATTTCCACGCAAAACCGACGTGCAAACAGTGCGCTGCCCGCTCGCGCAGCATCCAAACCCTTACCCCTATCCCCTCTCCTCCTCTGGACCTAGTGGATGAGAAAGTTCGCAAGGAAAATATTTTTCTCGTGCGCCACTTTTCCTCTCGTTCGCGCTCTTCCACCCTCTCGCTTTCGTTTATCACCCTCCTCTCGGCTTCTGCTCCCTCAGTTCACCACTCTCGTCACTGACCCGCGAACGAGCCTAGGAACGCGACGAGGTTGCAATCGAACTTTCCCGACGCAGGGCACTCGCGCGCTTATTTGCGCCTGCTCGCAGCAGCAGCCACTCGCGACGAGGAACCCCCGACGACTGAGACGACCCCGTAGGTGCGCGCAGACGTCGGCGTCGTTGCATTATCGTGCCACGTCGTCATCGTCGACGACGTCGTCACCGTTGTCGTGTGCCTCATCCGCGAATCACGCGTGATCAGCTTCGTACGGGTTAAAGAGAGCGGTTAGAGGCGATGTAGGAAGATAAAGAATGACGAGAAGAAAGAGAGTCGAGGAGATAGAGAAATAATTAGAAGAGTAGGGAGGAGAAGAAGGCTCGAATGCGAAAGGGGTGGGAGTGAATGTTTATTTAAATTAAGAGGTGACTGTTACGTGAATGTAGGAGGGAGAAACGAAGCGAGGGAGTGGGTGGAGGTTTCCAAGAGTGGAAAATAGGGGATGGGTACGGGATGGAGGGAAGGCGGAGGTGGAGTAGGAGAATGACAAGGAGGGTGCGGAGAGATGAAGAAATTGTTTTATGAGGAGAATGAGAGAAGAGGTGGGCTTGAACTCGTAAAGGGTGGATGTGAAAATTTATTTAAGTCAAGGGATGATTGTTACGTGAAAGTGGGAGGGAGAAACGAAGTGAGAGAATGGGTGGAGGTTTCCAAAAGTAGAAAATAGGGGATGGGTGCGGGGTGTAAGGGAGGTGGAGGTGGTGAAGGAGGAGGGGAGGAAGAGGAGGATGACGAGGAGTGTGCGGAGGATTGCGTAGGGTGCAGAGGATGCTCGGCGTCCACTGGTGGTGCCTGGTAGCTCACTGGCGTGCGAAGTGCACGCGTACTCGGAGGTTATCGACGAGCCGGGGACGACGTGTTGCACGCAGTCGCGGGACCAGCCTAAACCGGAAGCCGTCCCCAGTGGCGCTAGAGTTCGAAGGGTTGGGAAAAGTCGGATGGTTCGATGGAGATGGAAAAGATATTTTTTTAAGAAAATTTTTGGTGGGTGCTCCTGTCTTTTGTTCGAGTCGGATATCACGTGGCTTCTTTGAAAAATATTCTTTAGATTTAGAGAATTTTACTCGTATGAAATTACGGAAGCCCACCATCTTCGCACTAAGCACATTAAACACTTTCGTGACAATATGTGATCTTATCGATTCGTCAAATAATAATTCTATACGCCTTCGACCTGCGTGCATTTAATTCTCTTTTCTCGGTACTCGTCACCGTGTTCGCAATATCGTTGAATCGATTTTTAGCGATTCGACGGATTAACGGAGCGACTGCGCTTAGGCATACAGTTCCGTTCTGAAGTAAAGTAGAACAAATGACACTTCAAATTCGTTCGCTTAGTTGCATTTATTTAACCGAACGATATAAAATGAATTTCATGAGCACCCTAGGGCGTTTATCCTATAGAAAAATAAATACGAATATATAATATATATACACACACGCACAAGTGTTTTACAATTAATATTGAATATAAATGAGAATGTGTATTAATTTAATATGCCCGTACTCGACACGGTGAACGCATTTCCGAAAGGTTCTCTTTTAAAAATCGTGCTAAACGATCGTGCGATTTCTCAGTACTCGATTTCTTGGTTCCCTTTTAGCTTCCAACGAAGAAACCAACATACGTACGATCGGAAAAGCGTTACCGAAATCAATCCCTGGGATCGCAAAGATTTGCGAGCGATTTGTCTGGCCTCTCTTCGAGCGCGTAAAATCGATCTTGGGGATGGCGACTTATCGAGAAAATTGTCGACGAGGGCAGACGACGCGTCAGCTTCCACGACGAATGTCCTCGGCCCTCGTGCTCGAACCCTCGCCACGAAACACAAGGGTCTAACGATCTTTGGTCACGCTTTTCTCTTGTAAAACGTTGCCTTATCGGCCGCGATCGTGAGTACCCACTTTGCGGATTATCCATCGGCGAGCGCGTACCCTCCTTCGCTTCCTCGGGGAGGTGGTTGTCGTGCGACAATAAGGACGATCACTCCAAGGGATGATTTACAAAGCTCCCGGGCATTCTGAAAACATTTATTTCGTTACTTACGCACCGTACCCGCTGCACAAGACGATCTTTCGATTGTCCGAAGGATTCCTTCGCGCGCAACGGAGATAATGTAATTCCATGGAAATTACGACAATCTTTAAAATTGGTTTAGAAGCGGAGGTCATTCGATCCTTCGCGATTTATTCGTTGGGATGCGATCAGAGAAGGATCTCTCGAGAGCTTATCTCAATTTCCGATCATATGGAACGCAAGTGACTACAGTGATTACGTTCTCGAACGGTAGAGGGAGAGAGAGAGAGAGAGAGAGAGAGAGAGAGAGAGAGAGAGAGAGAGATGCGATCGCGTCATCCGGTTTTAGTAGAACTTTATTACCTTGAGTCCATTCGGCACAATCTCACACGAGACTCCTTATTATTAAAGTCATTCGTCATCGTAAATTATAAGGTTATCGTTTACTCACTTGTAATCGAGGGAACGAATAAATGATCGAGATGTTTGATATACTTCTTTTGTAGGACGCATATTAATTCCATTCTTTGATAATGAATGCGCGCAATTGCCATTCCACCGGCAATCCACTTCCTACTAATAAATCTTATCGAGGGTGATACGAGTGGACCAGTTGCATCGCCTGAGCAACCGGAGACTGATAGAGCATAGAGGCGATAGTTCGTAACAATTAAAATTATTTTCAAACGAAACCGCGAAGAATTTCTATGATGCTTGTCGCTCGTGTCTACCTGGCAATGAGTAAGCGACGATGGTAATGAGTAAGAACGGGTCGAATCGCTTCGATGAAATTATCCGTTTTCCGATTTAAAGGTGATTCGCGAACAATTGCGATAGAGTCACGCGTGCAATGAGAATGGCTCAAGGACGCCGTTAACAAGCATCTCCACTCGCTTAAATGTAAATTGAGGTTTCGTATCATCGACTCTGGCAGCCTTCATATTTACGATTTATCTCGACAACGGGTGAGCGGAGGAAAACGAAGTCTCGTGTTACTCACTGCAAACGTTGCAATGCCTCTCGTCGGATCCGTCTCCACAACCGTCTCGACCGCTGCAGGTGATCGCATCGGATCTGCACCTGCCGTTGTCGCACCTGAAGGGACACGAGGCGGAGGAGAACCTTCCGCGGTTTCTCGTTCTGCAGGCGTCCCTGGGTTCGTCGCTACCATCTCTGCAGGAGACCACCGCATTGCAGAACTCGTAGGCGGGTAGGCACTGACCGTTATTACATCTGAACGCTCCTTCCGGACACTCTGTCGAGAAGAAGGTAAAAGTTGTTCGTTAGATTGTTTTTCTATTTAAATTTAAATTTTAACGAAAGAACCAAATTAATTCCCAAATTAAAGACACTTTGTAGATTCAAATTTTCCTTCCATGTGTTCCATGATATTTAAATTTTGGTAATGAAGGAACCGGGGAAAATTGATTTTTCGAAGAATCAGAGACTAACTAACTTCTTCGATTGTTGCATCCCTCCTCGTCCTCCCCGGCAGGACAGTCCCTCCTGCCGTCGCAGAGTCCCGACCTAGAAATGCAAACTCCACTTTTACTGCATCTGAACGCGTGACGTGGACACGCTAGACCCATATCGCACTCTTCATCGGATTCATCGGCACAGTCGGGTCTGCCATCGCACACGAAGAACCAGCTGATGCAAGTGCCAGTGCTCCTACATTGGAAGGTGCCGGTCGCGCAGCCAGTTCGTCTGGCATTGCAAGTGGAATTGTTGGGGAAGAAGCAATCGCAAACTCCGTGAACGCATCTCGAATACGGATCTGCCATTCTGCACTGGACGTCGCTCACGCAGGATAATCCCAAACTAACAGCTGTCGGTGGACTAGGCTCGTGCCTGTCGGTCTTCAAGGGAGTCGCTGATTAAAAAGAAAAAATGGTATTCTTGTTACATTCTCTTTACACGACATTCTTATTGCATTCTATTTGCTGGCATAATTAATTCGCCCGTTTCAAATTGTGTCAAGAGCTGTGCCTTTACCAGGAGCAACACTCGTAGGAGGGGTCGTGAATTCCGTCACCTCGGCTTCTATGACCACCGCGTCATCATCGTCCGCCACCTGATCGACTTCCTGTCTCTCGGGTCTACCGGTAACGAAGGTCGGTCTGGTCACCAAGTTGATGGGAATCAGTTGGCTCGGTCTCGGGCTCGATAACAGCATCGTAGCGTTCTTCAACCAAGACATCTGGACGCCTGCGAATCATCACCGCGTAAACTCGTTATCGTGCGATCGATCGAGATCCTTCTACCACGTATCGTTTCATTCTTCTCACCCGTTCTCCCTATCCCCTTTTGCTTATTTTTTCATCGAGCGAACAATGCCTCCTCTACCTGTTTCCCCCCTAATGATCTCGTTAATTAAGCTACCGCGAAACGGCTCTCGTTCTCGTTGCAATCCGGTTGGGTAAGATGCTTCGAGCGGTTCGAGCTTGAAGCTCTCATTATGCGCCAAAGAGGGTGCAGAGAGGAATAGTAGGAGGAGGAGGAGGACGTGGAGTAAGGAAATGTAAGGCAAGCGAGCTAGCGGGTGGAATACGATTAAATCGAACGAGCTACCGTAGCAACGCGCCTACGTTTTAGAGGACACGCGAGAGATAGCGAGTACCTGGGTCTCGTTATTCTCCCTTCCTGTTACTACCGACTGTTTACAATGGGACACGTGGATGTCTATTAGCGGTTATTTCGCGGAAGATTAGTGACATCGCGGAAGGAGAAAACAGAAGGGCTCGGCGTGTGTGTAAGTTTACTGTAAACCAATCAGATTCGTCGATTCCTCGTTAGTCGACCCCCACCGTAGGTAAATCAAACGGATTTTTAAGAATCCCTTTCAGAATGGGATCATTTACCAGTGTCCTGCTGTCTCTGGGATGCAACTTTCTTACCACTATCCTCGACATTACCCCCACTTCACGTGAATCAAACCAATTTTCGAGCGTCGTCGAGCAGGTAAAGTTTTACGAATGGGACCATTTACCAGTGTCTTTCTGCCTCTCGTGCACGACCTTCTTACCACTATCTTCGATATTACCCTCACTTCACGTGAATCAAACCAACTTTCAAGAGTCGTTGAGCGCGAAAAGTTTTAAGAATAGAATCATTTATCGGTGTCTCTCTATTTCGTACGTGAGCCTCTCTCATCACTATCCTCGACATTCTCCCCATTTCACGTGAATCAAAGCAATTTTCAAGAGTCGTTGAGCGGGTAATGTTTTAAGAATAGGATCATTTACCAGTGTCTTCCTCTCCTTCGTGCGGGGGCTTCTCACCAGTATGCTCTGCATTCTCCTCCGCCTTCTCGTTGTTCGTGGTGACATCCTGCACGGCGGGTCGTCGTTCCGTGACGGACACGCCGTTCAGGGAGACGGCAGGCCTGACGAGATCGTCGGGACGACAGACGTCACCGTCGCGACGCTTGGGCGCGGTGCACTCGCATCGTCCGAAGAGGTCTGGTATTACGAAGTCGCAGTGCGTGTCGGGGTCCCATAGACGACAGTGTGCGTGCTCGTAACAGATAGCACCCAATTTTGCAGCTGAAATTCATCGTCAACTGTGAGTACAAGGATCGTTAACTTTATTAAGGAAATTTTGTATTTTTTCTTGAGACATTCGTTTGAGAGCAAGGTCCGAAAAAATTCTGCGGACATTGCGGTGCGTTTGTGTAACGAATATCAAGGACGAAAAGGAGAAACCAACGCGGTTTAATTAATATAAAGTAGATGACGTGGTAATTCTAAAATTCTAGCAGAACGGAATAGTTTTGGAATTGAAAATTGCACGCGTGTCAAAACGTTTCCGCCTGCGTCTTCGGTAAACGGCGCCGAGGGGTGCGATCATTCAAGCAACACGCACCTTCCATTCTCATCTCTCCCTTTTTTCCTTTACCTTCCTTGGAGTAGGCGCGCGTCTAGGTATCTCTCTCGGAGACGTCTCCATTTTAAGGAGGAAGAGTAACGCGCGCGGAAAACGGCCCATTTAGAGATTGATCTCGAGGATACTCACGTCCGAGGCAGGTGTGCCTGCGGAATTGCAAGTGGCCCTCCTCGCATCTGCAGACCCCGTCCAAGCAGCTACTGTTTGCTACCTTCAGCGAGCACTGCTCCTTCACCGTGCAATCGTTGCCGAGGAGGGTCGCTAAAAAACGACAAATTAATTAATCGCACCTTCCACCGCGTTCTTCGTAACTGGTGATTTAGAAGCGTGTGGAGAAAAATTCATTGTTTCCCTTTTTGAAAACCAGAAGCGATAGAAAGGAGGGATCGGGTAATAATCGACACGGTTAATCTTCGCTTTACTCGCGTTTCGTTCCGTCCGCCCACAAATCCTCGCGGAAGGATCCTGGGTGGACCAATCTCTGAGAAGGATTAATCACAGTGTCCGAGGGCGTTGGAGTTCGATTCAATTTCATTCCGTTTCAATGACTTTCAATTATAGTCCCGTCGAACGCTTCCCTCGCGCCAACTCAAGATCGCCATCTCGATATCGTCGAGCGATTTCGAGCAAGCGCCGGAGAATCGGCGACGAGGTAATAACGAACGATCGATGAAGGTGGAAGGAGAAGAAAGCTCCTAAGGTTTACAATTAAATGTGAACTGCCTCGACGAATTCCGCCAGTGTTCTCTGCCTTTCTCTCTCCTTGCCTCGGCTGATGGGAAGTTTGCACGGAGGAGTCCTCGCGGGCGAGAGGTCGAGGAGGAAAGCGCGGAAAGGTGCCGCGTAAAGATAGCAACTGAGACAATGGCGGGAGATGTGACGAAGACGGAAGAAGGAAGAGCAAAAAGGAGGAGAATCATCAAAGGTGAGATGAGAGAATGCTGCGAGACAATGGAATCGTAGTTTCTCAACTAATAAGTTAGAAACCTTATTTCTTGGTATTCTATAAATTTTTAAAAGCAAAATTTGAATTATTTAGAAGCTATAACAGGGTAGTAAAAATAATTAAGTGCGTGTAATGGGTTGGTGAAAAAGCGGACGTGTAGAGGAAGTAGCAGGCATAGCTAGGCCTGCTGGGAAGAGAAGAAGGAAGCGAAGAGTCATCGACGACGAACTCACACTCGAGACAGCTCGTCCCATTGTACTCGGCGAAAAAGGGCTGACAACGGCAATAACCCAAGTGGCAGCGGCTATTAGCTGCGACGATCTCGCACTCCTTGTCCCTCTTGCATTCGTCCCCGAGCCTGGTGTTGGCCACGACGGGAGAGGATCCTGTCAGACTCTGCAAACGATGAAACATAGAAAACCAAAGATAGATCAGGTAATTTTTCATTAATTTTCTCTCGCTACTTTCTCGTGCCATGTATTCAAGGACGATCTCACGGCCGACGACTCCATTGGCACTAAGCGTTACGCAGCAATTCGTAGAAGCGGGAGAATTTAAAACGAGAGAAAAAATGATAATCGGTGAAAATGTTTCTGCGTTCAATCGTAAAGGTTCCGCTTGGTCGCGGCCCATCCTCCGCTCTTAATCCTTCGATTGGAACCAGATCAGTGGGACTTTGCTACTCGAGTAGCGCGATCTGTTAAATTAGGTTCGTGTGCAACAAGGTGCATCGAATGACCACGGGCAACTTGCACTCGACGTGTTTATCAAACGGACGCGCGACACGTGAGCGCATTGCATTTGGTTGCTCACGCGAGGAAGCGAAAGAACGAGCAAGTATATCTCTGCGGTTTCTTTTAATCTCTTCGTCGCAACGCGGAAGGTCCTGCTTCGACCGTGCTCCACTTGTTTACGAGACTCGCGTGTGTTATGAAATTTTTTTTTCTTCGTCCGAAAGCAGGGACGCAAATTAAATTCTAAATTCTTTTACAAGCATATCGCGTGCGGGTAAACGGCGAACGGAAGCTAATCGTTACCCCTATTTCATTACTTCATTATGTACATATCCACCCGGTCGTTAATTTACTATGATTAATATTATCGACGATTGGGCCTCTTCAAGTAGATCATCATCCAGGCGTATTATCTTCACTACTACTTTCTCGATTCTTCGTTTTCACGCGCAATAAAACTTTTCACAAGGTGCAGCTTCCAGCGGAAAAGCACTTTTCATTCCGACGTCTGCCGATTGGCGGCCATCTGTCCGAGCGAAATTCTCGAGATTCTCGCGATCGTAAAATCGTTAAGAGATCCCGCGTCGGCGATCTCGTGCCTACGCAGCTTCCACGTGTTTCCTGGAAGACAATTTTCAGCGGCGTCGGGGAAAATTACGACGCACTGGCGCCAGCGTGTCCGCTTCAGGGGTTCCTTCAGAGTGCACCTTCTCGCACGTAATTCGCCAGATCTCGCGTTAGGGACCGAGAACGGGGGTGGAGGGCAGTTACGGGGCAACCTCGGAATTATTTCCTCTCGAGAACAAAATAAAGCTGCTGAATGGTAATTGGAAACCAAAGAATGATGCAAAATGGAAGTAACGTCGGGTTTACGCGCATTTAAAAAGTCATTTCGCATTGTATAATAAAAAAATATAGAAAAAGTATAAAACTCGAAAGTTTCTCATTGGTACTTCGATTCGGTGGAATGGAAGATAGAATGGAAGAAACTGGAAGAAAGAGAGAACGGAAGAGAAGAGGGGACAGGCGAGTGCGTTCACGTGAGCGCACCGTGGCAGCCGCTAATTTTTTTCTCTCCTTTTCCCCTCTAATCGCTTCCCGGTTTCCCACGATCTGCAAACAATGCGTGTGCACAGGTATGCAGGCGCAGCCGTATATAGTTGGCCACCGAGGAGGCCGCTCGTGTTCGACGTCCAACAGGAGGAGGCCGAGGAGAAGAAGGAGGAGAAAGAGGAGGACGTGAACTAGGATGGATCGAGTGGACGAACGGACGCGTGGCCCCTCTGCCTACGAGGGACACGCCGAGATAACTCTCGGAAGCTCGGTGACAACTTAGAAGGATTTGCAGTGGTAGAAAATCGCAAAGAAAAAAATAACACGGGGGGTCTTCGACCAAAACAAAAATGATAATTCTCCCCAGATCATTCTAGCCGAAACTTTAGATTCGTTTCACGTAAACTTCGACTAAGGAATCAGAGAAAGAAACACCACTGACGAACATCTGTGCTTCACTCGTTCGCGACGATGATAAAGCGAATATTCGGATGTCAGCCAGATGTCTTATCTTACGGTCTCGAGCAGTTCTATGTTCCAGACGGAGAAGGGGAGTCAACGAGTCCTATGTCCCAGTGCTCTAGCTTAACCATTGAAGTAGAACCGGAAGTGGAACCGGAAGTGAATCGGAATCGAAAGTAGAAGCGGAAGAAGCCGTAGGGTTATCAAACTTAAAAAAGCGTAAGATGGTGACGCACGCTCGCCGTGACGTTCGTAGTTCCGTTAACCACCATACGCACGGTTTTCAGCTTCTTCCTTTCCCTCCACTCCCTCCTTCCTTTATGCAATTTTATTCTAAGAAATTTACCTCTCCCCTCTCGTCCGTGCCTCACGAGCATGGGCAACGGTAAAGCTTGTGTAAATAATCCCTCGAGCGAGCGATCGCTCGAACTTTATATTGCCCAAGTGACAGCACGTTTCGTTCGAGCCCTCCCACCCGCCTTGTCTCTCCTCGCATTAAAGTCGGCGCGCACGCGCGCGATAGAAGTGCCGATCGCTCGTTGCATTCGCGATGGACATTCGCTCGAGCGAATCGAGAATATATGCGCGAGTGGACCCACAGATGGACGGACGGACGGACGGACGCGTGCGATGCCGAGACTCCCCCCTAGGGTACCGTTCGGTCGGTAGATACCGTTCGATACCAGACGAATCCTCTTCCCTATGGCGGCTGACGCACGCGAGAGGATTTTTTTTTTACCCGCCCCCGAAGTGCGGCGAAGGATCGCGTGCTCGCGTCTGCTCTCAGGGCGATGCACGTGAAGATCGCGTGCTAAGGGTTGACGGTCCAGAGGGATGAGAAGGAGGGGGTAGGATTAAGATAATTCTCGAGCGTGAGAGAAATTGGATTACTGGAATTTGTCGTGGACTAGATGTAGATTGGTTTTAACCAGTCGACTATCCGATAAGAATAAAGGGTTTGCGAGGATAATTGCGATGGGGTAGAATTTCTTTAGTTTATAACGAAATTTTCGTTGTTCTTGGGAAGGAAGATTTTTAATTAAAATTCATTTGACTCCGATTTTAATGAGAATTATAATAAACATGGTTGATAGGTTGAGAAAATGACGAAGGAAGGAAATGGAAATTGAACGTGGGGTAGGGGGAGACGAGGAGAAGGAGGAGGAAGAGGAACCGAAACGGAAGAAAAAGGTCGTGTCGTCGCGATCACGAACGGAATAGATGGAATAAAGAATTTCACGGTTCGTGGCCGCGTTCCTCCTGGGGCGGCACGCTACGCGCGCAGGCTTCTCCTTCTTATCCTGATTTGCATAAACACGCGAGCCCAACGTCCCTTAGCGGCGCGAGAAATATTTATGTACGCGTGCGCGCACGCTTTTGCACCCCGAGATTCCCCGCGTCGTTCCTACGCGCATGCTGTTCGATAGCGAACGATCCCTTGGGACTGTGTCGGCAGGTTAGTGCGTGTGTTTGTGCGTTCGAAGCGTGTACAAGTGAATGGGACGGGGACAGCGAGAAGGAAGAAGAAATCCGCGCACGCATGTCCTCCGGCTAACCTTTAAACACGTCCCAAGACGAAAATTTTCGAACGACGATTTACCACGGTGCTTCGTCGTGATTATTTATCGTATCGCGTGCCTTTTGCCTAGAAGCTATGTCAGAGGATATCCAGGAAAAAATTGCACTTAGAAGAATAATTAGAGTGGCAATAAAAAGGTTGATGATTGCCGTTGACCACGCGAGAGCCCATGTATCCCGTGGACCGGGTGCTTGGAATAGAACACTAGTGGAAGCGATTATATCGATACGATTATGCGACACGACCTTACAAGATTATGTCATAGGACTGATAGGATCGACGGGACACGCTGCGCGAGTATGATAGGTCACGATTTACGACGCGGAGATGAGAGAGGGCGAAAGAGTGGGAACAGGAGAGGAAAAGGAAGACGAATAAATTTATCGCTACTCCGAGACCTAAGGGTTTCTTAACGGAAGCAATAAAAAAATCACAATTGACTATAAATTGAGAATTCGCTATTGTCTTCGTTAGGAAAGTCGCTAATACCAGTCAGAATTTACATTTCTCGCGCTCGACCGTGATTATCTACCGACACTCCAAGGTAAGCAATACAAAAATTACAATTATTTATAAATTGAGAATTCGCTATTGTCCTCGCTAAGAAAGCCGCTAATATTCGCTAGAATTTAAATTTCCCGCGCTTATCCACAATTACCACCCGAGACCATCGAAGCTACTAATAAAAAAACTAACAATTATCTATAAATTAAAAAATCCCTATTATCGTAATTAAGGAAATCGCTAACATAGGTATAAATTTAATTTTCACCATCTCGCCGATAGTTCCTCCTGAAATAAGAGAACCAAACCCACCGGTGTGCGCATTCTGCCGCAGACAGGAGGACACGGGCGCGCGCGCTCGTCCATCAATTATGAAAATTCAAACGTCCCGCGGGGCTTTAATCGAGCGTGAAGCGGCGCGCATCGCCGCGGAAGCGCGCAAAGCGGGCGCGTAACGAGGCCGCATTATTGGCGCGGTGTGTCGCCACGCGTGAAAAGCGCACCCTGCGCGCGCGTGAGGAGAAGGGATGAGTAGGACGCTCGTGCACGTGGGGGTGATAGGGGGCCCCAGAGAGAGAATAATAAGCACTAGTTTTACATCCCGCGTGCTCCTCCCACTCGCTTAATTACGCCTAACGAGCCGAGCCAATTTAAGAGCGGAATAGGCTCGATCCATGGGCGCACGCGTGTGAGCGCGCGCGCGCTCGACTGCGACTTCACCAACACGCTCGAGTGCGGGCTCGGTTCTCACGCGAATAATTTTGCTCCTTGCTTCCGATACCGTAGGTCACGGAAGGCATACTGCGCATCCCTCTCGTGCCTCATCGCACGATGCCTAGAAGAAAGAAGCTTCTTTTCACCGTTCTCCAATTGTCTGCAAGGATTTCGTATCACCAGGCAGAAGCATCGTGTTACAAGTTTTCAGGGATTATGGTTGGGTTCGATAGACTTTCGTTCGTTTTGAAATTTTACACGTTAGGGCGAAAATACCGCAGGAGAAAAACTTAACGCTTTGCAGTAGAGGTCTTTTTCGGACATTCCTTTCTACTTCGAAATGTACTTGTGAGGGAAAAATGTTTTATTATAGTGTTTTGGAAAGCTCTCGAGATAAACTATAAGAATATGTTGTAAAAAATAGGGAATTCTATTTAAAAAGTTGACCTTTACATGACCATCAAATAACTCTCCAAGATCATTGCCACCAGCTGATAGCCCCTTTCAAGCCATACAACTTTTGTTTGAAACATTTTTTTACATGAGATACTGTTTCGGCAATATTTGAGTGCAGTATTTAAAATGGAACACCCTGTATATAAAATATATAAAATATATAATTTTATACCTCGGAAGGTTAATATATCGTACAACGCTTCCAGTTTCAAAATAAATCAAGCAGAGATAAAAATCGCCGTCGCTCGACGTATCGCCTTAACCCAAATTGTCACCGTTCGAGGTGCCACAACAAAGTAAGTAGTAAGCGATGGACACCTCTCGAGTGCAAAGAGTTAACATCCCAGCTAGAAATTGATGGAAACCACACAGAAGTAACCCGATAAGTAAAATTACAACCCTTAATCACAGTCTAGTCTCACGACTCTACTTTTCTTCCTCATTCGATACTCTTTTTTTCTTTTCCACAGGATAAAACGCGCCGTTCGTCCTTCAGCTTCCTTTTCTGCTTCCATCTCCGAGAAACTCGACCTCCCGCGAATCGAAATCGAGCCCGCCTCTCTCGCTGCGGATAGAGAGGCAATAAGAAGCGAAAGAGAACGCGAGAAACTGGACAACCCTAAAAGGTCGGGGAGGCAATCACGAGAGCGGAAGGTCCGAAGCAAGCCGCAAACAATCCAATTAATGTCGGCGACTTTAATGGCGGATCTGGTGGCGCACACGCATGCCTCTCAGCAGGCCACCGCGGCACGCGGTTGCTCGCTCGATTTACAAGGTGCTAATATTTTCCGCGTAGCGCGGAAGCACCAGGAGCCTCCCGCAATTATCCCGTAGGATAGCGCGAGTCGAAGGGGGCGTCGGCTCGGCGAGTACCGGTACTCAGCGAGCGCGTAAGTACTCGACGCGTACCGAACCGGTAACTTGGCCGCTCCTTTGAGGAGTGTAACGAGGAGGAGAAGAAAAGAACGGCGAAGAGGACGAAGGACGAAAGAGGCGAAGGAAGAGGAGAGAAGGAAGAAAATTGCGTTTCGCGCGTGCTCCTCTCCTCGCGCCCCTCTCGATCAATTCAGGAATCAGCTTTGACCAGGCATCGAAGGAAGCTGGAAGGAATGGATGGTGCCTCGATGCAGTTGCCGTTGCCGATGTGCATTGACGCGCCGATGCGTCTGTTTCAAGCAAGTCCGCGGCCCGTGACGAATTAACGTCCCCGACGGGCCCCGCCTCGGTGGTAGAGGAATCGGCTTGGAGCGTTGCCTCGAAGCAGAGAGGAGGATCGAGGAGCGCGCCGAGGTCCAATCGATCCACGATGTCGCGGATAAGGAGGACGACGATGGGCCGTGGCGGTGAGAAAATGAGACAACAAGCGGAGGACAAAAGAGTCGGGAATCGGGGATTTATTGTTCGACTCCGTGCAAATTTCACGCTTATTTGGCGCGCTTCCTTCATCGACGTCCTACATCTCGGTGGTTGGGAGTTGAGAGTTCTCCCGATGCGCCACGAAGATTGAGCTTTGTTCGAGGGATAACCGCGCGTCGGTGCAGGTCTGATAACTTTAAGGTACACTTAGGAGATTTTCTTTGTAATCTATGCTAGCTGAGATTTTTATCGGGTCCCGAAGCGAAGCTTATCCCGCTCAATCTTTTACGCGCTTCTAAGTAAGTGCCTACGATACTCGCGAAAGAAATTTCAGATCGTCTATTTCGATCGAAAGGTTTCGCGCGAGACGAGATCTTGCACGAGTACTCGAAGGCCGCACGCCTCGGAAGAAGTGAATCGCGAATAGAATTGCGGACAGCTACCGCGGAATTCGAAGCGTCCTCTTTCACGCGCCACCGTGTCGATCTCGTAACTTGCTCGCTCGCGTTTCGCCCCGCGCAAATCGCACTTCGATCTCGAGAACGAAAGAGAGCCATTGTCTTGGTGGGCCTCGACCCCCGGCGACGCGCGTCCGGGGTCCGTTAGGTCTCCATTCGCGCCGAAACCTTCACCCTCCTCCCAGCCCTCTTCACCTTGGAACTCGACGGAAATGCGAGCGACACGCTCGCGCATACGAAAGAACAACCAGAACGCTTTTACGACCTCGGGCGACATTAAAAGACGAAACGGGAAACGCGCGCGTTTCCTCGACGATTATTTTCTTTCTCGTACCTCGCGCGTGAACACGACTAACACGAGGTGGGAATAAAAAGCGGTTCTTCGCCCCTCTCGCGTGCCCCATTCGACAAGGACATTGCAATTTTCGCAATTAAGATGGAAAAAGTCCACGGAGACTTTTGCGGACGAATCGTCATTGGTGATCGAGAAATGTTTTTGAAACATTCACGATGATCTCTCTTTACTTAGAAGGCTGTTTTGCTGTTTCGCAGCAGCGAGCCTCTGAGAAGAGAGGCTGCCTGCTTCCGAGTCAGGAGGTAGAATCCTTTGACACGCGATCCTCGCCGATGGAAACAAAGGAGGCGCTACTCGTGGGAGGTTGGAAGGGGTTGGTGGTGCTCACAGTTGGATATTTACGTCTCGTTAGAAGGGAGTGAGGAGAGGAAGAGAAAAGAAGAGGTGAGGCTCGGTATGCGGCCCTCTTTAACTCTACTCGCGTATGCAACCAACGACACCTTCCCCGTGCGCGAGGGACCAACGACCCTGGCGGTGCGTTAGGTGAGAATTATTGTAATTCTACGCGGCGGCCACGAAGCGTCGCGACGCGAGGATGACGAGGTTCCTACGGATGCGCGGAGCCTTGTTGTGAAAAGCATCGGCGATCGTTCATTAACCCCTCCGACAGCACGGGGTCGAATCATTTCCGACCAACGGTAGTCCATTGACGCGTCGAAGCTTTATAGAAAGTAAGGAACTTTAATTTTTCTAAGAGCTAGAAGGTGTGGATAATTCGAGCTGGCTCGACTCACCAGTGAAAACTTCTTCCACCGGGTGGAGCAGAATTTCCAGAAAAGAAATTCCAAAATTTCAATCAACCCGCGCGGTAAAAAATCTCCCTCGACAAGACGCTTCAAGAGCGCTTAATAATTCCCAACTTGTTCGCGCTCGGTGAACACTCCAGAGCCCAGAAGAACCTCCTCACAAGTTCTTAACTAAAACCCTTCGGGTCCTTGATCGTCAAAGGATCCGCGCCACTCGCTTGCTTCTCAACATCCTTCCCGAACGCGCGTACCCCTCCTGCTTCGGATTCGAACGAAGAGAGAAAGCTTTTCGTTGTAACTCACCAGGGAAGACACGAGCGTGCAGAGAACGAGGATGGTCCCACGAGTTCCGCGCATTATCTTCGCCTTGCTGGCTACCAGCGTGCTCGAGGTACTCTCGACGATCGGATTCTTTGCTTCTTCGCGCGCGAGTGTGTCGCGCTTGTCGAACCGAGGGAACAGGAGGAAGAAGAGAAAAGGAGAGTAGAGGGTGAAACGAAAAAGGAAGAGAAGCTCGACGAGGCGTGGGAGCGCGCGCACGTGGTGTTTTCTGTTAAGTGTACTTGATGTTACGACCGCAGCTATCACAGGTCTATGTAACGAGAAAGAAGAAGCGCAAGGAATACGAGCGGTATCGCGGACTGCCGGTGGATGACTGAAAGCAGAACGAAGCGTCGTGGAAGCGGAGCGGTACGAACGCCGAACCCAACGATCCCCCAACGGAGCCTTCTTTCGGCCCGAGCAGGACGAGCGGAAGAGGAACACGCGGGACTCTGGGCCCTCCCGGTCCTCCCCACTCGTTCCATCCCTCCTCCTTCTTTCTTTTCGTACCTCTTCTTCCTCTTCCTTTCGTCCTTCCCGTTCTTCTCTCCTCGTCTTATTCATTCTCCCTTCCTTCTCCTTATTTCCATTTTTGCCTCCTCTCCATCTCCTCTCACTTTTTTTCTTCCTCTACGCCACCTCTTCGCGAGCCTCTTTTTACCTCTCTTTCCTTCCTCCCCATTATCTCCATTTTTTCGCATTTCTCGGTTCTCTCTCGTTCGATGTTTCTCGCTGACGCCCTTCTCTCTACTCCAATTTTGATTTTTCCCCCTTTCTCTTCTTCTTCCTCGCGATTATTTTCTCTCTCGCGATGCCTTCCAATCTCGATTATCGCCCGCAAGGCTAACGCGGGGAATTGGTCACGGGGAATTATTTCGACGCCCCTGTTCCTCGCGTCTATCCTCGAGATCTGTGGAAGGGAACGTTAGACGGCATTGGACTGTCTGAAAACGGTCTCGAGAATGATGATATACTGCCACCGCGAGGTGCTTCCCGACGAGATTAAAGATCCAAAGTGAAATTGTCATTAAGGCCATCCTCCCTGTCATTCTCCTCGACCATCGCCAACGGGACAGGAGGCGCGGAACGATTGAAAGCTCGTGAAACGGGAAAATTGCTTCCTACTACGTCGCACTTCGAGATCCTCTCGTGTGCTCGAGAAAATTCGCAGGGAAATTTATTCGCTTAAAAAGAAACAATCCACGTCCCACCTTGACCGATTCTCGCAGGTGCGCGCACCGCACTCGTACGTTCCGGAATCCCGTGAACCGTTTGCTAGGAACTAGAATATCCGGAAATGTTCTCTCTTCTTTCTCTTCTTCTTCCTCTTCGCGGGCAGGACTTCTATCGGCGACAACTTTGTCGAGGCAACGGGGTAAACATGCCTCCAAAACAGTTAGCAGGGTGGTCATAATAAAAATAGGTACAAGTTCTCGATAGAACGAAGAGAGGAAGGAACGGAAAGATGGGAGAAGAGGACAGAAGAGGATCAAAACGAGAGAAGCGAATTGACGCGATGGCTCGAGGAGAATAAAAATAGATATTGAGGTAAGAAATTGAATAGCGATAAGCGGATGGCTAAAGCCCATTAAGTACGTGTTCTTCTTGCGGAGTCTACTTCTGCGAGATACATCTTAATTGGATTAGCTATAAATAGGGGGAATCTAGAGAGGACCTGCTCTAGACGGTTTTTACGAGCTTCAAATCACCTCTAATTACCCTAACAGAATTACTCGCATTAAGAATTGACCGTAGCAATCTCTTTCTCAATATATTAATACGTTTCCGCCGCTCGAATGCGACCCAGTTAGCCGTGTGATTCGACGAAAATGCTTTAAGTTTCACAGCGAAAGTTCGTAATTGGTTATTTGGAATAGACGAAAGGAGAAAGAAACGAATGAAGAAAGGATATTGGGATGGGAGAATTTGAACAACGGGTTAATTAACCATGAAACCCCTGCGAGGGTTTATAAACGGCGGTGGCTTTTAAACTAATCGAGTTTCAATCCATTTTTGGAGTAGCCCAGTTACTCACTAGGTAGGCAAACCACGCAGAATCCACTCTCTTATTTTATGCATGACCAGTTCGAGATCAAGTGTTTCGAGCAGGTAAGCATGCGAAGAGGCTGCCTGGCAGACAGGCGGGAATCGTAAATCTGCGAATCGTTAGCATAGAACTTTACGTCCGAGGAGGGAGGGCGCGGCGAGCACGAAGATCATTCGGGAAGATATTAGAGACGGGAGAGAGGGTCTGAAATTGAACGTTGCCGTATCGACGTGCCAGTTTCCTTTTAGAGGAAACGAGGAAGGAGTTCGTTCCGTGTTCGGTGCGTGCTGGAGAAACCGAGCGATATTCGTCCTAGACGAGTGCGCACAATTATTATAAAGTAAAAATTTGCTTGGACGCGCGATCTTATAACTCCCAACTTACAAAGTTCACCCGTGCATGTGAATTTACTTTATCTCTCTTTCTTTTGGCGAACCGAGCATTCCAATTTAAAAGTACAATGTGTTCCTGTCGTGCACGCTAGTTTAAAAATAATGCCGAGGGAACGAAGTGCAGCTAGCTGAAATCGGAACGGAAACGCATAAGCGAATTCGCCGGTAAACGACGATCTTCTGGGTCACCGTTTGCGAACAAGACGGCGCGTGCAATCGACAAGGATAATTTAAATTTTCAATGCTTCAGGAGCGAGGCGTCGTTACGATTTTACGCTCGCTCAAGATAGAGGGCGGATGGGAAGGAAGAGGGTCGAATTTTACAAGCATCAGTATGAATTTACGAGACGCGCGTAAATCCCGGATTTCGTAGCGTGCCCCGCGTACTTTTCCCAAGGAATGTGCCGCGCGTCTGTGTCATACCGCTCCGCGTGCCGTGACCGTGAGCTTGGAATCGGTGGTACGGAAAATAATAAAGTCGAATGAGACCGGGTGGAGGATATTTTTCCGGTCGCAGAGAGTAGAGATGGAGAAGACGAGTATTCTCCTACGAGAGCGACTCGCTGGCAAGGACTAGTTCTGAGTCGCTGAGAAATTATCCTGGAAGATCGTAACGCGTGAAATGTCACGACGCGTTCTCCGTTTATTTCTCTCTTACCTCCTTCGAACGTTCGTCAGCGGTGATTTTTAAATTTCCATTTATGTTCCTGTTTCCTGCAAAATTTCTTGTCCAAAGCTAATAATTGTGCTAAAAGAGTACGGAGCAATAAATGGAACTTTTCTGCGAATGATTATACTTGTAGAGGCGAGACGGGAAGTTGAAGAAACTCGCGCGATGCTCGAAGTTCCGAGACGGGGCAGTGACGCGTGTGAGCTTCGCGGTATGCAAATGACGAAGCGAGGAGGAGAGAATGCTTCGAGAAGTCGAGCGTGGCGCGTGCGTCCGAGGCTAGCCGTTGGAAAATTTGAGGGATTGCAAGAAGAGCCGACGGGCTCGCAGTTGCTCGGTAGGGGAGATCGTAAACTCAGCGTGGTATCGGGAAATGCGAGGAAAAAGGTACAAAGTGGGGAACCTCGCGTGCACCGTCGAGAATTCGATTGGAGTCAATTAGGTTTTTCGCGCCGATCCTTGCTCGTACGCTCGATCGTAAAATAATAGTATGGAGAACGCTCGAAGAACTTTGAATGCGCGAATTCCTCGTGAGAAAATCCCGCGAAATTCGAAGTACACGCGTCAGAAGCAGACTTTCGTTTCGCGTATTTTTCAAAATCTTTCTCACCAAAGTCCCCCACCGAAGTTCCATTTGGAGAAGAAATCGAAAAATTTGCGCATCCTATCATTCGTTTTGTAACGGGAGTCTGTGAAGAAAGAGTCCGCTCGGTGGTGCTCGTAAAATATCGCGGTTCCTGCAAGCGTGGATAATGAGCGGAAAAATAAAGAACGCGGAAAAAGGAGGAAATAAGATCGCGCTGCGTTAGAGAACGTAGGGAAGCATGGGCGAAAAAAATCGATAGAATGATAAATTTTTAATTGCTATTCTTCTGGCGCTCATGAGACGCTTCGACTAATTAAGCGAACAGTAGGCGAACGTGAGAATCGAGATTTTAGAAAGGTTCCGTTTGGATTCTGCGGCTCCTTACATTTGCGTGCCTGGGCGCGCGAATTTCAAAAAGCGCGACGATATCATCTAAGCGGATTCTTTGTTGAAAGTAGATAAGTTTCTTTTGCGCAGCACACGAAGGACAATGTACGGTTATAAAACGAAAATTTAAAATTTAATTTCATTTATCTTTCTTATTGTGTACACCACGAGACTTGCTACATATTGTCGTAATACCGTAAGTACGGTAGAATGGGATCTAAGGCGACATCTATGCACATCTGACGATACTTAACATCTAATTAAGATCTTAATGAGAAACAAACAAAAAAAGAGTTGTGTATTTTCATTCTTATGTACCTTTATTGCGTGCGGTGGTGCTTGGGACGCGCTTGAACCGTTCGGACTCCAAAACATCACGCATAAAACTCAGCTGACCTCATCAAATTGTTCTATCTCAGGTTAACCATATGCCACAATAAATTAATTGTGTTAAGAAATCCAACTATCTTACTAACAGTTTTAGTAGGATTGGAATTTATTAGTAAATAATGCATTCATTATATACATATTTTCTTTAGGGAAATGTTATGTAATTCCGATTGAACGCACGTGTCGCTACTAAAGATCGATTTACGAGAGTATCGAGTGGTATACAATATAGAGGTTCGAGATTGTGAGAAATCATGGCGCTTGCTTCTGGTGCTGCAATTTTCACTCCTGGTAAGAAAGATGAATTTCACAATTAGTTTTTATATATTATATACATCCAAGAAGTATAAATATTTAGCTAAGCGATAAGTAGGCCGATGTTCATGTTATGTTATTGCATTAGAATAATGTAGTCTTGTGCCGGATAACGTGGAGGTTATGTTTAAGGGTGGTACTTTATGCGTATTACACGCATATATATTATTCTTTATATGTTGCAGTTCTCAAACAAAGCGTGAGACAGATCTTCTCTGTACAATTGTCCAAATATGTATGTATATCTATAAGTGGACATTATAAACAAATTGCTTGTATATCTTTATGTCTATTTTTGTACACATAGCAATTTACTAATAAGGTGTACACACTATATTTTCAACATATTTTCTGCTTTCTATTAGCCATGTTAGCTCGTTGAATTAGAAAAGTATTGGTCGAGTTGTACAGTTTATGTGCATTATCGTATTACATAAAATTACATTTTTTTTTCAATTTTTTAGCATTATCATAATCGATGGAATCATCGAATATTTCTGCCAACTATTACTGCATCGAGATCTTACGCAGAGAAACAAGTATTTCAGAGAGATAAGCCTCATTGCAATGTTGGTACAATTGGTCATGTTGATCATGGGAAGACCACCTTAACAGCAGCTATTACAAAAGGTAGTTAATTGCATAATTTTGTACTTTTATTTGTAGCGATGAAAAATTAACACCCATTGCGATTGTAGTTTTGTCTGAAAAGAAATTGGCAGATATAAAGCAATATGCTGAGATTGATAATGCTCCTGAAGAGAAAGCACGTGGAATCACGATTAATGTTGCTCACGTAGAATACCAAACAGACAATCGTCATTATTCGCATACGGATTGTCCTGGCCATGCTGATTATATCAAAAATATGATAACGGGAACTGCGCAGATGGATGGTGCCATCTTAGTAGTCGCTGCAACCGATGGTGCTATGCCGCAGACACGGGAGCATTTACTTTTGGCTAAACAGATTGGTATCAAACACATTGTGGTTTTTATTAACAAGGTGATGCTTTTACTAAGATAGAAATATGTCCAAGTGTCGTGTACCGATTTCACATAGTCTTTCCTAAAAAGTTTTTTTTTCTGCACTATATTTTGAGGGTAATTTCATTCCCCGAAGTTATGTTTAGGTTATTACAACACAATATAGATTTAATAGTTTCATTTGTCGAATAGCTTTGTTAAAATTCTCCAAAATCGGTTCTAGAAATTCGGATACCTTGTAAATGAGCAGTCCTATATTTCCTAAGGAGTCAAGTATATTTGTACTTTCTATGTTTTTACTCAGGCTGACGCTGCTGATAAAGAGATGTTAGAATTAGTTGAAATGGAGATAAGGGAACTACTTTCTTCAATGGGCTACGATGGAGATAATGTACCTGTTATTACAGGCAGTGCTTTATGTGCATTAGAAGGAAAAAGTCCAGACATCGGGAGTGAAGCTATTTTACAACTTTTAAAAGCAGTAGATAACTTTATTCCCACACCTGAAAGAGATTTAGACAAACCATTTTTATTGCCAGTAGAGAATGTCCATTCGATACCTGGTAGGGGCACAGTAGTTACAGGCAGATTGGAACGTGGTAAGCTAAAAAAAGGCATGGAAGCTGAATTTGTTGGATATAGCAAAGCAATAAAATCCACTATCACCGGTGTGGAAATGTATCATAAAACATTGGAAGAAGCTGAGGCTGGTGATCAGCTGGGGGCTTTAGTGAGAGGTTTAAAACGAGATGATGTGAAAAGAGGAATGATTATGTGCAAACCTGGATCAATGAAAGCATATGATAATGTAGAAACGCAAGTATACGTTTTAACCCCAGAAGAAGGAGGTAGAAAGAAACCTTTGTCAAATTATATGTCCTTAAGAATGTTCTGTAAAACATGGGATGTTACGGCACAGGTCCATTTACCTACGGAAAATCATATGGTCATGCCTGGAGAAGATTGCACGTAAGTTTATCACTGCTTTAATGCACGTGATAAAAGGATTTGACTGACTTAAGTTATTCCTTTCAGAATTGTACTAAAATTGTTGCGACCAATGGTGTGCGAAAAAGGATCGAGATTTACTTTGCGCGATGGTGGTAAAACTGTAGGCACTGGAGTCGTGACTAATTATCTGACATCACTTACTGAGGCAGAACGGCTATTCCTTTTAGAAGGCAAGAAAGGCATTTTGAAACAACAAAAACAACAAGCTGGTTGATTTTTCACATATAATTATTCATACTATAGACTTACTGCGTCATATAATGTATGTAATAAATTGATCATTTAAGAGTAGCAATGGCCTTTGTTATAGCATGATTTGTACATGTAAATCAAGTAAACAAATTCCAATCTACTTTTTAACATTCCCAAGGGATATATCATTGAATCAGTTGTATTGTGAATTAATGTATGGGTATGTCAGAATTCTTTTATCTTTACAAATCTCTTTTGCAAAGGCCTGTGATATTTCTACTACAGTATGTATTATAAGTGTAAGACGGTTGCTACAATAAAAATAAATGTATCAATTGATAGGTCGAGTTACCGTCTTGTTCAATATTTTCTTTGTAAATTAGAATACGAATATTGTGTATAAAATAAAGGAACTACTGCTTAATACATTAATAACATGCCACAAAGTTGTCCATTGATGTAGTAAAACTAAAATACTTGTCATGCAGTTCTACATACTAGGTTTCAATTACCTAAATTTGTGGTACAGTATCAGCAACAGTTTTGGTAACAGTTCAATGTTAATTTATTAAATTCATACATCAGTAGTACAATCTGCACCTAGCAGAAGATTCAGATACTCAGCTTGAATGAACAAGATTAAATTTAACCATTCTATGCTTTCATTCATGTTCCCTTTCAATTACTGTAATCCAAAAGTTAGTATTAAACATTACGTGCTTGTGTTAATAAAATGTTTTGTGACAGGAATTAGGAAGGATGGTACCTGAATGTGCTTCTAACAAAACAAACATTTATGTGTAGAAAAGGAAAACACTGTTTATATAATTTAAATTGAACAAATCATACATTCACCTTCGCTTATAAAAATAGTAAACGGTCCTTAACGCGAACAGACACAACTAACTACAAACCACGTTTCATTCCAGTCAAAACATACTTTCCATTAAGATACAACACTACGTCTGGGAGTCACAGACTGCTCACAAAGGCGACCATTTTCGTGTTAAAACGGATCACAAATTTTCGTCAGTTGCCTTAACTGTCTGGTACACTGCAAAAGATGGTTGGAGGAAATTGTTTCATTGAGTAATAGCAATGTTGCTTTTGTATAATTTGTTTACTGCGGATGTTTCCAAGTATGTAAACAATGAGTTTATTAGAGGTTCATTTGCTTCGAAAGATTCTTTCTTATAAAATTAATTTTGGAACCAATGTAATTAGTATTGCAGACATTACCTAATAATTGGCAGTGTATTACCTATCTTGCTTGAAAAATTAAAAAAAAAAAATTGTTACAGTTAATTTTAAGAAGGTAATGGTAAGCCTTAAAGTGGGTTTACACTTTTACATTGCATATGCTACATTTTAGTTACAATAAACTCCGCACTGCATTTATTTTTTTTTCATTATAAGAAACAACTCAAAATAGCTAAATATAGAAAAGTCGTTATTTATGTGTTATTTTTTCAAGTTGTAATTCTGAGTCAATAGATGTAAACTATAACTATTGAGAGCTTTACCATTAACCGGTGACTTACATATAGTATAATACAAAGTCCAGATTTACGATGGCATTGTCAAATAATATCAAATGCCTCAGCATCACGCAATATACTCACACGCGCATACATTCATGCACACATGATAAAGAACTGTTTCAAGTACCCATTCTTTAAGGCAACTTATATAGCACAGAAAATCGAATTATCTCTGATAATTGAACTTTGCATGCAGGTATTACTGTCTTTAAAGAAAGAATCTTCCACTAATCAAGAGGCATAAAAGAAGCGCTCTCATAGGCCTTGCCTCAATTGGGGCCATACACACAGTGAAGTAAACTAAAGATCTTCATCGTCCTCTGGCAATGCAGTTTCTTGAGCTTCCTTTAAGTCCTTCTCAATTTGTTGCTGCCATTGTGGATCCATAGTAACCTCTGGAGGGAGCAATGCTGGCATTGCAACAAACTCTAGATTTGGATCTCCAATTAACTTTCGTGCCAACCATAAGAAAGGTTTTTCGAAATTATAATTACTCTTCGCACTGATGTCATAGTACTGGAACATTCAACAAAATACGACATTAAGCACACATCGATACAGAAAATAGAAATAGCATTGCATTTTGTTTACGTATAGATTTCAGATTAGAGGGACAAATAATGTCTTCATATTAGATAAGATATTTGAATCATCATAAAAGCTTTATTTGATAAAATTTTGTTCAGAAGCAGTTTTACGTATTCTAATCACCTGTAGATTCTTCTTTCTGTGAAACACAATACTTTTAGCTTTAACTTTTCTGTCCTTGATGTCAACTTTGTTCCCGCAAAGTACTATTGGTATATTTTCACAAACTCTGACCAAATCTCTATGCCAATTGGGAACATTTTTATATGTTACTCGAGATGTAACGTCGAACATGATTACAGCACATTGTCCTTGAATATAGTAACCATCTCTAAGACCACCAAATTTTTCTTGGCCAGCCGTATCCCACACATTGAATCGAATTGGACCGCGATTTGTATGAAAAATTAGTGGATGTACTTCGACGCCCAAAGTTGCGACATATTTCTTTTCAAATTCACCAGTTAGATGACGTTTGACGAAGGTGGTTTTACCAGTACCTCCGTCACCGACCAAAACACATTTAAACGTGGGCATATCTTGTGCAGCTTCTTGTGCCATTTTGTTAATATTTTGGTTCTTACAGTTTTGGTGTTTTAAAGACTACTGTTCTGAAAAAAAAGCAAAACTGTAATAAGCCATACATGTAGCTAAGTGAAATAGTAGAGAATTTCACGAACTAGATACGTTATGCAAAAGACACACTTTATGTGAAATGTTTAGAAATCATTATAAAAATACATCTCCCTTTTTGATGAGCGAGAAATTCTTTTCAAGATGTATCCTAAGAAACAGATAAAATTGCGCCATGTGGTATACCGAAGATGGAAAATTGCTTACGCTAAAACCTGTGATTTCGAAGTTACTGGAAATAACACGGATGGGCTTGATCACGCGTTGCAAACGTGATCGGGAGTCCTGCAGTGTGTTGAATTTTTTGTACAGTATAAAAAGTTGTGTTGGAAACTGAACTAAGAAAATAAAAGAACACTCGTGAGAACTTTCCGGTAAAGCCGGGTCACCAGCGTCCCGCGCTCTGAACACACGATTTCAGATTTCACAACGTTTCACTAAGAATGGCGCCCTTTGGCATAACGTATAACTTTTACAGAGAAATTGTAATATTATTGTTGCGAATCTGTAAGCGCAGATAACACTGTTCGTCTAAATTGTTAATTTCTCGTGAATACGTATAAAAGGAACGGTGGAAGTATGAAATTTCCCGGCACCTAACGATGTACGTGAAAATGACCGATAAAACTTACCGTGCGGCACAGTCGTTATGGTTCACAATGGCGTTCCTTTAGGCCGTCGACTAAAGGACGACTTCCTCATCATCTGAAAAATGTGAAGAAAAGTACAGTTAAAGAAAAAAATGCGCAGAATTTATGCGAAAAAATTATTTTGAATTTTTTTGTTGCTACACTGATAAAATAAACAAGGGTTTTATATTCCGCGAGATAAATAACAGTGGAATCGTCATTTACTTGAGCGACATCTTTCGCTATGCGCGCCACTTTAGATTTACGCGAGGGAATCCACGGTAAGGGGAAAACGATCCACGTGCACGTGAACGAAATCTTTGCGATGGTATATAGTAAAAATATTACCTTTCTGTTTTGCCCCGTGTTAGCGGGTAGGAAGCATCGTTTCCTTAATTATTTTAAAAAATGTTTGTGTTAAAACGCTGTGGTGCATGTATGCAAGTTCTACAATTATTATTAGGTTAAGGAAGAGGCCCGTTCACGTGGACGGACGCCTCATTATTTATTTCAAATTTAAAATAGAATATCAACCTGCAATCAACTGAACGGATTAAACGACAAACCATTTTTCGAATGTTTCAGGATATGCCGTAAAGGCATGCATTCCTACACACCTTCCTATATTTGGCTAAATCCGCATTGCATCGCTGCATCATGGCTGATTTAGTCGCGTTCCTGGCCACTTCGACCAATCAAAGATCGGCACTCCACTTAGGCAGATGGCGGTAGCTACCACTTAGGTAACATTTTCATTACCTGCGCATTGCTGAGCTTTCGTTATTACTCCGAAGACAATTTCCGTCCTCAGGTGTAATCCTTTGATAAAAATCAAGAACCAAGTGATGAAATTATCATCACGGATCGGACTAACCGACCGCAGAAGACAATGCAAATAAAACTTCGAAAGAAAGCTATATACGCCGGACGTCAGGTGATCCCCTCCACGCGATATTGTCCCGACTATCGATACTCCAAAAAGTTCTCGGAGAGAATCTCGAAGAGAAGTTAGGCTGCAGGTTGTTTGGGGGTTTGGAAATATTCTTGTACGGCCCTGGCCGGTGTTGACGTCACGAGCGCATGCGCGCCACTGTGGACGGCACTGCAGAAGCAGGCGAGTTCGCGAGTGTATCGATTTTACGATCGTGTCTCTCGCGGCTAGTGCGTCCGTTTCCTTTAGTTTTTAGTGGCCGTGCTCGTCGTACATGGATAAAATCGTGAATGGGATTACCCGCTAGACTCTCCGCTCCGTACATCCGCTGACTCGCAACTCGTCACCCTCATCATGACCAAGGATAGATTAGCAGCTCTCGTCGCGGTAAGTGTTAAGCACCTACCAATCAACCGACAGTCCAAGCAAATCGCCGGACAGAGAGAGAGAGAGAGAGAGAGAGAGAGAGAGAGAGAGAGAGAGAGAGAGATGTGTCCGAAGGAGAAAGAGAGTTTGTTGGGAGTGACGGAGAGAGCGAGTGTGAGAACGAGCGTGCTTCTCTTTTACCTTCGCCGTTTGGTTCTTCGACGTTAGGTCTCTTCCTACGCCAATGCCGTCGTAGTCTCTTTCGACTATTCCTATGTCATGGGACCGTTGGGGTGCCCTAAGGCACCGATTCGTCCGCCCCGCTAGCTTCTCGCTTGCGAGAATAATTGTAGCTCGTGTCCAGAGCACCGGCTAGCTCGAAACGAAGGCCAGAGGTGCCTGTTTACTCTACGCTTCGAACTGTCAATAGTATCCGCACCGTGAGATGCCTTTAGACGGGTGACAGGTGTTCCCGAACCTTGCTTCTCTCGTCATGCTCTATTTTCTCCACGATGACACCAGTAGGCGCTTAGTCGTCAGTGAGTCGTTCGGATTTACGATTCTTCTTTGGCTTTAGTTTCTCCCACATGTGACTGCCCTTCTTCTATTCCACGGCAAAGGGATCTCTTAGTCGCGCGCGCTTATTCGCGTCCACCTTCTTCCATTTCCGGAAGTGATCTTACATTATTTTCTCTTCCGGCGGCGGAGGGGCCAAGAGAAATACGATTCTTGTATCGCGGTTATCCGATGAGTCATTGGCATTGAATAACGTTCGCGGAAAGCGTGCATGGGCGTATTGACGCCGGGCGTAACGGCACTAACCGACTTTCCTTAACCTAACAAATCCAGTCACGAGAGAATCCATAGCCGTATGACCGGCATATCACGGTTGCTCGTAAATGTTACCTTCAGTGTTGCCAATAGATGTGTTTTCTTAGCGCCAGGTGGCTCCGACGATTCGCCTTAGATTTTCAGGTCTCGTGCTAAGAAAGCAGGAAATCTTGAACAATTGAACGGGACAGCGGAAGTCTGCTAAAAGTATTTCAGAAGCGATTAGGAATCTTGTAACAGGATGCTCGTAAAGCGTACTAAATTTTTAGATTGCTTACTCACATCCTAGAACGGTGTTTCTTGATCTTTTCAAAGTTACGAAGCATTTTTTTATTTCGACAACGGTAAACCTTGTAAATATATTAAAAGGATACGCGCGAACGTGCCTTCGACCGAGAATCACGAATATCGTCGATTTCATTCGACTCAAGTTCATATCTAATCATTGAATTTACGTTTGGATCTTCGAAGATGCAATTTAGAATCTAATCGCAAATGTAGATGGTACCCTGGCAAACGTAAATGAAATCACGTAGAGCTGCATGAATATTCAAATTGGCAAGGGAGGAACGGGAGTGGAAGTTCGGCGGGTTAAGACGGGGACGCATTCTTTAGCGTTTAATGCACAGTTAAAGCCCAGGCCCGTTACGCGCCCGATAGATAATGGAACGAGGCTTGTTTCATACGCTGCGCTTATCTCACTCCACGCTGTAGCCTAGTGGGACGCGGTGCTGTCATTGAAACCCATGCCCCACCCGCCGGCTCTCTCACTCTCCTTTTCTCTTTCTCTCGCTCTCATTTTTTCTTTCTCCTTTTTTTTTGTTATCATTCCCAGCACGGTATCGTCACCTCGCGAGGCCGTCGCTCGCACGCATAAACTCCGACCGCCCTTCTACACGTTTCGTAAACACAAGGGCGAGCCTGCAACCTCTAAAATGTTTACACTTCACGCGTGTTTCTTTTTCTCTCTCCTTTCGTTCGTCTCGGAGGCCAGTCTCCTTCATGGTCATTCGAAGTTTAGTAGTGCCTCACGTGCAGAACGGTTCCGGAAGTTCACTCGATTGCTGGTTGCATTGCGTCGAATTTTACGCGGTGGAAAGTTTAAAAGTTCGACAATGGACCCGGCTCGGAGTAAATGCGTAAGGTGAGGGTCTTGAAATATTGGTTTCGAAAAATCAAAATTCCAACAAGAGGAAGGTAAAAATAATCGGTGCACTAATATCTGTAGTACTCTTATGAGTAATTGCGTAAGCTGAGCATCTTGAAATATAGGTTTCGAAAAATCAAAATTCGAACGAGAGAAGGATAAAAACAATCTGACACTAATATCTGTAGTATTCTTAGGAGTAATTGCGTAGGGTGAGCATCTTGCAATATAGGTTTCGAAAAATAAAAATTCGTACGAGAGAAGGGTAAAACGATCTGTACCAATATTTCTAGTACTCTTAGGGAGAATGGTAGAAGCTGATTACCTTATTAATCAATTTAGTGCGCGCATTATTTATGAATGCTTATCAACCGTATGAATCGGATGATCTCCTTTGAATGGTACGATTAAAATCTCGCGGATGCTCACCGCTAATTTACCGGCTCCACGCTCGTCTCCTTCGCTTCTCGTCTCTTTCACACGCCTCGAAGGCATTCGCCTTCTCGTCGACGCAACGCGCACAGATTCCTTGACCCACGCTCCGAGGACGTCGACGACGATTCGTTTCTCGCGAGATCGTTTCGCTGCTGCTAACGAAGGCCATCCCTACCACGCGATTTGGTCGTTTACATAACGACGGGACTCGTTAATCGCCTCGGTGACTTCTCGGACCGTGAGCCTTGGGCCGATACACACGCTGGAGAAGAAACGTCGCACAGTGGGCCGTTTGACGATTCTAGCTGGACAAAAATAGGAAAATCACTTTTTCACGGAAGCGAATGACAATTATTTATTTCGATAGTCAAGACCTCAAAGTATCCTGGTATATGCAATATTTCCTCTGAATAAGTCGTTAAATAAATTATAATTAACATTGAAGTCAGAGTAAGACTAGCTAACCAAAGTAGTCGTTTCAAGTCACCTGCATTCAATCTTACACCACACAAGTGTTTGTGGGACGATAAGTTTCGTTGATGGCTCGATATATAAGTACAGATCTCTAGTTTACAAAACCTTTCGGTTTCTTGCTGTAACTCAAATGGTTTTCGTGTAGCACCATTTTCAATTGTTATGTGCAACTTTTCGTAATTCTCATATATAATTAGACTTACAATTTGAGTGCTGCGGAGTTCCGCGATGGGCTTTGGTGCGTTTGAAAGCTTATTCCTTACCCTCTCGAATGCCACAAAATTTGGGTGCGGTCGCCTGCGGCTCCGGTTGTTATTTCAATTGTTATAAGTAACCGCGCGGTACATCCCATAGTATATCTCCAGAATTAATCAAATTCTGAAGAAACGGCTCATTGGATTGGAATAAAATTTGACAGATTAATCGAAGATGTACTATTGTGCTTATATTAAACTTTCCAGACCGCCATTTGTAGCCGTTTCAAAATGTCGGTTATTGATATTCATAGCAAAGTTGTATTCTCTTGAACTCTCGTCGGAACTAGACAAAAGTTGAAAGATACGTGCAAATTATGTCAAAAAGTATATTGTCAAATTTTTAAACTTTTGTCTTGAAACGACTACTTTGGTTAGCTAGTCTTACTCTGACTTCAATGTTAATTATAATTTATTTAACGACTTATTCAGAGAGGATATTGCATATACTAGGATACTTTGAGGTCTTGACTATCGAAATAAATAATTGTCATTCGCTTCCGTGAGAAAATGATTTTCCTATTTTTGTCCAGCTAGAATCGTCAAACGGCCCACTGTGCGGCACTGGGGTCGTAAATCAAAAGCCACAAAAGGGACATAAATCGAGGAATTACTGTATACATATATCAATACATATATAATATATCAATATATATATATATATATATATATACAGGGTGTCCCGCAATTGGTGTAATCCCCGCGAAAGGGTTGTAGCTGAAATAATTCTAAACACCAAAAAAAAAAAATTAGGGTTATGGTTAGGGTTAGGGTTAGGGTTAGGGTTAGGGTTAACCTTAAAAAAATTAGGGTTAACCCTAACCCTAACCATAACCCTAATTTTTTTTTTTTTTTCCTCTACGGGCGTGCTCATTCGCCTATGTTTTTCCTTAATTTTTGAATTCTTAAGGAAAAACAGGCGAATGAGGAAAAAAAAATTAGGGTTATGGTTAGGGTTAGGGTTAGGGTTAACCTTAAAAAAATTAGGGTTATGGTTAGGGTTAGGGTTAACCCTAATTTTTTTTTTTTTTTTTCCTCTACGGACGCGCTCATTCGCCTGTTTTTCCTTAAGAATTCAAAAATTAAGGAAAAACATAGGCGAATGAGCGCGCCCGTAGAGGAAAAAAAAAAAAAAAATTAGGGTTAACCCTAACCCTAACCATAACCCTAATTTTTTTAAGGTTAACCCTAACCCTAACCCTAACCATAACCCTAATTTTTTTTTTTTCCTCTACGGACGCGCTCATTCGCCTGTTTTTCTTTAAGAATTCAAAACTTAAGGATAAACATAGGCGAATGAGCGCGCCCGTAGAGGAAAAAAAAAAAAAATTAGGGTTATGGTTAGGGTTAGGGTTAGGGTTAACCTTAAAAAAATTAGGGTTAACCCTAACCCTAACCATAACCCTAATTTTTTTTTTTTTTTTTTCCTCTACGGGCGCGCTCATTCGCCTATGTTTTTCCTTAATTTTTGAATTCTTAAGGAAAAACAGGCGAATGAGCGCGTCCGTAGAGGAAAAAAAAAAAAAAAAAAAATTAGGGTTATGGTTAGGGTTAGGGTTAACCCTAATTTTTTTTAAGGTTAACCCTAACCCTAACCCTAACCATAACCCTAATTTTTTTTTTTTGGTGTTTAGAATTATTTCAGCTACAACCCTTTCGCGGGGATTACACCTATTGCGGGAAAGTTCCTTTGCGAAAAAGTTGGACGAGGCTTAATTTTTGAATTACTAAGGAAAAACATAGGCGAATGAGCGCGCCCGTAAAGCCCGCGCTCAGGGCCGTCATGCTCGCCACTCACCGCGGTTGTAGACGGGCGCATCGCAGTGGTAAGGCACGAAGCGTTGGACAGAAATTATGTCGAATAACAAATTAAAATTCCAGAATAACTTCAGATGGCGAACCCCAGAAGGCGACGGGATGCCTAATGCATTTCCCGATGCAAAAAAAAATTAGGATTAGGATTAGGATTAGGTTAGATTAGGTTAGATTAGGTAGATTAGGTTAGATGAGGTAGATTAGGTAGATTAGGCTAGATTAGGTAGATTAGGAACCCTAATCCTAACCTAATCCACCTAATCCTACCCTAATCTAACCTAATCCTAACCTAATCTAACCTAATTCTAACCTAATCCTAACCCTAATCCTAACCCTGACCTAATCCTAATCCTAATCCTAATTTTTTTTGCATCGGGAAATGCATTAGGCATCCCCTCGCCTTCTGGGGTTCGCCATCTAAAGTTATTCTGGAATTTTAATTTGTTATTCGACATAATTTCTGTCCAACGCTTCGTGCCGTTCCACTGCGATGCGCCCGTCCACAACCGCGGTGAGTGGCGAAAATGACGGCCCTGAGCGCGGGCTTTACGGGCGCGCTCATTCGCCTATGTTTTTCCTTAATAATTCAAAAATTAAGCCTCGTCCAACTTTTTCGCAAAGGAAAATGTTGTTTAGAATTATTTCAGCTACAACCCTTTCGCGGGGATTACACCTATTGCGGGACACCCTGTATATATATTGATATATTATATATGTATTGATATACGTATACAGTAATTCCTCGATTTATGTCCCTTTTGTGGCTTTTGATTTACGACCCCAGTGCCGCACAGTGGGCCGTTTGACGATTCTAGCTGGACAAAAATAGGAAAATCATTTTCTCACGGAAGCGAATGACAATTATTTATTTCGATAGTCAAGACCTCAAAGTATCCTAGTATATGCAATATCCTCTCTGAATAAGTCGTTAAATAAATTATAATTAACATTGAAGTCAGAGTAAGACTAGCTAACCAAAGTAGTCGTTTCAAGACAAAAGTTTAAAAATTTGACAATATACTTTTTGACATAATTTGCACGTATCTTTCAACTTTTGTCTAGTTCCGACGAGAGTTCAAGAGAATACAACTTTGCTATGAATATCAATAACCGACATTTTGAAACGGCTACAAATGGCGGTCTGGAAAGTTTAATATAAGCACAATAGTACATCTTCGATTAATCTGTCAAATTTTATTCCAATCCAATGAGCCGTTTCTTCAGAATTTGATTAATTCTGGAGATATACTATGGGATGTACCGCGCGGTTACTTATAACAATTGAAATAACAACCGGAGCCGCAGGCGACCGCACCCAAATTTTGTGGCATTCGAGAGGGTAAGGAATAAGCTTTCAAACGCACCAAAGCCCATCGCGGAACTCCGCAGCACTCAAATTGTAAGTCTAATTATATATGAGAATTACGAAAAGTTGCACATAACAATTGAAAATGGTGCTACACGAAAACCATTTGAGTTACAGCAAGAAACCGAAAGGTTTTGTAAACTAGAGATCTGTACTTATATATCGAGCCATCAACGAAACTTATCGTCCCACAAACACTTGTGTGGTGTAAGATTGAATGCAGGTGACTTGAAACGACTACTTTGGTTAGCTAGTCTTACTCTGACTTCAATGTTAATTATAATTTATTTAACGACTTATTCAGAGGAAATATTGCATATACCAGGATACTTTGAGGTCTTGACTATCGAAATAAATAATTGTCATTCGCTTCCGTGAAAAAGTGATTTTCCTATTTTTGTCCAGCTAGAATCGTCAAACGGCCCACTGTGCGTCGTCCTGATTTCTCAATTGATTTGCAGCCGCGATGGATTCGTGCATGGGAAGAGTATAACAATACCGGGAATACAAATTTAGGAACGTAAAATCAAGAGTACGTGATCAGGAGCATGAGGTTGCACCCGTGATCGATTCGTGCGATAGAGGAGAAAAACAAGACCCAGAATATAAATTCAGGAACGTCAAATCAAGAGTAGGAGATGAAGAGCATAAAACCAAATCGTACAAAGGAAACAAAAGAATTCCTATTGCTCGATAACGCTTGTAAACTTTCAAATGAAAAATAATAAGCAACGTGGAGGTAGTCTTATTTATGGGTAGGGTAGGTTCGTTGAACGACGAATGAGGCGAACACGCGAACGCGGATATCCGATCGGACGAGCTCGTGGAATGTTAGCGGCTAATTAATTAGCGGAGTATTTAGCGACGGTGGAGAAAGGGTGAGAGGAGGCGACCGCACGCGGGAACGTTTCCGTTGAAAACTTTTTCCCAGCCTACTCGCGCTTCGCTTCGACGACCGTTTGCCATTTAATCTTTTCTCTCGCACCTTTGATTCTCTCGTTTCGCTCCACTCGTAGTAAGAAAGGCGCGAAATTTCGATGTTAGCTAGGACCTCGTAATTACGACTGGTATTTAATATTTTCGAATGGCCAGGATATTTCTCGCGGTCGTACCATTCTAAATGCGATTGCAAATCAATTTGTTCGAGCGATTCTTTTCACCTTCGTTTTCGTTTCATTCTTCTGCGATCAACGAACGAATATCTTTCTCTTCTTACTTTTACATAGACACCAACGTAATCGGCAATAATCTACGTTGCCCACGTGGTGGTTGCATCGCAGTGAGCGCATAGCTCCTTGCTCCCTAGGTGATGGCGGGTTAATTGCTTAAGTGTTCTAAATTAATGTATGCCTCGTGTTTAGAACCGTAATTTCTTCTCGCTAATCGGTTCTACGGGCAAGAATAACGGGTACTCCATATTTCATATTTCACATTCTTCAATCGAAATTATTCTTCTGCGAGACCTCGTCGCACATTAAACGGAAGCTTTCGAATGGCAATAAGTGAATTGTACGCAGCAATCGACCACTCGAAATCGATTATCGTATCTCGCCGCATTTCATCGATCAAGCTTCGCCAATGGATTAATCACTAATTTTATCTTGTTCCAGGCCCAGTCGGACGACGATGACGTGGCAGACGACGTGTCTGTCAACGTCGGGGGGCCAGATGACTTCATGACGGAATTCTTCGCGGAGGTGAGTAACGAGCTATCTTGTTTCCGCTTCCGCGGCTCGACAATCGAAAATAGGTTAAACCGGTGCGCCACGAAGAGACGGAGGGAAGAGGAAGAGGAGGCGAAGGTGGAATGGCGTGCACGAGAAAGCAGAAAGGTCTATCGGATCTTGGACTTTGAACGAGGACAATGCTCGCCTTCTTTTCTAGTTTCTCCTTCGTGGTGGGGCATCTACGATGTGCCGTCAACGATATCGGCGACGTGGAAGCCGGTACGCTCGCCCACCCGACCGGTCCATTTACTACGAGCGTTTATACTCTCTCAAGAATTCTCGTGACAATGTATTTCCCGCATAGGAGCCCAGCTGACGAGAACACCCGCTGAGAATTCGTCACCTCGCCCGACTACGTCACCTTAACCGGCGTAAAAATACCTAGGCCAATAGCGAGGAATGATTTTCAAATTCGTCTTCCACTTCTGAATACGTTCTTTCGACGTACTTACAACACCTTCGCTTTGGCGTCTGAAATAATCTAGCATCGACGAAAGTGGAAAGATTAATGGACGAGATGATCCAATTCGTTACCTAGCGCGAGTTTTACGCACGTAAAGAATCTGAATTAATATTCGAAGCTTGTGGTCCTTCGCAGAGGATATTGACGAAAATTCGTCGTAATCGTCGCGACCTTAATCGTCGCACAAAGTATCTCCGGAGAATACCGCGAGCGAATAGCAATTTTCCAATCGGAACTCTGCCCTCCTCTCTCCCATCTTTTCCTTTCTTCCATCCCCATCTCCATCTTGTTATCCGTTTTTTAAAATTCACCGAGCGTCGCGACGATCCGTCTCCGCAACGGCGCTCTCTCTGCTTGGGCGAATGGCCCAAATTCATCCGGTCGTCTCTCGAGGCCAGAACGACGTTCGTCATCGTCCCGCGTAACGTTCTCCCACCCTCTCCTCGTTATCATCCTCGTAAACCTCGCAGGCAACATTCGGGGAAGCATTCGTGCGGCACGGGGGAGTCCGTGTGTATTCTCCTTGTTCCTCGAGATTCCACCGCGTCGTGATAATCCGTTTCGTTGGTAATCCCCGGGACTCACGGGCGAACGGTGAGAGAGAAGGAGAGAGAATCGTGGGAGCATAATTCATCCGGAGCTTATGAGTATCGTGATGTTTCTTTTCGCGACGCGCGTCCTACTCGCTCTTCCTTAGAATCTCGTTGTACGGGGGATAATAGAAATTCCGGGAGGGGTAGAACGAATGAAAGAAGGGGTGGATTGGCCTTAATCCATCCGCCCTCTTGGTGGACGACCATCGACCGATCGGCATGAAAATGCAAGTCTTCGAGATTTTTTCCTCGTGGAGTTTTGCACGGGTGTGAGGTTTTATTAGGTTGGGGCTAGCGGATAGGATGCATGACATTGCAGTATTCTTTTTTCTTTGCCCCTTTATACGCAGTTTACATTTAATAGGTATAAAAGCAAAGTAGACTCAACGGTCCATCATTTGTTTCTTCATTTTGATATACCACGCAATGTTTTACAATCAGTTTTGTAAGTTCACTTGACTGTCCGACAGGAAGAGACCACTTTTTTGTGCGGCTTCTGGTGCACGACGAAGCTCTTTCTTTTATCCTCGCGATTTCGTAAGATCCTTGCGGTTTGCAAATTGCTCGTATTACAGGTGTGACGATTCTTGGAAATGTTTCTTGCTCTTTCCTCGATTCCTCGTTTCGTCAGCTGAAACCCCCGCGCTTGAGTTAACTTTGTGTACCGGTGCATAAGGGTCCACGGCGCGCCCGATTGAGCGACGATGCAATCGTCCCGTCAATCGCATCGCTTAATCTGCTTAATTGTTATTATCCCGCGATTACAAGCGCACTCTGGTTTCGGCGGACAACGCGTTTGCCCTCGCGGCCACTGGCTCTCTCGTATTTCGCGGAGAATTTTTAAAAATCATTCCGTCCAGCAACAACCACGGTGAAATTGAACGCCCCACGGCGTTGCAACGTAAACCGCGAGAGCTTACAAATTACGAGAATTTCAAATAAATTGCTCTCGGTTCGTCGATTGAATTATTTTATCGTGTCAATCGTTTCGAATAATTATTGGAGATCAATTCTTGCTGTTACGTGGTTTTAAGCATTTTACAGGGACTTTGCGCTCGTTACACTAGATTCTCCTCATTTTCTTTATTCGTGAGTAAGGCCTTTTCAAAACTTTCTGTTGTTCATTCCGATATTTCGTGCATCTCAGTGGCTGGGAAATCTTCCTTTTAATACCTGGACTATCGTGTCCGAGGATCTCGCTCTATTTCCGAAAATCGTTTCTCCCCGCTTGCATCGTTTTCCGTTTTCCATCTACACGAGGCATCGATGCAGATCGCGATCCATCGAATGGATGCAACGCGAAAATCGTGGCCGAGCCACGACGCGGGTCCGCGGATCCCAGGCCCTGTCAATCGAATCGTATAATCGGCTTAATCGTTATTATCGCCCGATTACAAACGCGGTAGTCCTTCCTGCCTCGATTTCCTCCTGCATGTTCCGTTCCCACGCTCTCCCCTCTCCGTCACCCTTCGGCGCGGAGCCACGAGGATTTACTTCTAGATTGAAAGCAAATTAAAGTGGATGCTTCGAGGACTACGTTCTATTAACAAAATCGACGAGCGTATTTACGAAATAGCTGCATGAGATTATTGTTTTGTAAGAGTTCGTCGTAGGACAATTGACGAATTGGCCTGTCGTTTTTGGAATCGCGCCTTTCCACGAAATATTATTCTGTAAAAGTTTGCCGTAGGGTAATTCACGAATTGGCCTTCCTCTTTCGGAATCGAGCCTTTTAAAAACTAAAGGCATAATGAAATTCACTGGGTGGTCGGCCGATCGAATCCTATAAAAATTCAGCAACGTTACAAGAAGCGGGTCGTTACACGAGGTTGCCGCGAGGCCGTCGAGCGATCGATGCACCGGGTGAGTGGCGAAAAATTGTGGGGAAAATTCAAATCGATCGTAATCTCGTTCTACGGTACCACCGCAGCGGTGGTGGTGCTGGCTTAAGTGGATAAAGTTGCCGTGCGCCGCACGGCTCCCGCGACTTTAATGGAACAACCTGAATTTATCTGTCGAAGACGTGATCTTTTCTCTCGCGCTTGCTTGTGTATTACCCTCGCGAGAAGACCTTTCTACGTGACGAAGCCGAAGACGACTTTCTCGGCGGACGCAGAAATTTTATCCGATACCAGAAGCTATCTTATTGCGGGACCTTCTCGCGTTGCTTCATTCGTCGAGACGGCGAATTAACTTTTCAGCTATTTCATTTTTCTTCCACGCCCGTACTTTCTTTTGTTTTTTGCTTAATAACGGAATAGCGAATGTGCGAAATTAACGGTGAGACGGAAGGAAATTCTTAAGGACTATTATGTGTATCCGTGCTGTTGCAGGGAAACAATAATAATTATCGCTAACAACTCTTCGAAATGCTAAACCATGCCACAGTGGCACCCTTACTCTCGAGAAGACACTCGAGTGCATGGGATTAAGGTTCCGGATCGATAAATTCGTTGAATCCTGACTAATTAGCGATAATTAGATTTTAGCTTCCGAACCCTCTGCTTGTATATCACGCGAGGGCGTTCGGGTCACTAATTCACAATCCACCACAATCCTACTGTCTGTCCGTTCTGTCTCCTAAAATGTCAACTCGTCTAATTTTCTCGAAAATCGAGACCCGCAAAATTACAAACTGTAATTGCGAATATATCTCCCCCGAATCTTATCGTTGGACTTTTTGTCTAGCATCGGCCGCGTCATTAATTTTCTGGCCAATTGCAGGAAGCCGGTGCCGTTATGAAAAGCTAATTTCGTCAGGATAGCGCCTTCGTGCATGTAGATTTCGCAGAGCGGGAACCGTGGGAGTCGTCGGGATGCGAGCGGTAATTATGAGACGCGTCCGCGTCCCGTACAATCCTTTATCTCTCTCTTCTTCCCTCGCGCGCCGTTCAGTCCGTTTCGGTGTCGCTGTTGCGCTCTCTTCCGCTTCAACCTTCGAAATGATTAGCTCGAACGCGCAAATCTCAACGAAAATTCCCTTGCGCGCAGTCAGGCATTTCTGCGCTTGACATTCTATCCAATTCCCATGCATCGCGTGTACACACGGACGGAGGGTGCAAATTTTGACGTGGCGCGGCGCGACGATAATTTGCGCTCGTTGCATTTCGCCGAGAGAGATAGAGTGGCTATGAATTCGGTTGGAATACAATTTGTCGACCGTCGGAGTTCTGTTTTACGATCCGCATAAAAATTTCTCTTTATCGCCTTTTTCTACGGTCAACACCCCACTATATTCCCGACCCTCGAAGCATCGAGAATTTACGTTTTCCAGCATGAAACTGTGTTTGGTCACTTGTTGAATTTCAGCTGGGATTATTTTTTTTTGTCGACGCGCAATTCGATTCGTAGATCGTTCGATGCCGCTTGTCGATGCTTCCCCCGGATGAATCGCGACAAATAGAAATTTCGTTTTCGAGCCTTCTTCCACAATGGACGACGATTGGTCGGACCGGTGGCGCTGATTGCAGTCGCTTGCTGTCGCCTCCGACAGGTACTTTTCGCATTCATCGAAAAAGGCAACACTATTATCGCGGAATTTTCACCTCCATCGGTCTCTCCTCGCTCGGAGAAATTTCGCTTCTTCCTTTCTCCTGCGGTGCTCGCGTATCGACTCCTTCGCTCCGCGGGGACACTCCGCTCGCGGCACCGGACAAAATCGAAATTGAAATTGCGCGCAGCAACGGTGAGAAGTGCTCGCTGGGAACTGGTGCGCCACTTCCGTAACTTCCATCGTTGGTTTCTGTGACCACCATCGCCACCATCACCACCACCACGAGCTTGAATTTCCAGTGAAAATTCCTCTCGCCTCCGCAGGCTATCGACATTTGCATGCAACGCTCGCGCGTAACTCCTAGCCTATGCGTACCGCATCCTTCCCTTAATCCACGGGTTATGAAAATCGATCGTACCGGCATGCTCTTAATTCCACGTTTAAAGGTTACGCAATTGCCAGCGGGGCACGCGGTTCCATTCGACTCCGTAGATTCTCGGAGCGGTTGGAGTGCGGCTCGTGTGGAAGCTCGAAACACGTGGCGAATGATGCCTTCACCTTTCGACGCGTAAATCAGGAGCGAGAAGGGGGTTAATAGCTTGATGTCGGGTTCGCGTAAGTTGTTGGAGCGGACGGTCCGCCGAATGCGAGAGGGTAAGAACGCGAGGGGGTTGAACGAGGGAGGATGACCAGTTGGGAGAGTGGGTGAGACACGCGACGAATTCTGGCGTCTCCTTCGACGTCGTCGTCGGTGTCGGTGGCCATTTGGCCGATCGCCAAGTCGTTGTCGCGAATTCCTCAAAGGATGGTCTACCGGCAACTTACATGGAAATCCTCCGAGAGGAAGTGCCACTGGTACGAGATCTCGTCCTCGTGTTTTCCGCGTCGCGAATAGTAAAAGGAGGACGCGATCTTCTCGGAAAGTCCCGAAGAGGGAAGAATTGTCGAGCACAAGTTGAAGTCTTCCTTTATTTGTTTGTATCTGCGTTGCGCGTGTAACGGCGCGGCTGGTTTACATTAGAATCGGGTAACTCGTCAAACTCGATTCTGCCGAGGTGCTTGAGACGAAGGGACGAAATACGTGGCAGATGGAAGAAGAAACGAATCGAATCTAAGCGCGCTCGCGCGCTGGCAAAAATCAATCTAACTTTGGGAAACAGGGTTTTGCGTTGTGAGTTTACTCCGCGCCACACGGCCGCTCTTCGTTCGCTTTCTCGCTTTCTCCTCCGATTTGCATAGAAAGGCCACTTTCGCGAGAGGGTAGAGCGACGATGGGAATGCTCGAAGATGGAGAGAAAGAAAATTGGACTGGAGCCGGGCAAAATGCCACGCTTCACTCTGTCGCGTTCTGTACGACGCATACATTAATGCTTTTTTTCTTACGATGGTTTTCACCTTTTACCGGTGGGGGCGGATATTGAAAACACTCGAAACGCTTGCTACTCGATGCACGCCCGACACTTTTCGAGTGTTGGTATTTTCAATTGCTAACGCCGATTGTCGCGTCGACATGGGGGGGGGGGGGATAGAAAATCATATTGGCTCGAATGAAATGGCGGTTGATAAAGACGAAAGGAGGGGCTGGGATCGTTGCATCGTGCGAAAACATTTTCGTAATTGAAACTCTGCACGACGCGGCTTTAAAAAATTTAACGATGCCGGGGACTGTCGCGTTGTCGAGGGTTTTGATAATTCCGATTTTACGCGCGTGTCGCGATCGACGGGATAAAAGGGCGGCGAAGGGCTTGGAAAAAATAGGGGCGCAAAGGGAACAAGAGCTGTCCCTGTTCGAGCAACGATATCGAGTGGTTTCGAGCTATTGGAAATGTTTCGAGGCATCGATCGATGATTAATCCCGTCCGCTTAAGCCCTTACCGCTTTTATTCTTCGCTCTGGTTTTATTTAAGCGCAAAATGCACGCGGACACAGCGTTGTATTTTAATTCAACGGATCCTCGGTTGATCGGGATTCGGCGAGTAAACTAATACTGGACGATTCGTCCTCGCAGCATCCCTTTGCCCTTCTCGTGTTTATTAATACTTAGAGCCCCTATAGAAATACATTCGACCTATCGTCTTTTTATCCAAGGGGAGAGGATGCGGCCCCAAGGCACGAAGTACAAATTTATCCTCGCGACATGCCTGGGGCGGCCGCGTTCAGAAGTTAGCGCGCGCGAGAGAGGGTAGGGAGAAAAGGTGGCGGAGTATTCCTCGGGATTCCTTTTGGCGAGCAAATAGCGGGGTACGAGGCGAAAGGAGGACACCCTGGAGGGGCCGGAAGCAGAAGGGAGGAAGCGGGTGTCGATTCAATCGTAACGAGGCGCGTCGAGGCTTCGCGAATCCCACGCCGCGGAGTCTCGCGCTTATTCAAAACGAACTTTCGCAACCCTTAAGTTTAAGCGCTCCTGGAATTAACCGTTTCCACCGAGCTTATTCCACTCGCCTCGCGGAGTTCGCCTTTCGTTCGTTTGTTTCGCTGCTTTCGTTCGTTGGTTCGCTCGCTCGCTCGTTCGTTCGTTCGTTCGTTCGTTCGTTCGTTCGTTCGTTCGACGGGTGGCCTCGTTAAGGCGCCTATGCATTCGCTCTAGCGGATACTCGCGTTATGGATTTATGCATACTCCCGCGCCCGGTTACTCACCCTTTATTCATAAGCGATTCCAGTTGTGCCCTCGAGAGGGTGTCTCCCATCACGGGGCCACGCGCCTTCCCGTTAGCGTTGCAATTTTCTACACTTCCGTTAATTACTACGTACGCGGATTTTTTTTTTCTATACCGCGATATTATTGTTTCTTTCGCGGATTCGAGAGAGCAATTTTTTTCTTCACTCATTCTCCATCGGAAGAAAATTACGAAAGTTCGCCCGAGCTCGCCACAGATCAACGTCCTCGTACTCCTATCTAGTTAACGATCCGAACGACGACAATCACGAGAGCACGCTCGCTCTTTCGATTTATTTATAGAGGACGAAACGTTCGGCTCGACGAAAGCGAGGAGGTGCAAGAGAGAAGTAGAAAGTTCGCGTCGCTCGCGTGTCTCGTTGCGTGAGAAATTTAACGTGCACGCGCGTGCACCCTTCGCGGTACTGATCATCGAACTGATAACGTTTTACCGAAGGGGGTCGAGGAGGAAGAGGACGAGAACTCGCGAGGAGGAGCGCCGCACGTGAGACAAATCGATAAACGGGCCAACTTCCGAGTAACGTTTTTCGTTCTGGCGAGAGAGGAGAGGAGCGTCGAAGGAGAGTAAAGAAAAGTCGGAAGAAGTCCCATTTAATAAAACAGTAATGGCAACTTCCTCTGCCGCTTCCACTCCCGTTCCTCACATTCTTCCTTCCTCGGTTTCTGCGATTCCTCCTTGTCCTCGCCGTAATCGTTTCTGTTCCTTGCCGGTCCCCTTGTTTTATTTCTCGTGGAACTTTTCCACTTCTTCTCCGCGATACCTTACAACCACCTTAGGTCCTTTCACATTTGTAAGTTCTTATCGTTGCTACTTTTTCGCTACTCCTTTCGGTTTTGCAAATCCTCTTCCTCTTATCTTTCTTATCGTTTACTCACTGTCCACATTTTCTCTCTCTCGCTCTCCTCTTGCTCGTACGCGAAAAGACGCGTTTAGTCTCTTCTCACCCGATCGCACGCTCGCTCACGTTCTTGCCCCTTAGTCGGTGCTAACGGGAGAAGTTGGTAAGTACGGTGGGAGTAAGACGACGAGGGCACTTACTTCCTGTGCGCTATATTCCTCTTCGCCGATCCACTAACGTGCGCGCGCATGTTCGCTGATGCACCCGCGCTTATAATATTCCTCTGGCAGGGACAGCTGCGGCAAAAGTCCGAGGTCCCAAGAGGGCTTCGCACTTCACTCCGAAGCGAAGGGAATGTCCTTTTCGAGTGGCTACGACGTGGTGACCTCAGGGTCCACGGGGGTCCATTAATAATAGGAATGTCGTGGTGCGCTAATGGCCAACGCCCTAAGGGCGTCGCGATGCTCCTTTTACCAGGGTCCCTCCTCTTCCTGCATTAACGTTGCTCGTTTCCTGCTCCGCTCGTATTCCGCTCGCCATTCTTGTTGTACATTTTCGATTGTAATTATCGAAGCGCAGGGATACTTTACCTTATAGAATGGTCCTTACCACAAAAAGGACAAGGCAGATTTACTTTCTCCATATTTTTCATTTTCACGAATTTAGCAAGGTCGAAGATGTTAGAACGTAATTTTGCTTTCTCATTTTCATTATCGCAAAATTCGTGGGGGTGCTTTTGAGCAAACGTTCTACGTCTCCTAAAAATCAGTCGTCCCGAACATTCTCTCGGCCAGTCAGAACAAACAGCATAACCGTTACGATTGAGCCAAACCACAGCTGATGTTCCAGAAACATCCGTTCTCCGTCTCTCTCGCTCTAATATTCGTCTCGTGCTCTCGATGCACTCGTTGAGAATGAGAATGGGAGTAGGTGATAAGCAAGCGAAGGGCGCAGAGAACGAGAGAACAAGACGGAGGAAGGGGGAAGGAGAGAATACGCGAGCACGGAGCAGTACTTGCCAACGCGTAGGGAATGATACACGGGTGGCACTAATGAGACTCACCCTCGTGTCTGGAATAACGTATGCCGCGCGCCAACGAGAGAATCCTCTACGTATCGAGCAGCGCGAGGCCCTCTTCTCATCGTTCCACCGTCCTCCATTCGTCCTCCTGGCCCTTCATCCCTTCAGGTCCCTTTGTCGAGAAAACAGACGCGTAGTGAAGCGCGTTCACCGATTCGTGCCGTTTCCCTGGATCGGACCTCTTTCCACTTTTTTTCTTACTCTTTCCATTTCTCGTTTATTCTCTCTTTCTTCCTCTCCTTCTCATTTCGTTCTTTGTCTCGTGTTTACTCATCCCTCTTTGTCCCTCTGGAGGGAAGGCCGACGCAGTAGCGCTCATTATGCGTTCATTAATTAATCCGCGACCAGTTTTAAAATTAGTTTATCCTGGCGCCTCCTCGCAAACACGAGTAACCCTTCTCCGTTTCTCGAACGCGAAAATTGGGGCACTGGCTTTCGTCCGAGGCTCATTACGGTTACTAATTTTCGCGTTGGTGCTTCCACCGTTTACCATCCTCCAAACGATCTTCCGACGCGGTGTGCCGGTGGTAGTCTGGTGGTCACTGATGTTCGGCGAACCTCTGGACGGTGACGTTACTGGAATAACATTTTAAGCTGCCGATCACTCTACGTCGGATCGAGATGAATGTTTAATGACTACCTCGTAGCTTCTTCTTCCACGAAGACTTCTCGCGTGTGTCATCGGAAATGGAATCTACGGCGGATGAGAGCACGAGGAAGAGTATTCGGAGAATTTTCGATAATTTAATCGGCGCGCTCGAGCGACTGCGAGACGCGGTTGGATGTCTGCGCGAGGCAGAGACTTTGTCAACATACGAATCGTGTCGTTTCGAATGGCTTCTGTTCGATCGAAGGGAAGAGGAGGGAACCAGTGATACACTCGGGCAAGATTCCAACTCGAGGGATCGCCCACGTCACTGGGATATTCGCGCTCCGCGTTCTCCGCCTTGCCGTTTGAGAACGTCCCGCCCGGCGCGTCACCAGGATTCCGATGAGTCAGTCCGACGTCTCGTCTAAAGACAAGGTCGACGAGGAAACAGGGGAAAGGGGAGAGATCACTGCTTTATTGGAGAGATGCGGACACTCGTGGACCAGGAAACAAATTTTTCCAAGAGAATGAGAGAAAGGAGATGTCGGTCTATCGCAAGCCAGGATTTAGGAGTTGAAGTTAGCCTTGAAAGGTTAAAATGATTTTAGCGCACCAGAGTACATACACGAGCTCGAGCCAGGGACAAAGAGGAAAATAGAACTTGCTTCGCGTTTCTCTTTTGTCCAGCCCTTTTAATTGGTCCTCACGTGGGACGCTATATTTGTCCTGGCTTTTTCACGATTTCGGATTATCACCGGGTGCGCAGTATCCAGGATATGCGAAATATGTACGCACGAGAATGGAAGGTTACGGGATGGTACGGCGAAGCGTGCAGCAAGGTGGAAGAAGGCGGGGGAGTTTTCGATACCTCCGTTGATTGACGTTGACGAAGAGTCGATAAAACGTTGACCTCCGCGTACTGGTGAAATTAATGTTTTCGATGGATCGCTCACAGGTTTCCATTTCTAGCTTCCTCTCCCTCTTCGACGAAGAGAATCCTCGCAATTCGCGATTTCACGTTTGTCCACTCAAGACCACTGGATCATTAATTGCCGGTATTAAACATATCAATTTTTTCTCATTCTATTTTTTGTTTCATTCCTTTTTTCAATTATGCGTGCTTCTTCGTATAACAAGCAGATCGCCCTTCGTAACAGCGAAGGATCGTTTCTACTTACGGCCTAGGGCAGACCAAACTCCGTCTCGTACTACTTGCGACGGGCGGATCGTACCTACCGCAATTACCACGCTTATACCACTTAAGTGCTCGTAATGGAAGCAATGAGTTTTTCACGAGAGAACGAATGAGAGCCGGGGAGAGTGGGGGACTGGAGATAGCGAGAAATAATTGTCGAACGAGCTTGGAACGATTAAATTAACGTGGGACCGCGACGATTTCGTTACAGCCGCGCTCCGCTGTGGTTTCTACGGTTGTTTCCTGCTTTTTGTTGCTCTCGCAATTGCGCGCGACGAATGTCGTTAAGGATCCGTTTCTTCGTTCGGTTTGACTCGTGGAATATACAAGCGCCGCGAAACAACGTCGTTTTTGTTTTCTCCTCGGCGTGTTCAAACTTTCGGCACGTGCGATCGATATGCAATTTTCACAGGACGCGACTGATCTGGACCATTTTACGACCTTACGTTCTAAGAAAGCGAAATTTAAACCATCGCGTAATTGAAGAACTGACAATTGGTGATATCGAGGGCTATTAAATTCTACACGTTCGCGATCATTTATGAAACTGGTTCAGACGTCTAACCATTTTGAACCAATACGTCCTTCCTCTTCTTTTTTCTCTCAGTCTCTCATTATTTTGTCCGTTTGCCAATCCCTCGCGGTATTCCACGCTCTGCTTAGATCCGCGTCCGACCAAACTCAGCTGGTGCCACTTGGAGGAGGTGGGCCCCACCGGTCGAGTCGTTCTGACCGCAATTACTGCAGCTACACCACTTAAGTGGTGCGGAGCCCGCGCTCGCCCGGCCCCGAGCCCCCGCTGGTACATGCATCGAGCACGGCTACTTAAACCGCTTTACCTACGCCCTTATGCACCACTGGCACCGCTTCGTTTTTCCTTTCCTTTTCTCCTCTTTTACTCCTCTCTCGCTCGCATATTCTCTCCTCGTTCTCTTTTTTCCTCTCGCCAGAGCGACGGTGTCAAGAAGATTTTCCCCGATGGTCACCCATGGCGAATATTCGCACGAACGGCGAACTCCAGTATCCATATTGTCTCCGGATTAATTGAGATCGTTGTCAAATTAATCGAGATTTTTATCACATGTAACTAACGATTATTACGAATAGTAACAAGCGTCCAAATGACGCAACGCGTTGAAATGCACCACCCAGCGACGAGCGAAGTCCGATGGACCGCGGGTCATGATCACCAGGATTAATCGAGGACCTTTTTTTTCCAGGTGGAGGAGATCCGCGAGATGATAGATAGGATCCAGACGAACGTCGAGGATGTGAAGAAAAAACACAGCGCCATCCTGTCGGCGCCGCAGACCGACGAGAGTGAGTTTCTTCACATTTCTCTCATCTTTCTCTCTTTTTTGCATAGCGATTTTTTCCCCCCGGCTTTTAATCTCGCGCTCCAAGGACGCTTCAGTGTGGCACGGAGAACGGGAGAGCGTCCTGGAATTTACGCAAGTCTCACGTGGAACAATGTGCATATACGTGCGCGAGGGGGCGTAGCGGCATTTCGCACCCCCTTTTGGTCCCATCCCTTCCGCGGTCGATAGAGCGGCCGGCTCCTCGCTCGGCCGCGTAGCCTCGTTTACAAACGGCCACGATCTTTCACGATGCGCTCTCCGATATCGAATTTACTTAGCGAGACTTATCGTACCCGCCGAGTTTGCGGCCGTGCAACTTCCGACGGGGTCTCGTTATCCTACTTGCTCGTTATTAGCGGATCATCGATTTTTCTTGCGTCACCACGTACTCTATCTAGCATCATTATCGATCCTCCCAGGTGAGCGGAAGGAAGTGCGTATTATCTAGCTCGCTGGGATGAAGCTAGCGGATGTTATACGACGAAAAGGCGAGACGTTAAACGGCCCTCTCTTCGTGATAAATATTTTAGAGTTGCCGGTGCTTGGGTTTATTTTCGGCAAAGTGGCGTATGCTTCTCGTCGAAATCGATAATACTCTCTGGAAAGCATCGCGAAATCAATAATTCCCGCTTTCGGAAACTTTCCCTCGTAAGCACCCGAGCCTTAGAAGCTCGTGGAGTTTTATTGCTTTGCATTTCAGATTTATGGCCTCGAGTGAATATTAGTAAAGCTCAGCGCGGCTGATAGTCTAGAATCGACTCTGGTATCGACTCTACGGGATGTTCTTTCTTTCGGGACATCAATCTAGAATACCGATTGCGGCCTCTTACACTGAAAAATCCATTTGGGGTCGAAAGCGTCGTATTAAAGTTACAGGAGATGAGGCCGGGGTGGCTGGTCGCGGGAAGGCTCGAGCGAAATCCCTCGCCACGCTTAATACCAGGGGCCCATTCTCGCTTCCTCTCGAGTAGTAGCGATCGATGAAGTCCCGATCGTCGCCCATCGAGGTCGAGATTCTCGTCGAAAATCCTCTTGGAGACCTCTCCTCTTCTTCATCCCCCGCCATCCTCTTTCTCTCCTCGACATTTTCTCTTTGCCTTCTCGAGGCAACCATGGGACGTTCCCCAGGTGCTCCCGACTGAGAGAGAGAGAGGATTCGCCTAGAGTCAAATTTAAATTTGACCCGGTGTACATAATTCACGAACTCGTCTCACCTCTTCGCGCTCTCCTACCGCTAACGTCTTAGTCGCTTGAGTAGGTAGCGCGAGAGAAGAGCGAAAGATTTTCGCTCCATTCGCTTTTTACGCGCCGCGAGTACATCACTGCTTCTCACTGTAGAGAGGCCGTCACTCTTGAATATTTCATTGGCGGGTAGCGAGCGCAACGTCGCACCAGTTATCAGCAGCTTGGGCTTCGGCAAATACTCTACCGCCGATTTGCCTCTCTAACCGCGCACCTCGCTTCTTCCTTTTCTCCTCGTTTCTCTTCCCCCTATTCTTTGCTTCTGCCAATCCCTTCCCAGGTTCGCGAATTTTTCCCTTTTTTTTTGCGTTTGGTACCTCTTCCATTTGGAATCGTGGATCGAAGCGTTCTCGTATTTTCGAAGCACCCGGAAGAAAAGCTCGCGAGGCGCGGACGATCGATACGACACGGACGGTAATGGCAGAACGCGCTCTCGCGATTTGCTCCGCACACTCACGCTCCTGAATAACGTCGAAAGGGATGTGGCAAATGTGGCCGAGAGAGAGAAAGAAAGAGGAGAGCGAAACGTTTGGAGAAACGTGGCCGAATGATTCGATAAACTCCTATTGGACTTTCTCGCGAAAGCACCCCCGTGACTCTTTCGAGAGGTTCCCTTTGGCTAACGCCACCGAGAATTTATCAGGGGAGGTAAACGAGCGAAGACTGCCGGGGCAACGTTGAGAATAAAATTGGCGTACCTACGCGGGTAAAGGTAAACGTTCGAACCAAAAGGGAACGTGCTCGAATGAAAGCCTCACTTTAGAAAGCAAGTGCCTCTTGAAGGAAAATCGGGAGCGAGACAATTCCAAGAACGCAATGAATTCTGCTTACGGAGGAGCAGCCGCGAGGGACAAATAAGATTCTCACACTTTGACAATTTTCAAGATTCGCGTTCTCCAAAGAGGAAGAAGAAGAAACTGTTGGCGCGTTCCGGTGTTCAAGCCGGCTGAAAGAGCGGACGGCAATGAATTTTGCTAGCGTCAAACGGCAAAGAGGACACCAGGAGTGCACGTTGAAAGCGGGCTAACGCCAGGCTGCTACCGCTCGACGGTTTTTGCGGTGAAGGACGATAACCGTGCTGCTCCCGATATTCCCGTGCGGCGCGCGCGCCGGCCGAATTCAATAACCGGAGGCATCGCGAGGGAAACCGTTAAGTCTGAGAGAACGCGGAGCGGCGGTGGAGAAGCGCGCACGAGAGGTGGAAGGAGAGGAGAGAAGGCTGGAGGAGGGATGAGGGGTCGGGTGGGTGGTCGAAGGGTACCGCGAGGAAAGAGGGTGGAAAGGGGGAAGGGGGTGAAAGCGGCAGTGGTAGGGGGGTTGGTAATCGTCCTTGCCCTGGTTGCCATTGTAGCTGCCAGCAGGGGTTGGGTTATCATCCCTTACACCCTTTCCATTCTCTTTCTCTTCTCTCTTCATCTCGTTGCTTCTTTCTAAAGCATCACCCTTCCTCTCCTTTCGCCCTTCCTCCTTCCGTTACGTGCACGCGCGCTAGGCAAAAAGGTAAACGAACGGATTATTGCACAGTGACCGGCATTAATGTCGTTCTCAGGCTTTCGTGGAAAATCAATCCGGCAATTTCATTTTTCGCGTTTTCACGCGTGCAAATCTCACGAAGATCCTTTTCTATTATTGGATGGCCAGCATTCTCGGCGAGTGGATTTGTACTTCTCTCGGCCATTCAAGATGTCACTCCACTGTCGATGGACTTCATCCCCCGCTTCCTTCTTTCACCCTCCGTTTCTTCTCTCGCGTACCAGAGGCGTCGTTATCTATTTCTGCACGTGTCGCTTCAAGTAGACGGAAAGAGCGAGAAAGTTATGTCTGTGAGAAATGTGTGTGTGGGGTGGGACAGGAGGGGGGGGGGTAGGGAAAGAATACCCCGTACCGGTTGGCAAAGAGCCCGTTGCCCAAGAACAATAAAATCTGTATTTTGCATCGTTCTTCTTCCGCTCCTGTCCTCCCTCCCTGTTACCCGCCCTCCCATTGAGGAAGTTTAGTGCTAGCGCGGCTAAGCCCTAGTTGTGTCAAAGCAAAATGTCGACAGCGCGTACCCTCCTCTTTTATCGTCCTCTTCTTCTCTCACCTGTCCTCCTCTTCGTTCTTTACAGAAGCTCCCTTGTCCTCCTTGTCTGCTTCTCCTTCGCTCACGCAGTTCCCCGACAACCTCTCTCCCTCATTTTCTCACACACGCTCATGCTTAGCTCGCATAGAATCTGGCGCACGTTAGCACGTAGGCATCTGCCCTCCCGCTTGCACGAGCTTTTACATTTATTACAGGCTGAAACTGAGAGGGAGCGGACGAGAAGGATAGAGAAATTTTTGAAGCTTGTGGTTGAATCCTTCGTGTCCAGAGAAACTGAGCGAAAAGTTTGTGGAAAAATTTTACGAATTTTTTTGTTTGTACCTAGACTTTTCTTTACCTACCTGGAAGTAGAGAGAAATTTTCCTTGCAAAGGTGAGCTGTTGCGAGAGCTGAGAACAAGAATATTTTCGTTTCCTTAAATCGTCTCGATAGAATCCTCCGAATAACAACGGCGCGTCCTTCGTGCGATGTAGTCGGTTGGTTACGTGTTCAGATTAAATTGGCATCCAGGAAACTTGCCCATTTCCGATCCTGCTCTTCTGGGCCACCCAAGCGAAGGTTTCGTACGCTCGTCACGTGTTCCTCGTTAAGATCTCCATGGCGAATGAGTTTTCCTTTATTCCGATTGGTTTCCCCTTTGTGCCGTGCTACTGTAGGATGTTTGAGCATTCTCTGGGAATCAACCATATCCCAATGTATATTCTTGGCGTGGTAAAGAGAAACAATCAAACTCGTTCACCGCTTGTCGGATGAATTTTTCTCAAGCGCGTGAATTTTCTTTTCTCACTGACCTAGTCTCTACTGCGTTTACCGAGAGTGCTCGAGATTATTTAACAGGGAGCATAATTAAAGCTAACCTTCTTGTGGTTGTCGAGTACCTCATCTGTGATCGTTGATAGGTACACCGACGCACCAAGGGCTCCGTTTCTTCGCGCTCCCGCCTACACTCCATGAAATTACGTCACAACGTAGATTTATCTTGCGATAAAGTATATTTAACCTCATCTAGCAGGCGTCCTTATATAAATTATTTCTCCGTAAAGTATTTCCAGTGCTTGTACCTAGAAACGCCTAGCGCTCGCGGAAAACCAGTCTAACGAAGGAAGCTTTATACCTAAAACGGAAGGAGGCGCACTTGAATGGAGTCTTTCTTGGAACACGGCGCGTGTACGAGATGAAGGAGGTGCACGTGGCCTCGTACACGGCTAATGAATTTTTAAAATGGTAATTCAGTAAACTGGGTTTTTGGACGTTTGTTGCTCGCGAAGAAAATCAGAATACGAAGGGATGGAGGAGCAAGATGGAGGCATACGTGTGCGTTGTAACTAAACGAAATGTCGACGAAGCTCGTCGGACCGGAAACGGTATCGGACTCGGAATAAAACACCGCGTTGGACAATAAAACACGCGTTCGCTGCGCTTACTTGACACCTTCCTCCTCCTCTCAACCCCAATCCCATTGACACCCATTCCCAATGCGATTTCTCGCGCAGACGCGTTCTGCGATAATTATTGTTATTCGCGCGGTCGCTCGCACGTTCGCGTATTAATTATTTCCTCGGAGCATTAATTATGCGCCGCCTAATGTCGCCCGATGGTTTCCAATAAGCTGTTACGCTCGGCGGTAGGGTCTGTACGATTTAATCACCGCAAATGTTCCACATGCAGAATGAATTTTGCGCGTGTATTAACGCGTTAGACCCGCTTCCATTTTCTCCCCCACCCCGTCCCGCGGTTACCCGAAATTCCAAATCCTCTCGTAGTGCCGAACGAACAGTTCTAAAAATTCTTCAAGGTGAAGAAAGGGGAAACTTCCTAAGTCGGATCAATCCTTCTATCTACTTTACAAATATCCGGAGAATTTGAAAATTCTTTCCGCCAGTCACCGTCGGATCGCGTAGGGTCTCGCGCCGAAAAGTGAGGCAACGAATTTCGTTTCTCCCTTTCGGCAAAGTTTTTCTTCCGGAGGGGCGAACGAAGATCTGGTAGGGCACGGAGTGGCGTTCCACGGCGTGTTCTCGAAGCCACGAATCGACTCGAAGCTCAGTTAAGCCGTCCGCCGATTTTCTCACCACTTCGCGCCCCTTTCCTTCCGAGTGCCCCAAGAATCCGCAACAGGTTGACGTTGATGGATGAGCCTGCTTCGACCATGGAGCCGCCACTGTCCATTCCTAAATTCCTTCACCATCCTGCTTCATTTTCCACCCCCTGCATCCATTCGCCCTACCCCATCTCCTCACCCGCGTGAGCTTCCTAGATCGCAGCTCACCCTTCTCTTCGGCAAATTCTTGGAGCGGGAGCCCGCATTCTTCGGGGTAATTGTCACCGAGGCAATTATCGGACGAATTGGAAGAGGAAGCGTGAGGGTAAAAGAAAGCATTCTTTTTTAGCGACGAAAGGACAGTTTCCAAGAAATTCTGAGATTCTCACAGTAGTGCCGTGACACGTTCCACTTGTGTTCCCTTCGATTGGAATTACAGTGGAAATTAAGGCGATTGGAATTACTGGCCAGAAACAATTTTCGTGCACTCCTCGTACCCTCGTCCGACCCGTTTTCCTTTAAAACCCATCGAATCTCCTTTTTCTCTTTTTCTTAATCGATATTCGTTCTGTATTTCTCATCTAGATTAATTCATCTCTTCCACCGTATCACTTTCCAAGGACGGATAGCTATAGCGAGTCTTCTGGAAGACGTACTTTTATCTTACGACTCGCGACAGTGGAACGACAACGCGGGAGGGGGTCGTTGCTCTCGTCCCGCGAGATTAGAGAGCGCAATCTCGTAGTGCCGGAGCGAAGTGAGGAGAGAAAGGGTGCGCGCGAGCGAAAGGGGAAAAAATTCGAAGAGAAACGAGACACGGACCACGAGAGAAATCCCGGGGGGTGAGAAGCGGCAGGAAAAACTGCAGGATCGGTGAATGCTACTGGTGCAGTTCGTGTTCGAGTCACGCCAGGTGGATGAAAAATTACGCGAAGCGAGTGGAGCTCGTGACGCGAGTTTTCCGATTTTCCTCACTCGCGGAGATTCGTCCGACGGCGGCAGTGAGAAATATTTCAGAAGATTCGCGCGTGACTCGCGAAGGTGCTTGGTCGCTCGTAAAATCTGGAAAATGCCCTCTTCCCTTGTAAAGTAAAAGAAGCGTGCCACCCCTTGTTTTTGTTCACCAACAGGTCTGCCTTTTCGAGGACGACGCGAGCGGCGATTACGTCTTTCTTTCAACTAGCCCTCCTTTCTTCCTACCCTCTCTCTTCCGTCCTGCTTCCTCTCAATTTTGCGCGGCGCAACGTGACACATGCAGACTACGCAGTTACATCCTCCTAAATGACGAATCGTCGTGCCAAGCTCAGGTGACGGATAATTCATGCTCGACAGAGTGGAAATGATCTCGCCAGGCTTCTCCTCCAAATCGAAGAGGAGGAAGGACCGGAGAGAGACGTAGGAGGGCGAATAAAATTAGGCGATTGATACTCCGAGCACTGTCGGACCGCTTCGAAATTTTAAAGTAGCCTGAAAAGACTCGGCCGATCTTCGCATCGACTTGGGATTTCCTTGGATTCAAAGAGGGCAGAAAATTTAAAGGCATCGGTGAGAGGGATCGTGAGAATTGGGAGGGAATTAGCGGCAGTGGAATAAGGATGAGAAGAGATAGACTTTCAGCGAGTAAATGCAATTGAATTTGCTACCTGCAGGATTCATCGGATTCATCTTCGGATATAATAAATCCAGGAATATTTAATTAGAGAGCTCCGAGAGAGCGGATACAATTATTCCTTCTTCGATTAATCTTAATTCAATTAATCCGATTGTTCTACCTCTCTCGAGTGGATTATTTTATATTCCTCTTTACTTCCGCCTCGGTGATTACGCGCTAATTCAGATTTCTTTTCCTGTTCTCGTGGTAAAATTTCTCATGAGATTTCAGACAGCTTGTTTTCGTTCGCGTTAACACACTAACAATAAGCGCCATGTCAGTCACCACTGATTGATAGTGCACAATACGATATAAAACTGAAAAAATGACATCCTAAATGAATGTTAAGCAATTTCAGGATCGTACCCTAAATATTTCTCACTAAAAAATTTCAATGAGTTTTATTAAAACAACGTAACCGTAAACACGGTTGTCCTTTTCTTCGTTCGGCGAACTACAAGGGCGAGTTTCGTCGTTCGAAGATAGTTTTTCCTCTACTTATATGGCCCCTTGTCGATTCTGAGCTGAGGGACAATGTGTGAGATTTTACCTTATAGAGTACAGATTGCCGTAAATACATACAAGAACTCTGAAGATGTGCATGGAGTTTTATCGCAATCTTCGCCAGCCGTCAGAATATCGATAGAGTCGAATATCGTGGCCTAAACGAAAAGGCAGAGAAAACAAGCTCGGCGTTTAACGTGTTAACGATTAGTGACTCTCACGGATATCTCGGACGCGTAAAAGCTCGTGGATACATGCCTGCCGGGTGAATCTGCGGAGGAAACTTTGACGACAGGGTTTTGCGCGTTTTGCGTTAGGCAGCAGTCAGATTTGCGGTTAGATGTGCAGGTAGGAGTCTGTGTCTCTGTGCGCAAGAGAAACCGAGCGAGGGAGAAACAAGCGCGCGCGCAATTTCATCCGTGCATAGGCAGAAGCGGTAGGTGTCACTCGTGCGGCCAGGTGTTCCCGACGGACGGAGTTTCCAGTTGGCTCGAGAAAAATCGAACGAATAATTTTGCTCTCCCGTGATATGCGAATTATCCCGCGCGCGAGAACTCTGCTGGGAAAAATAATTAAAAATGCAGGCGTCGCAATGCCGTGTCGTTGAAATGTGTGGACGGAGAGAGCGAAACAATGGTGACGCGAGAGAATCGGAGAAGAAGGGTTACAAAGGCGCGACGTTAACAGACGCGAAACGAGACAAACGGGGAAATTACGGGGAGAAACCATTTCTGGTTTCTACGTGACGCGTGACAATGCCTATGTATATACTAATGGCGGGAGGAAACGCGCAAAAGTAAATTACACACGTTAAAATTTACCGTCACGCTTTTCAAATTTGCCTCAATTAATGTTCCACCGCATTTAATTCTTTCTTACATTCAATATTACTCCACACGTCGGCACCTCGATAAATATCATTTGTAACAAGCTAAAGGAAATCTTCCGAGGTTCCAGTGAATCACTTTGATCTCTTATCTTATTCAGTTCGCGTTCGCCAGCTCATTCGCGGGCTGCTTTTCTTCCTCCTTCTGATGCTACGATTGCATTTCTCGTGTAGGGTGAATAGAATTCACGCGTGTACACCCGCGGTACGTTGCCAGCTTCTCGTTACACTGTTAGTTCCTCGGCGGTAGTCTCGTTCGACGTCGTGAGAACTTGCTCGTACAAAGTCGCTGGAAATTGCAGCTGGGGAACAAGTTTTGAAGTGCATTTACCTACCCACTCCCTGTTGCAACGGCTGCGCGTACCCTACCTGCGCGTATCCGTGTATTCCCGTAACTTTCTCCTTTCCGCTTGCGCGCTTCGCTTCGACGAGGATGCATTTAATTTTTTCGCCCGAGCCGAGCGTAGCGGAATCGTGGTGGGGGATATTTAATTTCGCTCTTATCCCGCTTAACCCTCTCTCTCGTTCCCAGAGATTATTGCGATGGAACCACCCCCTTGCGCTTTTAATTTGTCGCGTCAGATGCACTTGGAATCAATCTATTTTCTCTCTTTCTCGTCTTCTCTGTTCCTCTCCTTCGATACGTCGTTCGAGTCTATCGATTGGCACGAATTGTCCAGAGGGTATACAGGCGATCTCCGTTATTTTTCCTCGACTCGTTCCTCGGAAACATAAAAGTGTCCCCCCGGTAAAGAGAGAGAGAGAGAGAGAGAGAGCGGGAAGCGGAATCCTTTCTCTCGTGAAATCCACCAAATGGGTGATCGAACGGACAAAATCACCGGAGATACGGCGCTCGGTTTCGGATGAGATTAAACGGGAAGCGGAAGAATTAAAAAGCACGGTACCGAATCTTTTCGTACGCCACGATGAGATCTCCTGGAAACTTTTGCGAAGCTCCATGTCCCCGAAGAGCGTCGATATTTCTCCGCGAAACGTTTCTCCTCGGCATTTGGAGATCCTATATTAGTGAAGTAATCGGAACGTGCGCATTCGAGGATGGTCTCTCTAGGGGTCGGACTTGGAAATTGGAGTGTATCTCGGGCGCGCAAAGGTAAACGAGAAGCATCCATCCAGGATGCGTTTCTTTGCGTAAATTTCTCTCGCCGCTCCGCCGCTTATAATGGCGCACGGAATATTCATGGTGGTGGAATGTCGTTAGGAACCCTTAAAGGTGGAGCGTCCCTGGCTGGGGTGCCTCTTAGAGCCTCCTCCCTAGGAATAACAGTCGAAAAAGGAAGAACGGTGTTTCTCGTTTCTCACGGTAGGGGCGAGAGACGAGAGGACGAAGAAGGAACTGGAAGCTCTTACCTTTTTCACAGCTCGTCGTTGTTCTTTTCATCCGTACGAAGGTAATTCTCTTCGCTCGGTTGCGTCCGACGAACGACTTTCTTGGAGGAAGAAGAAAAAAGAAAGAAACGGAAGAGAACAGTGGCTAGAGAAAACTAATCGGATTCTCAAACCTTCCTTTACCGCTCGACCAGGGGCAATTTTTCATTAGCGTGGATTACTTGTTTCGCTAGTTTGCTCGGCATTTGCTTAACGCGACTTTGAGAAACGAATAATTTACAATGCCATTCGATACAAATTGCTTTCATTAATGGACATTTTATTCGAAAATACGATATTTAACGGCAAACCATTAAATTCTCTCGTCAATTCTACCCACGCTTGTGCACGTGGCAACGCGATTAAATTCACGTTCGCTCGTGGTAGATATTCCCATGATCGTTGGGAATCTCCGGACAGTTTCCACTCCATCCAACTGGAGCGTTGTGTGGGCCGCTTGGCGAGGGCAGCGCACCTGCCCACACTCGGTTTATGACCCTCTAAGCGCCCTTTGAGCCATCCGCACGAGCCACCATTGTGCAGAGTCGCGTGCTCCCGCACTTGGCATACTCGTGTCTGTGTTGCATGCATATGCACCGTGCGACCCTGCCTAACGAGGAAGAGGGGTGGACGCGACGCAACTACGTTTACCGAAACAATAACGACGTTTATTTCAGAGACACAACTCGGTTAGGGGTGGTAACGAGGGACGAATAGTTACGGGGTAGCCTCGTCCGCGTCCGCGAAACTAGTTTATTCGATGAGCGAGAGAACGCGAGAGGCTTTAATGTCCGCATTAAAAGGCGAGTACTGGCCACCATTAATCCTCGATGGAGAGATCTCGGGATTGGGGATTGTACCGAAAACGAGGTCGCATGAGAATGCTCGTTTTACCGCCCGTGAATTCGCAACTTTCCTATTCGATCCCTCGAGGAGAACAAAAGATTTCTATTGTTCGCTTTGAAGTAGCGGAATATTGTTATGATCGGGATCTTTTGATTCTCTTAAAAGCGAGGTCATATAGAAACGGACTAAGAATGAATTTGTAGCAGATACTTCTCTATAACTCGCGTCATACATTTTTCATCGATTTTTTCTTCACAGCGAGAAATTCTGTTCGGCGAAACGAGGGAAGCGTAAGTTTCCTCTCTCTTGCCCTTCTTCGTATTAAACATTACAGCTAACGATGTCGGAAGATTCCTTCACAATCGAAAATTTCTTTGAGCAATTAATTTGCCGGTTCGCCGAACGAGCACGGTTCGTTACTGCTCGAATCTCGCGAGCGAATCCTCCAACGGCTCAAAGAAGCCAGTTCACGTCACGCGCGAATCTAGATCCATCGTAGAATGATCTCGAGGAATTTTCGGTCCCAGCATCCACCCACTCGTCTCCTTTACGTCTCGCCTCCTCTCGAGAGAGGATTCCGATTCACAGGGACTAGAGAAGATCCTTTGGTGGTTCCGGATATACACACCGGGCACGTACCGAGTTGGTTCCAAGTTTGCCGTTAGTCAGTCCAGTTTCCAATTTATCGTCGTCCTGCCGGAGACTGGTGGAAACGTAATGGAAAGGACGTCCGACGAACGACCAAGGACTCCGTCGTATTACTCGCGAACGGCGAGAGGAGGCTCTTGGTAAGGAAGAAGAAAGAGAGAGCTGTATGAAGAACGAGGACTTTCGAAGCAGTTTTCTTTGGAGTTCGGCCGCGGTGCCTTTCAAAAGAAAATTTTCTTCCGCGAAGAAATCTTCTCCTCTTCCTTAAACTCACCCCTCTTCCGCGTGCTTCCTTCTCAAGCGAAATCTCCGTGTTTATCGCGAGCCAGCAGGAGAGATTCGTTTCCTCATCTGGGGGATACGAAGAGAAAGGGAGGGTTGGAAGAACCGTAAATGCGGTTGGAAGAATCAGAGGGGACTATCTTCGTAAGCAAGGAATGGTCCACCGGAATTGGCCCTACGTCGATGACCGAGCTCTTGGACCGACCACCCCTTTTTACTTCGTTCACCCTTGGCTCTTCCATCGCTCGCCAACCCCCTGGCCCTTTGGGTCACCCCTTGAAATTGCAAGGCGGACGGTGGATCGTTTTGCGAACGGTCGGTTTTTCCCTGAGAATCGTCGAGAGTGGCGATTCGTCGCTCCTTCTCTTTTCCTCGTCTTCTCCTCTTCTCCCTGCTCCTCGTCCTCGTGCCGCTCAACGGATCTTATCTACGACAGCCCTCGTCATTTTCCGGGACTTTCTGTGGCTCCAATGTCGTCGCGTCCTCTCCGAGACGTAGTTGTCCGGACCCTTCATAATCGTCCAGGAGTCTTTCATTAACCGAGCTCCTGTGATTTTCCATGGGTTTAGGGGAAAAGGTATTTTGTCGTAATAATGAGAAGATTTGGAACGTTCCACTTTATCGCTTGGATCCCACGTTTCTTCTTTATTCGTAGAGGAAATTTGTTTTTAATTTGTTTTCGAGTCGTTCAAAGCTTCTCTCAAGTGTTCGTCGGTATGGATGAGTACAACGGTGCGGACAAAGCGCGAAATGTCTTTTAGAACGTTAGGAACAAAGCTATTTATAAACAATGCAAGGATTAAAGCTTATCGAGTGGCCCTGCTTGACCGCCCGCCACACCCACGCCGCGACGCTCCCTCTTTCTTCTCATTCTCGTTTGAAGTACAATGGTAGAAAGAGGACGAGCAGGCGGAGGAGACGAAGCGAACGAGAGGGAGGGGGACAAAGTGAAATTAATAAGGACGACTATCTCGATATCGTTACGAGGAGAATCGATGAAACGAGTTTAATCGTGTGTAGGCGACGAGACTTGCGTGGGCAGGCGAGAGAAATGAGCGAGAATGAGACGGGTGAAGAGGTGACGTGTGAACGAAATGGAAGGAGATAAAGAAGCTCTTTCTCTTTGGATTCATTGACGGTGACGCAAAACGGCGGAAGGAAATTGAATGACGAAGAAGCACGAATAGAAGGCGTATAAGAAAGCTAGCGAATAGACGACGAGCAGATTAGATCATTATTAATGTTGTCCGTTGGACTTTAGCTCAATACCAATTAGATGATGCGTGGGAGTATTTTCAAAGGCCCTACCTGCTTAATCTGCCTGAATCAATCCCTCCGTGGGGTCTGAGAAAATACCAAGAGTGGATTCATTTTTTTAAAGAGTCAGGTAACCGCATTTTTAAGGCTAGTTTAAATTTGCCATCCGTTCGTCTCGGTAATCTGTTGCGTACATAAATAAGCAGCGCTGATAATAAAAAATGCGCTTACATTAATACGTTGATCGCCACATCATCTTGAATTTTGGTGACTTAAACAGTCACTATTAACTGTCTAAAGGATTAATTATACTTCGAAATACCTATTTTTATCATTTATAGTCAGGCACTGAAGTCGTCACCCGGATTCGGGAGACGTGTCGATCAACGTGTTAAGGAATTACATGTTCTGATCCTTCGAGCCGGATACGAGGGCGGCGCGTTGTGTATCCAGACGAAAATGAGTGCGCTGCCGATGTCGGTTAAACTGTTGGGGTCCTCGGCGTGGGTGAAAATGCGAGAGTCTCGGTTCCAGCCGACGCGTTTAACAGCTTCAGAGGTGGTAGTGGAGGGCGGGGGCAAACGTGGGCGCGCTGGGGGTGGCTGTGGCACAGCCGCAGGCAGAGGACCGTGGAGGTGGTGCGCGCAACTTTGCCATTTCCACGAGCAAACGAGATTTTCCGTAAGCTCACATTTTGCAGGGGCGAAGGTAGAAGTGCATGCCACGTGGCGAAGTTAACAAAATCGTCAAGATACTCTGGGGTTTTCCGTCGCGATGCGGAGAAAGAAGAAAGAAAGGGAGGAGAACGAATACTTTACATTTATTCCTACAACGTATTGATTTATTTTCCATGTCGTGCAGAAATTCTTCGGTAACGGGAGAATAAATTACACGAGAAGAAGGAAGTTCACGCTGATTCACGAACGCGCCATAAGTCGAAAACAGGTGGGCGAGAATTGCAAAGGACGTGCGAAGGTCTTAAAAGAGCGCGAAGGGATGACAGGATTCCTCTTCGAGAATATTTTTCTCGAACCGAAGGTCCATCTTCCATTCAACTCACGAGCAATTTGAAATTCACGAGCGGGAACGCCGCGTTTAATTCGCGTAAAATCAACGCTTCCTCCGACGATCGCTTCCGGTCCGCGGAGCTTCGAAGCTCGTCGCTTCCCGAGCCTGTGGCTTTTCTCTTCTTTTTTCCAAAAAAAGGAAGAACGTTCTCGGTTATCGGTTCGCGGTTCTGGCCGGCACGGCGGCAGTGGTGGTCGAGAATCACCCGCATTACTAGGAATTAGCTGTCGGCCAACTGTTGCTGATTCGACGTCCTCGTCCTACGGTCCTCCAATTAAGCGATCCTTCCTGCCCAACGCCCTCTCACCTTCGTCCTTTGCTTTCTTCTCTCTCCCTCGCTCTTCCTACGCGCAAATGTGAAACTTCCACGTGCGACAACGAGATCTCACGGGAAATAAGGGCGGCACCCCGGGGAAAATCGAGGAGAGGGTTGTGGAGCGCGTAGCTAATACGCGGAAGGTCGGAGGTCGCGCGCGGGAGTAACTCGCGGGGGCAGGACGCGTGAAAAGGATAGACAGAGAAAGAGAGAGGGGATAGAGAATCGTAAATTCGCTCGCTCTATTCCGCCTCCTCTCCCTCTCCGCTCCGCGTCACGTCCTGTGGTCTTCCAAAAGGAAATTTTATCACTCGCAATAATCCCATTTTACGATCTCTTATTTCCTATTCTTTTCGAGACGAGAATACATCGAGCTCATCCCACAGTAATTCGGGACTATCGTCGTTCAGATTGGATACGTTTGATTGAATTATTCTGCAGCTTCGTGCGCTCACGACCGGAGAGACGAGATTTCGATAAATCCAACGATACAATGGGACGGATAGGGGAAGGTGGTGAGAGGTAACACGAAGAAGAACAGAAACGGAAAGCGAAGCCTCCCACCCAAGGCTAAGTTTCTTTAATATCAATGCTTAAAAGTACCCCGATCATCTTTCTAACGTCACTCTGTTACCTTCTTCCATTGGAATCTTCTTATAACAAATTGTAAGCACCCACGCAGGGGACGCACTATGGTCACCCATCGTCAGCTGGGGGTGATCTGCATCGGCGAAACGCTACCACGGACACTGGAAGGGTGGTGGTTGTAGGTTGTAGGTCGTGTGTATCGGATTTCGAGGAGCAGGGGTAGGAGGAGGAAGGGGGTGGAAGAGGGTGCTGGTGGCGTTGGTGCCGTGGTGGAGACGACAGGCGCGGAGGATGAGGATAAGGTGGAAGGGAGGAAAAGGGTGGAAGGGGTTGGAGTGGAGGGGTGCGCGACGACCTTGGATAGCGCCGGGCTCGAGCCAGCAGCGGGCACAGGGGGTGACTGGCTGACTGGCTGACTGGTTTTAGCACTGGCAGACTGGCCGGCTGGATTCTCCGTCGCTATTGATCCCCAGTCGCGACTGCCAGCAGCTCCTACTTCCAGCCAGGAAGCTTGCACCTCGATTCTCAACCCCTTACGCGCCATCCTCCATTCCCGTTACCCTCGCGTCCCAGAGTCTCCTCCACCAGGTCGTACTCATCGTCCAACCTTCTCTTCCTGCGTCACCACCTCGCGGTATCATTAGCGTACGGCCCTTTTCCTTCCTTCCTTCCTTCCTTCCACCCTTAGCCACCCTTCGACGTTTCGTCCACGCTTCCGCGGATGATTGGTACCCATCGCATTTTTATTATTGAGGATCCGAAAGCTTCCGGGGTGCGTCTCGGCGCGGGGGCTTTGTCGGAAGTTCCTTTCTTCTCGGTTGTTTTCTTCTTATAGAGAAGCAGGAGGAGGGGAAGGGGGGTAGAAGGGCCTTGTGGTTTACGATTTCACAGTTCTCGCTCTTACGTGATATTTTTCCATTTGGTTTTTATCGATCGTAAAGCAGAAGTAAGCTGGAAGTTTGTTTCGCGTTTATTTGAAGAGGTGCCCTTTGCTTTTCACTCGTCCGTCGCATCGGTGAGGGTGTTTGTGGAAATCAAACGAGAGATTCCCTCCGGGAACGCCTGGCACGGAGAACGTTCGATGGGTTTCGTCGACTGGTGGTTGCGTTTGCGTTCTGTGTATTTTGATTTTTAAATAAAATTTTCGCTAGCGGCAGCGCGCAATCATTTTTCTCGTCAACCGACAATTTGCCAACGAGGTTGACTCGTCTCTTTGATCGAGCCGTTCGGCACTGAGTTTTGTTTACCGGGGACGCGCGGTGAAAAGCAGATTTCTCTCATTTGTAACCTCTCTCGAATCTATTTTTCGACGTTCCAGTTTTCGACGAATCACGAAATCATCGATTCCGAGGAAAGGCGAGAGGTGCTGGCGGAGAGGGCCGTACATTATTTTTTTTCCACTTCTCACCCCTTGCCCTCTCGACAATAGCTACCACTACTAGCACCACTGCTCATTCTCGTCCCACGAGCGGCATTCAACCCTCCGTAAAAAGGGGAACGCGAAGAACGGCCTTGAGAAATTTCTGAATGAAACTTTCGGCCCTCGCCCCCTTTATACAAAAAGGCAAGAAGTCGTCGCTCTTCCCTCACCAACCTCTCTCTCTCTCTCTCTCTCTCTTCCTCTCTCGTATTTATGGAAAATTGATGGACGCATTAAGTTTACTCTTCTCGAGTCTTCCGACTTCGAGATTCTTTTCTTCTTAATAAAACGACGCGCCTTATAAATTGCATTTGTAAGAATCAAGCGGAGTAGTACCGAGACCAATAGAATTCCACAGATCCAGGAAGGATCGCAAAGAAAAATTCATCGAAGAAAGATGTCCGATACTCGGACGGTGAAACGGCTCTTTGAAAATTATACGGTTTTACTGTCCTATACTTTTCTTCGGCCGATATCGTTGCCAATCGCGAAGGTATAGACATATTTCCTATACCACCCTGTTGAACAAACAGGGGCGCTCGAGCCTAATCTTCTCCCGAAGACGAGGCAATATTCGAAACTTGTCAGCGGAATTAGAGGGCTCACATATTCGGCATCCGATACTTCGCAGAATGCATCTGTAAGCAATACTCCTTTGAAAACTCTCGTCTCGGAAACTACTGCGAGCTACATGGTGTCTTGGAATAACTGTTTCCAATTTTCACAAATTATGACGCGTGCAAATAATAATATTTGCAGAATCGTACATGTAAATTCGTTAATATTAACGATAACTATTAAAACTGAGAAACAGTCGTCGGTATTGCTTCTAGTTCACGCTCCGTTTGGATCGCTTTATGACGATACAATGATTTTCTCAGAAACTATCACCTTATCGGTAACAGCCACTAGACTACCCACTCGAGAAATTAGGAACAGTTATTTTGAGGCACCCCGTATATCGGGCCTCGGTGGCGATATTACACGAAAGATTCGAGAAGGCGAGCGAATGTTGGGGGTGGGTGGACGGCGATGCGCGAAGCGGGCGAGTGTAGGCGAGGGTTGAAAAGGGGCCGATTGGGTGGAGGCGGAAGGATACGCTCGCGGATGCATCTCGTTCGACGAAGCGCGAGATATACTTAGCTCAGGTATGTTATGTATCCGTAGGTAGGTACCGTACACGTACTTTATATCCGTTTCCGCCCGTCTTCTTGGCGGCCGGTGGGGTGGCGGGGATCGATCGAGCTACCGGCGCACTTCGGGAAGCAGTTCGCTCACGGGAGCTCCCTGGGTAACTGCCGTCTTCCTCCAGAAGTAGTAAGGAGGGATTTGGAGCGACGTCGAATCCTCTTTTCCTTTCTGTGATGCCTCGTGAGAAAACGGAACCTTGCGGTCCCGATCGCGCGATCCGCAAAGAAGCGCACGCACGCGCAATCAATTTTTTCCACGATTTCAATCACCCCGTTCGTTTGATTCTCGTGAGATCGGAGCGGTGGAACGCAACGTGGAGTAAATAGCGATTTTTTTATTCCCTCTTAAGAGGGGGGCAGAAACCTGCGATTTAGCGCTCGTAAATAAATATTTTGAAAGGCGCCATCTCGCGCGCCACATTCTTGTTGATTAATTGATTAGAAATGATTAATTGAGCGTCAGGCGCACGCGAGCGGAGGGAGTAGCCCTTGTACTCTCCTGACGGCGGCCCCGTGCGAACGGTCGCTTTACCCTCGGCCAATGAAAATTTGTTCCCGTCGTAATTTCCCCGTTATAATTCGCCGAGCGTAATCAAGCTGACAAATGAATCGACAGGAGAGGAAATGAATACGGCGGAAATTGTCGTGCGTATCGCGAGTATTTGAGGCGCGAATTATTGAGATGTAATTGAAAACGTGCTAGTGGAGAAAATTCGCTGGCTTACTAGGGCGGAAGCTTTTTGAGGAAGCGTCGTAAAGTTCGCGGACGATGTCGAGAACGTCGCACGCTCGCATTTTCTTCGCGCGTTTCGTCCAACAAGCGTAACGAGCGTGCGCTCGTTTCACGAGTATTCCACCGGTCCACCATCCTCCTCCGGGCATTTCCAAATTCAAGCGGGCAACCTCTCGCGCCTTAAACCACCCTCCTCTCCACTCGTCGCGTAATCATGTGTCGTAAAGTGTGAAGCGTAAAATCCAGCGCGTCGGAACGGGCGGAGGCGAGAGGCCAAGCCATTCTTTTACCTCATTTACCGCCCCTTCTTCCTCCATCTTCGTTCGTTCCAGTTCGCACGGTTCCTCCTTTTTCTTCTTCTCTTTTTTTTCGTGGTTCTCGTTTTGCTCGCCACGTTTTCTTTCCGTCACGCGTCCTTTTTCCCATTTTCTACCTCCATTTTTGTTCTTCGAGCTTCACCATGCTTCAGCACGCTGGCCGTTCCTCCGCTCTTCCTTCTTTCTCTTTTTCTCGTTCATCCTCCTTCCGTCCTCGAGGACGAGCACTTCGCCACTTCACTCCACCATTCTCCTCGTAATATCCTTTTCTCGAGTGGTCTCCTCTTTTTTCTCGGACTCTCTACGCGCCCTTTCCCTCGCATTTCTTCCTCCAGCACCATTTTCGCATCCATAGTTCTTGCCACCGCTCGTAATTCACTTTCTGACTTACCGGCGTTACGTCATGTTCCATCCTTTTTCTCTTCTCTCTTTTTTCCTATCTCTCCTCCCTATATCCTCACCTACGTTATAATTCACTTTTCTTTTTCTATTAACTGTACACTTTGTCATTCGCCACTGCAGCATCGCGTTCGCTCGTCCTGGCAATTAAGGACGGAGAAGTCACTTCTCTCGTTAGCGTTGGAGCAGCCAATGGCACAGCGGTGTCCCTGCTTTTTCTCTCGTGTTCTCGCGGCTCGCCTGTCGGCGAGGGTAAAGCCAAGAAAAAGTTGGGTTGGTCACTTGGGTACGACTGTTTTCACGTTTCGCAGGGCGACTGCGAGCGGCGAATTTTCTCGTCCCGGCAGCCAGGTCGCAAAACACTTCGGAAAAGTTGAGGCAAAAATTTCGTCGGGCCAAGAGAGCTTGCGTCCTCGTTCGGAGAACAGAGAGAATAGCGCGAGGGGGTGAGATTGCGGAATAAAAAGAAAAACGAAGGGATTTCATCGAAGGAGACGTTTCACCGTAGCAATGGGGAACGCGCGCGTTAAGGTGGTGGATGGCCCGCGGAGATATCGAAGGAGGGAAATGCTCGAAAGCGAATAGGAATTGGGGGTGGTGGGAGCGGTGAAGGGGATAAATATAGGGTTGATGGGTGGAAAGGGAGGACGACGATGGAAAGGCGGAGGGTAATGGGAAGTCTTGCGGGTGGTACGACATGGAGAAGCCGGCGGAGAGTAAGGAGGGGGAGAGGAGAACTAGGAGGGAAGGAGGTGAAAAGCGAACCACGTGGACAACTCGTGGATGTAGAATAAAGAGAAGGAGAAGAGAAGGTGGCGAGAAGCTGAAAAGCGAGGTGAATCGTGAACGTAGAATAAGGACCAGGAGGTGAGAAGGACTAGGAGGGAAGGATGTGGAAAGCGAACCGCGAGGAGAATCTGATATAGAATAAGGAGGAGAGGAGGAGGGCTCGGAGGGTTGGAGGTGAAGAACGAACAGCGTGGAGAAGCCAAGACGGCAGCTAGAACCGGAAGCTAATATGCACTTACACTTCCCATCCTACGGGGAGCGAGGCTCAATTATCGAACCTAATTTATTGGACACCCTTACGACGCCCAACCTTCGTACCAACGATATCTTCGCTTCTCCTTCTCTCTCTCTCTCTTTCGCTCTTTTATCACGTGCACATACACACTCCAGTTTCTCCTCTTCCCGTTCCTGTTCCACGATGACGATCGATCTTGCTTTCCGCACTGCCCTCCCAATCCACCCACCACCAGCCACCCACACACCTTACCGATGCGACGCCGAGGATTCCAACGGAGTACCGCGGTGATGCAAGTGCATCCGGGGGATGGTAAAAAATTCGTGAAATGTCGTTTAGCACGCTCGAACCAATTTAGAAGAGAATTCCGGTAATTTGGGGGGAGAAAGACGCCTTCGCTCTCGCGTTTGAGAATCTTCCAGGAGATTCCTTGTTGTCGTGCCTAAGGGAATGTCCCCGAGAAAATAAATTTTGCGAATTTGACGAGTGCGAAGTAATTCATTTCTTACGTTTCTCGAATCCGAACATGAATTGTACGACGTATCTACCTTGCATTTTCCTTTAAGCTGAATTCATCCTCGTTGAGGGGGCGATTTGGACGAGGGTGCGCCTAATATAAAATTCGAGCACGCGAGGACGCCGTAAGGAATTCCGATGGCACGTGGGGTAAACATTATTGATACTCCGAAGGGTCAACGTATGATCCTTGGACACGGTCCAACCCACGTAGATACCTTGTTTCTCCGTGGAGAATGATTTGTGCGCGTAGGCGTTCCTGCGTCTAGTGCAACAATAGCGGAGATGCAGGCAGCCCCCGCAGGCGATACGTTCCAAGGCGACAGAATGCGGTCCCTCCGTTATCACAATTGGCTTCGACGCACAATTGCGCGATATTCCCCAAGATAATAAAATTTAGAGATTCCTTGGTAATTCTCCTCTGGTAAGAAAAAACGATTCACTCGAAAGTCCAGATTCATTTAGCACAGCTTCCGTGAATGTTCAAAAAAGATCCTTTTCGATTTGTTCGTTGCACCGGCGCACTAATACAATATCTTCACGGAGCCGTGTAAGTACAGCATTTTACTTGCTAGCGAAGAGGAAAGGAAAGGTTCAGAATCAAAACAAGTGAAGTTCGACGACAATGCGCGCAAGCAAAAGATAAACGTAAAGATAGAAAGGAAAATCGTTTCCTCTCTGGAATCGAGCTCGATTTCATTGCTTCCAATTTTCTTTTCAATCCATCCACGCTCGTACGCCCTTCACCTTTGGCTTATAAAAATCGAGCCGCGGGACTACGAAAGCATCGCCCCTTTGTTATTTCTTCGTCTGGGAGAATCTAGAAAAATCGAGAGGATCCTTGAGGAAAATGTGCCAACGGATGGAGCAGGAACGAGTGACGAACCCTCTGGAAGTCACCGCGCTTCTCAGCCAGGGACTAATTGGCCAGTGGATGGGAACGGTAAACCACATAATATGAGAGAGGGTAGTCGATGGAATGCGACGGGGTGGATTGAAGATCGAGGAAGAGAGACGAAAGGGGAGCGGGCTGATCTAGTCGAGATTATGTGGGTCGTGTTACCACCGAGGGTGGCAGGATCGTCCGTGAAATCGCGGTGTGGACCGCCGAGATTTCAACGAAATATTCCGGGCGCGAAAGCAGTGACGAGGTTAAGGGAGGAAGAGGAGTAGGAGAATGGAGGGAGCAAGAAGGAACGTGCGACGTCATCGTAATACTCATAGTTTCGAGGAAACGCTCTTCCAGGGAGAAAAGAAATTCGCGCAGCCAGGAGAGAACCGAGAATTCTGGAAGGAAAAGCATGTAGAATGAGATTTCCCTGGGAGGACATTACGCGTTAACCCGAGGCGAAAGATTTACATACGTAACGCGCGCATTTTCACGTTTCTTCCCGAAATAAAACTCCACGAAGGAAGAATTGCGATTGCTTCGGAGGAAAATTTCGGGATCTTTACAGTCACGTTCGTTAATTCAACCCTTTGTAGGCCCCCATGCGTTCTCATATCTCTACTCTGCATGTAACCTCGTAATAGCAGCATCGAGCTTCGTGTAAACGAAACCAATCGAACACCGCAACCACCTGTAGTGCCCCATGCAAGACGACCGAAGTTACATCGTGCTACAACTTTGCATCGGTACCAGCGTAGCAAATCGTGCCGGAGAAGTTACCTCTCGCACCCGTCGAGTTTCTCTTCCGCAAAATTCAACATTAATTCTAATTTCTCTAATGGCTCGGCTCAGGTGGCCAAGGAAAAGAGAAACCGAGGAGAGCGCTTGGGGAGGACTGGGAGGAGTATTGTACCGGCCGCTTGTAAGTTTAACGACTTCAAAAACGGACGTTCCGCGTCCCACGGGCACCGCTCGTCCGTGTCATTAATATTTCAAGAGCGAGAATCTAGGTCGAATCCCCGTGAAACGGCGGAAAGTTTTCGCGCGAAAGGACAATTTATCTTCCGGCGGAGAGTGAAGAGAACGTTAGAAGAGAAAGGGCGGGAGGTGTAGGGTGCAGGGACGGTGAAGATGCGGCGGTGAAGGAGGAGAAAGCCGAAGGTGTGGATGAATAGCGGGAAAAGATGAAAAATGGAGAGAGGAGTGAGACGGGGCTCGCAGGAAACAAACACGTTCAGGGAAAAAATAAATTTGCGGCGGAAAGTGCGCCAGAGATAGGCAGATTTTATTGTCACGTCGGGTTACATTCATTTATTTTACACGTTCGCTTCCTGCTTTTCTTCTGGGGTATTGTCGAGAATGGTCGAAAGTCCTAGGAAGCAACAATGCGACGAGGACATTGTTGTTTCAAGCGAATTGCAGACTAAGGTGCTTAACACGTTGTGTCAGGGCTGTGCAGGAGATGATGATTCAAGCTGTGCCGTGTGATCTTATTGTATTCTCAGGTTACATTAATTTATTTTAGACGTCCTATTGCTATTCTTCTCAGCTTACGATGAGAGTAGGGGGGACAGTTCCAGGAAACAACAATGCGGTGGGCTCATTGTTGTTTCAAGCGAATTGCAGACTAAGCTGCTTAACACGTTGCTTCAGGGGTATGCAGAAGATGTATGACGGGTTCAAGGTATGACGTGGAACATTAGTGGCGACGTGTCTTTAGTGGGCACTTAATAAAAGCTCGCCCTGCGATTTCTCGCCACTCGGCCCTCTCCTTCTCGTCCTTCTTCTTAATTCTCCCTCCTTCTCGCAGCTCGACGAGAACAGCACCCCGTTGGTTGTAAAGGATCGATAATCGTCGAGGGATATTATAGATTTTATTGTCTCGTACTCCGGTCGTCCAATTGAATTCAGGAACAGATTAAATTTCAACCGACGCACTGTTCTACTATAGTACCATCATTATTGGAAATCTTCGGTCGAAGCTGCTAGCAAAAATGGATTTCTAGTTACTTTGTTCCCTGACTTTAGCAAGAATGTGTTAAACACTTTTAACGGACCTGGAATTTATTTAATGGATTATTCACAAGTAGATCGAAGACGATTCTTGACAAATTCCTCTTGCTCTGTTATATCGAAAATCGTTTAGCCATCGGTGCAATTACACAAAGGCAAAAAGATAAAAATCCTCTTTAGGGTTTATTTGTCCCTTTAGCGCGTTTTTTTTAAAGATTCCTCGCTCGATTTCACAACATGTTTTACCTTTAATTCTCCTATCGTTGAATCTATCCCGTGTTATCAACATGACGTGTCCCTGACTCACCCCTTTCACCGTATCGCAATTCTTGGAAAATACGAACGTGCGTGCGTGCGTGCGTGCGTACGCGAGTAGTCTGTGACGTCACGTGGACGTCCGTGACGTTGGCGTTGCGTGACGTCAGTGGCAGAGCATGGGCGTCCGGCTACGTTCTACGTTACGCGCCACGTTAATTAGTCCATCGATCGCTTTCTTTCGGAACCTATCGGCCGGCGTGCGCTTCGATATTTCCACCGGAAGGGACGCTTTCTCCACGACTCTTGAAAGCTTCAGATTTAATCTGCGTCTTGCTGTGCGCGATATTTTGACGATTCAACAAATACAGATCCAAAAGTAAGATCAATGGAAAAGATCTTCCAGGTTTAGGTATGCAAATGAAGATGGAATAAGATCAGATATCGACGATGCTCTCATCAGAGATGTTTTACCGTGACTCAGGGCATCACCTTCTCCTTCTCTTCCTCCAATTTTTTCTCTAGCTATGACGCCAGACACTAACCAGAACCTGCCATCACTCCATTCTAGGAATTTCTCGGATGATATATATCAGCGTGAAGTAAAAGATGTTACGCGTGCTTTGAATGACGCACAGTGCTGGATTTTCAAGGTCAAGGTAAATGAGCGCGTTCACGTTGATTAAATTGATCCAGCACTGTGTAATCCTCGTGTCAGATTTAAGATGACAGATCGTTCTTCGTCTTAATCCTGGCCAATAGTAGTCGGAGGGAAAGGATTAAAAAAGAAAAGAAATTACTGGAACTCCTTGTGATTTCATTCACCTCGATCTACGATTCTACAGCTTGTGTTTACTATTGGAACTATCCGTGGGCGGGAATAAAACTTCTTGCGCTTGTCACCTTTCGCTCTCGGCCTGCGAAGGGTAGTTTGTTTACTTCCCCTTCTTTCTCTTTCTCGTTCTCTCGATTCTTCGTTCACTCCTTGGGGACACGGAAGGAAAACAAGAAGTGTTTGCGGTTTGCCATTCGTTCGCGAGGAAATGTTCTCGCGCGTGTGGAAGAGAGAGAGAGAGCGGCATGGAATATTTGTCGAACGACATTAAATCCGAATGTTCGGCCTTGACGGGAGTGTGCCGACAAGAATTCGTTCTAGATGTTTCTTCGTTTACATTGCATTACAACGAGAGTGAGCTCAACTGAAACTAGAGGGCAGAGCCCCCTGCGCTTTCGCTTCGCTCAAGCGCCAACCCCCTCAAGATCGCCTTTGCTCGCGCTTCGCGCTCGCCCACGAATTTCAAAAGGTTTCGAAATTGTAGAAAGTTCAAGTATTGAGATATTAAACTATCCTACAGTGCCCTCTGCGCTTTCGCTTCGCTCAAGCGCCATACCCCCCTAGGTCGTCGGGTGCTCACGCATCGCGCTCGCCCACGAAATGCAGCATTTGTGCAATAGGCCCAAGTGATAAAAACTGGACAATTAAATGCATCCGAACCAAAATTTGACATGTACATAGAGTATATACACCTTTGCTGCGGTGAAACTTTATGCATGGTTATCTTCAACCATTCAAAAATTGCGACAAGTTGAAATCTTTAATCCAGTATTTCGGCGAGACGCTTGCGCGGATTCAAACACAATTTGGCATATAGTTTAAAAATATACCCATTTGGTGCCACAAAACTTTATGCATGGTCATCTTCAACCCTTTCGAAATTACGGGATTTTCAAACTATAATTATAAAATAGTGAATTAAAGATTTGAAACTGGCACCATTTCGAAATGGTTGAAGATACCCATACACAATGTTTCGTGGCACCAAATGGGTGTATACTTGATGTACATGCCAAATTTTGTCCGAATCCGTTCAGGCGTTTTTCCGAAATCGAGGATCTACACACACACACACACACACACACACACACACACACACACACACACACACACACACGAACGGTTTTCGCGATGGCGATTGCATAAGTCACTCCCTTTACGGTCGTGCCTAAAAACGGCCGACATCTCGACGTCCGTCTTATTTTTACCCCTTCCTTCCTCTTCCTCAAAGTGTTCCTCTATAAAATTTCGCACGCCACCGATTAAACGAAAATTTCGTTGCATTACAAACACGACGCAAACTTTAATGCACCGCGCAAAGTGCAGAGGCGCACGGTGGTAAAACACATAGAAATTTAATCCAGCAAATTTTGCCCCATCTCCCATTAATATCCGCTTGTAGGTAGGAGTTGAAGCGCTGCACGGCGACGAGGTAAATTTACTATGAAAATTTATATTTCAACGCCACGCTCGAGAAGGAAGGAGAGAGAAAGAGGGAGGAGGGGTGGCGCGGTTCCCGCATCGTGCAGAATTCGCTCCTATCATCTCTGGCGGCATACATTATTCGCCCCCCTTCGGGGTTTGTAATTCGGATGCGCGCGGCACACACCCCCGCTCCTCGATAATGCCCGTCGATGAAAATATAATGGAGAATGGCCCGTCGAAGCGGTAAACTTCCAAAATCATCGGCTTCGGGTATGAATAGTGGAATGGAGACAAATAGGCCCATGAACAATTTCACCCGCGAACTTTTGCTTCGTGACTTTTTCCAAGTAGATGTAATAATTATGATACGCGTAGAAATGTTCGTCGAGGAGTACTCGATAACGAGATGCTTCGGTATTGATCCGAAAATATCTTTTCTAAGGAAACCTGAGAGCACTACCCCATCGAGATGCTTGTCTAGCTAAACAGCAAGACGTGCGATTACTCGATCGAGAAGATGGGATCCCGGCGATCGTGAGAGAGTAAAAACCTTACTCGGATTACAAAGTGCAAAGCTACATTCTATAGAAAGGCAAACGCAGAGAGTACGGTTCACCTTTTGGTCGAGATGCTTGGCATTAACCGGAAGAGAATGTAGAGTGGTATTTGAAATTTTGGTAAATTTGCGCGTGAGCAGAATCCTTACTGCAAATTATTACTTCTGCCTAGGCATGGAGTCCGTGGCAATTTCTTGTGACGAGGCCGCCGCATTTCCCGCTTCCACTCCACCCGCTTCTTTTTCTTCTTCCGCGGACGTTCCTTCGCGAAATTGAAATCGTGTCGTGCTTTCATCTTCTCGTCCGCGCTGTACACAGCTCTCGTGTGGCCAGCAAAAGACACTCTTTACTCCGAACTCTTTATTTCCTCCTTGCTATCTAGCCCTCTGGTACTCCCGTGGGTGGAAGGGAACTCTGGGAGGGTGGCAGTTTTCTTCTCAGACTGAATACAAATGGCTTCTTGCCGACGCGGTTGAGCGACCGGCCGTTCTACGCTTATAGGAATAAAGGCCGTTCACGTGTCTTTTCCAGCAGCTTCTTTCCAGAATTATGGAGAAGAGTGGAAAATCGCTCGGTGTATTCTTTCGAGGATCCGTGAATACGAATGAAAAGCGGGAGAAGGAAATAACACAAAGTAGTCAGGAAAAATATACTCTGGCAACAGTGGCACTCGTCTACTAATATACAAGAAGCAGTCCATATTGTTTATCCATTCAACCGTAAATTCGGATGTGAGATATAGTAATTTTCTCGGATCCTAGGTATCGATACTCTCGCCAAAACTATCGGCTGAGCAAAAAAAATTCCCTTTATCTCCGATCCCTTTTTTAATCTTCGACAGCGCCCCAAATAATTTCTCACCCCGATATACATTTGAACTTTCCCCGATCGCCTTTGGTTCGCGGAGAGATCCGAGAAGGAGCGACTCTCCTGACCTTTTCATGGCCTCCTCAGAGATCCTCCTCATACCTCCCTTCCTTCCGTCGCTCCTTTGCCACCGAATCAGCGGAAATCCTAGTGCTTTCTCGCTACGCGAATCTCCGCTCTTCTGCCCACCTCCGTCGCTGCTTCCTTCGATCCTTTTTCCTCTTCCCTCGTTTCTTTCCCTCAGAGGTTCGCGCGAGCCCTGCTCGTTCCACCTAACGAACTTCGACCCACCCCTTAAACCACTTAACAGACGATAAGGTTCGATTATGCTCGATTTTACATTACCAGGGTATCCTCCCGAGGGTGTCTGCTTCCTCGGGTGTACACATCTTTTGAGGTATTCGACGAAATGTTGGGTTTCCGAAAAGAGTTTCGACGGTGGTTCAAGGAATTCGGAGTGATTGGCGTGATTTGCGATTCCCATTGAGTGGCGAATGTGGTAAAGGTAAGGGAGAACAGCTCGCGCCTTTGAAAAGGACCGGCTATCGATACCCGTCGGTCGATAAGCTTCCCTAGTCCGTGACTGGCCGATGAAAAATTTATCCGTTCGTCTTACAGCCTCGTTACGATTCACTGAGTGGCGTTGCTCGCCATCGAGCTACCCCTGCTCCGTCCTGCCAACTGGTCGGGGGAGGAATTTCTTTAGCGAGAAAAGTCCGACGGCGAAGTCCTTCGGGAACTTTTCTCAGCTTCTTCCGGTGCCAGAAGGGAAAAGGAGACGCGAAGAAAGAAAAGTGAGGAACAAGAAGGAGCCGGAGAGAAAGAACAAGCATTTTTCACACCTCGCTAATCGATCGAACTTTTCTCCGGTGACGTTCTACTGATTTTTTATTTTTTCCTCCGTCGCGTTTCTCGCTGCGCACGTTTTCCAGCCGGTGGAATTTCTGAAGTAAATCTCGAAATAAGAGTCAGGTAATGAAAGTTCAAACTTTAAGCAAGTTTCTACGTTCTCGGCTTGCTGGATAGGCGCACGCGCCGCCCTCACCACTTCACTTCGGGGCGAGCACGAAGTTTCTCTAATTTCCTGACGGCACGTAGCGTGCGGATGCATCGAGGAGCCCGCCGTTTACGACCAATTATTTCCTGTTCTCGCGCGTTTACGCTCCAAGCTATCGTACGAAAACCTTTGCTGGATATCTTCCCTTTCCACCCTCTGCGCGTTGGAAACGCGAAATTACTCGAACTGGCATAAACCCGGGCGACAAAATAGAAGAGGCGATAGAGAGCGAACGAGAACGAAAGAAAGGAAAAAGCAAACGCGAATTCCGGTAGTTTCGAGGAACAGTAAAAATTTTTACCCTCGCTCCTACCTTCGCTGCTTTCTCTTTAAGAAGAATAAAAGGGGGTAGGTCTTCTCGGTCCATAGACTTTCCTCTTCATTTTTTTCCTCTTCATCCTAAAATTTCGGTTTCCCTATATCCTTGATAATGCCCTCGTAGAAAACTCGAAGGGGCCGTTCTTCGCGAAACGGAGTAGTATTTTGAACATTCGCATAAAAGGATCTCTTGTGCGCAAAGACGCAAGGACACCAGTCGTCCTGAAAACGCATTTGTCCGGCAGACGCCCACGCGAAGATACACCCAGACCGAGTTAACGAGGGGTCAAAGGTCCAAGGTTTAATTTATTCCCATTCCGAGAAGAACTCCGCTAACCCTTCACCGATCTAGGTTCCACGGTGGATGCATATTCATGTGTCGAGGCATTCAGGCACGCACGGACGTAGGCGTACGAGCTGCCGGGCTTTCTCGGTGTCCGTGTGAAGGTTTGAGTGTGTCTTCGTGCTGGCAGTCGATCGGCCCTATATCACCCCTTCACCTCCCTTTGGTCAGCCGGAAGCGTTCACGGTGCTTTGATCCCCGTTGATCCGTACCGGCCGAGAGGGCTGAGGGACAGGGAGGGATAGGATTGTCCGACACCAGTGTCTTAGCCAGTGGTGCTTTGCCTATGTATGAGGATGAGAAGGGAGAAGAGGGCACCCTACACAGTCCCAAGCGTGGAAACGATGACGCCGCCGTGGAAATTCTCGATACTCGGTTGATTAGAAGAGCGAAGGGAGAGTTTGTGGAAGAGCACGTGGTAAGGAATAAAATAAGGGAGAAAGGGGTTTGCGAAGCATCGTAGAAGGGATTCTTTGGAAATTTGCAGGACGATTCTGGAATGGAATGAATATCACACTGTTTTTTTTTATTCCAAGCGGGATGACTTTATTTACAGGTTAACGCAAAATATTTGAAATTGAGAACATTGTTCGATGACACCTGGCGAAACTCGCCTCTTTCCTCGCCGAAACGCACTCAACAGTCGTACCTACCCCCAGTTTCGAGACTCTCGTTCCCAAGAGACGTCGTGGAAGTGGAACTGGCACGTTTCCCAACCTAGCGTTAATCCAATTCCGAGCGCCCCATCGTGTACACGTATCCGGCGTTAAGGCTCCATCGTTGAAACGCGATTAGTAAATTCTACTTGTCGATAATCCTCGCTTACACGCTTCGCTTCGTCTCACGACCTCTCGCGAGGATAGTCTTGCGATTTATATTTCTTTCGTGGCGCTCAGGACGTTTTTTGTACAAACCTGGGTTCGATTGATTTGAAAGATTCGGCAAATAGGATAAAGAGGAACTTTAATATGTAGTGAGGTCCGGGACAAATTTTCTCTCTCGTGTTTCTCACCTGTTGAAGATTCCTTCGACGGGTGCGTGCTTCGATACTCTGCTTTCCAGCGAGTTCCATTGAATATCGATACATCGCGAGAGATCGAGCACCATTTTCTAACTCTCTCTTCTCCCTCTTGTCTTGTGCTGTCCCGCGATGAGGGACGATCGCGTGCGCCATTCTTTCTCCTCGGTATAATAAAATTTCAGGGTACCCTCAGGAGGGATGAACGGATGGAGACGGTAAGCGAGAGAGCGGGAGATATAAAGTAGGCGAACTGAGAGAAAATGCTGGCCGATAAAGCTGTACAATAGTGACACGCGGAGAAAGAATTTACTGACGGTTGGGAGGGGAGTCTTTTGTTACCGGGGCCCCAGGTCAGTCTGTGATTGCATTTTATGAAGTTAGAAATGGACATTTCCCGTCGTAAAAACAAAGCCTGTAGCGAATATCAGAAAATTCGTGAACATTCTCGGTCGAGTGCCTCGTAGGCAATTCTGGAAAGGCATTTGGTAAAAGAGAATATCATACGAAGGTGTGCGCCGCTCGCGAAATGCGTTGCAGAAATTAAAATTTGCCCCGTGTTTTATTAAGTTCGAAAATGCGAGCGAACTTGGGCTCTGTAACCGTAGAGAACGCCCCAGTCGAATTTCTACTCCTGTTTCCTAAAACCGAAGGAAGGTAGGATCTTCTGTACGTACGAGGAAGTTCGCTTTCCTTCTGCACGAAGGCGGAAGCCATTCCATTGGCACGTAACGTCCACAACGAGTGGAATCCACGAAGACTGGATATTCTGGCCACGAGTGTCGCCCACCCTTGTTTCGGAGGGGGTGGGATCCGCGAGGTCACGGCGAGGGAGGAGTTGAGGCCGATCGCGATATCGTCGAGGTCAGGAATAGAGGTGAAGTCGATAACACGGTGAGATACCCAAGAGGCACTCCAGGCTCCAGCAAATGCTGCGAAATACCTCGTCGAGTTCCCAAGGGAGCCTGCCTACCAACCCCTCCTTCTTTTGCTCCTTCCACCCTCCCCTATTCTCACGCAATATTTCTCCATCCTCGTCAGCTTTTCTCTTCACAGCTTGAAACACGCGATTGTCGCCGTGGTCACGAGACGAGAAAGGATTTTCGAAGGTTTCAAGACCAATGGAAGGATCGGAAGAACCGATAGAAGCAAGATGGCGCGTATCGATGACACAATATGCTCCGCTAGCGGAAGGTGAAAAAGAATTTGACTGCATCAACGCTAAAAGATCGAAACACGCCACTACTAGATAAATAGATTGTCCCCGCTATCAGTCGCGTGGTGGAAAATATTTGGAAACACGGGCGGTTCTGCCAACAAGAGGTGGCAGGATGAAGAGGAGATAAGGAGAATAGGAAGGGGTTAGTTGAGAGAAGCGGTGCCAACTGGAGAAGGCGAAGGTGAGATTTGATCTCTCGTTGGCAAAGTTAGATTTAATCGTGTTAATCCACGACGTTTTCTCCTACGATTTTATACTCTAGCTGCAAAGTGTGCGGTGAGTCTGTTTCCCCGATTGAAATGTTTCGGAAAGATCTTCATAGCGAACCTGAAACGTCGGACGCAATTAAGCGCGCATAGTGCATTGGACGCACCGGCCTGCATCCTCTTCATTGTTCCGTGACGTAGGACGTTATCATCTCGTCTCCTTATTATCCGGTCTCGTTTCCTCCCGACAATCCAGGGTAACTCCCGCGCGCACCACCCACGCGTGAATTCTCGAAAGGGCGGGAATTTCCAATCGAGCGCTTCTCCGATCCTCGACTCGCTCCCTCTCTCTCTCTCTCTCTCTCTCTCTGGCAGACTTCCTTATTAGACGAACCAATTAAGGGATCGACGAACGTGACTAATTAAGGGACGAATCGTTCGAGTAAATTAATCCGCACCCTGAATGTTAAGTGAAACTAGACCGAGTCTCGTCACGAGGACACAGGGCCAAGGTGCACGATCCTTGCGGAGCCGAAAGGATCGTGAGGTAGAAGCGGTTATGGAAAGCGATGCTAATTAAAGGGTTAATTGCTAATTGGAGTCGTCTTCCTCTCCGTTGCTTTTCGCCTTGCTTCTCATCTCTCACCGTGGATCGCATCGTTCCGAATCACAGGCTCCATTTCATCGTTTTCGAAAGCGCGAAGTGCCAAGATTATCGCGAGCAAGGGTCGAGAGCGGACTAGAAAGGAGAAAGAAAAAAGAAAGGCGAGAGAAAAATGAGCGGGTGCGAGCACGGGATTGAATCGAGTCACGCGAGAAGAAAAAAGGTTTGCGCGAAGGAAGCGAAGTAAAGCGAGAGGTAGAATAAAGGAAGAAGATGGAAGGCACGAAGCATACCATTCCAAGCGAACAAATAACCGAGCCCGACCTATCGCCCATAGTTCGCCTTACTCCTCACCCTCGTTATTTTTCTCCCGATTTTCTCGTTGCTCGCGAACTTCGCGAAGTACCTATCGACCCAGGACGACGACGGTGACCCTGTCGCGGAAAATTAACGATCTTTACCCCTGGTAAAGGCTCGGCGTTCCGCAAAACTTGAAATTCCCATCGGTGCACGCGAATGCGAACTTTCGAGAGAGCTTCGCCACATTAATAAGGCACGATGGCGAACGGCGCATTGGTATTGCGAGTTTTCTCGGCGTCTTAACTCTTCCCTTCTTTCCGGTCTCTTCCTCCTCGAATCTCTCGAGGAGGGGTCCACGCGAAATGAATTCTCGATTCATCGCCAACCTGGTCCTTCACCCTGGGGACGGCCGGCACGAGGTGGAATCGCTCCACGATGCTCGTAAGGTCCGCGCGCGGCAATATATTTTCCAAGTGGCAGTGTAGAAGAGGGAGGAGAATAGGGAGGAGAAGGATCTGTAAATAGGAGGCGTAGCAGGGGGCGAGCTATAGGAGCGCCCATTCATCGTCCTACGATGTCTGGCTATTTACTGCGGCATCCCCTGCCCACCTCCTCTCTGCTCCCTTCCTCTTGCCCTATTATCGTAAACTTCGTTTCCATGTAAAGACAAATTTTATTCTTACATCTTTATTTCCTCATCTTTATTATTTCTGTTTTCGAATAAAACGAGGATCGCCCAACCCCGATCCTTTCTCACACGAGAACATTTTTATTCTCAACATTTCCCTAAGTTTTTTAAAACCAGACGATTAATCGATTTTTCCTCCTCCTCCACTTCGTGCACGTAACTACCGAGAGGCTCTTCGTTAACCGCAAATTAAAAAGCTGCACGAGGGTGTATCAGGTTCGCCACGTCACCCTATCGTATCCTACCTCCTTCAGGCTTCCTCCTTTTCCACGGGACGAAGGGGACAATTTTCCATAAACCCTCGTGAGAAGGAGATCAAGGGGTGGAAAAAAGTAAGTGGAAGAAAGAACGAGAAACTCCGAGACATTGCGTGACCACGTTTTTCCAGTAAGCTCCTCCTCGTGTCTTCTGTAATATCAGCGAGACAACGTGGTTTCTGTGCTGTGGTAATACTGTCGTAGTGTACCAGCGGTTACACACATCGTACTACTGCTCCGTGGGCCGCTACATCCATTATCGCTAGACCGGCACCACTACCGTTATTACCGTTATTACCCTCGGAATCAAAGCGCGGCCGCTTCCGCCTATCGTTACAGCCGACGTGCCACGAGTCCCGCACGCCCCCACCCCCAACTTCCTACTCCTAAGCAATTCTACCACAACCCCTGCTTCTCATTCTACTCGGAATAACCGCAGCCTACCGCAACAACGACTGTCGCGCATAAATACAACTGCGACTACAACAATCGGCCTTGTTCTCGCAATCGGGCTGTCCCGTCCGTCGGTCCTTCCGTTCGTGGGTGCACCCTCGCGTAAGCATGGTGTAGGTTGTAGGTAGAACGTAACAGTGGGCAACCCCTTTGCAGTGGTGGAATAGCCCGAGGACCGGAGACCTCGCGACTCGCTCCCATTGTCAACCCTTGTTGCTGGAATCGTGTCGTTACACCTACAGGAAGTGACTAACGTGCCGCTTTAATGTGCCAGCCCTCCCCAGTCCAGGGTCTTCCCTTATGTTTCTAGGGAACCACCCCTTCCGGCTACCGTTAATATTTCGTCGCACGAGGGCGTTTTGCCTGGCGTGCTCTACTCGTCGCAGGAGACTACGGGGTGGGTCGGAATTAAAGCGATAATCGAGAGTCCTCGTGTGTCGCTCTCTTATCTTCAGGGTGGTAGAGCATTGCTTCTTATCGTCGACGTAATTATGACGCGAGAAGAGACTGCGAGACGTCGTAAAGATAAAGGTGGAAAGCGCAAGATTGCGTTGGTAATATTTTGGCGCGTAAACTGTGACGATCTTTTCATCTCGGAAACTTTCATCGTCCTAAATAATTTTGAAAGGAGGTTCTTGATACTTTGTAATAATAACGAGGCAGCGTAAATTTACAATTGGCATGGTGGCATTCTTCTGCGATGTAAATACCCATGGTGGAATTCTACGTCGAAATGCGAGTAATTAGTAACAGTAGCAATTGAAATTTTATAAAGGTTCACACTTTCAGAATACACATCCTCACGCCCGGCGCATCCGTTACCGAGCGTTCACCCTCGATTTCACTCTTCTCTCTTCACGTGCTTCGACTTCACTAGGCGCCACCGTCCACCGCAAGGTCGAGTTCGCCGCTTCCGGTTCACCGAATTCGGATGCGGTTAAGCTTCAGAAGAGAGAGAGCGAGAGAGAAAGAGCGAGAGAGAGGGTGCGAGAGCCTCGGCCTCGTGACGATGTCCGCGCGCGCGCGCACGATACAAGCCAATGGAAGGGGACGAAGTTGAAAGTGTAGTGGTAGGGTAGCCGCGAGCTTGGGAGGTAGCGTCGTGCTAGATTCGTGTAAACGACCTCGCCTCGACGTTACGTCGCTCGACCCGGAAGCGAGATACAGCACGCCGCCGCCGCCGCTCGTCACGGAGTAGAACGAGAGAATGGGCGCGGGGGTGGAAAAAGAAAGGGGAGGTGAAAAAAAGGATGCGAGAGATAGGGCGCGTAAGCAAACGATTTCGGATGCTTGGGTATACGGTAGGCGAGGAAAAAGCGGGAGAAGAGGAAGATTGAAAAGGGAGAAGAAATAAGAAGCGAAAGGGGAGAGAAAGAAGAAACTGAGAGACAAGAATTTTCCGTTAACCTCGATAACCCTTTCACAGACTACGCCTACGAGAGATCGGAGAGGTGAGACAAGTTTCTCGAGATAATCCAGTCTCTTGATTCTGGTCTCGATGCTTGTGCGCGAACGTGTTGTGCGTATCGTTGATGTGGCACTACCACGCTACGTGGCCATCGCCACTACCGACGATGATGATCATCGTTACGGCTTCCTCATTTTCCTATGGCTTCCAAATGTTCGTTCCCGTTGATGCTCGCGCCAAGCTCTCGACGACACTTGGAGGAGAAAGTGGGCTAAAACCGGTGGGAAAGGGAATTAAAAGAGTGAAAAGGTGGAGGAGATTGCGCCAGTGAATGTACCAGGTAGAAGGGAAAAATGAGAATGAACGAAGTAGAGGATTCTCAAAGGAGTTCGCGTGTTTGCAAAAATTACATTACGCTTGCGATCGTATCCCCTTTCTCGTTATCCTTCGATTTAATCTTTTTAGATTCGAATTTAGTGCCACGAGAATGGAACACGTCGATTGGAGAACGGAAGGAAACGATTTCTTGGAGCACCCTCTCGCGAAGGGAAGCGAAATACGATTAGATGCATGCGAGGAATTTTGGAAAGGGAAAGTTTATTTTTAGGTTGTATACATCAATGATAAATTTCGCCGAGGATAAGCAACCCCCACTGTCATTCCCATCGATCAAACCTTCGGGGGTGGCGAACGGCAGGCGCTTTCTTTCACCCTCCAGCTCCTTCTCCTCTTCCTTCCACTTCCTCCGTCCTTCCGACGCAATAAAGTTACCCCTTTGTCCCGATAATAGCGAGCGAGGAATCTCCACCCCACCTCCTTTCTTCCTCCCCTTCTTCACCGACGCGACTAATTGCGCGGGCGCTCGCGCGATCGTCCGAGCGGAGCTTTTAGGGAAAAGTCCGCTTTAGAAAGGCGACGGAAATATGACGTACCCTCCTCCTTCTCTCCTCTCCCAAGTTTCCCACTTCCGTTCCGATCCCGTTAACGACGCGAGTTTGACCCCCTTTTTTTTCACTCGCCCTCCCTTGCGGCTTTTCCTCTTCGCGCGCGCGCGAGAGATCCATCGCGAAAATCGATCCCCGCGATGCACAAGTGGAGAGTAAAAGGAGGAAGAGGATACTAAAGTTCCGGGTAAATTTCACGAGGTAGAAATTTTTTTCCCTTTAATCCCGAATAACGTGGCGAAAGACGATAGCACGGCACGGGTATCACGTTGAACGCGATCGCGTTATCATTTTTAAACCCGTTCGCGGGATATGATTATATCCCAGTTTAAATGCAATCTCGTGCACGTCTCGAATTACAATTTACACGACGATGTAATCGAGACTTTGCTTCCCACGGTTTGCGGCGATAACGTAAAATACCCGCGTGAACACTCCCCTCATTCACACGTGGTATTAGGAAGCTTCGAAGAATTATGCAGAGCCAGTAAATGATTATAGACCGTTTGTCTAATGCAGCCGAAGATTATTTTAAAACCTGGTTTCTGATCTTCTATTTCACAGCGGAGGAACGTCGCGTCGTGCTTTATCGCGCGATAATACGGTAGTTAATTAAATCCCCGGTTAATTGCACGACATTAAGTATAATCGGCCCGAGCATTCGCACGCGGATTGCAAACGAAGGGTAGTTGCGGTAGCAAGAGAAAGAAGAGAATCGAATGAGAGTCTGGAACAGATGGTGAGAAGAAAGAGGAAGAGGGGCAAAGGTGGTGGTGAGGATAGAAAAGGAAAATTTCTTTAACGTGGAATCCGACATGAGATGACCACTCTACTTTTCTCTCTCCCTCTTTCTACCTTCCTCTACGTTCCACCGTAAACCGACTGGCACCCTGCCAAATTGCGTTCTTAATTTATATCGCGATTAAGAGGCGGCAAAGTTCAGACCGCATTTAAAATGGTCTACGAGCAGCCTCTATTCTAGGCACCGCCATGCGACCCCCCCCGTCTCTCTGTCCACATCTCTTTTCGGTTATTATACTTTTCTCGTGGAAAGTTTCCAGGCCGGCGGAGAAAAGAGGATGCCGAGATGGCGTGACGTGGGATGAGAATGGGAAGGAGCGGCAGGAGGGAGTGGTAATTTCGTCGGATCTTATCCGGCCTAATCCTTTGCCGGCCAAGGGGATAACGCCTTAATGGAAAATCGGTTTACGTAGGTCCGCGTAAGTCGTGGAACGTGACGTGAACGAGGTGGATGCGCTCGTTCCCCTTGGTAAATCGATGTTGGTCAGACGTTGCTCGCGATGATATCGCGAAGAGAAAGGAAAACGTATGAGGAGGAGCGGGACGACTTTATTGTCACGTGTAGACACGAGGGGATCGATGGGAATGGTTCACTAGCGAGAAATCGTTTATTATCGGAGGATCGTGATAAATCTGGGTAAGAGAAAATTCGCTGTTCCTGAAAGCTGAACTGGATGAATTCTTATTATTTTAAACTCGCGGTATTGTTGCATCCAAATGCAATAGGAATGGGAAGATTCATTTTCGAGGAATTGTTTAGTTGAATGGATCGAGATAAACCTTGGCGAGAGACAATTTACTATTACGAGAGAAAGAACTAGACGAGTTATTACTAGCTTGAAGCGTTAATCCATCTTGTATCAATACCGTTGATTGCGACGACTAATATAAACAAACGCCAGACTGGGAGACGACCCACCAATCGATATGGCGATTAATTGAACCGATTGGGGAGGAAGGTGGTGGGGCCGAAATATGACATAGGCCTGAAGGACGATGGAGCGTATTGGTAATAAAATAAACATTGGCGTATCAACAATAATGAAAGAAAGTTATTTTGAAAACGATGTGAGTATTAATGCGAATAGTGAATTGTGGGTGTCGTAACAGTTTGAGTTGCCACGTTGTACACTCTTTTGTTCGTGACACTGAAGGGAGAATATATGATATATTATGATATATTAAACTTATCAATCATCCAACTGACGAGTGATTTCGTTCTGTTGCAGAGGTCAAAATGGAACTGGAGGACCTGATGTCCGACATCAAGAAAACTGCTAACAAAGTCAGGGCTAAATTAAAGGGTAAGCTTTGACAAATCGAGAATCACTCGATTTACGTTTTCTACTATTCATTTTTGTTTCGAGCGGAGACAGTCGTATTAAAACGCTCTTTCCCTTCTACAGTGATAGAGCAGAATATCGAGCAAGAAGAGCACACGAACAAATCGTCAGCGGATCTGAGGATACGCAAGACTCAGCACTCGACACTGTCCAGAAAGTTTGTCGAAGTGATGACGGAGTACAATCGGACACAGACCGATTACAGGGAGCGGTGTAAGGGGAGAATACAGCGACAATTGGAGATCAGTAAGTGCAATCAACGAAACCTTAAACAATGATCTGCTCTAGAGTTTTAATCCTTCGCCTTTTAATTCTTGGCACTTTTGCCGACTGTCCGTCGACAAAATTGTGAACGAACTATTGAAATTTTTAGCGGGGAGGACGACCACTAACGAGGAACTGGAAGAGATGCTGGAACAAGGAAACCCGGCCGTATTCACGCAAGGGGTAAAGATTTTTCGTCGTGCATTAATCAGTTATTAACTTATCCCCGAACCGATAATTTAATTTGCAGATCATCATGGAAACGCAACAAGCAAAGCAAACCCTTGCGGACATCGAGGCGCGTCACGCCGATATTATCAAACTTGAAAATTCCATTAGGGAGCTGCACGACATGTTCATGGACATGGCCATGTTGGTAGAAAGTCAGGTAAGACTCTGCTTCGCGACGGGTTATCGGGTCAACATAATTATTACATCGATTCGACCTTTGCAATTTAAAGTTCACCCACCGGTGGGTTCATTACTCCGGGGATAATTTACGTTGCATTTTTTAAAAAAACTCCCATTCCGCCGAAGTTTGATCTTCTCGGTTTAATAATCTCCCGTTGTATAGAACCCGACGAGCACTTAGTTCTTTTAACTTTTTTTTTCTTCTCGCTCATTTTACTCCGCCGCCTCGTGGCGGTTCAATGATCAGACCTAGATCTCTGACGGTGCAGTATTTTTTTCCCCTCGTGATGTCAAGAGAAGAGATTAGATCGCGTAGTTAAGTGTTTCTTTATTTTAATCTAGTGCATTTGATAAACTGAGCAGCATACCGCAATTGGCGTGCCTCGCGCGGTCAACGTATACCTTATTCTTAACACTAGATTGCCCGAAACCAGTCAATTTGACTGGTTCAAATGGGAAATCGTGTTTATAAAAAATGTTCGGGCAATCTAGTGTTAATTATAGGTTAATATTAAGATTGTGTAATGCACCCGTCGGCGCCAGGATGAATTTTTTGTTTCCTTTTTTTTTTGATCTGAAATGATCTCGTCTCTCATCCTGCCGCGTGTCGGCCGATCAATCAGGAGCGTAGCGCGACGCAGTGTAACCCTTCTCTTTTATTCTACTCGTAACAACAATGCCAAAATTAACAAATTTCGAGTAAGCTCACGGGTTTTCCATCCTCTTCGTAGTTGCTTAAATTTACTTGCATGCAATCAGTCGGTTATAATTAACACGGGACGATGAATACACGTTTCGATAACGAACCGCTATCATCATCTTTCCGCGCACTGTTAGCACACATCCAAGAATCACGAGATAAACAAGGCAAGGTCCCCGTGAACGTTATCGAATCGTTTCCTCGTCATTTCGCTTAAACGTACCGAGTACTTAAAGATTTAATTCTCTCCCCTGGCCCCGGGGCTGCATGCCGCGCGGGTGCAAGGAACGCGAATTAACAATAAGGATAAAGTGTTAACTGATTTTCTAATGAGATCTCTGATTCTCAATCTAATTTTCCGCCGACTAACACACAACTCTCTCTTCTTACTCCTGTTACGCTGTGTGGGCACGCTCCGCGCACCTACTTTAGGGCGAGATGATAGATCGCATAGAATACCACGTGGAACATGCGGTGGACTACGTGCAGACGGCCACGCAGGATACCAAAAAAGCACTCAAGTATCAAAGCAAAGCCCGACGGGTGAGTCCTCCCCAGATGTTAGTCAGATCATCGACACATCGTTCGCGTCTAATTGGTCACTTTTTGTTTTCTCTCCCTCCCATTCATCCTCCTTGCTCTATTTCTTCTTCCACTCTCCTCTCTCACCCTCGTAAGACACGCTTGCGCGCGTGTCTTGCACTTCACTTTCCTCCCTTCCCACATCTCGTCACCTTTATTTCCTGTTTTCGTTTGGACCTCATGCCACCTTGAACCCTCGCCATCCCAATCTTTATCACGCGCTTCGGTATCATACTGCTTATTGGTTCAACCACCGCATTCTTTTCTCGCCTTTTCTCCCTTCCATCCTTTCTCTCTTTTATACTTTCTCTCACGCGGCTGCGAATGTCGAAATACGACGACGCTTTTCGTTTTCATTGTTTCTTCCTCTCTTTTTTTCTGTTTTGATTCTCTCACTTACTTTATATATATATATGTATAACATATTTATATATATGTATGTTTACCGATGTATTCTTTACCACAATTGTATACATATCTGTTTTACATATCGTCGATCGATATTTATAAACACGTGTCTCTTATCTCTTCGTTAATATACGCGTGTATATAAATTCACATACGATACATATCCGTATGTATATTCGTATAAATATGTATACACGCATATATTATGTGTGTGTGCGCGTGTGTGTCTCTCTCTCTCTTTACATGTGTCGCTCTATTGTGTCCTGTCAAAACATGGGTGTGCTAATAATCGTGCCTACTGTCCATGAATTGCTCTGCCTTACCAAAACTCAACGTTACTAACTACTATTTTTACTAACCTCGGCGTACTAAAAAAAAAAACAACAACCAACAACCTCCCACCGCTCTGTATACTATTTTTAACCAATTCTACGACGCCTCCACGTGTTTACTGTTACTGTTCTCGTGTGTGTGTGCGTGTGTGTACAATATCTACATGTAAATCTCGTACACGAACAATTATTGTGCCCACGTCATCGTGTGCATCTGTATCTGTGGGGAAAAAAAAACAAACACCACACGGGGTAAGCCATCTGTCTCTATCTCTTCATGCTACTCTTTTATATATACACACGTACGTCTCTTTGATCGTCTCCTTCATTATTTATACGTACACACGTCTGTACGACGACACTTGTACAATAATTTTCCACAAATCTCTATGCATATATACACGTACGTATGACACGTATATACATTTCTATGTAATACACGTAAATATGCACACGCGTATATATGTGTACACGACGTGACGCGCGACGGTGGACGATGGCGCGAAATATTCTACTACTCTACCGTGAGGCAAGCAACATTTCTTATCTGCTCTTCCGCGTTCTGTACATACGTGTAACACTGGGTGCATCCGTTTTCCCGGTGGTTGACCCCCCTCTACCTCGGTGAACCGATTAACCGGTTCTCGTCCAACGTGCCTTATCAATGTCTTCAACGACGTCCTTCCTGTGACCTTCACCTTCCGATATACTTCTCCCTTACCCCCTTACTCTTTGATCCTCCGTGGATCTTCTTGCTCGAAACCTCTCTCCCGTCCACCCTCTCCCCGGTGCGGTACGAACAGGGTGAAATGGTGGACTGCATTGAGTACTGCGTGACTCAGACCGGGGACCACGTGCACCAGGCAAGAGGAGAGCTGCACAAGGCCGAGGGGTATCGAAGCAAGGCACGTAAGGTAAAGGAAAACAAAAATGAGAGAAAGGGCGCGGCGCGTCGGTACGCGTCTACGTCGTCGCCCGGAGTGCGCTACCTCGTCCCACGATCTTTTTCGGATTCGCGAATTACCACGCGCCCTGTGCCGTTTTGCATGAGGAATGCGCCTCGTATCCTTGCGATATCCCGAGTATCGGTAACCTCGACGATTTCTCCATATTCGATTTCTCTGTCGCCTCGTTCATTATTAAATTCGCGACCCGAAAGGTCCGTTCGTTCTAAGATCGAACTTCTTTTTCCGTTTCCTGCTCATTTTGATTGAAAACGCGACAATGCATGCGAGGTGTCGTTAATGCGTCTTTTATTCAATTCCGTTAGAGGCTCATTAGTTTCGATTAATAGCTTTGCGATAACGACGATTGAATAAGTTCACCTGCAGTCTCGAGGGCGTGAAATCGCGTGATTAATCGCAAATCGGAGGAAGGATCGATCGATCGTCACCGATAACCAACATACACACACACACTGCCCGTAGTAGGTGGTAGCTGTCTCGAGGAATAGCAAATGCACCGAGTATGCATTCGGCATGATGAAGCATCGCACGACACCGCTGCATGGGCTTTACCTACGCACGCCAACCTCCCCCTCCATTGAAACACGGCCCCGTAATAAATCTGATAAGTCCAATAGCGCAAACCGAATCACTATCCGATGCCATCCCAACGACAAAATATGCACGGCACGGCATCTTTTTCTCGTTTCTCCTTGCTTTTTCTCACCGATCATTCGCCGCTTTCGCTGACTAAACGAAAGCAACAACAAAAATTGCAAACTATTCGCTCGTTGGACGCGATATTTCTCGAAGTACGATACTTTGATTTTGTCGCAGAACAATGAAAATTGAAGATGGGACGTTAGATTGAAAAACATCTTTACAGCGAGTCGAATGATCGGCGAATGCGTCCGCTAAAACTTCTCTTCCACGAACCAATTCATTTTCCCTCAATAAGATGCTCAGTCGTATCAATATCCGATCTTCCCTCACGATAATCTGCGATTGCACGCGATTTATTTAAGGTTTGACAGTGTCTACCCACGAAGCATGTGATAACATGGTGAGCTCGCAAGCACGCTTACCCTACGCTTCCCACGTATCCCTTGAGACGCTCGCCGCCGCTTTCACGTCGAGATATTCTCTCTCTCTCACTCGAGATCCACTGCACGGCGTGCAACAAGTTATGCACACCGAGAATGTTTTTCTTTTTCCTTTCACGATATAAGAGCGCCGCGAGATTTCTCACTCGCTCTCTTCCGTTGATTTCGTACCTTTGCGCGCGCGTTCTTTTTTTTTTCTCTCCTGGACAAGTCGCGGTGCGCGCGCGCATCTTTAGCCGTGGAATTTACCTCTATTCAATTTTCTATCTTTATTTATTATTTTTTTTTTCGACTCGTCTCGAACACACTTTTCTCCCGTTTCTTCGACACAACAAACACTATTATCACCACCAAGCACTACCACCACCACCACGTCTTACTAAAAGACAGTCTGCTTTTCCTTACGCTGGACGATTGGGTTGGAACCTAAGGTCTCATGCGTGCACCGTAACTTTTCTTTCTGTCCACAGAAAATGATCTTCATCATAATCTGCGTGTTAATATCGGCCGTCATACTAATCTCCATAATAGTAGGCACCCTTCCGAGAACCTAAGCACGCGGGGTACCCGACGAAAGAAGGGAGAGAGAGAGAGAGGGGGGGAGGGAGAAATAGATAGAATAGAATAGATAAATAGAGAGAGAGGGAGAGAGAGAGGGGTAGTGCACGGGAGAAGAGCGGAGAATTGTGGGGATGATGCGGACTAGGGTGGGCGAAATTTGGGAGAGAGGAAATGACAAAGAAAAAAGAGAAACAGACTGGAGAAAGAAGGAGAAATCCGCGAGGATTGATCCGTGGAAGCACTGGATGTGCAGAAGTTGGATCTGTCGAGGAAGCTTCGAGATGGAGGGATGGGGAGTTCTTTTTTACTCCGCCATCCTTCTGACCACAGATCGCAAAGGAATTTTCCAACGGAAGGAGAGAGAATCCTGCGAACACCACAATTACCAGCACCACCGCCGCCACCCCACCCCCACCCCCCTCGTAACCCCTCTCGACTTTCTTAGAGAGACCCAGAGGAAGGATTTAAAAAGAAAGAAACGAGCGCCATGCGCGTTTCACCAAGCGCATCTCTAACTGAAAGCGGACAATAATGAGCACGCGCGTCAATTCTATTAACTAACCCGAGAGCAGCAATCCATTAACAATCTCAACCACGCTAACAAACGACCTGTCCGACTAATCAGCGATGGAGGCGTTCTAGCAAGAGGCATAAATTAACACATTAACCGCAATTCACCCGCAATCGTCTCTGGCATCGCAATTCATCGCCATTGCAAAGGGAAAATGGTCGCCGAGCAAGCCTGCGCTATCTTCGTTTTCGAGACTTGGCCCGAAATTTCGTCTCCTCGAGCTAAACGATCTTAGCAGTTGTCTCGATAAGATTCCTTTAGAATGTGGTAATCGAGTAGAATTGTTTTAAAGAAAATTCAGTTTGAGATCTTAGTTTTGTGAACGAGCTCGGAGGGGCGAGGCGTCGGCTCACGTTACGTATGTCCACTGTGCAAAACTAATCGGAACATTCGTCCAGCGCATTCCCATGTATCGCTAAAAACACACGGCTCGCTTCGTATCACCATATTTTATTTATTATTGTAGGGGATTGCGATCCGGGCACGTAGAATTCAGGAGAAATGTTTTTCTTTTAATCGCACGATTTACGAGATTCGTGCCTTTCAACGGGTCAAATCCCCGTGAAAATTCATAACGCCACGCGGGCATCTCCTCGATTACAACAATATTTGTCGAAAGAAGTGGCACGTATCCGAATCGCAATTCTTCTGTTTTCTCTCTTCTTTTTTGTTCTCGTCACGCGTCGTTCTCTCGAAACGGGGACGGAGGCGCGAGGGCCTTGCGTCTCTACGAGTGAAGCCGTACGCCTCTTTATTTTCTTGTTCACAGAAATTGATCCTGATCATAATCTGCGTGTCGGTAGCGGTCGTCATTTTGATTATCATTCTGATACTTAGCTTGCAATGAGGTAGCCGCGCCCTCCAGGAGGCCCCACGCGGTGAGGATCATCGGCACGGCACCGGAGCATCAGTGAGAACGCGCCACGCACGCGGCGACGGGCGTACGCGTGTAAAAAGTAAAAGCAATGGACAAACATTTCCATACGGGGATTACCGATTCAAATGTCGCGCCCTCGTGTCACGCGCGGCGCCTACCCTCGAAGCGAATCAGCGACGCACCGAGGATTACAGCGGGAGAACAACTTTCCTCGAATATCCGAAAGAGAACTGTCTCAAAGCGAAGGAGAAGCGGCGAGTGAAAGGAAAATTCGGTAGGGAAGTCGGCGTATCCGGTAATCGCACGTTTCTTCACCGTGGCCACCCGAAGAAATCTCCTAGATTCACAATTGTCTTACGAGAACGGTGACGCCTCATGATTTTTTCCTTCTCGCAAAGAGAAGTTTACGTTCCGTCGACGCCTTTTCTCGAACACGCTGGAAAAGCATGGACGAGCGCTGCCCTCGCACGCGGATAATATCACTTATGGAGACTCTCGATGGGTTCGTTATTAAGATTAAGCAATATTTGCAATAAAGTGGAGGAGAAGGTGGGAGAAAGTGGGTGATGGGAGGAACTAGACGAGTTTCGAGCTTGCGAGTGCAATTAAGATTTAGAAAACGAAAATGCGACGGAGCGTTTCCTCGTCCGAACAAGATTTTTCATCGTGTCCGAGCGTCACTTTCACTGCCTTTTATGTTACGGTATTATTCATCTTCGCCATAGCGTCACCGTCCATTCGCGCGCGCGCGAATTGCGAAAGTAATTGCTGGAATGGCAATTTTTATACGAGCTGCGTATCGCAGGAAGGCTCGACCGTTGCGCGCCGATCGTTTCAGAATTTTTTCCACGCTCCTCGGAAGTGTTAATTGCTTTTCGCGCGCCACCACCACTTCATCACGCAAAAATATTTCTCACGGAGTGTCAGCGCATTCGTGTAAATTAGGCCAACTAGATGTATTAAAGTCGGACTACCGGGACACACCCTCCCGGGTAAACACCCTCGGGATTGAAGCATAATTAGTCGACTGATTTATTAATTTCGATCTTCTCGACGAACGGTCGAGCCTTCATTGGGGAAGCGAGAAACGAACCGAACAACACGCCGGCTTACCTACCGACGAGACGGACGGCAGAGATAGAAAATCGCGAAGAATGCGAAGAGGATATCAGATTATTAATTAAACACTAATTAATTAATTAATATATAATCGAGGGAGGAATTAATTTGGACGTCGCGCCGCGGGCCAAACGCCCGGCACCCGGCCACACCTGTATATAATTAAAAAAGAAAGGTAAAAGAAAGATTTGTATAGATGCAGTTAATAATAATATTAATAATAATTAACGCCGATCAAGCGACGAGATTCCCTCTACGAAGTGTTGATTTTCTCAGTGTAAATCGCGTTGTATTATAAATCTAGCGGAAGGACATTTTTTCGTCGGTTTCGCGCGTGCGTGTGTGCCTGTCTGTCTGTATGGGGCGCGTCTGCGGGGCTCCTTCCTCACCGTTTCATATGTGTTTGTTGTGCTTTTCCGCAACCGAATCGTGAATCCTCGTGCGCAACTAGCGAAGCCCAGCCTCCTGAGTAATATGGTCCCGTGATCGTAAAAGCATTATCACCGATCGTAATCGCGCGTATCCGTCGGCAAATGAACGTCGCACCGTAGTAACGGCCCTCAAAGGTCGTAAAGTCATGGGAATAAACGTGTAAATTAGTTTTTGCCCCGAGGGAGGAGGAGGAGGAGAGGAAAATAACAAGAGGAGATGTGAGGGAGAGAGAGAGAGAGAGCGAGAATGCATGAGAGAGAGAGAGAGAGAGCCTTACACAATTAATATCGTTTAAAAGATCAATTGAGAATTTCCGTGAAGCGACAGAAAACAATTTCAACAATTGCTGTAACAAATGTAACGTTCCGCATCCTACGAAAGAACGCGAGAGAAGATCGTGAAGGATAAAGGGTTTCGTCGGCTTCCTGTTTTGGACGAGAGGCAAGAGGAGGGTGAGAAGAAGATGGAGGCAAGGACGAGAGAGAAAAAAGTCCGGAGGAGGAGTAGGAGGTTTAATAAGAAAGCGGAAACAATAAGAAAAAGGAAGTGGAATAGAAATAGAAACCAGGAGGAATGCCAAAGGCGTGGGTGAATGCCAAGAAGGATTATGGCACTGGCATCGGTGAAATATCGAACGACCAATCGATGGCGAGCTTCGAAGGTTAGTCCTCTGCGTAGTCCGTTTCCTGTTTCTCGAGTTGAATCCGGAGGCTTACGAAACAAGAGGGGTGCATAATAGGAAGAAGCAAAAGCAACGTTGGCGCGAGCGATTAAGGTTCCAGGTGCGGTATCTCGATGGAGTTATCGATCGAGAGAACGCGAAAGTCTGGGGTGAAAATTTTAATTCCGTTCTTCTTATTCCTGGTGCTGCGTCGTACGAGTCCGCGAGCAAATCGATCGGCTGCTCCCAATTAGTCATTTCTCGCGTGCGCAATTTACTCTTTTGCCGCGGAGCAGGAGGATCGTTGGAAATACTCGTTGATAATTATTCATTGATCCGTCCCGGTGGTAAGCTTGCCGTCTCTGCGCGAGCAGCGGAGCAGGGTGGCAAGACGAGGAGGAGGAGGGTCTGGATGCTTTTAGCAATATAACGATGCAATCTTCGCGATGGGATTTTCTTATTTATCGTTGTTCCTTGCGAGTATACGTATGTTCAGGCCTCACCGGCACTGTGAAAAAAGATAATGTAACGAGGAATATTTTTTCGAAAGGAATATTTTGCAAGAAAGAGAGAGAGAGAGAGAGAGAAAGAGAGAGGAGGAGTGCGTTCGTGCGGCACGCGTGCACGCGGAAAAGCTGACATCCTCGGATTATGATTTTTGGAATAACATCGAATTCGTTCACGCAGAACGATCCCGGTGAGTTTCCTTTCGGCGCAAAAGACATTTCCTTTCAGGTGGCGCAAATGCACGAAAATAAAATCGATTAACGAGAGTATCGGTAAGCGAAGCGGATAACAAGTTCCGTTTTAGTGTAATTCTAATGGGCAGACTGCGCAGTTGCGGACCAATTGGTCGAGATTCTTAGGATAAGATAGGCAAAGATAAGAGAGAGAGAGAGAGAGAGAGAGAGAAGAGTTATGAGTGAGAGAGCATTGATGAAATTAGGAGAGAAAGAGAGAGAGTGAGAATGACAAATCTAGAAAGATCAATTGTAATGGAGCTAATTGAATTTTTCAATCTATCACGTTGACGCGGAGCGCAGAAGAAAATCATGATCATGATCTGCCTTGCTATACTCGCCGTTGTCCTCGCCACCACCATCGGCGGCTACTTCGGACTGTGAACGTCAGAAACAGGTATCTTAAATTGTAGCGGAATATTTCGAAAGCCAAATCGACCGACTCGATTGCGAAATGAAGGTAAAATTGCAACAGGGAATTTTTAATAGGCGAAAAAAATTCAAAGAAATTCAATTTTTGCGAAATTTTGATTCCGACAAATGAAATACAATTGGCATCGATCGCTTTGGTTTTCGAGAATCTACGTTCGTCGTACCTGTCGAAAAAATCGAATTCGAATTCTACCGGTGCTCGCTTCTCACCCGCTCGAGCCTTAATCGGATTCTGCTTTCAGCATGGTCCGAGAAGGTCGGCATCGTGTACCTAGCGCCAACACGCCGGCAGCATCCGCATTCACGCATATCGCCCGGATACGCCGAACAGTTCACCGTTCGAAGGGAAAAGAGTCGACTTCTTCGTCGGCGAAGAGGCTGCTACCACACCAAGATCACCGAGAACCGTAACAGCAAGCATTATTACAACCACTGGTGCTATGAACTCATCTTGGCGCCGATCGTCGTTAGGTTTCACAATTTCATGCGCGCTCCCACGAGCTCGAAGATCGTGAGAAACGGGTGGCCGGCGGGGGTAGTTAAACGAGGCGTTATCGTGGTCATCGGCGTCGTCAGCATCCTTGTCAGCGTCAGCGTCAGCGTTAGCGTTAGCATTAGCGTCACTGTCAGTTTCACCGTCGTCGTTTCTCGTCGACGCGACGCCCCTCCGAGAGAGAAAGGATCCCGGAGCCCTTGATACTCACGAGGTAGAGGCTAGAGCCAATGCAATCCCCCGCGATCTCCTTTTCTACACGAGTGCGTAGCATTTGGTCCTGCGAAGTTAAAGCAATCATCCGGTAGAACTGCTCGCCACCGCTTTCGCAGTCGCAGCAAAACGATTCTCATTCGCGTCGAGCGTTTCCCCCCGTGCCGTCGCGAACTTCCCTGTCCTCTCGATTCCGCTGGTGTCTCGAAGAGAAACGACGCGAGAAACGGCGGCTCGATCTCCAAGGTGACAGAGGTCGTTCTCGAAAGGGCGGAGAAAGGGATAAGCGATCTTGAAGATGGTAGAGATCGTTCTCGAAAGAGCGGAGAAGGAAATTTCGGATATGGCGGAGGAACCGACGGACACAATTCAGGTTTGCGAGGCCAAGATGCGAGGGTGAGATCGATCGCTCTCGGTGCGAGGGCAGGATCATTTCCTCTCGCACTTCCAAACGCCCGCTGTCCGCGCCGAAGCCTAACACCCAATGGAGTTTTTCGTGTAACGCGATGCTCAGAGTCGCGGGGGCTTCCAAATTATTCCACGCCCAGAGGAGAGAAGGACGAGGTGGAGGAGAGTTTGTGAGAGCGCGAAGGGAGGATGGAGGTTTTGAATTCACACACGCCTACGTAGCAATTCACTCGCCTAAAAGCAGAAGTGACGCGTGAAACAGCGGCGCGTCGCGCGTTTGACAAGGCCCCTTTTCGCGCGGGCCCTTACGAACGGCTTTCCTTTGTCTGTGATTGTCCAATTTAACGAGAACTTGGGAATTAGTTATTTCTAGCGTTCACATTCTGGATATTGGGTGCGTCCTCCACGTCGTTTGTCGATCGCGTGCGCGCCGGACGGGGCGGACCGTGCGTGCAATTGTAACGAGTATATCCTCTCTCCGGGAGGGAAGAGGGAGAGCCAGTCTTTCGATGTACGATCTACATATCACGAACACTATTAACGTTTACTTGGGCTACGCCTCGCTGTATCGTGACAATCAACGTTGGCAGGGTCTTACGAGGGGTAGGGTAAGAGGAACCCTTAGGAGTCCAGATGCTTTTGTTGCTCTTTCTCCATTGTCGTCGTTATCTTACCTAGATCTTTCTAAAGCAAGAGGAAAGAAAGAAACCAAAGTGATAAGCGGTGCAGCAGCGAATTAAAACCACCAAAAGACGCCTTATTCTTAAAATTCTACAAACTCTTCTCTTATCTTCCAATCTTGTCCCCTATTATAGCAAGTCCTTCTTAATCGGCACAATTTCTCGCAGTTTCCCCGTTCTCGACCGATAGGTGTTCACGCGTAAGAACGATCCAGTAGCTTCTCGAAAAAGCGCGTCGAAGGACCTAGAGATAGCCGGGTCCCGTTACAGCGAGGTGTAGACAGAAGAAACAGCCGGACATGCACTTATACGCCAGTTGACTTCTACATTTTTTATATTACAACGTGCACAACATTTTTAGAATGTGTCGAACGATAACGTTTAAGAACGAATTTCCAAATATATCATAAAGACGTTTAGAGATAAATTCGTTTGTAAGATCGTGACAAAAAAAGATCGTTTGATTTCCAAAGTAGCGGCGATTACTTTGAAGATCGGGATCCTCATGACTGTGTTGTTTTCGTGTTGCACAAAGCGCCATTAGGTTTTGGGCGTAGAAAGAGGAAAAAAAAATAAGACATCAACTCAGTAGGAGGCAAGTGGGAGAGCGCGTCCTTGAGGTGGGCCGATTCGCGTTTCGAGAACACTCCGACCTAATCCTCCGTTGACTATAAGCCCTAGAAGAAGATCTAAAATGGAAGGTGCCGTTGTTTTGTAAAGGCTAGTTTTTCGTGTTGAAAAAAAAGAATCGGAAATTCTAATCTTACGTGCCCCAAGCTTCTCTTCTCGTAGCCCCGCGTTAATTTACAAATTTTCCTTATCCATGGTTCATAAGAATATTGTCACACGAGGCAGGAACACCCGCTGCTCCCTCATTCGCAGTTCTCATTCCTTTTCGTTTCTTCTTTTCTCGTCGTTTTAGTTCAGCAGATGGCTGTTGAAGCCATTGTCGCGCGCTCCCAAGTGAAGTGCACGAGCGCGCGCGCGCGCGTTTCGACTCGAAACTCGAGTCTCGGTTGCATTACCAGCGTCATCACTCCAGAGGCGAAAACATACCCGTCTCAACACCACCCCCCTTAAAGATTCAACGAGGGTTTCGCGAAAAGGATACAATTGCGAGGGACGTGTTGCGCACGAACGTTGTCACTCTCGATAAGGCGGCGAATGACTGGACGAGAGATGGAAGGAGATGTAGAGAGAGAGAGAAGAAGAGAGAGAGAGAAAGAGGGAGAGAGGAAGGAAGAGCAGGCGAAGGAGAAGTAAGGAAGGAACGATTAAGCTGCAGCAATAATGTAATATAGATGTTACGGAGAAATAATTAAAGGTAATCCCATTGACGAAGGAGAATTTATTCGTGCGTCATGTCGACACTTCGCACGCGTGAAATGAAATTTTTACGCGTGCGCTTTACTTACACGCGGGCCCGCGGGCCCCTCGGGCTCCACGGGCGCGCGTGCAAATAGTTAGGCGGTACGATCGAGAACAGAGGAATAATAATATTAATAATAATGATTATTATTGGCGGCGCCTATTGCTCGCCGACGATCACGTAGTCGGCAACTGAGCGGTGAACGGGCGACGTTAACGTTAATATTTTGTTGAGTATATTATATGCACGTTGAGGTACCTACGTTGAGGAGGCGACGGAGAAGGAGGAGGAGATGGAATAAGTAAAGAGGAAGTTGACGTTACGGAGAGGAGAAAAAGAATAGGCAGAAAGCGCGGTGATGAATTGTAGAGGATAAAACGATTGTCATTATGCCGGCGACAACGCGCGCGTTGCTGTAATAAAGATAAGTATAAAAATAATAATAATGTTAATAATAATAGTAATAATAATAATAATAATAATGATAACAATAACGATGGTGATGATGACGATGATAATGACTAATTAACGATGATATTAAGATCACCTTGCATTGTACAGATAATAATTGTTAGCGGTTAGGTAGCTACGTTGTAATCTAATTATTACTTACTAATCGATTAATAATCGATCACGGCTGTAAGTGAGCGAGAGAGTGAGATCCCTCTGACGCGGGAGTCAGGACGATTCGTCGATTCGAAGAAAAGGAAAAACATCGATTCTCTCTCGCGAGATGAAAAAGGAAATCGCCCGCACGCCGGTTCCTTCGCTCGCAACACGCGAATTCGCTTGCCACCGCGCGCCACTTCGAACAATCATCGTCATACTTTTCGCCGACATTGTCTCCGTCATCGTCTCGGTTCAATCACAAACCTTCGCCCGCGTAACGAGAGAGGAATCGGCAATGGTGACGATTTTTTTATATTACAATAAAACGTGTCGTTCTGACGATCGCGAAACTGCGTACTCGCACAAAGAGTTCTCACGCCCAGCGGAGAGTAGAGGGCGAGAAGGAAAAGGCGCGAAGCGTAGAGAGAATATCATGTGACCGCGAATCGTGCATGTGTTTAAAAAAATAAATAAAGTAAGTTAGGAGAAAAGGAACTAACGGGCAGAAAGGAAGAAAGATTGCTGGAAAACTCCGCGAGGTTTGCAGTTAATCCAGCGCTCCCCCGCGGAGCGCGTCTATTTAGCTTTCTCGGTGTTCACTATGAAACTAGATATCGAAGCTGTACACGAGCGAAAAAAAAGAAGCAGAAACACACACACTGACACTTTCTTTACGTGTATATTCTCAATTATTATACTGGTATTAAGGAGCGAAAGGAGGAAGGAGAGGAAGATTAGCGGTGTTCTTGTCGTTTTGAAAAGGAGTTCATTGGCGAACCGCCGACACCGGTGTCTTTTCAGCCCCTAAACTTTTCAATGTGATTGCATTATAATTAAATACTCGTAATACGGAGAGAGAGAGAGAGAGAGGAGAGTAGGATGGGAGATCGGATTGTTACGTCATGTTAACGTCACGTTACGTCACGCGGCCCGCCGATTATCCGCGAAAAAATTCACCCACGCGAGCTTCCGCAATCGCTCTCATTGATCCATCGGGAGTTTAACGTAACGATAAAAGATTAACAATACTCGTTAATTGCAAGAGAGAGAGAGAGAGAGAGAAGAGTCCATAAAGAAAAGCGGGACGACTCGCGGATAAACGGCGGCCAGCTCTACCTAATTGTAAGGCATACGCGAACGAGCATTTACATATACGCATTTACACAGGTAACCAGACATTTTACCACACGTACACGCGCGAGGCCCATCATATATAGTTCGAGAGACATTAGAGTGGCTAAACGAGAAGATGATGAAGGAAAGTTCGCGAGACGACGCCGGCGCCGGCGTCGCGTTTGGCCGTCGGCACGTCGAGCGACTCTTACTCTAGTGCAACTAATTATTAATAGCTTTAAAATCTCTTAGCGTGTAACTAATTAATATTCGCATTACATAGTGAGCGCATTGTCGTAATAGGAATTGAATACGTAAGTGTAACGTCTTAATTTCCCTTTTCTTAATATCGCTAATATAATTGTTTCTAATCGGAGGGTGGATTTGTAATTTTTGAAAATACAGTAGACGTTGTAAATTCGGTGCACAACACTGGACGAGAGAGAAAGAGAGAGAGAGAGGGAGAGTGTAAGAGAAAGGGAGAGAGAGAGCGAGAGAAAGAGCGATGAGGAGAAAAGAGAATTGGGAATGGCCTAACATGAGTAGCGGAGGGTAGAAGAGGGATGGAAGGACGGTTGGAATGAGAAAATGAGATAATTACCGATAATTGCCTCGTTCGCAAGGATCGGTTCTCGGCTTCGACTACCCACCGCCGTCCTACAACCTTCTCTTTTGTCCTCGATAGAAAGAAAAGAAATCGCGACGCGATTCGCGGGAGTGAACGTTCGCGCGATTCGCTCCATCATGTTGTGATATCGTGCCCCGAGATTGTGTCCCGAGTGAATCTCCCGAACGTTCACCCGTTATTCAATTATTACTATTATTATTATTATTAATCGTCGCATGCGATATAAATTCATTGGGGATCGGGCGCGAGCGTCGGTGAGATCGAATTCGGCGTATGTCGCGGGATGGATATGAAAAGAACACGACTAGCTGGCGACACGCATGAGAAATTAATTGCAGAATAAGATTCAACCTGGCGCTTTCGATCTTGCCGATCGCCTCTTATTTTCGTACTCGTGATATTATCACGAGTTCGCGATTTCCCGCTCGGCGAATTTCATTTCTCGGCGCCGAGTCAAAAACCCCCCGTGCCCTCGATTTTTCGATTGGGACGAAGATTCTAAGGATAAGATCCGCAAGATTCAAGAGCAAAACGATTCTAGAGATAATAATCTTCGTCCCGATGCATTTACTTAAATCATAACTTCGTCTTCCCTCGTGTACTAAGGATCATTTCTTTGTACCCCACCATTGTCCGCAAACGAGACACTTCTTAGCGCCCCCGATCGTTCGGTTGAGTCGCGGTGGCGTGCCTCGAAACCCTTAAGAATTCATTCGTCAAGGGGAAACAAGCGAAAAGAAGTACTTATACGAAAGAGAGAGAGAGAGGGAGAGAGAGATAGAGAATGAGAGAAAGAAAGAAAGAGCGCGCGCTACCGCGAGTAGATGAGCCTTTTACTTCTCACAGCGTTTCGTTGCGAATACACGGTGTGCACCTTATCGGATACACGATGTTCATTAAATGCATATATATTATATAATAAACAAAGTTAAAGAATGAGTATGAGAGGATAGGAAGGGGAATGTGGAAGTAGAGCAAACGTCGGGCATCTGCAATTCTGTCGAAGAAGCGTGAGGAAAACTCGTCGGAGTTAAAAACGGAAGTAGGAAGGGGGGAGGAGGAAAACGGAAGGTGAGCGTTTGTATAAATAAATAAATAAATAATTGTGAGGAGTGGGCGTTCGTGGCATTGTACGCCGCTTAGTTAAAGACGTGTACATTTTGGGGTCGTGTCAAAGTCGGTGCAATTATTATTACGAGAGGCTATTTCAATAACCTTATGAGTGTCAATTCCACTTTCAAGCGTAAACGTGTAACTTTTTCCGAAGATGTTAATAGGGAGTGAGAAGATGGGAGTGAAGGGGAGGAAGAAAGAAAAAGAGAGTGATGGGGGAGGGGGGGGGTGAAGAATGGTAAAAAGGAATAAAAAATTAATAAAGCGAGATACTCTTACTGAGAGCGCGGCGAGCGGCAAATGGAGAGTATTAAAAGATAACGTAAATAAGGGCCGCCACGTAAGCGCCTACCGGCCGCCATGCGATAAAGTGAGATTATTGATAATTTAAATTATTGAAACAAACAAAGAAAAACATAGGAAAGAAAGGGGGAGTGAGAGCGAGAGAGCGCGAGAGGGAGAGAAAGAGATATATATATATATATGAAAATATAAATATATATATATAAATATATATATATATATATATATATATGAAACTACATCCGTAGCATGCGCAGGAGTAAAACAGAGAATATGAATACTTTTTATTGTAGGTATTTCATAGGCGAGATTCGTAATGAATAATAAACAAAAAAAGGAATACTGTATTAACGATTAATTACTTATAAATAAATCAACGGTGTTTTTCTGCCTATACGTATTTGCGTCTCGTACTTTTACGTCGGGCGAGCACTACACACACTTCGGTCGTGTAGAAAGTGGAGGAGGGGGAGAAGGAGATAGAAAGTTGAAGAGGAAGGGAAAAAGAAGGGGGGGGGGGAGCTAGGGGTTGAGGAGGAAGGAAACGAATCGAACGGGAGCATCCTTTCGTCTTCGTCTCTATCACGATGTTATTCTTAAACACTGTACAAAGTTGGCAATAATGTTTAAGAGACCCTCTCGTGTAATCATTACTCGCTTTCACACGGGGGCACCGAAAGTAGCGGCGCTTCCGCGGGCCTCTTCCGACGCGCTGAAGAGAATATCGAATGGCGATCGGAAGCGACAGTTGGGCAGGTAATGATTATTACCGCAGTAGTGAAATAATATGTGATCAAGTGAATGTGCCCTTTCATCGTGTAACCAAGCACAAAGGAAAAAAAAATTTCTTCTCTATGAGTATAGCTTAGGCCTCTAGACCGCCGCGCGCGGATCCGGCCCCTTTAGGGGGACCGGGCGCGCCATATAACGTTCAGTCGACCAACGAGGCGCTAGCCGATGTGTCGTTTGCCGAAGAGTTTCATACGAAGCTGGAGAAAGAAACGAAAAAGTTGGCTCATTGAAGCGTGACGGAACTCGTAAGAACGATTCCAATCGGGTAAGATCACTTCGACCTCTTCGGCACGATTCATCGGCTTCCACTCGTATTATACTCGAGGAACATCGACGATGTAAGAATAATTTTTTGACCCATTCATCTATTAAGCGAGAGAGAGAGAGAGAGAGAGAAAGAGAGAGAGAGTATGGAGCCAAGGCGTTTACTGTACAATTATATTCTTTTACGTTAAACGACTTACTAATTCGGTAGCCGAGTAGCATATTTTACATTACCGATATTGATAGTAGCGTTACTTATCTTACCCTAATTTTATATATAATTGGAGATAAGTAATCTGCAAAAATAAAGATTATAGTCAGCACTGCAGTGAAGTTACTATACATCTATAGATAAAGGTCCGTAAGGAGAATTCAAAAAAAAACCGACACGATGTTCAATGTATTTAATGATCTTCTCGAAGGGTGAAGAATATATGATATAACGGGAATAAAAACAATGCGACTCTATTATCATTTCACCAGTATCCGTAGTCCTCTCCGAAGCTTATCTAAGGATCTATCCCGAACAATATGCCAACTCAAAGTGTGCGAAATGTCTTTAGAAAAATCATGACATCGTCCATATTTGCTTATTTATATTTATTATGCGGTTTTATATAAAAAAAAAAAAGATTAAATCTTACACAGCCAGTATGTGAATAATACTCATGACACTGTAGAGACCATACGAGTCTTTAAAAAAATAAATATAGGGTCTGTGACAGAAGCAAATATTGTACATGATATACGTGCTTCTTTAGCACAGAATCTTTCTGTAGAATTATATACAAAGTAAAGATACAGTACGTTGTACTCTCAGGATGCGCGAGATACCGCTTGTTAGATATGTGGTAGGTAATAGGTCATTAAATATTTGGACATAGCATGGAGTCGACATGATCGGATACCATCGATGCTGGAGTTAACAGGGCATCTCGAAAGTCTCCGTCATCAGGAATCCTTTCTGGACTGCGTAAAGCTCTTTGACGTATAAAGTCCACCACATGCGCAGTGTTCACGTAGGACATAGTCAGTCTACATCCCCATGTGAGTACGGCGAGTGGCTAAAATAATTGACTAGTTTATTGTACAAGTATGCACAGTGAATGTAATTATGTATCAGTCGACAGTAGGTAACTTACTCTGTCTATTTCCAGTAGATTATAGGGTGTTATAATGTGCCTTCGCAAACATTTTCGAACCAGATTCTTCAAACGATCCCTCTCCAAAGGATTGGCACACGGATGATATAACATTACAACAGCGCCATGCTAAAAATAATGGTACCAATGCAAAGAATGTCGCATTATTTTCTGATTTACAGTTTACTTGTCTTTACCTCTAAACTGTGAAGCCACCGTTGCTTGGGTATAAATTTGTACTCCCCGTAAACAGGCCATAATGGTCTGTGCGTACCACTAAAAATGATGAAATCATGATTATTTGAGATGACGATAAGTTTAAGTTTCCTTTACTTACTAAAGTGGGATATCATCCGTATATGTAATACTCTCATCCATACATTTATGCATAGCCTGGTGACAGTAAAACAAGGAATTATTCAAGCTGGATTTAAGATTAGGTTAAAAGATTTAAAGAAATTGTTTACGTAATACCTTATATTCCATAGGAATGTGATCGCAGTGAATCATAGAATTTATTGTTTCATCCGGTAGTATCCACTTATCGTAACACGTATGTTCCACTGGAGTATGGTCCCAATCCATAGTGAGATTAGTCTAAAGATAAATTGTGTAAAAAAATTTGATCTATTAGTAGTTCTAGAAAATTACATTGCTGTTTGAGTACCTGAGCATCGTCGCAATCTGGAGACATATGTCCCATGGGTACTCCATGATGCTCAGAAGGATGATCGTTCAGTGGCAACTCATGGTGGGAAAATACTTTTGGTGGAGGCGTAGGATCTCCAGGTCTGTCGGGCATCCATCGACCAGTCCAATTATCCAGATTATCATTTAGATCTCTACGTACTTCCTTGTTTTTCTCAACATATTTCTCTATCAATTTTAATAAATTGATGCTCTCATCTTGTGGTTCTGTAACACGAAGGATGAGTTACAGCAACGCCGTGAATTTTCATTCGAATTTAATTTACGATTACAAATATTTGACACATTTTGGCAGATTTTAAAATAACGCGTCCATCGACAGTTTAAGGTTAGAATCCGCCCACACTATCAACAGGACGCATACTACGGCGACAACTATTTTTTCGAATACAGTTTCTACGAAGAACTTTCACATTCACCTAAATACGAGTTCGCCACGCTGGATATGCCGACCAATAGGACGAAAATAACCCGGCTCGTCATTTTCGTTTTGCCGAAAGTGTATGGGTGACGGTGAATTGATACCGTGCAATGTCACGTAAGCAATTTCCTCCCTTCGAAGGAAAGCCGCGCAGGACAACTAAAATCTCATGCGCATCTTTGACATTTTCCAGGCATAAAGAAGCGTCGCTCTTTAATTCCTTCTAAGGTTGCCTATCTCTAACACCATTAAAATATACAATATCACAGATTATAAGTTCAATTAGAAAATTACAGATTATAATTTCGAATGATGCAGAGTGTGTCTAATAGGAACACAGCAATGTCCCACAATGATTCAATATACAAACGATTATAAACGCGGGTAAGATAATGCATTAGCGACGTTTAATGTCGTATAATTGAATGTCCTGTGGAATCGATGGGCAAGCTCGTTGCATTCGCGCTCGCGAGAAATTAATCTAATTAATAATAACGATCGGCGAGGGGCAATACTTGGATCGTTACTAATAATTTCGATCGTCATTTCCCTGTTAATCAACGTTGGCCAAACGTACGCTAACGTCGAACGACGCTGCTCAAATATTTAGACACCTATATGGTTAGGAATGACGCGTTAGTGTAATTGAACGCGCCGAGCTGGGTAAGTGTCCTATGTAAATTTTCGTACAGTTATAAGTTTGACGATCATCTCCATTAGGGCCTTTCTTCGCAGCGCGTAAATTTCGCTTTCCTCGAAATTGAAGGACTTTATCGGCGAACGAGCGAGAAGCGTTTAAAGTATGCTTAGAGAAAATATGTTGACCGTGACTCGAAGAATTACGACTAATCGATGTCAACGATCGGCAACCTTGCAAAATTCAGCACACTCGTGGCACTCGAATGCGCGAGCGTTAAAAGTGAATCATTCGTTTGCTTAAGCATGCAGTGCGCATTGGTGCGTGTGGCCGATGTTTGATCTCGATCGTTCGCACTTGGCACACCTCTAACATACTGTACAGGTCTTTTTAAAAATTCCGCGAAACTGTGCCGATCCGAGGAACACCTGTTAACAACCATCGACCTAATGGTACCTAACAAGGTACATGCGAACCTTAGGAAATTTTTTTTTACGAGCAACACTGTACGCGAGGAAAAATAATGCTTGGAACGATCGTAATCGTAAGCGTTTAAGGGAAACGATAAGAATCGAAAGCGGAAGAGGCACGAGTGTGCTTAGCGGAAGGAGGTCAGGACAGGAGCGATATGAAAAAAATGTTTAAACCCAGAGGAGAAGAGCTGACAGCGATTTCTTCTCCTTTATTAAAACTCATCGCTGAGCCTTGCGCGATCTTACAAGCTCATATCAGCTTAGAACGATCCACGTTGTGCCGTGCCGAGCAAATTTATCGGCACGTATTGCCCGTTCTCCGAAAAGATCGGGGAGACATTATTGGTACATGGATTGCTATCTCTAAAGGGTAATCTATAAAGGGATAGGTAGCTAATAAGAGTTACACGCGTCCTGGTTTTATCGGCGCGAAGGTCCTGTTGGCGCGAGGACGAGAAGAAGAGGAACGGGGCAAGAGGAGAGCGTGCGCGATCGATTCTCGCGGGCCACAAGCCGTTTTCGACGAATCCTCGCAATTTTCCGCGGCTATCGAGAGCACGCGAGAGTGTCGAGAAACCACGAGGGGAAAGCGCTCGTCGAATCGTTGTCCACGGTGTGTGCCGATGAGAAGGGTCTTTGAAAATTTGCCCGCGCGCTTGCACGATGCCTCGGCAAAGCTCATTACCGTGGTCAGGGCGTATGCCTGATAATTACATTAATTACGTCGTCGTGGTGTAAGTGGCGCAACCACCGTTCTCAACGGTCCCCGCTTCCTCTCCCTTTTTCACCCTGTGCACCGGTTCGTTCGCTTAACGTTCGTTTGTTTCCGCTACGAGTAAGTCAAAGGCATCGGTAGTTCAGGATCAATGGGTAGTTTAATCCTTAAATGTATAAAGTATCAATTTTTATACCAATCGTATCAAGGATTATTACAAGCAACCTATCTTTCTTTTTGCTTTGGCTCTATGGCTTTTTTTAAATTTTAAAAATAGAAATTTATGCATTTAAGAGTTGACAATTTTCAGGAGCGCGTGAGAAATTTTGGATATTATTTATTTGGTAAAGAGAACTTTTGGAAACTGTATAACTAATCATTCTTCCGATCAACGAGGATGCGTTTAGACGAGCGTGTTAATGTGCAATTACTGTAAACAAATTAATAATATTATTCAGTCTGACGAAGTAAGTAAATTAACTTTTCATCTTTCGGTTGTCAGAGTGACAACTGGACTTCATTATCAAATATCCCTCACCGCCGTGTATCCACGACGAAGCGGCTAAATATGCCCGGTCCAGCGATTCCGACGATCATTTCACTTGCATCGCGAATTATTATGCAGCGCGATATGCAGTTGCATCGACGATTTCGAAATGTCGCATTGTCACGATCGGTCGACACCCACGAGCTAGGCCTAATCGTCTGGAAATTTTTTGATGACTGTGATCGAGCTCAAGGTCGAAAAACAAGAACACTCCCCTGTGCCTATTGGGGCTTGATATAATTTACGTTTCGAGAGGTCCCAGGATATTGATGACTTTATCGTTCGATAATTATTGGTTAACGAGCTGAAATCATTTTCCGCGCTTTCATCTTTGTCCTTTCACGAGAAGGTTTCCACGTTCTATTCGAGCGAGTGATCGATACGCCCGTAGACGCGCAATTTTCGACTTCCGTCGGCTATAAGAGGAAAGAGAAACAGGATCGGAGAAAAAACAATTAGACACTCCCCGGATACTTTCGTGTTTACTTTGGTGGTACTCCTCGCGTGGCGTTCACTGCTCGTGATCTCGTTCCTGGCATATACGATCTTCGCTATCGGAAGAGCTCGAGATAAGGCAATTAAGGTCTCATTAGGATCGTCGGAATCCGTTTGTGTTTTATTCACCTGTATCAGCTTCTACGATCCCTTTGTAGTACAATCTTTGCTTTCGCCGTGTCCTCTTATATTTCGGAATACTACAAAGGATATTTCTATAATTGACATTTACGTTTGCTAAAAATAAAATTCAGTTTACTAAAGCTTTTTCCGTGTCTGCGCTAGGAACAACTTTGCTAGGACGAAAGGAAAATAGGGGAAGAGAAAGATTGAGGGAGTGAAGGCAGCTAGACGGAGAATGAGAAGGGTAGAATTTAAATGGCTCTCCAAAGGAAAATGAGGAGAGCCTGGAGGGGTACGACAGGGGTAACAGATAAAAAAATAAGTACGCGGAATTATGGCCCCTGCGGGAGAAACTCGCATTCTCAGTGACTCGACGAAGGTGCTTGCTCGAGTCCTGCCCTAGGGAAAGGTACATTGGAGTCCTCTCCTCGCGTGGGGCGCGATGGTCATGGAGGTGAACGAACCACGCGAATTACGTTTACACGATGCTAGAGTGTCTCTCCTTGGCGTGTGACCAAGAATTTCTTAGAGTGCGCTTCAGGCCACTGATACTTGGATAATAATCACCGCGTTTATTGTTTGCACTCACCAGACCTTAGCTTCAATCCTCGTGTAAGTGAGTTGGAAAGAAGCACAATTTCTATTTATATTGTTTCTACGTGGCCTCAGCTCCACGAACGAAGAAACGAGTGGTAGGAAAATTTATGAATCTTCGAGTATCATGCTTGGTTTACCCCGGAATTATATTCAAAAGTTCGCAGGCACTGCTCCCTGGGAGGAAGCGGAGGAATTCTCAAAGGAATTCCAAATGAAAGGATTTCTCGTGGAATGGACCCACCTCCTTATGGGATCGAGTTAGCTCACTTTGTCGTGGCGATACCACCTCTAATATCGTAGAATATACAACGAACGATGGTAATATTCGCACGAGACACGCGTTTGTAGGAGTGAAAAGTGGTGGGTTGAGACTGACCACGAGCAAATGCTTACTAAACGTAATGAGGACAGACAGTTTTGTACGCATATACTCGAATCATAAACAATTTCTGTCGATCGAAATTAGCAGGAATATTCGACGCACAAAATTGATCGTGTATCTCGTCCCGCGACGCGCGACTTTCTAAAATCGCGTATGAAATATGGTCTAATTGAAAGTGGACCGTGGGCTTGAGATAAGAGGCGATAAGAGGAGCTAGGAGGAACAGCAGGGCTTTCAAAAGAGGGCACGGAAGAGAAGGAGAAATGGGAGAGAAGTGGCGGCAAAGTGCTACCGAGGGACAACACACGCCCACCTGCATGGTAAATGAAAGATCGTCCGCAGGGCAAACAAGGGGCTCGAGTGGCCACGTTGGAGCCACTCGAAGAGACCAGTGGAAGGGGTGGAAGTGATCGGACGTACGTTGAAAGGGTGTGAAAATTTGGGGGGGTATGTTGGTGAGCGTGCAAGCCAAAGAGGGAAAGAGAGTGGAGCTTTCTTGCACCGTGTTTCAATGCGTGTGCGAAAGCCAGTGCAAGAGAACAAGAGAACTCAGGCACGCGAGCGCAAAAATGAATAGCGTCGCGTGAAATAGCGCAAAGGCGAGGAGGCGCGCCGTGAAATATCGACTGTGTCGGCCACGGTAACGAACCGGCCGGAAACCGATAAGCGGCCGAGAAGTCGACGGCTTGGACATCGATGATGTAGACTCGCCTCGTCCATTATGCCCGCAATATTCCGATTTAAAGGTAATTTTATTCCTCCTCGAGAGGAAGAATAAACATCGGAGGCTGTACGAGCGATTTCATTTATTTCTGTCCCTCTGGCGAAGTAAACCATTATTTCGTTAGTATTGTAGGTAGTTTCATTAAGTTCTAAAAGATTATCCGAAATCCAAAATTACCCGATTAGTACCTTCTCCCATTCCAGCGGTCATCCAACAGATACAGATCGTCTTTTAGTTTCATTTCAATTTAGTTAGTGTTTGTCCTTTATGCAGTGAACAATAATAAGTTGTATTTGACGTGCTCGGCCTAATTTCTCTCTGTTGGATCTGTGCATCGGGTAACGCTGGTGCAGAACAGTGGAGGTAACGACAATGAAAATACATTTTTTCCGGTTACGAATACCAACCAAAACATCACTGTTCCTGCAAGGGGGAAAATTTAAAAAAATCGACGTCGTAAAATATCGGTCCAGGAGGAGTCTCGCAAACAAGCGAGCGATACAAGGGAACTGGGAAGGGTGTCGTAAACTCGCCTGTTGCGTCTGGAAGTGCACGCCCACTCCTCTCTCACCTCTCTCTCTCTCTCTCTCTCTCTCTCACTCACTCACTCACTCTCTCTCTCTCTCTCTCTCTCTCTCTCTCTCTCTCTCTCCGTCTCCTTTCCACCATTTTTCCCGTCGATTTACATGCCGCAGTCTAGCTCGACGACTCCAGCAATTTTCCAGGCGCTCGACGAAGCTGGCTAGTGGATTTTCGTGTAAGCTGGGACTCTTTACTCGAGTCTCTACACCACCTCCCAGGGGTCTCCCTCAGGCTTGTACTCTTTATGGATATGGCTTGTACCCTTCTCCTCTGGTTCGGGCTCCGTTTCGATAATCGATCCATCGCGTCCGCTTGACGCCAGAATGAAAAACGAGCTAGAAGAAGAGGAAGAACCGAAGTACGGAAAGCGAAGGATCTTCTCCCAAACAATTGTTATGTTTCATGTAGATTTAAGGGTGCACGAGCAATTGTGCGAATTGTACGAGCATGAAATGTACAGTTAATGTGCGGGTTAATGCACCATGAATGTTTCTAATGATATTTTATTTACTACAGCAGATGAGACGCAGAACAGTTTCGGATTGTGCGTAACTTGTGTACATACAGCTGATACACAGATTAATACGCGTGAACGTAATCCAATGGTGTTTTGTTTGTCACAGTAGTTCAGACGCATAACAAGCTCAGATTGTGCATAAGTTCTTCCTCGGGCATTTCTTGTGGCTCGGAAGCCTCTCTTTCCCGGCGCGGTCTTGTAAATCAGAGAAAGGAAGACGTCTTCCGCTGTTATCTTCTCAACTGGCTGAGAGTCACGCACCGTCTCAGTCCCGTCTTAATTTAATTTACCTCCAGCATCGCCATTCTCCTCCGTCCTCTTTCTCTCCCCTGTTTGGCGGCAACCTTTACGATCGCCCACGGACACTCCGCGACAATCATCGAACCGTCCCGCATCTTCCACTCTTGAGAATTCACCCCGTAATAAAAAGAAACAATAACCAATGGGTAAGCGCGGGAGACGACGTCTCGTAAAATGGCGAAAATTAATTACAGCGATCGCGGGTAAAAAGAAAATCTGAATAAAAATTCATTACGATTAATCTTGAAGTAGTAGCTTTCCACTTATTGGACGTTCTTTTCCAAACGAGGTTTGGGAAGAAGGAGAATGAAAATTAGAAAGAAAATGATGCTTTATTTGTATTTGTCTTGATCACTGGTTATATATCATCGAGGGTGATTCCATCGGGTGTATACAGATTCTCATGAAAGAATATGCCAATGTCGTTTAATGGTCGACCATATCTTCTTTAGCATCGATTCAGACCCCTTCGAATGTCGCACTAGTACGTACGACCCTCGGTCGCAGGTATGCAGGCCACTGCTATGGACATAGGCTTCAGCTGCCACTTGTGACGTAGGGATTCCGGAAGCGGCGATTCCGGAAGTATGCTGTCGTCCACGTAGTGGTTGCTGGCCATCAAAGTGTCGCGTTGCCTTAGCACGTGAACCTAAAAGAGCAGAGAAATAATTACTTCAAAACTTGGCGAACAAGCAAATGGTCGATTGAAACTTGCAGGGAGAAACGACGATGCCACGAAGAATCGTATATAATTATATTTTTATAATCCAATTAGTTGATTGAGATTTAGCCGCGTGCATACTCAGCGTGATAAAATTACTGCTTTCTTTTTTTTAAAACGTGTCTACAACGTGGAGAATATGTTTCTTTTTTAACAAGCACTTTTTGCCAAGCGTAACGCGTGCCAGTGACAGAATCGTTACGAGTGAGCGCCGTGCGTTGCTGGAAGAGAGGAGAAAACGTGACCGGAAGGTAATTCTTTCTGGACACGTGTGGCTACTGTTGAGAGAAGGATTCGTTTTCTCTGTTACCTGGATTTTGTAACGAGATAGTGGTTAATCTAACGAGAAAGGAGTAAAAGATGGCAGCGCGCTACGTTCGACGCAAATAGCGTATGCGTAAGCAATTATTGAAAATCGCGGGAGAGGAGTGAAATGAATTTTTCATCCTCGCGCGAAACGAGCTAAATGACGAACGAGAATTTTTACCGGGAGTTCGATCAGTGGATACTGCGTTCGGCCTAAATTATTCAAGCCTCGGGTTTTATTTAGATTTTATCGCGAGCGCCGTCTCACTGACTTGCTAACGCGTAATAGCCGGCGTGTAACCCAGAATGTATGGGCGACTGCACGTGGGCACTGATGGCACGAAAATCGCCCGATGGTCATCGATCTTGTCCGAAAAAGGCCAGCCTACTCGGGACGATTAGAATCGGAACGAAAAGACGTAGTTGTGGCCTGGTAAAGCGAACGAGAAACGCGAACGATTCACGCGATAGGTTGGCTAGCGTCGCAGACGATGTTTTTGTCAACGTCGGTTGTTCTTTAGACGATTGGGGGTAGGGGAATTCGTTTTCCTGTAAATGAAAATTTCTGAGGTTTCAACATTATGATGGATCTTACCATGTAATGCAGCATTCTACAAGAGTTCATTTTGTTCAGGCACGCTTTCGGCTTGCAGCGTGATGCAGTCAAATATCTCGGGTAATAACCTTCTCCTAGGTCCCTTATCTCGTATTGGGTGTCGCAGGAGCACAGGGCCTGGAGGGACAAGTGCGGTGACATGGTCTGCAAAAGAACAAAAAATTAGAAACAACATTTTTCAAGAAAAATTAGCACACGCTTGAGCAGAAACTCACTCTTGCGGAGAGTCGCGTGTGCACCTCTGCGTCCTGGTTGGAATTTCTCTTGATCTCTTCTGGGAATTCCTCTAGCACGGAGGAGGACTCCTTGTCGGGATAGAGGGAATTCGCGGCGTTTAGGAAGTCCTCACGCTCGGCCATAAACTCCTCCTGCATGTCCTCCTTCCAAGGATTAGCCGTGCGTATGTGCTCGGACGAAGCACCGTTCACCAGGAGTCCGTTGAACAGGAGCTGAACGCATTGAACCGGATAACTCAAATTCACATTACCCTCACATCGTCGTAATTGGACATTTTTTGAAAGTTACGAATCCATAGCGCTAATCAATCGTCTCGTCACCACCACGATTGTCGAGGAACAAAAGATAATAAAGAAAGATAATAATTATGACTTACGCAAAGAACGCCGATCTTCATGTTCTTGTCGCGGGTCTTCCAAAGCCAACGTCCAGTTCCTTACGAGCGAGGATTCGCACTGTGACGATCCTCCGCAGCAACACAGTCCTTTTATACGAAATTAGCGGAAAAGGCGAGAAGGATGTCCTACGCTTCCTTCGTCCAGGTGAGATTCTCTTTCGTCTCACTGAAAGCATCCATTAATGTCACTCGATACCACTTCAATGCGTATATAGTTTGGGCCTTTTGTTCCCGTCTGACGCGTGCCTTGTCTTCCTGACCGAGATTATCCTCCCTCGTTCGGTTCGCGCACGACGCCCTCTCATTATCTTCTCAAAGGTCGCGAGTCGTACGCGAGGTTTCTTGCTGGTACGGAGGCAGACATCTTCATAGAAGGGTGTTTCCCCAGAAGGGAGACTCCTTTGTCGATGGGATAATGCGTAAGTGGACCAAAAATAATATTTCGGAGTAGTCCTGAGAGTTCGTTAAAATTTGTTCATGCGTTAAAGTCAGTAGGATTCGCATGCAAGTCGTTCTATTCATTTGTAAAAGCTCGCATAATTGTTTCGCATTTTGAGATATTCGCCTGTATATTTCTACAGTTTTATATACAAATAAAAGAGGTATTTCGATTATTTCGAGAAAACAATATGAGTGCATATAATAGGTAGATTTACTGTAATTCATTGGAATTCATTCTCTCGGATTTTCCATTTCAATTCATTGCGCACGGAAGCTTGAATTTATTACACAAGATTATTTTACTACTCAGATCTCTGGTTTGGCCAGAATTGAAAATTAGTCTACATCCGTGCATTCCATTGTATTAGAAATTTCGTTACTTTCGTTCAATTAGGAAATCGATTGGTGGCTCTTTTTTATTTCGAAGTAACTAATCTTCACCGAATTGCATTCGAGTTAACGTCACAAAGTGAGACATGAAATGAGGATGGACTGCAGTTAACGAGAATTAATTTCAGTCACCTTTACGTGAGACCGAAGAGTGGAACGCGCTTTCTGCTCCGCCCAATATTTAGCGGTCACAGCGCACGTCGCGTTCGCTTTGATCTATTCTCTTGTTAATTTTCCGTGCCGTTAGTCGCGAGCTCGATAAATTCGTGCAGGTCTTCGTGTCGGGGGAAAAAGAACGGCTCGTAGGTGCAATGATGGCGGTTTAAGTTAAAAGCGTGCCTTTCCCCGCTAATCCAGAAAGTATCCGCGCAGTGATGCTAGTTTTGTTTCCACATTGATGCGTGTGTACCTTTAACTATTACTTGGAACCATAACGCGTGTACGATGTAATTACCAGAAATGTTCTCGACTAGATGGATTTTTTCGAGTAACCGTATATCTCGAACGCCAATGCATCTATAAGCAAATAATCTATAGCAGTAAGGATGCATCGATAAAGGTACATTCTAAGTTTACCAAAGATAGGTAAACATATCAAATTCAGCAAAGGCGATAATAATTATGTACTAACCGCCACTGACTTACATTGACACCCCATCTTTGTCATCTTTACTACTTCTTTCTACTTTTTTGCTATTTCGTGCTTCTCTTACCGTAGCGAGCCAGCTTTATCAGAATTTACTTTCAGATAAGAAAGAATTTCTCTCACGGTGGATGAAAGGAGGAATACACTAACGCGTCGCCCACGCGCGATAAATGGATCACATGACATTTTTCGCCGAATGAAAAAACCACGCGCCCCCTTTCTCTCCAATTGCAAATTCTTCCATTTGTCGGTATCCCTGTTTCCATTTCCTTCATCCCGCTTCCTCCGATATCCTTGCCTCCAGCACCCTTTCTCGACCATACTCGTATCTTTTCCACTGGACCGCGTGGCAAAACTTGCCGTGCCATTATCCGTGAAACGAGATTCTATTGGGTAACAAATGAAAACGAATCTCGCGCCTGGCCATCGACGGGAAGGGAGAAATCTGCCGGGAGTGAAAACGCGGGCTCAGAATCGCGCAAAACTTCCAAGCGAGCCACTCGCTCGCTTGCGTAACGCTCCCTCGGCTGAAAGCACGCGTAACGCACTTCCATTTAATAATCCGTTCATCCTTTCGTCTCCCGCTGTGTTCAGTAATCCGCCCACTTTTCGTTGGTCGGCTCGTGCAGTCGTTCACGAGAGAGGAGAGTGGATGATAATCGGTGATTACGAAACTTTTCCACTCATTAATATCATCCGCGATTATTATTTAAGAGTCGTCAGAGGCACGTAAGCCTCGAAGCGAAAATAAACACGCAGCTCGCAGGACTTTTTGTCGCGATCTTAGTTAACCGCCTCTTATATTAGCTCCGACCTCGTGACCCGAGGCGTCAATCCTTTCATCGAACGCCGTGGTGTGCGAATGGCCTGAGAAGAAGGGAGGTAATTTGCCGGGTGGTTATTTATGAGACTTGGGGGCAAATAGCGAAACATCGGATTTACCAGTTTCCCTGAAATTCAATCCGTGATTACGTTCGTCAGAGAATCAATCGGTTCGTCATAATTTATCGGATGCTGCTCGCAAACTCGTGAGAATAAATTGTAAATAACAAATAAGTAACGGAAATTGCATACGCTCAATTGTTAATATTGCCATCGCCAGACAGGAAACGCGTTACACCAATCCTAGTCATTAAGTATTCAGTGTATCAGAGGCAGGTCATCATTAATTATTATTCTTCGTCGACCAGTGAGCTGTAGCACTTCGGACCAGCAATATTTTTGGAGCAATATCGCGTAATCTGGTTGAAAAATTAACGCATTGCACGCCGGGTCCGCGATAATGGGGGATTTTTAGCCCATTCTAGATGTATACCGGCGTGCTAAGCGTTAAGAAGCATTAATCCGCGAATTGCAAATTATGCTAGAATGCGTATCAGCGAACGTTTAAATGCAGGTCGCTGGATGTACGCTTGAATTTGCCCATTGGGGCCCATGATGGTTAGTGTCGATGGGCACGGTTAGTACGTCAGTGTTATTTCTTCATCGTTAATTCGCTGCGAACGCGCACGCACGCTGCTTTCACGGTCGCCGAGAATTATTTTCTGCACCAGATACGAGGTCGAGGATCGATCGCGTTTGAGCGTTCCCTCTCTCGTTTTCCTCTGCTCTCCTTTTCTCTTTCTCCCCTTTGCACGTTTTATCTATCGCTCTTTTTCTCCACGCATCTTTTCGTGCCTCCATATTCTCTCACCACATATGCTCTCACCTGCCAACGTTGTCTCTACGTTCTTTTTCTTTCTCCCGCATAATCCGCGAACGCTTTTGCATTTTCGAGTCAGTGGGTGAACAGCAGAGAACGAGTGGTACGAAGCGATGCGGTAAATAATATCGGTAGGATGGAAGAAAAGAAGAGATATATTTTTTCATGCCAGCCATAACATTCTTCAGGCGTCGCGAGCGAGTGGTGACCTTTTTTTTGTTGTTTTTCTTCGATAAAACGGTGGATGGGGATAATTCGTTAATACTTGCCAATCACTCCCTCCTCAACTGTTTTGAAGAAGCATTGGGCGTACTAGACCTTCGCAGTCACCGGGCTGCTAAATTTTAACAACGCACAGCGAGATTCGTAGAGGGTGAGACGATAAAAAAGGGGACGGGACGAAAAATCGTACAGTCCGTGATTTTTAAACGAGTTCGATTGGGCACAAGCGGGTGGAGAAAAAAGAAAGGAGAAGCAGAAGAAGAGAAGAGAAGGGATGTTTACAGAGGCACGTAAACGTTGGTGGGGGCTCGCCAGATCGTCTGGGGGCAACTTTTTAGGGGTGGAAAAAAGTCAGCGTTATCATAATTGATAAGACGACGACGAGAAATTGCTAAAGCAAAACGTGCTTCGGGCGAAAAAGAAAAAGACATCGAATCGCAAACGAAGAGAAGCGAAATCTGAAAGGGAGAGGAGAAGTCTTCTCGAGTCTGAAAGAGCAATGGGTAAAAAGGGCCGATTTTGGCCTATCGTGACAGACGGACAAAATACATCATTTCTAGAGGATTTTGACCCGCTGAACACGATGCCGTAGTTAATTTTTGTCTAAACCCTGGGGAACATGTTTTTATCCGGGGATTTATCATCCAATAATCCAGGCCCGGGAAGCCTTTGCGTAAACATCTAAGCTATTGGAAACTTGTACATTCGTCAATAAATGAGGCTCACGGTGAGAAATGGATTGAGAGTATTATACAAAATTATTGCGGATGTAAAGTTGGACGCAGAGTTGTTGGATGCTGTTCACATGTGACAGTGCTCATATGGTACTTCGGTTACGCACGTTATCTCACATCTATACGAGCACCGGCTTCTCATCTTTCACTGTTGTTTCAGAATCCTGACGGGGAAGATATTTTAACAGATGAGGAGTCGAATTGTGAGTAAGTGAAACGTTCACTGGATGTGAACTAATTATTACGTCATAGATTTAGAATGCTTAGACTTAAGATTATTGAGCCTTGGACGCTCTCAGGGTTGGAGATGACAACTGATGACTTTCTCGTGTTCACTCTACTAACATTTGCTCACCGTGAGCCTCATTTATTGACGAATACACAAGTTTCCAATAGTCTAGATGTTTACGCAAAGGCTTCCTGGGCCTGGATTATTGGACGATAAATCCCCGGATAAAAACATGTTCCCCAGGGTTTAGACGAAAACTAATTACGGCATCGTGTTCAGCGGGTCAAAATCCTCTAGAAATGATGTATTTTGTCCGTCTGTCACGATAGGCCAAAATCGGCCCCTTTTACCCATTGCTCTTAATAGTTTCTTCGAAGATTCTGGAAACATTCTAATGGTACTCACTTTCTACTCGGAATGCTTCTAGGTTTCTTAGTCACGTGCATCCTGGCGGCTTTCTATCAGGAGTGCGAAGTCTTGTAACAAGAAAATATTCACGGCCATTGGAGTATGCGGGTTCTCGCGAGAGCGGGCGAAATTCGGTGAGAATTGCGAAGGAGCTGTTTTGCGAATTGTCGCTAATCGAGGAAGAAATATTTACGACCTTGAAAGCCAACCTGGGTCACCCTACAAAAGAAAAAGAAAGCACAAAAACAAAACAACCCGAGACACTCGTGCAAAAACGTAATGCTCAATTCCCAAATTGAGTTCTCAACTTCGTATGACATAAATTTCAGTGCTCGCAGACGATTGTGTGTGGCAGGGCAGAAAGACGGTTTACCATGAGGAGATAAAAAAAAGCAGAATGCGAAGGACTGAAAGAGAAGGCGAGAGAAAGCAGCAAAAGGGAATAAAGAAACGAGAGGAAGGAAGGGGATGGGGAAGACACGTGTGTCGTAGGGGCCCTCGATGTCTGCGGACTCTAAAAGCTGATTACCCCGTGGTGGATCCTCGGGGAATCCACGCGAGGCGTCACTGCCTCCCTCATTGTTAACGACAGTAGTCTCATTCGCGTAAGAGCGACGTTCACGATGTCGCCAACGAGGCCGACGACGCCGTTGACGAGGACCTGGACAAGGATGACACGTCGGCGCGTAAAGTGTCGTTGAAATAACGCGCTCGACGCGATAAAAGGTTTTACGTAAGTCAACGGCCGATAAAGAAATTATGGAGAGTGGGCAGGTGGAGGGATGAAACGTTTTGATCCCTTAATCGAGTTGCAATGTTCGCCAAAGACGAGTTCTCAGTCGCTGGCGAACGTTTTTATCCTGAAAGGCGTTTTTAGGCACGACCGTAAAGGGAGTGACTTATGCAATCGCCATCGCGAAAACCGTTCATGTGTGTGTGTGTGTGTGTGTGTGTGTGTGTGTGTGTGTGTGTGTGTGTGTGTGTGTGTGTGTGTGTGTCCGTGTAGATCCTCGATTTCGGAAAAACGGCTGAACGGATTCGGACAAAATTTGGCATGTACATCAAGTATATACCCATTTAGTGCCACGAAACATTGTGTATGAGCATCTTCAACCATTTCGAAATGGTGCCGGTTTCAAATCTTTAATTCACTATTTTATAATCATAGTTTGAAAATCCCGTAATTTCGAAACGGTTGAAGATGACCATGCATAAAGTTTCGTGGCAACAAATGGGTATATTTTTAAACTACGTGCCAAATTTTGTTTGAATCCGCGCAAGCGTTTCGCCGGAATACTGAATTAAAGATTTCAATTTGCCGCAATTTCTGAATGGTCGAAGATAACCATGCATAAAGTCTCACCGCAGCAAAGGTGTATATACTCGATGTACATGTCAAATTTTGGTTCGGATTCGTTTAATTGTCCTGTTTTGATCACTTATGGGCCTATTGCAGAAATGCTGCATTTCGCGGGCGAGCGCGAAGCGCGAGCGTCCGACGACCTCGGGGGGTATGGCGCTTGAGCGAAGCGAAAGCGCAGAGGACTCTGTAGCATAGTTTAATATCTCAATACTTGAATTTTCCACAATTTCGAAACCTTTTGAAATTCGTGGGCGAGCGCGAAGCGCGAGTGCCGCGGTCGTGCCTATTGCAGAAAAGCGAGCGCGAAGCGCGAGCAAAGGCGATCTGGGGGGTTGGCGCTTGAGCGAAGCGAAAGCGCAGGGGGTTTACCCCCTAGTTCAATTTAGGACATCCCAGATTTTATAAAGTACTTTGCGATATGCTTACACTCATAATTTATAAAGGTACAAATAAGCGGATAAAACAAAACTAGTTTGCGTTATCCAGAAGAAATTCGTGGAACTGGAGTCCTTGAAAGACCGGCTTTGTCATCGTCATTTCTTGGAGATTCTTTGCTTTCTACCCTTATCTCGAGTATGTCGAACCGGTCGAAGAAGTCCTGGCGAACGGCAGGACTCTTTGAGTATTTCTTCGTTCTTTCGCTCTTCACGTCCGCTGCAACGCATCACGCCCCCACGAGGACGCCGCCGGAGAACTGATTAATTAAAATCGCGGAACAAACTTCGTGTCTTCCAAGGGGCTGAGACCTATCGTTTCGAGATAGCTTCTTGAAAGAAGAAAATCTATTGAGGATATTCTCCTAAGCTCGCAGAAGGACTTGCCTCGGTACAAGGCGATATTAAAAGACTCGAGCTATCTTATAAACAAAGGGGTACCACCGCGGTTATCAAGGAGACTAGTGCAAGGGACGCCTCTTGGAGGTTGTTACGAGAAAGGAAAAGAACTGAATCGAGTGAAATTTGAATTTTCTTCTAAATCAACAGTTCAATGTAAAAGCTCCGAAAGTATCACAGTTAGTAACTTAAATGCACGAGTATTTACTTCAAATCGTCGAAACACTGTACAGAATGAATTTATGTCACAATCTAGCTTTGAAGGAATTTTACAGGTGGCAACCACTTGAATGGTGTGGCGTCATTCTCTTTGCCTTTTCTAAAATTCTGCGAACAGCACTCGATGAAAGGGCGCGAAGAATGGACGATGTAAAAAAGGGAGGAGGGAAAATGTGGAGGTGGATTGGAAGCAGCGGGGGAGGCAAGTGCGTTCGCTCTTTCGACTATCTAATCTCTAACGACCTGTGCACCAACAACTGCGTTTCGTACGGTAAGTGCGCGCGCACGCGTACCGCGTCACCTTTCATCCCTCCTTTCGCCAGGAGGTACGTCGAGCAACCCTCTATATATTGGAAGGAAGCACGAGGAACGAAACATTCCACGCGCTTTTCCACAGTGCGAGCCACGAAGAAGCACCGATCCAGCGCCGAAAGGATTCGTTGAAAATTCTCCAGAGAATCGAAGAAGATCGGGGTAAAAATCCAATTTGGCTTTTGGAAGCGCTTCAGAAGCGGAACGGAAGATCCTGAAGGGAAAAAGAAGCAAAGTAATGGCGAAATTGGCAGTTTCCGGTTTAGTTGTGCTTCCGGTGGTCCTCTCGGTCCTTGCCATTTGTGCGTGTGCTTCGGCCATTCCGGTGAGTTTGCATTTTTAATTGATTTTATTATCGCGAAATGTATTTTGAATTTTTTACGAAGGGATTAGTAATCCCTTTCAGCGAGATCGGAAAGCGCGCGCACGAGAGTTTATTTATATAAGGAATTGTTTACTGCTTTTTACGACGTGAAGTTTACAACTTTCACCTTCCTTCCTCCTCTGACATTTCGCCTTATTCCTTTCCTTACCCAGGTTGCACGGCCTCCCGCGTCACTGACCTTCTTCCCCTGAGGATAAAAATGCGCGAAATAATAATCATAATGCAGATCCTAGCTCCTTGTCCCCTGTGGCGAACGACGATGTTCCTATTCGATACGCGCACGCTCATTTCTGCAACGCGTTTCACGACAAAATATACTTGAAGCCTGTCGCGCGCGATTTTTATTCATGAAATCGAAAGTCAAATTTAATCTGTAGCGTGCTTTAATCGTGCAATTCGGTGTGGCCCCGAACACTCTACCGATTTTTAGTTAATCGAAGGTTCAGTGCGACTAGGGCCGCACTATCGACTTTTAGTCGCACTATGAAAAGTTACTCCCGAATTTCACAAGACTAAGTTTTAATTGTACCAGTGAAACTAACAATTGCGCGCCAGACCACGGTGTATAGATAAACGCGCCCCATCGCTTCCTACCGCCTCCTTATAGGCATCCTGTTTTATTCACCTGCGAATCTCTCGCTCGATCTCGCTGCTGCTTTCTCCCTCAATCTTAGCGACCATCTCGAGTCTCGCCTTGTTAAACGCGCCCTCGCCGACTGATCGATATGAGAGCGGAAGGTGGAAAAACAAACCTGATCCTAATCGGACTTCGCGTTAAGAGAAGGCTAATGGCAACTCAAGCTTTCCGAATTACATTCTTCCTCGTAACTTTCAAGAGCAATGCACGCGATTCGCCTTTACTCTCTTGATTTTTCAAAATTTCACAATGCTTAATCGGCATGTTTGATTTGCTTACGTGGAATAATTATTCGGGTGAACATTTTTCCGTCTTTTGAGAAATCTAAAATCGCGGAACGAGCACGATAGTGCATTTTTAGAAACCCGATGTTTTCTCTGAATCTGTCACGCCGCAGTAAACTACAATAACATTTCGTCTCCACTTTCACTGTTTCCACAAGCCCCGCTCGAATTGCTTTTCTCCATACCCGCGGAAATGAAAACCGCTTATAAAGTGCAAAAGGAAAAGAATCCATTTGTCCGGCTGTGACTTTCAACGGCCGAAATCTATTGAAATTATTAATGGAAAAATAACGGTCTCCAATTAATTCTGTCTTTTGGAACCTGTAAAAATATTGGTGAAATGTCGTGATTATCATTACTAGGATTTAGGTTTTCACACGGTTTCGTGAAAGGGCAATTTCATCGGGTGATTTGCTTCGATCAGGCTCGATGCTGATCATCCCCGTGTGCTAATATTTGTCTAACCTCTAGAAAATGAGTTTCTCCATTTGAAAGCATTATTTTCCACATTGCTACATCAGAACGAAGCGATTACCGTGTGCGTATGATGAACTATTCGCTTCGTCCGACTACCGATGTAATGGGATCGCAATTTGAAGCCGTTTACAAATGTGGAGTGACCCATCGACGTTAACACACTAATTAGTAGCTTGCATTGGCTCTCCCAGTATCGAGGGATCTTATATAAGAGAATTACCACTGACGGAAACTATAATGCTTTTTCAATCTTTTTCTGTAGTTGTACATTTTCTTTCTTTTTCATGAGACACCCGTCCTCGAATTCGATAAATTGCTTTCTTTTCAGAAATATTTCCTGCGCTGCTCTTTCGTTTTAATTTCTATATGCGAACGGTTTTCCTTTTTACGATAATACGGCGCTTAGGTAAATGCGGGAACCTTTACCGATAAAATGCCGAAAGGGAATTATTTTTATTCTCAAAAAGTTCGTTCTCCGGTCTATTCTCTCCCAGATTTTTTCATCGGCTTTCAGAACTCATTACCATGGGGCTTCTCCGTTTGATAAATGCAAAAACTTTTAATCGTTTTTTTAACCCCGAAAGTCTCTCCATTATTGAGCAATTTTCAAAGAGAAACTATTGCATAAACCGCACCTCGGAAAAATGTGCTACACGCTTTGCATTTAGTTTAAACGTAAAAATCATAAATGAACGAAACAGTTGAGCATCTCTTACTTAACGTCTAGACGAGGTGTCCCCTCGATCAACTTATAAAGGCTCTTAAAGAAACTTGCTTGAAACGACACAAAAAAAAAAGTTGTGCCCCTCTTCTCACGTTACACGCGATACAACGATTAACGAAGGGGCAACGAAATTGTCACATAAAAAGAGTTGGAGAACTTGGGCGAGGCGGTGCGCCACACGACGGCACAGACGAGGAGCTCGCATTAATCGGTAGAATCTAATGAGGTGCAAAAACCTATGGAAGATTACTTCGTCGTGCATAATCTGTCTTAGGTGAGGGTCTCGGCTAACTTCGTCCTCGTCGTTTCCGTCGCTTGGTAATCCTCCGCCGAAGCGAAAGCACTTTGCTTGGACGCGCCTGCTGGTCGTCCTATTCGCAACTTGTTGCGTCGCGGTCGCGACACCGTCGGAGAACGAGGAACCAGGAAGTGTGTGTGTGTGTGTGTGTGTGTGTGTGTGTGTGTGTGTGTCAGAGGAAGAAGGAACGGAAGAGAAAGAGTGCATTTTGCAGCGCCCTGTCGCACGAGCAAGCAGTTTTTATTTTTTTTTACCTGCGACCACTCGACGCTCTCTCGATGCGTATTATGCACGCTCCAGTTTTATCTACGGTGGCTTTCGATGCGTCCACTCGACGTCCGGCACACGTGTAAAACTGCATTACGAAGGGTGCCTGACGTAAAATCGGCCACTCGCCCTTGGAGCGGCCTCTCTGCGCGCAGAGAGTGGTTCAGGCATGTCCCCTTTTTCGAGCGAGATGAAGGGGAGAGGGATGGATTTTTTGAATGATGACTTTGCCGTATCGTGGAAGAATATAAAGTAGCTAGGAAATGTAACCTTAAATGGAATACTCCGATATACGACGGTCGGGACTTTTTCAATTTCTTGCATTTTGCGTTTCACGCATCTCGGCATTCGTGAGAACCATCCATCGTTTCCACGACCCGCATCTCCCGTCACGTCACTATCTCTTATCGTTTCGCGTCAATGGATCCTTGTCATAAAATTCAATGGGACTTCAAAGCATGCAAATATTTGTCGAGCCATGACGTTCGGTAAATATTTCACAACACTCGAGAGGCCCCTTTTACTCACGACCATGCTACCGGACGAGTTGAAAAAATCAGTAGAACGAGTCGATAAATTGTCGTACACCTGAAGTACGATGATTGAAAGATACGCGCGCGCGCGTGAACCTTTCACCCCATTCCCAGATTCGTTCTCGTGAAACTTTATTGTTTTATCCTTCGGAGAGTCACGCCACGATAATAATTCTCCGCTCTTTTCCATCGGGCGGGATAAATCGGAAAATTTGGGTCGCGAGAAAAATGAGTAAAGTACGAGGTATTAATTGATAAACGCGCAGGCGTCTCCTGTATTTATTCGTCCCAGTTATACATCCATGGAAATTCATTTCTACGATAGCTTTTCTCAATTTTCGCGATGTACTTTATTTCTCTCACACTTTTCCGCGTGCGACGGACGAGGCATTTTTTTTCTCCCGATTTCTCGACTCTCGAGCACTTCCGAGGCTTTTCACCGAGCCTGTCCATTACTTTTTGCATTGTATGCCTCATGATATTATCGAGCTTTCCGGTCTTATAGCCGTAAAGCTCCACGTGTCGCGGCACGCAACGATCGCCCGTGCTTCACGTGGCAAGGACTTTCGCGATTCTTCGTGATTTCCCGAAAACCTTCGCCGAAAAGTAATACTCTTGGAAAATTCTGCGAACCTTCAAGAAACTCGCACAAATTTTATCCGGTGATTTTCGAGATAAACGCACGCGGGGGTGGTGCGAGCGAACGATTGCGCACGTTAACTCTTTAGAAAAAGTTTTCCCATGCATACTGATAAAGGCTACGGAAGCGAGGAGAACGCGCGACGACCATGAAGAAGCCGAAGATCGACACGCAACTTCTTGATGCTTTCTATCGCGTGGGATCGAGACGAATCGCGTTTCGCCTTAATTCTTCATTGCAGGGGTTGAACGTGCATCGCGTTGCATAATTTATTTGGAACTGCAAACAGAAAATTGCAGTATAGCATCGGCTTACGGGATCGTAGGAGAGCGCAAGAGGAATATGCATTGATCGGTGCATCGTGCTGTAATTTCGGGGAATCTTTGACTCAGCTTCGAGCTGTTTCGCAATTCAAAGACCGATTTAGAAATGCAGAATGCATCCTGTGCATCGGGAGAATTCGAAAGGTGCATCGGGGTGTAAGGAAATGCGTAGGTATGATGGCGGGGTAGAGTGAGTCGCTATGATTCAGCCTGCTTCTCTCGATGCTTCGAGCTTGAAGGTGGAATGCCATACAAAAATAATGGATGCGGAACCGAGAGATGTGATCGATGCCTCGTGATACCTCGAAATAATTCACTTGATGTCTCTGCGCTCAAGTCGAAAAATGAAAAGATTGCTTGCTGAAAAAAATACTAGTCTGTGTTTTCTGAATTTTGTCGTAAAAAGATTTTTTGTTTTTAATCTCGTTCGTCCAAAGGATCACAGAGGACTCCGTACTAATTAGCAGAACTTGTTAACGTTACGTCGGGTTGCATTAGAGTGCAGTAAGAAGTTGTAACGAACAAAGGCGCACTTCTTAAAGCGATTAGTGAGTAATTACCTGCGTTGAGTTTAAGAGACTTGCTTCCACAGTCTTTGCACGTTTATATCAGGAAAGTTGTAAATGGAATGCATCGTCGGATGTGACGTTGTCCGAGAGTTACCGAAACTCGGGAATGGTGGAAGCACATGATACAAGAGATTTTCCAGGGCATGTTGGTAGTCCAAGGTAATTAATCACTAACATATCGAGCGTCAATATTAGTTACTGGACATTTCACGAAAATTTGTGCAAAAATAATTGATAGATACCTACTTTGCAACGTCACGGATATTCGTGGGTTATGCGAAATTGCGAGGAAAATGTGCGATCGCTAATGTCACTTGACACGAGTATACGACTGACAAAGTCTATTTCATGTTCAGTGACGGTAATTGTCACGGAACCCGTAGACTACCGCGACCAACGATATTACGGCTAATTTTAGCATGTGGAAATTAACGATTGGAATTTAAGTCACATCGAGTGCAAGAATATCGACTGGTAATTCTAAATTCAATGCATCAAAACGAAGCAGTTTCTCTTCTCCTGTTTTTGCTTCTCCTTCTGATATATCTTGTCGAAGAAGTCAAATTGGCACTTGCAAATCGAATGAGAGTCGAATAAAAAATAATTCAATATTAACCATTGGATTTGCGCTGCTGCCGTCACTGTCAACTTGCATAGGAATCAGAGTACGCGAGAAAGCGTTCAAACTTAACGCGAAATTTCAACGTTGAAATTGTCAGCGAAACGAGAATTTTTCACGCCACGGAGAACGACGTATGCGCTGCGCAACAGGAGGTAAAAAAGATTTCCAGCCTCACTGGAGCTGTCATTCGCACCTGCGACGCCGCGGAATATCGAGAAATATTATTCTTAATTATCACCGCTTAGTGCACGTGTGTGAGTTTTCACCATTGGAATTTCATAGAAATTTCACAAGCGACAGTTGATTTAATTCGCACTGCGTTTCTCCACTGAGTTCCTTGTTTTTCCGTTGTCCTTTTAAACAAAATTCTTACTTGAGAAAAATGATTGTTAATCGTGGCCGGAATATTATTCTTAATCGAAACGGCAGGGCCTGGTTCATTTTTTTGCGAAAACCAAAACAATTTGCAAATTGACGTTTGATCAACTGAATCTCTCGCTTTCCCCTCGACGTCTTACTTAATCGGAATATTGTACATGTGTCGACTTTACATCGATGTTTCTGTCGATCTTCTTGATCGGTGCATCGTTCTTATAATTTCAACTACCCTTCCCTTATTCCTCCTTCGTCCTCCTCATCCTCTCAGTTTCAGCATCCGCCTCTCATATTTCACGTAACGCTTCGCGCGACTGGTACCCCGCAGAATCTGTGTAACGCGGGATCGGTGGTTTTACACACAATCGAGAAGCCGTCTCAAACTCGTCCTTCCTAACAAGATTGCGGTGTGGGGGTGTGCATTATGCATTACCTGGAAATCGATCTTCGTGAGATGCAATTCAAGACCTCCGCCTGAAATAATTCGACGAACTGTCCTTCGACGTCTCGTGGAAATCACCATCATTTAACATGTTCCCTTGAAAATTTCTCAAAACTCAATTATTACGATTATCTTTTTTCACGAGTCGAATATTAATAATAAAGTTTTGTCTGAAAGTTTCATTTTGACTTTATAGCAACGCGTTGGCCAATATCACAGACGTATGAAAAATTTGAAAAATAAAGATACAGCGAATTCCGCGAAGAACGGAATACTACGTCTGTCTAGTACTTGACTTAACCACTTGCGTGACGAGCAACAGCTGGCATTTTCTTTATCCCGTAGCTCCGCCGGTGTTCTACTGCCAATCCTTGTTAGAAGCAATCCAAGAAAATTTAGCGAACCCGTGCAACATCCTGAAACACAACCGACGACGCGTATAATCCTTAGTGAAGTCGAAACGCGTCAAAGTTTCCAGAAACTCGGAGGCACTCGCGTTTACGTAACGATATATGTCGACGTAACATCGAGAGTATCGAGACGAATCGATGATTCTATCGGACGTGGAAGGCGTTATTGGATACCATGAGGAATTTCCTTCCGAAATTGAAGATGACTCTTATTGAGCACACGCGCTGTAACAGGAGTCGAGTGAAGGACCTCTGTTGTTTGTAACGGAAGTTACTTGGCCCTTCTGCAAACCTGTTTCTTTTCTATCGTTTCACGTGTTTGCTTTATTTTTGGTTGTGAGAAGATCTTCGTGTTTGTCGAACTAATCGATCGATCGGTTCTTCCCTATTCTTTTGGCCTTTCTTAATCCGTCAAGTGTCTAGAAGGAAGAAAGGGATAAAGAGTACTCATGAAACACAGAAGCTTTTATTTCTTTTAGTAAATTTTTATCTAACTTTTCTTCTCTCCACTCTCTCCTTCTTCTTACTAGTTAATTTATTTTATTTGTGTACACGAGAAAGTCAATTCCGCACACCAGTTTCGGTTTTCGCGAATTACAAATTCCGTCAGTTCTACGAGCCCGTTGATAAATAATTCCCGCGTGGGTGATAGCGCCACCAGAACCATCGCCAGCACTACCACCATTCCCGTGAGAATGAAGTACGCGTCAACGAGAGAAACGTCATCGGGTTCGTGCCAGCATAGATCTTTCACGATTCTTGGAGACAAAGTTGTTTGAACGGTTTGAGGTTTTCCTTCGCTCCTTTCGTTCCTTCTCCGTCCTGACGACTAGGCGTTTCCCTGCAAGTGCGAGGCATGCGACACATGACCAGACTGTAAAACTTAGGATTTTATAAAAAGACAAGGCTACTTGCAGGTTCGAGGCGATTTCGTTGTCCTTCCTTTCACCAATGTTGACGTTTAATTCCTTCGATTTGAAACATTTTTCGAAGACGACTTTTTCCTAGACTCTCTTAGATCCTTGTTTCTAGGACATCGAAGATAAAATCGAAAGAAAGCTCGCCACTCGGAGGAAAGGAGAAATATCGAGAACTTTATAAAATGTCGGAAAGGTTTCTTTACATTAATCGAGATAAATTTCTCGTGTGTTTCAGAGACGTATGAAGGTCTACCCCCTGCGGGAGTATCTGGATGAGTCCGGTGAGTATTTCATGCTTTTTTTAATTCGAACGATGAGTTCATATGAAGTAATATCCGAATATTAGAAACAAAAGAACAATTAATTCTGACCAATGGAACATAATGAAATACAAATAAGTACATTAAAGAACAACATATACGACATTTTTACTTGTTCCTCCTGTGGGGCTTACAATAGGATACCAAGAAGTTTACAAAAATATTATAAGTAGAATACACAACATAATCTTTAATTTTCCCTCCCTTGAGAGGCCTACCGTAGGAGCCCATAAAAAATGGAGAAGTCGGAAGTCCAGAAAAATATCTACAACCATCTCTGTAGTTTACAGGCACGCGCACATGTAAATAAACAAGAACTACCCCACGTCACGCGCTTTCGTCCGTACGTAGCGAAAAGAGAGCATCTTCGAATTTGTTCTTTTGCGTCGAACTATTCATTAATGGCGACAGAGGGGCTAGTAGTGCAAACTAATGGTCGGCTTATCTCGCCGGTTTTAAGCCCCCCGAGCGCGTGGCACGCACTATCTAATTATAGTAAATTATGTACCATCATCCCTGGGGACCATCGCGCTTCGTATAATCAATATCCATGGCTCACGCGAGGACGCGAATGCTCCTGTGGATAACGACAAGAGGAATGCCGGTAGAGAAATTAAAAATTTTATCACGATCAGGGATACTCTTTTTTCCAGAATTTCGAAAGCAGGAAATTTCTACGTTGTGATGCGATGAACCCCGGAAGCGGACTCTCATGCTTTATCTTTATTTAGAGATCTTCTGATACTTGAACAGTTCTTGTTTTCTCTTTATTTTGCATTCTTCCTTCCGGCGTATTTCTCGATGGAAAGCAACTTTGAAGTAGGGTAGAAGGGACGGTTTTACCGCTTGGGTCTTACCCTTTCCGACGACTTGGTCGATCTTATCCTCGGAATGGATTCTCAGGACTCGGTCCATCTTCTACCATTACAAGTGTAATGGTCGATAAATGCGTGGAGATAAGAGCGCCTTGAATAAAAGTGTCGCGAGCTTGCTCTTTCGCCTCCGACGAGTACATTCGTGAGGATCGAAGGTTTCCACCTGTGAGAAATCTTTGGATATTTTTGCAACCAAGCCGAGGACTTTCATGCACAAGATTAATGGTTCAACAGATAAGATCTGGGATGTCACGAATGTATTTTGGTTATTTTGATAAATCAATAGAGGTATCGGCAGAGAATTTCGTAGAATTCGCGACACCGTCGTTGACGTGTAAGAAATTTTCGTGTAATAAATTGAAATTGTGTCCTTCGTCGAATTTTAATCCCAATCGATTTTAACGGAAAGCTCCCAGGAAATGTCATAGTTCGAACAGGACGCGCGTAACTGGGTGCTTTACATTATCTCGTAATATCAAAGCGGATCGTCCAGCGTTTGTTTCGTCGATAAATGTTGCGAGGGCCGTTCGCTAATTATTTTCGTGACCGTGAAAGCTAATGAGTATTTCTCCGGTAGCAATACTTATTATGATGCGCAAAATTCGCGGCCACCGTTAATAGGGGTATTAATATCTGACAGGGATTCGCGCTACTCGTGCGAATTTCCCCCTGAGAATTCGTCGTACGAATTCATTACTCATACAAGGGTACATACAGGGGTAGATTAATAACTATTCTTCATTGTTTTTCTCGAAACGAATCGAATCTTTCTAAGAGTTAATTCGTTGTTTATTTTACAGTTTTTAATAATAGTATTAATGAAACCTTTCTGGTAGAGCTCGCTCAAAAAATAAAAGGATTTTCCTAACAAGAGGATATTTACCCTTGTAATTGATGTTATCTCTCTTGCGATGAATTAATTCGTATTAATAAATCACTGCCTTTGCGGTCGTGTCTAAAAATTGATGTACTTCTCGCGTGCTTCAACTCCCGAGATTAACGTTAATAGGCACTGCTAGGAAACACCCGCTCATTTGTAACTTTTTTTTCTTACAATGATCAAGTGAATAACGCCTGAGTTCATTTAGTCATTCATTATTACTATTATTATTATTAAGCTCCATACCCACTTAATAGTTACGATCGTCCTTGCACGTAGGCAAAACTCGCCCATCCAAAGAGTATTTGCAAGCTGATGCAAGTGAATTTGTCGCCTTGAGGTGCGTGACAGGAAAAAGTTCGCGTTTGCGATGAAAGTCCCCGAAAAATAATGTGCGCACGGGGACGCGGCTTCAATCGGACGAAGTTTATGAGTCAGTGGTAATCCTCGAACGAAAGATGCGACGCCGCGAATAACCGAAGCGAGTTTTATGAGAGGAGAGCTTTTATCGGCGCAGTTAACACCAGTCAAAACCGGTGGGAAATTCGTGTGATGCATCTTTCTTCTTATTGGATAGCGCTGAGGAAGATTGCGAACAATAAAATGGTCAGTCGATCATTCTCGTTGAAAGAATTTCGGTCGATCAAATGCTTTGAGAGAACTTTATATCCATTCTATTCCAACAATGAAACTCTAAAAATATGTCGCAACAGCCACTAAGGGACACGATAGTAAAGATCGTTTGAAATATTTGCCAGAATTTTCCAATGGACCTTTAACACGTTCTTCTCCAAAGTCTAGGGTATACAGATTTTTTCATTATTACAAGCGCGTGCGTGTCTTTCTCAGTTAGAAGATCCCGTAAAGTGAGCGGAAAATAATCTCCCCCCTTCTGCGTATTTTATCCCGGCACTTGAGCTTTTTCCGTTTTCTCGCGTCCGATTTCAAGGCATGCTTTACAACGGAAGTGTCCACTTTCATGGAACAGGATCGACTAATTGTCAGTTCTAAGAAGAATAAAAATAGAGAAATTTCAGTGAGGACATGACGCGATAAAAATAATTTCAATCGCTCGTGGCGCTTTGGTTATGCGTGTGTGAAGGTAAATATCGAGAACGAAAAGAAATTGAAAAGTTCGGTTATCGAAAGCAGACGGAAGTGAACGTAAAAAAAATTGTCGCGCGGACGGGTAAATATTTATGCGCTAGTCTTATCGCGACGGATTCGCCGCATGGATCGTGCGAGACAATTTGCTACGGTTCTATCGATTCATCTTCCGCCGCTCCACAGATTTAGAAAAGCAGATTCAATTTTCAAGCTTCTCAATATACTCTTCCTCGTAATTTTAGCTCGTGCGAGTTCGCGAATCGATGGCGATCTTTATATTTGTAACAATCGAGACATCATCGAAACTGGGGTAACGTTTCGATCGTATAAAATTTGGAGAATCGCGTGGAATTAAAAAGAAGCACTGGAAACAATAAAACATAGAAGCTAACCCCGAGTGGTTTAGTGCGCGAAATCGGATTTTGGTGACCGCGGAAATAAATTCGCGGTATTCGTCAAATGTTCGCTCCCTCTTTGAAACGGCACAGGAAACGATACGCGTGGAAAAATTCAAACCCGGTTCTTGTCGGGAACGATTTTCGTTGATCGCGTCGTAAATTCTCTCGAGCGAATCGAATGAGACGTGAATTATCTGCTCTCTACCGTGGAAGGATGGTTATCGGGAGAAGAGAGGAAGAGGAGGAGAAAGCTAGACAAAGAGAACTTGCGAGGGGTAGATTAATACTTCCGGCTGCTCCGGCCCTCTCACACCCACTCCTACGATCGGATCGTGGGACATTGAATGGAAAAGCATTCACCCACCACCTATCGGTCACCTTCTATCCGTCGGAGGCGGAAAGCATTAAAAGTGTCCACAGAGCGTCAGCCGCGCTTTAAGTGGCAGTTTAAACAATTGCTCTGGGAAGCGGCTGCGAGGGAAAAGAGAAGAGAGAGGGAGAAGCGAGGGAAAGAGCTGAATTTATCGGCACCGATGCTCTTGCGACGGCACATCGCGTGCGAAAGCTTCTCTCACGAACGCAAATGGCCCGTCGGCGAATTATTGGAATGTCTGTGGACATTATAAATTTGATTCTAAAGGGCAAACACACGCGGTGTCCCAACGCGCCTACCTGCCGGCCAATTAGATCAGCGAAGGCGCGTGCCGTAGCCATTAGATTTTGGAGATTATCTGGGAAAGAGAGAGAGGTTGAGAGATCACACGATGAGTGATTCATTGCGCCATTTTGATGGGTAAATAGCTTGTAGACGTGATTATTCATTTCTCGTGATTATTAGCGAGTATCGATCGGTAATGCAAAGTCTTCAACGGGATGAAATGTTCATTTGACGAATATCATTAACCTATCTTAACTTGGCTTATCTTTTTGTTCTGAATAAATCTTCGAAGGTATCATGATAAAAATCGGTGTCCTAATAGTTAGTTCGTGAATATAAGTGGGAGTATGACGATTAGATAATTATTTTTCGCTCAAACATTCCATCGAGATCAAACCACTCGTTAATGAAGAAGTCAGTTCTCGGTCCGACTATTTCCGTGCCGAGTCCCTTGGGCCGGAGGCTGAGCAAGCGCCCAACGAAACTCGCGAATTTATTAAAATCCTGGAATGGGGATTGCAATTCCGCAACCGGATCCCACGGAGAATTCCTGTAGCACGTGTGCTGTACAGAATGGAGAGCAAACAGGTACCCACGCCCGTTCCACCGAATCAAGTTTGACGTCGTGTTACGCGAAAACTCTAGTGCAAATATCGAAATCGTGAATATAATTCGTTCCGAGGATTGTTATTTCTGGAGGTCCGGAAAAATGTCGAAAAGCTTTTCGTGAAATTGAAATAATTAGGTTTTTCATTGCCCGGTCTTGAAAATCGTTTGAGAAGGGACCACATGTAGGAACGAAAAGATGGTTCTTCGTTTCGATTGCTCAAAGGGAAGGTAAGCTTCAAGGACTTCTCCCTTTATTGCTACCCCAAGCATGATTCTCATTTCTGATATTCGAAAAAATTGCATATGCATGAGCCTAAAGGGAATATTTCGTTCGATATCTCTCCACCTTTGAACGTTACGTTGCTTCGAACTTTATACAAAGAAATTATTTTTCTTGGAGCAACGTGTGATACTTTTGGGATAAAAATTCCTTTATTATTTCGATACCCGCACGAATGCTCGCACGACCCTGTCAACATCTTATCCCATTTTTTCTCCAAAGCAATAGGTCAAAGATGGATTAAACGAGGCATCGCGCTATTACGTAGTCTTCGTTCTTTTTTTTGCATGGGAAAACGCATGCGTCTTTGAAATTTTTCAATTCTCGATCCTGCTTTATTATCTCGTTCTAAATATTTTTTTTTTAAATTTTAGGATACCGTCTGCCAGCGGATGCTTACACGAACGTCAATCAAGGCCCTTCCTTTACCGAGTCTCCTTACTATCGTCCCAACAGCTTTTACCCAGGAATTGGCCAACGTTCTTCACGAAATCTCGATCAGATCGGCGGTGGAAACTTACTGCGAAGCGTTTACACCCCCGAGAACTCTCTAGACGAAAGATTCGAACGTTCTTTGGAGGAGCAGGTGAAACGCTTTGTCCCCAGGCCAATCTACTACCCGAAATCTTCTTCACCGATCGAATCTGGAGAGTCGGTAAAACTCGAAAGGGATGAACTCGCACGTTTAGTGACGAATGAGCTGGAGAGAATCGGCGCGGAGATTCGCAAGACCTCAGGGCGCATTGAGAACAACGAGAGAACGGTTTAAGGATCGCAACAGGAGGAGGACGAAAGTAGGATGAGAAGAGGAAAAGGGCAGAGGAAGAGAACGAGGAAGAGGAGATACGAAATTCGTGAGGGGAGCCTCGGATCACGCGAGCGTATCTTCTTGGAGATCACCTTTATTACAGTGTAATCGTTATTGTTTCGAGTGGGAAGGGACGCTTCTCTGGGGATAAGAATCGAAGGATATTGGAGGCGAAAGATATGCTCGAAGAGGAGGAAACTTTTTCTGGATCTCTCGTTGCTTTCCATAGAACCGTAACGATTACACGAAGAAATAAATACGTAGAATTGTTTATAACTGTCGAAGCATAGTATCGTAGAATAGAAAATATTATTTATAATCTACTGTACATCTAACCTGGTAATTCAATCTTCTTTTGCGTGACAGAGGTTTGATTAAATCGTAAGAGGATCATCTTCCATTCGCAATTCGTAGACTTCAGTTCCTTGTCTCCCTTCTGTAAGCTTCTTTTTCCAGCGCGCGATTCGCAAAGCCTCGCGTCAGGTACGCTTTGAGAATCCTTTGCGGGCTTGCAGATAATGACGCGGTCTCTTTGATGGTTGCACTCTGAACGCACCTGTTAACGCTTCTTCTTTGACATTTTCAAGGCAAAGTGGACCCACGCGAGCTCTACGGGATTGTTGGGGGATATCCGTCGAGGCAGAGTCGTCGCGGATTGGACTCGCTCTCGGGCGCGACTTTTGGCGAGAGCAAAAGGTTGGTAGCGTGAGAAAACAGTTTTTTCTTCTTGGCATGGCACCTTCCCTTATCTTTCGAGAAATTGCTGTTTGCTAAAGAACCTTCAGCTAATGCAAATTACTTAACTAATTACAAATTACTTAACAACCCGAGCTTGTTACCAAATCACGCACGTTAGAATTACAATTATTCCAATACCCATCCCTCTCCTGTATTAATTTTTAATCTCCTTGGATGCCATTTAATCTTGCGCCGTCATCCTCGGGTGGATAAATTAAAATCCATGGCTCCGCACTGGTGCTAGCGAAGTAGAAAATAAGATGTAAAATGTAAAGTAGGGCTGTACGAGCGCGATCCACCGGGACTCGTAGCCAGGGCAAACTTTGCGGCCATTGATCATGACTAGCGGTGAAACTGGATGGCCGAGAAACAGGAATCGTGTAAGAGTTTGCCTTGGGGCCATCGCGTTATTTCCTCTTCTCCCATAGGTTTTGCACGTCGTCATCGGTACAAATGTTGCTCTTAAGGCGAAGTCCAGATTTTTCCTGGTCGAAGAATCATGGAAACCTCGCGAAAGAATATGGAATCATTTTTAGGCACGACCGTAAAGGGAGTGACTTATTTAAATATGCGTCCGGTCCACTGTTGGTTAGCTTCCACTTTTCAGCGATACACCGTTACCAATTTTCCCGTAGGATACTTTACTTCTGCCTTCCTCTATAATTTAATTACAAGTTGTCTCAAGATGGACGAAGATGTGCCGCGAAGTGCAGTTCCCCACGAGAACTTCTAACGATAGTTCGCGACCGAAGTAAGCTTTCATGAAACTTGAAGTCACCATGGCGCGAACTGATCCTACGGACCAAGTAAAATCCACGTTTCCTTTGCAAGAAAAATCCGCTATTTCTTGCGAGAACGCGAGAAGAATTCCTGCACTGAATCCCATACCAGGGATCCAGTTTATTTGAATATTATTAGCAAGGATTCGCTTCGCGCGCTAAATTCCCCGGCTGCGTTAATCCCATGGACGATAATCCTCTTCCTTCCTTTGTCCCTCGTGCAGGCCATTTTTTTTGTTCGCGATGCTTTTCTCCTTTCGCCTGCCCTCGCAGAGTGACGTGAGGAAGGGAAAAAGAGGGACGATCTTTTCATCGCCACGAGGAAAAATGCAATTATTTCTCGTTTTAATCGACGTCGATGCCCTTCAGCCGTGCTCGAGGCACTTTTCATAATCTCTGGCGCGCTTCTCGTAATCGCTCGCAGTGAATTTTTCTCTTTTCCTCCGTGAGTCGAGGGTCCACTCGCTGTGAATTTTCCTTTTTTTTCCACCACTCGAGCACGAAGAAGCATCGCGGAACTAAATCAATAGGTAGTAAATATGCCCTCTTTGAGCGCGGAGAGGAAGTCTGAACGGTGCTGACGAATGAACGGAGCACTTGATCGAGAAAAACGTCCTTCCTACTTTCGTCGCCACGATCTCGAAAACTGAATTTCACTTCGATGAATTTTGCCGTTCAAAGGAGAAGGCAAAGATCATCGCCAGGTGTCGAGTGTTCCTGTCCTTTTCTTTCTTTTCACTGGTAATTCGAGACTTCATTTAGTTAAGGAATTTTCCACAGCGTCCGACGTCCGAACGAAGAAAGAGAATGCTCGCGCATGAAGGAGATTAAGGAAGAGCACGAAAAAAACAAGGAGACTGTAATATCCTTTATCGAGAAGGAAAAATTGAAATAAACGTCGTTCGTGGAAATCCTTCGGAAGCTTTCCCGATTTTCCTCCCTCCTAACCTTCCTTTCTCTCTCGTCGAGCAAATAGAAATTCAATCCACGTCTCGTTTTCGCTCTCGAGAGAAGTACGCGAATAGCCGGAGAGATCGGCGAAATGATTTCTCCCTTGGCGCGAGGATTTCTCTAGGTATTCCTTTCGCCATTCAAGCATCGCCAGACCGATCAGATACGTTTATTCTCTAATGTGATTTCTTTCTGGGTGCGTGCCGCGTGCGTCCCGTTTTTCCTTCCTGCTGTGCGTACACCCAGAGAGGAATAAAGAGAGATGTCGCCTTTCTTAAAAAAAGAGGAAACCAGCCACGTGAGGAGAAAATATAATTTTTCCCAAAGCACACGAGAAGGAGTCGAGTGAAAAATATTCCACGAGGAGTGAACTATTAGGATAATTTTATTACAAATAACGAAGCGATGTAAGAGGAGCTAAAGGATTCTCGCGAGTCCTAAATCTCTTTTTTCATTTTTTCGATAATTTTATAAGTCCAATTATGAATCCGAGGAGAAGTAAAAGGGGGATTGAAAGGCGACTAATAGAGGGACAATAAAGGGGATAATTCCGAAGTGAAAGGAGATAAGGATCATCAATCGACAGATCGATTTCCGAGTTCAGCCAATTTTTCCATTGAGCCATGGAAAGGCGGAAGCGGTTAAATTACTCCTCCTTCTCCTCGCCTTCTTCACCTCCCTTCCTCGCATTCGATCACAGTAGGACGAACAATCCCCCGGTGAAACACTCGACGACGTCGTTTGCTGCTTTTTCTCACGCTTTCCCTCTCGCATCTACGAGGCGGAAGTAACGTGATGCGTATATCGGTCACGTTATTGATTTCCGACCCCTTTCCACAGCGACTTTAATACTTTCCTTAGAGGGCCCTTTTCCTCGATCAGGGTAAAGCCTCCCGGTGGTCCCAAGCATTTCGACAATTTTCCACCATTGTAGATAACTTTTGAACTTATTGAACGCATTTTTTTTAATCTACGAAAAATGCGCATACTCATACTTCACGCCACATTACGAAAATCGAAATTACTTAAACTAACGATTCTGGAATTTGTAGGGCTTTGAATGCAAACGTACGGCCAAGTAATCTGGATGACGTGGACCGCTTCTCCAAGAGGAACATCGACGAGATCGACCGAACGGCATTCGACAGCTTCTTTAAGCGGAACTTCGACGAGATCGACCGAGTGGGATGGAGCGGCTTTGTTAAGAGGCTTGACGATTATCTTACGGATAAGCAGCTGCACTAAGGAATCAGAAGAATGAGAGGAGGAGGGGGAGCAGAAGATGAGGAACAAGATGATGATGGAGAAGAGGAAGAGAGTCGCGGCTGGAGAACGCAGCAGTAAAGTTTTCATCGGAGACTTTTTTCTTCCATCTTTCCTCACGAATCATCGACCTGAGACTTTCTTCCAGAAGACGAAATTATTTTCGAATCTCCCGTCTCCCAGCTCGATCCATTGTAAATAAGATGTAAAATTGTTAGTCGTCCCAGAAACAACGGTGTCGTGAGGTCGAATATCGCGTTCGAATGATGGACTAGAATATTGCATTCTCCATTGCATTTTTTTTCGTCTCCTCTCAAACTACATCTTTCGCGAGATTCGATGGAGCAACCTATTATCGACTTCCTAGTCCACGTCGAGCACAAGAAGACGTATGAATTGCAAAATTCGGGACGAGCTGGCGAATCGCAGGATAGGAAGAGAATAGTCGATGCGTTCGTTAAGAGTGAAAGGCGCATATATATGTGTAAAAAAATAGTCGAAAAAAAGCAAAACAAAAAAACCGTAGTTGTTGCGATAAAGTCGAGATCGAGAGCCAAAGTTAAGATAATTAATGAAATCGCTGTTTTTTGCGAGTATCAATGTTTCTAAATGTATGTGACGTTGTTGTAGACCCAATACGTTAAGTCGACCTTCAATTTTCTCTTTTCCCCGAATCTTTCTCGCTTTTGACTCCTGTGCCTTCCTCCTACACTTTGATACGTTCCATTTCTATTATACCTTTCTTCATTGCCTTCCTCCTTTTATTCCCACCCTTTCTCCCAATACCCAACCTTTCCCTATCGCCGACCCTTTCACTCACTCTCTCTCTCTCTCTCTCTCTCTGTCTCTCTGCGGTCGTCTATTTCCAGAGTCTGTAAAAATACCCTACGTAAATAAATAAATAAAGAGAGAGCTCGATAATCGTTGCCGTGACTGCCGTCTTACGAGGAACGGCGCCAACCCTGTCCCCCTCCCCTTTTACGTGTCTGCTCGCGGGAAAACTCGCGTTTCAAGCTTCTCTAAAAGTTTCTACGAAAGCTTCCGGTGGAATACCACTTTCCACGTCCTCGTGTCTCCTTTCTCCGTTTCAGGACACTCAAAAAGGCAGATATAAAGTTCCTTCGATCGCTACCTTATTAAAGCTCGTTGTTACTTTAATAATTCTTTTAATCTTTGCAACAGAAACGCATACTTTTTATTACCACACGGTTTAATTCACGACTCGCACTTGAAGGGTCCTCGAAGAGAATTGTTTCGCGGATCGTTGCCCGGCCTTTCCTTTGGTTCGTTCAACAATTGAACTTCCGCTTGTAGTGGGGTTCGCGGTCTCTCGAATCTCTCCTTAGGTGAGGTGCTTCCTTTCGACTCGCAGATGCCGCCGATCGGTCTCAATCTCTTAGGAGTACGGGATCTTGATTCGGCTCGGTGCTCGAGAAACTGCTGCTGTTGTTGGCTCTCCTGGAGACGCGTCTTCGCCGCCGCTAGGACGTTCCTCACCTCCTCGCTTACGTCCGCTGGAGTGCCCACCCGCGCATTCTCCATGTTGTGATCCATGCGAATCATCTACGTTCAATTCGAGTTTATCAAGCGTATTTCACAAGTGAACTCGTCGTGCAAATGAGAATTACCTTTTTGTAGATTATTGTAGAGTATTGGAAGTGACGATTTCCAATAGGGAATTTCACGCGATAGAGGGTTAAGTTGAAAAATTAGTAGAAGTTCTTTGAAACATAGTTTGAAAGCTCGAATAGTTCGATTACCTCGATTACAGTCTCCTCAAGGTCATAGAAGCGGCGCAACGTCCTCGCTATCTTCGAGCTGAGCTTCGTGAGACGATCGGTGATGGTAAGCTCACGTGCGATGTCGTCCTTTATCTGGAAGATAAACGAAAATGTTTTTCCAATCCCACTAAAAATCTTTAAGATCCTCCGTTTCCTTTACCTCCTCCATCGCCTCGGAGACCTTCTCACTCACGTATTGCAGACTCGTTCGTGCTTGCGACACCTGGTAAAGATAAAAGATCGATTTCTCGGATCGTTTAGGCACATTACCTTAACCCTTAAATGCATAAAGTATCTATTGTGATACCAATCATAACGGCCATTACAAACAACCTATCTTTCTTTTTGCTCTATGGTGTTTTCTTTTACTTTCAATCAGAAATTGATGCATTTAAGGGTTAATGGACAATTAATTGACCCTCAAGGTAGTAGGATACTTTACGATCGTATTGAATTCCCCGACCTCAGCCATCAGCTTGTAATGGGTAGTCATTGTATTGAAGAACTACGTGATAAAACAGCGCATCACTCTAACTGTAACTAATTCTTTTCTCTTCTTTGCACTTTCATCATTTTTCGCGGACCTTACTTACCCGTTTGCAAATGTAAAGGACCACTAACAGATTTACCGACAGTAATGTCACGCTGTTGAACATTCGATAGAACAGATACATCTTGCCTTTGGTTAACTCCGGGAAAGGACGAGATTCTGCGAAGCAATAGGGATGGCTTTGAAGGATGAAAAGATTGGATTGGATTTCAATGCATACGCTACTTCTTACGAAGTTTGCCGTTTATTATTGAAAATTGAAAATTTATACGCCTTTGCAGGGGCGCGACGATTATGAAGAAATTTGAGAAATGCCGAGAGCGCCGGCTGAAATTAGCATATAAAGAAAAGTCAACCACTCGACTCGATACAAATTTGCTTTTGTTTTAATCCCAGTCTTTTTGAAGTACTCTCTGTCTATGTAGTTATGTCAAAGTGTAATTCACACGGTATGTTGAAATAAGTGACCCACACTGTACTGGGTGGTTCATCGTATTTCCTAAGATCGATCTTCTATATCAATATTCATATTTTTCTGATGTTACGAAGAGACGGATAAAAACTTTTTTCTTATTCACTTTTTCTTGTTCACTTGCATTGTATACCGCGGAGAACGAATTAACACATACATATAACGCATTTATCACATTGTTACACTTTTGAAATTTCCAAATTTTTCGTGAATATTTGATGTCTATTCGAGATTACATGTGTATGCAATTAGATGTTGTTTCGTCCGTTTCGTGCCGCCGGCCGTTGGGCGCACCCGGTGGTGGCCTAGTGCATCGCATCGCCGCTAGTCGTCTCCAGTTTCTCGCACAAGAAGAACTGTCCCAGAGGCTCTAATAATCCCAGCTTCGTTAAATTGCGGATATCTCTTTCGGGGGCTGTTGGGGAATATCGAGCAGAATCCGTCGTTCTGCGAGTACGTCTTGTAGACTAACGAAGTATCTTCTCGAGAGAAAAGGGCGCTTCAATGCCACAACTCGCACGTGTAGAACGATGAGAAAATAAAATAATCTGCTTTCCGATATTCGTACACGTGCAGCAGCAGACCACCAACACCACGCCGCTGGCCGGTCAATTTATGGCCCGGTATTTGCCGCTAAATTGTTGGGCCGTACATTCCAGGAAGAGTGGAGGGGGGGACGGCTTAACGTATACGGCATGTTTTTAGAGTATGGTTCATCCGACTCTCTTTTGGAAGAAATTCCTGTAGAGATTCGGAAGGACCATGTCTTGCAACATGACGGGGTACCCCCGCCAGCCATTTCACCTCGAATGTTTTGGGCTGATTTAAATGAAGCCTTTCAGGATAGGCAGATCTGCTGCGGTAGTGTCGTGCTGCGTGGCTTCCACGGTCCCTGAATAATGAACTCCATACAAAACGGATGGATAAGAACTAATATTAACATTTAGCAGCCAACCGCGCGGGTCACAGCGAACTATACATTTTCTAGACAAGCCAAACTGTACGCTGTCCACTTTTTTTTTAAAGTGATACTATGAATTAGCACCACTAAATCGATGGATTTTTGCTTATAATACTGTACTTTATAAAAGCGAGAGATACTCAACGACGACGACGCGTATGTAATAGGCTATGAATCTGTTGTATTTCCCATCATTAATGGGATTAAAAATGGCGCCTTTTATTTTTGATTGGGGAACAATTATTTATCTTTTTTTCTCGTTGCTTCTATTGTTCTCTCACACTTTTGTTATTTGTTTCGTAATTTTCGGAAGCTTATATGGGAGCTTAGCTCCTGTAGCTTAATAAAAAATTCATTCATTCATTCTATTATTTGGCACGCTATCTTTCTATGACATTAGTTCTTTGACTCTCCGTTTTGTACGGATAGAGGACGCTGCGTTACCGCTATAACTTTTCGTTGCATCGGTAAAACAGTTTCGGCAGAGACGAGATATAGGATAGACTTAACATCTTAGGGTAGTTCGAGGTCCGAAACTGAATTACCAATGCAACCAACATTTATAATTTGTTACAAAGCATTGAATTTGAAAGCATTCTGCCATCATCGATCTGTCAAGAAAACAAACTAATATAATTATGCTGCGAATTTTTGTTATTACCAGTGCTATATTTAATTTCTGTATTATATCGGTAACGTTGGACGCGACCCTATGCAAGGATGGTACGTTATGCTTTTGAGCACTGAATGGTAAGTCTGTCCTATACTTTGTCTGTATTCATAATCTACTGAAAGCACGTTACTGCAAGGGACATTACCGCCAGTACGGGTAGAGATAAAATCTTTTGTCGACGATGCGAGATTGCATCGAATTGCTTCGCAGTATAAACGAGTTATGCTGGATGGCGCGCCAAGTTTTAATCGACAGGTGCCGTCCTCATATAACGCTAATTATTTACCATAAGACGAACGAGATTTTCTGCCGCTGATAACAATTACACGTCTGTCAGCGTTTTTGTTTTTGTATACAAAGTGTTAATTATCAGTGTAATTTAACAGCTCCGGAAGTTTCATCGATCCATTTTACGAGGGTAAAAAGCAGCACTGTGATCTCGACACAAAGTCGCATCGATAAAACAAAGTATGATCGGGCAACGATAAAGACACTGCAAAATTTCAAAGGCTCTTCCCGAATACTTCAGGATTCCTTAATTTACAACTGTAGTTACACAATGTATCCAGACATATTTCTTCGTATGGTACACTTACCGCGATGACTTTACCAAACTAATATAAAGAACGTTGGATAAAAAAGATCGTACCAGACAGTTTTATCAACGTAAACCCGCGCATTCAAAGTCCATAACAATTGAAATCCGTTCGCCGATAATTCTCATATAGCAACAGTCGTAGGAATGTGCGTTGAAAATTTCAAGCGCATTTGACACGAATACGTAAAAATGAAAGTGCCGAGGAAGTACAAGATAGTTGAAGGCTGCGTGGCTCCTCGGAAGCGTGCCCGCGAATTTTTATCGTCTCGAATTGACACGGTCGCAAGCAGCACGAGCATAAGAAAAACCTTTGGGGGATCTTAATTAAGGTGGAGTTATCGGCACGGATAGTATCTGCGTCTCGTAGAATGGCCATTGTGTCAGGTGGGGTCTCGTGGTTGCGTGGAACCGGCTGATCCGGTTGAAAGCACGGGGATTCCCGTGGGGGAGAGGAGCGCGGTGCTCATTAAGGCCATCATCGTAAATACATCGAATATTTTCTCGCCCGTCCGCCTTAACGATCGTATTACCTCCCTCCAACTCTTCCCTTCATCCAGCTACCACCCCGCCGCTCGCGCGTATCTCGCGCACCTCCGCGGTAACTGCGTTATTTACAATTATCGCTTGACTTACTTTCGAAATTATGGAGGAGAGCGCGTCTCGTTGCTACCGCGCGAGGCGAGCGTCGCCGGCAACAACGTTGCTTGCTCGTAACTGAGATTTCAACGACTTAGGAAACGCGGGGATAATTGCGGTAGCCGAGGCGGTTAAGAAGGAATGTCCGCTCCCGAGGTGGATTAACATGTTAATCGTCGCTGGAAATGACTGAAATTCGGTCCACGCCGTAGGCACGAGGACGATCCTCTTCGCATTTTTGCAAGCGCGCGGTAATTAGCAGAGCGGATACGATGCTGGACAAGACCGTGCACTCTTTTGTTTTCGGCCCATTCGAAGTGTCGAGCGAGATTGGGTTTTAAAGAAAGTTAATTAAGTCTTTAAGCCGATTCTTTCTCGTGTCTCGTTCCAGTTAACAACATAGAATATGGACTTAGATCTCGTTTAGACGAGAAATTATCTTTCATAATAGACACATGCTCACTTTCATTCCTTTGGGATATTACATTTTTTTCTCGATGCAACGCCACGTAGTAAAGTAGTAAAAATGGTACGGAACATGCGAGGAGTAGTTTAGCCCTAATGCGGAGGATGAGCCTGAAACCATTTTATTATTTTACCTTCCTAATAAGTCGCGACTGATATTATACTCCACTGAAACGAAGTCCTCTATAATCGTCTCTTTTCACATTTGAATTTTTCCCACCGTAAGATCCTCTCCAGCAGTCTAAATGTATATCCACTCGAATCGACGCACCAATCTAGATTCTTAGATTCTCGCAGTGACGCACTATCGTCCTTCGCGCGTACGTGCTCGACGATTGTAAAAAAAGGGGAAAAACCTTCGCGAGAGGAGGGGGTGGGAGGGATCGAAAAAAGTCAGAGAAAGGAGTCGAACAGATGCCCCGCTCCATGAATCAAGACGACGGCCGGGAAGACAAGACGAAGTGGTTTTCGCGAGAAGCGGGCAGAATTCGCGTGCGAATCGCGAGGACGTTCTCGTCGCCGTGGTGGTGGTAGGAGGGGTAGAGAAAAAGGAAGACGGATAGACGTATAGAGAGTGGAAGTGAGAAAGAGAGAGGAGGGAGATGGATAGGAGGAACTGGTGAGAGAAAGAGAGAGAGAGAGGAGAGCGAAATGGCCCACGGCTGCCGCTACCAGACAAAGAAGCCCCGTCAAGCACGATGATGGACGCCTTCATGAACGACCCTACGGAGCCCCGTACATCACTTTTATTACCGCCGTCCTCATTTTCATATTTCATATTTACATTTCTAGACCGCCGTAAATCAGCGAATTTATGGGTAATTAGGCCTTTGTGCCCCGCGCGGACCCACGAAATCCGCTCCGGGGGCTCCTGCCTCCGAGGGAAGATTCGGGGGTGCGCGCGAGGCTTATCGAACGATATGGAGACGGTGTGGCTTAGGCGAAGGATGGAGCTTGGAAATGAGCGGGGGACGCGGGTAAGTGCGAAAGAGTAGGAGAACCCGAGGGACGATGAGTACAGTACTGGTTGGATTCTTCCCTTTCGACGTGCTCGTCTCCCTTCCGCGCCCGCGGCCCCAACCCTTCCATAGCCTCCGAAAAGCAGAAACGAGGAGAATGACTTTCTCGACGAGTTTTCCGGGGCCTTCCGCGGAGGATTCCGAACTTGGAGAGAGATTCTGGAGTTCTCGTCGGTAATAAAAATCCACGAGGAAGATCGAGAATCGAAGGAGGTGGAACGAAAGAGAAAGAGAATTGTGGAAGTTTACTCGCACAGGTGTACGAAGGCGCAGCCACCTCATTTCGAGGCTTCGCACCTCCTCTCATTAGCATTTCACCCGTAAATTCCGCGGCAAGAAACCCCAAGACGGGCCTCGTCTTACGTAGCGTTTCGCAAAAATTTGTCCCCGTGCTTCTACGCGTTTACGTCGCACTCGACGCGCTCAGCACGTTTTATTTGTCGACTGCACTCCGCGCGCGACATCCTCGAACGCGGCGAAATCATTTCGCGTTGCACCGTTACGCGCGATAATGTCGCAGTTAAGGGCGTCAAGGTGCGAAATGCTCGTTTCCGGCGACGCGCGTGCGCGCTCGCGTAAAAGAAGTTTCGCGCGTTCTACTCCCCTCCATCCAGCTGGAAAAGGAGGCGGGAAATGATCGAAGATTCGTGCGGGCGAGGAAGTGCGAAAATGAGAGAGAAAGAAAGAGAGAGGGCGAGAGCTATTTTGAGCTCCCTTCTTCCTTCTTCCCCATTCGCGAAGATCGTATTCTACCCCCGAGGAGCTACTACGAGCCGTTGAACGTATTACGGCCTCATAAAGGTCTCCGTTAATATTTAATAGTGCGTTTTAATGGCGCACGCAGGTGCGAGTACATCGTGTCGCCTACTTTCCGCCTCTCCGCCGGCGCGGGCTAAGTATCTGTTAATGACGGTTTACAACGAAATAGCGAAGTTTCCAGGCTAGGCTAGTACTTCTTGGCACATCGATCCTCTCCTCCCGACATTTTAGCAGTCGAGAGTTGCGCGTCGGTGGTTTTACGATATTTAGCAGCTCGATATTCTTCCACAACGGACATATTGCGTTCGTTGGTAAGAACGTTGAAAATGCGCGTACCAAGAACTAGACAAAGTTACTTGAAATTAATATTTTGTGAATTTCATATCAATTTTTTATCAATTTTCAGTCGCTCCGGTGTTCGTACCGTGGACGGAAAGTACAGCCTGAACAATCGTGGAAGCTGTTAGTCCGTTTCCTATCTTAATCAGAACTGCTCGTCGCATAAACTTCTCCCATTCTGAAAGGGCGCCGGAATCAAACCGAAGATTCTCTCTAAGCCCTTTAATCAGTAGTCATAAATTGCCGCAATATAGGCTGATAATGCTTTCTCGGGTTAATTTATGCTTCTGAATTATACCCGCCCGCGGAGAAACCGTAATTTCTCGGATAATCGGCGTATTCTTGTTCGAAGACATTCGGAATTTGGCTGTGTCGACTCGTCCGATAGAAAGCTTTTGTACGCGAGCGGGAACTCAAATCTGCTTAAGTTTATATTCGCGAGAGGATTTTTCATTTGGCTCGTGCAGTCACCGAATCGACTGGCTTGCGGTCAGCTTTCGGTTCGGCGATCGCAAGCCTTAAAAAAGACGAAAGTGCGTAAAGATGCTCGCGCATTCCTAAGGAGCGGACGTAATGTGCGTATATTTACTTTAGTACCCACCTGTTGCTGTAACCCAGTTTCTTACGTACGCCCACCGGAAACTTTTTAAACTTTCCGAGGGTGCCCTTTAAATTCTCGACCCTTAACATGACGCCCGAGAATGAGCGATTAACTTAAAGCGACGCGTACAAAGCGGGGGGATATCCACCCGGGCTACTTTCAGTAAGTTTGCGTTCCGTCCGACTCTCCACTGCGCGTGGCCTTCGTCGGCTGCTTTCCAGCACCGTCTTCGTCCCAAAGGAGAATCGATTTTTCTCGCAAAAAACATTTAAGGTATGCCTGAGAATTTGTGAACGAGTTCCGCGACGAGTGACGAATTATTTCAGACGTTATTTCGCGGTACAAATAATCGTGCAAACAGATCTGGTTTGAAAAGTGTTTTCTCAATGCTCCAATGGAACGGAAATCATTTAAAAGTGACCAGGAGTATTGACGATCTCTCTTCTTCATCGTCAAAATTTCCATGATTCTGACACGTGTACAGCAGTGACTGACAGCTTTATCGTTCCAATTGCACGGTGTATAATATAAAAGTACATTATTTATTCAACAGTAATTATCGCAAAAATCGAGGATATTTTGCGTTGTCGTGTGAGCTGCTTTAACTTGTACAAGTTGCTGACGCTAAAAGTATACCAGGAAACGCGAATCGGAACAGTTCGACGGTGCGTTGAGAGATGGCGCAGCAATGCAGACGAGATAGTTGCAATCTTCAAGCAACGAGTATTTATTGATAATGATTTAACTTTTAAAAAGGACTCGCCGCGAAATACTGTCTTAGAAAAATACAGTTCGAAACAGTTTTCCCCGACTCTAATCAACTCCTCGTTGGTTCCGATGAAAACTTCCAACCCTCCTCCATTTCTTTCTTCTCTCTTCCCGCTTCGACGACGGCATACTTGAAATAACCGAAGGAAATCGAAGGCATAAACAAGAGACGGCGAGTCCGCCCTGTTATCCCAACGAAGTAGAAACGAAGGAAGGAAGGAAGAAACGACGAGGTCCCGATCGAACTCTCTCGCGGCCTCGCATTTGCATACAATCGTCGTTGCATTCGATCTCGCGCGCTACGTGCGTTTCTTACATCCGCCTCCCCTCTCCACCTCGTTCTTCTTAATGGCAGCCAAACGCACACGCTAATTCATTGTATACTTAATATCCGGACGGCCGTGCTACTCGTCGCTGTCTTAGTTTCCTGGTTAATATCTAGAAGCAGAAAAAAATCAAGGAAATGATAGAGAAATTGGAAGAAAAATTCAACAAGGGAAAATAGAGTGTATAGATTCGGTAGAGGAATACGATGATTCGGGTGAATGCATGGGTGGGTGAGAGAGAATTCAAGAGAGGGAAATGTTAACAGAGAGAGAGAGAGAGAAAGAGGGAAAGAGAGGGAAAGAGTGAGACTGCCGCGGACATGGCGCGACGCGTCATTGCGCGTGCACGTGCATTGATACCGATATTTATGCCCGCCAGTTAATCATGTCAAAGTCGTTTGATTTGTCGTTGGCTTTTATGGAGGGGAATTAAAACGTTCATTTCGCCACAGACACTCGCCAACAGTGACCGCCCTGCCCGTCGGTGGTGCAGGTTCGGACGTTACTGCCCTATGAGTTATTCTCTCGATGTCCTCCGCGTTGCCCGTGGGGGGTAGTGGCACACGGGGGTTGGGAGACGGGAAGGGCCTTTGACGTAGATGGGAGAGCTTTTTGCAAAATTAGCGCGTCTCGTTTCCGCGTCGAGAATTCGAATTTTTGATGCCACGACGAACCAGCACCGACGCGGGCTCCCCGGCTGTTCAACACGGTCCGCGCTCTCGTCGGAGTTTCCGTCGAAATCGTGTAAATTCGGGCGGTCGCTCCAACGAGAAGGTGAATTTGGTTTAACCGGATCGCATTTTGCAAACGTTATGTCGAGTCGTCGAACGTGAAATAAAGCCGGCGGAAACGAGGGTGGGGAAAAATTGCGAGATCGTAGCGAGAACATGCACGCGGAGATGCAAAATATTCTTCTTCCTGGAATACGATCCTCTACGCTCGGAATTAGGAAAAGTTTTCACCCGCGACGCAGTATCCCGCATCGTCGGACGCACGTGTGTCGCGGAAAAAGGTCGATCGGAAATTTTCATTTAGTTTCGAAGGCGAGTCGAGTTTTCGATTCTCCCACGATTCTACCTCCCTCCTTTCCTCCCTTCTCCTCCGGCGGATCTCGTCCGAGAGGATCTCGATTCTCTCGGAGAAGAAGAAACGCTTTGATGAAAGGCTCACGTACGAACGGTATCGTCGCACGGACCCTGTAATATACATAAAGCTTTATTGTCTGCCATCCCTGGAAACTTTGCTGATTGTATTGCAGGACGATAACCGTATCTGTCGTTCCTGCAATTCTCGAAGTGTACCCGATCCATCCTCGTCCGACTCACCCGGGCTTCTATTCCGCTTCTATTCCTTCGCCCCCGGGGTTCTCTTTTAAAATCCTCTCACGCGCGTCGAGTAATTTGCAACTATGTCGCACTCGCAAGAATGACACTCGCCGCGCTTATCGTTTAGAATAAAATCTTTATTGTGACTCGTCGCGGCTCCCTACTCCTCCTCGTTCCTTCGTAAGATTCATTCTTGTCGCGAAGGTAGACAAAAAACAAAAATTATCCTTCGCCAGGCGGAATTACATCAGCGACCGCCTTGTTAACGATGATTCCCAATAAGTCATTCGGTGGCGACGATTCGCTTTCAATGGCGAGCTACTTCGAGTAGAATCGCAGTTAAGTCGAGCGTCGATAACCCTCGTAACTTCCACTCGAAAGACCTCGTTAATAACCAGAAGACGGGGAGTTTACAGAGCGCAGCGAATCTTCTTACCTCGTCCGCGGGGCCCGCCGCGCTAGATCCGAAGGTACTCGACTAATTAATTGACGTCTGTAGCCTTTGTAGACGAGACGTCAGTTGCCTAGAAGACAGACGCCGGGAGGCTCGCGTTTGTGGCCGTTTCCTTATCGAGGGTGCTTTGTCGTAGAAATCTTCCCTCTTGGGTGGCTCTTTGAAGATCACCTACAGACAACCGGAGATTGTTGATCCCTGTTTTGGTATATCCCCAGTCGCCGAAGGAGTGGCACCTCTTCCTTCTCGCTCTCTAATTTTGTTCTCAAGCCTGGTCCTTCCTTCGTCGAAAAAAAAGCCAAGGGACCAGCGTCCCTCGAATTCGTAATTTACGAAAGATGCAACGCCACTGCGAGTGAGACGGATAAACGTGCTTCCAATGCGCCGGCCTCTAGGTGTAACGATTCTCGCTCTCGAATGGAATAACTGGATCCGAGTGAAGTCGGGTACTCGAGGAGCTGGCGAGGGAAAGAAGGAGGTAAAGAAGAGTGGGTCGAGAGAACTCCATTCACCACCGACGCGGAGCGCACCTGCCAGGCAAGCATCCAGCGGAAAGAAGATCAACGCGCGAATTCTCCGGACGTGGACAAAGTTAGTCGGTGGGCAGTAAGGAGGGTCCCTGGTGGGTCGACAGGCGTCCATCAAGGTGGTCGATGGTACCTACGCCCGAAACGGGGAACGAGAAGAGGGCCAAGCGGTGGTGGAAGAGGGACGGAGGTAAGAAAGAAGAAGGAGAGATGCAGAAAAGCGAGAAAAGAAGAGAGAGAAGAAAGGTTGACGAGCTGCCTCGGTCTCCTTTCTCACCCCTTGGGACCGGTCGCCCGCGGAGGAGGAAGAGGACAGCGGGGGCGCGACAGGAGTTAGGAGGAAGGAAGGAGGTCGAGAGAGGGAAGGAGGAGAGCGGAAGATGGAAGGTCGCCGAGAAGGAGGAGCGGCAGGAGGAGACGGAGAAGGAGGCAGCAGGAGCAGCAGCAGCAGCCGGCATCAGCTCGGCCCGCGCGCTTCTATCACGTCGGGCGAACGGGCGGACAGCTCGGAGGCGATTTGTCTTTCATTTCGGGCTAATTTATTGCGCTTGGCCAGCTCTTCCTCTCTCTCTCCCTCGCGCTCCAACCCCCATGCGCTTCCTCTCGCCCTTCCTACACCCTATTTCTCCTTCTTCTTTCCTCTCAACCGTCGCACCACTCACCCTCGCGTCCTCGTCGCCTCCTCGTCACGCTTCTTCTCCTTCCTCCTGGTCTCCCTTCTTTCACCCATCTCTGTCTCCCTCTCTCTCTCTCTCTCTCTCTCTCTCCAGGCTCTCTCCTAGCGCTATTCTCGACTCCGCACCATTCAGCCACGCCCCACCCAACTAATGTCCCACATAAAACTTGGTATCAGCGATCCTCAAACGGGGATTTACAATCCCTTCAAGCGCCGCTGTCACGATAAATCCTCCTGGGCGACGTCGATATATCTCGCGCGCGAATACTTCTGTCCCTAATGGATACCCCCTTGGTACATACAACCGCGCCGGAGCCCGAAACCAGTCCGGATCCTCCGTATATCCGTACGAATCGAGTCACCTCTTCCCCTCGTTCTCCCTTCCTTTCGCGTCCTTTCCTCTTTCCGCTTCTTTCCCCTCTTTCTCTCCTTCGCCGCTCTCGTTTCTACCTTTCCTTCAGCCCTCGTCCTCCTCGCGATTCGACGGATGGACACGTCCTAACGATATCTCTTTTCTCTTAGTTCCTCTTCGCTGGCCCGGTCTGACGTACGCAAAGTACTCCCGCAAGCCCATTTGTATTTTCTGCGGTGCTTCGTTCTTGCTTCTCTTTGCTTTTCCCTTTGTCTTTCTCCCTTCTTTTATTTTTCCCTTCGCAGGATGCTTTGTCCGGCGAAATTGAGACCGACGGCGCACCGCCGCTCCCTTCTCCTCTTTATCTCCCTTCCTCTTCCGCTTCTTCTTCTTTCTCCTTTTGGATTACGAAGTTCTCGATTCTTCGTATTGTATTATCGAAGTCATGGCGGACGTTCGTCGAAGCTCGGAGACGATGCTGAAGTTTTATAAGGTACTCGAATGATTGTGTATTTATTTCGTAAGATCTATTCGTTTTGCCCTCGAGATTTAATTCGTCGAAGGAACGTAGGTAATCGTTGATAAATGTAGTTTCCATTCCTTCCTTTCCTTTTGCTTTTCGTTGAAGAAACATCAGTGGAAATTACGAGAACCCACCGTTTCCGGACCCTGTTCTCTCCGCGTTTCCAACTTCTCCGACCCATTCCAATGTCCCTTCCTATCTTTACGAACGATCCTGTCCCTCGATATTTCTCTACCCTCGACTACATTTAGAACTCAACCGAAGATTACGCAGGAATTCGCCTTAAACCAACACGCGGCATTTGAAACGAATAAAAGGAAGAAGCACGGCGAATGGGGTGCGCGAGCGGGGCACTAGTGCGGCGAAGGCACGCGTTAAAAGGGACTCTTGCGCTACATATCGTCGCGAATAGTAATAATTTCGCGAGTCCTAGGGGACGCGCCGTTTCTGCGCGCGTTCGAAGCCTAAACGGCAAATGTTCGACAACGAGGCGCTTCACAATTCCTCCTCTCGCGTCCAAGAAGTCCCGCACTACCGTGCTCGCCACGAATGGGCGAAACTACCGCGTTTGCGATAAGAACGAATATCGGGACGTTATCGCGACCATTCGCGAGATGGCGGGCGGCTCTCCTTCGTTGGATAAGCGAGACAAAAAAGTGGCGAGAGGTGAAAGGAGGTCCGAGAACAAAACAGCGGGAGAAGAAGAGGAAAGAAAGATGCGACGAGTGGTGGACCGAAGGAAAAAGACACGGTGCTATGCGTCCACCGTGTGTCGGTGGGGAGGTCGACACCCCACCCGGCCACCCACCTACCAACCTACCTACCTACCTACCTACCTGGAAAACGCATTATCCGGGTTATAACGGCGTCCTATTAGGGCACTCGTCGCCGACAGTTAATAAGGGTAAAAGCGCGCGTTCGCGCAATTAAGAGTGGTAATAAGCGCCTTAAGGCCAATAAGATGTTTCCTAATGGAACTAGCTAACTAGCGTCGGGCCAATTATCCGACGGTCGCATTAAAATTGCGCGTAAAGAAGCCGGCCGATGCGTCGCGCGGCATCGCGGGGCCTTTTAAAAGGGCATCGCGGACGCCGCCGATACGCGCCTAAGGAGAACGAGGAGAAGGAGGAGAAACGGAAAGGAAAAGAGGGAAGAGGCACTCACGTGCGCCCTCGTTCCTCCGCCTTCTTGTTTCCCCAATTACATTCGTTCCACTCGCGAAAAGCACTTCACGCGTTTCTGCGCGATTACAAGGAGAACTTTGCGAATAGGCGTGGAGCGCGAGAAGGGGTTAGAGGAGCCTCTTCTCAATGGTGGTCCAAAGAGAACCGGTAAGCACCTCTAATCCCTCGATGACCGCTCACCTATGCACCCTCGATTCCACTAATGAGCCCGTCCTCCTGTCCCGCGAGTGGCAAAATTCGCGAAAGCCCTGGCACATCCGTTAACCGAAGCTTCCGGTAATGGCTTATTCTTTTCGTACTTCTCTGCGGTGACTTTCCTTCTTCATTTTCCCGGCACTCTTACCCGATTCGGCGACGGCGCGCGACGCGGTTGGTATCTTTTCCGCGTGCCACCCTTCCTCTTTCTTTTGCTTTCGCTTCCACCTCCTCTCTCCCACCCTCCGTCCTTTTGTCGTCGAACGACGACGACAGTATGAATATGTAGGAGCGCGGCCGCTATAATGCCACCCTGTTGTTTCGCAGTCGTTCTCGACCAATGGGTGGGCCGGAGAACGGTAAGAGGGGTCAAGGGGTGGAACCGCGAAAGGACCCAGAAGGGACGAGGTGGGAGTCGCGGAGACGAAAGACGAGGAAGACGCGGCGAAGGAAGGAAGTGGAGAAAGGAGCGAGGGTGGAGAAGGGAAGGAAGACGAGATAGAGATAGAGAGAGTAAGAGAGAGGGAGAGAGGAGGCTGCGGCTTCTTGTCGGAGGCTTTTGGCATAAGTCCTCGTTATGATTCAACACGCCTTAAGCCGGTCTTCACAGGCCGCGGGTTCCGAGGGCCCTCTGCCCTTCTTCTCTACCCTCTTCCTCCCTCGTTCGCTCACTCAACCCCCATTCACCCTCAACTTCCACCCCTCGCGCTCGTTCCCTTTCCGTTCGCTCGGTCTCCGGTCTCCGCACTGGCTAATTCCGCCGCAAGTTCCGCATCCTACGGGCCGCGCTCTCTTGCCGCGTCTATTTCCAAAGCACGACGTCAAGGAATATTACGCGGGCGCTTATACCCCCCTACGAGCCCAGCTAGCATTGCTACGCCGTGTACCGTGCCTCTTCGAAACGACGCGAGGATCACGGAGTTACCACGTGCGCGTTCCCTACCACTCCGAATGCCACTGTGCACGAGCATTAAGTTACGGTACGTATTACGAAACTGGAGAGACGTACGATGGGATTACAAATCCTTGGACGAGCCAACCTTGGGTATCCAAGGACGCGTGGATCTTGAGATATGATTCGCGAAGCTTCGATTATCTATCGTCCGCGTCAACGATCGTTCATCCCTTCGGACAAATTTCACATTGCTTTACTTTCGAGCGTTTCTACTATGGGTATCATTGATAGGTGCGGGGGTTGACCGCAAATTCGCCGAAAACAATTCACCCCCGATTTCGCGTCAGCGACTGTCGATGATGAGAATTGATTTCGAGCGGGTCCACCCCCTTTCGTCCCGATGACCTTGGGTTTAACGAGTATTACATAATCCGATCGTGGAGTCATCGGCGCGAGGGTTGCGCGGGCACTTCTATACCACCAGACGAGAGGAACGATGACAGTCCGCAGACTCACTCCCTTTCAGCCCTTTGGTACGGAGCAACGGGCGCGGGGAAGGTGTCTAACGAAGCGTGTCGGTTGGTCCCCGATCACCCCTTAGCCCCTCTTCACCCCCCTGGAGGGGCTCACGGTACGGCACCAGCCGTAACAATTATTAACCTGATTGTAATTGCACCTGATCATGTACGCGGAATAACGCGTTCGATGGTGTGCGTTTAGGGCTACGGGGGAAAGGACCGTAGAGTACGCGGTAGTGGCGTACCGTGTGGAGGACCACAGGGAAAGGGGTTGGAAATTTTCGTCCGGCCGAGGTGAGAGAGACGGAGCGTGAACGAAGAGTGTTCGTGCGTGTGCGCGCGCGGAGCATCGAAGGGTCGGCATTTGCGAGGTGGGCTGCGTTTAATCCTGTCGCGCGGATTCTCGGGTCTCGGGATTTGGGGACTCTCGGAACGATGGAAAGAGAGAGACTGCGGGCGGGTGGAAGAGAAGGGTTTTGTAGGTGAGAGAAGGCCAGAGAAGGGCATATCGCGATAGCGTAGGAAGGAGATAGGGCTGGTGGCGAAGAGGGGGTGGGAAAGAGAGACGCAAGAGGCGCTCGTGTACAACAAATCAATTCCCTCCCTCTCTTCGTTTCTCCCTCGTTATCGCTTCCTCCCTCGTAGAGGTGCTGTCTCTCGGTTTTGCTCTCCTTCCCTCACGTTCTCCCTCGCCAATGCGGCGAGGCCCCGGTGTACCGTTGTAGAAGCTCGCGCGCAGCGCGCGCACGCACGGACGCACGCACGCGCCCACCTACGCACACGCGCGTAAACGCGCGACCGTTCCGTAGGTAGGATGGTTGCAGTTGCGCGCAGAGAGAACGGACGATGCGGCGCGCGAGCGGGTGAGCCGGCGTTGTTTTACCGTAAGGGGTTAATTGCATTGCCAATAACAGATAATGCAACAATCAATGATTTAGGGGGTGGACGGTTGCGTTTCGGGGGCGCGGGAGAACGAGGCGTGCGACGTGGGGGTTAGGGGCACACCCTTCCTCCAACCTCCACCTCCTTCTCCGACTACGTCGCGCCACCTCCTGCCGCCCTCTCCGCCTCGCGCCGGTTAGGCAGGCAGTCCGGCAAGAGCCTATATATGCAATGATGTTTGCAGCCGCGCCTCCGCCCTCTAATTTAAACAGTCCCAGCAGGCTCGCGGCAGATTATCCTAACAATAATTGGCCGCGCTTCCTAAAGCGTCCGGGGCGTTGAGCGCGCAGCTGGAGGACGCGCGATTAGGCGGTGAGAAAATTGCGCCATAGCGTGGGGGGCCACGCCGATGCGTGAAATGCAATTTCGACAAGGAACGAAGCGCGCCCGGTATGCGCAGAAATGCGAGCATGCAACGGGATAGTCTCGGTTTTCCAGTTTCCGCGCGGCCCCAAGCACGTCCTACGCGCATTGTATATCGACGCTGGCTTTTATCAAACCGAAAATACTCCTCGGACATTGACTCGTACCCGAGGCGTGCTAATTAATTTGCCTATCCCTCCGTTTATAAAAACACCATCCCGATCTGCGTGAAAAAATTTATGTCGCCACGCGCAACAGATAATCTTTCCATTCGTATTACTTTTCACGCGAGCCATTAATTGTATTTCAACCCACCTCTCGTCCTTCCTGTTACACGCGGAGCGCAACGTAAATCACGAAGTTGTTACAAGCGCGCGACGCGCAAATTCGCAGGGAGATAAAAATTAATTTGTAAATGCCATAAGGTTCCTTGCTCTCCCACCTCTCACGTTTGCTCTCGATCCGTCTATCTTCTATTCGGAAATAAAAATTTCTCGCGATGCTCCACTATTCCCGGAAACGAGAAAGTCCGCGAGGAAGATCTACGACCTTTACTCTCCGTTCTCGCGACTCTGTTCAACGTCTCTCTTGAACCAGGACGTTCCAACGTTCTCGAAGAAGAGAGGGTCTCGCTCGAGGGCGTCTCGTCGTAGGGCTCGAAGGAGGGCGGGGGGTGGCGGCTGGTTGTTCTAAGTGCGTGCGTAATACGAGACCCCGTATTTCGTTTCGGCGACGTTTTCATCGCGCAATTTTTCCCGAGTTACCGTCCATATACCGAGAGTTATGTCCGTCAGGGAATTAATATAGGCGAGATTTGTTGTTATTACTGGGAGGACCGGGGGCTGGGGGACGACGTCGGTGGCGGTGGCGTCGGCGTCGGCGTCGGAGGCTTTCTCAGGGCACAGAGTGAAGCCATTACTTACTATAACTGCCGGCAGGGTAGGACGCTGGCGCTCCTGTCAGGCATCCATCATCGCGACTAATGGCTCCACTCTCCTGCCAATAACATCCGGCCGTGCACCTACGTCCGGAAATCTCCACGGAGTTCCTCGCCTTCGCGTTCCCTTGCCCACCCTCCCCCTCTTCCTCTCGTCCTTGGCTTCGCGCCGGAGCCGAACCGTCGACGAACTTCTTTTGCCTACTGCCTCCGTGCGCCGCCACCATTCACCGTCGGATTTTGCCCAACTTCGTGCCACGAGCTTACGATAGAACTACAGGGTTCGTAGGAGAGGGTGAGAAGAGAGGGTTGGTGATTATGGTAGAAACTGCTGCTAATTAATTTTTCTTAGTTCGTCTTTTGTGTATGGGTGGATACTTGGAGATATTAGGTTAGTGGAGAATATCTTCGCCTCGGGACACAGTCGACCAGCATCATCGATACGTTGATTTCGAGGAGAGAAGCGAGGCGAGACGTTCTTTAATTTTATCTCGCCCTCGCAAGCAGTATATCTTTTTCCCGCGAGGCGTACCTAACTGCCTAATCTCATTAACGATATAAATTCCGCCTGGGTGCGCGCACGGCGGGCGGTATGCTTGGACTTCCTCGAGTTTCGGGGTCGACCGCCGACTGAAAAAATAACGGCAGAGCCCCAGCAGCTCGGTCGCGGCAAACGCTTTTTTCGGAGGGGCTGGGAAACGTTCATCGAGACGTTTTTACGGCTGTTACAGTTCGTTTTCAAGTGCGACCGCACAGTCGCAGCGCGCGCGCGCGCGCGCGCACGCCGCCACCGGTATTAATTCTCCGCGCTTCCACCCTGTTTTTCCACCCCCGGGGGAAAAAAGAGCTACCCGCACGCGCTCGTTAATTTATATACTCGCGAAATATAAAACGGGCGCGAGACCGGCCACGGTTCTCCCGCCGAAGTGTGCGCCGCGCTTAGAGCGTGCCGCCGCGATGCTCTCGCCACGAGAGACACTTTAAGTGCGAAAAATAAAGTTACGATTATTGCGATCTTACGAGGCAGCGAAACCATAAAAACAAAACCAAAGAGAGAATCAAGAAAAACAAAAAATAATAAAATTTACGCCCTCGCGATCGTTCCCCATTCCCACGAAGACACATCGCGGTCTATCGAAAATATCCCAGAGAAATCTCCTGGAACCTTGTCCCTCGTAACTGGCGCGCGGAGAGGGTCAACGACGCGCGAGGGCATTATTAATATCCCCCTGAAGATTAATCGGGCATCATGCGTGGCCCGCGGCCCGTCCACCACTGCGCCGCGCCTCGCGTCGTGCCACATTTTCGGTCGGAGCGTGCCAGTGGATATGGAATTTCGATGATCAGCCTTGAACAGTGGTTGCCAGTGCGGGTAGCCAGGAGCGGCTCAGGAATGGAGACGCTTTGATTGCTGGTAAGCCCGGGCTCATGGCACGGGGCCCAGGCTTCGGCGGGGGGGTGTGTGTAACAGCAACGGTCAGATAGTTATTGCTGAGCGATTTGATAGGTGGATAATGACGAGTAATGACACACCGCGGTGGGAATCGAAACATCCCCTACCTCCGTCGCGGCCACACGCGTCGTCCCTCTCCCTCTTTGTTCTCTCTCGCATTCTCTCCTACTTCTCTCCACCTCCTCCTCCTCCTCCTCCCTTAGCCTTTCGACCTCCGATCTCCTCCCCCGTCGCATCTCCCGCTTCCGTTTCCACCCCCCGTCTCCGCGCCATGTGCGCTGGCCGTGCCACGCGGGGGTGCGGATGTGGATATGAGATTGCGTCATGCATATGCAGCTGCATTTGGCATCGGACTATGCCCGGCCAATCACCGCCGTGAAACTTGATTGTCGCCGATTATCCCCGGACGATCGACCTAATAAAACGCGAATATTTTCCGGCATTACTGCCGCCCGCTCACCTTCCTCCGTCCCCTCTCGTCCCCGGTGCACCCGCGATTTCGATCTTGTATTTTATGGGGAACCACCACACCGTGGGTACCCTCTCCTGCCCTTCCAACCCTCTTGTACCACCCCCGTGGTACCCTCGTCGATATCGTCGCGCGAACGAATCGCCCTCCGGATAACGGCTAGGAGACGCGTCTGGTCGGTTACTGTAAATTCGTTGATTTGACGCTCGTACGATCGCATCGTCGGTTCACTTTTTTTTCCGTCGGCTGTTTTTTTCCCGTCGAATTGCGGTGGAGAAGGACGCGGTTTAATTATGAGAATTCTCGCACGGGGATAATACACCTTGAATAATGTACGAGTAATCGGGTATCGACGACGGGAGTCCAGGTTTATTCGGGCGCGGGCTCTTGTTGTTCTCTTGCCAATTCTCCCTTATCGCTTCTCCACCCTCTATCTCGATCGTTTCCAGCGTTTCGTCCCTCGACGACTACCGTCGAGAGTAAGGGGGGTATCCCGACGATCCCCTGAGGTAGGAAATGGAGACTTCGTCGAGGGCGCATTTACCTTTTCTCTCGGAGTGATTAGCAGCGGGCCTGCCGGCCCGTCGCCGTCGGTATCTGTTGACATAAGGTTAAGCCCACGTCGAGCTGAATCAGGTCTGTTCGCGCTGGCAAACTCGTCCGTCCTCAGGAGAGAGAGGAGTCGTTGAGGTTCGTTTTATATACGCTGAGTCGCTCAGCTGGCGGGCACGTAGCGACATTTACACGGTATAAACGGCCGAGGTGGCGGCGGTGGCGAGTCTACGCGAAGGAGCGTGCGCCGTACACTTGGCCGCGCGCGTACCGAAGGCACACGTATGCAAATCGTCGGGGGTTTACGATCATTAGGTATGAAATAAGAGGCGCCCTCCGGGTTACCGGCGAGCACGGCGCCGCCGCCGCCCAGGGAAAAGATTTCGAAACGATGACCCGCGCGAAAGGTGAATTTTAAAGGCGAGTTACACGTACGCGACACGCGAAGCTGCTCTCTCGTCTACCGGCTGGTGGAAGGAATCGAGAGAGGAATTAATTAACGAATTAATTATTACATCTGATTTAAGACTCGCTCGCCAGTTATAATGCCTTCGTAAGGACGCCGCGCGGTGAGAAATAAAGTCGCGATGATTTGTTCGCGCGCGATTTCTCTCGCCCCCGTTTTTGCACGTTCCTCGTGGCCGCACGCGTTTCTCCTTTCTCCACGGTTAGAGCTCGGGGTTTATACATATTTATAACGAAGAGTAGACGCGCGTCGCGTCATCGTTCGTCGAGGGAAAAGATAAAGCGTAGAGGGTGAGCGAGAGATCGCGGATCCTCGGCGATGATGGCACTCAGACCTCACCCTGAAGAGTCAGCACTCGTTATCCCGGCGGGGGACAGAAGGTTGGCGAGAAAGAAAAGCAATACCTGTTGCATACGTCAGTGAATCGTATCGGAGGCACGAAGAGTTTGAAAATTGAAGAACGCCTCGTTACGCGTCGAGGCCACTTTTATCTCGTCGTCGCTCCACTGCACCCTTCGCCCGGCACGCTTCATTCGAAGGGAAAGGAAAACATTCGACCTCGTTACGGGCTTACTCAATCAAAGCTCGAGGGTTTATTCGACCGATTGACGGACGACGAGCACTCACTCGCAATTTTCAAGTGCGATCGAGATATCCGAGAGGTTGGAAAGGATCGTAAGTTCGAAAGCTGCGTTACCGAGCTTTCACGATGCTTTTAATTTTCGCATCTATCGCGCTTCTACTCTCGTCTTATTTGCAAGAAACGCGCTCTTTTCTTGCTGCGATCGCACTCGACCACCGTGCACGAGTTCGGTGATCGCGAGACTGGGCGTGAAAAAGCATACGTGAAAATTTCTCGGGCGTGTCGAGCGATGGGCGCGAGGTGGAAAAGAGAGGAGGGGGTGAAAAGGAGAAGGTGGGTGGGGCGAGGAGACGAAGGAGGAGGACGCCGTCGAAGCAGCGGTTATCTCAGCAATTAATATGATTGAGGAGACATCTCTCACGTCTCCGTAATATCCAGCAATGGCCCAAGTTCTGATTGCTTTCCCCGTTCCACCCACGCTTTGCCTTGCTATCTCGAGTGCCATAACCCTTGCGCGCTTCCTCGCTCCTTCCAACTGTGTCCCGGAGTTAACGAAACTGAGTTACGGGCGTAGCTCGCTACCGAGCCACCGGGTCGTGTCTTTTTAACCCAGTTCCGTCCTTGGAAGATGCCGAATCGGTCGCGAGATTCCTTCTTTTTTGTCCGCAGAAGATCGACGAGGTATCGTGCTTTCGTCGAGAACGAAGATCCTGGGCGAATGGACTGGTGCCCACCGAAGAGTCCGATCCCCGTTTAAAAATGTTAACGGCACTCTCCTACCTCGGAGTTTCCGTTAAATATGCAAACAGGTATCGAGAAAGTCGTCGCATTGTTATTCGAGTTATTCTGCCTTTTTAGGATCGTCCTCATTTCGCGCGACGAAAAAAATTCCAATTTCCAGTCCTGCCCGCGCCCAGGCGCGCCCGACAAAAAGAGAAAAGAAAACTTGGCTGAAGCGAGAGGGAGGAGAGCGAACGGGCGAAAGGGTGGGGGCGATCCGAAACGCTATTCCCCGGGGAAGACAAAAGCGTAGGTGGGCGTCATGTTGGAGCCCTCCTCGTGAAAGGTGGTTCGGTGGATACTTAACAGGGCGCAGCGTTTCTCGTCGGAGCGTTCCTTCGACGTAGACGCTCCCGAAGATCGGGTCGTCGGCAATAGGGTTCGTATATTGCGCGTGAGGATCGGTGAAGAGAGAACGAGAGAGAGAGAGAGAGAGAGAGAGAGAGAGGATAGAGGAAGAGAGAGGGAGAGAAGCGGATGGGATAGATAGAGGGGATGAAACGATAGGGCAAGAGGGACCGAGGAAGTAAGACGAGAAACGTGAAAGCCGAGTGAAAGAGAGGACGCGCGAGGGACGGGAGGGTTGACGCTGGAGGAAGGACAGAGCGCGCGAGAGAGGATCGGGTGGAGATGGAGGCACGCGGAAAGGGGCGCGAGGATGACGACCATCACACTCAAAGCGGTACGTGACACACCGGCTACGGTTCTTATCTGCCGCCCCCGTTTTCCGTCCCCGCGGTGCCACGGATTCCACGGGGTTCTCGTGATAATCCGAACATTCCGTCCTCCCTCCACGTTTGCGATCCCCTCCCGGTCCCCGGCGCCACCCAACCGGCCCTTGCGCCCCCGTCACCGCCTCCTTCGCCTTCTCCGCCGCCTCTCTCTCCGGTAACCTCGCCACTACCTACAGCCTGCAGCCTCCGGGCGTCGGCTTGTATACCTTATAACCGGTATGTGACGTTATAATCGCGGGCGTGTGTTCCACCTCACACGCGTAAGAATGTACAGGTGTCGTCCGTGTACCCCTCTTCCCCCTCCCTCTTTCTTCCATTTTCTCCTCTCGTCTCTCCTCGCCCGTTTCTCTCGTTCACCCGACACGCCGCCGATGCCCTTCTTCTTCTTCTTCTTGCTCGTGGTGCCTGTCTTTACAATCGTCCCTCTCCCTCCGTCCTCTTCGTCGCCTTCACGTCCGTCCCTCTCTCGAAGCATTCTCCTCTCCCTTCCACGCTCTACACGTGTCGGTGTTCCGTTCACAGGTATGTATGCAAGCACCGCAGTTTGCGACTACGTCACGGTCGCCTCGTAAACTCGGCAGCTCGGAATCAAACGCCTCACCCTTACCCTCGTACCTTCTATGCCGTTCCTATACCGACGCTCTTACACCCCCCGGATTCACTCCCTACGTAGCGCTGCCTTCCATCGATATAAGTTTCCTTCCGCGGAGATGCGCCTTTAGGGGCGTGAGATTCGTTCCTCATGGCCTTACCCCATGGCGGACGTTCGACGATTTTTTCTTGCCTTCCTCATTTCTTTGGGAATGAAGTTCGGCGAAAAATTCGAATTCGAGAAATCGTTCGATCTTACTCGACAATATAATTTCGACGAATTCCTCGAATTCTTTCCGCTTCTTAATTCAAGGCGACACGAAACGTTTGTATTTCCTCGGCTGAAACAGGCTCTGCCATTTTGCAATTTCAGCTGGAAATAAATATCGTCGACAAACCAGCGATGAGTGACGTTCGCTGTGAAAATACGGCCGGATCACCGATCAGTTTTCCCTTGTCATCGCTTGTCAAAATGCATCGACGAACGCGTCTGTCGAAGACATCGCTCGTTGGCTTGCACGAGTTTTGGCGGGCGTGCGAGAAAACATTTTTTTTACGTTCGACGAAAATCGGTTGCAACGATCCGCGAGACAAACAAGATTCCTGGAAGGGGATCGTAAAATTGGGTCAACGTCGCGCACGGGAATCTCGGGTTCCTAGAGACTACGCGCGTCGTCTCCTCTCTCCATCCTTTCTCCGACAAGGGGTGGAAGGTTACGTGGTTACGGAGAGCGAGAGAGGGAAGACGAAGGACGGAAGTAAGGGGTGAAACGCCTTACTGAGGATGCACGTAAGTCGTTACAAGGCGGACCGCCAGCGTCGCCGTGAGGAACGTGGAAATCGAATGGCGCGAGTCATTGTCGTTAAAGGCGCCGGGGGTAACAATGGACCCGTAATGGCAATTGGAGAAGTAACTTCAACCCCCTCGACGGAGGGCTTTACCGGCGCGCCGGTTACCGCTGAGAGAGCCGCGAGATTTCGAGGGGGCAACATCGGAAACCGAACGTCTCCTGTTCATCACTCGAGAATCTCCATTATTCATTCTCAAGGGTAATCTAGCGGTGACGCGACGTTTTCCTTTTTTCCCATCTTCCTTCTCCGCCGCCTCTCTGTGGAGCATCACTGGAAGCCGCCCGACGTGGAATTACTTTGCCCGTTGCGCCTTTCAGTTCCGCCCGATCCACTTTCTTCTCCACTCCCCCCCCCCCCCCCTTTTTTTTTGCAAGCGCGCCAATAGTAAATCACCAGTCGCAAAACATTGTTCACGCGTCATTGAGAGAATATTGTGGAGCATACCGACGTCGTTGGGTTCGTCGCCACCGACGAACCCAACGACCGCGAAAAGAGCGAGCGTCGCGATGGCCTTTGTAAAGGCGGCTGCTGCCTCGCCGTCCTTCCGCGTAACCAAGATACATCCCGGGCTCCTTTCATTACCTCGAGGAAGGAAGTCAAAGACGCGAGCGGCCCTTTGTATCCAGCTAAGGAAAGAGCCGCGTAAGACGACGACGACGACGCCTCTGCCTTTCTTTTCGCGTATCGCGAATTGCAAATATCGCCGCGGGCGGTTAACGAAAGGACGAGGCGCGCTTGGGAGGGGCGAGCCGAGACAAGACTATCCGAGAGGAAAGACCCTCTTTAGCGCGGATAGTCGTACGTTTTTAATTATCAGAGGAGGTGGGGAGGAGAAGCCACCCTAATTAACGCGTATGAAAGAAACGCGGTGGGGCGGTGAATATAGAGTGCGAAAAAGAAAGAGGACGTTCGACGCGTGGACGATCGTTGGCGGAGTATCGGCGGAAAGGTGTCGGTCGGGTGAATAAAACGATAACTAGCTCGAAGCTCGTGCGAGTGGTAAAGAGGGAGAGAGAAGGCGAACGGGAGAAAGGAGGAACGAGGATCGAGATGGAAAGATAGGGGATGCCGGTTTTGCCGGTGTGGCGGTTGTGACGAAACGAGGGTGACACGGGATGGAAAAAAGGCAAAGGGTGAGAGGATGAGAGAGGGATCGGTGGAAGGGAGGTGAGGTAGGGCTGGTAAGCGAAAAGGAGAGAACGAGAGGGCGAACACATGTCCGTGTCACCGCCGCCTCTCCTGCCATGGATCCCGGAATTTATGTCGGCCAGTGAATCACGTCAAAATTTGATTTGTCGATGGCTTTTATAGCGGCAAGTTATTGCGCGCGTTATGTACAAATTCGGGGGATCCAAGCGAGCGACCAACGCCCACCCACCCGTCCGCTCGCTCGCTCGCTCGCGGGGATACGCCGACGGCGATCCAAAACATTTCCACTTTGTCGGTCTCGTAATGTTCCGAAACAGGAAAAAAAAAAATGAAAAACTACGGCGGCGAGGAGGGCGAGCAGAATCGGATGTGGCGATCTCCGGCTGGACGAGTTCATCAAAAGAATCGTTGGGATAGGCGAAGGACCAGTAATATTTTTACCATGCTCGTTCACGCGATCGTTCTCGTCCGAAGACCAATCTCTTCTCCAAACGCGAAGACACCTCGGGAGCGCGTGATTCGTGGGAGAAAAGATGGATTTTAAAAGCCGCAAATGCACGTCCTCGATTGCAGAATGTTAGGGTGGCGCGAGTGGCGGAAGGATAGGAGCGGTTAGGTACGGATTTTCGAAACGGTGCCGCGACTGCAGTTAGGACGGCGGGCGACGAGAGATATACATATATCAAGCGCGCGCAACGAATATATCATTCATAATTTGTTCGGAACGGTTGATTTGTAGCCCGCGACGTGCGGCGTCGAGCTGTCCTCCGGCGCCCCGGCGCGCTTCATCCCGCAGCCTCACTCTCGAGCCACCCCCGCCTTCCTTTCCTCCTACCCCTCCGCGCTCTCTCCCAAACCGATTTCAACCCTCTCCCACCCCTTTCCCGTCTCCGCTCTCGTATCCGTCTCTCTGGCCCATTCTCCGTCTCTCTCCCTTTCTCGCGCTCTTCTCCATTCTATCCGCGTCGGCCCACGTCACGCGCCATTCTATCCCTCGCGCGTAGCGTAGATTGAAATTAATACCCAATAATGCTTGTAAATCATTAGGGAAATGCACGAGCCGTGTTAAAACCGCGCCTCCATCCGCCGGTAACGGCGCGGTCACTCCATATTTGTACAGTGGCGCTACTCGCCGATGGAGAGGTCACGCCTCGAAAGTTCGCATTGTCTATGGACCGCGTTGACTATTCGGTTATCGCGACGATAAATAAATTTCCTCTAGCGACTCTCACCCCCTCGGAAGCTTCCCTCGGTGATTATCGACGGACAGGGGAAGTGACGTCGGTCGGGGCGCGCTTTGTTTTCGCTAGGAGGAAGCCTGGGCGACGAAGGAGAATAATGGAAAGACGAAAGTGAAAAATGGAGAATGGAGAAGAGAAAACGTAACTCGCGTGGTTTCTCCTACCTACGCTCATTCGTGTGAGGGAACGCGATTGTATCGGCCGGCTGGTATTCCAACGGCGCCTGGGAGTACCTAATCTCGTGCTTCCTAATGGTAAACCGGGGGTGCTTGCTGGGTTGCTTAGGCGGACGGCGGTGGTGCTCGTGCCCACCTCTACGCCCTCGAGTATATTACACTTACTACTGCAGAAGTGATACCGAGCCAATGGGCAAACACAAGTAAATCAAGATTGCCAGTGATTTGTGGCGGCCTGAGAGTGCCCCGGTGAGTTCGGCCCGTGAGTTTCGTCGCTCGGCCCGGCTGATACCGGAAACGGCAGTTTCGGGCTCCGCCACCAGATAAAGGCGCTTTCCACGGGTTCGACTCTTCGTCCTTTCTCCACCCTTCCCTCCTCACCTTTACCGCTCGCTCGTTCGTTCGCACCCCTTCCGATTCTCGCCATGTGACCGTCGGAAACGCTGCTGTAAACGCCAAACGAGCCGTTAACCGCGGTATTTGCCGTCTCCTCGCGCCCCTTCAAGGAAGCTCCCAGGTGCGCCCTTAATTACGCAAGGGTGGAGCTGAAAAGCCGCGCCACTAGACCCAGGTGACGCGCACAGAATTATTTCACCGCCGGATTCGCCGCTCGATTCGTGGGCCACTACCGCGTGAACAAAGTGGAGCATCCCTCCGGACGAATTGTTCGACCGTGAATTAGGGGATGATCTTGGAAGATCGCCTTCGTAAGTCTCGATTTCGTTTCTTCGAGTTTTCGAAGTTTACGCGAAACGAGACTCGTCTACCCTTTTTCGCAGCCTCTCTCTTTCTCTCGAGGACGTAAATTGAAAGCACCGCGCGACGAAAACGGCGCCCGCCCCCGAATGATGTAGGCGGGGGAGGGTGGAGTTTAACGTGTTTTTAGGTGGAACGGCAGGTGGCGGTAAGTGCAGCGAGAATTGATTGGCTTTCTTTTGGCGAGAGAAAAACTTCATTTAAGAACGATCTTACTCGAGGGGTTGGTAAAGAGAGTGGGGGGTGGAAGGAGAAAAGGGGAGCGGTGGTGGTACCCTGCTCCGTGGTGCTCCTTCTTTCCGCCCAGGATGCAAAGTCTAAAAGTTCGACGAGGAGACGCGCGTACGCGGTGCAACAGGTGGCCCATAAAGCGTGCACGTCCGTTTATCAAGGACGAACGAGTGCATTCGTATTGACTGATGGGTGTTAAGGTCCATTGTAACGGTGACGCGAGCCGTGCGTATCGACCTTAAACGCGAGCGACAGCCGGCGCGTCGACTTTGTCGCGCCCATCCTCCTCCTCCACCGCCTCGTCATCCGTTCCTCTTCGCTCATCCACCCTCCCGTCAAAGAGACGGAATTAAAAAGAGCACGGGCTCCGAGGACTCTTTTCGATCTTCACCCTCGCAGAGTTTCGTTTCGATTTGACTTTACGGGACGATGATCCTGTAAATGAAATGATTCAAATGTATAAACATCAATGATACAGGTGCGGATCGTCGACAAAGTTTTCGATCGCAGCACATTTTGCTTAAAATTAGCTCCGTTTGTTTATCTATTATTGCATCGAGCAATCCTCTCCTAATATAAGTGTCCTTCTCTCTGTTCGTAATGTTTTATTACGAGAAACGACGTTTGACGCAGGCTCATTTAGTACGTACTAGCGACGCAGGTGCTTCTACGACTAGCGAATCTGGGAATTCCGTCTCAAGTGGAGCTCCAAGAGATATTCCTCATACAGGAGATTTACTCGAAGCGAGGATAGACGATCTCCGAAGTTGAAAGGGGGTGAGTCCCGATTCGCTAGCCAAATCTGATCGCGGAACGGCGAGCGGGGAAAACTTTTATTAACGAAGTGTCTCATTAGATATGTTTCATACCGGTGTTTGGGGGAATTCGCGAGCGACCTGGCGTCTTGCACGAAGTAGGACGGGGAGTGAAGGGGGTTGGTGGGTTACACCTCGGTGAATTCGCAGACAAGGTGGGCCCACCGAGGCTCTGCATCACGGACCCTCGTGGCTTGCCCCACGACGATAGTAAAAACTTTTACAGTCCTTATAATTATGGGTAATTCACGGTAATTAACGAGGCTGGACGGAGTCACGCTGGCAATTTTCTGAGTAATATTTCTGCGACGATAATATCGCGCTTTCCTACGCCACCGGTTCGCCACGGCGAACGGCCTCGCCTCCCTCGCCACCTCCTCCACCTCTCGCCTCTTCTTTCGTTCCCACCGCTTCTCTTTCTCACATCGAGAATCGCCGAGTAACCTCCACCGACCGCGACACGGCACCCCCAACGAGTATCAGGATTAAGAGTCCTGCCGGTACGTCCTTCGGGGATTTCACCGATCGAAGGACTCTCGTCGCGCCGCGGCGAACCTTTCGTTCGAAAGTTTCTCGTGCCACGACGATGAGAGAAATGCACTGTAATTGGACCGCGAATTCGGACGATTAAGAGAAAACGATGCGAAGTCGTTTGGCCTTGACGAAATTTAATATCGTCTCGCGAATAATCTCGAAGCTCGCGCGAACAGAAATCCCAGCCGACTGTTAGTGCCTCTTAATGCCCTCTCTTCTGTCCCTTGCGTCCAATGGATACAGGTACGTGTACACTCGAGGAATTGATATATCGAAAGGCGGTACACGCGCACGAGTGGGATTTTATTACGAGAAACGATCGGGCGATCGTCGTTACTGCATCCACTCGTCGCTCTCGTACATTAAAGATCTCTCAAACGCCGCCGCTGCTTTTATTTATGCTCTCCTTTGCTCTTGGAGCGCCGCGTGCGCGCATTTCACCAGCGCGCCGGAACGCGCGCGAATCCTTCTCACCGCTCGCGTATCGCGAGTCACTGGCGTGCGCGCGAACGCGAGCGCCCGCGAGAGTGAGGGAGAACTAATTTCTAATAAATATAAAGGGACGCTTTTATTCCTTCTACGAATACGCCGACTGCATCCCGGCTTGCATGAGGACTAGATATCACTCTCGGAGTGCATGCCTCGTACCGAGATTACCCAGGATATTCAAATAAATTCTCCGTTCTCCTCGTGCTCCACCTCCACCTCCGCCTTCCCTTCTTTCTCAACCTCCTTCTCTCCTTCTCTTCCTCCTTCTTCGCCCACCGTCCTCTCCAACCATCTCCAATACGAGCTACGCTCCGGCAGATTTGCGAGGGACTTCGGCGAACTCCGCGGACGCACGGAGGAGCCGGCAATCTGCAAGGATCTCCTCCTCGAATTTATTTTATCGTCTCTGCCGGGGAATGACGTCCCGTAACGAGACATAAATTCGAAAAGTCGGGGTAAACAGGGCCGTACGTAATGCGGCCGCGCCGGCTCTTCCGCGGCTACCCCGCGCCCGTCTCGCTCGCTCGCTTGGCTTTTACGGTACGCGACGACAAATCGGTGACGCGCGTGTGCGTCAGCGCATGCGCGCGCGCGCGCGCATTCACGACGACGTTAATTCGCATCCTTTTCCGTTCACGATGCGGCCGTTAATCCTTGTTTACTCGTCAGGCTAGACTCACGGTCGCGGTCCTTACGGAATAAGGAGCTAGGAGTGACGTGTACAGGAGTAAACGTTGGACAAAGTTTTTCGTCCGTAACGCACGAATTATAGCGGCGGGATCTCGATAAATTCGTTGGTTATTCCGGGTGAGTCTATGTATCTCGTCGAAATTGGCGAGACGCGACATGCCTCTCGTTTATTAGACTTGCGGATGCACGGTGAAAACGTTAATCTTTCGCTCAGGCGATTTCAGACGCGCTTGGGCACCAGGGATCTCGTCCTTCCCTTTTCACGAAATGCGACTCCCCGTTCTGGATAATTCGATCGTTCGTATTCTCCCCGCCAGCTTCGCCGGGACATCGACCAATTGCGATTTCGTAATAGTCACAGCAACGTTTCGAAATTCTTCTCGATCCCAAAAAGAGGAGTAGACGAATAATTCCTATTTCCGTAGAACAATTACATCTAAATAATTCGGCGAACTTCCATTCAACGCCCTTCCGCTTTTTCGCGTAATGCGATCATTGCGTAACATGGCTACCTCGGAGAGCAACCAACCGCCGAAATCTTAATCGAATATCGTGGGGATTCTTTTTGCCGTACTGGCTCCGCCGGGAAACGCAGTGGGGTTGGGACGGGCGCGGAGTTTTCTGCGATTTCACGGATTGTAAGGCTAAGGGTGGTAATTCGATCGTTCGTATTCCCCGTCCGGTTGGCGGGCGACAACAGGAGCGCCCTCCTGCAACAACAGTTTCTACCGGGCAGTTGACGATGTGTCGCGGCGGCGGGTGGTCGCTGGGCCCACCTCTCGCTCCAACCTCCTCCAACCTCCTCCAACCTCCACACACCGACGCAAACCACCCGCATACGAAACCCCCTACGTCCCCGAAACCTCGACACCCACAAGTGCACGAGGAGGCACACGAACGTTCGCTCACTCACGCGGTGAGCTGGATTCAACCCTCGTGGGGGTTGGTCGGTTCTCTCTCTCTCTCTTTCTCTTTCTCTATTTCATCTCCCATCCTCTGCTTCTCTCTCTCTCTCTCTCTCTCGCTCTTCTACTCTCGTACTCGCGCCACCCCCTCCCGCTTGGTTCTCCCGCAGAGAACCGGTGGGTTCTTGCGGGGGTGTGGGTCGTGGGGTCGGGGGGGGCTGCCGGCGCTACCGCCGCTGCTCGGTATAAGCCAGTGCGCGTCAATAACCGTCCATCAGATGTAATAGCTCCCCGAGACACATCGGTTGCATTTAAATGGCTGCTTAGCTGACTCTGTCTCGACGCCGACGTGGATCTATGGAATTCCATCAAGCTCCACGGGATCCCTTATCGTCCTAACCGGGTCGTCGCGTCTCGGTCCAAGCACCCTCCATCCACCCCTCTCCCACTCCCCTTGGCCCCCTTTTTCTCAACCATCCTACCCCCTCGACCGTTCACCGCCCCTCGGCCATACCCGCGTTACTATTTTCTTTACCGTTCCTAAGGAGCGAGCTTTCGCGGTTACTTTCCTACTCCCTCGAGAGTGAGAGAGGGAGAGAGGGAGAGAAGGAGAATGAGAGGGAAGGAGAACGCAAGGGTGAAGGAGAGAGAACGAAACGTAGAAGGTGAGCAAGGAGAAGGACGCTGCGGAGAGGCCACCCCTTTCACCCCTTTCTCCCTTTCATCTCGAAGGGGTGAGACGACGCTCGCAGAAGTTTCTTCGCAGCGTGGCGGTGGACAACGACGACGACGACGGCGACGACTCGACAGGGGGAAATCTGGTCAAGTTTAACCGTTCGGAGTTGTCTCTTCGCGGTTCAACCGCTTCCCGTTTCTCTTCGTAGTTATTTTCAGTTTTCGAAGATTTTTCGACGATCTCGAGAGGAAGCCCTCTTCGCTATTCTCTCAAATCTTTAGCAATATGCACCGCGTACCGTATGCACTAAGGTGTATATCTTTTCGCAATTTGGATCGGGACCTTAGGTTCCATGACATCGAGAATTCGGAACGACTCCACGATCGTTTAATATCCATCCCACCCCCCTCGAGGGGATGTTTAAAGTTTCAATTGCCTTCGAGTGTCTCGCGGCGAACGGACAATCAAGACTGCTGGCGAAGTTAATGGATTAAGCCACTGTAGTGGTGCTGGTGACAGTGGTGGTGGACCTGGCTCGCACCGATGCTCGCTCGTGCCATCCTGAAAGTTTACTTTTAATTCTCGGCGTTTTCGCGAGGCGTGACGGCGAGCGGGTCCTTGCGGGGTCTTCCTGGGAACTGGCTTTTTCCTACCCGACGACGATCGAAGAGTCACGAAGCAGAGGGTCGCCGCCAGCAGCGAGGGTAACAACCGTCGGGCACGGGGTAAACCCGCTGACTGCGAGGTTCCTTGATTGGCTCCATCCGCAGACCTACGTGCTCGTCACAACAGTTCATTCCGTGGTCCCACACCCTCTGAAGCCCCCCGTCCCACCCTCGTCGCCTCCGTCGCCTTCGTGCTCCAGCCGACTGCGTCACTCCCGTTCCCGAAATATCGGAATTTCCGAAGGAACGCAACGCCTCCTTCCTCGGCGTCCCATCGGCTTCTCCGATCCCAAGCGTTCATGGAACGTGAGGAGCTGATCGAACGGCTTCTTCGATCGTTCATCAATCCTTTGGCATAATGTTCGTTACATTTGTGAACGATAACTGTTTAAGCATCATTATCATCAGTCGCTCCTACTCGAGACACTTGAAACGTCCACCCATATTCCTACAGTTTTAATCAGGACACCGTCACCGATGCATGCTTCGTTAACTGCACCCAAGAGCGTCCACCCTAAAAAAAAGGATAATCGCAGGATTACCACCCCAGCCGCCTACATTAAAATTAACTCACTGTGCAGTGGAAGCTCGTAGCACGGCATCGCGTTCGCAATTCCGAGCAACTCTCAAATCCAATCCGCGTCCGATCCGCAGGGGATGCATTCGGCAAGGTCGTCAGCGATTTTTTACCATTCACACCTCCCGTCCAGGATTCTCGAAGAATTGCGTTCTGTTTGCAAATCGCGGAGTGCACCGGTGGAACGGGAGTAACAGGAGGGTGGGACTACTTTTGCGTTATTGCTCAATGTATAATAATTTGAGGCGGGAGTCCACGGGCGGAGGCCGCGAGAGCGTGTGCACCCTTTCCAGCTGGCCTCTCCTCCCCGAGGACTTAATCCCTTCGCGGCCGGTGGAGGCAGTCGTGGCGAAGAGGTGGACGAGGAGGAGGAGGAGGAGAAGGTGGAAGGAGGAGGGTTAGGCGTGCCCGTTTTACTCGCGGCCGGAGTACCGTGGCCGTAGAGGGTCAGGCGGAGGTGGCTGGATGGGGGCGGGGGTTGAGAGGACGGAGCAGCAGCCAGGGAAGGGGGTAGCTACAGGCAAAAGGATCTGCATGGCGGCTCCACCGCGTCGCAAATCACTTAAACTGCGGCTGGAGCTACGCGAGGGCGAGAGCTCGACTCCGGGAAGGGAGGCAGCGGAGGTGGAGGACGGTGGACGGTCGAGGGCAGAGGAGGAGAATGAGGAGGTTGGAAGAGGTGGCGCAGGAGGAAAGGGAGGAGGAGGGTGATTATAAGACCGCTCGGGGTTGCTGGCTAGCGAGGTAGTACCATCCGTTATGACTATAAATCTAAGATAACAATAACGTCCCCCTCACCTTCCCACCCCCGTTCTCCTTCTACTCCACCCCCAACCTTCCTCCTACTTCTCCACCACCTCCGACGCCTCGTCCTCCACGTCCTCCACGTCCTCCGCCACCTCCTCCGCCTCTCGCTTTGCCACTTCTACTCGGTGCACCCTTGCCACCCACCAGTCTCTAACCCTTCCCCGCTTCCTCTCTCGTTTGTCCGGCAGGCATTAATGCCCGCCTGCGCCGAGCTGCTCACCGGCCATTCGACACACGTGGCCTGGCTGCGTCCGCTCGTGCAGCACACACGTCATCGTATCGACATTAGCGCCTCGACATGTCCGCCAGCCTCGACATAGGTTACGACAGAGACGAGTCTCCCGACAGAAGCCTCGTTTCATTCCCCGCCACGAGGGTGGGTGGTCCTTCCACGTTGGTGGTCTGTTGTAGGAAGACGCTGCTGCTGCATCGTTGCGGGAAGATCTTCCAACGTTCCTCGCGTCAAGGACAGGGACGAGGGATCGCTGTTTGTATTATTTTCTTTTCCAGAAGAGTTAACTGGCGATCACCGAACACACCACGAGGAACTTAACAACCGCGCTCTTTAAAATATATCTTCGTTGATTTCGCCGTTGATTTCCACATTATTGAGGTATCTTAATCGAACAAAGGTCCGATCGTCGCATTAATTTCGCTTGTATTTAAGCACCCGAAGTCGCTTTTACGCGAAGCATCGTTAACCTGTGCGAAATCGGCGAAATCAAATCGAGCATACCTGCGTTAAACTTTTGCCTGCATTAAACTCGTTTCGAGCTGATGCACGCACTGTGCCTGGCCATTTGCGCACCGCACCTGTGAATTTATTGATATTAGCGGCAATGAGCAGTGCAGCTGGTGCTGACCGAATGGGGCGCGGACAAAGCATTATTTCAATATGTTTTCGAAAGGAGAGGGTATAGGGCGAGAAGGAAAAAATCACAGAGAGAGAAACACCGGCATTAATCGAGCGTTTCTAATGCAGGCACAGTGAAAGAATTTTCTGCTTCCCCCGTTGACCTCGCGTTCATCGATTTACGATGATTTCTGAAAAATAATTTTGCAATCACCCCGGCTTCCATTCTGGGCCCCACGCATACGTGGCTCATCTTCGGTACCAACCGGTAGGTTCGAACAGGACTGGGTAGGCTTCGAGACCAGTGAAATCGTCTCAATCCCCACTCGAAAATTTTCAATTCGCGACGCCAGCCCATCGAGATAGCGTTTCGGATTTAACGTTTTGCGCCCGGGAACGCTTTTAATTGGGCTTAATGCCGTAAACAGCGCGCACGTTAATGAAAAGTACCTCGACGCGGCATTACTATTCGGTACATTAAGTCGCCAAATGAAATTCACAATCGATGACCGAGCGAGCGAGCTCGCGCGCTCGCAGGCCGACCGTCGGCGAAAGAGTAATAATGCATCGCAATAAATATGTATACGAGAGTTTATCGTAATAATGAGTTCACTGATTCCTCTACGTGGTAGATGGCGATCGTGGTGGGGGTGAGAGAATGAGGGGGTTAAAGCGGGGGTGGAAGGGGGTGCACCCAGGGGTGGATATGTACGGCGATGTAGCGGATTGTGGGCGGAGTCGAAGTTCGGTTATTTTATTGGGAAATTTTGAGGGTGTGGGAGGTGGAGTACAGTGCCGAGAGTGGAAGAGGATGAGGCGTAGGAAGAGAGGGTGGAGGGTGTTCGACGGGGTGAGGGTGGCGTAGGGAGGGGCGAGAGAGTCGTGCAGCCTCGAAATTTGTGAATCGCAACTGTTCGATCGCAATTCAAAGGTAAATTAATATCGCGCCATGAACACGTGCCCATCCGATGCACTGATGAGCTTAATGAGAACGGAAGTAAAGAGCCGTGGATAAATGCTACTTTGATCAGGCCACCAATTCGGCTCCCGGGCAAAACTGTAATTGTCCGTAAGCGTAGAAGGCACGGACGAGGATATATTTCGATGGGCATGATTTTAGGGGGGTGGGATGGGTGTACGTGGGGGTGGTGGAGTCGATTACTCGTAATTCGATGCAGTCGTTCTAGGTGATTCGGTCATGCGTGAAGAGCGTAGTTAATTTTGAATCGGCAAGGTAGGTCCGACCCTTTTGTCTTTCTTTGCCTTTGACCAAATTACGGAAAACGATAATTTCGAGAAAGAGTCGTCGAAGCTATGGAGAGACGAAGCAACGGAGGAAAAGCGGACGAAATGTCACTTCTCTGGTGACAAGCATCGATATCCAGTGCCGATCGCGAGAGCATCGAGCGCAAGTTTCAAGAAATCGCTAACGTTCCTATTCGACATGAGTATTCGCGGTCTCCGTGGAATCTCGCCGGGTAATCCAAGCAGACAGTGGCTACAACGTGTCCGTCCAGCAATAAGGGAAATCTAGGAATGAAGAGCCGTTTGGGTACATCTGCCGCTGCGTCGTCCATCACGCCAGCTACCGGGCCAGCTAATACACGTATAATTACTCCTTTCTAAGATTTATTTTAATTAGCCTCTATATCTTCTCCTAACGACCGGCGCTCTGATTTAGCACAAACTGTTTCATCCCTACCCAACGGCTTGGTGTAACGTCTCGGGCGCCGGAACCCTTTTACGACTGAAATCCCCTCTCATGGCCGGCTAAATCGCAGATCTTGGGCTGCGCCGAGTGATACATTAAAAAAACGGCGAGGCAGAGGGAAGAGAGGGACGGGCGAGAAAACCGTGAATGCTTCTCCATTCCAATTTACCACCGGCGAGCTTAACATTCAAGGGAAAAAGGGTAGATGCAATCCGTCTCCCAAAAGATAATCGCGATGATTGCGACTGACGATGGAAACGAGAGCTGTAAGTATAGATAACTACGCTAAGAGTTGCGAAGTCTGGGCAAAAGCATCCTTAGTCATTACTGAGGGTCAATGGAAACTGGAAAGGGGGAGGGGGGCTGGGATCAGAGTAGAGAGTCCGCCCATCATCTCCAACACGCAATAATTTGACCAATCACTCCCAAGGTAACGCAGAAAAAAGGTACTATCCGCGATCCATGTAGATCCATTTTTTTCACTGTCGATGAACTACATCGTATAAGTGTCTCTGTGGTGAGATGTACATGCGTTGAAAAATTACCAATCGGCCGTGACAATCGTTTCATTTTAGCTCATCTAGAAACAAGGATCGCCATGAAGGTGATGCGTCACTCACCGGAATTTATCATTTTCGAGATCGCGCACGAGCGAGCGCCATTCTTACGGCGCCTTGTTATCGCTAGTGATTAGGAGCAGTCGCTGGTCCCGTTAAAGGGAGAGAAGAAGGGGACAGAGCAAAGTCGAACCAGGGATCGAGGGAGCCAGAGGGGTTGAGAAGTCAGAAGCAAGGAGAAGCAGGAAGAGGAGGTCGAGAGGATGGCGTTCTTCGTTAGCCGTGCTCACTCGGTAGCGTCGCAGCTCGCTCGCTCCATTAACTCGTTCATAGGCGATCTAGCGTCTCGTGGCGTCGTCTCACACCCCCATAAGCCGGCAGTAAATCACCCTCCTGCAGCCTCCCCCGTCGCCCCACTCCTTTCCTACTTCCCACGCTTCTACTCTCCATCTCTCTCGACCGTCCCTTCTCCTTCGTCCCGTCGTTCCCTTCTCCTTGGAAATCGGTGTGCCGGCAAGCCCGAAACTCAAGCCAAACATACGAACAACCGTGGGTGCTTCGCGCTGAGAAGCTCGGAGGGAGGAAGAGAAAGAGGCGGAGAAGACGGAGAGGGGTTGAAGGGGATGAAGAGGACGAGCTCGAGGGCGCGGGAGAGGGCAGACGGAGGTGGCTGGGTGGCGTAAGATCGCTTGCGAATCCGTAATCGCCGTAAACCTGAGGACTTAGGCGGTCGGGACCGCGGATTCGCTATCTGCGCACACATACGCTTCCGCGTGCGCGCGCGCACGCGGGAGATTTCGTCCTCTCCGTGTCTCCGGTGCGCAAGGAAGGAGACGTGCGACGCGAGCGGGACACGATTATGGGGGTGAGAAGGGGTGGCAAAAGGCGTGGGGTGAGAGGACGAGAGCAAACGAGCTAGCTAGTCGCATCGGTGGTCGCCTCTAGCCTAAATCTATATTTCCACCTCCCCATATTCCGTATCTGTTCATCTGGTGCCGCCGCCAACCTAACCGTGGCAGAAGCGTTTCGCACGACCTTCTCCCATTTCTCCACCCCACTCGCTCACCCCCGCGTTCTCGAGCCCCCGTGTCGTTGGCGGTGCCCTTCTTCCCCTTCTCGTTCTCGAACGCTTCCTCTACCTCTCTTTCGAGTATTCTCTCTCCCTCCCTCTCCCACCCTTGGTTTCACCTCTCTATTTCCCACTCGTCCCGACTCTCTCAACCTACTCGAACTACCACCAACACCCTCGAACTCGCCTACCCTCCCACCCGCCGACAAATCCTCGCGGTGCGCTCCTACGGACCGGCACAGCGCGACGGCACGAGCACATTTCCCTGAAATACGACGTCCCCGGGAGCATAAACGCCGTTACTATTCCCACAAGTTGTAACTGGTGTTAATTATTGACTTGATATATATACGCGCGCGCGAGCCGGCGATGTTAGAGAGCGGGAGGTGCGAGGGTTGGGAGGGAACGGAGGACGAGGGAGGATCGAAGGGACGGGACGATGGTTCGAGAGGGTGAACTTGAGGGAGCTTGCGCGCAAGTGGAGTTATTCGCGGGACGCGACGCGCCGCGCCGATATCTGATTATCGTTCGTCTTTGGAACGATAGCGAGGCGCAAATAATTAAACGTCCTCCCGCGCTCCCTTGTCGCATGCTCGAACAGGGATTGGGCGCTTTGGATACCGAGGGATGAGACAAGAGCCCTTGGGGAGAGTTTCGACGCTTCTTCCAGTCGCTCGGGAAGACACCTACGTTTATGGCGATAAACGGAAGTTTCAGCGTCGATAAATCGCGAGGAACGAACAGGCGAAACAATTCCACCGCGCGAGGAGAAATCGATCGCGGGTGTATCTCGTAGACCCGCTAAGATGCATCCTCTCACAATTTGCCTGAAACGCCGCACGCATCCGCTCCTAACGCAACTGTTTGCGATTCTCATTTCATCCCTTTCCTCCGCTCTCACCCTTTTTCGTACGTCCGCATAAAAAAAAAGGAAGTACAGCGGGAAGTACCGACGGGGCGCTTTACAAGCGCGTCTAAACTTGGCCGTGCGCGCCGTTTCGCCGAGCAGCGGCAGCGCTTCGCCGTTGCTGTTGTTGCTTCTGGTGCAAGGGGAACGCCGACGTTTCGCGGAATTAGATGCGCGATGGCAATGCGAAAGGGTGGAAGAGTGCGCGAGGGGTGGTCCAAGGAGGAGGGATGCGCGCGGTACCGTGGAGGATGGGTGAGCGGGTAGCGGGTATGGAGGGTGGGTTAATGCAAAGAAAGGGTCGATGCGAGCTGAAAGTGTCGGCATACATACGCCCCAGTTAGGTTGGAGGGTGTTGGTTGGTACCGTGCGGGTAGGCAACCAGCGACGCCTGCAGACGCTCGGCCGTTAAGCAGTAAGCATGAAAGATGGTGATGCCGCCCGAGGGAACTCCTTCCGGCGCTTTCATTATTAAAGGTCCCTTCATAATTGACGGACTTGCCACGCAGTTTTCCGCATGGGCTTGCGCCGGGGGGGGGGGGGGGATGGCCGTCGGTGGCTCGAGCTTCTCTTTCCTCACTCGTCTCGCTCCTCCTTTTGCCACGGAAGATTTCTGCGGCTCGTACCCGCCGCGAAACTTTCGCAGGTGTCGTAACGAGGAATGAGCGCGGATAAATTGCTCTCGCGTATTTCGCCGAGCCGAAACGGATTAGGCTTGAAGTTATATTTATCCGAGCTGTATCGTCGAACACGGTGACTCATTAAAATGTCTGTTTGCAAAGGAAAGGTACGCGGATGTGTGTCTAGATACAAGGGTGGAGAGATAAACGGATTCTCCCTCGGCGAATGCCGTGGTAAAGGCCGATCGCTTACCGTAGCCGCAGTGGTAATCTCGTGGGTGGAGCAGAGGAAGGTAAAGAACGAAAGGGGGTGGCGAGACGGCGAAAGCGAGCTCGAACTAGAAAGGAGCTCGTCTGTCGTTTCGATTTGTTTCCCCGAAAGGGAAACGCTAAGCAGACGGACTGTGTGCACGCGCTCGCGCCCTCTCCTCCGCCCGCCCACGCATTCCGCGCCATCGTAGGAAGGATCCAACTAAATTGAAAGTTCCGGCTGAGAGGGGAATACATTTGTAAATGAAACGGTCATGAGCGTATGCCCCAAGGCGGCCCGCGGCTATTCAATCTAACCGGCGCACAAAGCTAATAGAAATCCAACGTCTCTCGCATAAAGGAAACGGTGAAGTAAAATCGAATGTTGGATCCTCTTGTACGGATTACCAATAAGTTCAACGGCACGCGGGGGTGGTGGCGATGCCGGTTGTGCAGGTTGGCCCAGGGGATGTACGTGGGAGCCTTGATTCTAGAACCAACGTTTCGTTTTGGGGCGCTTGACTTTTTTATTCAACGATAGGTAACGCGTGGGCTTATTAATTATTCATTACGTAAGTTGTCAAAGAGCAAACGACAAAGGAATCCTGCTGGAAGCTTAAGACTTCTAAGCGGAAATTGCGGCTATCGGTAAATTGCCCTGTTATTCAAGAGAGAGGTATATCTTTGCAAAAAAGGGAATATCTCCGATCGCAAATAATTAACAAATCCCATTGGGAGATTGTTAAATGGTTCGACGATCTTTTGAAAACGATACGTATCGTTAGTCCGCGTCTACGCTCTTGCTTCCTGTATCTCGCTGCGCCAAGAGGTGAAACTCTAGAATTCAACGTGTGGCCATTGCAACGTCTCGCCGTTTTCGTTGTCCTCCTTCTGCTCGTCGTCGGATAAAATCCAGAAAGGAAGGGAAACGGGCACGTTTCACCCGCGGTCCCAGGACGATCGATCGAGAATTCTTTTAGCGTCGGCTCGCCCGTTCCAGAAGGAATTAAGGTTAAGATTTAATTTCTGATTAGGCGGCGTCGTGCTCTCCCGCGGGGGCAATCTCGCTCGGCCATTGTGACTGACAGAAACGCGCGATTCCGCGAGATGGAAGGACCGACCGGCATACGAATCGCCTGCTTTAGCCACTTCCAACTAGCATTTCGACTAATAACGACTAACCCGCTAGCAGCACTCCACCTATAATCGTATGCGCTAGCGCGGATCTCCCATCTTCTATATACGAATATACATATATATATATACATATACGTGGAATACATGCAGGTCCGTGGGAGGCAAGGATTTCCTATCTGTTGAGGAAGCAGCTTCTTATCGTACGGCCGTCTGCACCTCCTTGTTGGAGCCATTTTGTAACGCTCGGCCCCCGGCCTCCTTTTCTCGCTCGAGGATCCTATCGAGCTTATATTTGATAATGAAGGTTTCACTTTGGATATGGGAAGAGAGCCGAGACGTGCGCTAAGGGCCCAGGTCCGGGAATTAGGCTGATTCGCATTTCAACTCGCGAGACGACGACGACGTCGAAAGAAACTGGCGGGAGATCTCGGAGTGCCGTCTAGAAAATTTCATTTCCACTTATGGATTTCGGTGCTCTCGCGTGTGGAACATTTAGCACAAAGGGCATTTCTTCCCTCGATTCACCTCTACTGCGATAGAATTTTTCTCAGCTGCCGTTCCGTCTATCTAGAAGAGGGAAAAATTCACGACAATTTTATTTACTCCCTCGGTCTTGTATATCCTCCGCCGAGGAATACGATGACGTAAGGAACGAGCGCATCCAGCGAATATGAATTTAACGTTGAGCGTGACGCGGTAAGACCGCTCGGCGAGGAAAGCAGCGTAGGCGGCCGGACTCAAGAGCAGGTCGGAAGTCCAGCAGGGCGCGGATAATATCACGATGTTCGGTCGAGGGAGCGCAGCATGGAATTAAGATTCCAAGGAGGGAACTCCCGGGGATCCCCGTGTCAGGGTAACGCGGGCTTAAGTCCTCAAGATAATTTACCGTTCAAACGCTAACCGGGCGCCAGTTGGGTTCTCTCGCGTTGCGTGAGGGAGAGGGGAAATTTGGGAGAGAAAGAGACAAGGAGGATTCGTCCGTGAAGAGCGAGGAAGAGACCCAACGGAGGATAAGGAGAGAGAATGTTGGAGAAGGAAGGAGACGGAAAAGAAAGAGAGAGAGAGAGGGAGAGAGGGAGAGGGAGTAAAAGCAAGAAGGAAAGAGAAGAGAGGGCGAGAGAGTAACGTTCTCCTGCCTGTGACACCGCCACGACGCCGACGACGACGCCGACGCCGCCGACGACAACGACGCCGCTCGCCTCCCCGACCTTTTTACCCTCGCTGGTGCTGACACATTTCTTGATTTTCAGAACAATGGCGCCATAAAGCAAGGAGGGCGTGTAAGACCGCGTGCTAAGCAAGGTATACGTACCTGACGCAAGTGCGCCCGCCAGCGAGCCACAAACCGGGCCGATTCGAAATGCGCATCGCGTACCACCAGGACGGTCCTCCCTCGGGGATAACCCCACCCCCTGGTGGATCGAATCGCGCGGCTTCGCGAAAATCCGCGAAAAAGGTACGAGAACCTTACCGCTCGTCCGCACGCTGCTCCAAACACTCCTGGACGACCTTTTTAAGGACTCGGTAAGCAGAAGGATCTCCTGGGTGACCCAAGTATTCCCTTTATGCTCACCGCGCGCTATCGAATTGGCTTTTTGAATACAAACTAGCCTGCCTTGCCGGCTAGCATCGATTGCCACGCGACCGATGTGCTGATGTTGTTTAGGAGCTGTAGTTTTGAACGTTGCTTACCGGGGAACAGGTCGAAGGAAGAACTCATGCCGACCGTTGCTATTGTAAAGTATCCTACCTGTAAATCACACGGTAATTCGTCAATTACTATTAAAATGAGAATCAACGATTACAATAAAAAATAATCTCGCATTGCTTATCCTCGATCGGAGAATAAATACTCGCTTCGAGTCGAGCGAGATACGCGAAACGAAAGAGAAAAAGACCAGAGGGGAGAAAAAGACGGGCTGCCACTAGCCTCTCAAGGGGAAGAAGGAGGAGAAAGTGGAGGAAGAGGAAGAAAAGTGAGCGAGCGACAGACGTCTCGTTCTGGCCAGACGGTGGACGCGGACCCATCCGCAAGAGACTTCTGCAAGCGAAGGGATGAACTAGCGCCGGATGATTATTTCGTGGGTCTCCGGGATTGAATCCGCGTTGGAGGGTGCTTGAGGGTGCGACCAGGCCCGTCCTGCGAGAATGAGAGACCGTCGGCTCGGCTTTTCATCCGGTACGACGTACAACCACTAACTGATTTCCACCAACACCGGCTTCCGCCACCATAACCAATCCTCGCTACCACCACTACCACTACGACTACTACCAACGTCATCCTCACCGTTGCCGTTCTCCTCCCTTCTTCGTCGCCTCGTCCTTGGGGTGCCACCAACCGCCCCATCGTTGGCACCCCCGAAGAAGCTCTTTATCTAACCGCGAATAATCGGACAATTTTCCACGTCACCGCACTCGTCTTGCGACGAGTACTAGCAGCAGCCGACGCCGACGATGCCGAGCTCGGTGCCGACGACGCCACCGTCGCCGCAGCCGGTTGCTCCACTACGGATAGAGGGTGAGAGGAAGGGAGATGAGAGGAGAGAAAGTGAGACGGGGGATCGGAGATTCCGGGAGGTAATCGTGACTTCCGCCGTGAATCACGAGTGCTCGTGAATCCGTGGCTCCTTGCCGGAGAGAGGCTGATGTTACGTCGTTGGTGGTAAAGAAGCGTATTCCCCGAGAGGTTTACATTGCGTTGAGCTGAGACCTCTGTTGCCGCGAGAGCGTACGATGTAGTTTTAGTGAAAAGTGTTTGTGGCTTGTAATGAGAATGGGAATAGTGGAACGACGAGGGGCAAAACGGATAGTTAAAATACGAAATTAAGTAGTTGATTTATCATCGTAACACAATCAATATGACGATTAAACATGTTCTTCGTACCTTCAAAGAGGCATCTTCGCGACTCTTTTCCTCGTGAGAGGCCACAATGAATAATTTTTCGAAGAAAAACGTCAACCTCCAATTTATGGGTTATCAAAACTTTCGTGAAAAATACTGACAGCGAGAAGAAAAACTCACCTCAAAAATTCCATCCACCGTGTCCGACGATCCCGAGTTCACCACTCTCGACGCGTTAAGTGGAAACTTTAATTTCCGAAGGTTCCGCGACGCGGAAAGGAATCCAACTCGGCGAGGCCGCGTGACCCAAATTTTAATCAGCAAGCTAAAGTAACTCGTCGCCTGGCTCTGGCCCAGTTTCGGGGAAGTGCGGAACCGCGTTCCGGGTTGTCAGGGTGAATCAGTCAGAGGGGGTCGAAAGACGCGGCGCGATTCTATTTAGCGGCGCGTCGTTTGACGGGGTTTATTGGGGGTGCAACAGGTCGGGTTAGACTGGAGTGTGTTCTCTCACCACCATCATTAGTCAACGTCACCACCCGGCTCTCTCTCTGTGTGTACCTACCTCCGCGCGCGCTCGCTTCTCCTCCCTCCCTTACGCTCACTCCCTAACTCACTCTAGCTCTCCTCCTCTCTATCCTTGCCTCCTCATTCCTCCGCGTTCTACTCGCCCCCTCCTCTCCTCTCTCGGTCTATCCCACGCCAGTGTATCCTCTTTCCCTCACCGTCTCGCTTCTCCGCCACTTCCTCTCCTTCGCTCCTTCCTGCCGCCACTCTACCTCCTTCTCGCTCGTGCCCTCTCTGTATCTATTACCGGCATAACGTCGACTACTAAATCGCCCGGCGCCTCCACCAGTCGCTCGGTCATGCGTGCGGCTTCACCTCGAAATCACGGAAACGTTTCGTAACGGTTCGTTCAGCTAACCGCTCCGGTGACGCGACGCCATGTATAAAACGGTCCGTGCACTTCTCCCCGACGCGCGTCCATCGTTCTGCTGCTGCTGCTGCTCACCACGCATTCGTCGCGTTCTTTTTAATTCCCTCCCAGCTTTCTAATTACGGGACGAGACACGACCGAGCACCGCCGTTTATTTCGTTCGTCTGTCACTACCGGCGGTGCTCGACTGTCCGTCTACCTGCCCGCTTGTCGCTCGTTCGCCGAATGACGGATAATGCGATTTCGTATTTACGTTTCTGGTTTAAATTCGTCCTTGCCCGGCGCTCTCGGCCGGGACAATGAGACGCTGACGGATTAACCGATGCACCGAGGGGAACCATCGCTCGTACGTACCGCATAATCAATGTTGGTAATCAGTTTTCATTGTTTTCGGATTTATCGTTCGCGAGGAAGAGGCGCGGTAGGGAAGAAAATATTGAAAGGTTGGCGCGGACGAGAGAACGTTTCGCGAATGAAGCCTGACGCAATATGTACATACGAAGTAACGAATAAGCAAGGGGATGGTGGATAAATTCTTAATGCAAATTTTATCGGATGCGAGGAGGGAAGTCAACGACCGGAGCGCGACCAGGATGACTTTTTGGCGTCCTCCGGATACTCGTCTAGAGCGTCTCGGCAAGAGACGCCCTCGATTGTTAAACCATGCGCTCGGATATCGTAACACCGGAAAAGCAGTAACAACGGCACCTGAGGCGGGTGGAGGTGGTGGTGGTGGGTGCGAGGTACCACCATCCCTCCGCGCGCAAGGATCGCGTAATCCCAGCAGGATCATCCCATTGTTGTTAGCCCACGTGTGGATACGAGCTTTGCAGTTTCCGCGAGAGCAGAAGCCATCCTCGCTCCTTTCCTTCTCTCCTCTCACCTCCATCTCTTTTCCTTTCTGCGCGTTTTCCTCCGCGTAACCCTTCCCTCTTCCTCTCTCTAACCTCCTCAGGGCCTCCTGTCTCCCGTACCAGTTTACTCCTTCTCGTTCCCACTGTCTCTCCGGTAAGTATAAGCTCTTTCCAACAAATCCACCACCTCATTTAGCGCCGCGCCGAGGATTAGCGCGAAAGCCTTCTTCTTGTGTCGCGCAACACGTCTGACCGCGTATACGCGTGCACGCCCGGTATATGCTAATTCTTCGTGGCCGCGGTAATAACCGGGGCAGATTCTAATTTTCCCGCCTCCGTGGCAAAACCAGTCGACTGCGAACCGCTTTCCTCCTCCTCCACGTTCCGCTCCTTCTGTTCCTCCTCCTCTCGCTTCTCTATATCCCTCTATCCTCCGTTCTCTCGCGATGCCGTTCGCGTCCACTTCTCGGCAAGCAGACTCACCTCTCGCTCCTTCGAGCATTCTTAAACTTTCGACGAAAACAGCTTTTCCTTTCCTTAGCTCGGTTGCCCCCTCCTTCTCTTCCACCCAAGGTTTTTATCAGGCGCCCCTACGTGCCCTGAGATGCTGCAGCCGGAGAGAAGCGGCGTGCCTGCCGTTTTCGAGCTCCCGTGAAAGTGGCTTGCTCTAAAAGTTTAATGCCGGATTAGATCCGCCGCCCCTCGGTCGGGAGGGAGCGCGATTTTTAGAAGTTTCTCTCATTGCTTTATGCTGGATAACGTGCGAGCAAAACGGCGAATCGTATGTAGAATATTTCGCGAGAATATTCCCGGGAGCACGCGGAGGGCCCAGTTGTTTATTGTTAAAGGGACGACACGAGCGTAGGGTCGCTCGGCGAGATTTAAGCGTGCGCCAAATTAACCTGCGCCCTTCTGGCGGACGTGCGGCACGCGTGCGTTTTGGATAAGATGCAGGATAATCGGTGAGAGGGCGCCGTGGACCGTTCATTTCGTGAAATTAGAAAAAGAGCACATAAATAGTATGTGCGCTGGTCTTTGAATGATTTGAAATCGCGCTTCCAACGTAATTCGTGACTCGTGATAAAAATTGATCATTTATTTCCTAGTAATTTAGTTCGAATGAAGTCGTTGTGTCGAGCATCCTTTACGTTGCGCCTCAATTCTGTGTTTATTCCACGACAAAAAAAGAATCCTTAGAATCGATGGGCAGCATCCCACCAGACCCTTTTTAGATGGATCCCACTGATAGAAGAATACCGTTGGTGCGTCCTCCTGAAGTCAAGTAATTCCACAGTGTTCCTCATGATCGGATTGAGCCAGCCCAGGCGCAGGAAGGTTGAAAGCCGCTGTCAACATCTCTCAGTGGGCAGCGCTGTCTGGCCCGTAAACCTTGTTATCAACCACCGGCCATTAGGGGTCCAAGGCGACAAAATGCCGAGTAAAGTGCCATCTTTCCCAAATAATTACGCTCCACATTGTCGATGCCGGCCAAGCGCACCTTCCTTATCCGCCCGAATTAGCAACACGGAGAAGGTAACCGATTTCAATCGGACGAGTCCTCGCTTGGGAGACGCCAGGAAGGGAAGAAATGGAAGTGGTGAGAGAATTCGATGGGAGAATTTTTTTCCAGGAGTTAGAAAATAACGTACAAGAACGATGAATACCGAAAAATCAAATAAGACGCAGTCCAGCTTTCCATAATGTACGAACGCACGTTGCAGTTTAATGAATCCACACACAATCTCCTCTTTCCACTGGCCTTCTTTTCCAACGATGACGATCGTTCAGGTGCTCCCGAGAAAGAAAATATTTCTGCACGCGAGTGTCCCCGCCGTACAGCTATATTTTTCGAAGCATTGTATCCAGGAGCGGCTAATCAGTTAAGTACCACTCTTCCCACGCCCCGAGCCCGCTTTCCGGGAAGCATGCCGGAAAATTATAAATTATCATCGATCGCCGGTGTTGTCGAATAACAGAAAAAAAAGTATATATATATATATATACAGGCGCGGTGGCGACGGGGTCGTGCGGGGCGGGCGCACTCGGCTCGGCCGCATTAAAAAAATTGCCAAAGTGGAAGTACAAATCATCGAGCGACTACCGGTCATTCGGAAATGTTGGAGTGGCCAGAAAGAGCCGAGGGATGGGGAGAAGGGCGGAGGCGGGAGGGATGGAAGCTTCGGTGGTAGGGTGTGAGCCGACGGAGAGAAAGGGAGGTCGAAACGAGTGTGGATCGGGAACGGACGGAGGCGTGAGGGGGGTGAGGAGGAGCGGGGGACATTTGCAGTAACAAAATGCGAAGCGCTGCACGCGTTAATTCCCGTCCATAAAAGCCATCGACAAATCAAACCTTCGACGTGATTCACTGCCAGCATAAATACAACTAGATCAGCGTGTGTACGAGAAACGTGGTATGAGCGATGGGTCGACAGGCGTTTGCCTCACCCTCTCACGAACAACCGCCCACCTACCCACCGCCACCCATTCAGCCCCCGTGCCCATCCCCGATCGACCACCCCCTGGCTCGTCGACCACCCGACCAGCGGCAGACCAGCCACCCACGCGCCACTGAAACAACGCCGCAACAGCCGAAATATTATGCCTCGCTTTCTGCATTTTCATAATCTCATTACGGATAAATTAATGGTGGCGAGAAAAAAACGGAGGGAGAGACGCGGGGTGTTGGAGAGCGAAAAATGCGGCGAGAGAGAGGGGGGGGGGGAGAAATGTACGGATAAAGAGACGTCACTCCCGACAAATCCGCAGTACGAATTTCGAATTTTACAGGTAGATAATTAGCGAATCCCGCTGGCAGATTAAAATACCACATCCACCGTGGAACGTAACGCGTAATTTTGCACGCTATTTCTCGATGCCACTCTTCTTCGCGCGTTGCATTTCTCGTTTTTAGTCTCCTGCCCCGACAAAGCCACTTCCTTTAATAAACCAGCTGTCCGCCACCAGCTCCTCGCGTTCCTTCGTCATTCCTTTGAGCGATTCCTCGCCCTCCGTTCTCTTAGAAGCATTAAAGCTCACTGCCCGTGAACGCTTCTCGGTATAATTACCCCAAAGCTGACCCTTCCTTTAACCCGATCAGCCCTGCCTACTTTTCCTCTTCTCGTTCCTCGCCCATTTCGTTTCTTATCAATCGACTCGTCGACCGGTCTTCTTCGCGTGCAGGGTCCGCTCACGTGTTATCTCGAGACTCACGAATCGTTGGCCCACTTTAATTTATACCCCGAGCTAATTAAAACGATCCGGAAAGCCGACTCCCATCCCTTCGAATTACCAACCCTTATCGTCGTCATTTGGATCTTCCGGTTGTTTTTTTTTTCTTCCACCTTCTTTCTCCTCACCCCTGCCGTCTTGACGGGTAAGCGACTCCCTCTTGGCACAACGGTGGAAAGGAGAACGGGGAGAGAGGATCAGGCAGGGTCACGGGAAGCTCAGGTTTAAGCTGAGAGAGAGTGGAAGAGATGCTGCGAAAGAAATGCCATCGCTGGACGGTAACCTCCCTTGCCATCCTTACGACCACCACCCCCTAGAGCGACACCCTTCTCTCTTTCTCTTTCTCGCCCGCCATTTCTCCTTCTCCCGTTTCCTCTGCGCGGCCTTACGACGCGCATCGAGAGGACCCATAAAACCAAGTGGGGTGGAATAACAATAAACTATCGTTATAAATCTTGTCCAGGGACACCGGGCGGCCCCCCGATAGCATGCCCGATTATCTCGGGAAATGCGTTTTCTTTCGCGAGACACGTCGCGAGGACGAAGAGACGGAGAGTGGAAAAGGACAGGAGGTGGAGGACAGGGAGAACCTAGTCGCTAGAGGGTGAGATCTTAAAGGGCTCCTTAAACGAAAGCCAAGGCTGGCTTGATTTGCTTAATGTTTACGAGGCTCCGGAGTGCCCTATAAATTTCTCCTTGCTCGTCCCGCTCTTTGTTCCACGCTCACAGACCGCCGAGGTATTTGTACTCCTTCTCGTTGCGCCCTTCCGCTTCCGCATCTTTTATCCTCAAACATGATTTTCCTCCTCACGAGCTCTGCTTCTCGTCCTCCAAGTGCTCCAGATCCTTCCCTCGCTCTCGATTCGTCGTCAAAGGGCACCTTCCTAAGAATAAGTAAGGAACATTAGTTCGTGCAACGCGTCTCGTCTGCTCGGCGTACGTGCCAGTCGACACTTTCCTCGTACAAACAGTTTCAGTCTGGGCCGAATAGAAATAAGAGGAAACACGAACGCCGGGGCGTGAGTTACGAGAAAGAGCAGGAAATTATGGAAGAGAGAATGCAATCGCAATTTCTTCCGCCCTCGAGGGACTCGCGATTTCTCTCCCCCTTCGAACGATTCGCACGCAAGACCGGGGGAAGCCCGCGTGCTTGATTTCCATCTGTTGGCTCGGGCGGGCGGGCGCGGGCGGCTCGACGGAGGGAAATAAAATAATCGACGTCGCGTCAGTTTCGATCGGCGCAGCCCGTCCACCCTCGCGCGCCCACCGCCACAGTCGACCCGCCGCCGCCGCCACCCCTCGCGAATAGTTCGGAGGTATAATATGCGGTGCTCACGGTGATTTATAGGCGCGTGATATTTCGATACAATGGCAGCAGCGGTGGCGGTAGTCGAGTTGGCAGGGAGGTGGGGTGGAGGAAAGCGACGGAGAAAGAGAAGCGTAAAGAGAGAAGGGAAGAAAGATGGGAGGTGGAGAATGAGAAGGTGGGAGAGAGATAGACGGACGGAGGTGAGAGGTGAGGGAGGATGGCGTCGGGCTGAGAGGTTACCAATGTGTGTCGAGCTTGCAAAATGAATGCTCGCGTTTCTTGCCCCGTGGACTCTATCACGGCCCTCCATACCGCACGCCCAGCCCCACCCGCCATGCCTCCCGCCCGCCGGGCCAGCAGGAGGAGGATAGAAGGAGGTGGAGGGACTCACTTATCTCACGGTCCGTAAATAATAAAAATATAGACATTACGCGACCGTATATCAAGGCCGCCAGCGCGTTCGGTTCACTTTACGTTTAAGATAAATTCGCCTCTCGCTTCCCCGGAAGCGCGCCTCCTCGTCTCGGAGGAATGCGTTAGGACCGAGAGACCGATAGAGAGCAGTTCTAAGCGTCCTGAAAATCCTGAATAATGGCTCCGTCTCTCTCTCTCTCGCTCTCTCTCTCTCTCTCTCTCTCTCCATTTGAAGTTAATCGCGCGTTCTTGACTTTGCATGCTTACCCAATTCTTCATAATTTATTCAAATCTAGGAGACTTTTTGTCCTCGGCTGACGGACGTTGATTGGCATCGCGCCTCCCGAAATAAGAAAGGAAAGTCACGAAAGTTAACGTAACGAGAGAAAGAGCGTGGCGATATCAGGAACGACAGTTGCCCTCGGAAGGTTCGCCCGTCTCGTCGATATTACTTGGACGGTCGATTTATCGGCCTAACAAAAACCCGTTAATACGTCCTTCTCTGTCTTGCGGTGCCTGACAGTTCCTATAACCTAGATGCAACAACTCGAGAGTCTCGCGAGCTACAAAGAACTCAATTATTGGTCCGGGCGACGCGAATTCGATGAAATTGTCGTGATCAGGGGAGGGGAAGGAGAGGGAGGTAGGAGGACGGATATTCTATGCCTCGTGCCTCTCGAGGAATCGTCCCGAGCGTCCTTCGACTCGTTACACGCGACGTCCTGTCGAAGGACGAAAGATAAAAGTACACGATGCACACCGATCGTCGATGATCGGCCCACGGTAAAAAGCGTTGCCCAACGATGGAAGCGACCTCCATTTCTCAGAGTTGTTCGTGAATTGCCAGAAATTTCAAGGACAACTGTCTCTCCCCTTCTCCTCGAGTTCCACGATCGAGAAAAGATTTGAAGATTATTCGCGAAGGGCGAAAGGTCAGGCCGCGAGACGTCGCGGGAGATATGGCGACTGGTAAAGGCATCGGCAGGCCGCAGCCGCTTTATAAACTATTCCTGTTGTCTCCTTGGGTATTATTCCGGGTGCTGATTTATCGGGACCATTAATTAACGGGCGCGCCTTTATTCGTACGAAAGGGACGGACCTATTGCTCACCGGTTAGACGCCAATTCAGTGCCATTGTTCTTGCGTCGTTCACACGTACACGTAGGAATGCACACAGGGAGGACAAGCCGGTGGACGGTGAGACGCGCACACCGTCGCGCACACCTTCCGCCGACGTTAGGGAGGTGGAGGAGGGTGGGCGCTGGATTCGAGGAGGAGCGCGAGCGGGACGATAATTTTTCCGTGTGAAATAAAGTTAGGAAGAGCGCTAGCGGCCATCGGGAGAGAATGTCCGTGAAAGGGGATGAGGCGGAGAAGAAAGGGTGCAGAAACGGTGGAGGTCCGAAGTGGGCGGGCTCGCAAACGCCGTTGAGAAATATTTTTCCGTGCCGCGAAACAGGCTTCGGCCTCCGCCACCGTCTCCTCCACCTCCTCGCTCTTCCCTTCTTGCCACGGCGGCGCGTGGACCCTCCTTTTGAAATAATGCTCGAATATGGCGACGATACGAATAAATCGTCGACCCAAGGCGACTGCCGTTGAGGTAGGTGAAAAGGTGGGAAGGTGAAATCGCGGGAGGAAGATGCTCGTGGAACGAGCTGGACAACGAGAACCCGCGATTTTCCCCCTCGTCCGAGGGTAAGAGTACCTTGGTAACCTCTCATCAGTGTCTCCGATACGCGCGGCCAACTGGTAACGATACGCTTGAAACGTTGAAATCTCGTTGGAGCGTGATGCCGAGCTCTTCGTGATCCACAGACATAAAGGCGCAACGCGCTCCAAACAAGGACGATTGCCTCGAGCACCCACTTCAAGATTAGAACTTTGTACGATTTGCAAGACAAATTTTTGCCGCGGTTCCTACAATTGGAGGTAATTTCGTTAGGACGAATCACGCGACGAGTTTCTCGAAAAGGGGTCGAAATAATTTTAAATTCGTTAGCCGTTGTCAACTCCAGATCTCCCCTGTGAGCAGCGAGGGAACAATTTGCAAGCGGGCTTCGGCTACAAAATGACTCCGCCGTTCTGAAAACAGTACGGCTGACCTCGCAGTGAGCGGTAATGATTTTTCATTCTCCCTCCCGTTTTGCACCTCCCCCGCGCGCGCCCCTGCCCGCTCGCGCCCGTTTCGTTGGCTGGAGGGAAGAAGAACACTCGCAGCCGGCTAATTAAATATGGATGGCGATATTCAACTGAGAAAGAGAGAAAGGGCGGGACCGAGCGAGCTAAAAATACGAAGAGGAAGGAAATAGAGTGAAGGGTGGAAGAAGAGAAACGGAGATAGCGAGAGAAAGAGGGTCGGCGGAATCGTCTGGGAGGAAAAGTGAGAACTGCGAAACGGGGAGAGAAGGGAAACGAGAGAGGGAGAAAGAAACGAAGGGAGAGTGGTGTAAGAGCGAGAGCGGGAGAGAGAAAGAAGAAGAGGAGAGAGAGTCAGTGCCGACGGGGAGCGGCGTTAACCCTTTTCGCGGCAATTAGCACGGGAGCCTCGTTTACTCCTGTTCACGAGGCGGAAGCCGGCTGGATTATTTCATCCCACGTAATATCGCGTTGTAATATTCGTTGCCGGGTGTTTGAAATTGTTTGCCCGCGCCTTCTTCGGCGGTGTCGGTCGTTAAAAGCGTCCTACGGCCCCGCAGCCAAGCGCGCATACGCGTTTGTCATTCCTTCGTCGTTTTACGATCTGATCTTTTTAATACGTAAATCTAAGTGCTGCTCGCGCCATACTCCACGGTTGGTTGCTATAAATGTATTCGAGATGTTCGCACCTCGTCCGCAACGCGCCGAAGCTGAGAGGATTACGCGCGTTACGAATGATTCCGCCCGAACGAATGCGCCACGATATATTTTTCACTTGATAATTGCAACGACGAAGATAACACGCAGTGAATCAGAGATAATATGGACAACGGAAATGAAACGTAGGGATATTCAACGGTACTTGCACGTTTTTGTCACTGTCGCTCTCACGGCACTGTAGACGAAGGTTATAAGGAAACTGAACCGAGGGTACCAACGCGAGGCGACGGCTAATAAAATGTAGTAAAGCGACCAGGTAGTAAAGAGAGCCACATGGTGAGAAAAGGAATTAACGAGCAGAACGACGAACGGTCACGTATAAATAACAAAATGACTGAATGGCTGAATCACTATCGACAAAGGAGAATTACCAAGCGGGTTCTAACTCGGAAAAAAAGCAGACAGTTAGCGCCTAATTTTTAATAATCGATCGTGACGTAGGCACGCCGTTCAATGCTGTCACCGAGAGTGACACCCGTTGGTTACTCAATCGAAAACAATTATATCATTCCCCGCGATACGGAACAGTGACCTCCGCCCGCATTCGTTCTAACGAGACGCGACGGTAAACAAAATAGAGCCACCCTCAAAAACTCTTAACCCGCGAAAAACATTAACTCATCGACACTCGCGCTTCAACCCCTGCGCCTTCCAACGAACCGCGAGAACGACGCGCCACTCGTTTACGGCCACGCGCTCCCGTCATCCCAAGTGTATCCCGCGAACTATCAATTATCGACATTCGCTTCAACGACGCTTCACGTCGCGGGCGCATTGTCGCATGAATAAACCGCTGCGCCCCGTAGACGGACGACGTTTTTTTTTTTTTTTTTTTTTCATTCCATCCCACTTCCCTCGTTTAATCTCTCCGATTTTGGGTTACTCGTTGCTCGTCGATCACCTTCCCGTCCGCATCCGCTCTGCGAGAACGACGAGGCCCCCGGGGTAGGGAAATGGGGGGGGGGGGTGGCGAGCGGGGGTAGGAGGGTGGCGGTGGTGCCGGCAGTGGTGGTGGCAGTGGCTCGCGAGCGATATAATGATAGCTTCGCTGAAATTTTCCGCGCATTATTCGAGACGTAACACGTGCTCGTTGTAGCGGGTAATTTGTCCGGACCGGTGGTTGACAGGTGACAGGCCTGACGCGGGCCAGCACGTGACATCTGTCAACTGTGAATGTTTCGAGCGGTGACGGGCGCGCGCGCGCGCGCGCCGCGGCTGACGTTGTTATCGCGTCGACAGTGCCGAACCGATCTAATGAGGTTCGATGGGCGGGTGAGCTGGCGGTACCAGAAGGCCAGGGGTGGCTCGACGCTGGTGGGGTATGGGTGGAAGTGGAAAAAAAGAAAGAGACGTATAAATCTTCCGTGACAAACCGGGAATCGAGAAGCGAGCGGAAAATTACCGGCCTGTGACGAGCGACGTGGATACGTGTGTGCATGTGTCATATCGCGGGGATCCGTCCAGAATTGAACGGTTTACGGTTACGGCTTCACCGCTCCCATTGCCGCCACCTCCTCTGGTCCCCGCAAAATTTTGGGACGAATTGAGCGTGGCGTTTAATCGGCCGCGATACTGCCGCGTTTCTAAATGGAATTTAGGAGGGAAGGTTTCCGTAGATAGGGACATTTTTGGGGAACCATTACCGGTTTAGGGTAGATGAGCTCACCTGAAATATTTTGCTCGCCAAGCGTGCTGCCGGCTACGACGAATAATTGTGAATAAAAATCGTGAGCATTCTCGACGCTCGCCACTTCGTGGCTCGTAATCCATCGGTCGCCGCTAACGTAGTTGAAGTGCGCGCGAGTCGAGGACGGGTAGAAAAGTGCATGTGGAGGTTGTAAATGCTTTGGAGTGCCGTAGGGGTGCGTGTGGAGAGCGAGGAGTGGGGTTGAGAGAAGGTTGGTGGGAGGGAGAGAGGTGGGTCGTGAGAGCGAGGCTTGAAACGGGTGAGAGAGAAAGAGGAAGACGAGTAAGGGTGCGAAGGAGGAGAGGAGCGGAAAGAGAGAAAGAGAAGGCCGTTATTTGTCACGGTAAGCGGCCTTTCTCGCAGTATTATTTCCCGCAAAGTGTTATTAACTGCGCTCATATTTCGCCTTTTTCTCCCGGCTTCCTTGTTGTTCCTTTTCCCCTTTCGTTCTGTCGCTCTTCTCCTTTTTTGTTTTTAATCGTTAATAGCGCCCGTTCATTTCGGCGCTTAAGCGCCCGGCGTCACGCGTAGTTATTTAGCTGAAATTTTAGTAGGAGAAACGCTCTCGTAGCCAACGGCTCTCTCGAGCGGCCAACGAGCGCCGGAAGGAGGAGCGTTCGCGCGCGCGCTGGTCAGCTCTCGGCTAGACCAACCACGCGGGGATAAAAAGTTTACGTACGTTCAGTAAGAACGCTCGCATCCGCCGTCCCGAAGAATTATCTCGGGCTACGAAGTGGACTGAATTTATCCAAGATTTCGAAGTAGCACGAGAACTACGAGGATTTATCGGTCACCGGAGAGTTCTCTTAATCCTTTCGTCATTATCGATGGATTATCACTCGATCGAATATTAAAAATGATTCTCGCTCTTGTCTCCTCGACGAAGTGAGTCATTTCCGTGGATCGTTCAGGGACTCGTTTGCAAAAATCGGAAGTACCCTTCATTCTCCTTCACCTCATCCACGACTTTCTCTCCTTCCGCCTCGTCGGGAACGACGGCACCCGCGCAAAGTACTTTGACAAATGAAAGGTTCCGTAACGCGGTGGACTCGGGCGTTTTTACGCGACACTTTAAGGGCGCCTACACACGTATTTGCCGCGGGACTGTGTTTATACACCGGGAGCGCATAGCGAGCCGTCGTGATTGATAGTGGTTTGATTCAGTCAGCGAAGTCCACGGGCGAGTCCGCATTTTCCGGTTGATGTGAGGATCGTTTATCATCTCTCGGAGGATCCCGAAGAGTCGCGCTCTCTTTCTCTTTCGCGCCCTCCGTTAACTTTCTCCGTCGTTCTCCATCCTCTCCGTCCCTCTCTTCGTTCCAGGTTCCCTGCTCTCTCGTTCCAAAACTTCTCGCTCGACCCTCTTGTTCCTCTCCATCTTTCGAGCCTCCCTCCCTTGCTCTTCCAGCTTCTCTCTCTCTCCCTCTCTCTCTCTCTCTCTCTCTCTCGCTATCGTTTCGATGGTACGATGGCGTTCAAGGCCTCCCGCCGCTCCTCGCGGTACGTCGAGCCCCCACGAAATAGTCATTTAATAGACGGCACTGTATTGGCCCGTCCGATAATTGTGATTTTAAAGTAGTATCGCGTGACTGGTCCACCGGCCATATCCGTTACCCATATTGCGACACACGGATGACAATCGACGTCCACATCATCAAATTTCGGATAATTGGTCGGTATGATAACGAACGAAATACGAGAGGTCTCGTCTAGCGGCTGATCTCATTAATCATAATCACCAATTTATCAAATTAAATTACATAATCGAGAGACCGTCCCCGATCCCGCGGAGTACATGCGTGTATGCAATTCGTATGTCGTCTGTAATGAGGCTGTGTATAAGTGTCGTAAGCGACCTCGCTCGTACACACCCGCTTGCGTGTGTGCGTGCGTGTATCGCAATTATTGCCGTTCGTATAACGCCTGTTGGGGTTCGTTCGGACGCGACGCGCATAGAAACGAGCACGGCGGTCGCGGGGTCGATCCGCATTCGTCGATTAAAAATATCCCAAATTCTTCCAATAGACCGAGCTTCCATTCCAAAAGCAGACTAACCCCGTGACAAAGCAATGTCTCGTTTCATCGCTCGATCTCACTGCGGGAAGAACAAGATTTTACGGAGAATTGTATCGTCGCGGCTGGCCATCTTCCTGTCCGACCGGTCGCAGGAATAATCCCCTTTAACTAGCACGGAACTAATAGCCGCGTGCCAAAGGAAAGAACGGTGGAAGGGACAGAGAGAGAGAGAGAGAGAAAGAGAGAGAGAGAGAAAGCAGCGAGCTGGACGGAAGAAGACAAAATATAAGAGAAGGGATGAGAGCGCGAAAGAAGCAAAAACAAGAATCGAAGGTGGGAGGGAGGTGTAAAACGGGACACGTAGAGAATCCTCCGCGATTACTTCTTTTTTCGCTCGTTCGAATTAGCGTTTGTTTCCTTAACACGTGGCATCGTAACGCGACGGAGGGCGAGACTGAACGAGGGTGCAACTAGGGATGGTGCGAAGAGAGAGGTGGCGAGAGGAAACGGGGAGGGCAGCATCGGAAAGGAAGGCCAAAGGTGGGTGGGTGAGTGGGTGCTCGCGAGCACGGTGTAAGTAATTAACGACACGTTTATACGATATCGTTTGCCCGCGAGAGGGCTGCGGCCTGGCACCAATGAAGAACCCTGCTAATAGGAAGTGCTAACAGTGATACTCCTGAATGTTCCCGCGCCGTAGTCGTTCCACCTTCTCACCCCCTTTCTCTCTCTTTCTTCCTCTCTCTCTCTCTCTCTGTTTCTCTCTTACTCTCTCGTACTGGGACTTTCCACCCTCTCACCCCATCACCGTCCTCCTTCCCGAAGTACCCTGCCTCCGACGTAGCGGGCCATCCTAGCTACCCCCACGGACCTCCACCCGGCCCCGCTGTAATTCTTCCATTAATTTTTGCTGAGCTCGAGACTAGTTAATATGCATTAAAAAGGGTTAATAAAAGCGTCCACCGAACGAACGCAATGCCGGAATACGAGAGGCCGCGGCGGTGGTGTTAGAGGACCCTTGCAACGGGAGAAAGGGGCGGAAGGGTTGGCGCGCGACTGGCTTTACGTTCAAAAGTATCCTTCGGTGGATACTTCGCAGATGTAATTGCGAGAGGTGGGAGCGTCGCGATTTAAGTTCGTTCATAGAATTTTACGAGAACACGGCGGAGCTATGTATTCTTTGTTCTACCACTTTCGTTTCGAAGGGACGAATCGAAGGGTTCTCGTCGTTAAACTTCGTACCCCGCTCCTGGTAATGTTCGTGGGTTCGGGTTACATACGAGTACGAGGGGTTCTCGACTAAGGACTTTGGCCAACTGAGATCCTACACGTGCTTCGAGCACACGTAGTCCCCGAGTCTCGGGGCTGACTGCGCAACGCGTTGCAGCCCTTTGTACAGGCAGTTAGGCAGGAAAGTAGGACGCGAGTGTGCGAAGCATTTTCAAGCGGAAGTGCGCCAGAAGAAAAATCTGCTACGAGGTCGGCTCTTGGTTCCGTCACGAAAATCGACGAGAAATCGGGCTATCGAATTTCGTCGTACGACGAGAGCCAAGAATCGGCGGGGAAAAAGAAAACATTCTCTCGGTAGACGAGCCAATCTGAAAAGGGATAGAACCGATATCTCGTTGAAAACGACGAAAGGAGGCGTTCACGTGGCAGTGTGCTGCCATTGTTCGTCCGGGGAATAATAATTGGTCTCTCTGGTAATCCCAGAAGGGCGGCGAAGGTGGCGGTGCGGTTCACGGATACGACGACGGGACGAGAGGAGAGAAGAGGCTGGATGGTTGGCGGCGTTGCAGAAGGAAGAGCGACGAGAGAAGGTCGTAGTGCGGGTAAAAGGTAGGGAGAAGGATCTGCATGGCGGTGAGAGAGGATGAGTCTCGACGATGGAGGAGGAAGTGAAACGGGTAAGAGAGAGAATGAGAGAAAGAGGGAGAGAGCGAGACATAGAGAAAGACCGGAGAACGAGAAAGAGAAACGGCGGTGAGAAAGAGGAGAAGAGGATGGGTCGAGTCCGGGACGAGGAGTCGTGGGACGAGGTGGTTTCTGGCTACGGATAGTCGCAAATCACTTTAACTGCGCTAGGAGCAGTTTGGAGCCGCTAATGGCGTCAAGTGTCTCAGATACCGCGGCTACGGGGTCGGGTCGTCCGGTTGGTCTCGTCGACGAGAGCGGTTGTTCTCTACTCGGGGACGAGCGAGAGCTAGGAAGACGAGAGACGAAGAAGGAAGGGACGAGGAGAGGAGATCTGTGGCAGGAAAGAGGAAGACGGCGAAGGGCAGACGGAGAAACGCGTAGACGTTGGATAGGTAGGTAGGTAGGTAGGTAGATAGGTAGGTGGGTGGTTGGATACGCAGGCAGGCAGGGGCCACGTGCGGATTCCTCCGACGCCCGTCTTACGTCGCGCGGGACATCGCTTGCGCCGTAAGCCACGGGAGAAGAACGTCTTCGCCACGAGTACGCGAGGGGTGTCAGCGGCGCTCGTGGCACGAGCTGGGCCGGGATTCTCCGGAGGGTTTCGGTTACCGAGGGGCGTAAAACGGCCGTTGGAAAGGGACGCTATGACGGTAGCAGCGTTTAATGTCCGAGCGAACGGCGGCCCGTCCTCACGCAGCGGTGTCCGCCATCCGTTACATCTATAAATCTAAGATAACAATATTGCCACCACCACCGCCGCCGCCGCCTCCACCGCCGTCGTCGTCGTCGCCACCGCCACCGTACCCAACGTCACAACCACCACTCGCCCCACCACTCGTCGCTACCGCCTCGCCAACGACGCTACCAGGCACGACCCCCTCAGCCCATCCTCCCTCTTCGTTTACCCTCCTGGCGAGGAGGTGGGCCAGTAATGAATGTTTGTACAGCGACCATTAGCGCTACGCCGAGGATAGTACATCGAGACCCCGGCCTGCCACTGGGCCCCGCAAAACCATTTCACGCACATGGGGGACACCGCGCCGCGCCGAGAGACGAGTCGGCGAAGAGTGTTTATGTCCTTTAGCAAACGCGGCCACCGCATGCTCGCGCTCCTGGACCATCGGTCTTTTTTTCTTTCCGGACAAAGGGAGTACAGCGGGAGACCGGAGAGAATGGACCGACTTCGGATTAATCCTTCCACCCTTGTTTCATAGTCCTTCGGTCGGTCAGTCCTCTCCCTGGCACTTATCGTCGTGATGGGGCGTAAAAGACGCGCGAGCACCTCTCGCGCTTTATTTCAATCCGAAGGGACTAAGCTGCGGATAATCGAAATCGATCCCGATTTTCCGTTAGGCGAATTACGATGATTATTTCGTTATTTCGCGGGCCGCCCGATATAAAGCGATATTTCGCTTGCCCCACGGTATCGAGAGCGTAATAGAATTGTAATTTTATTCGTTCTTGTTTTATCGTAATTTTATTAATTGAAAACGGGGAAACGTTTTTCCCGCGTCGCACTTTAATAATCCACCGCGACCCCCTCCGCCGCCGCCACCGCCGCCGTTGCCGTCCCTTCCCGCCTCGCGTCCGCCAACGTCGCGGTCTAACGAACGACTCCCCGAGATCGGAATTTTTATGAACTACGAGGGCAAAATTAGTCGTTAAATTCGGCAGGGAAGTACGCGCGCACGCGGAGAAGGCAGGCCGCTTCGAAACCAGCAGCGACCACTGACTCCTTTTGCCAGCGATCAAAAATATATGCGAGTGGAACGGGCCGAGTTTATTCTCCCCCACCCGCCGGGTCTGTTTTTTTTTTTTTTTACTCTTTTTTCGGTGTTTTTCGGTGAACGCTCGTGGAACCACAATGGCGATCGCTTTATACGTTTTAGCGAACTTTTCGGTATCACCAATGTGTGCGGAAGGTATCAACTAACTTGTGTATCGATGTAATCGACATGGCCCACCCATCTACGCGGTCCTCGCCGCCGCCGCGCTACCCTACGGGCATTTTGGCAATAAAAAAAAGGCATGCATAAAAATGCTCTGTGTGACCGGTACGGGCGCGCGTGCGGGAGGAAGGGTGAAGTGGGGGCTGTAGGCAGCCTCCGGTGGGCGGCGCGGGGGAGGGAAAGCACGAGAGGATGAGGCCGGAGGAAGAGGAGGGACGCGGCACTGGGCTGAAATCGACATCAGCGGTCGGCGCAAAATTTATTTATTATTTTTGTCGTGCAATTTTGTATCGTGCCCAACTGCGGTGAAATTAAATTATTATTTTGCCGGTATAAATCATCGGGTCGAGCGGAGAAAGAGGGAAAGAGGGATGGAGAGAGTGAGAGGGAAGGGGTGGGTGGTGGAGGTGGAGATCGAGGAAAGGGAAGGTATGGACCGAGAGGGGAGTGGGAGAGTGAGAGGGGCCGTGCTCGCTTTAAATCCCCGCAAATGAATATTTATATTTTCCATTGAATTACTCTTTCGGGGCGGCATAATACGCGTGAAATTGAAATATATTCGATAAATTATTTTATCGAGCGACGGCACCGGCTAATCGGCGCTATATTCCACGGAAAATCCGATGGTGTCGCCGTCGCCCGAATTTTACGGTGGGCTGGGACCAGGCTCGACCTTCCGCCAATCCGAGAATCGGTGCGCTGCGGTTCCGGGGAACGAGCGGCGTACTCTACGACGAACGTCACAATACGAAGATACGGATGACGAAGAAATCTTCCTGAGATAGAGAACTGACGCTTCTTCGATCCGCGTAGTCATTGACCGCTGTCTCGGCCATTGGCAAAATCACAGCCACGTGTAATGTGTGTTTAATAAAGTTTTACGGAGTCAGCACCCAGCCACGGTGTATCTCGTACGAAATCAACGGCGAGGTTTCGCGCAAGATGCACCAATTTTTGCTCGGATGCAGAATATCGACGGTGCACCTCCCATTTCATTTTGTTTTCAGAGCTCAGCGCTCGCACCCTTTTCCCCCTTTTTACGACTCCGCCATAAATATTTTATTCATACGATCGGCGGGGCGTTAATACATCCTATTATGACCGAGGGTAACGTTTTCGTTTCCCCATTAGCGGGCGGCGGCCGCAATGAATCGATCGGGGAAATAATCGCAATGCGGTGAACGATCGACGTTTATACACGCGAGAATGATTACACTTCGTAATTCCGTGTAAAAGCCCATTTCGCCGATTTCGTAATTCGAAATAATTATTGCTTGCGCATTGCGACGGCCATTATCGCGGACAAACAGTTTTATATCGTAAATAGATGCCATTAACAAAGAAGAATTGTTCGGCTGGTTTCGATGTGCTCAGCAACAAAAGCACGGTCAGATTACACCGTACGCGGATGTAACTGCCGTAATAACGAACGGTCGCGGATTAATTTCAGGATGAGAACTGCGCGGTTCTGCGGCATCGTTCCCTCTTACGCATCAATTTTACGTTCACCTAACCTCCTCCTAGTCTTCGCCGTTCTCCAGTGCTACATAGTCGCCGATGCCTTTAGGAACGCGTGAGGCGCCTCGAGTCCGTGATGTTAGCACCTTATCAATCCTTTCGTAGAAACGCCTCGGCTTATCGCCTCGCCAACACGCCGTCTTCGCCGTCTCTTACGTCGTCGGTTGCATGCACGTCCCGAAGGAGGTCTCGGGAGTATCTCAGAGTGCACGAGACAGAGAGAGAGAGGGAGAGAGGTGAGAGAGGGAGAGACAGAAGACAGTCGGAGAGTGAGTGAGAGAGAGAGAGAGAGAGAGAGAGAGAGAGAGAGAGAGAGAGAGAGAGAGAGCACCGCCGCTGAAAATTGAGATTCACCATATTAGGGACGTAACCGCAGTTTATTGGCCACGGAGTCTGCACGGCTGATACAGCCGCGTAATATTCCGTAATAACAATGATTTGGGGTGCAGGGCTGCTGGCAGTCTTGCCCCCACTTCTCGCCACCTTGCCGCCACCCTCTTCGCCCTCTTCATCCTCCTCCTCCACCTCCTCTTCCTTCTAACCGGTTTGCCGCTACCCTCACGCGCGTACCCTGCCCTCTTCCTTTTCCCACTCACCCCCTTGTCCCGCTCGACACCCTCCCGCAAAACTATGGTACAGACGAGAGAAGGTAGACGGAGATGGGTAGACGGGACTGGAGGGCCTGCGGTGCGGTCTGGCGAGAGAGACGAATAGATAAAGAGAGGGAAAAGGGGTTAGAGGGTGGAGGTGGAGGTGGGGGTGGTGGCGAAAGAGGGAGAGAGGAGGGCGAGGAGAGAGAGACCAGAGCCAGCCCACCGTGAGTTAAGCGTTTAATAAGCTTAATCACGCGACAGATCTGTGAGATACAACTTGCTTCGCCTCGCCACCGAGCCAGCCGCCAACCCTTCCTATCGCCTCCACCTCTGCCACCTCCTCCTTCTCCACCTCCACCTCCGCCCAGCTAGTTTCATCCCTGCTGTACCATCTGCTGTTAGTATTTTACCGGCGCTACTACGAATGTGCAAGTCTCACTACGGCCATCCTCCCCAGATCCACCCCCTCCACAATCCACCTGGCTCACCCCCGTCGTCCTATTAACGGAAAACTGTTTATTGCGAGTGAATAACGGATCCGTGGAATTACATGACGGTCCTCGTCCGCTCCAACCAGAATTGCTAATACCCTCTTTTGTACGTTTCGGGGAAAACGTATCGGAGCGCTCGGCTTTTTTCTTTCGTCGAGACCATTTTTAGCCGATCTTCCAAGCTTTTGCGATGGAACAAAAAAAGTCTACGCGGCATATGTTTCGAGTATCCGCGTATTCGAAAGCTCGCCGGAGGAATTTCGGGATTGCGCTGGGATAGGGTCGCATTTGCATTTATGATCACGTCCCGCGCTGATGCCGGCTCTCTAGTTACGGTCTGGCAGAGCATATGTATATTGGTTTTTGCTTCCGCGAGGTAACTCGAGCACCCGACAATCATCTCACGAGTTTTCCGTCCTCATGATCGATTCGCCGGAATAGGGACGGATTCTCGCGAGAGGGAGAACTGTGGGCTGGAATCGTAGCTGGGTATAAATTAACGCTCGGTACTGACTGGGCATAGAATCTTAGAGCGATTGTTCGCAGCCAGCTTCAGTAGAAAGGGTGCACCTGCACGTAAGAACGGACGTACGACATCAGCATTGGCGAGAAGGTCCTTCGCGTCGCGCGGCTTCCTCTCGCGGCGAATAGTTCGCCAACATTGATCATGCGGCTGAGACGGCGGGCGCCGGGGGTGGCCGATGCGTCGAACAATGGATAGAATCGTCGCGGATTCCACTTGAAACTGCAGTCCAAGTCGACGACTTCCGGTCCGCAGTCGGCGCGGGCGATTCGTCTTGCCGTTTTGTTCACGCGCGGAAGGAAAGGGACCGAAAGGAGAACGACGAGCCGAAGGTTTCGAGATGTGATTGGTGGAGGAAGGTACCGCAGGACGAAAAGTTCGAGGTGCCGTACGAGCGATATATCTTGGAGGGGGACCGAAGAATTTTTAAAGCTAACAATGTGGACGGCCAAGACCCCGCTATACTGCGGAGGAATGTGGAAAGGGGGAAATGTTAAACTTTAATCGAGTGGAAAAAAAAGTACTCGTACAAAATTTACACGATAAAATATATACGGTAGTAAAAGTTAATTATGCGTATTTATTCGTTCTCTCGGGAGTTACGGGATCTCGTCACCTCGCCGACGAAGGATGGATAGGAATCTCAGGCGCGCCCGAGACGACGTGGCTAAGGAGGAGGAGGAGGAAGAGGAGGAGGACTCGTCGACGTCTCAATGTCGCAATCTTCCGGCGAAATCAGCGGCCGCGAGCGTCTCGCTCGGTCCGCCCGGGAATTTCACCGCCTGCGCCTCTACCGTTCAAGGGACCAAGCCGGGCGAGTGGCGGTGAACGATGACGCCCTTGAGGCAAACGCGCGGGCTTCAGGAAGCGCCCGCTGACAAATGCATTAGCCACCTCTGTCGAAACAAATAATAGTCGTTTGCGCGATGACGCGAAACTACGTCGATAACGCTCGTGGATTTATGCACGCGCGAATGGAACGCGGGGGAAGGAGAGGATGAGAGGTGTGTTCGGACGCTGACTGAGCACCGTTAATCTCTCACGATGCATCACTTTTAATCGTGCGTTTGCATTATAATGCGATGACGAGCGATGGGCCGAATCCCGAGCGGCGAGCCACGGCTGTAACGGCGCACGTAATAATACTGGCGACCGTGACGAACAACGACGGAAAATTTACATGATAAAAATGGGCAGTGGCGACGCTGACGGAAGGACGCTCCTCCGACACTTCGAGAAGACGATACTCGTTTCGTTGGGTAAAAAGCAAAGATCGAGTCGCTTAATAATACTTCCCTGCAAATTAACGGGCGCTTGGAGGTGTCCCAAGAGAATAAAGCGCGAGCTTGCGAAAGAAAATCGACGTCTCTCTTTTATCTCACCCATCAATCGTAAGCATTCTTGAAAGCATCGCCTGGTTACAGAGAACCGCGGAGCCTTCGGTGCTTATCCGGGTGCGCCTTGGCCTTGGGATAATGGACCTGACAAGCATAATTTCGCGCACCCTCGTACCCGCGACCGCTGTCATAAGCGTAGTCGCCGGTATTAAGGTGGGACGTTAAGGCGCGTTTGCTCGGCCCGGACGGTTCAAAGGCCTCCCTCCTTCCGTTCCACGGTGGTCCGGGCACGCACGATTAGATCGTCAACGGCGAGATAATTAAGGAGGACGGCCGGACGAAAATTCAGCCTCCCTCTTTCATCCCGCGCGCGCGTACCTCCTCTCACCGCATCTCTTTCTCCTCCTCTTCCTCCGCTTCCCTCCGCGCCGCTTCCACCGTACCCTGCTCCTCGAAACGGGCACATGCATATTTAACGAGTTGGCGAGGCCGCGGGCGTGAAAGACGCTCTTCTTCCCTTGGATCTCCCGCGGACGTGGCCTCCTCTGCCCGGAAATTGCTGAAGTTTCACACCGGCGCGGAAAGGTGGGAGGTGGAGAAGGAAGAGGAAGAAGCGCGGAAGGAACGAGAGGAGCAAAAAGAGGGAAGCGACGGTCTGACCCGCGACGCCTTTCCGCGGCCTCTCGACAATTGAAATCGAACTCCGCGTCACGATCCTCGTTACGAAACATTTCTCTTTGATGCGCCAGCTCCGAGAAAGGGCCTCGTCTCATCTACTACCTCGGCCCATCGAGGCGCTTTTCACCGCGTCTCTCGTCAGTTCGATGCCCAGAGGAGAGAAATAAATTGTCGCGGAGAGAACGAAGAATTTTCGAAACCCGATGAGAGAATTCGATACTCGTAATATATTATCGTGGAGAAAGTAAGGGCGGCACGCTTTTACCCTCGACATTCGTACCTTCGCGTCACGGATTCATTACCCCCTCGGATTACCTTCTTCGTCATTGTAATGCGGCTTCCTAAATTTCCCGGGAAGAGAGGGCCTCGAGTCACGCAGCGGGCTACTCGTCCTTTGAAAAATGTCGGGGGCTGCGCGATCGCCGCGGTGAAGGAGCGAAGGAAGCGTCGAGGGTAAGAGGAATGCGTGCCGGAAGATTAAGACGCGTACCTTCACTCCGGAGCCCGGAAGAAAAACTGGACGGAGACGTAACCGTGGCCCGGTTAATGATTGCATTAAAGTAAACGAGCAAGTCGACGGGAAGTTGCCACGGGGCGCGAGCGGGCGAGACCGCAGGGTCGCGCGGCAAGCGTAGGGGTGAGGGAGTTGCGACGAGAAAGAGAGAAGATGGGGGATGACGAAGGGGGTGGCGAGAGAGCGTGGGACTCATTCGGCTTGAGCCGAGTAGCAATCATCATTAATTCACTATTCCTGACAAACGATGGGGTATTCGCGCTGCCACGGATAAAGGGTCCTGGATTTGCCCTCGAGAAGAATGCGATTAATTTTTCTTACCGGCGCGGGCGGACGCGCTCAGTCAGCCGCACGTTTTCCCTGCGGTGTCTTAACGGTGATCCCGCGAATCGAGTCCCGGACGTTTCGATGGATGGTGCCAACCACCCTCGTTCTTCACCCCTGCCCACGATTACCACGAGCGGCTTCTCCACCCTCCACCTACCCTTCCAGGCGCTCCATCTCTCCAGCCTTCCCGCGGTGGTTGGCCTCTGTAACAACGTGCCACCCGTTAGATCAGACGACAGCTGTCCTTCGACGTGTCGATACTTTAGGTTCGCGAGGCGCGAATGAATATTTCTCATGCCCACTGTCGTGCCAGTGGTTCCGGACGACGAAGCGGTGGGTTGTCTAGAGTTTGGTTTTCTTCTCGACGAGCAGCACCCAATATACGATATTTAAGTACTCGAGGCCGAAGAAGAAATAAATGGATAGCTTGCGATTCGATACAAATGTGACAAACGATGGATCGACCCTAGCTGGCGAAACCCCGTGAAAAATCAGTTGGCTTATTTATGATAATTTCCTACCTCGAGTAATATTTTCATTCCCACTGTAATCCACTTCTGAAACTTTCCCAACTTCCTCGAGGTTCGAGGCACGAGGTTCGTTCCTTCGAAGGGAAAAACTTTTCTGTTTAGTCGTCCCATTTTCCTTGCTGCTAGCCAACGAGAGAGAACTCGGGAGAATGTGAGGAGAAACTATTCAGTTGATCCTAACAATCGAGCCGATTCTATAACGCCTATCGAATTCGTGAACCGTTATGCACCGCCGTAACCGTAACTTCGCTTTGCCTATCGGTAGGCGTCTCCACTCGCTGGCTGACCAGCAGCCGACCTTTTCCACTTCGCGTCTATCGCCTCCTTACGATGCTACGGAAACTCATGGACATCCCGCTCTCGTAATAAAATCTTCGTATCTTTCGATGCGCCGAAACATGCTAGTAGCCTGGCACTTCTTTTTTTATACTTCTCTCGAGACCCAGGCTGGATTGATCGCGAAGTGACGCGCCGTGTAACTCGTGGCGATATTGAAGTGGCGCGCAGGGCCGTAGGGTGGACGCGGTGGCTTCGAAAGAGGGTGGTGACGAGGGGTGAGGCGCTCGCGAGGGTGCGAGGTCGCGCGACGGGGAGTAGGGGGATGCGCTCGGAGGGCCGAAGCGGAGGCGGGAGAGGTGGCGGCGGCAGCGGCGGTGGGCCACACATAACGGCCTCGCAGCATTGATACGGCCGGATCACAGCCACCGGACCAATGTATTTTACTGCCCCGAGGCTTAGCGCTATCGAGGCACGCAGTCACCCGCCATCACTCCGTGCACGGGTATGTAGTGACGGTAATAGTCACTATATCATTGGCTCTTGGTAATACCCTGGCTGCTGCCGCCACCGCCACCCTCTTCCACCCCTTCGACCCTTCTACCTACACCCCCTTCTCCCGTCTAACCCCCGCTCCTCCACCTGCGCGTAATGTTCGAAATGAAAATGAATGTATTTCGGATAGCGATAAATACGCCGACGATCCGCTCCCGTCGCTCGCTCGCTCGCCCGTCCTGCGCGCCGCCGCCGAACGAACAGGTGATCGCGATGCGCTCAGCCTTTATTATCACCCCCGCGAAGTAGACTCGACCTTCGTCTCCTAAGCGCGTCGATCGATCGGCCAAATTTTCAGGAGAAGATTTCCGAGTGTGAGTCACTCGTCGATCGAAGGCTGTATAGATTCTCGATGTTCGGCGATTTTAGCGGACCGATTTTCAAGATGCACGAACTGCATTCGCGTGCCGAATAAAAAGACATTTAAAATTGATAGTACCGCCCGCGGGAACACCTCATCGCTGGAAAATCAAATATGCCGCTATGTGGTTTCCCGTCTCTCGCACGAGTGCGATTTCTGGCGACCATTCTCACGTGGGAGTGGTGACCGACGGTTAGTAAAAATTTACGAATTACATAGTTATTCCACTCCCTCGATGCTTTTTCTCTTCTGTGCTTCCGCGTCCCTTCTCTAACAATCTCCCACTCTATCCGCGCCTCTTTCCATCCTCCTTCTGTCCCGCTCTCGAGATGTCGTCCCCCTAATTTATGTGAGCGGGCTACTTCCCGTTCGTCGGGGAGGAAGGAGCGAGTGAGAGACGCGGGGACGAAAGTAAGTGGGAAAGAGGAGGAAGCGGAGGTGGAGGCGAGTGAGCGCGCGCGCGTCGCACCAGACAGCGCCCTGGACGGTGCAAGGGTGAAGGTGTACGCCCCTGGAAGATATCTATGTATCCGTCGCGGCGTCACGACGTCTCACTAAATCTGGCGCTACGTGTCTGGAGCGCCGCGCCACCGCCGGGGTAAATCAACCTGAGTTAACTCCGTCTCATCCGACACGCCGTTTCCGGCTCCGTCGTCGCTGACAAGCGCACGTATACGAGCGCCTCACCAGCGTCCTCGAGTCCATGTGCGTGTGTGGAAGCCCACGTGTGCGTGCCCTCGCGGGAAGATAGCGGAAAAATGTAGGAAAGGGAGAGAGAGGTATCTACGCCGCTTATCGAAATGAAAGAACCTGCGTCGTGAGGGAGGGAGAGGGTCAAAGAGTATCGGGGTGGGTTCTCGTGAGGCTCTCTTTCGAGAGGGATGCAAAATTGACGAACGCGAGAAAAGAGACGTTGACGGAATACCGGAACGATGGGTGCTCGATTTAACACGAGAAACTGGGCTCTAGAATTAATTAGGAAGTTTTCACGAAACTATGGAAAAATATGTTACGTAGAGTTTTTATATTATCGTGAATCGCGCTTTGCGAGCGAAAGAAGAAGAATGTCTTTTTTTACGAACTCGAGAAACCTATCCCTCGACGAAGACTTCGTAACAACTATTCCCTCCTTTACGAGGGAATCGTCGAAGACTCAGACATTTAGCTTGTCCGCAGGGACGGACGGAGGGCGCCCGCGCCCGGGTTTGGATTCTGGTCCAGGGAGATTGATCCGAGGTAGCATTACTTCTGGTTAGCCTCCGAGCGACGCGCTGTTAGTCTTCATTCCTCTCCACCTCTCGTAACCAGCCGCAAATTCCGGTTCCTCGCTTGATTGCGTCTAGTTAGAACCACGCCAGACCCATCAGTCCGCTGCCGCGCTCGTTCCACCGCGATTATTTGTCTTCTCATTTTAAGAGTTACCCGAAAGGAGAACGGGACGGAGAGAGCGAGCTCAAGAGAAAGAGAGGACTATCGTGGTGACCGCAAACCAGAGATTATGGCGTCCCGAGAAGTCCCGCGACGACGTGACGACAACGACGACGTTTACGACGGCGACGTCGGGCGTTACGCGGTAATTTCGAAACAATTTTACTTTTACGAGCGCCTCGCGCCGAATGACGCCGGGGTCCGTGGGTCGCGGCGGGATCCGATGACAGGCCAGTAAAAAAATCGTCGCTTCGAAGCTCTCGCCGTTCCTTCCGTTCGTCTCGGAAAAAGCTTTAGGCTCGCCCGATTAAGCGAATGACGGGGATCCCGGTCGAAGGAGGCCAATCATTAATTAAGCAATATCGACGTTCGTTCGACCGTGCAACATCGGACGGCAGCAATGAGGCGTACGCCTTGGTTATCGCGGAACTCGAAAAAGCGGGAGATGCCGCAAGGCAATTTCGTAACTTTCCGACTGATCGAGCGTTGTGCCGTGACGAGGGGGAGAAGATCGGGGCGCGGACGAAGAAGAGTGGTTCCACGGAGAGGGGACCGTGGACTTCGATCGGCAGCGCGAGGGGGCTGGGAGGTCACGATCGGGCTTGTATCCCATATACGCGTAACGTTTAATAAGCTCCGGCCCGGAAATGAAAACACTCCGGTCTCCTCTTTTTTTTTCCTTCCCCTCTTTCGGGCTCTCCTTCTATCTCGCCTCCAGGACGTACATACGTATACGGTCCGGGGGTACGGTACGTGAAATCCGATCGTAATTTCAGCCGCACCGCGCCCGCCGTACCTGCTAATCCATTCATACGCTCTCTGGGTTCTCCTCCTCCAGCCACTCTTCCTCTCTCACTTCGTCTCTCTCATTCTCCCTCGTAGTCTCCCCCTTCTCTTACACCCTCTTTCTCTCTCCCTCCCTCTCTTTCTCTTCCTCGTTCTCTTCCGTCTCCTCCCTTCCTCGTGTTCATTCACTCCCCCTCATTCTCATTCTCTCCGTCTCCCACCACACCCCTCTCGCGAATCTCCTCCTCCACTTTTACCTCCTCCTCCTCCTCTCTTTCTCTCGCCATCCGTGTGGCGATGTACACACCAGGTCGGATATATCGGCCGGTATTTCAGCCGCCATGCGGAGGTAATGGATTCAGAAACGCGGCGGACACCGCGCGCCCCGTGTTAATAACAATCCATACTTATTGCCCGCATATTTTACCGATCCCCCGCGCCCTGCCGCTTGCTACCGACTATATTACAACATATGGAGAGCATAAACTTTTATGGCTACCCTTCTACTGCCGGCCTTCCACCTCCGCCACCTCCACCTCCACCTCCGCCTCCTCCTCCAGCAGCCACCCACCTAACAACCGACTCTCGCCCCCTCTCGCGTCCTCCTCCCTCCCTCCGCCCACCCTTTCGCCCTATCTACCTACCTACCTACCCCTAACCACCCGTCCAACCCTCTCGCTCCCTCTATTTTTTCCCCTCTTTCCTACCTACTTTCACTAATTACAGAACGAGAGGACGGAAGGGGCCGTTTAAACGATCCTGCTGGACGATCTACGACTGGACGGGCGATGCTACGACCCGGTGCTACACCCCCGCCAGCCGGAATCGAGGGAAAACGGCGCTTACGCGTGCTACCCGGAAATTCATCGGGCTAAGTTACCCATCTCCTGGGAATGAGAGCGTCCTTAAGTGCAATATCTGCATCGATCCTCCCCGCAGAGCGTGTCCACCTCCCATGTCGCGCGTGCTACCACGCTTTTAATGCCTTCCATCGAGAGAACACTATCGACTTTATTCGTCCGATCGGCGAATGCACACTTCCCCGGTGACTTTCAGAATCCCTCGATTCTCGGCGAAAAGTTTCGGAAGTATAAGAAACCCCGTTTTGTAACTTGGAAGTATACTGCGTCCGGCACTCCTTCGTACGTTTGCTTCCCCAAGACGTTACATCGAATCCTTCGAATTGTTTCGTAGAATAACAAATGCTCGCTCATGCTCTCGCGACACGCAAAAGTGTCGAAAATCCTTCGCGCTGATAAATCGTGGAATTCGAGATGGTGGCGCCAACCCAGAAACGATGTAACGCGATTGAGGTCGATCGGAGGACAGTGGTCGTAGGGTTCCGGGTGGGAGGTGGCTCGAGCTCGAGCATCTTCACGATAAATCCCGTCACACCGACTGAGATACGACGAGTGACTTAAACATCCCGAATGATTTAGGAACGTCTACGCGAAGCGTTCGCGATACCGAGGCGCTCCTCCAACGTCGGAACAGTTTCGCGGTAAACTTCACGGATACAACGTTCGACGTGTCGAGCCATCGAGAAGAATGGCGGCCTCGTCTTTTCTTCCGTCTTACTCGTAGATCACCGAAAGTAACCGGGCGTCCTTCCTCCTTCCCCCGAGCCGCGGCGCCGCGGTCCACGAGGAGACGCGAGGGATGTTCGAGGTCGCGCGTCTAGGGCGAGTGAGCGGAGAAAAACGGGCGTTTCCACGGACGCGGTGCAATAAAATCCATCAAGCGTACCGACCACCGCGCGAAGCTTCACTCGCGTTGATAAACAAGATCTGGCTTTCGATTCGGCCGAGTCGAGGAGAAAATTTAAAAGAGACGCGGTCGGATAGAAGTGCGTAAAATTGAACGTAACTTTTTTACGAAGACTAGAGGATCCGCAGGAGTCCTCCATGGTGGAACTTAATTTGAAAAAAAGAAAAAATTCTCATCAGGCGTCACTCCCCTTTACATTAATCCATGTCCGAGCATCCCCGTGGCGCCATTCAGGCGCTCCCACGAACAGTCGCGGAACGCGAAGTCTCACGGGCGTCAAGTGCAACGTGTCCTTGACCAGAGCTTCGTCGAAGCCTGTCACAGGAATGATGAACGCCCGTGACGTAAAGGCAATCTCGCGCGTCGCCTGTGTTATTTTCCGACCTAGCTACCCCTTCCACCCTCTCCTAGTTCTGGGAGTCTCTTCACGAATGACGTCATCGGAAGGCGTCCTGGAAACGTCAGTAGCACGGTGGGTGGTAGAAACGCTACCGCTTTGGCATAATCTCGCGTAATGCATCAAGCGCGAAAGGATTCCCCTTCACGCTGTGATTTTTCGTATATCGTCGAAGGCTACCTCCTCTTCTTTTTCTCTCCGTTTCTTTCTCATCCGCCAGTCGTAGATCATCGATGACGCCCGCTCGCTCGTCCTCTTTCCAGGACGGTGGCGCCGCCGCGGAGGTTGCGGTAGACATTGGAGGTCGCATTGAGGGCACACACGTCGGTGGAAATACGGTCGCTTCTCCGGCTAGCGGAGCAATGAAGCCTGTCAACCGGATGATGAACGCCCAGGACGTAAACCTGACGAGTGACTCCGGGCCGTCTTCGGCGGAACGACCGACGCGGCGAACGCGCAGACCCGTACATCACTTTTATTGCCGCCCGGGCTCCCGTGATCCCCTGCACCCGCGCGCACCCTCCAGCCCGCGCGCTCACTGCGGATTGGACGACGAAGATTTTACCGCCTATCTCCGCTCACCACAGACCCACCACCGCCCCCTTCTACCCCCCGTTTCCCCACCTCAAGCGCGCGACGAGCATCGACGAGGTAATCACTAACGGTCAGCGCGTCCGGGACCGCTCCCTCGAAAGGGGGTGTTCGCTATGTTCCACTTTCCGTCGAGTCACTCGACTCCGCTCTCTCGACGGGGCCTTCGAAAAACTGCTCTTGACCGGAAGGCTCGGTCGAGATATAGCGCGGGTGGTTGCGATGAAATTGCGGCAGCTTCCAATTGTCCACACACAGTGTTCTTTGTGTTTTAATGCGTCGGGGGAAATGAGATCTCGAGGATATGGAAGTTGTGGAGTGAGTATGGAGTAAGATCGAAGGACGTACATACGTTCTACCCCTAATTCTATCCCTTTGGTAAAGGCACGATTAAGGTCTACGAAATGCGCTCGACGATCATCCCCTCCGCCTACCCTCTTTTCGCGGCAAACGTCAGAACACGGCTGGTAGAGAATAATAAATTAACCGAACGATCCGTTCTCACCCCCTAAGCGACGCGGCCACCCTCACTCCCTTTCCACCCCTCACCCGCGGGCTCTCGGTAGTCCACGCACCTCGTCCAAGTTTCACGTGCACTACTATGCGCATCAACGTAATTGCTCGCATATTATAATTTATATCGGTGCCCTGAATGAGGACTATCTGGATGTGAACAATCGGCACGCCGACAATGCGGAACCTTAAATCATAATTTGGTTAATGTGGAATGTAATGTCGATGTTGGCGCGAGCGTATCTCCACCTGCGGATGGAGAGAGAATTCTCCCGCCCCTCCACCTCCACCCACCAGCCTCTCGCGATTCCGCCATTCTTCTCGCTTGCTCGCTCGCCCGCCGAGTGTTACGCTCTCGTACGCATGCTACGCGACCCCGTACCCGTCCGTGTACCCACGCGCGAGGGATTATAAATCGCGGGCCAATGAGTGGCTTCCATTCGTTATCACTGCCGTTGGCACGCCGGTTAGGTGGGCATCCGCCTAACACCGTCCCTGTTTGTCGGTGTTTTACGCCCGAAATATCGCGCTTTCGGCACCAGCGCGGCCACCGCTTCGCGACGGGAATGAGGGAGAAGCGAACCGCGGAGAAATTATGGAAAATTAGAAAGACCTCGGTCTATAGCCACTGGAGAGAGAAAAAAAAGGATGCGGTCTAATATTAATTTTCATGAACTTTCGAGCGAGTAGGACGAGAGAATAAAAGAAGAGCGGCGCACTTGTTCGAGGGTGAGTTCACGGATAATGGACTATACGGGATGAGGCGCTACCCCCTACCTCTTATCTCGTGATCTTAAGTGAGAGGCGTTTTGATCGTAGCGCGGTACGATCCGATAAAAAGATTAGCCCTACCGGTAGATTCTTCGCCTCGAGATATTCCACTCCGGTCCCTCAAGAATTTCCACTATCCCTCCTCGCCGCTTAGCCCTCAACGGGGTTTCGTCCGCCCGGTATCGCGTAATTTCTGAGACTGTTTGTCTTGGCCCCTCTGCTTCGAGGGGTGGCGTCCGCGCGGGAAAGCGATCGATAAAGTAACGACGTTAGCGCGATGCTACCTCGTCAGGCTCCGATGTCGGCTCGAGTGAGAGGGTTGAGTGACGCCTCCGTCGGATTCGATGTAACAACCCTTCGACGTCGATACGACCCGCCCGATAAATCGAAGGAACGAGGAGGAGGCGGCGAGGAAAAGTGGCAATGGTAGACGCGGGGTGAAAAAATTATTTTCGCCGACACGAAGGCGTCGACGATTATCGTGAATCCTCGTGGTTACGAGAACGGCGGCCTTTTTCACGTAAATGCGAGAATCGAAGCTGTCTCGCGATTCTCCGGATTAATAAAGCGAATGGAAATCCATCGGAATGGTTTTGTTTCCCTGCGCGTACCCGATGACGCACCGACGTCGCGACGCATCGACGACAGGAGGAGAAATGGGGACGAAGGCTCGCGCGCGCCAAAGAGGACGAGAGTCGAAAATTAAATTCGCATCGTCGCAATCCGTCGCGCACCCGCGCAATCTCTGGAACGATCCTCCTACGGTCCCTATCCTCGGGGATAGGCCAGCATCTTTAAGTCTCCTACTACTTTATACGGCTGTTATCGTGGCAGCCTATCTCCCCGATGGACCTTTCGCACCCCCGAACGACTTGGCCGCACATATGCAATGAACTCCCTTTTACTTCTCGTGAATTTGTTGGGGTTGGCGATAATGGTGACCCTCTTCTCCTTGGGGTTCCTACGACGGAGGAAGGAGGTGGTGAGGTAGGGAGAGAAGAGAAATTGGGAGGGACGCGTGGGTAGGTTTGAGGATCTGACTACGGATGCACTGTGAGGGTCTGGAATTCGATGTCGCGTGAAATATAACACTCACGACTAAAATACCAATCTTGCCTGACAACGAGGACAACGAAAATCCACCGTGCAACGATTAAGTTCTACCTTCTCTTTTCTCCTATTTACTTCCCTCTCTCCGCCAATGCCAACCTAGAGCTTCGTGAAACTTTTTGGGGTCTTGGCGAAAAGGTTCGGAGAAGTATCTCGCACACGGTGTATTAAATGACACGCGACACCCCCTTTTCTCTTTGGCGCTTCCTTCTCCTCCCCCAAACGAGATTCCCCGAGGTGCTTTGACTTCGAATCGAACCTTAAAGTACCCGCTTACAACTTCAGGGGACCGGATGCCTTACCCCTGTTCGACAGGCTATTACAGACTCTTTCGAGCCTTTGTTCTCATTGCATCCCGTGGGAGACCAAAAGAAAACACGAGTATTTATATTCTTTTTTAAACGAGCCCGGGAACCTCCACGCGCAGTCTTTCTGCAAAAATAAGACACAATATCGGGAAGAAAATTACCAATTCCCGCATACCTATGGAACTGCCTCGAGTATATTCCAGCAACGTGCGGCATCGACGTCGAGGACACCGTGCTTGGGTATCGTATTCGTCTCCACGGCGAACGATGTGATATCCGTGGCACGAGCGTGTAGTGGGTTAATAATTATAAGTTACGAATTTGCCAGGCTCGGCGTTTCGTGGGTCGGAGGGAGGAGGCGGGACGAGAACGTCGTTGGCGTCGGCGGGTGAGAGTGGTGGACGCGGATGGTGCGAGTCCTGGTTGCGGCTCGGCGAGCGGACACTATCGTGTTACGATGTTGCATTAATCTGCAACAAGCAAGTATCGGCAGCCACCGGCCCCTCGGTGGGTTGGCGGGGTCGTCGCTTCTGGGGGCAGGAGACGAGGGAGGACGATACTGCACCGGAGGACGACCCCTGGACCGGCAGACGGGGGTGGTAGCTAACCTACATGCTTCCTAAATATATTGTCGGTATAACACCGCCGGACGAAGGGGGTGAGTGGAGGAGAAGGATGAGAAGGATGAGAAGGAGGAGAAGGAGAATGTGCGGGACGAAGGATGGCGGAGGATGGGACGAAGAGGTGGTCCAGGAGTAGCAGCGGCAGCATCACCGGGCAAGCAGTGTATCGTCTCTCTACACTCGTTCTGCTCGTGTATACTCACTGCAATGGGGCACGCAGCGGGTGGGAAGAAGACCGCGAGAGAAAGAGAGAGGGAGAGAGCAGGAAAGAGGAGGACGAAGAAAGAGTGAGACCCGCGCAAAGGGAAGGATGTAGGAGTGTAGTTGTATGTGTGGTGGCGGACGATCGCGAGAGAAAGAGCGAGATGCATGGACCGAGGGTGTGAGGGTGTGTAATGGTACGTGGAGTGGCCGAGGGTGAGACAGGGTTGCTGGGACAGCAGAGCGGTACGTCCCCGAGGCCCAAGCACCGTACAACGTGACGCACACATGTGTACACGGGGTGTAAGCGCGAGGGTGTATAATACTATATGATTCCCATCCACATATATCCCTACGTCGCACTTAATGCCGCCTGCGAAATGAGTGGAGGAGGAGGACGAGGAGGGCTGGAGAGAAACCGGCGGAAAGGGCAGAGAGATAGCCGTCTGAGAGAGGAACGGGAAAGTCGTCGGGGCGGAGAACGCGCGAGCAAGAGAGAGAGCGAGAGAGAGCGAGAGAAAGAGAGAAAGAGAGGGGGATAGAGAAAGCTAGAGATGCCGGGAGATGCCGGGAGAGAATGAGAGACGAGTGGGGCAGAAGGAGAATGCCATAGGAGTCGCTTAGATAACTAGTATCGTATGTTCGTAGTCGTATCGTTTCCAGGCGCTCGCTCGCGCGTCGGAGGAGGACGGCGCATAACGCCTCGACGCCGTTCCGCGAGTCGAGGCGAGCAAAGGACGAGGAGCGGCTCGTTCGCTTTGCCCCGCGGGGATCCGCGCCGGCATTGTCGATACGAAACTGAAAGCTCGCGTGGCTTGATTATACGCGTTCGCTCTTTGTCGGCGCATCGAAACGACGAGGGCGAGAGTCGGGAGGTAAGTTAAAAGAGAATGACTGATAAAGGGTCCCCGACGCGCCATCCCCGAAGGACCTGAAATGCAATACTCGAATTATCTTCTCTCTCTCTCGCTCTTCGGTGAACCTGCGAGAAAATTCGTTGCCTACTGTCGCGGAGGCTTCGAGGCTCGCTGCGAAGCGTCAGTTCTGGAAACGCGAAAGTATAAAGGCGACGATGCCGAACGAGACGGGAAAGAGACGGCGAAGGAGGAGAAGAACGTCTCGTGCCGGGCGGCGGTTATTCCGGCATTTTGATATCGGCCGGCGGGTACCCGCGCTCCGCCAGTAGCACCGGTATCGAGCTAACAATTAATTATTGGCGGCGCTTCAGAGGGCTGCCGGCAGTCGTAGTTAAACATTACGCGTTCCATATCTTACTGTGCTATCTAATCCCCCCGGGGGCTCGAGCGCTACTGCAGTAATCTCGTTTAATTGCCGGCTGTAGACGCGAGAGTCCCGTTCAATTAGTTTTTCAAATAAACATTAGTTTCCTTAACACGCGGCGCCATAACGTGGCGGAGGATGAGGCGGAGGTGGAAGAGGAGCTGGCGAGAGACAGAGGGGATGGAGGAGAAAGCGGAGGAGAATGGGCGAGAGAAGCCGGGAGACGTGCGCTCGCGCTTCGTCGAGGGAAAGGGAGAGAGAAAGAGACGAGTCTGCCGACGAAGGAGAAGAAGAGAAGCAGGGAGGAGAATGAAAGGGGGTTGGAGGTGGAGGTGGAGGAGAACGAGAAAGAGAAAGAAGAGTGGTAGGTGGTGCAGTCGGAAGGCAGGTCGGTGGAGGTGACGGCTGCTCCGCAACGGAAGCTGAGGCGACCGGAGGGGGTGGAAGGTGGAGGAGGTGTAGGAGGTGTAGGAGTAGCGGAGCTGGCAGGAGAAGGAGGACCAGGCGGAGGCGGAGGCCACTGGGCGCGGAGGGCGATGGTGGCAGGGGTTGGAGGCGGGCGGAGGAACGCCGGTGGAGGAGAACGGCGGTGTCGCGGCCGCGGGGTAAGTAATTAACGACACATTTATACGATATCGCCAACGGGCGAGGTGAGGCGAGGCGGAGGGGTGGAGAAGGGAGGCCAGGCGAAGCGAGCCAGGATCCCGTCCGTATGAAGTGCCCCGCTAATAGGAAGCTATGCGCTCGTCGATAGATACCTAACCCAAACCGGTAACCGGCTACCCCGCCGACCAACCTGAACAGGGAGAGAAGAACGGTACGGCGATTCCCTTGCATCCTCGCCTCGTACCCTCCTGCCGGCGATTTTCTCTCTCCGAAGGGGTGACGTACGAAAGCTCGTTCCTATCTACCTACGCTCGCAGGACAATGCGAGTTAGGCGTGTTGGCCTCCAGTCGATATTTTCCAGGCGAACCCAGTCGGGTTTTTGACACCGGCCCCGATATCCGATATTTCGGAGTATCGTCGAATTAATACGGTTAGACCCTGAGCCGCGTTTTGGGACGAGAAGGAATTCGTCTTGGACGTCGAGAAGCGGAGCTGCTAGAAGTACCCGTGTCGTTGGTATTTGGTGGAACGAGGGTGGCTGTTTGTTTTTTTTATAAAAGAAACCTCGCACTCCATGAGTACGGGAGAGAGAGAATTTCGCACCCCTACCCTCGCATTCCGATACGACGGATTTTATCGTACTCTGTCACATTAGAGCGGGCGAAAATGGTAGGGAGCGGAGAGAAATTCGCGGAAAGATAAATAGCGCCCTGCTTTGTTTAACCTTAGCGGGCGAATTTGTGCGCGCCGGAGGCAGGGGAAAAAAAATTGTGTTCCAGCGGTTTACATCTGCACCCTGTTAACGCCGCTGTTAATCCTTTTACCGTTGTACCAGCACATGTAACATCGATTCCTCGTTGCGGTTACAATCGTGAATGTAAACGAGAGAGCCCGGATTGGAGTGAATAAATGGCGGTGAATATTTCAGGTTAGAACCGTGGCTCGAAACGAACGCGGGTCGCGTACCTCTCCATGCGGTTGATATACATTGCCGTGCGGCGACATCGTGTCCGACAGTTTCTCTACTCATCGACGTTAATCCATTCGATTTGGGAAGACACTCTCTTTCGCAGTGGGTATCGACGTTCCATTCTGTGCCGGGGCAAAAGCACCACGAGTACTTACCCCGGGACGAGCGCGATCCGATAAAGGGCAGAGGAAAGCTTTGATCGCGAGACTTTCACTTTACGGCGAACAATTTTATCCATCCTGCGTGACGAGTCCGTCTCAAATGACCTCGTAGCTCGCGTTTCGGCCGAGTTTCGTGTTTCGGTAGTCGCGGCGAGTCGCGGTCACGACGATAGATCAACGGAGTCGGTAGACAAAGAGCGAAGCGGGCGGAGGAACAGGAGGTAGTGGAGGAACAAGGGAGCGAGAGAGCGAACGAGGCGAGAAGGGGAGGGCTTAATGCGACTTTTGCCCGTTGCGCAAAACGCACAACGGCTGCCCGCGCGGCTGGTTATGGTGATGCGGATTATTCACTAATATGATTTACGACGTATTACCACGACGAGCTAGCCCAGGCCAGGACTCACAATGCGCACATAATGTGAGGGCATAATTTATTAATTTTACTAATGGCTCCTGCCCATTATTATTGATTTCGGGGCCGCGCCGGGCGTTCGGACGGCCGCTGATTTATCCCGGTCGTTATCGGCCCCGTGTTAAATCGTCCGCGAACCAGGAGCCACCACCGCGGGATGGCACAATGCGAGCGTCGGGGGTGGCACGGGGGTGGCTCGGTCTCGTTTCGGAGAATTTTTTCCTTTCCAGGACATGTAGCGCCCCGGCGAGCGCGATCGCCGACGTTCGTCGCTGCTCGCCGCGTACCTGCCGTCCGTCGTTCCGTCGCGCCATTCCCTCCCACCCCTCGCATCCCTCTCGCGACGCGAATACGCGAAAAGCTTCTGCCAGTTGATTTACGTCCGTCCGCCAAACGGACGAGTTTCGCTGTCCGCGTAACGTGGACTGAGGGACGGATCCGTGGTGTAGCGATTCGGAAAGAGCGATGGAATTCGCGAGGCGAGGGGTTATTAAGCGCGTTTGGCTGAACCGCGAGAAAATTGGATTCTATGGCTCTTTCGACAACCGAAAGAACATCGTGAACGAAGAAACTCGATGGAAAATGATCAAAAAGACGATAAAAGCTTCATTCTTAATAATCGCTGCGAATTTCTCTTCAAAACCCGTGCCCTCCTATTCTCCATCGGCAATCCGTGGTTAACGCAACATCCGCGCCATCTTCGATATATATCACGGACAAGACGCAATGTGGCAAGGAGGTTTAAATCTAGAGGAAGCGGGGACGAGCGGCGATGTTTCCGGTATTATCGGGCGAATCGAATCGACGAGGCGGGCGACGAGAGGAGGACATCGACGACGTCCTAAACGCGGACACCGCATTGTCCGAACGACCACACCGACACGATATTAAAACATTAAAATAATATATCGTCCTCCTACGGATCACGTTATGGTCGTGAGGGCGAGGGGTGAGAAGTCGACGATGCAGGCTGGTCGCGAAGAGCCGAAGGGGGATAAAAGAGGGCGACGAAGAAGGAATGGTGGAAGGGCGGCGGTGGAACGAGAACTAGACGGGGGTGGAAGGAGATCTCGGAAGGGATGGAGGAAGGAAGGAGGCGAGCTCGGGGCGCGGAAAGGCGGGGAATACGCTTGACACACTCCAACGCCAATATAACCTCGTTCCCTCGTCCTTCTCACCATCCAACCCCACCCCAAATACAATGTCGTTCTGGTCATATAGCTTTCACCCTGCAGGAGGAGCACATAGGCGTAGACACATCCGCGCGAGCGGGAGGCGGCCAACTGCGATGACTTTTCAGGAGTTTCCCGCGGCAATGGCTACTGCTGCCATCTGGGGCCACGAACACACGAGAAGATATGGATAAGACCTACACACCCTCACACTCTAGCACGGCAACAGTGCCACTACCCCCGTCCAACGCGCGTCTAAAACGCGAGGGTGGAACAGCGTACGGATACGTATGGGATACCGATGTGGACGAGGACGAAGTGAGGTAGGGCAGAAGAAAAGGAGACCACCAGGAGAAGCTCCTCCTAAGAGAGGGGAGGCTCTGAGTAGTAGACGGACCCAATATCTGCGACCGTCTGTTTGTCCTGCGCCCGTCCACAGCCCGACGCCAATCTTACTCCGGCGTAGCGTTATTGCGCGATCCGTGGCTCCCGGCTCACCACAATAACGTTTTTATTAAATAATAAACATGTATGTATTGCTCCGAAGGAGCAATCGTCCGTGGGGTTCAGAGAGGAAAGGTGGTGCTGTCGTTATTGTCCACCCCCTATTGCAGCTCGAAGATCGATTACAGGGGTGGACTTGTATACAAGAAAGAAGCTCGAATCATAACATTCCTGAGTGCAAGAAGTGTAATTTATTAATATCTTTCGTGACCGATAAGTAAGCGCGTTTAAAATTCCACTCGTTTTCCGACGCACCCTGCGAACTTTACAGAGTTCACAGAATTCATCTGTCTTCTCGTGAGTTCTTAATTAGGTTCGTGAAATGCATTCTCCAATGTTAACAAGCAAATCAGTGGTAAGACAAGCGATTTGGAGGATGCCATCCGAGGATCCAGAAGCCTCCGAGGCGCGAGGGCTACGCCGTCGGAAGGGCAAACCTCTCGACGCGAGCCGGTCGAAGACCGAAGGCACTGAGCTGCTTAGGTGAGCCAGGGCTCCACCAGCCGGGGGCGGCAAGGTATACCCACCACTTCGCTAGATCGGATATACGGTAACAAGGGAATTACATTACTCTTACTCGATGAACCTTTGATGATTCCGTTTGAAGTGCCGTGGGAGAGAGCTCGAGCCGTGGCCGTTCCTCCTCTCTACGCTTGCTCGCGCGTAGACGGAGGTGGAGGAGGCGGTGGCGGTGGCCACCGCGTGCTGTCACCCTCGACTTCGCCGGTGTAGGAGGGTGAGCTTTCACAGAGGGATTACACGAACCTCTTGACTACCGTGGAGCCCCGGCAACGTTAGCCGCAAGCCGGACAGCCATTATTAGCAGGTACCTTGTACGCGAACCTCCGGCAAGCCGTGCGCCGTTGAATAATTAGAATGCCGTATGACTACCGGCGCACCGTGCCTAAACACGACGTCCACCCCTGCCGCACCCTCTCGACGGTCCTGTCCATCGTCTTTTCCCTACCTACCAGAGAAACTGCTCCTTAATTGCAAGGAGATCGTTAAAGGCTCCCCCCGTTTTCCGGAGAATGCCAAAGGAGTGCTTTTTCACCGTGCGCAAGGTTTCCTCGAAGAACTGGCCGCAAGCTCGAAATTCGAATAGGCAGTGCCCCTGTTCCTCTTCTTCTTTCCCTCGCTCTTCTCGGATTTCCAGGCTCTTAGCTTACCGATTTAATTGTGAGATAATTGATGGCCGAGTAGCGGCCGTTTCGGGATGCAAAGAGAGTGGGCGAATCGCGTGTTTCACGGAGAGAGAAACATTTCTCGCCCGGCCGATCGGACGCGGATGCGCACGATGGAATTGCTCGCCGCTCGTCGATGATACGCCTGGACTGGATCGATGTAAAATATGCAAAGAGAAAGAGCGACGAATCGGTAGGGGGAAAGAAAAAGAAATGGAGAAAAGAATGAAACGGGTACGAGCTCAAAGCGCCTTTCATTCACTCGAGAGACTCTCCGACGTATTTCTGATCCCCGATTCACCGCACGAGAATGTCAAACGGTAATCAAGCCTGACGTCGAACTTATTAAAAACTAGATGGGCGATACGAGATCAAAAGCATTTGTAAGCCCGAAGGTGAAGACTCGTACGACCTTTCATTCTCTCCCCGTGGAGGCCGCTCAGCGCTCGCTCCGTATAAAATCCCCGGTATATAACGTTATTCGATCCTTTGACGTCAAAAAGTATTCTTTTCCGTCTACCGACGCACGCGTCGGTTCCTTTTGGTCACCGTTTCTCCTACGCGTGGCAGCGTACGCAATACGGAGGGAGAAGAAAAAAAGCACGAAAGAAGAGGGAGGGAGAGGGGCGGAGGAGTTGAAAAAGCAGAGACGTAGGGGAGAGAGGAAAAAATGAGGAGAGAGGGCGAGGAGAAATTCCATCAGACTGCCAATAACCAGCGCGCGCCCGTGCCGTGCCCCGGCATTCGAAGACTGACGATTAATTATCACAAAGCGACGCGTGTTTGATGTCGGAGGAAATGTTGGTGCGGCCTCCGATTGATCGGTTAATTTAAAGGGACGGTAAGGAGAGGGGTGGTATGACGTCGGCCCCCGGGGGCCGAGGCGGCAAGGGGGTGGAAGACCACGGTTGCGAGGCAAAGCACAGGGTGGCTCTGTTCCACCGCTCTCCCCGGGTTTCTGTTGTGCTGCCTTTCGTTCGCCTCGACACTCCGACAGCTCTTTCATCTGCGGATGATTACGTACTACTCCTCTCGTCGGTCTAAACAGTCCTCTCCCGATCCTCGCCTCCCTTCCTTCACCGTTACCCTCTCCTCCTTCTACAGCACCGCGCGTCACCCCTCGCGCTTCGAAATTACTTATCCTCCGTTGGAAAATAATTAACACGTTCTTACCCCCTCTGGTGGCGTGCACCCCGCGATCGAACGAATTCCTTTTCCATCCCCCAGTCGTCTGCGACCTTTCACCCTTCGTTCTCCTTTACGAGGACGAGGGCCTTCCACTCGCGTGTGCCCAAAGGCAATGTTGACAGAAGCCCGATCGTTTCCTTTAGGCACGACGAGCTTCGGTTAATTTGTATCCTTTGGTGGAATGTACTGGTCAACGGTGGTTTTCTTGGCCTGGAAACGAAGCTTGTTCTGTACTAAATCGAAGATGCTGATTTCGAAAATCGAATCCTGTTTAATATTTCCGTTTAATATTCATTGCTCTGTTTTTTTTTTTTTTTTTTTTAACTGATTTATGTGTCACGAATTTGCCCACGTGGATTCCAACATCCTAACGTAGTGCTGTGTTTCTGTTTGCGTACTTCCGATATCAGCGCTAACTGGGTAGTTGCCTATTCCTCGTCGATAGTCCTTACATACGACTTTAACCCTGAAACTTAACTGAATTGTTAAAGCGGGTAAATGCATTATTCGTAACAACACTTAGAGCCAATTCGAACAAACGGATTTGATCTTTGGAATCGACTTCCTCGATCAAGAAAAGAATAAGTTTTGCTTCAAGGGCAATAAAAAAAATGCTTTTTTCGCTGACCCGTGTTATTCGTGGACGATTCTTCTCTGCATAAGGCGCGCGGGATATGAAGGAGGGAGAGTACGGAGAAAATTCTTTACCCGAGATAAGTTAAAATTCCCCGCATCGGCCATCTCGCGTATACGTACTTACGTACGGGTATATTAAATGGGATTACTTCGGAGGAGTTTGAATTCCGTGGGATCCCGTTTACGCATGGAAATGGGAGTAACCGACCTCTTTGAGGGAGAGAAAAAGGTCGGAATTTTCTCTTAATGGATCCTCCCGTAACCCGTTCCTTTACGAGAGCGAGTAAGTGCTGGGGATGCGGATTTAGATGGAGCATCGGAAGCAGAATATCGCGATTCTCGGTGGGTGGAAAGGAGCGCGGAAGAACTTGCGCGAAAATTTTACAAGCTACAATTGTTTGGCATTACTCGCCGAATGGAAATTATTCCGGCAAAGATGAACATGAGAACGGTAAATCCTCGTGGAAGAAATAATTAACGAGATTATTACCCTCCGGAGAACATCGGCGAACCCGTCACGCAACGAGGCATCACGCATTCAAGGGCCACCCTATTGGCCCGATTGCATTAACAATCGAGGGTTGTCGTTCGAGCGGCACTTCTGGCCAGTGTCGCACGCGATTGCATTTAATATTCGCGTTTAATAGTTGGAAGAAGGGCATGATAGCGTCGCGAAAGCGGCGCCTTCCGTCTCGTGCCAGTTCCCCGTCGTCCTTAACATTAACGTCACGCCGTTTCTCGACGGAGTCACAATTATGCAACGCCGGAAATAACATTTACTTAGTCGACTCGCGCCCGAGTATTGTGGACTTGACACATATCACCTCAGCCACGTAACTTCTCTCGCTTGCGTCGTCTTGCGACGGCAGCTTAAACTTGACTTCAACTTCCTTCTCCCCCTCTACTGCGTGCGCGCGCGCGCGCGCGTTGAAAGGACGCGAGGCGTCGCGCGAGACGTATCGGAGGACAGGGGTATTATTCCTTTTAATTGCTTCGCCCCGACAATCGTCGAGTCGCGAATTTACGGAATTTCGAATTAGACGAGTCGATCATTCTCCTTCGTGAATTACGCGAATGATGCGAAGCAATTAACACCAAAACATTGTCGAACCTACGTCCTCGGTGAAGCAAGTTCTTCGTTCTTCGAAACTGAGTGTTCGAAGGAGAAAAAAATGCTTTACGAGGGCCGAGGAGTCGATGACGAGCGAAGGGTCGCAGGTAACTGCGTAAATCGAGAAGGGGGATGAACCCCAGGACGAAGAGAGGGCGGATCGCTCTCCTCTAATTTACGATCGTCTGAGACTTGAGTCTTCGGGCGCCATCTTCTGGCCCTCTTACATAAAAATCAGGAAACTGCTCGGCGGCCGAGTCACCGCCACAAATCATCGTCTGTCATCCCGCGGAACGAATGGCCGCGCGGAATGGCGGACGCGGGACGCGAGACGAAGGGAGAAAGGCTCGCGCCACTTCGTTCGAGAACGACGCCGAACGACTGCGACGACGAGCGTCGGAGCGACGGCGAGTGGAACGAGAGAGCGCCGCGACGACGAATCTACATCATCCTGTCGGCCCAATGGACCGAAAGATGCCGGTCGGTGGATTCTGCTGTCCTCCCTTTCTCGCGCCAAACGAACGGGACGAGCGAGCCGTGGAAGCGCCGGGGGAAGCTCGTCTCGCGCCGTGACGTCGGTGACGCTGAAGAAGGACGAAGAGGGGGAGAGTGAACGAGGGAGGACTAGAAAGTTAAGGGGGTGTGGGATAAGCGGAGAAAGAGAGAGCGAGAGGAAGAAAGAGAAGCAGAAAAAGAAACGCATGAAAATCACGTCAAGCCGGCACCGCGACGGAGAAGACGCAGTCATCGTAGCCGGAGGAATGGAGGATGAGGAGGGCGGAGAGTGAGACGAAGACACGCTTGATTTGAAATTCCAAAACTTTCCTGATAACGTTCCGCCACTGCGGGACCTAAGTAGAGGTACGCGAAGGAAAGGGACGGGAAGAGATCCGCCGTCGTATCGCCGATCGTTGGCCGCTTCTTCTTTCTTCCGCGCTCGCCTTTTTCCTCCTTCTCTCGTGCGTTTTCTTCCGCAGAGGAGGAGAGAAGACGAAGAGGAGGAGGCGAGGACGAGCGTCGCGCACAGGAAGCCGAACGAAATCGCCGTTACTCGTCAAGAGGTCGGGCGAGCGGAACTACCACGGTGAAATATTCATCGAGGAGAGATGGTGGAGGAGGAGAAGCGCCGAGAGGGAGAAGCAGGAGAAAGAGGACGAAGTTCCTGCGCGACGCGCGGTTAAGACTCCGCTTTTGTTCGGGGTGGAACTTCTTCCTCCGTCCGTCGGTTTCACGGAGTACGGGGGTATTTTTCGGGTGATGTTCCTTCCTTACGTACCTTTCCGTTGGATAGCTCGAGACGCGCGCGTATTCGTCCCAGGATTATATCTCTCTTTGTCTAAGAACAGTCGCGGTCCGCAACGAGCGGACGCTTCCAATGACACGTTCGATTTCCTCGAATTGCGAAGAATTTTCGATCTAGCTGCGTGCGCCGGCAAAAATAAGACAGTTCGAGAAGAAAAATCGAACCGGATGCGATCGTTAAACCGAATGTGAATCACCGCAGGTGATTTTCCAATTACTCGGAGAACTGTACCGCTGCGGCGTCGAATTTCGATTTTAATTCGAACGCGGATGCAACGTGAACGGAGTGGATCGCGAAAGAACGGAAAGTTTTGAGAAAAAGGTTACAAAGGAGAGGGAAGGAAACGGTCCGAATCGGCGCGCAAACTTTCCGCGCACTTCTCTCGTCATTGTGAACCTCGCTTGGCGGGGACGGCCGGTACTACCCTTCGGTCCGAGAATCAACAACGAGTTACTAATTTATTTATCCTTTCCCGCTCCAACTCCCATGCAAAGAGGGTCGCGGACGGGGTGGAGAGGGTAAAAAAAACTTCTCCTCGTTTCCGGCGCCTACCGACGTCCGGCATCTCCGGCGTCGTCGCTTTCCTTTGACACGAAAAACGGATTGGAAGTACTCGCAAGTCTATTTACGCAGTTATTGTCGACGCTACAACTACGCCGACGGTTCAATTAGCGAATTAAACTTTTAAGCGGCGCTTCCTTTGACACCGCTCGACTCATCCTTCTCTTGCCCATTGTTTACGCGTCTTTTGTTTGACTCCGTGGAAATTATGAGGGCGCCCATGATTTAAAGGCGAGGCGGTACCCTCGACGAAATTCACCGGTGAAAGGCGACCCCGGAGAAATCGTCCTTGTCGACGAATTCCGTCGCAACCCCTTCGAAGCTCCCCACGCTCCTCCAGGAGACACGATTCTTTCTCTATAGGGAGAACCGGCGTTTCCAATGAATTTTCTTCGATCTTTTTAACCATCTACTCTCCAGTTCCATCGCTCGTCCGGTAATTAATTCGCCGTGCAGGATTCTGCACGTTGCACAAGAGTCCACGAATCGAGGAGAAACATTTGCAAATGTGCGCTAATTAGTTTTCAACCGGGAGAAATTATAATTTCGTAAGCGCACGCGAAACACGAAGGATTCCTCCTTGAGAAACGATAATGTACGCGATCAAAAATATTCCCCCTGCCCGTCATTTAAAGTTCCGCGAAAGTTTCCGGCTTCCCGACTCCTTCACTCATTGCGTGGCTTTTACGATCGCGCCTCGTTCGGCCGGCCCCGAATTTCGCGAGTTTACGAGAGATTAAAGCGACTTGAACTACGGATCAGCTTAGGAAGCGGAAGGAGCAGGAGGAGGAATACCTAGAGTAGGGGTGGAGACGAAAGTGGAGCAGGAGGCGGGAGACGAACGAGAAACAAGCGAAGAGGGAAGCTGGAGCGTGGAATGGCGAGAGGATGGAAGGAGACGGCGAAAGAAAGAATGTGTTCGTGCGACGTGGCCGTGTGTGCGTCCGCGCGTGTGTGTGCGGGTGGACGAGAGAGTCGAAAGAGAGGACAGCGAGAATGCGGACGAAGAGAGGAAAAGGGGCTGTGAGAGTCGCGGATCCCACGGACGGAAGTTTCCTCCTCAAATTAACCAGCCCGAGAGACGCTACGTAAACCGAGATTATTATAATCTCTCCGAGGCCTGACTGCGGTAACATTAAACGAAGAGACGCGCCCTTTGTTTCTTAGTGTACGTGTACGCCTTGATGCTGTGTGTCCGCGCCTGTGTGCGTCTGTGCGCGCACACTTAGGTACGTGCGAGCGCGCAACGCGAGCATACACAGGAAGAAAGAGAAGGACGAGAATGCAGCGACTTTCCGATGCATTCTGTCGTAATGAAACCTGGAAACGGATTAGATCCGAGGTTTGCGATAATGGTCCAACAAAAGAATCGGCCGCGGCACGGATCTTGCGCAATTTCGCGCACGAGCGAAACCGCCAGATTCTGGGAAAGTAACTCGCTGGAATAAGTTCGCAATGTTCTTACCGTCCTCGTGGAATTCTCCGGTGGCGTCGTAAGTCTCCGCGATCTATGCTCGTTACTTTTAAAATCAACCGATGAATTTCAGGCCGACCTCCGCGCTTGGAACTCCCCGATTGGTCGTCGTTCGTGATTCTAACGGCAGGTGCAAGCATGGGAGGGGGTCCGTATGGAAATGCGCAATAATCCACAATGTAGGCGGCATTAGGCGATTGCAATGGCCCGATTCGATTCAAGATCCAAGGCTAAATTCGACGAAACGGGGGTAGCGATAATTATGCTCGAAATTGGGCTTCGTGCGATCGGGTGCTTTCGGTATCTAACGGCGCAAGCCGTCCCTTCGGCTATCGAGAGTTTCTCACTCTTTTTTTTCGACCTTTTTCTGGATTTTTTCCTCGTGGAGCGAACGATCGAGCGCCCTACTCGTGGAATACGTTCCACGAAACTCCATTCTGCTTCGCAAGGTCCTTCTTTCCTCGTTTCACTTCTCTCTCTCTCTCTCTCTCTCTCTCTCTCTCTCTCTCTCTATCTTTCTCTCTAACTCCGAGCTTAATTCTGTTTTCTTCCTCGCGAATTGAAGATTCCGGTCGGAGTCATTAATCCCGGTAACACCGAACGTGAGGCGCTGGTATAAATCGCTTGGTGGGGCGCAACTACTTACGTTTGTTTCCGTAAAATGTAACGCTCGTGAGCACCTCCGCTCGCGCTCTCCCTCCCATCGCACTTAATCCCGGGGTATTTATTCGCATAATAATAATAGTAACGCCCGTTGGAGCGTTTTCAAGAATTATAGCTGTCCTTGCCTCCCACGATAAATGAGTCCGGAGGATTAGCTAAACAGTGGCTCAAAAATGTTATTATATAGCTGCATGAATATTCATCAACCGTACGAACTTGCCCGCTCGCGGGGCTTCCGTGCGAACGCAAGCTCACGCCCGCTCGGCTTTTAAAACGTTTCGGCCTCTCTTGTGCCCGGGGTGAAATCGTTTTTGACGTAACCCAGTCAATTCGAGTGGCCCTGCAGTGATTATCCTTTAGCGTACTCGTACATTGTGATATTAATTAGGGGATGATGACGGGATTGCGAATTATCGGGATATCGAATTCTATGGCTTCCTCGTTGCGAAAATTATTTAAAATTGGAACTAATAAAGATACGAGGAGCCTTGAACGCACGATGCTTGCGTTTGTGCTTTACGAACGAATAACGAATCATTCAAGTATCCCGTTCTTAATCTCATCGATTCGGGAACCTATCGTCCGTCCTTGTGCTCGTATCTTTTAAGTCTCTCTACTTCTAGAAATTAGGGTGCCACTGCCAGACGGTTGATTTCCAGCGTGTAGAACAGCGCCGCTGTAATTGCCCGAATGAATCTCAAGCGAAGAAAGATGGCCAATAAGGAAGGGCACGTAGAAGGCGGTCCCTACGTCCGAGGATTCCGCACGGATGGATGTCTTACTTTGACAAAGCACCAGTCACCGCGCTCGATTATAATAAGAAATGCGAGGACGCGAAGGGTACCTCAGGGACACGGACATTAATTAACCCACACACGGAGTGAGGATTAAGCGAACGTCTGAAAGTACCTTGAACGCATCTACCACCTTCGCGTACTCTTCTTCACATTCGCGAAGCGTCGGTGCTTCGCGATGATTGAAGAATTTCTCCGCTGATCGATTTTAACATCTTCGAAATAATTTAAATCTCCATTCTTCAAATTTCGTCGACGAGAGCATCTCTCGTTTAACGTAAGTCACGAAGTATACGAGACGTTTGACATGTACCGTTTAAAAGTGCAAACAAAATTCTTCGTCATTGTGAAATAAATCGCTTCTCGGTCACAGGATTACTTCCACAAGACAAGACACGTCGGACGTGTCGAGAGAAGCGGACGAGATTTCTGTCGCGTCTCGGGCCTCATTAGCGTACTCCCGCGAATCTCACGTGCGCGCGACAAATTGATTCTCCTATTCCGCAGATAAGAAGGATCGGCGCGGGCTGCGGTAGTCACGCGTGTTAGCGAGACGTTTTACGCAACGGTCACGTCGGGCGTGCCCATTCGATCCCGTCGTTTGCGTGTTCACGATAATATACGAATAACGGGTGCGCGATATTTCGCATCGTCGCGGGGAAGAGAGCGCGTATATAAGCGCAACCGGCGTTAAATCATACGTATTTGCGCGTATGCATCGTGCGTGCGTGCGTGCACGAGAACGCGAGCCTGCTCTCTTTCTCTCTCTTCTTTCTGTTCATCCTCTCTCTCCCTCCCTCTCACTTTTCTCTTTCCCTGTCCGCGCACTCACTCGTCCGACGGTGAAATATTGAAAACGGTGATTAATTAAAAGGTACACTCGTTAAGCGGGATTACACGTGCGATTGATATTTTTGCCGGGACGTTCGGTAATCGCGTTAACGTGGCCGCCGAATTTAATTTGCTTTCCGTTCGATGTGCCTCCCTTCTCCGCCTCCGGCCCACTCTTCGCCCCTCACCGTCTCGCACGGCTTCTCTTTCTCCTCCAATGGCACCCCACGTCCGCGCCAGTCGCGCGGATTGATTTGGGCAGAATAATGAGCAGGTGTAGAGGCACTCGAGGAAGGCACGGTAATTAGCACCTCCGCTGTCTCGTCCTCTTCTCGATCCTCATCGCGCTCGTTCGCCGTTTAAAACGTTTCCCGAGGTGGCTCAGGCGGAAATTCTCGCGAGTCGCGTTTCACCGAGCGTGAACGATTTTCGACATTTTCCAAAAGCGTAATCTACGTAAAAAGGCGCCCTCGTAATTTCGAAAGTCTCGTGCAACGTAACACTTTGTCTCGCGGAGATTCACGAATCCCGACAGTATGAATATGTATAGGATGGGTTTCTTGCATCTCGCGTGAGGATTTTTCGAAAAGTCTAATTGCCGCTCCCGGTCCTACCAGCGTTAATTAGCGTCCCCAAGGAATTATGTGGGAGAGCGTCGCGCAGATAGAATCTATTTCGCTCGTATTTCAACGATTTACGTACGCCCGCTCGCTCGCGCGTCGCTAGTAATACGCCGTTTACGTGACTCGGTTTCGCTCGGGTCAAAAGAGAAGAACGAGGGAAAAAATTAAAGCTACACCGGTCTGGAAATCGCCGCGACTGAAAAGCGGCCCGATAGAGCGATAACGACATCGCGATTCTAGCCGTTTCTTGCGTTTCGCGCATAGCTTCGGCGATACGGATGGTAATCTTTCAACCGTCCGGTTTTAACATGCCCTTTCACACGTACTCTTGCCACGCTATAGTTTCTCTATCGCGACATTATCATAAGATAATTTCGTACGTGTAATGTGCCTGCGTTAAAGAGACGAATAAATCATTTCGCATGGATTTAAACCGGCGATCGAATTAATCAATCCGCAACGAGAGTATTATCGAAAAAAATTTTCGCCAGCGGTTATAGTATTCTGGATTCCTAGCGTCTCGCTTCCTATTACGCGACGCCAAATTTCTCACTTCGAAGAGAGGAGCAGCTAACGAGAAAAAAAAGGCAGAAGTGCCGAAAGAAGCGACGGCAGCAGGTCCGAGCACTTCGATAACGCGATAAGGCGAGGTTAAACCCATGTTTGGCGGGCAGGTTATAGGTTAAACGGTGAGCTAGGGGGTGCAACAGGTCGCGTGAACTTGGGTGAATTTTCTGTTCCAGGGCGCGCTGTCTGGCCCTCTGCCTCCCGTTCCCCACCCCCCACCTCTCCGCGCCCCCTTCGCCACGCCATCATTAGTCAATGTCGACGCTTGTAGCACGTGGAGCCCCGCAGAATGCAGCATCTGCCTGATATCCCCCTGTATCTCGCCTACAAATCCGTGCTACGATCCTGCCGCAAAGTCGACGATGGCCTCTCACTCCGACGAACTACCCAGCCTCAAAATATTGCGAGACGAAAGGAACGTTAACAACCGAACGATCCTAAGACCAAAGTGTCAATTTTTCTCCACTCGATCCAAGCCCAGGGAAAGTACCTTTGTACTTTTGAAGACTCACGAGAAGAGGAGACTCCCTCTCTCCTTTTGCATTATTCTTTCCCTTTCTCCCTTTCCTTTCTCGTCGGCGTAATTGAATCGCTACAAAAATTACGTTTTGCAGGAACCGTTCCGGAAAATTACCTTTGTTCCGTCGGGAAAGTTCCAGGAAAGCTGCGCGATGAAAGGTCTCCCTAGCCCCAAAACCTTTCCCACCCCTCCATCGTCTTCCTACGACGACGGGTTAGCTCGCTGGCGAAGCGCGTTCGGGGAACGAATTAAAGCGAACAGTCGAGATTCAAGTAACGAACGAATGCGACGTGGATGGGGGTGGAAGGACGTCGCGAAAGGGGCGGTGAGGGGTGGAGGGTTGAGTAAGTGGGTGGTAGGATGACTGGGTGGCGTAGGGCGAAGGGGGTGGTAGCCTGGAAGGGTTAGCACCCGCAGAATTTAGCCAGCCCTCGCCCGGTCGAAGAACAAAGCTTGATTTATTGTAATGAGTTTGCAGGAGTTAAGAGGTCTGCCCCACCCCGCCACCCTATCGTCTCCCACCCCCGGTACTTCTCTACTCTTCCACCACCACTACCACCATCACTGCCTCTCCTTCTACTCTCCGCTCTCGGCGCGGCGCTCGGCTCGATATTGAGACTGGTGCGGTTTGATGGGGATCCTCGGATCAACCCCCGTCATAAACCCTTCTTAGCGGCGGCCACCCTCGTAACCCCCTCTGAAATATGCATGAACCCCCTGCATACTGATTGCGTTATTTGTATCACCTACGAGAAGTCACCGCGAAATCGCGTCTGCACTTCGCCGTGGCTTCGCGCGACCCTCTTCCACCCCTTCGTCCTCGTCTTTGAAAGGATCCACCGTTGTCTGCAAGGGTACTTCTCGCCTCGCTGTCGATCGTTTCGCAAAGGATGAGCCGGCGGATTGGACGAGGAGATGCTTTGAACCGCTTGAGTAGTAACCGCGCTCTGACTTACTTGGGTGCCGTTACGGACGCGTGTATTCATGACGTCGAGGGTGGAAGGGGCTTGTTGGGTTAATCCATGAGTCTCGCTGAATTGGGCTTGTTGTTTCGGTGATTAGGTATGTCGCGTTTCGTCGTCGTTCGAAGAGGCGAAACGACGGGGTATAATCTGAAAATGAAAGAGATTGTTGCAATACTTATCCAAATATGTGTACGAAAAAAAATGGTTTGACGAGTTGTAGGCCTAAGAGATTTGGGGAGGACGAAATTATCTGAAGTTCGTGCACCGATCTTTTCACGGGTGGTTTATAGTTTTGCACTTTTTCACCCCACGATACTCAAATTTCAACTACCGCGATAAGGACTGTCGTGGACTTCTTTTCCACGTCCACTCCACCGTGCTTCGATTGATTGGTTGTCGACGAAGGCCAATTGGACTACGTGTCGTTTCGTGTTGGTGGGGCATCGTGCTCCAATTTTATTTACAAGGGTCTTCGAAATTTCAAGTGCAAATTGGTTGCCCCCATATACGCACATTTTAATCTCTCGTGACAGTCAGAGACGAATCGAATTAGAACTAATTGAATGGCGAAGATTGATAGAGAGTAACGATGTAAAAAATGTCAGCACGTTTTTAACCGGGATAACAGACGGAATCAGCGTTGAATATTTATACATCAATATTTAAGCGGCATACCGCTGATGAATTTGTAGCACCGCTCATTAATGTCAACAGAGGTAGAGAATTACACACGGCACATATTCCCAGCATTGCGGGGAATGTTGCATAATATTAGCCTCGCGTTGCATAACATTAGTAATGTAATTTGAATAAACCGTAAAGCCTTCATCAAAGTATAATTCCTCTGAGTAATGTTACAATGTATTTTCTCTGGTAACAATGCGTTTGTACAACGATACCGAGGAGACTGACGATTATATCTCGCGGACGTGTACGCGAATGTCGTAATAAATATTCGGATGTTCGCGCATTTTTTCCATTCGCTCGCAAGGGCCGGTGAAAAATTGAACCGACCTAATGATACCATGTAAAATTCTCATCGAGATTAAAGTAAATTATTTCTCCCATGCACAATGTCATTCTCGGGAGACCGTCCCTCACAAGTATCGATCAAGAAATCGAGGCCGTCCCCGTGCTTTCTTTTCGTTTTTCACACTCGTCGATCCAGCATAATCGATCAATGTGTCGTCGTGTCATCGTGTCTGCGCGATTTCTGAAGACGTATCTCGTGCTCCTGGGACGCGGCAAAGACCGATTGACGTTCAACGTTCGACAGTGATGGAACAGAACATCGTTTCGCGACACGCGTGCACTTCCTCCCCACTTCTGGAACCGTCCGCAATTACGTGCCCGCCGCATCTTACATCCGCTGACAGATTCAATCTAATTCCGATACAATCCGATTGGACTTCGATCAAACTCGATTCTTATCCACGAAGGACAGCATCGAGCCTATCGACTATTCGATTCTCCGACGTCAAACAACGATCCCAGAATCAACACGTTCCAAAAATTCCAACGCGATCCTTACGAAACAATTCGGGTGAAGCGAAAAAAAGTAAGCAAGAGGAAAAGCAACCAGCGACAACAGGGGTATTCATCGTTCGCGCGTCAATGCTCTCACGCAACTGTATCGATCATTTCGTGAAACGCACGCGCGTGTGGGAAAGCAGGAGGAAACACTCGAGCTACGTGCCGCGGCACGTTTTTCTTTTTCCTTTTTCTCCCTTTTTCTCCGGCCCCTTTTTCTCGTTGTTTTTGTCAGGGACGACGAAAACCGTAAAAAATGGCTCACGATCTGCGATCGAGTGGGAGCGCGGCAGGCGCGGCGCGGGCAGGCTCGTCGGAACGCATCGATTCCCTGCCGAAAACGCTGAATTCATTGGGAATTGACGGGGGAGCCATAACTCCCGTCTCGGTTTGACATTAATGCCTCCCCTACTTCGTGCCTCGCAGATAGGCAAGGGGGTTAAGCTCACTGCGACATATTTATGGAGAGGGCGAGATGCTATCGCGCATCGAGGACTCTCCGGGCTTCGTCCCCGATCGTGCGCGCACTCTCTCTCTCCCTCTCTCTCTCTCTCTCTCTCACTCTCTCTCGTCCTTCTCTCATACGCGCCCTCTCACTCGCTCTTCTTCGCGAAGGGAGAGCGGGCGCGGAGGCAAACACCCTTCCTACAATCTACTTCGCAATTATCGGGCCCGACGTTAATATTTGACCCAGGGCCATCTCGTCCCGGGCGTTACCTCGATTTTGGAAGGTACGAATCCCTTCTCCTCCTACCTCCTTCACCTTCTCCTTCTCCTCCTCATCCTCATCCGGCAGGGTTCTCGAATCTACCCCCGAGAATTCGCGGCGGAGACTCCGGGCGAATGACGGTGGAGTCACCCTGCGAGCAGCACGGAGGAGATTATCGTATCCGTTTCGCACGGGGACGCATAAAGTTGCGTTCGGAAAAAGGGGTGACCGTGGGTAATTATTTATCGTTGTCGCAACCGTGAAGAAGAGGATCAGGAGAACGATCTGGAGAGTGGAGCGTCTTAAATCATTTTTGTCAGGAAGGGAGACGTAGATTCCGCGGGGGGTTCGTCCTTCTCCATCGAAATAAAGGTATTTTCGATTTTGAGCTGAATTTACGAGCATCGAGTTGGCCGAACGTCGAATTTTTCCTTATCTCGATATTATTTGGGGAGCTCGAGTAACCTACGAGACGGTGGTCCTGCGGATTTCGGACCAGAGTTATCCCTTGATATTCCGCTAGATGCTTCATACAGCATGATCTACGGATTATATTTATATCCCCGATCGAGAATACTACAGAGGGGTGCCCGTATCTGAGAAGAATCTTCCGCGCCCCCGAAGAATCGTAAGATTCTCCCTCGATAGTCGACCTTTGATGGGAACGACGTAGGTTCCACGTTCCGGAAGAAGAACAACTAAAATTCCTCTCCACCGTTCCGAGGTCCGAGCTTCTACGAGCTGACGGCCGAAGTAGAGCGATCGTCAAAGGATCGCCGGTCAAGGACGAGGGAGGGGCCGAGATACTCGAGGTCCTCCGTTAGCCTTCGACGATGCTGGAGGGAACGATCGAGGGTCCTTCTACCGCGGTTCTCGAACGAAGGCGCGGCGGGACGAGGGAAGAAGGGCAAGAGGGCCAGTAAGGGAAAGCGTAAGGGTGAAACGAGAAGGAGAAGGACGAGGAGGTGGTGGAATAGGACGAGGTGCGTGTAAATTAAAGGCGTCATAGATTTTCGCGGTAGCCCGCAGGATCAGGGCCTTAGATTTGCGTCCGGCAGATTACCCCGGGGGTGAAATGGGACAATGGGCGTTAGTCTGGGCCGACGGCGTATAAATAAGGATCCCCAGGAAGCTTCTGGGGGCCAGGGGGCAGCAGGCGAGGAGGAGATGCTCGCTTGGTAGCGACGTTGGTAGCGGAGTAGAGAGAACCCGGCTAGTGCTGAGACCGGTCGGCCGTCCATCTTGGCCGTCGCCGTGGCGGTCCTTATCTGCGCTCACAGCTCCGCTGCTAGACGTCCGGTGATCTAGGGCACTTCTCTCCCTCCCTCCTCCTCCGCCACCTCCTCCCGCCACCCGTCTTCCGTCTACCGCCTCCTGCCAGCCACCACCTCTTCCTTCCCTCAACCTTCCTTCCACGGCCTCCGCCCGTCCCTTCTCCTCCACCGCTTCCCTTCCACCTTAATTATACCGGCTGGTGACGCTCTTCCTCCAACCACTCCACCTCCCTCACCGCCAACCTTCACCTCGCCCGTCACCATCCACCTTGCGCCGCCTCCTCTTTTTTCCTCACCTTCCCGAGGTAACTTACCGTCCCTCCAAGAGTTCCCAACTTCGGCACGGGGGCCCTTCGATTCCATATATCCTCGGCTAGCAGGGAGTCTCGGTTGTCCGTGCCCGTTATCCGGTGCTTTCTTAAACGAGGAGGTTGGTACGTTAGCGTAGAATGAAATACTAGAATTAGAATTGTTCTTACCATAGAATTCTGGTAAAGTGGCACGCCCAATGTCTGCGACTCCCTCGTTCGCCCATGATCGACGGCGGATCCTAGAAATTTGCCGCGCCCGGTTCCTTCGTGCCCGTTCCTTTCCTAGGGATTTATCGATGAGCGTTCTGGAGGTGCTCCTCGAAGGAGATAGGAGAGCGAGCGGCTAGACTTGCGACCTCGATACGGATTATCGATCGTAATTCTTTTAGGAGATAAGCGGAGGAGGAGCACCGTAGAGGTGCATCCCGCTCGCAGTAGCACCACGAGGGTCTGGCTACCGATTCCTTAAATCCTGCTGACTCGCGCTAGACTAGACTAGACTTTCCTCCTCGCTTCTCTCCTCGATCCTCGCCACCATCTCTTCCGTCCCTCTCCCCCACCCTCGAGGCACCGCCTGCCACCGGTTCAACGTACAACCTACCGGGGCGAACAACGAGAGCGCGGAGAATAATCGAGCGTACACGCTTCGTCGGCGTTACCGGAACGATGCTTTTATTTAATGCCCTTCATACGGATCGCCGGTGGACAGGGCGAGGGCGCATCTGCATTCAGATTAGCATCGGGCCGCACCGGCAGATATTTACGAGCCTGGCAGGACACGCCGAGGAGAGTACGGCGCGGGGACTTTCGTACTCTCCTGCCCTCTCCATCTCCTCATCCACCTTCTTCACTCGCACGAGAGACTTCAGGAGGTTCGGGCTTTGCGGCGCGGACCGGTGCGCTCTTCGAGAACGAAGACCACAACGACCACGAGGACGAGGACGACGGAGAACGACGACTACGACGAAGTACGACGAGGTACGACGACGGGAACGACGATAGTCCTACCGGCCGGCCACTTGGCCGACCGAGAGACCGACCGTCCATGTTTTCACGTATAAAACTGCCCTTGACCCTTCACCCGTATAATGAGCCACCGGCGATCCATTATTCATAGGGTGCGTCTTGTCTCTCTGCTCCGAATCTACGCTCGTAAGTTCCACGTTACATCGCCTGCCCTCGCGCGATTTATTTTTCGGGAATGGGGACCGATGGAATAGGAGGGGGGATGCGAGAGGAGGAAGCTCACTCCTCTTGACCGCGCGAGAGTGCTTGTTGAAGGGAGCGGAAAGTGGACGAATTCGAGGGTGTCGAAAGGTAGGAGGGGAATGCTCGGGTAACGGATTACTCGCATACTTAAGACTTCAGACCGATCCGGGGATGAAACTTGACGCGTTTGATTTACATTTGAAATTGTATCCGTTATTGTACAATGCTCGTGTCCTTCGCTCTCATCTCTCGTTCTCTTCTCTCTCTCTCTCTCTTTTAGTCTCCCTTTCCTCGACTGGACAATCTCGAGAATCAATATACCACCGCGGGTTGACTATTCGCAAGGCATTCCGTTCCGAGCTGCTGGTGTTGTTGCCGCTACCGCTCCAGCAGCCTTGTAATTAAACCCGCTTCTAATGTACCGGCGAGGCTATCGTCCCTTCGCCATCGTGCCACCTTCTCCCGGGAGAAGGTAAAAAGCGACGGGCATGTGCGCGACGAGGGCAAGCGAGCGCCCAGCTCGCACACGCGAACGCATCCCGTGGAACGACGACGCGTGAGATGCCCTCCTCCTCTTCCTTTTCTCTTCCTTCTTCTCTTCCTCGCTCTTCTTCGTCATCTCTCTCTTCCTCTCTCACTCCGTCTCTCTCCTTCGTAACCTCCCCGTGTCGCTGTGTACGCAGCCAAATTATGGCTTGTATCTCGGAAGGCTAAGCCTCTACGGTTGTTTGCCGATTGCAGATAGAATGAAAATTTACAGAAATTACCCCGGGGCCGTACCGATGAGCGCGTGATACATCGGATATTGGATATCGATGATAATTCGATAAGACGAAATTATGTTGTTGGCGAATAATATAATAATGATGTAGTAACGCGCCGCGCTCCCGCGAATGGATGTTTCGGTCGCGCGAGCCAGCATTTCCGCGCTCGCGCGCGCATTCTTGATAAATGGAGATTGCGTGCGTGCGAGCATTTTTTTTTCTTCTTTTTCGCTTCTCGCTCGTCTCAAGTGAAATATATAATTTCACGACCGCCGATGCTACCGCCTGTCTCGGCGCCTTCGTGCTTGCAAATAAATATTTCACTTAGAGCCTGCGCAAATTAATAAATACCACGTGGATATAACAACTCAACACCGGCATTCCGTTACTGTTGTTTCTTCCACAGCGTTCGCCTATCGTGCCGCACCGTGCGAACTTCATTTAAACACCGTCACTCCATCGATCACGTCACCCAGTACGTGGGATTAAATCTGGTAGCCGGGATGTTCCCCGCGAAATAATATTCTCACGGGTGATAATTTCCCTCTGGCTTAGCTTCCTACATTCTCTCTCTCTTTCTTCGCACGAAGTCTGTCGCGAAGGTGTCGAGAGAAGGTGGAAGAGGAGGAGGAGTAGAAGGTGGGCCTGCGGTCGTCGTGCATAGTAAGACCATCCTACGCTCCCGGGGTCTTCGGGGTCCCGTAACGGAGTCTCGTCACACAGTTGTCTGTGCATATCGGATGAACGGCACTCTCCACGATCCTCCGGCCGGTCCTCATGAAATCTTAATCGCGGTAGCGCGTACTTATCGAACGTCGCCGTCGCCTCCTCCTCAACCTTACACTCTTTGGCCTGCGCGCGCGCTCGCCGCCCCCTCGAGCTTGCGGGCCACCCCCGCTGGGGGTGTTTCGCGGTAAAGGTGAGACGCGGGTACTAAATATTGGAGGCACCGCGTCGGAATTATACAGAAGGAGGCCCGAGAGCGCGTGGACGTTCGAAAGTCGAGAGGCGCGTCGGTCGTCGTCGAGGTGGGCCGAAGGTGGCCGGAGGAGTTGGGAAAAGGAAAAGCGCTCGGTGCTATGCGGAATCGGTCGTGGTACCTTGAGAGTACCTCTTCTCTCTACCCATCCTATCTCTACTTCGTGCCCTGGCTCTCGCGGGGTAGGGTTCGACGATGCCGCTCCCGCCGCCGGCCAGGATGGCGGAGAGAAGGTCGGAGGAGAAACTGGGTAGTATTCACTAGACGGGTGAAACGACTCGGGAACGGTGAGGTTGTACGGATACACCAGGCAATTGAACTCCTTCCGTTTATTGCTTCTAATTAAACGACCGAGATATTTCTGCTACGTTTCATTAGCGTAGAGCCGAACTCACGGCACGACGGTTCGGTTAATGCATTGCCACTGCCACCGCCTCGGCTTCGTAGAGGTGCGCAAGAAAATTCGGTCTTTACGTTCTTCCACCTCACCCTCCACCACCTATCGTATGTTTAAACCTTTCCGTCCCTTCACCCTCCCATCGTCCCGTCATTCTTTTACTTTGTCTCCGTCTATCTTCGTGTTTACTGCCCGCCGCCGCTCACTCGCGCCTCTTATTATTTATCGTTTCGCCGGAAAGCGGGACGACCCAGCGCTCGTCTCCGTGGAAGAGGGGACCGTTTGCGCAACGCGCGGAATGACGAGGAATTCGGTTAAGTGCGCCGGACGAAGTCGCGAGACGTCTCACGATAATCGTTTTATTTACCAAGACTGTCCGCGAATGCCGACATAAATATTTGCGTAACGCGCGCCCATCCGCCGCATCTAAAGCGCACGCTCGGCTCCGACGTCCTGACAGGTTAAGAGGACGGTTCGAATTTCAGATTACGCGAAAAGTCACGCGCGTCGCTCTTCTTCCGCTGATAGTCTCGCACAAAGTGTTGCTGGAGCATCGTAATTGGACGGTTCTCGTTCGTGGAGAACACATTGAGCGTCCTTTCCGCGCAATTTAATTAGACGCTCGCTGCTATTATCGCGTAATTGATGCCGGTAATAAATATACGGGGCGGGGACGCCCGTTATTCACGTAATTCGGGATAATGTGTCATAAGTTTAGAACGGACATCGAGCTTCCGCGGTGAACTGGCCGCACACGTGTGAATCAGATGCCGATTTTACTTAACCGGACGTTACGCGAGCATTAGTTTGAATCCGTGCGCGAGAAGATATTTCAAGCTGGGAAGAAACCCGATCGCGCGTCCACCCACGCCTCGTCCAAGTACCCATACATCAGGTCCGGGACGCGCGTAAAATCCGGGAACGAGAAATTCGAAATATTTCGCGTTCGAACGATCTTGGGACGAGCGAGGCGAGAGAGACTGAACGTGCGCGCGAGGGAAGGCAACGTGCAATTTCACGCGCAAGTGCAAATCGTACGTGCACGTTTTGGCAGGGACAAAAATTCCAGAAGTGGCGCGGATGACGACATTCATTATCGCGCAGCTCTCGCGAGAAACTTCTCGTGCGTGACTTCTCTTCCGTCACTGGGCGACGCGACGTCACGGCAGGATGTTCGCGGGGAGGTGGCAATTTTCGTTTATTAACCGCTATTACGCTCCGGCTACCGTCACGCTCGTTAGTCGAAGCGGGTACAAATTGTAAGATCGATCGACACCGATCGCGCCCGCCGATCTTCCGATCTGTCGAGAGAAGGGAGGAAGACGTCGGTGGCTATCTTCAACTGCGACGAGTACGAGAAGAGGGCGAGAACGAGTGAAAGCGAGGGAGACGAGAGCGCGGGAGCGAGAGAGAAGGAACGAACGTGACTCGACTTGCGCCAATTCTAATTTTGCCCTGGCTCGCTTAATATCTCGTCGTAGCGAGAAGCCGGCGATAAATCTCCGGATTCATTATCATAAATTGGCTCGACGCGGTGCCTGCGCGTCGTCCGGTTGATGCTGACGGCCGCGCTCGTCTCACCGAGCGACCCGCCGTCCTCGGACGACAGATCAAAGGGGCCACGAGGGAAGGACTTCGATTCGCTCGTTTACGCGCGAATCGCGAGATATTCGTTCTCGTAAAAAGAGTCGTCACAACGACCGAGCGCGCTCCGTCCTTTCTCGACTCTTCTCAGCGATGGACAAGGACGACGAAATCGAATTGTGAGATTCGTAGAGAACTCGAACGAGGGTCTCGGTGGGAAAAAATTCTCGAACGAAGAGAATATCTTTTAATTCGCCTGTGAAACGATGAAGCGGACTTCCACGCGGCGGCGCGGTGTCCCAAGACTCGCTCGTAACTCCGAGTGCAGAAATTTGCAACGTGAATTGTAGTAGCTCGGTACCAGCTGGCGAAAATCGTGAAGGGCAACGCTCTGAATACAACGGCAGAGAAGCGGCACAATGCAATCACGTGCCCCGTGCATTTTTTAATTTCACGATCTACAACCTGCAATCGCAATCCTGCCTGGCTACCGTCTCGCCGCTCTCCCTCCTCTCCTCTTCCCACCCACGTTCGTGCCCGGTCGAGACCTCGTGCGCTTACAATCGCGCGCGCCTTTCTCCTTTTAATATCGTCCTACCGATCGTTGTCTCGATCTTATTCCCGGCACGCGGAACAATGACAGGTGGTGCCGATACTTCAGCCGCGTCGGACAATGCCCGGTCAAGCGAGGGAAGTTTTGCGGGGACGAGCTCGCTCGCTCTCACCGCGGCGCGTAATAATAGCGAGGCGCGTTCGTTTCGCGTTAATTGCGTAGGACCGAGTTTGCCGTGAGACGGTGGTTGTCTATTTTCACACATTGTCTTGCCGCGATGGAAAGCAATGGGACGAGAACGGGGGGGGGGGGGGGGGGAATTCCGCGGCGAGGAGGCGCGCGCGACTTGGGTGGCCATTGGGACGGGCTCCTTAATGATTATTAAGAGGCAGCAACGTCCGCGTGAGAATGTACGCGGGTTACGGGAAGATAACAATGGGAATGTAATACAAATGTTCCCATATGTTCGCTATTTTCGGATCCTCCAGCTGCCCGTAGCTCTTCTCGCCTGCTCGCGCTTACTCTCCCTTTGTGTCCTGGACACGCTGCGACACGGACTCAAACAATGTTCTATTTTCCATTGCCGTCTCCTACGAAGCGCCAAATTCCAGAAGGAAAAGATTCTCGCGGTGGTGTCGGGCGTTTATCATCGCGCGCGAGCGGGGTTCGGAAGTGCGAGAGATAAGGGGCAGGGTAAAAAGAAGAGTAACGCGGGACTCGGTTCGGGGGTGAAAATGGCCGAGCCCAGGAACATCGTAATCGCGAGTAATTAACGGTAAACCCGATTCCGAGGGAAGATTGCGTTTCCCTCGGACGTGGATGCCCTCGGACGTGGATTGCGGAACGGCATCCATCTATTTTGGGCGGTGCATTTACATTGTAACTATGGCCGCGGGCGATGTAAACGCGCATCGCGTCGGACCCTCGAGCGGCTACATACTCCGCTCGTCGGACGCATTATACGCCCGCAAGAGAGGAGAGAGAGAACGGCGCTTAATCGTAAAATCATTGCCGTACATATCCAATTCGGCTAAAACGTCCCGGGTGAAACGACTCGAAATCGCCGATTCGATTTTGATATCGCGTGCTCCGAAGTTACCGTAACATTTGTCGCCGAAGCGGACAGTTAACGTCGAAATCAATTTTTCAACGGCGCGGTACGTCCGCCGCGCCGCGCCGGCCGCCCCGCGGTGGCACGCGCGCATTCCACCGGACCCTGTGCTATCTTGTAAATCAACACCGAACGCGAAACGCCAAACGGTTACGCGCGATCATTGAATTTTTCCCCATCCGCGGCGTGATGGGCAAAGGGAAGGGGGTGTGATGCCTTCTGCCGGTTCCGTGGCGACGCCAGGAGCTGAGAGCGGCAGTAATTAGTTGCAACAACGTACTTCATTGCGTAATTTAATTAGATATGGAATTTATCCAATTGTAATCGCCATATTTATGCTCGCGGAATGCCTATGCGAGGGCCGGCCTTTTAATTAATTTCGCGTCTCGATTACCGTAGGCTTTACGAGGATTTTTTCGAATGTCATCTCCACCGACTCGCTTGGAAAGTTGCGAACGGGGGATGCCGAGAGGATGGCACGCACCGAGGGAACGTCGATCGTGTAATTCGCATACTTCGGCTAATTACGCATTCGAAGTGGAATCGCGTGTCCGGCCGCCGGTGAGGCTTGAGAACGAGAGGTGTCGGAAGTCAAGATTGGAGGGGAAGATCTTGAGAGGAAAGATCAGGAAACCGGGAGAGGAAGGCTTCTAGGCATTGGCCTAATCTTGAAACCCTTGTCCTGGCTCAAACGAACCTTGGCCGCTAATACGCGAGTGATTAATTATCGTTACGCCTCGTCGTTGCATCTCTCTCCACTCTCCTCTCTTCCTCTCTCTCTCTCTCTCTCCCTTTCTCTCTCTCTGCCTCTCTCTCTCTCTCTCTCTCGGTCTCTCTGCACATCGGGCCCTTAATGGAAATAACTAAGTATTGTTCGGGTGCATGCCTTCCGTACGGAAACGATCCATCATGGGCCCGGATAATTAGTACAGCCGTGGTTGCGCGTATAATCATCACTCGGAATAATAATGGCGATGTGCTCCCTTCCTCTCCGCGTTGATGCGCCGGGAGAGGTGCGAAACGACGCAGCGGGTGCCATAAGCGCGACCCTCCTGGCACACGGTGACGTAGGTAGGCGTCGGTGAACGCGTGTACCTACCACAGACGCCGGTGCACGTGCACCTACGTGGCCGGTTGGAGCGCGCACGATGTGCGTTACGTGACGCTCACGGGGCGATAGCCCGATGATGATGCACGGGCTAATTAACGCCAGCACCTTACGTTTACGCGCGTTAAGCGACTGCCCCGTGTCAATTCACGTGGAAACGAGACAGCGGGTAGACGTGCTGCCTGCTGAAAGGATACTTCGGTGTCAGAACGCAGAGATGGCTTTAGCAGTGTCGAAAGTCGAACGAACGGTCGAAGAGAAAATCCGTAGAGCTTAATTTTCTCGAAATATTTTTAAACGTATATAAAGTGTTACACGGTGCGCCTTCCACGAGTGTTAAGGGAAGATCGAGGTTTCCGCAACGGTGGATACGTCACTGAGGAAACACCCTGGGAATTTATATAAAAAGATTGCTCGCCGAGATGCTACGTACTGACGTTTACACACTCGGTCGGAAATATTGATTGCCCGGAAGGCGTCGCAGTTAGCCGGTACCTTGCGATTGCGAAAATAATAAGAGCTACACGATAAGAAGAAGTACGCGTCGGGAGATCCGCGTTACACGATGCACTTACGATCTCGCGATTAGACGTTAGTAATTCTTTTATTTGCCAGCGGTGTGCGTGCCTTAATTGGCGAACATGATCTGCACCGGTAAACCGGTATGAGTAATTATGATTATTTCGCCGTGAGATTAATTTCAACCCTCGTGCCCCATAAATATCTACAATATGTAGCTTCACCTAAGGATTAGTGTTAATGGATTATCTCAATGGAAGTATCATTGATCAGTCGCAACAAAAATAGGAAAATTGAAAAATCAGATAAGTGCCGTGTAACCGGCACGCAACATCGTCTGTAACAGATATTTTCCTGTACAGGACGATAATTGGCAGAAATTGCGCAAGATCCGAGAAGATTGCGCAATCGGTGGGAATTATCGAAAGTTAACGTATGGTAGGTTTTCAGTCTGAGAAAAAAAAGAAGAATGGAAGTGTACGAAAACGAATAATAGAAAACGAAGATTTCACAGTAAAAGACAAGCTTCTCCGTCGACGAATCGGGCCCTTGCTTCCGTCGTGCGGAAAAGAGCTCCTCAAAATTTCTTTTCGCCCTGCAAAATCTTCGTTACTGGAAGGAGCGCGCGCTCTCCCGCAGCGTCCCGAAACTTTGGAAAAATCAATCCCTCCCGCCGCGCAGCGCCGGTGTCGGTGCAATTCATTTGCATGGGAATTGCACCCCACGGAGACGGCTGCACCCCGGTATCGATTTTAAGTGGACCGCCTGTCCCGTCAGCCTCCTGTCTCGTCTTCTCCTGGACAGAAGCTACTCGAAGTCGCGCAAGCGCCACCGCGGAAACTTCTCCCACGGTTTCCAACGGAAGCCCCGAATCGAGGAGCGCCGGAGAAGGGAAGGTACAGTACGTTCGTGGCGTTCCACGGAAAGCTCGACAAAACTCCTCTCGCTTCTCGAGCTTAAATCCAACACCGATGCCCCCTGCTACCGACGAGAGAATTCCCAACTCTACGAAGCATTGGAAAAATATCGTAGAAAGACATTCTCGTCTTTGTTGGGAAAACATCCAGCGACGGACGAAGAAATTTTTCATTTCGAACATTCTCGAACGCGGTCTCCGTCATCGACGGAGGGTGGTGAGAAAAAAAAGGAAGAGGTGGAAAACAGGAAATTCTGCCGAGCGAGTCACGAATTATACACGAGTTGGAAAGTAGCTTCCGGGGAACAAAAGTCGCTGGTTTAGAATCGTGCCCTATGGGGGATGGTGGGCGTGCATGCGCGCAAACGGGGAGGCCGCGCGGTAGGTTAGGTATCCCTCGTGGCCAGTACGTAAGGACAATAAGCCAAAAAGTTGGTAAGGCAGACATGGGCGGGCGGCCGTTACCCGTTATGAAGCTCAGGGGTGAAGTCAAGATTGTAATTAGCCGGCGCTAAGTTTCGAGGTTTCCACGGTATTTGCATGCGATCCCCGCTTCGCCTTCGTCCTCCTCCTATACCCACGGCAGCTCGACGCCTACAGACAGCGCGGCGTTCGCACCAACCCCTTTACTCTGCCTTCACCGCCCCGAGTTTCACCGCGCCGGCCTGGATGAAGAAGGGAGAATGCACGGCACGTATCAAAATTTCGTATTGCGCCGTCCCTAGCATCCTCTAACGACTTGCCTCCATATTATTGCTAAGTCCGACGCGAACGCACCTGTTTTTCGATTTTTCCACAATCCGGGACAAAGCGAATTCGCTCCTTTGCATGCGCGAGCAAATTTCTCCCAATGGCGCGTGATCGAGCTTCGTTGATTTTATTAGACGAGAATGGCGTAACGACGGGTTACACTCTGAATTGGGGTAACGCGAGCTTACGTCGAATTATTCGAATTTCTTCTTCCGAGAATGTAGCTTTACAGGGAAATTTCCTGGTTGGTGTAAAACGGAAAAAGAGGAGCTTCGCTTACATCGTCGTCGCTACTTCGAATCAAAACTTTTCCCCCCTCGAGTTTTCTCTTCCGCCGATATTACCGACAATCTTAAGATGCTTACACGACAATTCGGATCTTCAATTTCCGCTCTTCGGGACACGCAAATGCGAGACTTTTCCATAGATCCGGATGGGCCCATAGGTACAGATATACGATCGGCACTTTATAAGTCAGGCGTGTCGATGAATAAATAACGACTCAGCAAACCTTTTCGGCGACGGTGCCCTGTAGGTGGAAGTGAAGCTTGAGACAGAGAAAGCAAGAGAAAGAGGCAGAGAGACGGCAGGATGGAAGTTTTATTGTCAACGATCGTGGGCATCGAAGTGAATGAGCCTGGAATAAAAGGAGTCACTCGGAGCGAGCGAGGGAGGACGTTCGTGGCGGAGGAGGGAGAAGAGAGGGAGTGTAAGAGAGGAGAGGAGGTGGTGGTGGAGAAGGAGAGAGGGATGGATAGGAGGGACGGTAGCGCGCCCTCTGTCTCTGTTAATGCATCGCCTCCGGAATGGCCGATTAATTCCAACTACGGGAAGGAAGCGACTATAACTCGTCTCCGAGGAAGCATTCTTAATCCGCGCACTCTTTATTCCCAGGCTACGTCCTTCTTCTCCTCCTCCACCTCCAGCCACCTCCTCTCTCCCCGTTTCACCTCTCGCCCTTCCCTGTTTCTCTCACTTCCCTACGGAAGAAATCTCTTACCCTGCTCGTAGCCCGAGAGAAGGGAGCGCACGTTTCTCGCTGCCTCGCGAGTAGAGGAGCCAGGGACGACACTGCGAGTGGCGAGCAATACACTTTGTTTCCTATGGCGAAGAGTAAGGCCCCGCTGCTTTATGGCAACCCGATGCGATTCTTTGGATTTCAAGACTCACCCCGTTTTGCATCCTTCGCGGACCACTCTCCCTGAAAAGGGCGCAAAGGAGGAGGAAGGGTGGGAGCGAGGGAGGGAGGGAGAGAGATAGAGAAAGAGAGAGGGAGAGAGAAAGGATGGGATTGTCGAATTAAGCGAATTCGACTGTAATGAGATTAGATTCAAATGTATGCATAGGAGTTACATGATTCGGGTGGACTATCGTTAATTAGTAAAACGTTTACCGGCCGCCCCGTATGTATCTTCGTGCTCGTAAAATTTCTACCCGCGGAGGGAAGAACTATTTTGTTCCTTTCTTTTTCGGCCCAAGGTGATTTTTCATTTGGAATTTTCTAATCCGCAACGTGGTCGACCGACATTATTCGTACGCGCTTCTCGGGTTAGGATTAGAATTACATACGTGTACGCGACTGTCAGCAATGTTGCGTCGCGCAACCTTTTCTCCCGCGTTTCTTGCGAGTTACACGTTTCCAAAAACACCCTCGAAAACGTATTTCTCGCACACGGATGCACACAGGGGTGCGCGAGCTCACACGTACTCTTCTCTCAAGTTCCCGGCCCACTACCGCGCACCGTGCCGGAGAAGGCACGGGCGAAGTGAAGCTCGCCGAAACACGTACAGCAATTACAGCGACCATCCCGGAAAATAGAGGGTTTCTATCCCACGATTGTTATCTACACGTGTTGTTTATTGATTGTCTCGTTGTCTCGAGGTAACCGGCAACGTACGTCGTCGGACCAAAAGCACGGCTGGCGGTAATTGCCACCGGCGAAGAGACGCAACAAAATGTACGTTCCGCGCGTGTATACCGTAAGAATTAAATTCCTGGAATGGATTAAGGTGGACCATGAGCAACGACGTTTGTCGTTAAAAATTAATAAAATTCGACTGGCTGCGTTGCTCGAACAATTTAAGATCCCTTAAATTTCTGGTCGGGCTTGGAATGCATGGTTGTCAGCTTGAAAGCATCCTCGGGTCTCATTTTCTATGTGCTCGTCGTACCACAACGTGGGGTGATACACAGTAGAGAACGCACACGAACATTTTTCCCAAATCCGTTGCATAAGTCTCCGTCTGCAGTCGTGCCTAAAAATACTTTGGAATCATGCTTGCGGCGCATACGCATCTCCTCAAAAATAAAATTATGCAATGCGTTTCTCCCTCTGTTCCGAAGCCACACCCGCGGCTGGTGCAACAATTTCGCCAAACTTACGATTCGCTGGGAAAGCATTCGAAGCTCGCGATACGCTTACCGCGATATCTTCCCAGACGCGCAGAGCGGACGGTGTTTCCATTAGCTTATCGGCTCGTGCGATCCCGCGAAAAGCGCGAGAGCCACGAGAGGAGGAATCCTTCCGCGTGGCGTGCTTCTCGAGAAAATTCAGACTCGCGAAGGCAAAGAGGACTCGAGAGGGTCCCGATCGCGACGGGAGTTCCACGATCCAATTTTTCTCGCATGATCCTCCGATGAACGGTTCCTATCGGGAGACTCACCTGCTCTACCCTGGCTCCCTATCCACCGCCACCTCATCCGAATCGACGAGTGCAGGCGTTCCCGTTGCCACTCGCGAATTCCTCGGAGAAATCTTCGCGGCGTTACATCATCCGACTTGGCTACCTGGGAACAAATTTGTTTCGCATTGTGCCAGGACCAAGGGCGAAAAATGCTCGATATACATCCGTGTCTCGGCAGGGGTTAGGAGAAGAGAAAAAGGAGGCATTCGCGAAGGGATGAAGGAAGCCGGTGGGTTGTGAGGTTCGACGGGGCGCATCTCCGTCGTCTATCGTTTCTGAAAAATTTCCTCCTGGGAATTGTGTCGCGAAACCACCCTGAAAAAGTGAGACAGGAATACTGAATTTGTTAGAGGATACCCACGTCAAGCTGGCATCTCGGCGGTTCGTTGAATCCAGGGGCTGATCTAATATTCCGAATACATTCTTGGTTAAATTTGAAAATTAGTTGGAACAAAACAATTATCCGCGCTCTCTAACTGAGACACGGGATGCCGGGTATGTTATTAGATTTGTATCTCAACACGTTGCACGCCGGCCCCGCGATAATGCGGGATTTCGAGTCTATTTTACGTGCGTACGAGCGCGCGATGTGTTAATCTGCGTTCCAGAAGTTCGATTAAACGAATGATTTCATACCATAGAAAATTCCCACGTTTCAAATGTTCAAGTGTACTCCGCGATTTCCCGCTCTGACGATCTTCTCCGTTTCTTATCCACGTTCCAGAGGCGAGTAACATTAACTAGCAGCCAGTAGCCAAGCGTCGCTAATCTTTATTCATAATTCTCGATGATTCTCGATAACTCGGGACTGCTCTTATGCACGCCATCCGACATAATCCTACCTGGAAGATTCGCACGCCACGATATCCCACGCGATACGCCTATCAACGTCTCATCCTCGAAACTCTTCGCGGATCGACGATTACCCGATAGTGCAATGTCAATATTCCCCTTGCCAGGGACCCACGCGAACGCGTCGTGGAAGAGGATGGAAGGAGCAGGAGTTGAACGTCGACTACCTACCGCTGGCATCGAGTCTTACCCACCGTTTACTTCTTCATAAGGCCCTCGACTCGATCGCCGATCTCAGATGACCCCCGGCGTCGAATCATCGCCCGTGCTCACCGACGTTAATCGACGTCGCACCGTCTACAGTCCGACGTCACACGCTTTCCACGGCGGATCGTGGAAACGATGCCTTAGCGGCAGCTCGACGCGCGTACATGCACGAGGCGAGAGAGCGGCCACGTGTAGAATAGAGAGAGAAGGAGAGAGACAGAGGAAGAGAGAGAGAATGTGCCAGACGGAGAACGATAGAACGCGAGAGTATCCGACTACGTGTACACCGTTAACGGGCTGCCATTTTCGATAAGAGGCGTTGCGAGGACGACACTGATCGCGCGCGACGTGTAGGCAAGCTGCTCGTAAAGTGTTTAGTTGAGGGGAAGGCAGGTGGGATAGGAGGAGGAGGAAGAGGCGGTGGTGGTGGAGGCGGTGGGGTCGGAGGAGGAGAAGGAGGAGGAGGAGGAGGACGAAGACCGAGAGAAGGGAGAGCAAGGGAGGACTCACCGGAACGGGGTAGATGAGTTAAACTACACGAGGTCTGACGGTAATAATTGAGTGCCGCTCTGTCTAGTTAGCACCTCGGTGCCGCCGGCTGACTCTCGTCACTTTATCGACTAAACGACAGCGATGCGTGACAAATCCATCTTGCCTTAACCGCCGACGCCGAAGCGATTATCGACGGAGTAACCCGCCAACCGGTGGTGCAGGTTAAGGAGCAGGGACGAGGGAGCGGAGACCAGACGGGAAGAACGACGAGGTGCGACGAGAGGTGCGATGGTAGGGAGGAGAAAAGTCGAGACCGTCGACGATCATCGCGTTTTAATGATCACCGACAGGTTGATATAGATTTCGCGCGACGTACCGTACGCGCGATTCGCATAAGTTTCCGCTTCTTGAGACACGGGAGAGGAGGTGGTGCGAGCGATAAATTGACGAGGGAACGATCGAGGGGATTATCCCGATGTTGCGCCCAGAGACTCGCGCGTTTTCTCCCTCGCCTGATAAGAGCGCCTTTAGCAGCCGCTTGAAAATACATTTCGCCGGGGAGAGGAGTTTTCTTCCTGGCGAAGGAGATCTCGCATTCAATTGAGAACCTACGGCAGAGGGGTGGACGATTCTTCGAAGAATTCTCGTAAGGACCAACTGTGCGAGAGCAAAATCGAAATGATTCATTTCGCGCGAGCACCCAGTCGGTTTATCTACCTCTTTCTCTCTCTCTCTCTCTCTCTCTCTCTCACTCTGTCCTTTCTTCGCGTGCCCGTGGAGAAATCGTTTCTTGCAACTAAACAGCACGCCGTAGCTACCGGGAAGATTTACGTGACGCGTTGCCGGCGCGGAGATATCAGAGACGTAGGGAGGAAGTGTCTGGCCCGTTTCTCCGCGCACTTTTTCGGAATCCCTTACCTCTCCTACCGGAGGAGCAGGAGGAGAGGTGGGTGGGGGCGCGAGATACGAGGAGGTTGGGCGAAAGAGGTTATAGGGGACGGCGGAGGCGGGAAGAGATCAGAATCCCCGGTGGCGCGGAGTTTAACGCCCTGCAACGCAAGAAACGTGAGCGAACGAATGGTAGTCGGCCAAGATCCGGCGAGTTTGGCTCTCGAGTGAATAATTAAATTACGCGAGCGAGAGATCCTCGCGATGGAGGGGGTGGCAGGATGTTGGGGCGAGGGTGCGCAGGGACGGAGGAACGAGAGGGAAGTCGGGTGAAATCGTTGAGGAGAGAGCGAGCGAGGAGTGAGAGAGGCTCAAAGTTGAAATTTCACGCGCCATTGTTCGATCCCGCCGAAGGAATAGGAGTTAGAAGCATTTAGGGAGCGGCAAGCAGGCACGGGGCGGTGAATTACGGTCGGAGATACGGTGAGACGTGGCACGGAGAACCGAGGGCGGCCGGGGTGGTCGAAGGAGGCCGAGAGGGGTGGCGGAGGGGAACGCGCAGGAGACAGGAGGGAGGCGGAAGGGAGCCTCCACCACCGCGCACCGTCTCCGCCGGGACTGTGAGACTTTAATTCCAGGCTACATCCACGCCGGGGTAACGGAGGCCACGCTTCTTCGGCCTAAACGACTTCGATTTCGAGTCCGCGCGCCCAAACGAGATTAATCGCGTCCCCTTTGTTCTGCCCTGTGGCACGAGGCGACAAACTCTCGATGCCCCCGAGTCGTCGAATCTTATGGAATTCGGGAACGATGGGAACTCTCCCTCGCGGCTGAATGCGCGAAAGGGGTTTCCGATTCGGCGAGCACGCACAGGAAATCCACGTAAGGGATCGTCGATAAATAAATCTCAATCGGAGATATTTAATTGTAAGATACTCCCCGCGATCCTATTAATTCCGCGATCTCCGAGATAAATCATACGTACGGCGCGCTCGTCGATGGTCAACACGAGCGACGCGCGGGCGATCGTTAATTTTTACTCTTTACCCGACAAATAAATTGCCCGGAGCGAGACGAGGTATTTCGAATAATGTATCGCCGCGCTGCTGGACGCGAGCGTCGAGAGGAAGGACGAGGGGGGGGGAGTGCAACAAGAATCGGTAGTGAAACATTCGTGGCCCGGTCCGGCGACGGACGACCCAGATCTTGTACTCGTCGATGCAGCTTGCGGAGGAGCTTTCGGTGCATCGCAGCGCGGCGGTGTGTCGCACGCAAGCTGCCGTTTTGGCAATGCAAATGCGATCGCCGGTACGGTGGGTGCGTGCGCGAGGAAGGAAGGAAGGTTCGAGGTGAAAGACTGCGAGGTGGAGTCTCCGAGTCGGAGAAGGAGTAGGAGGTGGAGAAGAAGGTACGAGAGAAAAGGAGCGAGACTTCGAGCACGGGAAAGAGTAAGAAAGACAGGAGGAGGGAGATGGTGTAGCGTAGTAGGAAGGACGAAAGGAAGAAGAAGAAGAAGGGGGAGAAGAAGAGGGGCCCGCATTCTCGGAGATTATCGTGCTCGCCATCAGCGTATCACGGCGTCACAGGACAAGATTTATATGTAGAGTTTATTGTCGCTGAGTCCGCCCTACTGCGTTTTATGGATGTTTTTCGAAGGAGCGCTGCCGCCCGCGTGATCTATCGCGGCACCCTCACCCTTCCGTCCTCCCACCCCTCACCCTCCCTCTTCTCCATCCACCCCCGCCTCCTTCACCTTCTCCACCTTCTTCACCCTTCACCGTCCCCTCCGCATCCAGGAGCTCCTCTCTTTCTCTCTCTAACCTTCTCTTACGCTCTGATTCGGCACACGAGGGTGGCACCAGGGTAGACGGAGGGATTCCTAATGAACGCCACGACGACCAAGTCTTTTCTTCGTCGCTCCCTCCCGACCTTCCTTCTCTCGCTCCTTCCTCTCCTCCCCGCTCGTTTTTCCCTCTGGCCAACCTTCCGTCCCATCTCCGTCCCTCTTCCGCATCCTCCGTCTCACGCGGCCCAACTCGTTTCTGTAGCCGGTGCCACGTCGTTGGCTGCACACATTAACGCGAGATTTATACCGCGGAATCCGGGATGATATCGCATTTACATTTTTGTCGCATCACTATAAACCACCTAGCAACCTACGTTAAACTACCCCGCGCCGGCGGCCTGATTCGACGAGCGACACACGGGGGCCAGTATTTCATGATCGAGCGAGCTTTGTTTCGAAACGTGCGCGCGCGCGCGGATTTTACGACTGACGTTGGCTCGTGACGCGTGTCCCCTTCCACGTGGGAATAAAGTGTCTGGGTTAAAGATAGACATCGCACGCTATCCCCCGACAAGGTCGACGAGAAATTTTATAATCGAGCACGCACCGGACGCGACGAAAACTATACTCGTGGAATACCTGCGACGTCTGTCTTCTAATTGGAAATCATTCTCTCGTCGCCGTTGGTCTGTCACTCGTTCCACGATCTTCTTAACTGAATGCACGCGTGCGAGATGGAAAAGATCTCACCCTCGAGCCCTCGGGATGTGCGAATGCGACGCGATGGCGACCGACCTCGATTCCACATAAACACGTGAACGGGAGAGGGAGATACATGGCGGCAGTATGTTACACGTGTTACCGGCCGGCACGTACGGGTTACGTCCGGCAGTCAATCGCTCTAATACTCGCACTCGGTGCGGCACGGTGTGTACCGGTGGTGGTGGTGTGCACTGCGGTCCGGTACGTATACCATTCCACCCCTCTGCGTCCCACTCCACCACCCAGTCCACTCCCACCTCCGTTCACCGCGCTCTTCCTCTTTCTCGCACGCGTTCCTCTCCTCCTCCTCGTTCTACCTGCCTGACGCTTTCGCTCTTGCCCTCTCCCTCCGGTCCTCCACTTTCTCTGCTTCTCCCTCGTTCTCACCCCCCGCTTTTGCACCCCTTCTGTCTCTCGTCGAGCCTCTCTCTACCGCTCTTCGCAGGAACTACATCACCAAGTGATTACCTCCACCTCGTCCTGTGCAACCCTCGGTGGTACTGCCAGCGCGGCGTCGCACCCCGGTGCATTCACGGGCCGCGATCGTTTCCTGACCCTCTGCGGCCTGTCAGCGGAACTCACCGCGTAAAGTCGCCAGTCGCCGGTCGGCGTCGGCCGCGGCGGTGCGTTAGGGATGGAGAGAAAGAGAGGAAGAGACAGAGAGTAAAAAAAGGTTTTCGGACGCGATATCGCGCCTAGTGATTTATGGCTCGTCTTTTTAACGCGGAACAGCCCGTAAAAGCGGGGTTGCCCGCTCTCGATGCTCGCTATTATTCGCGCTTCCACCCACGTGCCTCGACTTTTACCTTTTCGAGGTCGTGAGTATATGTCGTGCGTCTACCAAGCGTGTCCCATGTCCCCGATCGCGTCGATTGTTTCGACGAGAAACTCCTCGTGTCGTAACGAAAGCGATTTTTGGAGGCTTAATAATGCCCGCGTGTTTGTTCATTCCGCGTCGCCGCGGGTCATCAAGATTTTCCGCAATTAAACGGAACGTCTCGCAATTACCGCGCTGCGGAATCGAGACGAGCATCTTTTTCCTCGCTTCCCAGGGACCATCCAATTAGACGCGCGGAGGCACCGCGCTGACGTTCGCAGTCTAATTAAGATTACTTTCGATGCGGCGTGGATTAGTCACGCGCACCCCTCACCCTCGCCTCTCTCTTTTCTCGTCTCTCCAGGCAGTCTTATTATGCGTGTTTAACAAAGCTGAGCTGATTATATCAATAAATTAAGAAAAGCTGCAACCTCTCCCTCTCCTCGGACTGGCAACCCCATTCCAAGGTACCTACCACCCCTTGTCTCTCCACCGCTCTCGCAACCACTCTCGTTTCTCCTCGTTTCTCCTCCTCTCTCGTCGTTCCTCCTCCGACCTGGGATCCGCACAGTCCGGCGGCCGCTCGCCGTACTCGCGCGGAGCCGCTTTACCGAGACGTACATCACCGGCGTCCAGGTCGCTCCGCCCTGAGTTATGCTCGACAATTATACCTATCTAGCCACGGTGGTGGGCGTTATTATCATATTATACCACGTTACCCCCGACGCTCTGCCGCGCGTATACGTGAACCTAACTCTGGTTGACGTCGCGGAATACCGAGGTCGTCGTCCTGATCCGCGCGCGATCGCACCCGGAAGCATCTCCTCGAATTGTCCAACGGAAATTCCAGAGGTTCGTTATCGCGTCGATAGGTAAGACGAACTTTGAAGATGAACGGAAAAATTCAGGGAATTTTTGTCGAGGAAATATCTTCGAGAAAATTTAAGAGCGTGATGATAATATCGCACTGCGTACCGTTTAACCTTGCCGAATGACCGAACGAATTTTTTCCTTGCTTATAAATGCGCCCACGGAAGTAACAGGTACGGCTCGCGGAAGAGGGCGCGAAACGATGCAGGAAAGACAGTGGCGATTCGGTGGAAGGGGTTGACCCGAGGACGAGTGGCGTATCGATCGATCGACAGACTGGTGTCCCTCTCTCCGGGCAATCGGGCCCCGAGCCAAAGCCCGTGCTCTGCGGGACGGCCGTGAAAAATCCCTGAATTATGATAATGGCGCCGACATAATGCGATCCAATGAGGCAATCAAGGGGCGGCGGCGGTGGCATCGGCGGCAGTGGCGGCGCGGTAACGTAGAGGGAGGTAGAGTTTCCAAGGGGGTGAAGAGGACGGCGGGCGTCGGCGGGCGTCGGTTGACGGTATCGATGGTCTCGATGTCGGTGTTGCGGGGTGGCGCGAGTTACGCATCCCGAGGTCGTATTAGTGTTACTGGCCACCGAGCCGAGCCGAACGAGCATGGCGATCTATGTGTCGGGGACGATACAGTGCGTGTAGCAGGTATAATTGCCGTTGGTGGGCAGCAGTTGCTCTAGGAGGACCCGTTTCCATCAATCAGCTGAGCTAAACGCCGCTCGCTCGGTCGCTCGTTCGCTTGCCCGCGCGCACGCGGATCGGTCGAACGGTTTGCGGAGCCGATCGCGCTGCTATTCCACGAATGCGGTTCGCACGCACGGAACCGCCGCATCTTGGTGTCGGGCTCGTCGTCACGGTGCCGCATCGCCCTTGGGAACGCAGGGATTTTTCTTCGTCCCGATATCTCCGGTGTAGCGAATTCCATTGAATATTACGAAGTTGACCTGCAAACTTGCGGACGATTAGTTCGAAGGAAAGTGTATTTTTGTCGAAGATCAACCGCGTTAAGGAATTTCTTCTAAGATCTTCTCGAATGGCATCTGTTGTTTCACTCGGGGTTCGAAAATGACTAGATAACTGAAAGCTTTGTTAATTCGATCTAGTACACCGAAGGTTAGAAGTATACCTTACACCCACTCCCTGGTTTGCTAGTTTTCTGGCGCCAGGCAGGAACGAAAGTTCCTGGAACTCCGGGAGGAACACGTTTATCAGGATACACGGGCGATAGATGAAACTGTAAAATGATTCCTAGAAATTATAAGCTCGCCTTAAACAGACCTTTCAACGCTTTCTTTGCCTTAACAAATTTCTTCTTTGTCCAATTCGAATCATTCCTACCACTCCCTTACTCAAATGCACTCCGCGACGTATTCACCGCCCACGATTGCGCTTCAATCATCCTCCTCAACGTCAACTCTGTGCGCTCGTCCTCTGAGATGAGCACACCGGCGCGCGCGTGCCAATTCGGAGTGGCCCCTGTCCTTCTCTCACGTATGAATACCTGCATGCCCACATTCGTGCGCACTCACACCCTCGTAGAAGCACACGTAAGCGTACGTTATAGCCTCGCGCAGTACAGTAGGGTCCGCTGATGGGATGGGACGCCATGCGGGGTAGTTATGGGACCACGAGGATGTTAATGACCATAAACAAGCAATCACTGTAATCCGCCATGAGTCACTCCAGCTGTCCGCCTGGCTACATAGATACGACCTGCCATATGCCCGGCCTAACGGACCGGTAGCGTCGGTGGATACGTGCTGGATCATCCGTGCTCCTACGGTTCCTCCAGGAGATTCCTCGGCAACGAGGCAAGCAACGAGGAGAATGACGTGTACGCGCTGTGCGCGGGGGATGCGCCTCGTTTCCGATTATCCTCCTCGCAGCACGTCGCACCCTGTCGTAACCGGTAATTTAGGATTCGCGAGTCTACTACGACGGGTGACATTGACCGCGCCGCGACGTTCTTGAAATACATCGAAGAATCTTCGAACCCATAAAAAAAGGAAAGGATCGAAGCGACAATGAGTCGAAAGCCTTTCGCGAGAAATTCTCCAGCAAAGCGTAACCGCACGGCAGTAGCGAGGAAGGAGAAGATCGGGATCGATTTACGAAAATCGAGAGGTCTCACTCGGAGAGTTTAGGTCCGCGCCGCTGGAGACGTTTGTGGGGAAGGAGAACAGCGAGGAGGAGGAAAAGGAAGGAAGGATGAAAGGAAGGAAGGAGGGAAGCGCGTTAACAGAACTGAAAGAGAGAGAGGGAGAAAGTGGAGGGTAGAAGGAGGAGGAGGAAAGAAATGAGGAGATAGGAAGAGAGCAGGCTCGATATCGACATCCACGGCGAACCTTACGATCGAGGCTTACGAGGATCGTAAATACGTCGGCGATACGGCGCTCTCTCGTTGAAGATACCGAAGGGATAGGGAGAGGAGAGGGCAGATGAATAGATAGAGACAGCGAAACGAAAAGGATCCGCGAGCGAGGAGGCTGAGAAGGAAGAGGAGGTGGGAGCGTAAGTGGCGAGAGGGTCGGCGAAGACTACGGAGGGGCCGAGGGGGGGGGGGGATGAGCACCTAACCGTGCCGAAACATTTTATGAGTATCGATCTCTGACATAAAGCGACTTCCTACACCACGAGCGCGTAATACGTGTGGAGTTCGCGCGCGTGTGAGGTTTCCAATCCCTCGCGCTCATATGCCGCGAAATGCCCAAGGCCACCGCTCGTTACTCTCCCACGTATCAAACGCGAGCGAATCACGACGCCGTCCGTGGTGGCTCGTTCGGACTATCGTCTCGCTCGTTCGTCCCGCGTATAGGATAGACCTTATACTCCGTCATATTTGCATCGTCGTAATCGTGACTCTAAAGGCGCGTCTTTATGCGCTCCCGCGACTCGCGGAGTCACGTCCTCGTGACGCGATCGTGTCGGGTGCTCGTTCCATCGCGATGTTATTGCCATGGAGAGATGATCGTCGATCTTGCCATTTCCCTGCGAGACAATCTACGATTAAGATGGCGATCCTTCTCCCCACCAAGGGATCCTTGTAAAATGTACATCACCACGATCGGACGAGATAGCGGAATAAATCGGCGCTCGATCTCGTCGCTGAATGTTTCCTGCGAGAGGAATTAGCAGCGCGATTAGCATCCAGCTGCTCTCCCGCGATTGAGCACGATCGAAGGTAGAGTAGGTTGATCGTGAAGATTCTTGGGAAAATTCTCCCTCGGGGTCTTTTCCTTGTTGCCAGCCTTCTTTGCCTTCGTCCTAGCTCGTTTTCCTTAGACCCACGTCTTACGGCCAAGTGGAAATCATTCGCCGTCTTCGAGCGCGGCTCCGATAAAATCTCGATGGACGATGCTTCGCGGAATTAATAGAAACAAATTAGACGTCGCGCGCCAGAGTGGAAGGGGGGAGGAGAGACGCGAGTGAGGCGAGGGCGGGCAAGCAAGCAAGCAAGCAGCAGGCAAGGCCGCGGAAAGTTGGCGATGACGGCGGATGTTATTGGCAGCGGGGCCATTCGTCGCGATGATGGATGCCTGACAGGCGCTCCTCGCTCGCTTCGCTCGCTCGCCAGGCAGTTATAATAAGTAATGGGCTCACTTCCGCCGCCATCGCTGCCTGAATGCCTGACTGCCTTGCCCGGCCATGCCTCCGATGCCCTGCGAAACCTTCGTGCCTCCGAGCCCTGTCTCACTTTCTCTACCCGTCTCTTTCTTTCGTCCTCCCACCCTCCCACCACGTCCTTCCCTCTTCTCGCCGTTCTCATCCTACTCCGCGCTCCACTTCGTCTTCCTCCTTCATCCGTTACCTCCGTCTTCGTCTCTTTCTAGATTCGCTTCCGCCCCGCTTCCTTCTCCTCGCCATTTCTCCGTCCCTCCTTTCATTCTTTCCCTCTCTCCCGCTCCCTCATTCTCGCTCATTCCCTTTCCACCCACCCCCGTGTCCGTCTTCCTCCATCTCACTTCCAACTACCCCACCCTCGTATCTCGCTCCATCCTCCTCTAGCCCGTTCCCTCGGGCTGTGAGTGAGGCCAGGCCACTCGTCTTTCTACTCTTTCCATCCTTTCCTCCGCCTCCTCCTCGTAATAACTACAAATCTGTCACGCATTAATTCTCCGTCCGGCATAAATTCGAGCACGGTACAAGCGGAGAAGGAAAAAGTTATCGCGGGGGTTGGGACGGCTACCCAACCGCCCACCCACCCTCCACTCCCGTTCTCCTTCTCTCATTCTCTCTCTATCTCGTTCTCGCTTTCGTTCTCTTGCCCCTTTCGCCTCACCACTCCACTCCACTCTCTCCCCTCGCCCAGCCTAGATCCGATTCACTACTCTTCCCCCTACGGAGAAACAGAAAGGGGGTAGGAGCGAATGAAAAGGGGGCGAGGGACGTGGAGTCGCAGGACGCGAGCAGAGGGCAGGAAGGAGGGTGCTGTTAATGTCGTAACATTGCGGCGCACGGAGTTGTGGAACACGGTTAATAATTCGTTTTGCGCGTTAAGTGATTTCCGCGGGTATTGCGAAAGGGACGAATTAAAAATTCGTCCAGCCGAGTGTTTTCCGGTAATGGGTTAGAAAAATTGTGGCTCGATGCAGTTTTGCTAGCGATGGAGAAAAAAACCATTAAACTTACGGGTCGCGTGAAATCGGTTGATATGAAAAGCCAAATTACGAGAATGCGCAGCGGATGCGTGAAATTAAGAAGCATCGGAATCCCGATTGATCGATCGATCGGCAGTTATCGTTATTCACGCGCCGATTAACCGATTTTAAGTGCGCGCAATAGCGAGCGAATTTAAATGCAATAAAATGCCCGCCGAAATGTCCGAATTGTACCGATTCATCGCGGACTTGATGCCAGCCGTTGTAATTTCGTTAGGATTGATGGGCCCATAAATGTCAGTACATTGAAAGACAATTATACCCTTCCGTGATCGACAGAATGAAGATAAATAGGTGCAGCACTCGCCCCGACTGACGCGTAATACCGCCACGTTTAGCAATCAAATTTTTACCCCGCTGCCAATGGATGATATTCATAAAAATGTCCTACCTCCGACGGTCATAATAAATAGTGTCGGATTACTCGCACGCGAACTCGTGAACTCGCGTTTATTGCCGCCGTGGGATTTGTCGTCTGTGCGTCCAATTTACGAATCCACGCGGCAACCGGAGAAGAGAGAATAATTCGGAACACCTACTTACTTGCCGAAGCTCGTCGAAAAGAAAACTTTCTAAATTCACCCTTTAACGAACTCATCGTCGTAAAAACGGAAACATCGCACGCGCGAGGCAGTAATACGAACGTCGATGCGCTATCGTTTCTTTTTCGTCAGCGAAACCGGCCGATTTGCATGCACGAATCTGCATAACGATTATTGTCCAATTGAAATAATCGCCGGGTACCCGCTCTTTTTCGAAGCGCGAGGGCGAAGAGTCGCGAGGGGTAGAGGGTAAAAAAGCGTAGCGGAAGGATCGCAGCCTCGATCGTCATGCGACGCGGCCCGGCAGTTGTTTGCAAGTGTTGTGAATTTATACGCGACAGATACGCGAAGGGGGCTGAACGGGGAAGGGAGTTGTAGGCACGAGAAGGGGGTAGATACCCTCACTCGATGCTCCGTTGTTTATCGAAGCGGTATGCCGCCACGTCGAGCGCTCCACTTTTGCGCACTCTCCACGATCGTCCTCTCATCCTCCTCCACCCCTAGTCACCACCCCTCTACGCCAATTTTATCGAGGGCCCAGCTCTTGCGAGCCTGCATTCCAACCTACGATTTTTTTCCACCTTTTCGTAGACCTTTTCGTTTTTTCAAATTTAATAGAACGTCGCGTGATTAGACGACGTCGCCGAAGATCAAACACAACATGCGAAAGAACCTACCCTTGATTTATGAAAAATTGTGGTCGCTTCGCTTTTCGACGTCGATTAGGAATTACACCTGCGATCGTTACGTCAGCGTAAATGTAGGCCGGATTTTGCCACGTCCAACCAGAGAGGCGAAGCCACGTGGGAATTGGCAGCCTCGTTTCGCATTCACTGTAATAGACTCGCTACAAATAGCGGTTCGGTTGGGTTAAACAGCAGGATCCACGACAACGGTGGAAAGGGGCGGGTAAGCCGACGGTGGAGAAGGAGGTAGCGAGGAACTGGGATGGGGGTGAAGACGGACAGAAAGAGACGCAGGGTAAGGAGAAAGGGGAGCGAACAGCGGAGAAGGAAGTCCACCCTTCACGAGAAGGAGATCGGCGAAAGGAGAAAGCGAGAGATGGCAAGAGCGTGCACGAGAGAGAGAGAGAGAGAGAAAATATGAGAAAGGAAAGGAGAGATAGAGAAGGCCGCTTCAACGACCGTGACAAATAACTCTCCTTCAACGCGGGTCTGCATCATTTAATTTTCCTTAGTCCCGCCACCGGAATCGATGATCTCCTCTCTCGAGTATCTTACCGAAGACGAATGGGATGACTTAGACGGCGTTTCGCCACCTTCTTGAGGGAAGAGTGGGTGGACGGGCGGGAGAACCGGAGGCGAGGATGTAGATCGATCAGCCAGATCCCAATTATTCTCGGAAAATTAACTTTCCGCGTTCGATGCGATCCATCGTGGGCGATTAATGATCGAAATCGCACCGCGACCTTCCCACTACGATGGTTTAGCTTTTCGTCGGATCTTCCTTCGAATAAACATCCTTCGCGAGCAACCTCATTAGATTCTTCGCTTCTCTTTCGCGAATACGTCTTCCCGAGAGAGAATTTTTTCCCCGAGAAAAAAAAGGATAATTTCGAGACTCTCCATGATCCTTGCGGAAGGATCCACGCACCGAAGAAGTTCCACGACCCTCATCTTCCACCGATCGAGTCGCGGAGGAAAAATTAGTGCCTCCTTCGAATCCAGGAGGACGGAAAGTCTAATTTCGGGGTGGCTGGGGTAGGGTGCGCTGAAGGCCATCGCACAGGGTTCGGGGCGATTCTCCCGACATTTACAGCCTTCAATTTGCCCTTCCGAGAAGGTGGCGGCGGTGGGCGAGCCAGGAATGTTAATTAAAGCCGTTCGCTCCTCGATCTCGCGCTTCGACTAATTAGTCGCGCACAATGCCACCGTGAACGGCAGTGGGAGTGCTCGCGCGAGAGGAAAAGGGATGGAGAGGGGTTGAACGAGGGCGGAAGTGAAAGAGAGAATGGAGAGGAGAGATGAGAATGGCGACGAGAAGGAGAGAAGATCGGGGGAACGAGATGACGTGAGGCGCGAAGGAGAGGAAGGATACGAGGAGGAGGGAGACGAATGGATCTTCGAGGAGCGCGACAGAGAGAATGAGAGAGGGTCGAGAGGAAAAGAGGAAACGTGGAGAAAGCGCGAGCCGGACGTGGCAGCCGGAGATCACTTCACTCGCGGAGGCAACCGCCGATCGCGCGAGCGAACACGTTCAAAGGAGCCCGGCGAGCGTCAAACCCGCCCGTCCAACCGTTCGCTGGCTCGCTCGCTCCCCAGCGTCCGCCAACGTCGTTGTCGTCCCGGTCGTCCCGGTCGTCGTGTCGGTAGTGGGCACGAAAGAAGAATGCCAATTTGCCCGAAAGCGCTCTTCGCTCGCGGTGGTGAGGCGTCACCCAATGGAAATCCTGAAACGGTGAAGAGGGGCAACCGGAATTCCTGAAGGATCGTCCCGGTCTCGTTGCGCCGATAGCTTCGCGCGCTCCTGCGGCCCGAAGCATGTTGAATCAGCTGATTTTAATTCAATCCAGCCGGCTCCCACGGGTCGATCGATTATGTTAAATATTCCCGTTTCCACGCTACTCCACTCGTTCACGCCACCCCTCTTCGCTCGTTTACGCGCCCCGCCGACACTTCCGAGTTACGCCGTCGCGAAGGCCTGAGCGTAATTGACGATCGTTTCGGGAACTTTCACCCGGAGAGGCGGTGGCGGTGGCGGTGACGGGTAGTAGCTCGCGCGCTCGGAAAAAAGGAATCGTGGCGTGCGAGTGAAAGCGGCCGCACGCGTGAAAATTACGCGTCTCGGCTCGCGCGTAAACTAACCTGATTACGGTACTATCGGATTCCTCGAATTAGACAAATTCAACTTGAGCTCCCACTACTTGCAGACTTCGTAGGCTAAGTTGGGGTCGTACTCTCCATTCGGTGTTCCGGGTTCGCGTTTTCTCCATAAACATGCGCGCGGGCTGGGCGTAACGATAAAAATTTATTTGTTTATTGATCCTCCCCGGTCTCGTTTCCGAGTTCGCGCGTCGAAATTGAACCGTTTTGTAGCCGCGCCGCGAGGCGAGCATATCCGCAAAGATACAATCGAATCGTAGCGAGAAGTCGCGCATTCTCGTGTGTCCAAACACACGAGCGCGCGTGCGCGCGCAGGACTTCTAATATTTAATGGTCCAGGAGGCAGGACTTAAAGATGTCCTTCGAGAAATACCTGTACAATTCGGTATCGATTCAGCCCCGCATTGTATGCAAATCCGGCGTACAATCGTCAGGACGCCAGGTCCCTTCCCCAACGACAGAATTTATATCGCTCTTCTTTCCACTCCTCACCCTCCTTCGCATCCTCCTTCGCGTCCACCTTCTCCTCCAGCTCCTCGTGCTCCTCCACTCTTTCCTTTTTCCCTTTCCGCTTCCTCTCACTCTCTCACGCTTCTCCTTTTCGTTTGTCTTCCTCTCGGCATTTGTCCGCGACGCGAGCCCCCGTTAGACGCGCCGGGAGGAGATCGAAGAGTTAAGACGATCGTAACCCCGGGAAGGATCCCGGAGGACTTTCCCTCGAAATCCGGCGGAAGGAGCAGTCGTAGGAAAATTCCTGTACCAGGATACCGACGCGGATACGAACCGGCGGGGTAATACAGTTAAAGAGGGCAAGAGGCAGCGGGGGTGAGAGGAGGTGGTGGGGTAGCGCAGGGGTTGGAAAGAGGGCAGCGGCGAGGGAGGGGACCTCATCTAAAGTTACAAATCGCAATTCTTCCATGGCCGTGGTTCCGATTCTGTAAAGTTATGTTATGGCGCAAAGTAAGCGGGATTTATCAAGAAAGTTGGTATAACTCCGCTACGACTATTGATGCAATGAAACGATTGGCTCCGCCTCATTTACCACCCCTCTTCACCGTCCTCACCCCTTTTCTCCACGTTCCAAGCTAGCATGCGCCCAAGGTATTCTTCCTTGTTCGTTTCTCGCTCCCTGGGCGCTCCTTGTCGGAAAACAGTCATCCTCCTTACCGATGCCACCAGAAGTCGTGTCTTCGTGACGATCGAAGGATACGTCCAATGGAATATTTTGACGAACTCTTGACATCCGCTGGAAGATTTCCATTCTTCGAGGAAACAGGAAATTCAACCGTTCACCTGAAAATTACCTCTAAGACGATGTAGCATTGTGCGACATAGCTTCCGATAAGTTTCTTACATATTTTCGTTCCTCAAAAGTCGCGGAAATAAAAGTACCAAGGTACGTTCTCGTCCCGTAGAAATTTCTTCTCTTCCCCTGACTGACCCTCGATTCTCAATATCAATACTTCAGAATAAACACGTATATACACCTCGAGCCAAAGGAAAGGAGTATTTCTCGTTTTCCAACAAGAGAGCTAGCGTCACGTCTGGTGGAAAAATACCTCGCAGATGCCCTCAAAAACCGAGATGCACCGGGAAGCCACGAAGGTCTCACTCAGTCCTCGATCAATTTACTCGAAAGGCATTACCGGCCCGCGTCGCGTCGCCCCGAAGAAACAAGAGGCGAATGAGAGGAGAATCGCGAGGAAAGGTCACGAGAGAAAGAGGGAAGGTGCGAGCGAGGTGGTTGGCGGTCAGCTATGAGGAAAGGTTGGTCGGCCGACAGAATCGTAGGTTTATCTGAAAATATTATGATGGCGTCCTCGGTGCCCCCGTGGTGCAAGGTGGCCGCCGGTTTTGATACGTCCCAAGCGTAGCGTAGAGTAGCGAGCGGCCGTATAGCCGAAGATATATGAACGGGATTGCAATCATGTCCGTGTTACCCGAGAGTGTCCTGTTGGGATAATATAAATATTGTACAGTTGTCGGTGGCGGTGGCAGTGACGGTGGAGGTGGCGGTGGCGGGGGCGGTGCTCTGGCGGTGACGGTGGTGGAGGTGGAGAGGTCGCCAGTCTCGGTAGATGGAGAGGAGGTGAGGAGGATCCACGGTTCGCGGTAGGGGCAGCTACGATACGACGTCTCTTAGAATATTAGCCGATATCCTTGGCTATCGGCTCAAGTATTTACGAGGACGGTGCTTTGGAGGAGCTCCGCTCGCCAGGACACTCGTCCTACCCACGAGGCGGAAGGTGGGACGAGACGACAGTGGACGAGGAAGGAGGGAGAGGACGAGAGAAAGAGATTGGGAGGTGGACGTAGAGGATGAGCAGGGAGAGAGAGGGAGAGAGTGAGAGGTCGGGTGAGAGGGAGAGCGAAGGCAGAGGGAGAGTTTGCGAGAGCGACGGAGCGAAGGAGGGAGGTGGTCGAAGTCACCCTGTATCTGGTCTAGGTGGTGTACGCCAGGGGATGAGAGGACGGTACTGGTCGGATAAGATTGCGAAACCGGTGTCATGGTCCCTGGTGTCCTTTAGCTCCTGGCTTCGGTGGGGAAGATAGCACGCGGTGGCCGACTGCGGAAACATCCGGATACGGAAACGGAGTTACCTATCGGCGTTCCTCGTATCTTCTGATTTTTGGCCAGTAATCACGACGGGGCCACATCGTTTTATTCCAACAACCGGGGAGTCCGCTCGGACCGGGCGCGGAGCGACGCCGAGACGCGGTGGGTGAAAAGGGGGGAAGGACGAGGCGTAGAGAGCGCGCGTAAGCCGGCTAAGCAAGCATCGTGATGTAGTAGCAGGAAAAACTTTTCTAATACCGTCGCCCGTCCGGGATTACGCCGGAGATTGAAACGTATATATGTATTTACGAACGCAACCATGCCTCCGGAGAGTACGACGAGCTCCTTGGAATCCGTTTCTCTTTCATTCTCCTCCCCTTCTCGCCTTCTTCCCTCTTTCTCCTCCCCTCTCGCTCCCTCTCCCTGTCTCTCTATCTCTCTCTCTCGTCTCTCCTTACCCTTTTCTCCCACTCTCCATCGGTTAAGCGGTCGTGTCCCTTCCCTTATTGCCTCTTTCGAAAGTACCACAAACCGCCGTCGTTATTACTTTGCAACGAGTCCCGGATAACAGCGTACCGAGAATTATCGAAGTTTATATGTCCCGAGCGCTGGCGAGACCGAGAGCAGGGCGGTGAGCGGAAGTGAGAGGGAATCTTCGTCCTCCGTAGTCGCCAATCGAGCTTCCACCGACGATCGGAGTCCCTAGAAATTTCATTTGATACGTGGAGCGAGTGGATCGGGCAGCGCGGTCGTCAAACTGCACTCGAATCGAGTGAAGTCGAGTCCGGTGAAGTGGAGGCCGCGCTAAGCCCCGTCGCGCGTGGACTGGGCCACCCTGACGAGCATAACCACAGACTGTCTCCTCGGAGTGAGGAACTGCGACGCCACATAGTTGTTGCACGAGTCTACGTCGACCTCAACCCCTCTCGCCTGTTCACCCCTCGCACCCTTCTTCGACCGTCCGCTCACCCCTTCCGCGAGTCTCCGGCCACCACCGACCCCGTTCCTCCATCCCTTCCACTAGCCCGCCCTCCGACGACCAACCAACCGACCCACCCACCCGGGCGCCCTCCCGCCCGCAGAGACCACGTTACAAGGGGCCAGTATTTATGCACATTGTTGACTGGCACGTGGATTTATGCACGTCCGTTATATTATGCGTCCTGTCGTCCCCCGTGTAAAGCCGGTATGCCTGGTACCGTCTCGACTGTGCACGCAACATGTATTTCGGGGTTACAATCTAGCCACGGCCAACCCCCTCCGCGCAACGAATTCAGCCTCAAACAAGGACCGCGTAAAAATACCTAACCGCAGGCTTTTCTCACCCCTTGCCTGGAGGAGGGTCTCCTTGTAAGAGGACCGTGAGGACGAGGGAGCGAACCGGTAGTAGGTTCGAAAATAATTTCTCCAATTTGGCGACCTTGCGAGGAGAAGGATAATTATTATCGAGTTTCCAATTTGGATGGTCCAACGGGCGCGTCACTCGGGGTCTGTGCTCTCGTATATAACGTACACAGGGGGTGCAATAGGGACGAGGGAGGGGAGGAAGGAGAAACGTCGGCGAGATGACGGTTGTTTGCGAGTCCTTCTTAGAACATCCTCGGGTACAAAGCCAGATCCTGCCCGGACCGCTCTCGAACTGACGTGGCCCCCGGCGGGGTGGGCATTGTGTTGGCCCTCTCGACCACCATCGGCCACCAACACCGCCTTACCTCGCCCACTCGACGGTGAACTGAATCGAGCATGTGGACAGGACAGCAAGGAAATCTCCTTCTTGCCCGAGACCCGTCATTCCGCCCCGCTCCAACCTCTCCGCACCGCGCAGCCTTCTCAAACCCCCGAAGCTGCCATACCACCCCCGCCGGCGGCGAACTCTCGTGCCAGTTCCAAATGTCCGTCCAGTGTCCACCACCAGTAGCGGCGGCAGGTCCGGGCCAAGTTTTCACCTCGGGGCGATCGCGGGGGCCACGCGGTGGGAACTCGCGTCCGCGCCGTTTACACAGCGTAAAAGGAAACGGGATGAGCGAGGACGGTTTAAGGGTCGAGACCTTTGAAACGTCCCAATCTCGTGATCCTAGACTTACCTCTCGAAACTCTTCGATGCGCGCAGTCCTCGGTAAATCCCGACGATGAGATTTCTTTCTGGGCGGTGCTCTTGGTCTACCATGAGAAACGGGGGTTAGTAGGTACCGGGTAGAAGGTTCCGAGAGAAGGCCCTCGGCGAACTACGGGCTCTGACCTCGTATCGCTCGCGCGAGATATCCGTCCGCAACAAATTCTCTCGGAGTTTGCCTCGTCCGTTGGAGAAGCCCCTCGGCTAGGTGTGCGAGGTCCAGGCGAGAGCGCGGGTACACCAGAAGCTGCAACAGCATCGTCCGGAGTATGTATGGGTATGGAGCGCTCTCGGATTCTCGTCTACGGCAATTAGCCTCACGGGACTTCGGAGAGTGGCTCGAAGGTGGTCAGGCCAAGGTGGTCGAGAAGGTGCTACCGGGCATCGTCCCTTCGACAGCATCGAAGATGGTGGCTGCTGGTGCTGCTTCCGTTGCTGGCTACCGGCTATGGTGGAGATGGCGATACCGGTGGTGGTGGCGACGGAGATGGGGTGGGTGGTGAACGTCGCGGTGGTGCCGGTGGTGGTGGTGCCGGTCGGACGACGGTAGTCGCTATCGTTTGGAGGGGTTTTAGTGTCTCGGGGAGTAATAACGTCTCGGGGTGTAGATTATACGGTGTCCGGCCAGGAACGGGCGAGTGCCCAGTTGGGTCCTCCGATGATGCAAGGTCCCCCGGTGCCACCCCCGTCCGGACATATATTAGCATTCTAACCAACCATTATTATATGCCTGGTGAGCCGCGTTGGGCCGAGAGCACCACCGACCGCCCGTGTTGCGTACTTGGACCAAGTTTACCAACAATTCACCGGGGCTCGCGCTCTATAATGGCCCCACGGTTGCTTAATTTATCGCGGTCGTAATTAATAGCTTTGTAATTTTCATACAGGCGTACACGGGCCGCGTCGCGGAATTTATGGATACGTTTTCGCCCGCGATTATCGATTCCGTGGGGTAGACGGGTGCCCGAGCGCTGTGCTGATCGCCGACGTGTCCCTCTCTTCTCTCTCCTTCTCTCACACTTTCTGTATCTCTTCCTCTCTTCGTCTCGCGCGCGCGCGCTTTCTCCGCCTCCGCCACCGTCCTTCTCCCTCCTCGTTCTCCGTGTGTCGTCGAATTTCCCCGCCAGTAAACACCTTCCGAGGTATGCGGTAACGAATAGAGGAGATCCCGGGGTGGATTATGCGGCGTGGAAGTCCCGATAGTCCTCGATGATATATACGTAATGGTAGACATTAGATGCGGCGAGTCGAGGCAAGGTTAGCCAGCGCTAGGACGTCTTTATTGTATTATTAATCCCCGTTAACGGTATTCGGTTGTTCGCACAATGTGCGCGCTGATAACGGTCTTCTTCGTGCAAAGCAACTCGTATCGTAGATTTCGAAAATTAATGCTGTATTAAGTATTCGTTTATCGCTCAAATTCGCCGACGCGAGATTATTAAGACGTCACGCTTTATTCCGCGCTATTTTTCACGACGGGCAACGAAATAAGCTTATCGCAGGTGAGAGTCGAACAGTTAAATCTTAAGCCTCCGCATTCTCCGAAGCCCCTACGATACTTCGCGTGCATCTTATAGGAAGGGGAAAAAAAATCGAGTTCAAGGTCGCAGTAACCTTCGTCTTCTTCTTCGTCTACGTCGTCGTCGTCTACGACGACTAAACGTTCGCGCCTCATGATGGCCAAGCCGCGGGGCGAAAATTTATTATTAAATATCCCTTTCGTCCGGTAAGTAGCTCCTTCTTTACGACGCTTAAATATAAAATAAGTAGACGGGTGCAGCGGCAAGGTGCTCGCCACGATACCCGGCTGACTTGTGGCTCCATTAGCGCCCCCGCCCGGTAACGTATAGCATAATAAGAGTTTATGTGTCAGGTTGATGCGCCAGAAGGCTGCCAGACGAACTCCGCGGCATAGGAACTGTTATATTTTCATTAGACCGCCGAGGTCGTAACGAAGGGTGCCTTCGATGAATCCAGGGGAATGGCGCGGCTGCGTTCCGTGGAGTTTGCCTCGTGAAATGGACGAGAAGGAGAGAGGGAGAAGAAGAGGAAAACTAGAGAGGAGGAAGGAGGGGGAAAAAGACCGAGGAAGAAGAAGAGAGACGAAAGATGCACGAGGGAGAGAGAAGGAGGACGGGAGAAGCGGGGGTGTATTTAGATTCTTTTCCCCGTTCAACGTTTTCCTCCGGAAGTGAAACTTTAGGAGAGTCTACCTGCTCGCGCTCGCCGGGAAACCGTTTAACAATGAATTCTCATAACGCCCCCGCATACATTTCGTTTTTATCGACGCGATTATATCGCGCTCAACTGATCGCATAAATTTGTGGAGGGGTGGGAGACGCGTGAGAAGAAAAAACGAAAGGGTAGAACGAGCAGCAGAAGGAAGAAAGGAAGAAGGGAGTGGGGAAAATTGTTCCCCGGCAAAAATTTCCACTATTCACTTTTCGAAAGCGCCCTTTCCTTCCCATGGTGGGTAGAGGGCGGAGAAAAGGAACCGACAAGAGCCCCTCGAGTCGTCGTAGAAAAGCTCGGTCTCTCGCCGAGGGACAGCCAGCTATCAATAACGATCCATCATTTTGTACGCTACCCAGGTTGACAAGTGCTCGCTCGCGAGTAGCTCGAGCTGGCTCGGAGCAGCTCCGTTGAGGGGACTGGCATGGAAAAGTCTCCGATGCGCTAACACGCGCGACATACAGGGCTAAGGGAGAGAACGTCCTGCATAAACGAGCCATCTCGTTCGTGGACACAGGCGGGGCACACTCGTCCGTACGCAGGGCAGAGGCATTATGCAATCTTGGGGTAAACTTAGCACTTAGAGGGGACGGGGAGTTAATGCAACGTCGTCAGACAACAACGACGGGCTACGACGATGAGGCGGAGGACGAGAAGGACGATACGAGGTGGAGAAGGAAGAACAGGAGGAGAACGACTAGGAGGATGACGACGACGGTAGAAGGACGCGATGGGCGGCAGTCTATAGCCCGAACTCCCTGGGCTGTCGGTGGGTGGCTAGTTCAGGGATGTATCCATCCAACCCAACCACCCCCTGGTCCACCCAGCAGCGAGCGTCGTCGGTAGCGAGTACACCCCTCCTTCTCGCTCCGGCACCTTTACCAACCACCTTCTCTCTCTCTCTCTCTCTCTCTCTCTCTCTCCAACCTTCCTCCTCAACCCACGCTCTCCATTCCTCCAGGTCCAGTTCTCTCTGGGCTTCCGCGTACACCTCTGCCCACACGCGCGGAGCGGAAGGGAGAGGCTTGAGCGAGAGGAAGCGAGCGCCTCGACGATGGCCCCCTTCACTATAGACACCATAGTTGCGGCTAGTTGGCCGTCACCTCTGCGTCGACGCTCCCTTGTCTCTTCGACTGATTCAATTTGCCCGCCTCGTGGCTGTTTAATTACTGGCCGGAGAGTGGACCGTGGGAGGCCAAGGGGGAGGGATAGAGAGGGATGTGTAGCGTGAGTGCATCGGGAAGAGCAGTCGGGGAGTGTTCGCGCGGACGGTAGAGAAGGGGAGAGGACAAGGAGGATGGAAGATACCGAGAGACCGAGTGGTTGGAAGGAGAAGCTCGAGGACGAGGAGGAGGTGGGAGGTGGGCAGCGGAGGTCCGCTCGGACTCGGGAGCACCACCGGTAACCCCCGTCTACCGGTGTATTGGTGCTGCCGGTTCCGCTGCCACTAAGACACTAACGGAATAACGGCGTTCGCCGGTGGAGATTGTTGTTGATGCTAAAGTAACGGGCAGCCCTGAGGGGTCGCACCGAGAGAGAGCGAGAGACGAGCTGGCCGTGGAGGAGAAAGAGGGGTGAGAAGAGATAGCGAGATGGACGGGAAGAGGGAGGAAGAGAGAGGAGGACCGAAAGAGCTTCACGACGAGAGAGCTGACCGGTCGAGGACGAGGTGGAGATGGGGGTGGAGGAAGAGGGTTGGGTCAACCCTGCGACGTGTCTTGCAAACCGAGCGAACGCCCGTCCACCCTTCCACCCTTCCCACGCTCCACATCCACATTCACCACCCCTGCATTCTCCAACTCGACGATGTCCTCCGGCTTTACGGTCGGTTTGGAATACGATTTTACTGCTATCGGATAAAGAGGCCGCCGGAGCGTCCTCTAAATATCGATGGCCCCGCGCGAACGACTCGAATGTACGCGAAAGACGCGCGCCAACGGTGGGCGCCAGTAACTTTCCGAGAAAAATCGCGCGACTCCTTCCATTCGCAGCCCTAGAATAATTAGCGGGTTTAGAAACCTTCCTCGGACGAATTTACTCGTGCTTGCACCTCGTCTCGTAAATTGAGGACTCTGCTTCCGCTCGCGAGCATCTTCGTTTCGCGAATGCCTTCACGGGTCGTCGTGAAATACGCGGAGGGTGACGAACCTGGAAACACGAGCTTACCCGCGGCCACGTGCGAACGGAAGTTTTTTCACCCCACCGGTCAACGTTTCACGCCCTCGATGCCCGAGGGGGCATAAATTCATCGGCCTTTCGTCGCTCGGCCAGGGTCGTTCTCTCGACGCGAGAAGGTTTTACAACGGGGCCCTTAATAACGAATATATCAACGTATCGGGTGTTCTCGCGGCCCGCGTATCGTTTTACTCGTTTACGATCTTCCACCACTCCGGTGGCGGCCGCGCAGCGACCTTGATCGCGGAATGCTCTTCTGCGCGACGCGCTTTCGTCGACCTGCGGCGGAAAAGAGAGAGAGCGAGAAGGGGATTAAGAGAACGCGAGGGTCGTGGTAGGGTGACGTCAGCGGTGCCGATGCACCCATCCATCGAAGAGGAAGGGAAGCCGACGGGGACTTAATGGACGTACGGACGGACGGATGGACCGCAGGCACGCGGAGGCAAATTCTAAATTTATACCGGGGCAAACCATCGCGCACCCATCGCGTCGTATCTCTATTATAAGACGGTCATAAATTCAGGGATTCATTATCATAAATTGGATCGCCATCGGGTCGTGCACGTCGGCCGGCTCGCGGAATGCCTCGCAAACGGAATAACGTTGTACTATAATAAAGCTTCGGGCTCTCTTTACAATGGCTCGCTCTCTCAACCCCTCGTCGTTCGCAGATACCGGTATCCAAGGTCATTGGTCTCGCCGACAGCAGTTGGTGAAAGTCGAAACCCTCTCTACCGCTTCTCATTCGCCTTTTGCTCCTCCTAGTCTTCTAGTCTCCCGCGAGCGCATCGGAACAACCACCCTGTGCCATGTCGATTGTGAACGGTCCTCTTGTTTTCCCGATCGGATGCTCCTCCGTTGCGTCCCTCATTCCGCAGTACCGTGCGCACGGTGGAGCGTTCAGGTATACCGGTATATTATCGTCGAATGCTGTTTCTTGTTTCGGATCGACCCGGAGTAGATCCCGAAGGTAACGGTTAAATCGAAATTCTTGAGATAGGGAAAAATGCAACGGGCAGCTCGCGCAGCTGTTCCATTTTCGTCAACACCATCGTGGCGAAAGAGAACTTTCTCGATGTATTCGCTTACGCGGTTCAAGTTTCCTATTTTGCGCGCTTCAACGCGATGCCGCGATAATTTTCAGAATTAATTCACGCGGTTCGTCTTCGTCCTTAGCGCGGAAAGAAGGGAAGTGCTCGAGTCTCGCGAAGAGCGGCCAAGAATATTCTCCCTTCCAAGAAAGTTCGCATATCAAAGTGAAAATTAATCGGGTCGCAGTTCACGGAAAGTCGTGACAGCCGCCCCTAGCGATTGATTTACGACGCTCGTCGCGATATTTGCAGATGACTTCAGAGCGGAGGCAGTCACGGACAGTTATTGCCACTTGGCCTGCATTTCTCCTCCTCTCGACTCTCTTTCTTTTTCAATTCCGCCTCTCTTTCTCTTCTTCCCCTGCGTCGTCCCCGCTCGTCAACTTTCTTCCCCTCTCTTTTCGCGATCTCTTTCTTATCCTGCACCTCCTCGCCCTGCAGCCTGGCGACGACGTTTATGACATTCGCAACAGTAATTCTGTCGTTGTCAAGGTACTGCAAAGCGGTTGCGAACCCGAGATAACCGGGGACGGTGTCTCGCGTATGCCGTGCAGGAGGAGAGGTACGGCTGGCAATCGAGGAACCTTTATTTATCGCGATATTCGAATTATAACGGCGGGAGACTTTCATCTAAATATACTTTTACATCTCGAATTTAATCCCGCCGCCCTTCGGCCCGCGTGTTTCTCGCCTCACGCTGCTTCGAGCTCGCCATTGCGAGCTGTCACCGTTGAAATTAAAAGGCGACGGGATTTATCGCGGCGACCGTAAACGTTTCGATGATTGTCCGCGATTTGCGAGCACTTGTCGATCGAAGAATTTCTCCTTTTTTACCGTCTCATTCGTGCGATCGAGCTGTAGGAGGCACGGAGTATTCGTAAAGTAAAATTTATATAAGCGGTGAGTACAAGGGGAGGGAAGCAAACATTCAGAAATACGCAAAGAATTCACAAGAAACGGGTAATCTGTAAAATTCAAATCGATCGCATAGTAACTCTGTACCCTGTCGTAAAATAAAAAAAAAATAATTATCACACATGAGAGTACCGCGCACGTGCGTTCCTCGTCGATGCGCGCACGACCGCCTCCGAACGATACCTCGTTATCGTCGATTGACAGTCCTCCACGTTTTCCTTTCACCCTCCGTCCCTCTCTTCTACCTCTCATTCTCCCCTTTCTCGGCGTCAACATACCTCAAGGTAGCGCGCGCTTCCATGCGGTCCGGCGCGTTGCACAGGTGCAGGTGCGGCACTCGCGAACGGCTGATGCACGTGTGGCTCGCGCGCGAGGTTGGACGTGGGTGCTCGGAAGGGCACGTATATGCCCCGGACGTTACAATGGCACTCGAGTAACGAGGATCTCGCCTCGTCAGTCAGCCTGAAAAATTCCTCGGCCCGCTCGCCTCAGCCGCGCGGTCGCACGTTTGCCCGCACGAGAGGAGAAGAAACATCGTCTTGGTGGTATGGTTGCCTGCAACGTGCTGGCACACGTGCGCAAGCGTGTGCGTCTGTACGTACGATAATGCCCTCGTATGAGGACGGTGCTGATGAAGGTGACGGTGCTCGTGGTTGCAGGTGGGGTGGTGGTAGTGGTGGTAACGGTGGTGGTGGTGAAGGTACCGAACACTCGCTACGCCCTGGCATACGTGTTTCACGGTGGAGGCGATTGTGCTAGTGGTGGTGGTTGTTTGCAGGGGGGGGGAAGGGCAGGGGAGTCGCTTCGGTCGGGCGCTGGGCAATAAAGTGTGCCCCGACGAGAAAGCTCACGTGTTCGCGTTTAGCATTTATCGAAACCCCGTGCGCGAGATCGTAACTCGAAAGTGCAGGCCTGCCTGCGTGTCATGCAGATAGGTTTAAAAGCCGAACGTGCCGCATTTACAAATGCGCTTTTCGCTCGCTGCCTCCCTCTCTCTCTCTCTTTCTCTCTCTCTCTCCCTCCATCTTTCAGTACTTCCGTCTCGCTCTTTCTCCTCTCTCCGTTTCTCTCGCGCTCCCTTTCGTCTCACACGTCCTTTCCTTTCCTCTCACGCTCGTCGACTCTCCTCGTTTTTCTCCCTATCATTCTCTCTCCTTCCGTCCTACTACTTTCCTTTCCGATCCTCTTTCCCTTTTCCCCGCCTCACGCAACGAGACACCCGGGTCGTCCTTAAAGCGGTTTCGTCGTCGGCGCGGGTGCTCGCGCGAGGGCCTCACGTGACACAAATTAGAAAAAGCACGTTGCACCGTTTAGGCATCGGGATGTTGCGAATCGATTAACGACTCGAGACCACTCGGCATCGCGATAAAGTCGATCGCCCGGCGCACGCCACGACGGACGTCGCGACGAATGCAATCAGCAATAATAAAAATGCTTATTCCCGCGTAGCTAGTGCGTCGAAGTGCACCGAGGAGAAAAAGAAATCAAGGGAGACCAACCGTGGTCGGCTCGCACCTGCAACAATTTTACAGACGCTCGTCCGTGTACGCGCAGTCGCAATTTACTTACCCCCGCGGAATAATAACGCGGAGGAAAATTGAAAAGATCCGCAACTCGTATTTTTCCTCCCTCGGGGTGATACGCCAGGCGGATACGACGAGCCGACCAGACCCCATCGTCGTCTGTTCGAACCTTTCGTGTCGTGGAAGCGTTGCTCTCTGACGAATCAAGGACGGCCGTCCTCGGGAGGGAGAAGGAGGGAGAAAGAGGAGATCGATATGAGTTGAAAGGAAACATAAATTAGGGCGTTTCTCGGGCGAGCGAGAGCACGGGGCGCGGATAGGCGGCCGTGCGTGCGCGTGTATTTCGGGAAGAGAGAGGTGCAGAGGAGGGGGAAAGAGAGACGAAGAGTCGTGCCGAGACGAGACTTAAATCACTCTTTCGCCGGGGCCCTCTCGAGATTGGTTTTTCCCCCGAGAATTTCGTATCGCATAATTCCTAGCGACTTATGACATAAATTAGCCGACTGTGACGCGCGAGCGCGCACGATGTGGGACGCAGACGAGGCATGTGCGCGTCGGATTAGTCCGTGGGCCTTGATAAGGGAGGAGACGACGCGCCGATAAGAAGCGACGGGATCGACGAAGCGTCGAGCCCTCCGGTTGTAAATTTCCTCCCGATCGATCGATTCGCTCGCGCGAGAGTTAAGCGTAAGGTGTGGTCCGAATGCGAGGTAAGACCAACCCAAGAGTAAAGCGGAAAAGCCTAAAAAGCGAGAATCCAAAGAAAGCGAGGTTTCCCCGAATTGCGATCTGAAACAGAATCGGTACCTGCATTAATTTCAAACATCTAAGAAATGCGCATTACGCTCTTTCCTTAATTAATTACTTTGCACTCCTCGCATTCTCGGTATTACAAGCCATGTGTTCACCGAGAGCTAAATAAAGTGAACAACCCCGTCCGATTTAAATCCTGCACGCGTGGGCGACGCGTAAGGAGGCGCGAGAAGTTGAGAAAGTCTCGGTGCTCCCGGGGACCGAAAGAAGGCGCGAAAGAAGAGGACGTGAGCGGTGCCGGTGGTGTCGGCGGTGGCGGTGGCGAAGAAGAAACCATGCGGTGGAGGAGAAGGAAGCGGGAAAAGAAGAGACGCGAACAACACGGGAGAAGCCGGCCCGTCTCGAGCGCGTTCCGTGACGAGCGAGGTGTGTCAGTCAGGGTGAGAGCGCGCGCGTTCCGCGTGCGGCCGAGCGGGGGCACCCCGCACACGTATACATCCGACAACAAAAAGGGATCAATCCGCTCTTGGGTCGGAGGAAACATAAATCGTGGCGGCGAGACAGTTTTGGAGGGCGAACGGCAAGCGAGCTCGAGCCCGGAGAGTAGCGGTGTGATACAAACAAGATCCACTCGGCGACACGAGGCGGTAAATATACCGGGAGACTTGTCGGACGCGGGAGAGGGGAGAGAAAGAGAGAGAGAGAGAGACAGAGTAAGAGGGAGGAGGCAAGAGTGCGAGGGATGGGACGGAAGAAATCCAAGGTGGCTTGAGAGAGCGAAACGGCTGGAGGAGGAAAGGAAAAGAAGAAGGAGGAGGAAGCAGGAAGGACGAGCACAGGCAGAGGCTCTGACACGAAGAAGAGGAAGGAGTCGTCGCGGTGTAGTTCTGTAGCTCCCACCGATGGCTCCTCTTCTTCTCCGTTTCCCTTCTGATCTTTTCTCCCTCTCGGAGTCTCATGCCTCCTTTCTCTCACGCTCGCTCTCTCTCCCTCTCTCTTTCTCTCCATTTCTCTTTCTCTCGTCCTTGTGCTCCCTCCAATCTTCTTCCTCGTGTAGTCCGGCCGCACGACACGACACGAACGAGAGACAAGTGACCACATCGAACTGTCGTATTTCGGACTGTCACCTGGCGGGGGGGCTGCGTATCCCTTCGCTCGGGTAAGTCTAGGCGATAACGCGAAGAGAGAGCGAAAGAGAGAGAGAAAGAGAGAGAGAGAGGAGAGAGTGAGGTACCGAGAAACATAGAAGCGATTTTTAGGGTCCGTGCGAAAATAGTGCGTGCTCCTTCTCTCGTCGTTCTTCCTTCTTCGCCTTGTTCTTCTTCTTCGCTTTTCTTCAGTTTCTGGGTCCTTGTACCTTTGGCGAAGATCTCGAGCCTCGCCTATGCGTCGTGTCGTGTATCGAGAAGCAACGACGGCAGGGGCCGAGCACTAAGTGTGTCACGAAGCGCCTTGATGACGATGACTGCTGCCACGACGACGACGTCCCCATCGTCGTTGTCCTTGTCATCGTTCCAGGCGACGGTGCTCGAACGTTGAAAAGCCTACCTAGCGTAATTGCTACCGTTCGCTCGCTCGCCTCGGTCTCGTTGGAGCCCGACGGCCGTTAAAACAATTCCAAGTTGTTTCGCGACGCTCTCAATTTCAGCAAAATCTTCTTTCTAATGATAGAAATTCCTTGAAGCTTCGAATAGAAATCTGCAATGAGAATGTATTATTTAATTTCAACCCGTGTCCCCGGGCTTTCCGGCTGTGAAAGCAACAATTACATTTACGAGAACTGTCAGCCTTCACCGCCAACGCGCAAACGGACTTCCCGAAGTTTATATTTTACCCTGGTCGAGTTGAACCTGAATTAGCATCGCGGACCCCCGACTAAGCGAAACATTATCGTTTCTAAGAGCTCGGCTTATACGACATTCACGAGCCAATAGGATCATTAACGTCCGCTCGCATAGCGGATCGATATTTTACATGCGGTCACGTTCCCGCCGGGCTTCGACGTAACGTTCCTCACGACGCTAAACTTTCGAGTCGTGCGCGCACTCCCCGTATTTTCAACGGGCTTCGACGAAGACGTTTTCGCGAAAAAAATGAGACATCGTTGGAGCGAGGGGGGGATGATGTTGGAGAAGAGAAGAGCGTGAAAGACGAGGAGAGTCGGAAGCAGGACCAAGCCAGGGGTAAAGAGAAGAGAAGAAGCGCCTTGGGTCAGTGCCTCGACTGTCCGTCAAGCGGTCACCTCGCGCGTCCACTCGTGCGAATAGCTTTGCTCTCCTTCGCTTCGCCCTTCTCGCGATGAGATAAAAAGGGAGAAGGAGAATGAAAACAGTGGGGCAAGAAGGACGAGCTGCGAAGGCGAGAGAAAGAGAGAAAGAAGGATAGACAGGAGGAAGAGAGAAGGTGAAAGAAGAATTCTCGGAGGGACTCGGTTAAGGCGTCGTTCACACGGAGGTGGAAGAAGAAAAGGCGGAGGACAGAAGGCCGCGAGAGGGCCCTCTCGTCGACGTCAGTGCGAGTTCTGCTTGCCTTAATGGAGACACGTTCGCGCGAGCCGCCTCTCACGGCGGCAAAGCCGATTTATCTGCGCCCACGTCCTCCTCCTCCTCTCTACCCTCCTACCTTCCCTCCTCTCTCTCATTCACTCACTCATCCTCCTTCCCTCGCTCGAGCCACGATCCTTCTTCCTCTTGCCTCCTCGCCGTTTCTACCTGCTCCTCTGCCTCCGCCCCCTCCAGCGGGTCCTCGAAGAGGTCTCCTCCCCTTCTCTCCTCCCTCCATACCTCTTCTTCCCACGAGCACCCTCCTCCCTCGGAAACCCTCGTGTTCGCGTACAGCGAGGATCGTGTCCTACACGAGGATATTTCACTTTTCCGTGCTGCCGCGGTAAGAAAAACGAAGGGGTCGCTCGCTCGTGCGAGCAGGACGCGGGGTGGGAAAAAAAAACACGGGTGCTGGGGAGACGTAGGAAATTCTTGTGTCTACCCTCTCGATGACTCGAGAAGTTGTCGGTAAGAAGGGTGGTTCGAAGACCTAACGATCGAGCAATGGAAACGAGCAATTAAGAGAGATTCCTTTGCCAGTGGTGCCCGTGGCATTCGCGACCTTCGCACACCTGTACGACGCTCGATACGCTCAAATAATTCCCAAGGGATAATCGTGCTGGGTGCATCAAGTAGCATTAACCACTCAATGCCTCCCGTAACGTCCGGCGAATCGTTCGGCCGCGGTTCCCTTAATACCGCCATAAATATCGCGATTCAAAACTTATAACTTTTCCCGCGCGAAATAACGTACGCGTAGCCAGCTTCTCTCTCGCTCGATCTGCGGGGCCGCGAAGCATCGAGGAATCGTAACTTCCGCGAAACGATCCTCGAGCTTCGTCGAACGTTCGGCGGAACTGGTCCGCGTGCGAATTATCCGCGCGCTCGCGGACACTCACCGCGTGAGAATACGTGGAAAGAGTGGAGAAAAACAAAGGGAGAGAAGAAGACCGAAGTACCGTGCGAAGAGGCAGGGACGAAGTCCGACGAGGCACCTTGAATCCCCCGATACGAGAAGAAGTCGAGGCATAGATCAGTCGAAATAACGATCGTGCCACGGTTTGCGGAATCGTCCAAGTCCGCTCGTCGATCCCGACACACTCTGGACTCGCGTCCCATAAACAATCTCGTCCCCACCTCCTCACCCCTTTCTCGCCCCTTCTTCGTTACCGCCTTCGCGATCGAAGTGGAGGCGCACAATTTACCGTTCCTTTGACTCCGCTGCGCTGCGCTGCAAATAAAGCCGTAACTTATACCCGCGCGGGGTGGCAAGGGGGCGGGGAGACCGATAAGGGGTAGGAGAGGAGGGAACCGCGACAACCAGCATCGGGGCCTATCGATGCAGATTTGCAGAATGTCACTGCCCGATCGAGAGTTACGATCGTCGAATCACTTCGGCTTCTCGGACCCTCTCGCGGCCAAGAGACGAGAGTAAGAAGGAGAGAGGGAGAGAGAGAGAGAGGACCAACGTCTCCTCCCTCTCACCCAACTCCTCTCGGGCCCGTTTCGCCGCGCGCTTCCACGAAGGCCCGCGTACCTCGTAAAAATGCGTTCCCACCTACGCCCTCGAGAGGCGCACAACCCGATCGGGACGGGTCGCCGTCAGGACGACCGTAATTTGTGGGAATTTACGACTGATACCCGCGCGACCCACTAGCGCACACCGCATAATTATAGAGACAGAGAGAGAGAGAGAGAGGGAGAGGGGGGGCCCAGTGAGTCATTCCGTGAGGAATCGATGCGAGCGAGCGTGGCAGTGCGTCGCGACTCGTTCGCGGGCCGTTAATTTTCGTCCCGACTTTCGACGCCTGCGCGACGTCGACGGACGTATCGCTCGTTCCACTCGTCCCACGTCCCTCATCCCGACGATAAGATCCGTACGTAAAATCGACCTCGGATCGAATCGCTGGCCCCCGTCTACTCCGGTCCGCGGGAGGATACGTTCATAACCTGTCGCCGATAACGCGTATTTACGATCGTCGAGCTCGCGCAATGATACGCGAGCGTGCGCGCGCGCGCGTGCTGAAATTCTGCTCCATCGGACCCCGAGGATTCCTCCCCTCTTCGAGTGGGAAACGCGAGGAGGTCCTCGCTCCGCGTTTATCCTCGGACGACATAAAAAAGGCTCCCACCTTTGAGATAAGGCTGGATGGTATATCGGCGAATAAAATCGTAGATCACGAGGGATTCGCCTTTGGGCTTCGACGACTACGACGAGGGGGTGGCGGTGGACGACGACGCCGTGAACCTTTTTCAACGGAGAAGGACACGAGGCTGACCCTGCCCGTCGTAGATCCGACACTTCGTTTGAGCTCGAGCGAAGAAGGGAGAAAGACTGTCAGGGGAAGGAGAGAGAAATAGAGAGAGAGGGTGCGGTGCCCGACGGGCACCGAGAGGGAGGGAAGGCGGAAGGGTGTCGAGGAAGAGGAACGCGAGGGAGGAAGATCTAGAGGGAAGAAGAGAGGAGAGAAAGGAGGAAAAGGACGGTAACACGGCGGCGGCGAACCCGTGGAATCGGAGCGCCGGAGTTTGCCCAGGAGGCAATGAAGCATGTCAAGGGGATGATGGACGTCTCCGCATAAACCTGACGAGTGACTCGTGGCGCCTTCAGGAACGACTCTGAGGAGCCCCCTACATCACTTTTATTACGGCCGTCCTCATTTTCATATCTCATAAAACCTTCGGGGCCTCCGACGCCCCACCGCCCCTCCCTCACCCTCCCGCTCGTCCGCAGGACGAGCTTGATATACGTATAATCCGCGATCTGACTTACGTGGCGAAATTATCAGCCCCTCTACTCCTTGCTCCTTGCCTCTCTCTCTCCTCTTCCGCTGCCGACCTCAGGGGCGTTCCTCTTCTTTCATCCGCTATCCGTCTTCGATGCAGCTTCGCGAACTCTTCCTCTCCTTGCGAGCACCGGGCATCCGCGAACTTCACGGGTCGCTCACTCGCCGGACCGTAACTCGCGAGCGAGAGCACGTTTCTTCGAGCAAGAGCTCACGCGCGCGCGCGCGATTTACCTGTTCGACGATTCTAACGGTCGCGCTGAATCGTAGAAATTAATTTGTCCGGATCGTTACGGCACCGATGCTCGTTGCAATAAATACGCGACACCGGATACTTCGCTTTTAATGTAGCGTATAATGCTCGATTAAATAGGCTGGCGCACGCGTCATTCCACGCCGTTGCGAGTCGTCGAAAAAGCGTTGCTACGCCGCCACGAGCCGTATCGTCGAGCGTTACCCGTAACAGATTGCACCGATACGAAATTCCGACGTTAACGATTCCTCGCAGGAATCGCGATAGCGCGGCCCCGATCTTACCGACTCGCTTCGACAGATAACTGTTCCGAATCGACTGGGATTGTCGTGAATCATATTATAACTATGACTACGCAGCGGGGCAGCGGGTCGAGTCGAGATTAGTTATGGTCTGTTATTGTTGACGATTCAGATGGTAGGTGGGCGAACGCGGATTAAAGCGACACCCGTTTGGCGCCTTCCACGAATGGCCACCCTTATTTTTTTTCATCGATAACTGTCTTCCGGCACTCGAACAAAATATATTACGACACCTACTTGTGGGCCGCAGGTAACGAGAGTCACGACACCAATGGATCTCTAGGAATTTAATATTCACAATGACATCCTGTGTTTGCAAACGGATCCTCGTGAAATCGAAGATCCGACTAAAAGCTGTCGACAAATTCGTATACACTTACGTGAACGAAGTTAACTTCACGGAGAATTACCTTTTCACGCCGAAATATCGAAGAGTGCGGCATTCCATCGTCTGATCCGAAACTCAATCCTCTCTCGCGCGTTCATCTCCTCGTCGCCAACGGTGGTGGTCCGTCTGGAGGCTCGCGAATTTCCGTCGACGGAAACGCAACCTTTAGCCGACGTCGTTGCGCACTCTTCCTCGAACGACGACGACGACGTTGGTATAAGGGGGTTGCCCTCCGCCGCTGGCAGCAGGACGGTCGTGAGTGCCGGTATGCTGCCGGCGACAGTGAATGACTGCGCTGCACGTGACACGAGACTGACAGGTTTATGCGAGCGCGCGTGTGGGAACATAAAAGGGAACACGTAGCTAGCTGCCTGCCTGCCCGTGATGTACGTCTGTTTGTGTAAGTGACACGGAGTGAGTGAGTGACACGTCTCTCCCTGGCAAGTTTCTCCCACCCACCCCCTCGAACCCCACCCTCCTCCTCTTTCCACCCTTCTCTTCGTTCCAAGCCACCACCCCCTCCTCCAACAGCCCCTTTACGCCGTTATGCATCCCCCGAGCCACCCCCTCCACGACCACCTCATCCTCATCCTCCTACTACCTTCGCATCCACCTCTACAATCCACCTCCGTCCTCCACCTCCCTCTTACTCCTCACCCTTGTTCCCACTGTGTACGTTACGTGTGACGCTTGTGTACCATCGCGTGTGTGCGTGCGCACGAACACCCGCGTCGGACAAACTCGCACGAGCAGTCTCTCCCTCTCTACCTTCTCTCTTCCACCGACATCGCCACTACCACCAGCATCATCGTCACGACGACCACCGCCTCCTCCTCCGCCTCACCCTCTGTACTCTCACCTCCTCCACTTCTCTTCGGCCGTTCGGCGGTTCTCGCGCTGGTCTTTGTTGGTTGTCGCTGACGTCACGCTGCCGCCTGCACTTGACGCCGTTGCGAGAGGACTGCAAAGAGGACCGGCCGCGAATGATCCCGTTGCTCCGATTCTGAAATCGAACTGCCCGGGATCGTGGCGGGCGCAGGGTGGCGGATGGGTGGGTGCTCGTGCTTGGTGTGCCAGCGACCGAGAGGGTCCTTGTAGGTGACCGGGAGCCGTCGGAAAAGGGAGAGAGAGAATAGGAGAGAGAGAGAGAGAGAAAGAGAGAGTGAGAGAGGACTTCGAGATTCGACGGTGAAGCGTGAATTTCAACGGTGTCGCCGGGATTCTTTGGAACGTCCGTGCGGGTGAAAGATCTCGGATGGAATTTCTAAGCCGCCAAACATCCTAGCGTGGCTCGGTGCAATTAAATTTCTCAGTAGCGCAATGATTAGTACGCGAGTTCCATTATTAAATCTTATTCGAAATCGACCTCGTCGGGGTGGTCCGCCAGCGGCGATTACTCCGATGCTCCCGGCAATTACTCCGAGAGATCGCGTAAACGCTCTCGCGCTACTTCTCGCATCGCTACAAATGTACGTTGAATTCGAGCTCGTTATCCTGGCAAGATGCTTTTTCCACTCTTTATCTACATTCGCCCGGTGGAATCTCCGGGACGAACGGAGTCGTATCGTCGGCAACTGACTGCTCGTCCTCTCTCCCCTCGAGTAGTAGGCCTCTCCCATCTTTGTATCCTAATTCGACGGGAGCATCCACGCGAGTCGACCAATTAAAATTTAATTCTTAATTACGCATCCCCTCGCGATTCACGCGCGCCGCGGCTAACCTCGTGGCGGATCCTACATCTCCTCCTCCTCCGCCTCCTCTCGAATGAATCCTCGGATTACCGTAGGAAATTGAATCGCATCTGGCATGTGCCTCGGTTCGCTCGCTCGCCCGCTCGCATGCGTCCCGATGGGGGCACTCGACGATGACACCAACGATGCGTGGCACGGTTAAATATTTCTTGCCCGATAGCTCCCAGGATGAAAGTTTCGCCGATCCTCTTCGCGGCGAGCGTGTAAGCGAGCCGAGGCGAGTAAAGCGACCGCTCGAGCGCGCTCGCATACCCCGGCCACTCTTCTTCATCCTCCCCTCCGATATATTCGTAATTACAGTGCCTACCCGGGGCAGGCGCACCACGAGCGTATTTTCACGGAGAGTAGTTTTTCCGTATCACGCGAGCCGCCTGGAGACGCGCGAGAGTAGGTAGAGGAGGAGAATCCCCCGACTTCTCGCGGTTTTAATGTATTTCGTTCCTCGGACGGACGGTAAGCGCGCTCGTCGGCGGCCGATCGTAAAATCGCCGATCGGGCTACTCTCTTCTCTCCCTTCTTTCGTACTTTCCTTTCTTTCGTCCCTTCGTCTCTCCTCGCCTCTCATCGCGCTGGGGAATCTCTCGCTCGCGAAGCGAGAGCACCCGCTCTCCCACAACCGCGGGCTTTTTACGTCATCGCGCAACGATATCGAATAGGACAGTCGAGATAAATTGGCGGGATTTATGGACTCGTAAAAAAGATTATTAATACAACATTGCGCGCGCATGCGCCACGTACACACGCGTGTTTGCGTACGTGTGCAGGGCGCGCGAGGGCCTCGCGCGTGGTTACGATTAAATTAGCCACGATGACTGTTCGTGGAGAGAGAGGAGGGTGGCGTCGAAGGAGGGAGGAAGGACAGAAGAGGAACGGGACGAGCGGAAGCGGGAGGGAGATATAGAGCTGTAGAGAAAGAAGGAAAGGAAGGAGAGGAAGACGGCCGAGAGGAAGGGAGAGTTGATACCACTACTAATATCCACTCGAACCACCGCTCCATACAACTGAACTCGCGTGAGTAGCGACTGCGCGGTCTCGAGATACGTTACGGTGACGATAAATTCTCCCCGTTGAAATCCATTGGACTTGCTCACGGCAGAAGGCACGGAAAGCCCTTTGCTTTCTACCTCGCGTTCATCGCGGGACGGGGGTTGACGGAAAGAGCCCGAGGGGGGTGAGGTCCGAGGAGGACTTCTTTAACTGCCGAACGCAAGCGACGCGACAGTCGAGATGCGTTTGACGGATGCGAGAGGATTCACTTGCGAGCCACCGACGACGCGTCACTCTCGCGGCATCTACGGGATGTCAATACGCGCTGCAATTTCTCGCGTAAATAAGCGGCGAGGAAAATCGTAATGAAGACGGCGCCAATGACGCGTGCCGAAAGACTGCGACGGGGAGAAGAAGAGGAGGAGGTGGGACGTAGCAAAGAGGAGAGTGTCGAGAAGGTGAAGACTACGAGTTTGCGTCTACTCCACTGTGACTCGAGGATATTCAAGCGGAATGTCCCGCGCGTCTCGACGACCAATTAGCGTTCCGCAAAAGTGCGGAGCACCCGCTCGACCAGCGACGCGGATATTCTCTCGTCCGTTCTCTCCTTCCGTTTCTCGTCCCGCCTTTCGTTTCTCTCGCTTTCGCTCTCCTCCTGCACCTTCACCCCTCGAAGTCTCGATCGACCCCGCGCGTTACGGTCGCAAGGCACGGCTTCGAGCATTAAGACCTTCCTCGAATGCGCTCGCCTCGCACCCTGACGGCCAATTATCGGCGCGAAACTGCTAATTACCGTGTCCGGTTGCCGCGCCGTGAGCGCCCGATCCTCCAGGGATCTCTAGCGATCTCCTGCGATCTCTAGCGATTATCCTCGGTGGACCGACGCGACGCTCCTTCGCGCCTCGTTTCGCGAAAGTCGCGAGCCGTAATCGTGACTCCGAGCTCCCCTCGAATTCGACAACGCGGAAGAAGGATGCCGGAAGAACGCTCGAAGTACGTGAAAAACGATCGACAGACGAAGCGGGTTGATTGCGAAGCGGAAATTTAATCGTTCGCGTTTTCAGTTTTTTACACATTTGTACAACTTCTCGCGCTGTGTCTCGAACGCAGTTTTCGCCAACGAGACGAGGAAACGGAGGTGCACGAGCAGGTAGGTTGAGCACTAGAACTTACTGGGGCATTCGCTCGAGGCGGAGGCAAGCGTGGTGAGGACACGCGACACGTTCGTCGTCCACGATAAATACCTGCCTCCTGTCAAGAGAAAGGAGGAGGAAGCTAGAGGTGACAAGCTCGCCTCCGACTCCACGTGTCCAGATTTACGTCTTTATTTCCCTGCGAGGATGGCACGAGAGGGAAAAGGAAGAAGAGGTCCTCCCTCGTCCAAGACGTCTCTCGCGACGCACGGTAATCCTCCTCCCAGGACCTACTCTCGAAATTTTTTCTTCCATCCCTTTCACACAGTTTAACGGCCCTTCCTTCTCCAGCTCGTCGGAGATTTCGTGCTCTGGCAAAAGGATGTAAAACTACGAGGCGCGTGGGAGACCAGGGGTGGGAGAGACGCACGCCACTTCGGGAGAATTGAAATTTTCCGCCCTCTCCTCCAACGACGGGCGCGAGGACATTAACGCGCGTAGTTAAGGCCACCATCGTAAAGTCGGATTGAAGCATGAGAGCGTTTAACTGTAACACGGTTGACGGATTTTAATTAAGCGGGGACAATTAAATTTTTTAACCGGAGCCTGGGAATTCGCGCGCGCACGCGCGCGCGAGAAAGGAAGAAAGACAAGGAGAGTAGGCTGCTGGATAGAGGAAGTAACGAGAGAGATGAGGAGAGAGAGAGAGAGAGAGAGAGAGAGAGAGAGAGAAAGAACGAGAATGGGAGAACGAAAAGAGGGTGGTAAAGGAGGAGGAGGAGATTGACGAAAGAGAAAAAGGGATGAAGCGGGTGAGGGGAGTGGGAAGCGAGTAGAACAACGTGAAAAGGGAGAATGATAGAAAGGGACGGAGAAAACTCGCCGTTTCAGGGGGTCTGAAATTTACGCAACAGCAACCAGCGACCTTTCCTTTACTTCCATCTAATTCAAAACTATAAATCGAGGGCGTCTGTTGTATGTATGATGGCGGGCTGGCGTGAACCTGCGAGAGCTCGGAGAAACGAACGAATGGCCGTGAGAGAAAGAGAGCGGGTGGAAAGAGTAGACGGTGAGGGAGCGAGAGTGGCGAAGAAAGATTGTGCCGGTGGGAGCGAGCGAGAACGGCGTGAGGACGAGCGGGTGGAGGTGAGCGGTAGGAGGGGGAGAAGGTGAAGGAGGAGCCTGAAGGGAGGGAAGGAGAGAAGGAGAGACTGCAGAGCCAGAGTAACGTAACAGATGCTGCACAATAAACACCTCCCGTCACTTCGCTCCATAAATCGCGCGGCGGGCTCCTAGAAGAAACATTCAACCTCCATCTACTCCTCATCCTCCTTCCGAACCCGGCCACCATCCCGTACTTCCCCGCCTTTCGTGCCAACACGTCGCAGCGTGTTCATCCGTGGATAGCACGAATCGCGTTAAAGTCCCGGAGGACGAGGTAAATCGCCAACTAGTGATTTCCTTCGCCTCGAGTCCCGTCGTCCAGCGACACGTCGATCGATCGACGCTGGTTCTTCTAATTGCATTATATTTATCTTCGTGGTTCTTGCTTTTTTTTTGTTTTTTCTTTTTTCTTCTACGAATCGCCATCGATTCGTTTATCGATACTGGAATTCGACGAAAAACATTCCGCAAGCGGAGTAAACTGACATGCCGATAAACCAGATGAATGTATTACCTTGTAAACCTTTATCCCCCATTCGAGGACAGGTAGGGATATCATCGTTGATATCGGCGGTAACGCGTGTCTCGTACATTTCCCCTTAATATTGGACCTACCAGGTGTAGAGAGATGTAAATAGAATTAATAAAATATTCATAAATCCGACGATACGCGTCGACGAAGTAACAGCGAGAATGGAACGGCTATGTTGGTTAGGGGATCGTTAATTTCACTTTGCGCACTCTTCGTTTCGATTTTTTCCCTCTTTTGTCCACGTTCGCCCTCGTTTCTTTTACTCGTCTTCCTCTTTCTCGACGTTCACCAGCACCTCCTCAAATTCCGATTGCGAAGTAGGGCGTGCGAGGTTGAGGGCTGTGCGCGGAGCCGAGGCGTAGGGTTGTCGGCCGCAAGATTTACAAGACCGGAGGCCTCGAGGGTTACGACTCGTTATTATATGCTTTAATTACAGCTCGCGGTAATGAACTATGTTTAACCGTAACGTGGTAGGCTTGGCAATAAATTAACGGCGTGGAAAATACTAAATCACAACTTTGCCGATGCTGCCGAGTAGATAATCGGACGCCGAAACAACTGTATATGTAGCGAGGGCCTCGCCACCGACGCGCGAGAATCGGCGTGTGTGCGTGAGCTCGTGCGAATGCGCGCTCCGATGGAAAATCATGACCGTAGGAATAATCGTGGCGATGGAGAGGCAAAAGAGATAACGAGGCTGGAGAGGAGGCGGAGAGAATGGGAAAATCGGGAAAACCGATGCACGACCGATCCGCGGCCACGATGAAATTATTCGAGAACGAATTTTCTCTCGCTCGAGGGGTGGTAGTGGTCCTCCTCCTGCTTTTCTCTTCCTACCTCGCGACTTACGCGCGACTCCTTTCTCCTGACCGACTGGTTCATCGCAATAGGGGTGGCACGAGGGGGCGTGATGGCGAGGGTAAAAGAAATGGGAGAGGGGGCCGACACCCCCGAGGAAAGGGGAGGTTACCGTCTCTGAATTTATCGGTCTCTAATTAAAGGCCACGTTACCTCGAGGAGGAAGGAGGGCACCGTTCCGCGCTGCGAGTCGAATTAAACCCTCAATTCCGGGGGTAACGAATATAGCCTCTGACCCCGTGCCATCGCGCTAGACTCCTTCTCGTACCCCGCTTTTCCTCCGATTGCTCGAGCAAGGCACATACTTCCACGTACGATCTCTATCGTCCTCTCCTACGTACTCTCCTTATCCTCTCCTCCATTCTCGGTAGCCCTCCCTCTCCCTCGTCGTCTCGAAACCACATGTCTCGCGCCATCACGGGCAAGAGGCACGCACGAGCCCGGACGACGAGAAGCGGAGACGCTCGCGTCAATTGGGATTTATGGCTTTGAAATTGCGATACTTGCGATAAGTGTCCCCGACGACGGTGACGACGTCTCGACGGTGTCCGTCGTCGTCAGGGACAGACTATTCTCCTCGGTTCTCACTAAATCGCGAGATCACAGCGAGTATACTTCATCCAGTCTCGTTCGCATTTATCAACCCCCTCGTTGCCTCGACCGACGACCGTCTCAAATACCACGTAAGAAAATTTCTTCTTTCTCCCTGCTCAAGCACGAGCCTTTCTTCCGTCAGACGCAAGAACAAGAAGGCCCGAGAAAATATTCTCCGCCCGCCGATTCGATCTGAAATTCAATCGCATTATCTTAACCTCGCCTCAAGACTCACCAAGAGAAATCGCAGGAACTATCCTTCCTTGGCTCGTGCTAATCCACGTTTCGCGTCCGAGCGAAAACGAAGGGTCCCCTCGGTATTTCAAGCTTTCGCGCGAGCGCGGCGATATATAGAAGGAGGGACGTACGCAGTCTTGAAAAGCCTCGGTGGCGGGAAAAAGCGCGTGCCTCCGCTCCCGGTCTCCCAGGTATCCGCTCGGGATAAAGCGAGCGTTACCGGCGCGCGTCGGATGGGCAGAGGTCCCGCGGCGTGATCACGCGATACCAAGCGATTATTTCCTATTATTTACCTTATTATTTAGGTCCGTTGGACGAGAGGAGGAGGGGACCGATGGGGGGTGGTGGTTGGAGGCGAAGGAAAGAAGGAGAGTAGGGGACGAAGGGGGCGCCAGTACTAGAGGGGGCTGCTAAGGGACGAGGGGGTTAAGCGAAGGGGGAGGAAAGGGACCCCGCGGAGGTTAGGGGCAACCGTGGCCGCGCGCGCGGCCGTATTGATCTTATCCCCCGACATGAGAAATGCCCGCCGGTTTAATAAACTCCCGGGACTTATGAAGCACGTCAGGGTGATTCACGGCCGCCTCATTGAGTCGTATTTATACAACCGCGGCTGATAGATTTATGGAGGACAGCGCAGCGTGGTCCCTCCTGCCCCCCGTCATCCTCCCCCACCATCGCTGCCTCCGCCGCCGCCATCACCACCCTCTCCTCCTTCTTCTCCTCCTCCACCTCCACCTCTTCCTCCTTCTCCACCTTCAACTCTCCTCCTTCGTTGCCCCAGCCTTCTCCACCACCTCCTCGACCTCCTCTTTTTCCGACGGACTCTCCTCTCGTACGTACGATCGCACACGTACGGGACCGCTCGGGGACACACCGGCGAGATTTCATTTCACACGGACGGGAATCGCCTTCGGACAAGTCTCCTCTTTTCTCTTTCTTCTACTTCGACCTGTCCCCGTCCGCGCGCACGTCCACCACGTCCGTGACTACGCGCCGCGGCGGACGGAGGGGAACGAAGGACGGAAGGAAAGAAAGAATGAGGTAGGGTGGAGGGATGGGGTAGGGAAGAGGAGAGAAAGAAAGAAAGGAAGAAAGAAAATGTACGGGCGACCATCGCGGTCGCGGGGATGGAAAGGGGAGTGAACCGAGGTGGATTGAGAGGGAGGAGGTGGAGGAAGAAGAAGAGAAAGAGGAGTAAAGACGAAGAAGGGGGCGGGTGGACGTTCGACGAGCATGGTGGACCGTCCATGGATGTCAGGAGGGGCCCATGGCGTCACACATGCACCTCACCTCGCCATCCGGGCGAGAGCAAGCAGCCTTATAAAGTAGCCGGGCTACGATTTAATCCGAAATTTATTTCCTCCATTAGTAAGGGCTTGTCTCGAGGCCCCGAGCGTGAGTGAGAGGCTGACGAGGACGACTCTGCCTCTCCGCCTCGACTGAGTCCCTCCTCCCTCCTTATCCTCCCGCCCTCCCTTCTTCCTTCTTCACCCTTCACTCCTGCTTGTCTCCTCTCTCTTCTCTCCTCTCCTCTCTCCTCTCCTCTCCTCTCTCCTCTCCTCTCTCCTCTCGTGGGAGCGTCGGAATGCATGCCGATGCACCGGTGCATCGCAAGCACACCACTACATTATGACTCCTATATCGCCATCTTTATTATATCCGCGGCGCACCGGTGTCCGCGGTCGCGTTTGACAAGCGTCGTTTCTTCCCCCGTCCTCTCGTTCTCCTCTTTTTCTCAGCTCGCCGTCCCTCCCTCCTTCGTCCCGTCGTCCCTCCTGCCCAACCCGCCGACCGATCCTCTTCTCTTTTTTGGCAAATCACTGCCCGCCTGAATTCAAGGTTCCGCGGGGACTCTCCTCGCGCACTCCCCGAGAACGGTGAATGGAGAGAACTTATTCGAATCCGACGACTTCTACCCGAGAGAGAAGTTCGGGGGAATGCTCGAGCTCGTTGCACGCCGGGCCTCGGCTCGATTCGATTGCGAGAACTTGCTCCTACTACGGCCAGGTAGCGGTGAGAGTGGCGAGGGCGAGAGGCGGAGTGTTCGAATAGCTTCCGAAGTAAATAGGATTTGCCAGGTGGTCCAGGTGCTGAGAATGATACGCTTCCGCGAGGATGATTTGGATTAGCTGCTGGAGTCACGCGCGTCGTACTTCCAGTTCTACTTGAAATTATTAAGACTACTCTCGAATTCTCCACCGAGACTGCATTCTGCTACGAGTCGCTTCTACCACCACCGGCTAAATCTGGAAGAGGAAAAATGCAGCAGGTGATACCGGCAATTAATTCACGCCAGATGGCGAACGCCAAGGAGGTGACGCACCTGAGGCAGAAGAGCAGGCGACCAGGGGATTATTTTCGTTTCACGGTGTGGTCCGAGCGAGCCGGAGGATGAGGGATGAGAGCGCATTACGTAGACCATAGACGGAGGCGCTGCGTAAGATACGCATCGGGTCTGCAACTCGACAAATTGCCTCCCCTTCGTCCTACGCGGAGAGGATCGGCAGTAGGTTCGGTAGGTGGGTAGGTGCAGTGGGTAGGAAGGTTACGTGCCGAGAGGTCGTGGGGTGGGAGTTGACGTCTCAGTCAGCAAAAGGGGACGAAGAAGAGGGACCGAGAGAGAACGAGAGCTCGAGAGGGAGGGAGTGGGAGAGATAGTCTCGGCTACGTGGCCTGGCACGATCTTCCTTGATCTTTCACGGCGGTCGTTTCATCCCCAGGGGGGAGTTCGTAGTCGGATAGATCACTTTATTACGTTCGGGAACAAGGACGTCCTGCGAGGCAGAAAAAATGAGACGCGCGACGCACGACGGGCTTGCAGAAATAAATGCCCTGATTTCAGAAGACCTGCGATTTAATCACCTCGAATTCCAAGCGCGGAATAAGCAATCGATTTTTAATCGTTCGTTTATTCTCCAAGCTTACTTTCGATTCAACGTTACCCAGCGCAACACCAACGATCCGCGAAACTTGCCTACCGCAATTCGAACATGACAAAACCGAAGGTGACCTGGACATTACTACCTCCCCCTCGTACGGAACCCAAGCTCGCGCACGAGCGCGCGCCTCGACCCCTCGGTGGAGAAGCATCGGGAGAAAAATCTCTAACTAGTAGCGAACCGAGCGAACTAACCCCGCGTCGTGGCCTATGCCGGAAGAAAAAAAAAAATCGAGGGCAACAAGTGGGTGGTTGGTCGGCGACCCTAATCCTTGGAGCACCCCGAGCAAGGACAATGCGCGAAGGGAAGGCGGCGAGGCCCGAGATCGCGACCCCGTGCACTTATGCATTACAATAAAGGAAGGGAGAGGATAGGGCAGGGGATCGAGAAGGAGTAAGGAGGTCTCGTAAGTGAGTGGGTCGCGACCTCTCGCATTGTAGCCATTATGTATGTAGAAATGAGTACAAACGATCGGCCCGGGGCCTACCGTCTCCTTGCCGCGAGACTCTCGCGCCGATCACGGGAGGAGGATTCTCGCGAAGATGGGTAGGCGCGCGGAGAGAGACGATCGGAACCAGTCGCGACTGCATTCCGCCCGTACGTTAGAACGAATTTGACTCTCTCTCCAGTATCGTCTACCTTTTTCGTTCGCGACCATACGCTTCGAGAATTCGCACGGGACGCGCCAATGGGTCTCGATCGAGGGACGTTAGCACGACGGCGAATTAATCATCGACAATGTGTCGTCGTCTCCTCGATGAAAGCGCTAATTTTATCGCGCTCATCGTGCCTGTGCGTGGGCATCGGATGCCATCGTAAAGGACGTCGTTTCACGCACGGCGCGTCGCGCTGACGCGCCGGGATCGGAGAATGGGAATGCTCGAGGAAACGAAGGATGGTTATGTTTGTTTAAACAGAATTGATTTCCCGGGGAGCGGACATTTTTTTTTCCTCGTCCGCCGCGCGCGGCTACCTGCGCGTAAACTCGCGATCCGTTCGAACGAGTTGCGACTCGTGGGATACGTTCGCGCGTGCTACACACCGAGAATTTATACGTATATTAGGAATGTCGGGATATCATAGGAAAGTTGGCATAACGAATGGCAAAAGAAGCGAGCGTACGACGTGCGTGGCGTGGCGTGGCCGTTGCGTGCCGCGCGTTTGCATACGAATGCCGTCGAGTCGCTTGAATTATTCTTAAGTATTCCACGAGATATTGCTTCGACGACCTATCGTCCGAGGGTGACGCGCGCGGACGAAACGATCTTTTTCACTTGGCCCCGGTAAAGCGCGATAAGGTGTAATTGTCCGTGCATTCGTAGAAGACGCTGACGCACCGTCGTGGTTGGAAAGTTTTTTTTGTGCCCGCGAGACGTAAGAAGAGAAACGTTTACCGAAAAGGAAAAATTGAAATTTAGAGGAGGAAATTTCGAAAAACCGGGGACACAATGGAATGAACGTTCGGCGAGGATACGGCGGGACGAGGTATCTGGGAGGGACCGTTGGGAGGGACTGAAAACGAATAGGCCAGGGAGAGGTGGAACGGTGGAAACGTTCGTGACACTTAATGACGAAACGTATGCGGGAAATAAATCACGAAGTCCGTGAGAAGCGATCAGGCACAGTACGATAATACGCAGGTCTCTTTTATTGCTTCCTGATGGCTGCGCGCGCACCACCGGTCATATATCGTCCCAACGTGACAGGCCGTACGTCCTTCGATTCCCAATGATGCCCGCGATTAAAAGAATCCGTATCGTAGACGCACTCTCCACCACTGACTCCTTCTCCCGCGTTACATTGATTGCGAAGGATTCTCATAGTTAGCAAGCGTGCCAACAGATGGCGCTCGAAGTCGCAAGGTGACCGGATAAAAGTTCCTCCAAGGACCCTCTCTTCTGCTCCTCGCGCGGCCAAGAGGCCCGCGACGTTCTTGCGCGAGGATAATCGGACGACCGAATTCATTTCGAATCGATCGCTCGACCACACTGTAATTCGACGTTGCGACACAGACCGCGGAGAACATTACAGGACCCTGTCCGACGATGCGATAAAATCAGCCTCGAGGATCTTGGTAAACTTCCCTCTTACACCTGTTCCATCCACCTTCTCTACCGGCCAAGAGAATTCTCGATGAAACGTTTCTCAGAGAGCTCGAGAGAATCGCCGGTCGATTTCATTTGTAACCGATCGCAAGTGATCGGGGAGTGTAACTTAACCGACGATGTAATCGCTCTTAAGTAACGGTCCTACACCGTTCTCCTCTCACAGTCTTCTCCGGCTCCCACTTTTACCTACCCGTCATTCGTTCGTTTATACTTCCTCTCTAAATTATCTCCGGGGCCTATCTCACCATTCCGGATCGATGCGCGTTCTCACACTCGCGGGGGTCCCCTTTTGCGCCGATCGAGCGCGACGAACTTACACGTATCCTTATAAGCGCGCTTGGGTACCACCTCGTCACCTTCCTACCGCTTACCTCCTCCTTCTCCTCCTCGTATCGGCTCCGCGCGCCATTATGACGTCGTGACGCGCGAACTGTAGCGATCCTTTATCACGCGGACGAGAACGGCGACGAGCGAACGCGAGCGCAATACGAGCGTGGCCCGGAGAATAAGGCTCACGTGGCAAAGGTGACAGAGACGAGGTGACAGGTCACCGACCGGGGTCCTCACCTGCTCTCCCTCCTCGCACCCCTCCGCCGTCCCTCGCACCTACTCTTTCACGCCCCCACGGTGAAACTCCGTCCTGCCTGTCGCCAGTCGAGCTCTCTCGGACTCTCCCGTTCCCTCTCACGCTCTCCTTTTCCTCTTCTCCTTCCAATCTCTCGCTCTCCTTCCTCCTTCACTCACCGGAGTCGAACTCCGTCTCCCTTCCGTAATACTTATGGTACCCCATGGGCCCCCTCCCCCGCTCGCGCTCACACACCCTCTCTCTCTCGCGCGCGCTAGCACACACACACGTGCACACACACCTGCGGACTCGCGTCGCGTTAGCACGACCAACGCGCGGGCTCTCCTCACTAGCGTCTACACGCACGTATGTACGAACGTTCGAGGCTCTCCACACGTGTGCGCGATGGTCACTTGCCATAAATCAGATTCCCGTGAGATAGCCGAGCTAGCTGCTTCTCTCCGTTGAGTTTTATCGGGCGTACCGGCGCCGCGTGCTAATTAAACTGACGTGAAATAATCGCGGCCGTTTCACGATTGATCGTTGATCGAGGCCGTCCGAGTTCCCGGCCGTTCGTACGTTCGCTCGCTCGTCCGTTCCTTCCCTTCTTCGCTGGGTGGTTACGAGATTTAAGGTGGCCTTCGTGCCAATAGTATCAACAGGGACGAGCGCGAGTCCGAGCTGTGAAATTTTCGTCCGATACCGAGCAATGAAGACGCCCGATCGAATTTGACGTACGCCGGAATCGAGCGCGGGAGGTCTCGCAAAAAGAGAAAATCACCCGCCGTCTGGCAGCTGAAACGAAAACCCGTGGAGCGAGGGTCGGAGAAGAGTCGGGGAGGGTTCGTGAGAGCTTCGACGAAAGGATGGTACCGGAACGATACCGGGTCTCGGTATGTCGGCGTGAGAGGGTGCGGATGGCTACGGGGTTCGGTTTGGAGTGCTTTGAAGCGTCGAGAAGGGAGGAGAAGGAAGCGACCGGCAAGAGTGAAGGGGAGAGAAAGGCTACCGCCTCTGGATTTATGTGATCCTTCGCCGCGAAGGGAGGATCACAGGCGAGCACCTCTACCTTGTTTCGAAGCCCTCCTCCTCCCCTGCACGCCGAGGCTAAGAGTGCCATGCACCTTACGGACGTCTATTTCTCTCCGTTTCTCTCTCTCGTACTTCGTCCTCATCCTCTCCATCCATACCTCCTTTCGACGTGGATAATTACAGACTCGGTAGGATGGATGGGTGTCGGGCGGGACCGCGTTATCTCGTGTCCGCCCGCCTACGAGAATCGTTTCACTCTTTCGCTCCTTCCTCCTTTCGTCCTATCCCCCTCTCTCTCTTTCTCTGTCTCTCACTCTCTCTCTCTCTCTTGCCCTCTATCACTTCCTTCGTACCAGTCGTCCGTCTCGTTCTCCTCCCCCCGAGCGAGTTATCTTCTATTGTCCATGGAGGTTATCGCTTCTCCAGGCCGAAAATATGCGCGAGCGCATCCGCGCGGAACGCGTAGTCCCCGCGCGCTCGGGCCTCACGACGATTGTGTTCGCGACCGAGTGGGACTTCTCCGGGGATGATTTACGGAGGACCGGTAAGCGTTACTCACCGTGGAGGAGACGCACCCCTCGCAGGACCGCGACCGAGCTACGGAAAACTGTATCGCGATTGGTTACCGTAAATTCGTTACTCCTGAGCTAGAGACAAGGGACGAGGGCGGACGAAGGGGGGGTGAGTCTAGGGTACCCAACGTCGATGCATATTACAATTTAACTCCTTAGATCGGAGATAATGGCACTCATAAGTCGCATTCGTTACATTACCGTGTACTCTTAATGCCGGCAATAAACTAGATTTTATCACAATTATCACGGTTGTTTATTGCGCCCGGCGCGAGTCTCATGCCGAGAGGAGAGGCTGTGAGCGAGAATAATAAACTACTTACCTCACGCGGATCGTAAAGCCCTCCTCCTCGCCCCGTTCGCCCTCTAGCGGGCACGGTTGGGTCCCCCGCCGGTCGGTGGGTCCGACGTTGGCCAACGACACGCATTGTAACAGCTGTTTCCTGTGAGTTCCATTACAATCACTTTCGTGCCTAGCCGATTTATCACAATGGCGGTGGCGCGCGCTCGCTCTCTTTCCGAGTACGACTGTATTATGCGCGGAACCGCTACGGGAGTTACAATGGCGCGCCCGCGGCAGTGCGAGGGTAAAGAAAGAGCTGAGAGGATCGGAGAAGCGAGAGGGTATCGCCTCGAGAAAATCGGTTATCATCGAAGACTCGCTCGAGCCTTTGCCTCCTCTCGGAGTCCTACTCGCAGTTGCCGTGCGGCGTCTGAGAAGAGATCGCTTCGATGAAAAAGGACGGTTAGGAAACGAAGAAGAAGAGTGAGAGAGATTTTAACGCGTATCTCATTGGCCGTCCGTATTAAAGGACGTTTACGTCGTTCTCTCTGCCCCGCGGACTGCGACCGAACGATCATCGGCGCTCGCCCTCCTCGTCTTTTTATTATTAATCGCAGGACGCGCGACGTTATTGAGTACTGCTTTTTTCGCGCGCGCCTCTCCCCGCCTCGAGAGGAAGGAAGAGCGAGAGGGACAGGAAGGAGGAAGAGAGAGCGAGTGCGAAAGGCAAGAGCAGTAGCAACGGCAGCCGTCGCGCGTCTTCGGCGCGCTGCTCCTTTCAGCGTGCGCGAGCGAGTGAACGAGCGGGGAGAGGGAGGAGGAGGAAGAGGGCTCGCGAAGCCATCCAGCGCCATAAACACTTCCTTTTAATCGATCGCCACGAAATCCATTGCCATCGTTCAGGATCCTCTCTCCAGTCTACCACCCCTCCTTACCCCGCGAGCCGTCCACTCGGTGGATAGTTAAGCGCGCGCGCGCGCGAACGCGCAGGATCCGCGCTGGTAAAAGGGCTGAACAGGTTTTAGAGGACACCGGTAGCAATAAACACTAATACCATAGTGGTATCTAACCCACAAAATATATCCGGTATCAATGGCGAGAGAAGAGCGCGCACACACGCACGCGGTCTCGTCGATGAGCGGTAAGAACGAAGCGACGCGACTGAGCGACCGTGCGACGCGTCCTTTCCTCTCGCCTCCTCCTTCCTCTCGAAAACGTAACGACAACGGCGAGGGGAACTGTCGCGCGTGAGAGAGAAGAAGGCGCGAACGCAAACGCCCGCTCCTCCCTGTAAAATATGAAGTGTCTCTGGTGGTCCTTAATTCGCAATCAAGGACGCCGCGGCGTTCCAAACGCGTCGCGTACACCTCGCGACCGCTCGCGCCGTAATCAAGGATAAACTCGCTCCGGATCCTGAATCTTCGCGGTGTCAAAACCCAAGCGACCGCCGCGCGGCAGCCTACCCAGCCGGTGGATAGGAAAAGGAGGACGTTTACACGGCGAGTATGCGTTTAGGGAAGCAATTAGCTACCGTACGCGTTTCGCGGCGACGCTCATTTCAAACTCCAAGCGGACCGATATACCGCTCGACGATATATCGCCCACGGCTAGAATTAAACGACTAGGATAACGGGCAGGGAGCCCGGTGGCCAGCTGCATTATCGAACGACTAATATAACGCGGTATTTAAATTGCGGAGTGGGGCCTAATTGTGAATGATACACTTACGCGGAGAAGCTCAGCCGCGCTTTTCTCGTCGTTCCCCGCTCGACTTACGTTTCTCTCCATCTTTCGCAGTTTTCTGCCGCTTCTCTTCCTCCACGAGGATCGAAAGGATGTAGCATCCTCCCGCGGTCCATCACCGCCGGACAGATTTCCAATCTGCCACCGAGGAGTCCTCTCCTCGACTTGCCAGCCACCGCCAAAGACGGAGGCGAAGTTCGCGCAGTGGAAGGAGTGGAAGACGTTCTCGACCGAGAGAGGAGCAATTAATGGAGAGATTAAAAAGCCGAGGAAGCCGAGTACCGAGTCGTCGAGTACACGCCGCCGCTACGAGTCGAAGGTGCTGCTCCCCCGTCCTCCTCACCGGTCGGGCGTCAAGGTGTTCGCCGTGCGCTCGCGCGCACGCACGCGGGAAGGATGTTACGCGCGAACCTTACGGAGGCGCGAGTGTATGCGCGCGCTCGTATCTGCTCGGGAGAGTAAAGGCGAGGAAAGATGCTGCACGGTAATTAATGGCGGAGCGAGTTCGTCACAAATCACGTGGCCCGTCCTATAACTCACCGGGCTGACGTGTATTTAAATAGAGCCCGATAGGCCGGGGAGAGTGCCTTCGCGCACTCGTCGGTGCCGCTTCGCGGCGAGCATGCGCGGACCCCGAGTACCCTGCAGGACGTCAAAAACGATGCGGCCGACGAGACCGCGACGGCTTCCGACCTTCCACCCTTCTTACTTCGATCTCTCCTCCGCCGGCGCCCGCCACACACTTCCGCCCGACCGTATCGTTTCCAACGGGTACGCGCGCACCACCGAGACGTGCGACTGATTACGAGGGAGAGATTTAGTGCCCGCGAGTACCGCGTGCGCGCGGATCTCTTCTCGTACTCGTTGAATTTAGTGCTTTCTCCTGCCTCGTATTATTCGTTCTTTCTTTCTCTCGCTTGCGCTCATCGATACTCACGAATTTAAGGATTACGCGAGAAGCTTACTTGTCTATTGCGCTGTGTAAAGAAAAATAAATATACTCTAAGCAGAGCAGTCTGCGCCCTGAGACAAGACGTGTACGCTGATTTTTACGAAAGTATAATTTTTAAAGAATTTTCGAGTGGCAAGATGAGTATCGTTTTGTTCGCAAAATGCTGACGCGACCAACTTGCGTGGAAGAGGGGAATCGATGAGGAGAGAAGCGATCGCGAGCAGAAGGTGGGAGGTCGGTGGTGGTGGGTGGTGATTATGCAGGTCGTTTATTCGATAAAGGCACGAATACCAACACCGTGGCGCGGATGACACCGGGCGAGATCTATGGCCCCATAATATTCTATGAGCAATATTTACGGGCACCCAGATAAGTGCAAAATGTTTGCGCTTGACGAGGCAGCCGGGCGAAATCTTCCGGGGGCCCGGAGCGAACGCGCTATTTTATGCGAAGAGGAGGAGCGGCCCCCGCGAATTGGATCGACATCGGTGCGCGCTCCGCGTTCCGTGAATTATGAGGGCGATAAAAATTGCCGGGAGTCTTGACCGATAATAATTATGGTAGCTAGCTACGGAAGATTCTCCAACGAGATCGCCGATGGGCTTCCCGGTATCTCTTGCGCCTTTAATTCCTCGAGCGCGATTACCTCACGATGTTGCATAACGAAAGCGAGGAATCTCTACCGGAGCCAAGCGGAATGGAAATTCCGCGCGGAGACAAAAGTTCCTAAAATATGTAGCCAGGTTAACAGGATGCGGGTGCCACCACGCGAGCAACCAATTATCCGCTCCTCTCGCGCGCCAACAACCGCGACGCTCGAATGTAGCGTATCTCCCGCGAATCTCGCCTCGGCGTCTTCGAACATTGAAATTACCGCGCTCCCTCGCCCGTCGAGGAGGAAGCAGGACCCGCGTCGAACTTCGAAGCGGGCCGAACGAATGAATTTCCGGTCGCGCTCGTTACCGCGCGACGCGGCGCACGCGGAGGAGGATCACGCGCGAGGACACCGCACGTATCGTCCTCCCGTGTCGATATAATCCTCGTGCCGCCCGCAAGCCGTACGCCAGTCGTACCAGCTCGATCGTTCGCCTCGCGGAGGTCGAGCGCGCCGGTGACATAAGAATTTAATCCAATTTATGTATCGCGTCGTAACGGTTGATCACGCGACCCCGCGCGGTCCGCGACGAGCGGTCTCGTGTTTGCGAAGGTAACCGCCGCGGCGCGAAATCCAGACCTACGATGTCGGAGGATCCAGGGTTTGGGGCGGGAGAAGAAGGAGGCGGAGGTATCGTAGCTCGCGCGACGTGGCTCGGGGATCCTCCTCCACCTCCCCCTCCTCCTCATCCCTCCTACGCTATCGAAAAGCTAGTATTTATAGCTCCATTAAGGCCGAGACTAAATCATCGCCGCGGCCACAACTTTGTTGTATCCGAGCCCCGGACCCGCGCTGCCCATCCAATACCTTTCCAGCCGCGGACCTCTTGTCTAATATTTCGTTCCCTATGGCTGCGCGGTATACTACGCGCCTGTATATTTCAAGTATCGATATCGAGGTTGGAGGATGAAAATTTTACCGCCCCTTACCCCTGCCCTCTATCCCTCGACCCCTCTTGCCTTCCCTAGGTCTCCTTCTCTTCCTCTTCTTCCATCCACCGCGCTCGTCTTCCGCTCTCCACCCACTCCCTTCGCCCTTAAAGAACCACTGGTGGAAGGGTTCGAGAGGACCAGAGGAAAATTCTGTCCCTCAGGTCCGAGAACGGAACCGCCCCTTACTTCTCGACCCGAGCGCTTCATAAATGTTCGGATCGGCGATGCAGTAACTCGGGATGATCTCGCGGGAATAGAAAGTTCGATTTCTTCGACATTATTATCATACCCCTCGTCACTACCTCGTCGAATCTTGTTCCAGCGGGCGCCGCCGACACGATGCCAGGCCGCCTCCAAATGTTCGACTTTCGGCGAGCGGAAATTCGGCGAGGCCATCGCGATATCTTCGCGTGCCCAAAGTGCATACTTGACTTCTGCCGGGATGAGAGATATTTTTTCTCTTCTTGATACCCCTGCCTTTCGCAGATAAATCGGTCAGCGAGTTCAAACTTTTGTTTTCGGTACCACGGATATGCTTGTACAGCGCACTTCGTGAAAATACGAATAACGACACGAGTACATTTTATAGATTTAATTACTGCTACTTCTGTAACGCTATTGCGTATCCTAGCAGAGGATCCCTAGGAGGCCAATTTTCGACCATTAGGCCAGCTCGTGAACGAGGGGACAGGGAGAGATTCGTCCCGATGACACGACGGTGGCAAGATATCGCGGTCGATCAGGTTGTTTAGTGTCGGCGAGGGCGTCGAGCAGGGCGGCCCCGTCAGCGGCATACATTACGACCCACATTTACTTCGAGTTACACCGGCCGAACTCCTCGGAGTAACCGCCATCTCCTCTCCGCGTCGTATGCGTGCGCGTGCACCGCGCCGTCGTCGTAGCGGACAGGCAGGGAGAGCCGGTGCTGCGCGGCAAAACTTTTCTCTCTCTCGTCTCTCTCTTTCCTCTCCTTCTCCTCTTCCACCTCATCTTCCCTCGCTTCCATCCGCATCCTTCTTTTTTTCCCCGTGGTGACTGCACGGCGCGGGATCGGTGCAACACGTCAGCATTCATTAGCCTGGGCCTTATCTCAGCGCCTCTTTTCCCTGCGTTCCTCCTCACCTCCCCAGAACTCTTCCTTCGAGAAGGAGGAAGGCGAATCGGGGAGATGAAACGAGAGGAAGGAGAAGGGGGAGGAGGATGATGAGAGAAATAGCCGAGAGAAATAAAAGGAGTAAATCCTCGAGGTAGGAGAGACGAAACCATGGGACCAAGACTCATCTCGTCTCGATGCACTCACCCTCTCCTCCTATCATCGACTCTTCCCCTCTCTCCATTCATCCTCCTCCTTGTTCTCTTCATCCCGAAGCGCTCGAGCTTGATTTATAATTGTGTTTTCGTCTGCTCGCGTCTGCTCCCCTCTCTCGTGGCTCGCACCCCACCCTCCAAATCGGCCATTGATTTCTAGTAAATGTAAATACCATTAGGTTCGGTCCGAGGGATCATTACCATTAGCCGTGTCGTCCGGCAGGACGGACGGACGGACGGTCGTTGTTGCGAGGCCGGTGCGTGTACCGGCGCGGCGCTCCGCCTCGATCGAAGAGAACGGCCCTCGTAACATAAAATGCTGATTTTATTTAAACGTCCACCCCTCCTTGCCCTCCCTCATTCTCCGCCTTCCTCTCTCTTTCTCTCATTCTCCGCTATCTGGGCTCCTTTGCGCTCTCGCGCTCGATTCGCCGCCGCCGCCGCCACCGGCGTATTTATCGCGGGGCATTCCGGGCGGACGTAAGTATGTCGGTCCCCGGTACGCCCGTTAATAATGTCCTTAATCCTCGGGGCTCTCCGAGCACCGCGGACGATCCTCCGGACCCCGACGTGCTTTTTTGCATACACCGCCGTTCGCGCTCTCGTGTGAGAGCGAGCTGTGGACGACGAGCGAGCGAAAGCGCGGCAACCCCCACCGCGTGCGCCCACCGAAATTCTCACTCTTGCGCGCGCGCGGCGGCGGCGGCGGTGGCGGAGGAGAACGCTTTTTCGGAGCTTCGACGATATCTACTTTACGAGCTTGGGTCCGGGGCCGGGGCGGCAAACGTTTGGACATTCCATCGAATCGGACGTCTTCTCTCTGGGCGACGAGGGAGAAGAGACGAGAGGATCCGATAATGCGATCCGGGCCCCCGCTATAAGATACGGAACGTTATAGCAGGTGGATTTATCGCGTTTGACGCCGCGCGACCGGTGAAACTGGATTCGCTCGTCGTGCAATCGGGAAGAGAGATGCGTCGTGGGGTGTGAGTGGCGTCGATGACGCGCGATGAATATTCGAATGTAAGATTCGCGCGTCGAGGCGAACTTAAGGACGCGGGTACGCCGGGAGATTAATCGTTCGCTTCCTAAAATCCAACGGTGAGCCAAGGACGATGGCTGTTAATGCGCCCGCGTGTTCCCCCGAGCTTGACCTCGCCGCGAGATGAGTTCCTCTCTCGCAGAAAAGAAAACACTCACGAAGACGCAGCACGTCTCGTCTCTAACGAAGATCTCGGAGACTCCCAGCGAAAAAACGAAATCGTCCCGATTCGACGCGATCGAGTCCGAGTATCCTGAAACACGAGATTTAATGGAGCTACTTAACGTCCCCGTAGCCTACGAATAAACTTGCAAATTGATTACGAGATACGTGCCGAGTGTTAAGATAAAACCTAAGTAAACGATTCCCGCGACGGCGATTACCTCGTGTACCGCGGACTTTGCGAGCTACTCGGAGAAATTCTTCAAGGTCGCGGGAGGAAGTTGTATCTCTCCTGTTCTCAACTTTAAAAGCCATCGCGGAACGCCTTCTCGGTAAAAAGAAACTCTCGATCGCCAATCTGCGAAGTCCCTTAGGCTCGGTGACGTGGGCCACTCCTCGAAAGGCGATTCGAGACGAAGATAGTCGGAGACGTCGAGCGGTCGGTAGGACGCTGGCCGAGGAGAATTTATACAAATTAATTAAAAGGCCGGGGCAAAACGGAACCGGGCCGTCTAATTACTCGACCGTGCGAGTGTGCCCCGTCCTCGCGAACGGAGAGTCGTACGGCTACAAATGGTGGAGGAGACGGAGGTGAGCGGGAAGGGTGGAGATGAGAAGGAGGTGAGAGGTGGTGACGGTGGCAGTGGCGGTGGTGGCGACAGTGGTGGTGGTGGTGGTGGTAGCAGTGGTTCCTGCGGGGCTGTACAACGGACGAGGGCTCGGGTGGCGGCGGCGAAGGGGGTTGCGCGAAGGGGACCACGGGGGGTGGAAGAAGGGGAAGGACTGGCGGCAGGAGGGAGGGTTTCAGGCCACACCGAGACAACCGGGGCTAAACAGCCATCTAAATGCATCCGAGGTGGCGCTCACTGCCATTACGGCTGATGGACGCTTATTGACGCACGCCCTGCCAAGCTAAGGCAGAGTCTCAGGCAAGTCCTCCAGCATCCCTCGATGGAGAGTCCCTCTCACTCCCTCCTCCCTCTCCTCACGCTTTCTCTTTCCATCTCGCTCCCGCGCCGTCGCTCCGTCTCCTCACCGCTTCTCCTCCCTCGCTCACTCCTTACCTGTCCCTCTTACCGTGCACAACCTCTCCCTTCAACCTCTCTCAACCCCCTCGAGCCACCCTCCGCGAGCCCGGGAGCGCTCTTGTTCCGCGGGGAACTTACCCTTCCACTTGCACGCCGGTGATACCCGAGAAAATGTCACCGGGGGTTAAGAGAAGCTTTTTGGACGTTCTCTTTTTCCCGGCCTGATGTAATCACGAAGTTAGAAGGGATAATGCGGCCGATGCCGTCGGGCTCCTTCTCGTTCGATACGCGAGGACGATTAAAATTTTTCTTTTTAGAGAACGAAGGTTCTCGTTTATATTCGAGTGCTTGTGGAATTGAGAATAGTCTGTTTTAGGCTTGACGTATAAATTGATTGTGAATTGATAAAGGAGCGTAGAGTAATTTAGTCAATTTCCAGGGTACTTCGAGCACGCGTTCGTTCCGTTCTGATTACGAGTATTGGTCCACGATCGGGCAAGTGGAACCGTTTTCGATTCTTCCTATCTCGTCTTGACGACTCAAGTAGCTACCCACCGTGACGGCCACCCGCCCTCTTCTACTCGTAGTCCCTCTCTATCCTGCCGTCACGAGCCGCGAGGGGTTGGGAGGCAGCGGCAGCTTCCGTGGCAGCTTCCCCCGAACCCTCATCCTTCCATCGCCACGGCAGGATTATCGCGTTATTTATGCGGCAATAATAACGAGTTAGTGTATGCGCGGGATGTGCTTTATATCCTCGCGAGCCATTAGGGTTAATATAGCGCTAGGGCCTTTCTCTCTCTGTCCCTCTCCTTCCACCGATCTTCCTTTCCGTCTACTCTTTATCCCTCCATCTCTCTCCGTTCTCCTCCCGCTTCCTTGTCCTCGCCCGCGCACTCTCGTTCACCGCCTCGCCACATTTTCCTTCAGGAGTGACGATCCTGGCGAACTTACTCCCTTGAAACAAACCGTCCGCGAAGGACGGCCGGTTAACTTGTGCCGGCGTTAACCTCCCCACTTGGAAGAGGCCGAGAGAGAGCAAGGGCAAGCAAGTGGGAATAACGAAAGAGGGAGAGAGAGAGTGGAAGGAGAGTCCAGTCGTTACTTACGACAACGTCGTATCTCACGTCGCACCTGTTAAGTGCCGTCGGTACGTCATACAGAGAGAGCACAAACGGATAATCTCGCTTTACGTACGAGTCGTGCACCGTCGGTTTTTCCAGCCGATAAAAATCGAAATTACCGTGACAGGCTGGTTTATCGTCCCGGCGATAAGCTAACGCAACTCTGTGACTTCTCTCCTTCGTGGTTCTCCTTTTCTCCCATTACTTCTCTCCTCTACCTCGACGCTGCCCATCTTACTTCTCACTCCTCCAACAACATCTTCTCATTTAGGGTGAACGTTTATCTGCCTACCACCCCTCGTCAGTATACCACGGGTGTATGTCAAGGAAGAGCAGTGCTACATCACGAGAGTAGCGAGTCTCTACAGTCCGTGGAAGAGCATCGCGATCTATAACGAAAGCAAAAAATGTCTCTTGAATTTTTTGTGAAGCGAAAATGCTTTCGAGGATCGTCAGAATCGAATGGACTCTCGCAGCAGACCTCGACTGGAGAGTGCGAACGCGAGAGAAGGCGCGGACTCGACAAGACCAGTAGGCCGGTCGGAGAAGAGAGGGAAGGAGGAAAGAACGGTCATCTGAGAGGACACGGAGGACTGGCGGTAGGTGATTGGCCGGCATCGATCCCCGCGCGGGCAACAATAGATCAGAGAAGACACTGACGCCATGCTGGGGCCCGGACCCTCAAGTCCCTTTCTCTCATTCCTCTCCTTCTTCCTCGCCTTTCCAATCCTCTTGCTTCTTTCACCTCTACTCCCACTCCCACTCCTTCAACCCTGGCACACTCGTTCGAATCGCACGAGCACACTACGCAAAGAAGAAAATTCTCAAGTCGAAAGACAAAAGCAAACCAAGATAAGAATAAAATTAAAACGATGAAATTCAGCGCTAAGGAAAAATCCTGACGCAGTGGACACGCGGCCACGGACGAGAACAGGGTAGGACGAAAGGGTGAAGCGCGAGAGAAAGTCAGCCAAAGAGAGGACATGGCTCGAACGACAGAGGGGTGGTGGTATGGGCGACGGTGGTGGTGGTGGTGGTAGCTGAGGAGGGGTGGGTCGAAAAGGACGGAGCAAAGGAGTGGAGAGGAGAGAAAGGGGTAGAAGAGAGAAGGCTTCGAGAAGGAGAGGAGGCGTCCTCGCGGACGGCACACGGGCAACGCTGCCGTCTCTTCTTCTTCTGGTGCTTCTGCCGCCGTAGCTGCCGCCACCGCCTCCGCCTCCGCTGCTGCTGCTGCCACCGCCGCTGTTGTTCGATTCGGGCCGCGCGGCCGCGGAGAATACGAACGGCCGAATTATGAAAATGACCCCGTGTGACGCGGCAGCCACCCTCGCCAGAAGAGATAGCTTCGAGCAATAAACATATCGCCCCGTACATCCCCGCGTCGCCCCTCGCCCACCCGCCGCGCGGCGCGAGCAAGCGAAGCTTCCACGGGGGTGGGTTTTCGGGGTTTCGGAAACACAAAGGCTCGCGGAAAACGGGGGCGGGTGGATTCTTCTTTTCTCCGTACGTCCTCTCTCCGTCGCTATTCTCTCCTTCTCCCCGCTCGCCGCAGAGTTTCGTCACAACGCGCACGCGCCCTGCTCGAGGGTGCCTCGGGTGTAGTGCGTGAATTTATCTGCTCGGAGTGACGAGAGGGTGGAGGGAGAACTCGTCGATACGCTAGAAGATTCGATAAGAATCCAAATGAGTCGCGCGGAAACTTCCTCCCTCGTGGTTCTTAAAAATGTACAGACTTCTAAGGTGTGTTTATCGCGAAGTATTCGCGAGGCTAGAGCGTAATTACTAATGTTCTCGTTCGTTACAAATACCTTCGCAGACCCCTTAACGAGAACGGAAGGGCGAACGGCAGTCGCGTAATATTCATCTCGCGAGACGTCGCGCCCCGGTCATTGGGAATTCCGTGCAGGGACGAGCGGAGGGGTGGAAATCGAAGGAGGTCCACGTTAATCGTAAAATGCGGGCACGAGCGACTCCCACGGAAAGAACGCACGACCCATTGCCCTAAAAGCTGTTCGGTACGGTGCAGCATTTATCCTGGAATCTGCCTCGTAAATTTCCATTTCGACCTCGACTCTTGGCGAATCGCCGTCGCGCCTGCGAGCGCACGACGATTGGTTCTCTTACGTCGTTCCGGAGGAAACGGATGGATATTCCGCGTCCCGAAGTGACAAATCGTTTTGGCGAGAGGGACGCGAATGGACGCGCGCTTGCCGTAGCTTTCATTTTTAATTCTCTTTATCCTTCGATGAGTTCCGTCTCTGCTGTTGACCGTCCTGCAAAAAGGACTGTGCGATGATGGAACAAGTACAGTCCACGAAACACTCGAATATTTCCTTTTTCCGAAGTACGATTCTCCCAAAACCACTCTGTCGAACGTACTCTCGCTTCTACCCAAATACACGACACATACCGAGCTTCATTATTTTACGAACACCCCGACGCGCCCGCTGGAAGACACCGCGTCGACGAGATAAACGCGAAGCGGATCGAGCGCCGGGAGCGTCGATGGCGACCGCGAACGGATACGAGACTGTTTGAAATTGCGTGATCGAGCGTGGACACGCGCGATAAACAGACCGGGCGGCAGGCACGCCCGCACGACGACGAGATCGACGTTCACCTGACGCGGATCGTGATGCATTTCCTGGTGCGAATCGGTCCTACACTGCGCGGCCGATCGTTCGAGCGGGCTGGCAAGAGGGTACGAAGAGAGGGACGAGAGAGAAGAGGGAAGAAGAGGGTCGAGAGAAGGGGCGGATAGGGAGAGCCGGGGCACCGGCCATCGAGGGCCATTTGTCAACCCTTTGCGCGCTCGTCTGTCCGTCAATCAAATTGGACAACCGTCAATCAAGCTTGACTTTTCCCTTCGCGCGACGCACACGCACGCCTCCCGCGCGCGTCCACACTCTTGCACCGGTAACGCTCGAATGCATAATCAGCTCGCGCCGAGTGTCTCCCTTATGCAGATGGGCGCGGTGGCCACTCTTCGTCGTGGGCCAGCCCGAGTTCACTGATCAATGAAATGCCCGCGACGATTTTACGAGGAAAGGCAGGAAAGGGGAATTTACCCCGGCTGCCCCGATGGTGCCCGTCTAGTTGGTTCAACGTCGCACTCGCAGCGCGCTGCTTTTCACGATTATTCGTTTCGTCGTGCGAAACGAGGGCAGGGTGAGTGGCACGGAATGCGCGAGAGGTCGCCCATTCGAATGACTGGCGTGGCTCGTTCCAACCTGGCTGGCAACGGACGCGTGATAGTTAACGCGAGGATACTAGTTTTTTCGTCGGCGATAGGAAACTGCAACTATCGAGCATCGTTCGATCTCGGTTTCCGTTACGGGGTGAGAAAAAAATTCGCGCGCGAGCAAAAATTACTTCGCGCCAAGCGCCCTCGGGCCATTCTATTTTCGATTATTACCCTCCTTTCACCCACTCTCGGCAGTCCGATGCATAATTCAACGAACTCGGGAAGGATCGCGGAATCGACGGAACACCCTCACTCCGAAGTTTCATCGGTATCGACAACCGACGAATATCGGGAGAAGAAATTTATACGCACGGTCTACTTCGCGGGTAGTGAGATATTCTCGTGACTTATGGGGAGTCGGGTCCTCGTAAACGAGCGATCGGATCCGGACGAACGGTTTTCACTTCTCGCGTATCCTCGCCCCGTCCATCCGTCTGTCAAGTCGGACGGTCCTATCCGCTTCGCCTCCATCTCTCTCCGCTATCGTAAATCTTTTCCAGCCGGCCTTGATGGACAGGCTTCATACGCTAATTGCCGATTTTTTTTTGGGACGGAAAACCAGCTCTGGCCAGTGGGGTTCAACAGGTGTCGTGGTGTCGGGTCACGGCAAACTTTTATTTGAGCGCGTGGGCGAGGGAGGAAGGAGGGAACGAGGAGAGAACGAGAGAACAGGGGATGAGAGGGGTAGAGAGAGTGAGAGTGAGAGAGAGAGGGTACGGGAGGGTGATAGAGGGTGCACGCGGAGTTCAGCGGGCGAGCGGGAGTCTATTAGTTCACCCCGGAAAAACGCGAGCCCACCCGGCACCCTCTCACTACGTAGCGCGGGCGCGCGCGGACGACCCCCGTTGTTTGGTATCGCCGATTTTTTTCCCTCTCTCACCCCCTCTTTTTCCATTCGAACAAGTCGACCACGGTAATCGCTCTGTCGAAGCGATCCCTCAATCCTGGCCGCGCGGCGATCCGTTAGACGCTCCCATGTATCTTACGAACCAGTGGATCTTTCCGTACTCCACGATCATTCTCCAATTCGACAACTCTTAAAATTTACACGTTAATAGACAACGTGATTTTCCACCGATGCATCAACGCGATTAGTCCGCGAAAACAATTTCAGCCGTTCACGGAGGGAATTAGCGCCGCGAAGAAATTACGAAACTTTACGCTCACTCGACCGCGGTGCGGTCAATTTAAGCAGACTCAGTCATTCGAAATTAACTCGGCTTTCTCTAATCACCATTCTCTCCCTCTGTCTGGTCCAGTGCGACGATTGATCAAAGCCGCAAATTACGCCGAGAAAGAATGCCCGGGCATTCTTCTATCGTTAACATCCGCATCTGTCACTTCGCCTCGGACCTCATCATCGGCAACTGAGAGATTCGCACGAGGGACACAGGGACGCAATTATCTTCGTCGACTACGATCGAGACGAGCGAATGAGCGAGCGAAGGCGAACGCCGCGGCGCCGATCGGATCAGGCGATAATTGTCTCGCCTTAATCGACGATCTCTGACGGACGTATTTCAAATCGATCAAGCTCGCGCGCGCGGGCGAGCGAGCGACTCACGATCGCGTAGCGGGAGGGAGAGTCGACGTCTCATTGTCATCGGAGGCATTCAGGATCGTCGGTGCATGATTATTCCTCGCCGATCGTTTCGTTCGACTCGCGCGGCGACATCAAGGGCATGCTCTCGCGCGAGCAAGAGACTAAATCAGTCGAGATGATTCTCCCTCTCCCTCGCACTCACCCTCCCGACGCTTTCAACCCCGCTGTCTCAGCGCCCTTCTCATCCTTCATTTCTTCGGCCCCGTAGGAGACGGCGAGTCATCGTCGTCATCGGAGCAAAGAAAGGGATCCAAGTGAGGCAGATGCGCCGCTCGATAGAAGGCAGAGGTCCGACTGTTCATTGAGTGACGGTAATCAATACGTTTCATTTCGGAGAACAATTGGAAAGCCGCTCGCTCCGTAGGTCGCTCCGTCCGTTCTCCTGACGCGCGGCACGTAAGAGCGCCGAGAGTGGGGGGTCAGTCGAGCAAATGAGTGTCCTGCGAAGCACGAAGGATCGCGATCGAGAGGAGTCGTGAGGGTAAATCCCAGCGCTGAAAGAGGGATCGCGAGGGGCGGAGGATCGTTCGAGGAATTATTCGCGCACGACGTATTCCCTCGAGTGTGTATATTATCCGAGGACGGATCTATTTGCCGTTTCACGACGTAAGCGTTAAGCGTAGAATGATGAACGGGCGCGACCTCGTTCGATGATCGCCGCTAGCCGAATAGACAGATCGATAGAAAGGATCTATCCTAGTTGGACGTAGATTCGCTCGAGGAGAGGAATGCGCGTTACCGCTCGTTCCAGTTAACCAGAATCGTCGTTGTCGTGCTCGCGAGACGATGTCGTTCGAGGTAGAAAGGACCTTCGCGAATGCCACGATCACGATCCATGGGAATTACCGCGTGCCGATCTAGCCGTTGTCAAATTAGGCAATTGCCTTGTCGGTGAGAACCTTGAATAAATTTGACATAAATTACTGTCCGTAGAGCGTCTTAACATAAATATGCCGAGGCCTAATGTCTTTGAAAGATTCAGTACCCTATCAAAATGGATAGATTCCTCAACTACGCGAAATTGAGTCGTCATACTCGAAATTACCATATCACGCGTCACCTGATTCGAAATCAACTCCAGAGATTCGGACCGAAAGGCACTTATAGAAAAAGTAAGCGTATTCACATTGTACCAACATCCTCGTCGATCATCTAGGGACGACAAAATTCTATACTTACTTCGCGTTCAACGCAGTTATATAATACCATCGAGAGAAACGATTCCTCTCGCTCTGACGAGTTTCTCTGGCAGATCCGAGGCTGAGTCGCCACGCCGGAACGAAGTCACGAGACGGACGCGGCAGAAGACAAGAGGAGACGGACAGTCCGGCGCGGCGGTCCCATTGGAGAAACAGCCGTGGTCACGCACGAGCGATTCTCGCCCCGCCGCGAGGATGACGGGACGTATTCCCGGGACGGCCACGACGGTATTGTTGTGCACCCGTCCGCTCGTACGATACTCGCACGTACAATAATATCACATAATACTTTTGTATAACGGGGCGATGGAAACGAGCCCCGGGCGGAGATAATGGCAAAGAGATAAGGGGGGAGGGCAGCGCCTCGTTACATTCGGCGTGCCAGCTATGCGACCTCCTTGCTCGCTCGCGTCCTCCTCTCCACTCCTCCTCACTCCGTCCACCACCGGACGCACTCATCCTCGCATTCGTCGCCGTCGGTTTGTCGTCACGGTCCGTCCAGCCTGTTAGTACGTCTTTCTCCCTCCCCTCTCGTGTTTTCACAATTTCTCGGCCCCGTCCTCACCCCGCTGCCGTCGCATCGCTAGCCACCAATTTGTCAATCATCATTTATACGCAAGGATATTTTTATCCTTGCTCCACAGTTGGCTATCTTCGAGCCGTCTCGTTCGTTTGTCTAATTACATGAGTATTTCAAGCGTACGGTCAATTACGCAAACGTGATTTACGAGACTCTCGGTTTAATTACTTAGAAAGGACCGTAGGATTTATAGGGAACTATAAATTCTTTCCACGCGGCTCTATCAATTACATTTATTGTGTCTCCGTCTTTCTCTGCCGCCGTCCGTGCGCCATGCTTTTCCGTACCGATTAACCGTGACTAATTCACGTAGCCGTGAAATCGATTCTTTCTTCGAAATGATTTTTCTCGTCGATCTCTTCCCGCTTGCACGACGATGGGAAGCCAGAGTCCCGAACGATACGATCGCCGAAATTTTCCTAAGGAAGCCATTACGCCGCGAGCACGTCATAGGACAAAATCCAAGTGACAGAGAGACGCTCGCCCTCGCCTCCTTCTAATCTCGTTTCTCGCCTTCGTTGGACGAAGCTTTCGCTCCTCTTCCTCTATTCCTCTCGCGACCCCTTTCTCTGCTCCAAAATCTCCCGCACGAATCGCATTTGCGTCTTCATTACGGGCGGCAGATCCTTCTGGAGCGATCAGGGCGAATGACGCTGATGAGGAGAAATGACGAGGGGGTGAGAGGGAGAGGAAGGGAGTAGAACGAGGCAAGCACGACGCGCAGTCTTGGCGCGTTAATCGCGGATTTGGGAATGATGGCGAGCGGCGTGATGGATGGGTGGCCCGACCTGGTCTGGTTGGCTGGTTGGCTAACTAGCATGCGAGCGAGCGAGTGAGCGGAGCGCGTGTCAAGGTCGCGCGGTAAACGAAACGAGCTCGTGCGCGACCAAGTTTATCGTTGTCGAACGGCGACGGAAACCAACCGCCATTGGGCAGTTAAAAAGTCACGCTTTTTGTCGGGAAATAAATCAACGGCGTTAGTCCCGCGACTAAACCGAAACGCGAGGTGAACTCGCGAGAAATACGACGCGCGGTGGGTTTCGAGTAAAGCTGGAGTTAATTGTTCGTCGAGAAGCGGCGAAAAAAATTGGACGAAACTATGGAACGAGGAGAAGGGAGGTGCCTTCGATAGGCCGCTAGGAAGAGCTGAGCGCACCCTCGCCTCCAAGCAGGAACACAAGCGACGCCGGAATAATAAAGTACGTATTTGGTAATTTCATGGTGAAATACGAGCCCGTATTACGCGCTCGCTCGCCAACTCGGTATTCCGATAAATGAAAAAGATTATTTCATACGAAGTATCCAGAGCGTATCGTTATAAAGGGACGGACGGCGTATTTCAACCGAGCAACGGTTAAAAGTATCGTGCATAATTTATACACAAATTTTACCCCGGCGCTTCAATCCTCGCTCTCCGCTTCTGCCGGTGGCCTCTCTCGCGGACCTCCCTTTATGCGTCTGTCCCGAATCGATATTAAACGTCATGTTTACGATCGAACTCACCTCGAAACCACCAATAAACCAAGTCCTCATATACATTTTCCACCGCCGATCGTTACCGCCCGCGCTTTCCGAGGCTTTGATTTTCGTTCCTTGTTCATTTCGGGGGCCCCCGCACGCTCGTCGCTCGTTTTTCCCTCTTTTTCGGAAGGGGGGCCGAAAAATCTGTCGATTTACGAGGGAGTCGGCGTTTCCATCGCATCGACATTACCGCCGCTCGCGTCCCCTTCCCTGGTCCACGACCAACCGCCCTCGCCACCCCCGTATCTGGTTACGCGCTTTCATTCGTTTATTTATCGCACGGAAATTTCGCTGATTAGTATCGTGCGGACTGCACTAATGCGTTGTCTCGTAATTCATCGATTTTAACGGGGCCGTACCCGGCCACGCCGGTCCATTGAATCCACTTGCTTTAGCCGCTGACACTCGCGTCGTCGTGACGAATGTCGTCGGGACAGGGCGAGGAAAAAAATTACCGGGCAAATTTCTACCCCCGAGAGCACGTTCGATCCATCGGTAATTAATGTCGTTTAAATTCAACCGTAATCAGATATCGTTTTTTAAAATCCAATCTTCTCTCACCCTTCAATTTCCCCGCGCCCTCTCGTTTCGCGAAATAAATAATATTTCGTTAAAGTGCGTATTCCTTCGGCGCGAATGATGCGCGGTCCGGGAAATAAAATCCGTCCGATGATATTCGTCGATCGAGGACGCGCATTCGCGTATTCACCGGATTCCGTTCCTCTCTCTCCCCTATTTGTTTCGAAATTCGTTATTAATCCTCGTACGCGTCATGAATATAGAAAAGCCGGTAATACGGCGCCGTACTCGCAAACCCCGTCCCCGAGGCGGGGCCATACGACGGCGCGTTCATTATCTCAAAGACTTTCTTACGAGGACGGGACGCTTCGACGTCGTCCTCGTCGTCGGCGCGGTTCTTTACGGGACGGAATTATCCTTCGACATCGTTGTCTTCGTCACGATCGCGCGCAAAATTCTCCGGTGCAAGCGAAGATAGCGCCGGTGGACGGATCCCCACGGGATGGAAATGGACAAAGTTTCCCTCGCACGGCACAACCCTGTGGATGGAGCCTGACTCGTCCCGACTCGACTCGACTCGAGTCGACTTGGATCGACTCGACTAACCTCTTTTCTCCTCCTCCTCCTTCAGCCTCTCATCCTCCCTCTCATCCTCGAACCACCCCATGAGCCACCACTCTCAGTCTCCCTCTCTCTCTCTCTTATCCACCCGTACCCTTCCCTCTCCTCCTCATTCCGCTTCTGCCCTCTTCTCCTCTTCTGCCCTTCGCGCGCGAAGACCCAACTCGACCCGTTGCAGTTCTGCTCGCATAAACTCGCGGCGATACACTTGGCGCTCGTCCTGAAACGCGAGAGTCGCCTTGTTGGGCGCCACGAGATAAAGTTAACTCTATCCCTCGCCCACCCCTCGTCCCTCTATCGTTCCACCCTCCTCCTCTTTCTCCTTCTCCTCCTCGTCCTCTTCTTCTCCTTCGCTACCGGCTTCTCTAACGCGCGCGTTAGGCTTGGGTAGAGACGGCGGGAACGTCTCTCGGTAGAGAATCGCTATGTACGTGGAATGAAGGAGACGAGGCGAGGCGGGTAAGGGCGAAGGTGAAAGCGCGAGCGAGAGGGTGAAGAAGAGAGAGGGACGAGGTAGCCGTTCTAAAGTGCCGTTGGGTGGCGGCGTGCCGGCAGGCAGCCCTCCGCTCTCGTGGCGAAGGGGGTTGTACGAGCGGGGTGGTTGGGTGGCCGTGCGACGGGGGCTGCAGGTTGGCCCACCACCGAGCCGAGAGATTGGATCCCGGAAATGAGACAAACCGATGGAACCTCGACCCACCGCTACCGCCGCCACCCCCGTGCCACCGCCGGAGAGGGTGGATGGAAATACGCCGTGCTCTCCTCGATAGTCGCCGTTATCCCGCGATGTATCTACTCTATCTGCTCTTTCTCCCTGCCCCTTCCACCTACGTGTAGGAGGATCGTAGGACCCCTTTCCCTGGCGTAACTTCCACGTAACTATTCCGCCCGAAATTATGAGATCGATCCGGCATTAACGTGACGTTCGGAAATACCTTCCTGGAGAATGGATCGTGGATCAAATTACGAAGTTAGCCGACGCTCTCGAGGACACTTCGCGACTGTGGCCGATCGAATCGAACGTAAGTACGTGTCACGCGGACGGACCCACGGTGTTCGATCTTCTAATCCGATTTGGAAATTCCGTCCACTGTGTTTCGCCAATTGTACGTCGCGAGGTGAGTCGTATTTAAAGGGTGCGGATGCTGCGAAAGAAAGTTATTTCACGTTCCTCTTTCCGTCGGGTTCCACGATTACCCCCAATTACGCGAAAACCCTAGGCTGATATTTTCCGAAGCGAGAAGAGAGGGTGGGACGGGGAGTTTATCTTGGTATTTAGCCTCTAATATCATTCTCGCGCGACGCTCGCTCGCTAGGCTGCGCGAAGGAGCACGCGCGCGCATGTTGCGAAAGGATAGAACGGCCGGCATGCCTACGGCAGGCTTACCGATTCTGGAACGTTTCCAATTCGGAAAATCATTCTCACGGCGTTGCGCGTCCGCCAGGAAGGAGCATTTATGTCTTAACAAGGGCGCAACTTCGCAGCCAGAAACAGTCGGATAATTGGAAACCACCTCAGCGGAGCACCCGCGGATACTCTTCCGCGAGCGTTTGTATTTCACTGAAAGAGAGAGGAACCGAACGAGAGTCTCGCGTGTGTAACAGGTGTTATTACACACTTACACGCGTGTAAGCCTCGTGCTGGTAGTAAGGGTGGAAATAGTTTCGCAAGAGAAAGGGGTAGAGCGACGGAGAGGTGGGAAGAATGGAACGCGAACACAGCGATAGAGAGAGAGAGAGAGGAGTGAAAGAGAATGCGAGCTTAAGGCACGCAAATGCGCCGATTAAGCCGACAACGGATTCCGCATGGTGTATATTAATTTACATATTAATATTTACGTATTGTCCTTGTCGTTGGATATCGATTATCACGACTGCGTACTGCCGACTGCGAGCGCACTGCCACCGGCTAATTATCATATCCAAACGATGCATCACGCGACTATTAGTTCGCCCTACGAGTGCGCACTATGCATTGTGGTGACGTCATTGGTGCACGTATGCCCATCCAGGCTGGAACGTTCCCTTTAAAAACCAACGGTAGGCCTCGATACGGCCACCGATCACCTCGGGCGATTCTTCATTTTCGGAGAGACAATTTTCCAGAGCGTCAAATATTCTCTCCCCCGCGAAACTCCATCTACCAAAGTGATCGCCACTGCATACGCGCGCACGGTAGCGACCAACAGCGGTGGCAGCTACCAGCAGGCCACTTCGGATGCCCACAACGGCGGCGGGCCAACAACAGTTGGACGCAGAAAATATGATGGATCCCGACTCGTCGTCTTTCCGTCCCGTGGCGACCATCCGTCAACCCTTTGAAAGTTGACGGGGCTCTCGGCCCATGTACGCACACACCCAGACCCACGCGCCAACACATGGTCCTCCACCTGTAGAGACGCGTGAACACACACGCGTGCAGGGTGTTCTCCACCCGTACACATCCGCGCTACTCGCCTGCATTAGCCACGAACGCCGAGTGGCTGGCTGGTAGGCGCCGACGCTTACTCGGTCGCTCGTGGTGTGTGGCCAGACCGCGTTATATGCACTTGCGACTCCGCAACGTGCAACAACGGCACCGCTACACACTCTCACGGATCCGGTGTAATAAATGATCCGATCGAGCGTCGATGGATGCGGTGAGAGCTCGTCGGACACCCTAAGGCTCGCCCCACTGCAACCTGCATCGCTACCGGAAGCATGGAACAGACCTCGACTTCCGTCTCTCGCAGATCCGCATTCCTCGGTGCGCCACGCTCCACTCTTTCACTCCTTCTTTTCTTGGGAATTTTTATCACAAGCGGCGACAGACACGGCCGCATGAGTCGCGAGGATTTGAGAACGGTAAACGTTACAGTTGTATTTTTAACCCTTAAATACACAAAGTGTCTATTTTCATATCAAACATATTAAAGACCATTGCAAACAACTTATATGCAATAACTTTTTGCTTTGGCTCTATAGTTTTTTTGATTTTTAAATAGGAATTTATGCACTTAAGGGTTAATAACGACAACCAGAACGCGTCTCCCTACGAGGAATCTTTTAACGTATCATTAAACCGATCGCGCCTTCCCTTACTCAAAAACTTTGCATTCTCGAAATTGGGTCTCGACTCCCCAAGATTCAAAGGGTGGGTGTCACTTTTCAGTGTCCCAAGATATTGACGTAATGTTTCGTATGGACTTTTATGTGCATCTTCCTCGCGGGGGTAGACGGCGGATCCGAGGGGTGGCTCGCGGTCGGCAGGGACGCGTTTAATGCAGTTTCGGGCGTTCGAGCGGCAAATCCATCAGGCGGGTGCCTCGGCATCGCCATTCCCCACGGGGCGGATAAATACTTATTTAACGCGCTTATGCATGCAGCCGCGGTAGCGATACGACCCGTAAATCTGTCCGAGGAAGCACAATGCTGCTAATTATATACATTCCCGTGACGCGGAGAGAGAGAGACGGAGCGAGGAGTAGGGAGAGTTGGGACGGGGTGTGGGGTCGTGGAGAGTCGGTTAGGGAGGAAACGAGGAAAGGAGAGGGAGAGAGAAGGAAATCACAAGCGAGAAAATGAGAGAGAGAGAGAGAGAGAGAGAGAGAAGGGAGCGACCTCTGGTACTTCAGGAGCGGCGAGCCGCGCGCTCTGGAACCCCTTCCCCTACCGTCGCCCCGGTCCGCGCCGTCGGCTCAAAAGACTCGCAGATTTATTGCCAAAGAGAGGAGGGAAAATGTCGACCTAAGCTCATACGTACGGGCTTGGCAGTTTGTATGCCCGCGCGCGCGCGCGCTCTCTCCGTCGAGAGTGGAGGCCGTCAAGCGGGGAAGAACGAAGCAGCAAGTGCGAGCGAGAGAAAAAGACGAGGATGAAAGTGAGAGAGAGAGGGAGAGAGAGAATCTAAAGGACAAGAGAGGAGAGAAATGAGAGAAAGGAGAAGCGAGGGCCGTAGGATGCTGGAGAAGGCGAAGAAGCAAGAGGGATGAAGGAAGAGCGCGCGAAGGGGGTATCGGAAGGGGTGACTGCGCTCTCTCGTAGAATGAGCCGAGGGTGAAGTAGGAGAGACGAGCTAGCAGGCAGAGGGTGGTGGTGTTCCAGGGCGTAGAGAAGGGCAGAAACTGGCAGCGGTGGAAAGAGAACGAAGCTATAAATTCCATCCCTCCGCGTCTCCGCGCGTCGTGCTATATCGCTGATTTATAAATATGACTGTAGCGAAGTATAATAATACGTACGTACCCACCGAGGCGCGTCGGTGTTCTCTCTCACCCTCTCTCTTTCTCTCTCACACGCGCGTTTCGTCTCCCACTCTGTTTTCCTCGTCCCTCTCACGTGGTCCCTCTCCCATCGCCCGTTTTCTCTCGAAAACCCCTAACCACCGTCTCTCTCTTTCTCTCTCTCTCTCTCTCTCTCCTCTGTCTCACCCGGTCGCACGTGCTTCGCGCAGAGAGACGGGCTCCGACTCCCTCCTCGTCCGTCGACTTTCCTCTTCCTCGGTCGACTGCACGGGCACCTACCCAACCGACCGACCACCAACCTGCCTTGCCTTGCCTTGCCTTGCCTTGCTCGCTTGCTTGCCTCTGCCTGCCTGCCTGCCACGCTCCCCGCCGTCCTTCCCCCTCCTGCCTGTTGTACGTATACCGGAGCCGTAATTGAAAATTGATTTACGCGGTCCAGGCTGTCAGTCGCTCGGGTAAAGATGAGAGGAGTCCCCCATCCGGTTTCGTGAGGGTAGTTGCCGCCGCCGACGCTGCCGTTGGTGGCCTTGGGCGAGAGGACGGAGGAGACGAGGAGGAGGTAAAAGACGAGTGAGACTGGGAGGGTGAGGAAGAGATGGGTGAGGAGGAGAGGAAAAGAAGATCAAGTTGGCGGAGACGAGGATCGTCGAAGACGACTGCGAGAAGAGTGCCGTCGCGGAAGGGACCACCGTGAGGCCGTTAGGGGGTGGAAAAGGGGTGGCGAAGGAAAAAAGAAGGGGTGAGTTCGCGGTTGGCGCGAAAGGATGGCGAAGAGGAGAAGTCTAGCAGCGTGGATGCGATGCCCGAGCGAGGGGAAGAGAACGCGCGAAGTCGGAGACGAGGAGGAGAAGCGGGTGGAGATGAGCAAGGGAGGGTGGTGAGGAGAAACGACGGTAGGAGGAACGACACGGAGGGAAACAAAAACCAGACTTCAACACGCCATCGCACCCTTACGGTATAACGTCACTTGCAGAATATAATCAGGATTTGTAGCGAGGCGCACAGAGTCGAGCTGTGCTCGCCGCCGTCTCGTGGGGGTGGTGGTGGTGGTGGCGGCGGCAGTGGTGAGGGGCGGACGGTTCTGCTTCGAGAGAAGGACGAAAGGTAGTCGTCGAGAGCGAGTCATGAAAGATGGGCGAGAGAGGTGGCGCGGGTTGGGCGCCAACGCGAAGCTCGGCGGAAGGGAGGAGAACGATGGTGAAGGAGAGGAGGAGGGAAGGCGCGGGTGAGACGCTCGGGCGTTATTAAGGCGCGACAAGAACTCCGCCGTGATGAGCGAGCCGCCGCGCCAGAAGATACCGCTCGTGATTTATGCGACAGCGACATCCACCAACCAGCGGCCACCACCGAACCCCGGGAATGATTCTCCTGGTATCGCCTCGTGACCGACCACGACTACCCTCTCGCTACCGCTGCCGCGTACCACGACGTAACTCGCGACGTCGAGCGAGCACGTCGTAACGTAAATCGGCAGGGAGGGAAGGTTTCGCGGAAGGAACCACCACCCGCGATAGCTGGATTCTCTTCGAGGGTGAGAATCATTTTTCCGACGGCACCGAAGCGTCGTAATTAACCCCCGTCCCGCACGTAACGAGTCGAAAATGCGAAGTACAAAAGTTGATGGTCGATCCTTCGAACCTGCGAATAAAAATTGCGATTAACCTGGAGGGACAGGGTGAAAAAAAATCGAGGAACACCCATGCCATAGTACTGGGCCACGTGCGCATTCAATACACGCCCGATCCCCAAGCGTGCCTCGACGAACGAGGCATCCCTTAACCGACTTTTCAAAGAAAGTGGCTGCACACGGCGCGCGTAATCCCGCCGTCCGATTCACACGCGCACGGGGGTAAAGCGCGGGCCCGTGAAAAATCACCGACTGATTTGCCCTCACGATAGATGACTGCTCTCTCGCCGACCGTACGTCAACGTGCGACATTATTTATTGGCAGCAGCTGACATTCAAACGCGTCCTACCCCCTAGAATCTCGGTCTCCCTTCCCCCACTCCCTCCAATTCTCCCAACCGACTACCACCACTGCTCTCCCACCCTCGAAGGTGATCGTTTCTCTCGACACTTCTCTCCACATCTGAGCTCTCCCACTGTCTCTCGTTTCTTTCACGTCGATTTCCTCATCCTTCTCCCGCCTTTCTATTCACCCCGTTCCACCCCTTCTTACCCTAGACCTCCCACTCGTGCTTCTCGTTTTTTCTCTCTTCCTTCTGTTCGCCTCACGGAACTCCCAACCGTCCTCTCTCTCCAACTTTGCCTCACTTTCTTTCTCCAGCTCTATCCCCCTTCGTTACTCTCTCCCTCCTTGTTCCTCTTCGTCCGACTCTTCTCGTATCTCTTCTCGTCTCTTGCGCTTTCTCTCTCTCTCCTTCTCGCTCTTCTCTCCGCGCTGTCACCAATAAGTCAAAGTTATCCTCGGCAGAGAAAAATGCCAGGCGTTTCCCAGAGCAGAGAAAGGCCGGCTTTCTCGGCGTGATTTGTGGCGACCGCTCGCTCAACTCGCCGCGCGGCAATGAGTCGGTCAGTCGTAAATATCCTGGCGGACCCACGAACGGCGGCCCGATGGATGGACGGACAGGAGGCGGAGGGTCCAGGCGCCCTACCTTCCTACGGAGGGACGCCTCCCTTCCTCCTCAACCTTCTCGGCATCTCCGCGTGGACCGACAACCGTCTGCCGACGCTCGTCTCCCTTATCGCCGTGGGACAAGGAACTGAGCCGGCCACGAGTCACCCATGAAGGAATGCCGATGTCGCATGGGAGTGATGTCGAAACTGTTGAAAGTGCCGATAGATGGAGGAAAGCACGGAACGCGCGTACATTGGATTGTTTTAAATCGAAAGGAAGAATCGATGGGTATCCGGTGTGGAGCTTGTGGCTCGGTAAATGCGCCACGCACAAAGAAGCGATGGCGCTAATCATCGGCGCCCACGATAACACCGGCGAATACACCCGACTAGATGACGCACGCGCGAACGCACACGCGCATCGATCTATCTCTAAATCTCCCTCGATGCAACCTAGCCGCATAATGCTCTCTCCGCACTGTAAAATAATCTAATACCCCCCAATCTAATTATCAGTCTCTATGGTGTGCAAACACACGATCGTTACGCGCTGCGCACCGATACGAGGCTCGCGATAACATCGCGCTATAGCGAACTCGCGCGCGCGTTTCGCGAGGAATCGCGCACGGACCAGCACCCGCCAATTGATTATTTCTCATCGTCGGACATTGTGTGTATATAAACATCCGCGCATCACTTCGCGCAAGGTAATTGGATAACGTGTCGTAAATCAGGAGAGGTTGTTAGGGATGGTTGTTAGAAGGGGAGGGGGTAAACTGCTGGCCAGTAGCGAGAGAAAAGAAATTCCTCGAGATCGATATCAGGATCGATGGAGTCTCCACTCGCGGTGTTCATTCGTTCGCTCTTTCTATCTCCATCTCCGTACACACTCCATTTCTCTCTCTCTCTCTCTCTCTCTCTCTCTCTCTCTCTCTCTCTCTCGCTTATTCCCTACGTGCCTACGACGTTCTGGAATTACTGTCGGGCGTGGGTACGTAGTTTCCGGTACTACCTTACCGAAGACAGATAAGATACTTCCCGGGGTAACTGGAAATTATAGGTTAGGGCGGTTTCGAACGGTCGTCTCTCGTTCCACGGTGCCCCACGATCGAACTTCCGCCAAGGGCTTTCCATTCCGAGGAAGCGGACCACCTCGAGTGGCGGTGGGTACTTACACGGAGAATAATTGGATGGCGATAAATACGAAATAAGCCGCTCCGGTATTAATCGCTCGTGGTAATTGTCGGTCGCGAGGGAGATGCCTAGAGGAAGCTCCGGAAACGGGATGCAAGGGTGTGATGCGGGGCGGAGGTTCATGGGTGTCGTGAAGATTGGATTAGGAACGCGCTCTTATTCGTGGAAGATTTAGGCTGCCGCCTAAAGATCGCACGCCGACTGCATGCGAAGATAGGTGTTACGAAGATACGAGGGCGGGCTTTACTGCCAGTTGTTTGAAATCTCAATGATCGTGGCGCAGATGCGCCCGATAACGTTAACGCGTCCGTGAGCATTTAAAGATCAATTAGCATACACGATGGATTGAATTGAAGTGAGTCGCGGAACTTTTTCCACAGTTCACAGTATACGATTCACTGCTCGAACTATTACGACTCCAATTGCTCGATCCAAGTTATCAATTAAAGGGACATTATCGACAGACTGTAAAAATAACTGGCGCGCCAGACGGACGCTCGGCAGTCGTAGGACGGATAATCGGGTAACGTAAGGGTTGAAAGTCCGCTGTAAACGAAGTCTCGAAGGAACGGAAGGGTACGAGGGCCCGTCTGAATTGCCGATCAAATTCACGATCCGTCGGTTACCCACCCACTTCGACGGCGAAGCTTGGTCGAGCTCCACCCCTCCCTTAAATCACTCATTCTTTAATAATAGACAGATCCCATTATAATACCTGAGATTTATATCCGTTGCCCCCCTTTTCTTTTTAGCGATAAATTTCGTTCCTCCTCACCCTCTCCCCGTCCTCGTCGTTCCGCTTCACCCCGCCACGTCGGCTTTTCTTTTTCTTTACGGAGGATTAGCCGAGAGCACCGGTTCATGATACCGAGCCTTAATAAAGATATTACGTTACAAGAATCATCCTGCGCGCGTTGCGTGCAATACTGACCGCGTTCACTTTCAACGAACCTTCCTCTCGCCAAGCAACGGCAAAGACAAACCAATAGCAGCGTCTCAAATGAAAATGAATTTCTCGAAAATGCGAATCGACCTTTCGATTCGTCACGAGGGGTGCCTCGTGTCTCATCTGCGCGACCACGCGTTCGAAGATGTCTCGTGCGAGGCGAAGAAGAAGAAGCGAGGGTCGTTTGGAGTTGGTCGCACCGCGGCAGGAGCCAAAGCCGGGACAAGGGTGAGGCGGAGGAGGAGGAAGGGTGGGACGAGAGGTTTCGTTAAGTCGCGCCGACGTCGCATGTGCACGGGCAGGGCGAACCGGACCTATAAATATTGTCGAAACGCGTCAAATAAATCTGAAGCTTTCCCATGTTGCAGGACAAAAAGGAGCTGGGTGAGCGATGGCCTGATGGCCGCGGCAAGGGTGACCCCTATTTATTGCCGAATTAAAGCGCGTCACCATTAATTTGCATACCGTGAGCGCGAACGCAGAGGAACGTCAACGTACGTCTGGAATTCCGCGTCGTTTGACGATCCTTGCCGTCCGTCTCCTCCTATCCCACTTCTCTCTGGGCTCGGCTTGCCCTCTCGCTCCCATCACCTTCGGTCGACTCGGTCCACCTCGTTCTCCTCCTTCTAGCGGCTTCTGCCACCTTCCTCGTCTTTCTCTCCTCCCTCGCCGTTTCTCACTCCCATGTCCCCACCTAGCGTCCTCTTCCGTCCCCAGCCACTCTCTCACGCCATCCTCCTCTTCGTCCCGCGAACGTCGCGCTTTATATTTCCGCGCGCGATAATTCGTCGCGACGACGTCAGTGCGGTTGGTCCTCAAACGTTCTTATTTGCCGCGTTAAAAATGCGCTTTAAACGTCGCGCGTTGCGAACATAACGGATACGTATGATACGCGAGAGAGATCCGAGAAAAATTGCTCGGACGCGAGCTGATCCTCTTCCCTCCTCTTCCTCTTCAACCTTCTCTGCGTGGCTATGCCCACTTAGCTCGCGCGACCAGCTTAACGATTATTCGATCCGGCACGCCGACTGTACGGGAGGTCTCGTAAACGTCCGCGCTCGATGCTCGCGCTCCTTTTTAATTGCGAGCGGTTCCTTCTTTGCCTCTCCTCTTTCGCTTCTCGTCTAATTCGCGGGCGACCCCTAAATCTCCCAGCGAGGAATTTATTTCCGATCTAACGCGGGCAGAGTGCTCGCATCAGGATTTTATTATTAAACTCGGCGCGGCCCCAAAGACATTCAGATTCTCGAGAGTTTCGCGTTCCATGCATCCACGGATCGATCCTGCTAGCGAGATGGAATTCGACCGTGAGCACTCGCTCGAAGGAATCGTAAAGCGTCGCTCGCCGAGATGAGAGCATCGCTTTGACTAAACGGACCTATGCTGGGACTAGAGTAGGTACGCGTACCGGCCGGTGCATACGTCATCGACTAATTAGGGTACTAAAATGTAACATACGTCACGCAAAGGAATCGTAACGTCCAGCACTCACCGGCCTTCAGAACCGACGCGAATTCCGCGGAGAATCTCGCTCATAATCCCCCGTTAACATTCCACCGGTAACTCTTCATTAGGCCCAAACTCTCCGAACCGTGGTGGTGACGTCGCAAACGCGCGTCGCTTCCACCCTCGTTCTGAACCCCCTCCTCTCCAGCCGTCGCAAAACCCTCCACTCGTTCGTGAAGCAACGCGACTAGACACGCTCATCCGCTTCTCCTTGTTTTCCGAAAGCGCCTTTGAAACCGGGCGCGTCCAACGACGACGGCGACTAGCAAAAGCGAACCGGACGGGGTGGTGGCGGCCTCGAGGACGAGCAGCCGCTCGATTCGCGCCATAAATTAGCAATTATTTAATTTTCGTAGGGCCCGAGGTCCTTAGACGGCTCTAAATCAGTCTCCGTTGCAAAAAGCATAGATAACTATGACGCATGGCCCCCGGGAAGAGACAGGGGTGCGCTCACCGGATTGTGGCGGTGGTGACTTGGCCGCGGCGGCGCGGCGCTCCCGCGGAGGGGAGGCCAAGGGGTGAGCGACGTGGAAAGGGTTAAGGGTGGAGAGGAGGCGACGAGAGAGCGAGAGAACGGAAGAGATTGAGAGAGAAAGAGGGTCCAGGGGAGAAGAAGGTGGGGTAGGGTCGTCGTGGACCTCGTCGGTAGGGATCCGTTTCGCGATAACTGTTGGCCTCTCCTGACGCGCTGCTGCGGCAGCAGGAGCGACGCCACCACCGACAGAAGCAACAGTACCGGCAGCAGCGACGTGCTCCTGTTCGTCTCTACGGACGACGACGACGACGACGACGACGACGACGACGACGACGGAGGAGCAGGAGGAGGAGAAGGGAAGAAGGACCACGGCGTTGCTGGTTCGTAGCTGTCGCTGGGCCGGCTGGTTGGTCGGTCGGTCGGTTCGTTGGGTCGGCGGTTCTCCCTGGCTGCTGCTGGCGGCGGCGTCGCCGGTGCTACTCACACGGTGGTGGTGGGTGCCACCGTTGGTCCCGGTGCCCGCCGCTGTGTATGTAAATGTGGACGGCCGCGAGAGTAAGGAAGAGGATGGAGACGTAGGTGGAGAATAGAGCGAGAGAGTGAGAAGGAGTGGGCGAAGCGAAAGAGGGAAGGACGGAGCGGGCGAACGAGCACACGGAGAGCCGGGCACAATGGCAACTAGTTTTAATTACAAAGTAAGGTGAAGCGATCAATCATAATGATGTACGTGAGGCAGGCGCGGCCTCTGGGGTGTCGAGGAGGGTGAGAGGGCCAGGGAGGGAAGGAGGTGGAGGACGCGGACGAAGAAGGGTGGAGGGCACACGAGAGGAGGTGCAGGAGGAGAAGAAGGAGGATGGGGGGTGCCGCGGCGGGACGGAGGGGGCCCTCGCGTACACTTTGCGTATAATTTACTGGCACTGGATATACCTGAAGTTATGCTATACCGAAGCTGCCGTCCGCCCCTCCTCGACCTACTCGTCCTTCTCTCCTCTTCTCTGCCCTTCCTCCTTCTGGCCGCCTCGCCGCGATAGAGCAGAGATCGCTCGCCATCTCCTTCTCTCCTCCTCCTCCTCTCTATCCTCCGTAACCGCGCCTCTCATTTTCTCTCTCATCGCTCTTTCCGTTTCTCCTCTCTTCTCTCCCGCCCCTTACACTTTCTCCCTCTCTCTCTCTCCCTCTCTCTCCCTCTTTCTCTCTTTCTCTATGACTCTCTGTGCTCCGTCTGCCAGACTGGCCGCCATAACTCTCGGTCGCTCCCTCCGAAATATCTGATGCGCCACGCGATATTTACGATCAGCACACCCCGGCGAAACCCAGCGCTGAAAGCCTGACGGGGATTCCTGTCTCTTTCTCCCACCCCACCTTTCTTTCTCCCTCTCCTTTTCCGTCTTCTGCCTCCTTCGCTCGTCGTCTCCCGTCTTATCATTCGATAACTTCGCGTCTCTTCCTACCTCTCGTCGTCCACCCCCTACCCCTCCTCTCGCCGACGATGAGCGGCCTCTCGACGGTTAATGGGGTCGAGTGCGGTCGAGTGGAGTACCGCGATCGTGATTCGCGGAGTCCGATGTTTTTAACGGATACTACCGCGATCGTTTCGCGAGTCCGCCCAAGGGACGACAGTATCCAGGAACGAGGTGGATCCTCCGCCTCCACCTTCTTCTCCACCTCCTTCTTCTCCGCCCCCACCTCCTCCTTCTTTGGACGTTTACCCGTCCATTAGGGTCTTAAGTAACTGAGACGAGAACTGGACATCGATGAATACTCCAAGACCCGACGCGGACCATTACGATAATGAAGTGTCTCGGTCGGGATTTAAATGCGAAACAAAAACCTTCCGCGTTCCTCAAAGGATCAGGGACCGAGACGTCGGTAATGTCCTTTGATTACCGCAGTACTCGAGATACCTCGATGGTACTCGTCGATACGATCGCATAATGTCTATCTCTGCGGCTGAACTTCTGCCTCCCACTCCTTCACCCGTCCTCCATCCCCCACTCCGCAGTCGCAGACGAAATCTTGAGAAGATACCCGAGAATTCGTAATATTAAATCGCCTTAACGATGCGATCAAAAATATACCTACCCCGTCCTGTCCCGTCCCTTTCCCTTTTCCATTACGAGGGCGCCACATGCATAATTTTTCGCCGAGACAAAATCCAAGCGTCTCCTTCTCGTTCGCTAATCATCGAGATAAGAATAATAAAGTTTAATAACGGAGATATTTAATTTTAGCCCGATACTTTCCGACCGACAATAATTAACCCGACCTCGCGTTTCGTTAATTATGCGCGAACGAGTCAGCACCGAGTTTCCGCGTGCTCCCTTGCGTAATCGTAAAAGAACTAATGGATCCTCTTGGCAAGATGTCACGGTTATGGGACGAAGGAGACCGAGGAGAGAGGCCGTTGCGGTACGATACGGTCATGAATATTGCGAGCGCCGGTATTTTGAGCCGGCGTGACGAGCGTTGATGGGGATCCACCGTGGCTTCTCCTTGTGTGGCTCTCTCCGCCGCAAGAACACCGAGCGAGTGACTTTTTTCAAACTTCTCTCCCCCTTCCCATCCTTTCCCAGTACACTCGTGGTACATACCTGTGATATGTCTCACCGCTTCTTCGCTCCTCCTTCTCTTTCCTCTTTGTCCTTCCTTCCTTCTTCCCACGTCGAGTCTCTTCTCCTCCTTCACCCGCAACAATCTCGACCCTCCTTCCTCTTCCACCGCAGAATCTTCCTCACCACTCTCTCCCCACTTTCGGACCTTTCTTCATCTTCGCCTCCTCTCCCACGTCCTCTCCCGGTTTCACTCACTTGCATACCTCCCTCCTTCCATCTCTAGTCCTACAACCGACTCTAACGCGCGTGTGAGCGCAGGCATCCCTCGCGTGACGAGCCGATGTCCATCAGCCACTGCAACCGCCACCGGTTCAACCGCGGCGACCGACGGAGGTGGAGGCAGAAGCAGCGGCAGAGCCGCCGCCGAAACAAAACGTAATTATTTCACGTGATTAGTCGACCGAGCGACTCGGCCTGGCGCACGCGCGCGCACACTAGCGCACGCACACACGTATCATTCTTCTTCTTCCTCTCCGAAGCGCATTACGCGCGACGCCTCGCAGAACTCTTGCCGCCGACCCTCTAGCACGAATCATTAATGTAAATCACCGGCACGTCGTTCCGCGGCTAACGATCCCGCCACGAGATGCACTTCGATGAACAGAAGCCACACGAGAAGGACGCGCTGCGTTCTCTTTCCTGACTCCATCAACGAGCGATACCAAGTCCTCATAAAGCGCGAGGTTAACGATTCCAATGATAATCGCGCGGACTACGCTCGTCTTTGTTCACTCGGATCTACTTACGTTCCCGCGTTCTTGTCCATCCCGGTGTCCTCCTCACTTCTGTCCGTTTTTGCGAACGGTCGACCCATCGATCGTAAGTAAGAGGGACACGACGTTATTACCAGGGTGTGCACGAGTTCGCGGAACAGGTAAGGAGAAAATAAAGAACGGATTAAAAGGCGCGCCACAAACGGATAATTCGCAAGGTAATCGCAACACCCTGTAATCCTAACCGTCATTTGTCTCTCGCTATCATTACCATGTCCATTACGTTTCCTTCGCTTTACTTCGCTCACAAGTCGAGGCTGCTAATCGCATCAACCTGTTCCCAGCAGTGCGGTGGACCCGACTCGAGCTCCATCGATACTGCGGTGTTCAGATCGAGCCAGTATCAATCTCCGCGAGATCGAAACGGGGAAAGAAATCTCTCGATCGCGATTAAACACGCATTACCTTCGAATAAATTAGCGGCTGCGCGCGAAAACCAAGACGCTCGAAAATCAAGGCCGCTTGTTTCGAACGAACGGTAGGATCGAGGGTCGAGCTACTGTATACAGAGGTGCGACACTTGTAATCTCCGTGTGCACCGTGTCGAGAGTTCCGTGAAACCAAGAGAATATACTCGCAAGCGGGCGTTTAAAAAAAAACTGTAGGGAGCGACGGGGAAGAAAAGGAGAGTTGAGAATCGGCGCGATCCAATTCGTTCGACGACCATTCCACTCCGCGACTCTAAAGGCTAGACACCATTATTGGCCGGCCGGTGCGCGCTCGCGTGCCGCATGCGCAATGAAATAATAACGCTGCGAAATCTATTAGACACGTGAGCGTCGCTTCTTTCCTTCCTTTAACGATCACCCGAGGGTTCACCGCGACGTGTCTCGGGGGCCTTTATAGCGCCTCCGTGCACGCCCGTGAGTCATTCACGCGCGAGCGCCGGGTAATGGTCGTTCCCGAGGCGGCACGGGTGGAACCAGTGCCGCTGGCAGCAGCACGCGTGACCTTTCTTCTCGGCTACGATCCTCTCGACCTTGAGATTTTCTCCGTCGCGAGTACGAGAAGGAGGAGGAGAGAAGGAGAGAAGACGTATCGTCGCCGAGTGCGCGGATGTAGGCGCGCCGGGGTAAGATTTACGTAGAAATTAGGAAGAAGATTAGAAGCGAGACTGATCTTTTATAGATCGACGGTGCGAGGAGAATGTCGGTTTTTTGTACAGGAAAGCGGTTACAGATCGTTTCACGGTCTGCATTCTTCTATGAGAGACGCCTCGATTACCCGTTCTCAGCGGGTTACGAGATAGATAGGGAACGATAAAGCAACGAGAGGATCCCCTGGGAGGCGAACGATCAGGGCAAATTGAATTGTATCCGATAGGACGTCAGGATTAGCGACGTTAACGTTGCCAATCGCCTGTGAGATCGGCCATTCCACCCCCTTGTTCTTGTTATTTCACTCTTTTTTTTTTCTATTATTTACTCGAGCTGGCATTCACGGGTGGACGTGCGAAAAACGCGACGTTTCCGTATTCCGTGCAGGCGGGTAAGGGAACAATGATAATGCTAATTATATCATAATTGCCCATAAAGCAAGTCTCTCGTCCCGATCGAACGCGAGTATACGAGAGGCGGTGCGTGGCGAGAGGACGAGACGGTCGAAGAAGAAGCGATATGCTATTTTCAGTGTAGGTACGCACGAGCGGAGATCGCGAACGGGACGGAATGAGCGAAGGAGAGAGAGAAAGAGAGAGGTGGAGGAATAGCGACGCTTATCGCGCCCGTGAATGCGAGTAATTTCGCACGACTAATTAGCCTCTCGTTAGCGAGACTCGTCCGTTCCGGGAGCCGAGAACGGGGAGAAAAAAAGGCGAGATAATTTTGCAATACAAATCCGCGACTTATCGGACTCTCGTCTCACCCCCTCTCGCCCTCCATTCCACCCTCCCGCGCCTTCTCGCCCTTCGGCCACCCACCCCCTCCCCCAAACGCCTCCCATCCCGCGTTCCACTCAGTCCACTACCTCCGATTCCCGGGGTGGGTCCGCGAGGCGATTAATTAAATTCTCGGGTAATCAAATATGTCACTCAGCCGTCCAGTTTTAATTAAAGTTCGGACATTATCTATTTGCTTTATCATCGTAGAGTTGACTAGCGGGCGCGCGAGAGAGCGCCCAGGGCTCCAGGGAGGGACGAGATCGAAGCCGAGGGGGCGAGCAGATGAGCGTCAAAGTGACGGGAGAGAGAGAAGTTGGCTGACGGTCGATCGAAAGTGTCACTACCCTCTTCTGATAGATTGCGATTGGACGCTCGTGCTCTTTTTGGTAGCGCTTCATCCTCTTTCGCGATTCATCCCCCTTTTCTCATTATCGCACCGACTATGAAGTGGCCTCGTAGAGGTAGCGGGGGATATCCTCGCGACATTAAATGCTTTTACCTTGCTCGGGATCGTGGAGAAAGGAGAATTCGTTTCGAGATTTCGCCGCGGAACTAGTCGATCGCGGAGATGAACAGTGGATCGGGCTTTAATTTCTACCGAACCTTCTCTATACGTCAAATATTAAAAACTAGACACAAATTATGTAGGCACGCTCGTTGGAAAAATATGTTCAAACGTATCTCTAATAATTACATTTTCCGTTAGCGCAATTCTCGATATCAGTGTATCTTCCGATTTATCCATTCGTGATCTCTCCAGCGTAGTTTCTCGATTTTCTATTTTTTCTTTATTCCTCGTCTCGCGTGTATGGGTGCTTAGATAGGGGTCGACGATATTCGACAAATTTATCTGACGACACGAGGCTGAATATCGTTTCAGCCTAGATGGGTATTGGCACGTCTCCCTTTCTCTCTTTCCTCCCTTCGTTTCTGGCGAGAGCGTACAGGCGCGCGAGCGCGTTCCTCCTCTCCTCTATCGAGACTGTAGGCACGTAGCTAGGTATATTATATACGAGGGTAGAACAGTGGATCTGGCCAGCTAGAGAGCCACGGCTCCCCAGAGGCGGATCCACCCCTCTTCTCGGTGCCAATAGTAATAATCCATTTCTCTATACACCTGTATCCGGCGGCCCCACGTCCACACACGCGCATTCTCGCGCATACCCGCATATATAAATGTTCATATAGCAGCACATAGATATGCATATGTGTACCTACATATGCCTGCCTGCGTCTCGTCAGATCTCGGCGGAGAGATCGCGCGACGTCGTATGTCAACGACCGCCTTGCATAACCGTCAAATTAGTTGCGCCTCATTACGTCCACGCTCCTGGAAGCCAGTTGACAGACTTCGTCGTTGCGAAAAATTTATTTCTCTCTCGCACTGCGAGGAATGTCGCGAAACGATTGAAATATCTTCTTCCACGAAAGAACGTAGGACGTATTAATCGGAAAAGCGAAAACGCGCGGGTGGGCGTCCTCGTCGTGGAAGTTTGCGCGACAGCTTCGTCTATCATTCGCCTATTTTCTTTCTCACCCTCTCGATTAAAGAGGCTCCGACATATCCCCGCACCGGCACTACGCCACCGACGCCGTCGTCGTCTCCGTCGGTAAGGCGGTTTTACGTCTTATGAGTTCCCAACTGCGGCACCTCTTCTATTCCTCGCAATGATTTCGTCGCAATCACCCTCATCCCAGCCCATCCCTTGCTACCCCCTGCCACAGCCCTCGACGAGGCGGTAATATCGGGGAATGGCGCGACGAAACTACGAGAGGCGGAGGAGCCGACCGACACTTTTGTCAATACACGAAGCAAGAGAAAGAGAGACCGAAGAACGAGAAAGGGAGAAATATCGGTAGGTCTGAGGGAAAAGACGAGGAGGACGGCGGGTGAGCGAAGCGAGAAGAAGAGGGAAGAGAAACGGGTGAGGAGGTCCTCTCGGCACGGCGGTGCCGCTATAAAGACCACTCGTGTCATTTCGCAATGACGAAACTTTGTCCTGAATTCTCTCTTCCTACGGTTCCCTAACCCGAGTCCTTCCTCCCTCCTTCGCCTCATTCTCTCGCAGCTTCACGATGCCGAGGTATAGCGAGTTTGTTAGTTCGAGCAGCTTGCTAGCCGGAGGAGCTACCTCGAAGCTCGATATCAGCGGAGCTTCCTCGCTCCCTCCCTGCTATCTCATTTTCCGACTCTTCCTCTCCTCCACCTCTTCGTTCCATCCACCTTCTTCGATCTTCGCGTCCGGCTGGATTCCCTCGATCATCTCGTTGCGGTGGCGACGCAACGCCGACGTCGCGCACCTCCTCGCGTCGCGCAATACAAACTGCTCGTCGAAAGTATTGAGAAACAAAAGATATACGAGGAACCTGAAATCGTGGAGTGGAGCAGGGAGGAGAAGGAGGCGAGCGGGAAACGGTGAAGTGGCGAGAAAGCGAGACGAGAAATGTCGTGAGGAGGATGTGGAGAGGAGTGGTGGGGAGAATGGACGACTCTGTGAGAGTGAGCCGACGATGGGAACGATATTACGTCTTGTCGGACGCCATCGTCCTCTTACGACCACCCGTCACCTCCAGAAACTTACGGGGACGAGTGTCCGAGAAGTTGCCACTGCGACTGAGCACCCAACAGCTTTGAGGATTTTTCGAGGACACGCCAACGGCGCGCCGCGCAAGTGGAACCTCGCGACGATCCGACTGTCCTTTACCTCCCCTTCTCGCGTCTCACCGCAGCCCCGAGACCTGCGCGTAGTGTGCCACTAACGTCTGGACTTGATGAGCCAAGACGTCTCTCGATTCTGTGCGAGGGACATCAAAATCCTATCGCGGGAGGTCACCTGAAACGTTGCGGTGTCCTCGGAATTGCTTGCCCGCTCCCGCCGGATCGTTTGTTGAAGAGGAGGAGAACCGAGAATGGGCGGGGATCGGCTTGCACGGAAGATCCTTAAATTGGAAAAAGAGATTTGCCGGTGACGATGACGCTTGGGACGTCGTTGCTTCCATGCTTTCGCAAAATTTCACCCTCCACGATAATTTCATGGAAAATGAGAAGGCTCTCGTCGCGTTTCGTTCTGTTATTATTTCCGAAGCACGGTAATTCCCTCGTCGAAAGAAGACTACCTACGAGTTCGAACGGTTGTGTATCCCGCTGGTAAGGGCAGCGCGGTGGAACGACGCGTAGAGCGCTGCAGCATGCGGGCCGGCATTAATAACCGTCCACCATTTATGACATCCGGTAAAACTATTTGTCACGGTGCGTTCAGGGAATGGTCGGTCGCGCGGGCCGCGGCGGGATCGTCGTGGAAACGGACATTACATATTTATCGGCGGCGTGGTAACTCGGAAACGCTTGGATCCGAGAGGCGAGGAGAGGAAGGAAGAGGAGAAGCCACGCGACGCACGTCGCCGTCGTCGAGGACTCGTCACGGTCGTTGTCGTCGCCATCTACGCACTCGCGGCGTGCATACTGATCGTAATGCACGCGTGCATACGCGTCGGGCTTAATGCCGTTTGGCCCACCCGTGGTGAGGGACCACCGACACCCCTTCTCCTTTTCTCTCCCTACGCTCACCTCCCTATCTCCCTTTCGACCCTCTCATCCTGTCCGCTCCCCTCCTCCCCGTCCTCCTTCGCAGAGCTACGAGTTTCGATTTCGAGCTCGCCGTAACTTCCCGTATTTATCGCCACGATTTTCCTACTTCGAGTGGCGCGGAATCGTAGGGATTCGCGTCCCCGACCAGTCGACCGACTAGAGAGCGCGAGAGTCCATTCCTCCTATCGTGGGTAGTATTATGTTTCTCGCGATACCGTACTTCTCTAAGTATCCGTTCGATTCGCGGATCGATGGGTCCCCACCACCCATCGCGTTCCACGCTGCGAATTAAGATACGAATATGCAGGGTGACCACTGGAGCACAGTTTCTGCATGCGAGGTGTGCACGTGTTACCCAGAGACTAACGACGATTTTCCTTCGTATCACTCACTTCTACGTACAGTTTTCCATTTTACGCGTACTCGTTCTACTATAGCTCGGCGAAAATAAAGTACTTTTCTTTATTCGTTCGCTCGTCCTCGACCACGCGAATCGTAAAAACGACGAGGAGACGTATCGATAAGGAGACCGAGAACGATAATAGCATAAATCGGATGAGTAACAATTCCGACGTCATCGTCCTCTCCGTCGTTGTCTCGTGCTCGTCCCCTCGGCTCGTCTAGACGATTGCAGGCGGTAACGGGAACGTCGGTCGGAGAGGCGGAACGAAAAGCGTGAAATTTGTCATCCGAATCTGCATTCTCGGGAGTTACGGCATCGTTCGAAATAGGAATCGATGATAATGCGCGGTGGTTTAAGTGCACCGGGCAACCGGCAAACGAGCAACGGCAAATACTCGCCCGACGACGACGACAGTGGGTACCGAGCGCCGCGAGCCGTGCATTATGCATTCCCTATCGTGGCGGGTTAAACGAGGCGCAGCAAAGCGTGAAACCGTCGAAGAAAAGTGTTGCGGTGTCCTTTATTGATCCTCGGTAGTGGGTATTAAAACCGCCATTGAGTCCCGAGCTCGGCTCCGATGGCGAAGAGAATCGCGCGCAAGCCATCTCGCGTCGTATATTATTCATTGTGGTGATTTTCCTCTCGTCTATCCGATGACTTCATTATCGCCATTCGCCAACAATTCTTTCCTCCTCCGAGCGATTCGATCGCTCCGATCGAATCGACGCGCGACCAACGAATTTACGAACGTTCGATCCCGCGGTCACCCTTCACCGCGCGGTCGAAACCGCGTGTCCGTTTAATCTCGATCGTCGACGCACGAAATTCTATCCCCGTAGCTTACTCGTGCCTCGTAGTTTCCCCTCAAGGCCAATGCCTATCCGTACCTATGCGCGCTCCGGGCATTTACCCGGCTCGGCCGATTTAGAGGGCCGATTGAAAAAAGATCCGCTCGTGGATACATTATACGCGGTGCCTGGCGGAAGGGTCGAACGAAAGGATTTCAAGCGTCGAAAGAACTCGAGAGAGTGAGAGAGAGAGAGAGATAGAGAGAGGAGAGGCACTAAAACTGTGTGTGCACGAAGCGAAAAGAAACGGGTGGCTAAAGAGGAACGAAGAGAATGGGTGGCGCAGGACGAGGCGGAAGGAAGGAGAGGAGAATGAGACGAAAGAAAAGAAGAGCGAGAAGGCAGAGGAGAGAGGGAGAGTGAAGGAACGCCGTAGGAACGTAGTACACACGAGGTGGAGCGAGGTGGAAGGACGCGGTCGCATTTGATATGGACCGCAGATAACTGGTAACGTACGCGCGGGCTCCCTGTCATGCAGGTACGTACCTGCCTCCGTGTATATGGCCTACCTCGCCTCCTCGACTGCGGACCACTCCGAGGAGGTATCCCCCGCACACGTACATAACTACGTACGTAAGGGGACCTAAAGTGCGCCGTTTCGCGATTCGACGTTAGCCTCCGTCCACGTTGCTCTCGCTTCCTTCTCTACCCACCCTTTTCTCTCATACTCGTCCCTCTCCATCTCCGTCTCTCTCCGCCATTCTCCACCCTGGCGTCCCCACGTAACGTAAGCATGCGAACCGTGGCTCGCGAGGTCTAATCCTGAGAATCCGAGCGCGGGATATTATTTATATGGGTGGAGTAGTCGATGGTCGCTCGCGGTGGGATGGCTGATGGTGATGCTGCGCGCCAGTGGCGTTGGTCCATGGGATGTGCACTCGGTGCTGTAGCTGCTGCTGCCTGCTCCCGGCTGCCGCTTCAAGCGGCACGCTGGTGTTGGTGACGCTGGAGGAAGGCTACTCCTCTGCTCCCGGTCACGACTCGCAAGCTACCCATATTTGAATACAATGCATTATATTGTTCGCGTCATATCATATATCTCCCCGCTAAATAAACACCGTCTCAATATTTAGACCTCGCGTAGCGGCCACCGAGAGCTGCCGGTACGGGTATAGGCGCGGATCGAAACGAAGGGTGAGGTGGAGAAGTGGAAAGGAGAAGGGTGTAGCGGGGGTAAGAGAGACGACGAAAGGTGGAATAAGAGAATGGAGAAGCGCCAAGTTAAACGGGACCGCCGTGGAATTTTTGAGCTTCGAATTATGATATCCTCGGGAGCATGCGAGAATCCTTTTAGGCTGATGAGGGAAGTGGGAGTAATTGGCCCTGCGATCGAAACGTCTCTCCTGGATGTATCAGTCGGATTCTTCCATGTGCTCCGAAAGATGCGGGAATCTATGGCTCGCAATTCGACTCCTCGGATGCAGAGAAAGTGAATTGGATATTCGTTTCTGAACCGAAAATTCCGTATGTTCTAAGTAAAGAGCAGTTTTGAAACCATCCTGGAACATCTTCGCGCGTCTAATGTAAGCTTCCTCGACCCCGTTGCAATTATGGGCAGTACCAGGCACGCTAGTTTCTCCAGTTCGTGATCTCCCGCGATCGCTCGCATCGACTCAATCGATAAAGATCGCCGCGAAATGGAGAAAGACAGGGGGATGAGAGAGCAGCGATATCATAATTTTCGGAATCCCAATCAGCGGCAATGACCGATCAGTCGTTCCATTCCTGGGACGAGGCGGGCACCACCCGTGGACCAATACGCGCACCGTGGAGGATATCGCGAAGGTGCTCGTAAAACTAGCGCGGCGTTAACTCGTGATCGAGATGATCTACAGTTATTGAATTCCCTAGAGGCGGCAAGAGAACGCGCGCGCGTGGAGATGCAACTACTCGAGGGGCCAGGTAGGGAGAAAGATTATGAGTAAGAGTGCGCGAAGAGGAAGCGGATCGAAAGAGAAGGGGAGCGTGCGAAAGGAAGGTGAAAGCAGAAAGAGCGAAGAGCAAGGATGGGGATGAGGATCGGTGGGTGGGTCGACCCGTAAGGTGCGATCTTATCGGTAAACGGGGAAGTGACGTGAGCAATCATCGCTTGGTCATCGAAGGCGAACCCGAACGACCCCATCGAGTCTGGATCGCGAGGGAGTCAGAGCCGAAGAGGGAGAGAAGAAGAAGAAGCAAGAAGAGGAGACGACGGTGGCTGGGACGCTGACGCTCGACGTCCCGACGAGGGCGTCCTTTTACGATAGTAGTAGTGGACGAGGAAGACGGTGCCATCGCTCCAAGTGTGGGACCACGTAGGGAAGCCCTCATTTTCTGCTACGCTGCCTGTAATTGGGCCAATCATCTCCCATTGACCGTCGCGCGCTTCATACCGGCGTGCGTGTGTGCGAGTTATTTACCTGCAACACTCGCAAAATCGTAAGCGGTAATACGAGGCCCCTGTTCCTCTTTTTCCTTACTCCCTTCTTCTTCGCGATCTTCATTATTCTCCTTCTCCATCGCGAGTACGTTCGCGTACGTGCGCGCCGCACCCGCTTCTCGCCATCGCACGTTTTGTAATGACGGTGCAGGTAACCGTCGAAACCTGCCGATCGTCCTACGAGGATTCAACACGTGAGACGATCGAGCACGAGGAGAAATATTACAGGGAACGATGAAAGGTTAATACGGAGGCATTGCGATCAGCTTGTACCATCTGCACGCGACTTTCGTGACTGTCCTCGCGCGCGGGCTCTAGGGTTATCCTTTCGTCACGAGCACGGTAACGATATAATATCCATTGGAACGATTACCTCTCAATTTTTACCGATGCTCCGTGAGCATCCTTCTCAAATAAATTCACTCGAAGTAATTCACCTCTCTTCAAGTCAGCTTACGCGCTCCACGAGTGACGAATTTTTTCTCTTCTACTCCCTTGAAGGTCCCACGAACCCGCAGCCGTCAACGACGATGAGAATGCACGCGAGTTCCAGCTGGTGGACGACGACCAGGAGACGAGGGACCGAGACTCGCTTAACCCCCGAAATGCGAGCGAGCGATCGTCGAATCGCGGCCACCTCACCGGGCGTACCCGCGCGGTAATCCGATACGTCAGGCCGACGTCAATTGACATTTAACATGCAGCCGTGCACTTGGCGTTATATGGATCTGTTGGCGCAGTGTATCGCCCCGGGTTTATGATCTCATCGGGCCGATTGATTTATGTCGGCAATTATAGCATAGCTAGGAGTGACGCACGGCTCCGTGTCCCGAATGAGTTATGGGTGTTAATCTCGGGAAAACCAATGAGAGAGGAGGATGGCACGGAGGGGGTGGGACGCGGTGGCGAAAGCGAGGAGGAGGCGGGTGGAAGACCTTAAGGGGAGAGAACGAAGAGGACCTCGTCGCTTCCTCTTCATCCTCGCCACCCTCTGCCCCACTTCCTCGTCGCTTCTCGTCCTACCCGATTCCTCTTTCGCCTCTTCCAACTGGTCTCGCCTCTGACTCTCGGTCGAGCCTCTCGTTCGTTTCCCCGCTCGTTTTCCTCGTTCCACTCGTCCCGACCCGCTGCTGCCGTTTCCCGTCCCGGAGGCGCGCGAACGACATCGACAGTCGATGCACGGATGATTGCGTCGCCCTCGTAATACGCCGGCACCTGATCAGCCGCGCCACGGCGCCGTCAGGACATTTGGGCAGTCGCCAATCCGCCACACCGGCCAAAATATTAATGTTCCTTAATGTTCCCTTCGTCCTCTCTCGGGGTCGTCTCCTCCACGCGGGCGGAGGTAAGCGCGTCCGGGTTTCGCGTCGAATATGAGGATGGATGGGCGCGCCCAATTTTTCCACGACGACATCTCCGATAATTTACGAGGGAGCTCGTACGCGTCGAAGAAATTTCGGGAATACGCGATTCGAAGGATGACGAAATGGCGATTCGCGCCATAGAATCAACGACAACCCCTGGAATTTTCGACATTGAACAACGAATTAAGCGTGAATGAGGCGAGTCGCTTAGAGCCACCGAAAGCCTCCATCGGCTATCTTTGAGCGAACTCGAAATCCGATGGAAATGCCAGAGCCTTAATTAAGACTTCGCCGCGGGGAATCCCTGTGGATTGACTAAAACTGACTTCCGTTCCCCCGATTTCGTCGAGATAAGGCGGATATCGCGAAAATATTCGTGTGCTGGGGATAGTAGAGCCGTGGGAGGAGGGAGAGGAGGTGAGGTCCTCAACGAGAACCTCGACGAGATCTTGACGAAAACCAGTTTTAAGGCTCAGGACTTCTCGCGCTACCTTCGACCTGAGAATACCAGGGAACGGGGATACGCCTGCTTTTGGATTGGAAGGCAGGAAGGAAGGAAGGCAGGCTGCTTAGCATAATTGCTGGCTGCTGCCGCATCGACGACGCGTCCCGTCATAACAGGCAACATGTTCACGCTTCGTGCCTCTGAGCTTTTTTCCAATCGTTCCTGCGCACACGCCTAATCGCGTTAACTCAATCGGGTGTCACTTTAAGGTGCTCGAGAAGGAAGGCCCTTAAGGGTACTCTACGGAAACGCGGTTAGGAGAAAGTAGAGACCCGAGACACTAGCTTTAATGTAACAATGATAGCGTTGTAAACTGTGAAAAGAAGGTAAATGGCTTATTCAAATTTATAAAGTAGATATCTAGGAAGTTTGAGTAAGCCGGACAATCGCATTTAAAAGACAATGGCCGGACAAGACGTTACGACAATCTTCGATCTTCCAGCCGCAAACGGCAAAACCTATTCTACCTACGTCGTGCTTACGTATCTGAAAAACGCCAAAAAGTCCCTAGCAGTGAGATCGCATTATCTACCGCACTTACACTCGGCTCGTTTGCCCCTACTCGGGCTAGAGTGCCGGTACTATTATAGAACAGTAATAGAATATCTTCAAGGTCCCCGTAGCGGCCAGGATACCTTTTGCCGTCGTACCTCTCGAGTTCTTTTCGCGACGCGCAAGGAGTTCAGAAAAAGAAAATTGGTCGCTGTAAACGTTACTATTGTCCCTGGTGGATAGGCGCTTTCGCAAAAAGGGGGAAGGATGTTACGCGGCACTTTGCCTCGACTTCGAATCGCCGAGGAAAATCTCATCGCGTGCGTGAGCCCGTGCGAGGGCTCGACCGGCAAGAAAGGAAGGGCCGAGGTAGTCTTGGAAGTTATTACACTGTCCCGCGTAAAACATAATTAGATGACGCTTGGTCCAAGTGATGCCACTGCTCTACCCCAGCCATTCGTGACACAGTGATTCTCAACTCCATCCATCCCACTTTATCCACTGACTCAGGAGTCCAAGGAAATTCTCAACGAAAAGTTTTCAGCTCTTTCGAAATTCACTGTGAAATAGTTACAGGTCGAAATTCTGCGCTATCAAGATCACAGAGTAGTTTTATCGTCACGTGGAGTGGCGTCTTTTATCATCGACGAAACAAAACAGCGATTTTACGAGCATAAGTGTTTTTCAGTGCGGCACGGGGCACTCGCCACGGATGAAAAAAAAGCTCAACCGTACCGCGAGAGAGGGGTCCGCACAAATAACTACGAAAGTACTCCCTTCCGAACTGGCTGCATTCCAGTAGACGTTCTCTCGAGTCCCCGGGATCGTTCGCATACGTTTCTTTTTCTATATACTCTCGATTTACAACCCACCCTCTTCTTCACTCCTCCACACCTTCGTGCCTGCCACCCCTGCTTATCTTAATTTGACGAACTCGAGAACCGTGAGTTGTTAACGAAATAAGTAATGCCTTCGGTGGAGTATTTTAATTATACCGCGCGGTTTATCCTCCCCGGTAAGTGCCGCTAAATTCTGAGGATATTTTCCGATGTTTATATTACGCAGCAACATAAACTCCGGCTATGCGATAATGACGGAGATAGCGATGTATTGAATTGATGTATAGAGTGGACACGAAGAAAGGTCTCTGATGTCGTCGCAACTTCATCTTACGAGACCGTTGCATTCACGGTGTGGTGCATATTTTTTAAATTACGTACCAACTACTCGCGGAGTACATTATGCAAATATTGCGCTACCCATAATTACAAATCACACAATAACGTTTCGAATTAGTTCACGTAGAAAATTCAATGTAGAAGAACCGATGAACATCGAATGTTAATTAGACTATATGTTAGGGAACGGGTGATGCGTGCAATATACCGTTACAATAACCGCGCAGCCAATATTGCGAGCTTTTTCAACGAGCTATTACAAATAATTAATAATAGCAGATACGAAACGTTCTGCGCACCAATACGTTAATGATCACTTAATAACGCACGTTTAACAAGATTTACGATCTGCGTACCTATTGTAAAGGATAGTCTATACGGCCGGCTTAACCAAATACTGGTTTCTAATGTAAACATGTCGACCTTAAGCGTGCAATTTAAAAAACACATTGTAAATAACGTCTTATCGAGGAGACGTCACCACAATATTTTGCATCCTTAGCATTAACAGTAAGAAGTTTGCGTAAAAACAAATATACGTTAATACGATCTTAACAACGTAATAACATTTATAATTCCCATCTCCACTATGTCGCAGAATATACAATTTGTATAACGCGATATAACTGTGCCAGAAAGATCTGTGTCTCCTTACTACGACAAAAAAAAATACATAAATTAAAAGCGAACTTACAATGATCCATGACCGCAGCAGCATTCTCCGTCGTCATATCCTCGGCATTAGTCACATTACAGCATTCCACTCGCAAATTCCCGCCGCTGATCCATCGACATGTCGTCGTGACCACCGTCATCCAAGCCTCGCGTCTCACTCGCATAGTCCACATCCGATTGGTCCCCTCCGTGATTCGAAACTCGCCGATTGGCTCGCGCCTGCGTCGCCATCGCACGTCGCGAAAACACAAGCGAACTTTGAATTTATATCTCTAAGACGATACAAAGTTCATAAATCATTATTATAATAAAGCGCATGCATACGAGATCGTCCGTCGTCTCGGACTGCTTCTCTACCGTGCGCGTGTTTTCGTGCGACTTATATGCGTATGCGTGCGCACGTACACGAAGGACGTCTCCCAATCTGGATGGCAGAACGTACACAAGGCCAGCCACGTTGGTACGTCTCACACATCGGACTCGTACATCCTACGGCAACGCGAAGCGAGTCAAAACAGAAACGTTAAATCACAGTGTGTCCCCGGCAGCAGACGAAACGCCGCCCGTGGTGGTGGGTGAGTCGGCGGCTCCTGCTTGAGGCGTCGCGTCCGTGGAGAAAGAGGGCGAGTGAGAGAAGAGGGAAGGAGGAAAGGGAGGACGGAGAGAGGAGAAAGGAGAAGTGGAAGAAGGGGTGAACGATGCGGCAGAGGCGAGAGGGGTATTTACATTGCTAATGTATCGCCGGCCTAACTTCTAATTAAACAAATTCGCACAACTCAGCGCGCGCGCGGTTGCCGCGTGGAATTGCTCGAAGTGAGAGGGGTCTTGGGGATAGAAGAGGGAAGATGCTAGTACCACTCGCTCCTTTTCCTCTCTCTCCTCCTCTTTCTCTCCCTCCTTCTCGGCGACCTCATCCTCCGATTGCACCTCCACCTCCTCTTCTCTTTCTCTGCTTCTTCGTCTCCTCCTCCTTCCCGTCCCAACGTCGGTGAAGGTACGACGAGGGCAACTTCCCTCCCGCTTGGAGGGGTCGCTCGTTAGCGCTCTTAACGCGACTTACCGCCTGGAGCGCGAGGCTCGAGCCCCCTGATTCATCGGGAAGGAGGAATGAATATTTATAAGAAACTGCGAAATAGTAGCCTCTCTCTTTTCGTCTCCTTACCTCTATCCGCCTTCCACCCTCCTCCCCATTTGCTCTCCTTTCTCCCTGCTTCCTCGAGGCTTCCTCCTTCCACGAGGCGACGTTCTTACGCGCGCATCTCTCTATTTCAACCCCACGGCGACGCGCGCCCACCCCCGTCCGCGTAACAACTGACCTCCCTTCTTCGAGTTCATTCTTAACCGTCTTTTTCCCTTCTTCACCGTCTTCTCACCCTACTTTGATCTCCTCCAGCGTGTTAGAGATTTCGCGAGCAGGAAGTTGGCAGGCGGAAGTTTGTTAGCGAAACGTTTTAAGCGTCCGACATACTGCAGCGATCGTGATGAAGGTAGCGGTCAATCGGTTATGTTAGGTTTACCTGTCGCTTTATTCGTAGTTCTGATTTTTGCACCTTTTCATTTCGTGACATTCGAATTTCAGCTGGCCCGTACCGCTGTCGTGGAGCCTCTTCCACGTCTACTCTGCCAGATATTGATTGGTCGGTTGTCATCGTCGACTAATCCTGCTTCGTGTTCGGGCCTCAATTTGTTTATACGTGCCTCTAAAATTTCAAGTGAAAACCGATAGCACCAAACACTTCGACTGGCAAATTAGGACTACAAGAGAATGCTCGTGGTTGTTAAAAAGAAAGAAAGAAAGAAAGAACAGCCAATCGATTGGTTACCCCGCGGTCACGTGCCATTCGCGATGTACCGCTTTGTAATGCAGTCGAGGCGAGGATGGGATTAGAACCGAAGACAGTTTTCCTTGGATTGCTAGCGCGTGGACACGCTTCCCTCTCGAATCTCAGACGCGGTTCGTGAGCGGCGTGTAAAGTGTTTAGTGTCGTGGTTACCGGAGTCTGCGGATGGTCGTTCTTCGAAATTGAAACGCCGAATCGATTGAACGAGAACGAAGAAGGCACGAGGGAAGAAGTGCATGGACTGCGTACGAGGTAATTTTCATTATTATGTAATTACTCTACAGGTATAACATTCCTCGTGATATTGTCGCGAAAAATTGCATATCCCTACTTTTGCCCACACAGCATGAGTAAAGTAGGGTAAACGTTAAGCTTCTCGGCGATTTTTGTCTTTCCTGTATTTTTGTTTCTTTTTTCACAAAATGTAACTGTACACGCATAAGGAGGGTGGGCTGATTCTCTTGTTTACCGACAATTGGAAAACGAAAACTGGAGTTTATTGTCTCTCGTATAAGACAAACAAAATATTTTACTGCTGGTAGTGAACAACTGCGTGTTACGCGCGAGTGTGTGGTAGAGCGTCGATCATCTTCGACCTCTTAAGAAGAACTAGTACGATCTTTGTTTTTATCAACAAAGAACGCTCACTGTGAACACGTCGCACGGCGCTTCGTCGCACGCAAGGCTCTGCCTACCTACCTACCTACCTACAGGGCCTGAACAGTAACTCCTTACACGTCGGGATGCAATCTCCTTTTCCGATTCGTCGAACGCTTCGAGAGGACGCAGAATAGAGCGTTCCAGTGCGCCTTCTCGAAGAGGATATTGTCGATATTATTTATACGCCTCCGGGTTGACGGTCGAATGAGTCCGCGCAGTTAATTTATTCTGGCGTGACTGGTGCGGAGCAACTCGGCGTCGCGCGCGTCTTCGTTTCTCTACTAAAAGTCCAGTAGCGTTTTCCGTAATTGATTTAATCGGCCGGATTAATATCCGCAGTGTGTACGCCGATTAAAGTAAATCGGGTACCCACGCGTTCCTTGCCACGCATCAATACGCGCATAAACAAGTTATCGGGCTATAACTTAAGGCAATCGTCCGATGAGCATAGCATCCGCTCCCCCGGTTATTCTACGATTATTTGTCCTTGGCGGTGCTACCGTTACAGATGCGCTTACGACGCTAGTCGTGTAAATCTATGAACATATTTACATTTATTTCTATTCTGATCGATATATGTATAATGTAGTCTGTACCTACCGAAGTTTGTGTCTGGAATCATTAGAATATACCCGTGATAAGAAAACAAATTTACGGCGCTATGTAAATGGTCAAATAATAACCACTAAGAAACAAAGGACCCCTACGAGATTCGAAACGTGTGGAAACATTTTGATAATTTAAATAATCTTTCTTGAATCAAATTTATTCTTTCCTGTTTGGTTATTATTTCACCGTCTACATAGCGCCGTAAATTTAATTTTCTCATCTCTGTTTTACTTAGAGCGGTCAGAATTTTCTTATTTAATATTGCAGAATAATGTAGGATTTATTATGAAATATTTATTCGATTTAAGAGGGTTACAAGATCGTGCGGCTAAGCGATTAAATTGCAGTCGAGAAGACAAAGTTATTTAAACACAACGTGTCCTTTACGCAGAAATGTTCTCTGTAAATTCGAGAGCTCAGTGTTCAGCTTTGTCATCGGTTCGTCAGAGCCACGCGAGCTCCCACGGCCGCTTCCTGTCGCTTTCGCTCCTATCTCGCGGGCCACTTCCGGCGTCTCCGCGTCGGCTCGATTACACCGCAATAAAACACCATCCTGACACCTGCGGGCTCGACGGGGACCCTCCGTCTCCTTCTGGCGATAACGGCCTTCACAAAGCCGGCACTATGCGACTAGAACGGCTCGGGCCGGTGCGCCTTGGTACGCACGAAACAGGCTTCTTTTCTACGAGCGATAATTTGCGAGTCACCTCAGAAGCGTTCCCTTCTAAGAATTCGCGGAAGACTCTGGCGAAACGTACCACTCGTATTTCGTACTTCCGTTCACGAGGCATCGTACACTTTCGTGATAATTTAGAAGTGATACAGTTTTAGATACAGCCTGTGATAACGAATTGAGCCTTAACGCGTATCAAGGAACGATTCCACCGAAGATCGATTATCTCCGGGTACTCTCCTGGGGGCTACAACTTCCTTTCCCCTCCCATGAAGAAAGGCGCCAATTTACAGCGATCCCCGCGTTACGGCGCGCGGCATTTGTACAGCGAATAATTCGGTATGCACGGGCGGTGTAACCGGCGGCGTGTCGCGCATCGAAATACCGCCTGTAAACTAACGAGCTGCGCGATCCCGTTCGAATTAAACGTAGCGCTAAACACCGCGCGAGCGCTCTCGAACCGTAAAAGTGCGAGGGCACCGACGACGCGTTATTTATTGGCGGCTCATTAACCGCGCTCACCGTGTATATGTACCCATTCCGGTGACTGGTAATTGCCGCTGGCAGAAGACTATTTATCTTGGTGCTTGAGGGCCCGACACTATCTAAGGAACAATTAACTGTGCACTCGATACGGATAATATCGGGTACCGATGCGACGCGGTAATTTACACGTTCGCGATATTCGTAAACATCATCGAAGCCATTAAAGGCATTCGACGGAGCGACTTACTCCTAGCACCGATCGCGAGATGGCAGGAGGCTGAGAGGGAAGAGGGATTATCAGTTGGAAGTAAGAGGTGGGAGAGGGACTCATCTCTATTTGTAGATCCTCGGGATTAGAGCCATTTGATACGCAGAAACGGCGCACTTAAAGTCGCCGTCGTCATCTTATCGTCCCCGTCCTCGTCGTTGGCTTCGTCGTCTGCGTTCTCTCAAGCTCGTAGCCGGTGAGCTCGGTTAAACACTGGCGAGCAATCAGTAGCTACCATACCGTGGCACCGTCCTAAGCGACTACAAAGAAAGCCGACGCGCTGCCTCACGTGACGCAACGCGCGCCGTTTCGCTCGCTCGTTCGCGTTTTTCCTCCTTACCACTCCTTCCTCTGCGCCGATCGCGGTTTCCGCCGCCCTTGCGCCCGACGATGGCGACAAGAAGGAGAAGGTGGACGACGGCACCGCGGTACTTAATCCAAAGTTGGTTTTAAATCATCGTCGCAATAACGAAAAGGACATTTTTTTAATAGTCGTCGTTTAACATTCCACGATGCGCCCGCCGCGCTCCCGCGAATGTGGCAGTCGACCGTAAAGTTTTCAATTAAGGTACATATAAGAGATTACGCCCTACACAGGATCGTCCTGCCACCGCGCCGCGGGATGCTCCACATGCGTCGTCGACGCGGCCAACCCCCTACCATCGAGCCCTCGTGGAAATACCGTGGATTCTCCGGATCCCCGCGAATCGCGAATTACGATTTTGCGAAATTGGCCTCCTCGTAAACGAGAAATGAGCTTCGCGAGCTGACGAGTCGAGGGGGTCACGCTAATTATCAGCGGGACGTGATTATTCGCGTATCGGATGTAACGAGCTTTGAGTTTCCTTGGTGGGTATGGCTCTAACGTTGCTTAGCCGAGAATCACCGAGAGGTCGAAGAGGATAATGCCGAATTTGCTGGAGTCACGAGCTCCGTCGATCCACCCAGTGCTCGTAATCCTCCGAAACCGCGTAGGAATCGTGTCGGTTCTCGCGGCAGGTTAGAGCCCTTTAGAATCGTCGGAATGCGCGCGCGCGCTCGCTCGCTCGCTCGCTCGAGCGTAGGTGCGCGACAAGCGAGCGCCGCGGCACTTTGTGGGCTCGTAAAACAGCGGCAGCCTTGTAAATCTGTGCTCGAGTGTGCCAGTCCTGACACATTCTCACCCCCTCATGCCCCCGCCTCACCTTCTCCTCTCCCACCGCCCCCACGCGCGCGGTACCGATCGCTTTCCTCTCCTCTTCGTCCCTTCTCAACCTCTTCGCATCTCGTCTCGTTCTCCCTCACTTTTCGCACCTCCGCGCGAACACACCGGAGCCCAGAATAAGGAATCGTCCCGTTCAAATGAGGTCGTCGGCGTGCGACCTTCGCGCGCTCCGCTCCGTGACTGCACCAGTTTCCGAGCACCTTTTCGCTAAAGTCTGCGAATTTACGCGAGCGCACGTTGGATGACCAACGCCGCGAGAATCTTCGAGGATTCTGAGAAGAAAGAGAACGAAGTAAGAGGAACACACACGTAGGAAAAGGAGAGCGAGAGTGAGACTCGATTCGCGAGAGAAGTCTCCGTGCGATTACGTTTATGCGGGCTCCGAAGTACGTGGAACCCACGCGCGTGGCCTTCTCCTCCTCTCGTCCCGCGCGCATGCGCCCCATCGTCACGGAAACTTTGTAACATTCGCGATTTTACGCGTTACCGTCCCGTATGGAGGGTATGAGAATTTATCGCGCTTCCCTGAATATACTGCCTACGAAGACGGCGCTATCCCAGTTCAGTTCTGGTTACTGGCTTAATGTCGGGGTTTAATGTTACAGGATCGAGTCCCCGGGTACTTTCCTATCGTGCGATATGAGTTATGCTTGCCAAAGATACGAGGACCCCTAATGCTCCTCGAGCGTTTGCCGAAAGCCGCGACGAATTTTCGCGACGCGTCTCCATCTCCCCTTACGCCGATCGAACGGATTTGGTATATACGCGCGGACAAGCGGTTTCGGAGAAAAGGAGAAATCGAGAGCGCGTACTCGCTTATACAATGTAGGTGTCCTACGACGTAGTAAATCGTGTCCCGTGGCTTGTATCAATTAATAAGACCGTTGACCGACCAGCCGGTCACTCGTTGTACCTTATCAATCAAACCGTAACGAAGTATCTCAACGTCGCCGGACCGAGAGGAGAGATAGAGAAAGGGAAAGAGCGGAATTTTATTTCACCTGAATGGAGCGTGTGCAGAGGAGATCGAGGGCGTTAAATCATTCGAGATTAATGTCCGAGGTAGTACGGTGAGCGCGCGCAATCGCATTTTCATACCGGGGCTATAATAGGAAAAATGTTGCGGGAGAAATTCGGACGTTACTCGAGACACGATGTGAGTAATGCCGTGCTCGTTACCTACGAGGATTTTTTCCAATGCAAATGAGAACTCGCTTTCGCGCGCCACGGGAACGCGAATTTTTCCAGGACACCTCAAAGTCACCTGTAGATTCGTCGTACTAGAACGAGGCCTCTCGATGCGTATCTCGCACGTTTATTTACAACGTCCTCTTCCAGATCGCGGACCACCTCCCGCGATGTGTTACGGATCGAGGGCGATAAATTCCACGGGTCGTGCGCCGAAACGCAAATGTTTAACGAAGAATTCGACGATCCCGGGGGTGGGTGAAGGGACTCGGGAAAGACTTGAGCTGGAGGTCGCCTCGCCGCTATTTATTTATTTACAACGGTCCCGCGGCGATTTTCTATCTCCTCGAGCCACGAAGGAGGCACGCGCGCATTCGACCACGGCATTTGGTAGGCCGCGTAACCGCGAACGTGCCAGACATCGCGTCCCCCGGGTGCTAAGCGCAACGCTCTACGGCACTGCTTACTTCGTCCGGTACTTTACGATGTTATGCTAACCCGAATATCTGACGAGGAGACGCACGGACAGGCGTAAAGCATCGTTAATCACTACCCACGAGGACGCGCGCTCTCTCTCTCTCTCTCTCTTCTTTCTTCCTCTTCTCTCATTCCTCTTTCTCTCTCCGTCCCACCCCCTCCTCGGCAAACCGTGACGCGATCACTCGAGGGGCGAATTTACCGAGGGACTTGGCGTGCTTGGAAGAGAGAAAAGGAGGGATTCGAAAGAGCATCTTACCGATGATCTGACGTATTTTTCTTTCGCCCGGGCAAGCAAAAGTCACTTGGATCGACGAACGTGTCGGCATCGTTCGCACGACTTTCCTCTTCACGAAGGTTTTCATTCGGAGAAATTAAAAACACCGATGCGCGCCCGATGGAACGAAGATGACAGGTCGAGAAGCATCCACGGACGAATCTCTCCTTCTTTGGTCACCGAGCTTCTTCTACCCACGGTGCCTTCGGTCCGATCGATTGGACCCGCTCGATGACAAAGTGGCGCGCTCACGCGCGTTTCCGAGCGATCGAGATACCGCGAAATTCACTAATCTGAAATGCAAATCGTACAAGAGAGCGGGCGAGCGAGCGAGAGCGAGCACTTCTCTCGAAGGGTGAATACTCCGCGTCGCCCCGCGCCGCGCGTCGCAGGCCGCACGCCCCGACGATCGTAGCGGTCAGAAAATTTTTATTATTGCTACGCGAGAGCTTAAGCCTGTTGTTCACGGTACACGCGGCCCGTGTAAAGTGAAGAACAAATGTAACGAGGCAGTCGCGTCTTACTCAGATAGTAGCTTACCTGATCAGGCGCGCCTTACCCCTTAAGCGCGCGCGGACTTCTTTTTTGCCGTGGACGCTCTTAGTATGCACGTGCGACCGTCGTAAAGTAGATGTACAGATCGCGCGTATCTTACGAAACTAAATTGGAACGAGACGAGGGGGGAACGAGAAGCAAAAAAGCAGGAACGGAGAGATAGAAACGACGACGAGGGAGAGGAGGAGAGGTCGGACGCGATGGGGCGGCGAGGTGGCGGCGGGGGGTTGAAGCTGGTGGACGCGGCGATGTGGAGAGGAGAGAGGGAGAAAGGCGAAGAGACAGACTCGGTGCACAGAACGCACAACGAGAGTGCGAACACCCACTGGCCCAGGCGCGGCATATCCAGCTGGCTCTCCCACGCGTTCTCGGCCAACTGACATCTTCATCATCCGCCGCCGGAGTCACGTAGTAACAGGATTAAAATCCTCGTGCGCGCAGCCACCTCCGAGAATGTCCCTCTTGTAAAAATCAGTTCGCTTCTCTCGCTCGTCCTTGCCTTCCTCTTCGCTCGAGCCGATACCCTCGAGAGGGACACCTTCGACCTCCCGATATATCGAGACCAACGCGATAGATAGAAATCCATCCAGTAACTTCCCTCGCATCCGAGTCTCCTTGGTCTAGCATCGAAGGCGTAAAATGGACTCTGGATTTTTTTCAGAAATTCGAAACTTCCATCCGAGTATTCGCCAAGGTTTCGCAACCACCGCAAGGGTACGTCAATTCTCAGGTGTGGGTACTATCGATGTCTGCTTTTCTCCAAACTGCCAGGAGACATTATGCGACCGACCACTAGGCGAGGATTAAACCTCGATGTCATCGACGTGGCCTGGAATGAGACGGGGGAGGCAGGAACGATCCTTCGCGCGGACGGTCAGCGGGGCTGGTTATCGGCTGGCCACGACCGCTACAAATCTTGGACTATCGCCGGATCTCTCCTGGTTTTTGGTGGCACTCTAATGCTCCGCTCTCTCGCTCTCTTCGGCTGGACTGCGAATATCGAGGGAGGGAGAGAGAATCGAAAAGGAGAAGTAGGACGGAAGTAGAGAGGAGAATGAGAGAAAGAGAGGAGGAGAGAAACGGAGAAGACGATGGGGGACGTTCGGAGTCCGGTAGGTGTCCCGTACCCATATATACCCATCGGTGGCAGAAAGGGACAGGGACTTCGGAAGAAGGGTAAAAGGAGGGGTCGAGGAGTGGAAGAAGGAGGAAGCGAGAGGAAAGGAAGCCAACGTCGCGTCCGTATAGATAGTAACTAGGGTCCCCCATAGCTCTTGGCGTGGCGCACATAAAGAACAGAAACGTCAGGGACGCGTTCAAGACGGACTGCGCTTACGCGAGCGCGCGGATTGCACGCCAGGAGCGGCGCCGTCGGGAAGAGGGAAGGAGAGGAGCAAACGGAGGCGGAAGACGGGGAGAGAGAGGTCACGCCGTCGGTCCTCCGGTGGAGGCGACCGAGTGGGAGAAACGAGACGTCGGTAAAAGGTAGAAGAATAAGCGGAAGGTGGAAGGAGGACCGCAGGAGAACGGGATTCGGTTCATCGGGGATGCTGACCGTCGAAGAATTACGGATTTCGGTGGAGGCACCGATGTCATCGCTGATGCTCCGAGAGCCTCTCGGTTGTTCAACGATACGCGCGCGAAATGGTAAAAAGCGACTCGCCTCGGGATAGGTGATATTTTGGACGAACTGAAAGAAGGAAAAACAAAGTAAAGCAAACTAGAGATAGTATGCTAGCCAGCGATTATCGAGATCGTTGGCTGCTTCGCATTCACGGCTCTTCATTCATCGAGAAGATTCCATCCACCTCCAACCTCTCTCTTCCCGGGAATGAAGAAAAGTTCCTCTCGGAACGCGTCGCTGTGTGTATCGACGCGAGCGTTTAAATACCGGTGGGCGAGCGGGAGAGGGATGAGGGCTCGTTCCTTTAAAGCGAGGGTTAGTTTAAGGGCCGTTCGAGAATCGGTAGCCTCTCCCGCCGATGTTTTATTTTATCCTCTCCGCTCCATAAGATCGCATTCTTTACGACCCATTAGACGAATTCATTACCGGCCCCGGGCAATAGGTAGGTGAGGTCCGTAAGCCCTCTTTTCTCCCTCTTTTCCTTTCTCTCGTCCTCGCTTCTCTCCTTCCTACTCTCTTCCTCCCTTTATTCGTGCCGTTCTCCCTCTCTCTTTCGCCGTCTCCTTCGTTCTATCCGTCTATCCATCTCCCTCTGTCTCTCTCACCATTTCTCTTTCTCTCTCTCTCTCTCTCTCTCCTTTGGCTTCTCGATCCCCCATCCTCCCTGAAGCTCTCTTTACCCCTTCCATTCCTTCCTATCCACCTTACATAAACGCGGCACTACTTCATCGTTTTCGTCCTGAATTGCCGACATGTCTTTCCTACCCCGACTCCTCTTCTCTTCATTCGCCTCGTCTCTTTCTCCATCTCCTCGCAACCCCGCCACGAAGAGGGCACCCAGTCTGTAATTATTACTCGAATCGTCGATCGAAACCGCATGCGCATATTCCGCAGATGTTCCGATACATTCACGGTCGATGGTTTAGATAGGAAAATTGAAGGATCCGACGAATTATTCTCAAGAATTCGTGAAAAGTTACAGGACTTTCGTTAATTTTCTAGATTTCCTTCGGCGAATCTATAAATCCGTGAACAACAGAAACACCGGTTTATTTTAAGCAACGCCACTCGACGGTCCACTTTTTCTCTCTGCTTTTCGCGAGACGTTCATAATCAATCATTCGTAATTACGAGCGGCATTTTGTATCGAGTGAATTACCCACCTACCATCTAAATCAGTTGTGGTGAACCTTAATAGCCCCGGTCCGTGGAGCCGGTCCACGGTGCCTTATCGAGGATTTATCGGTCGCCCGGTTAGATAGAGCAAGATTTAAATTCTTTATCGTTACCGTTATCCATCCGTCTTTCTTCTTTTTCGGGGCTCATCGGCAGAGTAGATCCTCCTCATCGAGGATCTCCTCCTATCCTTTATCTCTCTCCAACTCAGTTCACCACCTCGCCACATTTCCTAGCCCACCACCACCTCGTCCTTCATAAATCCTCCTTACGACTTCCTCTGCACACTCCGTGGACCATTAGTCAGCGACAGCGTGTTTCTAAAATAGCTTTAGCTTTTCTAGTCCGTGGTCTCTTAATCGAAAGCGTTTCTCGATTAAAACACGGCTCGAGCCGCGCACGATTCCACGTCACCCCGGAAGATTTGAAAATAAATGGGCCTTTATCTTAAATCCCTGTACTATCGCGTATTTACCTGCGCGAGACCGTGGAGTCGACAAATCTTGTGGAATCCCGCGTAGGGCCTGGAGGTCTTAAACTTCGAGGCTTTGAAGTACCAAGGTGGAGCAACGAAATGTTCAAGGACAGGAACCGCCACCTCGTGGTCTCTCCATCTTTTCGCGTAAACGGGAGAAAGAGTGGGACGACAGGGTGGAGGATGCGCGAGAAGAGTGAACGAGAGAGGAGGAGAAGAAGGAGCAAATGAGAGAGGACTACAAAATAGGGAGCGCGCACGGACGAGGAGAGCAAGAGGGAGCCCCGCTCGGCGCTGTATCAATTCATTAGCGCATTACGGTTAAAATAAAAGTATTCGCGTATCTGCGGCATGCGGCGTATCTCTTATGAGGAGGACGAGTGGCCGACCGGTTTTCTGCGATTCCTCTCCTCCCTCCCTCTCTCTCACACACTCACTCACACACACATACACACACATAGACAAACACACCTACTCCCCTCTCCGTGTAATCCCACTCTTCGCCAGTCATCTCCTTCCCTCCCCTCGCCTCACCACAACCAGCATCACCATCACCATCTCCGAAACCCTCGCACCGCTCCCTTCCCTCGGCTCGTTCCTCGGGTCGACCTTCACCGTGATTTGCTGGCTGGCGACCGGCGTCCAGCGACTCGAAGTCGTCATTATGCGCCGCGAACGGCTTGAAAAATAAGAGAAAAGCCGACGCGCGAAAGGACGACGACGCGAGGGTGGCGTTGAGAAAAGGGAGAAAAAGAGAGAAGGCCTGCGAAGGGATCGGGAGAATGAGAGGGAGAAAGAGAATGAGAGAGGAGAATGAGGGGAGAGACAGACACTCGCAAGTGAGCGTGGAAGAGGATGGGGTAACACGGACCTAAACGAAAGGTCCGAAGGCGTGCGCGACGTCCTTGAGGGTAGATGATATCTCGCCGGTGGAACGTCTTCAGGGCCTGATAAGCGAAATTGTGCGCTCGTAATATGGTTTACAGAGTCCCTCGTTTTATCTAGTTTACACCGCGTCACCGACTATTTCTTAACGGCAACGTACGCGGTGGTACGTCTGATACTGATGCGTACATTCGATGCGGTATTGTATGATACCGAATTAGCGGCGTGGTCGTGCCCCGTCCGGGCGCTCCGTCTATTAAACGGCCGTGCTTGGAGGCGGCGGTGGTGGTGGTGCTGGAGGTGGTGGCGGTGGCGGAGGCAGCCCGCGGTGGTGCCGATCGACAACGAAGGCGGAGAAGGCGAACGACGAGGAACTCGCGCGAGCGTACGCGAATGCTCGCGCGCGCGCATAAATTCGCCCAGCATCTTAAGCGCAGATAAGGTGTGAACGAGTGCAGACATATACCGGTATTTCTAATTAATGCAGGCATTCGGCCGAAAGAAAGCGAGAAACTGTTCTGCGCTTAACGACAAGCTGCGTTGCTGCTCGCTCTCGCGTTCTCGCTCGCCTTCGTGGAGTCCGAGACCCGTAAGTCACGCGTTTAATGGCGAGAATTCGAAGTATCGTTGTTTCTTCTCTCCGACCGGCCAAGAATTACACGTGAGGCCCGACGATGACGAGACCCACCCAAGGTGCTTCACTCGAGAGTTTACCTACCGGCAATTATGCGTACTCTCAAGTGGTAGAAGGGAGGAAGCGCTACCTAGGAGAGGTACTTCCTCTAGCTCGATCCTCCGAACTCCACGAGAGGAGAAAGTTTCGGTGGGGGCCAAGCGAATTAATTAGGAGTGACTGGGTAGAAGCTCGAGTTCCACGGTGGCTTTCGACGCTTTCCTGGAATATATAAAATCTTCGCGGAGAAGGATAGGGCGAGGAAAGGGGCGCCGAGATCCTCGCTCCTGATAGTCCTCTTCCCCTGGAGCTCCGCCACCCGCCAAGGAGACCCACGTAGGGTCGCGGGAGCCTATTAGCTGCATCGCGCTCGCTCGTCCACTCGTGTGCGATTGAATGAATTCGAGATAATGGCCGGCTAATGGCGAGGAAAGGGCAGCCGAGAAGGTTAGAGGCACGAGCGTGAGTCGTGATCCGTGGAGTCCTTGATTGGCAGGAACGGTACGGACTGGTTCCTCGGCCTGCTATCAATCTATCGTGCCGAGCGTGGAAAGGACGTTACGGGGCTCTGGAATAAATTCCATTCTGTCGATGAGATACGCTTGGAATTTTCATTGCTCGTCAAATCCAAGGTGGAATAGGTCTAGGACGCACAGAAGGATACGTGGGGTACACTGACCGTAGACAGAATGTATTAGTTTATAACATATATATTTATTTGAGCTTTAATTGCATTTTAAAATACAACCGAAATAATTAAATAATGACAAATCTGGTAAAATGGTTTCAAGAGTCGCGTATACATGATGCATATCTTTGTGGTTGCGTGTTTGTAAGTAGGTAGGTACGTTTCGAGCGTTTTGTCGCACAATTTTCCGCCAGTTGCGCTGCACAGTTGGCCGTCTCCTCGCCTTCTCTCATTCTCCCTTCTCTCGCTAATCTCTCACTCTCTAGGTTTCGTATCGCGAGTGTGTGTAAATGGATGTACGTGTGTATGGTGTGCGTGTAATTCGTCGTGTGTTCTTTCGCACCCACGTAGAATTGTCCGTGCTCGTCGTTAATCACACTCTCAGCCGTCGTATATAATTACAATAATAATATTAATTATTATTATTATGTCGATAAATACTTTTAAAGTCCGCGATGGAAGAATTAGAGTTTACAAGAAATACGTATACAAGTGTGTTCAGGTTCCTTGAGGACCCTCCCGCATCGGTGGCCGCATGCGACTACAGCAGCGTCCGCGCTCTGTTTTCTCACTCATTCTTTTCTCGCCCTCCTCTTTTCCTCTCTCTCTCTTTCTCTCTCACATACACACACACGCGCGCGCGCGCACACACACAGAAACACAAGCACGCACGCACCCAGCTTGCTTCTCTCTTCTTCCCGCATTCCACTTCGCCCCCGTTCCCTCAATTCCCACTTTTTCATTCCCTCGTCTCACCCGCACGTTCGCGCACACTCACCCTCGCAAAACCACTCACAACCGATACTTCGCGCTTTTATCACTACGCTTCCCTTCGATCGACAACGTCTCCCTTCTATCGCCCCCGAAACCCACGCGCGCTCCCACCCTCGTCACATTACAATAATCGTAATTATAATCAATATACACAGTATTCGCGATAATTCGAGTGATAATAATGGCAATATTTTACACGTAAAATGACGCGTTTTGGCTCGCACGGCGCAATAAATATTATTTTGAACAAAGAAAATTTACAATGGTCTACACGTACGCGGCACGCCGAGGACGGGCGCCACCTCCCTCCTCCTCCTCCTCCTCCATCGCGTTCTTCTCCTCCCGGTCCCTTCCTCGGCGCGACGCGGCATTCTCGCCACGCGCGCTCGGCTCGCCGTTGTGCGCTCGCTTGCGAATATCCCGCGAGCCTCGCTATTGCACCGCATACATTCGTATTCCTCGCCCTCTCCCTCTCACGTATGTGCTCGGCCTGCTCGTGGGACCTTCCTCGCGGGCCCATCCGCCCATCCGCTCTCGACGAACGGCAGCCTTTTTCGTTCGTCGGGCCACCCCACGCGCGCCAAGAATCCTCGGGGGCGGCCCGGACGTTCGTCATCCCCTCGCGAGCGATGCTCACCGGTTTGTTTTCTTCGTAAACTTTTTTTCTCCGCCTGAATTCGCCTCTCGTCTCGTTTATCGCAGTAAGTATCAACAAAGAGATTCCTATACAGGGGCGGGACCCTAGCCTATCCTAAGTACGCTAATAAACTACTGTTCCTTATAACCTAGAGGTATACATGCTGACGATCTTACGACTGGTGATAGGTAAGCTTCCTTCTTCCTTTCTCATTCTCTCTCTCTCTCTCTCTCTCTCTCTTTCTCTATACTTTTTATCATTTTTCTCTCACTCGTCTAATCGACCTCTTTCCCGAAATCTCTCCATCCCCCTTTTCTAACGCTCCTCTCATCGCACGTCGTAAACGTCCTTAAGTATTTATAAAATCACAAACTTGGCCGCGTGCCGAGCCCCGTGACTCAGCAATGCCGCGAGATATGGTGGCATCACAATTTAATTAACGCTCGTATCAACCCTCACCTTCGTCGTCGCACCTTCCTTAGACGTTCATCGCCCCTCCCCCGGGTGAGAAAAGAAAGATCGTGTCGCGGATGGAATATCGATAAATCGAGGACCTCGTCGCGAATCGGGAAGTCGAAAGGTAAACGCGGAGAGTGGAGGTGCGAGAAAATTTGGCGGTACGGTACGTGTCCCAGTTCATTATCGATAGTAAGAGTATCTTCGCGAGAATCGAAAGCGAAAAGAATACTTTTCGACGAAAGAGAACGGCCTAATTTTTGCTCAGAACATTGCGGTACTGTAGAGAGTAACGAAAATTGACGAAGACCGCAAAAAATTCTCGCGAGGAACAAATGTGAAACCGGTGGCAATAAAAACTAAAATGTGTATAAAAAAAAAGGAAAAAAGAAATCTAGTGGAAACGATGTATAAAACGGAACTCGTTGAATCCCAGCTGACGCGGGGACTCGTACACGGAGGGTTGCGCGGCACGCTACACGTGCCATTGACCCAGGAATGACAGAACGTGCCCTCAATATTGGCTGGAAACGATGAATGGAAACAGAAAGAAAGGAAAGAAACAAAAGTAATCGCGCCATTTTCTAATTCTCCTCGTGCCCAAACGACGGAACGATACCAGCCGTTTCCATCGTCGCGACGACGACGTCTTCCCGACGAAAGACAGTTCACCCCTCGAAGAGTCCCGGTGGCGATCGGTGGAAAAGCTGTTCACGTTAAAACGTCCCATCTGAAGGAACTAATTTACAAGCGATAAGTTCGCCAGAAAACCTACGTGAATTTTGATTGCCAAACGGGAAGTTTGCTCCTCCCATTACACTCTCCCATGAACCATCTCACCGTTTTCTTCGAGGACCGAATCAAACCCAACGAAAACGACGTCGTCGTGCTCACGGCGTTACGCGGGGATCCCGGAAATCGTTCCAACCACATCGCATCTAGTTACAGTCGTTACAGTATAGATACACTTATGTACAAGTGGCACCGCTACTTACGGGGCTCGGACTATACGTACTTGCTGGACAACTGCTTGGCCAGCTCCTTATACTTGAGAAACTTGGAGTGCGGGCTCTCCTCGAGGGGAGAGGCCGCCGACTGGGATGGGCTGCCGTTCGCTTGCGGTAGGGGAGGCGACTTGTTGCGCTGCGACGTAGGCGGCGAGGACGAACTGCGACTCGGGCCACCACCGGAGGTGGTCTGAGACACAGCGGCCGCCGCCGCCGCTGCCGCAGCCGCCGCCGCTGCGGCCGATCTCCCGATCGTGAGGGGATCGGGGATCACACCGTCCTTGACGAAGTGCATCTTGGACAGATGATGCCTGTACGCGCCCTTGGAAATGAAGGGTGTGTCGCAGAACGCGCACTTCATGATGGAATCCGGGGTGACCACAGCGTCATTGCAGGCCCAACTGAACGCCAGAATTGCTCCGGGAGTCGGCCCTGGTCCAGGACCGGTGGCGCCCACCGAGCTTCCGCTTCCGGGTCCGATGGTCGAGCTCGAGCCTCCTGGGCCCGACCTGCTGGCGCTGCTCGCACTGGAACCGCGCGTCTCAGTCTTGTCGCAGAGCTTTTGCAATGCTGCCAGCGGATGGCTGCTGGTCTTCCGTCCCTGAGAGTCTCCTGTCCCACCGGTGCCACCACCACCGCCACCACCACCGCCCCCGGACAAACTATCGAACATGGAGGAGAGGGCGCCCAGACTGCTAGACGCCTTGGTGTCCGGAGTGCCACGTGGCGTGACCGATCGGTCGCTACTGGTGGGACTGCTAGTGCTGTTTCTACATGGACTGCGAGCCACCTGCTCCACCTGACTGGTGGGCCGTGGCGTGGGTGGATTCATGCGCGGAGACAGAACCTCGCGACCTTCCTCGGCGCTCTCGTGTAAACTGCTTCGACGGTGATTGTAGGAACTCTGTTGCTGTTGCTGCTCGTCCTCGTCCCTGCAATCATCCACCAATTCCTTCTTTACGAAGACCTCCCTCCCCTGCTGAGACTGCTGTTGTTGATCGTCCTCGTTCGTCGCCCTCTCGTCCGCATCATCGTCTCTCGGCTCTTTCTTCACTACGACTGACGCCGGGGACTCCTCGTCTCCTGACTCCTCCGCTGGTGGATGACGACGACTAGGCAGAGGTGCGGTCTGCTTCTCAGGTGTTACCCGATGATGATGGGAATGGGAACTGGAGTGCCTCTCGTGCGCGACGGTAGAGAGGTCCATACGCCGCTCGGGAGTCATGGTGTCTGTTCTGCCACTTCCTCGTTCCGATATTGAACTGGATTCGCTGCCACTTCGCTCTCTCCTGGCTGCGGCGCTGGCGTTGTAGTGTTGTTGTTGTTGCTGGTGTTGCTGCTGGTAGGACCGCAGGAGATTCATCGTTTGCGGATCCACCAGCGGCTTCGTGTAATCCACGCTCTCGTCTATGCCCAATCTCTTGAGGATACTGGTGCCCATTGGTGCGCCTGGTTGCGCGTGATGGATGCCTGTGGTGCCGTGTCTAACGCGCGAGTCGAAGCTCTTCTCGATCAATTTTTCGATAGCGTTGAGCACTGAGGACGAGGGGGTGCCGGTGGTGGTCTCGTTCGCTGTAGGCGTGGGGGTGTCCTTTCCGGGTGTGGTAGCGTCACTGGCTGAAGAAGGTGACCTGTGATGCCTAGAGGACACCGAGGACGTATCCTCGTTAACGCTCTTTCGACCGCTTTCACTGGGCGGTAAGGTGGCCGGCAGATGATTCGACATAAGGGCGTTTTTCAAAAAGTTTCGCTGATTCACACCAACCGTCCCAGCCCCGATGCACTGACGTATATGCTCCACGAAGATGGTCGTTTCAATCTTCTCGCCGCACTTCTCGCACGTGATCCTACCCGCGTGCTTACCCAGACTGTGACTGAGGCCGTGCGCAGCGTCGCCGTTTTTGAACTCGTTCTGCGCTCGCTCCAGCTCGAGTAATTTTCTCACGGGTAAAGATTTTTTCCGCTTCTCGCGCGTCTGCCGTCTGCGACCACCGCTCTCAGTCATCGAGCGCATAATGTGCTCCTTGTAGTGAGAGTTCTTCACCATGTGATTGCTGAGCTCCTTGAGAGAGCTGAAGGCCTGATCGCAGACCTTGCAGGTGAGAACGGCGCTCACGTGACTGCTGGTAGCACCGGCACCTGGTCCGGCGCCATTTCCTCCATGAGGACCGGAAGCGCCACCTGGCGGGACGCCACCGGTGCCTCCGCCACCGCCGACGCCTCCACCTCCACCGCCTCCACCAGCTCCGCCTCCGCCGCTCCCACCCTTACTTTCATCCGAAGATTTCCACGAGATTATTTGCTCCTGGGAGATGATGTTGGTGTAATGCTGAGTCTGCTGCATATGCGAGGTCATCTCGGCGAGCGAACGGAAGCTCTGTCCACACCACATGCACTTGAGAATCTGCCTGGTCTGCTCGGCACCCTTACCCAACCAGACGTCCTGGCCCCGTACGAGCTTCCTCGGCAACGGCATGGTCTCCTTTATCAGAAGGTTCAATTCCGACGGACTCTGTTTGCTGCTAGGTGTACCCGAGTTGTTGCTTCCACTGTTACCAGATGTTTGCGGTTGATGGGGTTGCTGAGGTGGCGGTATCGTGGGCATGCTGGTTTGTTGAGGATGAAGAGGCCCGGAGGGCGGTGGAACGGGCATGTTAACGCCACAGTGCTTGGCCTCCTTCATGTGAGTGGTCATCGCGGCTAAAGTGGGGAAGCTTTGCTTGCACCATACGCACTTGAGAACGTCCTTGGCCTGATCAGCGCCCTTGTTCAGCCAGTGCGACTGCCACGCGCTGTGACGACTGCTGGATGTTGTCGCGGGCACGCCACCACCACTGGCTCCTCCTCCTGATCCCGAAGACGACCTGAAGAGGTCCTCGCCACCGAGCTTGCTCAACTCGCTCATTTTCTCCAACGCCTTGGTAGCCTCGCTCGGTTGATAGGGCTTGTCCAGGGACGGTGGCGGCTTCATCTTTCCATTCCAAAGCTGATGATGATGATCGACCACGCCGCCGGTGTTCTTCGGCGATAATTGCTGCTGACTAGTAGCCGCCGCGGCCACCGCAGCGGCGAAATACGGGAAATGCGAGGCCACCACCGGAGACGTCCAAGGCGAGACGACGGGAGGTCTGCCGAAGGAGGAGGGCGAGACACCTGGTGGAGCATCCTGGTGAGCGGGCGTCGGGGTCGATGAGGCCAGTCTGGAGGACTTGCGTGGCGGTGGCGGTGGCGAATCTTCCGGACCAGGTCGCTTTCTGCTTGGCACGGAGAGATCCAAGGGACCGTTGTTAGTTTCCGTGGAAGAGGACGGTGTGGGCGGTTTGCTCAGATTGAGTATCTGCTCCTCTTCTTCCTCCTCGGTGGAGGAGGCCTTTCGCGTGCTGAAATCGAGCACGGCGGGTAAGGGCGTCGCGGAGGGTGACACCTCGCCCACACTGGTAGGCGAGACCAGGAGGCCCGGTGTGGCAGCGGGTGGTGAACACGAGGACGACACCAAGGGCGACACCGAGCCACGCGATAGGGGCGAGTGGCCGAGGAGGAGGCGTTGATGAGTCTGTTGGAGGTAGGCTGCCATCATCGCCGCCGAATGTGGCGGTAGCAATGGGTGAGTACCAAGGGGTAGAGGCACGATGCTACTCGGACTTACGGGGCTCGCGCTGCTTCTCGTCGCGGGTGGCGGGGGACTTCCGGTCGCAGGACCGGACGATTCCCGTGAATCTCTCGATGGACAACGCGGACTCATTGGCTCCCTGGAAAAAGAAAGAAAGACAAAGGGTATTATCGTACCCGCGTTTTCTCCATGGACAATCCTTTCACCCTCAAGCGTGCTTTCACCCTGTATCGGCAAATATCGTTATCGCCACGAAACTTCGATTTCAAATTTCGCTCTTCTTTCGTTTCAGCTCGCCACCGCCCAGCTCGGGCATCGACGAGCTCCTACCTCCTCCCTCCCGCAGCGATCGGCGGGTATTCTCGGTATACTTATGCCGATCTTATCGGGACACACGGAGATAGGAATCGGCGAGTGGTCGCGGAACTCGCCGACGGGACAGGGGTCATTAATCGTGATAACCGAGCGATGAATTTCCCGCAACCGATCCGCCAGTGGTACCAAGCGACGGCCATAACGCAGATGACGCCGTGACGTTAATATTTCACGTGGCACGCCGCCGCCGCCGTGGAAATTACCGTGCCGGCAGCTTTCGCCATGCCGTATGATGAAAACGGCAAATACCCGGAATCGTTGGTATAGAAATAAACAGGAAAGAAAGAACAGCCCCCCCCCCCCTTGCGTGATAGGCTCCCGTGACGTTAGCGTGCAACGCGGCGAGCTAAGACCGATGGATAATTCACGCATGAAAACGTCTGTCGCCGTTAACGCGCGTTACGATCGCATTGGAATATGCAGCGTCGATGTAAGTGCGTATGCGCGGATAAGAGCGCCCGCACGTACAGGTGGCACGCGTATACCATGCTGTCGCACCGTATCGCACGCCGCGATTAGAACCGTACGTATCCTTCAAAACTGAATTATTCCTCGACAATGTAATTTCGAACGCACGTTACCTACACAGTTTTCACAGGAACTACGGCGAAAGCGCACCGTTCATCTGCAACTTCTCTATACATATATGTATACATAGATACGTATACATATATGTATACTCGACCTATAGCTATGCACGCACCCAGATACCAACACGATCGTACACAAACACCCGACGCGAAACCTCTCCACTGAACTTTTCCACGCTTAAATTGCACGGTACCGATTTATCGACGAATTAGAAACTATGGATGATAAACGAGGCCTGTCTCGATACCTGTCGCAACGTCATCCGCTTGCACGACGATCGAGCGTGGTGGAGAGCACGTGGTCGGCGCGAGGTGGTGTTCGAGGAATGAGGAAACGGCCCTCACAGATGTGTTACGGGTCCACGCAGGTTTCGTGGAAGGGAGAGGAACGAGAGAGCGTGGCACGCGGCGCACCAGGCCTGTCGACGGCTCGCTCGTAACTGACTCCTCCTGACTGAATGCCGAATGCGTGCCGCGAGATGAAAGGGGACCACCGCCACGCATGCAGGGGAAGTTTTTGGGGGCTGGCAGGAGGCTGAGGGGAGAGGCAGCGCCACCGCTGGGCCGCCGCCACTGCTGCCGCTGCCGCCACCACCCCCGGTGTGCCGCGTAGGAGGTGGAGGACGAGATGGTGGTAGAGGAGGGAGGAGAAGCGGAGACGAGGGAGGTGGATAGAGGACGTGGAGGTGGAGGTGCCGCTAGTGGGGTCGCACAGTGCAGGGCGGAGTGTAACACGTGCCTATCTCTATTAGCCGTGTGACGTCGCGCGGCCGCCACCGATATCAGGCCTGACACCGGCTTATTTATCCCTCTACCTCCCCTTCTCGTTCTTCCCATCTCTCCCTCTTTCTCTCTCTCTCTCTGTCTCGCTTGCTCGCTCTTCTTCCTCTCGTCCACCCTCTCTCTCATTCTCTCCCTCGCTCCGATTTTCTCGCTCTCTCATTCTCTCTCGTCCGGCACCCCTTCCCGTCTCGTCGCTAAACCTCTCGCTCGCTTGTCGCTCCTTCGCAACGCGCGCGGGCCCTCGTGTACCCGACGTAGCTCCGTGACGATTTGTTGCGCTCAAACAACCAGCCGTGTACACGAGGGGCGCTCGACGACTACGGCGACATCAAAGCGTTACCGTGCCGCCACCCGTTCCCGATGATTTAGCCGCTTTATTATGAAGCTACCAGGATAAAGCGAGCGGCTAATGAGTCCAAAACGCGCGAGCGCGCGGAAGCCTAATGCGAGAGGCCGTTGATCGAAATTTAGGCGTAGCAAGGACGTGAATACTGCTGCGGACACGGCCTACGTCGTCGTTATGATTTACTTTGAAGGATTACCGTTGGCGCCAGTGACGACGTAATTTCCCTGACGGGGCTCACTCGCCTTGATCACGGAGCCCTTCCACCGAGTAATCGTGCTGTAGGCAACGAGGTTCGTCGACGACGCGTTTGACCGGAAAAAGCAAGAGTCGCGGAATAGGCACTGTCAAAGAGTCAGAGGTACTCGATAGTAATTACTCGATATAAACTGATAAAATTTCCCGTGAAATAGAAGCATAATTAGCGCTTTGCGCATCGCCGTTTATTGCACGCTATTCGCCGATGTTTCTCGTTCGCCAATTTACTGTTTTAATGTTCCACGCTTTTAGTAGGGGCGAAATTGTAAACGTCGGGTGCGCGCACGCGAAAATTCTCTCATCATGCTCCGTCATTGTGGTCCTCGATTTAATTATTGTACCTCCCGTTCAGATAAAATGAAAGAAACAATTACCTATCCGGAGGTCCGGTATCCCTCAGAATGGTGGGGTTGAGTCTTGCAGACGCGGAAGGTGGTGGCGTAGGCGGTGAGACCTCCTCTTCATCTTCATCGTCCGTTGGCTCTCCATCCTCGTCCTCTTTAGCGGCGGGTGCGCAGCCCCTCTCGCTAGGGCTGATTAGCCCGTCCTCGTCGACGCAGTCGCCTTCCTCGCCCTGGAGGTCCGTGCCGGGCCCTGAGCCTTCGACGCCGTCCTCCCCTGCGATCAAACGTGAAACGTTCGTTGTTAAAACGGTGCCAGAACTGATCCGAGCTCAATTTCCTTAGTTTCACCACGATCGAAGAGATCGACGATCGAGAGACTCTTCAATTTCCGCTCACGATCGAGCCAACGCGGAGGAGCGAGCGGCCCGAGGATGAGGATGAGGATGACGCGATGATTCATCGATCGGTGGGGGCATTCGTCGAGTCGCTCGAGAAGAGAACGAGTTTATGAATATTTATACCGTTAAATATCGGCGGATGTTTCATATCAGGTCGAGACTCGTTTCCGCGAAAGGCAACGCGCGCGCCGTGCCCACGCACCGGGAATTCCGTCTTGATCTCGACGCATCCAGCATCTCGCGAAGGCTGGCCAGTTTATTCCTCGGAATGCGAGCCGCGCGCCAGTGACATTTGGAGAACGGAAAGTCCGAGGCGTCGCGGATGTCGTCGTCGTAATTCTCGGGAGATTGATCTTTTAATTCCGACCATGCTGAATTTCACAACGCGTTGGAGAATCTCTTTTGGCTTCGGTGCGGGCGAGGTAAAATTGAAAAGTGGGGAATGAAGAACGACTGGAGGAGGAATGCGAGCGAGAAGAAGAAAGAGGGAGCGAAGAGGAAAAGGTCTTTGGAGAGAGAGAAGAGAGAAGGTGCTCAGAAATGACGGAGCTAAGTACCTGGGAGTGATATAAAGGTGCAGATGGCGAGTAACACAATGGCACTATCGGTTCATTTATCAGCCTTTCGTAAGGACGAGGACTACGACGACGAAGGCGACAACGACGACGACTACGATGGCATCTGGTGCACCGGTGCGCGCGCGTCGGATACGTCGTCCACGATGACGACATGCCATTGTCGCCTCGAGAGCGCTGACTTCCGTCATCTGCATTATGAGTTTTAATCAAATCATTTCCATTTCAACCTCCGCTAACGAACAGCGGAGTTGAATCATTCGATTTCGTCCCCGCCACGCCACTCGAGTCCTCCTTTCCTCCTTGCCATCTCTCTTTTCTTCGCCGAATGGAAAGATAACGCGGTAAAATTTCCAAAGTGCCCCTCCATACCAACCGAGAAGACTCGTTTAATTATTCTCAGGGTGGAGGGTAAACGCACGAGCAATTAGTCAGAACGATGTACCAGGTCCGGATGCAAAAACAGCGAGAGCGCACGCGAGAACGAAATCGTGATTATCGCGAATTAAGATCTTCTCGATGTTTCGAACTCCCTCGCTACCCCTGCTCCTCCTGGAATCGACCACCCCGATAATCAAAGCACGTCACTCGCAATGTTTGCGAGAACGAATATCTGGTACCCTGCCTTTCGCTAGATCTCGATCACGCGCTCGCATTCGATATACAGGTGTATTCGCGAATCTCTCTCGAGGGGCATTATTCGCTCGGAAGAGAATCGCGCAGGTGTATGCGGACAAAAAGAAGATGTCGCGAGGAGGGGAGGTCCTCAGTTGGAGAGGTAGCACTGGCACCGGTAGCAGGGCAAGAAAGGAGGAGGAAAAGAGGGAAGCGTTCCCGGACGTTGAGCGCAGGAGGGCATGAAGCACCACCGCCATCTTGCTCCCGGCACGTCCTCCTCTAGGAAGAAGAGGGAGGGTGCAGAGTCCTCCGCTCGCGTTCGCCTCCTTCGACTTTACGCAGAGAGTCGTGGCGAGGAGGTCCGAGGGACAGGACGGTGGAAGGTGGCCAAGCACACCTACCAACCACCCTGCTTGGTAGGGGACGGCCGTAGAAGCCTACCGTCCTACTTTGCCGACTGACCAACCAACCAACCGGCCAACCAACCGAACGATCGTTTGTTCGCGGACGGGCCCACGAAAGAGGGAGAGAAAGGAGATCGCACATTGATCCGTAGGGGCATCGGCAACTAATTACGCAGATTTATGTCCCCATTGTCCATTGTCTCTCCTCTGCCCGTAGCGGCCCCCGGATCCCCGGCGACCGTGGACGATTCGATGGAAGCGGACTGGGACTCGTGGTGGTGGTGGTGCTGGTTGCTGCTGATCCAACCCGTGAGCGGGTGGCGGGCAGGGAGAGGAGAGTGCGAGGAGTAGGAACGACGACGACGACGACGTCGCGGACGAGACCGACGACGAGGGAAGATAAAAGGAGGATAACAGGGGGTACGAGAGCAGGAGGGGACCGTGAGGAGCCAAGAGAGAGAAGACCCAGCGGGCGGACCACCGGCGGGCACGGCCCCGCCCGCTTCGGATATCGTTCCTCTTTCGCCCTCTTCGATTCGCTTCGCTCGCACACCGCATTCGTCATTCCCTTCCTCGCTGCTTCTCCTTCCCTCCTTCTCTCCCCGACTTTCCTTCAATCTCCTCGTAATTTCTCTATCAAATCTCTCTCACTCTCTTTCTTAACAGCCCGAAAGGCACGACAGAAAGATTCGGGAGCAACGCGAAGATCAGGGTCACGTGGAGGAAATTTGCGTCTGGTGTTCACCCCGATGCAGAGACTTCAACGGGCACCAGTATGCATCTCCCGCGAGCGCGACGCTCTAGGAGCTATCCTCGGCTCGTAGAAACATCGGGCTTGGTTAAAATACTTCGAGCTCGAGACGAACGTAGAATATCGGCAGGTCCAGGGATGATAGAGTTATCGCGAAGAATCGACGAAGGACGAGCCGAATTTGGCGAGGGTCTCCGATGTCGGGAGACAAGCGAGAGTTCAAGGTCAACGCGAGGGGTTGGCCGTTTCCAAAGTGTATACTGCTAGGGTCCGTGTAGGTGAAAGGGTCCACCAGGATGCAAATGCTCGCACGAGCGAGCGTCGTGCCGCGGTCCCTATTGGCAGGCCGCTAACAAGGCTCTTTCCGCGGGCTTGCATATAGCCGGGTCTGAGGAAAGATACGACGGTGAACAAGGAGCGTGGCGTACCGAGCTTAAAAGCGGCCGAGTCCTGACACTCGAGTAGATGCTGCCGCACGATATCTGCCTCCTCCTGTCCTCGCTCGGCTCACTCGGGCCAACTGCACGTTGCGAGCCCGGCCGCGATATATTAGTAGGTACGTAGGGAGCTTTAAGCAGTCCCGCACTCCACTACGCGCGTCTATGTATTTCTCTTTTTCTCTTTGGTCTTGCTCTCCCCATCGTTTCTCTCCTCCCTTTCTCCGTAGCGCGCCGAAACCCGCCTACTACCCGATTCGCAACAATAATTAGTCTTATCGGGTCCCTCCTTTTTAAACGCTCCACGGTACGATCTAGCAGCGTGACTTTTTCTCTCTCCCTTATGCGGTGCGCCCTTCTCCTCCCTCGTCAACAACCACTCACTCCAGCACCCTTTTCGTCTCTTCCACCCTGCCCTTTCTCTCTCTCTCTCTCTCTCTCTCTGTCTCGTTGCTTTCTGGTATACGTTCACCCTCCTCTTTCTCGGTTTCTCTCTCTCTCTCTTCCTATTCTCCTGTCCTCTCTCTTCTGCTTCCTTCTCTCGAGCATGTGCACGAGCACCCCGGATACAGATAGCAGGCGCATACACAGGCGTACACATGTCGGTATGTACAACTGGTTAACCGGTGCCCCCTCGGTATCCGTGGTACCCGCGATGCCGCTGCGGGACTGGCTAGTCGCAAGCCCTCGAGACAACCTCGATAGTCACGCTCGCCAGTCGTGTGGACGATCGTCGGTTGCTAATTGCCGGTAACCGGGTTCCGTTGCTTGCCGCGCGCCTCGCGTACCCACACGCGCGCGGGAAAGAGATTCGGAATTTAGAGATTATATATTCGTATGGCAAGAGGCCGAGGGACCGACGTGCAACGTCCTCCCGCGAATGGCGTGCGGGAAGGAAACATATTGGGAAGCGTGGCACGACCCCTGGAGAAGAGGACGTGGCAGAAGAGAAGTTTGAGAGTGTATGGGAGGATTACCTTATTGGCTAATCATTTCCTTATTCAGCGAATCGCCAGTCTACGGCGAGGGGTACCGCAATTAGCGGCGCGAGAGCTACCGATGGCATAAAGTTGAATCGCACGAGCGAAGTACCCTATAACCTCGTCAATGACGATTCAACGTTACGAAATGTAAACGTCCCGTCTGTCGGTGCGATAAAATCACTTGAACGCCGAGGATTCGAGGGAAGGGTATCGAAGGTGCCTCGTGAATTTTCGAAATCACGGCGAGATGGAGCCAGAAGTCTCTCGTCCATGGGCAACTCTGGGTGTTCAATCGACTTCTGAACCCGGAGGCTCATTCTCCTAATTTATGCGACCAAGAGGGGTGCGCTAAATCAGTTCCATTTACAAGTAATTAGACTCATTGCGGTACTAGTTCGGCGTGAGCGCGAGCCCGGAAATTTACGACGGGGATATATCCGTGCGAGTGTTTGCAAGACGTCTTATCGAGTCTGCGGATTGTTTAAGCTCACGCGCCACGAGATAAGCCGAACGTTCGAGAGCATAACCCGCCGATTATCTCGGCGAACGTCGCCTGGCCTTCTTGCGAATTGCTAAGGGAACTGAACGAGAGGATAGAGAGAGCTTGGAACACGAATATTGCAAGGGAGAAGCAGAAGGTTTCCTCCTCCGAGAAAATTAAGAATCGACTTCGCGCTACGAGAATCCTGCCGGACGCAAAAGAGAGAGCCCCTTCTTACGATATCGCAGGGTCGGTGAGAGGCGCTAGAGTTAATTTCTCATCCCTATTATTCCAGGTGGAAGCAGACGAGTTGGAACGGGTACGACTGGGGCGCGAAGATAGATCTTTGATAAGTGTTACTACTTGCACTGGTTATCTTTGGGTTGCGAACTCGCTCGCGTGCAAGCGTAGACGGTTAAGATCGGGCAGAGAAGAAATGGCGAGAAGAAAGAGAAAGAGGGGGAGAGAAATCGACAAAGAGCGAAAAAGTGTGTGTGTGTGTGTGTGAGAGAGAGAGAGGGAGAGAGAGAAGTGCAGGGCCGATGGAGGAGGCGACGTGAAGGCGAGTAAACCGGGTCGAACTTCAGCAACGTCCTGGCAATAAAACAGTACATAATAACAAGCCGGCGGCAACGGCGGCAGGGAAGGAACAAAAGGAGAGACTCCTGGAGGAGGACAGGAGAGGAGATGAATTTCTGATGCGAGAGAAGCCGTCGGGAGGCGAGCTGGCGAGGAGAGTGACAGGAGGCAGACGAAGAGACGAACGGATGGACAGGCAGACAGACGGACGAACGGACGGGCGTGCGGGCAGGCGGACAGAAGGACGAGAAGCGCGGTGAAGGAGGCGGAGGCGGGAAGAGGAAGAGGCGAGACGGAGGCAGTGGTGTAGGGAAGGCCTCGCATTGTGATTCTCTCGCGGTCTGCCAGAGAGTGACTGACGGGTGAATCCGTTCTCCTTCCTCCGCGCCTCGTCACTCTCTCTACCTTCCTCTTTTCCGTCGCTCTTCAACCCTCACCTCCATCTCGAGCCACTCTTCTTCCTACTCTCGAGGCAACCGGCTCTCGAACCCTCTCGCTTCTACGCCGACCGGCCCAGCGCATAAAAAAAAATTCGCGCGCGCGGGCGCGACTAGGCCGCGCTAGTCGAACCGAAGAGATCCGCGGCAAGGAGAAGCGAGGTTCGCCGAGGTTCGCGAGATCGCGAAGTAGGCACCTCACGCGGAAGAAACTTCTCTTCTACCCTTCGGACGACGACCAATTACACGCGGCCCCTTCGTCGGCGTTTACGCTCGTCTCCCGATTATTCGCGATTAATTCGCGAGGGATATCCATAGTCGAAAGGCGCGCGCTTGCGCTTCCGTGGGTGCTCCTGGCCTCCTCGTCAAGGCGAACGAACTACACGATAATGCTAATGAGTCTTACAATGAAGATCGTTGGTGAGAGGGGTAGAGGTGGAGGGAGAGGGTGAAGCTGAAGAGAGCGGCGAACCGATAAGAGGAAGCAGGGCTGATTTGAATAATTCGATCGACGCTCGATAGATAGCGGGGATTATAAATGGAGGGTACCGTCGATGCCGAACGTTTACGATTCCATTCCTCCCCGATGTGTCTCCTACCTCCTGCCGTTCTCTTTATCCCTTTCTCCTTCGCTCTTTTTCTCTCTCTTCAGAGAGAGCACCTCCTCGTTTTGCCTTCCACTTGGCCGCGAGGGGGGCCCGAGGAACGAACGTCAGGTGGTCAGATTCGTGACTCACTTAGGCGATCTTCCGAGGGGGAGGGAGGAGACGAACAAAACAAGACGACAGGCACCGACCGAAGACGGAGTACCTACCTACCGTGCTCGTCTACCTGACTGATTGACTGATGAGGCGACTGTTATCCTAAGTCAACACTCACTCCATCAGCCTGTCGAATCTCGCTTCCTCTGCCTCCACTCCTCGGCCGCGGTCTTCTCATGAAGACGCAGGAGGAGGAGGTGGAGGAGGAGGAAAAGAAGAAGAAGAAGCCACGTTCCGCGCGGTCGCCCGAGCGAATGGCCTTTAAGTATACACTCGATTCCCCTTAACACGCAACCAGCGCGAATCTCCGCGCTCTCTGGACCCTTAGAGGAACCCTCCGCCGAAGCCGATGACCGCGAGAGTTTACATGTTTCACACGCGCCTCTCGTGATCTTATTTTATTAAGTTTCGGGATACCTGAAACGCACTCGTCGAGCCGCGTGCCGCGGAAAATAAAATCTTGAAGGGGGGGCAGCACCCAAGTCTAGATCTGGAGCTCGGCGTGCAGTCGCGACTTCATTGCGAACTCTCGAAACAATCTTGTTGCGACAAAAGGGGAAGAATCGACATTCGGTTAGCCATTTAAGAAGCGATCGACGGGTGCAGCAGTCGCGCACTGCCTCGCTTTCGAAGTGCCTTTGCCTTTCCTCGCGTACCTCCGCTTCTTCCGAGCATGCTCGCGTGCGAGTACCGCGTCGTTCTCTTCTTCAATTTTCCACGGATATTCCGAAGTCGGGCGCGCCACTTGGACACGCCTCGTTCAATCTCGCGCGATCGACAAGGACTGCGAAAACCTCCGAATCCGCGTCGCCCGATTGCTTTTCCCCTGGCATTGCTCCCTCTCGCCCTTCGCTGCCTTGTCCTGTTCCCTTTTCCACCCTCGCCCCGTCATTCTCGTACCCACCCTGTCTACTTTACCTCGAGTCACAGTCGCCTCTCGGAATAGCAACCTGGAGGATCTCGGATTTCCGGGGGGCAGAGAAATGGAGAGAGAACGAGAGGCAGGCCGGTGTTTCCACGACGATGGAAATTCACGTTGCTCCTTGTAACAAAGTCGCTCGCACTCGCGGCGCGCGCGAATATTACGCGACAGAATCCACGAAATCTTTGGCCTGTGCTTTTCATTTCGTTCGAAATTCCGTAGAGGGGTTGGGATCCGCCGGTTTGATAGCACACGCTCGCGGAATATTCGCGCGTGCTTCGACGTTTTGCTGGTGAACCTGCGAATTCATCGAAGAGGACGAGCTTCTAAGAGCGATGAGAGCGCACCGCACCCTGGCCGACGCCGCGCCTTCGCGATAAATTATCGTTGCGGGGGTGAAGGTATCAAGCGATCGTGTATGATTATTTATCGTGGAGCACCGATCGTGAGGTCTTTATCGGTCGACCTCCTTCGAGCATGCGATCGTTTCTCGCTCCTCGGACCAATGGCATTTCGCTCGGCACCGATAGACTCTCGTAGGAAGGAATAAATCGTTAGAGAAAATGAGAGATGAGCAGCGCGGTAACACTCGGAGATGGCAAAAATTAAATTTGTAACGAACATTTAATCGGTGACAGGTGCACGTGTAATTATGATTTCGCGAAGAGAGCGCGAGAACGGTTAATTAGCAGTGGTTATAACCCTCATATTTACCAGGAGAGAAGCTCGTTTCCTTTCGCGGAACTATTCTTCGCGGAATTCTCGTCGACCGTAGATTTACATAAATATCATCGCGTCGGCATGACGATCCTGTAAGCAGACATGCCTTCTCGCGTCCGTCCACTCGCGCCTGTTAGTTTCACTCATTAATCGACGTCCACCCCGTCCATTCATTAAGACAGCAATAATTAACGATTCGTTTATGAGCCTTTCCACCGGTACTCGATCTCCTTCGAGTCCTTAAATCTCAGTCGTGCGTGTCCCGACGATTACGACGCTACGAGAAAAATCGTGGACGGTTACAAAAGCCACGGTCGATCCAAGAAAATCTCAGCGTGGGCTTGACGAAACGTAGGAAACGCGATTCATAAATTAATACGTTTCGAGATGTCGCGGTGGATTGAGAGGAATTAATATCTCTCGAGATTACGAGGGCGTCGCGACGCGCCAACAGCGCAGTAGCGACGCCGCCGCGCGTTGGACCGACGGAGATGCCGACGACGATGACGACGAGAGAACGTGGCCCGAGCAAAACCTCTCGCTCACTCGCCTGCGAAGTTAAGGACGGCCCGTAGCAGGGAGGCGAGCGGGTGGCGAAGCTGAAGATGACGGAACGACGGACGCGTTGGGACGACGATGAGTGATGGACGGGAGCGACGGCGACGCAAAAGCCACACTGCTGCTCACTACGACGCTCCGTGAGAAAAGGGAGATTGGCAAGATACACCGAGCGACTGGTACGCGTGTACGGCTTATTAATGTCCGTGTTTCGACGACGTTGAGTTGCGAGCTTCCGACGAACGAGAGGGCAAGAGAGTGAAACATCCTAGGAAAAAATTTTCCAACGATCTCATCGCACGAGAAACCGCGCGGATGCGCTCGTTCCCGTTTCTTGCAAGCCTCGGTAACCAAAACGGAGAATCTTAGATCTGCGAGGTGGCACGTGTTTGTTCAGCCATCGAAGATCGTTGGGAAATCGATGGGAGATCGGCAAATTTCACGAATAATAAATAGCTCGCGAGGTCCCGGCGAAAGCAGATCGAGTCAAAACCTCTTCCTCCGACGTCCCGTCGTCGAAATACTTCGCGAACTTCCCTGTTTATCTATAGACCCGTGCGAAACGTGTCTATCACGCTCCACGTAACGAGAACCATACCCATGTTTACCCTTTTCATCTTACTCCATTAATTTCCCATTCCTCTTCCTTTTTCCAGGGTCTCGCGCAGCAACCGCTCGCACGCTCGCATCGAAGGAGGCTGGAAAATGCGGCGCGTACTTCGAGCGACTTCGTACCTCGCGCCATTCCCATATTTACCCTTTTCATCCTTTTCCCATTAATTTCTCCTCCTCTCCTCTCGCTCCCTCGAGAACGTCGGAAGCCCGCGAGCGAGCGCGCGTACGCGCACACGTGGCGCGCTATCTCGTGGCGCTTCATCGATACCTACTCTCGAGCGCGATCAACTCCGTGTTTCACGCGCGGCAGGGACCATCCCCGTATTTACCCTTTTCATCCTTTTCCCATTAATTTCCCTCTGGCGCGCCTCGTCCTTCCATCTCGACGATGTATGAATTCGCGACTCGTGACGATGAGGCACGCGAAGGCTTCTTCTCCTATCCTCTCCAAGAGTCTACGAAGAAGAGCGGAGCAGGAGAACGAAAGAGAGAGAGAGAGAGAGAGAGAGAGAAAGAGAGACCGAGCGAGCAATCGAGAGCTAATCGTCTCGCGCGTCCTTCGTCGAATGGTATTAATGGAGGCGCCGAAGATGCAACCGCTGATGCAGGTACGACGACTGGATGATGGATGGACGGTACACGTCCGGTAAGACCGTCCGTCTGTCCGCCCGTTGGTTCGTCCGTCCGTCCGTCCGTCCGATCGCGCAACAGGCGACAGTGATGATCGATGCGCGGCTGCCGTCGCCACTCGCTCTGCTCGCTCGCCCGTCCATCCGTCCCTTCATTCGTTCCTGCTGCCGTTGCTGCTGCTTAGGAAGGCGAAATCTGCGAACTCGTTTCGCCCGTTCGTTAAGTAGCCTTCGCCTTCTCCCCGGAGAGCAGCTTACATTAGACGGAAGTCGTGACGGACGGAGAATGCGATTAATATTCCTGTCGGATGGAGCGAGAGGGAGAGTGAGAGAGAGGGAAAGAGAGAAAAGAAGAGAAGAGAAAGAGCAAGAGGAGGCCCTGGTCGAAGGGAAATGAGAACGGGGAGAGCGCGTGCTCCCGCGAAATCGCGCGCGGCCGATGCGCGGTGCTCCCTTAATTGAAGTCAAGCGATTAGCCGCGATAGTCGAAGCGGACGGAACACCGAGAGTTATTATTAAATTCTTCCGCATACTTGGCCATACTCGCGCGCCCGCTCCCCAAGAGATTGGCTTCGATGCAGTTTGGCGTAACGGGTAAGTGCGCTACCGGTTTTAGAATTCTGCTCGCTGCGGTAATCGAGGATCTCGTTCGACCGCGTAAATAATAAATCGAGCGTGGTCGTCGCGAGTCAGGTGGATCAAAAAATCCATCGCGTTCTTCTCCGAGCGTATGCTCTCGCAAGGGTTTCTCAGATCCTCGCTCGAAAATGGCCGATACCGAGAGAAAAGGTGCGAGACAGGAGGTCGTTCGTCCAGGATTGTCAGGGAAATTGAAAGACCCGACGGAAGGCAAATCCCTGGGACGTAGTTTCGAAGTGACTACCTTCGCCGGATTCTCGGATCAAGGAAGCGGAGGTTGCGCGCTGGGCGTCTATCGGGCACGTTCGACGCGCTGCGATCTCGCGCGAGACAAGTTGTCACCGGGACTCGATTCTTTTCCCTTCGTCCGAGTCGGACGTTTTCACGTGCAGTTCCAGCGGGTGTCTTGAACCGGACGTGGCCCCCGAGTAGGAGCTGTGGAAGTGTGGATGGCGCCATGAGGGACGCCGAAGAGAGGAGGAGGTGACAGGAGGACGCCTTCATCACGATATCCGTCAGTCCGCTTTCCTCCTTCTCTTTCTCCTCGGTTCTCCGTCCTTCGGACTTCCACCTTTCCCTCCTTTCCTTCATCCACGGCTCTCCACCTCTTCCTGTTCCTCCGCCTCGCCATCGCGTCCCCGCCGGTCTTTCCTCGTCGGACCGACTCCTACGCCACTCTTTCTTGCGCTCTCCGTCACGGTGCCTTTCGAAGTGTCAGTCCTGTTACCGACTGCCGGTGCAGGGGCCGTGACAACAATAATTGTCAGCGAAGTAACGTCTCTCGAGTCGAGAAAGAGAGAAAAGGGGGTGAATGGATGGATGAGAAGGGCGTTCGCGGTACGCGTGCACGGGGGTTGGAGCGAGAGAGGGATAGAGAATGAGAGAGAATGGGCAAGCGCGCGAAAAGGAAACAAGAGGAGGGGAGAGAGAGAGGGAGAGGGAGGAAGAGCGAGAAGGAGTGGATCGCTCTATTTATAGAACCGGCAACAAACACAGAGCAGCTGGTGTCGATCCGTCCGGTTATCGTTGCGTTTACACAGCCTCTGTCATACTCTTTCTCTAGCGAAGTGTGGCCACACGAGACTCGAGAATCTCTTGGTCTCTTTCCCTGTGTACCCAGGGTGAGGTACTTCCTGCGAAAACTACGGAATGTCCGTCGTTCCCTGAATGCTATCGATAATGTAAACATAAACGTTTCCGGGTACATGCCAGCGAGACGAGGAGTTCCATTCATCTGGGCCCCCTCGAAAGTTCATCTGGAATCTCCTATCTTGCGATCTTGTTTCCGAGTCGATGCCTCTAGGTGAGTCAGCCGCGCGAATGCGATCGTTTCCTTATTTCGCCTATAATTTCTAAGAGTAATGGCAGAAACCTTCGTCGCCCCTTAGCAAGAATTCACGGTCCACGAGAGCGATCGTGGAACCAGTATATCCACCCAACCAATTACCTCTCATCTCGCAATTGACGAAGGCGCGCTCAAAAAAGATCGCGAATTCTGCCCGTGTCCAAGCGAACGAACCTTCGTCCTCCTTCTTGATGCACATCCGGCCACGGCGGATGCAGGTCCGCGAGAAGAAAAAACAAGACATCGTTCGTGTCTTAATCCTTGGTGAGGATAAAGAGGAGAAGGGCGAGGCGATCGCGCGCGACTCGCCCGTTCGCCGGCCCGTCTTCTTCTTCTTCTCTCGTCGTAGTGAGAAGTAGTTCCCGAAATAGGCTGGCGAGCCGCGCGAATGAGCGAACGGCCGGCTCACCGATCCGTCCTAATAAATATTGTGTCAACGTAAATAAGTGCGAGTGCCACGTGGTAGCCGCACCGAGCTCTCTCGCTCCTCTTCGCTCCGCTCTCTTTCCCTCTGCGCTCACCGTGGGTAGAGAAGAAACGGACCGAGGGAAGATGGCGCACCGACAGGGTCGGCTCTGTCGTCCGGATGACGGACGGTTGATGTACAGAAGGACAGGTGCGCCTCTCGATCTTCCCTTCCTTTTCTCTCTCCTCTCCACCCAACCGTTTTTCGTGCCCGCTTTATTCTTCGTCCCTGTCCCCTCTACGATCCTCCTTTCAGGAGTAGCACGTCGCTTTGAGAAAGACAGAGAGAGAAAGCGCGCGATGGGGGCCGTAATTCATGCGATGCGCTTCGCTGCCCGTCGCGCAGTTATTGCGACCGCGCACGAGCGCTAATGTGCATCTCTTCGACTCCGACGGACGAGTTCCGTTGATTTTTCCAAGAGTTTCCGAATATTCGATCGTTCGATTCCTGCTTATAGTTAACGGCAATTGTTTCCGTCGAGTTCAAGTAAAAACTGGTTATCTTCGTTGCCTCGGTTAGGCTCGGGTTACCGAAGATTTCTTTGGGACTCTGTAATTTATAATGCCGACGTTCCACCGGTTACGATAATTAGCTGGCAATTCATAGACCCCGGTTTCTAAAATTCTTGGAGTGCCATTCGCCAGCTAGATTAGCGTAAACGAGGACAAGAAGCATTGACTTGTCGTTGGCGTAATAGATGAATAACGTGTTGAGCAGGTGCTCGTCCGTCTTTCTCTCTCTCTCTTCAAGCGTCGCGGCGCTCCTCTGGCCGGCATTTCCGTATTTATTGCTCGGCGTTTTCGCACCTCGCGTTCCCTTCGTACAGTTTCCTGTTGGTTCTACGCTTCTCCTTCTCTCACCTCGGCGAGTTAGCGACGAATCATTAACACATTTGCACGGAACAAAGGAGAACGGCGCACACCTTGGCGCCACATTACACGCGAATTGTTAAGCTCGGATAATCCTTTCCACCGTGGCCGCTGTCAAGTCAACGTTTCATTCAGATGCTAAATGATTAAGGCCTCGCGAAGACGCCCGCACCTTTGAGTCTTCTTTCATCTTGGCCGCTCGCGTCACTTGTCTCCTCGAAATGTCTCTTTCTCGTGACGCGTCGGCTTCAATTGCGTTTCATCGACTGTCCTCGGTGAAGCGAGGCACGAGCGCGTTACGAAGACGCGTATTCTTGCTACAATTTAGTTGCAGAAGTAATTGACGCCTTAGCAGCTCGCACCCGCCTCAACATTGGTAGGTGAAAGCGTCAAATCGTGTTTATTACGTATCCGCTTATCTTATGAAATCCTCTATCCCGAGATTCCATCTGAAGTCTCGATTTCGCGTTTTCCCTTTCTCACCGATTATTTCTCGCTTCTTCCATTTATCACGCGTATGCACATTCCACCGTCACCGAGTGGTCTTTCGCGGGCCACGAACGTCTCTAAATATTACCGCTCCATAGATGGACAGGTGTCCAAAAATAGCCAGTGTTAATAGGCTACAGAACGCGATTTAGGAAGCACTTCGATACCTCTCGCCGCGGCGCCCGCCCCCCGCTATAAATAATTCACTGTGAAATCGGTAGAAAGCGGCAGCGTTCGAAAAATTTAAGTAATACGACGAACGTCATCCAAATTAGACGAGGCGTCGAGAAATAATCGACGGCGACTGGATAATTTTGATACAGCAGGGTACCCCGGATAGCGCTATTTCGCCCGATAACGCAATATTTTTCGACGCTGCAAACACGTTGCCTAAATATATCTTCCCTCGAGTACCAATACGGTGAGAACCACCGTAGTCGTCGACCCACGTTTCCGTCCTGCCGCCCGTCCTCGTGCATTTGCGAGCGCGCGAGGCATCCGTCAATGTAGGTAAGAAGCGTCGGGGAAAGTTGGTGAAGTAGAATTCGCGCCGGATAGAGAAAGAGAGAGAAAGAGAGAGGAAAATAAAGGAAGGAAGGGAAGGAGAGAGAGAAAGCGCGGATACGTGCGCGCACCGCTCTGGAGAAGAAGGCGATAGCCAAGAAACGGTGAGGTTGGCCGACCTGGTTGAGGCTGGAGGGGTGAAAAGAGGGGTGGGAGAGGGGTGGCAGTCAGTCAGTCAATCAGTCAGTCTGACGTCGCTCGAAGCCAGAGCAGTTCCAGCGTAGTTGTAAGGGGGCTGAGACCGAGGTTGGAACAGATTTATGCGACACACATGCGGCAAGGCGTATAACTCACTCGCTCGCCCATAATATCCTCCCTCTCTTCTCCTCTGCCGCTCCTCCGGCCACCTCAACCTCCCCGAACCTCCTGCGCTGGTCCCCTAAAGGCAACGGGATGAGAGACAGACGCGCCAATACCGCCGAACGAAAACCGAACGCAACGATATTTATTACGCATCGGGATTATGTTATCCGGCGGTTCGCATCGTCGCGTGGGCGGCTCGAGATTCTCTCCCCATTAGCATTAAAAACCATTCCACCGTGGCCGAACGCAAAGTAGATCTCGAGATAATAAGACGATAGTTCGTTAGCTAAACAACGTCTAATTGAGATTAATCGTGGGGATGGTGAGCTCGCAAAAATAGCATTTATTTCCATCATGCGACGCGGAAAGTCTACGTATTTCCATGAGCCATTCATTCGAGGCTCTCAAATGATCCCATTGTTATGCGTTGGGTTGAAAGTGGATTGTTAAAAATAGGCTTTCGCATGTTACAGATTTTCATTTCGAATGAATGTCAGAAGTCGCCTATCTTTAACGTTGTTCCTTCAAGTGTCTTGATTATTAATGAAGCTACTGCGATTTTAAATGCGGAGGCGCCACTTACTGATCAGCGTGAGAATGATTACATTTTTAAGTACTGCGGTTCTTTATCGGAAATTTACTTAAATCAAGTCGCGATAAATGGTTCGAGTAAACATATCTACTAATTAAGATATTATACGCACAATATGCAATTATAATTAGGTAAACTTATTTCTAATGGCATTCACGAGTGAGACCTAGTCTACTCCGTAGGATGTTATTAATGTTTTTCTAGCAGTGGACACGCTTGGGTTCCTCTGAGCTAAACAGCGTTGAAAAAATGACTGGTAGTTATCCATAGTTATCCCCGCAAAGTGAGATATCAGCACGGTGAGTCTATTTGTTTACTGTTAGTAACAGCCGTTGTGTCCGTTCACTGCTGTGTTATAACGACCTCATTGGTTTATTGTCGTTTTCGGCACGTCGCTGAACCGCTGCGCGGCAGTCTTTGTGCAAGTGCCATTTGAAGCGGTTCACTTCGGTCTCATCGTTCGACAAAATTATAGCGATATTACCTACATTTATCGCGATATTCGATGTAAAAGGTGACGGGTGTGTGAATGCTGAGATCGAAATAGAGGAAAAACGACGGGCTGTATGTTTTCAACGAAGGATGGAAGAAATGCGCGTCATCTCTAAGAGCTGCGCTTGCTTCCCTCGTGGCAAAAGGAGAATAAGGAGGGCTTGGCCATCATCGATATTGTCGTGACAGGTGATTAATAGGTTAACTGTACTCTCCGTCGAGATGATTCCGTGAATAATGACGTGTAAGACCATCGGGCGAGTGTCTCGCGTGCATGTGTAAAACGAAGGAGTTATGTTTCAGCGAAGGCGCATTACTTGGGTGCTAGCATTATCGAGAAAACGGAGAACTAAAAATGGCAACTGCGCGCAATTCGCAAGAGGGAAACGCCGACTCGTCGACAAAATTAAAGAATCTTCAAACTGCAGTAAGCGAATTTCAACTTGAAATATTTTACAGCGTCACTAATATCCCGCACGCATATAACGCCCCAAATGAAATTCATACTGCGTTGCACCGTTAAATTACGAAACGATTCTTAAAGTAGGAGCGTGCAACCGCTTAATTCAGCTGTCTTTACGAAATTAATTTTTATTCTGCATAAATTTCACGCACGCGGTATTGCGAACCTGTATCTCCTGTAAAATCATAACGACGTAATGAGCCCCTGGGTACTGCTTTGTTTCGATCTGCAGACAATATGACTCTTAACGTTGCCCTACACTGTTTCTCCGTTCTATTCCGATTCGCGAATGTTGATAACGATCGATCTTAATTACACATAATTATAACATTAAACTATATCGCATCATCGCTCGCGATGCCACATTTGGAACAGGAAACGAATCATTTTGCATGAGGAACGTTAAAAAATAGCTTATCCTTTTCCACGGAGAAGCGTGAGAATGAGCCAACGCTCGCTGAATAATGCCCCTCTCACAATCACTCGCGCTCACCTGGTACGTATGTTAAATTACAAGTACGAGCGCGCATTGGATCGTGCTCGCACAACCGATCTCTTTTTCAATCGTTAAATACCAGTTCCATTTCCGAAACGAGACGTGGCCTGCGTAGCCGTCGCTTCCGACGCATATTACAGCAATCGGAAGGGTTGGTAATCGTTAATCGTCAGCGCCTTTTCAAGTAACTCCTGTTTCCTCGTCACAGGTTTACTGTTACGCAAAGTAATTACAATGTTCGCTCTCGCGCTCTACCCCCTTATCACTCGCTGATCGTCTCGTAACGGACCGCGAGGCGGACGTGCCTTTGAAAGATGATTCTTTACGACTCGTTGCACTCGTCCACGGCGCGACGCTTATCGGCGGAGTCACGACCATATCAAAATTCCAAGCGAGATACCGCGGAACCGGATCGAACGTTGACACAATAATGATTGCCGTGGAAGTTATCGCCACGACCGACCGGGGAACGCCGAGATACATGGACGCCACGAGACGCGCGACGTTGAAACGCGAGACCGTGTACTATGTTTATCGCTAATTACGATAATCCGCGTCGCAACGAGAAATCTATAAGCGCCTGCTACGTGTCACCGTAGTACACGGGGAGGTAACTCTCTCGAGCTTGCTGCTGTGGAAAGCGAGTTGCCTCGTTAAAAATTTCTAACGAATGAGCAAGAACGAGAAAGGTGTCCATCCACATCCTCGACGTTCGTCGTCGTAGACGAGGTGGATACTATTTTCAGCGCGCCTTCCGACTGGCGTGCTACACAAATAGAGTCGCGGCAGATCGATTAGTCTGCGGTGGATCGTCGATATCGGTGCAGGAGCTTTTTTACGCAAGGGTGGCGCGCGAAAGCGAGGTGGGGTGGTAGTCGTAAATCGTGACGACTCCTCGCTTTCGTCGGCGGCGGCTTAGCGTATATTCCCATAACGCGAATAAAAACGTCGCAGTGGGAGGGGAATGGGCGGTGGGTCAGGAGCGTTCGTAAATCGAGAAACTACCGACCCTGTGTCCTCGCACACGGACGCGCGCACACGAGCGCACGGGCTATTCCAAAGGAGGGAAGGAACACGAGGGTGGCTTCGATGAGAAAGAACCACTGACGGAAGAGAGAACGGGCGAACCGAAAAGAGACGTTGGAGGGTGTAGCAGAAGGGTGGGAGGGGGTTACCTATGCCCATGTAGAGCCTAGTTAGTCTGGGATCGTACCACCTTTGTTTGGTCGCCCCACCTTTGCCGTCGTCACGGGCTCGTCGTATGTGCACGTACATTACGTCCGGGCTTACGAACACGCGCGCACACACACGGACACAGACCCATGGACATTTACGGGTGTCTCTGCACGGTGTACTTGGGGCGCGCGAGTGCTCTCTCGGCACTCACACAGCGCCGCGTCGGCAGTAGCCGTAGCATTATATCGTGAGCACAGAAGTAATTTATAGTTGCAATAATTTATTGGGTACCATGGGGTTTATACTTGCCTGACGTGTAGCCATCCGTCACCGTCAGTGACGTCACCTCCCTCCACATAATGACTATCTACGCCCCTTACTCCTCTCCTCGTCTCCTCCCGCCCCGACACCACCCCTCCACCTCCTCCACCTCCACCTCCACCGACCACCACCTCCCTCGGTCGTTCCATACCCCCCTCTTTCTCTCCCTTTCTCTCTCGTGCTCTCTTCAACCTGGCGTTGCACACCCTTCTGCCTACGTGCCCCCACCACGCCACCCCTCACCGTCACCCGGTCGGTTAAAACATTTGTCTAGTTATATACTTCGAGTTTGTCACACCGCGGGCGACGTTAGACGCGCGTTACTCAGCCCGCCATTGTCTCGAGGAAAAGGGGTGGAGAGGGAGGTGGTAATGCGCGATGCCGGTGTCTCGGTATTATTTGGCTCTGTTATAATGATAATGTCGGGTCCCGTGCAGCCTGGTGTTCACGGGTGAGCACTCGATAAAATTATCTATCCGGCAGCAGCGGCGCGTTTTATTCGCCGCGTGTTGCGAATCGGTCGCGTGAGCAAACAACGCGCGCGCGGGCGTTCGCCGGCAGAATCGTAATTGATTAGCACGCGCTGTATTGCAGATAAGATCGCAAGTTTTGACGTCTCCTCTCGAGAGTCATGTGGGATCACCTACGATTAAGCGCCACAGCTCGTACGAGGATTCTCTCGGTAGATCGAACACCCATTGTGTAACGTGGAAATGCGTCCAGAAAGAAAAAACCCGCGGGGACACGCGTCTCGCGGGGAATATCGCGCGGAGAAATCATATGCCAGGCGGAGAAGTCTTTCCATTTAACGGAGAGACGTTTCGTTCCGCGAAAACGAACGGCGCGGGTCAGCGAAGGACGCCGACTAGCGATAACGATTTTTCACGGGGGCAAAATGGAGGAGAAGCTCGTATATTCTCCGTGCACCGGCAGAAGTTCGTTCGCCTGACGGACAGCGTCGAGTAAGACGGGATGACGTGAGGCCGCGATACGTCAAGCCTCCTCCTCCACCTTTCCTCCCACGGTCGCCCTCCACCGCACCGCGTCCCTCTACCGCCGCGTCTCTCCTCGCCCCTCCTCCTTCGATTCCACGTACACGTCGTGGTATAACCGCCGCCACCGTCGTCGTCGTCGTCGTCGTCATCCTCGTCGCCGTCGCCAGCGTCGTCGTTCGTCGACATTCTCAGGTGGTGGTGTTACTAGTAGTGGTGGTAATGGTGGCGGTAACGATAGGTCGGACGATGATGGTGGTGGTGGTGGAGGTGAGGTGGTAGTGGTGGTGCCATCGCAGTCACCAGAGGCGCCTCCTGATGGCTGGCAGAGATGACGAGTCGGTCCAGAGCTAGATATGCTCGTCACGTCCCTGGCTCGCCTCCTGAGAGGAACCGAGGGAGGTGATGGCGACGGGTGGCGAGAAGGAGGTGGTGGTGGAGGAAGAACAGCGAAGGAGAGAAGAGGAGACAGTGCAGACGTTGGATGGAGGAAGATGACGCGACGAGATGGAGGAGGGAGGAAGAGAAGAAGGAGGAGGAGGATGGCTGAGGGTGCGAGTGGAAGTGACGTTGACGGGCGTTTGTCACTGTCCTCGGCAAATAATATCCAGCACCGCCCGGTATACCCATCCTACCCACCTCCGGCGACCCTCCTCAGGGTGTAGACACACCGTGGAAACGAGAGAAGCGCGCCAGTGTGTGTGTGTGTGTGGCTGTGAATGTGTGCGTCGAGTGTCTTTACGTGGGCGCCTCGCTGTCACTGCACGCGAGCGTGCAGGTGTAGCGTGCGCTACTCGTCGTCGTTGTACTTCTCGCGCGTGCTCGCGCGATACCCCTCATAGATGTATAACTACACTCGCGCCCTAGCTACGAGGGATGGTCGTACGCTGTACATTTTCTCGTTCAACGCACTCCTCCACCTCCACCTCCTTGCTTTACACCTCCGTCCACGCTTCGTAACGCCCACACCACCGGGCGAGCGGGAGGATCCTTCTGCTCGCCGTCATCGGCCTCGCGCGCCTCGATGAATCGACGCGCGCATAGGAGATAGTGCTTGGTGGGGCACTCGCGATTTATCAGCGGTCATTGGCCATTCCTTAATAAAGTTTGAAATTATTTTTAAATACTTTTGAAGCTCGACATCGTCCGTTCGCGCGAAGGAAAGAGGTTGAAGAGAAGGAAGAAGAAAGTTTTCAAGATCATCGTTGTCGCTTGCGATATTCCTTTCGAGTTAAGGTTGATGCGCTCAATTGGAGTCCTCCAGCGACAAGTGGGTATACCGACGATTTTCCCCGATTCAACGCAACACTTTGACGGACGTCCTCGCGACATTTGTTTTCCAGATGACGCGAGCCGCATGCACGAACGACGGCCACGTGACGCGAGGGCGCGGGAGTGGCGTTAATGGAACGTAGCAGGTAAAAATTAAAATGAATTGGGAATTAGTACGACGGGGTTGGAACATGGTTAATAGTCGGGAGCGATCCCCGTCGCCTGGTGTTCTCTCACCCTTTCCAACCACCCTCTCGCTTCTCGTCTCTCGTGCAGCGAGTGGGGGGATAATTAGGGGAACTTATTCGACCTGTCAGGACGGACAGGTTCTACAGGGTCGTGGATAGGGTATAGGGGATTTGGCCCCAGTGAGCGCGTGGGGTCGAGCAACGGAGAAAGAGGAAAGGGTGGTGGGTCTTGGCGACAGCCGTCAATCGATTGTCAACCGGGTCAGCCATCTAACCTAACCTAAACTCACGGAGACTCTTCTCCCTTCTCTCTCAGTCTCCCTCGTCTTCGCTCGCCTCTTCGTCGCGGTATACGCAACTGTCCCATCCTCGACTGTCCTTAATACTCCGCCGACTGCCCCTCGATCCCGCTGTCGTCGCGTATTCGAGAAAAAAAGAAAATTGAGGGATAGAGCCTTTCGAGACACGAAGGAGATTAATAATTACCGAGGGCGGGGGTCGTCGACTGAAAGGGTAGTCGATAGTTCGTCTTCCTTAGTTTCGGTAATCGACGCGTTTCGTAAGCTTCCCATACCCTCCTTACCACTTACGACCCCGGAGACTCGACCAGGCCGGGCGAATTTGAGTCCGCTTCTCGGGACTCGTAATAAACTCGTTCGCTCATTTTGGCGACGACGTCGTCCCTAAATTGGGGTTATTCATAATTGCGGATGATCAAGCGAAATTCGGAACTTAATTCGACGCTATACTTTTACCCACGCCGATACTCACGCGCCGGCCCGGGATGAGAACGGAGGGCGAGGGTCCAACTTACAATTTGTTGGGCTTACCGTAATAACGATCTCGCGGAGCTGCTTCGCGGAATTCCGTCTGAGACCATAAACTCAGGGCTGTCATTAGGGGTGGGGAGGCGGCCAGTTCATCGGGTTGGCCGTGTATCGTTTTTGTTCCCCTGGACGGTTCGTCGTCGCGCAGCGATTCACGCGCCCGGACTATCCTCGAACTACTCAGATCTCGCAGTCGTCGTAGAGCTCCGAGAGGTCGAACCCTTTTGTTCGCTCCTCCTACTCGACAAGAAGTCGAAGACACGCATTGGACGAGTCGTCGAATATTTCTGAAAACTCCGACCCCAAACCCTTCCTCGCCATATTCTGTTTCAGAAACAACAAGAAACCATAGAGGCAAGCACACCCGAGGAAGAGAAACGAAAAAAAGTGAGATGCGGACTCCTAATTCAAGAGCATCGAAATTCTCTCTGTGTTCAATTTGCCTCGATTAACGTCACTGCGCTCGTCGGACGAAGAAGGGTCGGTAACCAGGCGAGCTTGTACGATGGAGGATCAAAAGAGGAGTGGAGCGGCGAGCGGGAGGGACACGTCGGAGGACAAGGAGGAGGATCGAGGAGGAACCGGAGGGTGGAGTGAGCAACGAAGGGAAGGAGAAAAGGGGAAGGGATGTAATGAGTCTCGGACGCGGGGTGACGAGCCGTCTCCTGGAGTGACGGCTGGACGTGGCCATCCCTTATTCCCGGACCTGCACAGCTACCCCTTTTCAGAGTCCACTTCCACCCCCAACTCCCCACCCTTCACAGCTTCAGACGCCCTGCTCCTCCTCCGCCTCCTTCTGCCTGGACTCGGCTAGGTACGAGAGCCAGTATGTACAATATATACCTATATCTGTGGAAACGAGGGTGATAGAGACGCGGGGCGAAGAGGTGGTTAGAAGAGAGAGAGAGAGAGAGAGAGAGAGAAGGGGTAGTCCGCGGGGATAGAGTAGGCACCCTCCTGGCCGCCTTTCCGGACCCTCTCCCCACCGTCGATATCAAGACTGCCGTCCGACAGATCAATGCCGTGAGCGGCGACGACGCCTGGGCGTCCACCGACGTCTCCTCGGACGGACGGGTGGACATCGACGGACCCCTCGAAAACCGGGTGGACGGCTTTAGAGAACCTAACCTAGATTGCTTTCGAGGAACCGGCCATTGTGCGCCTCGTACGTCTGTTCGGCTACCATCGTCGTCGTTGTCGTTGCCGTCCTCTCGCCCAGCGAGCAGCCTCGACCACATTGCTAAAACTGATTGACCGCCGGCATTGCGCCGCTCTCAGATTGCCTTCCAGAACTTTGCTTCTTTCACGTTCCCCTTTTGCCTGACTAATCTTTACTGGGCCGCTCCGGTGCCAACTGTAATTTTACGTGAGATTCGTTCGGGCGAATCGAGAAGCAGAAGAGGAAGATCGACGTTGTGTACCCATTGGGGAACTCGAAGCAGGACAAGGTGAAAGGCTACGCGCTAAAGAGTGTCGAAAGCGACGATGAGACTTAACGCGCGTTCACCGTCGTGTCATGCTTCCAGCGCGACCTCCACCTCCTCCCTGACCCGTCCGCGCCAAATTGCATTCTTATTTGACCGTGGCTCGCCTTGGCCACAGAAACGCAGCACGTCGATCTCGCACGCAGCGAAGTAGAAAAGCTAGCCGAAGACGAAGAAGAAGTCGGGGAGAGACGATAAGTACCGGAACGTGACGGTCCGGTTCGGATTGACAGAGGCTAATATCTGCCCGGTTCCTCTCACGTGAGAAGAAGAGTGGCTGTCCAGAGGAAAGGAGGAGGAGGGAAGCAGGGAGTGGTCTGAACGAATACACTGACGGACGGATGGACGGACGGGTGAACGAAACCACACCCGTAGACTTCATTGCATATTCAGCGAGCGGGACATGCCGTCGGCGGCGGGCGGATTTTGTCTTGAACTCCGAGTATTGTGGGGACTTTTGGATTGGGAGAAGGGATGCGGAACGGAGAGGACGGATGCGAACTAGGAGAGGGTGGATAGGGCGAATGTCGCGCGCGACGAAGGAAACGACGAGTGGAAGGAGAACGAGACTGCTGGGTTGGACAGGACAGGCAGTCACTGTCCGTGTCCTCTTCGAGGGAACATCCGAATATATCGTAGCCGCTGCGCAGTGGTTTATTGGTTTTGCCTTTCCCCGATCCTCGAGTGTTTTCTCCGCAGCGAAGGGCGCGCGAAGCGTGGGGAGGTGGTGGAGGCCGCGGTAAGAGAGGCAGATGGAGAAGGGAAAGGATGCAAACGCGGGAGAAGAAGGAAGGCATGATTACGAGGGCAAGCGGAGGGGGGTTGATACCGTGACGTCGAGTTATTCGAGCGAGTGGGTAGCAGCACGCTGTGAGTCTCTCCCGCGGAAGTAGCAGATTCCCCGGCGTGGAAAGGAGAGAATTCGCATGGCGAGGCGAGCGCGTGCATGTAGGGTGGAGAGGACATGGGAGGGAGTCTGTTCTTTACGCCGAGAGGGCGACAACGACGTCGACGACGACTACGACGACCACGACGACGACGACGACGACGACGACGGGGACGACAGCAAACGAGAAGCCGTGGGAGAGGCGGAGGTGGACGAGAAGGACGAGCACAGAGCGCATTCCTAGCGTTTTCCGAGGTGTCCACTCTGTCGGGAATCGGGCGGATAGTGGACCGTGATAAAACTAACCTTGGCCAACCACCGCCACCGTCTCCAGACTACTCCACGTCTCTTCCGACTACCGCTCCCGAGCACTCGTCGTCCCTTTCTCCTCCTCATCCCGTTCTCTCGGGGCCTCTCCCACCCTCCCGCGATTCGACGGAATGAGAATAGCTTGGATAGATGCCTGCCGACTTGGGCGAGAAGGTGAAGGAGGGACGTTGCAGGCGAACAGGCAGAGGTAGAGGTCGTGTCAGGTTGACGAGCGTCCGTCTCGATTAGATAAATGCGAACAAAATGTGGAACTAAGTTTAGCCTGCTCCACGACGGGCCAATACGGGCGCGTGATTCTCTGCTGGCGTCTCAATGGACGTCAGAATCACTCCTCTGCCAGTCATCCGTAACGAACGACATGCTCGTAGACGAGAGTAGATTATTGAATGCTCCGCGTGTACATATGTAATACGTATGTACCTAATACTAACGCGGGGTCTATGTACATATTTATACGCGCGTCTCCACGCACGCGTATGTATGCGCGGTACGTGCGAACCGCGCACACCTTCGCGGAACCTCCTCCCGGTAATCTATGTAACGCGGAATCGAGTCACGTAATATAGACACGAACCTCGAATAAGCGAATAAGCCGGGCTTTGAGGGCGAGCTTTGGCATGGTTTATCCTGAGATCGTGCCCGCCGATGAAAGGGTTCGGTCCGAATAAGATGGGTGAAATCGGTATGAGATTACCATTTACAATTGATTCGAAATTTCGGTGAACGCTGGCCCAGTCGATGGGTCTCGAAGGAATCTGAAGGCGAGGGCGTAGAAAATATGAAGAACATCACCGTGCCGTCCCAGTGTCTTGACGCACGGCCGTGTTGAGAAAAATCGAAGAACTCCAGGAATCGGAGTTAGTCGAACAGTGGAGTGGGCCGAAGGGCGCGAAGGGGCGCATTCGCGTAACACGAGTTAGCGTGGCAGTTAAAGTCCATTAATTTCTTATCACTCTCGCGAGTTCTACCATTCGATATGAGGAGAGGAGACTGGGCGGGAAAGGATAGCCGGAAGAAGTTTGAACGGTTCCTTAAAAGGATCGATTAAACCATCCGTCGAAGACACCGTCGGGGCTACCCCGAGAGCCCACCGATAGTTCGAAGGAAGCTGGAACCTTCGACAACGATCCGAAGGTCCGTGGGGTGTTGTACGTGAAGGGTGAACGTGAGCTTGCAGTAACGAAAGAGTAGAAAGCTCTCCCGATAGCTTGTGCCTGTACGTGTGTACACATCCTCACTTTCGGTCTCCCTCTTTCTCTCGGTATACGTATTCGAGGAAAAGATGGAAGGGTGGAGTGGAAGAAGGAGGAAGACGAGAGGCGAAGGATGACGAGATGGTGGGAAAGGACGGGTGGGGACGCGAAGAGAAAGAAGGGAAAGAGGAAGCGAGAGAGGACGAGAGGTCTAAAGCCGGCGGAAGAGAGAGGCTGGCTGTTTCATCTGTCACCTGCAGACGCCGCCTTCCTTTCCGTCATCGTCCCTCTCACCCGGCCGGCAGCCACCCCCGGCAACCCCCTTTAATAATAACAACAATAGAGCTGGACTAGTGGCGGTCGCTCGCCGTCGTGGCATGTGGACCGGGGGTGGACGACGAGGGTGCGGAGTAAGAGAGAGCGGACGTGAGAAGGATGGAAAGGAGGAATGAGCGACGGAGGGAAGGAGAAGGTGAGTGGCGGAGGTGGGGACGGTGGTGGCGGTGGTGTGGAAGGAGCGGTGTCGGTGGGACGGTACGGGTCACAAGACGGCCGTGTCACGTCCGCTTCCAGCCTCAACTCGCCAACCCCTTCCAACGCCACCCCCACCTTCTACCCCTCTCGACAGGTCCACCCCACGTGTCAACCTCGCCCAGGGGCGTACTGGTCCACCTTGGGTACACGTACCGAGGGTCTTGCCGATTGCAAATTCGAAGGAGGCGGCGACCCGTTAATTCCTCGGCTCTTCTCCGCGTACAATGTTGCCCGTATCGGTTGGATCGCGTGTCGAATCGTCGTCGATCGTCGAGAAGGCACCCAGCCGCCCCACGACGTTGCCTTCGTAAGGATTCTCTCTCCACGGACAATCTTGCCTTTCGTTCTTGCGATTAGCACGAGAGATTCGTCAGACGAGTTCTTACCCCTGGGAACTCCCTCGGGTTATTTTAGATGCGATATGCGAATCTCGCGGTACGCTACACCCAGGGATGATCTTTTTTTACTTTCGTTCCTTTAGAAGCACCGGCGAGAACCTCGACTCCGTTCCTGACCTCCTCGTCGTCCGGAGCCCCTCCTTTTACCAGCGTCCGTCCGTCCGTTCGTCCGTCCGTCCGTCCGCCCCGTCTCTCGCGACCCTTATTACACGTCGCGGCTCAACTTCATCAGGGGGATGTCGCACCACTCTCACGAGCCACAAGCATTAACCTAGCCGCGCACACCAATACGAGCGGCCGGTGGGAGGCAAGGCCCCACGTTCCTGCATACCACGCGCTGGGCTATGCTAATGTCCAGGAATGCGTCGGTGTGCGTAGATGCATCTGCAGTATTTCGCGATAATGGCCCCCGCCGCGACACGCGGCGGAAGGGCGGCGGTTATGTTGACCGTGGGGTGAAGGGGTGGACCAAGAGGAAGTGGAAGAACGAAGCACCGGGCGAAGGGATGAAACGCGCGTCGCGCAACGTAATATACCGCAAAAATATAATACCGCTCGCAGACTCCACTCTCCTCTCCTCTTTCGCGTCTTCTCGCCTTCGGTACGTAACCGACCCGCCCTGACATTTCGCGGCGGGCGACTCTCTCGTTACAGCTGCGATCCTCGCAGCGCGGAAGTCGTTCGCGAGAGTCGCGAAGAATATCGAGACCCACCGGAGCCTTCTGGTCTCTCCATCGCCGTCGAAGCGTCCGACGTAACGTCGAACGGTATCGAACGAGGACGGAGAGAGAAGTTTATCGAGCGACTTATCGCGGATTAATGTTCGCCGATTTCTGTGATACCTCGGGGGTCGAGCGCGCGCAGCTTATCCCTCCGATGCGTTCGCGGAACGTGAGAATGGAATGTCTGGGTGGTGGAGAACGGTAAATACGAACTCTCCCGGCGGCCGGCATTGTTAGTCGGTAAATTAATTAAGACGTTAGGACGGGGATATTATCTGGTTATGATGAGCAGCCTTATCGATCCTCTCTATCTGGGCCGCACTGTGGAGGTCGAAATACAAACGAGTAGCTTAATCGTGGGATAGGACGAGTGAGAAGTACGAAGGATGAATGCTCCGCTTCCTAATAAGGATAATTTCTGCGCGTCCCTTTCTTCCTTCCGATCGGGACTCGACTTCGTGACCGCGCGATCGACTGCGCCTCATCCGCGTGCACGTTAAATGGGACGAGGATTCGCTTATTGTTAACTAAACGTTTCTGGATTCTCTTTTACTTTATCTCACGGTCGATCCGTAACTCGGAACGAAAGCCGTCGAGAATAATTTATTCCCACTATTCCTCTCATCCTCTCTCAGCCTCCGTTGCACTTTTTTCCTCGCTTTTGTCCCATTTCTTTTTTTCTCGCGAAACACTCTTCGTGACGAACTTCGTGATTTCGCGCGCGACCTCCGAACGCGTCCGGACCATTAATCGTTCGTAATTTCATTCAATTTAATTACCCGGCTGGCGCGCCCGAACCGAACGAGGCATTAACCGGCCGTGCCGGGGCGGGAACGGGGGCAGGAGCGGAGGCGGAGGCAGAGGTGGAAGCGGCGGCAGCGCCGGAATGTTTGCATTTTAATACGCGCCGCTGATGTTCTCGGCCGTTGCTCGTACACTTTTGCGTTACCTAATAATAGGCGCGTAACGAGTGCGCCACTGCATCAATTAACGCTTGATAATTAACAGGCACGGGGATACTCATAGCGTGTGCGACTGCAATCAGCATTTTTCACATGTTACTCACGAATCGTAACGAGGTACACACGGGCATCCTAAGTTTCGCGCGGGCTAATCGATGACAGAGGTGGAATTGGAAATTCTTACCTGAAACAAAAGAGCAGAATCGAGGCTATTAGAGTTTACTCGTGAAGAGTTTTTGCCTCCCTCGCGAGGCAACGCGCCGTCGATCAACAGGAAGCGAGTGAGGAAGAAAATGGACGAAATAAAATCTTATCAGTGCATATTGGGCGATTGCGCGTATTCGGGGAATAAACAAATTATTGGACTACGTCGTGCCGAAGTCACATGCTCGAAGCAGATCCCGCGCGGTTGATATGCCGCGCGAGGCACGAAAGTTTCGCTGGCCTCGTCGTCATTTTTGTCGATCGACAGACTCGATACAAAGCCGAAATAATTTGATAAATGCGTAGGTGCGTGCGAGTAATGACAACTCTCGTGGCACGCCCCTCTTCCGCTTTTCCCTCGTCGCCAGTTTCGATCTCTCTTTGTCTCCCACCCCCGCAGCCTGTCTCCATTTCTGTCCCTCCGCCACGCTCACCCTTTCTCTCCGCCCCCTTTTTTCAGCTCTCTTTTTTCGCTCGCTCGAAAGGTAATCCAATCAAGAACGATGATTGAATTATTAATTGAATGACGCGCGTGGCCGGGGTCACACGCGTGTTTCCACGTATCGGCGCTCTCGCCCTCTCTCTCACTCTTGCTCTTTCTCTCTTCCCATTCTCTCGTCCCCATGCACTCTGTGTATCTCTGGCGCATGCAGCCCGATGAGACAGTTGCTCATCGCGAATAATTCGTCGAGCCTGTGCAGCTAGTGCCTTTTAATGCATCTCGGCTCTCGAAAAATGTATCGACAACCGATAAATCGGCGGAATTAAATTTCACCCTTTTCGTGCTTTTACTGCAGCGGGGCCAAAAGTCGTTACGCGTCGAACCAGATTTTGTTTGAAATTCGGTGCCTGCGGTTAGACGTATGTCCATGAATTAAATATTTATCGTACCGATCGACAGCCGAGATTCGCCGCTCCGCTGTGATTATTATTCTTTTTTTTATTTCCCACCAGAGGAGATACGAGTTTTGGATTTTCGGGGTAGATTAGCGCAAATTAATGTCGGAAATTATCGCGACCCCGACGATCTGATATTTTCCACTGCGACTACTCCCAGCGCCTATCGCGCGATAGACACCGGGTTACAAAAATTTTGTTCACCCTTTTACGCTTCGTTATTTCGCTCTTGCTGAAACATCCGAGGAACGAAATCAGGGGCTCCGAGAAGAAAATTTATTCGATCTCAATGCGCGAGACTACTTCTTCTCGGCTTCCACGGGTGACCACGGTTTGGAGTCGTAAACGTTTCCCCAAAGTTTTACGCCTTGCCCCGCGGCGAGTCCGAAAGAGAACTCCCGACGAGTGAACAAAATCCGAACATCCCTGCGAAGCTTTCCGTTTTAAGCTCGCCTCGAAACTTGCAGGGGCGAGACCGCAGGGTGGTGGTGCGGCGTCGGCGATGGAGGAGGGTGGAGGATGCGGAGTGGACTCGGGGCCGCGACGGAGGAAGCGAAGAAGGAGGAAGAGGAGGACGAAGAAGACGAGGAGGAGGAGGAGGGCGAAGGGAAAAAGAGTAAAAGATGTTCGAACGTCGAGTGAGGAGGTACGCCACGAAGGGGCTTTGTCTCGATCGTCGACGTCCTTGAATAATCTCGTCCTCGGAAATTTGATCGACACCGGTCAAACGGGTCGACTGGACTTCAAACGCACACGTGTGCACTCTCCTTCTCTATCTATCTTTCTCGCTCTCTCGCTCTAGACTCCACGGTCTGTCTCCCTCTTCAAGTAGGTGGACGTTGGAAGTCGTTTAAAGGACGGATGGAGAAAGGGGTGGGAGGTGGTGGTGCTGTTGGCGGAGGTGGAGGAGGAGGGTGACGGACGCGAGTGACGGGACGGTGAGGACGAAGAGGACCGAGGTGGCAGTGGAGAGTAAGATGGAGAAGAAGCGGGAGCGATCTCGCCTTCCAGAGGGAGGAGAGCCCCGGAGACGACGGGCGCACCGTGGAGGCACACGGCCGGAATAACTCGGAAAGTGTCAGAACGATAATCTGACGCTGGCAACGTGATGGACAGGACGGACAGTCCACTTCTTCCTCGCCTCTCTTTCCACCTTTCACCCTCTCGCCTCCCTCTCTCTCACCCTCTTCCTCATTTCACCTTCGTCCTCCGCGCGCCCTGGCTCCTCCGAAGCTTCCCTCTTTTCGCCCCTCGCTTCTCGCTTCTAGCTCGTCTCAGTCATCTCTCGGTCTTTTCCTCCCGTCAACCACCTCCACCCTCCTGCCACCTCCGCGCGTACCTTCGAGTCGTATTAAACGGCGACCCGGCGACTCTCTCGCGAGTTCTCCCGTTTAAAACTGCTACGCTGTTGGTCAAGGTGCCTCGCGAGACCCTACGCTCTTTCTCTTTCCCCCTCTCCCCCCACCCTCTCTCTCTCTCTCTCTCTCTCTCTCTCTCTGTATGCCTCCGAATCTCTCAACAGAGAGATTCTCCGCTTATCAATTATCCTTTCGTTGGCCGATGTCGCGCTGTTTTCAGGGAGGGCCAGTTCGATGACGGATGGATGCGAGGCTCGTGATGAATAACGTGTCGCTCGATGATCAAGAATACTTCTTTACGACTCGCCGAGCAGGAGGAGAGCCCGATCGAGTCTCTCCCCAGCCGAAGGCGAACCGTTCGAAGATGCGCATCGTGCAGGCGTCTGCCGTTCGACGCATCGAAATTTCGTAAGCCTCAAAGATTCTTTATTTCTTCGATCGTAATGAGCGGGGAGACGCGCGTTCAGTAACGAATGTTCGCGGAATAATAACGAGGCAGATGCGGTGATAAAGAAAAGATAAGAGGGGGAGAAAGTGCGCGCACTCGCGTGCTCTCTTTCTCTCGCTCGACTATCTCGAAGTAGCGTTCTCTTCTCTCGCGTTCTCCCGCTCCTCTTTCCACCTTCCACTCACCTCCTTCCACCCATCTCCTTCTGGCATACGGGGTACACACGTATGCGGAGTTACAAAGGAGCGACGATCAATAACGCTCTTTTATAAAGCGAACAGCGTGTGACTTAAAAGAGAATTTAGACGTTGATTTAAGCACGCGGGTAACATGATTTATCGCCGCAACGCGGTTCCGCAACGCACCGGCCCCGAGTAACATTTATTGTTCTTCTCGGGGTTGGCGGGTGGCAGTGCGGCCGCGGCGAGACGAAACCTCTCTCCTTTTCCAGAAATTGAAAAATAATTCGCGTTCGCGCGCGCCCGCAGGAGAAGACGTCTCGGGGACGCGCCGAACACGGGAACGCGCGTAGGTGGTGGTGGTGATGGGGACGCGAAAGGAAGACGGGAGAGAATCTCCTATTGCTACGGCGCGAGCTCGCGTTCCCTTGGACGCGTGCAAGACTGCGAGAACGAGACCTTTCGCGTTTCGATCGGTTCCCCTCCCCGTCTGACGCACACGCGCGGCCTTCTGTCGCAACGTGGATCAGGATTTATCCGCGAAGGAGGGCTCTCTCGCGCCGACAACGCGCGGCGAGGGGGATAATTCAAACGTAAGTGAACGTTGGCCGACACCGCATGAGAGAAAGGCCGAACCGACGACGACAACGACGACGACGACGATGCCAACGGAGGCCGGGCCGTCGCGCTGCGTGCGGAATCCAACCGAGGATTGCTTTGTCAGTCTAATAATTATTAATGGATAACAATGGGCAGAGCCTATCGCGGTCGATCGAGTCGCGTGATACGAGCGCCGTCGCTTCGTCCGCGCGACCTACCCTGTTCGGAGCAGCTCGCATTACGAAACGAATTTTTTTCCACCTCGTCCCAGTCAGGACGAGTCTCTCCCAAGAGAGGCAGAGAAAGACCGTCGTTATTGTCGAGAAATCCAGACGTCCCGCTCCTGGTAATTCCGTTTGCGTTAGACAAAGAAGTAGACCGCCGGTGAAATTCGGACGACGAAGATACGCGACGAGAAGTCGCGGAAACGCTTGAATTCGTAATACGACGAAAGACGAGCGAAGGCAGAAGGGGCCAAGGAGAGGCCGATGGATAACGTCGTGAATCGATAAGTCCCCGTCACCCGATCGCGGTCTCATTTTCGAATATTAATTCCGCTCTCCGTCATCTCGAGTCATCGTCCGGCGCGTTCTCGCGTCCCCGTCGTCTTCGTCGCGAGACGAAAGCCAGGTGCACCGAGACGGATCGAGGTCGTTGCGACGAGGATATTAATTGCGATGTGACACGTTCGAGGTGGAGAGGAGCGAAAGCAGCGACGTGGAGGAGAATGAGGAGGGAGGAGGGAGGTGGGCTCCCTTCGATGGCTTCTTCGTGCATCCTCCCGCTACCGCGCGGCGTCGCGACTCGCGCGCGCGTCGATTGATTCCGACAGGCATAACCAGACCGCATGTAATCAGAATAATTGACGGCGATGGAAACGTAACGTACAGCCGGATCTCTCGATCCACCCCCGCATCCTCGTCCTCGCTTCGAGATGACAACGCGACGAGGATAAAGCGCCTTCTCGAAATTCGGAAGATCATCGTGCTCTCTCCTTCTCCCTCCTTCTTCTCTCCACCTCCGACCGCCCCTTCTTCCTTTCGTCGACGCGACTGGCGACGAGACAAGAATTCGCGCTACGGAATGTCGCGCGTCGTTCCGCGAGTGTAACGAAACGTCGCGTCGCTTAACGCGCGAATATGCGCGCGATGCGGGACGATGACGTGGAGTGGGAGGAAGGAGACTCTTTAACAACGGGAACGGGAACGAACGGCTCCGGGCATCGGGCAAGCGGAACATCGAGGACTTTCAGCCTCCTCCTTCTCTCCTCTCTTTCGTCTTTCTTCCTCACCTACGGGGACAAAGCTGCACCGGCGGTGTCGGAGGATGCAAATGCACCTGGAGAGTACGAGAGTGCAAAGACCCCGTGAACGCTCGCGCACGCGTGAGCGCGAGCGCTCCTCGAGTCTTCCTTTGAAAAGACCTCACCTGGAATCACCGCACCGGCTCTCCATCGTAGAGAGAGATAGCATCTAACGAAATCGGCTGTCCCGCGGGGAATTAAAAATGAGGGAGGAACCGCCCGCTGGCAGGTGGAGGAGGACTGTATTATTCGACTCGTCCTTATCACGCTCGTCCTCGCATAAATCGCGGACGGGACGAGACCGGACGGGACACGCGAATGTCCGCCGGGCTCGCCGAGCCGGTGAGTTTCACTCCTGAATCGTGATCGAGCGTGCATCCCTTCGAGGAATCCTTCCATATCAGCCTCCTCGTGATTGTTCATCGCATTTCTCCGACCTACATCCTTCGTAGAATTTTTTAAGCACGGTTCGTTCGTTTTTCGTTTGAGAAAAAAATGTAAAAGATTTTGGTGCTCCTATTAGATTCTTCCTGGCACGTTTTTGTCGACAGTCTTCGAGTAGGTAAAAGGTAGGTTAAAAATGCACCTTCGATAACGTTTCCCACGTTAAATCAAGCCAGCACACGAACGAACATCCTATGATCTTCTCTGACGAAATTTACTCTTGCGTGGTCAGCTTCTACCCCCTCGCAAACACTTTCTCTCTCTCTTGCTTTTTCCATTTCTCTTTCTCTCGCTCTTTCCCTCGCCCGTTGACTGATTCGCTTCAAACGTTTCCTCGGTTATTAGAGGAAACGGGAATTCTCAGAAAGGAGTTAATAAAGATTGACTGATTCCTCGAAGATGCTTGCCAACGCCATCCTCCACTATTTTAAGACTCCGCTTCCTTCCTCCGCGAGAGAGAGAGACAATCCGAGGCGCGTGGACGACGCGTCGACATGAGGAGGTGAGGCCGATCGATAGGTTTGCTTCGACTTTCCGTGGGAGAAAATCGTACCGTTGGTTTCTCACCTCCTGACCGACGTCGAAGGATACACGCGACGTCGTTTATTGGTGTCGAGTGATGAGACTCCGACACTCTCGATTTATTCTCGGTCCGCATCGCTATCGACTTTTCTTCAAGCCGAACCTCGTTACATCGGTATATTATTGGCGATGAAATTTTTTACACGAACAATCCGTCTGTCGTCGTCACGATAAACTCGTACCGGTCGCGTAATCCTCAATCTTCATTCCCACGGAAAATATAGAATCGCGAGTGGGTCGCGCGAGCCGTAAACGGTAAACATTTCTTTTAAAATGCTTGGATTCTTGATGACTCAACGACCTCGGACATCGAGATACAAAAATATCACCGCCATCTGTGGAACTTGATCAATCTCGACCGCGTAATAATGAGCTGCTTCTTCTCCAGGTTCGTCATCTTGGAAAAATAATCGTCCGCGTTCCAGTGAGCGGCAGAATCTCCATTACACATTCGCCCGTTATAAACCAAAGAAGTGACCTTTGGGAGACCAAAAAAAAAAATGTATTCTCGATAGGTGTCGCACTCGAATTTATCGAAGGCAAATCGAAGTCGCGCGGAATAGCAACGAGGGGAAGTAGGAGGAGGAGGAGGATCAAGAGAAAGAGAAGAAGGAGGGACTGGCCGATGGATGCAGAGGTTTTAGCCTCTCCTGCTTTCACGGGGGATCACGCGGGTTCACCCGGTCCTCCTACGGCTGACGACAGAAATAGACGATACGTACGGTAATAAATATCTCCGTATTATAATTAAGCTGACTGGTGGCGAGTGAGTGTGGGGATACGTAGGAGCCAAAGACACGCTGATAGAAGAAGGGGAGAAAGAGGGAGAGAGAGAGCGAGGAAGAGAGAGAGAGACATGCAGGCAAAAGAAAAGAGAACGAGAGAACGGGAGAACGAGAGAACGGGAGAACGAGACGGACGGAAGGACGAGCGGCCAGCATTGCGAGAGCAGAACGAATGAACGCATTGCGATGAAGGTAGAGAAGAAGGAAGGAGGAGAGAAACTCGTCGCGACGAGGAGGCCAAGAGAGAAATAACAACGCGGGAGCGACAGACGAACAGATAGAAACGGATACATAGATAGACCTTCATTAAGATCCGGACCATTAGATCCATAGTTCTAGCCGGAGACACTTCGCCGTCGTGTAAGCGCAACGGCCAATGCGATATATAGACTCAGGCATTAAAGGGAAGAAAAAGAATCGCGGGACATTCGCGCTGATAGGCCTTCGTGGCTCGCCTTCCCGTTCGAAAGAATGAAAACGTTATTAACGAGGCGACGCGCTCGCGAGCCTGGTAATCGGTGGGCGTTTCATAATGCAAACGGCATCGCGTATCGTAATGGCGTGTTTATTGCGCAATTCTCGATATTCAGGCGTTAGATCCATGGTGCGTGCGGAGAGACTCTATCGACGTGTAGTCGGCCGGCGCGTGCGGTAGGATAAGCTCGAGATCGAAACAATCGATGAAGAAAACGTGTTGGGGAAAAAATTAAAGAATAACATTTTTCAGTTCAATCCTTTCTTTCTTTAAGTAGGTCAGAGGAAAGAAGAGAGAGATCTGCCGAGTAAAGACGCGAGTTCTTCCAGTGCACGACGAGCACCCGTGTCGGTTCATCCTGGCTGACTCCACGAAGTGGCAAGTAGTCGTTCCACGAGCGTGTAACTCGCCTGCTACTCGCTCGAGCGTTCGCGGACGATCGCGCGCGCGTCAGATGAAGCGATGATAAGTGAGCGCAGGGTCGATCCGCGTGCACACGCCTGCTGGCGCGCACTCGCTCGTAAGTGCATGCGCTCACCGCAGGGGCTAAGAGAACGGATAGTTAATGGCGGTGGAAATGTTGATATAGTCCGGAAATAACGTGACGCGCTCATTGATTGAATTTGCACGCCTCGAAAGCGATACCGAGCGAATTTTAATCGTTTCGATTTATCTCTCTCGGGGGGATGACGCGGTGGAATGTCTCGAAGAACCTCCTTGGATCGTGCAGATGCGATGCCCTTGTGACTCCATTAATTTGTCGATCGTCCTTTTTTTATTCTTTAATTCCGATTCGAAGCTTTCAGTTGCTAATGAGCACTCACAATGTTTTAAAATGTCTCTGGTCCACTTACGCGACGGAATGCACGATTTAATAAGAAAAAAGAATGTAACGAAAAGTTACTTTTCGCACGTACGAACCCCAAGAAGCGTTGCCACGGAATTTTTGAACAATCAATCGGATTCGGTTTAGGCGCAACACGTTACCGTGAAATGTGCGCCGAGCGGAAAATTTCACGATGGGTGAAAATATCGTTATTACTCAGGCTATTCGTTTACGCGATGTATAACAACAAAGTAAGCGAGGCTTCAACTTGATTCAACCGCGGCGCGTGTCGCACACGCTTTACTCTCGTTGGGCATTTGAGTGGCACCGACTCATTTCGCTCGCCTGTGCCGCTTGATCGACCGCTCGTAGAGGGTGACAGATGAAGTGAAGTGAAGTAAATGCGGTACCCGCCGCGTTTACGTTCACACTCGCAGGCGCGCTTACGCATTCTAAATCCGCAGTGAAACGGTCCCCTTAGCGTTGCGTACGCGCGAGCGCGTGCCCGCGACCAAATTGCCGGACGGTGGCGCGCTCGCGCATTATGTGCCACTCGAGCACAGCTATTTCGCGACAAATCTTAATAACGCGAGTCCGCTATAGCCTCGTAAAATAATCCACAACAAGAGCGCCCGCGCGCGCGCGCGCCGAAGCTTAATATCGACCGTAAAACTTATTATTTCCGTTTGTCGCTCCCGATGCTATTTATTCGCCTCGGATACGCGAGAAATAATATCTACGCTTCCGTCGGAATGTCATCGGAAAGGAAGTTTTTTCGGCAAAACCGTCATAATAGATTAGGGAGAAAATACTCGCGGATCTCTCAGACTCCTCCCAGACCGCATCGTACGGACGTGCGCCGATAAACTCGAAATTAGCATCCTTACGAGCTCCTCCTCGTCTCCGAGCAGGAGGGCTCCATCCTCATCCTCCTCCTTCTTCTTCTCCTCCTCGTCTTCGATTCTTCCTCCCGATCGCACCCCGATAATCAACTCCACTCGGTGCACACGTTCCTCCCGTGTTCGCGATAAATAAGTACCACAGCGCGGTGTTTACCGTGGCACTTACTCGCAGGCTCCACCGATAACGATGCGTGCGCGCGGCCAACCTCGATGGTTCTCAACCACCGGCGATGACCGAGGGCGACAATTGAAAAATCGGCAAATCGAGTTTCACCGCCTAGCGTTTCCTGCGCGAGCGATAAGCTCGAGAGAAAATCGATCCACCGTGCTGCGGAAAACTTACGTGGAGCCTTACCAGCGCCTCGGAGCACTTCCAATTTTCACGCTTCTCATTGGCTGTTGCTTCTCGCGTGTAAATCACGATTTTCTCATCGAAACCAGCCCGCGCGTACTCGCTCGCGCGTGACCGAGACCCGAGATGCGCGCGGATTCCACGCGCTTTGTTAATCGCCTCTCGATATTTAGTTTTTCATCGATCTATTAATCGTCCGCACTCCCCTTCGACGCTCTTACGCAATCGATCGTTAGAAGAGGACGCCAGTGTTCCGCCTTCTTCTCCGCTTCCTTCTACGTCTTAGCGCGTATTAAGGTCGCAAGGGGAATGCACTCGGATGCGTGTGTAGTGATACTCTCTTCAATGAAGAACGTCCCATTCAGTCTATGAGAATCGATCTCCGATAGGGTTCACGCGCGCGGGGGCGCGCACGCGCCTTCGGGCCGATTTGCCCGCGCTCCTTCGTCGACGATCGAAGAAAGAGAGGGAGAAGACGGTCGAAGGGAAGCGAGAGGAAGCAGGAAAAAAAGGGCATAAAGCAAGAACACGCCCGAGTATATCGCAGCGCGCTAACCCGCCTCGTAAATATCTCAAGCGCGCTTGGCATACGTTCAGCGCGTTCAATAATTAACGAGGATATTCCGTCACCTCGAAATAATAATCGAGTGCGTGCGTACGCGGCTGAGACCGATTTAAGAATTACCTGCCTGAACAAATCCGCGATAAATCACTGTCACGGGGCACGAGAGCGCGCGCGCGCTACCGCTGGTACTACGCTCGCCCGCTCGAGCGGGCGAGCCGAGCGGGCAAGCTTGCGCGCGACGACGTTCGTTAATCAATCATCGTAAGGCCGCCGCGCGTGGAAACGATATCGCGGGATCGGCTTATTACAATCTGGACGATCTGGCGACGTCACGAGCGAGCGACCGCTCGGCCGCTCGTGGTAAAGGACGAGGACGGCGAGTTACACCGACGCGCAATGGCCTAATTACGCGTCGTGGGGGTAGTAGGGCGCCCGCCTCGACGTGGGCCCCCGGAAGGACGAAATCAAGTGCGGTCGAGGATGTCAGCCTCCGCAGCGTGCACCGCTGGTGCGCGTCCCTGCCACGCCAGCTACCTCACCCCCTCCTCTACTCTTCCACTCTTTTCACCTCCACCACTTCGCAACATCCTCCTCGGCCAGCAGCAGCAACAGCGGCAGCCGACTAATATCTCGTTCTTTTGTTGCGTTTCGCGGCAATTCGCCTGCCTCTCCGCTCGCAACGAATTTCGGGCTGATTATTCGGGGCGGCGGAGTGACGTCGGTCGGGTGGATTAAAATGCTGCTGGTACCTACGGCTGCCCGCCGGTGGAAGTGCGGCCCGAGGGGTGGTAACGGTGGAGAAGGCAGGAGGATGGTGGAAAGCGGTGGTGGCACGGAGGCGGGAGGGGTGGATGGGAGACGTCACCCTCAGGGGGCCATCCCTTGCTCCTTCCTTCCTTTCTTCCTTCCTTTACACCGTCCTTCCTAAATCGCGCGCATCCACTACTCCAAGCCCCCGACCACCCCTCAAACTCCAAACTTCGGAGTACGTGCGTTCCCTCGGTCTCGTTTCCCTCCGCGTTTCGCGCGCGTCATTGTCGTGCGTTTAGACCTGGGGACTTGTTTTCTTTCGCCATTGCGTGCCGCTGGTTAGGGTGGAATTCCGCGGGGCTAGATTGGCGGAGGAACAAAATGTCACATCTGCGAGCTAGCTAACGCGACGAGGCTTTTTTCTTTCCCCTTTCCTCTCTTGTACAATTAAGCGATCGTTAAAGAAGCCTTTCTTCCTCATTCATTTTAAAACAATTTACGAACATCCGATTCTCGCGCGTTCTATATTTCGCTCCTCTCGCTCTGCTATAAAGTGAGGCACGCGTTCAATTGTGGGAACTTTCCGTCCGTATAAATGTGACGATTTCTTTATACATTCTTCTCTCCTCCCTCGAGGCTTCCAGACAAAACAATGCCTTTACTGCGACCGCTTAATCACGCGTCGGCATCGTGTTTCTCCGCTATCGCGATGCCAAAGAGGAAAGGGAGCCTGGGGTACGGCGCGGTGGGCGCCCGGCCGAAAATCAGTTTGCGGGGAGCTGCGGGCTGCTCGCCTCCACCGAGGGGCAGTTAATGAGATTCGAGGTTTTATGGTCTAATCGAGCGTGTCACGCGGGGCGAACGAAAGTGCGCGAGCGCGCGCTGCTGGTGCGAGGCGCGCGTGCACCCGGGCGACGGAGGTAGGAGGAGAGGGGAAGGAGAGGCGAGGACTGTTGCTCGGTCGGCCCTGTAATAATAATAAAAATTCATGCGCCGCTTTACGGCCACCATAAAACGCGAAAAGCCGAGGAGAAAGACGCCTGCCGGTATCGGAAGAGGCCGAGAGGGGACGGGAGGAGGAGGAGGAGGAGGAGGAGGAGGCAAAGGAAGAGGACGAGAGGCCGGGAAAGGGTGCGCACCTGAAAACGCGAGATCGCGCTAAATCGACGCCATCGACGCGCACCCGTTCTCATCGTCCGCTACCTTCGATTGCCGCGCGATCGTTACGAGGCCCTCTTCTAAAGATTATCGTCGGCAGTTACCGTTCGCAAAGTCCTCGCGATTCTCTACCGTGCGCGTAGAAGAGTATCCAGGCTCATCCGCGAAACTGTAATTTATACCGTCTGCTGCTCGTTTCACGGCTCCGAGTAAGACGCATTGCTTGCGCTCGAGCCGAGCGACGCGGCGCGCGATGATATCGCCCCGAGGGATGCGATCGCGGCCGATAAATAAAAAGCTCGTTGCTCGCTCGTTTCCTTCGCGAGGATCACCACGGCGACGCATCCGCCGGAAGCGAATTATTTTCCGGTGAAAAATTATCTCGCGATTCTACATCTGCGCACGATAAAAAGGTGCTCCGACGAGATACATTCGGCCGGCGTAAAGCGTGCCACTGTTTTCTCACAATTATCCTTGCCTCGTTTACCACCGGCACACGAGCGTATAGAAAAGAATCGCCGTGTTTAGCGCGAAGCTCGTAAAGCTCGCGCACCTCGACAAGATAAGGGGGGGGGGGGGGGGGACTCGAGTGAATTCCAGAGAATCCTGCGATTCCCATGATATTCGCTCGATATAAAAGTTCGCTCGCGATTTACTCTCGCCTCGGCGATCTTCTCCGGGGCTCGAGGCGGTAAACTCGCACCGTGGACGAAGGGGGGAAGGGACGATGAGAGGTGGCGCGGAGCGAGCGCCACGAAGATGTTCCCTCGATTATTCACGCGAAAGTGACGCGATCGTAAACTAATGCTTTACTCCCGATGGCGATCGGGGTATAAAGTTCTCCACGGGTTCGGGGCGCCGCACCGTGGACCAAGAGAAGGGAGGCAGAGGAGTGGAAGAGGAGTGGAAGAGGAGAGACGGTAAGGACGACCAGTTTGAAAGGAGCGCGCGATAAAGACGCGATCTCCCGCGCTGGCGCTCGAGGGTTCAGGGGCGGAAGAACGATGGGAGCCTCGTGGAAGACGGAGGGGCGCCAAGTGGCGGCCGTTAGCGCGTTTTACGGCGGCATTAAGCTTCTCTTAAATGACGCACGCAAAGTGCTCCTTCCTCCTTTTCCCTACCCATTTCGCGCTTCTCCCACCTCGCTCGCTCCCCCTCGCCTCCCCTTCTTTCTTCTTTCCTCCTTCGCTCACCGGTACAAGCTTTCGCTCACCGTTCGGCCACCTTCTTCCATCCACCCACCTATCCCGTATCACGTGCTACAGAATCACCTCCTTGCCACGGTCATCCGTGGGTTATCGACTTTTTAAAATACAAGGTACGCTTTATGGGCGCAGAATTCAGGACGCGCGCCATTCGAGGGAACTTAACGAGGAGAGCGCGCCTTTTCGTGGCGATTAAAAAGATAAGCGTGGTAAAAGACAGCGCCGTCACTTTCTCTCGCTTAGCGCTCTTTCACTCGTGCCTACACTCTCACCGGTGACACGGTAGCAGCCAATTTAGGGTCACGTGAAAAACTCGGGCGAAAGACGGCTGACGCAGACGTGGAGATGCGCGCGAGGGTCGTTAGACGATGTGGGTGGAAGTGGATAGGACGTAGAGAAACGAGGAGGAGAGATTGCGGACGAGCACAAAGGTGGATCGAAAGTACCCGCGCGACAGAGATCTGACGTCGACGCTTACACGCAGGTAGATATTATATTCTCTACGGATTGCCGCGAGGGCAGGGGGTGAAGGAGAAGGCGGCGGGGGCTTGAAGCGGAGAGACGCGCGGTTGGTACACGTGCGCGGCGTGGGGTACACGTGTACGTGGACGACACGGACGAGCGAGGATGAGGGAAGGCCGGAGGGCCGTAGGTAGGTAGGTACGAACGTACGGAGGGCACATAAGTCCGCCCCCGGCGTGGTGGAGGCGGAGGCGGCCCTCGTCGGATTCGAGTATTGACAGATATTTAAATGAATATTCCTCGGCTGTTAGGGATCCTCTTTGAAATCAAAGCAGAAGGTACAACGGTTCATTTAGACGTGCGCCGATATTCCCCTGCCGGGTCTGCTCGGGTGGTGCCGCCGCCGTCGTCGTCGTCGTCGTTGCTACTGCCGCCGTTGCTGCCGTTGCTCTCTCGACGGTGGATACAGGATTTCACTTGTCACGTCATACGTGGGTTATCACCGAGCGAGACGACCGCGGGACGCGAGGGTGCCCCGGAGAGGGGATGAGTTGGAGAGGCGGCGCGGAGAACGCGGACGACGGCGTCCGTCGGAGGAGGAGGAGGTGATGGAGACGGAGGAGATGGAGGAGGAAACGGTGGAAGGAGAGGGGTCCTCGTTGGAAGGGGAATTTTGCCTCTTGACGGTCCTGTTTGTCGAGCGCACGCACGCACGGTGCATTTCACCTCGCGTCACCAAGCTTCACCAAGCTTCACCTCTCCGTTCCGTTCCGCCTCTCGTTCTCGTCCCCCGCCCAGCAACGCTCGTCACTCTCGTTTCTCAAGGATCGACAGTACCCTCCCGATCCCTTCGCGAGGAGAGCGCGGGTCGATTCTTCCTTCGCTTCGGTTTGCGCGGGGTTTTTGTCTCGGGATCGAACCCGTCGAGCGTGCGACGTTACGGAGAATCTCTCGACTAGGTGGAAGGACTTCTTGTTCGCTCCTCGAAGCTCGTAAATTTTTGTTTGATTTGCGCGGCCGAGAGAGCAACGGCGATCGCGCGCGCGTCGTGGAAGAGTCGAGGGAAACGAGTCGGTAATATCGCATGGGTAATCCCCGAGAGCGCAGGGTAATGCGAAAGCGGGAACTACAAATTTCTCGGTAAATCTGGCCCCGGCCGGTGCTAAACGAAGAAATATAATCTTACGAAGCGGATTCCACGTCGCTTCGTTATGGACGTGAAATTGGTATTAATGGGGAGGCACGGTGAAGTGAAAGTGCGGCCGAGCCACTTGCATCCATTTGCATTAGGCATGCAGCTGCCAAGTGACAAGATCTGAAACCCGGCGGAAATACAAATTATCGCGTATATAGGGCCGACAACGAGATCCTAACGAGACGCCTAGGTTCGTCCGTTGGGTTCCGCGCACAGGAAACGTCGCGTCACGTAGTCCACACTCGAGACGTCTAATTTCGGGAGATCTTATAAACAATTTACCATCCATTTCACATTGAATCTATCGTATGTCTGGCTACCGAAAAGGACACTTCCTCCCTTAGGTTTGCACGACTCTCTAGGTTTAGAGGCACGATGGCGATAACGCGAAAGTGACTTCAATCGAGTCAGAACCTCGTCGATGGACCGACGGAGCCATGATTTTTTAAAGAGCGAGTCCATACGATACAAACGTGTTCGGGTGCGTCGACGCGGTCTAACGAATCCTTAACAACGTCACGAGAAATGAATCGAGAATCGGCAGCGATCCCACCGAACGACAACTAAAATTCTTCCCTCTTGCAAAGCCTCATGCTCGCACCCCCCCGATAACCGATAACCTCGATTGGCCGGCACGAGGGCCTAGTAAAAAAGCGGGAATTCCCGGTATTCTGCAAACGAGCCTTAACTGTGCAATGAACAGGAGTGCCATATTTTTTCGCCCGGCGACACACTCGGTTCGCGGCACTCGAGCACGTGGCAATAAATCGCGGACGGACGTCGCTAATTTTTACGGAGTCGCGCGCGCACTCGCTCCACGCTTACGCACTCACGCGCACACCGACGTCGGGCGTCGCGACGCACCTGCACCACCGTCGTGTTGGCAGGGTAGAGAAACGTTGGAGGGTGGGGTAGCGATGCATCGCGGCGGATCAGGGCCTAAAACGGCAGTCCTGAAATGTTTGCGAATCGCCTCTCTGGTGTCGGATCGCGTCCTTGCAACTTTTATCTGGCCAACTTCGTTGACTGCGCGCCTCCGCGCGAGATTTATGACCGTCCGCCCTCGTCGCGATATCCTCGGACGTATCCGTGCCGCGAGTGACCTTCCGACGACGTACTTCCGATGTATTTCGTTGATTAACGGCGCTCCCCTCGCTCGCTCGCTCACCGCACCCTTCGCGATAACGCAGGGAGAAGGACTTTTATTTTCGGTCCTCGTGCGGCTTAGGGTGCTTTTTAATCGCGTCCATGGCCTGGGTAATTACTTGGTATTTAGCATACTCCAGCGCGATAGAGCCACGTCGGACGCAAGCCTTTGCCAAGCCGAGCACCGCGGTGAAGGGACCAATTTGTCGTAGGATTTTGAGTTTTAACGTTTCTCCTTCCTCTTCCTGATTCGGTGACGGGCGAGATAAAAAATATCGGCTTTGAAAATGGAAAGAAAAAATTGAAGCTTTCATACGCGATGAAATGTGTTAGGGTCCACTCACACGCCCGTCTTGCCGCTGCTTTTTCTTGGACGCGCGAACGCTTTGCTCCCCGTAATATCGAAACTTTTTAACAGTGTCCCTTGTCCGCTTCGAAATCGAGGCCGATTGCTCGCGTTCCACGAAGCGGGGCAAAATCATCGGGTTATCGCTTTTACGACACGGTTCTCGAGCCGTCCTCTTCTCGAAGCGGCGCGCTTTCCGAGGCGACGTTTCTCTCGTCACCTGCGATAATTTACGTCCCTCCACGATGCTGGAATCGACTCGAGGGGTGACATGACGCCCAGTCAAATACACTTTCTTGAGATAAAACGTTTCTACGTGACGATCGTGAGTTTCACTTCTTGTGAAACGTGTTACGAGAACCGACGACATTCTCGTGTGACGCATCGAACGATACTTACATCGAAAATATTTTCCGTCCATCTATCGACTTACAGAAATTATCTCCCATCAGCGTGGAACCAATGTAGTTTCACGTTTGTCCTGCATTAAGTGGGATTTAAATCGACCGAGCTCTCATTAACGATCGACACGACGGCGCTCGTCATGTAAATTCCTCAACAAACCCTCCCTTTATACGCTCCCCAAACATTCTGCCGTGTAGTCGAGAAGGGAGCCTCGCGAGTGAGAAGAAGGAAAAAGGAAACGGTTTTTCGGTAGCACTCGAGAAAATATGAAGTACAAAGGAGATGCAAATCCGATTTTGTTTACACGATCCTAACGAGGATCGTAAACACTACCCAGGAAATAATACCGTCTCTCGTAGGAAACGGACGAAAGAATGGAAAAAAGTGGGCTTCTGTGCGTGCCAGGTGCAATGTTTGCTATTCAGATTCGTCGGGACGGCCTAATTACCAAGCGTTAACGAATATCGAGAGAAACAGTCGCTGGAGGAAGGGAAAGAAGTGTAAAGAAAAAAAAAGAAAGACGAGAGAACGCGAGTGGGCTACCGGTATTATTTCCGTGTTACGTAAAACCAAACACGATCCCTCGAGTGAGGAAAGGGGGCGGGAAAATACCGGTGGGTATGCATCACGGGGATCAGGTGGTGCAGCTGCGAGTGTGAGGCACACGCGGTAGTGGCCCAGGGTAACCTCGTACCCTCGGGGAACCTGCAACCCCCTCCTCGTCTACCCGCTCGCCCTCCGTTTCTCGAAACCTCGAAAGATGACAAGGTAATCGGCGCTCACGGTAAGCGTGCAACATCGTGAACCTGTGTAACCGAGGAAGTCCTTAAGGAACATTTGCATATTTACCGGGAACAATTTCTGCTTAATCGACGTACGAGCGGGTCCCCCGTTGGATCAGGAGGCGCAGGGTGGTCGAAATTATACGTTCGAGCGGAACCCGCACGTCGTCCCTCCGGAGTAACGAGAGGGTCTTACAAAATTGCAATCGAACGGTGCACCGCCTCTTCTGTTCTCCCTCTATCCTCCACTGCGCGAGATTTACGGACGACGTGCTGTCCGCGTGTGTACACGAGCACGGAAGATAAAGAGAGAAAGAGAGAGAGAGAGAGAGAGGGAGAGAGAGAGAGAGAGGAGGTAGAGAGAATCGTGGAGGATCGAAAACGAAAAGGTGGGGAAGAAGAAGAGAAGCCTCGAAGGGCCGAATGCTTCGACACCTGTGTAAACTTTGCTCGGAGGAGAAGGGTGGTTGCCAACAGGACCAGCCAGTCCTTCTCCAGGATTACTCTGTCGCCTTTTCTCCTCGTTCCACCGCACTTCTTTTTACCGCGTCTGTGTGCGCCGATCACCGCTCGTCACCGCTCGCGTTCTCTCGTCCACTTGGCTCTCGCTCTCTCGCTCGCCGATCCTCATAAATTACCGATTTATGACTGCCTCTCGCGGGCCTGACCGGATAACGTTAATCGGTTAATGAGCCACAACTTCGCGCTCGACGACGTTTCTTGGTCGGACGAGAGGTGCGGGAGGATCGGGCACTCTCGAGGGATCGAGAAATCGAACGATTCGCCTCGACGGACGTGTAACAGTCGGAGTCATCCGTACGAACGCGTACCTAAGGCGATCGGCTAACGAGCGGTTTCGCATTACGCCGCTACCTGTGTGTAAATCTCTCTTATCCGCGATAGAGCACCACGGGGTACTCTGTTCGTTCTCTCTTCTCGCTTCCCCGTTTTTATTTTATTTCAGTACCGCGCTTTACGTCGACGAGAACGTCGAGTGGGAATAAGTCAATTGGGCACGAAGATTGCCGCGAAGCAGACAAGCCGTCAACATAGCTTCGGATTAGAGAATACTTGGGACTTTCTGTCGCGAGGACCCCGACTCCTCCGGTAGCTCGAACATTCTCATCGATTTATTTTTACGATCACCACATCTAACGACGTAAGAAGCTTCTAGGGGTAAACAATTTGACACGTGCTGTTACGTATTCGTGCAAATTTATCTAGGTTGGATACAATGTAACTTAAAGTTCGCAAATGAATAAAAGTCGAAATAATAAACAACTAGGTGTACGCGTGGCATACTGACTCGGAGAAACTGAGAAATTCAATTGAAAATCAAAGGCCTCGTTAACGTGCACTGAGAACAGGGAGCGAGTGCTCGTTGCAAAGATGCGTGACGTGCGTTTATTACAGTTACATTGTAATATTTACCGGTAAGGTTATCGCCGCGCTGCTGCGGCCACCGGAAGGAAGGCCTGGGCTGCTGCTTGCTGCGCATATCTCCCGTCCGGTGCGGCGGCTGCGGGCCGCTCGCTTTCAAACGATCGGACACCACTACTTACCTGAAAGAGAAAAAGACAGAAGGGTTCAGAGGGCATCACTTGACATTTCACGCTGTGGAACGCGCGCAAGCGGAATAATTAATACCGTCTCTCCGTCCTCGACGACGAATTAAGCGCGCGACGATTCTCACGGCACACGAGCTCGCCTCGATTCCTTCGAAATGAACATTTGAATTTATCATTCGACATTACCCGGTGACGGGGCGAATTCGCGATTCCACATTTTTCCGCGAAAATATTTTCATCCCTCGCACAAAGCCCCGCGCCGCCTTTGGATTGGAACGCGCGATTATTCTCCTCATCCCGCGCGACGACGAGAGGACGCCGAGGCCGAGAGTCCGTGCCACCTCCTCCCACGGCCCCACGCTCGCGCGTTAGCTCATGCAAATGTCCCGAAAAAATGTCCGCTCCGACACGGAAATTTTCCGGGAGCTCTCGAAAGCCCCCGCGCCGGTGCTGGTGGTTGGCAGCGGAGATTCTACCGACAGGATAGAATCGCCCTCCTCAGTGGGGGCTTTTTGCGAAGGGTGCTAACGTAGGCCCTCCTTTCACCCATCCCACGTTCCTCCTCGTGGCTGCTCCCCGTCCCTTTCCACCCCCAAACTCTCCCCCTCTTATCCGCCCAATACCAACCGTCGTAACCAGCCGTATATCTTTCTGGCGTACGCCCTCGAAAGCGGCCGCCTTTGTTTCAGATATTTATGAGGCGTTTTAATTCGCGCGTCGCGTCACCCGGTCGGCGGGGGTGCCGAACGCGGAGAAGCGAGGAAGGGTAGGGGGTGGAGAAGAGAAAGAGAGAGAGCGCGGGAGAGAAGAAGGCGGAGGTGGAGGAGGAGAAGCAGGAGGCGGTGGAAAGTGGGGGGGGGGGGGGGTGGAATACGCTAGGGCTTGAAAATGTATGGCGCGCGTGTGTGTAGGCAAACGACAGAGGGATGGAATATGTGTCTACGTGTGTCTACGTGTTTGTGCGGTGGGTGGGTGTTTCGGTGCGAGAAGGAGTGAGAAAGAGAAAGATTGGAGAGGTAGGTGAGTGGTGCAAAGGGGGCATAATAGGCATAAGGGTGCCCCGATAAAACGCCAACCTCTCGCCCCTCTTCCATCCCCTTCTCCAGACGTAGGCCATAAGCGCAAACAAACTCTCGCTCGTATATCTCGGCTCAATGGTTCCTACGTCGGTGCGCCAGGGGCGTACTGTATCGTGCCGACGTCGCCTCGCGTCTCGCCCACCCCCGTTCCACCCCTCTCTACACCCCGGCCCCTTCTACCGCACGGCGACCCTTCACGCGAGCCGAGGAAATTCCTTAACCCATATTCAGGCGATATATCGCTCACCTGATATACTGATTTACCGCGATATTCTTCCACCTAAGGGTAGCGCCGCGCGACGTGACGCGATGGTACAGGACGATCGAATGCTCCGTTTAATTATATTTCCAACGGGGAAGAATCGCGCGGATACTATCGGCAGGGAGAAATCGAAAGTATAATCGTCCAATAAGGTCCTCTTGTAACCCGAAGTTCGCGAATTCACCCTTGCGCCGTTCTTTCGATCGTAGTGCATCGAGCTCCGGACGCACCCTCTCAAAATAGATTCCAAGCTTTCGCAGCGCAACATCCCCGTATCGCCCGTCATCCCTTCCTCCTTTCATTCTCCGTCTCAGTTTCCCGTTACGCAATAAATAGAGATAATGAGGGCGCGCACAATTACGTTAATTACTTCGGGGAAAGTGCGCATTTTCAGAAATGCAGTACATCCGTCTCGCTGATCCACGAGCCGGAGAGTCATGTACGTCCCTTTTACCACTACCACGCCGACGGTGCGACGCGTCCGTCCACCTTCATGGGTCCTCCTCTCCACCTCGGCAGCCACTTCCACGTTTTACCTCACCCCGTCCCTCCCCGTTCCTCCGGAGCCGTCCTCTCATCCCCGTCTCACGACACACTAGAGAGGCGGCAGGCGCACTCCTGCTCATGCTCTTCTTTACGTGCAGGCGAGTTTAACAGTAACAGTACGTCACCCAGTCGGTCTCTCTCGCCCTACACCGGCTTCTTGTCTCTCCTCTCGGCCTTTTCCTCCTCTTCCTCCTCCTCGCGAGCATCCACACAGACTCGCGCACACACCCGAGTTCTCCTCTTCTTGTCATTCCTCTCACTCGCAAGAGGCATCTGCTTTCTCTTACTCTTCCTCCCTTTTGCCCGCCGCGCGGGCGAGCCTTCGTGTGTCTCTCCTCCTTCTCGCCGTCTCTCTCTCTCTCTCTCTCTCCATCTAACCTTCTCTCTCGCTCGCTCTCCTTAACAGCCTTCACTCTCTAAAAGCCTGGGTGTGATCTATGGCGGGACGTTGCGTCACTCGGGGAACAGATGCAGGGCTCGTATATTACTCGACCATATCTACGAGGAGAAGGACGGCGGAGAAGGAGAGGCGAAGGGCGACGGCGGTGATGGCTGGGGGCGAGGGCCAGAGGGGGTGGAGGGCCGGGAGGAGAGAAAGCCTTGCCGCACACGGTCAAAAGAATGGCGAACGACACAAATCACTCGGCCTTTGTGTCACCCTGGGTCCCGGCTAGATGTTTCCCTTTTTTCTCCTCTCTCTCTCTCTCTCTCTCTCTCCCTCTCCGTCTTTCTCCTTCGCTCTCTCACTCTCATTCCTTTCCGCGAGGGCGAAGGAAATTTACTTGTTGACGAACTGTTCAGTTAAACGTCGCTGCCCGGTGATGTATTGTTAGAAGAGGGGCCGCCGCCAGCCGTGCGCCGCTCTTGCACCCCGCGCGGAAACCAACTTACTCGCCAGGGTGGAGTAACCCACGGAGAGTAACATAAAAAAGCTCTCGGAGGTACGCGATTCGTCGATACCGATAACGTCGATGCTATTTCTGCTCTCCGGCAGTCCTCGATTCCACGGAGATCTGCGAGCGAGAGGAATTCTCACGGATAATCGTTAATCGACGCGACGCCAATCCGTCTTGTTCGCGACATCGAGTGACTCGCTCCACCTTCTCCTTCGACTAATTAGAACGATGCGCCTAATAGGTATCGCGTGGCCGAAGCCGAAATAATTTTCACTCGCTCGTCTCGGGGCGTCTGGCGGACAAAGGGACGGAAATGGACGAAGTGTACTGAGAATTCCGCTTTGCCGCCGTGCGTGCGAACGCGCTCGCTCGCTCACTCGCGCTTAGCCAGGGTGCGCGTGTTTCGTACGTGCACTCTGTGGAAACACTAGCCAGCTGTCTGCGAGCAGTCATTCGTGCTAGCGTGGGTGTGCGTGCGTGAGAGGAGACGAGGAGGATGTATGTAGAAGGAGAGAAAGAGGAAGAGGAGGGAGAGACCCTTGAAAACGCGCGTCGGCGGGGTAGACGCTTCCAGAATCCCATAAATCAGGTCAGGGTTGGCGACGGGGGTGGTTACGGCGGTGGCGTTTCTAGGCGAGGGGTGACGCGGAGGTGGCGAGGGGTGAGACGCCGACTGCGACGCGGGAGGGTTGTTAGGTAAAGGTCGACGCACAACAATCCTACGACGACGCTGGGAGACGACGTCGACTACGAGGAAGCGAGCGCGACGGCGCATGCTCGTAAAACGTTTGGCGCCAATTCCATCGCTCGAATGGAACGGATCGACGCGGCTAAGTGCCCTCGAGTGGATCTCCCGCGAAGGATTTGTGCGCGCTCAGCCAGTACGGTTCTTCCTCGCGCGAATCAATCGTCGATGGATGCTTTATTCTCCCTTTCTCTCCTCACTCGTCGCTTACCTCTCCCTTCCGATCGTCCCGCCAAATTCGAAGACGGCGGGTTATACGCGACGCAAGGTTGATTTTGACAAAGGAGAACGACAGTGGCCACGAGGAGCGCCGAGGAAGAAAATGGCAAATTGGCGGAGCTCCAGGGGGAGTTATCCGTCGTCGCGAGGACCGGTCCGGTCCGTCCGATCGGCATTTCCCTCTTTGTCCCGTCCTCCGACCGGATCACCGTCCCGCTGGTCTAGCTCTTACCAACCCGGCTAATGGATTTATCGACCTTTAAACGCGGAGATAAGAGGCCTCGGAAGACATCGAGAACGCGCATCGAGTGCCCAAGGCGAGTCGAGTCCAGCGCACCTGTATCCTCCGACAAGTACTCCTCGCTTGGTTGCCTCGCTGATTAGAGAGCGTCAGCGTAATTCTCTCCTCGCGATCTCCCTCGTTGAAACGTCGATAATGGATTTATTGACCTTTGAGCGGTGCGCGGTGCTAGGCACGCGTGCTTATCCTTGCACGTTCGATCGATACTCTTTCGTGGCGGTGAGGAGAGAAGAAGAGCGGAAGGAATGACGACAGGGGCGCTAGCAGGACGCGAAAAGGAGGACTAAAAAGAGGCGGAGGTGCCGGTGAAGAGGGGATGGAAGGAAAGGACGAGCTCGTTCTCGAAGGGAGCCCCAGATGGAATCAGTGCAGTTCGGAATATTGGAAAATGTCGGTCCGCGCGCGCGAGACGATGGCGAAGGAGACGAGATGGCGCGGGAAGAGAGAGAGGAAGAGAGAGCGGAAAGAAAAGGAGACCGAGGAAGAAGCAAGAGCGAATCGGAGATGACGGTGGGGAGTGCTAGCGGGGCACTATTTATGACGCGTACGTGAATTCAGAGAACACTGGGTATACGCGCGGAAGCTGCCACGACGGCGTTCGTGTCACATCGTCGTCGTCGCCCTACGTAGGAAAAAGAAACGGGGTCGAGCGCGAGGGTGAGACGCGAACGACCCGGACTCCGAAAGTTCGGCTCTCGCGGACGGCCGGATTCGAGAGGGAAGCGAACCAGGAGGGACTACTCTCCTACCTACGGTGTGGGTATCTCGTCGATGAAGCGCGCGAGAACAGCGCCTTGGAGAGGAGTCCATCATCGCCGACCGAGGAAGAGAGACGGAAAGGGAATCATTTCTCGATACAAGATAGACAGTGGCCGAGTGATCGGTTCGCACTCGTAGATCCAGTCGAATTCGACGTGACTATGCCCTGTAATAACTCTCGTGTTCGCTGTGACTTGGCATAATTTCTGTTATCCTTCACCGGCACCGTCAGTGCTCGACGCAATTTATGCGATGCGGTAGAGATACCGCCGATAAATGATAGCGCGACCGGGTCGTTTATTAATTAATCATTTGGCGGAACATCGGGACACGTGAGGCAAACTCGCGAGAACACGGAGTAAAGACCGAAAGTGATGTAATGATGCGTACGTTCGATTGGTCCTCGATGACTCAGGATCGGGATTGTAAAATCGCGGGTGGTTGTCGTTGATCGATAGAGTCGTCGCGCGGTAGTCTAAACAATTCGAGAATATTTTAATCGCGTTTAGCATTCGTCCGCTACGTGCCGTGGACAATGTCGGGGCGCCCTTAAGGGCGCGCCGGTAGATCAAAGGACGGCGTGGCGACCGGGGCGTAGGGAAAGAGACGAGAGAATTCGGGCGAGGATGGCACCCGATTGATTCATTGAACGCGCGTGCCTGGCTTCAAATCACCAGAATAGAATCCGCAGCCTCGGAATGCCAGGGCCCACCGGGCTAATCCATCGGGCGTCTTTATTGCTCGGCGACATTTATAAAACGTCGAGACGTGGAGCAAGAGGGCGAACGTGAGACGAAAAGAGGAAGAGAGAGAGAAGAAACCGATGGCTCCTTGCGATCGCCGCTCATTCGTCAACGATTATAAATCGTCAAGTCCTCCATTCGTTTCCGTCGCTTCTTTGGCCCTCCGTTCGTCTATCCGTCTCTCCGTGTTCGCTCTCTTTTCCACTCTTCTCCACCTCATCCTCGGCATCCACGAGAAATCATCTCGCGACGTCGTCGCTCATCGTGTCTGGTAACGAAAATTTCCCGTTGCGCGAATCGCTCCGTAATCGTCTCCGTGCGTCCCGACGCGTCTCGTCGTCGTGACGAACACGCGCGAAAATACAAACGCCAAGGAGTGTTCCCTCCCACCTTCTCTGCCCGGTAGGCGTCGCGACGCTGCCTTTAATTAGCCGGAAGGAAGAGAAAAATCAACGCGGGTATCTCACGCGCGTCCAAACGATCCCTTCTATTGCTCCTCTCTTTCGGTCTTGTCTTTTTTTTCCACCCTACGCCTTCTCGTTCATGCTTGAGAGTTGCTTCACGCTAGCGCCCACTGCGCGCAAAACTCGTTCTGAAATGCATGGAGAGGAGAAATTTTGCGCGCAAATCAACGGGCAGAATAAAGTTCGCCAAACAAGTTGCTCAACTTTTAATTAAACTCAATGTATATGTACGTGCGTGTACATCCATTCCGTGGTAGTCAAGTAACGTTACGCGTCGTAACGGCGGCGGTATCTGCCGCCCCGTTGTCATTCCCAACGATGTCGATGCTCCATATATCATGCGCGTGCGGGTAGGGCAAAAGTTTCTGCCGGGCGTACGGTGATTTTCTGCGAGCGCGCGCTCGTCAAAATTGGAAAAGCACCGTTCCCTCGCGTCCACGAGAGAGACGTCGCGAGAGAAAAGAAGAGAAAATACGAAACGCGTTTGGCCAAGTGGTGCGCACCACCGTCCGAAAAGCTTCTCCGCTCGATCCCTCGGTCGGGGTGGATTTCACGGAGCGAGTCGATTCTCTTCGACGACCTTTGCACGCGTACTTACACCTCTCTCGACGAAAAGTCCCTCGCTTCGATAATTACATTCGCACGACTAGTTTATTCGGTTGGGTTAGGTGGAGGATCCCGTGGAGGCGCGGAGAGAGAGGGCGTCTCGATACGTTTCGGTAGAAGAAGAGAGAGGCAGAGAGAGAGAGAGATAGAGAGAGAGGAAGAGGAGTCGGGGATAGCACTAACCGGGCCAGATAGGTCCGTCTAGGTTCGCAGAGGCGAAGGTGGAGCGAAGATAAGGCGCTCGTTGCGTTGAAGCGTCCCTCGGCGGCCGTCCCGCAGCGTCCCGACGCTCTTCCACCTATCCTCCTCCGCCACCCCTCAGTTTTGCCCGCTCGACTCCTCTCCCTTGTAACGACCGACTCCCTGAACCTCCCTTCCCTCCGGAGCATCGTCGACTCCCGTGTAATATCGCGCCCCGGTCTTCCACCCGTCGTTATCCCGAGTTCGGTGTCTATAGACGAAAGTACGGGCCGCTCCTCTCCTCCTCGAACTCACCCGCTCGCTTGCTTGGCCGAGCTGACTTTGGAAATGTGAACTGTGTTGGCTGAGGGAAAGGAAGAGAGGGAGGGAGAGAGAGAGAGAGAGAGAGGGAGAGAGAGAAACTCGGAACGATAGAGAGGAGGCAAAGCGGAAGAAGGGTCTCCCGACGTAAGGGCATTGAGTGGGGTGGCGGGGAGCTGGAAGCGGAGAAGACCCCCCTTTAATACTCGCCCCGATAGCCGAGTGTTTCGAGTAATTGGGAAGTAAAACAGCCCTCCGACATGCACCTCCTCGCCTTCCCGTTCTTCGCATCTTCTTCACCTCCCTCTCGGTCCCTCTTACGACGAAAACTCCAGACACGAAGATGCCAGTGGAACATCCTAGGTTTCTCGGGGTGTTCCTGCTGAGATGTTGCGAGGGAAGATACGCGTCTGAGGGGAGGAAATGAAGGTAGCCGATGGTAGCAACAAGCAACGCAGAGAGGAGAGAAACAGCAGATGAGAGTAGAGACGAAGTATCGTCCCGAGAGGGCGAGTGCGCTAATTAAAGAAGCCGAAGCCAATCCTTTTCGGGGATCTCGAACCGGCGAGTGGTCCGAGGATCCTCCTCTCGCCGATTTTCGAGCCCGAAAATCCGCGCTCGAAAAGCTTCCGTAGGGCGATGCGAGTGGAGGGTCGAAGGCACCTCGTCGTCCTTCTTCCTTCTCGGCTATTGCAAGATCGAAACCTCGTCAGGCTCCGCTCGAAGGGAAGGTCACGTGCCACTGATTTTGGGAGGAGTCACCCGAAGGTGCGTCCAATACCTCGAGTCGAACAGAGACAAGTGCCTTTGTCGTAGAAAGAATTCGAAGAGAACTCGAAGACCTCGTGCGCTCTAATGAAAAATGGTGGTTCGGACGAATCACCTGTACACTTCGGCCCTAGGCACCCCTCCCTTTCACGAGAGGCCAATTCGGATCTAATCTCGCGATCCCCGCGCTCGTTTTCCGGCGAATGGAATCGGCCGTGAGTGCTTCTAATAATAACGTGCGAGAAGAGACCCCGAGACCGGTGATCGGCGATCGTTGCCCGACGATATCTAATCGTCGCGAGAGGGACGTTGGACGAACGGATGGACGACCTCACCCTCCTAGGGAGCCTAGGAGGTGATTGTAGAGTCTCGCGGTGCGTCCTAATCGTCGCAGATGGGCCCGGATAGGCTGCCCTCGGCCTTATTATTACCGGTTGGCTCCGGTCCGTGCGCGTGTCCCATTACGTGGGACGATTATTTGACTGGCGGTGCCGCGACGGAGGAGGTCAGAAGAGGAAGAGGGAGAGGAGCTCGCAGGAGGGATGCGGAAGGAGTGGGAGAAGACGAAGAAGGCTGAGAGACGGTGCGGTAAATGGACGAAGACGAGAGAACGCGAGGACGAAGCGAGAGAGGAACTGAGAAGGAGTCTGGGTGTTAGAGAAAGGGAGAAGGCAAGATGGAGAGAGGGCGAGAGAGTGAGAGAGAGGAGCAAGGTAAGTAGGTATAAAGGAGCGTGACTGGACGTGAGTTCAATACGCGGCCCTCGAGAGCAGCTGTCACTGACATCGCCGCAATTCGAAACTGACCACGACAGCTAACCTCGGTACCGCCGGACCACAACGGCGGAAACTTATACCAGCCTTCCGATTGATCCGTCCCGGCCACTCACCATACGTCGAAGGGGACGGATTAGTCGGCTGACAACGGATTTACTCTACCGAGAATCGACGACGCGGTACGACCTCGCGAACGTCCACGAAGACTCCTTCGCACTCTTGCGAGCCACGCCGATCTTTCTCGAACGAAATTAATAGGACGCTAACCAGAGGACCCGGGTAGCTTGGAATTCTCGGCCTATCACGAGCGACGATGAAACGCTCGCGCTTGCAGACGCGCACGTAAGACGGCGATAAAGTCGAATGAGGCTACTCGCTCGCTTCCTAAGGGTAAACCAATTAGACTTATCGATCAGGATGAAGAGCGGGTAATTGTCCGCTCGCGGGAGAGATTCGTTTGTGATCCGCGGGCCCTGACGGCGGGAACGGGAGATCACCTGGATCTCTCATCAAGATACCGTGCGCGGGCCCCGAGGATATACGATACAAAGTCATGCCAGGTAGACACGAACGCGCCTGCGGAGCGCAAATCATACGAGGATAGAAACGACGAAAGGGAAAAGGAGAGACGGACAAAGGGACGGGAAAGAGAGAAGGGCGCACACCCGCAGAAAACGATCAAAGAGTAGATCACCACCGTTCCTTCGTCCCGGGAATTAGGAGCCATAACGCAGTCGGCGCCCCTAGAGGCCTGCCTGGCTTCTTCTTCCTCCTCCTCCTCCTTCTCCCCCTCTTAATAGAAGGACGCCAAATAAGAGGATTCGGAAAGAGCGAAGTCATCGCCTCGTCCGGACGAAGAAAGTTGCTCTGCCTTTTGGCATCCACCGTGGCGAGTGGTGTATGGGCCAAGGTGAAAAGGACCAGGATAATAAGAACTAGGGTGATAATGGCGGCGGTAACGTCGGTTACGACGTTAGGGTGCCTTAGCCTTCTTCCTCGCGGTGAAAGAGGAACGGGGTGGAGAGAGAGACGGCGTGAAGGAGGACGCGGAGGGTGGAGGACGAGGAAGGTCGAAGGCAGTCGGTGAATCCTTCGTGAGAAGAGCGAAGAGGTGATTGATGGAACGTCAGTCATGGTGCAGCCATCAATCTCTCCTACCTATACCTTTATTATTTATTATTCTTGCTCCGGTGGATACTCCTCTTTGGCTGCACACTCTCTCTTTCGCAGTTTCCTTCTCTTTCCCTTTCTCTCGCAGAGCTGCGCTGCCTCCTACCGACTTCCATTTTCCCTTTCTCTTTCTCTCTCTCTCTCGTTCTATCGCGTTCCGCGTGCATCGGCGAGGCTTAAAGGCTGGCAGTGACGAAGCAACGGGGCCAGGTATAAGGTACGCGTGTACACCGGTCGATGCGTAACGCTAGCCCCGCAGAACGATTTGTTGAGAAGCTCGTCTGGTGTAACGAACACGTACCGTGGCAATTAGCAGAGGAATTCTGCGACCGTCCGCACAGAAGTGAGAACCGGAGTCGGAGGTTTACATTCGGTCTATAGCTCGCGGGAAAATCTCTTACTACGTCGAACTGTCCGTATGCTTTAGATTATCTCCAACATCGTTCTCTAACCTAGATGACGATCCGAAGTAAGAGGCGCGTCTTTTCTCGTAGCAAAAATTTGCGTTTTGTCGTAGGTTCACTTGGAATTTGTAAAAAGTATCATGCGCGTCGCTAATTCTCTCCGCCGAAAATTTTTTGCTCACTATTATCCCTCGTCTCCTCCTCTTTGACACACCGAAACGACGCGCATCACCGCCTCTCGCCCTCTCCTCTCCTTCTCGTACTTCACGCGCGCACACACATTCTCTCGTTCTCTCTCGCTCGCGGCCAGGTACACGCATGACTCTGCGAACCTCTTACTCGCTCGCCCCTGCTGCGTCACGAAACAAATGCGCGTTCAGCCAATCATCGGCGTGCCTGCGATGACGATGACGAGCTGGAGGATGACTCTCTGCAGCTGTCAATCCTCGAGAACCGCGCCACGATACGTCACGGCTCTGGCCGGTCTGCGAGCCGTCACTCTCCAAATCGAGCCAATGGAGAAGATTCATTCCTCCGAAGAAATCGTGCTTCGAAAATTATCGATTCTTCGGTGATCGCGTAGTAAATGTATTTCTCGCGTCTCGTCGCGATCGTTTTTTCGACGAATTTGCGACAAGAAGCCTTGGTGCCAGGAAACTGCTACCGTTCGAACAACTTGCCCGTGTAACGAGGGATGAATCGAGATAGCACGGCCTGCAAAAGGGGGGCGTCAGTCGTCGTTAAGCTTCCCCAGTGTATAATAATTTCAAAGATGCGCAAGATGTGCCGCGCGCCCGCGCGTGAGTCAGAGAGAACTCGGAGACTCTAGGATCGGAACTTATAATTGGAAGGAGTCGAAAGTGGAGGATCGGAAGAAACATTTTGCTGGCTTATTTCTTTCCTTTCGTTTTCTCCTCCTCTTCTATGGGAGATTTTATGACGTGCAGTTTATAATGACGAACTTCCAAGGTAAAAGGGGACACGGGAGGAGGCGGAAACGAGGACGAGAAATCACGAGAAGCGGCTCGTTAAATCGAGTTTAACGAAGTGCCGATGTGGTGGTGAAGGAACGAGATGGATATCAATTTGATACGGTGCTCGATGAGTTCCAAGTTGGCGCGAGACGAGAAGAGGATGCGCGGGCTAGCAGATGTCGTTTCTACGCTTCCACGCGCGTGGCACCCTCGTGGAAAATATTTTGAGAACACACGAGCAAATCCGTTCGGATTTCACGCAACGTCTTTCCGTTTGACGCGAGTGCCGGTGTCACTCGCGTTCACGTAGTCGTTTAATTGCCGCCTCGTGGAGCTTGAGAGACGAAAATGAACGAACCTGTGAGAAGGAGAGAGAAAGCGATAGGCTTCGAATCACTCTTGACCTTCGACTGCGGGGAGGTTATTGCGAAGTCACACCGATTCATTCGCGAGATTAAGATCGATCGTATCGCCGAATCTTCTTTCTCTTCTGACCGGATGAGACTCCGTTTTGAAGATCCTTCTCCCGCGGAGCAAAAACGAAGGACGGCGACACAGAGCGCGTTCACCGTCGACGAAATTACTTCTCCTCCTGTGCCACTCTTCCACTCATCCCTTCGCTCTCGTTCCCTTCCGCGATGAGGTTGGCGGGAAGTTCGTTAGTCGCTAATTGCTGCGCCACGACGACACCCGCGTATTTCATACTGCCTTCTTGCTGTCCTTCGTCAGTTAACAGCCGTTCCGGCGATTCGCATAAAAACTTCCCTTAATCGGCGATCCGACGTGCCGCGAGAATCGATTACCATGGACTTCATAATTTTAATCGAGTTTCGGGGTACGAGTCTATCGCGCCGCTCCAGATCCAACGACGGGGTTGAATGGAATTTTCTGCGCTTCGTCGAACATCTTCGGGAGCAACTCGAGGAAAAAAGCGTCGCTACCTGGTGAAGCTGAGAATCTACAAGAATGCGAATCTGGCGGAGGATTACGACGAACGCTCGCGAATTTCATCGAGGCTTTTCCATTCGCGCACCTATCGAGGGACCGCGAGACGCGTTCGGTTTCTCAAGAGCGCGCGCGCACACAGAAATTAAAGTTCACCGCGCGGCGGAATATCGCGAACGGGCAACAGGATCCTAATACCGCCGTGAAAAAAAGTCAAGAGCGAAAAGGCACGGAGCCGAAGGGAAGGACACGGAGGAGAGATCTGGGAAGGGAGGTGGGCGCGCATCAGGGAACAGGGGCGGAAAAGTCGGCGGCTTAGGCGTTTTAAGTTTCTCCAGGCATTTGAGAAGACATCGGGCAACTCGATCTCTCGAGCCGGACGCCGGGGATACCTGCACCTGAGCCTCTTAGATATTTTTTTTCGTGAACTAAACAGGTCGCCTACCCGAGCCGCGAGAGGAAACAGGCAGGAGGGGTGAGGAAAGTGGGGAGAAACGAAACGTGGGAGAAGGGATGAAGGACTACCGTCGCGAAATTTCGCACTCTCGTCGCATGCGGAGATAATGCAGCAGTGGAGAGTACGCGTTGGCCGTGAGAGGGAACGACCGAAATCGTTGGATTTTATAAATCACCCGATGATTCGCAGACGGAATCGAGTTAAAAACAATTATATTTTTTCGCGCGACCCCGTTGTCGACGACGCAGCATCCGGAAATTACATTAATCGCGTCGCGATATCTCGGATAATTTTAATTGAATCCCCGCATTAAACATATATAGCGGGCGAGCGAAGCGGCTAATGGGGTTCATTACGTGCCGATAAAAATGCCCTCTTTTCTCTCTCCTCTTTCTCCACCTCCTCCTCCTTCCGCCCTCTCCCTCTTACACGAAGGTGGACGGTGGAGAGAGGCATTGGACGATCGACGAGAGGTTATCAGCGCGCGGAGATGAATTTTTCATTGGCCCGCGCGAGGCAAATAAATTGTTGGCCCGCGCTTGTTGTACATCGTTAATTGTTAACGCGAAGTAATACGGCGGGGGCTGGCTATCAATTATTAGCTGGCGAGCGTCGAGCGCCGGCGGCAGGTGTGCCCCGGCGTTACTCATTAATATTTTAATTATTCAAAACGCGCGTACGGGCGAGCGCGAGGACGCGACGGAGGAACGACGCGCGCGCAAGCGCGTAGGCACACGCGAGGAAATTAGGATTTACATGATTTGAGCAGGTCAAGACCGGGCTGGTCGAGCGCGGACCGTACCAACGCCACCGACGTTCACGCTGCCGTATGAAAGTGGGCGAGCGGGCAAAGCCTTCTGCTCCATTCATACTTAAGCGGCCCCCACGGTTATGAACGGACAGACGCGCATTACGTAATCCGTCGTCGGTAAGGAGGAATCTTTTTATACGCTCCACGTGGTTCACGCCTGTCCTAGGGGGACGAGGTCGGGATGACGGTGCTAGTCCGAAAGTCATCGCGTCGAGATTTCTTTTATGTAGAAGCAAGATGCGCTAGTTGCAGAGAAAGGAACTGCCTTTTCCTTTTTATAACATTTTAAATTCTCGACAGAGGATGGATTCTTTCGTCACTCGGCGCGGAATGATTAATACACATTTTTCCTCGTGCTTCTCGGAAACAAAGTTTCGCGAAACGATCTTTCTCTCGCGAAATATCCGTACACCCTGTTGCATCGCATTTCGACGTAGACATAAGAGATTCATGCGACTGCTTTTCCTGTTTGCGCGACGGCCACGTGATGGACAGTCCGCAGCCGGGCCTGCGTCGTGCAATTATCGCGAGCCGATCACTCATCTCTTAACTGCTGCGGAATATTTTCTTTATTTACACGGCCGAGCCACCTCTGCCACACTCGCTTCGCATCTCGTCCTTTCGATTCGCTCGCTGGCAAACATCCTTCGCACGTTTCGCACGCATCAATCCATTGGCGACCACGCGATTATGCAGATGTACCCGCTGGATCATCACGCCCCGTAAATTCTCGACTGTCTCCTTCTGGTCTTCATGCATTTCTCATCTCTTCTCTCTCCTCCCCGACACCTTCTGCCTTCGTCGACGAACTCTTCTCATCTTCATCCCGTTTCTCGAGCCATCCTGTTCCGTCAGACGAATCATCTCGCCACGTGGGAATTGTTTGTTCGTCTGTCTTTCTTGCTGCTACGACTCGCTATGGCATAAATCGCAACGAGCAGCAATTATGTAAATGCGCCAATTATCGCGCCTCTTAGTGACTTTAAGAGCTTCGACTCGACGCACGATTCGCGCAAGGGGAGGACGCGATGGTACGAATACGGTCTAGTCGGTCGGGTTCTCGCGAGGGAGAAAAAAGTCGAATCCATCTTTAAGTTGATTTATTTTATTGAGATCGTGCGATCGTGGACTCATTGAACGTCCAAGGCGAACGTGAATGAGCACGAAGTTAGCGCGTAAGGAAGATCAAGAAATATCAGTCTGTTGATATGGCGGTGCCACGCGTCTCTGTAGGATAACGTCAACAAAGAAATTGACAGATATCGGCATTCGCTGTCGAACTCCTAACCCCCGAGTTTTTACTTCTTGACGGTCCATTGAGAAAATTAATTTTCGTCTTCCCATGCGCGTCACTTTCTCCTCGTCACGAGTACCAAGATTCCATCGAATCGCCGATCTCGTCGTGAGTTTCTTATTTTAATGTCAGTTTAATTAGCCCCGGCGACGACGTATCCTAATTAATTATAACCTCGCCGCTTGGAACGACAGTTCGGCGTGGATTCGTTGACGCGACGTCGACGCCGTCTAGACATCGAACCATTCGCGAGGCATGATTATAAAAATAATTTCAACTTTCTTACTAATTTCGGGACAGGTCGGGCGACCCCGTCGAGCGCGATATCGTCAAATTCCTCTCGCTTGGCCTCGACCGACCTGTCCGAGCGCTCGCGCATCAATCCGGCCGACCCGCTTTCGCGCAGGTGCACGAAAATTATCGCGCGAAGTGTCGCCTTCCAAAATAAATTTCAGCCTCGCGCATATAACCACGACGTCGTCTCCTCTCTTCACTCGTCGTCGTGACGGTAACTAACAGGTTCTCTCCATCCCGACGCCTTACACGCGTCTCATCTTTTTTCACGTTTTCCAACTCTCCTTTCCGCGCCACTCTTAAACTTTTAATTCTTAACACGTTAAGCACCCAGCCTGTTTCACCTACCTTTCCGTTTAGGCCATGATATTCGACTCTACCAATATTCTGGCGATCAGCGAAGGTTGCGGTAAAACTGCATCGCATTTATCGCAATCTGTATTCTATACGGTAAAATCTCCCACATTTGCCCGTCACCTCGGAATCGACAAGGGACAATGTGAGTAAGAGAGAAACTATTTTCGTGTCACGAAGCTCGCCTTTGTAGTTCGCCGAACGAAGAAAAGTACAACGTTTCATGTTTACCGTGTTTTAATAAAACCCATTAAATTGTTTTCGTAAGAAACATTTAGGTACATTCATGATACGATCCTGGAATTACTTAAAAATTATTAATAGAATGTAATTCTTTAGTTTTATATATTATTTTACACTGTTAGTCACCGACGACTGCCGCGGTCTGAACGGAAAGTTTAATGTCAGTCACCGGTGACTGACGTGGCCTGAACGAAAAGTTCAGTGCCAGTCACCAATGACCACCATGGCACTCAACGTGTTAACCTTACTAAACACGAAAACGTGAAATCGACGTCAACGCTTTTTACGAATATCTCCCAGAAACGATTTCCTCTTTCTCTAGTCACGGAGCTTCTACTTCGAAGCGATCGTCTCCAGGCTACGAGCGGGGGCCGAACAGTGGCAAGGTCATTAGGCCGGACCATCCGTCGATCACAATCGGACATCACAATATGTTTATCCGAACCGTGGACTCGACCATGGCCTCCCTTCACTTTTGGCTCTCAACACGAAACGGGCACGAATACTTGCCCACAAGCTCGTCTCTTGGCCGACAGGCAGTCCCATCAAGCGGTCAGAGGCGCTGCTCAGGCCTCTTATGCAGATGCACTTGCGATTATGGTTCCGCTATGCACCACGGGAAGAGGAGGAGGAGGAGAATGAGGAGGAGGCTTTTGCCGTTCTCCAGTCACAAATGTCACGACGCAGTACGCCTTCGCCCGACGAAGTCAAATATACGGGCTGGGTCCGGCGATCGCGTTATTAATGAATTCTGCGGTTTGGATTGACTGCGGCGCGATCGGAGAAGGAAGGCAGAGGGTGCGCCGAGCGAAGCAGTAGAGAGAGAAGAGACTCTGGTGGAAAAAAAAGGGAGAAGAGGTGAAGGAGGCGGAGGACAGGCCGCCACGGTGCAATTGGTGCCGACGAACGAGTTTCGAACAGGATGGAAGAATAGGTGGCACGTAATATACGACGACGTTTATATTAATGAGAAATGTGCCCGCGAGAGGAGACGCGTCGCCCCCGGGTTTCTGCCTGCCTGCTTGTCTGCCGGTCCGTCGATTGCTTTCGGACGATCGGTTCTTGTGTCTCTTTATTGTCGTTATCAATGAATGGGTGGGGGGACCGAGTCGAAGAGGAAGGACGAGGTGGACGTGTGGTAGACGACGATGACGTCGAAGGACGGCGTCTTTTCCTCATTTTTTTTTTTCTCCTCTCCCTTTCTCTTCTCCCTTTCTTGCCCCGTCGAGTCCACGACGCGTCGCGACGTCGGCGTCGATCGATAGTGGGCCGCGCGACACTGTAAAGAAGTACATTAAAATGTACGTGCTAACAGCCGAAACGATTGTCGGAAAGCATAGGCTCCGGGGGTAGTTACCGTGACACGAATTCAGGGATGATTTACGAGTCGGACTTAATTGCTTGCTCCCTATTAATAAACCTCCTGACGTCAGGATACTTGGTTTCTCCCGCGGAGAATGTACGTATATCGATCGAGTGGTCCTACGATACCGAAGACGAAACGCGGCTCGTGGTGCGCGAGCACGTGGAATTTTCTAGCGGAAGCGTGAGATTTCCTAGGAAAGATACTAATCGAGATCTGCTCCGCCGATCGAGGGATAGATCGATTCGAAATAGATCCTGCGGCGGGACACCTACATTCATCAATTTCACTATGTATCACAAATTACGCGCTTATCCTCGATCGAAACGTTCAGGTGGCTCGAGGAGCCTTCCTCGTTCCTTCTACAAATTTCTTCGTAGATCGAGGCGATCTCCATTACGGACGATCACTCTCCGCGCGAGTGGACCATCAGTTATACGATCATTTTATTAATAAACCTTTCCAACGCGAGATACGTTTCTTGTTACGAAAATACTGTTACTTTTATCGCTACCGTTCTCTCTACTCGGCGTCCAAGAGATCGCGATCAATTTCCTCTCCATGTTTGTAGACCTCGCCGAGAGGTTTACGGGGCCGTTAGTCGATCGAGCATGAAGGGTGATCTAATACTTCCTCATTTGCCTTTGTGCTCAAGATTCGTCGGAAGATCGGTGCCCTGCCCTCACCCATCGCTCCCTCACCATGGTAAACTTGAAATTACCAGATCCGCGTATCATATCTGATCGGCGATGCGTGGAAGCGGGTTAATTGGAATCGTACCCACCTCGCGCAACACGACGAGGAATCGATCATACCGGTGGGCCTCCCGATTGCAGTCCGAGGGACCGGTCCCCGACGGACTGGCCGCGCCGCGATCGATAAAATTATGACGAATGGCCACGCGCGACGAGGACTCGAGACGGTGCGAGTCGGCGTCGGGCTTCTTTTCTCGGGAAATTGGGTTACACGGTCGAGCAGCCGATCGTCGGACTCGCGTCGACCATTATCGATCGTCCGCACGTGGACGTTACACTCTGTTGCGAAGAAATAGATTCTCCAATCTCCTCGCGCGCTTGTGTGCCCTCTAATCGGAGTTACCGCTTCCTTTTTCCTTTTACGAGATCGTGTTTCAATCATCTCCATAATGACCGATCACCCCTCAAAGAATTTTTCTACCTAGCGAGCTTTCGTACTTCGGAAAAGGAAATTCCTGGAAAAAGAACTGAAAAGGAAAATACGGTCGTTGACCCCGTCGAGCCTATCGGAATCGCTCATGCACCTGACCGTTCGTGGCCGAAGTCTTTCTCGATAAGGATCGATCGATCGATCTCTCACGTTGGAGCGCCCGTTCCGCGACGTCGCACGCGCGCTTTTAGGAACTGTCCATCTTTCCCTTGCTCTGCGCCGACTACGCTCGACGAAGGTGACAATAATAACGCCCGTGGAATTATTATCATGCGGCGAAGTAACGAGGGCGAGACGGGCACCGCTTGGTACGACGTATATTCGTCAATCGATCGATCCCACCGGTGGCCATCAGTCAGCCTTGTCAAAAATAATCGATCGACGTGACAATTCGGAGGAGGCGAGTCAGTCGTCGTTCTCGACGAACGAGAGCAAACACCGAACTAACCAATCAATCAAGTCAGGGCCGCCCGTTCGGTCGACCGCTCGCTCGCCGGCACGCATGCATGCACGCATCGTCTTCCGTGCGTACGGCCCTGCCTGATGTGCCCAGCAACAGCAACCCGCTTGTAATGAGAACTCTCTTCGACTTCGAGTTCCTCGGTAAGTTTCAAAGCATTGGCCAGAGACGCTCGGAGACGTACCTGGTTTCGACGAGTAAAGGGGAATAAACCGCGGCACCCATTGTTAAAAGATTTCCATCGGATTGTGGTCTTTTGTAATTAACGTAAATGCGACGATCCGACTGAGAGGCTCTCGTACAATGAACGAAATAAAATAAGCAACTTCGCCAAGTGGGGTAATGACTACAGAAAATGTCCTTTACCTTAACTCACTACGGTAGAAGTTAAAAGGGAACGGCATTGTAATCGAATCGTGAGATCGCTTTTTGCATTTTCAGAATAATTCGAACGATTAATAGGTCAGGTGAGTTATTACTGTTTCATTAATCTCGAGCGGACCTTCTCGAGAGCAACGTATCGCGTGCAGATTGTTTACGTGCCCACCCCTTTCTCTCCGAGCTCTTTTCTACTCAATACCTCTGGAACAAGGCATCTACACTTGACCTTCGTTCGAATAATTGATTGTTAATTTCCGTGACGAAATACTGTCGTAAATTCAGATTTCCACGAGTCACCGGTCGATTACGATCTGTCCTAGGAAAGGAGCTGCCAGTTTGGAGTGGCGTCGACTCCACCCAGACGTCGTTGTCGTCGCCGTCGTCATCTCAGGTGAAACTCAGGATCCGTGTCCTCGGAAGGCAATGCCGTGTTACTACCGGCTCCCTCCTCCTCCTCCTTCATCACCACCACCATTTCCATCCTCCTTCCCACGCAAACGAGGCACGTCACTCCTCGCACCGTGATTCACCGGTTTACACCCGACTTCGGTACCGTTACACGTGTGTGCCCACACACGAGTTAACACGTGCGAGCTGGAACGACGAAGCACCGCGACGACGCACGGCTCGATGCGTTCCTGCCACCGTTGCCACCACCACCGTCCCCAATTTGCCCCCGTACCTCGCGATTCTCCCGTGTCGTGTCTGACAACAGGTACCGCGCGAGAGGACGAAAACATTAGTGACGCTAGAAACGTTGAATTCGTTCGTGCCCGTTACAAAGCTTTGCTAATACATCTCGAATGTAGAATTCTCATCGGCACGATGACTATTCGTGTAACGTCGAACAACTGACCGATTCGTTTCTTCGTGCGAAGACTAGCAAGAGAAGACACAAAGGGAAACGGAGGCGAAGAAAATTTTGCGAAGAGGATGTTGTACAGTGAGTAGGCACAATGCGAGGTGACGTAATGCGCAATTATTACTCACTGTTATCGCTCGTAGTAAAATAGGGTGCGGGCGCTATCCGTGACACGCTCGGGCACGCACGTGCGCTTGCGAGGCTTCCCATTCATGGATACCTTCTCGATCGTATGGCCGACGAGATTCCCCGAGAGCATCTTATCTCATTCACAGCGGCCTCCGCGCGTGTGGATTCGGGCGTGAGCGGAGAAATACGTACACCGAGGGCGTCGCGACGTCCTCGAGAGAGGCGCCGATTTCGTTGGAATACGAAATCGCGGCGGGAGATAAGAGCGGGAAGTGAATCATCGCGCGTCGCAATGGAAACAGATAAAAGCTTACAACGAGTCGCGTTACCTATGTTGAAATAACAAGTTTCCAATTTGCTGTTAAACATCCGCACTGGCAGAGTTTTCGTCTATTGTTCCAAATGGCGAGGCGCTGAGATTTGAACGAAATGTTCGAAGTATTCAAGAGAATGTCCAATCCTTTTGCAGTGGACCATGGCTGTTCTACGAGCAAAGGTACCTAAAATTGCACACAGGAAAAAGAGAAGGGATGGTATAGGTAAACGGATAATGAGAGAAACGCGAAGACCAGACATACGTTCTCCTATGACACTTGCAACGCTCTTTCGCGATCACCCACCCGCCTTCTCGAATTCGTAGGATCTGCATGGAAAATTATGGAAAATTGCGACGCGCCCCGTAACGTACGCTCGCGCATATCGAGAGTGATTTATGGCGCAGGTCCGACGCCGAGACACGCGCGTCTCGTCGCAGTCGTCGGTGGCGGCGCGCAATTCTCCTCGTCGTCTCCGTTGGCATGGCGGAATACTTCTGTCATGTGAAATCCAGAGGGCAGCGATGTGAGTAATCTGGCGAGTGATTCACGGAGGAATTCCTCTCTTCGCGCGTGCGGCCGCCGTGGCGAGAGTGTCCCCGTCGTTCGTCATGAGAGTACGGAGAAAGAAGGCAAGAGATAGAGAGAAAAGAGCGGAGTACTCGAAAATTCTTCAGACATCGACTGACCCCATTTTCTCCAATAAATTGTTTCTATTTTCGGGAGGATTCGTGCCCGCGCACGTATACGCCGGCTAACGAAGAAGTTACGTGATTTTAATTAATCCCAGTCGTCGCCGTAATTTCGCAATTAGTCGACGTTAATTGAATCGGTTCTTTTGCGAGAGAACGAGAGGAGACAAGAGGAGATAAACGACGCGACGAATTTTTGGTGAGACACGGACAACCGGGTTGGATTATTTTTTTCTTTTCCCCCCTCCGTAAAATCCACCTTCGGTGACAAACGGCGAATAGTCGCCCGATAGCGAGAAGAACGTGCGAGCGATCGGGTATAAACCATGTGCTCAACGCATCCCGCTAATTACGTTGGCGTAACAATTGGATAATGCTAATTAGGCAATCCACAGTAGCGCGCAATGACAGAGGCCGGCGACGATACGATCGATTGTTTTACATTCCCGTGGTCCGGGCCTCACCCGCTGATATAGCATGATTTCCGTGATCGATGCCCTCGTGCTAAAAATTCCACGAGGTTGCTCTTTAATTCGCTATCGTCCCGCTTCTTCTTCGAGCGTTCTCGACCTCCCTCGCGTGCGACTCGTTCCTCCAAATACATGCACTCTTTTTTCTCGCACTACGAATAATTCTTCCCTCGCGAACGAACCTTGCCAAGTAGCTCGCCTTCTCCTCGAATAAGACAAAACTCGATGTAGAAGGATTTCGTCAGCGAGACGGACGGCCTTCTGTGATTTCGCCCCGAGAACCTCCTTACACCGCGGAACTCAATTCCGTGGCTGTCTCCTCTAGGGTTGACAACCTGCCGACCCAGATATCACCACGTATCACTCGTGCCCGTCACTTTGTCACTTTTTGACGCGGAACTTTTTGATTATTTCTCGTCGCTCCTGTCCCGGGCGAAGCAGCCTATCTAGGAGAATGCATCGCTTTCGCCCGGGACGTCACTTTTTGGGAGATTTATTCGTCTGCTAATTTTAGCCGAAAATGCTTTCTCATTACTTTACGTAAGCTGACTCACCGAGCGACGTGTACACTTTTAATGTGCTCGCGATGACAGAGTTGGCAAATTTGACCGCTAGCGAGGTTCGAATTCGCATTTAAATGTAGTTCGCTTATGGTCTCTCAGTTCCTTGCACACATGTTCTTCTTCGGTGTCCGTCGCGTACTCGCGTGGTCGTAGACACTTGCCACACTCGAGCGCGGCGTGCGTCGTGCCAGGTGGGAGGGAGCTGGGAAAGGCCGGATGGCCACGGCCCATAACTCATCATTAATTAATTAATAAGTCCATCCCTGCTAACCTGGCACCTCCGTAGTACTACCGCGACGTTAGTACATTCGTATGCAGGACCGTGCGTAATCTCGAATGACTAATCTCATTTTCCAGCACATCGACGCTATCGCGCTCTCGAATTTTTCAATGGCCGCTTCGAACATCTGCGGGTTCGCGAGGAAAATAGACCATTTTGTTTGCTCCGCTATAAGAAGACGAAGAGAATTATGTCAGCAATCGATTCACCTCATTTAATACGCACACATAAAGCGGGAGAGTATTAAAAGTTGATCAACGACATTCGCGAACAGGGGACGTATTTTACTCGGAAAAAGTTTCTCCTCGTCAAGCTTTCTCGACGGATTACACGGAAGTTCCTGGATACGAATTTCCTCGGTAATTTTTGCTCTCGTGTTGGATTCAACGTCTTGCTCCTTCGCAACGTCATCTTTTGACCGCGCCCCGAGAACCATTTAGGCGATCGCAAGCGGCGAGGGTAAAACTCGGTGTACCTGTGCAGAGTCAGGTGGCAACGAGCTAAAGGAGAAGAAGGCGAAAGGGGAGAGCCGTCGTGAAGCGAAAGCGGAGAAGCATGACTGACGCGGGGAGTAAGTGCGCGCCGGAGCCCGCGGGCGGCCGTCAGGCCGAGTAATTTTTTTCGATTTCCAAAGAGGGAGGATGAAGGAGGATGAAGGAGGTGGCATAGACGGAGCAAATAGATCGTCCTATTCCGTCTCTCGAAGGTCCCTCCGTTAAAAGCGGCAAACGAAACGTACACATTTTTCGTTCTTCGCGGCGCCTTTTAACAGAGGATTAATGTTGCTCCTTGAGGTGCTGGCGAACCTCGAGAGGGAAATTAAAATTGCTTGTTCTGCTCGGTGGAGGAACGGTGAAGGACCGAGCAATTTTGCACAGGAACTCAGAGTTACCTAAATGGACGTATAAAAAATAGTAGATAACTTATCGCGAGTTTAAGAGATGATCGCGGCACGCATAAATTTTCATTGTCACGATTTACACGGCTATTTAAAAGGTGCGCGTAAATCCACGCGCATGCCTTACAGAACCTTAGTCCTATTGAAGATCCATAAAGACAACCTTCCGAACAATCTGTCCGCCTACGTGTCCACATTACTCGAGTCCACTTCATGGAACTGGCGTGTCTGTCCGCGTAGTTTACCGAAACCGTTCGAGTGCCGCGTGCATGCTATTCCCGCGAGTAACCCTCCGCGACGTGGCGACGTTCCTTATACCTTCGATTACACAATTATAGTTTTCAACGCTGTCGACGGAAGGCCTCGTCTCAACTTCGACGCGCCCCGTTCTCGTGGGTTCGCGCTAACTCCACTCGCCCACGCGTGAATTCGCCCGTGATATCTCGAGCATGGTTGCGAGCGCATCAATTCGCCGCTTCCTTTGATCTTTATTTGACGAATTAAACTTTGATTTCCAAATTACGGTAGTCCTTCAATTCTGCAAATTTGCCGAACGAGGAGGTCGCTAAAATAATCCCTGGCTACGTGAACCAGCGCCACGCCGAGGTATATAATTTGATTTATCCCGGCGGCAGTGGCGCTCGCGCGTAGCGTATCATTTGGCGCGCATTCGCCGCTACTTCAAGAACAAGAAGGCCAAAAGCTCAAGCAGAGTCGATCGAGCGCGACGTCCAATGTACGAGTCCCTCGTGATTAACGTACGAGGAGTAGCACAAGCCGTATGATCGGCTCGCAGCAAGGTGGACAGAGAGAAAAGCAGCGTACGAGAAACGCGAACGTGACAAAAGGGGTAGCTTCACGAGGGGTAGACAGAAGCTTTTTACCGGTACGTCGTATCGTCGCGGGGGCTACGCTTTTCACCGGACGTGCCGTCGCGGTCAAGCTCGTTATCGATAATTAAAAATTGTCAAACGCACTTTGTCTCGATGCGGCACATCATAACCTCGCGTTGAATCCAACTGGAAGTAGCCCGGGGTCATTGGCGAGCGAGGGAGTGAGGAACGAGCAAAGAGGAGGAGGTAGTGGTAGCGGATCAGGGGGAAGGATGAAGGTGGGTGGGTGGGTGGATGATGATGTGATTGGGAGGTTTGAGGGTGGGCTCACAGAGAGAAAGGGGGAGAGAGAGAGAGAGAGAGAGAAGGTGGAGAAAGGGGAACAGGGAGGAGAGATTGGCGTGTACGGTGCGCGCAATCATTAGCCAGTGTATTATTACTCGCTGGATATTAATTGATTTCGAAAATACAATTTTCTGTTCGAGCGATCAAAACAACGCGAGGGCTCTCTCCGTGTGGCTGTGCGCCTCTGTCTCTTTGCCGGCGTGTGCGCCGTCGCGTCGCTCTCCCGTTATGGCTCGTTCGCTTCGCTCGTGTCTACATCATCGGCACGCCCGTAGCGTTTGCTTTTCCGTTTAGTGTTATCCGTTTAGTCCGCGCCTCGTATTAACCTTCCTGTCCCCCACCGCCAGTCTCGTTCTTCGCTCGTCCTCTCACCCTTCCTATTCGTCGTTCCATTTTCCTGCAACCCCCTTTTCAGTCACGAACATAAGAAGATTCCCGTGTGGGGGACTTACAGATGTAAGACGCCGGAGGAGGTAGGAAAAATGTAATCGCAGGGATGAAATAGGAACGGACGTAAGAGAGTACGGACCCCGGAGGGTAAATCGTCTTGGATTTTTCCCGTGGCGTTTTTGTGTCGAATAGAAATTGGAATGCTACTCGTTACCCCCTGGCGAAAAACGAGTTCCTGAAACGAGTTCCTGGATTTCGTGGAATTTCGTATCTAATTAGCGAATTGGATTTTTTCGAGGGGAAGGTGGAGGCACGAAGCGGAGCGGACATGAAAAATGTGGACGGCGTCGGATAAGTATGAAGTAAAAGTACTTTATCGATGTCAATGATTGCGACGTACAGATGAAAAAAAATGTTGTAAATCGTTTAATGATCAGAAACCACTAGTGTTCGACAGAAACAATTTTCATAATCCGTCTTGAAACACGCGTGTCGAGTGCGTCTCACCGAAATCAAAACTATTTTGGATAATCGATCGCGCGTCATTATCGCGTCCCTACCCTCGCTTCGTGGGCTCGATTAATCCCGGAACGAGAAATTACGTTCCCCAATCGATCGGCGCTTTTTATTTCTACGTGCGGCGCGCGTGGGCGACGTCGGTAACAAAAACGGGGATCGTCAGATTGAAAGGTACACATTGATCATAATTCGAAGTGCAACGATAACCCCTCGTGGTCATTCGTCGTGCGGTGCGCGATTGCACACACGCGCAAGCGGTGCGTGAAAATGGAATTCGTGCGAAATGGATTCGTTCGTACAGAAAAAGCGCGGGAAGAGGTAGAAGCGGAGGATGAGGAGGAGGAGGAGAAAAAGAGGGACGATGAGCGAGAGAGACCGAGAGGACGAAGCGATGGTGAAAGAGGTGGAGAACACGAGTGAGGTCGCAGTGGTGATGGTGAGGCGCAAAAGAGACGCGCGGCCAGAATGAAAAAGAGAGGAAGAGGAGCGAGGTGGAACAGAGGGAGAGAAAAAGGTCGGCGCTGCGTGGCCAGGGTCGGGCCAAATTAGCGCCATCACGACCGGTTAATATTTTTTTTTTCCTCTCTACCTCCTACCACCCCGTGTCCACGGGGCTTGTCATTTGTGGATTTATTTCTTTTACGGCGTACGCGTAGCGATAAAACTCCAAGCGCTTAGTTTATCGTTGGCCATCGTCGACGTGGTCGGTGACATCCCTTCTGAGCTGATTCCTGAATTTCGAGAAAGCTATGACGCGCGAGACACATAAATTCAACATTCACCGGACGAATGGATCTTCCCTTCCCAATTATCTTTTAGGATCTTCCTTGTTCAAGAAGCCTTTCAAACGTGTAAGCTGAAAATTTATTTTACCATTCTCCGCGATCGAACAAGACAAATCCGTCGAAATGTTTCCCGATCTCGACGTAATAACGACGAATACGAGATCGAACGATTCTTTGCTTTAGGCGTTCGCACGAGTACCAACATCCGTGAACGATCCCGTGCCGAGGTGCTCGTCTCCCGAAAACTACCTGGGCCCCTTATTAACGTCATTGACAAGCGTCGAAGAGAGGAGGCACCTTGAAGCGCCGTTCACACCGTAGGCACGCGCTGCCGATCCTCCTGGCCAGTCGCACGCTGCTGCACCTTCCCCAGCGAGTTTGAGTTTATTGAAACGTTACGCTCGCACACGGAGAAACCCGCCGGTACCATCGTGCGCGCCCGGAAGGTTTACAGCCAGCACAACAGCCTCGTCCGTTTACCTCGGTAATAATCTCGTCTCTCCTCTCTTTTTCTCATTCTCTCGATCTCTCTCTTTCTCACCTTCGTTCTCGCCTCCGTCTCTCTTTCGTAGGGCCCTTCGTGCGCCTTTCGACGGATGGACGTCCACCCGTTTACGGGATCTTTACGATCACGCGAGATTTAAATGTTCGCGTGAAGCGCATCGTGCGTCCGGACGGCTCTTTGTACCCACTTGTCCGTCGTAGAGGCGTAAATTAATTTTAGAGTAAACCGAAACCACTCGGAAACACGCTCCACGCACACACGTCCAGCGAGAGACGAAGCAAGACTGTTTTTCTCGGTACGCCTACGCGCACCTTGCCGTCTTTGTTCATCGGTAATGTCATCCTTGCCGAAGGATCTACGGCATCCTTCGATATTCACTTTTCGTAGCTCGTACTCGCGATTGGAGACAAAGTCGGGGCCAAGACTACGGGATTTCTTCGCGAGAAGAAGACTCGCAGATGGAGACTGGAAGCAGAGATTGCTGGAGAGAGGAAGAGAATTCGAAAGAGTGAAGCGAAGAGCGAGAGAAAGTAGGAGCGTCGAGAGTATCGCGGGGAGCCCGAAGGCCCGAATATCGATCTCATACATAATTAAATACCAGCTCCGCAGCAAAGCATCACAAAGAGAGCTTACTTCAGCTTTGATCTGCTGACAGACGGGCCCCGTCATCGCGGACTTCAATAGGCGGCACTGAATCGCGCGGGGGTGGTGTGCTATTGACGCGTGTGTGCGCGCGCGTTCCTTCGTTCGCTTCTCTCCCTCTCTCTCTCTCTCTCCCTCTTTCACTTTCCGCCTCCAACTCTGTCTCCTTCACAGAGGATGGCAAATACGGTCTCGTGCGCGCCCAACGTCGTCGCGGGTGCTCGTGTGTGCCTCGCGCACTCCGCACGCACGTACATACACACACACGTCCTTTTGTTTACACGAGCATGAGAAACCTCGGATCTCGAACACCACCAAGCGCGGAGCGCACACGTAGCACGCAAGAACTCTCTTTTGCACTTTGCATTAGCCGTCTACGAGGATTCCATGGGCGGGCACTAACCAGTGCTCGAGGGGGTCCCGTGTACTGCGGCGAAAGAACGAGCCGATGATCAAGAGCGCGCGTTTTCCGTGCGTGCGGTGTGTCGCGCCGTGTCACAGCGTCGAAACCGTTTGCATTTGTCTTTCGAGTTTCACTTCGTGGAAGGAAGCATCGAGCTCCCGGAGAGAAAGAACGAGCCGCGAAGGAGCGCACCTGCCTTTGATGGAATCGGCGGGCGCGGCGCAAGGCGCCAGTTTTTAGAGCACGAGTATTCAGCTGATGAGATTTTCAAATGAATTTCTCCGGACTTAGATCGTTATCCTACGAGCGGTAATAATAGTGGGTAAGCCGCGGATATTAATATTAATCGGGTTCCACGATCTCTAAATGCGATGCGCATCGAGAGAATGCATAACTCAAAGGCACTCGAGGTTCCCGGTAAGATTGTTTGGTAATTACGAAGCCCGGCCCAAAAGAATAACCGACTTTGCTCCGAAATCTGGCGTTTCTCTTTTTCATCGCCGGTAATGCTCGAGCCTCGTGGAACCGCGACGAATACTCGCGTCCGGTTCGCTCTCCCTTGAAATGGACCCGATGGAGCAACATACGAAAACGATTTTATTATTAATCGGTGGGGAACGAGCGTGGCCGCTCCGCCTCGTCCACAGTGCCCGACGTGTCTTCATGGATGGATGGACAAGCCGACAGGTAAATGGATACACGTCAGAAAGGGGGGCAGGGAAGGCAGGCCGAGTGCGTCCTGATTTTCCAAGCTTATCCTTCGCTCTCCTTCCACCATTACCCTCGACATCGATACGACCACGATGGTCGTCGGCCCGTGGAGACGCCTACCGTTTGTAATCCCAATAAACGAGACATCAGCCTCGCGTTAATCTCGTGTAATTTTCTATCAATTTCGTGTATCTCGAGTCAATGAAGATTTCGTTACAAAACGAGATTTAATTCGTCGCACGGTGGAGCCGCGCGGAATCCGAGCTGTTTATCGTTGCCGCGACCATAAAGGTATTTTATATGTTTCCTGTTGTGCAGCCTTTAGTATGCACTGTGGATATTGTATGTAAATATAATATCAACGAGCCGCCTGCGGCCGCATACGTGCTACAAAACGACAAAAATTCGCCGTTCGCCACGGTTCTCGAGGGAATCGGTACTCGCCACCTGAAACGAACTTCTCGTACGATTAATACCCGTTGATCTACCCCCGTGTCCTTTGCAACGAACAATCTGGATGGAGAGTCGGCGATTATACGGGGGAAACGGGGGCTCCCAATAATTTCGTTCGCCTTTCCACTCCACAATCTACTCGATCATTACGCTTACGAAACTGACTCGTAACTCACAACGCGTGCGCGCAGAGGCAGCCGCGGTGGCGTCGCGCGGACGCAAAACAACGACTCTCAGCTCGCAGAACATGTGATGCAACCCGATGCAGAAGCGGCAGCGGAGACAAATAAATATCCGCGGGCTGCATTCGGTGGATTTATGACGATGACGAGAAGGACGACGTTCCCCGTGGACGAGAACGACGCTCGGTCTGACGTCGATTACCACGAAGGAATATTGTCTCGGAGAAAAATCTCAGGCTGCGCAGAAGCGACCGAACTCGGTCGATGATCGCTGAATATCCGAAAGGTCATCATCGCGCCGCCGACACCGCCGCCGCGCCGCATCAAGACGAATGGGCGCGCGATGGCCACCGCGCACACGACGGCGACGCGCTACTCGTATGCAAAGCGCGGACAGTGATATGTCACTTTTTTCCGTCCGCGTTCCCGTGACGTCAATGACCACTCAAACCGGCGCATCAAACGGGCGTCGCGCGAGGCTCTCGTAAAAAGGGAAAACGAGATGAGGTCGCGCATGCGAGAGGAGGGTAGGAGCGACGAGGAAAAGAAAGCAAGAAGAGAATTAAAAAGAAGCGAGGTGAGCTCGTAGAAGGACGAGAAAGGATCCGCGCAAGGACGCGACAAGCTTCTTTCGATTCTCCTCGCTTTATCGACGAATTGCTCGCGTCTCCTCCACCGCGTCCCTCACTCATCGTCACCAACGAGCGCGACACTGCGACGCACAATGTTGCCGTTGTGCGACGCATCTCGCGTTCCGCTCCGACCTTCTCTCGCGCATCCGTCGCGCGGAATTCGTCGAAGCCACCGGACGATTCGTCACGCGCACGTCGGGCGTTCGCGCTTCACGGTGACACGACGGACTTAATCGGCGCGGATGACGTCGTCACGCGCGTCTGCTTTTAAGTCGATGAATTTTAGGCGGCCTGACCCATTGGCGCGAACTCCGAGTAAATATAGGAACGTACGTGCATCGCAGCGCGGGCTATTCGCGGGCCCGATGACAATCGGTATACGTGTTTTTTTTTTTTCGTGTAGCCCCACTTCGTTCGCTCGATCCTTAATCGTCGGAAGAAAGTGAAGGGTGACAAACGATGCGCGCAGTTTACAGGGGACACAGTCGTTAACATCGGTGGGCAATTGATAGAAAAAGCGGGGGAAAAAATTCGGACGCCCGGTTCAACACGGAAATCCATTCGAATTTAATTTCTCCATTCTCGTGGTCGGGTCGCGCGCGAACCCACGGTTCGGTAAAAAAAAAAATTCTCGCGTGAAGCGACTAATCGGCGCGGGTAAACACGTGCGAATGCTCGGGAGGAGAGTGCGGACCGCGGGCAGAGCGCGTTATTTACCGCCATAATCGGCCCGTAAATTTTTAAATCGCTCGCCCGCGTCAGGCACGGCTATTCGCTTGTAGCGGCCCGCCAATGATCTCGTCGAGTATCGCGCATTATCCGACACGCGAGAGCGCGGGACGCGTCGTTAGACTAGCCCGGAAATACCGGAAAGTATTTATTGATTTTCCTCATTCGCGCGCACTCTCTCTCCTCCTCCCTCTCCTGTTTGTCACCGAGCCCGTCGAGCCACCGTAAATATCCGCTAATTGTTTCGGGCGCATTAAGCGTAGATGCGCGTAAAGCAAACCGCGCGCCCCACGCACGTCGTTAATTGCGGGAGTAGCCGCGTAAATTTGCACTCTTTAAGCGGAAAAAACGAGCGCGGGCGCGATCGCGCGATCTTCCGCACCGTTCTCAAGTAAAAATAAAGGAAGGATTTGAGCGTTAGCGCTCGTGAGACTGAAAAGTGGTAAGAAGCGGCGAGCAGAGCAGCTCTCCTCGTTCGTGGGGCTGGGGATGGAAAAAAAGGGGTCCCATCGAAGGAACGCGTCGAAAATACTAATGAACGTGGCTCCGTTCGTCGGTCGGTTCGTTTACTTTCCCACATTTCATCGGTGGCTCTCGTTACGCGAGTGCCCCGCGCCGGTTGGGGCCTCTTTTACTTATCGGCCCGCGTAAACCTGGCGAGCGAGTGCCAGCCGGAGCCTGGCCGTCGATGCGAGGCGTGACGATAAGGAGACATTTCTATGCAAATTACGGGCGGGAGGGAGAGAGTCACCGAGAGAGGGCAAGGAGTAAGGCGAGGGAAAGAGGAGAGAGAGAGAGAGAGAGAGAGAAAGAGTGAAAAAAAAGAAAAGGAAGAAAAAGAGGGACGCACGCATTAGGCGGCGCATTAAATCGAAACGCGGCTCGGACGCGAACTCGGTAATTAGGCGGACGACGGTTGCTCTATTAGCCAAAAAGGTTCGATCTACCTTATATCCCCTTCCACCCACTTTTTTTCCATCCCGACACGCACTCACTCTCCTCCGAGATTCCTCTCTCCCTCAGTTTTTCTCTTATTTCGCCTCTCCTTACACGCATCGGTGAATATCGCGAGTCAATTTGTCCCACGCCGTGTTCGACCGTGCCTCGCCTACGCGCCGCGACGTGCTCTATCGTCGCGAACAAATTACGCGAAACGCGCGACCGAAATAATAATAATCTTGAATCGAGGAGATGCAATTAATGGTCGGGGCTGCTCGGGGAAAAATACGTGACGTCGCGCCGTGTCCATCACGCGGGCTAACACAATGAAAACGCGGAGATACACTGCCGGTTCTGGATGGATGCGTGGCGTGGCGAACGGCGCGCATAAATTGAGGCATGCGTGCCGGTTGCTCGCGCACCCGTGTTGGTCGCGCACCTACACGCTCGAACCCACGAGCGGAATACGCGCGACACACGCGCCAACCCTCCCTTCGCCTCCTGCTCCTCACCCTCGGGTCTCACTCGACACCGACCGTATCCGATACAGAAGCAATAAACTAATTCGCGTCGAAGTTTACTCTCAAAGCTGTGCCACTGGCGAGGACGGGACCTGCCAGTGACGTCATCGACGACAACCGGAAGTTGTCGCGAGGCCCCCCATCCCCTTTCCTCGAAGGAAACTTTTTTCGCGGGCCTGTGAGAAAACGCAAAGACCGTCGTCTCGTCGGTTATTCGTGCTTTGTAAAATTTATTTGTCCACGGATTCTGCGATCCACGGGCGACGTCTTTTTTATCACGCTTCCATTATAACTTCCATGTGCTCTAAAACGCGCACGCATATCTTCAGCCGGGCCTCTCTTCTGTGCATTCTCCAGCGGAACGCGTTTGTTTTATGTCGTCCACTGTGCCACGTCGGTCACGTTCGACGGCCCGCACACGAGGATACGTCGAAGAGGCGCAGGCACATGACGAACGAAATTATTTACATACAAAGGTACGATCATCACGGCCCCCGCCCCCCCCCCCCCACCCGACTTCTCCGAAGAGACGAACATCGTGTCTGCCTCGAACGCGTCGTTCCAGAATAATCCCTCGAATAATCGAACGAACTTCGACGCACGGGACGACGATTAATTTTCCATGGAACGACTTAATTTTCGTGATCGATACCCGGTGCGGATCGAATCGAGCGTGGAAAGGGAAAATTCCTAACACGATGGAGGCGCGCCTGTATCGCTGACATTCCTCCTCCTTCTTCTCCCCCCTACTCATTGCTTCCACCACCTCGCGTCGTTTCGGTGCCGAGCTCCGACGCGATTAAGACGAGGCGAGAGAATGCGACTTCTGCTATCTTTATCGGTAATCGGCGGCGCGTATGACTCGCCGTCACGCGGACGACGTCGCTTTAATCGGCGCGAGCCAGAACGTTAATGCACTTTTGCAGGGAGACACGAGAGCGCGGGATTGACAGGTCGGTTGAGTTTAGCAGCGATCGTTCCAAGTGCACGCCGTGTTTCTCGTTTTTCGTTCCTCCACCCCTATCCACCCCGTCACGCGAGTCCCTCACTTTTTCTCCCCCATTGAAAGCTGGCCGCTATTTTTTACCCTACGTGGGACTGTTTAACATTGTACCCCACGCGGGACACAACAGTCACGCATAAGCATGAAACGCGCTAATTAAAATGTTTCCAAACGATATATGCTGCGCGCTCTTAGAAACTACGGAAAGCACGGGAAACTAGAAAGCGTGAAAGGTTCAAGGGGGGTCCTCGCGCGCATATTATCAAAGTGTATAATTTACAGGCGTCGCGCGATAACGGGAGTGACATTAAATAAATCGTAGGTGTGCTCGGTGTTTCGGCTTCGAAAGGTGCCGCGGTAAGAGAGCCATTATTATATGTGTACCGATTCATCGGACATTTCGACGCTTAACTACCCTTGACGAACAGATCGATACTTAACTTGCGAACGTACCGCGCGTCAAGGAAAAAGCAAGAGAAATAAAATATAAATGAAATAGGCAGTCGACGCGTATTTAAACGGATCAGTCCGCATCGCCAAGCTAAAAAGATCTCTATGAGAGATTTAATTCGTAGGTGTTAAGTGCTCCTTGGAAACATCCCGTGATATAATGCGGAACAAGGTTAACGACGAGGTTGCGGGGCCGGGGCTTTACTTCCCGAATTGGAGTGTCGGTTGAGGCGCTCGCGGTGGCAGAAGAGACGGTGACGAAGAACTCCGGCCTCGCCTCGTGGATGCGGGGAGAAGTGGAGACGAGAAAACAGCGCAAGGCAATAAAACGCGTCCTGCCAACGTGAGGCGCCAAATACGAGACGGACGGATGGTCTGAACAGCGTTCGAAGAAAGAAAAATTTCGGGGCCTCTCGGATGAGGCGCCAATTATTATTGCCGCCTCCGTTTCCTTCCCCACTTCCACGCCACCCTGCCTGCACGAATGATAATAACGCGATTCGCTTTCGCGTCACGCGTGCGCTACGACGAGCTCATCGAGTCAACGAAAGGATCGATCGGTCGATCGATTTCTGTGCGTGTCGTTTGTGTTTGGGATGCACCACGCGATCTCGGTAGACACAACGCATCACTCGATGCGGCCTACAATGGATTTATTGGCGATACGTTTTATTTCTGGCTGGTGAGCGATAAGAGACGGAATTTCCTTGGACGATTTCGGAGAACGAATAATGTACTCGATCGAGACGCGCGACGATCCAATCGTACGTTGCGCAATGATTCGCAATGCTTATTGATGTCGCGTAGTCACTAACACGGGAAGGGGGCTTGTCTCGATAGAATTACGAGTTAATACTTGATTCGAGAGTGGGCCTTGACGAATTGAAATTTGTTTTCTGCGCACCTTTGTTCCTACAGATTCTCTCCACTCCGGAAAAAGAAGGAGACGAATCAAAACACTAGAGAGTAGAGGCACGCGAAAGGGTGCACGCGGGTGAGCGACGAGACTACTGCGGTCGCTTGAAAGTGCATTTTTCGGAGCGAGACGCAAAAGGGGTTGAGAGGAAGGGGTGAATTCGTAGGTCGCTATCGATAAACTGACAATTAGCGTGGAATCGAGTAAACCCGTTGCGTTCGGATGCATCGGTACGCCCGGCGGCTGGCCGCGTTGCAGCACGTCATCTCCAACGGGAGGGAGGTGAGGAGATGTGGATGAGGAAGGAGAAACCGAGTGAGGGAGAGAGTGGGAAAACGACTCGACCGAAAACCTGAACTCGGCACGAGGGACATGACGAAAATAGACACGCGGAGGAGCGATTTAATCCGCGGGCCTCTCACTCGCAGTTTCGCGATCGGCGCGGATTTTCGACGAGTCACGGAAGCCTCTCCCTCTCGCTCTCTCCTCGCGCGGTCTTCGATCGAGCATCCCAAGGGAGAAGAAGCGAGATGAAAAGGAGGAGAGCACCGGAAGACAGAAAGAGCGAGAACGTGAGCGCGAGTGTGGGTAATCGTGTATGTGTGTGTGTGTGTGTGTGAATGTGCGTCCTCCTCCTCCGTGCGTGGTAGGAGGTGGGGTGCGGTTGTGTACACAGTCAGCCGCGCGCGACAGAGAGGGAGGATAAAGCACTCGCGACGTCGTAAGTGCACGAGGGATTACACGCGATTCAGCCACCTGCTGTGGCTGTGCTGCGCGCGTGGTGGAGGCACTTTTGTTTATATAAGCCACGCGCTCGCGCGAAACCGCGTTCTCCTGGCGGCGTGACGCGCGGAGGCGCGAGAGAAGAGGAAAAAAAGGAGGCCGTCGTCCGCGACGCACCGCGTCCAATTTCTCTCGCGCGAGCATCGCGCTGTTCGCGCGTCTAGTCGCGTCACAGCAGCGTCGCAGAATCGCGAAACGTCATTGTCCGCGAGAGCGCTCGAGGATGTCATCCGGCGCCCACGACGATCATTGTACGCGCTTTGGAGCGAGGTATGCTACGAGAAAGTTCCGCTGTCATCGCAGTTAGGAAGTTTTCTCGAAGGGGGAAGATTTTCACGAAAATTCACCGCTCTTCTAGCGACGACGCGCTTTTTTTGTAGACCTTCCGCGGCGCGGCACCTGCCGCGGAAGAATTCGGAGCAATCCGTTTCGTTTTTTTCATTCTTTATCGCGAGCAACTCACCGCGAAGTAGTGGTTCCACCGTGTGCAGGATACGTCAGTCTCGTTCCGCAGTCACCGCTCTCGCCGATACGTCAGTGACGATAATCCGCGTCTCGCGGACAGCGGGGAGAACGCCGCCGCGGCGACGGCGTCGGCGTCGGGACGACGAGCGTGCCTTCCGCGAACCTCCCGGCACCATATCACCACGTCATCTCCTCATCCACGGGACGGATCCCGCCACCCGCGCAAAAAACGACGAACAAGGGTGCAGCGCCGCGATAATCACCCAATCACCTTATCACACTTAACTATTTCCCTTTCTTTCCTTTTCCTCTGAGATTCTAGCACGTCCACCGTGACACTCTTCCTGTTCTCACCGAGAAAGCTCTCTCTCTTTCGAAGACACCCGCTTACTATGGTTCGCGCGGCAAAGTCGGCAAGAACACCGCGTTAAACGGCGTGATTGCGCTCTCCTCGAGTGAAGGAGCAACTCCTCCTTGGAACGGTTTGATCGCACACTCGGGAGCGGGATTCGTCACCTGCACAAAATTCGAACGCGCGGAAAGGATGTTTGGTCCAGATCGCGCGAGGTAGGAGCGCGCGCGTAAAAGTGTCACCGTGGTCTCGCGTTTAAACGTGCATGTTTCGGCTTGGGAACGGAGCGAAAGTAAAGACCCTCCCACGACGGCAGCACGTGGCGCACTGACGGCTCCGCGGTCATCTTCCCCACCTCTGCCCCCTCCACCGAGGCGCCTCCACTGCGCCCTCTGCCCCCACCTGCCTCCGGTTCCTCGCTTAAAGCCCCTCTCGCCACGGCCCTGACCTATCCCCACCACCGAGAGCGCGGGGCGCCGTACTTCTCTCGGCCCCCACCCCAGCACCCATTCCACCCACGCCCCCATCCCACTCTCCTCGAGTGCCACTCTCTTTCTCTTCTTTTCTCCTTCTCCCTCTTTCACCCCCTTCAACCCTCTACCGCAGCTCCGTTTCTCTTTCTCGCTCCTCGCGTCTTCCTTCCGCTTCTTCTCCTTACACTTCTCCACTCCCCTACCCTTTTCCTCTGCCGAAGCGTCCTCTTCCTCCTAAACTTCTCCTCCTTCACTCCTTCGCCTCGTCCTTCGACGACTCCGATTCCCTTCGCGCTACTCCGCCACTCGTTCTCGATCTCTTCGGCCGCGAGACGTCTCCTACTCTCGTTCCGCTTCTCCTTTCCATCTTCCACGCGGGGCATGCACCCTCTTTCTCTCGTCTTTGTCTCCTCGTTCTCCCTCCTTCCGCGCTCCTCCACCGCCGCCCCTGCCACCCCCACCGCCTACACCTCCACCTCCACCTCCGGTCTCCTTCGCTCGTCGCCTCGCGCTCTCCCGTCTCATCTCGTCCGCGCCTCTGTCCATCCGTCCATCCGTCTTCTTTCGAGAGCGCGCGCTCGCGCTCGCGTACGCGTCCGTGCGAGGAGGGCAATGTCGCTGGTCCTCATCTCGATGGCACGCGCGCGCGCGCGTGTTCGTGGGTGTGTGAGTGTGCGTTCACGTTTCTACACCCACGCGAGTGCCGGTGAAACTCCCCCACGCCCGAGGAGCGCAACACAGGTGCGTCCTGCACGGGTGCCCTCGTGTTCGCGATGGAGGTGGCGAGACGAAAGAGAGAGTGAGAGAGAGAGTGAGAGAGCGAAAGAGAGGGAACGCCGCATGCAGAAAAGTAGTAAAGTACCCGGTAACTTCGCATTCGGCATTCAGTCGACGGCGTGCGCCGCGATGGAAAAGAGTGCTCGCGCCGAGACACGCGCCGATATTCGTCTTCCATCGTGGCCACGATCCACTGCGCTTTTCTCCTCCTACCCTTCTTTCCATTTCTGCTTTCTCTTCGAGAGAACGAATTCTAAAATCACCTTGCCTCAGGACCCCTCGACCGCGTTCCTCCTCGTCCTCCACTTCGTCTTTGTTACCCTCACGCGCCACCCCACTCGCACTTGCGCAATTCCTTCGTTAATAATCTCATTAACACGCCACGGATCGAGCGATCCCAGAATTTATAAACAGTAATACGATTTACTTAGGAATGATTTATCGCGCTCCTCGCAATGCCGTTCATACTCGTAAATATTCCGACGCGGACGTTTATTGCGCTCGGTGCGCGTAACCGCGTTAAGCGCGCGCGCGCACCTTCCACGTTTTCGAGAGCACCGCGATGCGGTGCTACTGGCGTTGCTTTCATTGCTACAGTTTCCGAGTGCTTGGCGCGTTTAGGGATTATCGTCTCTTTCCAGGAGATCGTGGACTCGTGAGACCGATTCGTCCGATCCCTTTCGCCTTTCCACATTAGTTTAGAACCCGCTGAGTGCCTCCCCGGAAGTGGACCGGCGAAGACCGGGAAGCGCGTGGAAACGACTTTGGATTAAGCCCGATACGATTTACGAGCGAGGCCTTTCTTTCCCCGTCGATTTTACGAGTCCGATCGGTTCTAATAAAAGTTTTTTCATTCGCGTTTATCCCGTCTAGAGAAGACGAGCCGAAAGGAGGATCCTTCGAGTACCCGTAAATTCACCCTCGACGATGTACGCGTGACGAGTGGAACGCAACTCCATTTCCGAGCATTAATTTACTACTATCACCCTGCAGATAAACGTTCTTCTCGTTCGCCCTCGCATACATTTCCACGCGGACCCAGCTAGTCTCCAAGAAGTTCCAATTCTTCCGCGCTCTGGAGTGGGAGAACAGTGAAGAGAACGAGAGCTAGAGAGAATGAGAGAGAAAGAGAGAGAGAGAGAGAGGGTGAGAGAAGAAAATAAGAGTCGAGAGCGAAGCTCGGCTCCCACCCTTGTCGTATCGAGAACCACCGAATTCGAGTCGGCCGCCCTTCGTCTCACCCCTCGCGTCTTCCTTCCTCCCCGGGCCCTTGTTAGCGAAGGAATGTAAATCAACTCGTAATAGCGTGGCAGTCGGGGATTAAGCAGCGCGCGGAGACGAGCCGAGGCAACGGCGAGAAGGAACGAAGTAGGTACTGTCGACACGAGGAGGAGAACGACGACGACGGGAGTAGTGGCGGCGGTGGCGACGGTGGCAGGAAGAGAGAAGGAGGTGGAGGTGGAGGAGGTCGAACTGGCGGTGGTGGGGTGGCGCGCGGTGGTGGCGGAGGTGGAGAAGGGACGGCACCTTCTCCTCCTCGTCCCGGAGCATTAGGAGTTCGGTAATAAATCTCGTTGAAAAAACACACACACACGTAGCTCTCTCGGACGACGGGGGTCTCAGGCAGTTCTGCTCTCTTCTTCACGTCTATCTCCTTCGGCTTCGTACATCTGTGCTGCTCTCGAACTATGGAGAGCAGCAGCAGCAGCAGCAGCAACCGAGGAGAGCGGAGAAAGATATTGAGTGGCGGAGGTGGGGTAGCCCGCTTCACCTCCTCCTCCTCCTGCACCATCTCCTCTCACTCTTCTCACTCTCCTTGCACCTTCTCACTCCTCGACTGCTCTCTTCGCTCCCTCGTTCTCGCATTCGAAGCTAGCGATCTCGACGTCACCGTTTCGCCGCGTCGCGCCGGTCGGCCGCCGTTCTTGAATTCGTTTTCCGAAACCGTGAAGTATCCTTTGTCTTTCTCTCTCCCTCTTTCTCTTTCTCTTCGTCTCCTTTTTACCCTCGCTCTCGTCTACTTCGCCTAATTTATGCATACCCGGTAGATCTCTCGCGACTCGCTTAAAAATACGGTAAACGATTAGCCGCGTAATGTATTCCGGTCGAATGCTCGAGGGGCGACCGATCCCCCAGTGGAGAATAAACTTTTCGCTGCCTCTCTCCATCTTTATTTCTCCCTCTCCCTTTCTCTCGTTCTCCGTGTGTCTCTCTGGCTCTTGTCGTGCGTCTTAGACAACGTCGCCTCTCCTCGTCCCTTCTCCACCTCGGACGTCGAGGTCGGCATGATCTATGCACGCCATGCAGAGGCGAGTGTCACGGTTTGCTTGATGCATTGGTCCTCACCTACCGCCCCCATCTCCACCCTCACCGTCCTTCTTTCTCTTCCTCGCAGTCTCTCGTTCTCTTCTCGTCGCTACTACTTCGTCTCTCTCTCTCTCTCTCTTTCTCTCTCTCTCTCTCTCTCTCTCTCTCTCTCACGTATGCGGCGATATATCCCTCCTGTCGTCATCGACCGCGGTGAAAGCAGCGCGTTCTCGTGGAAACGGAGTGCACCCACGTGCACGTAAGTCGAACGAGATCGCACGGGATGCGGTCTAGCAACGTTATACGATAAAGAAAGACGCCGAACCAGGAGGACACAATGCATTCTTCTTTCTTTCTAATTTACGTTTACTCCGTTTATAATTAAGAGATGCCATTATGCGCGATATTCTTCAGAGAGTATGCTTGTTTTATCGTGTACAGTTTGAAGGATTGTTTGTCCCAACGGTGTACGGGAATCGAGGAAGACACAATGGGGAAGGTTGCGAACTAAACGCGAGAGAAGCGAGCATGCAAGCGCCTTCAAGCTGCCCACGCGTTTCATCTCGAGCTGCACCTGCATCGTATGTGGTTCAATCGAACAATGGGTCGTAACGATAGCCGATGATATTAATAATATTACGGGGGCGTAACTAAACGCGGCGATTACATCGCGATTTTTTCTCGATCCGCGATTTCACTCGACGAGCAGGATGCTCGTTTTCAAAATTAGAGGACCACTTGAAATCTCCTCTATCCTGCCACGGATGGAGAGAGGTTAACTCATGCCGCAATGCACCCCACCTCGAAGCACCCATTCCGCGTACCTTCTGTCATTGAAAGCGCGGATCACTCTCCGAGAAGTGGATCGCGCTCTCTTTTTCTCTTCCACTGGCTGGCTGGTGCGCCGGTTTCGCGTGGCAATTTTGGGCGTAGGGCTTTCCGAGACATTGAAGCTGAAAGGGCCTCCGGAGGCGTTTCACGGTCGTGAAGAAGAGAAGGGGGATAAAGCGAGATGGAGGGAAGGAAGAAGCGGAAGATGGGGAGGAGAGTCGAGGTAGGGAGAGGGTCCAGGACGTGTGGTCTATGGCGGTGATGGTGGTGATGGTAGTGGTGGCAGAGTGGAACTGCTCGAAGAATGGTAAAGGGCGTAGAGGTGGAGAGGAAGGAAAAGTAGGGACGGACGCGTAGCAGGGTATAGGGATACGGCGCGAATAGTACGACGATGGTTACATTCTACGGATCAGAGAGCTCGATAGCGTGCCGAAGTCGAGGCGAACGGCAATAAATCCATTTTTCGTGAAGGGTCGGTCGAGGGGCGAGAGCGAGCCAGGGTCTGATTAGCAGCCTGACTCGGCCGTACAGGATGACAGCCGGTGAGTTATAATATTGCCCATCCATCTATTTATCTACTCCATCGGCCCACCCCTCCACCCTCAACCTCCACCTCCAGTCCGCCCTTCTCCTTCCGCCTCTCTCTTTGCAGTCTCTCTTTTCTTCTAGTAACACATGTCTCTCTCTCTCTCTCTCTTTCTCTCAACCTCCCTCAGTCACTCTCAGTCTCCCGTTTCAGTCTCCTCTTTCTTCCCACTTGCCCTTCCTACTCGCGCGGCTCACAAGGCTCCTCTTATACGCTGACCGAATATCGGAAACGGGCTACGGGATCCCGCGGGTACCGAAGGAGAGCGGATAAATATAAATTAGCCAACGTCGAGCGGGCATGCTCGCGTTACCCCTGGACGGCGAAGGGTCGCCCCTCCGTCAGCCACGATACGAAGGAAAATCGCAGCCGGTCTATTTAGCGTGGCGAGAGGAGGGAGAAGGAGGTGCGAGATTCGTGAAATCGGGGCTACGGGGTGTAAAGTCTATTTGTCATCGGCCGATTGCCGCGCTCGATGATTCTCGATCGAGGGACCTCGTAGGGCGAGAGAAAAAGTTTGGACAATGAAACCCAAGGGCGACTTTTAAAAGAAAAACGTGCGAGGGCACGGGGTGGATTTCACTTCCAGTTAATTGAAGCGCTGGAAATCTGCTCGTACCCCCGAGCTCGACAGTCCTCCAACGTACTTCAAAGGAGAATAGAACCCGCAGTGTAATTCCGCGCGAAGAAGCTCCCTCGTAATTTCCGAAGATAATGACGCATCGCGAACATTCGGCCAGATGCGTAAATTTCACCTCTCTAATTAACGCGCTTAAGCGACTCGCCAGTCTCTTAAATCCGTTACAATGTGTATTAAGGAGATTACCTTCGCAGCCGCCGCAACCGCTTCGGAAAAGGATTTCGCGCGCGATAAAGCGCCCGAAAAGCCACGCTTCCTCTCCGCTCCTGCGCAATTTATTCGAATCGCTTACAAAGTATCCTTAACACGTCGCGGCGCATGTCCGAGCGCGTAGCAGTCATTAATGAAAGTTGAAACGCGCGCGGCACGAGGACGACGGTGGCGGCGTCGGATACCGTGCGAAGTGATAGTAAAAGCCCGGTCAAACTGGAATGAAACTGAGACTCCGGGGGCCCTGAGAGGGTAGGTAGGTAGAGGTGGCCTACAGCCTCCGCATCGGGACGCTCTCGACCGTAGGTGAGGAAGAGGAGAGCGGAGCGGAGGATTAAGACGTCGGGCGCTCTCGCGGGCCGAGCACGCGGGGCGCATCGTAGTCGCCGCTGTGAGGTCGTAATGTAGCGATCAAGAGAGCGTGAAAGAAACAGAGAGAAAGAGAGAAAATGGAACCAGAGAGAGAAAGAGAGAGGGAGAGAGAGAGAGAGAGGAGAGGCCGATGGAGATTATGAGCGAAGATAATAACGATTGTCCCCGCGTAAACGTTCCCTTCCACGGTCTTAATTAGGCACTCGGCACCACTATCACGGTAGGAGTCGTTAATTCGACGATTTGCGAATTGCGAAGTCGAAGCGAAGTAGGAGGATCCCGAAGAGGATTTCGAGAGGGCGCAATCGAACTCGATCTACCCCTTAAAATTCCCCGAAGGTGAAGTTCCGCCTCTCGAGAGAAGAGGATTCACAGACTGCTGCTGGCGGACGATGTCGCGGACTTCCACGGGTCCAACGAGGGATAGGGTGAGAAGGGAGGTTGGGTAGGGAGAGATGGAGGGAATTAAGCTCGTATGATATTGCATGGAGGGTGACCCCTCGCAAATCTTCCGGGCGAAGGCGAGCGGCGGGACACCTCTCTATACATTTTGAACTGGAAAGACGCGGCGTCCCGAACTTTCGACGGGAACCAGTTCATATATCTGAAGTATGGTCGCCATAAATAAGCGACCTGTCCGTTTACTCTGTTCGCCCAACCCCCTTCGCCGATTTCTCTTTCTCTCCTCTCACAAACCTCCTTCGTCCCTCGGCTCTTCCCTCTCTCAGACATCTCCTCTTACTTCTTTTCTCGTTCTCCTTCTCGCTTCTCTCCTTTCGCGCGTCTTTTTCTCCCAGGCGGATTTTTCTGCGCCCGTAATATCGAAGCCATGCGAATCCAACCCGACGAAGTACTTCACCGTTGGAGAAGAAGGAAAAATCACGGACTTTTCTACCTTCCTCCGTGCTTCCTCTTCTTCTCTCCTTCTCCTGCCTCCTCCTACCTTCGCGCAACCTTCCCCAACAGACTCGCGCCCCCTCGTCGAATTTTCTCGAGTGATCGTGCGTGTCAACGGCACCGCGGGGCATGCGGAAGGGACCCCGGGCCACCATCCGCGCGACGACGACGACGACGACGGACCCGCACGTTTCTGCGAAATCAATTCTTACGTCCGACATATTTCAGGTTGGCCGATCGTGACTGCACTTGCCACCGGGATCAATTCGCGTGATTGATTGACCGGTTCGGTTACCGAGCTTGCTCTCTTTCCCCGCGTCAACTGTCTTGCGCAATCGCCGCTACGAGCCGCTACGAGTTGCGTAATTGATACGTTTGCATTGGACCACCGCGCCGCGGTATACTGCGGCAGACCGACCGACGATCTAACGCACGGTTGCCACTCTGTTGCACGATTCGCACGGGACAAACCGCCCAAGGAGGGAGAGAGGTGGAACGACGGAAACTTCCAGTGCTGTAACTCCGAAGAGATACTTATAAAGCAGATAAGTGGATACTCTCGAGGAATCGGTTGAGAGAAGGAAACAAATTTTTTTTTCACCTTCGTGAAGAAATGCACGGTGTATACGCGAGAGAACCGTGGAGAGGGTGTGCGAAGCTTTTACCACGAAGTCGTCAGCGAAAAATCCTTCGCAACAAATTTCCATTGTGTCGCGCGAATAAATTCGTCGACCACCGGGACGGAGTTCACCGCAACGGGTAGACTTATCCCTTTCGACACCGACGACGTCTCGCCGTTATCCGGAGCGTCGGCGTCGCCCATTTGAATTCTCGCAGCCTGGACGAAACCGCAAAGTGCGATCATAGTCTCGCGGCGAGGTACGAGGACGCGAAAAGACAGGCCCGTATTTGCGGTGCGGTCGCATTTCTGCAGCCGGCGCGTGCGGGGCGAGCGAAAACGGAGGAAGGAACGAGCGTAGCAGGAGTGATTTATGCTAAGTCGCTGATGCTGGCGAGGCAGGCGAGGGGCACCGGCGCATACGCTCCCAGGCGGCCATCTTGGGCCCCCTCGTTTCTCTCGGGGCCCGCAGCAGCGCACCGATTGACAGACCCGCGGCCGATCGCCGCTTAACGAACTCTCCTTTCTTCCGCCACGCTACACCCCACCACCGACTCGCAACGCTTCTCCCATGCTCTCGGCACCGACCCTCGCTTCCTTCCTTCCACCGATACCGCACCAGCAGCGTTGCTGTCGATCATATTCTGTTCGAGAATGCCTTTTAATGATATTTCGAAAAAACTTTCATATCTATTTAGGTACCTCTAGATCCAGAAATGAGTCTGGAGACAATTTTTGAAGGAAATCTGCATGATTAAATGGACGATAAGTGTTGGGAGGTAAAAGGTTTATCGATGGTGAGCGAAGGGACAAAATAGGGTTATGATACACTTGCAAGAACGGCTCGGCACGCACTGCTTTTTTTACACGCCCTCGCTGCACTTGTCCGGCTCGCACGCGGCGCACCGATTCTCCTCCAAAACGCACCGGAAATTAAGAGAAGCTATTGGGACTGTAACGGAAACTGTCTACAAATTTTTATGTCCGTAATGGAGCACCGAAAATTTCTTCGTTTGCAATTCACGGTGAGCTACTCCTTCGGCTTCTTCGCAGACCCCCGGCATCTCTCACGTGTCCGCGCCATTCTTTCTCGCCTCTCACCCCCCAACCACCGCGACACCCCTCCGGGCGTGCAAAACCGCGCGCCGCGCCGTCCGTTCTGATTTCTGTCCGTCAGCATCGGTCAGATTTACGACGCTCTCGCGCAGGGGCCCCTTGCGCCTGCCTGGCCCGGGGGTCCTCGGGCGCAACAATGAAACCGCGCCATTTGTCACAGAGGCGCTTCCTCCGCTTCTAATAAACGTTCGTCCTGCCGTCGTGTAGTCGTGCACCGTGCAGCACGGATCGACCTTTGCTTTTGCTCCACGGATCGTGATCTCTCGAGCAACCTTTCTCTCTCTCTCCCTCTCTCTTTCTCTCTGTGTCTCTCTTTCTTCCCCTCTCCCTTGCCAAGTCTCTCGTTTCTCCTCTCATATTCTCTCCTTCCGTGCGTTTTTCCTCGTCGCTCCAGGGGTATCGCACGGTCCTCTCGTTCTCTTCGTCCATTCCGATGGAACGACGAAGAACAGCAGCGGAAAGAGAGGTGAGAAAGGGAGGGAGAGGGTAGTAGCTAGCAGTGGGATACAACGTGCCTACTTCCATACTTTCACATGCCGGCACAATGCAAGCAGACCATCGAGGAATTGTCATACAAATTGTCGCTTATTCAGCCGACGTTGCAGCCGAAGTGTGGATGCACCTCGTGCGCCGCTCTAACAACCTCGAGCCACGAAGAAACTTCCCTCTCCTTTCTGTTTCTTTCACGTTTCAAGCGGTTCGCTCCGTTTCTCTCGCTGAGGAGAATACGCCAGTGCTACTGAATTCACTCGTTCTCCTCGAGTAATTCTCGCAGACGCCCCTCTTGATACCGCGATCGAATAGTTCGAATGTTCTTCGCGTATCGAGGATAGAAAAGCTAACCGGTTTCCGAGGGTCTGGAACCCTTCGATTATCTTCGCTTGGCCAGAAATTTATATCCCGCGATATCGCGCGCTATGCGTGAAAATTCCTCGAGCTACGATCTAGAGACACTCATTGATGTAATACCAAGTCTAACTAATGAGATCGGTCGGTGGCACTGGTAAAGCGTACCGCGATACCGGGGTCGATTTATTTAACTAGACGTTACATCGCGGCCATCCGCGAGAAACTCGTCTAGTATCCGGTGAGCGTATTCAGCCCCGAGTAAAATGCGTAACTGGTGTGTCGCACGGGCTACCAAGAGGAAGTTCATTTGTCACCGTTCGATAGCCGACGAGGGTACCGTGGACAATTCTTCGATATCTTATCAGGAAAGGTACAACGATACCTAATAGAGATACGTCCCTGCGGTACTCGTACCTCTTAAATTTACGAAATGTTAAGGGAAGTCTTGTCCCTTTTGAGAAGTTTATGATCCGATTCCTTATTGTCAGTGAATTTAATCGGCCCGTTTCTCGGCGAGGCGTCGATCGTTCGCGGCGTTCCACGAATCACCTGGCGGGGCTCGAGGAAAAATTCATTTTAAGAAATCGTTGAATTACGATCGTGGCATGGCCGCGCGATTATAAAAATGGCGACGGTGGCGTTGCTACGTGATTTATGCCGCGCTTGGATATATCACGTGGTATGAAAGTGATCCAAGGACGCTACTTATTCATCGCAAGCTGCCGGTGGGTTCGTTGGTACGCTTCTAACGGCGCAAAAAAGTCACGCTATCATTAATTGCGCGTCGCCTCGTAAGCACTGAATGCGAACAAGTCTCTGGGTCGTGGTGGTTTCGCGCGTTATCGCGACTCGCGCGATCGACGAGTTCTCGCGGATCGCGAATCGCCAATACAAAGCGCATACACAGTGGGGTTTCGTGGAATCCGAGAGATCCCGATCTAGGGATTCCTACGTGGAATCGATAATCGAACAACGCCGTCATAATTTTCTCCCGAACACCGTGTAAAGGTTTCATCATTGTCGGCACGGTACAAGCTCGAAATTATGCGAAGACGCCCGGGAGTGTCGTTAATAACGGGACGTGCGCGACTAATGAAGGCACATTAATTTCACCGATAAATATATTCAGCAGGTCCTTTCGCGCAGAAACTTTTTCGAGAGAGGTATTATTCATAAACGGTCAACGGGCTCTTCAACGTTTTCGATCATTGCGGGCGCAATTTATGCGCGCATCCTCGACCCAACGAGATTCCCAATGCGTCATTGTCATCGACGTTGAAAGTGACAAACCACGACGACGATGCCCACTAAGCCTCCGATCCTGGTGTCGGCTTAATGAATCCAAGCGCGTTCGTCGCACGCTTATTTCTTCTATTAACCCTAATAACGTCGCGCTAGCCTAGACAGCATTGTCCGCTTGCTCAATGTCGAGGGCGAATTATTTTTACGCCACAATCGCAAATCAGTGAGAAGATCTCGTTTTCGAGATTAGAACGGAGACGACGGCGTTGTTACTTCTTAAAATAGTCTGGCCGGGAAGCAAAACGCTTGTAGCTCCTCCTCGTGCATTTGTCAAGTAAATTCTAAGCGACGAGATCACCGATAGAGGTTGGCGGTGGGTCGGACGATTGGACTCGATAGACGACGACATTCGCATCGAGATCGACAGTGGAAAGAATTACGTTCGAGGAAGACGAGGAAGACGACGAGAGGCTACCGTCGCGGGTTACACGAGCGACGAGGTCGCGCCTTTAATGATTCGTAGAATCAGCGTGACGGTGCGAGCTCGCGCGTCTTATGCGGCTCGTCGAATGGCGCGAGTCTCGCCACTTTACATCTCGCACGCTTTGAGAGGCCCTTGATGTCGGCTGCCAACCCATCGTGGACTTCCGAGCAAAAGTGTCGCTTTGTTCCACGAGGGTTGCAAGCTCGTACAAAGTCGCAGATTCGCATACGCACCGGCGCGATATTAATTCGCCTCTAAATTTAGGCTCCCTTGGGTTAGACGCTCTTAGCCGAGCGAGGATGCGGTAATCAATTATCCAAAGGTGGAGAATTTTTCAAACGACTTTAAGAAACGTTTCGTCTCTTCTCGATCACAGCACATCAAAGAGCGGCAGGCCGCTACGGAGGCTTCTTATTTTGCGAGTGGTTTCCTACGTAGATTCGTATCGACGAATTATTTATTCCCCGGTTCTTTCGCTCTTTCATAAACGCTCACAAGATCCTCCGTGGTTTTAGTCGAGCAGGAAGGACTCCCGGTAGTTAGTCGCCATAGCTGGCTGCCGTTTCGTATACGGAGGTCATCCACGGTTCCCAGCCGCCAGTTTCTTTTTTCTCCCCAAACGTCACCGCCGATATTTATGGCGAGCCATAGAGAGGAGAGAACCGAATGAACGAACGGAGAGGCGAGGGAGAGCGAGAGAGGGAGAGAGCGCCAACGGAGAAAAGAGAGAAAGAGAGAGACGGTAAAGCAGAGAAGAAGAGAGATGGAGCACGCACCGGAAAGGAACGAAGACAGAGACGTCGCGCGGAAGAGAGAGTGGGAGGGGGTAAGAGGTACCTCGAGGGGTAGGGGAGTGAAAGAGAATTGGTGGGGAGGGTTCGACGAGCTACACACCGGCGAGAGTAGAAGCAGGGACTCGAGTGTAATTCTGTCAGCGTCACGCTCGGTCTCGTGCAGGAGCGAGTCGGCACGAGGAGGTGGGAAAGAGCGGAGGTGGGGAGATGAGGACGAAGAAGAGGAAGAGGAGACACGAAGTAGAAGGAGCACGCAGTCCGGACTAAAGACGGTAGGTGAAAAAAAGTCACTGGAACGTTTCCAGCCATGCCTCGGTGCGAACGAATGGGAGGGCGCCTCGTGGTAAGACGCCGTAATGGCGACCCCTGACATCACCAGTCAAGGTTATTGTCCATTGAGGTAACGCGGTAGCGTTAACCCCGCAAATTTACACGAGTCCCTCGCACCCACCGTCGTGCCACCCTCTCTTGCGTTTTTCCCGTTACGGGCGCGCGAAGGGTGTCGAGCGAGAGTCGCGTGGCCGAGCAGAGGATGGCAGCGAGAGCTGGGAATTATTTTCGAGGAAATTCAGATTAATTTCCTCACGGAACACGTGCGAGCTTCGCCCCCGCAGTAGCCCATGGATGACCCTTTGGAACATTAACCCTGACGAATGTCCCGAGCGAAGACGTTTTGGCTCCTGGTGACTTTCTCATTTTACCTAGCAGCGTGTATCCAGGAAGGATAAGATCCTACGCGATTCGTATGATCGGCGATCGCGGTGATAATCGTGACGGAAGCACTTTGATACCGTCGCTCGCGATTCTTCCGGTGAAAGTACCTCGAACGGTATAATTACGAGATATATCACGCGCCCGATCGCCCGGCATTCACCCAATAAGATTTATCCAGGGACGCATGTTTTCACGGACGATATGAGATACGCAATGTGGTAGTTCTTGGGCATAAAACAACGCGAAGGTGTTTACGAACTTTTGAAAAATTCCCCCCTCCACGTGATCCTCTTTTCTACCTAGGTTTCGCGATCCGTTGGGATCCAAGGCTTAGTTCCCTTGTAAACTTCTACGCGCGTGGTTTTGACAGCGATTGCGATAAAGAAGTGTACCGTTGAATATGTTTACGTTTCAATTCTCTACTCCGTATCTTTTCCATCAAGATATAAGACGCTCGGAGCGACAATAATTTTGGGAACCTTTCCACCGCGGCCTGCTGCCAGTCGTACTTTGGCAGCGCACACCCACGCTCCCGACGAATCCGCTCGCGCTACCGGTTCCACAGCTGCGATCGCGGTATCCGCACTCAATTTACTTTCCTTTGTAATACAAAGACTACCGGTGTGTCCCGTGACATTTAAGCGCTGTCGTCGGTCCTGTCGCGTTCGCCAAGCAGCTATCCTCGCGCTATGCGGCAACACGCACGCGGAAGAGCGAAATCGCGGGAACAGGCGCGAGCGAGCGCGCGCGGGCGAGAGACGGTAACGAGCGTAGCGCTCGCCCGCGCGCGTGGATAAGGGTTGATTAATCGTCCGATAATCTCGATCGCGCGCACGGCGGCGAATAATCGGCACGCTAATTCATTTTCGCGAGCCGGTTACCGGTCCTTTATCTTCGTCGGGTTGGGTATTCCGGTTAAGTGGACAGCGATAGAGACGAGTAAACGGGACAAAACGGCCGAGCACGTTTCAGCTCCTTGCACGGTAGGTCGTTGTCGGGTTTTACGATTTTCGCGCTCCACGGGACCCACGTGGCGGTGGAAAAATTTCTCAGGGAATTTCGTAGAATGGAGGTACAACGTGTTGCGGCGACCCTGACCAAGGACGGCCCTTTGTGTGTTTTCAGATTTTAAAAGACTCGCGTCCTCGCTTGTTTCTTTTTTTTCTCTTCTTTTTTTTGGAAGGGGGGGGGGGGTGGTTTCGTTCCTCGTCGGTTACAGTCCGTTACGAATACTCCCGTTTGTCAGAATCGTAGGGACAACGAACTTTTTCTCGGGTGAAGATCGAGAACTCCCATTGGCATACTCGTGAGCCCGCACCACTTCGAGGAGGTCCAAGAAGTCGGGAGATTTATTGCTCCTCTCTTATAATAGGTATGAAAGGCGAGTTGCACGTCGTGGGTGGTATAACTAACCCGGACGGTGACGGAGTCCTCGTCGGTGACATCGTTTTGCGCAATGTCCCGGATTTATCGAATTCGGCCCTCGTAACTCGGGATGTTGAAATTAGAGCGCTGTTAATACGAGATATTTTTCTCGTCGTACATTTACACGGGCGGATACTATCGACTACCTGCTACTTAACCGAAAATTATTCCCTAATTTGGTAACGGAAGCGACACACTCGGCCGAACGCTCGTGCATAAGTGTTCCACGATACTTCGTCATACGAAAAGTTCCCTCGACAGGGCATTAAACACGCGACGAATAAACGTCGCGTTAACTTTTAGACAAATCTCATTTACATGCGGGAATTTCAATTTGATAACGCGAGAATTTAGAATGAAATTCACTCGGCTCGATTGGTACGGTGGTCCGCATCAGAGAAAGTATGCTAGAGAGGAAAAGGATATCCCAATGAAAATATCGTAAAACGTTTTATAACGGGCATAAACAGCGACGAGAGTGAGAGCGACCCCTTGGCACCGCGTCTAGATACCAACACCGATACGATCGCATGCGTGCGTAGCGAATAGGAAAATGTATTCGGTAATTTTATTTCGCGTGTCCCGTTGACGTTCGCGCGTCTCTCTTGATTAATTCAAGAACCGCCCACGTTTCCACCTCGGCTCGAGCATTTGTCAATCGTCGATATTACGCTGGAGAAAAAAACCGTTGGAATGCGGTGGAATCGAGGGATTCATTTGTATTCCCCCTCGAATTTTCCAACACGGCGACTCTTCCTTTTTCGTCCCGCTGTTTTTTCAACCGAAAGTGCAATATACTCAAGGTGAAAGGGGACTCCGATCCACGGGGCATCCACGAGCGATTACTCTCGCCGCTTAATGAGGGATTCAAATCGATTCGCGGGTGAATTGCAGGCGGCAGCTATCGGAACAATAAAATTTACTGGCGCGTTAAACGTCGGCCGATAACAATGGATAAACAGTGATTAACGAGGCCGATAAAGGTTATCGATTCGACGAGTGCACCTTCTCGATGCAACGTCCGATCGGATATACTCTTCCACCATTGACAATGACGATCGTGACGGCTTGTCGACTCGCGAACAAAGAACGAAGGTCTTTATTTTCCTTATGGGCTCCGTGAAACGGCAAATTTATGCGCATGCCGTTTTAACTCGCTTCTTAGCTCGACACGGTAGCGCGAGAGACACCCGCTGAACCCTGCTGGTATACGCTCGGGGTGGGCTAGGACAGCGCAGCTTGGGGCTAACGTTTGCACCTTGCGGATTATTGTGGCGGGCGGTGAACAATGGTTAACGAGCCGATAAAGGTTATCGATTCGATAACCGCGCCTCCGCGACTCCAGATCCGATCTCGCGCGGACCTCTCAGCGGGCATGACGAGCTTGGCGGAACGTTAACGAGAGAACAAAGGAGAAGACGCGCGACCCACATTCTTATTCAATATTCTCGTCGAGACTCCTCCTTTGGTCTTGGCGATAAGAAAAAAAACCGAGACGACATTTCTCGGTGCTGCGCGATCAAAACTGGAATGCAATTTTGGCCAGATCGTTTGCACCCCAAGCGTCACGCGCTTGCAAGTTTTTCATTTCCGCAGGAAAACAGATCTGGCGCGAACTGTCACTTCTCACTCGCAGCCAATCCTCTCGTCCGCGTCTCCAATGAATCGAGAGCAGCGTCTTTCCTGCACCTTGCGTATTGCCCTGGTGAGGGCTCAGCGTCACCAGGGATCGAATCGGACGCGAGGAAGGACTCTTTTCTCCTTCGGTCGCTCGGCTGGTTATACGATATCATAAAAGGAATCACGTGAGAGCGAGCCGACGAGCCGAGATGGACGGACGCGCGTACGGGACCGATCAGGTTTGGGCAGCTGTCTGCAACCACGTCACTCAAGTTCACTGTCGGGCTCGCGGTGGAATGAATGCCTTTCATTATGAGCCTTATCTTCTGCCCGATCTCTCAACCCTTTCTTCCTCCTTCGGTCTGCTCTCTTTTCCTCCCCTCGCCCCTGCCCACCCCTTTTCAAATCACCACCCCTCCTCATTCTTCCGTCCTTCGCTCTCGCCTTTCTTTCCTTCTTTCTTTCATTACTCGTCGCCTCTCCTCGCTCCGTTCGAATAAGCGACGAAGGGAGAAGGACAGCAGTCAGGGGCACGCTCGAGAACGAGCGAAATCAAAGGAAGAGGGAGAAGGGACATATTATCGTTCAACGAACCAGAGCGCTCTTATACCTGCCCGCGAGATTTATCGTGGGCAAACCCGCCGTCCTTTTTCTACAACCGGAACGCGGACGACGGACGGCGTGAGTCCTGCGACGAGAAAAAGGATAATTAGTAGATCCGCGCGACACGTTTCCCTTTCCGTCTCTCAAGAGGATAAGCGCGATGGAAATCCTTTAACCGTTTGAGCGCGGGAGAATTCTTTTCGTATATACGTTCACGGAACAAAAGCGCTCGTCCGCGCTCAAACGGTTAAGGACTGTGTCTCCAGATGCAAAACTCTTCGATACGCAGGTATCGACGTTACGTACAATTCAAAAATACAACTTATAATGTAAGTAGAGGGAATAAGAGGCGACGGAGCGAATAAGCGCGCGCGCGCGTCCACAGGTGGGGTTAAAAATGGCGCGGCCTGATTCACCCGTCCACGATTATAACTTCGATCACCTTCGATCACCTCGACTAGCCAGCCGAGCGATCGAGAGAGGAGAGAGATTGGTATCGCAGCGATGCGTGTTAACACGTTGCATGCATGTTGCGCCTTGGCTAGACGTGGAAGTGGATTTATGTGGAAGTCATGCGATCGCGAGGTATTCCACGGGGCAGCGCTTAAGCTCTTTATCTCTCCCGCCTTTGCGAGAAACGTTTAATTGCACCGCTGAGAGACACCCAGACGCACGCCCCGTGCCGCGTTTCTTTTCGCCTTCTTATGCGAATCCGCTCACTCGCTCACTCGCTTCGCACCGCCATTAGCGAGATCACTGATCCATTTAGCGACGCGGACCTTCGATGACCCCCTCCTCCCCCTCCCCCATCCCAACCACCACCACCAGCCCCGCGGCTGAATACCGAGGAATTTTTCAAGAAAGAAAGTTCCGCCTGAGAATTCCTTCCAAGTAGAGATCACGAAGTGTTCTCTCGTGAGTCAGCGTAGACCGCTGTTGGAGAAGTGCTTTCATTTTCTCGAGTGAAATTCGCGAAATTCTAAGAGAATAGTCCTTGCGTTTTGTAGTAAGAATCCAATTGTCTCGATGTTCGCTGGGGAAAAGATCGCGAAGGAGGGCAGGTTTGGACCTCGTCGATGCGATGCTACCCTGGAATCGTTTATAATTCCACGGTCGATCGGCGAGCGTCGATAAATGCCCGTAATTAATCGTAAACGCGACGTACGACGGCGAGGATTGCGAGATGAGACGCGTCGTCGTCGCGACTCCCTCTCGATCCACGATCGATTTCCCTCCCGCCGTTGGAATAAATCGGTCGAGGGTCGGAAAGGGAGCGCGAAAGGAGAGCGACGGAGATCAATGGTGATATATTTATTAAACGCTTCGGGTACACCAGTCTTTAGGACACTGCCGAAAATTGTTGCAAAAGGGATGGCAAGAATAAATTGACGTGTCAGTGGTACGAGGTGATTGAGGACGTTGATAACCGACGGCGAGCCACAGATGCAGCAGCTGCACGTCGCGAAAAATAAAAGACCGGAGAAGATGACATTAAATATGCGTAAGGTACTGTCGAGTGCGCTTAATTTTTTGGGTCGCCGTCAACGCGCCAGCGGTAAACTCTGCACCCCGGTGAATTCATCAAAGCCATGCAACAAGAGAAGAAAAACTTTTCCTTCGAAGTTTCCTTCTCTCAAGTTCGTCCCGCAGGCACGCGATAACTCCGCGAGAGCGCGTAATCTATCGCGAACTCATTTAATTCTAACTCGCCGCACGTTTATTCGTATATTCGCGCTTACAAGCGTGCTCCGCATATTTGTCGAGCGATTACATAACAGTATATATTCCGCGAGGGAGAGGAAAGGGAGGAGGGATGAGAAGCGGAAGGAGCGAGCGGGAGAAACCGCGGGACTAATCGCAATCGCGACTTATGGAGTGTCACGGGCGCAAGATTGATAGCGACTCCTCCGACAAAAGGGTAATTCCTAGGCCGTGTGTGCACGCGTGCGGCTGCGGCACGGCAGCAGCCGACGCACGTCGCAAAGACGCTGGACGTCCCGACGCGCGTCTCCTCCAGGCCGCGACTGCGGAAGGTTAATCGCATTCGACCGTAGGCTTGTGGTGCCCGCGAGCGGCGGCCACGCCACGCCAACACGCGCGTATGCGCTTGTTGCGCGAAATTTGCATGTTAATTTATTCCGCGATCCGTGGCGCGGTTACGCTCTCACCTCGCGCTCGCGCGCACGCGGGAAGAAGGAATCGTGGCGGGTGAGCGAGCAGTTCAGCTTCCTCCTTCTCGTTCGACTATTTCCTTCTTTTTTACCGCGCATTCCTACCTCCAACCCCCTTCCTCCTCACCGCTTCACCCCCTCGACGCCCCTTTCCTAGACTTCCCCGCGTCCGCATCGAGGAAATCCTCGCGAAGCACCGTTACATCGTTTCTCGCTCATTCGCTTCGTATTTCTCGATTCCTCTCATTCGTCTGACTTCACCGGCTCGCACGAGTTCGATCTTTTACTCCTGTTGCATAACTCGAAACATCGCCGTTTCCTAGATCTTCTCGCGATCGCGGTCACTCACTTGATAGGACTATCCGACCAGTAGCGCTCTCGTTGGTAAATTGCGATACGTCGTTGCCGCGTTTTTTTTTTTTATATAATTAATACCTTTTGCATATTTTCGTTAATTAATGGGAAGGGGTGCCGCGACATTTTTATGCGTTTCCTCGGGGCCCAGCTGCCCGCGCGGAACAGACGAGTGAAATTTGCGGTGTAAGTTAAATACACGGTGGAACTATCAATGAAAAGAACAGCATTAATCATGTTCGGTTCTGCCTGCTGCGCATTCGAAAGCAAGCGTATCTCGTCCGTCATCTGGTAGATGTGTTGAGTATAAGTGCGAGGGTATTAAATTTCGCGCTTATCCAAATCGATGCTCAATTCGATATTCGGTGTACTTTTAATTCCGTCGCTTCGTTAAGACTCCGATCCAAATATCGATTCGGCCCTTCTCGTTCTCTACTCTTCCCTATCCGCAAGGAAAGCGGAAGTCAAGAGGCGACACACGGAAATGGCGGTCTTTATCGAGAAGGCTTATCCGATCGACCGTACGTAAGCTTTGACAATTCAAATTATCTCCGCGCTCATATCGCCTGTCCTTTCATAATTTTTGTTTGCTCTTGTTTATTTCAGTCTCATTAGATCCGCCTTTTCGTAATTTTCGTCGTCCCTTTCTCCACCCAATTTCTTCGAACTTTCCGATGTTCGCGAAGACGCGTGCACCCGGAGGAACGAGCGACCGATAAATATTCATTAAATCATTACTCGCTAATAACCCGTATAAATTCGATAGGGTCTGGACGGTCCTCGTGCCGGCTGACGCGCACCACGTGTAACTTCGGTTCGGTCAGGTGCGCGGATCACAAACGGCCCTCGGTGCTGTGCTCACCGTCTATTTTTATCTCAAGACGAAATTATTCGGACCCACCCTATGCACATTTCACTTCCAGAAGCTCGTGAATGGAGCTAATGATATTCTAACAATTGGAACAACCGTTTTACTTTCCATCTCCTTACAGTTTTCTCCGTCGCTCCAATACAATTAAAGTCTAGTGCAACGCACTTGCGCTCGCATGCGCACTTCTCACCGAGGACGCACTCTAACGCCTCGACGCGCACAATCGACAAGTGGTCAGGATTCCGGAACGACCTTTCATTTTTCCCATCTCCGACTAAGGCACCGCTTCTCTTTTCTCCCTCCCTCTCTCTCTCTCTCTCTCTCTCTCTCTCTCTCTCTCTCTCACTCACTCACTCACTCACTCTCTCCCTATCTTTCCGCCTTTTCTAATCCCTTTGCCTTCCCTCCGCCCGCCCCGTCGCATTATCTTAATCGGCCGTGCCTCGATAATTCATTACGACGGGAGGAGAAAGAGGAAGAAGAAGAAGAAGAAGAAGGAGAAGAGAGAGGGCCGTGATTTATGGAAAGTGCGCGACGTCTTAATGAGGTTTCGCTATCGTTAAAGCTTCGATAATAGACAAATTTATGCCTTCGCCTTACCTCCCCTCTCGGTCCCTCCACCAAGTGCCCGCTCTCGTCTCCCACTTTCTCCTAGGTGTGGGCACCTCTATTCTAATGGATATCCTCGCTTTACGCGAACCTGTTTTTCTGGCCCTTCCACTCGATCGCGCGCTTAGAACCACGTGCTGCCGTCGTCGTCATCGAGCGCCGCGCGCGACGCTATGGTGGAGGGCAAGAAGAGCGGAGAACGCGGCGAGGACGAACGAGAAGGAGAAGCGGGTGCAAGGTAGGCGGATAAACTAGCCCGGAAAGGGAGAGGACGAGTGAGAAAGTGAGATGGTGGATGGGGGTGAAGGTGCGCGGGGGTGGGAGTTCATCTTCCGGAGAGACTGCGAATCTCTCGTTCCTCTTTCAAGCCCCGCGCGCGCGCGCGCACGTGCGATAGCGGGTAAGCCGCGAGCGCGGTATGTGTACCGCGCCGTTGACATGCCGGACACTTTGACACTCGGCTTCCTAACGATCGGCGTGCCATGCCGCCTGCCGCTCTGCCTCGCTCTGCCTCTCTGTGTGCGCCTCGCAGGGAGAAAAAGGAAGCTTTTCAATGGCCGAGCCGATCCTATAGGCTGCCTCCGCTGACGGTGTGCCTACCGTTTCTCCTGCTTGTGGTGCGTGCGTGCGTGCGTTGGTTGGTGCGTCGCCGCGCTTTCGTTCGTAGGGGGTACCTACGTGCTTGATCGACGCGTCGTCTCGCTGTCAAGACTCTCCTCGATCCTGGATTCACTTCTGCGAACCACGCGCGCGTTGGTGGCTTTAAACGTCAAGCCAATCGGCGGCATTCAAACCTTCATTGTCGGAGGGGCCCGCGCGCTCGATTCTCAGAGCCGTCCTCGACGTCATCGTTGGGTACGGGACGACGAGTGCCGTCCTCCTAAGTTGTTGGCGCAGCCTGCCGATCCGCCACGAGGAGGGCTCGCGCCGCGATCCCATCGATTCTTCTCCGTAAGATTCGTGAGACTCTTCGGGAGACACTTTTTTTTTCCATGCGATCCAATCGACGGTACGTTTCATCGCGGAACGGCCCGTTGATCTTGAGAGACGTGGTGATGTAATCGATTGCGCAAACGGGCGCTCAAGTTGCGTCACTGTCGCGTGCCATGGGAGTATCCCTGGCTATGATGACGCGAGATTCGACTGTGTAACGCGACATTGTACGTTCGCTTAGGACGATATGACGTTCGACTGTTTTAAGAGAGGTGATACAAATCAGCGATGCTATTTTACAGGCAGTGATTGACGAATAGTTCCTTTGGCAATTGACAAATTAACCCGATACTTTTGTTCCACCTAGAGTCTTCGTAGACGTTTCGAAATTTTCTTCGAGTGCCAACGAGCACGGGCGCGCGCATTAAAAGCCGAGCGGGCGGAGAGGACAATACCAATTGGTTTCGTTGTGTTTCTTGCTGCGCCGTCACTCCGAGCAATTGACTTTGATCCGTCCGTGCGCGCGTAACATTGAACGCAATTACGGTCAATTTACAATGCCCGTTCTCCTCCCCTTACCCTCGCGTATTCTCCCAATCCCCCTTAGCTTCGTAATCGCCCGTAGGTGTAGGATAGAGTCGCGTATCGATTGCCTTTCGGGATTCCATCGGATACAGCAAACGCGGCCAATTAACGGGCCAACACACGCGGATACTGCGTGGGCGCGAGCACTCGTAATATTCGCGAGGATTCGTTCAATAGTTTCGATAACGAATCGTATTGGCTTACGTTCCATCCCGACGATTAAAACCATCCAGACGATGCTTCTCTGGAGCAACTGTTCGAAGAAAAAATGACATTTGTATCGTGTGGACTACGTTACATTAATTTCTCCAATTCGGGTCATTCGTCGACGTTAATTGATATTCCTCGTCAGAAATGGACTCGATGCGCCTTTGACTGCAGGTCTTTTCTCCTCATCGGTTGCTTCTGTTACAGTTTCTCTCTCCCTCCCTCTCACTTCCTATTCTTATGACTCCCCTCCTTCTTCCCTTCATCTCGGTCTCAACGTGTATGGAGATGTGTATCAACGGTAGCTCTCACCGAACCTCTCACAACACGTATGCCGCCTCTTTGCATTCCCTCAGGTGAACTTACCTGACAGACTTGTATATCAAGTCGAAGATACCGATCGAATATTCGCTCGCACACGCGTCGAAGGGAGGGTGTCACGTGTAGTTGTGCATGCACAGTGGTACCACACGGAAGCACGTGTCGAACGGCAAACGAGTGTGCGCACGATCTCAGCTCGATCGATCTCTCGTATTGAGGGCTATTAATGTTGCGCATCGAGGTATCGGCGCCACCGTTATTTTTGCGCTCCCGATCTGGCTCTTACTGATAATAGAATGCGAAACTATTAAGAAATTCAAAGCTGACTGATCAACGTCTTGCGATGGGGCCGCCGTATCGATCCAGCGAACTCGTCAAGAATGACACACCAGTGGACGTATAAAAAGAACGATCGTTCCACTTTCGTCAGGACAGAGCAGCCACTCTTCTTCTCCGTGACTTCCTTTCTATATTTAGTATTACCAATTACGTTTCATTTTTGCGCAGATATTCGATAAAATATCTACGCAACGACGACCTGTCTCTTCTGGCACGATCACCTCAAGTTCCCGAACTTGGATCCGATTCACTTGTGGGCCTAACCGCGCCTTAAGCTTGTCCCGAGATTTTTCGGTGGTCCCTAAACCCGACCCAGCAATTTCTCTCCCTCCAAATCCGCGGAAGCGTAGTGGTGGTGGCGCCGGTGTAATCGTGTAAGCGGGCGCGGAGGCAGAGTGACGCCGTCTACGGCCTCTTCTCTTCTCTCTCGTTACCATTTATCTTACTTTCTCGCCCTCCGTCAACCTTTCGCTCTCTTTCTCTCCAGTACGCGTTCGTGCGCGTGTAATGGAGGCGATCCCGAGAGTAGCCCTGGCGCGGAGCGAGCGTTGGACGCCGTCGTTGTCGTCGTCGTGAGGCCGTGGCCGTTTCGTGCCCAGTCACCGTTAAAGCCCGCGAATTCGAGTGGACGTGACTCTCCGTATAATATTACATCCTATTAGGGCGCGGAATAACTGCCGGATGAAACGCGACAGCGCACGATAAAACGGAAGGGGCAGTGCCTCGGGATGCGTGCCACCCAGCCGTCATACGGGGTCCGTCTCGGAGGTAATATGACATTTGCGGTTGACGTACGGCCCCGTCGCCTCCCCGTCTCCGTTTAGGCCGCGCAACGCTCGCGAGTACCGGTATTATACCGTCTAGTACCTGTATTCGGTTGCGCTCGCGTCAAGGGGGCCGACGAAGCTTCACGATGAACTCTCTCTCTCTCTCTCTCTCTCTCCCTCTCGCTCTCTCGTGGGACTCCGGCGCGGAAGCCTTCCACAACGCTTTTGTCTCGATTCGGTTGTACTCGAGACTGAGAGCGCGCACGAGTACGCGTATCCGCTCGAATCGGCCCTAGCGCCTCGGACCGTCCAATTACTTCTGCGCAGGAAGATACCGCTGGGCGTGCGTCGTGTCGATCGCGCAGATTAGTCTTCTTCCACGGACGCCGGGCGCGCGTTTCGCCTTCGAAACGGCCCCCGAGTACCGTCCGAGTACTCTGCCCCCACCGCCACCTCCACCTCCTGGGCATCCTCCTCTCTGGACGCTCGTACGATTAGTAGGTACACGGATCCCTGGATCTCTTTATAGAGATTGGGTAGGCTGAAACGATCCCAACTACCGACGCTGACCTCTTATATCGTCCTCCGCCCCACGGGGGCCGAGGAGCAGTACCCGCGCGATACGTGTACTTACCGTGGAATGAATTCGAGGGAATTCCTTGAGCGATCTTCGAAGACGCTGCTCGCGGTGCTTCTTGCGGTTCGATTTAATCCCAGTGCTGGGGAATTTAATTAACGATTCCTCTAATCATGCCGCGTGCCATTCACCACCACCACCAACGGTCCAAGAGTCATAAAACAATTCACTGGCGGTTACTGGCGCGCATGCAAACGCCCTCATCTCCTCCCAATACAGCGTCGCAGTATGCGCCTTCTTCTGCGTACTCGGACCACGGCGGGGAGTCACTCGTGATAAATATTCTCGTGGACGCGAGCCGCTTCGTAAATTGACTTTGATGCGCCTACGAACGCGTCTTGGTCATACCTACGTGATAGAACGTGGACGGAAGCGACGAAAGGATTGCTCGTGATGGCATCCCGAGTCGTCGTTCGCCTATAATTTACGAGCCCCATGCCAATCACGAAGTTCCACCTTCGCGCGCACTTTTCTCGAGTCAGCGGCGAGTGTGTGCGCGGGCGAGGTCCACCACGTGGCGCATCGCGTAAGCGGGGTGAGTTGGAGGGGGGTGGTGGAAGGAGAGAGAACGAGGAGCACCGGAGGCGGTTTTATGCTCTCGAAGGCGTCCGTGCGAAAGTGGCGAAGCTACGAGGGGAGCAGGTAAAGGAGGTGGAGGTGGTGGCGGCGAATGCGGCGGAGGTGAGGGTCGGATATCGCGCCGAAGGAAAATTTCGACTATAAATAGCAGTGTATTCTAAACGAGGTACAGAGAGCGCATTGGATCTAAATTATGAATTTCATCAGCGGCAGTCTGCCGTTTCATTCCGCGTTTTAGCCTCCCTCTCCGCCTTCTCCTTTTCCTTCTCGTCCTCCCGTTCCTTCTGCTAGAAGTACTTACTCCCTCTCTCTCTCTCTCTCTCTCTCTCTCTCTCTCCCTCCTTTCGATGCCCTCACCCTCGCGACTTTCCTTCCTTCCTTCCTTTCTGCCGTTCCTCGTCTCGCCTCTTCCTGACGGCCTGGCTGGCCCTCGTCGTCTCCCACTTTCGCCTTCTCGCCCCTCTTCCTTCGCGTCCTTTGCGTTCTCCGTCTTTCCATCCCTCGCCACCACCACCCCCCAGCGTCGTCTCTTAGCGCGAGCGCGGGAGATGAAAAGTTCTGGCGAAGACATAAAAATGCGGCGCTGCATTTCCCTTTTAAAATAACGCCCTTTGCTCCTTTTTCAGTTTATTATTATCAAGTTGTGCAGCCTGAATTCGCGCCGCCTCTTCTCGCCCTTTCTTCTACCGGCGTTCTCATTCTCTCTCTCTCCGTCTCGAGCGCGCATTTTATCTTACTCTTACACTTTCGGCTCTTCTTCCCTCCTTTTTTCCCTCGCTTCCTCGCGTCCCACCACCCTCGCCGTCAGGACGATCCTACGAATACAACGCGCTAAACCACCCCTCCGTACCATCCTCATTCTCCGTCTCCATTCCTCCTTCACCCCCTCGCATTTTCCTCGCGTCTCATCTTCCAACCGGCCGTAGAACTGTATTCGTAACTCCGCGTTTAGGAAGTTCCCTGTTATTAGAATTAACGTCCGGTGTTTACCTAACTGTGGCCACTGGTGCGAGCAGGTACGCCGCCGTATGGATCCTTTGGGGTGAGCATGTTGCAGGAAGGGGAGAATCTTGTCTCCGAAATGTTGAGATACGAGGCAAGACCGTGAATGCCATCGCTTTTAGATCAAAAGCACCGTGGCAAGTTTACATTAATCCGTGACCTTTGTTTTCCTCTCTTCATTCGCACTCACGTGTTCAATTATCATAATCCGAGACGAAGCGAGCGCGAGCAACGTGATAAATTTAAGCGATGTTATAAATCCGCTTCTTCGGCCTCTTCAATAATTCATATGCCCGGAACGCGGGATACTCTAATCGTTGGCACAGTTCGGCACGAGTTTTTTTTTCTGTCCCGCCTTCCGCGAGAGACGTCTCCGGAGCACAAACAGATTCATCTGCCATTTCAATTGCCGACTCCCGGGTGTAACCTGCCTCCGATGCCATACGAGCAACCTGCATGATGTTTCAATCCGAGAAACATTACGAATTCGTCTCGTCAACTGGTTCTGCGATCCGTCGATTCTCATATCTCACGTTCCGTCACTCTTACAAAATCCTCTCTCGTGTTCGCCGCCTCTCTCTCCATTGATAATTCTCGTCGCTTACCCGGTGACGATTCCCCTTCGTAATTCTCCGTCATGGTCCGGAGCTGCGTAAAATATCGTAGGACCCGATTCGATTTACCGTTTCCAAAAATCATACTCCAATCTGGTCGTAAAACACGCCGTGAACGTTGATCCACACTCGGTCGTAACTCCTCGCGCGCCTTATTACCGAATCCATAAGGGGGCCATCGGTGGATGGATGTGATTTCTCCTGTCCACCTCGACGGTGGCGCGTGAAAGTCCGTCAATGATGGGACGCCGCGTGCGCTTGGTTGACAGCACTGAATCTTCGTGAATCATCGACCATCTTCGACGTAAACGAGAGAGCGAAGGATAGGGGTTGGATGGAGAGATAGAGAGAGAAGGCAAGGGACGAGAGAGGAGAGCGAAGAAGGAGGCGTCGAGAAGAAGATTTTTCGGGAGGGCGACGGAGATCTCAGGGTGAGGGGAGGAGAAGACGGTGGACGTCGACGTTCACCTTTCCAATAAATAACGAGATAATCTTCAGTGAAATCAAGCGAGTTATGTCCGCCATAAAGATTGACCCACGTTCTGTGGACATCCACAGGTAAGATCGCGTGGATCCTTTGCGCGCGGGAGGTGGAGGGGGGAGGGGATGGAACGTGTTACCCAGGGTAGGCTGTCGGTGTGGCGGCACACGGGGCGTGCACGCACACAGCTGCCCGTATGATTTACCGATGATTATCGAGCATTCCTGATTTCCTGAGACAGGGCAGAAGCTGGAAAAAGAAAGACAGAAGGAGAACGAGAGAAGAGGAAAAAGAAGAAGAAGATGATGATGATGAGAAACAGAGGACTGGCTGTCCGGTAGGGTTTGAATGAAACAAGAGGATCCGCGTTCTCGTTCTTTGGTGAGACAGGTTGGTGAGAGATGACGACGTCGCGCGGCGACAAAGCAGGTAAAATGTGATGCGCCGGTCGAGTAGAGGGAGGAGAGGAGGACGGAGGGGCGGTAGGGCGTTAGAGTTAGCCGAAAGACAGGAATGTTGATGCGAGGAAGAGTGACGCCTGGCCTCAGCCCCTCGCTTCTCATCCCGGACCTCGCATCCAAGCTCCAGCCCCCTATTACCATATACTCGGGGGTCGCCTTTATTCCCCGATCGAGCGATCTCGCGCGCTCCTCCTCACGGTGCTTACCTTCCTCCCCTTCCGTCCGGGAATATAAATCGTGAATTCATTTCCCTCGTCGACCGCCACCTTCGCCGATGTCCCGCGCGCGCGCGCGCGCACGGGCCAACCGACGTATTGTAACTCTTGATGTACCACGTCGCGCGATGTTTAATGTAAAAGCGAGGAGAACGAGGAGAGAGGAGGTCAGCTTGGAGAGTGTCAATCGAGTTTGCATAATGCTCACGTCCGAACTCCCCGCGCTGCACGGTCAATTTAATTCCGGCCTCTCGCACGAGTAACTTTCTCGTCTCGGGTCTTAGACGATCTTCTCGGATTACCGCCTAGGCCAGGACTAGGCGGCTGCCCATTGGCGCGAATCCCTCGGGCGACTTCCTCCGATGCTTGATACGCGCGCCGGACGAAGGCGAAACGAGTCCGTGAGCGAGTCGCGTTGAAGTATCAAGATACTTCGATGGATATGAATCTTGGAACAGTTCCGCATATGGAATCTCCGAGGTGTACCAATGTGCGTGCTTCGTGTCCAAACTCTCCGCGAAGCTGAAAGGAAAGCCGAAAGGTTTCGGAACTCCTCGGCCGATCGATTGGGACTTATTCTAGTTTCTCGTTGACCCAAGCGGGACAAAAGAGTGGGAAAACAAAGAGGTGGAACCCCGTTGCCGAAACGCGCGGTGTACCGTCTCTAGTCCGTCGTTCGAAGACGCGACCTTGAATCCCATGACGATCTCGCGGTTGACGCGCGAGAAAGCGTCCCGGCTGCTGGAGAGCAGTGCACGATTGGGACTATTTATAGGCGCTCCGTGGCAAAAACACGAATGACGACGCCGGGGTGCGAAGTGCCTGCAGTGGACCACGGTAGTGAGGCTGGATGGATGAGGCTGAGGATGAGGAAGGAGAGGGGAGAAGTGAAAGAAGCGGGGAGTCGCGGAGAAAGGAGGATGAGGAGGTCGGTGGCGGCGCTGAGGAGAAAGGACGAAAGAGTGGGAATGAAAGAGGGAGAAAAGGAGAGGGCGAGAGGGAGTGGAGCCGAACCGGCGGGACGCATGCGAAAGGAGGAAAGAAACTGTCGATCAAACGTCGCGAGCGTCCGAGGCGTCTGTCTGGAACGAAGACGTCTCCATCAGCCGTCAGATCGAGCCACACGCTTCTCGCTCCCCTCATTTTTATTACCGCCCCAGGGCCGTACCAACCGCTCGGCGCCTGTCAGCTTAAGCGCGACGGCATAGTTAAGTAAAACGGCGGGGACTCTCCGGGACGCGATTGCTCGAATTTTTCTTTTGCCGTCGCTGCTCTCGCAGCTCGCCGTTCGTAACATCTTTTTAAAATTACGCCTCGATTGTCGTTAGTTCATTCGAAGAGACACTCTCGAAGAACGGTTAGTCTTACCATTTAGCTGAAATTCGAAAGATTTCCATCCCAAATCGTACAAGGTGGCGACACAATCCGTCAGGTATTCAGTCCCTTCTTCGTGGGGTGTAAATTTGTGTTTCCAAAGTTTATTAAAGGTAAGCGAAAGTGTCATGATTCGCGAATACCGTAACAGGACCTTGCGTTGTTCAAGCATCTTCGGCAGTTAATCTGTAGATTGGAATATTACTTATTCTCGAAGACTTCGGTAGTATTTTAAAGGACAGTTTCCGGGCGTATTTAATTTCTCGAAACTTCGAGAACGTAATTTGGTGTGACGCTCGTTAGCGATGCCCTCGCTCAGCGCGTTTCGCTCGCACTCCTGTTCAAAGAACGGTCCCTAATTAATTACCCCCACGCGCTCGCCGACAAAAAGCAACGTGCCGTCGCGATAACCACGCACACGCATTCGACTTCCGCTCGGTCAGTCGTGGTCGCATCTCGCAGCCGTTCCTCATTTCGAGTTCGTAGGCTCCCTCGTATGTTTCAATGAAAAACGCACTCCCCGTTCTTACCACTCATGCGAACATGCCGTGATCGACGTGCTTGGTGATATAAAGAAAAAAAAATAAAGAGTATTCAACACGTTGACTGCCACGTCACCTGAATTCGAGCGACGGTTTCAGTGCCTGATTATAAATGATCAAAATAGGTATTTGGAAGTATAATGAACGCTTTAGACAGTTAACTAAACGGTCACCAAAATTCAAGGTGACGTGGCAGTCAACGTGTTAAGGACTCTCTCATGGTCGTCGAATACGAAAGAAGAAAAAAAACCTATAAAAGAAGTGCTTCCGACTCTGAAAAAAAATCGTGTCTCTCGGATTCTCTAAATGTCGAATAAACCCAGAAGATAAACTTCAAGTGTTTGCCGCAGCCAGTCCCGCGACATAGGAGTTCAACGTATGATTATCCACTCCCTCGGGAACGGCTGACGGTAGAGGCCGCGTAGGAGGTGGAAGGTGAAACGTGGAGTAGGTGAAGGAGGAGGAGAAGGTAGGACGGAGGAACACAGCCGGAGGGTGGAAGGAGGTGGAGGTGGTGGTGGACGATGCAGGGAACGGTTATTAGCCGCCTCGCCGTTGTCGTTTTATCTTCGTGCTCAATTAGCAAATATCATTCCGTAATGCAACGTGACAGGGCCCTCCTCTGAAAAGTGTGCAGCTGCATCGGCATCGAAAAAAAGGGGGTAGAAGAAAGAGTCGGCCGTGGGGACGACAGGGGTGGCCGGTGGGGTTGGCCGGGAAGAAGGCAGAGAACGGAGGGGGTGGTTGAGAGAGGTGAGATCGAGAGATCGAATCGACAGAAGTGGATGGAGCATGCGTGCGAGAGAGAAAGCAGCGAAACGAAGCGGAAAGAGGGGTGAGAGGTTAGCGCGGAGATGAAATACGAGGGAGGAAGGAATGGGAAAGAACAGTGAGCAAGAGGACAGAGAGAGGGTGAAGTAGGGAGAAAGTGAGAGAGGGAGAGAGAGAGAGAGTCGTAGAGGGGTGGCAGGTACGTTCCCCTTTTTTATTGGCCTTTTAAAAGCCAACCGGATAATGCGAGCCGACATACGTAATAATTATTGTCGCGCTCGCTCTACCGATCGGTAATACATTGCGCGATTCGCGCGACAGTCTCCCTGGTCCTCGCGCGTCCCATCGATCGGCCGTTTAAAAGCGAGCGCGCTCGTGTGCGTGCATGCCGCGTATTTACGCATCCTCGTTGCCGCGCTCGTGTGGGCGCGCGCTTATCGCGCGGAGTTCATAACGATCGGCTGAATACTCGGCTGCGTGCCGTAGCCAGTACCCACGACAGTTCGCGTATTGTAAATTGTATAAGAAACGGCCGATTAATTATTCCTCGACGACGACCAAGCGCTGTCGGCGGAAGTTCTTAATAATTTCGCTACCGTGCGCGCGAGCGAGCGGCCGCACTCGGGTTCCGCTCGCGCTACGTACCTGCGCACTTCAACACGGCAAAGATTCCGTTGGCGTGTGAGTAAGCGGGATGCGTGGCCCGATGGAATCACGAGGAGAAGATCCGGGGAGGTAGGCGAGGGACGAGGCTTGCCAACGGGTTTATTAAATATGGCATAATTTCTTTGGGACGCATTATAAGAGTGAGGCTACTACCTCCTCTACTACTCCGCGCACCCGTGGCCCCTTCTGCTGCGACTCCGCGAAAGCGAACACTCCTCGTAAATAATTCCCACTCAAGGGACCTATTCTCAAAGAAAGGATACTTTCTCGACCAATCGGGATTATTGTTGTTAGCATTTTTATTATTATTACGCGCACATCCTGCGACGATACATCTCGCGGGGGCGCATCGACGGCGGCCAGGTGCTAGTCGCGCATTAATATTCATAATATGGACGGGACTGGGATTTACCACGCGATCGATCGTTGTTCAGCAGCTTAAAAGTTACTCTCATTAACGTTCCTCCTCGTTTTTTCTCCACGAAGAATCTTGTACCCCAGACGACGCACTCTCCTTGTCTAGCTCTTCTCGCGAGAATTTCGACGTACCGACGAAAGGCACCGCGCTAATTGTCGTGTCGTTACCACCGCGGCGCGATACTCGAAGGCACCTAATTACGTTAGCGGCGTCTAAGTATAGGTGCGCGAGCGAACGAACGAGTGCGCGGGGCCACGATATTTACGACGAGATCGTGACGCTCCTCGGTCTATCTCGCGGAGCAAGCAGGTACCGAAAGTATCGTTTCCAGATGTTATTTACGATGCACGCACCTAGCCATTGTCCGATCACGTGGCGTTCGATGGTATCGGAAATTTCGAGGAAAAGCGTGCTCCGAGGGAGCGATCCTGGAGTGGGTAAGGACCGCGGTGGATGAGGACGTTAAAAAAGCGAGGAGCAAAAAAGGAAGCGAAGGAGAAGTGGAGAAGAGGCGCGAATGAGAGGGGAATAATGAGAGACAAAGAGGAGTGGAAATAAGGAGAGCGTGAAAGGTGAATGTAAAGGAGCATAAAGGAGGCTACCCGAAAGAGAGAATAAGAAAAAGATGAGTTGGGTGCGCGGTGGCCGACGGGGCCTTTCGAAGGCGTCGGCGGGGGCGAGAGAGGAGGGTGGGTGGGGCCGAGGAAGAGTGGCCAGGGAGGGATGAAGAGAAGGGAGAGGGTGGAGGAGGTAACACGAAGGAACGGAGAAGGAGCCGAAGAAACGACCGGTTGGCAGTGCACGGTGGTCAGTCAGGTCGATGTCAGGCCGCTAATTGGCAGCCGTGTCGCATAGAGGTAGCTCTGAAGCCGGTTTGTGTAGTTGGCTGCTCGTCGCGTAATTCGTAAGCGGTTCTTGCCCCTTCTTCTTTCGCTTCTCTTCCTTCTCTTCCTCCTTCTTCGTCCCTTTCTCGATCCCAAGCCCCGTCTCGCTCTCCGCATTCTCCTTAGCCCCCTCATCCCTCTCCTTTTCGTGTTCTCGTCCCTTCTCGGCCTACGCCACTGGCGACGTTTTCTCTCGCGGACACCTTTCGGTCCTCCTCATCCTCTTCCACTTCTCCCTCCGTTCTCCCCTTCGTGCGTTTATGCGTTATGCGTGGGCGATCCGAATAGGCGAGAGGAACAGGACGCAGAGACGAGCTGACGAGACGTCCTCCGTTGCATACCTACGAGCTCGACCACCGTTAGTTTGTGTAGGACACCGTCCACGCCATGGGTGGTCCTCCTCTCTGCCTCCATCCAACCACGTCGAGCGGTTCAACCCGCGCGCGAACGTGCACGCGTAGCGCCGAGTGTCTTTCCTGGTCGCCCGATGCATTTTTCTATCAATCACGTTGGACTGCTAAGCGAGACGCTAATAAGCGAGTGCCCAAGTGGAATGCATCGGGGAAAAGAATAACGTAGCTCCTTTCGCAATTCGAGTTCGAGCGATTAAGTTCATCGTTTCAGCTTTACGGAGGGTTTATTAATTCCGACCACGTTCTATGTGAATCCAGTTATCCAGGTTTTCAGCGGAAGTACCTTGTCCCATTTGTTACCGTTTACCTTTCGAGAGTGGAGAGACGATCGACGTTAGCTCGCGAGTACCGAGCTTCCCCGATAACATTCGAAATTCTCATTTTTACCGTATAACAATCACCTTTCTATTCACCGTCTGCATAGGTGGACGCGCGTGCACCTCCGCATGCGAGCCACACGTGATCCCGGCATATGGCTCGAGTTGCACCGTGTACGCCCTTTTGTTTCAAATCCCTCTCTACCTCTCTTTCTCTCTCTCCCTTTCGCTCTCTATCCCTCTCATCTTGGTGCGCCACGTCCCATTGTTCGAGAGACCGCACGCAGGCACCACACGACTACCGGGCCGTGAGCATCGACATTAACCTACCGTGCTGACGGTAAACACGAGCGATAGAGGAGCAGCTCGATTCGTAATAGCGAACGGACTACGCGCATCCCGCATTAACTGCGCCCCTTCCGCAATATCCATACCAAATGTTTCTCTCGAATGTCCAGAACCTTTAAACTTCGTAGCACGCGCATTCTCTCAAGTCTATCTCTCGGGATCTAATCGAAGAGAAGATTAGAAGGACCGATTCGCGAGACAAAGCAGGCTACAACGTAGGAAAAAAATTCAACCCGAGGATTTTCAGAAATTTTTTGACGCGCCTCGTCTTAAAAGATGGACAAACCTGCCCAGATCGAACCAACAAGGTCTCCACCGAATGAGCTATAGTTGTCGGTGGAATTAAATAATTTTTAAAACGAGCCGTATATCACCTAGTAACGCGTCCACTATACCCCGTCAGTGTCAAAGAGAAGCCTGAACGGACAAAGCACATTCGGAGTTGTGCGGCGCGCGGGCGAGAGCGCGGTGGAGTGGCAGGCCAGTAGTTGCCTTCTTGCTAGTTATGCCAGCGCGTTCGTTGCTTCGTTCATTCGCTCCTTCGCCCCTTCCTTCGCTCCGGAGGGCAGGAGAGCTCGTGCTCGAGCGCGAACCCCGCCGTCCACCACAAAAAGCATTATTGGAAGCATGACTAGGAGCCGTTTTTTCGTAGGGTTATGTTAATGAACGCGGCGGGTCCGGTGTCGGCTACTGTAGAAGTACAATCGTTCGGAGTGAGAGTTCGCCGTGATGAATCTCGAGAGGGCGGGAGGGAAGAAGGAAAAAGGGATAGTGCTCCGAGAAACGAGAAGATGATGCAGGTAGAGAGAGCTCACTGGAGGGGAACGGTGTAATTCAAGTGCGCTTCTGATAGCACTTGAAAGTATACCATCTACGGAGATGGCGCCACGCATTTGCTAGTCACGCTTCTATTAAGAGGATGTTGCAACGTCCGCCCGTCTGTCCGTCCGTCTGTCCAAATGTCCGTCCATCAGTGCATACGCCCGTCCGTTCGTCGGGCCGCACGTCCGTTGGTATGTACGTCCGTCCGTCCGTCAGTGTGGATGCAACGAAGATGACGTTAGAGAGTGCCGGGCACAGGGGGACAGCAAGCTTGTAGTGGTAGGCGGAGGTGGCTGCTATCTGCACCGCGGCTGACACCTGACGGATAGCCTGGCGTCGGCAACGCGGGATATTAATTTGGTAATTTATGAGGCCCGATTAGGCAGCGCTATCTGTCGAGCTAATGCGCGAACCGTTGGCAGGTCATCGCCAAAGGGCCCTGAATTTCCTGCCGCTAGAGGCCCTTTCAAAGCAGGGACAGGAGAGCCTGCGAGCGCCTTGGGGTTACCTCTCACGCTCGCTCCAATATACACTTTCCGAGTTCTAGGGATGAAACTATTCCTAGTAAAATCATCCTAGAAATTATTATTCGCCGAGACCGAATCTGACGTTAATTGCAGCTAAATAAGGGAGTGTTGAAAAACTTTCCTCTTCTTTCTCACTTATCGAAATATTAATAAACGCGTACCTTCGTATCGTGATATAATTTTCTCGAGCACCTTCACCCAAATCACGGCTCCCAGAAATGTAAATAAAAAAAGCGCGAACGTCTCGCGTTTAAGAGTAGAAATCCGTAGGTGCTCCGGGAGTGATTCACCGACGTTGCGGATCGGCTTAGCGGCCTATACGTTAACATTATTGACGCGGCTGGCATTATATTTGACGATACGGCGGCCAGCGCATTCTCTCTCGCTCCTCAGGCGTCGATCCAGGCGTCCTTCCTTCCTTCCTCCGAGGAGGAAGAGGCAGCAACTCTCTCAAGCAGAAAGGAGGGGGATGCATGCAGGGCCTCTACCTTCGGCCCCGATCGACCCACCTAAGCCGCGTTACTTCTGACGTGTGATAGATGGATGCACAATGGAAGAACACGCGTGTGCGCGCGCGTGCTCCTGCTCCCTCGCGCCCGCTCGCTCCCCGCTTCAAGGGGGGATACGTGTGGGTATCAACGTAGGTGGATGAGGATGAATGGCTCTCGTCAAACGGAAGGGACCGCCCGCCGCTTCGCGCCATAATACTCATCCGCGTAAGAGGCATAGTAGGTCGGCTTATTGATGACCACTCGGCTACTTACCTACGAGAGAACAAGGTATTTACCGGGTCGGAGGACCCGTCGATCGCCACCCGCGCGAGTCCTCCCTACCTGCCGAACCTAGGACTCTTCTTCTTTCTCCAACTTTCGTTCTTCCTTCCTCTAACGATCGTGAGATTCTGTGTTGGTTGTTTCGGGGTTGCGATAGGGGTTGGAGTTTGCGGGTCGATCGTGGACGTAGGATGGAAAATTTTCAGGTCGGCAGAATAAGGTGTTGTCGAGCTAAACTCGCGAGGTATCGGACCAAGAATCAGCAACGATTTTTCTTGGGTGGGACTAGGCCAATTGCGGCGTGTCGGGGGAACAACTGCCTCGAAGGTAACTCGACATTGTTCGCAACGTTTGTCACGAAGCGAACGCAAGCCGGTTAGCAAATTGTTTCCAACATAATTATACGGCGTGGAGTGAGCGTTCGTGCAACATGAGCATTTTACTTGGCCTGCGTCGTGAATCGATTTCTTGCTCGTGGCGAACCTGGAACCGATCGGTGCAGTCTAGACCACGAAGGATTTGAGGAGAAGGAACGGCGAGGTTCACGAAAAGGGTGCTCTTTCTCCGCGAAGACCCGTCGAGGCTCGCATTAAAAGGGAATGCCGGGCTAGACATTCGTTTGTTGCGATCGAAGCGTTCTCCATAATGCATCTAACGGCTCACGATAGTGTCTAGTTGCGACGGAATAAGATATTTGACGTGCGCCATTTGTAAGCGGGAGAATCTCGCGAGAGTGAGTAGAGCACGCTTATCGAACCGCGTCGGGCCTACCCTCGTTCCGAGAAATTCCAAAGCACCTTTGTGTGCTAGCGCTTTTCGCCAGGGCAGATGGAACAGATAAAAAAGAACATTCGAACGGCGGTATTCATTTTCGTCATTACGAACTCTTCGCGAAGTTCGACTTAATCTTCTCATCGTCGACACAGTTTCTTTGTATGCAAAGGTAAAGGGAACACACGATCTCGGCAAATCGTTGCAATAATCTCGAAAGATCGGGACGCGAGCGGCCAGAGACAGGAAAAGGATGTCGTTGGTATCCTCGGAATGAAGCGCGCCTTGGCCGCGGCGCCCATCCTTCCCCATTAATTACTCAACAATTTCGACATAGATCATAAACTTTTTTCAGAATCCTCGCGTCTCGCGTGCACCTCGATCACGGCCAGAAGTGGGTGTAACCGAGGAGCTGATAATATGTCACTATAATAACTCGGGCTATCTTACAGAAATTACCACGGCCACTTCCCTTTATTACGCGTCCCACTGTCATTATCGCCCTTATCTCTTCAATTTATCGGCACGTCCTACATTCTGATTGAGGGATTATACGCCACGTCGCGGACTGGCTACCTCTCCGAGCTATCCGTCCGTTCGTTCTTCGATGCTCCTCTCGCTCTCGGGAAAGCCGAGACGGTGGGAAAAAGACATTCGTGGGGGCAAATCACTCGGAGGAAACTCGACAAAGAGAGAGAGATAGAGAGAGCAACGACGAACGGTGAGAGGAATAAATTATCAAGTTCACGGTATAAAGGAAATTCCAGGTTCACGGTGGACGCGCCGAACGTGGAGTCGTTAGAACGAACATCCGATGTGGATAATTAATTTCATTGCTTCCGCCTCTCCATTCGCGGAACGCGAACAAGCGCGTCGGAGCAACTCCATCGGGCGGCGACGATAATCGGGAGTAAACGCGGGAAAAACAAACCGTCCCATCCCCCGAATGAAGAGAGCACGGCAGGAGGAGCGTGCGACGCGTTCGCGTGGATCGGAAAAAAAATCGAGAGGAACTTCGGTGGTGCGAGAGCGGGACAGAAAGAGAGAAAGAAAGAAAGAAAGAGAGAGAGAGAGAGAGAGAGAAAAATACTTCCGACGAAGTGTGACCGTACGAACAATGGCGTAGCCACAAATCAACGGGATTATGCCACTATTTCACGCATGGCTATGGAGCTACGCCCGTTCGCATGATAAATCAAGCTGTCGTTGGCCCACAATAAACAATAACATTTGGACGGCGGGCCGGCTGGCGCTGGTGTTGGACCCCTCGCTCCTCCGGCCCCCGTTCGAACCGCCCCCCGGCCCCCACCGGCTCGCGCCACGGTACGCTCGACTCTTCTTCACTTAACTCGGTCATTCGCTCTCTCGCGAGCTCACGATCGCGCAGACGTGCCACGTACCCCGTGGCACCCACCCCCGCCGCCTCCGCACGCACGCACGTGTTATTCCCTCGACCTCGTCGAAACTGCGCGCTCACTCGCACGCTCATCGGTTCGCCGCTAATAAATCGATCGACCAGCCGGAGAAACGACGAGCGCCGTCGACGGCCGCGTGGATTTTCGGGGACGCTTTTATCGATCGGTTCGGACGCGCGCGTTTTTCCTTCACCGCCCCCGCCTCAGCTTTCCGCGCGACGGCAAATCTATACGGGGGACGTGAACGTCGACGTGGACGCTCGCTTCTGATAAAATACTGCTCGTTACACCCGACGTATTCTGTTTTCGCTCCAAAAGTCTCCTCCATTCGGGCTCTCGTACCTTCTCCGATTTCCGGTTTCTCGACATTCCTTGACTTTAAACACCGTACTCTCTCTATATCTTTCTCCGTCTCTCTACGCGAGGAACCTCGTATTATCCAAGGCCGAGTGCTTCGCGAAATGGTACTTCCGCACCGTTCCGATCGATCGGCCGAACCAGCCGTTCGTCAGAGATCGCATCTCGCCGTCGACCAAACCGGATCGGTGAAATTCGTCGAAGCGCGCGCTTAAAAATTGTGGAGAATGAAGTTGTGCGCGCGAGGAACTTGTTAGCGAAGATGAGAGGGAAGATTGCAATCCGTTCGATTACAAAGTGCGTATTATAACGGCGCGCTTTGCAATTATCTTCCGAGCACTTGATTCGCCGGCCCTCAGCTTCGCCCTCTTAATTCAGTTGCGCGATGGCGGTACCGAAGCTCGCTGACAACTAATTATGTAACAGTTGGACCGAACCCGTGGCATTCACTCGCTAATTGGCGTTCCACGACTCTCATCCTTCATGCTCGATTCCTCGAGAGAGTAATTCCCAACTTCTCCGCGTCCACCAAGGTACGGCAATGCTCTCTCGCGAGCACCCCCAATCGTCATCTTCGTCATCGTCAGCGGTGCTCGTGACTGGTGCGCACCCACCGATCGGCCTCTCGCGCGTTCCTGATCTCGCCGAGCGACCGCCAACTAATTATAGCCTCCTATTTATTTTATTTGCGCGTGTGCTCTCGCGCTAGAGCCTCTAGAGGAGAGGAGAGAAACGAAGAGAAAGAGAGAGAGAGAGAGAGAGAGAGAGAGTGAGTGAGTGAATGAGTGAGAAGAACGAACGAAAGAACGAACGAGGCGACGAGGCTCTTCTCGTGTGCGCGCATACTCTTCGGTGTACCCTCGCGCCGGCGCTGCAGCCATAAATCAAAATTCCATTTCAACGTTCTAACGAAGGATCAAATAAAACACTTTAATTGACGTTTTTACGGCGGCCGGCAGCCGAAGTCGAACTCCTGCCTACCCCGTCGGCTGACCCTGCCGGCCCGCGCACTCTTCCTCGCCGCCGCCTTCGCCTCCTCGTCTTGCTCCTCGCAAGAGGCTCCGACGTTTGATGCGGGAGTGTGAGTGCATTCACCGAGAACGTCCTAGGGCTAAGGTATCGCGCCAATGCCACTGCCCGACCTCTCACAGACTTTTTCCTCGGCTTTTTCCATCGAACGCGATGCAACCATCTCGCGTTCTATTCTTGGGACGCATCATCCTCCAGGGGTTGGTTGGCGGCGCATCGAGGACAGTTGAATTCTGATTTCGAATGCTCGTGAGATCGACGAAAATGGTAGCGAGGAGCTGCTGAAACGATCTTGAAGCGGATCGAGCCCGTGATCCAAGTAGGAGCGTATAGACACGAGGCCGAAATTATATCGCGAAGTCGAGACGATTTTATTGCGATCTGTGCAAACGTATTAATAAGGCGGGGGGTTCGGACGAAAGCTCTGAAGCGAGGAAAAAGGTCATCGTTAAATTACGAGAGGGCTGGGATGGGAGAAATGAAAAGAGACTCGGTAAGGAGAGAAGGAGAGGGAATGAGGCGGCCCCCTCTGGCCACTTTAATATCGCTCCACGCCGATCGATAATAATGATGGAATACTACGAGGCCTCTTGTCCCGATGCCGGTACACCCGGTGTATTATAGTAATTTTCGTGGCACGGTTTCCACTTCGCCGTCCTCGTCGTCCGCGTCCGCTCGCGCGTTCCTCTGGACCGATGCGAGCCGAAGAGCGAGACCAGCAAGGGATAGGGCAGGAGCATCGAGCACAGCGTTGCCAAGTTCGTGGGACCAAGCGAAATCCAGCCCGACGATTTTTCCTCGCGTTCGGATGGTGGTTGGAAAAAAAATCGTGACGATTTTTCGATTAGAGGTGAAGGAATCGATCGCGGAGTTAAAGGGGGTATTAAACGCGGGGTTGGATTCAACGTCGACCGATTGAGTTAGTACTGCGTCGGAACGAGAGAGAATTAGGTTAAGCCTGGATTATGTCTGGACTGAAGTTTAATAGACATCGTCAAAAGGGTCTGATGTGAGAGTTACTTCTTTTCCGCTACAGATTATACCACGATGTGAAAACGTCAAACCAATTGCGACGGGTGATCCGTCCAGCGTTCGAGAGATTCCCGGCGATTGTCGGGAGGAATCGATTTGGCGAGCGAATTAAAAGTTTCCTCTTAACGTGGCGATCTTTATTTTTCAGAGGACGGCGGGCCATGGCCGGTCGAATGTTGGCAACCGTGGCGGACGAGTGCAGGATGTGACGCGGTTTGATTGGCGGGCGAGTTTTACGATTGGCGGCGCCGAGTGGTCACGTTTGACGAGTATAGCGAGGACGGGGGACAAGGTGGAAGGGGAGAAGGAGATTGTCAGTTGCGAGGTGGTCGGTCAGCTAGTGGAAACGATAGAAGAACAGGAAAAAGAAGGTCCTCTTTCTTCCAGCTTCGAGATAATGATACTCCACTTCCCGAGTGCTCCCCACCCCTTTAAATATAAACACACACCCTCTTTACCGTTCGCCCCACGCCGCCGCCTCTGTTAACCGTATCCGGCGGTGCCCCTTTTTTCTCTCTCCTCCGCAGCACCCTCTTCTTCTTCCTTGCCCTTCCTCGCTCCGCTCTCACCCCTCGATGCCCGATTCTCGTTGTTTTGCGGTTTACGACGGTTCGCGTTACAACTGATTATTAGCCTCCCATGCCATCCCCACCCCCTTTCTTCCGTCGCGGCCTCTTGTTTCTTTTCGTGTCTCTCCTTCCTACTCGTCCCTCCCTCCCTCCCTCCTCATCCTCCGATCGCACTCCATTCGTCTTTCTCTCTCACCCTCTGACTCCGTGCCTCGCCCTCCCTTCGTTGATCTGCCTCTCTTGCCCTACCTTCCGCAACCTCCTTCTCCTCTCTCCCTCCATTATTATACGTGGCCATATACGGCCATTATGCCCGAGCCCCGATATACAACACAATCCGCCGTAATGCCGGCCATAAAATTAAATTAGGGTTATAACACGATTTTTCACAAAGGTACCGTGGGCCGCGCCGCACGTTTTCAACCGTTCGCCTCTTTCCTCCACCCCCTTCTTCCACCCTCTCCACTCATCTCACTTTTGCTTTACTTTTCTCTCTCCCTCTCTCTCTCTCTCTCTCTCTCTCTTTCTGTCTCGTTCGTCTTCTCGTGCCCTCCATCCGCCAAGTATCTCTACCTGGCCCGATGATACCTGCCCGATCTATCGTGATCGTTCCATCGCGGTTTGAACCACCACCGGCACGACACGACATTTTGCCTTGGCGTAACGGCCCCACCGTACGCTCGATTACTCGGTAGAAGATCTTCACACTTATCTCTCTTGCGAGGTGTAAAGGGCGAGCGCGTTTTCAGAGTGAGAGAAAGGGACTGAGAGAGAGAAAGAGAGAAAGAGAGACGTGCCAGGAATTATTGCTACCCACCACGGTCTACACTCGAGAAAGTCGGGAGCGTATCGAGACGTCGAGAACCATCGATACGGGTAGGCACGAAATCCTTGAATTATCTCTTCTGTGAATTTTCGAGAATTTATCGACGATCGCCTCTATATATTTTCTATATCGTTGTCGTGTCTTAAGGAAATTCGATTGATCGATGCCCATCTTGGGTGGTTTGTCATTATTGTCGCGTGTCTTTCGTGTGTCGTAAGGAAATTGAAAGAGAGCTTAAAATTATTACTCTTCGCTGTCGCGAGCGTTGCCGTGCGTTAGCAGAAAGGAGAGAGAAATGCTGAAAAAATGAGTGGGTGAGAGAGATCGAAATGTCGCGACATCGTTGAGACAAACTGCGATGAAGAATCTCTTACTGAATTAGCTTTGAGTACCTCGAGAATCTTTAATGGCCATTCTTTCTTCTTTTTTCCTCCCGCGTCGTTCGTCTTACTCTCCGCTTTCCACTTTATTCTCCTTTCCGCGTCGGCTACTCGCATAGCCAAAAGCAATCGGATTGCAGCAGAATCGTTCCATCAATATATTATATTTTGTTGTCGTGTCTGGCTTCGATTTTCCCAAATTGGACTCTATGCTTAATTGATAATGAAGAATTGGCGTATTATCCTCGTCGGCCATCCTGTCTACATGGCGGTCGGTGGTAATCGTTCGGTGAAATAATTCAGACAGCCTTTCTTGATAATAACCACGAAAGAGCGGAGGACGATTTGACTCGTCTGGTAATGTATTTAAAGCCACGTGCGTAAAAATAGTGTCGGGGGAATTGTGGATGAAGAAGGGATTTGATACTCCCTTCTCCTTGCGACATTAATTGCAGACTGGTCGAGAAGTGTGTATTATCCAACGAGTCCACTTAATCGACGCGATCAGACGACGACATCGAGCTTCGCGTGGTCAAGATTCACGGAGACGAAATTTCGTCTTTAATTTTCCCTTCCCCTGTCCTTCTCCCATTCTCGTCTTTCTTTATCGCGATGCGCAGCGGTTTTCGAAAAAAAATCCAGAAATACGCGGTCGACGACAGCGACCAGGATGACGTGGGTCGGTAGACGATCGCTTTTTCCTACCAATTGGCGCATTTAGACGACGAGCCAAAAAAGAAAATCCTTTTTTTATCTCGTCATCGCGCGCAACGTCAGAGACTCGTCCGTTCTGTTTCGACGAGTCATTAGAATTTCACGATGCACGTCTTTTTTTGATCGCCCGATCGATCGTGATCGACGCCTGTGCAAGGGTCGAACGGTCGAAGAGGTGGTGGCCAGCAAGCGTTTCTATGTATACGCGAGTCAAACACACGCGTACCACACATGCTCGCGGCGCTGCACGCGTATTAAGGTCACCCGACGAAAATAACGCCATTTCGAAAAGCGGCGAAGAATTAAAGCGATAAATGGACCGTCGTCTGGCGGCCGTCGGACACGCTACGCGGTCGAATTCGCGACGCTCGATCGCTAAAAGATATTCCTCGCGACCGACGACTAGGGAACAGAGCTTACGACAATAAGGTCTACCTCGCACTTAGGTTTTTTCTATCGCGAACGACCCACAACGACAATTTGTTATAGAAATAAACTAAGCCTCTCGTATTGGGCGTGCGAAGAGTATCGAAAGGAAAAATCCGGTGAAACGGAGGGAAAGACGCGGATACGAGTCGCGGGAGCTCGTGTCGAGGAAAAAATAAAGAAAGGTAAAGGCGAAACGAAAGACAGACTGGTGAGAGAGAAAGAAAGAAAGGCATAAAGAAAGAAAGAAAAGCGAGGGTGTGCGCGACACGCGGGAAGAGGGAGGAAGAGAGAATCGAAGTTTCGCGAAGGAGAGAAGCCCGCGAGGAGAATTCGAGAGGCCACAAATCACTGGCCAGGGGTGTGGGGTAGTGGAAGGAGAGTGGCGGATTGGAGGAGGGGTGGAGGAGGGACGAACGAAGGCAGCGATAACAGGGGGGTGGACGGCGCGAGGGGATGGACGAGGAGAACCTGCGAAGAGTGAGGGAGGGATAGAGAAAGAGGATGAGAGAAAGAGAGGGAGGGGTGGATGGGCAAAAGGGGACGAAGGATGGGAAGGATGGCGAAGGAAGGCGGGAGGGTGGAAAGGAGACCGAGAGGCGGTGGCGGCGATGGCGTGGCAGGCTGCAGACGCGCGGGGCGCGACATGCTTTATGACGTCTGTTCATCACATCGCCCCAGTCTCATAAATTAGAAATCACCCCTTAGATAGCTGGCACCCATCTACGATGGCGTCAGAGCCGTATCGTGGGAGGCAGGGATCGCCTCCAACGTTGTCCGATGCGCCGAAGAAGGTCGCTCGGTCCGCGGGGCCAGAGGGGTAGCGAGGGGTGCAGAAAGGGAGGAAAGGAAAGGGGAGACGAAACGACAGAGAGAGAGAGGGAGAAACAGAGAGAAAGAGAGAGGGGCTGGACGAACGGCAGCAATAATTTTCACCGTATGTCACGGCAGTGAAAGAAAAAAAGAAGGGTGAGGGAGGGAAGGAGAAGGAACAGGAGGCGGCATATAGAGCCGGTAGGGTGGGACCCGAACGATCGCGCCGGCATTCCTGTTGACCCTCCTGTCTACTCCTGTCTACTCCTTCGACCCGCGTGTCCTCTGTATAAAGAACTCACGAGGTTATAAATGCAGCCGCGGACGAGTATTATTAATCAGTATGAATTTCGTGCCCGAGACGGTTGTCGGTTTCGTTCGATTACTCGGCTGATTTTCTTTTTCTTCGTCTTTCTGTCTTTGGTACCGACGAGATTGCGCAGTGCACGATTATTATCCCGCGAGCGTGTGTGTGTGTGTGTGTGTGTGTGACGAAAAAACCCGCGGTAGTTCTTCGATCTCAATTGTCGTCTATCGGAGAACCAGAAGGAAAAACGCAGTCGACTAGTGGCTTAGGTGAGTTAGAGAGAAGTTCCCGGCTCCGAGTGACGGCTCGAACGATTATCGAGCGTGCAGCCGTCGTGGTCGCAGTCGTCCTCGTCGTTCTGGTCCTCGTTCTAGGGGTCGACGAAAGCGATTGAATCGGTGTAATGAGCTGATTGATTGCTAGGGCCTGGGCGCGTCATCCTTACACACATTGGACACGCTTGCTCAGTGTTCGTGTCGACTTGCACGTCTCTCACGTCACCTGTCAATCCAGCACTTCCGTAGTTTGCCATCCAGTTCCTACCTCCGCCCCAAAAGGTTCCGTACTTCCATTGCTCTCACCACCCTCGTCGTTGTCGTCTTCTCCTCGTCCTTCACCTCCTCGTTTCCTCGCTGTAACCAGCGACAAGTGCGGCGAGCTGTCAGGGTGCCAAATATGTTCTCCACTTCACCTCCCACCTCTTCTCGATGCCCCATCTTCGTCCTCGCTCGTACACGAAAAGGTGGCGAGATCTTCCTCGTCTCTGCTTTACTTCCTTGAGGGTAGTTTTTTTCGAGCTCCCTTGCACCTCTCGCGAACAACGGCAGACGCGGCGCGAGAATACAGACCGGATGAGAGAAGTTAAGAAGTTTATTATCGGTATTTTGAATTTTTTTTTCGTACGACCGTGGAAGATTTTTTCAGAAGTCTCTCGCAGTTGCCCGTCGGTTATCGCGTGTATATTATGGCGCGCCAATGCTCGCCGAAAGCTCGAATTGCGCGAACGATTCCCACCGGAGATATTCCATTCGGTTAATGTAGATTGGAGAAATAATTTTATTACAATGCCATTGATTTCGAGCACCCCTCTCGCCGCGCACCGTCTGCGCGTTTTTACCTTGCGCGTAATTATAGGTCCCATTGTAGCACCGATGATATAATTATGCAATTTGGGGTGACTTAACCTACTTTTTTTTTTTTTTTTTTTTTAAAAAAAAGATGTGAAATGAGGAAGAGAAAAGAGGAAGAGGGGCGAACGAGTACGTTGAACGCGGGAACGGTCGCGCGGGCTATCGATCGAATCTCGAACGGTGAATGGGTCAGTTTGGTATTTTGATAGGCGAAGGCGAGACGACGACCGGGGGAACGAGGAAGAGGGGCTGCAGTGGAATAAAGGGTCAGGCCGAGAGGAGAGAATCGGGAAGAGAGGGGTAAGCTAAGAGAGGGAGAGAGAGCGAGCGGTAGAGGGGTGAGAGGGGAGAGCGCGGTACACGATACAATAAACGTTTCTGATCAATAATTTATATCCACCGACCGTTGGAATTATCATTTCAATAACGCATCTCGTTAATACCGGCCCCGCGCACTTCACCGCGAGCGATTTTAAACGCACACACGTCCGCGCTCCCCCTTACCAATACCGATTTCGTAAATTCATATTAACGCGACGGATCCAATCCGGAATCGGGAGTAACAAGGCAGGAAACGCAACCGGGGAATCAGCGCGTCGGTCGGAGGGGGTTGGTCGGGTTGGTTGTGCATTATGCCTCCCGATGCTCTTGCGCCGAGCGAGCGAGCGCACGGGGCCCGTTTGTTGTCCCGGGGAAACTTTAATTGGCCCTCCAATCCTAACGATTAATTAATCTTTAATTGACTCTCGACTACTAATGATTCATTATCGAGGATCTTTGTCTTCGCGGGAGAAGAGGCCACTCGGTAAGAAAAGAAATCGGGGAAATGGGAGGAGGAGGGCAAGAGTTCTTACCTTACCATTGTCGCGGTCTGGATATTACCCTCCTCTGGTATTGCATTTTAGATATTTCTCTCTCTTTGTTCCGCCTTCTTTCTCTCTCTTGCAACCCTTTCCCTCGGTTAGGTTCGTCCGTCTTATCTCCTCGAGGTAACTGTAGTCGCGGGGGAATCGATAGAGCGCTGGAATGGGACGGAGCTTCGATTGTGAGATTTTAATCGAGCGGGGTGCGAGAATCGTGAGAATGTCCAAGAGAATGCGCGAGACGCGCTTGAGTGATGGAAGAACGTGTCGTATGAATAATAACACCGTGTAATGCGGGCGCGTCAACGGACTGCGGAGAAAGATTGCTCGAGGCACCACGGCGACACTCCGTGAATTCCTCTTTAAACGGAGCCTCCGTCTTTTCCCGAGTCCCTCGACGCTCGCGAAGACCAAGGATTTTGCGCTCTCCCTCTTTTAACACTATTCCTACCGACCGGTCCAATGACCATTTTTAACATTTCAATTAAAATTTCCTATGTACAATGCAATTGCATCGCCTTTAAATTTCACGACTTTTTCTAAAATATACGTATAATACAGTTTTCAATATTTTAGGAAAAGTCGTGAAATTTAAAAGCGACGCGATTACGTTGTATATAGGAAATTCTAAAGGAAAATTTAAAAACGGTCATTTGATCGGTCGTGGTACGAATAGTGTTAAAGAACTTCCGCACACCTCGAGTCGAACTCGCGCTTCACTCGACGACGTCCAAATTTTCATTCCTTCCTACATTATTTACAAACAACGAAGGATCCGCGGTATTTACGAAAAAAAACTCTCGCGAACCTCGCATTTCATTTCCCTTGAAATCCATTTCCGCAACTCACGGACGTTTGAAATTCAAGATGTACATAGAAAAGAAGCATAAGAAAAACGAAAAACGTTAACACCGCGATTAAAAAAACGGACGGAGTGGAGGCGAGTGTACTGGCACATTAAGCGATCGTGAACAAAGAGCGAAAACGTTCGGGCGTAAAAGTCGAATTAAAAGCGGGGAAATCGTCAAGCCGGCATCGAAATAGGCCGCGACCAATCCACCCTCCTGCCACCCCTCGTATCTCTCGATTTCAAAATCGAATCGGAGGCCGAACGTGACTCGCTCGCTCGCTCACGCGAGAGAGGGAGTATTTCATCGACCATAATGAGTTCCGTGGGCAACGATCTAAATTAATCTCAACCCAACCTGTCGGACCTGACCCACAGACTAGCCGATGACTGGCGTTGTCGGTTTTGCGACGCAGTGGCGACCACCCGCCGCTCGATATGGCAAAATACTCGCGCGAAAAGTGTTGGCTTCGAGAGTGAGGACGAGGAGACGACGACGACGACGACGACGACGATGAAGGCGAGGTAGAGAGACGACGAGGGCTTCGAGAGAAGAAGGAGAAGGAGGAGGTGGTGAAGGAGAGGAGAAGAAACGGTACTGGTCTGTACGTCGGTGGCGTTTCACCACCACCACCTATGCACCGGTACTCGTCCACTGTACAGAAGAGGGTTGGCGAAGGTGATGGCGGAGGCGGTGGTGGTAGTGGCGGTGGTGGCGGTAGCGATGGTGGTGGTGTGGGTAGAGCGGATTCGACGGCGAGCCAAGGCTGTCCATCTCGCGGCACGTCGCGGTAGAATGGAGTCGTGGAGGACGGCGGCGGCGGTGGTGGCGGTGTGCGGTGGGTGGCCGAGCGAAGGTGGAGGAGAAGGAGGTGGTAAAATGGGGGTGGTCGAGGGGGTGGGTCAGGGGGGTAGCTGTCGCTCGCCCGGGCAGCAGACGTCTTCTGACCCGGCCGGTGGCTCAACTCGACTCAACTAGACTCCGCTGGCAGGAGGCAGCAGCCAGGAGGAGGAAGAGAACGAGAGGGAGAGGAGAGAGAGAGAAAGGGTGAGTGAGAAAGAGAGTTGTAGAAAGCGAGCCATCGAGTAGACGAGAGCGTGAGAGGGAGAAAGCAAGGGGGAGCGGGGGGATGGTCGAAGGTGGTGGCGAGACGGGAAGCAGCAGCAGCAGCGGCAGCAGTAAGAGGAGGAGGAGGTGGAAGAAGAGAAGCAGGGTGGAAACGGGGAGGAGGAATAGGTGGATGGGTGAGTGGGCGCACGGGGGGTGGAACGGGTGGCGGAGGTGAGACGGAGGAGGGTGCCGGTAGGTGCATTGCTTTTCACAGGAGAAGGTGGAGGAAGTTGGGGTCGTAAGGGTGGCAGGCGTATCGATCCGGACGGAGCTTGGCTGACGGCTGACGAGGCCGTCACGCGAGACGAGTCGAGACGAGACGGACGGACGGAGAAGCCTCCAACCCCCGGCCTGCCACCCTCTTTCCTCCTGGCCATAGCATCGTCCCCTCTTCTCCTCCGATTCCTGAAGAAACGTTGAGCTTGGTGGTGGTGGTGTGGTGCCTGCTGGTGGTGGTAGTGGCGGTACGGTGATGGTGGAGGCGGCTCGAGGAGGTGAGGTGGAAAGGAAGGAGAAGAAGGAGGAGGAGGAGGTGGAGGATGAGGAGAGAGGGTGGACGGCCAAGCGGGTTGTGGGGACGCGGGGGGGGGGGACGAGAGATACTGCTTACTTCCCCTTCGGGGCCTCCTCGCTACGAAACAGTACCTAGATTGTACGTGCACGGCCGAATAGCCTGGCCACTGTAGCGCGATACCGTAGCTCTCTTACTTCGCAGCCTCGTGTGTGCGTTCCTTCGCTCTCGAGTCTGTATGCGTGCGTTTACGTGTGCCAGCACCCGCTCGAGGGTAACGTGTGCTCCGCACGTCTGTACACCGTACGAACCATCCCGAACCCCTTGCGTGTGTGCGATGTTTTACGTACGGGGCGTTTCATCCCCATCGGACGAAGCCTATGCACGCGTGTGCGTTTACGGGTTTTGGCTCGCTATTCCTTTGCCCGTGCTTGAAAAGGAGACGCTCCCCTTCGAGGAGAACGAAGATAGGGCGGAGTGCGGGAGGGGAGAGGGAGAATTGTTGAATTTTTGGTTGACTTGAGAATTGGCCCGGGACGTTCGGCTTTCTTACGGTACCCCCTCGAGTTACTGTTATTATTATGAAATTTGGCGGGGTAAACTCTCGAGCGCTCGAGGATAACTTCGACGTGTATATTAATGTTTCCCTTGCGGACTTTTTTGATTGAAAAATTTGAGCCATTTCCTCTTAACACACTTAACCAACGAATTCCATTGCACTTGGAACAAGAAGGAGGAATTAATTGGGATCTAGGTTGCTACGCTTCCAGGATCAATTTGTCGTATTCCAAAAGCAAACCTTTCCCTTTAACCGTCTTTTAAGGAAAGGAGACTCGTCAATGGAACTTTCGAATCACCTGACGGAAACAGAAACAGCTAGGAGGAGTTTCTCTTTCTCGCGTAAACGAAGCGCTTTTGCGTCAAGGGAACAACGAGAAAGAAGGGAGGCAGAGTCGGGGCTGGCAGAACGAACTTTCCATTAGCAGGTTGCATCCTATCTCGTATCGACTGTGCACGCGCACGGCATCGAGGGGAGAAGTCCGATCGAGTCTGTCGCACGCGTATTTAACGTGCTCTTAAACGGAGAAGCCGTGAGAGTGGGAGAGAGCCCGCAGGGGCTCGTCGAGTACGATCTCCTTCAAAAGCTACTCACGAGACGAGAAGGACGAGGGCGAAGAGGAGGACGACAATGAGTAGATGTTCCTTTGTCAAATGCGACTCATCGTTAGAGGCAAAGCGTGTTGACCCTGCGCCTTGTCCTCTCTCTCGCGCTCTCTACTTCCCAGTCGTTCCTTCTTCCTTCTCGTACAAGAGAGGAAAGTCTCTCCTCGGAATCCACCGCAAGTGGATCCACCTACGCATCCTTTTTACCCTATCAATCTCTCTCCTCTTCGCACATTTTCTTCCTTTGCACGCACTTTTCTTTCCTCCGCTTCTTCGCCGATCTCCTCCCACGTAGTTCACCTCGCGGAAGCCACCGACGAACAGCCGCTTTTCCAGCCCCCACCGCGCAACCTAGAATCGTGTCCGCATCCCTCCTCATCCCTCGAAGCACTACTCCGGCGCGCTTTCCACCTACTTCACCGCCACCCTCTCGTTCCACGAGCGGCGCCTTCATCCCCAGCACTCGTAGCCGCACGGGCCACGACTCTCATTTCGCGCATTACGAGCGGTTTGTCGTTGTGATTTAGCTATCTGCTGGAAAGCATTGAGTTATAGAGGGTCGTGGGGGTGGCTAGAAATGGACGTGGAGAAGGAGAAAGGGAATCGAGCAAGCGCGCACAACACCGCAGTCCTTCGCGTCCTCACCGCCACGTCTACCTACTCCTGCTCCTTACCGAACGTTTCCCTCCTGCCTCACGACCTTATCCTCCTCCGCCTCCTCCTTCATCTCTTCCTCCTCCTCGTCGTTACTTCTGCTCCTGCCGGCGGCGCTGCAGGCCTTGTCGCAAAGGCAAAAGGCTCTTGCCGCGCGCAAAGGCCAAACACCGAAAGTCACTTAAGCGTGCCGGCACGTTCGACGACGGAGGTTCGTTTCGGTGGAGGGTCCACGGGGAGGTGGTGTAGGAAGGAGAGGAGGCGGAGGCAGAGAAGGCGCGAGGAGCCTGCCGCCACGGGGTAACGCGCCCGTTGCATTCTCGTGGTGCGATCAACAGAAGTGTTCCGCGGTATAATCGTAGTCGAGAGAAACCGGTGTGGGACGACGGGGAGGTGGATGAACGTGGTGAAACGCGGAGGGTCGGAGGGAGGTGGTGGACCAAGGAGGTGAACGAAGGTGCCATGAGCGTTTAAGAGGTCGAGTTAAGAGCCTGATTGATCTCGCCGATTTACTTTTGTCGGATATTTCCGTTGGTTGTTTCGACACTTGCTTCATTTTTTTTACTTTAATTTCTAAGTATTATTAAGATTTTTCAAAGAACACGCGAATCTCCCCATTAAAGAGACCCGCCGCGCTCGTTTCAATTTCAGTCCAGAATTTTTTCAATCGCAAAAACGGATGGTCAAGAGCGAATTAGAGATCTCGTCGGTCACCTCGCTACTTGAAATATTCTCACGCCAATGGCTCAGAACGTTTATCCTCAGGATTCCTCCTCGCTCGCTTCATACTTCATTCATTCCTCGTTCCTCTCCAGTGCTCCGCAATTCGAGAATGGGGATACCAAGATAGGCGGTTTCGTAGTGGATCGGTTTATCACCACGATACCCCTTCGTTAGCATCCCCGCGGATCGTTTAGCTCTATTTGTATTCATGCTCAAATAGATTTCGTATTTTCGGAAGATCTGCGTTCTCCTCGTTGCGCGTGGGAGGGGTGAGAGTGAAGCAGAGATCCGATCGGAGCTCCAATCTTGTTTTATTGCTTCTCCGTACCGCTTCTATCGACAGCCGTGGCGAGAGACGAGAGCCTTCGGTTTTCTAAGTCCAAGAATACATCTGGAACGGTGTAACTCGGAGTGGAGCGCCTTGCTTCCTCTCGCTACCGTTACGCGCTGACTTTTTCTCTCGCTCGCGCGATCGACAAGATGCAAAGCATCGGAAACCGATTGGCAAGGAATCGTAAACGCGGGAATTTCACCCACTCCTTCTCTTCATTCTCTCGTCGTTCTTCTCTCTTTCTTTCTTACTGGCGCTCGCTCTCTCATCCAAGCGACGCGCAATCGTCAGCCGTCCGAGTTATTCGCGTCGCGCGAATCGCACAATGTCTTCGCCAGGAGAGAAGATTCTTTGACAGACGTCGGACGATCCGTCGGTATATCAAACGCGACTGACGTCGAAACGACGGGGTGAGCACGCGTGCGCCTTCTCTCCGTCTCTTTCTCTTTCGGTTAGATGGTTCGACACACAAGGAAGAGACGCGGGAGAGAAGAAATCGAGGGAGAGACGATTTTAGAACGGCACGAAACGTCGTCGTCCTCTCGGCTCGCGAATCCACCGGCGGATCCCACCCCGCGGAATATCTTTCTGAACGATTTACGGTCGATTAAGATTTTCAAGGATATACAAGACGCCGTATTTAATGCCGTGGTGGCATCGTCGGTAGTGAGCGAACGAGAGAAAGAAGGAACGAGCGGAGAAAAGAGAAGAAGGAGAGAAAGAGAAGGAACGGAGCAGAGATCGAGGGACGAGTAATTCCTCGGGCTGATTTATCAAAACTTAGAGTCCCGTATTTTCACGTAAGAATAGACCCATCGTCGATTCCTCGTGGTAGTCTTCTTCGTCATCCGCCAACCGTTCCCTCCTCCCATCGGACCCGTCCTTTCCCTTTCTCCTCTTCGCCCGGTATACCACCGGAGTATTTTCTCAGGCCGAAGCGCGCAGAAATGCTCAGAATGCATCCGCGAGGACGCGGGCTGTTTGTCACGCGTATCGCGCCACGGCAACAAATCTCTCACGATAAACATAAAACAACGGTGCATCGGGGATGGTACCGGGACGCGCTTTGATGTCCCACCAACCGCCACCGCCTCGCCTCCACCGCCTCCGTCATCGGTGCTACTGTCCGCTCACGCCGCCCCCGCCACAGCCGCGCCGGTACCATCACCATTTCCACCATCAGCAACGAAAGCACCCAGAGGCAGCCAACCATCATCGTCTTCGTCACTACGAACTCTTGCAACCAGAGAGGCACCAAACGTCGACGACGAAGTCGTCGACGACGAAGTCGTCGACGACCCGGCAGGCTCCTTTATGGCAGCCATCGGGCATCTGTCAAGCGGCCGTCTTTTTCTACCGCTAATTTATTAGCGCCGCTTAGAGAGGAGGACGGCGCGGAAAGATCCACGGGCAAACGGCGGCGACTACCGCCCCCACTGCCGCCCGTTCCCGCCTCCGCCTGCCCTCCTGCCTTGCGTTCTCGCGGTATAAATCCGGAGACGGATCGGTCAGATACGCCGACGGCGATTTTACGAGCCTCGAAAATAGGGTGCGAGGACTGCGAAGGGGTGGAGAGGAGAGGACACCGGAGGGTGGAGGGAAAATCAAAAAGCGTCGTCGAGCCACGAGTCGATTCACACTTCGATCTGTCCTTGTTTCGCGACTCGAGTGATCTTTATTTTCGTGGCCTTTCAAAGAGACCTAAGAAATTTCGTCTTAAAATGAGAGAGACACACTTCCCTCGGTTCGCGCAAATCATGCGGATTTCGAATGCAAAATGAAAATCCTTCCAGTGGACTTCTTACGTACGCCTATCCACGTTGACCGACGCGTCGATCTAAACCGACGGTCGATGAAAATTGTAAAACGTCCGTTCCAGCTATCGGCGCCACGGGCGAATAGCCACCTATCATCCGTCTTGTCTATATTTTATGGACGGCCGGATCCGAGTGTTACCCGACGCGAGGAGCAAGAGATATCGTTTCGCGGGAAAGATTGCGAAACGGCAAAATCAGAAGATCATGATCGTCTGCGTGCGCGCGCGCGCGCTCACTGGTGCTCACCGCCGCCGTATTTATCTCTGAGAATATGGCGGCCTGTTCTCTCGACTGCTTGCCTGCCCCCCGCCCAGGCCCCAACGCTTGCCTTAACTCGCACGTCGTGGAGGCGATATTGCGTGTAAATCATGATCACCGGAAATAATGGGAGCCGATTAGAAAGCTGACTCGGTGCTTGATGTATGCGCGTAACGCGGAAATCTGAAGCATCGGAGCGTTGAGCTCGCAAGTCGCTTCTTTCCCGAGGTATCTATCGAGGGTAGGAGAGCCCTCGTTCGTACGCTCGCACGCTCGCGCACCCGTTAATTTATCTCAGTCCTCGGAAGTCGCGGACAGCCGCGGAATGTCGTGTGATATTCGCGTTCGAGAAGTCTCGCCGTGCTTCCCGCGCCGATGACTACGCGCGGAACTTACTTTTTGTCGAGAATTCCAAAAGAGACGCCGGCGCGGGAAGACGAACGATTCAAAATTTGCGCTGTTGTGACGCGAAAGACTAATGCGTTTTCTGCGCGTGTTCAAACTGTTATAATCAAATAAATGAACTGCAAGTAAGTAAACGATATCCAGACATGCTCTTCGTCGGTAAAGTTTATTCGGAGTGTGAGGAGAGGCGGTATATGCGGGGTAACGGGCTCGATATTCTTTTTTTTTTGGACATCGACGAAGTTACGTCGACGAAGATTCGTCAGTGAGCGATTACACAGGCCCACAAAAAAAAAAAAGTACCCTGTGCTGGCGATCTGACTAGGCTAGTCTTATGTATTTTGTCTCGCTGAATTCGAATCTGACGTCAGAATTCCTCCATCACGTCACAGTTTTTTTTAAATCGCAAAAATAGACGAAATTTCATAAAAATCGACATTCTAAAGCAATAAGATTGCGCTTCTTAAACAAGAAGTTATCAAAATCATATTTTAATGTATTTTCAAACGTTATAAATTCAAATTCATCCTAGAATGCGTTGTGCTCGATTTATGATTCGAGCTGGACGGAACGTCCGAATAATGTCACTTACGATCGTCTGCGCTTACATACTCTTTTATATCTTCAAATGATCTGTGAAGCGGATTTCTTTTACGTGTTTTTCTTTTTGTTGGATGCTTAAAAGAGAAAATATAACAAAAAGAAAAACACGTAACAGAAATCCGCTTCACAGATCATTTCAAGATAAAAGAGTGCGTAAGCGCAGACGATCGTAAGTGATATTATTCGGACGTTAGGTCCAACTCGAATCATAAATCGAGCATAACGCATTCTAGGTTGAATTTGAATTTATAACGTTTGAAAATACATTAAAATATGATTTTGGTAACTTCTTGTTTAAGAAGCGCAATCTTATTGCCTTAGAATGTCGAATTTTATGAAATTTCGTCTATTTTTGCGATTTAAAAAAAACTGTGACGTGATGGAGGAATTCTGACGTCAGATTCGAATTCAGCGAGACAAAATACATAAGACTAGCCTAGTCAGATCGCCAGCACAGGGTACTTTTTTTTTGTGGGCCTGTGTTATTATTACAACCAGGATGAGCGTCCAGTTTAAGGGACCCGGGAGCTGTCAAAAAAGGAGGCTATCCAATTATACTTGCAGTCAAAATCTCAGCGCATTCATTATCCAAGATGTCGTTATAATTAACTCGAGCGAAATAAGTTCGCAGAAGGTTATGCCAAATATATGTACACGGTCGACTTAAATATAATTAGACGTTGGGTCAGATGCGCGGGGGTATATAAAGCGGGAATTTCATATTGATCATCCACTCTGCACAATATTTAGTAATCGTGTCTCCCGAAGTGCACCCGATATTTTGGACGCGCCGCGAGTTGCGCAGGGTCTCGGTATTCATAAGCGAGTCTTTCGCCGTTTCTCGCCACGTTTAGTGGCTCACTCACGGTAAATAATCCATTAAATATTAATTGCACTTAAACGGCGATATAATCCTCGTCGCTTACAACTTGGCCAGACAAATCGGGGGAACGCGATGGAAAGTTTTATTCGCTTAATCCAGATTCGAAGTGGAGCGCATACATAATCATTGGATCGGTCGTTGCCTCTAAAGAAGGTGTTCACGAAACTTTAAGAGACTTTATTCCATTGACTCCTGTCACCCTAGAATCATTTAAATCTCGAGGAACCTCTTAAGAAACGTCTTTCGGAAAAGTGCTGGCTGACGAGTAAGTAAATTACAATTGTGCCTTGTACCTCGTCAAGGGCACGGTTGAGAAAGAAAAAAAAAGTAGGAAAGAAAAGGGAGCATTTGGTTCACGAGACTCTCTCAGCTGCCACGCCCGTCATCTCTCTCTCTCTCCCTCTCTCTCCGAAATTCGCATAATCGGCGTGCTCTTGCCTCCGTCACGAAACTTCCGTCGAGCGAAGGTCACGCCGCCTTTTTCACGGCGCGGTCGTGAAGGATTTATGAGGTCGAAAGGGAGGAAGGGATGGATAGAGAGGAGAGCTGGGTGGAGGCAAAGGGGCTCCAAAAATGCGCCGGCATTGTTTGTCACGGTGAAAGTTTGCGCAACGGGCGTCTATTGCGCGCCGCGGGTCGCCACCGAGGGTTTTTACTGCGATCGCGCCGGTCCGCTCGGTGAAATTTTCTCCCTTTTGCGGTAAGGACGAGAGGAAAAGCGAGGCAGAGCAGGTATCCGTCTCCTTTACCGTTTTGTACGACGACTATCGACGCTTTTCTTCCCTCCTTCCTTCGCGCGCATTTCCGGTGCCAACGGAGATCATCGTAAAATTTTAACGGCCCGCTTTCCGTAGACAGGTACCGCCTTTGTCAGGTACGTTGCGTAAGAGAAAGAGATACGAGGTCCTTGAAATAATTCAAGAAAAGCTTTCGCGCTCACGTGGCCGCGGTTCAAATTTTCGTATCTGTCGTTACGCTATTATCGATCGTTCGCACTTGGAAGCTATAAATGTACGAGCGTAAAGTGCCCTTTATCCTCGGTGCTCTTTTTTTGCGCCTCGAAGTGCAGAGTAACTTTTTCCAGACGTAAAAATCGCTATCATGCGATTCATTGGACAGTGCGAGACCAGCGTTTCGCCGTACTCGACATAATTGTATGGTATTAACACTTTCTCGGGAACGAGTAAGTAGTCGGGTAGAAGGCGGGGGAGACGCGGGGGTTGATATCGATAAAACCATCCGTCGAGACTATTCGTCGCGATGCCCATCATTGCAGAGAGAAACTTGTCCATTTTTGCGTGACATGGAAAATTACAACATTTACCGGGAGCCGGGAGGAAGAACGGAGGACGAAGGAAGTGAACGCGTCGACGTCACAGGCTCGATATTTACGGACTCGAAAAAATCACCGACGCCCGATCCGGATATCGACGAAACTGCCGAGATGTCTGTAACACGAATGCGCTCGATAACATCGGTGTAGGTCGTGTGTGCGGTCACCTACGGACACACGCGCAACACTGCCGCCCAACGACGCGACGCACACACTTCTTGCACCGCTCCACATCGCCTCGTCTCCTCGCCCCCACCACCCGATTGCTTTAAGGACGATGCACTTTTAAGGACGCTTTTTATGGAGCGGACAAGCGTCAGAGTCGAAAATCGATTCTCCTTCGGCGTCGAGAGCTCGAGGAGAGCGCGGGAGCGGTGCCGTCGAGACGGTCTAAATATAATTGAAGCCCGACGACTTTCAGCATTGAATAAATGAGGCGCGTCTGTCAGCAAATCGATCATTTCCATCTGGTTATCGCGCTTTCCGACGGATTCCTCTCGCGATCGGAAAGGGCGGCGCGAGTCTGTGCTGGAATCGCAAGCAGCACGGACCGTCCTCATCTTATTCGTCGGTGTCTTCGCGGTTTCAGTGGTCGTCCACTCAACTCGATTGCCTCTATATAACGCGCGGTTCCACCCGTTTTATAATTCCGGATCTCCAAAAATATCCAACCCGTCGCGGCCTAGGGGTGCCCGCGGTGCTGGCGGCGGCAGTGACGGCGGTGGACGCGCCGCGCATGCGCGCGCACCGTCCTAGCGTACTCTTCCTACTTTATGAATGAAGCGGCGCGGCGTCGGCGGCGGCGGCAGTGGGCCCGCGAAAAGACGCGCGCTCTCGCGTTCCCGCTTCTATCACCTCGCCACATCCCTCCACGATTTCCTCGCATTGTTCGGGAGGGAAAGTAATTGGTGGCCACAATTGGATTCGAAGGATCGCGAGCGAGGGGACCGTGACGAGAATTACGCGGGAGAATTTTCATTCTTCGCGTTTCTCGGCAATTTTTTGTTTATGCCCGTTTTTAATTGCCGGAGAAATCTCCATTGTCTCTTCCCTAAGATTTAGATATTGGTTAGATACGCGTGCCGATATCTCTTCCTTGAAGATCCTCGCGCTTCGATTCTTTCTTCGTTACTTTCTTCTTTCCTCGCTCAAACTCGCTCTTTCTCTCGCGCGTCGTACCAACGCCACACCCACGGCCGCTCGCAATTAGAGCGCGAACGAGGATTAATTTTATTGTAGGGACGACGGGCGGACGACGCGTCGGAGGCCTTCGCCACCTCCACCACGCGTTTCAGCACGTTTCAGGCGACGTCTACGCCGTTAAGCGTCGACGTTAACATCCTCGTTCAATCCACCCTCCCACCTCCCGCCCCTTGTCACCCGAAAGACGATCAACGGTTACCGCGAGTATGCGGCAAACGCGTAACGCGAATTTCACGACATCGTAAAGCGATGGTAAACGATTTTCGAATTGTACTCGATTCCACGAGCCCGATGCCGATACCAAGCGTCTCCCGCGCCGATCGTCGTTGTAAACGCGAAGATTACGAGTGCGGTTTCCGGTGCCCCGATGCCTCGTGGCCGACGACGAAAATTTTCACAAGCCACGACATACTATTATGGAAGAGTATTGCCCGTCTCAGTTAGGCTTCTCCATTCTTTAAACACCGCGCTCAATTTTTCATAAGACACTCCAAGTCATAGTCGAATGCATTGCAAGAGTAATGAAAATTTCGGGAGAATATTTCGAGACTTTTCTCGCGCTCGAGCTTATTTAATTCGAAGGAGAGCGGTCGATCGATATCGGTTAGGATTTCATTTCGCCTTCGGTGCCAGACTACGTGCCCCCTTCGTATTTACGATCTAAAATAAAAAGGAAGTTGAAATAAAAAAGCAGGAAGAAGGAGACGACGAGGAGGTGGGGAAGTATTGAATCGATCGTTCAACGTAATCGGAACCAGACAAATCTCATTACTTTTCTCGTATATACGGTGGACGATAAAAATAACGAGACCGCCTCGGCGATGACACTGGGAAAACTCGTTTCCCATTGGCGTTCTGACGATGCCACCGGTCCCCTCTGGACGATCGAAGCGCGTCGTCGGCCACTCGTCCGACGCGTTACAAGGCGAACAACTGCGTAAAACCGTACAATCGATCGAATAAACGACTTCGGTGGGGCGCCGCGAGGTTACATTGCTCTTCTCGAATAGTCGTAGATCATTCGATCTATTCGACGTCGCAGATCGCTTGAGAATTCCACGCCGGCTCGATCGTGACGAATGGCTCTTCTCAACATCGTCGATGACAGTCTTAAGGAGCTCATGGCCGCTGTCAAATGGAATAGCAAAAGCGAACGAATCGATTGTTTCGACGTATCTCGTGCCCTCCTCCTTTGCCATTTTTTTCTACGTATCGCTGGAACTTCTACCATCGACCGTCTCTGCATCAGCTTTACCTCACCAGATACGACACTCCAGTTACCAGTTTCACGCCTACGGCCGAATGCAACGGTGGGGGAGGGTGGAAAAGAGGGAGTGCGCGAACACCCGCCTACGCTATTTTTGGAGGCGAAGATAGGAGGATGCTCCGGTGGCGCATCTACGCTGCACCTGTTGCGCTAGCTACGAAATTTGCAGTAAGTATCCTCTACCTGTGCTCACCCACCGCCCGCTTCGAGCCGCAGCGTTTTTTCACGCTCGCGCGCACCCTCCGCTTGCTCGTTCGAGTTGCGCGGGAATTTACGAGCGCGTCGAAAAGGAAGAGAGGGAGACGAGAAGGAGTGAAGAGTTTAAAGCTGGTGGAAGAAGGGAGGAGAAAAGCGAACCCGCGAGAAACGAGTTTTCCTGGACTTGAGAAGCATCAAAATTAAATTAAGAGCGACACCGTGTGACGTCACTTGGCCCCTGGCTATCATCATCGAACTACATTTAACACGTTCGTCGCCCAATCACCTTGTATTTTGGTGACTGTTTAGTTAACTGTCTAAAGCGTGAATTATACTTCCAAATACCTATCCCGATCATTTAAAAACAGGTACTGAACCCGTCACCCACATATGGGTTGACGTGGCGAGGAACGTGTTAAGCGCGAACGTTTCTCATTCCAAATCATCCGAGGATAAAAGGATGGAGGCATTATTAAAAAAATTGCAATCTGTTGGCGTCGGCGTCGCGACGCAGGGGATCCGCTTTACTCGTCGCATACTGAGCGCGTGGTCTCGTAAATTTCGCGGGTGCCCCATCGGCCGGTAATAATCGAGATATCGATCTAGGATGGTAATTTGAAGGAGCGCGGGAGAATACGAGGGGCGCGACGAGGACGGCGCATCGAGAGCGAGAAGGGAGGACGAGCGCGTTGAACGACGTGGCGTTACAAAGAGCGCGGGAGCATAACACGTTTATCGCCGTTCAGACTGCCGCGACGCGCGGGTGCCTCGCACTTACATCCGGTCTTTACAAGTTCTATTACGAGTGCTTTCAGATAAAAGCTTCGTTCGTTCGCTGCTTCTCTTCCTTCCACCCGCCTCTCCTTCGTCTCGCAAGCGTATGCCCGCGTGGTATCGAGGAGAACGAGAAGGGAAAAGAGAAAGGGAGAATTGGAGAATGCGTGAGAAAGACGTCGTGTTTGTTGGTGGTAAAACTAGACGTGAAAGTTCAGGTGGAGAAGAAGCGTCGCCGGTAGCAACCTGTAAAGAATATTTTTCTCGGGTAAATCTCCGGCTTAGATACCATCCTCAAGCTCGTCGACCAGCGGGTCCAGTCCACTCGAGATCGGAACTAATAGTCTGTCGTGCCTACGCGCGCAAACCGGCCGCGCTTTACCTATCTTTAGTTTTGCATCGCTACTTTCATAATTGCGCATAGACGGAGCGGATCCTCGGATCACTTCATGTGCTATCGCATGCATTCACGAGAATTCGTGCTCTTCTTGTTACCACGTGACCTTGTAATTCGACGTGGCCGTCTCACGGCGTTTATCGTAACGAGGCCTGCCCGTTACAGCCTATTCGTTTCGTGGATCGACACAAGTCGGCTAATGAATAATTTTTTCTCACCCGTCGTTCAATTGACGCTTGCTCCAGAGACTTTCTCCCTTGCCAAAGCATTTTTTCATTTTCCAGCTCTTTCTCTTCGCGCGGCTCGGGCGAGAGGCGAATGCAAAATCCAGCCGGCCTGTAATCCAAAAGCCGATCTCCACGCCTTCGCGCATCCGCTCGTTACGAAACCGGCGCTGACGGAGTCTTCCGATGACGATTAATCTTGCACGGATGATCGAGAGTGCTGAAAGCTAGTCGCGGCTCTAGGAGTCTGGGCACTTTTTCGAAGCTTTTTTTTCTCGGTTTTTTGTTGTTGTTGTTGCTGTTTGGAACTGCTCCGCTTGACGAGAGCCACGCGCGAATCGAACGTTTCCTGGATACCCGCGATAATATACTGTTAATTAGTTCTCCCGATCTAACGAGCGCTCGCCCGAGTGATCGCTCGATTTGATAGGCGGGCCTATGGCAAGAGATCGATTTATAGGAATTGGCGGGTTTTGCGGATCCTTTCACCGGGACATCATAAATAAAGGGGAGAAATTAGCGGCTCCCTCGACGGCAGCGGCGGCGGAGGCGGCGTTGCCGATGCCGCACGGCTCCGCAGGCCATATTTCGTTATTCCTTCGAGAGATCGGGCCTTCCTTGCTCGCTCAGCTTCGACTTTCGCTGATGGCTTCATCGTTTCGCATGGATAGTCGAAACTTTCGTATCTCCTGCCACTACGGAGATAAGCGAGCGAGAGGGCTTACGCGATTTTCCCGAATAAAAAGTCATTTATACGCCGTACGGATAAAATGGATTTCTTTCTCGCGTAATCGCTTAAAAAATCTTTCGATCGCTTACGTAACTCAAACGCAATTTCCTCGGAGCCAACCAGCGATGTAAATCTCCCCGACGATTCAAATTATTACCCGAAACTACCATCCATCTAGCATCGCCTATCGCAACGGGCCCAGAATGAGTGACGTTGATGGTACTATATATATACTATTTTCCCGCATAATACGCCGACGTTTCGCTAAAATATGTCGAACGAAATTACTCTCCCCGCCTCTTAATTTACAATAGCGCGGGCCCGCGATGAATCAGCGCACGCGCCCGAGCGGATAACGCGAATAATAATTACGAAAGTATGCGCGCCGATGATTAACGAGTAATATTGTGTACTTATGCAATACCTCTTAACGGCCATCGCCACATGGGAGCGGATGGAATGCTCGAACGTTGAACGCGGAGCATTTCTATTTCTATATTAGTCAACGGAGCCAAGTGAGGTGAAACGCGTCGAAGGTGCGCAACCCGAAGCGATGAAAAGATGGTGGCGAACTTGGAAGGCACGAGGGTTTTGCGATGATCGTAGAATTCGAAGCGCTCGGAACAGGGACCCTTCTCCGACCTTTGGCGCATCGGACAGTGAATTCTTTATGTAACTGTTATGGGGATAGATCTTATCGATTTATGGTGTACTTGAAAGAGGCGCGCAAACGGTGTGATTGCGATCACGATCACGATCGTGATCGCGTTATGTAGGCGTTATTATGCTCATCCATTTGCTCTTTTAATTTTGACGATTCCACTTGAGTATACATTTTGCATGACCGATAAGCGGAATAAATTTCCACGTTAAAAGAGATATATTTAAATATGATACTTTGTTTGCAGGTGAACCTCTGGAAGTGCGTGTGGACGGCATGAACCATAATATTCCCCCACTCCATTATTAAATTACTGGGATCGATACACTCTTGACAACAATACTCCAGGAGGGCAATACCTTGTTCGATTTCGTGATGATTGGGTATCGTGACACGGGTTACATTTTCTTTTTTACGCCACCGTGCAAGTTGATACGTTGGTCTCGTGGTGTTCGCCCGCCCGATAAATGTCACCGCATGTCAACCAACAAAATCATTCAAATTATTTTTCTACAAACGAATGTTTTGAGGACAATGTATGACAAGACTTCTATCGAAAATAAACACACAACTAACCATTTCCTCATGGCTTCGAAAAGCATGATCCCTGGCATGATCCGACAACATCTTCTTCACAACTTTTCCGAGAAGTCATGCGCGAGTACCGTAACGTTTCTTATCGCTTGATCAATTCACTTTTACGGTTCGCTCTGCAAACTTATCAAGAAACTAATCGTAAGGTATCTTCGTCGTAACGAAACTCGGTCGAGAAATTTGTTCTTTATCAATGAAAAATTGTCCCCAAGCGTGACGCGAATCAAACGTGAAATCTTTTTCGAAATCGATCCGGAGAGTGACCTCTACGGAGGATCACGGAAGTGGTGGAAAAACTAGCGGCGTTTACAGCCTCCGAAACTCCGTAGACTGGAGTGGGATTTATGTGTGCGGCGGGCATTCGTTCCTCGCTCGTTCGTTCCTTCACAAGCTCGCTCGCTCGCCTCCTCGGCTGCATGCGCGCGCTCTCGCTTGCTGGAGCAGCGAGATTTATCGGCGCTTGGCCGAGTTTCGGTAGGGCAAGTTGAGTGAATTGTAAATGTTTCCGGCAGAACTTCACCAAGATGGCGTCCTCCACCGGGGGCGAGTTTGTTTACGCCTCATGGCTCCCCACGTGGGAAAAGCAGCATGGCGCGCGTCACGGCCTCAAACGCACAAATCGTCCCTGCCTGACGTCTGACGCTCTCTCTTTCTCCTTCTTTCTCACTCTTCCTTCCCCTCTTTCACTCTCCTTCTCTCTTTCTCTCCCTCCTGCCCATCTGTCGGAGACTCTGACGGTCCCGGCACGACCGCGCGTGCTCGTCTATACGAAATTATTTTTCTGCGAGCAGTCGCGTAACGCGGTGACAGACAAGACCCTCGATCTCGTTCGTGGATCTCGCGATCTTCCGGGCTCGCGCAGAATCGCGAAATTCGCGTCAACGATCGTCAGTGAGTTTTTATCGAGTGCATGATTCCTTTGGTGAATTTCGCCATATTTTGTAAAGTGATCAGTGATATAAATAGTGGATTTAAAGTAGGGTAAATATCGGGATAGAACTGACTATTTGTGTTGACTAGTTTTCTAGAGGATACCAGTTGGAAATTTTTCTTTAATATTTAATCGCGCTAACTTTGCACCGGGTCAACATCGAAATAAAGGCTTCGAGTCTCGCGTGATTTCTTTTTTGCGAGATTAGAATTTACGTGCAACTCTGTTCGTAGCTGCGATTAATATTATGTTTTTAGCGAGATCCTCGCTAGGCTAACATCGAAAAGAAGAAGAGAAGAATACACGAATACGGGAAGGCATTCGAGATGACGCATCCCTGCGCATCGCCCACTCGTTGGTGGCAGCTAAGAGGACACCGTCTTATTTACGCGGTATTCGGCTATTAATAATTCTTTTTCTTCGCTCCTCCTCGTCAGCACAAAAGCCGTCACGAGTTATTATACGAGGAACGTGGAGTATGCGACATCGGCTTGCCAGTAAAATCTCAGCTCCCGAGAGTGGAGCGGAGTACCTCACGTGCTCGCAGCATACGCCTCGATTTTGTCGGAACTTCGGCATTTTCTCAGCTTAATTAATATGTAAATACCGGGCGGAGTACAACGGTGTCGCGATTGCGCAAACATCTCAAGAATCTTATCGGTACGCGCGACGTTGACACGCACCGTCAACGTGAAATCAAAACGAGAAAAAAAGAAAGGAGGAAGACGACGTGTCTCCTTCGCGCCCGCGATATTTCGCAATCGATCGGCTTCGATCGAATCTCCAAGGTGACCCGCGGCTAAGACGAGTTTCTCGCAGAAACTGGTGATTTACGAGCAGGTGGAAGGACCTGCGCAAAATTGCCCACGATTACACGGCAAATAATGGCACGTGGCGCGTTCGGGCTTCCACGTGGTCTTTTCCCGCGAGAGTTTCGTCGTCGAAACGCGCAACACGACCGTGGAAGCATTCGCGGCGCGAAACTTCCAACTGCGAAAGCTTCGAAAATTCGGAGAGAGCTTGACAGTGCGTCGTCGCGCGAGCGCTTCTTTCTTCGCGCGATTTTTTAACTGAATTTTTTCGAACAATTTCCAGAGGATTTCTGGCGATGCTAAAATGAAACTCCCGAGAATTCGTCCAACGCTCTTCGACGTTGCACCGTCATTCTCTCTCGTCAGAAATCACGAAAGGGACTCACATTTCATGCGTTGCGGAGCGTTCTGTTTCCTTCGGGGCATCTGCGTCCTTCGGGGCTGCTCGATTATCCTTGTAGCCTCCAGTTCTCGCCGTGGTAGCAGCCCGAATTGGTCCCCAAATTATTATTGCCGTTAAAACCGCCCTACTTCCTCTCTTCGCTCGCCTCTTCTTCTCCCGTATCTTCGCTCCTCTTCGGTTCCTCTTCCCTCCTCTTCTTTTCTCTTCTCTCTCCTCTCCTCTCCTCTCCTCTTCTCTTCAGCACCCGTATACTTTTTGAGCTACGACGAGACACACCGCGGGAAACCAGCGACAGTCTCCCACCTTCCCGCACTAAAGTCACCCACCTGCACGTGTCCGACGACCACTACCTCATAGTGATCGTCGACGAGGAGACGAATCTCGTCGTCGTGGTCGTCAAGGACGCCGTGCTCGTCGCGGACGACGCCGTCGTCGTCGTCTTCATAATTCGTCAATGCGTCACACGTTTGGCACCTTTTGCACTAATTCATTTAAAAAAATCATTCATTCATCTCCCTCTATATCCTCGTCTATTTCGCTCGTGTTTAACTTTATCACACCTCTCGCAACTTTCGCGCGCAATTCGAACGAAAACAAATCCTCGAACGACGTGCCGAGGATCACCGATGGTCCTTCTTCAACCGCGTAGGATCTAATTATTATTGTTCCAGTTTCGTATACGAGACGAGAGAATCTCAAGGACGAATCCTGACGATCCTCCCGGTATAGAGAGCACTTGGTCCGCCGACAGAACCACACGATTCGCGCCACGAACTTTTCGAGCTGATTCGAGGCTTGGCCTCGCGATTGGGGTACCACCTGCGCGAGTTCTCCAGCGACGCGGAGAGACTTTACTTGGTCCCTCGCAGGACTAACTTTCCCAGAAACTCGAGGCTCCTTGACCCTCGTAAGATCATCCCTCCTGCTTGCACTCTCATCATGAAACACGGAGGCGCGCGACTTTCCGCTTCCTCGTTCCTTCGCGTCCTTCCACGCCGATTTCTCGATGAACGGTCACCACTACCGCAGCTGACGAGGAACTACGAGCGCCCGATAACGAGAACCTCCTAGACAGTTGGATCCTGGCGCGACCAGGGATCTAAGGGCGCGCCATCCGTGGACGACGATGAGGTCGCGCGTCTTGGCCGTGGTCGAGGTCGTGGGGCGGTGATCGTGGCCGGTGCCGCGACCTTCTCTGCCTTTCCGTGCGCGGCGGATGATGCCGCCTCTCGCGTCCACTCGAGACGCGCGCGTTCTACGACGTTCTTCTACACACGTAGATGGCTCGGCACGAGGGCGCGAAAGAGAGGACGAATAGAGAAGGAAGACGGGATAGAGGGAGAAATGGAAAAACGATTGAGAGAGAGTGACGGAGAGGAGAGAAAGAAAAAGAAAGAGAGAGAGAAAAAGAGGGAAAGAAAAGAAAAGGTGGTTTACAGCGAGAGAGCGTAACGAGTCCGTGCAAAGGTGAGAGTGAGAGCGAGAGAGAGAGACAGAGAGAGAGAAAAGAAATGGAGGTGGAGGAGGAGGTGGTGGAGGTGGTGGTGGCTACCGTCGTTCGTGGATCGCGAAATCGAGCGGGCGGCGGTCCAGCGCTGACTGACTACGGACTGGCGTCGCGGCGGCAGGCCGCGTGGTGGGGGGCCCCCAGGAGTAGTAGAGAGTCAGTCCTCTTTCCCTCTCGCTTCCCTCCGTCACCCTCGCACTCTCCCTCTCCGTCACCCTCCTCGCTCACCGTCGCGTTCTCCCGTTTCCTCGCTCGCACTGCTTTTCCTTGCTCGCTTCACCTCCTCCTCTTTTCTCCCTGTCATTCTTCTCCTCCCTTCGTTCCACCCTCTCTCGCTCCCTCTTTCACGTTGTTCTTCCCTCCCTCCTTGTCCAACCTGCGCGCGACCCTGTCGCGCGTTCGCGCTCTCGCGGCGTGCAGCCCCGCGACCGTGCAACGAGGAGCCGAAGGGTGGTGGAGGAAAAGAGAGAGAAAGAGAGAGAAAGAGAGAAAGAGAGAGTGGTGGAGGGAGGAGGTAACGAAGAAGAAGAAGAAAGGAGGCAACGGAGAAGCATCCTCCACCGTGGCGACGTATATAGACCCACGGTGAATGAGAGAACGAGCGTGGTGGTGGGTTGGAGTTAGAGCAAGGGGGTGGGTTGAGGGTGGCGAAGGATGGAAGGGATGGTAGGAGAGACGTTACCCTGTCCGACGTCGTCCTCGGCCACTACCTATACGCACCTTCGGCCACGACCTAGGGGTGATCGAGGGGGTCGGTGGGTGGGGTGGCGGCGGCGCAAAAGCCAGCCACTCTCCGTCGGTGGATGCACCGAGTGCCGACGGATGCACTGCCCGCTGCAACGTGGCGCGAGTCTCCGTTTCTACCCGCCATAGGCGTCTTTCACTCGCATGCCAGAGGTAGCTCTCGAATTTGAGAAAAGCTCTCGAGGAGAATGCGGTCTGGGTCTACGAGAGTTTGGATGGAATTGCAGGACCGTGGAAAGGCGCGAAAAAGGCCTTCGGTAGAGCCGGTGGAAGGGAAGGGTTGCACTCGCGCGCACCGTGGAACGAGGAGAGAGCGCGTGAGTGGGAGAGAGAGGAGGTCGAAAAAGGAGGCGGGGCCCCCGATCACGTCGGAGCGTGAGGAACGCGCAACGGAGGGGAAAAACCACTCCGGTCGTCCTTCGGTTTCCCGCGCCGCCGTGAGAGGCGCTGCGGACCGATGACGGCAAACGCCGGTACTACGGTGACGCGGAGCCACACCTACGAGTTCCTCGAGATTTTCGTCCGGAAAACCGTGCTTCGAGATTCCATGCGGCTCGGTGAGTACCCAGAGCACGTTATTTGGGCAGGTGGGAGTCCCGCGAGTCACGCGTTTTTCTTCGAACGTCGGAGGATTTCACGTAACTGCGTACTTCGTAAGAACTAACCTCAAAAAATCGCCCGAAAGCGATTATAATAGGATTGTCGTGTATGATTTTCGTTTTAATAAGGAGCCGATGCGATTGACTTATTTTGTTCAATCGAGAAACATTCGCGAGTAGTTTTGGCGCCGCGCGCCGAGGCAGAGGTTTACAGCGTGTACTTCTATCCGCTATAAGACAAATTGTATTGTTCAAGGTGTATCTAGATTTACAACGAAAACGCGTAGATTCGCCTCAATGTTCCAACAACGTTGGAACGTATCGAATCTATTCGTGAATGCGCTAAATTATCCTTTAAAGAAAAAAAGAACAAATTGTTACCTTCTTGCAACACGGATAAAAAATTCCTCGCTCCACCTTACGAAACAAACTTTTAACGCGTTCTTCTAAAGTATCCCCCCCGCTTCGTTTTACTCAACGTAATCCAACATGTATAAGCATTTTCACGTTCAGGTGCTCTTCTAAGCGACGATGAAAAATCGTACGTACTTTTCCAAAAAAAATCCGTCATTCGAGCGCGTTCCCTATCTATAGAAGGATAGGAAAGCTGAGAGAGATTCTCGGAGAGGCAGTCGCAGGCGGCCGGAGCTCGTTTTGGCGGGCGCCGTTGGAGGCGCTGGTGGCACTGGCGGCGCTGAGGGGCGAAATGCACTGCCGTACCAACTACCAGACTGTGCCCGCCTACCAGGCGGAGCCCGCATGATCTATAGCGTCATAGAACACCCCTGCCGCCGTGGTAGGAACTCGATGGCGACGCCCACAGTGCGGAACGTGCGCGCTGCCCCCGCCGCCACCGCCGCCGCCGCCACCTCCACCGCCGCCGCGACGCCAGCGGCACGGGATGTTTATGCTCCTGCCGTCGTGTCTCTATCTAGTCGCGGCCCTGTCGCCGCGCGCTGTTTCTCTCCTGCCGTAGTGGCTACTGGCACTGTTGTCGCCGCTACCTTGGACCGCGTTGACGTTGCTGTTGCCCCGTTGCTTACGCCGTTGCTGTTGTTCGACGTTGGACGCTGCCGCGCGGCTTATCCGAGCGCGCTCCCTACCACGGCGCGCGCACGCGCGCGTTCATTACCGCTAAACATTCCTGTCAATTAAAAGTGCACCGACGCCCGATTTACTGGTAGCCGGGGCAGGCCCCCGTTGCCGCTCCCTGGAAATCCCTGTATGTCCTACACCCAAGCAGATCCGATATTAATGACCGTCGACTTTGAGGACGGCACTGGCTCGCCTCACGAAGCAGCTCCTCCCGAGGGAACGCGTATCCGTATCGCGATCCCAATAAGCGTATGCGATTTTACGCGACCCCCTGTGCGCCGTTGAAAAGCATTCACGATGCGTCCAAGAATATTCGACGGTCCTGGACGGTATTCGAAGGATAAAAGAAATTCGGATAATCTCGTTTTTGCGCAACCAGCATCGAGTTAATGTTGCCCGAGAGATACTTTCCTTCTCCTCTCGTCACAGTCCTCGCGACCTCGCGCCTTTTTACCTCTCTCCTCTCATTTCGCATAAGAGGCACAGCGCGCTCTTCCTGTCATTAGCGATTTTATCGGCCCCTTCGACACCTATCATCCCGCGTTTATTTGCACGGAAGGCTCGCTTTAATTAAAAATGCTCGACGTTGGACCGGTTTAGCGCATCCTTTGGAGTCGCGCGGTAGTAGCCGGACCGACGACGGTGCGTTTCGCCGAATGCTATACCCTGCCGATCATCTTCCCCGATCGCAGCGGCAATTTGGAAAAATTCCTTTTTTCACGGTCCGGCGGCGTCGTTCTCCGGGGGCCATTCTCGCGTCGCACAGCGCGCGGCACGTAAGAAAACCTGTGACCCCGAGAAGATAAAAGGGCAAGGCGAACATTTTGATACGAGAAAAAGACCGATGAGATAAACGGATGGTCACCGTTGCGAAAAGGGGAGAAAAAAGAAATAGTAACGCGCCGTGCGCATCGGGCACGGAGAAAGTCGACGAAGGGACGGGTATTTTTTCCCCTTCGTACGGCTGCCGCAACGTTACGCGAAGAGTCGCTCAAAATTCCGTCGCACACGGGGCGCCATAATGGATAGTTTATTTCAGCGTCGTTGGCGTTGCGCACTTTTTGTCCGTGGGGATCCGCCATGCGGGACCGGGAGGAAAGTCGCCGGTGTCGTTCCCGGTCTCGCATCAAGCCAATTCGACGCCGGCGACATTCGCGGCGGCGCGACGTTTACGAGACCGTTTATTAGGTGACATTCCCATCGGGCGACTTGGCTGCTGGTAGTAGCCCGGGCGCCTCCGACTCCTTTCCAGAATCCACGCCCGAAGAGGGATCCTCCGTGGTATTTGATCGCTCGGCGACGCAGAACTCTGAAACGAGAAAGCAGGAAAAAAGAAGAAGCGGGGAGGACCCGATGTCCCGAGGAGATGGGAAAGAGAGAGAGGGAGAGAGAGAGAGGAAAGCTGAGAGATATGAGAATATTGCGTGAGAATATTCGATGGGGGGGGGGGGGGAGAGATGACTGCTGAGAGTTTATGGCAAAGACGCTGATTCCTATATCGACGAGGCCCCTGAACGAGCTTGGATATCGATTCTTCTGGGGTGAAGACGAGAGTCTCGTGGAATCGTCATTCGAAGTGAATCAAAGACGAGCCCAAGCCACAACGCGAATGCTCGCCATAAATTGCGCTCACTTCAAAGAGAACCGCGCGCTGCCGCCAGCAGGATGACGAGCGGCTCGTGAATAATTAGGAAGCACCACCTGCCTTAGGATAAAACAGATCGATCCCTCACGAGTGGAAATATCGCGGACCGCACACGAGTCCCGCCTGTCAAACGTCTCCATTTAAACACCACCTTCGAGCGTTCGTCGCGACACGTACGAAGTATTAATTCTTCGCCTTCTGTTCTCTAATGAGTGATCCACCACCCGCAAAAGTATCGTTGAATCGTTCTACGCTTTCTCCGAATCTCGTGTCGCGCGGTCTGTACTATTCTCCACGGCGCATCGAAGGAACTTCGAATTCTTATTTTAACCTAAGCTCGAAGAAGAGTGTCCTCGGAAAGTTTCACCCAGCCACGAACGAGATCTCGGTGTTCGTTATTTCGGATTTACAGCCGGACTCGCTGTTTCATAAACACTTCATCGCTGCGTTCTCGTTCCAAAAAACCTCTTCATCCTCCCCTACTCGACACGACGTATCGTATAGATGGACGCGAGTTGGAGGAGGTGGAGGGGTGAGAGGATGGCAAGAGGAGAGGAACGGTCCAAGGGAGGAAGTCCGAAAAAGCAACAATCTTGCGCACGTGTTACGCGCCCATGCGTCGATGCACCGAAACTGTTCCGCGCTGTGTCTCTTCCACCTCCTCCTCTCTTCGTAGAACTGCGGGGGGTTCCTTTTACGAGCGCTCCCGTCGTCGGTGGACGCGCCCGGAGGCACTAAACTTGCGAATATTTCGAAAGGCGTCCCGTTATGCAACGACAATGTGGGTCAGTCCAGGAACCACCGCCACCACCACCACCACCACCACCGAGAGCATTATCTCGTGTGTTTCTCGCAAATGCGTTGGTATGGGAGCCCCGCGCGAGTGTGCACGCGCGTCCGCTCGTTCGACTACAGTTCAAGCGCCCCCTGCGGGACCCGAAATAAGTGCAGCTCGTAAAATAAAGTACTGCACGCCGCTTTTCCACGGCCATCCACCGCGACGGCAGCGTTGATCCTACGGACGACGATCTTCGCCGCTCGTCCCTACTTGCTCAAAACTTCCCGAGCGTCGCGACGCCTCCTCGTCAAGCTGCGAGCACGCGAGCACGCCTCGATACTTTCCATGCGTGAATCGGTGACGAGGAGGGTGACGCGCGTCAGACGTCACGCGAGGATGGCAGCCAATCGTCGTGCCACGCGTGGATCCACTCGTGGGAAGAGTGTCATGAGCAACGTGTATCATTTGTGCGACGATGCACACCAATGGTAGAGTCTAGTCGCCATTTACCTCGTACGAGCACTGCAAAAATATTGAATTAAATATTAGCGTGTAGCCGATCCTGGTATCGGACTGCTGTAGCGCGAAAGGTACCAATCAACCGCCGTAATGGCTCCTTCTCCGATAATTGACGACGTTCTGTAGCGGTTCGTCGTCGTCATGGAGAACATGGCGAAAAATTTAGCGATGGCCGGTGGAAAATCTTATTATTATCCTTTCTTATGCTAGATGGGGAAGTACGGCGAGCAACGCGTTTATTTATTTATTTATTTTGATCGGCCACTAGCTCGCCCTCGGTGTCATTCTCGTTCCTTCACCCCCCGTCTCGTTCCACATTCTTTACCCCCGTCCCATTTCGCCGAAGGAGCGAAAGTGTTCATTTCGCTAAAAAGCTTCCCACGCTCGCGAGAGAACGTACAAATCTTCCACGCAGACGAGCTTCCCAGCAGACTGCGCAAAGGCATCGCCTGCAAATCTCTCCGAAACGCCGAAGGACGCCGTGTAGAAAAAAATCGGGATTCGAGAGATTCAAGAGAATCCCGTGAAATTTGGAGCTCCTCGATCTTCGTGTCCATGTCGGTAAGCGAGGTTCCGTTTACTTCGAAAAATTTTCGAGACCGATGACTACGAGAGAGCCGGCGACGCGTCGTCGAAAGATGATGCGGAAGGTCAGGCCTGTTTTTCGAGAAGGAGAACGAGAGCGGATGGAACGAGAGAAAAGTAAGAGGCAAATGCCACGTAGCGAGAGGAAAAAGGGCCCCGGGCGGAGGAACGATCAGCCTGAATTCTTTACTCCCCCTTCGGACCTACGGTCATGAATTATCTGCGCGTTTTTCGAGTGGCGAGAGAAGAAAGTCGGTGAAAGGAAAAAGGTATAAGAGAGTGGAGGAAAGGTTTTCCAGGGTGGCCGCGCCGAGTCTCGGCGAGGAGAGGCTTGGAAAGAGAAGCGTAAGGAGGGGCGGGCACGAAGGCATGGCGAAGCGGAGGGTCGAGGGTAGGAACTTGAGGACTGTGTGCTACGAATGAAGTGACCTTCGGTGGATCCCGAGAATAGCTTGTGCCCGTAAAATAAGTAGACGATCGTCGGTGATTAGAATAGTTTTGGGTCGGTTCGGACCGTGAGGATCGATCGGCCAGACCGGAGGCGGGACTGTTTGAAAATAATTGCCCCCGAGTGTTTTACGCGGAGAAGTCGCAGACGAACCCCCACGGTCAATCGTTCCGCATACGAGCGCCTGCACCTCCCGTCTTTGCTACTTTCTCTGCCTTCGTCGGCTGCTGGAGGTATTTTTATTTTCCCTCCTCCGCGAACGATGACGTTTCGCGGTGCGCGCCGATGGACGTAACGACTAGCTCCCGCGCAACGATATTATGCAGGTCTCGCAGATTACGTGCAAAACGCGAGTGCAACGTACCACGATAAACAGTATAATTTTGCAAGACCTCTGACAGCGATATCAAAGGAGAAATAATTAAAAGTAATATTACTACTAGGAAATAAACGGATCCCTGTTCTTTATATTTGGAAAGTATTACCGCGAGCATTACCATTTCCAATTTTTCAGGAGTATCGTATTTTAGTTTTATGCGCTTTATTATGGTTACTTACTAAATGCGGAAAGAAGTGAAGCCATTCGAAGATACATTTGAGGAGGGCTCATAGGGTAAAGCGGTGAAATGGTGAATCAACAAAATTGAGCTGCCCCCGGTTATTTACCCTGACGCCATAAATAAGCGTTACCGGCTCGTTAGGCGAAATAAAAGTTTTACGACGAGAATCGAGAGGGGATCATCTCAGGGGTGGCGAGCAGACCGCTCGTATTTTTCCTTTTTCATGAAAATCCCGGGTGCAAAGTTCAACCGCGATAACCGCGCCACATCTTCCACCGCCTTCAGATTCTTAAAAAGACCAGCTTAAATATACATATATGCGGTAAATGTTCAATTACTCGCGGTAGTAAAAATTGCACGTGCGTAACGCGGCACTGTTCCATTTCCGTCAATGGCAATTGAATTTTTAAATCAGTCATAATTAACTTGCTTCGAAGAATTACTCGCGATAATACAAATAGCTTAACTTATCTGGAAATCAGCTCTTTGAAAAATCTTTCCTACGAGACCTTGAGATCGCAGCTAGCGTGCGCCGGCGCGCGCTTAATCGAATACGGATAACCGTAAACTTCGAGAAGAACTTTCAAGAGCACAGGTTTGTTCGGACTTGAAGTGAACTACTTTGCGACAGGGACGTTCCGCCGTGGCGCGGTGAGCACGGCGTAGGTCTCGAATACCCGGAAATTTTGTTTCAAGGTGACGAAGGATCTCCCTATTAACAAACGAAATTTTCTCTCGTAAAGTATCAATCCCCGAGTGAACGCGATCAACTGCAGAAATTTTCTCAGCCCAATAATATTTTCAAGAAACACGAGGAACTTTCCAGAGTCGCAGGTGTCAGTCGACCGAAAAGGAACTCACGCGCAAGTCGAACGTCTTCGAAGCAGAAAAAAAACTTCAAGTCCATCGGGTGTCCCACGGTTCGCGCCAGGCCGTGCTCTCGAGTCAAGAATCTTCCCCATCAGAAACGAACCCACCCCCCGTTGTCTTAACGAATCGACTTTCGCGTAAGAGACCCCGCGGCTTGATTCTCTCTTCGTGACAGAGGCAGGAGGTCAGGGGTTGAGTGTCGGGTTGGCGGCGGGTATATAGTGGTGGCGAGCATTCGTAGAAGGTTGGCGCTCGCAAGGAGGGGGTGCGGGATAAGGGGTATAGCGAAGAGGGCGTAGGGGGGAGGAGGTGGGGAGGGATGAGGAGGAAGAGGGTGGAAGAGGGTGGTTAGGAGGTTGTCGGCGGTAGAGCGAAGGAGGAGGTGGAGGAGCGCCGAGAAGAGAAGCCGAGGTCCGTCGGTATCGATCGGGCGTCTGCGGTAGATTGACACGTGTCATGGCCGCCTCTCGGTGCCGTGGAGAAAGAGAAACAGAGAGGCGGGTGGCAGCTCCGAACCGGGAGGAGAAGAACGGGAGCGCGAGAGGCTGGTGCGAGAGAAGGCGAGAGAAAGGAGCAGGAGGAAGGATCGAGAGGGACGCGTGAGTAGAGGGTAGTCGGTGGGAGGGAGGGAGGGAGGGAGAAAGAGCGAGAGAAAGTGACATGGTAGCGGATAGACGCAGAGCCGGAGGAAGAGAGAGGAAGGACGATGGCGAGGCAGAGACGACGCCGGGCGTCGAAGGCGGCGGAGGACGGCGTGGCGTGGGGTGGCACTGCCGCTGAGAGGGGTTGGGAGGGGGACGAGGGAAAAGGACATTAAGGTGCGTAATAGCCAGCGGGGCGAGCGCGCACCGCCGCGGCATCGATTAGACAGAGGCTCCCTCATCCCATTGCCAGGATGCAGCCCACCCTTCTCCACCACCTCCACCTCCTCCTCTGCCAACCACCCTCACCCTATCTCTCCACTCCGCACTGTCTCTTTCCCCGTGTGTTCCTCTCCGTCTCTCTCTCTCTCCCTCCTTCTCTCCCTCTTTCGCTCCTTCTCTTGCCTTCTCTCTTTGCGTCCCTGTCTCCCTCTTTATTCGTAGCTTCTCTTTTCCACTCCACGCCCCAGTACTCCTCTCGCTCGCACCCTCCTCTCCACCTTCTTCAACGCAGGGGTCCCCACGACCACCCACCTCCACCTCCACCCACTCCGTCGAACTGGAGAGCCCCCGAGTACGTGCTCTACATACACACCCGCGCGCTTATGTCAGTTCCTGTCCTGCCGTTCCCGCTACTACTACCTTCTCCGCGCGGAGAAGAGAGGGGTCGGGAGGGGTTGCGACGGCGTTGGCGGCGGCAAGCAGGGACGCGGAGGAGGAGATATCGTGGCGCGCGGGAGAAAAAGGGAGACAGAGGCTTATGGCTCGATGGGAGGAGGGTGGTTCTGGTGGAGAGGAAGGCACCTACCTATCCTATGGCACCTACACACGCGCTATCAGGGACACCAACGTCTAACGTCGTTATAAACATTAACGGAGCGGCTCAATATTCCCCGGACCTTGCGCCCCCCTCCCCCTGCCACCCTCCACCTATTTCGACCCCCCTACGTCTCGCCCTTGCGTCTCTCTACCTCCGGTCCATCTCCCTTCTCGGCCGACATCCTCCACCTCCTCTACACCCTGCTACCTTCGACCGACCTTCCACCCCTTCCGTCTTTCTCTCTCTCTCTCTCTCTCTCTCTCTGGCTCTCTCTTCACCGTCTCCCCGTCTCTCTCCTTGGCCACGCTGGACACTCGCATGCGGCGAGCTCACCTTGCTCACGGTTTCCGGGATCCTTCCACCTTGTTCCCTCCGCTCCGTTAGGGACCTAGCGTTGGGATTTTGGCTCCTAGGTAATCGACGAACGATTCGGGTCGGTCTCGGGTTTTGGATGTTTCCCGCTCGGAGATTGAAGGTTGTACTGGCCGGTTGGTTCTCGGTAGATCGCGGTCTCTCCTCGCGTTTATCGTCTTTCCTCGTTACCTCGTCCACCCCCTGCTTCGTTCCGGAGAAACCGAAGATTGGACGCACTGGACGCGGTGGTAGGGCGAGTGGGTGGAGTGGTTCTTGAAAAAGGTAGTATTCATTGTACGTCACACGAGGAAAATTGCAAAAAGTCGCGCGACCATCCCTGACTTCTTGATAGCGAGTTTTAGGGTTTTTTCCAGGGCGAAAGGTAAGGTACGCTTTACATTCGTCCACGCGCGTATTCCTCTCGACTACCGCGCGCGTTACCCTAACGCTGAAAGGTTCGCAGACCGTCGGAGAAACGAAATTAATTACCGAGTCTCTGGAGAGAGGGGACTTGCGAAATAAAGAAAAGCGTGGAGAAAGAACCGAGAGAGAGAAAACGTCGAGGCGACGAGTTACACCGTCCAGCAGGTTACTCTATCCTGGTAATACATTTAGAATCGAACGGGAGCAAATTACATTAGAAAGATTCGCTCGATTTCGTAGGATCAGCCGGCCGATCTCATCGTTCCTGGGACTCGAGAAGAGTGGTGGAAGGATGAAAAGGAGGTTAAGAGGTTCCTGCGGGAATGGCGTCGTGGCCGCTTACGAGTTCCCCGGGATCGGGATCGTCTAATTTCGTTCGACGAGTCCCGTAAGCGTCCTTTCTCCACACTCCTCCATTCTTTCCCCTCTCCTTTCTCTCCTTTCGTCCTCTCTTCTACCCTCTGGCCTCCCCCTTTCGCACGAGCCATTGCCACTTCGATTTCGGTGACGAGGCCTGAGAGGCAGGCAGGGGTCGTTCGTCCATCCCCGTTCTGTCGTCCGACCCCGCGGACTCGCGTCGATGGGGTCCTTGCTGATTATCGTTAATTGTGGTTGATATTAAGGACACGAGGGCGCGCAAGACCCTCGATCATTCCCGAGCGGATTAGCGAGCCAGCCGCGATCGAGGATCCTATAGATGGAGGCATTCCGTCTTTCCCTCGGGGGTGAACGCCTCGATCCACTTAAGCCCTTAACAATCGTTCGTTATAATTATGACAAATCATCTGTATGTCCTCCGGCAATGGATTAGAGCAGCTGAAAAAATTATCATATCAGGCTCAATATCGCTTCCCCGATTATCAACGGCTTCGCTCGATTAATCCCGTCCTCTCGCGAATTTCTTTTCCTCGAGTTCTCTCCTTCCCATCGTGACTCGTAAAATCGACCGACCTTCGATTATCGTACGTACTCGTACATTGACGTTTTAATATTAGATTTTTGGTATATGAGAAATCGCTTGGTACAATGTTTCCTCTCGCCATCCCTTTCGCAACGACCAAACACCGCATTAAAATTCGTCCAGCTTCCGCGCTCAACAAGTCTCCGCTCCTCATCCATCCTCTCCCACAAGATCAGTCTCCTCAAGAAACGAGATTAGCTTTCGCGTCGGTGGAAAACCATCTGCGATTTTCCTTCTCGAGCTTCTCGTCGTTCCGAGCTCCGCTACCGAGCAGCAGGTGCGCGAGCTTTTTTCTCTCGGCCCCACCTTCTGTCCCCTTTCCTCGTAGAAGCGACCGGTAATGAGAGGATTAGTCATCGACGATCGTCGATCAACATCGAACCGATGCGACGAGCGCTCGTTCCGTAGGTTGGTTCGTTTGGCTGGCAGGCACGAGCCACGCCGGCAGGCCACGGGATACGTCAGAGTTGGGATATCGCATTGACATATCGACATCTCGAACGCTGTCGACGACCGCTGGCCAATTAACGGCCCTCCTTGTTTTTTCGACAAATACTCATAAATCTCGATTGATCCGCGCCCGCTCTGCAGGCTCGATTTATCCACCCTCCGGGAGTTCGTGCTCAGTTTCAGCTCGTTTCGGACGTTGTCCCCCGGACGTGACGCGCGTCACGCGCGTCCAGTGTATGTGTCGCGCGGAACGAGCCTCATCTGTCGCGACTCTCTTTCAGCTCTCGGAGATTAGCGGATGTATATTTGGCCAGTCACTGATTAGGGGCTGCCAGCTTTTCGTGGATTCGTTTGTTTGCTCTGCTCGTGTCGCGTCGATCGGCACGCGCGCGTGCGGGATGAAGGGCCCGGAGATAGAATTTATTTGTTAATTTATCTCGTCGAGAGTCCGATATTAATTATTATATTTACTTGTCACGTGTGTCCGTTGGAACGAAAATTTTTGAAAAATCCCCCAAACGGAGAGAATCTTTATTAGAATTCATCTACGTGCCATTCTAATTCACGCGCGCACATGTACGAGCCGTCCAATACATTCCCATTAATTACAGGCGCGTAAGGGCGCGCGGATTAAGCGAATTTAGCTTCAAAGGAGAAAGAGGACGCGTCGAAGCGGGCTTTCTACGGTGGCGGTCGACTGCGCGGTAGTGGGACGTTCGTGTGAGCGCGCGCGGGGGGTGGCAGGAGGGTTAAAGTGACAATACATATCGACTGAACTTAACGCGGCGAGGGAGCTGAGGAGGGAAGGACGGAAAGTTTGGCGGCGCACGCGTCAGTTCCCTGCAGTAGTTTTCTTCGCTCCACCTACCCTTTACATTTTCAAGCCTTGCCTCTTTGCATAACACGACATTTTAAAAGCATACTGTGTAAAAGTGCCTTAACCCAGTGCGCGCATAAGGGACGAGGATGCTCCACCGATATCTTCCATCGGACTTCCTACGGCGTCCCTTTGTTTTTGCAAAGAAATTATTCCTACGAGCCAGACTCGCGCGCGTGATCGTCGGAAGGAACGTCTGCGAATGTGCCTCGGCGAAGCTAGCGAGCAGCACGCGTGCGCTTACTTCGAAGTTCTCCCTTGACGGAAGAAAATCGTCCTCGAAAGAATGCCGCGCGCAAAGGGACTTCGAGCGTCTTCCTACGCGCTTCTTAAAACGCGGATGCAACCTCAGTCGCTTCTTTTTCCATCTTCGTTCGATTTCAACCGAATCGACTTGTCGACATTCCACCTCGAGAAGCGAAAATCAAAATTTCGGTCACCCTCGAAGACGCACTCCCGCGTCGACGCGTTCGCTCGATCGGTTCGCGCCGGCTATGCCGCTTCCGACGCGAAGAACAACGGCGTTCGCCACGGCCGGATGGAAATTTCATTCGGTAGTTTTCTCCGCTTAATAAGACGGGAGACGGAGCCACGAGGTCGCTGCCGGTTCGCAGACTTTGGGAAAGGGGAAACAGAAAGGGCGCAACAGGGATGGAGAGGGCAGGGAGGTAGGTGGAATGGAGGTGGCGCGGGGGCCGGAGGGAGGTGGTCGGAGGTGGCGTTAGGACGCCGAAGCGGCAGAGGAGGTGGAAGAGGAAGGAAGAAGAGGAGGTGGAGGAAGGAGGGAGGGGGTGGAGGGTGAAGGAGAGGGACGAGAGGCGGTGGCGGCGGAAGGGGCGGCCAGGACTGGGAGGCGAAGTGTCGTCGTCCGAATAACGGCCAAGCGGCATCGACCGATCTTCCTGCCCCCGGCCCGTATGAAGCGTCAACTTGTTTCCCTTCTGTTCCGCGAATATCGGACCCTCAATTTGCCTCGCTGCGGTCTACGCTAACGCGATTGTGTCCTTAGAGCGCGGACGCGCGCGAGAGCAACTGTCCCTCGCGACGATCGTCATAAATGCGAGGCGTGCTAGTTTAATTAACGATCTGCCCTTAATCGCCCGATAGACACAGTCGGAGATACTTCGAAAGGTATCGCTCATTCAAATTGATTCGAGTGAACGATATATTTTCGGAACAAGCGATACGGAATATTCAGTAGCTTGCCAGTCGCGTAGATTCCCATTTCCGGTTTTATTCTAACCTACCTGCTTGTCGTCATTACAGTGCCCCGTTGCTAACCAATGGAGGGCTATGAGGACGACGATGACACCCACTTTTGCATTAAATGTCACCTGACGGTGCACGGCCTAGAAAATTACGTACGCCACCGACAGTCCGGATGTCGTCCACCTGACGATAAAAGTGAAACCGCGCACGAATCACCCTCTACCCCGACCACGGTCACTTACCCCGAGATCCTCAATGCCGATGCCTTCTTCAGCTCGTTGGAGCTGCAAAGCAGCACCAAGACCTCGAACGCGCGCAGGTCGACGGGCTTGCTCGCGGAGACGACGAGGAAATTTAAGAAGGACGAGAGGAGGAAGAAGAACTCTAAGGTTAGCTCGGTGCAGGTGGAACCGGAGGACACGAGCTCCAAAGAGAAACTTCACAGTATGCTGCCAGGTGTCGCGGACCTGGACGATCCCACTGACCATCTTTGCATCCCTTCGCTGGTCGGCTTCCCGGACATCGTTACTTCCTCGGCCAGCAAGGTCGTTGCCACGGTGTCCGTGCAGAACAAACTCAACCAACCGATGCAGCACGTGACCACTGGCAGTGGCTTGGAGGGTGCCGGCTTTCCCATAAAGCACGAACCCGATAATTCGTTGGAGGGTCTGATGACTGACGCGAAGCAAAACGAGAGGGAGAGGAAGAGGCACCAGCACGAGGAGAGTCAGCGAATCGAGCAGGATCATCATCAGACCTGGCTCGAGGATACTATACTGGCCGATCTCGTGGAGAATAATGAGAACAAGGAGTTGGGGAGGTACGAGTTCGAGTATCAGCACGACGAGGACTCGGAGGAGGATATTTTGGACGAGGATCTGGGGGATGAGGATTCTTACTCGGAGTCCGACGACGGGGAGGATCGGGTGAGGCCGCCGCGCGGTCACACGGGCGGAAAATGGAAGCCCGGGCTGGCCGATCTTCCACAAGATATGCCGCATCTGCACGAGGAGGACGTCGAGCCCGAGGATGATCTTCAGGAGCATCCACCGCCGACGTACACTGGGGGCAAGTGGAGACCCAGCGATGCTTCGCAAGTAAGATACGATGGAGTCAGGGGACGGAGGGAAATTGGGATAGTAATGAGATGATTTGGATAAATTTATTGACTGTGTCGACCCGCGCGAAGCAAAAAAGAGAGTCAGGGTGCTCTCGCTATTGGACATTTTTTAGGGTTTTAAGAATATTCATTTTGTTTGTGAATAATATACAGCTGATCGATATCTCGAGATTTCTTGGAACAACGAGAATCGTTGCTTGTAGAAGATCGAGGACTACGAGAGTAAGAGCAGCATGGGCCAGCCGCCGCCAGGGCATACTCGAGGGAAATGGGTGCCGGGTGCACAGGCGGATATCGACTCGGGATATTGGTGCAATCCTTGCGGCAGGAAGCTCGCGTCACGATTGGTTTACAACAGGCATCTGCTGTCTGATTTGCACGCGCGAAGAAGTATGCGAGAAATGGACGGTGTCCTTCATTTGGCGCGCCCCACCGGAGGCCAGGGCGAGAGGAAATTTTCTATTCGACGGCAAGCTGCCATGCTTGCGGTAATTATCATTAATGTATAATTAACGAGTGCCTTAGGGAAAAATTAAAAACGCACTAACTCTCAAAAATATGTTTGTATTTTGATGTTATATAATTTACATTTTGACGATAGCAGAAAATCAAGGACGAACCAGAAGAAAGGGAAACGAAGAAAGGCATTCGCAAGAGGGACAAGGAAGTTCTAACGTGCGAGATGTGTCACACGAGAGTGAGGAGGCCTCAAATGGGCAAACACTTGCTGTCTCATTATCACTGTCGCGTAGCAGGAGTGAGTCCTTCCAATCCCAGGGCCCGACGCTTCCTTCTAGAAAATATGGCGAACGTGGTGCGTCAGTGTCCATTTCAATGTGCATCTTGTCGGTTCTACTGTAACACGGAGGACACGTTTTTACTTCATTGGCGATCCAGTCATCATGCCAGGACTCTGGAGCAAGTAAAGACATTACATTTTCACGACTCAGAAATTCAATTGTGGACTCTTGTCAAATGACGCTACTGAATAACCGAAAAAATTTACTTTCTCTACAGATCGGTGGCAGTTACAGATGCGCCCCCTGCGATTTTTGGTGCGAGGAGAACGAATCGATGGAAGATCACCTGTTGAGCACTAGTCATCGCGACGTGGTCGTGATGATGAACGGATCTGTGCCTATCGTGATCAGCCGTCAGCGTGCCTTACCATGCGACAGTTGCGATCGTCAGTTCCGTTACAATTTTCAGTTACGGCTGCACTCCAAAGAGACTGGACACGAGCTGAGTTTCACCGCCACCGACGAGTATCAGCAACGAATCGCCTGCGGGTTGTGTCCCCAAATCGTTAGATCTCTGGTGTCCCTTCAACGTCATCGGCTTGCCTGTCACGTGGTCAAAGAAGAAGGAAGGCAGGAGCTTTCGAGTTTTGCTCACCCCGCGCCTTATTTTTGCTCCTTTTGCTCGATGAATTTCGCTACCGCCCAGGAAGCCGTGCTTCACAGACGTACATCCAGTCATAAAGAGACCGTGAAGGTCCGAAAGTGTTCCGAGAACGCTTCCAAGACAACGGTACGGGAGTGTCCGCATTGCGGAGAGAAGAGGCCTAATCTGGCTGAGTACAAGGAACACTTGCTTCGATGTCACCCTGAGCTCTGCCACAGGTACGTTGTCATTTTTCGCAATTAACAAATCCAATCTCACTGACACGCATGCTTTTTAGGTGTCCAAGGTGCGGCATCCTATTTGCCCTCTCGCAAGACGTGACGAGGCACACGCGCGAGAATGGCTGTCGGGCCGAGAACAAATTAAGCCTCGCGAACGTGACGTCCGTTAAGGAAGAGTGGAAGTGTAACAGCTGCAGCTTCTCCACCGATTCTCAAGCCGAGTTTATCTTCCACGAGGCTCTTCACGCCGGCGTGGTGCCGCTGGAGAAGCTGGCCGAACCAGGATGCAGCAGATCCTCGTCCTCGTGCAAGTATCAGTGCCCGATTTGCGAGAAGACCTTCGCCAAGGTGTCCCTCAGAAATCACATCAGAAGTCACACGGGCGAGCGACCCTTTCCTTGCGCCAAGTGTTTCGCCTCATTCTCCAGGCGCTCCGATCTCAACGCTCATCAGAAGGAATGTCTGACTTCCTCGTCGGGCGGTTGGCCAGACGAGACCGGCCGTAGACGCAGTTTCGTTTGCTCCGAGTGCAACAACGCCTTCTACACCAAGTGAGTACTCAAAAAAAGTCAGAGTATGAGGTTACTCTTCGTTGCCTTGAAGTCTACTAGGGTTTTCACCTTCTTACTGCATTTATCCCGTACGATTAACGAGGTGGAAACCACGGGGTTACGTAACGAGCCGGAGTGAGACCACTTTTATTTAGAGAGTTGGACCTTCGAGAGACCCGATATTATCGGGTAGAACCGACGAAATGCGATATGCGAGGTAGCAAGATCGCGAGCGAACCTTTTTCTCCCGAGAAGGCTTAACTCGGTAGACTTCACTCGGGCTAGAGAAGAAATCGAGTTGAATGCTCTGATTGGGAAGGCATGTTTATTCCCGCAATATCGTAGTGAATAATCGGCTGAGAAATCAAGTTTTCGTACCAACCGATTTCTCGTGATAAGTCCGATTAAACGTAGTCCCCAAATAATTCTGCTAAAGATACACGAAGTATGGTTTATCGGGCAAAAGAGTCTACGAGACGAATGATGAAAATCTCGAGGAACTAAACTCTCCTGGTTTCAATGCTTCGTCCGCGCACACAAACCTCTCTTCATTTTCTCCTAAAGAGAGTTCAGAGCACCGCGTCGAGTTATTCTCCAGCCCTTTTCTCCTGGACCCTTCATTCCACGCCCTTTCCTGCTCAACGCGATACTCGAAGTGGCGCGGACCACCGGCGGCAGCAGCACCGTGACCCCGACTCGTTATAAATAAAGGGTGGCGCATTCGGGGGTAAAAAGTGTACGACAATAAAAGCGGTCGCCGCGAGCTGGAACCGCGGAACGTTCGCGTGGTCGTACTAAAAGTGTCCTCGCTGCATAACTATAAAATAAAGGACCGTATCCCGTTGGCTTCGCGGGGGTGAAAGGAAGCGACGGTACGACGGGAGGGAGAGACGGCAAAGGGAGAGGGCCAGAACGAGAAGAGTCGGGTGCGCTCGTTCCCTACGAGAGATGAAAGGAGAGAGATAAAGCGAAGACATTGTAGAAACGTGGAATCTGTGAAAGGAGCAGGAAAGGGATGCAGCGGAGGAGGGAAGAAAGTACGGTGAAACTGGAGAGCGATAGAGAAAGAGGGAAGGAAGGGTGGAAAGCGAGAGAAAGAAGAGGAACAGGAGGAAGCGAGAGGAGGAGGAGGAGGCGCACGCGCGCACTCTGCCAGCGGGCGCGTATTAACATCTCATAGCGGCCTGTAAGCCCGCGGGTCATTCTAGTATTTAACGGGCCTGCATTATGGCCCGTGGAAGTATATACCTCCCCTCCGTCCTCCTCCACCTCCTTTCCCTTCGTCTAATACTAACGTATGCAGGTAGGCGCCTATATGCGGTTGCCTATACGTCGCATAGGCGCCCTTCCTCGTAGCCGCGTGTTGTACCAACATTTCGCGCGCGCGCGTGTGTGTACTCGTGCTCGTAGCCGCTGCCACCGCCACCTCTACCGCTCCCGCGAGCGTCCCTCGTGCGAGCGGTGCAAGCCGCCCCGACAAGAGTATTAAAGCATCGCCGAGGTGCAGAGCGGCCCGCTATAAAGCAAATGTTAACACCTCCGCTCCTCTTCTCTCGGCTGCCCTTCTCCTCCACCTCCTCACCCTCGTTCTTCTTTCACTCGCACCCGATTCTGTCCTCTCGCGTCCCTCTCTCGACAATCTCGTTCTCGCCTCCCTCGTGTCTCGTACGATCTATTCTTCCTTCTCGCGTACACGCGTTTTGCCTTCTGTACCGGTGCCTATTCGACGTAGCAAATACCTACAGATCTATTCCAACCGAGTGGAGCTCGGAGAGCGGAAGTCGACCCGCGAATCGAACGACGGACGGTGTGCCGATACGTGTTCTCGAGAAATTAGAGAGCAATGAGTTTGGCTCGCGTTCTCCGAGCGAATTTTCCTTAGATCTGTTCTCACTCGTGATACAGACGCGATCGTGAGAGGCTTCGTCAGGTGTCAGCTGAGGCAATTAGGCTTGAGACAATTTCAGAAGATTCAATCGAGAGAAGTTAAAGTCTATGAATCGCGTGACGAGAGTGGTTAAGAGGTGAATTTTTAGGATGGCTCGTAAGCGAGGAAGCTAATCGAATGTTCTGAAAGAGAAACTAATGCGAGTCTACGCCTCGTGCGGCGTTAATCTGCAAACTGTATCACGAACAAATTACACGATCCTCTTAACCTTCCCGCCAAACCGGAATCACTCACGAACTCCGGGCTCATCCGGCTAGAATCAAGTGGTCAGTATCGCTTCTGTTTAATCTCTCAGCCTCCTTCTCTCCTTCTCTTCTTCCTCCTTCTCCACCTTCGTGTTCTCCTCCAGCATCCCTAGATCCTCATAACCCAACGGCGGAGCTCCTATTCTCGGAATCGCGGGACGTCGTACCTGGAAACCGGCGTCATCTACCAAGTACGAGAATTTGGAACTTCCAGACGGCCGCCCTGATTAGACCCTCTCCCTCGTTTCGCTCGTCGCCTCCTCCTTCTTAGACTCCGCTCTCACCCCTGAGAAACAAGGAGAAACGGGAGGAAGGTAACCCGGTGAGAAAGAGAAAGAAAGTATGCGTCATCTCTCCGCGAGAACGAGTTTGCAAGCTCGTTCGTTAGCTTTCCGGCAGTGGCGGCGCGCTTTCACGGACGAGTAACGCGACCGGCTCTGCGGTGGATGATGATCGAGGCTGGTCACGATGGTGGAAGTAGAGTAGAAGGCGGAAAGAGAAAAGGCAAAACGGAGGAGAGAGGTAATACCTCTCTAAGAGAAAACTGCGTTTGGGGTTAAGAAGGAGAATAGAGGGGAGATGAGAATAATCGTGGAAGTAGGGAGAGAGGAAACGGAAGAACAAAAGGAGAGAAAAGAATGGTGGTTGCGGGAGGTGGAGTCGGAAGAGGACGAAGAGACGAAGGAGGTGGAGGAGAGAAGGTCGCAAAAGGGGGTTGACGTGGGGATGGCGCAAGGAAGGAAGAGGAGCGGAAAGAACGAAGAAGGTAATTACGAGGAGACGGGCAGCTCCCGCGCAACCGATCGCCCACCCAATTCTCAGAATACGCGGCCAGGCCGCGATGTATGCGCATATTCAAGATAGTATGTTACATACGCGAGCTACTGACCGTACGTTTCGCTCCTTCCACCCCCGCGCGCCACCGCCACCACCTCCGTGTCCCTGCCTCTCCACCACCGACCGCACCACCACCGACCGCACCACCACCACCACCGGAGCGACCAACGTCACCAGCATCACCACCACCGTCATCTCCTCTCTCCCTTTCTCTCGCAATCCGTTCTACTCTCTCACCCTTCGTAGCCTTCTCCGGTCCCTTACCAACCTTCCTCGACCCCTTGTTCCTCCCGCAATGTGTACGCGCGTTCCCCAGAGGTATTTACATATATGGACCGCGGCGTGGCGCGCGCGCGTATCTTTTATCTTCCGTAGCAGTAATGGCGCGTCCACCTCCTTCGTACCTGGCCAGGTAAACACCGGGCAGATAGGCATACTGGGTGAGATTGGCGGTAACCTCGGTAGACCCTCGTGTGACATCCTCGGGGGTGATGTCGCCGATACCGCGCTGGCAAATAAACGCTAAAGAATGAGTACCACGAGCGTCCCGCCTCGAGCTCACAGTGCGGCAGGGGTCGTCGATTACGCGATATCGTCCTCGTCGTCGTCGTTGTTGTCGTCGTCGTCGTCGTCGTCCAAGTCCCTCGCCGAGGAAAACTGTCCGAGTTCCTTTTTTTTTTTTTTTGCGCACGCCGTTTCGAGCGAGAAATCGTGGGACGTGCGTTGCGCGAACGACGCGCGAGAATTGGATGATCGTCGGCGTAGTTTGAGAAGGTGGTAAAAGGTGTGCTCTACTTTTCGCGTATCGATCACGCGGATTCCATCGGCGAATGGGCAGCGCTATTATCCGGTGCAAGGAGCGATACCGAAAAATAATCACGAGGAACGTAATTGGCCGATAAAGCATCGTCGAGCATTCCCGGTGGATCCATTAGCTCTTATTACCCAAAGTAGCCACGGAATAATCCCGTCGACCGGTTACCGCAACGAACGCTGGAAAAACTCTAATTGCAATAATTGCCGCGTTCAGGAGCGGCTCCGCGAAATAAACGCGTGATCGAGCGCGTGCGAGGAAATCTCTTTCCTCCCGAGCGATCTTCTCCTGCCTTCTCGAATTCTTATTTCCAGCGGCTCGTTACCATTGCGCGAAATCGTCGATAACGCTTTATCCTTCTGAAACACAGCCATCTTCTCAATCTACGAGTACACCGTTTCCTTTTCACGATTCCTTATCAAGAACGATCTAAATCTCTCTCCTTCCTCTCTCCAATTAGACGGCCCACTTAATTCGCCCCATTATTCGAGCAACCTGGAATCGCGCTCGCTCCACCCTTCCACGTCCGAATTCCGCGTAAATCACGGGCGCATCAAGAAGTCCGCGAGAGCCGAAGCCGCCTCGGAACATATCGTGGGGCCAGTGCTCCTCTCCTCGCCTCGTGTAGGTACCACGAACCGGCCATTGTCTCCGTAACCGATACTGCTCCCTTGCACCTCGATGCCGGCTAACGAGGGACGGTGTCGTCTTTACGGATCACCCCGTAGACACCCTTAAACATCCGGGCGATCCAGCGTAAGAGGGAGGGGGCGAGCGACGAAGACGAGGGGGATGCTGGGTGAGCAGGAAGCAAGAGGGTTCGGGAGGTGAGAGGAAACCGAGGGAAGGGTATAGGGCCGTGCGTCCTCGTGAGGAACAATGCGACGCTGTTGCGCCGCATTCGCAGTATGCGCCGTCCGTTCTTGGTGAGGTGAAGGAGGATGAGGAGGGAGTGTTGGTGAGACGCGTCCTCCCGCGCCCGCATTGTACGCACGCGTGCGCGCATCTGATCTACGCGCGGACACGTGTGCGAACGCGCACGAATAGAGGCGAGTGAGCGTCGGTGTGGCTGAATGCGCGCGGTACCGATGCGATCCTCTCGTGGTTGGAGACTGTGCGATGGTGTCGGTGCTCGTGATGGTGGTAGTGGCGGTACACAGGGTGGTATGGTTCGGTATGGTGGCACGCGGTAAGCACGGCCCCGTATGCAGACAGTTTAGTGGTGACCGCCCCGCGAGTCCAGTTGTCGCGTGAAATATTGCGATTCATAAAATAAAACAGGCCTGCGGTCGAGGACGCGTAGATATAGCCGAGGGCCGCTAACCGTCCTAACCGACTCTCTCCTTCCATTTCTCTCTCTCTCACCCTCTCTGTCTCTCTCTCTCCCTCTCTCTTTTCCTTCTCATTCTCTCTCCTTTCGTTTCGCTCACCCCTCACCCCCGATACGCTCCTTCCCTCCCTCAATCTCTTTCTACCTTCTCGTTCTCCACTACCGTCTCGTTCTCCTCCTCCTCCTCCTCCTCCTCCTCCTCCTCGTTCTCTTCGTCCTTCTTCGCGCACCTCCCGCTTCTGCAACAACGTCCCTCCGTCCGCCACTCTCCCACCGATGCGCTCGCTCGCCTCTGCCGCTTCTTCTTTCTCATCCTTCTGCCTGCATCGCAACACCGGCTCTTTATCTCGCTCTAACGTTTCTCCATATCCTTCTGGAGCGCCCTCCCTTCCCTCGTCCACCCTTTTCTCTTTCACCCCTCTCCCAGACTCTTCTATCCACCGGCTGATTCTACCTCACTCTCCACTACGATCCCCCTTTCCCTCGTGTCCTGCACTATCGTCTTTCTTCCCTTCTTGCGTTTCCGTCTCGAATCTCTCCGGTCTGTCCCTTCTCCTCCCTCCTCGCTCGATGAAACGCCGCCAAACCGCAGCACGTCGGTAACGTCGACCTCTCGCCTGAAATTTTTCGACACCGTCCTCGTCCTCGTCGCAGCGCGAGCGGATTCCGACCAACGGGAATGTTCCTTTTGATATTTTTCACCCGCCACCGAGGGAATGTCGAGCCGTTGCGGAAGTCGTCGAGCGCGGTGCGTAAGCCACCGGTATTCCGTGAATGATCCTCCGTTGCGACGCGGAAATGTCAAAGTGGTGTTCCGTCCCGAAATTAACAAATTTTTCTCGTCGCGCAACGTCGACCGCGCGTGCGAAAAAAGAAAAGTGGGAAAGAACGCGATTATTAACAAAACTGATAATCGACTGGCGCAACGCGTCGATGATCGTCGTAGTTCCTCGTCAGCGAGGAGAGCAGGCCGTAGCACGGAGGAGGCAGTCGACCGTACGTTGCAGTTAAGGCGGGTGCGCGCCCCTCCCCGCTCGAGATTCCACCTTTTTCGCCGACGAAATTAGCGGGAGGCATGTTTATTGTAAATGAATCCTACTCTGAGAGCGGAGATCCTGGAGAACTGGTACGTGTCCTGAGGATGGCGTGGGCGTGGGAGGGGGTTGAAGCGGGAAAGGAGAGACGAGGGTAAAGGGAGGGAGGATGGAAGAGGGGCGAGCAGATAACAGGGATGGAAGGAAGGGGTGGGAGACAAAGACCGAGACGCCTCTGAAGCACGGAGGATGGCGGAATGAAGGGTGGTGGACGGTGGAGGGTAGGTTGCAGGAGGTGGGGTGCTCGAGCGAGTGAGCGAGCGAGCGAGCGCGCGCACGCCACCCCCCGATTTATGCGCCCGTTACCGAGCCCTCTGGCGCAATTAAGCTCGCGTTATAATATTGTTGTTTATTCTGAGCCTCGGCTGCGAAGCGTTAACCGCTCCCTTTGCCAGCTCCTCCGTGCTCCCTCGCACTCCTCGGGCGCCCTCTCCGCGACCTTCGTTCCCCGTCTTTCTCCACCCGCCCACCCTCCGTAATCTTCCTGACGCGGCGGCGAGAGCCTCTCGTTCCTCGACTCTCGACTTTCAGCATCAGCGACAATGCGGTCCGGTCGAGGGTCTCATCCCCGGTCTTCCACCCACCCCGTCCTTTCACTGCCCGGTCGCACCGAGACGACGAAAATTCTGTTTCTGTTTGCACCAGCCGCCACCCCCTGAGAATCGATGCGTCGTCAGACGTTAATTCTTACTTATTCCCGCTCGTAGTCACGTACGTGCTAATGAGGGCCGAGGATCTCCTCGAGGGGCGAATTTTAGTGGACATAGGGGTTGTTGGTCAAGAGCAATGGACGTCGAACGGATCCGGCACGAATCGCGAGACGAAGAATTCGCCGGGGTAAATACTCGTGAGACGGGACGCGCGGAAGAGAATGAGAGATAAAAGACGCGCCGAGGAAGGGGCATGGAGAGGGAAATTTTTGTGAGGTACGATTCGATCGTATACTCGCCGATTTATCGCCCTGTTTACATACATTTTACGAATCGGCGATTAATTAGACGGCTCGCGTTCCCCCGTGCGCGCATTATCTCCCGCGGAATCGCTCGGTTTACATGATTTAAATAATGTCTTCTGAATCATTCGTCGAAACCGGTTCCGCGCCGAGGAATCGCTCGCTCGCGAGGGAATAACGTTGACGAAAGTGGCGAATCGCCGGGCCAGATCGAAAACAATTTTCGAATCCAATCAACGGGATTCACGCGCGCGCGTTCGTTCGGCGCGAATGTTTACCGCATTTTGCGATTGTGTGCCGGGACGGACACGCGAAGCGAAGAGGAGTAATAAAAATTGAATTATGTCCTTTCTTACGAGCAGGCGCTCGTGCTCCTGAATTAATTTTCCGAATAAAAAGAAAGGTGGCCGCACGCGAGTGCAGACGAACGACGACCATCTTTTCCACACTTTTCTCTCCGAACAGTTCTCCGTCCGTTCTTCGCGCGAAGGAGACTCTTCTAATTCGCGAGCGTAGGGCCATTTTCGAAAATCGAAGCCACTGGCAGGAACCCGACGCACCACTCGAATCGGAGAAAGGAACTCACCGCGTGAAATCCAATGAGCGCGAGGATGAGAGCTCGATGGCTTCGCGTCGAGCTCGTACTTCGCCATGATCAAGATCAGGTCCCGGCCGAGGAAAGATAGAGAGGAGAGAGAAGTGGGAGGAGGAGAATGAAAGCTGCGTCGGGTAGGAGGGAGGACGGAGGAGAGAGAGCGAGGTGGTCGGAAGAATGAAGGGAGAGGATGAGAGGATCGTGAGAGGAGAGAGAAAGAGAGAGAGAGAGTGAAAGGCAGAAGGAGACGAACGCAGATGCAACCTGCATCGGTGCAGGACGGACGTACGGACGTACGAGCGGACGAAGGTGGGATTGAGTTATGACAGCGTTTGCTCCAGGGGGCCGGCTCTGGACCCGGCGAAGCGGATATTCTTCTTATTCTTTATTTCTTCGTCTGCCGCGGCCCCGCCGTAGGAACCGTCGGCCATGCATCACCTTCGGTTCAGTTTGGTCCGGCCTCCTCCTTCTCTCGGCATCGGTTCTCCACCGGTGCCGAGGCAACTCCACCATCACGGCCCATCACGATCCCACCTCGCCCATCGCTCGCACGAGAATCGTCGATTCCACCCACCGCGTGGCAGGAGACAGGGTACCCGCGAGGAGCAGCGAATTAAAGCTATGCCGTGCCGGTTGACTAGTTTCCTATGTTTCTTCGTTCGTAAAATTTTCCCTCTCTCGTTCTGCTCCGTTCCCCCGATTTCTTTGCTTTATTAGTTCAATCGGGATAAGATTGCGAAGCGACACGACAGAAATGATTCGTGGAACGTTTCTTTAGTTTTCCAGAGCATAAGACCTTGACCGCACGGGAGCGACCTTCTTTCCAATAATTTCCATCATCTCCGGTTCGCGTGCTTCTGCCTTACTACGCGTTCGATCGCGCGCGAGCCTCTCGTAACTTTTCAGCCTACGGATGGGTATGCTGAGATTTATCTGAAAACGGTATACGGAGCGCGGCAGGGAGTTCGCGCGTGGAAGAGAGTGTGGGAAATCGTGAATAGAGATGGTTTTATAGACACTTTCTCGAGCATGGAGCGTCCTGTTCGTTTCTCGCACGTTTCCACGCGGTGAATGATAATTCCGTCTCTCTCATTCTACCCGCCCCTGCTTTCTTTTTGAGTGACACAGTCCTAGGCACTACGGATAGGTCATGCATAAATCATTCGTAGTAATAAAGATCCACTTGTCGCTGGTAGGATATTTATGAAGCGCCCTCGGTTATACCCGGCGCGTCGGGGATAGAGGGGAATCATCCTTTTGGCTTTTGCGTCGGCCTGGGATGAACGATCGTCCGATTTCGAGATAATCGAAGAGGTCAGGGGCGGAGGGGACTAGGGCGAGCACCGAGAGGGCAGAAGGGAGAACGGGAGAGAGGGAGAGAAAGAGAGAGAGACAGAGAGAGAGAGAGAGAGAGAGAGAGACTGCGAAGAGAAGATGTTCGTGTGCAGGAGTAGAAAAGCCTTGCTAGCGGTAGTAGTAGTAGAAGAGGAAGGCTCTGGCGAGGAGGAGGAGCAGAGGAGGTGGAGGATGAGGATGAAGATGGAGAACAAGACCGAGAAGGAGGATGCGATGGAGGTGGAGGAGGAGGTGGAGAAGTCGACGGTTGTTGTAGAGGCCGCGGACCGACAGACCGAACGAAGGACCGCGCGGCCATAAATACCTCAGCGCGTTCAGCCAATTAAAACAAATCATTTTAATGCGCAACCTTTTTAATTAATGCCCGCGCTCGCTCGCTCCCATCCGCTCTCCTCTCCTCTCGCCTCTTCCCACTCTCGTAGTACACGATCGACTCTCGTCCCTGCTCGGGGATTCGCCATTCCCATCGCGGATCCGATCCGGCTTGTATTAACCTATACGTCACTGGGCCCTGTCCGTCTCTGCCCCTACAACGAGCGAGCCAGCACCGTCCGAATCGAGAAGGGGTACCGCTATACTTATGGGGGCTACTTGATTTTAATTACACGAATTTTCACTTCGCGATATATGAGCCGATCGGCCTTCGATCTCACGACAAGATTTATATTTATCGGCGGAAGACGAGACGAGAATGGAAACGGAGTGCGGGACGGGGAGTAAAAGGCAGGTGGAGAACGAGAAAGCGAGAGAATAGCTCTCTCCGCTCGCAAGAGTCGAAGAATCTTCCCGCACCTTCTATTGCGAAGGGGATTCGAACCCGACGCCCAGTGCTCTTCGGTTCTTCACGTGCGATTAACACTTCCCAAGCCGGATCGCACGTCACGAGGCTTTATCGCGGCTCCCCTCGAACCGATTCCAATCGCGAGATAGTCTCGAGGATGCTCGAAACCTTCCATCCGTCCTCGATCCGTTCACCCGCGCGCAGGCTCGAAATTGAATTCTCGTCTCGCGTCACTTTCGGGCGGGGCCTTGGCATTCTTCCTCGAATGCAATTATTTTAATTCATTTGTAACAGGTAATCAACGCATACGATCACAGATACGGACACATCCTCGTCCCCGTACGTTCTCCATTTCTGGTATCGCTTGCTTCATCGAGTCTCTACTTTCCTTATAATCTCCCAATCCCGGTCATCGAATCCTAAAACCACCAATCGACGCCTCGATCTACCGTCCAGAAGCGAACACCTTGCCACTCACGTCTCTGACGATCCGCGAATGCTATTGACAGGCATAACGACGATCTCGCCCGGGCGTGGATTAGACTTTTAAATGGCCCCCGCGGGTCTACCCCGGTACGTACTATTTCACGAGATGACGGTGGGACGTCGCGCTAAATCATTCGGAGTGACCGCATCCGCTTGCCCAATCGGCCCCGGGACTATCCTTAACGGCCTCTTGTCACGCCTGCGACATTCCACGAAGTGTACACGCGCGCTCCACACACGCTCGCGATCTCCTCTTCGTCTGGCTTTCTTCGTCAACGTCCCGAAGAGAGGCAGCCGCGCCAGAGTCCTCGGACTCCGAACGTTAATATCGTTCTATCGAGAATCCGAAGCTCGCCGGTAAGGTTCGGACTGGTAGTGGAAAGGTAGGGGAGGGAAGCACACGGAATTGCTCAACGTCATAATTCACCGAGCCTCGGAGTCTCTCGACGGAGCCGCTCATCGTTATTTATGCCGTTCCACGAGATTTTTCGTTGGAACCGGAGGAACATTAGGATTTCGTTCACGTGGAAGCCATCACGGTTTGGACGTCGCGCTCCGTTACAATTACTCGTTACGGGGGTATCGAGGATGATGAACGTCCTGACATCATCCACGTCCCACGATCCATGTGGCCTCTACGATTTCTATCGTCCTAAAAGTCCCATCGTCGATTCACCGAGGAGGGTCGTCGATTGCGCGATCGTTTCTCGAAGGAGGAAGCGCCCTACCTACCGCCGATGATACGCAACACCGAGGAAATGAGTCGATGTATAACCACAGTCGTGAGCACCTCTTCGAAGGAGTTGTCGCACGATTAGTCATCGCATCGGGAAGCATTAAGTTGCCGTCCGAATTCAAAATCTCGTCGTTCGCGTCTTTCTCCGTTCCTCTTCCACGTTTCTTCTGGCACGTCCTTCTCGTTCTTCTTATTCTTGGATCAGCGAGAAACGAAGGACGAAGCGGAGTGGGGCGGAAGGAGGTAACATCCTGCGCGTAATGAACGTTTCGTCCTCTTGCGCGTACTTCGTTATCTCATCGCGTGCTCATAGACTCGCCGGCCTATTTGATAGGTTACATTATTATTCAACGGGCAATCAAACGAGCGGCGAGCCGGGGGGCGCACGGATGCTGGGGCGAATTCCATGCGTGAGAGACTGCAGTTGGAACGTTTGCAGGATCGTCGCATTAAATAATGATATTTTTATACTTCGGTCCTCCTCTCCCTTCTTTCCTTCTCATTTTCCCTCTCCTCCTACCCTCTGCACCCCTTCGCTCTCAAGTGTCCACAAATATCAGCGCAATTATCTCGCTTCCATTTGCCCCCGTGATGCGAACCTTGAACTGATTTTCCTCAGCGGTCGCTCGCCGCGATCGCGCGCCTAACCATGCGAGCCACGGCCGCCGTTAATTTCTATTAAGAGGAACGTCACGCGAGACTCTATCGGCCGGGCGATTTTATTCTCGTGGAAGCACGTGGGTTTTATCGGGCGGCCGAAATTAACGGAACGAATGAAATGTAAATTGTAAGCGGTAGTGGCGGACTGAAGGGGGGTATTAAGGAGGCTGGGTATGATGGAAAAAAATCGTTCTCCCGGAATGGTTCTGGAATTCTGCATCCTATATGTCCGCGTGCTACCTCGTCCCGTGGCAGAAGGATCCCCGGGAGCTTGGAAACTGGACGCGGGCGCGCGGATATAATTGCGGCGGAAGATGCAAAGATGGAACGAGTATGCCAGCGGTGCACGGGCCGATGGGTTTTCCGTAATTAACGATTTTATTGTCCCCCGATAGCTCGGCCAAGAGATAATCGTCGTTTCGGGGAAATTACGCGTACGTACGGGATTAAAGCTGCCATCTTCCGGAAATTATTGTGCGGGACGTTGTATGGAGAACCGGGGGATAGCTATCCGAAAAATAGGTCTCGTTAATTCGAACGAATTTTCTCCGGAGCGGGCCCGCGACCGATCGCGTTGCAGATCGGTCAGCCGATAACGCATCGTGTATTTTCCGCCCCAATAAAAACCCAAAGTGATTCCGACTGTGGCCACCCGGTCCTCTTCATTTACCTTTCCCTCCTATCCCGTTCTCCGTCCTCTCCTCCGCTCGTTTCAGCTCGGCCGGAAGTCACCGAAATTAAATTCCGACCGTTATCATCGTGGAGTTAATTCGCGAAAGCGTTCTAAGGATTCTATCTAAATCTACCCACGATTCCGCGCAGTTCCAATGTTCTTTACATCACCGGTCAGCGAGACTCCGATGTTACTTCGCCGGGTTCGCTTAGGCCTAGGAACCTCGTCGCCGCATTAGGAAGCGGTAGCTGATTGAAATACCAGGATGTTAGAATTCAAGGGAACCCGCTAATAACGAGTGATATCTTCGCCTCTGTCTAGCCTGGACATTCCTCATTCTTATCAGTCACTAAACTCCGGTGAGACACGGGCCGATATCACTCGGAGAGGGAAATTCCTCTCTAATCACCAGTAACCGCCGCGATCGGGTAATCGTCCTGATATACGCACTTCTACATTACTCGCCGGCCCATCCAGCGGTGGCTCGTATTTTCTCGCATTTCCTGCTCCATTACCGGGACCCCCTATCTCGTGGCTCTCTTCTCAACCCCCCCCCCCTCTCTCTCTCTCTCTCCCACTTTCTGCGTCTCTTCTCACGCGGACTCGCGCGCCACGAGAGAGAGTCGATACTCGTCACGACGAGAAAGATCACACGCGCTTGACCCTTATCTTTATCTTCCTTGTCGCTGCCGGTCGCCGAGATTGCACGCGAGGGCCCGTGCGCGCAAGGTAGGTACGCACGCAACGAGATTCACGCGGGTGAGAGAGATCCGAAGCAGAAGAGTGAGTTAAGCCGAGAAGGAGATCGAAGAAGAGAGAGAGAGAAAGAGAGAGAGAGGAGAAGCGCGTGCAGCAGGTAAGAGAGAAGAGATGGTGGCGCGGAGTGGTGCCGATGGCGGTGGCGATGGCGGTGCTGGCGCGGTGGCAGCAGCAGCAGGAAGGACGCAAAGGGACAGCAACGGCAGGAGCAGAGAAGAGAAGAGAGGAGAGGAGCGGCAGGTATTCGCTCGCTCTCCGCAGGTATCCGGCGGTCCCAGGCACGTACCTCTCGGATGACTACCTGGGCGCAGGTGTAACCGAAGGTACCGTCCTCTGGTCTCGTGCGAGGGCGTGTATATCCTGACATTGTAAAACTCGGCGTTACACTTGCGTAGCCAATTGGGTAGGCCGGCTCTCCCTCTAGGACGGCCCAGATTCTCATTGCCCTCACTCGCGTACGCACTCTCTTCTCCTTCGCTCTTCTCCTTCGTCCTCTCTTCCACCTCATTCCTCCTCCGGTCCTGTCGGGAGCTTCTCCGAGCTCACCTTCCCTCTTCTTCGCCCTCTTTTTCCTCCTTTCCTTCGCTCGTCTCCCGTCCTCCTCGGAGTGTAGTCTTCCGTTCCTCTTAATCTGCCTCCTACCTTCCCGCGTTCGTCTTCTTCTACGGTTACTCTCGTCTCTGTTGCTTCTCCAAGCGAGATCGGTCTCCTCGTTTTTCCTTGTCTCACCTTCCTTCTACCTCGTCGTCCACGTCTTCGCTCTCCTACGCTCCACTCGGTCTCCCAAGAATCTCCAGCGTGTATCGGTTAGCTGCCATCGCGAAAAAGTCCCGCGTCCTTCGTCGTCGGTGTTGCACCCGCGGTTTCCTGTCCCCTCCTCCATTCCGCGAGATCTCGGGGCAAGGTTGTGAGATACGCGACTACGGCAGGATCGTGGCTACCACGTTCGGAAATTTGCTGCCGATTTCGATAGGCATCGACGCGCGTACGTTCATTCGTACGAACTGCGATTACGAAGAGCGCGCGCGCGCGCGCGCACGCGCGAGGAATCGTCTAAGGAGGGAAACAATTTTCCTCGATAGTTGCGCGTAGCCACGAGAGGATGCTCTCTTTTGGTCTTTCCTTTTTCAGTTCAACGTCTATCCTTCTTCCTCTGCCCATTCGGTTCCTCGTCCCTCCTGCTTATCGTATCGATCGACGATCGAACGAATAACGTCATTTATCATCCCCCGCGACGATAAATCCTCGCCCCGCGCGCTCATAATTGAAACAGCGACTGCTCTCTAAACTTCCAAGCACTTAATCTCAGTCTAATTTTAATGTCGCCATTAAATACTTGTTTTTCGCCACGCGCGCGCTGCCTCGATGGAAATTCCGCGAGTGCGATGCCGCGTCGAGCGCGGCTGTCGTGGGGAGGAGAGATTCGGAGAGGAGAATAAAGATACATAACGAGGGAGAGGGAGAGAGAGAGAGAGAGAGAGAGAAAGAAGAGGTGAGTGAGTGAAGAGAGATGAGAGGAACGCATGCGAGTGGGCCTGGGATATACATATACAAAACCAGATCCAGCCTCAATACGTCATGTTGGCTTTACTCGGACCGTGGCAAGTTCAGTAACCGTATAGATCGTCACCTCCTGACGGGGGACTATTTAAAGTGCGCCTCCTCTCTCCTATGAGCGCGCACGCACGCAAGCCGCGACACGCCGCACGCACACGCGCGTTCTCGCCCAGCCCGAGCCAGGTTGATGTAGGGTGCAACAGCTGCGATCGGATCGTACGGCGTGCGAACCGGCCGATGGTCACACGCGTACCACGCATACGTTCGGTCCATTGTCCTGTCTTATTACACGTCGAATTTAACGAAAGAGCGAACCACCACCCCCATACCCCCACTTCTCCGAAATATTCGACGCCGTGAATTCGTCGATTCTCCAATACCGACGCACCCGTCCATTTTTAGCGCCCGAATAATTTCTCTACCTCTCTCGCTCTCTTTTGGCATTTAAAAGTATTAACGAGCCTTTGTCGTCGTTCCAGGCACGCGCTCAGGCAACACATGCTGCGTCACGCCGGCAAGAAGTACAAGTGCGGACGTCCTGGCTGTCCCACCGTGTTGCGCACCGCTTCCGAGCTGAAAACTCATCTTATGCTGGTCCACGACAGCACCGCATCCGAGAGGAGGTATCCTTGTGACGCCTGTTCTTACGCCGCAAAGACGAGGACTCAACTTCGTAGGTAAGAGAGTAGCGAGAACGAGAAGCGTCGTAAATAAGAGAAAAGATTTCGAGAATGCTCTCCCCGGGTGCTCTCCTAGCTGGGTAATACCGCAGGAATACAATGACCGATAAATAAGCAAGAGCAACTTATTGTCCTTTCGAGTTCCTCGATGCACTTTGTTGCAACCCTCTAGCAGCTTTGTCGGTGCTCCCTCTGTGGGTCTTCTTCAGTGTTCCGTTGTTTATGCCACGGGCCTGGATAACGTAGATGTCAATTTCCACGTGCGCCTACAGTTATTCGAAAGGGGACGATCTTTTATTCATATGCGAGCAGTGGAAATTCCTTGCCTGTGCATTTTATCGACAAGAGTAGAATGATTCATCGCGAAGCAATCGTGTCATCGAGGACACGATGATACGGGGATAATCACGTGGGTGATCGTGAGGTGATTTAATTCTCCTATAACTTTTTCCATGCCTCTTTTCTCTCTCTCTCTCTCTCTCTCTCTCTCTCTCTCTCTCGCGCGCGCACGCACACACACACACGCACACACACACACACACACACACACACACACACCTTTGCCTTCTTTCTCGCTCGCTTCCGTTCACCTCCGTGCAAGTGAGAAAAAGCGAGAATCCTCCGTGTCCTCCAACAAGGTGGAGAGGCGACGATGCGCCAAAAAGGAACCCGCTGGACGCGTCGATTGCTCATAAATTAAATACACCGATAAATAATGCATCGCTGCAACGCGACGCTTCGTGCCGAGCATCTGTCATACGACCGCGACGACGATACCACCGGGCCCCTATTCCCTCGTCGTTCCTATCTCCTTCTCGCTCTCTCTCCCTCTTCTTCACTCCACTCGGAAAAATGACAAACCAGCAATTAAGCGGAACACAATCGTACCCGCTTGGCACGGGGACGAATGGCGCGAGAAGGAGCGGGGCCAAACGTCTTTTTAACGATGCGCTTCACGTACGATGCCTCGCCCCGCGATCCTTCGCTTCATCCGCATCGACGAGGTACGTCCGAGATGAGAATGAGGAGGATGTGAATAGCGAGGGAGGAGGATAGACGCGACTTCTCGCACTGCCGATATTATTGACATTAATTTTAATCGAGATCCCCGCCGGGAACGAGACGCGCTCCTATGCCATTAATCGCCCTCGCGGCTCTCCCGATACGTACGTATGATCGATGTCTTCGAGGAAGCTGAGAATTAATTGCGAGGACGCAAGTAATCGACGAGGACGGCGAAGGGGACTCGAGCTTCGACGAGCATACGCAATCGGCAAGACCAACACGGACGCGGCTCGCGAACTAAACGATGGAATAGTCGGATATAAAAATTTACATCTGGAAAGTTTCGTCTCGGCCTCTAAGCAGACGTAAGATCGTGAGAAAGATTAGAAAACGCACGCATTTTCTATTTTCTCTATTCGTTCGCATTATTTTTCGTTTCCAAAGAACGCGTCGTCACTCACGATCCTCTTCAACGTTAATTGTATCCAGTTGATGCATCTTTTCTCGTTAGTTTCTTCAATCCCGTTTCCCACGATTGTCCGCGTGCTGCTCGTGTTCGCGAGGATAGAAAGAGCGAGGGACTCTCGAGCAATTTCCACGCGAGAGCATCTAGAGGCGCAATCGGGTCTCCGGTATGCAGCGGGCCACTAGCCCCCAGCGTGCTCGCCATTTTTCGAGCCCCATCCTCGTATTCAAGTGGCTACCGGGTATGCATGTAGCGTGTGTATCCCGTAAATTGATTGATTCACAATCTTCCAATGCGGATCGCCCGTTCAAGCGATTAACGCACGGGAAATATCGCGTCCTCGCATTAGCTCGACGGTAACGTATGAGGGCGCGAGGTCCGATTTAAATTAAGCCTTATTAAGGCCATTGTATCGAGTGTGGCGCGGCAGGCCGCGCTAATAAATTTCATCTCATTTGATCTCACGCGCTTATTTTACTTTCTTGTTTCGAGCGCGCAATAGAACGAGAGAATAAAGGAGACTCGAAGAGAGAGAAAGAGAGAGAGAGAGAGAGAGAGAGAGAGAGGGAGACAGAAAGAGATGCAAGGGTAAGGGTTATAGCGAAGGGATAGGGTGACAAACCGAGAGAGGGAAAAAGGGAGGAGTGGATACTTATAGAGGGTCGCGGAATGCGACTAAGCAGCGAAGATAGAGCGAGAGAGGTGAAAGGCCTGAGAGAGGGAAGAAGAGAGACGGAGAGAACCGCGAAAGCGGAAGTTGCGTGCAGCAGCCGGCTAAGTGCGGGCAACCCGTTATGATCGTCCGCATGGCGATGGTCGACGCGATATTTCATCGCGAATTGAGTACTTACTACGTGAGTCGAACTCAACGCAGCCGCAGAGTGTCGCGAACTCGCTCTCCCGCACGTTCTCATCCTCCTCATCCTCCACCACCCTCTCCTCGTTCTCTTTACCCTCCGCCACCCCCTCGTCACCCCGAAGCAACGTCCGTCCCTCGGTGCCTCCCTCGTCACCCCTCAAACATCCACTCTCTCCCTCCTCCTCTCGTTCGCGCTCCGTGCGGCGGAGTAAATCACGCGGGATTTTAATTAAACGTGTCACGCATTTCGAACCTGATATACACGTAGCCACGGCCAATGGCTCCCTCGTAATATCGCGCACGCATATCGCATCGTTCATAATCACTGGCCCCGCTGCGACGATGAACTCCGCGAGCGAATCCGCGGGTAAGAGCGAGAGGAGAGCGCCGCGAGGAGGAAGGAAGCCCGAAGGAGGGAACGAGAAAAGGGAGAGATTGGAGAGGAAAAAAGCATGAGAGCCGCGCCTCCGATCGTACGTCTTCCACCGTTGGATATATCTCAGACGATACCGGTCTTTCCCTCTTTCTCCTCGATCCACCTTCCTACTCCTCTCTCCCCCATCCTCATCCTCCCGCGTGTCCAGAGGATTTTTGCTCATTCCACGTCCTCTCGCGAATTGACGAGCCCAGGCCTCGATTTACGTTCGAATGGGTCCAGCGCGTTTTACGGTCCGGACGTGGACGAGGAACGAGGAAGAGGACGGGGCTGAAATCTACGAAGGGGACGCGAATTCTCGATAGATGTAGCCTAACGATTAGATCCTGCCGGTATCTAATCCTCCGGCTCGCTTGTAGACCGGCGCGTAATATCGGAGGAGAAGAAAGCGGGGAGGTGGAGGAGAACGGGGAGGAGAGATCAGCGGCGTCATAAATAAAAGCTCTAACCGGTAACCGGGCGCGACTCTCAACGGCTACAAAGTTAATCGGTATTGCATAAAATACTTCGATTACACGCCGTAAATCCTACGATTAATCGGTATCGCGGTAATACGATTTTAATGGGAGCGACGCCGCACGCTTGCGCGTTATCGTCATGCGCCTCGTCCTCCTCGTCGGCCGTCTTGTTCTTTACGCTCTTCCTTTTTCCCGCGCTCGCGCCCTGCGACGCGCGACGGCGCGTTACGGGGTATTATCGGCGATTAATAAACGACGTGGCAGCGGGGCCGCGTAAATCCGTCATGAAAGGTACACGCAAGACGATCGTAAGACGTCGCGGTTACATCGCGCCGCTGCCACGACCCCTTCGCGAATGCGAGAGGTATTCGATGAATCTCTCTTAGCGAAGACGGTCGATTTTTATTTTTTCATCGCACGTAAGGATTGATAATGCGAATGATAAGTGTGGGTAGGTGCAAGAGGGATAGAAGAAGGGAACGATAAATATTGGATGTTGCAAAGCACCGCTTGCCTCTTCTCGACGAACGTCTCGGGTTCAAGAAGCATCGTGAAAGTAATAGGGTTAGGTAGAAGATGTACTCGCGTCGAAATTGTTTTCCTTCTGGTTGTAGATAATTTATCGAGCCTCTACTCCGGCCCCATATTCTCCTTTCTTCTTTCCGTTTGAATCTCGTTTGAAAATAACTCGGGTCGATTGTGGCCTTCCGCGAGGATGCTTTGTAAGATGAGAAAGAAAAAAGCAGGTGTTAGCGCGGAATCTTCCTGTGGTTCGAATAGTGCCGTGGTCCTTTTACTTTTCAACCGTCTTTGAAGATGAATTTATTTTTTCTTCTTCTTCTTTCACTCGTCCTCCGTTTCTCCGAGATCGTTCGCCCGGCGATGTTTAATTTCTCGAGCGATTTAATTCCCCGCCGAAGGGCCAAATCCCTCGGCGACGTTATAAAGATTTCAGTGGCCCGTCGTTATTTCGATGGCGCGCGATAAAGCGAGCCGCGATCACAGGGACTGCCTCTTTTTCAGGCATCGAATTAGGCACGAGGATTCCACGGATGCCGAGAAGCCGGGCTACCATCCCTGCCCGTACGCTGGCTGCAACTTCAAAACGAAACTGAGCTCTCATCTACGTCGGCACGTGCGCTTACACACCGGTACCAAGCCGTACAAGTGCCGTCACTGCAGTTACGCTAGCAACAATCTGGTGAGTCGTCGATTCCAACTTCCAAAATTTGCTCACCCTCGAATTTTACCTAGACAAACAAATTTCTCGGTCGACTGCGCTGCCGATCGAGAGGGAGGATCGCGAGGTAACTTCGTAGTAAGTCGATTAGCTGGATCCAAGAAACATCCCCTTTACCTACGTCGGAAAAATGTCGCAGCCTGCGCGCACGTCGAAAAGGCGACGTGGCTCGAAGAGGTCTACTCGTGCCTATGACTACCGTCCTTCTCTCCCGGTCGTCAGTCGAATTTTTATCCCCTCGTAGTCGCGCGGTGGCGGCGGCTGGCCGGCTCCTCCACGGCGTAAATTAAGCAAAGTACACCTTAACGTTTGGACCACGCCGCCGCCTCTGCCGCCGCCGAGGGCGCGATAAGATAACGAGTTAATTGTGCTCACTGGATGCCCACACACACGCATCGGGGCGAGCCGCGCCGCGGCCAGTCATACCGTGGCGGCCGGTATGCTAATGTCCTTTGAAGCTTTAGTTGGGATGCGAGTCGCATACGAGGTCTCCGTGTCTCTTTGATAGCGACATAAACTCATTCCAGTGGCTCTCATGCCGATTTACGTCTAAGGGCCGCGATTCGTTCGGTCCCACGCGCAGAGGAGAGACCCTGACGGAGCGGCAGGAGCAAGCTTCGCCGTTAATAGCGCGCGAGCGGCTGCGTCGAAGGAAGGAAGAGGTCCTGCCCGCAGGACCTCCTCTCAGGCCGAAGGTGGAGGAGGAGGAGGATTCGAGCGACGCGAGGTGGTCACGCGTTGGAACGCGTCGCCAGGAACACACTGGAGAGGACGTCGATGGTGACGCTGGTAGTGGTGGAGAGGATCGCGCGGACGATCTCGCTATCTCCCAGCAACCGGCGCGCGCGGTCTATGAGAATGCGCGCGATTAAGATTGCGGAATTACTCGACCCGTCTCGACGATCTTCTCGCGCGCGAGGGACAATGAGGAGGGTAGTTTGTTCATGCTCGCCACCGTGGTGGTGAACGCGAGGGGAGGCGCTCGCGCACGATATTTTAGTCCCAAGTGAGGGGCGCGGGGGTAAGATCGGTATCGAGATGCTGCGCTTCGAGTTCATTAGTTATCTTCGACACGCGGTCCTATTCTCGATGTCTCTCCGATTAATTTTAATCGTGGGATTTCGCCCTGCGAAATCTCGAATTAAATTCCACGGCCTCGATTCCACGAGGATGCGCCTTGTCTCGTCAACGCGTCGATAAATCGGGCGATCGATCGATAGATGAGGAGGAAGGGGCCATGGGGAAGGAAGGAAGGTTTCGGTGCGCATAGGCCTTCGAAGGAATATCGCCCTCGACGATGGCTGTTTGCTCGGTAGTTTAATAAGGAAGGAACGTGCGGGCAGCACGCGGGACGATTTAACGAGGGGATTCTCCTCCACGTACAGGCGGATGGTACGCCCTGCGTCAACGAGATTACACGCGCCACCTTCCTTCCTTCGCTTCTTTCGCCCGCCTACCCTTTCCGCTTTCCCTCCCTTCATCCCTCGTGTCCCACCTCGTTTCTTCTTTCCTTCTATCCTTCGGGTTATGATTTAACCTGCGAACGTTCCACACCTCCTTCTCTCTTCACCGCGCACCTTTTTGCCTCTCGCTCTTTCTCCATTCTTCGGAGTCATCCTCTTTTAACGGCTTCTCCTCTCTTTACTTTCTAACCCCGCTACTTCTTACTCCTCCGCGCTCGTTGCACCCGCACCGGCACGAGCAAAGTTTCGATTTCGCGGGCTCTCCTTCGAGACGCGCGATTATTCTCGGATTTGCGCGTTCTCGTGCGCTTCTTCGTTTACGCTTCTACGACGGAATGCTTTTCCTTCGTTTCAATTCTCGTGCGCAAGGTCGATGAAAACGTGGAGTATTAAGTGCATCCGGAGGTGTCCTTTGACGTGTCCTCGTCATCGTTAATAGGCACTTGGAAAGTAGATAATCTCAGTTAAATTGAAACGCGATTTAAGTACTGGCGCTTTTACGGCGTCGTTAAGTCGCCCGTCTATCTTTTGAGTCAACTTTCATTTAATGGTGTAATAATAATGACACCGTAGTTACCGCGGCACGTACTTGCGGGACCATTTCGCCTCTCTCTCCCTCTCTCTCCCTCTCTCTCTCTACCCGGAGTTTCTCTTGACTTCTCAGTCACCCCCATAAGGTACGGTCGGTCCGGCCGTATTTATTCGCAGGCGTAAAGCCGTACAATTTGCGCTATTCGTTGAAAGTTGATTCACATTGCGGAAACGATGCACGCGACACTCTCTGTCTCTCTCTCCTTCTCCCTTTACCCAAGCTTCGTAAAAATTCGTTAATCGTATTCCATTAGAAGCCTTTCGTTCGCTAGCATTTCTTTTCACTCACGCACTTGAGATTTATGCCAATTAATTCACGCAAATCCCGTTTCGTTGAATATATCCGTGCCCCTTCACCGTGAGTTTATCGCGAGCTAACGAGAACGAGTACGAATGCAACAATATTCGCTCGCTCCATCAAGTAGCGTAGCGATAGCGTAATTTAAACGATAACACCGACGGAAACGCTTCTGCATAGTGAGCAAATGCATCGACGCAATCAAGAGCGCGAAATTAATATTGTGGAAATTACCGTGCCGGTCAACGGCCCCGGGTCCGTGGAGCTAAACTTTTGCGAGAAGTCGAAGATCATGGTGCCCGGTGCGGGCGCGCTTCGGAACGGCGCGAGTGAGAAGGAGAGAAGTCGTAGTAGTGCGTGCACCATGAAAGAGGAAAGTCTCAGGGGAACGAGTGAAATATATTTCCAGGAGTGCGCACTTTCTTGCAACGATAACGGAACGATGCTCGTCTACGGCTCCCCGACTAAAAAGTGGAATTCTCGCGTAACGCGGATCATTGCTCCGATAAATTCACGATCTGGGTTAGGTCTCTCTTTAATTCGATCCTCTTTGCCACTTTCCTCGGCCTCTGCGTTTCTCCACCCGTCTCGTTCGCCTCTTTCGCCACTCTCAACCCCACTTCGTCCCTCTTCTCTCTAGCTGGCCATCCTTCCGCCGCGCACGTTCGAATATCCGAATAAGAGAATGCCGAACTTATTGCTGGCAGCAATAATTTTTAAACGTTACGAGGATGTTTACGCTCTGAGTACCTCCGGCCAATCTCTTCGGCCAAAAGGAGCCGAGGGAAGGAGCGACCGAGAAACGGGAGGAGGGATAAGGTAATATCGATCGTTCGAAATCTCGAAAGGAACGGGCAGGAAGAAGAGATAAAGTACCGCGGTTCGTTCATTCTAGAACGAACGCTCGTAAAACGGAATAGTTCTCTTGCTCGGGATACCATATAGCATCGTACCGGTCTCCTTCTCTTTCTCTCCTTTCAACCCTCCTACGTCATACCCCGTCCCGCCTTCCTTTTCCCGTGCTCTCGTCCTCCTTCTCCTCCTACTCCGTTCAATCTCCATCTTTCGAAATTCGTTTCACTTTTTTTTCTCTCGTCTCCCTCTTTCCTTGTTTCGTGTCCGTTCCGTGATCGGTCTCTATCGCGATCTCGCTTCGAATATTCTCGATCCTTCCCATCTTCTCTGCTTTCATCTATTTTTATGCTTTCTCCACTGTCTTTCTTGTTGTTCGTATCCTTCGGTATCTTCTCTTCCGCGACCCTTCAATTTTAACCAGCCATTTCACTGCAAATGCGTTCTCCAAATTCGAGAACCCCAAAAATCTGGACGAAGGAAATTCATGTTCGGAAATCGCGTGCCCTCGCGTACTTCACGCGCACGCGGACCGCCCAGGGCGGTTGTGAACGGCGCCTTAATCTGCCCCGGTGCCGCGTCACGGGCCTCTGCCCCGCGGAAAGATTTACTTATGGGAAATTAAATTTGATGTTGCCGTTGCCATCAACGGCTCGTATAAGGGACCCCGGCTCCTCTCTTTCTCCATATCTCTCTTACTCTCCTCGTTCGTCCTTTCTCTCACTCTTTCTTTCTCGCTCCTTCTTTCTCTCACGGTGGTAGGAAGATGTTTACGACTACGGCCGGCTACTTAGGCCCGCGAGAAAAGGTAAAGCGCCTTTAAATGCGCCACGGCGGGCAGCAACCAATGAACGCGTCCGGTTCCGCGGCGAAACCGATTCCCGTCCGCTTCTCGATGGCATTCGCCTGCGCTCGAACGAATGCAAAACGACGGGCAATCATGGAGCGCGCGTGTAAGAGAGGGAGAGAGGGATAGAGAAAGAAAGAGAGATAGTGCGCGTGCCCGAGTGCACACGTGATGGTTGCACGATCCACGTGCGTAGTTAAAAACTGATACGTCGAAGATAGGACGGTACTTGTTTTGCAAAAGTGCCACACTATTGCAAATGTGCAGTGTACACCTGCAAAGTTACTTGTACCGTTTGTTTACAAACTCATATTGTTCGACTACACCAACCGGTATTAGTACCTGGGTACCCCTCCCTCTTCCACCCCAGCGGTCATTCGACGGAAGAGACCGTCCTTCGGCGTCAGGTAGTTAGTTATTCTTTCTACTTTGCGCAGTGAACATTCATAACTTGCGTTCAACCGTGCCCTGTCTGTTCTCTCTCGGTTGGATCCCCGCGCCGACTAACGCGAGTGCAATACGCATATAAATAAATACAAGGTGCGTATATTCGATTAACGGGCAGATCGCTTCCTTTGTGCAACCCTTCGGCTCGAATCCCACGTTTAATAGCGTCGCTAAAAGGAACAGGACTCTATACGTTGCGCCGGTGTAGATAAGTTAACCAACTGCCCCTCGTAACGGCCACTCGCCATTAATGAGTCATACGCGTCGGCGAGCACGTTATACTGGCGAAGAGTTCGGGGTAAAGGGGAAGTAAGAAGAGCGGAGATTTACAAATCACGGCTGGAGCGCGTGACGTAGGATCTCGTAATTTTTCCAAGTTGAAGAGGTACGAGCGTCGAAGGGCGCAGGTGTCGGAGAACTCCGCCGTCGCGTTTCCTTGTAAATCCGACGAAGGTCCTGACTCACGCCCGCGTGCTCTCTCCCGCCCCTCTAAATCTGCACCGCCACCCTCTTCTACCCCTTGATCGCAATATGCTCACGCCTCTTCTGTCTTCTTCCAGGAGAATCTCAGGAAGCACGTACTCTCGACGAATCTGCATCCCGGCAAAACGATCTACGAGTGCGACTACTGCGAGCCCAAGGGGGTCGAGGGGTTTCGCACGAATTTCGCCAAGGAGCTACGAGCTCACCTCCTCGACGCTCACCAGGACGACTTTCCTACGCCCGGTCACGCGAGCAATTACGTGCTGGGCATCTTCGAGGCCGATCACGGAGCGGCAGTTTCCGTGGATACGTCGAGTTAACCTCCCAGCGTCAAGTTCCCATACGTTCATGCCAATTTGTTGGGACTAGGGAGCGCGCGCGCGAAACACAGAAAGAGAGAGACCGAGAGAGAGAGAGAGAGAGAGAGAGAGTGAGTTTAACGGAATTATGACGCGCTCCCGTAGTCGCGCGTGACGGTAAAGGTGGACTGGTCGCGGGCTTTAATTAGTGAGTGTCTTTGATTCGCGGTTGTACAGGACACGCGGTGATTCTCGCGATATCTTTCCTCTTGCGGTTTTATTTATGTTTCTTTCTTTTTAATCCAATGTACATATGCTAATTCAACGCGATCGCTCGTTAAGGATTTTACCGATTAAGAGGAAGACACGGTGCGAGTGACGCGTGCGAACGGATCTTCGCTGCGTGCCAAATGAGAATAAGTTTCACAAGCCTTTTCACGTTTTTATACCGATACTGCGTGTGTGATGTGCGCGAGCAACGAAGACCAAAGTTTCTCTTATTGTTAGAAGTAGTCAACTTTTTATAATGCACGAATAATCTTAATATTTTCATTGATACTAGACGCATCGAATTTACTCGATAATCCGAAAAATGGCATCTACCTTTTATAGATTCCACGAAATCCTGAAAAATCGATTTACCACTAGCACCTCGCCACTACCATCCGACTAACTTCGTATTATAGCGAATACTCGGATACCACTAGCGGAGACCAATAAAAACCAATTCCCTGGGCGTCCTCGTATCTTCCGGGTCGATCGAAGGTTGCCACGCCGAAGGTAGCCATCACTCTTCAACTATCTTCGACGGATCGAGCGACGAGCAAGCACGAGCAGGGCCGTCGAAGGAAGAAGGTGCACAGTAGACGACGACGTCGTCGTCGTCGTGGTCAGTCGTGGCCGATCGTTCTGCCTTCGCCGTCGATCCCCGTAGAAGATGGGCACCGTCCCTCGCGGGTCGACCGAACGAGAGAACGAGAGTTGGGCAGGACTGTACCTACGGCAGGAAGTAGTTAAGGTGATGTACGGTCACGTGGCACGGTATGTACTTTGGACACGTATACGTACGATCGAATCTTTATGCCCTCCGCACAACGCTCGCGCGGGACAGCCTGCCAGGAGAGAAGAGGAGACGAGGGAGGAGAGGATTCGCGAAGTACTCGCGAGTGTCCACCTGCCGCGAAGAAAAGGCGAGGAAGGAGGAGGTGGATGGAAAGCGGTGGACGAAGGGGTGGCACGACCACGTGCGTGCGCGCCACGCGAGAACCGTGAAAGATACGGATTTACATCGAGACTAGCGGAAAAAGATCACTTTGTTGCGTGCGCCGGGGCCTGTCTTGTCGATCTCGCCCGGTGCAACGGTCAGAATCTCTTTCTTTATTCCGTGAGGTGAGGAATAACGAGTGCACCCGTGCGTGCCTTATGAAATTCCAGGTCAGGATATGCTTTTTTTTATTCCCAAAGGTGCGTGTCTTATAAAATTCCAAGGGTCGATCGTTTCTCGTTCCACGAGCTTCCTTCGATTATTTAGTAAAAATCTGCCTGACCCTCGAAACGGTGACAATAGAGCTAATCTACGGCGACTGCGCATTCTCGAATTCCCGATTCCAACTGTCACCGCACGAAGGAGTCCACCGAGGATCGGTAAATTTGTGTGTGAGCCCGCGCACACGCTCGCCACTCGGAGTACCCTATTGGTCGGTCGGCCCAACGTGCTCGATACGCGGTCGCGATTGGCTCGTACGGATAATGCCTTAAAAATCATTCGGTACGAATGGGTCGTGTTGAAGAGCATGCTGACATTAAGGAGAGCGTATCGAGCTCCCCGGATCGGTTGTTTATGTTAATGCGGTATTAATTGGCTGTAAAGGAACGCTGAGTTACTTTAATAGTTGTGCAAGATATTCCGCAGGATTGTCCCGGGGAATGTGGAGGCCGGGATAGGACGAGGGGATCGGTTCTCTAATGCTAAATTCTAATTTAGAGCGTTAGAGGATAGGGGAGGGATTCGTGTAGCATCCTTGGCAGTCACAACGGATAATCGTCAAGCTTCGATACAGCACCAGAGAATACATGGGCGCGAACGAAGGTGGGACGAACTTTTTCGAATAATTTTCTCGGATCGCCTCCTCACCGACCGTTCACCGCTCCCGAAATGATATTGTCATTGGAACAGGTTTACAACGAAATCCTGGGGATCTATTTTGGTCCCGATGTTGGTCGACGTCACTGCCCGTCGCTATCCACCGGCACCGGGTTCCCAAAAAAATTTGGAGACCGATCGCGTCCCTCCGTACGGCGTGACTGGTAGTCGTCGGCCGAGACGAAGAAGAAGACGACGACGACGACCACGGCGACGGACCACCTCGTGGATCGTCTTACAAGACGCGTTTCCGTCTTCGAAGGTCCTGATTGTGAGAAATGCATCGTGCTGTTGCACAGGATAGGTGTCGTAAAGTATGCAGCCCCTGAGTCCTCCACCGGGGTAAAAAGGACAAGAGCGACGAGCTCGGAAACGAGCGAGAGAGAAAGAGGAGAGGAGCGGATAGACCGAAGAATGAGAAAGGAGAAGAGGGAGAGAGAAGGAGAGAACGAGAGGCAGGGAGAGCGGGTGAGAGAGAGAGAGAGAGAGAGAGAGCACGGACGTCGTGAGCGTGAAGGATAATTTATTGACTAATTAACGAGGATGTCCTTCATTACGGTTCGAGCAGCAGCAGTCGTGGTCGCTTGCTCTCGCTCGGAACCGGCATTATTTGGCGCCCGAATATTTACGACCGCGTCCTCCTTCTGCTGGTGGACCGGGTCCTCCGCCCCGATACCGCGCGCCCAAGAGAGCGAGAGAGAGGACGAGAGGGTGAAGAAGAAGGAAGGAGTGAACGAAAGAGAGAGAAAGAGAGAGAACGGAGCGCGGGCCCCATAACGATGTGTCCCGATCTTACGGCGATTCGGGGACCTGGAATTTCCTCTTCGTGAGACGAGGCGGGGGCAGTCTTCCTTCCACCCTTCCTCCACCTCCTCCTCCTCCTCCACCATTCTGTCTCCCTTCTGCCAGCGACACGGCCATGAGACTCGCGGGCGTTACTCGCCCGGACAAAGGATCGCGCTTAAATCCTGCGGAGGCATCGTGCCCCCTCGATCCTCCTCCGTCCGAGGAATATCGAAACGTGCGAACGCAACTCGCGATTTTTTTCCATCGCGATCTCAAGATTCGAGACTTTCACCTATCTCGCGACTCTTCGATTACGAAGGATTCGCGAAGAAACGCGGGGTACTACCGATCGAGCAATAATTATCAATTCTACCGGTAAGATTGATTTTTCCTCAGTCCACAGGGTACTCGGAGTATCCGGAAGGAGGTGGAAAAAGTGTTGGTCGAACGAGCCGAGCCAAGTGCTCTCTCCTCGCGTCTTCCGGCTCGTCCTTTAGCCGTCTTTATTGCGAGTTTGTCACCGGGAACAAGGGAACCAATATGTAGAAAGGGAGCAAAGGCGAGCGCGAGTGAAATTAGTGGGAGCCACGCGGCGCGCTCGCTCGCTCGCGCGAAGTGGTAAGAAGTCGCGACAGGCAACGGTTAGGTATACCGCTTAATGAAGATATAACGAGGATCCCGGGTGCCCCGTGGGGTTGGCAGGACGACGTCGTCGGCACCGAGACGCACGCCCCTCGCTCGCCTTCGTTCCCTTCGCAGCCCCCGCGTCCGCCCCCCGGAGTCCCGAGGACGCGACGTGTCGCTCCTCCGCCTGCTCCGCTCGCCCGCGGGCGCCCTTCGACTTCGTCGAGAGGACCGGAGGGCGGAGAAGAGAAACAGGGAGAACGTCGCGCGGCCTCGGCCTCACCCTCAGCCTCAGGTTACGCCGGGACACGACGCCTCGTCGTCTTTACGATCGTAGGGCCCCCGGTGCCATCGTGGCTCGCGAAATTCTGCGGACTTTATTCCCCCAATTACACCTGGAAACTTATATCGACGCCGTCTCGATCTCTCCGGCATACGCAGGCACGCACGCACGCACTCAGGCAGATACGCGCGACGAGATCGCGCTGCCCCCGACACTCCACCACCTCGTTTCCTCGCGGCGCCGTCGAGCGAGGAGGGGATTATTAAAATATTGTTAAGGTAATGAGAAGTAGGAATTATGATCGTCCTGGCCTCTTGATACGGAGTTGTCGATTGGTTCCCTTCGGTTCTCCTACCACTCTCATCCTAGCTTCTTCGAGGACTCGAGTTATACCGCGGAGGATAACGATCGGCGTTATCGTTATCGTAATTCTGCGCAATTCGCCGCGTGAGATCGCTCGCTCGTGCAGTCGCTCCGGATACGAGACTACTCGTCGACTCGGTTAAAGAGAGGATCGAAGGGCTCTCGCGCTCGCGGGATTATCGTCTAATTTACGGAAACATCCTATTGCTCCGCGCGCCCTCCACCTTACCACCACTGGCCGATTACTCGTCGCGTCGTTTCGCGCGCACATCAATGATCGCGCAGCGAAGCACTCCGCGCGAGGGTCTTCGGCCGATTATCCTACGTATACAGATAGTCGGGGGTAATTAAGTAGAATCCTAAGAAGGCGAGGCACGCTCGATCGCGGGGATGTATAACGAACCGCAGGCTCACCTCTACCCCCTTTTGCCTCTCCAGCTGCGGTAACCACCAGCGTCACTCGACTCCTTCGAGATGCCACCTCTCCCTCCCTCCGCTCCCTCGCTCCGCTATCTTTTGTCTTATCCTGGCCGTAGCCGGCCGTAAATCGCATTCGAGTTCAATTTCGTAGACAGGGCGGTTAATCAGGCGGTGATTGATCGCACCAACGGTTATCCAGATGAATCCGCGCAATACTTTCTTCCACCGTGACAGAGGAACTCTCGCACATGGCGCGCAGCGATTCTCGAACCCTCAAGCGCGGCTCCTCTTTCGCCGCCGTCCCTCTCTATCTCTCTCTCTCTCTCTCTCTCCCTCTCATTCTCACTCCCCTTTCTCTCGAACCTTCTTTTTTCTCGACTTCCTTCACCTCCGAGCGGCCGTGGCGAGGAAGGTCCTTACCGATTCTCGCGCGCGCGGAGTCCTCAACCCCGTGAGAATCGCTGGGATTCCATCGAACCAAGACGCGCCCGGAGGATCGGAAGGAGAACGGGGAGGATGAGAATGAGGAGGAGCTACGGACGAGGTGAAGGTGGAGGTGCGGAGAAAGGGGCCGATATATATTTTCAGGGGCATACGTTGGCACCGTACGGTGCGTGGTGGCCGATGGAGGGAGGGGTGGCCGAGCAACGTGGCCTCGCGTGTCTACACGCGTGAGCCCCCGATGTCACGTCGTGAGGAGACAGCGGGTGTCGGCGCGCACACGCAGCCGCGCCGAAACGCCGTCTTAATTATCAACCACGATTATTTATGTCGCGATGCGGCCGACCGACGTCTCTCGCTGCCGAGGGGGCCCTCGCGTTGACCGCGCCGCGCCGCGAAGGAAGAGACCCTTCGAGGACCTCTCGTGAGGTGGCGAGAAAGAAGAGAAGAAGGAGGTGGACCCTTTCGCAGGCACCCACACGCGGCGGACACGGCGTGGAGCGTGTCGTGATGTACGCCCCGCTATCGCCGCTCGTCTCCTCGTCCTGGAGGCGTCGGCATTTCTTTTCGATAATATAGCCCTTCCACCCGACCAACCTCCTTTTCGCAGGAGACGAGGAAATAAGAGGAGGAAAGCGGTGTAACAAGATATTGCACGGTGTTTTATTACTTTTGGCCGCGTGCTCTTGTCCCTAGGGTACTCGTGATTCGTTAATCGCGACACGATTCGCCTTTTCCAAAACACTTTAATGCTTCTAATCGAGGCGACCAGCATTTTGGCAATTCTCGTCCGGACGTGGGTGAATTAAGAAGAAAGAGGTGAAAAAAGGGAAAGCACGCGAGAAGATAAAAACACTACCCCCGCGACAGGGCGACACGACGCTATCTCGTTCCAGCGAGTACGACACCCTTACTTTAGGGATCCTACGAGGCACGCTTCTCGGCCACGAGAAGGAGAAACGTCGAAGAAGGAGAGAGAGAGAGAGAGAGAGAGAGCGAGCGAGCGAGAGAAGGAGGGAGAGAGAGTGGAAATTCGCGAAATCGAGTGGCATTCGTGCGCGCTGCAGTTTCCTGCCAATTAATTTCGTGGCACCCATATCCCGTGAGAGGGAAGGATGGCACGAGTGAGACGGCGGCGGCGAGTTAGGCATAGGGAGAACACGGGGGTTTGGAGGGATGAAAGAGAGGAAAGCGATGGCGGAGGAGAGAGTGGGAGAGGGGCACAGGTTTGCCACGGCGAGCAAAGGGGCCCCACGGGGATTGATGGCCACCACCTTTAATGCCGTTTGTATGTAGCGGCGCGCGTAAGCGCCTCGCCTTACAGTAATTAGCTCAACAAACGCGCCACCCTGTCCCATCAATTGCTACCCTACGCTCTCTCCCTTCCCTCACTCCCTCCTACCCTCTCTACGCACACACGTGCACTCGTCGTCTCTCTCATGCGAGCCTCCTATCTCCCCGTGTCTCTCACTTCGTCCGTTTCTCCGTCTTTACGCGCGTACATTCGTTTCTCTCGTACCTCTCTCGTTCTTCCTCTCCTTCTTCTCTCGTACAAATCTCCTCTCCTTCCCTCGCGCAAACCTCGCTCGTGCGCGTCCCGACGCAGCGTCGCTCTCTCCCTCCAATCCTCCACCTTCTCCGTCTTATTCCTCTTTTCCAGCTCTCCGCCGTATCTTGAATTAAACATTCGATGCCTCCTGTCTTGTCGGCGTGCGCGCCTCTTGCGCCGAGAATGCAAATGCAGAAACGCGGTGTACGCATGGCCGCGATCGCGACCGTGATGGTAGACGCGCCGGTGGCGGCCGTCGGCGGGGTGCGTCGTCGAGGAAGGGTTAAGAAGGGAAAAGGACGAGGAGAGGGAAGGAGGCGTTATCCTGGAGCGACGAATTAAAGGACGCGCCTAAATCGACGATTGAAAGGGCACGATGCTCGCGCGCGCGCGCGCTCGTGCGTGTCTTCTTCCCTGCTCTTCTCCCTTTCTTCTCTTTCTTCTTCTTCTCGTTCCACCCGCCGCGCCAGAGCTCTCTGTTTTCTTGTTTCGGTAACCGTCCCTCTCCGGGGATTTAGTAGCCGAGAAGATTCTCCTCCTCGTTCCTTTGATACGACCATATGCCTCGATCGTACCTACAACTGCGACAAATAAATCGTAGATTATCCTGGCGCTCGTGATAGCCGCGAGGGGACCGAAGGATTCTGACGTTGACAGAAACCAGAGAGAGCCTCGGTGGCTCGTTAAGGAAAGCATCGGGGCGCGACGCGAAGACGCACGCGCCACTCTCGAGTACTTAGGATTATTGAATCGAGGAGCTTCAACGGCGAAGTCGACGAGATAAAAATTATTCGATCGGGGTGTTTCGTCAATTTAATTACGTCCTATTACCTCCACCCGGGGCGGCTTCGAAGCTCTCTAAAAACGAGAATAAAAACCCTGCGAGTTTCTTTTATACCTCATCATAATTCCCCCGCGTGGAAAAATCGAGGAGGAACGCGAGGGGGACACGCACGACCGCGCGCGAAAATTTTAGGCTCGCGCGGAGGCGGAGACGACGTCGCGTCGGTGGCGTCACCGACGTGCCCGTCCTCTCCACCCCCTCACGAGCACATGCGGCCCGCATGCGGGGGGCACGCCACGTTTAATAATCATTCTCATGGCAACACGTGACGCAATTATTGCACCCGGCAGCGCAGGATGCACTCTGTGTTGCGTGAATGCCTGCACGTCGCGTCCCCTCGCACGCGCGTGAGCCACGGCCTTCCATGGCCCTTCGAAGTGGCGCAGGGGCTCTGGCCATATTGCGCGGTCTTGATATTTACGATTGAAACAAATCAAACGTTATCAAGCATTCCGGGACGGCGATAAAGAACACAGAGGGGACGCGGAGGCATTCGAGGCTCCCGAGGGAGATGTCATCGGGAAATCTTCCTCCCGGCACGGGCGATAGGGTCGCGCCGCATCCGTCGCCGGTGCCTCGCGATACCGTGGAACGTCGCTGCGGATACGATCGCGCCTTTTGTCCTCGATTATTAATTGAGGCAGGAGAGACGGCGCTAAGTCGCGCCCCATCGATTCCACTCGACGCGGAAGCTTCGAAATTCGTTCACCAGCTGCGCCGAGGCACATCTTTACCTGGATTTTCCATGCAGGATCGCGCGGCGCTTATAATCGCGATAATGCCAAGCGGAAAGGTGGAGTGACGCGCGAACGAGATAATCGGTATCGATTAATTCCTACAGCTGGATCTCGTGATCGATGCGACGACGAATTCACGAGAGCGTGGAGTGGCGCAAAAGGGCGCGATAAGTCCGAGGGGTCCGGGAATCCCTGAGACGCCAGGCGGATACCCCGTGGGCCCTTATAAATCCATCTTTTTTTTTAATTCACCCGAGTTCGGGCCATTCTGTACACCTCGAGACGTGGCGAGCGACTGCGAGAGGGACGAGACGAGGCACAGCGAATCCTTCGGGTTCGTAGTGATTTAAGGGCGTCTCCTCGCGTGTATCACACGGCGCTCCGCCTGCCTTGTCGTCCGAAGACTTCCACGGGGAGGAAGGTTCTGGACGAGGGTCTTCTTCGCGTTGGGCCTTCGGTACCACCCTGGTCCCCGATGAGCACAGCCAATCTGCGCGCGATCATCGCGCACGTAACTCTGATTCTCTTTCCTTCTGTTTTTCCACTCTCTCCCTTCTTTCTTCTTCTCCGATCTTCGCGGTTGAGCGTCTTGGCAGCGTCTGCGACGATATAACGCCCCGCGGCACAGCGGCACCGCAGACAGCAGAAACACAGGCCCCCAAACGATACAGTTGAGTTGATTTGTGACTACCAAGGAATCGCGGCCACTGCGGATGCTTTATGAACCGATCACCCCGCTCCGAGCGACCGCCGTATGAGCCCATAAACGTCAGAGGTTTCGGGCCCGGCGAGACGAGCCGAAGCGGGCCAGCCAGGCCAAGGAGGAATCCGCGTGTACTCGTGCCTGACCCCTGAGAGGGCCTCCATCTTTCCTCGACAACGTCGAGGTTGCCAGTCGAAAGGATCGGTGGCCTCGTGGAACGTCGTGGGATTGAGGGATCGCGCTTGCGGTTGCGTTGTGGCTTCCTCCGGATGATTTATAAGCACGAGAATGGTGGGTGGGCTCGTCGTTGAAGGAGAAATCGAGGAAATTATTTTTTCAGACGGCGTAAAGGAATTCGTTGTCGTATCCGTTCCGTTAAAAAAGAGAATATGGCACGGTATAAAACGTACGAATCCCAAGTGCCATCTATCTAATGCCACCTGGATACTCGGCACTAGCAATTCTCGGGCAATGCCCGCTACGAAGAATATATTAACCGTTTCGAGATCGTTCGTTAAACAGTAAAATTATCTCGTGCTTGGACCGAGAGCGAGCCTCGTTTTTCCTGGAGGACGATCCAGGCGGTCGAGTCTCGGTCTCTCTCTTTCTCTTCTTCTCTATGTACCTCTTCTTCTTTCATTCGCTTCCTCGAGACCATTCCGCGGTTCCTCAGGGCGAACCTTTCGCCGTGTCCGTGCTCGATAATGTATGCGCCAAAGATTCAGGAGACGATTCGTAGTGCGATACCAGGAGCCAGAGGGGAGGACCGATTTCTCGAGAGCGGTGCACGGTTAGGTTAGTCCAGTCCAGGCCCCGGCCGGTAGAACGCGGATTTCTACGTAAACTCGCTCGCCCGATACGATCTGCGCGGCCACGGTGCGTTCGATCCACGTGGAACTTCGATGCTCGACCACCTATACGACGGTAACGTATCGGTTTAGGTCGCTGTCGGAACCTTTCGACACTTGTCCATATATGAAACTTGAAAAAAATGCATCCCGAAACGAGGCTTTTTCCTTTGACGAGCGCTTACATTAAAATTCGATTTACATTGTTTGAAAACAAAAATCGAGGGCAATGATGTGTTGCGGTGAATCCTTAATTAATCGTCAAAATCCGTGAACAATTTTACCCACGGATCTTAAGAGTCCTTGCACGTCGACCGATGAGAATGTTCCATTCTCAGCTGGCGCGCCGCACCGATCTACGCACCAACCACGCACCGTACAAAGACGTCTAAGCAAGCCGATCTCGACGTCGATCGCTCGGGGGCTCCGTCGAAACGTAAATTGGTAGCCGGCACATCCGATGAGTCATCTCGGAGACTTCTGTCTCACGGTCCCGCTGGTAACATCAATTTAAGATGGCTCCGCAGGCGACCAAGGACACGGTACGTTCCACGTAGCGAGTGGAGCGTGGTAGCGCGCGCTGGAAAAGGAGGACGAAGGAGAGAAGCAGAACGAAGAAGATAGAAAGAGAGAGAAAGAGAGAACTCGGGGCCTGGCCACGGGGTTCATGGGTGTGCGTCGGCCCTCGTGACAGGGCGGTCACGATCGGGACGGCCACCGCCCGTTGTCCAGGATCCAGAAGCAAGGAGGTAGTATCTTATTATCCTATCCGAGCAACCACGGTGACAGCCCTTATAAGGGCCGCCTTGCCTCCGGCGTACACACCGTTGTGAGCTTCGTGTGCGCAAAGAGAGAGAGAAAGGGAGAGGAGGGAGGCGATGGAGGCAGCGAGCGAGCCACCGGCAGCAGCAACTGGAAGCAGCAACCGGGAGCAACCTCGAGGTACCAGAAGAAGGCACCAACCACCACCATCACCGGCACCACCACCATCGGGTACCGATGGAGGGCCGCGCTGGTGCTGCTGCTGCTGCTGCTGCTAATGCTGTAAAAAATCCACTATCCCCCCATTAACATTGGCCGATCCGGTCATTACAATGTGTGCCGGTAATAGGCCATTATACCGAGAGTGCATAAACTTTCGATATCGACGTCGTTGTTGCGGGCTCGCGCTGCTTGCGCGCGATTTAGCGCTCCCGCGGTGCAAAAATATTGATGCACGCACGAGGTCAGGCCCCGGGATCGAGGGCGTTGATGCCACCGCGCCGGTGATTTGTAAAGGTTCCGCTGAGATTAAACGCGTCCGAGAGTTCAAGGAGAAATATACCCGAACCTGGTGTCGAAGGCGCGGCGCGTTCGAGCCCGATTCAGTTTCCGAGAATTCTTTTTTGCTCCTCGGGCCACGAGAAATCCTCGTGTTCTCTAGTTGATCTTTCGACGACTCCGTCGATCATCTTCGCCGGCGTGGTCTGACCTTGAACCTGCCGCCAGTCGAGAAAGATCGCGAGGCGTGTTGCGCGGGCCGGTGTTTCTACTTTCTTGGGTGTTAATCACAGTCAAGGTCATCCGGGGTTCTCGCCGTTCTTACCGGGAATCCCTTCTCCACTCGCCTCTTCCTCGCCATCCTCCTCTCTTTCGCAACCGTCGTAGGGGTCGACGTCGATGAACGGTAACGAAAGCTTCGAAGCTCGAGCTTCGAGTTGCGCGCGCGAGTTGCACGACGAGAAGGACGAGGGAGGAGGACCGTGGGGGATCCAGTTTAATCGTGATCGGCGGAAAGGATCGGGGCGCGATCGTGATCCATCGATCGCCCTCGACGGGACGTGTTTACGTGCTCGTTCGCCTCGTCGTTACCTTATGCTAATCGATGCCTACACCTGTCGAGGTACGTGCCTCGACGTTCAAACGACTCCCCCGTCTGAGTTATTCGCGAGGCCTCGCAGTTTTGCCTTCCCTCGCGCGCCCACTCGCTATCCTTCTCCCCTTTCTTTCCTCGTGCCGGATGGACTTCGAGTGTAAGAGAAATAGGAGACAGTGGAGAGTGTCCAGGGACGATTTAACGAGTCCGTCTCGAGAGCCTATCGCGACCAAGGAGCGAAGGAGAAAGGATCGAAAGAGAAACGGACGATGTTAATGAAAAGTCGCGATTCCACGCCAATGGCTAATTTCAGGCGAAGAGAGCGGTTCGATGAATCGTTCTATTTTGTACAGCTAGAGAAGCTCGTTTCCATCCACTCGACGAATCACTCTCGAAATTTCTCGAGACGCTTTCGCGTGCGGGGGTGGCCGGCTGCTTTAGGAATTATTACGACGCGAAAAGTAACTGCGCCGCCGGCCTATCGGGAACGTATTACGGAGAGTGCGGCGGAGAGTGGTCCCTTCGCTTTGGCCGCAGTCGGAGGCAGCGGGGGCCGTTCGTTACGATGAGGCACGCCGGCATCAACCGACGCGGCGGCCATTACGGTCGGGATTAAATGCGTCCCGACTTCCACGGTAAATCTACTAAACACCCCGAGATATCGATTTAAGATTGCCGCCAGTTGGGGGAGGGAGGGGCATCGATCTTCTAAATCGATCGGAGCTGCACCTACTGGGAGCGGGGGCACGAGACGGACGGCGCAACCAGAGCGAGCGAACGCCCGCTAGCTCGCATCGTTTAAAAACTTACCCGCCCGCAGTATCTCACGGCGATTGCGGGGTCCGGTAAACGACTTTGCGGGGACTGATATATAAGGAGCGAGTCCCATTCGACGCGAAGAGAATCAATCGTCGGACGAATGCGAGTGGTTGCTAATTCGCTGAGAAGCGGAGGAAAGTCGTGGAATGTTCAAACGTCAAACGCGAGGACAATCGTTCGCTTGGCGCTAAACGTAATTGTAATTCAATATACGACACCTTTCGTCGTCCCGAGAAACGAATTTTATTCTTTATCTCTTCTTCGGCGCGAACCAAGCGCTCTTGGTTATTTCAAACGTCGGAATATCGAGTATTTAAATTCACGTAGGAGTAATGTACTCCCTCCTGTAAATACTTAATAAGCCTGCTATTTGCCTTAATGCGACACGCCGTTCGGCGGCATCTTCGCAAAGTCTCTTACTCTCTCTCTCTCTTTCTCCAGGTAAGAGCGAGGGGACCGCGTCGAATTGAAAAATTCGTCAGTCGCCCGGAGAAAGAGGGGCACCGTCATAATGTAGTCTGATTTGTTGAAACGCCCTCCTGGCCTTGCTCTCCCTGCGCCGACATTTGGCAAACTGCATCCTTATCAGCTCGTTAGTTTTCGGTACGAACGACGGCATTCAAACAAGCCTTCCCAGTGGGCGAGATCGTGTTCCTGCGGGAACGAAGAGAGACGGGGAATGAGGGTGCGCGTGTGTGCATGCATGCATCTCGCGTGCACGAGAGAGAGAGAGAGAGAGAGAGAGAGAGAGAGAGAAGGGAGGGAAAAGGAGTGAGAGAGAGAGATCGAGGCCCTCGTTGGCTCGGTAATGATCCTTTCGTGGGTCATCAACGGTTGCGCCGGTGGAGGACGTGCATGTGCGGTGGAGACGAGGGGGATGGGCGAGAGGGAGGGTGGATGACTATGGCTGGAGAGAAGGGCTGAGGAAGGAGGGAAGGGCCGAGGGTGAAACGGTTGCCGGGTGCATTATATGCAGAATAGGGTGCACCATAGTGCGCTCGAGTCGCTCGGACGGGGGTGAGAAGGGTAAAGAGACGAAGAAGAAGGAGGTGGAGGAGGAGAATGAGGAGGTAGAGAAGTAAGAGAAAACGAAGAAGAGAGACGGACGGGAGAGGAGGAGACAGGACGAGAAAGGGAACAAAAGGAGAGAAGGATGAGACGAGAAAGGAGGAGGGAGACGGAGATGGCCACTGGGCAGTCTCCTCGCGCGAGGATTTATATCACGGTGCCTCTACTCACACACCGCTACACCTGACTTATGCAAAACGAAGACCCCAGCGTCCCTTTGCGCCCAAATAAATGTCACCAGGAAACAAAAACGTCCCCTCTCTTCCCTCGTTCACCTCCGCCTTCGTCCTCCCGGCCTCTCTCTGCACCGGAGTCTCGCGGAGGACCGTTCAGGCCCGTACCGACGCGCACAGCTCGGGCCTACAAGACGCGCATTCGCTTCTCGCTCCCTTCGTCTCGTTCACGCGGCACGCCGCCACCCCTCCCTCCCCCTGTCCCCGGGCAACCGCGAAAAAGGGGCAACCATATTTCAGTGACGTCATCGGTACAAAAGCACGCGTGCGTACGCGAGAGAGTCCCAAGGTGGAGGAGGATGACCGCCTCGGGACTTTCTCCGCGTCTTGCTTCCTCCTCCTTCTCCACCTTCTCAACCTTCTCCACCTCGATTTCTCTCCTTCTCGAGGAGCGCGGCCGGATTTACTCGCACGGTGACAAAGCACCTGCTGTCTCGCCGTTGCTCTGCCTCTCGCCTTCTTCGTTCCTCGTTTTCCACCATCGATACGTCCCTCCCTGTCACCCTCCTCGCGCACACATCGCGCACTTGCTCCCTCTATTCTCCTTACCCCATCCACCTCCACCCCTTCGTCCATCTCCACCTTCCTCCGGTATCCTCCTGTCTTCCTGCTCCTCCGCATTTTTCGCCACTTCTTTTTTTCTTCCAATGGCATCTCCGACTTCGATACGGTACCGCAGCACCACCATTGTTCCCTCTCCGTCCTTTCACTTCGAAGAATTCCTTCTCCTCCTCCTCCTCCTCTTCTTCTTTCTCGCGTGGGCCACTCTTCGAATCAGATAAACGCCAGGACATCCCTTCCTACCTGTCCCTTAATTTCGAGGCTTCCTTCCGGAGCAGCCACCGCGTTCGCCACCTCGAGGAAAAACGAGGAGGAGCGGAAGAGAGCGCAAGAAAGGAGACGACCAGGCGGAGGCAAGGTGCCGTCAAGTTGTGGAGAATGTCGAAGTACCCTTGGCGCCATCTCGGCGAAAGCTCGGCAAGCGCGGCGTCGGGACGCGTTGGCAGTAGTCGTCCCGTGGCTTACCCGACTGATTTCCGAGCCACCTTCGTTCCCGTTTCTCACGCGCCGGCCACCGTGGGTAACTCGAGCGTCGTCCACGAACCGCGTCCACGTCGGCTTGCCTTCCGCTGCTCTTATTTTTACCCCGACTCACCCTTACCCACTCCTGACTGCCGATCGAACGCGTCGGGCCCTCGCGTAAATATTGAGCATTTGAGCTCAAGCGGCTGCCAAATCCAGTTGCCTCCGCTCGCCGCTTATCGACAGATCCGCCGGGGCTATCGGTGATGGAAAAAGAAGCTGCGCGCGATCGTGAAGTAGAAGGGGAGAGCGAGAAGGGAGAAGGGACTCGAGAGGGACGAGATCCGAAACCGGATTTCATAATTTAACAGCATCCGAGGAACACTTACTTTCGCCGCGCCCCTGCCCCGCGAACGCTTCGCGAAGGTGTCTAACGTCGGCTGTCGGCGCCGATTCGCTTGATCGGAGAGAAAGAGCGAGAGTAAGGGAGAAACTGAGATAGAGAGAAGATGCCGAAGGAGTATAATAATCCGTGGAATCGGCCGAATTCAATTCTCCGGTTGGAAGCGGGTACCAATTAAAAATATATTCGGACGGGTACGTGGCGTGAAATTTCGCCGATGCGCTCGCAACATGAACCGACGATTACACCTACACCGAGAACACCTGTCGACTTCGTCACGCCTAACGATCCAACGATACCGCGCGCAACCAGGGACGATCCTCTCTCCTGTACTGTTCCGATGATGCAGAGGCGAGACACGCGGTGGAAGGCAGAACGGTGAAGGAGAGTGGGGTAGGAGAAGAGAGTATACTTACACGATGTAATATAAATCGTGCGTCCGTCTTCCACACAGAGACGAGTCCGTACGAATGTTCCTAATACGAATGATCCTCGGCTGGTCGGGGCCTTCGCGAGGGCTCACGCGGCGCTCAGGGCCGAGAGGCCGGTGCAGCCCCTGATGAAGATAACGCCAGCCTCCTTTGAATTACGAGCCGGGCCCGGCAATAATAAATTCCAGCAAACATTCATTTTCGTACACGCAACTTTATGTCGTCCTTAGCCGGACTAAGCGCTCTCCGCCGATGTCATTTAGCATCCCGGTGATGGCCCTAATAGCCGTAGTGGTCCTCTCCTTCGGACACTCAATGGACGGTTTCCCTTGAGGCGTGGAGGGAGATTGGGAGGGTGAGAGGGAACGAGGGGTGAAAAGAGGGGATTTACAGTACACCACCGGACGTAGCACCGAGCCAGAGCGATACACCTTGTCGATGATTCTTTGTTTGCCCGTTTTTGCGGACCCGCTCCTTAATACCGGAATTACTTTAAAAGGGTGGATTTCACCGGTCCCGCCTGCGCCTCTTCCTTACTCTTTACCATTCTCTCCTTCTCTCTCTACCCTTTTCCTTCACCGTGCGTTCGCCACGTCGCCTCACCCTATCGCACCCACCAGCGGGAACAGACGCGCCGACAAGCATCTCGATGTAAAGCAGGTGCCCCGGCCCAATCTTATTTATTAGATCGTTTAGATTCCGCGGGTCCCGAGTGTATTTTAATTTGTAATTTAGGGGTGGTTATGAAGATCATTCGCCATCATCGATAAATAATGAAGATAAAGTTGGGATGGGAGGGACTCCAGATATCGCGGCGGCCAGAAGACAAGCACTCTCTCGAAGCTCGCTCACGATGCGTTCTCGATTGTCCATTATCGTCGGATTATGCGCCTCGGAGGAGCGGGGCTTTTGAGCAAAAATGTCGACACCTGTAGGCCCGAGGAAGGCTTCCGGTGGGGACTCCACGCTCCTTGCAATATTTCTCCTTGTAAATGGAGATTATGGAAAATCGGGAGACCGATCTCTAGGACTAATCCTAACCTCGAGATTCGATTGGTTGGAGGGTTTAATCCTTTAAATTTGAATCACTTCGGTGAACCTTCGGGATCCATCGGTCATAAAAGTCTCCGCTCTTCCGGCTTCTCCGGTCGGAACGATAAACGGAGGATCATCGACGAGAAGGTGGATCGTTTGTACGAGCGTGACCGGAACACCCTTGGTGCCTCGTTTCGCCGTACTGGCCACCGGCCACCACCGCCATCGTCGACGGCTTCGATTGTGCTCCCAGTCCTTTCCGCGGAATCCGCCGACCGCGCGCGGGGTTCGCCACCACCTCCGGCCCCGGCCCCCGGACGTTATCCGAGGTCACGAAATCCCCGTACCCCCGTACGATCGTTATCGACGAGCGCGAGGTAGGAGTGGGACGGCGAGCGGCAAGAAGCAACAGAGAAATGTTTTCGCACTAATTGGAGAGCACTTATCGACGAGGTACCCCGCGGAATCGTTTCCACGGAATCGTGGATCTAGCGCGGGTGGCTCGGTTTAGTAATAGCCGCGCGTGGTGGCTACGAGGGAGGAGGGCGCGCGTCCGCGAAAAGGATCCATGAAAAGCGCAACGACGCCGACGCCTCGCAGATAATGCCGATAAGAGCTGGAGGAGAAGAAGGAGGAGGAGGGGTTACTGGTGAACCGCGGAGTCCTGGCGAAGAGAGGAAGAAAAAGGCACGACGGTACGAAGGGGAAGCGACACGAGAAAAGAAGAAGAGGAGAGAATGAGCGAGGGAGGCGAAGGAGAGCCGGTCCTGATTTAATTGAGCCCACGAGAATTAAAAGAGAGATCTGGCCGGTGCCGGTGGTGAGATGGTGATGCCGAAGAAAAGCGAGACGGCGACGAGGAGAAGTGGCCGGGGAGAATGAGTAGGAGGGGGTGGAGGATGGAAAGGGAGGAGCGGGAAAGAAAGCGGGGAGAGGATCAGGCCCAGAAACGCCAGGAACACCCGCGGCTACGGCCAATCGCCTCCGCGGATGGAGGCCTGGCACGATGGACGGACCAGAATTATGGGCCCCACTCACGTGAGTCCCTCACAATCGGGGCTCTCGCGCGATGCCGCCGCGCGCCGTGAGTTTTGCGCGAAATGCCGATTAATGCCTCTTTCGCCTCGCGCCTTCTCCTCGTTCTCCTCCTCCACCTCATCGTGTCTTTATTCTCTCGGTAACCTCCGCGCGGAACGATGCTTCCGCAAAGATTGACCGATCGGTCGAGTCTCGTGAGAGAAGAAGAACCTCGAGAGGAAGGACAATGACGAGAAGAAAGGAGGGGGGAGCCGCTTGGAGAAGAATGCGCGAAGGAAGCGTTTCGCGTTAAAGTTTCTTGCTGCTCGCCTGCCCCGGCGAAACTCGGAGAAGACCGGTCGGATGCTCGACTTCCATCTAATTGTTGGAAATTACATTGGAAAGCGTAACGATCCACGGGTCAGGAGAAAGAGGGAAGGGGAAGCGGCAAGCCGCGTAATCGAGAGAATCGAGAATAATAACTCAATTATTAGCTCTCGCTCTCGGAAGATTTTTAAGGCTTCCCCGGGGGGACTGTCATTATCGTCGCGGCGATTACGGTAATTGGTAATCGGTTCGTCGATTTGAGGAGACGCGAAGATTCAGTCCGCAAGAGAATCCTCCTCTCGAGAAAGAGTCAGTTTTCGCCTCTTTATTGCCCTGCCCCTGCCACTCTCCTTTTCCTCTTTTTCGACGAAAGAACAAACCAGCTCGGAAATTAAAGGTCGAGCGTTTTTAAATTGCCGTGCGCGAGCGAGCGAGTAGAGGCGAGGTTTTTTTTCTTTCCTCCCCTGCTACGCGATTTTGTTTCTTTTCGACTCTCCTCTCTCTCTCTCTCTCTCTCTCTCTCTCTCTCCCTCTCTCTCCCTCTGAGTTTCTCGCTTCCTCCGCGAGTGTTCGGTTCGTTAGGAGGAGGATTATTAAGCGGCGAGGCTTATCGCGCGAGGAGAGTCGCTCGTCGCTTCGACGCCCGCTTGATTTTACTCGCTCTACCTCTGACTTACGCCCCGCGCGACAGCAATAATTTCCCCGCTGCGTGGCGTCGCGACGACGCGGCCTCCGCGATAAGAGATCGTCGTTACCCGAGATACACCGGAGGTGCTCCTCCTCGGGATCCTTCTGGAAAATTAGAGGCCGCTACCTCTCCCTCTTTCTCTCTCTCGCGCTCCCGCACGCGCGAGCGGACGGGTTCGAAGGAAGGTGTGTAATATCCAAGGGAAGAAAATGCAAAGTCACCCGAGATAAAGTAATAAAAGGGGTCGACCGTGAGGCAATCCCGTCGAAACAAACGTTTTAATCCAGAAAACACGAGGGACTCTCGAGCGAGGGCCCTCTCTTCCTCTAACTTCGACTCGCCCTTTCTCGCTCTCCTTCTCTCACATCCTCGTACTCGGCTTCTCATCCTCTTCCTCATCCTCCACCTCTCTTACCTTCCGCTCATCTTCTTCTCTCCTCTCCGCCCCACCCGCTCTCGCTCTCTCGGGCGCGCGCGAATATCTCGGGGTAGGTATGCGTGGGTGTTGGCGACGACGTATAATTTAAGGCTGCGAACGCAACGATTCAATTTCACAAGACCGCGGAGCACCGGCGCGCGGCGTATAAGCAAAACCAGGGTCCAGCGAGGAGGAAATAATCTCTTGATTTGTGCCGGGAATAAAATCACTCGATTCATTTTCGTCCGCGTCCGCCTTATCTGCGGGGCGCGCACGGAGAACGCTCTCGGAAGTCTGACGCTCGCTCTTTCTCTCCTTTCCACTCCGCGTCCTCTACCTCTTTCCGCGTTGTAGGATTTCGCAGTCACAATGTTGTCAAAAATTTATATATTCGAATTCGTTCGCCATTCGAACCGCCTACGGTCACTTGAATTCTCCAGGCGGACGTGGAAGGTCCCCGGTTAACCGGACGTATTAACCGAGTAAGTAGGCACGGTTTATTTCGCGCGCGAGTTCACGCGGTTAGGAGCGCTGCCGGTGTATGTAAGCCGGAATGGCGGATAATTCAGAATTAAAGAGGAGAGTCTTTAATCGGTGAGGCTCAGCTTGCTTTATCTCGCAGGATTAAAACCCTTCGACGAATCCGGAAGAATCACCTTATTCCTCCTTCAAAAGCCGCCTCCCAACATCTCGTCCTCTTACGAGCGCCCTCTTCCAATCGAGTTCGTTCTTCAACCCCTTCGGGTCATTCACCATCGAGAATCTCCGTTCCGGACGATTACATTATAGAAAATTGTTGACCGGCGGAGGACCGACGACAGCCGACAAATGGAAATAATTCGCGATAGGCAACGGATTCGATCTAACGTGAGAACCGGACCAGTCGCGAGGAAGGTGAGGCCCGAAGGTATCCGGGGCCGAAGGATCATGTCATACGCCTTTACACACACGTATACTTGCGCATCTATATTTTTATAATCTCGCACACTCGCGTGAACGCGCACGGAGACGCGAGGATACACGCGCTTACGTTTACTCGCGCGCGCAACCGGGCAGAATCTCGCGCGCGCGCGCTCGTTCTTATGCACACGCATAGAAGAGGCGGGCGCACACGTGCATATGCAATACACACGGAGGCGCGCTCCACCTCGTCGGGGCTCATATAATTGCTGGCATCCATAACGCTGATGTATTTATGGCATTAACTCGCCTCTTTCTCGTATACGCTGGCCGCCCCCGACCCACCCCGCCGCCGCTGCCGCGGCCATGCCCGTACCCGTCATGCAACCACAAGTAGAAATAATTGGTTGAAAACAGCGCGCTCTCAGGCGGCAATATATCCAGCTTACTCCCCGCTGTCGCATCGCTTAGATCACTTCCCCGCTCACCAAAACTCGCCTGCCAGACCGCCTCCTTCGCTCCCTCCGCGATCTCCTCACCCTCTCGTTCCTTCTCTTCACCGATATTCTCCTCGTCGTCCGCCCTTCAGCTCCTCCTGGCCCCTCTCTTCTTCGTTCGCTTCCTTCCCTCTTCTCTCTTCTCCCTCGCTTCGTCCTCGTCGTAACCCTTGTCGCGTCTCCTGCGAGTTGCCGTCCTCTTTCCTTCGTCCTTCCACCTTCTTCTTCATTCCTTCTCTCGCTTGTCCCCTTCGTCTCACCTCGTCATCGTCCACCGACGTCCATCTCTTTTTCTTCTCGTTGCCGCTTTCGTTGTTCTTCCTCTTCTTCGGTCACTGTGCATTTTCTCCTTTCTTCCCCATTCTCCGATTCCACTTCTTCTTCCCATTCCTCTTCCTCGGCTACTTTTCTCTTCTCGCCTCCCTTGGATCCTCCTCACTTCGTTTCTCTTCTCCGTTCTTCTCTCCACCCCGCGTTACCCGCTCATTTGAATAGCTCTTATTTATGAAAATTGAATTGAATGCTTCTCATTTATGAAGGTAATTGGTACCTGTCACGAGTCCTGCCTTAGGATATCCCACTTTATACACGGATAAGCGGCGATAATTATTCTTGCAATTGAATTTATTTCTATAAGTCTCGTTTTCTTCGGCCGCGGGTCAACCGCAGCCACCGCGCTCCGCCCGGCCGACGATCGTTCAACCCCCGGGTCGGTAACGTCGCGTGCTACGCGGTTACGCGCCGCGAGCGTGCGTACTCGAGGATTTCACGGGGCAGGGGATCGAGGGCTCGGTGAAATTTAACACCCTCCTCGATCGCTTCGAATTTTTCACAACGTGCCTCCGACTCGCGTGCTAATGTCTTTATGTTTCAGAGCAGGTGGATGCTCTCTGCGAGGCTGGTATCCCGCGGATCGGAGACAATTAAAAATTATCATCCCCCTCTCATCGTTCAACGTCGCGCGTTCAAAAGTGTAGCTATGCGTCTAAATATTTTTAACATCGATCTCGACGATAAGATAGCCCGCATTCAGAGTTATTACGACGGACTGAATCGTTTCGCGGATACGATCTCATAAAACAACTCTCGTCTGACACCTCGATCGATAATAATTAACGAGAAGAGTAGCGAAGGTATCGGTTTGGCGTTTATCGCGCAACACCGATAAGTCGATAGAGTGTCTCGCGAGAGTGGTCCGCGCCGCGGTAGTCTACGCGTCATTAACGAGCGCTCCGAAGGAGTCGTCGCGGCGCGTCCGCGCGGAATCGACGCGCGGGCCGCGAGGACGCGGGGCGTCGCTGCAAAAAGGCTCATCACTGGGAAATTAATATTCTCTCTCGCTCTATCCCCTTCTCCCAACCTCTCTCGGATCCGGATTTTACTTTACCCTCTTCGTGAGCGCAAGATTCCACATCGGACAGGCCGAGAGCACCGGGCAGCGAGGCTAATACTAATCTCTGATAAATCATCGGGAAGCAACTGGTAGTTACCGCCGTTTCCGATAATCAATGGCGCATAATCAATTACCGACGTCGCCTGGCCCGATAATTTGTCGCCGTCCGTACGGCGTCACGGAGACCGGCGCGTTGAGTTTTATCCTCGCGCTACAAATATTTGTTACATTTCCACGCGATGCGCCCTTCAACGAGCTTCTCTCTTTTCACTTGTCATCTCGCCGTCCCTCTCGTCCTCCTCCCTTCCTTTACCTGCCGTCGCCACAGGTGGATCCTCCTCTTGGCCGAACGACTCGGGCCGATGCGTCATTTGAAATTATCGCGAGGCCCCCTCGCGAGGACCCGTCACCGTATAAATTTAACGGAATAATCGAACGAAACGGGCCGCGATATGATGAACCACCGTTGGCCACCATCGTTCCAAGGTGCGAACGATCCGTCGCGTTGTCCATGCTCTCTCCCATTCCAGTTTTCATTTCCACGCGCTCTGCGGCGAGAGCATTAATGTGTTAATTTCGCGCGCCTACCTGCCCTCGGGGACGCCCTGCACGCGCTCGCGCGCGAACTACACGCGAGGCGCAGGACGCGCGCGCGATCTCACGAATCTCACGATCCTCGCGAATGCTCGCGAGGCTCGCCCTAAGCTCTCCTTATCTGTTCAGTTATTACTATCGTTACCACGAATCCACCCTCTTCATCCTTTCTCTGTTCTCTCTCTCTCTCTTCTCTCTAGCTGCATGCACGCTTATGCATTTACGCGCGTATATCTTCATATGCATATGATTTTCTCTATCTCACCGTTCTCCTTTATATCTCGATGGTCCCACTCCAACCACCCTGGCCCTCTTCCTCTCTCTATCTCTCTTTCTATTTCTTCTTGAGGCAGCGCGGATCCGTCCACTCGAGCGATTATCGATCCGCGAATACTCTCGGTAGCAGTACACCGTGCGGAGCAGATAGAGGGCAATAAGACAGGGTAGAATGAGGAGGGGAATAAGAGGGAGGAAGGTTAAGAAGGACGTGCTCTGGACCGAGGGACCAAGAAGGGCGGAGAGGAGGATGAAGAGACGTCGAAGGAGAAGATAGAACGAGAAAGAAGAGGAGAATGACGAAGAGGAGGACGAGAGCGTCGGATTGCTGGACGCGATCAAAGAAATCGGCTTGGGACGTATGTCCAATAATTTTAATACTGCCGCCATCGCCTCTGATCGTACCGCGTGGTACACCGCATCTTCGTCCCTTTATCGTTCGCCTGTAGTCTCCTACGGGCACGGGGGCGGAGGCGAAGGAAAGGCAAGGGAGGAGAAAAGGTAAAGGCGAGTGGATACCCATGGCCAGCGTCGTAGGGCCCCAGACGCGACTGCGAGCGGCGGGCCCGGCAGGCCAATCGCTGTCACGTAACGCGAAAATTATCGTTCCCTGATTGCCGCGTAATGCGGCCCGACGATTCCGCTCCGGAGCGCCGAGGCGTCCGGGTTTATCGTCCCGTCTTATTAAAACCGCCCGGTAGCGCGGCCGAGAAACGATTATTCCATCGGTCGGCCGTAAAGCTACCATCAACTCGTCGTTCTCCTTCGCCGTTGTCGTCTTCTTTGTCGTCGTTGTCCTCGTCCAGCGTGGTTTCACTCCAACGGTGGAGAAGCGCGAGCGTAGAGAGACCGTAGTCGAGCGGTCGATTGCGAATTCATAGACTCCGACGAGAGCGGTTCGAGCGCGGTTGCACAGTCGATGATTTTATGATTGATATTCAGGGTGAGTAACTCGTGTGCAGGTAACATCCAGGACACGCGAGACGATGATTAGGAGCGGGACGAACCGGCAGCGGTCTCGAGAACCCGGTGGCGCACAGTTATCGAGCTCGTACCTGTTAGGACGGTAATTAATACGGGCTCGCGTGCGTTTCACTCGGACATTTGATCACCGGGACATTTTTATTGGCCGCTCGGTTAATTAAAGAAGTGGGAGCAGCCTGGGTGCCCCAGATAGGATTAACGCTGTAACTCTTGTCGGGGATGAGTATGGTGTGCGGTTGCACATTGGTATTATCCTGTGAAAAAAGCTCGCGGTCGAGCGACTGTCATTTATACTCCACGCTCGCTAAAGCGCGTTTAGAACAAGAGAAAGAATCTGTAAATTATTCGTCATAACCATTTACAGCTTCCTGAATAATTTCCGAGTGAACGTCGGTTAAGTCGAACGTGAGTAGGAGAATCAAATTTTACGTTACACGCGCCCGGCCTCTTCTAACGCGAAACGCCGATGGAATTATTTACGGTAGTCGATCTCGGGCAGCGAGGAAGCGATCGTAGGACAGACGATTACTCTCGTCTTTAGAGACCATCGGACGTTCCCCGACAACGAATATAATTTTACTCCGCACTCTCGTCCGTCCTATCGTGCCCATTCTCATCATCGTGCGGCCCAGCACCACTGGTGCCGGCCACAAGCAGCGCGGCAGGATCGAGAAATCGTTCGATACTCCTCCTGATCGCGGCCACTCGATAGCTCGATGGATGTTTACGAGCGATCGGAGGCCGATCCTATTGCGAATACGTACGGCCGAGGATCCCTTCGATCGCGTACGTGCGGTCTTCGGCTCCGGCAAAATTGTATTCTTGGAAAGGGCAGGGAGTCATAGGCGTCGCTATTCTCGACAGGGACTTATTCAATTATGAGATTATACCGGGCTGAGGAGGGCATAGCGTTGGTATGCTCCAACCTGATTAACATAATCCTTATCACTGTCGTTGCCTTATCATCCCGAACTAGCGCTCCCGGGTTTACTCGAGGAATTTAAATTCAGCTTCCGCGCTTGTGCGACTCTCTGCAATTATTCCTGAGACGTGGATTCGGAGCAAAAATTCATTTGCACCTATGTAAGCACCTCCGTGTAATGCATCTTTCTTGCGCATCGTCATTATCGTGCGTCATCGTCGACGCGTCGATGACGCGTGGTCAGTCTACCATGAGGTCACGCGATCGAAAACTTTCACGGCCTCACGTGCCTCTCCTCGGGGTGTCGCGCGCTCGCTACAGCCTTGAGGATACGCGCCTATGGCTCGTCCCGACGACGTTCTAAAATTATACTATCGAGCGCGGTGACGAGTTTAATCAGCGTACTGTTTATACTGGTAGCATCTCGCGATGACTCTAACGACCCCATACATATTTCCGGTTTTATCCCGAGTGCGTTTCCCTTTATCGGCGCTCCCACCGCTTAAGGTGGAATTAAATTGAAGGAGGATGACGATGATGCGGTCGATGGTATTCGTACGAGGCTCCTTTCCATCCACTTGGTGGCTTCCTTCTGGATTTTCATCTCTTTCTCGTTCTCTCGTTCTACCCTATTCTCGACCTTCCTCTCTCTCTCTCTCTCTTCGTCAAAAAGACCCTCGGATAACCGATCTCGATGTCAGATCGATATCCATCCAAAAGCTACAAGTTTTTTCTCGTCCCTCCCTATCAATTACTTCATTGTCCGTGGGAAGTGGGAGTCCTTATCAGCCCTCGCGCCTTCCGTCTAGGCGCCTACCGTGCAGTTATCAATTTTCTCGAGGGCAGAATGGAAAATATTCGCTCGAGCAAACTAGTTTCACCGGGTGTCCGCGCGCGTTTATTACGTTAGATCGCATTAACGGTAAGGAACGGGCGCCAGCATAGCCGTGCCTTAACACTTCTCTCTCGTTTTAAACTCACCTACTCCGACGTTTTCCTTCGATTCCGGTCGGTGGCGCGCGAGGATCGTGGGACGCGCGTGAAAATTTATCGCGGCCCTGTACCCTGTCTCGGAAGCCCCGCGGAGGTGAAAAGTGGCGGAAGGCGGGACGCGGTGAGAGTAGCAGGGGCGTCCAAAAAATCTCCCTAACCTTCTCTGACCCCGGCCATACCATCGAGCTTCGGCAGAGATCGGAGAATTCTGAAATCGTGGTGGTAGCCGCGCGGAAGGAATCGTGGAATCGAACATCCTGCTCCGTTGCCGAATGCCGCCGCCACCACCGGTGGCATCTCCGCCTCGTCGTCGTCCCGGCGCATCGTCACCGAGGGCTCCGTCATTAAGCACCACCGGTCGGCCGGTGTCTAATTAAGCGGGACGTTAAGTGGGGGCGTTCGATAAAGCGGCGGCCGTCCGATAAATTCAATTCGCCGGACAGCCGGTTAATACCCGGTACGGTGGCCAAGATAAAACGCGCGACGTTTTTTCCTTTCCCAGCTTCCACCGTCTTTTTCTCTCTTTCTTCGCCCACCCTCCTCCCTCTCTCGCGTCTCTTTCGGCGGAGAGATCTCGTTCAGAGAAGGCGGAGAGATGACGTACCGAGAGGAAGAGACGAGAGTGAAAGAGCGAGAGAGAGAAAGTGGCATAAAGAAAGAAATGGACCCTCTCTTAACGGAACGAAGGACGAGGGGAGGTTCCTCACTCGTTCTCTTCTTCCCTCTCGTTCTCTGCCCTCTTGGTCCTGCCGCCCCTCGCGATGCTCCTCGCCCTCCGCCTCTTCCTCCTTCTTATAGAAGAACGAAGAAGCGGAGATATGCAAACGTCTTGCCGCGCGACGGTTGGACATAACTCAGGCACACACACGCGAGAGGAGCGCGCACACCGGCGCCCACCACTGAGGACCCTATAAACCTCGATACCGGGCGAATAAAATCCCGGATTTACAGTCCTGATACCGAGCGAGACGGTCCTGTCCTGTCCCGGTGCTGTCCTGTTTGTCGCTGTCGCACGGTGTGGGTTGGCTCATCAGTGATGGCCACGTCCTGCAGTATCTTTTCCCTCGGCACCACCGAGAGGAGTAGTAGACCGGCCAATCTCGCAAGTGTGCTTGTCCGTGCGGCCGTGTGAGCCTTTTCCAGCACGAGAGAGCGCGCGAACGCACATGCGTGCCCGAGTTCGAGCGCGAGCGCGCACCCTCGTGCGCGTTTTCCATTTCGTACCGTGAGGTACCACACATACGGACACCCGCTTAGATTGAAACATGTACGCGGCACAACACGCCCGCTTAAACACACGCGCGCACACATGTTCGCGCGAGTACAGTCGAGACCGGCGCTCGCTGCCCGCGCCACAATGTGCGCGCGACTCTCGCGATACTTAGAGAAACCGCTCCCTCTTATCACCCCTCCCGCGCGCCACGGCAGAACCTTGTTCGATACCATTTGAGGACCTCCAATAACCTATCCGAGCCATTCCGATAGGAGCTGTCAGCCAGCACCCACACACGCTTCTCCGCGAGAGGAGGCGAGAGGGGTGCTCCTCTTCGCCGCTCTCCTTCTCCTCCTCCTCTCGCTCTTTACGTCGGCCCGCTCTGCTCCCTCTCTCCGCGTTTCTCGCTCTTTATCCGTCTCACCCTACCCTCTCAACTCTCTCTATCTCTCTATTCCTTTCCACGAGGATAAGGACGATCGCAGGTGTGCCGCACAAAATCGTCTGATCGACGTGCCGAGTGCGCTGATCTCGATGACCTTCGTCCGCCCTCCGCCTCCCACCCCTCCATCGGTCAGGACGAATACTATCCAGTATCGCCGCGACGTAGACTCGCGGGGCGCGCCCCGGATCGTATCTGAGAGAGGTAGGGAGTACCTAGTAAGTAAGTATCCAGAGGTCCTGCAGATCCACGTGGATCTCACCGGATTAACCTCGTCCCCTTCTCTCTTCTTCCATTTTCTCCGCGTTCTCCTCTCGGCCTCCTCGTGGCCCATCCCCTCTCCTCTACGAAACGAATCCACGAACGATCGAACGACGAGGAGGGTACTTGGGGCACTTAACGCTGGTAGCCGAGAACGGTGCCTGATTGTCATTGAAGCGGCAACATCGTCCGGAGTAATTATACTCGCCTTAATTGGGCGACTCTTGGTGATCGTCGAGAGTCGATCGGCTCTCCGATGTACGAGAGCCGCCGTGAAAGAGGAGGAAGGAGGTGGAAGGGGATGGTAAGCGATGCTCGCGAGCGAGTCGTTGTTATTCGACCGTACCGCGCTTTTCTTTCTCGGCAATTGAAAGTTGGATATTGCGTTACCGAGTTGGAGGTACCGATCGTTGGAGTACAGGTTCGAACATCAGCGGACTTCCAAGTATAATTCGTAGGCCTGGTCGACTATTTAACGCGTCGCTCGATCAATTTCCTTCTCGAGGGACGATGAGAATCGATTCGGGCGCGACGATGGCTCGTCGCGCGGTACCCGATTTTCGGCCACCCACCCCTCAGCTTCCGTTGATTTGTCTGCGTCTTGGGAGTAGCGTGAGTACCGTCTGCCGACTCCTAGGTGATGAATCGAGCATCGTTCGTCGTCCACGTCGTGGCCTGCACTCACCCTGGCTCGACATTAGCCGCGAGACTACTCCATCAAGTGTGCCAGACGATACGACTGCGGTAGCTCGTGGATAGCTCGCCTCTTCACCGCCTCCTCTCTGACTCACCCTCGCGTCTAGCGAACCACCCAGCTCTCCCGCTCGTGCCCTCCCTCGGGAGCGGAGTGGTCATTTCCACCTTTCCGCACCTCGACCTTTAGGGGTAGAGTTCTTGGTGTCGACGAGAAGGGCACGAGACGAGCGTGTAAGAGAGAGAAGAAGAAGATTCGTTTATGCATGACACTCCGCACGAGACCACCGTTGAAGAAACGATCGTGGAAGTCGAACGATAAGAACATCTTAACACAATTTCATAGGACAGCTGATCCTTCGTTCCAACTATTTCTTGGCTTGGATTAACGAGTAAGATTTATTCGCGGTACCTAACTCGCCGTCCTACCAGAAGGATAATCATAGCGGACGAGGTGGATGACTGGTCGTCGTCTGGAATCGATCGGCTCGACGTCGCCGATAAGTCAGAGACGGACGAGGGTGGATAGTAAGAGAGCGTGAGCGTGAACGAGGAAGGTCCGATACACTCGTATTATGCGACGAAGGGCAGTAAATAAGACCGAGGGAGGAGACCAAAGAGGACGTGGTGGAGGAGGAGAATCCAAGGGCTCGCGAGAGGAATGAGAAGGCAGAAAGGGTGAAAGGGAGAAGGAAGCGAGGGGCTTTTTCTCCCCTTTCCTACTTCTCGAGCTTACCATGGCGTAAACACGAAGCGTCGGAGAATACACGGGCATTAGGAGGTTCGAGATCCGCGGAGATTCTGAGAATGCATATAATTAAGCACGCTGGATCCCTACTTGTGCCTGGCCTCGCGTTTCCTTGTGCACGTGAGATTCCACTTACGTGTGCGTGCACTCGAGAGGGTAAGAGAGAAAGAGGGTGTCTACCTGAGTGGAGAGTCCTGGGGAACTCTCTCTTACGAAGAAGAGGAAGAGAACGTGAAGACTGAGAGAGAAAGAGAACACGCTCCTCGGTTCTCACGTGTGTGCGTGCACCTTATATAGATGCGCGTAAATATATGCCTAGGTCCCATCCCCGGACCCCTTCGTCTCTCTGGCCCCGTGATCCTACCCCACCCCCAACGCCCTCCAGGCGTCTCTCTCGTCTCCTCTCCAGCCCTTCTCCTCGTCCTCTCGGGCACCTCCTCGCCGCCTCCTCTTCTTTTCTTGCCCCGCGCTCCAGGCCGGTGATCTATGTATCAGCTTGTGCCCGCCGAACCGGGCAACGTGTGTCCGTCCCCCTCGTGTGCTTACTTTATTATCGGGCCTCAAATGAGAATTTATGCAGACATAAACGCTCGTGTCAGCAGCATGCCGCGTAGGTGGGGAGACACAACGTTGAGCAGGCATCTATCACCCGGTGTGTGTGCCCCGACCTGGTCTACCTTAGCGATGGGCACCGAAGGAGGGAACCTTGTCGCGGAGGCCCCGTCGCTCTCGTGGAATTTGAGAAATTTTTCGTCCCGTCTACCCGCCACGCGTTTTCGTCTAGAAACTGTAGAACGAGCGAGGTGAATTGCATCGGTACGCATAGAGGTATAAGGACGGTAGCCGAGGGTGTGAATTATTTCGATGGAATTTTAGGTACTCCAAGATCGCTCGTCCACGACGATTTTATCCAGGCGATACGAGGGCGCACAATTGCGCGCATAAACTTACCGAGAATGAGGGGCGCTCGCGACCGCGATCGCCTGTTCTCGCGAAGGCGTCGATACCCTTACTAACGAGCAACTCCCGTGGAAATCGTCCGAGGCCCGGGATTATTTATCGAATTCTCCGTGGGACGTGAGCGCGCCGAGGATCGTATAAGTTGGCGCGCAACGAGCGCTAATAACGTATCGAGTGCAATGCGAAATAAGAAATGATCCGTGGAAAGTGGGCGGCTGCGGCGGTGCTTCTCCTACTTCTCGAGTAAGTGAGAAGGAAGGAGAGGAGAGTCCTCGCTGCACCAAAATTAGAAAATACTGGGTGGCGAGGCGAGCCGAGGCGAGCGTCATCGGACGTCGCATTTGTCTCCGTATCGAACCACCAAAGAATTCGTACGTTTCGCGGAATCGTTCGGCCGTGCAGCCGCGAGCGATTCTCGCTCGCGCGTGCGAGCACCGCGCGCAATAAAAAGCCGAAGTAAACTGCCGTCGAAGATTCCGATTCGCGTCGCCATTTAGAATTTAAAATACGAAATGCTCACCTTCGCCAATCTGGCTAAGGAGAGCAATGTCCCCGAATATAGTGACGCGTGGGCTAGATGGTCACCGTTTAGGCTCGTAAATAAAGACCCGGGGGTACCGTGTGTGCGCGCGCGAAAATATCGTGACGTCGAACTCGCGCATGAATAAATAGGCGGCTCCTATAAAAAGTGAGAAGGTGGAGAACGGGGAGAGTGAGCAGCAGAGAGAGGAAGAGAGAGGGAGAGAGGAGAGACTGAGAGAGAGAGAGAGAGAAAAAGCAAAAACTGCATCGTCGCTGCTCTCCCGTCATGAATCATCGTAAAAGTGTCCTACCAGCTCGCGCCCCTTCACCGCTCCTCCGCGCGATATCCGCGCGGACGCACTCGCGCGCGAATACGACGCTTGTCTATTAGGTGAAAGTAACACCTTTTCGCTTACGGGCCCGCGCGTCGTCGGCGCGCGGCCGCCTGTTTATTCAATGTAACGTATTTTACGGGGTATCTTGTCAAGGAGGCACGAGCGCCAATAAAGATAGACTCACTTTATTGGCATTCACTCTCGCTCACTAGGTATCCTACGCCCCGATACGCGTCGCGTTTCCTACCCTCGAGCTTTTCGCCTTTGCCTTTCCTCATCCCGCTTCCTCCTCTCTCTCTCTCTCTCTCTCTCTCTCCTACTCCAACCATCTTTCCTCATCCCCACCCACGACGCGGTCTCATACACTTCGTGATAGATCTCGCACTTAAGTAGACACGAAGAAGGTGGCGTGCGGTCGCATGATTAACGATCGACTTCGATTCCACAAGGGTTGTGAGGGAGATCGGTGGCCCGGTACGACCGATATTTTTCACCGATGTCCGTCCGTCCGTCCATCCGCGACGACTCTAAATTCTCATCGCGACGATCGGAGAGTTCCATGCGCTCGCGCGCGCGCGCGCGCGGAGGGCGTTTACGTAGATTAACGCGGAAGTCCCCATCACCACAAATCATTATTAGCATATTATCGGCGACACTTATCAGGGCGCCGCCACGAAGGTTTCTACCCTCTCAAATAAGAGACCGCTCGTAAATCAGAGATTGTCTCTCCTCCGCTCGGTGATATTTCATTCGTTAACAGGCATATAATTACGGCAGCCGCCGCGCGAAGACTTCCCGATCAAATATTCTTTTCGACGCTGCGACGCGCTAGGGAAAGCGACGGTGGAGAGGATAAGTACAAGCGCGCCAGCGGGGGCGGGTAAATGAAAGGTGCCACGTGTGAACGATAGGTATAGTGAGCCGAACCTGGCGTATCGGCGCGCTCGCAGGATGTATATTCTAGCAATTAATGTTGACTCGTTGCGAGCGACGAGACGTGCTCGACTAAGCAGCCCGCGGTATAATTAAGGTCCGTCTAACGGTCGACGATGGTCCAAGAGTGGCTCCTTTCGACGTCTCGACGCCGCGGACCTCGAGCCCAATTAAACGATTCGATTGACACGCGTGATACCATGTGGCGCGAGCGCGCGACAACTGCGTTATAATTTCTCCGATAGGAAGGTCGGAGCCGCGGGTGCGTTTCTCCTCGAGGCACCGGCGTCCGTTCGAAATCAACGCGAGTGTAAAATATATCGTCACGCGGTGGTACCCGGATAGGAAGGAAGCAAACCCTACCGCCATCGCGCATCCGAAAATTAATCGGCGTGGGCCGCAGCCGATAACGAATGGTACTCCCGTCGAACGGCCAGTATATTTTACTTTTCCCACCAGTGTCTGTTATTTCGCCCGTGGAAGCCCGCTCGCTCCTGCTCGTCCGCTCGCCGGCTGTCACGCCGTACGATTTACTCCCGGACCCGATCAGGAATCCACCGTGCGCTGGGCGGATGGACAAATACCCAGGGAATCCATTAAAAAATTGCCACGTCCCGGCGAATTGTCTTTTAATTGAAATTGATCCTCGCGGTCGCCATTATGATCGTCGCGTGCTCCTAGTCGCGCTACGTATATCGTCGTGTTTCATACTTTCCACGCCTGTGCACCTGCTATCCTTTCTTCGAGCTCCACCGCCGCCGTACCTCGGGTTGCCATCCTCCAGGCGCTCTCTCCGTGCCCCTTTAATTACGCTTCGTGAGAAATTAAAACGGCGTAAACGCACGAACGACGGCCTATCCCCTGATTAATCAAATTGCGAAAATTCATGCGCGCGGTAATTGGCACTCGAAAGAGACGGGACGTGCGCCGATGCATTTTCAAAAGCTCTCGACCCACTTTCCCGGTTCAATTTCCCCGCGCTCTCGATAGCAGTCAGTCGATACTTCCCGATCGCGGGTGGAATTTTAATCGTGCCGCTCGTAAAGCGCAACGATTAAAAGCCACTGCCTATCTCCGATAATCAATCTACCGTTTATAACTCCGCGTAACGATGATAACGGCGAGAGATAAAATAGCGGTGTGCAGCTCTTTTGAAAAAGGGCGGATAACGATCGGGCACGGTGATTCGTCAACGGTGATTCACGAATGAGCACCGCTGGCGCGTACTTTCGAACTGGCCGACAGGTGGCGGTGAATGTAATTCGTTTGCGCGTCGCTTTCCGCCATCTTTAGTTGACGGATCCGTATAGTGGGAGCTCCGTGCGGAGGAGAGATAGGTAGATCGCATAAAGGGGGCAAGAAGGAAGCTGGTGGAATCGCGTGGAAGATAGTGGAGTGAATCATTCGTGTCCGTGGATTAAGTGCGGCACGAAATCTCGCGGCACCGCCGAGCCTCGCATCACGGTAAGTGCAACGACAGATCTTCCCACTATACGATGGGCCCTATAGAGTGCTCGTGAAGACTTTCGTTCCCGTGTCGGCCGTAGTGTTTACGCTGGGTGTGTCAAAGTGTTCCTTCTCGCTCTCCCTCGCGCTACCGTCATTTTTTCTCCTTTCCTCTCTCTCTCTCTCTCTATCGCGCTCTCCCTCTTGCTCTCCCTCTTTCTATCCCGTTCTCTCGCTCCCTTACGGACGTTCCGTTTCACTTGCATAGGAGCGAGCCCTCTCCCCTGTCCCTTCGTTTCTTCTCGTACGTTCTCCCTCGGTCTCATCCACCATTTCCGCCCCCCGTTCCCTGCCGGCCCTTCGCTCGCCCTGGGATTGTCAGAAAATGGTGATGCACTGCATTCTCGGGGCCTTTGTTGTGCCGCACACCCACGCGCCCGCTCTCCCTGCCACGAAAAATCCACCATCTTTACGCGTCTATCCCGGTTTACACACCAGCGAGTAGTGCATCCTACTTGTAGACAACGAGCGAGGAGCATAAACGGCACGCAGTGTTCGATCGGTGTGTTGCGCACAGGAGTATCGCGTTTACGGAAGAGATAGAAAAGCGGAAGCTGCGTGCATCACCCACGAATCTTTCGATCGTCCCCGCATTTTCGTGCGGGAACGAGTCCTTCTCGGTTGAGACGCGGTGCACTGACCCTACGTGGCGTCCCGAGACCATTTAAAATAATCGTAACATTGTATTACGCGATCGCAGGTGCGTTTGCTCCTCACTTTTTTTATTCTTTTTTTTTTCCGTTTCACTCCGTTCGAAAGTCGAGACCCCGAACGAAGTTCTGCTGTCTTTGACTTGCTTCGAAATTTTCGAGGCGCGTATTTTTTTTTTTTTTTTTTGATTGAGTAACTTCGGGTGAAGGGTTTCTGGGAAGAACTGCTACCTGCTGCTTATTTGTTTTTATGTTGTACTTTTGGAATTTGTCCCGTAAAAATTCTGAATGTTATTTTCGGGGGTTTGTAAAATCTAGTAAGGTCACGTTACAGGTAATGTCTTTCATACTTATTTTTACTTCCGTTTCTTTGTTTGCACAGGTGTGGATAGACTCATCTGTCGGAGCCATGAGTTATCAGATGGCATCGAATCAATCCAGACCAAGTAATGATTGGTTTTACTACGTAATGGATTATGTAATGAATTTTTAGGAGATTTGAAGATATTTAAAGCGATTTGCTTTTCCAGTGTCTCACGGGAATTACCAAGGCCCGGGTGACTTACCCATGGGGTCTGCCAAGGAACAAACGCTAATGTGGCAACAAAACTCCTACATGGGTGATTCTGGTATTCATTCTGGTGCTGTCACTCAAGCACCATCTTTGTCAGGCAAGGAAGATGATGAAATGGAGGGGGATCAACTGATGTTCGATTTGGATCAGGGTTTCACGCAGGGTTTTACACAGGACCAAGTTGATGGTAAGTTTTTATTACTGCTGCGTATGAAATAACATATTGTGGTTAATACATTTTTATTTACGCATCGTAGAAATGAATCAACAATTGAGCCACACTCGTTCTCAACGAGTTAGAGCTGCAATGTTTCCAGAAACTCTGGAAGAAGGCATAGAAATTCCTTCGACTCAATTTGATTCAGCTCAGCCCACTGCAGTTCAACGATTAGCAGAACCAAGTCAAATGTTAAAACATGCTGTTGTTAATTTAATAAATTATCAAGATGACGCAGATCTGGCTACTCGTGCCATTCCAGAATTAATTAAATTATTGAATGATGAAGATCAAGTAGTCGTCTCTCAAGCAGCTATGATGGTTCATCAGTTGTCTAAAAAGGAGGCGTCTCGTCATGCAATAATGAATAGTTCTCAAATGGTTGCTGCATTGGTCCGTGCAATATCAAATAGTGATGATCTTGAATCGACAAAAGCAGCAGTTGGTACCTTGCACAATTTATCACACCACAGACAAGGTCTTTTAGCTATATTCAAGAGCGGAGGAATTCCTGCACTTGTTAAGCTGCTAAGTTCTCCTATGGAGTCAGTCTTATTTTATGCTATAACAACACTCCATAATTTATTGCTTCATCAAGATGGCTCAAAAATGGCTGTTCGTCTTGCCGGTGGTTTACAAAAGATGGTTGCATTACTTCAAAGAAATAATGTGAAGTTTTTAGCAATTGTGACTGATTGTCTTCAAATTCTTGCATATGGCAATCAAGAAAGTAAATTAATTATTCTCGCTTCTCAAGGACCAATAGAACTCGTACGTATTATGAGGTCTTATGATTATGAAAAGCTTTTATGGACAACTTCTAGAGTTTTGAAAGGTGAGATATCTTTTTGGGTTGTATTTATTATCTTGTCGGGTGAACCTTGACTCGTTACTATATTATTCATATTTCGCTTTATGTGCAGTCTTGTCCGTATGCCCCAGCAATAAACCTGCGATAGTAGAGGCTGGAGGCATGCAAGCTTTGGCTATGCATCTTGGTAATCCCAGCCAGAGACTTGTTCAAAATTCTCTGTGGACACTTCGGAATTTATCAGATGCTGGCACCAAAGTTGATGGTCTTGAAGGCTTACTACAAAGCCTTGTACAAGTACTTGGATCCACTGATGTAAATGTTGTTACATGTGCTGCAGGGATCTTATCAAATCTTACGTGTAATAATCAACGTAATAAAGTATGTATATCATTATATATATTTAGTTACATGTAGAAAGTTAACATTTCCTGCAATTTCCTACAAATTATGTTACTTTAATTCCAGGTCACAGTGTGTCAGGTTGGTGGTGTTGATGCTCTTGTCCGCACAATTATTAATGCTGGAGATCGAGAGGAAATAACGGAACCAGCAGTGTGTGCTTTGCGTCATTTAACGTCGCGTCACGGCGAAGCTGAAATGGCACAGAATTCAGTTCGATTGAACTATGGAATTCAAGTTATAGTAAAATTATTGCATCCACCTTCTCGCTGGCCGTTAGTTAAAGCTGTAATCGGACTAATCCGAAACTTAGCGTTGTGTCCAGCAAATCACGGTCCACTTCGCGATGGTGGAGCAATTCATCATTTGGTTAGGCTTTTGATGCGTGCATTCCAAGACACACAACGGGTAAGACTATATGCATGCTTATTGAAACATTTTCATGCAGCATTAGTATATCAACAAGTAACATATAATTACAGCAACGGTCATCGGTAGCTAGTACTGGGAGTCAACAAGCGTCAGGAGCATACGCGGATGGTGTGCGAATGGAAGAAATAGTAGAAGGCACTGTTGGTGCACTTCATATTCTGGCCAGAGAATCACATAACAGAGCTATCATCCGGTCGCAAAATGTGATTCCCATTTTTGTTCAGGTATGCATTGTGCAAATTAATAGTTCCTGGAATATGAATTATGCTTCTAAAGATTACATCACTATAATTCTCAATGTCCGATTACAGTTATTATTCAATGAGATCGAGAATATTCAACGTGTAGCGGCGGGTGTGCTTTGTGAATTAGCCGCGGACAAAGAAGGTGCAGAAATGATAGAACAAGAAGGTGCCACAGCACCTTTGACTGAGTTGTTGCATTCGAGAAACGAGGGCGTTGCAACGTATGCAGCAGCAGTTTTGTTCCGTATGAGTGAAGACAAGCCACAAGAATACAAAAAACGTCTTTCTATGGAACTAACAAATTCCTTATTCCGCGAAGATACCAATTTATGGAATAATGCTGATTTTGGCATGGGTCCAGATTTACAGGTAACAGAGACTGCTTTAATTTAAATGCACGCGCTGCTTCTACCGTGGCTGAATTTATTTAGAACGATTTTAATACTGTTCCATAGTTTTATATGTAATCTTTGAAACGAAATTTACTGCTATGGACAAATCTATGTTGCTTGGCTATCAGTAAGTACGTAAGAAGTTGCACTAAGGTAGAAATCGTATGCATAAAGCTTATAAGAATTTTTTTTGGTTTTAAATTAATATAATTTTGTAATATAGTTTTATAAAATAAATTAAGCCACGTCACACCATTACAATGTAGTGGTTACATATACCTATGTAAATCTGCTACTGTATTCTATTAGAAGCAGGAGCTTGCATAATTTAGCTTCTTCCCGTGTAAGTTACATATATTCAGGTAGTTTCAATTCATCATTTCTATACATTCCACTACTTGGCAGAATGGAAACATCTTCAGACATCAGTAATGTCTGATACACATATCAGTATAATATCTGTAATTTATTATCAAGTCATGCTAGACTACAATGTCGTTTTTGTGATCGTTATTAACTTGTTTTGGCAGATATAAATTCCCCTTAATACATTTAAACTAACTTTTCATAGCTTGTTGGAAAAAATTCATCTAATATTTTGTCATTAATTTATCTGTGCATTAATGATTGTTGATCAACCCATGCTTTAGCTTCATAATTTATTCACTTACCGATTGTGTATTGTTACTTTGTTTAATGACAACTGTAGGATATATATTCCTTAAGGAAGATACGCGGTCTTGCCTAACAGAACAATGAAATATCTAATAAATGCATAGAAATGAAACTAGTTTAATCCTCAGTTTGCAAGGTTATACTATGCATGGGAATGTGTTTTAACTTATAAACATTACAGAAATGATTAGATTTTCCTTTGACGACAATGAACGTCTTGTCCCATTTAATAATACCCTTATTATCGGTCTTTTAATTATGTATGTGATTTATCAAGTAAGTCAAACTTTATTCCGGAGTGTTAACACACACGTCCCCTAGAAGATATGTTTTGTGTTGACTTGAGCTACCTAATCTTCAGGACATGCTTGGCCCTGATCAAGGCTATGATGGTATGTATGGACAAGGACCCCCTAGTGTACACAGCAGCCATGGTGGTCGAGGTTATCAGCCACAAGGTAAGTTAAAGTGTTATCATACTCGACGAATGCTGCTTTTAAACATTCAACTTTCTGCTGAATTCAAGGTAGATCAATCTGTCCGGGTTCTCAAATAACTCTAAATAGACCAATTGCTCTTGACATATTATGTCATACTTATAATATCTACTTCTATCTATCTTGTATAATGTACATAATTAAGAACTCCCATTTTCAAGAACATAATCGTTGCATTTGTGCATCTGACAATGAAATAAAGTGATAACTGTGGTATACTTATGTTGTGCATTGTTGAGAATGAAGTTTATACAGAGTGTTTTCTACGATAAAGATACTGATTAACAACATTAAAAATAATAATAGTATGTAATATGATAATGCAATATAACATATTTAATTGTTATTTTAACAGCAGCTTAACCCACGGACTTAAATTAAAATACAGGCTATCAACAGTATGTCGCAGTAACATAGGTGACACTTAGCTCTTACGTATTGTTCCTTCGTTTGTTGTCAGTCGCTGAACATTTTATTATTTGCTTTCACCCACTGTATATTCAGTGCTATGCTTATCCCCTTGTTTAAACAACTTATATATACTAATACATCCATTGCACGATTTTGTGTGTTTCAATGTTTTCCAGCAAACACTTGCCACTCATTGTTTAACAAATAATGCTTTGATGCATGATGCATTTATAATTGTATTCATACATAATTGAACATGCTTTGTGGTGGGGAAAGCTACATTGTAAGTAAATCGACAACACGGTTTCGAAACATATCACTTGTAAAATTGAGGAAGGGCAGTGTACATCACAAATTAGTATGCAGAATCAATCCGATGCGTTACAAGTGTTGGGCAATCATCTACAAGCGAACAATGCAATAACTCGAACCTTATGTTATAATTTACTCTGCCTTTCATCTTTTTTCCCTTTGTTTGTTGAAGCTAAAAAATCAATAGCTCTCAACGTTTTACCTGCATATTTTTCGTGCAAACTTCGGTGGCCGTAATGCCGTCTGGTTGTGTTTACTGTCGCTTTCGAGTATTGTTCAACATGTAGTTAACATCTACAGTCAGACTTATAGTATGCATAGAACAATTATAATTGAAATTAACTTCTCTTATTGCCAATATAATTATTCTGAACACGGCACAGTTGTCAAAAGATATCTCGAGTATTTTACAGGATATGGCGTACTGGTTGACGATATTATTAATTTTATGTGTAGTCTTTTCTATCGGCGTGGAAGCCATTTATTCAACGATGCACCATATTCAAACCCGACGTATTTCTTTTTCACCCGCACAACAGGTTATGACCAGATACCAGTAGATTCGATGCAAGGATTGGAGATAGGTGGAGGATCAACTTATGGTGCAATGGACACTATGGATGTGGCGCACGAGGGTGACCTCAGTTTCGATCATTTGGAAGAGCTTCCTGCACCGCCGCAAGACAACAACCAGGTCGCAGCCTGGTACGATACCGATCTCTGAACCTGTGCCATCGACGATCTCATCGGAGAAAGGGACTCGTGAGGCTCTCAAAGAATTTTACTACAGAGTTTTACGTCGTCATTTCACTTTCGTTCCGTCTGTAGTGAAATTCTTAAGTTTTGAGTTGGTCTAGGCGGCACAGTGACGAAGGCAGCTCTGCATAAACGGCTTGACGAATACCTTGCAATATGATATGCCAGAGGATTCGCCATACACCTCGGAGCAAAATTATTGCACTTACTCGTTGTTGTCCACAACGGTACAAATAGATTTAAATGCAGATTGCAGCTCGTACGTCTCGCCGATTTGTGTCAGTTGGCTGTAGTTCATTTTCTATTATTTTAACTAACATGTGACACTGCATGCCTTACTAACAGAAATCACGTGAGTTGAGAAGCGATAGCACGAGCGATACAGCGTTCGTTGCGCCAGACGATCGTTTTTATAACGGTTCTCCAATCACTCGCCGAGCACTTGTTTCACGGGCAGATAAAGCGAGACCACGATCGCCAAAACAATTTGGTGCGGGCGCACCTTATGCTATTTTACCTTTTTGATATTTATTCGAGTTTTATATTCGTTCGAGTTATTTGCTACTTATAAAGACACGTGCATTTCCAGTCCGCTGTCCCATGAACAAAGGTGTTCGATTGGCGCAACAGGGAAGTTCGTGAACTGTGTACCTCGTGCTCGTTGAACGTACGCAGAGAGGAGATTACGCATTTCTCGCAGCATATCGATTAACAGAATGCAAGAAGGACCTTCGTACCAAGAGTCCCCGAGGATTGAAAAAATTAACCGTTCTTTTACATTGTGCAAATCAAACGACGACTCTTGACAGGACGATCCTTCGCGTATCACAGTTACAATGAGGTCAGTCTTTCTGATCACGGAGAGAGATATCTTAGCAATAAACTTTCGCGGGTCGATGTGAAATAATGATCGTTTAGTCGCATCATAGGTAACATTAACGATATTTTCCTGTAGTCTACATTTGTAGCTGAACGCAATATATGGGAAACGATCGTTGTCTCGTGTCGACCGGAGAAAATGTATCGCCTAATGTAATCAGTCTCCCACATATTCATTATGTCGCGCATTTCTTTCCAAACGAATAATAATAATAATAATAAAAAAAAGAACCTAACAACCATAACAAGAAAGTTGCAATTTGTAACCGAAAGATACAAAGCGACGACCTATTTATACCGCTATCCCCCCCGAAAACGGTAGTGTTATTCTCGAGTATCAATGAATTACAATCACATATAGATCTAACAAATATCAACTTTCGCATTACGTATTTTACAGGGTAGTTATACTTAATTTTTATTATTATAATTAAAAGTAGCTGCGCATTCGGGACGGTACTTGGCATCGTTACCGATGCCCTGTACGCGTTTCCAATGCGCTGTCGATGTATTAGACTTAAGAGAGAGACACGTAATTCGTACACATCATGTATATGTATCGTTTCATTGTCCGTACGAATAAAATGAACGATTAAGTACTCGAATTTTGTCTCCGATTAATGTACACGTAAGATTCTTTGAATGGTCCATAATTTGAGAAAATCACTCGACCGACCATGGAAATCGTTTTCTTCTCGGCACGCGAATCGTAGAGTTCCGACTCTCGTAGGACACATACCGATAATTCATCCGCACGGAAGGAAGTCCTACGGTATTTATCAAATTGTGCAACGGCCGTGCGCAAGGACAATGCCGCATTAATAACGAGCGCGCTTCGTCGTCGAGACTTTATGCAAATCTCGTAGATAAATACCGCGCGGCACGCGCTACGTGCGTTCCTTAGCGCGCCAAACGCCCACGCATAGTATTGTCGAATCTTTTTTTTTTATCTCCTTTCTGTTCGAACCACGTACATACGCGCTTGCCGTCACGGATGCAATCGCAAGACATTGACTTCGGTACCGTTACGCAGCATCCCGTTGCGAAACCCGTGTCAATTCAATTAACACGCCACATTTGTCAGTCGCGAACCATTGTGGCGTGTCGCGTGCGCACGAACATCCGTCGTTTCAGGGTAAATCTGCGCGCGTCAATCGACTGCAAATTGGCATTGCGAAACATCGATCGAAGAGAAGTAATCATTTCGTTGGCGCCCTTATTGAAAAAAAGTAACGAGAACTGGTTCATTAATAAGTTCACTTGCTCCGCGGTCGTGTCGAAGAGAAAAAAAATCAATCCTGTACTATATCCACTTTTAAAATTTACAAAATCCGTTTCAAAGCCTGCCACCCGAAGTACCCCGCCCAGTGACTTACATAAAAATCATCTTGTTACGCAAGAGGCCTCTCTTCGTCACGAGTCCAATCTCGCATCGAGCGACGATAAGCGCGCGGGCGCTTTTTCAGCCACTTTCGCGCGGTACCGTGGAACCGATTACCCGTTAACGAGCGTCACCACCGTGCCCATTCCTAATTGGCGCTTCTCATTAAAGAGACGTCGCCGTCTCGACGAGGCAACGTCCCAGCTCGCAGGACCGTTATAAAGACACGGCGGACTCTTTCGAAATCCACGTGAAAAATCGCGCGCGCCGGAGGCTTCGGTACCGAACGGAGAGCCACCCGTCTCCTGCTTTGAACTTACGACCGGGACGATGATACCGGTGCCAGGCGGTCGTCACTGTACACCTGTCCCGACGTCTCGCACCGGTTCAGCCCCGTATACGTCGATCGCGCGCACGCACGCGGTCCTTACGAGTTTCTCGCTCGACCAGCCACGATTTCTCGCCACTCTCGTCCCTCCGTGAAAAACGGCGGCTACCTTCTTCCTTTCCTTCGACGCTGGTAAGCAACGCGAGATTCTATAAACGACCATCGCATTTAGTGACGTCGTCGGGCGATTTAAGGGATCCCGTTTCGCGCCACGCTCGATCCTCGTTGCGGTCGCCTTATTGAGAGAATCGCGACTCGCTATGCATCGCAAAAGATGGAGAGAGATTCGATTCGACGAGGGAGATCGGTGCGTACGTTGCGACACTCGGACACTCGGGAACGTTGCTGACACAGTTGGGCGATCGACTTTCCTCTTAACAGGCGAGAGTCCAAGATGCAGAATACGTCGGGACCACGGGATCATCGATCGATCGGAGCTGTTTCTCTTTTACGAATGTGAAAGAGAAACGGATAATCGTGTGCGAGTAACGCTTACCAGCGCGAGCCGTTCGGAATTTAGTGTCCCACTTATGGTAATTTATGAATTCTCTTGAGGTGTGTGTTTAAAAAAAAAAAAAAACATCCGTGCAACGGTAAAGATACGAAGTTTTTTCACCATTCCTTTTTCAACCGTCTGTAAAGTAACAATCGCACGAGATCATCTTTTACGTAATACTCCATACTGACACGCGGTTTGTCGTTACAGGTAATCTTCGTGAAAACAACGTAAATCTCGAGGAACGTCCTCGCAGCGTTCGAACACCGTAAACAGATCTTTTTATCCGCAACGAGGTGCACCGTCGTTGGAGAAGGGAGTGGGCCTAAGCTGGTCCCGATTGACACGAGGAGAGAGAAGGGCGCTTGTGTACGTTCTCCAGGTCATTAATCGGCGGCGCGGCATTCGAGCGGTGAACACTCGTGCGTGCACCACGCGTTAAGGAGGTACACCAGTCGCGTCTCAGTCGTGCTTAACGGTTGTTCTTTTACCCACGGAGACCAGGGTGAAGGAGAAGGAGGGGAAGGCTCGCCTTGAGTGACTCCTCTCGCTTCTCGAGCGTGAAACGGCGCTCGGACTTAAGGACGGAAGAGCGCGTAGCGAGGGAAATGTTTCCGGCACCGACCATCACTACTACCGCTTCGAGAGAGAGAAGGAGGAGCAGACAGTCGGTGTAGGACGTAGGAGCCACCACCACCACTACGAGCAGCTGTCATCCGAGGTGCTGCTCCTCGGCGGTTGGTAGGGAAGAAGAAGAAGGGGGCCACTGCCGGCAGTCCCGGTGACAGTCGTGTTTGGACTACGCAAGAGACCCTACGTTGGGCCTCCGGTGCTGACAATCTGTGATTTTGTTTTTGGTGAACCAGAAGGAGAATCTCGAAGGACTCGTCGATGGAAAGAGTTTTGAGGGTCGAAGGTGGAACGAGGGTATGGGAGTGAAGATTTTCTGCGCGAGGTTGCGGATATCGAGGATTTCTTTTTCGGCCGAGGACGCCTGGAGAAAGACACCGGTGGACCTCGCGAGAGGAACACGAGGAAAGACACCAAGGTTAGTTGGTTATATATAGATAGATATGTAGATATTTCGTAGTGGGTCTCGGAGAGTAGGAGGTCCTGATTGTGTTCTCCGCGGTAGCCGCGATCGCTTGTTTTCAACCTGTTCTTCCACATTCCTGGCCGGTCAAATATTTTCGTGACTGAAAATAGGCCCAAGGGATACGCTCTCCGTGCACCTTGGTGGACGCACGCCGGAGCTGGGTGAAAGTATCCATTCGAGGAATTTTCGTGGATTCGTTTGGAATGCACTTCGCATTCTCCGCTCCGAGGCCAACTTTGTAATATTCAACGATATTTTATTGTTGCGTTATCTACGAATGGGTACTCGTTGCCACAGGACTCTCAATGCACTCCTTGTTTACGCGCCACGTAAAATCGTCACGATCGATTGTGTAATTAGCGCCGTAAAAGCGGATGGAATCACGGTTAAATAACAGCGTGCAAATTTCGCGGCGAGTTATGAGAATGGATGAGACCCGATTCATCGTGCCGCTTACGTTGCGTCTCCTCTCCGGTATTCCCGTTTCCCATCGATGCACAATTGCGTCTCGGATTCTCGTTAGTTTGTAATAGGTTCGCGCGGCAACGGTAACTCCCGTAATCGAGACAGGCCCGGCGCTCGCAGGGGCCGATCGTTGACGGTGTCTGTTCGCACTTGAAATCGAGACGACATGGAAATGTCTTGAGTATTGGATTCCATCCACATGTTACCCTTGAAAGTTTCGTGCCCACGCTTACCGCAGTCGTAACACACGGTACACCGCGCACGTAAGCCTCGGCTCACCGAACTCGCAGATTTATGGCAAGGAAAGCAATTCTCCTAGCGGGGTTAGCGTCCCGCAAGATTGTCTCAGCATGCGAGTAAGAGGTGTACCACGTCCAAGGGACTTTGGTGTATTCTCATTTTATCTTCCATCGCTTTTCCAATATTATAGAACGCATATCCCTCTTTCTTCGTCTTCCCAACTCCTCGAAGATCATCGAACGTAAAAGTAAACAAGTTTAAACGCGAGGACATGCTCGACTTTGGACGATGGAAATATTCTCGAGTGGGTTAACTCCCATGAGCCCTCGTATACCGAAAGAGCGCGCATGTGTGCCGGGCCACGAGAGGAACCGGTAATAACGTGAAAGTGCATCGCAAGCACTCACGCGCGCGCGCATCGCGCCAGAACAATTCTCTGTCTCACCTGGTTTAAACTCGTGGGAGTAAATTGCCCCTTTACTCCTTGGTCGCGAGCTCTTCGAAACGCCCGCGTCGATCTTGGCCGATTGCGCGCGCTCGCTCGGCCTCTTTAAATGCTTCATCGGTTCCACGGCTCGTTCCTCGTACGGTGCATGCTGCACCTGTTCTTCGAGTCGACTAGCGCTCTTGTTGTTCAACTCACTCGAGGCTCGTTCGCGATTTATTTCCACAGATCGTCCGAACGGAATCTTATAGTTGCGGTGATGTAGCGGCTCGAGGATAGCGATGGATCTCGTTTCGCGATAGGAGCTCGCGAATTTCGAAACGGTGTAGAAAGATTAGGAGATTCGTTAGGTTAAGGAGGATCTTTACCGATATTGCGCTAATGCGATGTTTAATTATCTAGAGAGGAGGTTTGCAAAAATCGAAAGATCCATAATCTCTGTGACAATCGTCATTATCAGAGATGAGATCTTTTTCCTTTCTAACAAATTATTAAGTCCGTTCATCTTCGCACCTGCTTCCAACCAACGGTCCAACTCTCGCATCTGGCCAAGGTCTCGGCATTAACGTCAACCCCGTGGTGCGCTTTTCGCACACGCATACGAATCGTGACAAATCGATCTTCGTCGTCCTTGCTCGGGACCTGGAGCGTCGCCTCTCGCGTTCTACCCTGGCCCGGGCCCCCACGGAGAACCGGTAATGACGTGAAAGTGCATCCAGGAGCGCGAACGTGCAGCGAGCAAGGAGAACGAGCGAAGGAGAGAGAGGTGGCGGCGAGCCGAACCGAGAGGAGGCAGTCGTCCACCTCCTTCACCTCCACTTCCTCCTTCCTCTCGTACGTTCTCTCGGCACCTCCACGTCCAGGACAATTCCGTGACTCGTGACTCTCGTGGCGCTCGAGCTACCGCGACGAGAGAAATTGCCTCGTGCCTCTATCGACGACCTGACTCCGTTTTCGGACGTTAGACTCCGGACCCATCGATTACCCGCGTTCCTCGCTCCTTTCGCATACTTTCATCTCGATATCTCTTCGAGATACTCGAGCCTCCGTAGCTGGCCGGCTTGGCCACTGTTACTTCTGCCTCCACCGAGAGCGAGCTGGGCGCGTTCCTCGCGAGGAGTTCGGCTGCTCCAAATTGAAGAGTTCGGAAGGTTCATCGCTTCGTTTTCACAGACTGGTTTCGCGTTTAATCGCGGTCAGGTAGAGTTGTTGACAGTGACCCCTCGAAGGAGACGAGTGTAGTACATCGGTTGAGTCGACGGTTTCGTGTGCGGTAATTGTAGACACCAGTTGAGAAAGAACGTGGAATCGAAAGGTTGACATTTGAGTGCACGTGTGCGCGCATGTGCGATTTTCCTACTGGGATCCTTCGAGGATAGCTCACGGAGGATGGGTTTCGACGTTTAAATTCCATCAGGTAATTAGGACGGATAAGAAAGATTTTTGTTAGTCGAGACTACGAGAATTTTTAATATAGAAAAATAGTTGTACGCGTTCTCTCGAAAGTTCACACACGCGTACGGTTGCGTGGATGAGATCGTTCTCCGATAAGAGAAGACCTTTGGAGACATCAGTGTCAAGAAGTCGAACGTGAGTCGAGTTCCGGGTTATCGCATTACATCGTGTCCGCCTTAGGAGGACGAGTCGTCACGGAGTGGACAACACGCGTCGACGTGTTCGTAACCACGTTCACCTGCGCAATTTTCATGGTGTCAGTTCGATTTTTCGACCGAAGAAGACGCATAGTTCGCCTGGCGATCGGTGTCCACTGCTCAAAAGTCTCTCGACTTCCCTCTCGCGCGATGCTCCAATTACCGAACTCATTCGGCGACTTTCGAATCCGCGCACAGTAATTGAAATCGTAATTGTCTCTTGCGCGCAATAATCCCAACAATTCGCCGTTGTACCGGCTGGATAATTAACCTCGGGATTTTTAATTCTTCTCGCAGTCGGCGATCGGTATTGCGACGTTTGGCCAATCGTACGTGGGAGCCAAGGATCAATCGATCCACCTTTCGATGCTGTGGAAAGGATCAGCTCAAATATCATACCGACCTTAAAATCTCCACTTTCCCTTTGCAACCGCGCCCACGAGCTACCGCGAGGGCAAATCGATCTTCGCATTCGCCGGGGCACACGTTCACCGACTCCCTCGCCCCAACCGCGCTCGGTTCCGCGACACGAGAAATCGAGCAATCGCACGAGAAACATTTCTTCCGCTCTCTCTCTCTCTCTATTTCTCTCTCTCCTCTTTCTCCTTCTATCTTCCTTAATTGCCCGTTTTAGCCGTCATTACAAAATATTCTCGTTCTCTGCAGGTACGAGAAATCTCTTTGGTGGACGGGACTTCGTCGAATCGGGAAAGCGGACTAGGAAGAGACCTCGAGGATCTCCTTCGTCTTGGAAGCCATTGCGGGCCCACTAACGAGCCCCAAGAATCGAGAAGAAAGGCTCGAGAGAGAGAGAAAAAAGAACACCGCGGCGAAGGAAACGTAAAAGGATTTTCCTCGAAAGAGAAACCAAACGCAGACGGGTTACTTTGTGCTCTGTAAAGGTGGGCTTTACCAAGAAAGACCCGCGTCCCTCTCTTTTAAAAGAGCAAAGAGGAAGGAGCTTCCTGGTGCGCGAACGTCGACCACGAGTGTCGGGTGAAAATCGAGATTGGAAGCGTGGAGGGTGAATATCGAAAGCGGAAGGGGTGGCTGCGAGGTGGGGTGAACGCGACGATGAGCTCGCGCTTCTTTGCGGAGGACACTTTGCCGCGGAGGATCCACGACGGTTTGGCTTAGCCCATTCCCCCCTCGATCTTCGACGCATTCGATCGCAGGTATCCCAAGATGACCGTCGCGATGGAGCACAAGCGGAAGAGCTCGTGGGACTCTAAGGTGAGAGAAGATAGTTTAACTCCCGTATGTGGCGCACTTTCTCTCCCTCTTTCGTGCGCGCATGCCTACCCTCATTAACTCTCCTCACGTGACTATCGCGCCGCTCTAATTAGGGAGCGTACCGCCTGCCGTGCCGATCTTCCATTCCCTTCCGCGCTCAGCTTCTCCGTGCGAAAATGTCCACGAGGAAAATAACGCGGGTGGGACAACGGCGACGGGAAAAGTGCGCTTCCGAGGGTAAGAAGGAGAAGCCGATTCCTCGCATTGTTCACCATCCTCGAGATCCTAAGATCTCTGCTACGCGATAGCTCGCTCTGAATCGTGAGAGCGCACCGAGAGAAGAGAAGGGCCAACGACGAGAGATAGGATTAAATTAATTTATAAACGGAACAGGTATCTCGGATCGAACAATTGACAAAGCGAGAATAATATTCCGGGTAAACATATCCGCGTCTGCGCAAACTGGCGAGAATCCGTATACGAGGTTCGATTGGCTCTCGCAGTTTCTCTCGGCCGTAGTTATTACGCATTTTTCGATCCCTGGTGGGGCATGGACAATGCGAGAAAGGCTACACGTGGGGTTCTACCCGAGCCTCGTCCCGTGGAGACGAGCAACAGCGCGCACGGTGAAAGTCGTCGATCCCTCGTGCGTCTCGCGCCATTAATCCACGAGGTCGTAAGAGCACCGTCGAATTACCGACCCATCGTATCGGTGCGTTATTTGCCTCCCTCTCGGCAGGCCTTCTCGTTCCGGCACCCCGAGTAAGAAATCGACTTTATTCGGCAAAACTCTTTCCCTTAACACCCACGTAGCTTGTACTCTTCTCAGGTCTAAGGTCAATGTCGTGGAGGAGAACCATGCGGTCCCGTGACGAGGTGGTTCTTCGACCTTGAACCAAGCGGTCTCTCTCTGGAAAGAAAAAAAAGCAATGGCCCCTTTTCTCCGCGTCGTTTTTTCTCGTGACGCTTCCACGAGTTCGGGGTCTCTGAGTTTTGCGACGAGCAACGGTCGGAGAAACTGTGAGAGTGCAGGTGCAGGAAGGATAATTCGTCTCGCAGATGCGGCACTCCGTTTAGCGAAACGTAGTCGATCTCCAGACCGATTGACCTTGTTCTCCATTGACCCCGAGATAGTAGCCGCGCACGCGCCATGTCTTGTTGTCCAATAGGCACGCATCGGGGTGGCCTGGCCAGTTTCATAAGAACTAGACCGACCGGAATAGAGCGCGAACGATGCGTTAGGTGGGTTGGGTCCGATGGGTTGGGCATCGTGCCGTCATCTGCTCTGTTCCCGATACCGTTACTTTGCTTACTAACACCCAATGACGATGTCTGATTGGCACGGCGCGAAGGAATGAGTCCACGCGCGCGAGTTGACACCAGTCTCGTGACGATGGAATTTTATGGGCCAGCGGAGAACATTCTTCTATCGGAGTTCATTGGGTTTGTTGAGAGTGTGTGAACGGTCCGATTGGTCCTCCGATAATCTCGTGCTCGTCCGATTTGAATCGGCCAACGAACACGTTTTGTACGATTGATCGAATGGCACATTTATCGGTCGACTAAAGTAAATGACTTTCAACCCTAAAATCATCTCGATTAGCTCGCGAGCGAGCCAGCGAGTCGCACCCAAGTGCTCCCCTTTGGAGAACGGAAATTCGTCTTATTAGTCGAAGAAAGGTTTATCGCGATTGTAACCGCGGGGCAGTGGACCGAGAACCGCGCCGTAGTTTTACGAGTATTTGAGTGTCATTACGCGCGCGTGCGCTCACGGGGTTGGGTGCACGCATACTCTCGAGACGGCGTTTCGAGCACGCGCGCCCCGTGAGCACACACGCGCGGTAGGCAGGGCCCAGCGGATTGTAATTTAAAGCGAGCAGAACTCGTTCCTAGATTCTTGCTCTTTTGGAAAGGCGGCCTGGCGTTTGGAGTAACGGTAATAACGGTCAAGAAAGTCACGAGGGACCACGGCGTGCCGATGGCACTCGTGTCGATTCTTCACTCGGGTCGTTGACATCGATTCTTTTCACACTTGACCTCCGCTTTCGGTTCTCTCTCACTTTTTTTTTCTTCACGTACTCCACTCCCTCCCTTTCCTCCGGCCAAGAGCAACGGGGTATAAGTATACGCTTCTGCAAAATTGGCCGTTGCGGGATATCGCGGTGAGGCTTTGTTTACCGCGGGGCTCCTCTTAAATAGCAAGCAAGAGCGCGCGCCCTCGCTCGAGCGGAATCGAGCGTCTAGCCCACGCTTCCTGGCCGATTCCGAGTGTTACGCGCCAATGACGAACTCATCGAGCGCGTCGCCTTTTCCGTCGTCTTCGATATTGAGATCGATGAATCGATTCGACCGATCGCGCGTACGAGCTTCACGCGGATCCCTCGACAGGCGCGAATGTCGGGATCAGAGGCTAAATGATCTTCCGCGCGCTTCTCTTATTATCGTTTGCCGTTGGGAATTTATCGAGCGATCCCACGAAATGGAAAACAGACGCGCGAAAGGAGCCAGCGACGTAACAGCGAATCCTCTTGTATTTTCTCGGTGCATCGATTTATTTACCGGGTCGCGTAGTCGAGATGTCGTAAATAAGAAGTGGACAACGCGAACGACTAGTAAGAGACTGGCAAACGTGAGATCTCCATCTCTCTATTCGTTCGTGCCACGGTGGAGGACTCGTGGGTCTCGGAGGCTCCTTTACGACTCTTTGTTGTCGATGGATTCCTTAACGAACGAATTGGTATTAAAGCTTTTACGAGATTGCCGTATTATGCAAAATGCTCGTAGACGATACGTAAAGATTGTTGGATGTTCGTCGAACGTCGTAAATTTGCCGTACTCGCGATCGCGATTGTCTAGCGGAGCGGTCGTTTCCGGTCCAAATACGTCGCCGTTAAATTAAACACAGGCCATCGATAAATTCTCCAATTCGCCTAAATGCCGTGAGACCCTTGCCCAATCGTGTTTTTTGAATCAAGAGTGGGGTGTATCCTCCGGTTTCATAATTTCCATGGAACCGGTGACGTAAGCGAAGAACGAGCGACATTGACTACCGCGAGGACAATCAATGTGACGTGGAATATCCATCGTCGGACGTTCTCCACGAGCGGTCTCCCATTGCGACACATCGCGGTTGAACTTTTGTGGCTAATACGTTATGCAACGCGCTTTGCAACAAGCGATTACGAAGAAGTGCGAAGTGGCACGCCAAAAGCGGCAGGTGGCTACGCGGAATTTTTGAAGAAGTCAATGCCCCAATCGCGCGTACCCTGCGACCCACATTTACAATTCATCGAATATGCAGTCGACGAGTGATTGCGAGAGGTGGCATTGAGCCGGAATGCAAATCCCGAAACAATTCAATTTTGCCGCCTAAGAATATTTTCGTGGCCCCGCTCGTTGATCGAGGAATCGATGAATCGTAGATAACTGACATTGTACCTGAATAACGATTCTAAGTGCGAAACGAGCACTCCAGCTCGAACTGTAGAAGATGCCACGGGAGGAGGAGACACATACTCGATATCGTCTGAAAATAATCGGCGCACTTTCTCGAAAGCGGGCCGTGGTCGCGCCCGTGGAAAGCGCTTTTCTAATCGTTACTAGAGTCGTTCACCGATTTTTCCCTCTCCGGCCTTGAAGTCGTTGACCGGCTCTCCATTGGCGGAAGCACTCGAAACTCGATTGGACTCCGAGCACTGGACAGGCCTAATCTCTTTCTACAATCGCTACTCGACTCTCCACTCACTGACATTGAATTCTACTTTCCGATCTGCTGCGCCCAGATACCTTCCTCCATCCCTCTTCTTTCTCCGCCCGGGTGCTCCCTCGTGCAGGAAGCGTCACGAGATCCCGGGACTAATTGCCAGATCGAGATCGAAGCGTCTCGAAAACATTTTGCAAGATCCTTTCGCAAGCTCGCCCGTTCTGATAATGGAACTGAAAGGACGGACTCGGAAAGGAACGATGCGAGGAGATAGTGGCCCGTTTTCACGCTGTATCCACTGGCAAAAGTCTTCGAATAGAATGTAAAAAGCGTTCCATCGGCGTCTGACCTTTTAAGAAGGAACTTTCATCGTGACGCCTCCACGCTTGCATGTCATTCCCGAGGATAAGCTGAATTTATCTTCGGCAAATGAGCGCCGTGGCACAGTCGTCGACTACGGATTTTAATTTTCTTCTCCTTAGAGTCTTTTTCCGAGACTTCGCAGGGCACAGAATGATAATTCTCTTCGTATTTTATATTCGTGCCGCTATTTTACCTCGAGCGGAAAATATTCCGCAACGTTTCGCGACCTTTCACGACGAAGAAGCTTTTTATTTATCCGTGGCGGATCGCGAGGGTGGTCCATCGGACGTTCGAGGCCCAGTAAATCTGGAGAAGATCATCGTAGCCTCCGAGAATCTCGTTACGTTGGCCGATGGATCAACGTAAAAACGAATCCATTCTCTTCCGTCGAAACGGCAGATGTCTTTCGTCACGTGGTGGATTCTGTTTCTCCGACGCGAAGGGAGAGGGATCGAGTCTGCTGACCTTTTCGGTTCATGGCACTCGGCGTGGCGGCCTGCGCGACGAAACGCTCGATACTTTTACTCTCTAAACGAGCGTATGTACATGCTTGTTTGCACATTTCTTTTCACTCCGACTCGAGTCACCGAACAGGTTGCAAGCCGTGGAAATTATGGAAACGCGCGTCCTTCTGATCGCGAGAGTAAATTGAACGTTAGATTCTCGCCATGGGATCGGATCGAGCGAACAAGATATTTTTCTTTTTCGTTGATAATACGAGATTCTTCTGTTAATCTTGCGGATCGTTTTCGAAGGCTCTTGATACTCTTGTCGCTTCACCAGTCGGGTCCAGGATGTTCTAAGATCGGATAATAAAATCGGGACGGGACGGGCTTATTATCGAAGTGGGTTAGTCGAGTGCAAAGGCACCGTGCGCGAACTTTCATTTAACTTTCGTAATATCCCCTGCACCATTGTTCGGGCCAAATGCACTAGTCAGCTCCCCGCGTCCCGTTCTCCGCGATCGTTTACGTAACGCTTGAATGAAATCTGGATCCATTTCCAGTTTCGATCGACCGAGAGCATTCCATCGCTCCAAAAAACCAAACAAACATTTTTGTACATTTTTCAGGGTCCCCTCGAGAACCAACATCTTCGATTTTCGTGAAATACTTAAGTCCTCCATGATCCATTCGGTTTCCTTGGAGGTGGTAAACGAGACCGGCACTTTTTCCCTCGGGTCCAACTTTCGCGGTTTTTACAACGAAATAGGCAGCTGTGAACGACTCGCACTTGAGAATGCGATTGTAAACGTAGCCGAGCCCACGTACCGTAAATGGTAGAAATGGATTAAAATCGTTTGGAAGGCAGACAGGATTGGAGTGACGTCACGCGACTACACGTATCCGTAGACCATGCTACCAAGGATTGCATTGTCTCTTTTGTTCCTCGGCATCAATCCCGCGTCCCTCCGAGAATAATGTTCTCGATCCGTCCGTCCTATTGCTGCATTCCACTAGGCTTGCCAAAGCCCCGACAACGTAACAACTATATTACATGCTTTTGCTATTAAACCTGTGGAAAAAGGTTAGGTCATTCGTCCTAGAGTTCTCTCAGCTTGCTCGCCAGTCAATAATCTCCAGGGAACGATCCGTGAACCCTCGATCAATCGCGAATCCCATCGAAGAAGCTAGCCAAGTGTTCCAGCTATACCGCGCCATTAACCAACCCCCCTTTCTCCCGATGTTCTCATTATCGTTTACACCCGTAAACGGGCAATTTAATTGCGATCGAGGGGGCAGGCACCAGCTTCGATCTCGCCTCTTCGTTCTCGCTTCGATTCCAATCGGTGAGCGTGTAATAACGAGCGTATCTCCGTGTCCCGTTAATGTTGGGGGATAATTAGATAAACGTTAAGCCGTGCGCACCCGGGTGCAGACGGAAGCGATCGGAGCGGGACGAAAGCAGGGAGATAATATCTGGTTAACTGGCTGCTGTGTGTGCGGCCACGTAACCGAGTGCGGGTCCCCGTTTAGTCGCGATTCCCATGTGCGCGCACCGGTTAACGAATAGACGAGTCGTGGCCCCGCGTGAGAAAATACGAGCTCGACTCTCACGTTCGTCATTCGCCGCTTCGTGTTCCGCCTGTTGACTTTTATTCGAAACCGGCGCGTGTCGAAGCTCGTGTTAAGCCGTTCTGGATCATTCGTTCGATAGGCGCGAAGGTGCGATAGAGGCGGGGTTTAATTGGAAATCAATTGCTATTTAAAGAATTCACGGGGCACGATAATCGAACGATTAAATCGAGCGTCGTAGAATGCGGCGAGGAAGTGAGATTTTTCGTTGTTACACAGGGATAAATGGAGGATTAGGTAATAGTACGTGCTAATGCAACTATACCGCCGATGGTTATGTAATTTACGACGTGGGGAGGGGTCGACCTCAGCCGCGGCGGAAGAAAGGCGCAGCGGGAAAGCACCGATAGTTTGGTTCGTGCGATAATAAACGATAGATCGATTGGTTAACCGGAATCTCGGTGCAATGCTGTTCGGTAATAGGTGCGATGGCAGGTCGGGGGAAGGTAAACTGTGATTTATTGAAACGACTCGTACGACTGCTTTTATCTATGTCTCTCTCTCTCTCTCTCACACACACACACACACACACACACACACGCTCTTCCGTCTCTCCTCTTCGTCACTTCCACGCCCTTCGCGCCAAAACACTCTCAAACAAGCCGCGAAATCTCACGAATTTCTCGCTCCTTCGAAAGATCGCTCACGGATCGTTTTTCTCATTTATCAGAAACGCCATCGTCGAGAGAAGGTGCGCGGATCCTCTCCGCGCCGCTTCTCTCGGAGCGTGAGCCGAGCGTAACATTTGAACGAGGGCGTAGGCTCCTTTCCGCCGCATTGTGAGCGCGCTTTTACACAGAAGGTATATACACACGAGCGTGGACCACCAGGCACGCGCATCGGTATGCCACAGATCGCGTGCGCACCGGTCCGCGTGCGCGTTCAAGTGAAGGTGCGCGTGCACCGGAGGGTTGCCACTACGATTACACGGCCGCTTACACACGTAGCTATGCGCACGTGGTGAAGCACACGAGGAGGAGGGTAATCGTGTACGCGCACGCACGAACGCACGCGGGTAAGGCGAAATTGCCCGCCGATCGCGGAGAGGGCCCCATTGGTTCCGTAGGTTCTTTCGAGAGACGCTTGCGTAATCTGGCCAATTCGGCGGACAGTTACCCGCGATTACGCCGCTCACCGTCTCGTCTACGTCGTAAAGCGAACGAGATTTTTCCTTCAATTTTATCCTCTTCCTCGCTAAGTGGAAAATTGGAGATCCACGAGAGCTCGGACTTTCCACGCGAACCAACTCCGAACAGTTGCCTGCCCTCTTGAAAGGAGACGGGGACCCGCTCGATTCCCTTTTTCTACCTCGCGGTCTTGTCGCTTGTCGGCGAACCGAGCCGCGCTGGATTTCCTGCGGTTTTGTTGCTCCTCCGTGAAAGGTTCGCGCGATACCACCGAGTGCCGCGCGAGTTGGCATTTTCTATTTTCTATCAACCCGCGCGCCCGCGCTCACTCAGGCAGAATTTCTCGCGCGACAAACGTGCAACATTTAAGAATCTCACGTTTTCACTGGTCCATTGTATGCGCGTAGATTTTACGAGCCGTTCCACGGGTGAGCGGCACGAAAACAACGGACTTACGTTACTTCCCCGATTTGTTGCTATAACGTGATGCATTAAGTTTCGCGTATCTCGCGCGTTCCGGGGCGCAATTAATTCCACGCCGTTAATGTCTTAATGACCGGCTCTTAGCGAATTCGCTCGGCCTACCCGCTGTAATTAAGTAAATTTCGTGCGCGCTACTCTCCGCCGCCGAGGATAATTAAATCTCATGCATGCGATTCTGTTTGCTCGCGAGAATTGCGCGCCGCCAGAATCAATTCCCGCGGCGCGATCTTTGGAAGTAATCGGGAAACGCCGCTGGAGAACGTGTTTCGATTTAAAAATTCGCGCGCCCCGTTCTCTACGACCCCCGCATAATATCGGCCTCGCGATATTTCTGCGGAACGCTCGTAACGTCCGGAAAAATCGGACGCGCACCGATGATTATAAATTACAGAGGAGAGGAAAATTATTCGGCAACGGACGCTACGCCAAATTGGCGCTCGCGAGCCGATCCAGCTTGGCTTACATAATGAAGGATCGCGCTCGATTCTCGCTCGGGGCACGGGAAACAGGCAACGACCTCAGTCGAATAGTTCGTCCCGCAAGACGGAAGCGAGTCGATTGTTAATAGAAGTCGTGCCTCGCCTTGGCGCCGCAAAAATTCGCCGACAGTTGGAAAGAGGGAGAGAGGGACGCGATGGAGGGTGAGAGGTGCAAACGTTTCGTCAGTCGAGGGAAAGAACGAAGGAGGGACAGAGGCGTCGCCCACGCGTTCGCGAGGGATAATAATTTCATCGATCATCCTTTCATAATGCGAATCGCATCGCGATGAGAGATACTCGCTCGCGGCGACGTTGACGTGCACGCGAGCCCGTTCGCTCGTCAACGAGTCTTTATTAGCTTGGAAAAAGCAAGGAGAAAAACTATCGCAGAATCTGCCGTTTTTAATATAAAACTAGTTATGTACGAATGGGGAAAGAGAATAGAATACAATAGATTTATTAACCCTGGGCATCAACGTTCCTGCGGTCCCAACAAAAATACAGAATAGGCAACTGAAAATAAAACAAATGACTGAAACTCTCCCTAATAACGTACATGCGACCAATACGATAAACGTTAACTAAAAGAAAGAATAAAGCAAACAAAACGAGCATAAAACTGAGTAATGTCAGTTGGTTTGCAATACTGAAAAACACGAAACACAGATTTCCAATAAAAAGAAAAAGGTCGCACTTTCAGATGCATTGAACATTAACTTGAACAGAACTAAATTAAATTAGATTGAAACAAAGGAGAAAAGGAAAGGAGAACAAATGAAACACTTTTATTATTTCTTTTCTATTAATGTTATAATCCCTCCTTCCATTACAAGAACGTCATTTGTATACGTTGGATACAACGACAATCGTCGCCCGTGTTTACATCGAGTAAAAGTACTCAGTGTTTGTTTTCCATCCACAGATCTCGGTGAGCACGGTGAGTACGAGGAGATTCAGTCGAGCGGGAACACCGAGTTCGATCCTATCGTCGGACAGCGACATCAGGTTCACCAGGAAATTGGGAGGCCAGTACAGATGTGGTTGCTGCGTCCTCGCCGCATTTCTGCTCTTCCTCCTTTTCTCCGGCGTCTCCATTTACCTCGGCTGTGAGTAGAAAATATTTTGCCAGATTACTTATACGATCGAAGATTTTGCTAAGCCAAAGTAGAAGGGTATAGACTGGAAGCTTTCACGACCGCGGGCCATTCGGTCGTGCATAGATTTTCGCACATGCAAGAGTTTCGCAAGCAGGGCGGTTTCTTAGAGGCCTGCGGGATCGCGTTAACGGAAAAATCTCTGGGCTAAATAGTTTCGTGGGTTTGAAGGTGTCGCGTGAGAGCAGATAGAACTTGGAGACTTTATTAGGATTGAATTATTCTTTCAACTAGGTAAGCCAAGTGCACGCCGTTGTGAATTTATCGTGATTGCATCCGGCATTTCTTCTCTGCCACTTTATTCGCGAAGCGACGGTACTACTAGGCGACGAGCATTATTAACTTGTTTTAAATTAATTACGATAATGATATCATTCGTCGAGGATACAGTTACCGGAGTCTCTGTTTCCACGCTAGTGGAATCGATCTAAGCACGCACCTATCACGAAGCGTGTGGGGTACGTGGGAATGGTATTGAATTTATGTTAAACCACCGTTAATCTCAACAATCTCACGGCTGAAACGACGGGGATAGAGAGTTCGGTTTTTTTGCGACATACATATAATACGATATTTACTGGCGCGTTGCACCCGTTTAACGCGTTCTTGCGCCCAGTTACCGAGCCCCGTGCCTCTCGAGATTATTAAATAGAAATACATTAGTCGGCATAAATTCATAGTAATTTGCGAAAGAACTTTTTTTCCGTCGTAGATGCATTTAAAGCGTTTTACCTATCGCGATAAAATAAAGCGGAGATTCAGCCGAGAAGGAATAAAAATCTTAAGACTCTACTAATCTTAATTATTCCGATCGACTGGATCTCTCGCAGTGCATAAAATCTAACGGCACTTTATGTCGCTTCGTCAAACTTTTGTTCTTCCAACTGTACGGCGAATCATCTCCTCGCGAATTAGCAGTCGTTCTGGATTCCGAGGCACAACGGAGGATTCATGATAATTCATCCGTGACGCCATTAATCTTAATTATTTCTTCGAACTCCACCCTCGAGCCCGACTCTTGCCAGCACTTTCTACGAGTTCGCGGAATTTCACGTTTCTCGTACTTCCTCTCTCACGCCACTAAATATAGTGGACGTTCGCGTATCGTCCGAGGATTAGTAGGGGAGGAGTAAAATTTACGAGCAATCGCGTCCTTATGAATTTTTCTTACCGCTAAGAGTAGAAATTTCCACTCGCGAGTGGCACCGATGCGAAAGTAAGCTGCGGAAGAATTTATATCCGAATCCGTTTGAAGCTCCATTAACTTTAACGATACGTACAGATTTTCTTCATAATCTTGACGGCTCGAAATAACGCGTAAAATTTAACAACGTGCCTTCATCGTGCCTGCCACATGTTCGTTTTGCAAACGTTTTCTAGAACATCTGTTTTACTTCGGGATTCTACATAAATATACTGACCATGAGATCTCTTGGCAAAGTAGAGATGCTTTCTTGACAGAAACTGCCCTTCTAGATCGACGAAGATAGGAGCTAAGACGTATAGCGGCACGCGCCAATCTAATCTGCGATCTTAATCGTTCCATCCTGCTCATCTTCCTCGATATATAAAGTATAATGGGACTTTCTATCGTTTCCAGAAATCTTTTTCTAATTTCGTCTGCTCGCTGGTGCGTTTCGCAAGCTAGATAGTGCAGGTGAACGCGCGGGCCATAAGCTCCCTTCGTCACGAAACTGACGTTCCTTCTTTCATCTCGTTGCAAACGACTCGAGACCGACGACACACGGAGAAGATAGGTCAAAGCAACTAGCAAAGTCGCCTTTAATCTTCCTATGCAAACTTTAACGACGACCCTCGCTTTATTGCTCCGTTAATTTTTCGACTTTCTACTTCCTCTCGTAATCCACTCTCGTCTCTTGCCCTCCTTACGCTCAAATCAACCGTGCACTTGCTCTCTCGCGTAAAACAGAAACTATTCATCTTTCCACTCGGGTTTCTCCGTACACGAGAAATTAGAATAGCTCGACGATGTAAAATATAATGGCAGCTTCCGTCCCGTTGAAACTCCGAGCGGCGCTTACTTTTGCGCGCTCAGAATCCTTCTTCTCTCCCTCTTTCACCCTCTTTCACTCCGCTTTCACCGCGAATTCGCAACGGATTCCGACGTGGGCCGCGGCGAATTGAAATTATTCTACGGTTAGCCGGCAATCGACGGCCTACAGAGGCATGAAATTACAGCGAGGGGGTGGTGGGGGTGAAGAGAAACAAGGGGTGGTGAACGAACGGCGAAGTCTCGCGAGTTTCAGGTGAATCCTCTTGCTCGCCACGGTTTCACGAGCGTTCCGCCAACTGTGAACGATCGACGATGATCTTCGCTTGCCCTTCCTTTTGTTCGCGGCCTCCGCCGCGGAACGCATCCCTGCCGATCGCATCGCTGCACGGCCGCACTTCACCTTGAGATCGCGTGCGATTGGCGCCACACGCACGCGTCTATCGGCGAACAAACGAGTGGAGTCATTAGCGCGAGGAGGGAGGAGGCGGAGGTGGAGTATTTAATAGAAGGGAGATGCTTATCTTGCGATGTATGCAAAACAAGGGACGATAAATACGAGAGGAAAGATGTAAGGGAAACGCGGAAGAGTCTACGATATTTGGAGTACGATGAAAATTAAATACTCGCTGCTTTCTTTCACTTGCAAAAAATTCGCTTCGTTTTAAATCGTCGATGTAGCATCGTTTTATCGGCGTCGTAGATTTAGCTCTGCTAGGTGTAACGAGCACGCTCGATTAGCAGAGAACAAGAACCGCGAGTAGTATAAGAAGAGTCAGAGATGCCGAGGAAGAAGTGGAGCAAAGTAAGGCGAGCGGAAGAGGAACGGGAGCAAAACTGACGTACATTCTCCGCCGAAGTCGTCGAAGAAGCTATGTTTTTCATCTCCATCGATAAACAATCGTCGCGGAAGAGAGAAGGAGGCGGAGGAATCGGTAGGCTCGTCGAAATAGACGATACTGGAGAAGTAAATGGAAATTTGCAGGATCCTTCGATTCTATCTGGCTGCTGATGGATCGCGGAAATAAAAGGAGCCACGTGTGGGAAGAGGAGGAAAGCGTCCGTGACTAATTCGTGGGGAGCATCTTCGCAATGGATCGCTCACTGGCGCACCGCGCACAATCCATGGTTGTTCTATGGCGAAGAAAAATAAGAGAGAGAAGAAGATAGAAACACGAGAACCACGAAGGCGTTTATGACGCCGTGCGCATGCGAAGGTGGAAAGGAGAATGTAAGCAGGAACGAGAGAAGAAGGGAACGAAGAAGGTGATGCGGCCGAAGCCCATTGAGGTCTTTCAGCACGCAACATAACGGTCTGACCGAGTTACCGAGTCTTCGGGGAAGCCTTGGCCGCGCCACCGATCCAGCCACTTTTTACCGATCCACCTCGGCAAGATATCCCATTTAAGCCTTATCGCCGAGATTCATTTTCAATTATCGTACCTCCTAGCGCACTCCTTTACGATCCACTTAGCGTGCCTCATGCCTATACATTTACGACGGAACCAATTGCCAAGCCCCGGAAGCCTGCGAAGACAATTGCGATTATTAACGGACACCTTCGTAGGAAAAAAGAATAAGTTACGTGGGTGTTGGTTTACTCCGAATGCGCGAAACGTTCCTTCTCGAACTGGTTCCGAGAGTCCCTCGAGCTACCGCCTGTCCCCGTCATAATGGTCAGGCCCGCGTAAACGTTCGGTTAGCAAGCGTTTCCGAGTAACGACGAAAGTACATACCACCTTCTTGCATACTTTCTACACGCGGATCCGGGAAAGGCGAAATCACGGGGTCCACGGTAAATGGGTAAGCGAGATTACACGATTACAAGGTTACCGTGTGCACGCGGTTGTCCCCGAGCCGCGCGTGATCATCGAGATTAAGTTCGCTCGGTGACACGGGAATTCTACACGATAATTTGGAATTTACCGCGAGCACCGGGGCAAACCTATAATTTTCGATAATCCCATTTGCGATACGCGTTGCGAAAAGGCGAACGAGGAAAAACAACTGAGAGTGCGCGAGAACAAGGCTGGACAATGTCGACTTTTTCGCTTCAGATTGTGCGACTCGATGTGCACGATTGTCTTTCTCGATCGGTCACGACTCGCGCACGATCGGCGACGACAAATTGAGCATGGACGAGGAATCGTGATGGACGAAGCGGAATAACAAGGAGAAGATCCATTGAGTCTCGCGCGCGAGCGCGTCCGCAGCACGATGTAACGGTCTGACCGAGTTATCGAGAGTACCGACCCGCTTGTGACCGCTCGTGGACTCGACCTTTGAAGGTGGGGATCGGTGTCCTTGGAGCATTTCGATACACACCGAAAACCCTCCACGAAAGTAATTCTCCTCTGTTCTCCGGCCGGAAAGGAGGTCACCGTGGGAACGGAGTATCATCGTGTGTCCACGTCATCGTCAACATCCTTCTCCGAGCGTCGATGCTGGGGACAATGACGCGTACACGAATTGCCAGGCGGCTCCCTCTTCACCGTTCTCTCCCTTCTTTTTCTCCACTCTCGTTCGGCACACGTGAGAGCACGAGGAGATATACAGATGGAGAGAGAGAGAGAGAGAGAGAGAGAGAGAGAGAGAGAGGATGAACTCGTTTCGACTTGATGCACTCGTATCATCCATTATTCAGAATTTCGGAATAGTTCTTGACTGCTAGTCTCGCGAATGGAGCCTTTTCTCTAGTCCCACGACTGCGGAGACTCGTGACCACGGCCTGGCAGGAGAAAACTCGTCTGAATCGTGTTTTGTACTTCTCTCGTGGTTCTCCGTGCCACCCGTTAATCACGGAGCCTTGCTCTCTCGAGTTAATTCAAAAATTCATCACAATCGTATCCCGCGAACGAGCGGTAGTCTATCATTGAGAAATCATTAGCGAGTCGATTGTCGCGTCGGTGAGAGAGCGTCGATGATTTCTCGCCTGTCGAATTTCAATGCCGATGAAACGGAACGAGGATACGTGGAAATCGCGGGACAATTAAAGAGAAGATCGTGACTGGGAAATTTTATTTGAGTCTCGCGTGCCTCCAGCTTTCTCGTCCGACTCGTGCTCCTCTTTGGAAGCAATGGAGCGACTCTCGCGTGGAAGCAACGAGCAACCAGCCGCGAAACCGCAGAGTATCGCACTCCACGAATACACCGCGAGAAATCGTAACGGGGGGTCGGAAAAAAGTTTCCTTCTCTCGCGGGGTAAATATCGGCGTCCAAAGGTGCGGTGAAAGGTGAGCGCCGTGCGGAGTAGCTGCGGGCACCTGCGTGCCCTCGATTGGTCTTCCACGGACTCTCTTTCGCCTGTATTTAGAGAATAGATTCTCCGGTTACTCGTCGAGCCAGAAAATGGAAGCTAATAGGAGTGGACGTAAGCTAATCGTTAACAATCTCGTTGGTATTGCATCCACCATTTGAGAGCGGCAAAGTTCGGGACGGCTTAAACCTCTAATTCTGAAGTTTCCAAATAATTACCGACAGTACCCCTTGATTAAGATTGACGCGATGCCGTAACACTAACGAACAATTAATTTCTTCGAAAGATTCGTTTGCAAAGGCAATTTTTTTGTTAATGTCACGCGAATTGCCTTAGGTTGTGTCAAGCTTACCTACCTTTCTTACCGATCACCCTTTTAATCGTAAGAACGTTTTGTGATTGCAGATACGTTTCTAACATCGGATCCACCCGGCGATCAGATCTTTCTGGCGACCTTTCGAGTAACCAACGGGGACACCTTCGCCTTGGAACTCGCAGACCCATCTACCGAGGCCTTTCGAATACGAGCGCGGGAGTATCGCGATCGCCTCAATCTTATCTTCAGGCGCAGCTGGCTCAAGCTCTCTTTCCTCGCAGCGGAGATTCTCGCACTCGATGGGTAAGCAACCGTCGGAAGCAGTGATCGATAAACCGGAGGCTGTGAGTTCGATGAATCGAGTGCCACGCGACGCCAGATAGGAATTATCTTTCCTACGACAGAGAGAAATCCTTCTGATGTACCTCGCAAACTTTCCGTCCACTTTCTCGCGGTTTCACGCGGGAGACGAATGGAAATCGATCGCAAACCGAATGCAGCTGCGCGCGCGATGAAGCGTTTATCGGATTCAATTGGCTTTCACTCGAAACGCTTAACTAATCCGAGCGAATCCACTTTTCTGTATTTATCGAAAGCTCACCGCGTCGCGTCTGAATTCATTTTTAGAGTAGAGTGCTATTCGTAAAATTGACGTCTCAATATTTCTTGTAAATTGCAGAGTCGAAGGCCGAGATCTGGTGGTCCACTTCGATATTCGATTCGATCCTCGGTACCAGACGATCACGACGACCGACGTGGTCGATATCTTGTCCCGTGAGATCGATCCATCCACAACGAGATATTTGTCGAATTTGACTATCGATGCTACCACCCTCGAGGTTCAAGAGAGTTTGAAGGCTTTAAATGCTCAGGTCAGCCTGCAGACGACGGCGTCGACCTTACCGCCGACAACTACGCTTCCACCTCCGAGAAGGTGCAGCAAGGTCGATTTGCAATATTGCAAGCACCTTCCGTATAATGTCACTTCTTATCCCAATGTGTTGGGCCACCGCTCATTGGTCGACGTCGAAGATGACGTCATTGCTTTTAGGTAAGTTCTATAAAGGTTTAAAAAAAAATATGTTTGGCATATCGATGTCACGTGTTTTCTTACATTTTTATAACGAACTTTACAATTTTAGCTGCTTTATACTCTTATCCCTCTGTTACAGAGAGCTGGTGGACGCCGAGTGCTACACTTCAGCTTACGATTTCGTCTGCCAAGTTTTGCAGCCAGCCTGTCAACCAAGCCAGCCGGAAGACATCCTGCAATTACCCTGCAGAAGTTTCTGCAAGGAGTTTTGGAGCGGATGCGGAAGTCGACTCGCGGAGCGCATCAAGCGTGCTCTGGATTGTTCAAACTTCCCCGAGTATGCGGATCATGGAAGTTGCAGGCCAAAGCCAGGTTAAGAGATAATTAATATTGTAAAATGAATGCAATTTACGAAATGTCAAGTACATTGCTTGTTATTCTACGTAATGGTTCTTTTCATTTTAGGATGCGTACAAGATCTTCAGGAAAAAGCCCTCTCTCCGAGAATTTGCGATGGAGTCATCGACTGTCCCGATTTATCCGATGAGAAAAACTGTGCCTATTGTCGAGAGGGTTTCATGCATTGTGGTGTCGGGAGGACGTGTATTCCCCACGCGAAACGGTGTGATGGAAAACCAGATTGTCCAAACGGCAGCGACGAAAAAGACTGCTGTAAGAATTTCTACTTTCTTCTCAGTCACCCCATATTTACACATAGTAGAAAAGAAACGAGCATCGGGCGACGGAAAGACAAACGGTGACAAATATATTTTCTTCGTAGTGTCCCTGGCGCAAAGCGTGCGAACCGCGAGGTCTCAACCGTTGGACACTCCACACTCAACCAAGTACATCAACGAGGGTTACGTGGTCTTCAATGAGAAAGGAAGCGTCGGAAAATTGTGCACGGAGAATCTGAACGCAACTTTACCGGAAACTGAGATGGATAACGTTCTTCAAACGGCCGCGGCATCTCTGTGTTCCTTGTTGACTTATACGTGAGTTGCAAAAAAAAAATTCTGGATGAATGAGTTACCACATTAATATGTATATAATTAATATATACTCACAAAGATAAATGCTCTTGCGGTTACAGGGGTGTACAATCGGTTGAGGTTAGAATCGATGAGGAGGAAGATGTGCAGTACGTGCACATGCAAGATCCATCAGCAACGGAAATTACTTTCGTTCGAGCACCCTGTCCAAGCAAGGAAGTCATGTACGTTCGGTGCTCCAACCTCGGTACGACACATTATAAAAAGAAAAGAAAACGGCTGCACAATAAAGGTATTGCGGTTAAATATATCGTGCAATTATTTTCAGAATGTGGTGTGCAACCTCTCAGATCTAAGGGCGGACTGAGTAAAATGGCCGAGCCAGCAGATTGGCCGTGGCACGTTGCTCTCTTCAAGGAAGAAGTGCACGTTTGCGATGCCACCCTCGTTGCTGAAAACTGGTTAATAACGACGGCATCTTGTTTTCAAGGGTAAATATTAAATCCACCCATTCGCAAGCAGCAAATGTAAGCATAAAAATGTCAATTATTTAACTTTGTTTTCTTCAGACAACCAAAAGCAGAATGGTCAGCCAGATTAGGAGCTGTACGTCTTTCTAGTGCTTCGCCATGGCAGCAGGAACGCAGGATTGTAGGAATGATCAAATCACCGGTGGAAGGCAGTACGATAGTTCTGTTGAAATTAGATCGCCCTGTTGCGACATTCTCGGATTTCGTGCGACCAGTTTGTCTACCTTCGAATGAAACTCCAACCTTGTCTAACGGCTCTCACTGTAACACTTTGGGCTGGGCCAGGAATCGTATGTTTATGCGTTTCGTTAGCAATTAATATTCTGTGCTGTATAATTTTACACGCCGACGACAAAAAAGGTCGGCACGAGCTTCATATAACCAGCTTAATTTGAATAGAGAAATTTGTCTATTAATAGGAGACATGCTGCAGAGGGTGCAATTAAGGCACAGTGCAATGGAGAGATGCGAGAATATCAGCATAGCATCGGTAAACAGTGTATGCACCGAGCCCGCCTATTCTACGGACGATTGCAACGTGAGAACGACTAATTATATTTTTAGGTTTAGTAAAATGTCCTATTTCCACCCTATATCACATGCATTTACCAGGAGGAGGAGATGGCCGGTAGCCCCATGCTCTGCTTGCAATCAAACCAACGTACGTGGGCCTTGACGGGGGTGGGCAGTTGGCGAATAGCTTGCTCGAAGGCTGGTGTGGAAAGACCACGATTGTACGATCAGATTTCCTCGAATATCGTATGGATCAAATCGACGATTGGTTGACAACCTTTCGAAAGGAGAATACTCCATTGATCCAAATGATTGAACGGCAGGAGAAAATCTATTGTCGAGGATGAAAGAACTCGACGTGACTGAAGAAGATTAAACAACACGCAACAGGGAATTGTGATAACGACAAATTGTGAAAACTTTTTCAGCGTTTATCCTTAGTGTGTTGAATCGTTGGTGAAAGTTCGCGTATTGAGGTCTCACGAGAAGGCTGCTTCAAAAATATCGGTTTTTCAACCTTAACGATCGTAGCAGCCCATAGACAATGATCTCTGCGTGATCTACGATCGCTTTCAGTTCGTAGTGTAAACGTCAATTCGACGATCACTTGCGAATGTAAATAACGCAAATCCTCGTACCGCATTCGTGGGTGGGAATTGCGTGTAGGCTGTAGGATAGGACGCTTTAGTCCTTCGTTACCGTGTTTACTACTTTAAGTTAATCTTTAATTTATTCGATGCGAAAGAGAATTTGGACAATTCGTAGACACTCCAGTTCCCTTACATCACCCATCGTTATGCCGTTATACATATCCTTTCCATAGGCGTTAGAAATAGTAGTTACATTCGGAGATCATTATCCTCGTGTAACGCAACGTAGTTAAGTCTGTAATAAAGTGTATACATTGTAATTGCGAATTCCATTAGTTGTACCCTTTGAGAAGAACCCGTGCGATCTTGTTCCTGAAATTAATTATTAATTACTTGTCGATTATCGAGAACAATGGCGAACAACCACCGCACGTAACGCGCCTGGAAATCTCTACCCGCCCGTCTTGTGGGTGTGGCCTTAGCGCCTTAACGTTTACGGCGTGCACCAAGTCGACCCAGTTAATCGATATGTCGTGTTGCATTCGCGCATGAGTCATTCGGGGGTTCATCGCGTTTATCTTGAGGACCAGACGTGAGATCCACGCGCGCTAGGGGTTACTTCCCAGATTACCTTGTTTCTTACACGACGCACAAATGGTAAGTACGCAGATGGATCATAATAAAATTCTGTTCCGCCACGCGACAATATCGTCGCGGTTAGAAACGTGCAACGCCCTGCGTAACGCGTGACGTAACCAGATAAATTGAGACAATGCAGAATACTGTCAGTAGAATTTCATTGGAAATTTCTGTCGTACGGGGAAATTGATGGAACTTAGTGATATTTATTACTACTTGTGACCATTAAAGAACCAACAAACACTGCTTTATTTGAGTAAATAGGAAGATTCTTCGACGCTTGTTAGAAGAAGTATGAGAGAACAACCATTAAGTGACAATACATAATACTAAGTCAACTAACTATTTAGATAACGTATCAATTTTAAACCGGTAGATAACTCGATGATTAGTTTGTGAAGTATTCGCAAAATTAGAAAGTCAATAGAAAAATTTCGAAATTCAGATAAACTGTTCCGCAAGGAAATTTCAATGCGATTGCAGGAAACGCTTAGAGCATATACATATATGGAGGGGGAATAGCCTTTGTTTCTTATAGACTAAAGGCAGGCGTTCACATTTTCGCATCGTAAGTATCGGACGCATCGCATCAAACGGATCATAGTATTCTTTGTATAGAAAACAATACAAGTGCGTCCTCTGATCCGCATCGTACGGATCGCACGAATCTACCCGTCGGCAATGCCGATGCCGATGCTCCGATGGGCAACTTTTGCGATGCGTGCGGATGACGTCCTACGAAATGACGATCAGTGGACGGATTCCGCGCGCTCGCTCGCTCCGCGTCGTCCGCCGTTTACCTTCGATTATCGTCCTGTTGACACGTGTTATTCTAGCATGGACGCGGCACAACTAATTGCAATTGTGCAAGACTATAAAGAGATATAGATCTCTTCTTAAATATATCGTGTACCCACATATTATGTTTTCTTTTTTTAAATGATTTAGCTTTTGTTTCTTCTTCTTCTTCTTCTGCTAACAAACAAGCAATTGCAACAAATTCTTCTTCTTCGTTTTCCTCCATCTTGCACATTCCACCGAACACTACGCTACCTCTCACTACGAAAATCCGAATGAAAGTGGCGTCGGCAATCCGATTGCTGGTAGTTTGCGTCGGCAAATCCGATCGCTGCTGATACTGTGGACGCATTGTAAGAAAATAATCCGTTTGATGCGATGCGTCCGATACTTACGATGCGAAAATGTGGACGCCTACCTTAAAAGTGTGTCCAAGTTGCGTGCGAGAGAGAAAGGTATATGTTCCCATTCGTCCTCTATACGCATGCGTTGAGATCTTTGCGAGCAACATTCCACGCTTTCTGTACTCTGAAGTCTGTCTCCAAACCCCACTTTACTGAACTAACTTGTAAGTTAAAGTATATTCAAATCGTCCGTCACTTTTGACCACTTTCAACGCATGCGCACAGAGAACAATTAGGATCATATACCGATACCTTTCTCTCTCGCACACAACTTGGACACACTTTCAAGCCAGCATTCCCCCTCCATATATATATATGCTCTAACAATAAGAGGAAACGTTCACTTTAACTCCTTGCCTTACAATTTATTTCGTGATGATGCAGGCCACTGTCAACAATATGGCCTGGTAATAATACGCTTTGTTAGCTCGGTAGACGTATCACGTCTCCCACACGTATTGTTTAGGTTTGTTCAGATCGACCTACCACGTTTCTTATACGATATTGTAGGCTAAGGGGTTAAGGCGAATGAGAATGTCCTGCGTTTTATAAAATAATTTTTCCCATGCGGATCAGCCGCCCGAAGCCCTCTTGGCCGAGTGCCCATATTACTCTACCACAACATAGCACACACCGAATATTTTCTCCCCTTTCTTGCCTTCATAAAAAACTCCTCTCTTTTCCTTCCATTTTTAGGCACGACCGTAAAGGGAGTGACTTATGCAATCGCCATCGCGAAAACCGTGTGTGTGTGTGTGTGTGTGTGTGTGTGTGTGTGTGTGTGTGTCCGTGTAGATCCTCGATTTCGGAAAAACGGCTGAACCGATCGGGACGAAATTTGGCACAAAAATCACGTACACTACTGTGAGTTGACAATAAGGTTTGTGAGCCGCCATCTTGAACCGGTACAAGATGGCGGGAGATTCAAAATTTGAAAAAAATGTAATTTAAATTTAATATTGCTGCCATTTCTAAACGGCTGAAGATAGCGATACATAAAGTTTGCTGGCACCAAATGGATATAATACTCAAAGTACATACCAAATTTCGTTGCGATCCGTTCAGCCGTTTGGCCGGAATACTGCACTAATGGAAATAGTGCAAAATTCATTAATCCATTAGTGCAGTATTCCGGCCAAACGGCTGAACGGATCCGAACAAAATTTGGCATGTACATCGAGTATACAGGGTGTCTCAGACCACCCATACAATCTCTCGTGGGGACATAGAGCGGCTTGCGCTGAACATAAAAGTCCTGTACCGTTTTGCGATAATCGCAATATTTATTGAGTTATTAATTGTTAAAGATCAAAGGAAAGGGCGTCCGCCAAAATAGCAGCGGGAGAAGCGATGGAGTCTCTGCGAGCTGTAGGACGGCCCAGTTTACCTACAAACAAATGCGGGGTGCGGTAAGGGGAAGAATAACGAAAAAGAAGCCGGCCGTGCAGCGGTGTCTCAGCCTTCCCCTTACCGCGTCCCGCGTTTGTTTGTAGGTAAACTGGGCCGTCCTACAGCTCGCAGAGGCACCAGCGCTCCCCCCGCTGCTATTTTGGCGGACGCCCTTTCCTTTGATCTTTAACAATTAATAACTCGATAAATATTGCGAATATTGAATAATGGTCCAGGACTTTTGTGTTTATATTAAGCCGCTCTACGTCCCCACGAGAGATTGTATGGGTGGTCTGAGACACCCTGTATGTATGTATTCTCTGGAGATACCGGAACGGAGTATGCTGTGGCACGTATCCGACTTGCGTTTGCGTGCAAATGGTGTATATGTATCTATCATTCCTAGGAGCGGTACCATCGGCCATTAATCGGATTTCGAGTCAAGTTGCTTGGTTGTATTGTGCGGATGTAAATGTTTAAATGAAAAGCCGCCCGTTAGCCCATGTCGTGGCCTTGTCTCGAAGGCCGAGATTTGCTGGAATATATTTTTGATTGTTTTAGCTATTTCCACCAAAGAAGAAATATTTAAATGTGTGGTTTGTGACATCAGGTATCACATCGGATCACGTTTCGATTGCAGATATCGGCTAATAAATGGGACGAGTCGATTGGTTTTGCATTACGCACGTCAGCTGATAATTTCTTTACACTCAAGTTGATTCGTACCCACTTCATTGTCTTATATTGCTCGTAGAAGAAAAATTTATAATCCAGGGTATTGCATTCTTCATAAGGTACATAAATTGTATTGGTTCTTTAAAAGCGATTTTACATTTTTTCATTTTCTTCCTTTGAAGATTTCTCTCTTTCGTCTAACCCCAAATTCTCGCGCCCCTGACAGCTATGGCCAGTCAGTTTCCCCGTGAAGACTCTCTCCGGCACAGTGCGTACTTTGAGTAGGGAGACGTGGTTAGATGAGAAACAGTAATTTTTTCGTATAGTTTTCCCGTTATGCCGTGTCATCGTCAGGGGTTAATTCTATCATCCGTAATTATCTAACTACGGCGCGGCGAGTACGTTATACCGATACGAACACCGATCGTTTAACTTTTAACGTATGACCGCTATTAATTCTTAACCTTGCGAGCAAACAATAGAAGTCCGGGTTTTCCCTTCGACTTTATTACCTATTATTATTCATACTTATTCCTTAATTAGTTGCCATCGCGTATCTGTCCATTATGCCCTGCCAAATTATTCAACAGTTACGAAACACGTGTGTAAGGTTTAGGGTGCTAAATAATACATAGTACATCTTTTTTACGAAGCGTATATCCTTTAGCGAAATATTACCGAGTGCCATCATTTCTGCAATTAACCCATTGCCGCACACTTTTAGAAGCCGCAACTTTTTATAGCTGTAATTTGCCTGCATGTCGCCAAAAAAATGGACGGTTATAGCCGTCGTTTGCGGCAATGGGTTAAGTAAGTTGTATCAACGAATTACATTAGCTTTACGGATTGCTCAACTGGAGAAAGCACTGTATGTACAATTATTGTTTTAGATTACAGAGGTCGGCAGAAAATGCACTTTTCGGCTGATTTTCAGAAGACTCCGCCTACCGTCCCCCTCTTTTCCTTGATACACCACGCGCCGCATTCAAGCCGGTCCAGCCTCAGGAGTATTCACCGATACACAATTGATTGTATGGACATAATTACCGATGTTGTCGAAATCCGCATACAGGGCAGTAATTCTGCATCGAGTATAGGTCGTTTGGAAAATTAATTGTGCTGTTTTGAAAAAGCACTTTAGGTCTATTCCACGTGAACAGTCGTCTTTTGGATATTTCGACATTTTTGTACGTTCATAGTCCACGGGGAATTAGATTATTCTGCCAAAGTATTTTTTTCCAATGCAAATTTGACTGAAATATTGTCCAGTAAATATTTAAGAGTAGAGTTTTCTTAGGAAATTATTATCTGGATCCCTACTTGCGTTAGAATTATTCAGCAAATCTCACAGATGTATGATGAACATAAATATCCTTGGAAAAGTCAATCAGTTTTTAGGCACGACCGTAAAGGGAGTAACTTATGCAATCGCCATCGCGAAAACCGTTCGTGTGTGTGTGTGTGTGTGTGTGTGTGTGTGTGTGTGTGTGTGTGTGTGTGTGTGTGTGTGTGTGTGTGTCCGTGTAGATCCTCGATTTCGGAAAAACGGCTGAACCGATCGGGACGAAATTTGGCACAAAAATCAAGTACACTACTGTGAATTGACAATAAGGTTTGTGAGCCGCCATCTTGAACCGGTACAAGATGGGGGGAGATTCAAAATTTGAAAAAAATGTAATTTAAATTTAATATTGCTGCCATTTCTAAACGGCTGAAGATAGCGATACATAAAGTTTGCTGGCACCAAATGGATATATACTCAAAGTACATACCAAATTTCGTTGCGATCCGTTCAGCTGTTTGGCCGGAATACTGCACTAATGGATTAATGAATTTTGCACTATTTCCATTAGTGCAGTATTCCGGCCAAACGGCTGAACGGATTCGGACAAAATTTGGCATGCACATCAAGTATATACCCATTTGGTGCCAGGAAACTTTATGTATGGCCATCTTCAGCCGTTCCGAAATAGCAGCGAATTCAAATGTTTAAAGCGGAGAACACATATAGGCGATCGCCACCACGATCGCGACCACGATCAAACGCATCAATTGTTTATCAATTGTTGATCAATTGTATCAATTGCAATCGCAATCGCAATCGTGGTCGCGATCGCCTATATGTGTTCTCCGCTTTATCCACTATTTCAGCTAAAAAGTTGATTAGTCCACTATTCCAGCAAAACGGCTGAACGGATTCCGACAAAATTTGGCATGCATATCAAGTATATGCCCATTTGGTGCCACGAAACATTGTGTATGGGCATCTTCAACCATTTCGAAATGGTGCCAGTTTCAAAGATTTCAATTTGTCGCAATTTCTGAATGGTTGAAGATAACCATGCATAAAGTTTCACCGCAGCAAAGGTGTATATACTCTATGTACATGTCAAATTTTGGTTCGGATGCATTTAATTGTCCGGTTTTGATCACTTGGGTCTATTGCAGAAATGCTGCATTTCGTGGGCGAGCGCGAAGCGCGAGCACCCGACGACCTGGGGGGGTATGGCGCTTGAGCGAAGCGAAAGCGCAGAGGACTCTGTAGCATAGTTTAATATCTCAATACTTGAATTTTCTACAATTTCAAAACCTTTTGAAATTCGTGGGCGAGCGCGAAGCGCGAGTGCCGCGGTCGTGCCTATTGCAGAAAAGCGAAGCTTTTCTGCACCCGTTAAGGCGAGCGCGAAGCGCGAGCAAAGGCGATCTCGAGGGGGTTGGCGCTTGAGCGAAGCGGAAGCGCAGGGGGCTCTGCCCCCTAGTTATTATCAGTGGCACAATCAGTATTGGCCTTAACGAATTACCAATATTCTTCACCACCCACTATTATAAACATTTCTCTTCAATTTATTCTCCAGTCAATGATGCTATCCAAGTCAACACGCTATCCACAAAATCTTATTAAACTTGTTCACACTCAACTATCGCAGTTTTCCAAGGACTCGACGCGTAAGAAGAACTTCTCATCCGGTTTGTCATGCATCGAACATATACCGAACGATCCCATGGACCTCTTCAAGCGCTGGCACGACGAAGCCAGAAAATTTAGCCCTGACAAAATCGACACGTTATGCCTAGCGACTGTTACGGAGTGAGTACCACGCGATCGATTTTTCCAGCATGTCGAGGGAAGTGGATAATCTGTCCCCGATGTCCTTGACATTCTAGAGATCTCAAGGTCAGCGCAAGAAGCATGCTCCTTCGAGGATTGGATAATCAAGGCTTTATCGTGGTGACAGACTCGCGTAGCCCAAAGGCAGACGCTATAGTAAATTGTCTCTGTTAACCAAATTATTGTCTTAATCGCATATATATGTTCTTTACGTTTTGTTGTCCTTTTCATAATAGGCAAGTACTCCAAGAGTTGCTATGTGCTTCCTATGGGATTATTTCAACGAAAAGTCGGAACATATTCTTAGGCAAGTGAGTAAATCTGCCTTGCTTATTAAATCTGTTTCTTCTAAGCCATCATTATCCGCCATTGGGGGAGTATACGCAGTATTTTAATGATACATTTCATTCTACCCGTTTCAAATAAAAAGCGCCGATAACTCGCATTCGCAACTTAAATTTAATAGCATATTTTACATTATGGGCTTGTGCGTCATATCAGCGCGCTTTGTCTATGTAATAAAACTAATTTAGTAGTCAATGTCCTGACGTATATTTTTCATATTTCTTTCAGGTACGAGCGGAGGGCGAGGTAACAAAATTAGGAAGAGAGGAATGTGAACACCTGTACGATAACGAACCGCTCTTTTGCCATATTCGATCTCACATTTGTAAATCAAGTCAACCTGTGGATTGGCACGAACTGAAACAGAAGCACGACGAATTGTTATGTCAAGTTCGAGATAATGACTATAAATTGCCCATGCCAGACCACTAGTATGTACAGCTTTCACTGACTAATTCATATATCAATTGACGATACCGACTGATTTTTTCGTATTGAATGACCTAATTGTATTACACACATACTTTCTTATTTTTCAGCGTGGCTTACAAGCTGCAACCGATCAAGTTGGACTTTTATCATGGAGTTAATCAGACTATAGCCGACAGATTACTGTTCACGAGATGTACTCCAACTCAAGCGTGGGAACGTAATCGAGTATCAGCATAAAATCCTGCCGTACCAAAGAATTTCAGAAAGGGGTCCAATACGTGCAAGGAAGATTTTGCAGTTGTCGACAAATAACTACTTTAACGATAGTTTTTTACATACGAAAAGCTGGACAATCGTGTCCCAATAATTATACGTATATAACACAGCCATTATATATATGTATTTTCTTATAACATAATTATATTTACACATATGTTATATATATGCAATGAGGAGCATAGATGGTGTCCTTTGCCGACAGCCAGTAGCAGGCCGAGTAGGCGCCACTGACCACGATCCATGTATTTGCACGATGAAGTCTCACACTTCTGTCTACCATCCCTTTAATTCGACATAAAATACATAAAAATGATAATTTTTTATCACAAGTTTCCAAAGTCTCTCACATTACACCGCCAAAATGCGTCCTGATTAGAACAACGAAATACCAATGCACCGAGTGACTTACTCCTCTCGAGGGACACCGACTTTGCACTTCATTATTATTTGAAATATACCTTATTATATACATAAATTTCAGAGATGCCCGATACTCGCGCATATTATACAACAATTAGCCACCTTAAAAATACACAAAAAACCGCCTAGTCCGACAAGCGCCTCGCTCTCTACTATCCTACAAATTCCACGTAACAATCGTCGGATTTTATACGAAATTGAAAGCAAATTCCACGCGAAGGGGATTCGAAAGCGTTCAAATAACCCTAGTTACAGCGCCGTTGCGAACGCGCATGTCCATTCGTGACGACCAATGGCATCGCAGGACAGCCGTCACGGGATCTGCGTAGAACGTAGTGCGCAGGTCGGGCGACCTATCGGCAGGAGCCGCGTTTCCACGGCGCGTCCATCGCGCGCAAGTCGCCTCGTGTGAGCCGTCACGGGGCCCCTGCCGGTATTCTCGTGAGCGTGCTATAAAGCGCCTCTACGACCCACGATGCAGGCAGTGTCCGGCCCGGTCGAGAGCACGCACGTGAGACGACGTTACACGCTCGCGACATGTCCCGCCACGCGGCTTCTTCCCGGTGCGACGAGGAGATTAGCGACGCTTACCTCGTGCTCGAGGACGGCACTGTCTTCCGCGGTAGACATTTCGGCGCTAAAGTGGCCATCGACGGGGAGATCGGTAAGTGCGGGTGCGACCGTGCACGTGTCCGCACTGCCATTACGGCGCGAACCATTACGCATGTGCACGTGCACGGTCGACCATCCAACACGATACCCTGTCGCCACGATCAGCGATGTTCCCATCACGAGAAGCAAAAGATCACCGTGAAAATTCGTATATTCCTCTGCGCGCTCTATTATAAGTGCTTCTCGTCAATCTCCTAGCCCCTCCTTTGCCCCACCTCATGAACTTTCGCCTCCTCGCTCGCACGCACCTCGCGACCGAGATAATCGTTATCGACGTTAGATCTGTGTACGGTCGATGACGATGATGCGAGAAGTGACTGTGCCCGGAGGGCAACGAACGAGACGACCACGTGGTTTTCAAGATGACTGACGGCCCTGTTAAGTGCCGGTTCGGTGCATGCCGTGTGCCGAGAGTGTCGCGAGACGTTACCTCGCGATTATGCGATAGGATGCTACAGGCTCGGTCAATTTTATGCGTACAGCAAGCGCATTCTGTGTGCGTCGATGCTTTCGGAGCCTCCGCACAAACACCGGTCTACCCAGCACGTGTAAACTGACCGTGACGCTGACAACATGCCATTGTGACGGTGGGAAAAGTTTTCCGTACCAGACTCACGCGCGTGTGCGTGCGCTTGCGCGCACCCTCGCGCGTACGCCTCTCTTTGTAGCACAGATTGCTCCAAACGCCCGACAGTGGGGGGGGCTTTCGATGTGAACGTGCCGATGCGCGCAGGCACCCAAGTCGGCATGTGAAGATTGTTTTTGAAGTTGTCACGTGATTTGCGAGCGAGGGGCAAAAGGAAGCCATTAAGAATGAAAGAACTCTACAGTTTCGTTTTTAGAACGATTCTTCCCCTTGTGCCCATTGAATTAAGGCGGAGTATTATTTCTTGATTCTTTCTTTCTTCTTCATTTTGAGGATTATCGAATCCTTCAAAGTGGCATCGATTGTGAAGAGCGAATTTAGGGTTTTCTTAATTGAGGGTCCTTCCGAGAGTTTCCTTGATTTTCCTATTCCGAGTTCACTCCATGATAGACGAACGTTTTTGCTTAATCAAAGGTTAACGTATAACGTGCACATTTTTCGCAGTCTTTCAGACCGGTATGGTGGGTTATCCTGAATCACTCACGGACCCCTCCTACCATTCGCAAATTCTGGTCCTCACGTACCCCTTGATCGGGAACTACGGTGTCTTCGGGGACGAGAGGGATGAGCATGGACTACCATAGTAAGTTCCCAAGGAATATTCGAACGACCCTCGTGGGCTTAGAATTCAATAGACTGAATAGACCAGACCATTGTCACCGAACAAAGTACTTTTTGCACATAGAATTTTATCCGTGGCTATGCATTATGGTCCGTTATACACTTTAACTGACGTCACTGACGTCAGTCCTAAAGGCGAATGGTAATCGCGTGAAATGATAAGACACTAGGGGTGTGCGTCTCGTATGATAATGAGCCCCAATCGTCATCGCGCGAGATGACTCAATTGGAGCGGGCCATGAAAAGAGAGCCCTCGCGTTCTTTCGATAAAAGGCGATTAGCTAAATATTTCCGGGCTTGCACAGGTCAGCGATCTGTTTTTTTCTTGTTTATTCCATTATAATTTCTGCATATTGGTGATTTAAATGCGCCTGATCAAAAAGGTCCATCGATTAAAATTTTGTCGTCAGAGCCACGTGAGAATGATCGTATTCGATTCTTTCAGCTGGTTTGAATCCGATAAAATCTGGGCTGCCGGCCTAGTTGTTGGCGAGATTTGCAACACGCCGAGTCACTGGCTTCAGACTAAAACCCTGTCTCAATGGATGCAGGAGCAAAATGTGCCTGGTATTTACGAAATCGACACGAGAGCACTCACGAAAATTATTCGCGAGAAAGGCACCATCCTGGGGAGAATAGTTTACAGTCAGCCGGTTGCGAGCTCGGTGCCATTAGATCCTCCGATAGCAGATCCTAACAAAAGAAATCTCGTGGCTGAGGTCTCTCACGTGAGTATTTACAGAAAATTCTCTTTCTCTCCGAAGGCTACCCTACATTATTATCAAAAATAATAATTATGTTGTAATATTGCAGACAAAACCGCAGACTTACAATCCAAAGGGGCATCCTCGCGTATGCGTCGTAGATTGTGGCATGAAATACAATCAGCTACGGTGTCTCTTGAATCGTGGCGTTCGCGTGGACGTTGTACCTTGGGATCATGACTTGAAGACAATAAAATACGACGGTTTATTCCTGAGCAATGGTCCAGGTGACCCTAGCATGTGCAACGTTACAGTGAAAAATGTGAGGACAGTTTTGGAGCAGGCTTCGCACAAACCAATCTTTGGAATTTGCTTGGGTCATCAGTTACTTTCCATAGCAGCCGGTTGCGTCACTTATAAAATGAAGTAAGGCATCATCGCCAAACGAATTTGCAAATTTCAATTCCAATATTGACTTTTATTATTTTATCTACAGCTATGGTAATCGAGGCCACAATCAGCCTGCCATTCATCACGGTACAGGACGTTGTTATATGACGTCTCAGAATCACGGTTTCGCAGTGGACGCGTCAAAATTGCCAAAAGATTGGGAGGCACTCTTTACCAATGCCAATGACAAAAGCAACGAGGGCATCGTGCACGTCAATCTTCCTTATTTCTCGGTCCAATTTCATCCCGAGCATACAGCAGGCCCTCAGGACCTCGAGTGCCTTTTTGACGTGTTCTTAGGTGCTGTGAAGGATCACCTGAATAATCAGCCGCAGATTCCCATCAAGGATAGACTCACGCAAAAGCTCAGCTTCAATCCTACCAATTCTCCCACAGTGCGACGTCCCAAGAAAGTGTTGATCCTGGGATCAGGTGGTCTCAGTATCGGTCAAGCTGGAGAATTTGATTATTCTGGTTCACAAGCTATAAAGGCACTGCAAGAGGAATGTATTCAGACGTTACTAATCAACCCCAATATCGCGACCGTTCAAACAACCAAAGGCATGGCCGACAAAGTTTATTTTCTGCCAATTATACCTGAATATGTGGAGGAAGTGAGTAAAATTTTATTGAATGAGCCTTGAAAAAATTGCAGCATTTTATCGAGACTGAATTATTAACAAATAATGATATTTGCTGTGTAGGTAATTCGTTCGGAGAGGCCAGACGGCGTGCTGCTCACTTTCGGTGGACAAACTGCTCTGAACTGTGGCGTGGAGCTTGAAAAGAATGGTGTATTCTCCAAGTATAATGTAAAAATTCTCGGTACTCCGATAGAGTCGATTATACAAACAGAGGACAGGAAAATTTTCGCTGAGCGTATTAGTGAGATTCATGAAAGAGTTGCACCGAGTGCAGCAGTGTATTCAATCCACGAAGTAATTTCTTATTATTATTATTGTCCGTTTTGTGAAATAATTCAATTCTGAATTCTTACACTCATTGTTCATTCACAGGCCCTCGAAGCTGCCGAAAAACTCGGCTATCCAGTGATGGCCAGGGCAGCCTTTTCCCTAGGCGGATTGGGATCAGGTTTCGCCAATACCAAGGAAGAGTTGAAATGTTTGGCGCAGCAGGCCTTCGCTCATTCCAACCAACTGATCATCGACAAGTCTCTTAAAGGTTGGAAGGAAGTGGAGTACGAGGTGGTGCGAGATGCTTACGACAATTGCATCACCGTTTGCAACATGGAAAATGTGGACCCTCTAGGGATTCACACCGGCGAGTCCATCGTTGTTGCACCCAGCCAGACTCTCTCCAACAAAGAATACAATATGCTGCGAACAACTGCCATTAACGTCATCAGGCACTTTGGCATCGTCGGAGAGTGCAACATACAATACGCTCTTCATCCTTTTTCCGAAGAATATTACATAATTGAAGTGAACGCCAGATTATCTAGAAGCTCTGCACTTGCCAGCAAAGCTACCGGTTATCCACTGGCTTACGTCGCAGCCAAACTCGCTTTGGGCATTCGTTTGCCGGATATTAACAACTCCGTTACCGGAAACACTACCGCGTGCTTTGAGCCCAGTCTCGATTATTGCGTTGTCAAAATACCCAGGTGGGATCTCAGCAAGTTCCACAGAGTCAGCACGAAGGTAACAGGCAATCCCCTGCGCCTTAAATGTCTTTTATCCGTATCTTTAGAAATTCGGATTACGCGAAGATAAATCTGACGACTTGTCGTTTTAGATCGGTAGCTCCATGAAGAGCGTAGGAGAAGTGATGGCGATCGGCCGAAAATTCGAGGAAGCCTTTCAGAAAGCTTTGAGGATGGTCGACGAAAACGTGGTAGGCTTTGATCCGTATCTGAAATCCATCAATGACGAGGAACTCGAAAAACCAACTGACAAGAGAATGTTCGTTCTCGCCGCATCCATGAAAGCTGGTTACACCATCGATAGACTCTACGAATTGACAAAGATCGATCGCTGGTTTTTGGAGAAAATGAAGAATATCATTGAATATTACACTATTTTGGAAAACAGCGATCACACGAAGCTCTCGCACGAGGTCCTCTTGGGCGCCAAGCAGATCGGTTTCTCGGACAAACAAATTGCCGCGGTGGTGAAGAGTTCCGAGCTGGCTGTTCGAATTCAGAGGCAAGAGAGTAACATACGACCGTTCGTTAAACAAATTGACACGGTGGCTGCCGAGTGGCCAGCCTCCACAAATTATCTTTATCTCACGTATAACGGGACTACACATGACGTCGAGTTCCCTGGCGGATATACAATGGTGATCGGTACGCGAATCGTTATTTTCATTTACAAATTCATATCGAATCACATATTTGTGATGCATACATTTTTTTCTCACAGGATCAGGCGTATATCGAATTGGTAGCTCGGTAGAATTCGACTGGTGCGCCGTCAGCTGCCTGCGCGAACTTCGAAATCTCGGTCGTAAAACTATTATGGTGAATTACAACCCGGAAACGGTCAGTACAGATTACGACATGAGCGATCGGCTCTACTTCGAGGAGATCTCGTTCGAGGTTGTGATGGACATCTACGACCACGAGTCACCCGAGGGTATTATTCTCTCCATGGGTGGACAATTACCGAACAATATCGCAATGGATCTTCATAGACAACAGGCCCGGATTCTCGGATCATCCCCAGAATCCGTGGACGGCGCTGAGAATCGTTTCAAATTTTCTCGTATGCTCGACGGAATTGGAATTTCTCAACCCAGGTACTCAATGTATTTACCAATCAACTTCTATGCATTTTCCAACAACCCACACGGTGTTCTCTGCTATTACTTGCACAACAAAAATTGACCATAGCTCGTAAACTCAGCGTGTGATTGATTTCTCACTTAGGTGGAAGGAATTGACCAATCTAAACTCTGCCATCGAATTCTGCGAGGAGGTCGGCTACCCGTGCCTCGTACGACCTTCGTATGTCTTGAGTGGTGCGGCGATGAATGTGGCACATTCTAATCAGGACCTTGAGTCTTATCTAAAGAGTGCAAGCGAAGTTAATAAGGAGCATCCGGTAGTTATATCGAAATTCATTCTCGAGGCCAAGGAAATAGACGTAGACGCTGTCGCTTACGATGGCGTCGTCCTGTGTATGGCCGTTTCCGAGCACGTGGAGAACGCGGGGGTGCATTCAGGTGATGCTACTCTCGTCACACCCCCGCAGGACATCAACCCCGAGACTCTGGCCAAAATACAGACCATCTCGAAGGCCATCGCTGCTTCGCTAGGTGTCACGGGCCCCTTCAACATGCAACTCATCGCGAAGGTGAGTTCGCACCTCGTCGCATCGACGAGATATTGTTTTGATTCCTGATAAAACTAGACCTGAGCCAATTCATTGTAAATATCGAATTCTCTTCTAATATTTTCCGGCGCACCTACACCAAGTTATCTTCGCATTAAGTACCAGGTGTACATCGTGTACCTACGATCGATAAAACCATAGCATTATTTTTATCGCTAACCCCCCACCTCTCTTTTCACGTAGGACAATGAACTTAAGGTGATAGAGTGTAACGTCAGGGTCTCCAGATCATTCCCCTTTGTCTCCAAGACCTTGGACTACGATTTCGTAGCAATGGCCACACGCTTGATAGTAGGCGAGAGCGTTGAACCCGTGGATGTTTTAGCCGGGTGTGGCAAGGTCGGCGTCAAGGTCCCGCAGTTTTCCTTCTCGCGACTTGCCGGTGAGTATTTTTTGATCTTCTTAACAGCCGATTCGTGTCGGTAGGCCGACATGCGACCCTAAGCGAAAAATATTGATAAGGATACCACGACCGCCACTTAATTGCGCATATTTTCTTGCGATTCGTCGCCGATTTAATTCCTAGGTGCTGACGTAATGCTTGGCGTAGAAATGGTTTCCACGGGGGAGGTTGGCTGCTTCGGAGAGAATCGTAACGAGGCGTATCTCAAAGGAATGATGAGCACAGGATTTCACATACCACAGCGGGGTATCTTGCTCTCTATAGGAAGCTTCAAGGTAATAATGTTTGGGACAATGACAATGAATATATTCCGGAATGTGTGATAAAAGGAACACGTCCCAATGATATCCGCATCTAAACAGATATCGGGGCATGCGAATTTAATCAGTGCATTTTATTCAAGATTACGTCATATCGTAACCGAACAAATTTAATATGATCAGACGGATCTTATCTTTTGCACGATGACCTTCCCGCGTATTATGTCATTTCATAGCGCGTTTGATCGATCGGTATATTGCTTTGTTTTGCAGCACAAAATGGAATTGTTGCCGTCTATTAGAAGTTTGAACAAGATGGGCTACAAGTTATACGCCAGTATGGGTACCGCCGATTTTTACACCGAGCATGGAGTCGAGGTGAGTGACATGATAGATGCTATTACACAATATTGAAAATTTAATTGGGTCATAGATGGCTGATGATACTTGAAAGTAGCTACATGTTCATTGAAATGTTATTTACAATCGTCGGAGAACAATATCAAAATGAGGGGCTGTTTCGGAATGGATTGTTTTTTCGTCCTAGCATGCCTTCGTGCAAATTACCTTCTAAAGAGAAATTTTAAAAAAGACTATTGCATTTCTTAATCACGGTTTCCGTGGAAGACCGCTTATTAAAACTTATTGCTAATCTTATAAAAAAAATTCACAATTCTATCTCTACAAATGGAATACGAAATTGACGTAACAATAGTATCTATGAAAAAATGTCTATCTACGTTTCGCGATTACCACTACATCGTCCTTTGCATAGCGCGCCTCGTCGGCGCGCGGAGATCCACGTCGAAAATTAACATAAATTAATTCTCGAATTTTCAAGAAATAACAATAAATATCCTATAAACATCGCAGCCATGCTCCGAACACACACATACAAAAAATGACTCTTAAAATTAAGAGTCACCAATCACACTGTCAGGCATCACAATCGCACATGGGGTATCGTCATCGTCGTCATCATCATTATCGTAGAGTTTCATCAGACATACGTAGATTCCGTGAGGAAGGAATCATTTTGATTTTCCGCGATGGTAAAAATTTCCACGCTTTTCTCCTTATTCTCCTTATTCTCCTTATTCTTTTCTTTACTGTTTTCCTTATTCTTCTCCTTACTCTTCTCCTTACTCTTCTCCTTGCTCTTCTCCTTGCTCTTCTCCTTACTCTTCTCTTTCTCCTTCTTCCTGGCAGGTGGCTTGGGCGAACGTACATCGTACGTGGCTTCCTTCTCCTCGTAAAGAGGCATTTGGTGAATGTCCACCGCGATCCTATTATCCTGTCGCTCCTTCAAATGCTCGTAATTCTCCGTGCCGGAAGAAATAACAGATTGTTCAAGTGACTCCCTGGCAAATCGATCCTTGAGAGGCATGGCGAATATCGGCTCCTCCACGTTCCTTCGAGGTGTTTCCGGTAGCTCAGTCTGGGACCTCAGGGTACCGAATCGTTTCCTCAATGCTCGAATCTTGTCCTGGTAAGCTCTTGCATCGTCCTTGCCTCTCGGATACTCTGAGAGAAGGATCGAGAGCCGTTCGGCTTGATCAAGGTAGATGTTCTTCTGATAATAAGCGGCATAGTTGTGGCAACTCTCCGCCATTTTGATGAAGTGCCGGACGAAGAAGTCGAGAAGGACTCGTAGTCTCGCACCTTCCAATTCCCCGCATCGTACCTGCATAAGAAAGAGAGACAGATGACAATGAGAATCTAACGATTAGTTCTCTTTCTTGCGTTTCGAGAAAAAATCTGATTAGATTAGCGAAGCGCGGGAAGCCCCAGTACACGGGATAAGGGCGAGGATGGTTAATGGAGAGTTAGCGAATCTGTTTTCCAGACGATATCGCGGTATCAATTTCTCCACCTTGTCGCGTTAATGGATGCGTCGGTGACGCTTCTCGACCTTAACACTCGCTCGGTTACGACAACTCCTCGTTATCTGTGCAATGCGGATAAGTGTGCAACGGGGAAGTCGCGAGATGTCAAATGCGCGTATCTTTGCCGAGCGAGGCCAATTTCGTTGAAACATTTTTCACGCGGCTTAAGAAATCCCCGGAGTTGGTGGCACGACGTAGAAACCAAAATTACCTCGAACCGATACGAAAAATTATAGGCGCGGCAAAAAGAATTTTCGCGTAGCAGAGTTTTGCCTCGCAGAAACCGTAATGCGGTCAAGTTCACTCGACAGATCGCAAGACCGATGAAATAATCCGTAATCAGAAATTCGCGCGATAGGGGTGCCGAAATCGCTGATTCCAATTGACCCAAAAATTCTGGACTTCGTACTCGGGCTACAGCAAATATCTACGTGATGCGTTCGACGTATGCGCGATCACCTACGCTCATCGACACGTAACCGTTACTAACACGCGCTAGCGAACAACGATAACGGACGCTGCTTATCACACGAGGAACTCACCGAGATCTCGATGATATGGTCCGTGGCCTTGCGAGGGTTTATGAGCGTTTTATTGGTCACTGGCCTGGTCGAATAAATCTTCTGGTCTTTTCTCGATCTCGCGCTGTCCCAGAAACCACCTGGCCTATAAGTTCTCTTCTCCTCTTCTTCGTCGCGCATGTAGTGTTCGTCCTGAATAGTCGTTGATATCGGTCTGAACAAGTGCTGTCCTAGAGCTGGATTGTCCAACGTCAGAGTGTCAGCGGTTAGGATCTTTAGTAACATCTCATAATCCAGTCTCGGAAAGAAGTTTCGACTATGTTTGATGTTCTCCATCGCGTGAAAGACGTACATCACTGGATTCTCAGAGATGCGCTTGATCTGCTTCTGGGTGTGAAGCAGATGCTCGATCGGCACCTTTTGCAAGAGATTCCTGTCTCTGACGAAGTAGTCGGGTAGAGTGGGCTCGTTCTGACTGATACAATAATACAGCGAGTCCAACAACTCCATCAGACATTCTCCACTTCTGTTCTCGGGCCATTTGGAGGGCCTGTCGTTCTCTTCTATCATCCAAAATAATTTGTTTCGTATGTGAGCGGTCGTAAGGCCGTATATCGAGTCGAACACTGGCCCTAAGAAGGTCTTGTGCAGCAGCATGGTCATCAAGTAGACCTGTACTTGGGTGTGAGTCATGCAGGTCTCCAAGTATCTTTCCGCGGTAGGGAAGGTGAGTTCCCATTCGACGTCCTTGGTGGGACTGTGCCCCGTCCTAGGCGTGAAACCTTCTGGTACAAGGTAGCACCCGCCCTCCTTCACCTTCTCGATGTCATCGTAACCGGGCCAGGTACTTCGCGGTCTGTCGAGCCACTCGTTCGCGCACTCCGGCCACTGAAGCCAGACCGAGGGTATGACCTCGTAAGGTTCGATTCTGGTGTATCTTGTGGTGTGTGAGACCATCACTTTGTCGCAATAAATCACCCCATCCTCTGGTCTCATATTATCCACCGTCTCCGCATCGAAGTTCAATTGACCGGCATACTGATTGATAAATAAGTTTATGAAGTGGCTCATGAACTCGGTACTGTTCAGGTAGAACAGATCGTAATTGTGGCGTCTCAGAGCTTGCTTGATGCGTCTCTGCTTATTGTTCATAGCACGCTTCCTGTCCTCGTTCGGATCGTAAATCTTGCCCTCGCTGGTATAGGTGATCTTTTTGAAGCAACAAGGTGGTAACTCCGAGTGAGAGAGGGGTGTCTCTTTCGTCAGCTTCCGTGTGCTCCCATGGAAACCCTGGCACTCGGAATTTGCCAGAGTATCGGCACTCCTCGAGATCCCATTACAGCTCTGATTGCTTCCGCAAGTGTGAAGCTGATCGCAGCTCTGCGAGGTGTTGGATCTTCTGGTTGTACTGCAACGGCTGCAATTGTAGGTGGAACCGCAGGCACTGTCCTGGTCGCAACTGTTCAAGCCACCGCAGCTGTGAGACATACTGCACCTGTGCGTTTCCTGGCAGTAGGAATGCAGTCGAGTCTTGCTGTTCCTATGGGACAAGGTGTGAGCGCTGCAGTCGCTATCACTGTCCACTGCGTAAGTTCCAGACCGGTAGCCTGAACTGGTGCTGCTGGATGGACTTCGACTATTGCTCAACAGACTCCTGGATCGTTGGTGTTGCTTCAGTTGTCGAGGATAAGCCCGTTTACCCGAGACATCCTTTTTCGAGGACCAACTCCGGTGTCCGTGATACTTACGGTCCTCGTTCGAGGACAGATGATCGTAATCGGATTCCAGCTTGGTATCGTGGCTGCGACTCATGTCGTAGATATTGTTCCGCGACAGACATCTACCCTCCTCGTAGATGATATCGTCATCGAAAAGATTGGGCAACGACTGCGCGTGTTCGCCATACTTGAGGCTGTTCTTCTTATTGCGATTGGATAGGACCATTCTCGGAGTGGTTTGCGGACCGTAGACACTGTCACCGTCACTGTAGATCTCATCGTCCCCCTCGGCTATTGAGGACAACTCGTCCTCCGTGGTGGCGGCTTTAGGGAAGCATTCGTCGAGCAGCTGCAACTGCGCGTAGCCTGAAAGCGGTAAAATTGGCATGCAAAGAATTCAATCGAACCAGAAGCTTTACCTCGTTAAAGTCTCTTTGCTAGAAGAGAAACTGACGTCATAAGTTCAAGATGCTTCTAGGTGCGGCCTTCAGACCGTCCTATCGGATTCGCTTAGTCTTACACGTGGAAGGATTAGAGATAATAGAAGTGTGACTGCGTTTGTGAAACTATTCGCGTTAATCCTTCTTCGAGATTAGAGATTGGATTCAATGTCATAGATAGAATTGGCGCCCTACCTTGATGGCTGCTGGGCTTCAGCATCGTGTTGTACGTCACGGTATTGTTGACGCTGCTGTAATGGGCAGGGTAATTCTGCTCGGTGACCTCGATGTTGTCGTGGACCACGTAAATTCTGACAGGTTGTAAGGGCTCGATTGTGGGCCGAGCTGTTTGCCTGGTCGACGTGAAGCCGATATTCCGTGCCACTTGCTCCTGCAGTACATCCGGCAGAAGAACATGCTTCTGCGATGGCAAACGCTCGTTCAAAGCGGATTCATGTGTCGAGACGAGGGTACCCCTAACGTGCTCGATCTCTCTGAAACACGATAGAACGAAATGTTTAATCTACAGAAGCAGAGATGACTTCGTTCCACGTATTGATAGTTTCCCATTCCTCGTATGCGTTTGTGTCGAGGACATATCGATGACCATCGTAAGCAAACAATAGGTTTAGACGTACGACGATGCCTCGCGATATCGTTGTTGCGATATCTAACAACATTATACGACGGTACCGATCGTCGATTAGATTATACGTGAAACCAACTGACACTCGGTATCGGTACGTATTCCGAGAACTCCTTCTTTTACATTCTTCGGTGAAGCCCGGCATCCAAGGGTACTTCTTCGTAGCCTACAGACGTGTTTATCAGTAAAGAAGATCAAAATGAGAGTAATCTATTCCGCGAAAACCACTCAAAATTCATTCTGCGAGTCCTGAGATTCCTGATCGACCCAAAGGAACGAGAACGGCGCTGTATCGATTGTTACTTAAGACGCGTTGTGGCTCAGCAAAATTCAATTGTACCAATTTTTTTCCAAGCCTTTACGAATCATATTTTGGTGACGAGAACCTTGTCTAATTTTAGCGGAGATTCGTAAAATCTCTTTCTTTTCGTAGGCTTAACGTGAAATTAAAGAATTATCCTGTATGTGAGCCGATCTCCGTCATGTATCATCAATCGCGACGATTTCCGAATAATCGTACCATACGATCTACCGGTAATAATTATCTTCAATTAAGAGAATTACAAAACGCTTTTTCCTCGACGGTAATCTCTGGCTTTCGTGCAGCATAAATTTGGAATTATCTCAGTCCCTGATATTCGGTCGATCTTTCGACAGATTAACGTTAAACAATTAAGATTAAATATTCAGCGGCCGCCCGTACCAAAGCTTCAACCCGCATTATCGGTTTCGGTCCGAGTACCGACTGAGATTCTCCAGCGATTAGCAAGCATGAATTAGAAACGACGTCATCGAGCCAAACGATCCAAATGATTGGTGGAATATAATACAAGTGCCACTTACTTCTCATAATTTCCAAAGAACTGGACGCACATCATGAGATTATTCAGGACGAATTTCTCCGGGGTCCACTTGATGGCACGCCTTAGGAGCCTCATCTCGATGTCCTCTTCCTCTTGATTGCCGTACCCATAGCTATTCACCGTATTATGCTGATTGTGACCTGGATGCTCCTTCTTCCGTTTCCCGCACATGCCGAATTTATTCTTCGACCTGGCGTTCCCCATTTTAACGTCACAGACTGGCTCGCTCGCCTATGAAAAATCTTTCTGTCCCAACACTCCTCTATTCGCAGTTCCACGAAATTGTCCTCGTTCGAATTCACAGGATCCTCTAAGCAGGATCCAAAACAAAATAAATACGAAAAAAAAGCGAATAATTGGGAAGTGGGAAAAATCACTGTAAATTTATTACAGCCTCAAGGTCAACTGACGTGTCTTTGACCACTGTGCCTCGACATGGCGCAACGTGTTGGCCGCGCGTTTTTTCGTCTACGCGTCTAAGCTCGTTAACCCGCACGGCTGAGTATCCGCGAGACAGTAGTCCGTCCGCGAGGAACCGTCCCCGATAAATACCTATCTCGTTATCGAGCTACGGGGCAGAGCGCTTTTAATCGGCTGCCCACTATCGGCCTATAAGATAAACCGCCAGTATGGAGTATGAACAATTTTTCTGGAAGCACCGCAGTGACCTGCTCATCCTCGGCGCAGCTGCCTTCGTCGTGACCGTCGACGATGAAAATCGATAAAGGAGGATCGCCCTGCGAGGGGTCCAAGATAGAGAGATGAAAGAATCCACTTGAATTCTATCCTCCGTGAAGCACTTGACGTGCAAAGTTGCCAAGGAGGTGGAACGATCACTCGGTTACGTGACGCATACCTTTCTAAGTGCTTTTCTCGCTCAGAGTGTCGTACCACTCTTGGATGCGAAAGGCTATTTCGCCTTTGTGGAGCCGTCACGAGGTTTTCGACAGGTGCTAATGACTCTTGGTGAAAGCTTGTGGCGGAGGGGATGATTCTTTTATCGCGGCACCCCCTTTTTCAACATTCGCGATTAGAGTACGATAAGCAGATGCGCGTAGGTTTGCTGGTCCGTGATACATGAAGTTGCAAAAGCTCTTGCGAAAAATCCGTCCCCGGAGGATAAGATTGCGAAGAAGATGCGCCCCGAAGGATTTTATCGTGCCGTTCGCAAGCCAGCACGAGGAACAAGTCGTTAGATGTAATTTCTTCGTGAACAACGTTTAGGTTCGACGATTAGATCCCAATGTGATATTAGATAATACAGGGAGGGTGGCATTTGTCGATAAAAATGTGACGAATTGGCTCATCATCCTTTTCTCGTCGAGCAAACTTTCTCAGAATGCCCTACTGAATGATACGACATGTCCGATAAGAACTGAATTTTCTAACGAAAATCACCAATTGGAATGTATGATTTTTAAACGATTTATTTCAGCACTTCGCCCGATCTAGGATTTAAACGCAATTGGTACTAGGTAGTTTCCAAAAAAACATTCTCTCAAAAGATCAAGCATAACATGGGAACAAATGAAGAGATGCGATAGTCCGCAGAATTGGTTAATCTGCGTGAAAATTTAGATGCGAGAGTAGTCATTGACCCTCTAAATAAATGGGCCAAGGATCGAACCACGAATTCGTACAATTAGCAATGACATACATTTACACATAAACGCAAGTCGTCGCAAGATTACGTAAATTGTCGATTAACCCGAGTTGTCCTCGCTGATTTTATAGTGACATTTACCCCACTCTATTCCTCCCTAATGCATACGGTAAATGGTACGGTTAATTCGTATCCAACGTCACGGATAAGAATATCGTGGATAAAAATTCACGGATATCTAATCAACCACGTTCAAGCCTATCGGGATAGTACACGATTGCTGATTAATCCAGGTATAATCCAATGTGAGTCGTAAAATAAATTCTGGATTTTGCATTGCTTTAAGAATCGTGGTCCAAGCTTTAATGGTAGACCTTGAATATTATCTAATAATTACGAACATATCGTGTGTGAGGAACACAATCGACAAACTTATCTCTTGTCCAGTTTTTCGCAAGGTCTACAATGGGCTGTAAAGTAACGAGTCTAAAATGCGACAAGAATTTTTCGAATTTGTAGTTTCTTCATGGGTTGCAAACCGTACTTTTCCACGACAAACATTCATTGCATTCCTTTTGCTCCTCACTGCTGAGGTCAACTTAGGTATGCCAGAGCAGGTATAGGTTAAACAAAGGCTGTAGTCGGCCTGTCAGGACAATGAAATGCCCACCGACCACCCTCTGCGCGGAGTAGGAGGGCAAAAGAGCATTGTTGTTGGCCGTAGGTTGGCACTCCAAAAATATCCTGAAGGGAGTTCAACCAAGCCCATAAAAGCCGCTGCGACATTAATTATGCGACTTACAATTCAGTTCGTATTTTTAAGCAAAATTCAGTTCTCTTATGCAATTCTCTTTTTCACCATTAATTTTCTTTTTACATTGTTCTGCTCACGACTCCTGTGATCTCGATGAGCTCACGATATTTATTAATCCACCGCGTACGAGGCAGCAAAATTTAGTGAAAATAAAGGAAAGTGTGCTTGTTTTAACGGCGACAGTGAATGTCTCTGACCTACGCATCGTCCCACTTTACCGGGACGTCATAAAGATTATTATTAATGTATGATTAATCGAATGTTATTTCGTCCAGTGATTTTACATTCCTCGCCAATTTCACAGTGCCTTATCAAAGTGGAAAAAATAATAAACATGCCTGTTGCGGATCGAGAAATTGATTCATCACTAACATCGACGTATTCTGTTACAGGTAGAACCAGTGCAATGGACCTTCGAAAATGTAAGCTTGAACGAAGATTCCAGTCCGAGCGAGCTCCTTCATCTCGCCGACTTTTTATCGAAGAAACTCTTCGATCTGGTCATCAATCTGCCCATGAGAAACGGAGGTGCCAGAAGGGTTTCTAACTTCATGACTCATGGCTACAGGACGAGAAGATTCGCCGTGGATTATTCCGTGCCCCTCGTCACAGACGTTAAGTGCGCCAAACTTCTGGTCCAGGTACGCAAATACGTTCTGCATTCATACCGTGTCTAACTTTTCGAAACATCACCCCATCGACCACGAAGTCCAGCGAGACTTCACACTTGCGTTCTGCCACGTTTTACAAATAGCGTATTTAATTTTTATATTTGGCGCGCGCCCATCTGACGTAGCTTCCACTTGAAATTCCGAAGTGATTCAACTACGAGGCAATGTTCCATCGTACCCAGTGATACGTTGCAGCTTGCACGTAGGACGTTTGGGCCAACTCGATTTATTCGACGTCCTGGGAGGGGTTGGCTAGAAATTCTCGTTAGCGAATCACGCAGTCTGCAGAATTTATTATTTCACACACGCATGCCGTGACGTTAACGGGACGACGTAACGTGTGCTTCCGCGAGGTGATTCAACCCAGAAACAATGGCAGACGTCAATGATACGCTGCATCCCGCACGTACGAAAGAAAAAGCGTCTGACATCGATTATTGATCCGCCTCGATAATGAGCCTGACTCACAATCAGTTTCCTCGTCGGTCATCGGACTTACGGCGAATATTATCCTCGTTCCGTTGAAATCTCGAAAAATTATTCAACCGATCGGTCATCGAACGAGACTGCGTGTCTTAGAAATGTCTATAATACACGGATACCGTCACGTGATACGCGTGGTGAGAAATTCTTTCCAATTTCCCATTTTCCGCTTTTAACGTGCATCTTCCCTGGATATTTTTCTTTGCAAACGACGCTTACTGCCAGTAGTAGACGTGCACTTCCGCATAAAAAGTTTAACACTTCGACTTAACACTTTCTAAATAAGCACTCGTCGGGATACAAGATTGTAGGCCGATTTGAATTCCAATGAGGAAATAAATTATGACCCAGTTCTGCGTTATCTGGTTACTTCAAGGATATCTAAACATTTTAATCGAAATCGACTGTGTCATTGACGAAACGGTATAAACGATTTTGTTGTTTTCTTGCAAACAATCACAGGTGGAGAGAACTTCCAGCGACCGTATTTCAATCGACGGTGTTTCATTTTTAGAGAAGTACCGAATTATTGATTACCAGCGAACACCGATAATCTATAGCTCAATAAGGTAATCCCGCGAAAACCGATGCTTGTCTTACGTGGAAACGGGCCGGTAGAGAATCTTCGCACATTCCGATCTCGATTCGAACGATATGTCATCGAGAACGAAACGTTCTCAGGTATCGAAATAAACTATTCGGTGTGGCTTTCGTCATCGATCTTACGTATTGTCTAGAGTATGGCTGACGTGAAGTGGTATTGGCGAATAATCGAACTTTATCTACCCGAACGTCACCTGCGAATCGAAAAGTTTCGCCGAATCTGGATTATTCAGAATTTACTGATATACGTGTTATTGCCCTGCATAATCGTGGCGGTTAGCTGTTAACACAAGTTACAAAATCCCAAGCACCGAATAGAATCGAATTCTGGATCCGCCCACGAATCTCGCGTCGTTCCAACGTTTTCTCAAAAAGAAGAAAATAAAAAAATGATGCGCGTCACGGTCAACCGAGCTATATAGACGTCATTCCTTTCTTTCGCTTTCTCTCCCACTCTAACGATAAAGTGACCCAGATAACTGTACAAGGACTGCCGTTCAAAGCTCATTTCGGGCGTCGAGAGAATCGGTCGGCACTCCTCGAGGGCGCCGACCGTGAAACCGTCGATGACGTATCAATCATCCATTCTCGCGCAATCTTCGGCATGCTCCTTTAATTAACATATATGCGCTTTTCTCGTTACCTCGTCACCTCCTACCGCCCACCGATCGTCAAACGAAGCCGCGGGCGCGCTCTTAAGAAATTCACACCCACCAGACATCTCTTCTCACCGCCCGCGTGCGCGTAATTAGCGCACGGATGACGAGGCGGCGCGATAAAATTAAATGTAGAATATAAAATAATTCGGGGCGTGTGTGCCATCGCGTGACGTGGGCGGGCTAATTTCTCCAAAGATAAGGTCCCCTTGTCGCTACGCGCCAGGAGCACGAGATCTCGCAAAATTTCTCGCGATCTGGAGAAGTTCTCGTACGTGGAAGGTCGTTCGAGCGCGACGACAATATTCGATGATACGTTTTATTGCCCCTCCGCTAGCAACGACGTTTCGATTGGCGGGTCGTAAAAAGTATTTTGCTTAGGCGGGCATCGATAAGAAGCGCGCGAGAGAAATTGCGGTGAGAGTCTTCGTATATTGATACAGAGCCGATTGGCTCCGCTCGAGAGTGTAGCGCGCGAAGGCTCTCCTCCCAAGAGATTCTGTATCAGTCGTGGATCGACGATAGACCGGGACGATTGAAACAATGCAGTATCGAAAACAATCTGAGGGTCAAGAGCGGGGCTCTTCAAGCCTCCGGCTCCACGGCTTCGTGATCCTTTCGAGTGGAATTAACGTTTTTAATCTTCTCGCGAAGCACGCCAGCTTCTCCAGGTTCTCTAGCTGGAGAAAATGATTTCTCGTAGTACATACAATCCATCCCCCATTCTTTCGGACGCACAAGCTTAATTTTCTCTCGAAGCACGGCAGCTTCTTCAGGTTCTCTAGCTGGAGAAAATGATTTCTCGTAGTACATACACCCCATCCCCCATTCTTTCGGACGCACAAGCTGATCGTTACCAATCGCTACCTTATTCCGACCTCTTCTTTCGGTCAAAGCTCCTTCTACTACAATGACGAAACCTAGCATCGTCATTGGTAATACGTATGATTTATAAAATGAAACGTGTTCTTTTTTTTGAATAAAAAGCAAACGCTCATCTTATGCATAATGCTTCGTAAATAAATCGTAATGCAAAGGGTTACTCCGCTTCCAAACTTGTACCTTGAAAATCGAGCAATTATCTACATAGATAATAACGCAGAAGAGTCCACGATCCATTGTATTGTCATCATCTTCGCGGTGACGCGTGATGGAAATGGTGCGATTCACTCGACGCCACGCACACCCGCGCAGATGCGTACATGCGTATGCAGATGAAGTGGTGACGAAGTTGAGCGTCGCGTGGTTATGCAACACCCTTGACGTTCGATAATCTAAGCGGTAATTGAACACCGAGGATCGCGTGGAAAAATGTCCACTCCTCTCTGTCCGCAGGCGTTGAGAATGCTGGGTGGACGGGCGCCACGCATGAAGACGCACACCGACTGTATGTCGTCACGCACCATGATCAAGCTACCTGGATTGATCGACGTGCATGTGCATACGAGGGATCCTGGCGCGGCCCACAAGGAGGACTTCGCCTCCTGCACCGCCGCGGCGCTCGCCGGTGGAGTCACCATGATATTCGCCATGCCCAACACCAATCCAGCCGTTGTGGACCATGCATCCTTCGCGGTCGCAAAAGAGGTAAGAAAAATGGACGATAAATGCGCGAGTGATTAATCGTTAGTGCGAAATCTTTAACCCATTTGCATCATAAGCTCATATATGCGCGGATTTTTGCTGGCCATTATCACCGAAGCGCATATATGCGCGGCATTTGCCTGGCCACTATACCGTTGCGCGAACGTTTGGTGATACGGGCCAGTTTTCTACTTTTCCGAATGATGCAAATGGGTTAAAAGACAATTTCAACGACGAGAACTTCGTTTAACACGTTGACTATACTTTGCTGATTTTCCGCGGATGGCCCATGGTGTCATATTTTGCATTTCTTTGTACTTTTTTTTGTTGATATATGATCTTTTAAAGTACTGTAAACTGCGATTAGTATAATCATTTTTTTAACACTATTCCTACCGACCGGTCGAATGACCATTTTTAACATTTCGATTAAAATTTCCTATATACAATGTAATTGCATCGCCTTTAAATTTCACGACTTTTTCTAAAATATACGTATAATACATTTTTCAATATTTTAAACAAAGTCGTGAAAATTAAAAGCGATGCAATTACGTTGTATATAGGAAATTCTAAACGAAATTTTAAAAACGGTCATTTGACCGGTCGTGGTAGGAATAGTGTTAATGATTTTTCTAGAGGTCATCGGTGACCACCGTGGCTGGTTACATATGATCATCATGACAGTCAAAGTGTTAACCCTTAAATGCATGAATTTCTATTTGAAAATAAAAAACGAACCGTAGGGGTAAAGCAAAAAGAGAGATAGGTCGTTCGTAGCGGCTTTTGATACGATTGTTATCGAAATTGAGACTTTATGCATTTAAGAGTTAATGCGAGCGCGTGCTATTTTTAAAAGCCAAGATTGCACACCGATCTCACGGCGGCGCGCTTTCGATTTCGTAAATCGCGCGTCGGTTATTTGCCGTGCGGACCGCGACGCGTCGATAGATAAATGGACGCCACGGTTGCTTCCGGCCCTATCAGATTGGAAATGGTTCCGTTTCGTCACACGTGTACATGTGCTCTCGCGCGCGGACGCAAATATTTGTCGATTTATCGTGTGCACAGCGTGTCTCTTAGCGTGACGACACGTGTTTCTCACACCCGCCGTTGGCGTGGCAACGATTTATTTACAAATACGTAGCGCAAGTGCGCGCGCGCGCTCTCTCGGCCTGACTATCGATGAACTACGAAAGCGGGAGATAACGGGCCCTCGCGTCCTCCCGATCCACGCAATTTTCTTCGTCCGGGAAGTGGACGTCGGTGGTTGCAATTTTTCTCTTCTTACGAAAATTGCATAGAAACCTAGGTCGCTTTTTATTCGAGGTTTTCTTACGCGATTTACTTCCAAACGGTTTATTTAATAAATTCTATTTATTCTTATACAACTTCTTCATTTTACGCGGTCTTTTTTTGCGCGTTTTTTATTTGCACAGTACGCATCCACCGCGTAAAAAAGATCTAGATGTATTCGCATTTGCGCGTTTAGAGAAAGGGAGAATGCAGAATTTAATAGACACGAGGCATCTGGGAAGGAAAACAATAAATTGGATAATCATATTGTAATAACATTTCAGCATGCCTCGGCAGGAGCCAGATGCGATTATGCGCTTTTCATAGGTGCCTCCTCCGACAATTACAGTATTATACCCGAACTGGCACCACTGGCGGCAGGTTTGAAGATGTACCTCAACGAGACATTCACGACTCTTCGATTAACCGATCTCACGATATGGACTAAAGTGCGTATAAGATGGCATCCATACTAGTCTTCGTACAAATATCTTTTGTTTGCATTGCTCATCGCCTCTAATCCCCATTGGATTTTATCGAACTGGGAAGAACAGACTTCGAATTGCGTTTTGGAATGATGACTAAACTCTTTCGATTCTCTTGCTCACATCAGTTTAATATTTTACACTTCTTATCCCCTGCTTTCAGCATTTCCAAAGTTGGCCCAAGAGATATCCTTTGTGCGTTCACGCCGAGGGACAAACAACAGCCGCGGTTCTCTTGTTGGCCAGTTTGTACAACAGGCCCATTCACGTTTGTCACGTGGCGCGAAAGGAGGAAATTCTAATAATCCGTGCCGCTAAAGGAAAAGTGCGTATGATCGGGTGAACGTTTTAAAATTCCAAACTCACCACGCTTGCGTTCTACTCGATGTAATTTCTTTTATTTTTACTGCACGTGGAAATTATTTCTCAGGGATTGGCCGTGACGTGTGAGGTTTCGCCCCATCATCTGTTCCTTTGCCAGGATGACCTGGAGCATATTGGGCACGGAAAGGGTGAAGTTAGACCGATTTTGGGAACTTCCGAAGATCAGCAGGCCCTCTGGGAGAATTTAGATGTGATCGATTGCTTCGCCACGGATCACGGTAAAAATAATTTTTTTCTAAATCGGACACCCTTGTTACGTAATTTCTATGAATTTCGACCAAGCCTTGTTTCAATCTCGTCGCCACCATATGGTAGCTTTAATCAAAATTCTTGTCTATGACCGATAAGCGCCACATACTGTGCAAGAGAAGTCGAGCGAGAAACCACCACCAGGATTTCCTGGATTGGAAACCATGTTACCACTCCTGCTGAATGCCATTCACGAAGGAAAACTTACGATAGAGGTATGTTAATGGTTTGATATTTTTTATATATTTTCCTTTGACGCGTCGTGTTTACATAAAATATAAACGTTTCTCTCTTTGAAGAAGAGCCCCGAAAAATCGTGTTTGGATTTATCTCCCTCCAGATACTGACAAGAATGTCATTGTTACGCCTTATCTGTTCATTGTTCCGATAAGCATCGCCATGCGGAATTACAAGTGATGTTTAATGAAAAGAGAAGAATGAAGAAGACAATCCCCTTTAAGTGGCTAATGCTCTAACGTACTTTTACGAGATCCCCGCGGCGTATCACAACGTTGGCTCCTTTATCGTGACGCGACTTCACCGTTGGATTCAATTAGTAAGCGAATGCGCTTGCGAGATAGTGGGCAGGCGTTGCTATCTGACGCAACAAACTAACGAATCGGCATTGTAACTTTCGAGCGGAAGCGAATCGGTAAAAAGAACTATCGTACAGTAGTCAGATAAGCTTCTACCAGACACACTAACGACTCTAATGAAAATAGGATTTACCGTAATCCTCGTGTAAGATAAATTAATCCCTCGCGATTCGTGGTACAGCGCTTGATTGAAAACAATTCTGGAGAAAATTTTAAGAATAAACATGTTTCGTTCGATAGAACGCGACGTTACATAAAACGTCTAGACAATTAAATAAATGACTGATAGAATGTTTTATCTAGGATTTGGTAGACAAACTGTATCGTAATCCCAAGAGAATCTTCAATCTTCCGGATCAACCCAACACGTATATCGAGGTTGACCTTGATGACGAATGGACGATTCCTGACGCGATGCCTTTCAGTAAATCAAAATGGACACCCTTCGCAGGAATGAAGGTGCGCGGTTCCGTGCACAGGGTAGTTTTACGAGGAGAGATTGCTTATGTGGAGGGACAAGTACTCGTGAATCCTGGATTTGGCCAAGATATTAGAGAAGTTCAGGCGAAGCTGAAACAACAACCGGCTCATGCGCCGATTGTCGACGGTGTGGTTAGTCGTCCAGCGACCACCCTTGATGGTTACTGTGATCGATTGTTCGAAAAATATGGCAGTCATGCTGAACGCAACTTGGACGTGTCAGAGGAGGACCTAAATGGTAGGCAAATTTTTATTTAAATCGTCTCAATTTTTTATTCATCTGTTCATTCTTTTACATCAGTACATCCGAAACATTTCAGAACCCTATAGCCACCTACTGCAACCGAGCACGCAAAAATCAAATGTTCATTTTGCCCTTGATGTGGAGGCACGCGAACACACGAAAGCATCTTCGATACAACGAACCATTTCTCCATTGCCGCCCCTCACCACGGCCACGCGCCACAAGAGTGACAGCAATCCGAATCTTTTCGGACCCAATATCGGCACGAGCGTTCACACGAGCCACAGCCTGATTGGCCATCATGTCCTCTCAGTGGATATTTTCAGCAAGGAGGAGCTCAAGGATATTTTGCATCTCGCCGAAGTCCTGAGGAACGCGATAAAGAAGGACAGGTCCTTGGATCATATTTTGAGGGTGGGTCTCTTCGTTTACAATTTTTATTTAACAACTGAATATTGTGTGATTCGTGGGAATGTGTTCTCTTGCAGGGCAAAATTATGGCTTCCATTTTCTATGAAGTCAGCACAAGAACCTCCTGTAGTTTCGCAGCTGCGATGGAAAGACTCGGCGGCAGAGTGATTTATATGGATGGGTCGACGTCGTCGGTAAAGAAGGGAGAGACTTTAGAAGGTTCGCGTCCACAAATAATTATTCTTCTGTACATTGGAAATGTAGTTTATCTTTGTTCGTCGAGCTGATAGTAATATTTTGCATTGCAGATTCCGTAGCCGTGATGGCAGGTTACGCAGACGTTGTGGTCTTAAGACATCCGGAACCTGGCGCAGTGTCCGTAAGTACCTACAGAAATAATATAATTACATGCTTGAACGCGTATTTCTAAAACATAAAAAAGAAGCCATAATGCTTACACAAGGGTAAACGTTCCAGAGAGCGTCTCAGCATTGTAGAAAACCTTTGCTGAATGCTGGTGACGGAGTGGGTGAACACCCTACTCAAGCGTTGCTCGATATTTTTACAATACGAGATGAAATTGGTACCGTTAATGGTTTGACCATTACCATGGTTGGTGATTTGAAGCATGGAAGAACCGTTCATTCTCTGGCAAGGTATGTAAGGATGTAGTCGATGGATGTTTTGAACAAAGGCTATGGAGAATCATAATTTTTCTGGCATTGAACAAGGTTGCTGACGCTGTACAATGTCGAGCTTCGTTACGTCTGTCCACCTGGCCTTGGCATGCCTGATCACGTGGTAAATTATGTATCGGAGCGCGGAATTCCTCAGGACAAGTTCAGCACACTGGAAGATGCCTTGCCCGATACGGACGTTCTTTACATGACGCGCATACAGCGGGAACGATTCGCCACTCAAGAAGAATATCATCAGGTAGAAATCATTTTCGCGCCACAAAGAAATTTCGAACTTACTGCGTTAATCGTGACGGAGAGAAGCGCACACGAATGAACCGAGTCGCTCTCAGATAAATGTAACAGTTATCGTACGACCGCATCGTGTGTGATCATCAAACTTTTTCTAACGTGCAATCTGGCTGGTCGCTGATATATCGGCAGTACATCCGGAGTATTCTCTTATCGTTAGAGAAACGTTCACCACGATTTTTAATTTCTCATCGGACTTTGAGCTATTGCATAATCATAATCCAAGTGTACTTTATTGTACAGCCTCCACGCACGAGGCCCTCAATTCAAATTACTTTCTCACTTTGCCGCTCCCGCACGACTCGTTTATCTTCAAGGTTAATACCACTTTCAGGTATGCGGCCACTTTGTCGTCACTCCGCAGTTGATGTCGCGCGCCAAAAGAAAAATGGTGGTGATGCACCCCCTCCCGAGAGTCTTCGAGATTAGTTCGGAATTCGACACGGATCCACGTGCCGCTTACTTCCGTCAGGCAGAAAATGGCGTGTACGTGCGTATGGCCCTCCTCGCCATGGTCCTTGGCCGCACTTGATTCCTCAAGGTCGACCAGAACCTTCGCCACTCGTGGGTCAAGGTCGCAACATGTCCCCCAATGAGCAGGACACTTTCGGTGAACGTCACCGCCCAAACGCCATTCCTATTGAACTGTGATTAGCATATGCCTCTAAATGACCAGCAGAACAGTCTGTAAAAATGTGAAACGCGTAGTAGGACCCTTCCGGCCTTACTCGTTCCCGTACGACAATGCCATTTGGAGAATTCACCGTGTATCAGAGAGCCGAATGTCGTCTCATTGAGCCTTGAATTGATCATTCGACTGTAATAGTAACCATAGAACATTAGGCTACCGTGTCATATATTTTTAAATGGCGACGTTTCCCATCGACGTTTTGTACGCGCAAATACACGTGCTGAGTATGCGAATAAGACGAATTTCTGTTTCAGCATTCCCTCGAGAGCATCCGCAGTTTCTCAAGTGGGTTCGAACTTTTAGAGTTCGATCTCGCGCTCTCACGTGAATTTATCCGCGATCATTTACGAGTACCCGACGGATCAATGTCGCGGAATTTCCTCGACCTTCGCTTCGCCTATCTCCGCCAGCGAGAAAAAATGTATCGTGCGATTGTCTTCGCGTTACGTTCTTAACGAGTGTGCGCGATAAAAGATGAGTGTACGACGTTTCACGATTCTCTTTCGATCGATTAGATATCGGACTCTGAGATGGATGCGTCATACGATTCGGCTAGATACAATTGAACGAACAATGGAATTCATTTGATATTATAGTCAAAAGAATTCGTTGGAAGTTAAATCGTGATTTTTCTCGTCCTCGACCCTTGGAATTTCGGAGTGAATTTCTCACGGTAACGGTAAGTATCGAATTTTTCCAATTAAATTTCACAGAGGCACGGTAGGTGTATACCCATGAAAAATGAAATGGCACACGTATAAACATAAAGTATTTTAATTCGCCAGTAATAATACTTATTTACAATAATAATGCATATATACACGATACCTAAGTAGACTCTCGTCCAGGAATATTATATAACGTAATTATGAATACTTTTGGTATAAAGTCACTCGCGCATTGCGCGCATCACCGTGCGTTGCACAGAAGCGAAATTCACGCCTTTAATATCACGCCTCGTTTCCCACGCAGCTTTGAACTCTTGTCGTGACATAATATCTGGCATACCGGCGAACCTACATTATCTCCGCGGATAATAAAATAGAGTTGCGAATCCCAGGATCCCGTTTACAAACGCGAAATTCGACTAGACATTAAAGTCTCCGGATGCGAGGGGAAATAATCACGTAAGTAGAGCATGCTGCACCATGCCTCGTCTAATATTCCTACCCGCTAATTCTCGATAGAGATTGATAGTAGGGCAGCTAAGAACTCGTTCGCTACAATAAGGCACAACCACGCGCATTCACGCACACGTACAGCATCCTTAAATACACGCACTCTTCTCATCGAACGCGCGTGACGCTCTCTCGGAAAATCGGGAGATCAAAGTCGAGTGCTAACTCCATTCCACCCGCTCATTGGTAAAACGCAGATCACAAGTTTCAGATCTAAGGATTTTTTTGGCGAGACTTCATATTTGCCGCCATTTCGCTTCGCGGGGCAACGAGGTCACGTGACACGTGCCGCCGCGCATGCGCATACGGCAGGAGTTTCGAAAGCCCGCACCGATTCGAACGCGCGACTAAACCAGATACGAAGATCACAGAGTAAGGAAAGAACACTCGTTAGTTTGCGGGCAATCCCATTCGAAAGGATTCTTCTCTGCTTTCTTGTCCTTGTGCTTTACAGACCGTTGGAAGTTGACGCGCTACGCTTCACTCGCGCGTACCCAAATTCATCGACAATAGAAAACTTCGTGGCAGACAGAACGAGTCTGAGGATTTCTTCCTAGTTCCTCTTCGTCCTCGCCTTCAGATGGTCGTACAAGGAACGTTAGCAGAACGATCGGGGATCCTTTCTGACCGAAATGTCGCAAAACTGAGAAACCCTTTCCGGGAGCATCAGACGATCAAGTCCGTCGTTCGATAGCCCCCGTCGGTAATCCCATTCGGACACATGTCAGCAGCTAGCGACCTTGAATCTTCTCTCTGAACCCTCCGCGTCCGTGCTATAGGTGGCATCTTCAGTCTAAGCCTCCTCTTCTTCGGCGTGTCCTTTTTTCTGTGAGGAAAAATCATTTGAAACTAGTTTCCGGCGCGTACTCTTGGCAAAAACTATTTTCTCTTCTTCTAGAAGAAGAATTTCAAGAGCCATTGATAAATTAATTATCGCGGAACGTTTGCCTCTCGAGTTGCACAGTTAAGAAAGGAATCAATGCGAGGAAAAGATACTAATGAACGTGCACTTGGTTTATCGGCTGTTCGCGATTTCGTAAGAATTCGGAGAGAATGTTTCATTCGCGCGCATAGGAATGCTACATTTATAAGATCTCTCGTACGTACTGGTGCTTGCAGTCGATGAAGATGCCCATGGAGAAGAGTATTACTATGGCGGCTATTATACCAATTACAACCACCACCAAAGTCACTATCGCATCCTCCTCCTCGGCACTCAAGGGTGCTTCCGTGGTCGACCATGACACGTCAGCTAAAAATGATAAGGTCCTTTTATTAGAACTCTTTAATCGTCCTTGCGTCAATGTACTCTCGAGCAAGGAAACAATAGAAAATGAAATGGAACGTTGAAATTAAAAATTTAATAATTCGGTACAACTAGTTAACTTGGTAAATTGGTTTCTTTTTTCATTTGTCTCTAGCCGATAATTCAAGGTACATGGGTTATTCGCACAACTGATTTTTAAAGGAACGAAAGTTCTTGAATGTATTCAGCTATCTCGAGGTCTCTCGCCGAAAGGAATATTCCAATCACGAACAGGACACGCGTGGGGTTGACGAAACAATTAGCGGATAGACCACGCTGGGTGAGGACGAGCGTGGCAAACAATTTGATGAGTCTATTTTCCTTATAAGAGCAGTATTTAAAAAGAGAACAACTGCCGTCGTTTCTCCTCGCTCGAAATTCTTGCGCAAAACTGTCACGTCCGATCGAAGAACCTCTAAAGGCTTTTGATGACGTCGAAACACTTTCAGAATGCATGTAATAATCTCAATTATTTCCATGCCACTCGTCGACGTCATTTGCACTAAAGCGAATCGTGTTTCTCGATAGGGACAAGTAGCACGCGTGCGTGCGAGCATAGAAATGGAACTGGAAAATTTGGTCGTGCCCCTGCCGGTTTTTGACGTCACGAAATACCTTCTCTCCGACATTCTCGTGTCCCCTGGCACGTAGGCACCGACGATGACGTTTTACGTTACGGTTACGACCATGGAGATACGGCGGTCGAAAGGCTATTCATCCCTGGCTCAATGGGCACCACCACCATGCCCGTACCTACCTGCTCCTAATGACCACCGTAAAACAGTCCTGCTCTCGTTCGAGAAGAAGACTTAATCATATAAACGGTTAGAGCGATGCAATTGGTATTATTATCAACTCGAAAAGACCCGACGTAATGTATATTATTACAATGTAAAAACGGAGTCGTGTATCACGATCTCAATTTCTAATTCCAGAGCATTTCTAGGTGGAGCCAACTTCGAGAGGTAGCGATTCGTCGGGTACCACTGTAGAGGACCGAGAAACGCGGTCGAAGCACAGAAATTTCGCGATGGCATATTTCCAGTTGCAACGGTCAAGTCGCATACAGGCCCGTTAGAAATTTTTCCGAAAGTCTGGGGCTTTCGAACGACTGAGGCTCGCCCCGTGGCTAGCCTTGAAAGTGTTCTCTCGAAGAAGCGAACAGAAATCAAACAATCGACGCAAGAAAGAAAAAGGATGGAACGCGGAAGATAAACTATCAAGGACAATCGCTCCTTCGTGGCGGATGCAACTCGAGGCGGAAGTGAATATTGAGTAAAGGCAAAGCTGAATCGGCTACACGATTTCTAAAGAGAACCCAACAGGTTCTGTCATCGTGGACCAATCAGGATCTGTCGTTCCTTCACATCGGCTTTTGTCGAACGCTCGTTCGAACGATGCACCTGCACTTGCATGTTCGTAATCTCCTCTCGGAACTAATGCTCGGACGCATACCGTGCGCCCAACACACGCACGTGCAGGACACACGCGTGTTTAGCGCGCGACAAAATGCAGCGTGTAACGAGCGTTGCGCGCGGCGTCGGCGGCGATGCGTGAAAGTTATTCGCGACGGTAAAGGCCACGTTGCATTTTTCAAATAGCGCGGCTATTACCGTGCCGCGGGCTGCCGTGTACCTCGTAAATAAGACGGGCGGAGAATGCGCTCGTTTCGCGGGGCTGGGCTTTCAAGAGATCGGTGGTATTGTAATTTAATAGGCAAGAAGAACGAGGGGAGGAGGGTGGAGAGATTCGTTGGATGAATCGTACGGTCGAGTGCCGCGGTGTAAATCGGCGGTTTCGCGTCGAACGCGTGGAATAATGCGGTGCTGAACCGAGAAAAGAGAGAGAGAGAAAGAAGGAAGAACACGAAGAGGGTGGGTGGTTCTTCGAATAGTTCGGTTAAATTACAGGGGCCGATAGGCTGGCTCTTTCTTCATCGCACGAGTCCAATGATCTTCCACAGGGTACGAGTAAGGAGAATTTGAAAGAGGGAAGGAAAGAGGTGGGATAAGGTGTCAATGATGAAACCAGACGGATCTCTTTACACGTGCCCCCGAACATTCGATGGACAAAACACCGATGGGGTCGGCAGTCGATCGCGTTACTCGGTTGCAACGAGACAGTCACCCGAAAAAGTTTCTTTTCTCCGTTCTCTCGTTACTAGATACGAGTCACAGAGCGGGAGAGAAAGCGAAGCCTGATTGGTCAATCACCCTTTCCTCGAGCTTCTCGAACAACACTTTTTGCGATTATTAGGAAAGTGCGCGGTTCTCGATCCAGACTTCTTTTTCTCATCCGTAAAGGCGATAGCAACGATTTACTCATTTTTTCCACAACCGATCTCTTGCCTCTCCAGAAACGAGAGACTGCAATCGCCAGGTTAAGTCAGACAGCATTCGCTCGAGTTCGTACCACTAATTATTGGATTTCATTAAACCTTTCTTTTTTCGTGGCGCATTAAGAGCTCGTTATAGATAAGGTTGCGGTCTGACCCGTTATCGGCGTGCCTTCCACGAGGATTCCGTGCGCCGTGCAAGAGCGTCGTATCGCTAGCGCCGTTCTCGAAACAAAAGGAACGATAAAAGTGGGTGCAAACGAACGAGTAGGAGGTGCACTTGTTGTTGTATTTAAAAATCGTCTCTATTGTCAATTTTCTCTGCTTCGACCACGGTTCTCATCTCTGAACAATTTACGATCTACTCCATCATGCGATGGATCGTTTAACAGCGCGGTGCTGCTCCGAATGCGTAAGAGCGTGCACCCACAAATCGTGAAAAATACTTCAGCATCCTTTCCAGATATCCTAGATAAAACGTACGCGAAAGTCCTTCGGATAATCTCGTGATCTCTCGATATATTCTCACAGGAACGAAAGACGATCGGCTACTTGGAAACGAAAGGAGGAAACGAGAGTCTTGGTTACGTGCACCCAGAATCTTCGAGCGTGCGATTCTCCAACGCGTAACGGCTTCCGCGGTTGGCGGAATGAGTGCACGTGTGCGTGCGCGGGTGTATGTGTGTTCCTCTCGGGAGAAAGGTGTCCGTGTGCTCATCCTGTCTAGGCCTAGCAGCCAACTAGACCTGCTTCGGCAACTACGTGGCTGGTAGCAACGAGTAATGGAAATCTAGTAATCCGACGCGAGAGGCGTTTCCATCGATCGATCGACGATAGATAATTGCCGATTCGACGCTCGCAAATCGATGACGAGTACAGTTGTCCGCGAGCGTGTATCAAACCAAATCGAATTTTCACTTTCTCGTAGAACCGAGCGTCTAATTATTTCGGAGAACCTCGTTCCCACGCGGTTGCACCGAAGACAATCCTGGAAAAGTACGACAACGAGCGTCGATGAATATTCCGTTAGTGGAAAGTATTTTTTAGGCGCGCCGAAAGTCGTAAGTGGAAAACTTTTAAACACTCAACTGGATACACGCGGAAGCAGTGTGAGTCGAAGAAGCGGAAACCCTCTTCGGATCCCTCACGGCACCTGAACAAATAGTCATTGAACCCAGAGAGAATTATGCAATCGGTGGAGAGCGTATTCTGAATTCGTGCTCTATAAATAATCGAAGCCGGTGCAAAGTAAACGAACAAATTAAGCTCGTGGAGAAGTACGCTGGAGACAGAGAGATTAATGAAGACGAAGCGAAGATAAATAGCCAGGCTTGTAATTAATTTCAGAAGCTCATCTGACTCCCACGCGTCATTAGTAAACGATTCCAGCTTAACCTGAGTCGACGACGGGGGAGCTTCGACGAATCCTCGCGTGCGGACATAAAAGTTTTCCAATTTGTCTCGTTACCCTCCGCCACGGAATCCGCGCGTTTTACGAGCGGCTTGCGGCAAACAACGTCTTTATGGAGCATCGTGAACGAGCCACGCAAATAAGGCCGAGTCCGATAAGCGAACATCTTGCGCATAAAGGCTCGCGTTTCGCGAGGCTTCGAAATCTCTCGAGGTTGAAGCTGAAAGGAGCATTGATGCCCCGAAAATTTATTCCGTTGCGATGGAGGTAGGGTATCGTTCGTTGGTATTTTTCCAAGGAAGCCATCCTCGATTCCGACGTACGCGTAACGTGCGGTTTCGCAATTGGATGGAGTTGTCAGTGCCAAAAGTTCCATTGGACGGTAAGAAAAAATTGTTAGGACTCGTTAGCGTACTCCGAATTGTTTGAACAATCGTAAATTTTTTACGACTACTCGTTCGGTGGTATATGCTTCTGTTCAAACTGACGGGAAAAATTAACGGACGTGCTGATAAGAGCTCGTAGGATGCCTTGCTCTCGATGATTTACGCATGTGCGAAAGAAATGTTCTCCGAAGAGAATATCAGCCGAGCTGCCATACCGTTCTGCTAGTTTGTTTATCGGAAATTTTAACTGCTACCGTTGTCGGTAACTTGGACGATCGGCTGAACTATAGGCTCTTACCGATAAAAGCAATATTCCACGTAGCGATATTTTATAGAGACATTCGTGAATGATGACTCGTTTCTGTAAATTTCCATAAGAATCTACTCGTCGCGCGTGATTATTAACGATCATTAATAATTCATTCCGCATTTTTTTTCTACAAAGTAGAAAACCGCCTGGACGTTAAAACTAAGAACCGATTAGAATTCTTATATCGATCCTGTTAAAACTCGAGAATCATTTTCGTGTCATTCACTGCTATTCGAGCACCATCGAGGAAACCTCGTAATCTGAGAAGAATGCACGCGTTCCAGAAGTGCTAACACTCTAGCGTCAAAAAAAACCACCGATAGCCTCTCCTTCGAGCACGCATGCTTCCCGCTCGAAATTGGAAGGAAGAGCGCTCGAGTTACGTGGCAAAGTTCCTGAAGGCAAGCATGCGGTCGCGGTTCGTGGTTTTCCGTGAAATCAGTAATTTAGAGTCGTTGGCAAGTCATCGTCCTGACTGGAATCAGTATGAGATTCGCACGAGAGGTTCTCGAACAAAAAGATCGAAGATGAAAGTAAGGAGTACATTGAAAATCCTTTGTAAAGTTCCACTGGACGTTTCAAGATACTTTTAAACTCGCGTGACACTTTATTATTATTGCCCTATCGGACCCGCCTGCCCGGAGCTGACCGCCGACTTCACTTTGCAATTACAAATCACCCGCGAATGCACCACGAGGCGTGATAACAGTAGGAAGAGAAGAAGGAGCGAGAGGAGAATCAATAGGGGCCCTAATTAACGTCGACGACGAGTGGGTATTGTCTTGAACAAAATGGAATGCATAATTTCGTAAAATAACGAATTACTTCGACGACGATGGGACGTTCGAAATTCAATAAGGGGTTATTAAAGGAAGTAATAAAGAAGTTCATCACGATTGATGAATTCCTTTTGTTACGTTTAAGTAGAATCTGTGAACACTGCGAGTTATTTCTCATATCGTGAATTCTGCTTTTAGTCGCTGAATAAATTAGGGTGCCATAATTCTATCGACAACGAGCAAATTTTCAACACGACGTAAAATTAAAAACTCCACGTGTTGTTATTTCATGGCCACGCTCTATCGTTCGCGTCAAGTTCACCAATCCTACGGTTCATCGTGACGAACCACAGACGCGGGGAAAATCTAATCGGTCAGCGGACACGTGCAGCGATCGCGATACCGCTATACGACGAAAAATCTTACTGACGCGCGTTCAACGTCACGATGATAAGAGAAACGATCGAATCAGCCATGGACTTTCTAGGATCCGTGATCGCCTACAGTGGACCCGCACAAATCCCTAGAGAAAGCGTTAATCTCGATTGACCAGATCACACGACGGAACCTCGATATTTGCTCCTGCCGAGTTTGCCCTTACCTTGACTTCATGAAATCTATCAACTAAATCTCGTACCTGGCACGCGCAAGACCTTGTCTCTAAAATGAAAAATAGAAAGCACTTCGATAACGAAGACGAATCGAGAAGTCGATTAAACGACGGCGCACTTAGTCAATTTTAATTTACCGGCCTCGATTCGTGCACGGATTAACGAGACAATCTCGATGCAGTTGATTCATCGAGTTGTCTCAGTGCCACGCATGAGACCCCAAACATCGGTGACAGGTGAAAAATATTCGACTAACTCGACTGGAAGTCCCACCTGTTGAAACAGCATGCGGAAACGTTTTCGCGCGGGATAATTGTTTCAGGTGAAATTAACGTCGCGAAGCATACTCCAAAAGAACATTCACGTTCTCGCAAACGACATTTCTCGGATACGAATTCCTCGAAGAAGAACATTCATAAATCTTTCCACCAGATAATGGCTCCAACCAAGCACTGAGAAGAGAAGCGAAGATAAAGGAAAAACTGTGTAAGCGCACGCCGAGAATTCTCTCACGAATCACAATCACGCTAGCCCCTTGTCCGAGGGTATCTACTCTCGATAAAGCTTAGATCTTCGTCGGCTGACTCTTTTCTATTTCCAATCCACCAATAGAGAACCGTGTTTACCGCGAGATGAAGTCTCGGCGAAACGACTCACGAGATTCGATGAGGAACGTCGAGTGACAAAAAGAGGATAAGAGAGGCGAGGACGTCGAGTAGTCGCACCTGTGAGCGAGAGAAAAAAAAGGGAAATCACCTTGCTCCACTTGCATTACATCCATGCAACGAAATGAATCATCGTTCGCCTGTACAATGTAATGCTCGATTTTTCTCTTCGTTATTTCTTGTCTCCCGATTCGCGACGATCATCCCTTCGATCCCTTAGCGAAGTCGAATTACACGCGCGCGTCTCATTCGGCCAAATCGATTTCAATCGTGTCGCGTGCTACTTTCTCGGATCGCGTTCCACATCGGCGCGCGCGCGAGTTGTCATCGTTGTCGCGCGCGCGCTCGTCACTCGCCTCGTCGACCCTATCGCGATGCGCGTCCCATTCGTCGAGTTTCCCAATATGAAAGGAAAATTTTCGATTGTTTCATCGACACTTCGCGTAGAAGCAAAGGGTAGGTTACCTTTGGACGATAAGGACGGCACACTGGCGTTCATACTCCCGACCTGCGTACCCATCCTTTCCACCGCTGCTTCGCGCGAGTCCTTTAATTCTCCGTTCCTCTTTATTTCTCGTCCTTGTGCCTTCGGACAGAATCCCAAAGATAGGGTGCGCGTACTTCGAACAAGGGTGAAGCTCCTTTCTCGGAGGGTCTTTGAAAAATCGGAGTGAGCGTGATACGATGTACCCGCGACCGCAAAACGCTCCGAAACGTCGAGCGCGAGTCGACCGGTTCGAGATTCTGAAGTAAACTGTCGGCCACATGCCTCGAGTCATGCGATATGCTCGGTGAGGTTTGAACGTCGGAGAGAGAGAGAGAGAGACAAGACAGAGTGAAAGAGAGTGATGGAACACGAGGTGGAACGAAGGAGAGAAGGAGTAGAGAGAGAGAGAAGGAGAATTGAAAGGACGGAGTGGTAGAATTTGAGAGAGAGGGAAACTACGAGAGAAGGAGAACCGTGGAGAGAGAAGGAGAACCATGGAGAGAGAAAGAGAGAGACGCAAACTCGACGGAACGACGGAGAAGAGCGAACGGTAATGGACGAGGAGGCATGCGTCAAGAGAGAGATAGAGAGGGGGAGAAACCACGTACAGGAAGTTCGAGAAAGAAAAAAGAGCCGCGAAAGAGTGAAGTAATGATAGACGAAGAGAACGGTGAAGGGGATATAAGAAGAAACGTGAGCGGAAGGAACGGGCAGCGAGTGGCAAAGGGATTCGAGAAAAGATGAAGAAGTAGGAGAGAAGAGGATGATGCGTTGGGACGAGAAAATTGTAAAGGAGAGAGAGAGAGAGAGAGGGGGGGGGAGAGAGAAGACGAGGGGAAGAAGAAGAAGGAGAAAAGGTCGAACGCTTTGAGGATCGTGAGCACCGAAGAAAAGAGGAGCGGGAGAAAACTTCACGGTACTCTTGGTGAGGTCCGACGCGAGGTTCAGCTCCCATTCACCGTCGTCCGGGATCCAGGTATAACCTGGTACGCATTGAAACGACCTGCGCACGTTTTCGTACAGTCCTCGTCAAAAGAGACGGGCCCGCAACGAGTATTCCCGTCAATCAGTCCTCGCGCTCGTTCGTTTGTATGTACGTTGAAACGCGACGAATTATCCGAGCGTCCAAGCGGACTCGTGCAATAGCGAAAGTAAATGTCTCCTTTCCTCGCCGAGTCTAACGAGCCATCGCATTTCGCAGGACTAGCCAATTGTTCGCTTCCAAGTAAACATCGTGACGGGGACTTTCCGCGAGGCCAGCTACGATTGAAAGTCAAGCGCAAATTCAAGAGAGATTTTAATTAACGGCAAATCCTAGTTTTACTCTCGTCTGGTCTACTAAGAAGGTTAACGAGGAAAAGTGAGAGGAAAGTGAGAAGAAGATTTGGTCGCTTTGGATCGAGCCAAGAGCGATGAATCTTGCGTTCGTTGGCTCGGCGATCGAGGACGGCTGTATAACGATCTAAGTTCGCCGAGACCCGTGGAATCGACAGAATCGCAAAAACTTCGGCAACGATGTTTGGATCCGCGCATCGAAACATTAGGCCTTGTATTATTAGGGGCACGTCGCTATCTTATCTACTAGGTTTTCCAAAGTGGAGCGAGGCATTGTCATTCGTGATTTGCCTGTGGAAACTTTTGTGAGTTGCACCGGCGGTTTCGGCCACTTTGCCGCATTCGAAATTGCATCTTTGAGATTGAGGGGAATTTGTCGAAGAGGGAAGGCGATGTTTAACACGTGATAATGTCTAGCTTTAAAAACCAATGGACCAGGAAGCGTTGGAATAAAATTCCACGACACTCTTCTCCGTAAAGATTTCACAGTATTCGTATACACTTCTCCGATGCGCATCGAGAAATGGAAATACACCTGAGCGTAGTCTTATCTTATCTACGAAATATTCGTAAAGCAACGCCAACTGTCGATTGTTTATCCCGATTGTTTTGTTCGACTTCTCGCAGCTTCCCACGACGATTACTCGCAGACGAGCCAATCTTTGCCCAATGTACTCTTGGCGAAAAGAAAATAAACATCGCTGCGTTGCGATTTACTTATCGCGCGTAACAAGTTTTTGCGACGAACAAAGTTCCAGCAACGACGTAAGGTCGCCACGAGGTCTTGCCACTCAATTCGACTGAGTAGGCACTTAAACAATTTATTTCAGTTTCAATACCAAGTGAAACAAACCGTTCGCGCTCCTCTACGATCAATTTCCTGCCGACCGAGCCTCTTCTTGCCGATGATGACGCGAAAATTTATCAGGGACTTGTTTTCGAGTCCGCTGTTGTCTAGCTCGCGCTACCCGGATGCGATCGCGCCTGGTATCCGTTGGTACGTAGAATCCTGTCTCATCTCGTGCATTTCAATAATATGTCAAGCCAGATATACATCGACAGCAAGTGTAGCTTACGCGCGCGCTCATCTCGCGACAATTAAATCTCTCGCAATTAAACTACCCGGAGTATCGCAAAATGATTCGTACAAAAGTTTATTAAAATGGAAACAAAAGTGTACAGTGATACGTATAAAATCATATGAAAAAGGCAGGCATTAAGGACTAGAAAAACCGCTGAGTGGTCTCATCGTAAATCGCGGATCGAAAAAAGTTTTCGTTTTGTAAAAAAGCCCGCGACAACTTCTCCGACCGTCCGTGCACCATTTCTATTTATACAATATACAGTTTGTCGGCGATTCGCCTCCTCCAAGTGGAATTCCACGTGTCTCCGGGTGGTACAGATTTCTTACACGAGATACTCTTAATATCCTCACGCTCCATTCGCTGCCATTATGCATTTCCTGTCGCGCAGCCGCTTGTCCTTCCACGATCTTAACTTATCTACCGGTTCTGTAATGTGTATAGGAACAGTACGCATCGGCGCCGTGCAGCACACCAACCACTCCGCTCATAAACTGCAAAAACATCGAAAAGTTGAATCTATTTTCAGGGAATACGATAATTGGCAAAAGATTTAAGCGACGACTTTGTTCTTACATATGCGGCAGTCATGGCAGGATAGACGTCGAATCCTGCCTTTATATAGTACTCCGGCATGAGGAAAATTTTCGTGGAGAAGGCCAGATAAGAGGCCGAGCTCAAGTAAAGGAAGCAGGCCAGGGCATTGAACATCATTTCCTGAAATTAGAGAAAGCCGGTTGAATACATCCTCGAGATGAGTTTGATCAAAGACAACGATTACCATATTAATACAGGTAAAGCTATTATAAGTGGAAAATGGTCGAGGAATCTCGAATAAATTATTTCATCGGTGGAAGAGGATCGAACGAGTTGATCCACCGTGTAATGTTAACGCGTTAAAAACGAGTATAACAAGAGGCTGCAACCTGATCATCGGCTCCTAGCGCGCCGATAAGATCAGATTTATCGGCAATGAGCACGCACACGCGGAAATATTCCGCTCGGTCTATTGACGCCACCGCGAAACGATTTAATTGCATCTGCCACTCGATACGAGTCGCCGCTGCGGTGAAATTGTCGTATGCCAGGATGAAAATTGATTCGCGCGTGCAATCGAGCGAGGCGTAGCCTACGTGGAAAATGTCGCATTCGATAAATCAATTACAGGCTTGTGTCGCGTGGAATTGAAGCAGGGAGAGGAAAAAAAAGAGGCATGCAATCGCTAATAACGTACGAAGAGAGACGATCTGATCAGCCTATAAGATTTTTCCGAGACGATGTAACAGGCGAGAAGCACTGCCGAAGTCAAGAAACAGGCCGAGGACGTGGTCAGAGATCCTTCGAAGGCTGAGCCAATGGTCGTGCTGTATCTCAGGCCGTAGTTGATCAGTAGGCTCTGAATCAGGCCGCTAATTATCTGTAATCAAGCGTTTCCCTTACACCAAGAATTCTGCGCTCCCATGCGTAAGTTCTCGCTACATATTCACTCGACGTTCTCCGATCCTGAAGTAAGTTCTCGTTTCTATCATTACGAATGAAAGAAAAAAACGGAAAAGAAAAAAGGAAAGAGCAAGAGGTAAATTCTTCGCGAAGTAATAATTCTCCACGATTCCATCGTTCTCACCGTTTCGCTTATTTTCAGCATTCCAGGCATCGTCTTTAAGAACTCCACGTGTATGCAGGTACAGCATCTACAGAAACAGCACTCGATACCTCCGGCTCCGTGAGTACCACCGGAAGACATTCTGATCACCGGACCAACGCCGTCTCTGCCCATCTTCCACGAGCAATTCGACGTTTAATTTACCCGGCCAATTTCTTCGATTAATCTCCTTGGTTTACCACTCGTTTCCGAGCACTCGAGGGTCCACGTCAATTCTCGCGCACACGCACGCACACACACGCGTGCACACACATACACACCTTTGGCACAAGATGCGCACACGGACAAGGGAACTCTCGATGCACAGTAGGCGTGCGGACGCTTTCACTCAGCGCATTTCGATGAACGATCGAGACGGTGCCCGCCCCATCCGAGGATAACTCAATCTACTCAATTCACCGCAAGTTAAGTTCATTAAACCGTCGGTGCGCTTATCACAGTTGTGCCCGCTGATTCGATCGGCGGAATAGTCCGGACGATCGGCTGAACGTCGTTAATTAATTTCGGCGATGAGGCGGAACGTTGATATCTTTCGTCCGAGTCTTGATTCGAGAGCTGGATGATGCTTCAGATTGCAGAAGGAAAGTCTGATTTGCAAATGGTGAGACTTGGACAAGATTTTGTGAAAGCAAGCGAGAGTAAATAGTTAGGATAAATGTTATCGATTTTTGGCACTCGATTGCCAAAATTACTTCTTTTCCAAAGTAACCTTTTTGATTCACTCGTTAGGACAAAGATCGCGCAAATGCGGCACGCCCGATACCCTAGAAGCGAGATGAGAAAGAGCTTTCGACGAACTGAGGATGTTTAAGTACATCCCCACGGCACGCCGGACGTCGTTGCATCCCCTGCGTTGAATTTAAGCGAAAGGGAAACAGCCCATTCTATTTTAAGCACACGCCCGCGAACTCGGGACGCTGCGCAGCGCGCCGCGCCTGGAAAAGGCAAAAAGGCATGGGAAAAAGTGAATGAGCGCGTGCCCGACTCCTCGGCAAGAGCGGCTTATTAATAGACAGGATGCACGAGACTAACGAAAAAATATCAGGACAGTTTGTTTTGCGACAGTGGAAATTCACATGAGATGTTATCTACAAATTTGAAGGCTCAATTTTTAAAGAACTGTGTCTTATTCCGTGAAAACGCGACCGGTACTTTAATATCAGATTTCAGCGAATACGCAAAATATAAATAAAATGAAATGTGCGATTAGAAGATAGGCTATAGATATTTTCAATGTAACATCAAGTTAAGATATAATTAACACTATGCCGTCCGGTGGCACCACGTTGGTGCCATGCGAAAACTATCGGGCAAACACCGGTGGCACCACGTTGGTGCCATGTGTAAAACAATTAGGCAAGCGCCGGTGGCACCACTGTGCTGCCGCGTTCAAAGCTATCGTACGAACGCCAATATTGCGCGTATTCTATTTAAGTAACAATAACTTACAAACATATTAGCAAGTTTTTTGCTTTTATAAAAACTTGTGTCCTTTTATAATGGCAACCGAAATATTTCCCAGATCCTCGAAAAGCCGCCGACGCCAAGCGAAAAAATTTGGATGAAACATGCGGACGGCATAGTGTTAACAATAAGCTCGAAGATATTCTTTCAAGTACTCTGGAAAACAATAAAGCGCGCCACGCTCAGACAGCTACGTCGCTAATTCCAACTTACCCCGTGGGCTTCTAGAAAGCGCTCTCGAGCTTCTTGGTGGCAGCACTAAGCAATAATAGTGATCGGCTCGACCAGTGGGCGCAAATAGACGTCACATGTAGGAACGGACAAGAAATTGCTAAAGAAACTGAAAAAACGATAAAGTGATAATTACACGAAGTACGTGTAAAATATATTTGAATATCCGCGATGCATCGATACAATCGATATCTGATTTAATGTTGCGGTAAATGCTTCAAAACTCACCTGTCGGTAGTCCTGGCCGACTGGTGTGGACTGCGCATGCGCAGGCTGCGTAGTAAACTACTGCGCATGCAATTACGGCGCGCGCATGTGGCGGTCTCGATGGCGGACACTCAAGCGGGTCAGCCACGCGACTCCACTAGTTCGCTCTTGGGCGCCAAATGTTAAGGTCGAAGGTGTTTAGACTTCGATCGTTCGTCGTCTCTGGCATTGTCAATGTGCCATGAAGCGTCACACGTGTGAATCCCAAGTGTTGTGACAGGTCGCACAAACGTTTCCAGTGAGTGGTTCGATCTTTTTTACAAGTAATTAATATGTTTCGGTAATTGGTCAGTCACATTGGATTATCTATTTTCTTTTACTTTTGAAGTATCATCTACCGTGTCGAACTAATTTTCGCGCCTCTCACATCTGTAGCAGGGAAACTCGAGGAAATACAGAAAGTTACACGCTCGTCGAAACGCGTTCTGCTGCACGTGGCATCGTGACGTGAGAATGTGAAAGAGAGAATGAGGGTGAGTAGTACGAGGCTCGACCTGACTGCCGCTGTCAAGCGTCAGTATACTCTGGAGGAAGAAACTCGTCTTTCAACGACGAAGCGTTAACGCATTAAGCACGTTAAGCGCCGAGCCTGTTTTCTCCACCTTTCCGTTTAACCCACGATATTCGGACTCGACCGATATTTTGGCGGCCGGCGAAGATTGCGATAAAAATGCATGTGTACATCTTCGGAGTTCTTGTACGTATTTATTGCAATCTGCACTCTATACAGTAAAAGCTCACACATTGTCCCTGGGCTCAGAATCGACAGGGGACAATGTGAGTGGAGGAGAACTATTTTCAAGCCACGAAGCTCACCTTTGTCGTTCGCCGAACAAAGAAAAAAGGACAGCGAATACAAAATAAGTCACTCCCTTTACGGTCGTGCCTAATAAAAATGGAAGGAGAGCAGAGTTAGTGTCGAGCCTGTTTCGACTTACTTATCGTTTGGCCCGGGATCTGTTTAGGTTACAATAAAATAGTGCAAAGATTTTAAAAATGCTTTACGTTTATATTTAGTCGGATTTTGGTCCAAGGTAGACGAAAATCTTTGTTTAGTCTAGAACATGAGAATGTCAGTCGAGGAGGGTGAAAGCGATAGTAGTGAAATTATTTTTGTTAAAAAAAGGCGTAGAGTGGTTATTTGTTCGTCGGAGGAGGAAAAGGAAGAGAATATTGAGGAATGGCATGATCCAAAGGGTAATCAAGCAAAGATTATACCTTTTACCTGTCCTTCTGGGTTTAAAATAGAAAATTTCAATATAAGGTCAGACGTAGCAATAGAAACCTGCTATGAACTGTTTGTGCCGGATAAATTGTTCGAGGAAATCGTCGAACAAACAAATTTATATGCATGGCAACAATTAGGTGAATACTCGCAGCGCTTGTGTAAATGGACAGTGACGAACAAAAATGAGATGAAAAGATTTTTTGGCCTAATTCTGTGGATGGGCTTAGTTAGACTACCATCCTTACATTTATATTGGTCCCACGATCCTGCATATGTGCAAACATTTCCAAACAAAATCATGTCCAGAAACAGATTTCAAATATTATTGAGAATGTTACATTTTGCAAACAACGGAGAGAGTAATGGTTCCAATCGTTTGTCCAAAATACAACCACTTATAAACACTTTGGAAACAAATTTTAAAAAATATTACAATCCAACCGAAGATATATGTATCGATGAATCGTTGATTCCGTTTCGTGGTCGCATTGTATTTAGAGAATATTTAAAACAAGAGCGCCACAGATATGGAATTAAATTATTAAAGTTGCGCTGCGGATCTGGTTACACGTATGCCTTTCGCGTATATACAGAGAGAACTCCGGTAAAAGGAAATACTACGCCCACTAAAATCGTAATGTCCCTTTGTAGCGAGTTATTCGATAAGGGTCACACGCTGTATACCGACAACTGGTACACGAGTTTAGAATTGGCGGAGAAATTAATCGATAAAAATACTCATTTAGTGGGAGCATTACGTTCTAATCGACGGGGAAATCCGCGGCAAGTAGTATCGAAGAAGTTAAAGAGGGGTGAAATAATCGCAAAGGAGAATAGAAAAGGAATAACCGTTTTAAAATGGAAAGATAAGCGAGACATCCTACTTCTGTCGACAAAACATTCGTCGGAAATGGCCAATGTCGAAAGCCTATTGGAGCACCACGTGAAACCAAAAATTGCAATCGATTATGACAGAGGAAAGACAGCTATCGACATATCCGACCAAATGAGTGCCCATAATAGTCCGCTACGAAAATGTATGAAATGGTACGTAAAGCTAGCCTTCGAGCTCTTACTGAATACTACAGTTCTGAATGCTTACATTTTACATACAAATATCACTAAGCAAAATATCTGTATCACTGAATTCCGTAAGAAATTAGCTGTACACCTTACAAATTACCGGGACGAAGACATTCCATGTAGCAGTACTGAAAACATTTCTATAGTACCGCGACACAAACTCCAAAAAAAACCTGGAAAAGTTTCTAAAGTGCGAAGATATTGTAAACTGTGCTACGAAGAAAATGCAGCACTGTTTGACAGAGAAAAGGCCAGAAAAGTGACCAAACAAGTTGCCACATTTTGCGATACCTGCAAAGGACAACCGTTTCTATGTTTACCATGTTTTAATAAAACCCATTAAAATTTTTTGGTAAGAAATATCTAGGTACATTTTCGATGCGATCTTGAAATGACTCTAAGTTTGTTTTAGAATTTTAGTTTTGCATCGTATTTTATACTGTCGGTCAGCGGTGACTGACGTGGCCTGAACGGAAAATTCACTGTCAATCACCGATGACTGACATGGCACTTAATGCGCTAAGCTGGGCGCACACGTACGTCGAAACGACGTCCGTTGTAACGGACGCGCAGTCACCAAATAACGCGACTTCGTTTAATTAACAATTAAGATCATCTTCGCATTCCTATGTTTCAGTGACTTTTTTCAGACACATCGTCGTCACGTTACAAGGAAGGGACCCTAGCGAATAACACAGACAAGACGGCGATAGATTTATTCATTTTATTTGCATCTTAAATGTAGAACATTCATAATAAACCTTACGCGACTAAGTTATTTTCACCTAAAAAAGTCTACATATATGAAAATCGAAACACCGAAATGAAGTAACATTAACCCGTGCGCCGAATTATGTTTTATAAATTTTCGTGACAGATATACGGTGGTAATCGTCGAATAAGAAGTTCCACCAGCAGAGACATCCGGATTGTAAGTCGATGGAAAGTAGTAAGTATTGCGAATGCAGTAATATCCATAGAACTGAGAGACACCGGTATTATTAGAAATTCCACACTTTTTCCGTGTTCGAGGGTGTGTCTGCGCGTGTGTGTGTGTATGTGTGTACGTGTTCGTGTGTGATACTCGAAAGGACATTCGAGCGATATTCTCTTTCCGATCGAGAGAGCGGACCTGTCGTTTCGCCTTGCAATTGGCAAACGACAAACGCCATCGCGTATTTACATTGAATTAATGCTAGACGCGCAATAGTCGTTTCATCGAGTCGATCGTCGCAGCGCGCCAATGCACGTCCGAAAACGCAGGGAACGAGAAGAAACTCGGACGAATCGCAGATAATCGCATTTGCTTCTACGATTCGCGAGGAGGGAGGGAGGGCGACGAGGGCCAGAGTCGGCATCTCGATCGACGAAATGCTCACAGCATTAGTAAATTACACCCCATGTTTTCCGTTCACCACCAATGCCCAATTAATTCACCGCCCCTATTCCCTTCACAAACGCATTAAGAAAATATCTCGATATATATCTTTATTCGCTACCAACCCCGCACCTCCCCAAACAATATTTCGCAAATTTCCGCGCGAGGCGCAATCACTGCGCGATCGTCGAGCAAAACTCTAATCGCAATTGGTCGGTGAACGTTTTTCGCTGCGCGAGCGTACAATGAATTTCCGACGAATGGAACGACGTTTCGTACAATTCCCTTCTTTTCTCTACCGCATTCTCCTCGATCTCCACCGCCTCGCTATAGATCATACCGACAATCTCGCTCGATAAGATTACGCAAAATATTGACTTAACGTAACTTCGCCTTAGAATTTAATACAGAGCCTCTTAATGAAGATTCGCTTACAACACACTTTCATTATTCGCTAGGTTTTCTCTATGTAATATGTACACGAATGCGACAATCGCATTCGACCGCGCGTTTGAATCGTACGCCGCCTCTATGTATCGCATTCTCGAACGCATCGCAAAATCTTCCCTCTCACCGTATTCCTCCGACGATGATCTCACCGAACGTTACCCATCGAGATTTTAATCGAGATAAATTAAATCTACGTTCGCATATTAATATAATTTCCAGTAATACCCGGAGACCAACGTGTGTGGTTCGCTTTTGAGATCACTTTAGATTCGTTATTTCGCATATCTTATTAAGAAGATGAAAGGAAGTGGGCCGAGGAGAGGGAGAGGATGGCGGAGAACAAACGAGGGAAATTGAATGTTAATAACAAGAATCGTGATCGGCGCTGACACGTCTCTACCAAAGATCTACAGAACGTAACCAAATGTCGGACTGTTTCTTATTGTTAGCTATCGCGAATAAAAGATATTCCATCTCTCCCGAAGAGATAACCGAACGCGATTCGTAATCGAGAGAAATGCAAGTGCAGCGATGAACGCGTTCTTCGTTGATACGGGTGAATGATACATTTTGATTTGTTTTCCGATTTAAAAAATCCTCTCGCACTTTCGTCTCTTTTTCTTCTGTTTTCTAAATAGCACGAGCGTTTCGGTGGACGAGTAAAATCAATAGACTTACTTTAAAATACGCGCTTGTTAAAAATCAGAAAGACTGTGGTCGCAATGGTGTTCTTTGTTGTGCGGAGTGTAACGTAGAAGTAGATCTTCACCCGCTCGGCCTCCGATCGCGACCAATTATAAAATCGTATCGAGTGGGTTGAGGATGGGGGGAAAGGTGGGGCTCGCGCGAACGAACGATTGGAAAGATGAATGAAAAGTAGGAATCTTCGTGATGTTATCTAGTGCGCGGAAGGATTTCGCATTTTACGGAGGCGCGACGCAGGGCACACGCGCACATCTTTCAATCGTTCAGCCGCCTTATTCGTTTAATTACAGGTATGCGTTCGACTTACGCCTAATAAATAAGGTGTATACAGGTATACGTTCAACTTACGGCTAATAAATAACATTTTTTTTTTATTAACCGGCATTTCGATTAGACTCCAACATATATAATTTTATATCTTATATAAGTTTATATACTTTCAGCATGCATCTCGACACTCTCTCTCTCTCTCTCTCTGTTTCTCTTTATCCTCTCCGCGTCCTCTATTCGTGCTTGAAAGACCACCCGTTAACACACATCACAAGCACCCTACCCGCAGCTACAAATTAATCAACCTTAATTAATTATTATCCTCATCCGGCAATGATCCTGGCGCATTTAATCCTCGCGCGCGACAACGCGGTCGGATATACTCTCCTTCGCGCTCTTTACTTTCTCGATTTTTTTCTTCTTCCTTTGCACGCCTGCCCTTTAGAATTTTGAAAGTCATTCGGGTTTAAATTCAACCTTATTGTTCTGCTGCGTCGTCAACGAAACGCCAGGCACTTATTTTACAGATACAGAATTTCTTTCGTACAACTTGTAAAATTTAATCCAGTGGAATATCGTAGGATTAACTAAACCGGAATAGTCGAACGGATTTACGAATGTTCAGCTGAAAGAAAAAAATCGAATCTCCATGAACAGAAGCAGCAGCAGCGAATAATATTGCGGACATTATCGTGATTTCGTGGATCGTTCGATTTTGTAGTAAGGAACGATCCGCGACGCTTTTACGCGAGCTTAAATATTTGTTTGTGCCATTTGTACAATTTTACCATGCGGTCGTCGAGGCTCGTGGCTAGCACTCCGATAGAACCGCGAAACGACACTGCGAAGTATGGGACACGAGCGACGTTACGATGAACATTTAGAAGGACTCTCCGATGTCGAATGCTTAATTACGTCGTTATAGCACGCGGAATCGAGCGGAGTCGAGGTGGGACGGGTGAACGTAACGAAGAATCCTAAGGTGCAATTGCGATCGTGGGATCTCGGAAAGAAAATAGGTCTCCTCCCATTGCGTGGTTCGTTCGGCGCGTCATTTGTGCCGCCGTGTCTTTATATCTCAACAAACAGACTGTGCGTCTCGGCTTCCGTTAGAACGGAGTGGCGATCCATCGCATACGCATACACCCATAATTGAAAGAAAATAATCCATAGTAGAAATGTAAATGTATTTTTTGTTTTCTCAGCGATATAAATGTTACCTATACTTAAGACGTTGGAAAAACGCAAGAAAAAGGTCGTGCGCACACAGCGACACGATTGCAACCCCATAAATAATACAAAGAGAATCGTGGTAAGAAGAATAAGAAAGGTTTTGAGATCGTTTAGTGCTTCGGCTGTTAAGAGTAGTGCGCAATGGAAGTGATATAGAATACACGAAGGCGAAATTAACAATATTACTTCACGTATTCGTATAAAAGAGACGTTGATGACCATCGATTCTCGATAATTTCAAACTTATCCTCTATAAAGCGTTACTTTCTCGTGTGGTCGCTAGACGTCCACACGTAACTATCCTCCATTTTCAACAATGTCCCCGAATAATTAATAGACACATGCTCACACTTAAACTGGAAACTACTAAATCTATAAATGAACATAGCTACGACCATAGCTCGTGTTGTTATAATGACCGTGAAACGCTGTTAACGATGATCAGTTTCGTGTGGCTTACAATCTTAAAGCTGACATTTGAAATATGCTTATCGAAGTGCTGCAAATGTGCCTAGACTTTAGGTGATAATAAACTTATATCTAACGTGTCGCTAATTTTCGGTTGTCCTTAAAATGCTTGCCCTCTTAATGCGCGAACGGATAACAATTAGAATGTACCCTAATGGAACCGAATCAAAAGCTCGAAATTTTCTCAAGTACTTGTCCTTGTCATTAACTACGTTTGTCAATCCAACTTATGTCAAAATTAACGATTCGGGTCGCCTTTAACTGTACATTCGTGCGACGTAAATCGGAAAGATCTACACTTGGATAATTTGTAATTCTCCGCCGATATCCGCCATTTGGTGCCGTCGTATGTACATTGGAGAGTATGTACAATGAGCACACACGTGCTTAATAAGCATCTGTATGCTTTAAACATCTAATCAAATACAAATATCAACCCCTAGTGTCGCATCGTCAACGTCTATGACTACTTATTATGTCGTAACAAATTTTTCACGTACTCGAGGTAAAAGAGAATGTATCAAATTAATAAGGTAGTGACAAATAATTGTTAATACCGTGTTAAAATGTTCCCTGCGTTCTTTCTTACAAAGTATTATCGAATTCATTTTATGACAGGTTTATCGAATCCGTCAGTTTCAAACGTTGACGATAACGAATGAATAACAAATAAGCAGCCTTTAACAGCAGATTTACGAGGAATGAACTTATAATCTTTACATATAATAATGAAAATAATAATAATAATAATAATAATAATAGTAATAATATTAATAATGTAAATTATAAAGCCCTTCGAAATACACGGGTGTCGGTTACAACTGATCGATGTCATAACTATTTTAAAATGTTTTTTTACCAAATATAAGTATTTTTGCAAATGCCGTTAAGTGAATATGTGTGCATGTGTGTGTATGTGTGTTTGTTTATACTGTTATGTGCGCGGCCATATGTATAATTATCTGAATATACACACGTACATGTACATGTGTTTACATACAGGTATACAAATATAAATTATTTACCTTAGCTAAAAATATTTGAGTCACATGGTAGGAAGTGAAAGCTTTTCGGTTTCTCTTCGTAGATACCAATTATTTTAGTACATACTAGTAAAGTCATTTTATAAACCCGTTTCCTTAGTTCAATTGCCTCGTATGTTGAGTAAAATTGCGACGCTTAACATATGATTCTCACTGCATGCACATTTAATTAATCTTCGCAGATACTTTGGTTTACCAAAGTAAAACACAAACAGGACTGTACATAATGTATGACATCGTTATTTCAATTTATCTGTTAAAATATAAATTTCGAATTCTTACTATACACTAAGTTTTTGTCCACTCATAGATAATTACCAAGCAGGAAACGATTCTTGGGCAAATTATTGAGGTATATTCGCAAAGGGAGGCTAGTATATCGAGCGCAGGAAAATATCAAGTACTCGTGTGCAGGCCCGTAATAAAACTTTTCGAAACAAACTACCAATTACAATGACAGAAAAACATATAGAGCAACAGCAATTTTCAGTTTAAATCCTCCTGTTCATTAACGTCGCCCAACCCTTAATTTGGTATTTACTTGCGCACCGATTATATCGCAGCTGCTGTGCTTGCACGGATTAACTTATCACCTAATAGATCTGTATGGCCTCGTTACGATTCAAATTGATGATCGTAAGTCTAATAATAATATTTTTCACATTCAGACATTTTGGTACTTTTATACTTCAACAATGTGAATGATAAATTTTTTTCTCATCACTTATCGAGCTTTTCATACATATATATATATATACATATAAAATATATATTTCTGTATGTATATCTATATATATGCTGCGTGTATATATATGTATATATATACATATATATATGTATTATATATATATATATATTAACTATACCACTTTTATAGTTATGTTCACATTTCTGCTACCTTCTTCGAGTTGTGTTTCAGAAGTAATTTTCTTGTAGAATTAATCTTATCAGCACTCGAAGATTACAGTTCTATTTTTACAAAAATCATATTTAACAAGTTACCTAATTTTCATAAAGTCAGACACTAGGAACAGTAGTGTTTATAACTATAAGTGGTACAGATTATTTTCTAAACTATAGGCTTAAAATTATAACTAGAATAAATATTGTTAATAGATCAAGGTCCTTTGCATACTTTCCAAGATAATGTTATCATTACATCACTTGTTTTTCTAAGATTAGAATCATTAATACATACATAACTAACAATAAAATATGCAGTACAAGATTGTATGCGTATTTAAAGAATAAACTCACGTCACAAATCTAAATAAGTTAAAAAAAAATGTTAACATTGATGATGTAATAATATTTAATTCATTTGATGGGTAATACTGACTTATAGACGATTATGATCCGAGGGTAAAAATCGCTTATTCTCATCTACTTCATCCTGGTTTATCCGGGTTCAATTCTTATTAACAAGCTGCACAAATTACCTCCATAATGTATTAATGATTCTAACGATCCAGTCACTCTCTGACATGTAACTCTCTGACATGTTACACATTACTATATTATTCTACTTATCTGCTCTAAGTTACTTGGTTGCAAGGCTCTTAATACGATTATTGTATTGATTATTGTTCCAAATCATTATTGAAATAGATTTCATTTGCACATGACTTATGATCAGACGATTTGTTACAGTAAAAATATAAGGACCTTAAAGGTTGTATTACACGTCTAATGAAACATTGCTTAATCTAAAATTTCATTTTATCTTTTCCCACTCTGTTCTTATTATTGAATTCTCCACATCTTAAATCTAATTTTATATTTGCTTGCATTGATGGGCCTTTGCCATCAGCCCAGATCTAATGCCGTATAAATTCAACTAAGCTATAGATGTCTTTTGTCTGAACAGATAATGCTCCATATACCGCATAAAGACATGCAACAGACTTTATGCTGCATTATTTGCAATTTGTAGCACTTTTAATAAATTGTTATTGAAGATGAAGTGCAATTCTGATTCAGACAGCGTCATTATTTATTGACGTAAGCGTACATGAGTTATGTGCCACATACAAAGACAAAAATGTCAATGAAAACTATAATAAGATGAATAAAATATACATCTTTATCATTGTTGGACAATATTCTAAATTCTTTGAAAACAGCATTGCTATGTACTTTTTACACAACTAATTATGTTAACCATGCATGAATGTTATCAATGTGTAATTGAAATATATGTTTCATACTATAAATAATGATCAGGAGGGCCACATATGTACTGTGTATGTTATGCTTGCATAAGGAATACTTAATTAATTCATAATTGCTGCACTATGTGTCTAGCTGAAGTGTATTCTACTGATTGGTACTTTTTTTACGATGACATTAGATTTAGACTGATCAGAATTGTGTCATGTAAAACACAGTAACGTGTTGCTTACATTGCACATCACGTTATTGCTGCTTATGACACTAAAGGCATACATAACGGGTCAAAATTGCCACAACTTTCAATTCAACTCTAAAAGAATTCTAACTTACTTTGGCCATTGGCTTAAAGTTCTTGGCAATTATAACATTTACACCCCTTATCGTCTTCCACATCGCTCGTTGACAATTTCTAACTTGATGTGGCCAACTTTTTTTTTATATGCCCTGTTCCAATAAATATCCTATTCATCGGTAAACATAGTTTCATGGACACAATCTCAAGTACTTTTAAGCATGATACTTATTTATGTCAATCACCTGTGCGTCATGATTCGCAAGTCGAAAATTTTTACAAAGAATGGTTGATTCACTCCACACAAAATAACTACACATATATAACAATATAACAGTCTCGCATAAAGCGATTTATATAATTACAATCTTATGCAGCGTGATCCTTTTTGTATCATACAAATGCTAGAGGTAACAGAACCTCTAAAAAAAATAAGCGTAATATACGTTGCAGCTGATTTCTTTGTAAAACTGTATATTTATATGGTCTATATCACGGAATGACCATCAGGCGAAGCTGCTGAACGCCATAGTCTAATCTAGAACATGATTAACTAAAAGCACCTCTTTAGAAACCTAGTTTCTAGAAAATTTGGAAAATCCGTCCAAAATCGTCTATAGTATCTGGAACGTGTAGATTAAAACTCAAAGGATTATTTCCAATCAGCATAACGCGCTGGACAGAGTAATTTTAGATATGAAAGTAAACAAAAAAATTGACCACTCAAGAAGATTGTCCGACCTTTAAGTAGTCTAAAATTATTTACCACTTCCAAGATATGATGATGTTAAATTGGTGCATCGATGACATACTTTTTGACAGTAATTTACATATATAGATTTATGCAAAATACATGACCCGCTTTGTGTTTGCGTGAACTGTTATAGCTCTTGCCATTGCACCTGGTGTTCTGTCCTCACTGCAACCTGATTGATGAGATCCTTCTCCACTGTGAAAGCAACAAAAAAGGAAAAACCATTATACATCACCTAACCAATAAATAAGATGACAAAACAGAATAAATGTAACACTTGGTTGAAAATGATGTAAAAATCAAAGATATTCACCTATCATGTTCTTTCTCGACTAAATGATACCGCGCCCGAAATGCAACAAGATGAGCATAGTACGCTGGTGCAGGTATACTGACAGATCTTGTGCATCGGACATATGTATGACATAATTGATAAGTAAGACACTGTAATTCATCACTTTCAAATTGATTATCATCCCAGAGTACGTGATAATGCGACGGTCTCGACGTTCCCTAAGTAGAGATAAAATAATAATTTGCGCCATTCATTTTACAAAAAAATATTTACTAATCTATTTGATATGAGTAGTGAATACCTGGATACCCTGGTGACTACAGAGATAAAAATCAAATTCTGTTGGATGTGTTATACAGACATCAACTGTTGTTCCAGCAGGAATATTCCCACTTTTGCCACTTTGCTCTCTTTTGTCTGCGCAAAACAAACGAGTATGATGTCTTTTTTGTACTACAATAAAAGTTATACCAGGTTTGTAATCTGCTTCCAATTTGATACATGCTTCTCGAATAGCAGTTAATTCATGTTGTAGAACATGCAAAAACTGTCCTTCTGACACCCCATCACGGTACAGAATAATCCTATGTGGTTTGTATCCTCCCGTACTCTTATAGAACATAAGAAGGAGTTCCCTTTAACAGAAAATGATTTTTCTTTGTAAGAAAATTTACTGAATTAGAGAAATTTACATATGAAGCAAAACCAGATTTTATTTCCTCTAAAAGTTGGGTCAATGAAATTAGTAATAGGCATAATGTAATACATACCTCACCATCGAACTGAGTTCTTGAATAATTTCTTGACGATGCTGTTGTACCCTCACTGTTGCTGCATATCGGGAGGGATGGGCATCCATACTGCCAACTACTGCAGCAATACTTGGTTTCTTGTTATCACCTGCCGGCGGATGAGTCACATCAGCTCCCAGAAATATGACAGGTTCATTAAAAACCTTTGGTCTGATACTAGGTACCAGGATACTATTGATACCACCTAGCTTAACATTAATCTTAAGACATAGATTTGATAATGTTTGTGGTGAAGTCTTATTCACATTTTTTGCTTGTACACATTGAGTTGCCATGCCTAACAATGTATCTCCTACTCTTTTTACCTCGGCTGTAAAAAAAAATACATTGTTATTATTTAATTTGTCAATCGTCAATACTGAATCCATGTGTTTATTATAATTACCATATACAGGAGTTTTGCCAGGTAAAACAACACAAACTAGCTGCAATGACGGGAAAGTTAACTTTAGATATCGAAACATGGGTTCAACCTGATCCGGTCCAGTGGCATATTTACAAAAGCATGGTTGCCCAATTATAGGCATTCCAGCATCGTTACTAATTTTCTGCAACTGTGTAGTAAATGCACGTATTGCATCTTCACGTACTGTCCTTTGTGGAGCAAAACAGGCAATTGCCCAAACTCTGATTTCCACACCAGTGAAGAATTGCTTCCCTCGCATATCCCATACACCCGCAGTAGGCATTGCTTGCTGCTTTGTCTTGAAACGCAAAAAATTTCAATATATACCAACATTGCCAGAACTTGCCTTATGTAACTTGCAAGATAACACGAATTCTATATTCTTTAAGCAAACACTTATTGATCAAACTAAGCCCTCAATAAAAACAGTAGCGCAGACTTTCCCAATGTGTGATTTTACTAGACCTGACTGACTCAGTTTGAAGTTTCTCACCTGTCCACTGAGGGAACTTACGCGCCCCCCATACTGTAGCTTGGGCGGAGGTAAGACGCGCCCCCGAACTTCCATCATATTATTTGATATAGTCAGGCCAAATTCTTGCACGTACGAATCATTATTAAAATCCGCTCGTCTAACGAGATTATTAATTTCCCGCTCGCGATCAGGCGCAGAACGTGCTGTAGCTTTTATCATGGTAGATGTTTGCATATCAGTTAACTTTTTAATACAGCGTTGCCCAGCCACAATATTGCAAACCTAAATATCGTTCAATAATATATTTAAATCCTCGAATGCCAACACAAAATGAAATATAAAAACAGTATACCTCAAGTGGCAGATATGTATGTTTATGCTCTTGTCCAACTTGCAGGCAAGGAAGATGTGGATAACGTAATTTCATTTTATATTTATCTAAGAAGTACTTTGCTACTGTACACTCAACAGTTTGACCATTCTCTAGTTGCAAAGGGAATCTGTAAAAATCATTTGTCAATAATCACATACCATACTATTAATTTACATTCACTTTACTTACGATTGCATTTGTGCTGGTTTTCGTGTAACGTTACACACTCTGTATTTTCGCCTCATAGTTCCACAATGCGTTATTTCAATTTTGAGCCCCTTGATTTCTTTCGTAAATTTCACTCGTTGAGAGTCTGTAAGTGGCTTCCTTTGTTCATTGACATCTCGAATATCTAATACCTCACACATAAATTCTATAACTGGCTGTGCCTTGTAAAATGCAGTTGCAGACACTATAATAATGGAATTTATTTAAATAATGTAAGAGTTTTTCGAGAAAATATGTACAAATTAGGCAGTTTAAAACTTACCATCAATATTTAACATCATTTTCCACTGCGATGGTCTTACAGACTGATGGAAGCCAAACCACACTTCTCTGCCTCCACCTAATGGATGATAATATCCATCTGGAGTACTAAAGAATGATCTACCTACTGGAGTATAAGTCATAGATGGTAAATGTCTCATTACAACATCTAAAGCCAGAATAGCATCATATGGAATTTGTCTGGTACGTCCTTCCAAAGCCTCTTCTAAAGCGTATAATGAAACTTGAGCCACCCATTTGATTACCACTCTAAAGACTCTGTCTTTACCCTCACCAGGCAGTGTAACCTATGAAGAATAATAGAATAATACAAGAGATAAGAGAAATCTGTAATAGTGTAATAAGCTATTACGAAAGATAACTGCAACATAATATAACTTGACATTAACTTAAAAAAAAAGCATAAAGTAGACCATTACCTCTAATTCTATTTTATCAGTACCAATTGGCAAGGGGTCCCTTGTATACAAATTATTCCTGCCATCAAACACAGGCTTGAGAGTTCCAAATATTTTGCTATAAGCGTGTACCATTGTTTCTATTATTTCCCTATTAACTTTGCGAGGACATTTATCAGGCTGGATATTAATGTCATAGTGATGCACAAAGCCCCGAGGCATTGTAATTTGGAAATGATTAGCTCTCAATCCAATTGGTCTACCCTCCCGACCTATGTTTGGCCTTCGAGGACATGAAAACACTGTGAAATTAAATAATGGTCGTAAGAAAGTAGTGTACATAATTTTCTCTTTATATCATATCATATCACATATGCATTTATTTAAAAATAGTTGTATATTGAATATAATTTTTCACGTTTTAAGGAAAAACAAATCCAACCCAGTAGTGGATACTTTAATAATAGATTACGTTTCGTTTGAATATAACTTTCTTACAAACAGCAAAGCATTCTTCTATGAAAACTTCTACTTACAAATATGTGAAACAGAATGTAACGTGAAATGTGATATATTAGAATAAATCTAAATACCTGGCAGTTCTGGAGGTTGCGGAGGAGTGTGTGTTTGTTGTGCAGGTACCAGGCCTAAGGAACTAGGAGCTACGACACTGCTCCCACTTGCTACGGCCGGTCCCACAGAAGTACTTGTTGTGGAACCAGACTGGGGAGCTGAAAGCAGAGTAACGTATAAGTTAGAAACACTTGTAAAAATAACAATTTCTAGTAGATATAAACTTACTATATCAGTTTATACTGAAATACAAGTATACTAATGTAATGAAAATTATTTTTACCAATTGGTTTTGATATCTTACAATGCTTTGCTATATAATGATAAAATAGTGATCCTTGAACAAGAAACATGTTAAATACAACCACAGATCTGGCCTGAAGATAAATTTGATGTAAAGTACATGTAAGGTATGAATTTAAGAGCTATAAGCGCAGAATTACGATAATTGTTATTAATCAAAATATAAACACTCAATAGTGGAGTAATTGGATTGCAGCAATATATTGATCAGAAATTACTTGTTCGACATTCGATTACTTTTCACCGATATTGCAATCTTTCTTGTTGAAGTACGATTATTACGATTATTACGTCTTCTTGACAATATTGAAGATGGCTTGAAGCTAAGTGTTAAGAACCTTCTTCAAATGTTCATACAACGTATGGTAATATTTATCTGTAATATAAATCTCTATAACAGATAGGATTCCTATGTGTCGGATGTACAGAGGAAATGAGTAATAACATCGCATCTTATAAAACAAGTGTAATTATCTGGTGAACATCTAAAAACACTCTTATTTACAGGCAAAATTACTGATATGTATAACAAAGAATGAAGAGGTGGACTTTTAAGAATAATAGATCGTTTTTAGCAGACAATAGAATTACGAGACAAGTAGCCACATCACCTGTCATGTGATAAACCATGATGTCTTTTCATTTTTCTTTAAATGCATGTACCTTCCTCCCAAACTTCTCTACTGTCACGGATAAGAGGCAAGTGACGACACATCGTGCCTGTTGAACCAGGTTCAACCGAGGTCATTTTTTAATTTTTTAATAACCTCCAAACCCTATATTCGTTATTGTTCGCGCCCCATATGCGTGCATTATCTTTCATTAACAGGTTTTCATATTTCAAGGTATATAATAATGAACAAAGGGGAAGAAGGCACTCGAGCGATGATATTCTAGACTTGCTTAGGCCAATGATAAGACTTCTGTTTTAGAATACTTTTCACGAAAATTATAAAAAAAACATAATACTATGGTACTCACGCTGCCCTACAGGATACATTTCTGCAGCCGATGACGGAAAAGATCAGATAACCACTAATAAATAAGTAAGAAATTTAACACAAAACCCACTGGCCACACAACGCACTACCCCACAACACACACTGGGAACAAGACTGCCTTCTACAATGGCTGCCACTAGCTTAACGTCAATTGGTTTTCCTTCAACCAATCGGCATGCAATTAATGAAACAGTACTTGAAAACACTGGCGCCAGTAGTCAAACGAAAAAGTCTCTCATTTTACTTCATCCTCATTATCATTTATACATATATACAATTTAAAATTTGAAAGTGCTGTTTGCATTTTAATCGGATAATCAGTCAATGTTATTGAAACTGGTTGAAAGCACGAAATTGAAGAAGTGCAAAATTATACATTACATATTCGTAAATAATTAATGAAGACACGAAGGCCCGAGCAAGTATATTACTCAATGCAGTATAAGTTTTATTTGAACCGCAGAAATGAAGTTTACTATTGCTCCAAAGTAAGTAACCGTAAGATTTTGTATGTTGGTAACATTGCGTTGGTAACTTATATCAATATCCCTTCAAAGCCTTGATCCACGGTGATATTTTTCAGTGATACGCGTGGTAAATGCGATTGCGTGATCAAGCAAGTACAAAATGTCGATTGTTTTTAGCGGGACCCGTACACGATCGGCTGGTATAATCAGTACAATTGCAAAAGAAATAAAAAGAATTAATTTAGTTCCATGTAAAGCAATTACTGTGCAGTTCGATCCGTTTGGTGAAAACATATATGAAACAAGGTTAGCTTATTAAAACGTACACGTAGTGAAAAACTGAAATTATTAGCGTGATAGATGAATACATTAGCAAGAGGAAATCTTAATTAAGTATCTAATTACATATTGTGGCTTTCGTTATAATGTGATCCCGAATTTATTGTGTGTATATGAATATCTATTTTCACATTCAGTTACATCGTGAAATATTGGTGACAAACAGATAAAAATTGTTGTCGTGTCAGTAACTAAAACTAGTAATGTTTAAATAATAAAATAAAATTCGATCGTAACAGTGATTTTTTTTTTGCTTTGTAAGTAACGATTACCAACACGCCACTCAGGTTAGGTAGGTGTGGTGACGTCGATACTTTGCGCATGCGCTTTATAAATTCTCGCTAGTAGCAGACCGCACTGATTATTTTTAGAAAAAGCTTTATTCTAGCTAGTCTAAGGTGTGACAATTTCGTATCAAAATTCAAGCGGTTTTAAGATTGTGCAGAATTCCCTAGTGCAAACTACGTAAAAAACAAACGGTAAATATGCACGATGAACCCGTTATATACGATAATTATCGATAATTTTGTTTACACATGTACATACGTATATTCAAGAGTCGCAAAACCGTCTAATTGGTGTCAATATCATCCAATTGTGTTGTTCTAATAATTTTAAATTTCAAACTAGTTACAATTAACTGGTTTATGTTAGTTAAATGGGCTAAATACAATCATATCTCGAACTGAACTTATACTTTTTATAGCACCAGAAATAATATTGCATTGAACAGTTGACATTAAAGCTTATCGCCAAATTAGTTACTAAAATAAAATTGTGCATAGAATGAATAATAATCGTAAGAGGCGAATACATGGTCGGCCATCTTGAGCAAAAACTAGTTTTACATGAACTTGCGCTGCTAAAAATGATTGTAATTCATCAATTTCTGTTATTCATGGCTGCGGTTTGCAACAAATAGTAGAATTGCGCCAAATGATACAGTGCGTAATGGCCCCTTAAGGACATGTTATTTACTTTACGAACATTATGACTATAGGTGTGAATCCCACTATATTTTAGTAGTTAATTTTAAAAACTCTGAGGAACTTACTATTGCATTGTCCACATTCATAAGCTTTTCCCAGCATAGAAACAGCTGTAGTCAAACGTAGAGTGCTTAGGTCTGGCATTGGAATTGGTAGTTGCTGCTCCATTTGTGCCATTGTTTCTGTTAACATAGAAATGGATGCAAAAAACTTATTGGATCTGTGATATAAACAATTTTACTAATGTTTAAGATACTGTAATTCTTAAATTTGTTATTTTTATACGATTTGATATATACGTCAAATTTTAAAGGCTTTTAATCACACGATTGCATTTATTTTTGTGTTTCTTGTATTTTCAGATGCTTTCTTTATTATATATCATCTCCCAAGGTTTTCTACACAAATCCATTTTGTGAGCTGAAAACAAATATTATCTGTGACCGCTCCGAGCCTTTTGTAAAGTTTAACTTAGGTAAGTAAACAACAAGACTTCTGCCGTTTTTTATCTAAAGACATTCTTTACGACATTAAATAACAAAAAATATACTAACTACAACACACCAGACAAGTAAATGTAACGCTATACTAAATATTGTATCAAAAAATCAATTATAATAAGTATTTAAGACATTTGTGCAAGTGATAACTGTATTAGCAGTATATGATGAAAATTCCATTTGCGTAACATTACGACACATTACATATATGTGTATTATTTGATAATGCAGATTTCATTCCGCCATCATCAATATAACATCATAAAAAATGTAGCAAATCTATCACGTTGTTATTACATTACAGGATCTGGTGACACGATTCTTTTAAAATCTAAGAATTTAACGGCTGCAGATATCTTAAGACTGTACAACAAACACGTTACTGATCAAATACCAAAAGATCCAGCTGTTCTAGCAGCTGAACAAGAACTTCTATCAAAGGTACGGAAGAAGAAATATTCTAAAAATAAGCCTAAGCCAGGCGCTAAAAAGAGAGGCGTAGAAATATATTCATAAAATATAACTCAAACAAAGGTTATATAGATTATAAATTCTTAACACTTCCTAATTATTGAAAAATAAAAAAAGTAGCGATAACAGTATTGCAAGGTCACTTTCACCTCTTTTTTGATATATCATTTTTATTCTATTATGCTTTATTATTATTCATGCAACTTGATTATATAACCTACATTGTCAATTGATAAAAGAGAAATAGTCACTGAATATTAATTGGAAATTATAGTCACTTCTCATTTTTGCCATTTAAATACGTACAAATTCAAAAAACAAATATCCATAATTCTTTTGCAATCACATAATGTAAATGTGTTATGACATGAAATAAATTTGTAAATAATATAAAGAATACCCAACTGCATATACAATTATTTGTACCATTGTTTTTAAAAGTAAAGACCTGAAAGCTTCACTCGATAGAAAAATGGCTAGCCATTCAAGCAACAAAGATTATAACATGAAACTCATTGATACTCTATATAATCAAGTACCAGCTTTCACAGATATATTTGATGAAGAAACATGGTATATTTTTGTTGCATGCTTTGTTGCAGCAACATTTTTAGTTGCATTTATTCTCTCAAGGTTTATAACATTGAAGCCTGTTGATTAAAACAACTTAAAGTAATTTTGATTTAATCAATCTTTAAACACGACCATGCGTAAGAGGTACAGTGCACTAAATGTTAGCAAAAAAATTGAAAAAGAAAAGCAGGATCTGTTTGAGACACTCTACAAGATTTTTCTGTAATGTATAATCTAAAAAATGTATTCTCTGCATTTGTATTTTGTTAACATCTCCATGCATTATTTAATGATATACTTTTCACATAATTATACAAACTATAATTATTCACCATATTAGTAATCTGGTAGTGTGTATTATGCGTAATCATCATCGTATAGGACCATTTTTCTATGGTTTGTACTTTCGATACTCTGATATGTATATATAGTTTAATCAAATAAAATATTTCAGAACTCTTATTGTATATAATTTGACTTTTTCCTTGCAACTTTATAAACGTTTAAATGCTTGTATAGCTGTTAAGTGTTGTCCAATAAAAATTTGGTCTAGACATTTATTCAAAAATGACCCTCTGAAACCCTGAAAATATTTTTTCAGTAATTGTACTTTCAATAACCTGTAGCATATCTCTGGTATGATGTATATGTATTTATATACATTAAGTGGAATGTCAAGAAAATTCACTTTTGTATCTACAGCCATTTATATTCGAGTACAAAAGAATAAACTTGAGATTCACAATTATGTCAGTGATTAAGAAACTGGCCTGATATCATAGTCAAATATCTAGAAAAATTTATTCTTCTACTTAGCTTTACTAATAGTCTGTTATTAGTCTTAAACTACCTTGATAGATAATCATTAATAGAATTAAACTTTCATTAAATAATTGACTAAAATGTATAATCAAAGGGAAAGATATGAGAATATTGCAAAGCTCGAAAATATGTTAATATCGAAGAAACTTGTTCGACACTACTTTGTATCTAATTTCCGCGATCTACAAACCATGTAGTTTACAAAAATGTAAATCAAAAAATCGAGACTTACGACGAAAACTGAACATGCGACAGATTACGTCTGTAGTTGAAAAAGATTTTTTCTTTAAACGTATCTCAATATCATTTCAATATCTATTTCGATTTTTTTTCAAAACTCTCGTTTGCGCACGCGCATTCATCTTTGATTCATTTTATTATCCCAGTGGACAACTTCGATTGGGTCGCGTTGCACATCATGTGTTGTTTTTAGAATTACGAAAACGTTAGTATACAAAAAACAGTCTGCCATGTGGATCTGTTGATCGCGCTCAAACTAAATATCGACGTGACAAAACATTTTCCGCTTCACCGATCCATTGTATTTATTAAGATATGTCGCATATACATATTATGGACTTCACTCACCTTACAATGTATACTTTCGGCCACGGAGAAAACTTGTATATGCAAATGCAGCTTTGCAAAATTTACTTCACATTAACAGTGTCCGATGTATTATAACACCATTATTATTTTCACACGTGGTAGGGGCTACATATTTACCGATACGATTAACATAGTTCACTGTAAACTGGAAAGTAAGTTTATATTCAAAGCACGAGCACTAATGTATTAAAATAAATTAAACTATATGCCCATTGTTTTACTGGATATTTCTTACGTTTTTAAAAGTTAAAAAATGTTTCAAAATTTTCGAATGCGTATGTATATAGTAACAATATCGTTTATCTATTATATCGTCGAATGTAAATGTAAACGTGACCAAATGCTTTGACATCACAAAACCATTTTCAATAATAATAATAAAAAAAAAAAACACTAAGGCGAATGTCAATGGCGACTCGGCGTGCCATACAGAAATGACCATTGAAATTAATATACTTTTTGACGTTTTATAGCAAAGCGCTAGTTGGGACACTTAAAGATGGGTATTTAATACATTTACTCACAGAAAAATTCAAATGTGACAAAAGATACGTTCTTTTACTCGAATATATTCTCAGCATAAGCATTTCAAAGTTCGCTCGGGCGCCACTGCGTCTCGCCATTCTTGTTCGTGGCGTACATGCTAACGGCGAGAAGGGGGTACCCCCCTTTGTTTATTTTATTTTTTTTACAGTACGATTAAACGATCTAAAGTGACGCCGTTCGATAGCTCTTCATCGTAATGAAATTAGAAAACACAGGAGGTGGCGCACAAAGAGCGAAGTACGTCGAGTCGTCGCTTCCGCGTGTATTCAGGCTTGTACCGCACGTTCAGGTTCCGTAATATATACAGTATCTGCACCGTTACAGTATACTTTGTTTTCATTGCAGATGGTGGAAGAAAAAAAATTAGGTCGTCGGACCGGTTGCAAAGAGGTTACCACCAGTAGTGTCCGCGTAGTTTGGTTGCAACTGAGTGACGTATCCGTAGTCCCTACATCTACTTCATGGTGATTCATGTACCTTTTAAACGGGCATCGACCGGCAATAATTATTCCTACCATAACCTTAAATACTTCGCCGTATCTTTTTTTCCGAAATTATTCCGTGTCCAAGAGTATCGTGCGAATGCACTGCCACAGTTATTCGCAAAAATCTATCAGCAGTATGGAAACCTCGCATTGAAAATTTAGAAAAAGGAGCCCTTACAACGCGTATGTGAGTGCGCGCAATGTGTTGTAACATTAAAGACGAGAGTAATTTAATATGTATCCCGCACTCCCGATCACTCAAAGATTTTCTTCAACAGCCACTGCCGCTTTCACTCGCGACGCGATGCTGCCAGACACGATTTCAGTACGAACGGGACGAAGCCGCCAAAAACGATCACCAAGTGTCAAGGTTGCCATTGTACATGACATAGGCGTATGTGTGTGTGAGAGAGCGAGTGCCTTCGCACACACCCTTCTTAACTTCCCCTCCCCCTCACGTCTGAGTAGCGCTATCACAACAATGGCATTGTCGCGGTACCCGCGCTTACTTCACTTTGACACCGGCTCTAATATATAGTAGTGCTTACAAATTTACGATTTGCAGTATTCCCGAACGTAACGAAATACGCGCGTACCGCTTAGCCCGGGAAGTTTCCGGCGTGTTTTTTAGCGAAATTCACCAAAGCATTCTGCGATCAACATTCGCGAGAATGTCCCCACTACTTGTTCGATTCACAAGTCAGTGCGCAAGCCCGTTTCCGCAGGAGCGTAACAGAACAGTGACATTGGGTACCTTTCATCTCGGCCAAACTTGTTTACAAACAATGGAATTCTAGGGCGATTTATACCGTATTATGTTGTTCCCTTTTAACGCAATTTTTAACGTCAACGTACTATAGGGAGATCAAATGTACGAAAGGAGTGTACTGTAATTTTTCTCAGCTCATGTAAGAGCATTTAAATATACATTTTTTTTTACAAATTTATGAGAATCGTTTAATTGACTTTTATGGTTTTATTGGTTTCATTGACTATCAAATTTTTGTAAATATTGTGGACCAACAAAAGAAAATGTCATTAGGTACGTTTTAATAACCTTGTGTTCAGAATTGTTTGTAAACATGCTTTGTTTCCATATATTATGCCGTTCCTGCGTGATGTCATAATTGAGCAACCAATAGCGTATCCTCGTGAATTTACCACGCAAACACCTGACAACTCATTTCACAAAGCCTCGGGTCAATTTGCAAGAGGGTAACATTGTACATAACCTTATTAATTAGGAATTGTACCAAAAAAATTGAATCGATTGTAACGTACATATATGGACGTACAAATTTTACTTTGAATAGTTTAATCTTGCGTCATACGTTTATTATTTAAATAGAGAAAGTATTACACCAGGTAGTGAATCATATATCGATTATCGGAGCCCACCAATCAGATTCTTATGCGTCGTAAACAAAGATTCTCGATTCGGCACAGGATTCCCGCCATGAGAATTCAGAAGCGATAAATTTACAATTATTTGAACATTGCAATGTGTTACACTATTAACAATTGTCATATATAAAACCGAGTAACAAAGCAAAAACTCACTTTACGAATCTAATTAAATGTTGAAAACTGTCAATAACTGTCTTATTTCTTGAAACAATGTACATTTGCATGCACATGTTTGGCATAGTACAAGATTTTTGAAAATTAAGCATTTCCGGTTAGGACATAAATATATACTTAATATTGTGACAAAAATTTATTAAAATTCTGTGATAGATTGGTTCACAAAATCGTTGTATATAACATGAATTACTATCTCTCTCATTCTGTACAGTTTAATAGCAAAGTTTTATCGTTGAACTGTATGCTAAACCGATTCTTATCAACAATCCTACAATTAGTAACAGCTGTTAAATGTGTAAGCCAAATTGTAATGTCAGTTACGCCGGCCTGAAGTTTGCAATTCAATATATATTTTAAAGTATTTATTGTACAGAGGCGCTGATTGTTACATACCAAATATTACATATTTCTTTCAAATGAAAACCATATTTAAAATACAAAACAATATATCAGAATTAATTCTTTCTTTAATCCAAAGCCATGCCTTCGTCGTCGTCATCCTTCTTACTAGGACTATCGCCAGGAGACGGTTGATTCTTGCTCTTATCTTCTTGACCTTGTTGCGCTTGCCCTGGTCCACTCCTTGCTTCAGTCTCCAGAGCAGTGACAAATTCTTCAATATTCCCACTAGCTGCGGCATTGACAGCATCCGGTCCCAAGCCAAACTGACGGATGACTGGGCCCGCCTGGCCCGACTGCAAAGCAGACCAGAACATTGATAGCGCCTGGGAGAACTGGGGAGACGATAGCGTGGTACACAGGTTGTCCCCAGGTGGTAAGTGCACGGTCATAGCACGCTCCAGACTTTCCGTTGCAGAGATCGCCGTTGGGATGGCATTCGTCAGCTCAGTTGCTACGCCCCTCTGCCGGACAATAAGCTGTGCTATAGGTGGCCGAAAACAACACATAATCCCAGAGAAACTTCCCCAACTGCTCAGCAGAGCCAGAGTTTCCGACAGCCAGGTAAAGTTCATACGTAGAACGCTACTAAGTAGTGAAAAAACCATGCCTTTATATTTTTAGTCTTTGCCTTTACGTATTCCTTGGAATAGTAGTTATTAATTAAGTGGTGAACATATGATGTGAATAGAAATACAGATGCTCTAGTAAGTATACATATTATTAAACGCCATAACATACGCACACATTGCGAGGCAATAATCATGGAACCTGAGAAATAATCAAGTTTTAAATGTAATTACATTTAATCCATTTACATGTAATTATGTATGAAATTGTACACTACTTACAGAGTTCAGTATCAATATTAACAAGGTTTAGTCACATGCTTTGTGCATAATGCAAACCCCCAAAAAGCAATAGCACACAGATTGTATATTAAGTCGATGTCTTATTAAATATGACGTAAACCAAGTTTAACTGAAATTGTATGAATTTGTACACGGGTTCTTAAATACCAATACTATTAATTTTAATAGTTTTGTTATTTTCATTAAATAACGAAAGTTGTGTATGTATAGTTATAAAATGGATCAGGTTCAATTTTATCCACACAAATGCTGATATTATCTCTGCATAAACAAAATTAGAACTATAGTACTACTGGAAATCTACGGTCGCTTAAATGATTTAACTTGCATAAAATGGAAAGAGAATGCAATGGATTATGTTTTTCCACCTTATATATAGCGCTAAAATCTAAATTAGTAAATGATTCTTGCTATGGTGTTCACACGCGTAGCAAGTTCTACAATAATTCAATCACAGTTTCGAAGTATGTTTAAGATTATACTTCTGCCATAAAGTAATTTATAGTTAACTATTGAATTATTTGTAGACAATATGTCAAATATAAATTTCAATACTTTTAATGACACTAAACTTAGCTTTTTTGTTCATTTTTACATGTGGGAAAGAAATCTGAAACACTTTCTAGGCACTGACCAAGCCAGATTGTTACTCCACAACTTCTATTATCAATAATGGCACTTTATATCTCTGATAGTGATAGCAGCTGTAAAATAGTTAAAATTAGTAACAAGATAGATAAGCAATTCCTATAAATCCCTCTCCAAGTTTCACTTGTTCAAGTTTGTACAAAATACCTCATAATCTTCATGTATATAATATTCACATATAAACCATTTCTTTCCGTTGTTATATTTCTAGAATTGTTAAACATAACCTAAAGAAGATAATTAATAAAAGAAATAATAAGCATACTTTTCTCATAAATATTCCTTGGCAATAATCTTATCAAAATTCCTACCAATGTATTTCTATATAATTGCATTGCTATCTCTGTAATCATTGATACATACACACAAACTAAGTTGTTATCTACTGATTGATAATATTATTGCATTTCCGACTTCGGTCAATACTAAGAATTACCGCACTATGCATCTGAATTTTTTCTTATGAATATATAGCTGTGCTGACTTTAGCAATGTGTATATATCTATATATTGTAACTGTAGTAAAACTGTAGGATAAAATATCAACTGAAATAGAAAAAACTTCATTAGAGCATTGTAAGTAAAAATACTGTACCTACTGTTGCGGATAACATGTCATTTTGTGCTATTAATAATGTTTCTGTCAGCACATTACGATCAATAAGAATTGCTAATATAACTTTGGATTAAGACGAAATGTCAGATATTACCTGAACAGCAGGTTCTGCACCCGCTGGTGTTGGAAGGTCTGATAAAAAACTTTGGAGATCGCTAAGTTGAATTCGATTATTAGGACAACTAGCTGCCACAGGTGTGGATGGTGCTGGTGTTCTGCTCGTAGTTTTGGAGTTAGCTAAAATTAAAATTTAGAAACTAAAAATTAGAAACACATAATAAAGTTTATATAAGTAGAATGCATATTCAATCGATATATTATACTTACAAGTCGCTTTAAGTGTTTCACTGGTCGCAGTAGGAGCCGGTGTTTGCGCAGCAGGGGGTCTCGCAGCACTTGTAGTAACAGGAGTTGACGCAGGTAGTGTAGTTGCTCTTGTACTTTGAACACCATGTTGCCTATTCATTGTACCAAGTAAACTACCCAAGCCTATTTGGCCAACTCCGCCAAATAATTGCATGAGTTGTGTCTGGGACATGTTATTCAACAAATTCTGAAGATCTCCTTCTGGATTAGCACTGCTGCTTCTTTGAGAACCCGGTGTTGGTGGATTATTAAGAACTTCATTAATCTTTCTACAATTTTCTTCGTCCTTATCAGTCTTCAAATCCTGAATATGTAAACTTTATTTTATCGCCTAAGTTTACTTTGCGACAACAGAAATGAAATTATACTTACTTGCAACCAAAAGAAGAATTTTTTACTCGATGACTTGAATCGTAATAGATAGACTCTTCCAGTTTTGCACTGAGGAACATGTTTGAACTCACAATCATCGGGAAAGATTATCAAATCCTACGAAAGAAAAAATCCATGTTTTGTACGAGGATAAGAAATATATAATAATGTAGTAATACGCGAAAGGAACAAAACTACAATTAGAAATTTGAGGATAATCTAAATAGTACAATGGTTAAATAGGATGAGAATAATCATTAAGAGTGGAGTTCAATTTTTTCATGAGTTAGTTGGGAACAAAGTGGCTTGGCATATTTGTAAATTGAACGGCAAATGATTCTTACGTCCTCGACGGTACCCGTTGTACGATCCTTCCAGCAGAAGTGCATCAACGAATCGTCGGATTGATAAACATACAATTGGCCTTTGCGAGTATCTGGATGGACCATTTTCCCTTTCATCGTCATTTTACCAGCTTTACATTCCACGAGATTCTTCGATGTACCTCGAGAAGCATTGTTTCCAAATAGAGCACCGCTCGACATTTTGAAGTAGTCGGATGAAGAATTTTTCAGTAATTTCCCAGAGAAACCACGCAATCAGTCTACTTTACAATTCGGTGCAAATTCTGACGAGCTTGCTTGCCAGATAGATTTCTCGCGTCTGCGCACTTACTACGGTACACCCTATTGGATAACTGTTCAGTCACTCAGTGCTGTAAGTATATTGAGGATGCTGTGTGTACCATGATATCCCCTCGCAATAAATATTGGAATTTTGCCAAGATAAGGTCATTCGCAACCGCAAACAATAAATCAATTCTGTTTTACAAAATTTCTTTGTAACTGATTTATTTTAAACTGCACTTAAATACAGATCGTACATATCTAAAGTTCTATTGACAACGTTCTCAGCTTATTATAATATCAGTTAACAGGAATATACGATTATTCGTGTTTATTATAATTATCTCGAAACATATTTTGTTCGAGAATAACGCAAGATACCACTGTACTGTTTGCAATAGTACCGCCCTGAATCGGCAGCAACGATCGCGCGTGCGCGGCAAATCCCTTGCCAAAAATTAATCCCTCGATCTGGCATGCCTGACAAGTAAGCGCTGATGACAGTGCACATACAGTGCACTTCAAGATGGCGGTACTTATACGTCTTGATCTACGAATGACTATGCTCGTCTGTCCTGGAACTATAGCACATGCAAGATATAGGATGGACCTAATATGCAATGTAAATTTTCTCGTATCGTCTTATTGTTAGTGTCGTGCCCAACATTATCGATATAATGCAGAAATGAACCACTATGTACTCAACAATTAAATTCAGTGCCGCACTAACAATAAGATGGTACGGGGGTCTCTAGAGCCCCCGAAAATTTACATTGCACGCGTACGTTAGGTCTATCCTATACCTCGTCTGCGAATATAATCATGAAAAAAGTTGATCTCGTCATTTGTGTCCTTAGGGATTTCGAGAAAATCGAAAAATGCATATTTTTCCATTAAATTATTAATTTTAGAGCAATTTTGGCGCGTTGTTTGCAAAAGTCTAAAGCGAGGAGAGGAGAAAAGAGATTAGATGGCGCACTTTTTTCCGTAACTACGAAGCTTCAAAGAGCTGTACTATATTTCAAATTGAGCGAAATTAAAACCACCGAGGGTGCGGCCTCTCCATGTAAGCGTTGACTGAGTATAATAAGACTCCCCATCCCCGTGTATTTGGGCTGACCCCCCATTTGGGTTACGGGTACCCCATTACCGGCCAATGCAGTGCGCTGTTTTATCCATTTTCTGTCGCTGCATTATCTTTAGCGACCCATGAAGCAGACTCCGTCCGAGTAGTCACTGTATTATCGATACATGTACTGTACAGCGTTGCCGTCTATTAATCGACAGCCTGGCTGAATGTGTGTGCATACAATGTGCATGCGCACACACTTCATATTTGGCTAAGGAAGCGACTGTCCGAAGCATTCTTTACTTTTCAGGGAATTAAGAATTAAGTAGGAGTTAAGAATATGGCGATACGGTATCATATGACAATGAAAAAAAGTATATAATGATTACATAGTAGTAAATGATAGATATGCACATTTATTAATATTCTTTAAGCACACATATGGTTTAAACAAATCTATACACGATGATCGCTGTATATTGGACTAGTGTTTTTCTGCCAAACGCGAAATCTGTAATAAAAATGTTACGGGCAAAAGTTTTACTGTTTTTTATTACGAAAATGCTGCATGCGCGAATTTTTCTATTTTCGCAAATTTGTTCGAGAAACGACGGTGACCTTCGACTTTTTAAGTGGAATGCTATGTTTTTTTACATATTATTGAAAGCGGTTGTTGAAACGGATTTAAACACGTTTTATTATGTATAATCTTCAAGGGAAAGAGAAATATAGATATGATAGCAATAAGTCGGATATCCCCATGCGTATTTACAAGGAGGGGACACGGGAGGTTCCCGACCATTTGCACTGAATGTGAAACATCATAGTTGCTTGTGGTAACGAATTGTGATTAATTGGGCCCTAGCTTTCGAGAAAATTGCAGTTGAATATTGCAAGTTTTCGGCTCAAATTCAGGATATGGAAACAAACGTACTGGCGGACTCGAGGCCAGTGCTGCGATTTCGAGCCCGACAGCACGCTCACGCATACAGACGCAGCGCTCGTCGGTGAGCTCGGAAGCGCTCGGGTCGCCGAGTGAGAGGGAGAGTATCTCCCGCCCTTCTCACTCCTCACTAAAGCAACCCACGCTTGTTTCGTTTCGGCCGTCTCGCCTCTCGCGCGAACAGGCATGAATTTTCCAAGTCCCGCGATTCGGTCGTCTGTAAATTTTCTAAGTTCCAGACGCGCAGGCTATACACAGAAAAAAAAAATAATAAAATATCGTAATTATTAAGAAATATTTTTTCAAATGTGTACAATGCAACAACATATATGCGTGGCATATAAAATAAGTATTTTTATTTATTTAAATAAATACTTAATCGTGGAAGTCGAACGCCGACATTTCGAGGAATGAAAAGCTCGCGAATTTTCCGAAAGTTTTCGTCGACGAGAGTCGCGCTCTCAGGCACAGCATGCCTCTTAAACCTCGAAAATTTTCTACCGGGCTCGATAGTTCGAGTATTGTTCAGATCCAGAACAGATCCGGAACAGATCCAGAACAGATCCAGAACAGATCCAGAACAGATCCAGAACAGATCCGGAACAGATCCGGAACAGATCCGGAACAGATCCGGAACAGATCCGGAACAGATCCGGAACAGATCCGGAACAGATCCGGAACAGATCCGGAACAGGTCCAGATCAGATCCAGAACAGATCAGATCAGATCAGATCAGATCAGATCCGGAACAGGTCCAGATCAGATCCAGAACAGATCAGATCAGATCAGATCCGGAACAGGTCCAGATCAGATCCAGATCAGATCCAGAACAGATCCAGAACAGATCCGGAACAGATCCGGAATAGATCCGGAACAGATCCGGAACAGATCCGGAACAGATCCGGAACAGGTCCAGATCAGATCCGGAACAGATCCGGAACAGATCCGGAACAGGTCCAGATCAGATCCGGAACAGATCCAGAACAGATCCGGAACAGATCCGGAACAGGTCCAGAACAGATCCGGAACAGGTCCAGAACAGATCCAGAACAGATCCAGAACAGATCCAGAACAGATTCAGAACAGATCCGGAACAGATCCGGAACAGATCCAGATCAGATCCGGATCAGATCCGGAACAGGTCCAGATCAGATCCAGAACAGATCCGGAACAGATCCGGAACAGATCCGGAACAGATCCAGAACAGATCAGATCAGATCAGATCCAGATCAGATCCGGAACAGATCCGGAACAGATCCGGAACAGGTCCAGATCAGATCCAGAACAGATCCAGACAACAAGACAGCATTGAGTTGTCATGAAGTACGGTTGTCATACTAGGCGGTTGTACCTATCGTATATTTTATTCCTACAAAAATCAACTCAACTATAGGTTATCGGAAGCACCCATAATTTCCGTCCGACGCTTCATGCCGTACCATCGCGATGCGCCCGTCCACAACGCGCTGATTGTGAGTGGCGAGCATCACGGCCCTGAGCGCGGGCTCTACGGGCGCGCTCATTTGCCTATGGTTTTCCTTAATAATTCAAAAATGAAGCCTCATCGAACTTTTTAACTAAGGAAAATGTGGTTTAGAATCAGCCCTTCGTGGGGATTACACCTATTGCGGGACACCCTGTATATTTGATTCTTTCATATACTTGACATGCCTACACTGAAAAAATATCGTAATATTAGAAAAATATGTTTTAAATGTATGCAATGCAATTATTTATTTAAATTAAGTATTTATTTAAATAAATAAAAATACTTATTTTAAAAGAATAGATGCATTGTACACATTTGAAAAAATATTTCTTAATAATTACGATATTTTTTTTTCTGTGTATAGCCTGCGCGTCTGGGACTTAGGAAATTTACAGACGGCCGAATCGCGGGACTTGGAAAATTCACGCCTGTTCGCGCGAGAGGCGAGACGACCGAAACGAAACAAGCGTGGCTTGCTTTAGTGAGGAGTGAGAAGGGCGGGAGATACTCTCCCTCTCACTCGGCGACCCGAGCGCTTCCGAGCTCACCGATGAGCGCTGCGTCTGTATGCGCGAGCGTGCTGTGGGGCTCGAAATCGCAGCACTGCTCGAGGCCCGCCAGCGCTCGAGAACGAAAGGCAGGAAAGAACAAGAGAGAATCGAATGTCTTTGTCTCGTCAATACGCGTTTCTCTGTCCCGTCGGATCAGTGCGTCTCCTTCTCGGCGATACGTGGCTTTCTTTCCCGTCGAGAGAGGCGCGAGAAAGAGAGGAACGTATCGCTGAGAAAGAGACGCACTGGTCCGACGGGAGAGAGAAGCACGTATGGACGAGAGAAAGACAGTCGATTCTCTCTAAGCTCTCCTTGCTTTTCGCTGTCGAGCGCTTGGAAACTTCGACTACGAAGGGAGAAAGAATCGAGTGTCTTTCTCTCGCTGATACGCATCTCTCTGTCCCGTCGAATCTGTGTGTCTCCTTCTCGGCGATACGTGCCTCTCTTTCCCGCTCAGGGAGGCACGAGAAAGAGCCAAGAAGGAGACGCACTGATCCAGCGGGATGAGACAAAGACATTCGATTCTCTGTCGGTCTTTTCAGCTTCTCCAAGCTTCTCGTTCTCGAGCCTCGAGTCCGGCATTGTGCCGTTGCCGCATCCTTAATAATTTATGCCAAAATATCGCAATATTAAACTGCAATTTTCTCGAAAACTAGGGTCCATCTAATCATAATTCGTTACTACGAACATATGGGGGTACTGAACTAACAATAAGATATGTTTTAAGTTCAGTGCAATTGGTCGGGACCCTCCCGAGTCCTCTCCTTCTAAGTCATCCGAAGAATATCTTTGCGGACACACTCTTCTTCGCACACAGCACCCTAAATTATTCATCTTGGAAACCACAAAAAATAACGAATTCATACGCAAGAAACCAATCGCCGTAGACAGCAGCATTTGCCCAGGCCTGGCCTATGTTATCTCCAGCGGAGTCGGTCAAGTGTACAATGTCTATAGAATCCGACCCCGACACGGTCCCTTTGATGCAAGTTTACGAGCTCATAGTTTATGAATTATTCATATATCCTTTATAATTTTACTTTTTGGTACCTACACATTTTTTAACATATTGGTGACATTATTCCGAGCAAAATGACACCAAACATGATGTTACGTCCCGAACGAAGCGTGCGAGACGTCGACAGTACGATTCCCGAAGAATCGTTCGCTCGACCTGGAGGCCAGATGGGCGGTCAGTCGAAACTTTACTCGCGTTTATCCGACGGTCGAACGGCGCCCCTTTTTGAGTCAACACGATACGCGCTATAACTCGGGATAGGGCAGAAAGTCAATGATCGTCGATCGTTTGGAGGGAGGTTGTCGATGACTCGAGAGGGTAGGATGCGTAGTTAAAACGGTGAAGTCGAACAACGACCGGAGTCAAAGAGAAAGAGAGAGAGAGAGAGAGAGAGAGAGAGAGAGTGAGAGAGAAAGGAGACAGAGAAAGATTTTAATCCACTAGCTCTTACTTTTCGGTGTTTTTCTGGAACTAATCCTTGGTCGATGTAGTAGAAAGGTAGGTGTGATTTAAATAAAAAAAGACACTGAATTGAACACAAAGAAACGTGGAAATAAAAATATATATATATTGAAAATAAGAACTGGTGAATACAAAAGTTGGAATACTAGAGGTAATCTGAATGTCTTTTTGGCTCGATGGTCACTGTCGGAATGAACTGACAACGAAATTGTGACTTGAAGGAGGGATCGTAAAATAAAGCTGTGAAGAAAAGGACTTGAGGAGAGGACGAGTGGTTTGGTGACAGCGTGTTTAGGTATCGAGATAGAGAGGAATGGGAGGATCTGATTGAGGGAGTATGTTCGCACAGGCCCTGTCAAAAAGGGATCTGCGTCTCTTGTTGGTGCTAATTAACACACGGTTCCTCAAGGAAAAGAGCAGGAAGAGTTAGGATTGGAAACTGTAAGAACAGGGCGACGAAGTAGGTGATTTGAGTGGGAATTATCAAAAGGAAAGTGTACAACAGAAATGGGATAGAAGTAGGATCGAAAGGGATGCGATGCACAAAAGGGATGCGCTGTGAAATAGTGGTGCACAAGGAAACATGTTAATAACGAAGGAGAAATGAAAATGAAGGAGCTCTGACAAATTCGGTTGATATTCAAGGCAGCTCAAATCAAATGGCTACTTACTTTCGATTGACGATTACAACCCAAGTAGGAGACCCTTTTGGTAGTACGCGATTGATTAATTGCACAATTGAATTGGTCAGGATATATTGAAATAGACTTTGAATCTTGGTTGGTTGCTTTGACCACGTAAATTGAAGAGTGAAGCGAAAAGACTACGAACTGATTTAATTGAGAACGGATTAAGGTGTGAATCGAACGACGTTTGAGAGAAAGAATAATAATGCGAGCCCGAATAATAATGAGGGAAAATGGGCATTGGTGGCCTTTTTATAATTTCTTTAGGATGATGCATGCATGGGCGGATCGATACAGAAGTGGGATAATTAGGGAAGGATAAGAACATAAGAAAGAATAAGATGGGTAGGTTCATCTTAGGAACGTCACATTTAGTTGGCCAATCAGGTCAGGCCGCGCAGTGGCCTTCTACCCTTGAGTCAGGCGTTTCGTGAGTTTCCGATGACAGGTCGCTGTGCGTTTCAGAGTCCAGAGTAGTCTAAACAATTCTTCTCTCCCTGCGTATTTTACCAATATGTGCGTTTGCATTCGACGTCACTTCCCAGAAATTGGCCATGGTCAGAATGATTTCTATATGTTCGATCCGCTGCTAAGCGTGAGATTGAAATGCGGTGACGGGAATGAGTCATACATATTCGCTATGTTTGTGACATTAAAATCCCGGTGGTTGAAGTGAATATTACATACTTGGCACAGCTATAAATTATGTTATTTTACTTTACTTTTCAATTGTGGGGAATTCTCATAGCGTATATGCATCGTCAAACCCTATTACGTATTCGTAATATTATTAATAATCGGTTCGATGTCAAAGAGAGTATCCCGAAAATAAAGTCCCAAGTTACGCTTTGAGTGCGTAAGAGAATTCGTCTTATCTTGTGTTACCATTCACTGCTGCCTACCGACGGCCGGATTGTCGCAGCGTCCCTTTGATATCGAGCCTCGTTACGTCACGGACGTAACAATGATATAATTCGGACCATATTTATACAGGGTGGTCCGTTATAAGTTGGCACTAGCAAACATGCTTATAGAGCGGCTTAAAACATACACAAAAGTCCTGGACCATTATTCAAAATTCGCAATATTAATCGAGTTATTAACTGTTAAAGATCAAAGGAAAGGGCGTCCGCCAAAACGGCAGCGGGAGGAGCGCTAGAGCCTCTGCGAGCTGTAGGACGGCCCAGTTTGGTTACAAACAAATGCGGGGTGCGGAAAGGGGAAGAATAACGAAAACGAAGCCGGCCGTGCAGCGGTGTCTCAGCCTTCCCCTTACCGCGTCCCGCGTTTGTTTGTAGGTAAACTGGGCCGTCCTACAGCTCGCAGAGGCACCAGCGCTCCCCCCGCTGCCGTTTTGGCGGACGCCCTTTCCTTTGATCTTTAACAGTTAATAACTCGATTAATATTGCGAATTTTGAATAATGGTCCAGGACTTTTGTGTTTGTTTTAAGCCGCTCTATAAGCATGTTTGCTAGTGCCAACTTATAACGGACCACCCTGTATTTAACTGCTTAATACTTAATGGTCCAATTTACTACATAAATATAGTCCAAAATATATCACGTTTGGTCTCGTTTTGATCGGAAGAATCTCATTAATATACACATTTTTCAACAAAAAAAATTGAAAATAAAAAAGTTTAAGCGTTGTTATTATTATAGCATTCGGCGCGCTACCATTTAAATGCCTCCTTTCATTCTTATCTTGTATTCGCTGTCCTTTTCTTCGTTCGGCGGACTACAAAGAGGATCAGATTTCGATTCTCCTATTGCCATACTGTCACCTTTCGATTCCGAGTTAGGTGAGAGTGTGGCAGGTTTTACTGTACTATGGCCAGGGGAGTCGATTTTGTTCCCTAACCTTCATATAGTAAACTTACAGTCTTATGTATACATATATTATGTACAAATTACACAATTGAACGGTCCCCATAATTTTGCAATTAATTTAATTCTTACGAATTAATTCCAAGAACCGTCTTTTTGGGATCTGTTATTTCTTTATAATACATTTAGGGATGCAGATTATTGAAAACCAAAGTCTACTTAATTCAAATATCATTTAAAATCCTACAAGTTACGTGTGCATTACCGATGGAGATGATACGTAAGTTAAATCGTGGGGCATTCTTCCGCGGCTATTCCTGTTCCATCCTGTTCAGAGGATCACGGCAACACCGCATCTTTCGCTCGTCTAAAATTGACGGTAACGTCAAAATGTGTTTCGCCAAATTACCGACTATGTACCTTTTTGCTCTCTTAGTTCCATGGCGAGGAGCCAGCCATTGCAGATGGCGCGTTTTCCCGTGCGAGACAGGGGGGACAATAAATCCCATATGGATGGGGGGTCTTATTATACTCAGTCAACGATGTAAGTTCATCCGATCACTGGCGCCACTCGACGTCGCCTATCGAAACTATGTTCCGCGCGTCTATAATTTTGGAAGTTATCTTTTGAAGAGCCCGCTATAATTTACGGCTTCTTCAATAAACGCACAATTAAGGAAAACACATTCTACCTTGTATAATCCGGTTGCGTTGCAGTTCGACACAAACGGTGTGTAACTCGTCTCGTAACGCGTGTCTAATCGGTAGTATAAACTTTAATCCTGCTGATATTAGAACGATAATTAAACCAACTACCATTTCAGAACGAAACTATGGAAACTACGTTGCCACGTAAAGGATCTCATCGGCGTGGACCACTTTCTCGTTTCAACTTATACCGGAAGTGTCACACAGGTTATGGCTTCAATATGCAGTAAAGCCAAGGTAGCTTATAAGCCCCGTGCATACGACAACGTGTTTCCCATGGAGAAGCTTGCCCGTGTATTTCGAAGTTCTTCAAGCATCAATCTGAAGTATACATCTTTCGTAAGTCACATTCGTTGTTCTTCAAATTTACCAAAATTTAAAAGGTTCGTCCATTGAGCGTATCCATCGATTAATCCACCGAAATGATAGCCGTGCATGATCAATTTCAATTCTCAATTGATATCTCGCCCGACACATATCATCTACAGGCATTACAGAAACAATCGTTTTTGTCGGAAGTTCCTATCGACCGATACACTTACTCGAAGTTTCTCCAATTCTCCTCGAGATGGCGAAAGAATGTTCATGAAACTTTCGCGATTCGCGTCGCGTCGTCATTGTTTTCTCCACTCTGCAGCGATAACAATTCCTATACGAGTTTTACGAGCAAAGCGATAACAGTGAAGCAACCGTTGATTATTCTCCCAAACGGTAGTAGCATTCGAAGAGAACACGAGGGATGACTAAAGAATCTCAGAAAGAATTCACCAGGAGGATGATTTTTATGCGAATTACTACGAACATCACAGGCGCTCGGTGTTCACTTATGGGCGCATGCTCGATCGTAAACGTTCGAGATTAGAACGAACGAGGAACATTCTCCTTAAACGCGCAGAGTTGAGCGCCACTGCTGTGTCAACCATTCATTGTTCGCTTCCAGATAAAGCATGCGTCATTTCATAGTATACGTCCTACGTAGTGCACCGAATGAAATTGTGAAAACATCAGTGGCGCTCAAACGATCATTATCTCGGGCGGGTGCGTTCGCGAGCGCACGATTATGCGATCGATCGTAAGCGCTCGCGCGAGCTAATCGATCGCGCGAGTAAACGGTAGATAATAATCGCGAGGATTCTCGCTCGCATCGCGTTCGAAGAAGTGGCGTTACAACGTCGCAGAACACTCGACGCCGAAACGCCCCGTCATCGACTATGACGTAGCGCCGTTGAAATTTAAGAGTGGACGCCGCTAATCTCACTTAGTCGTATTTAATTGATCGCGAGCGGGCGCTCGCGCGTGCTCCCCGCCGAGGAGAAGATAATATATATTATCGAATCGTCCGCTCTTACAGATACGCGCGTCCAAGCACTCTTCAGAATCAATAAAATGAGATAAAGTCTTTCGAGCGAAAGCCCGCCTATCGAACTTTCGGCATGAATCTGATCCTTGAGGGAGCTTCCAGGGAGAGCGTCGTTCGATAATACTGCGAAGAAGAGACGGAGGAGAGTCGCGCGGACAGACCTCGTACTGTGTATGACGGGGTAAAGGAAAAAGAGATAACCGTTGAATGGAAATGGAATTGCAGGCGACCAAGTTCGATAAGGGGATCTGGTTGTGATAAACGATAAACGGAAAACCGTGTGGAACTCGTGTTCCGTAGTTTTGCGCGAAAGCGCACGCTCTTCTTCGGGATGCTCTCCAATGTCGGCGAGTTTAATCTGTGTATTAATGTTGCGATCTTAGGTGATCGATATCTCGAAGATTCTCTCGATAGGTAAGCGCGCCACGTACCCGGCCTTCGACCTTTCCTTGAATTAGTAATAATGTTTCCAAAAGCAATCGGCACTAATCCAATTTCTTATCTTGGACGAGTGAAACCTGTTACGCGAGGTGAGTTGCGTGCAATCGCCGAAACGCGCGGCTCTTCTCCAGGGTATCTTGTCCCATGCATTTCCCGGAAATTCTCCAGCGTTGTTTTCGCGACATTTCGATTGTGTTCGCCTTGTCGTCGTTATCTTATCTCGGCGAGGCCCCGCGGTCCTTGGAATCGCTACTATTCGCCGAATTCCTCGCCGCGGCGTATCGAGAGCCGAGAATCTCGTATCTGGGACGAGCCCAGGTGCTGCTTTTCGGAGGGATGCATGTTTCTCTAAATTTCGAATAGATTCGCACATGTGGTACCGTCGACCCTGTCGATGGGATCTCGTCGCAATCATGTATTTTCGAGTAGAAAGCCAAAATCGATTTCTTTTCCATTGGAAGTCCAATCCCGATGGAATAGAAGAAGACAGGCGAGTCAAAGAGGCGATTGCTAAATATTCGAATAGTATTACTAATAGCGAACAGTTTGACAAAGTGGACGATGAGCGGTTAGTCTTGAATGCCGGGTAGAAATTCTGCGTTTCGGAGTACTGAGTCCAGTTGCAGCCACCGAGGAGAATTAGGGCGAGCAGCCGAGGTGGAGGTACACCCTCGGAAATACCGACTGGGAAAATTGAGCGGTCCCGGGAAAAAGGTCTCGAAATTTTCAGTGGAGCATACCAGGGAAGCAGGGTGGCCAGTAGTCAGTCCGCACAGCTAAGGGACAAAGGGCCTGCGGATACTTTCCGCATAATTGTGCAAAAAGCGCGTCGTAAATCAGGACCTTCGGGGGGGCCGCTTAAACAAAAAGTTATCTTTCAATCAGCGCTCGGCAACGAGCGCAATAATCTCTCGAATTTCCCTCACAGCTGTGACTATCGTAATCCTTCACGATCGATTGACTAACCGACCATTGGGAATTGTTTTAAACATTCTTGCAACATTTTCACGAAACTGTTTTTCCTCCGAGTTACAATCGCTTAATTCCGCGTAAATCACGACCAACGATTCTTACCTTTAACGAATCATTTTCACAGTCCTTCTCCTCGAAGTTTATTCCAAAGTAACAATATCGTCGATTGATCATTTTATCGAACTTATCTGGAATGTCACCCTCACGCCGTGATTTTGAGAATTACGAGGGCGTTTCTTACTGTCGTGGATCCTTCGAAAGAAGAGTAACAGAGCTATAAAAAAATTTATGTCATCCACCGTCACCCTTCCGAATTCTTTAGGCTCGAATCAAAGTATTCGCAGATTAAAATGAATCACCGGTAAAATGAATTATACCTCGTTCACCTAAAGTATTTAATTCGCATAATTTCCGCTTCTATCGCTCGACCTCCGTCACAACGTCTCAGCGCGCCTCTCTTTCTCCTCAACAATCTCAGCTACCCGTCATCGAGAAGCTACTACCGGAATTTTCCGCGGAAAGGCGAATTGGATGAAAAATTCAAGCACTCCGATAGCAGGAGCGCAAAATAACTAGGAGTTGCGTGGTCCTCTCTGCGAGGTCCCGAAGGACTCCGACTGGATTGTCCGGGTGTCAAGGCTGTGTGGCACTCCTAGGCGGAAAAACGGCGGGGCTGTTGCCCGATTCTTCTCCACGAGGGTTGCCCGGGCGGAGCGAAGCGCGGGGAGGATGGAAACGCACCGGAGGGCCAGCAGGTTCCTCTCGCTTTCCCTGACCTACGGCATTCCAGGGAGACGAGGCCTAGCCAAAAGGAGCGGAGAGGACCGGGAGGTGGTCGGCCTCGACACGAGAAAATTCTCACTACCGGGAGGATGAATTTCCCTCGCGACTAGGAGGCCATGCGGTCGACGAAAGAGGAGAATCCGGGAGAGTCGCCCGTGGGATACCTTCCGCTCAATGGGTTCCTGCTAGGCAATGCCGAGATCCGCGGGAATGATTGACGCGAGAACGACGTCCCGACCGATTTGGTTTCCCTCGCGTGACAGCCACTGTTAGCACAGACGAGGATCGATCTTCCATCGAGGGTGAAGCTGATGCTGGAAGTAAGAGCGAAGTACCGAGCGTGAAGAAGCTAGAGCGAATGAGAGGAAGTGAGAAGGGAGAGCATAAGTGGAATTTATTATAAATTGTCCTTGGTTAATTCCACTTGGCTCGCCGATGAAAGAAAAGTGATTTCTTTTAGTATTTCGGCTCATCCATGGAGCCTCTTCTGTTTACATTCTCGCGGAAAAAAGCTGCGCGAGGTTAAACGGTCTTAGACAAAATTTTCCAATGGGGACGGAAGAACCTCGAATCCCTCTTCGCGAAGGAAACCTCGATTGGACAGTTCTGCTATCCTGTCCACCGATCACTCGCACTTTCTCCAGTCGTGTATTTGCCGCTGTGGTTACGCTCTATATGCAGAAGAGTCTCGGGTCCTGGAGAGTCCTCGGTACTTCCTGCTCGCACCTACGTCTCGTTTCTTATTGATTGGTGCGCGACCGCGGAACACGCAGGATCCTCGTCCTTCGATGGTCCCCTGCTCCCGATGGAAGCCACTGCTCTGCCTCCACGTGCCGTTGTGCGCGCGTCCAAGGACGACCACGCGCATCGAGAGCCAGGACTAGAAAACTCTAGCGGAAAAATGTTCCGAACGATTATTAGATTCGTTCGAAATTTCACGAGACCTCGTCGTTTTCCTGTTTCCTCTTGGTTCACTATCAATGACAAGTCCGTCATTCGACGAACGATAGAATTCTCATTCGACGAATCCATCGAGAGGGCACGGTCGCTCTGGAACCACAACCCTGTCACGTACCACGTGTGCCAAAATGGCGCGCGCGCGTAGCACTGACCACGCTTCACGCGTCCATCCCGGGCGTGGTGAGAGCAGCCGGCAATCATAAGCTCCTGTTTGCCCGTGGGTGAGCGCAGATCGACGAACGGCTCGCGAGAAACAAGCGTGGGTGAGTTCGCTGACGTTCGAACCAAAAGGAAGATGGAAATAGAAGGAAAAGGCAATGGAGAAAGTCGATAGCGGTGGAAAAGTCGAGAAGAGGCAAAGTGGATGTGGAGAATCAGTCTTGGAGGATCGACTTGCTTTGTGGAGAAGAGAAGGTTCGCGTGGAATTCATGGAGGGTCTCTTCTATATTTCACTCTCTCCCCCGGGATGATTCCAACCCTCTTGGTTTCCTCCGCGACACATTTCCAGAGCACGGCGTGGAGAGGCAGCCAAGGAGCCAGGGATGCATGAGGGTGTTTCGTCGAGTCTCGCACACCTTTCGCTCACCTGGCCAGGTAGGAGGGTGCTCCTGCCAGGGGTGCAGGGCCATCTCGATAGAAAAACTGCCGATTTACCCGAAAATCCGGGTACCAGGTACCAGGAGGACAGGAAGAGGATCAAGGTGCGACATCGGTCAGTCCAGTGGCTCATCCAGAATCCCTCGCGTTTCCCTCGGGACGTCCTCTCATCCGTGGTCCTCCTCCTCGCTACTTCCGTCCTCCTGAACCTTTAGGTATCCTCGGCGTTGGTGTCGTCGTGGCGATGACGAGCGTCGTGATTGTTACGGGCAACGAAGTTGCCACGCGGCGACGAAAAGCGCGCCCCTTTCACAGGATAACAAGCACGAGGGAGGCTTCCTTCGGCGACGTTTATTGCACAGGCGCCGCTCAGACGCTCCTGTAGCTGGGCTCACCAACACTGCCAGCACCAGTAACACCAGTAGCATCTTTAAGCTTGCGCCACGTGACGCGTGGACCTCTGCGAGGTCCCGCGAAGGGTCACGCGAAGGGACTGGATTCTAATGGAAATGGAGAATTTCTTAATCTGGTATGAGAAGAAATATTTTTCGCCCGAAGTTAAAGCTTCGTAGGATGAAGACAGAGCGTGGAACGAGCCGCGAGGGCGCGCGATTCGGCAAAGCTCGGAGAGATGCGGAATGGTAAGCCGAGTGGTGGCTTTGAAGGAAGAAAAGGAACGGGCGGTAACTTATCAGGAGTCCAGCCTCGAGGAAGGTATCCCACGGGAGGGTTGCTCGAGAGCGCAGGCTCCTTCGATCGGCCCTGGGCTCTGGACGAGGGAGTAGGTGTAGCATGTAGGAAGGCCGATGGGTGCTCGAGTAGGGCGGCGAGGGTGAATAAAGGGTGGAACGTGAGAAAGGGAGAAGCAAATGCCGGTGGAAAACAATAGACTACCCTTGCAACTTTATCGTAGCAATCATCGTGTATCCGGGTTCCGCTCCATCAAATTTTCAACAACGAAATTAGCTGGATCCTCGGGTGCTGGTAAATTAATATTCTCATCTCTCAACCCCTACGAAACGCTCGACGAATTATCCGTTAAACCATCCACGGATTTTCATCGTCGACGCGTTCACGAGGCACGCATACGATAACGCGACAAATGGTCCAGCTCGGACTCTAACGTTTCGCGCATAGTGATCGCGAGTTCGTAAATCAGTCGATTGGCGTGGAACGATCGATCGTGGATTCAGGTTGCGCGACGTAGTCTCGCCTAGTCATACGCGCCGAGATAGCCGCCCTGGTATCGAGCACCGCGATCGATGCCTGTGGAGAGAACGTAGCGTATCGCGGGAGTGCCAGTGCTCGCTCCGTTTCGGAATACAAATGTGGGAATACAGTGTGGCGCCGTTTAAATGAGAATTTACAATGGTAATCTCAACGTGCCGCTCGTACAGGATGCCATTATAATCCCGGTGACGTTAACAACGTTATCGCCCTCCTCCGCTTAACCTCTCCATCTGCCCTCTCGCGCCCTCCTCCGCTTCCGGCACCTCCACCACCGTGGCAGCACTCGCGCGACAAGCTTCGGATAGTTCGTCGGCTTTCCTTTTTCTCCTACCTCTCGTCCTTCTCTTCGTACATTTCCGCAGTCTCGAAGCTCCTTTTCCCTCCACATCCCTTATTTCCTTCAACCCTCTTCTCACATAAACTCCTTTATCACCCTTGGCCGTCCCTTTGCCCTTCTCGCCTACGTAGCTGTATTCGATACAGCGGACACAAGTAAAACTATCGTCTGTGAAACGCACGCGCTTGGACGAAGTTACGAGGGCATAAGACGAAGTCTCGGTATGCCCGGGTGAGCTTACATACAGGTAGACCTCCGCACTTGTACGAACACGCAGACTAGCGATGCCTGGCTGGAGCTCGCCCGCGAATAAAGCGCGCGGGGCCACGCGGCGCGTAACACGTAAGTCGTAAAATCCTAGCGGAAGTCCCTTCGTGCAGTATACACCGCTGCATCGAAGATCCAGGGCAGGGCGGGTGCGAGGAAGGAGAAGGCAATTGCGCGCGCGCGAACGCCTGACGTATAACAGATCGGTCCTATGGCTCCACCGCACCAAGCGATTCCTTCACCTGCACCTCTAAGAATGGCGCCCTTTTCGCTCACGAGATATTTCAGGTTTACGCTCCGAGATCCAGAAGTTAAAGGGCATTCCGCGCGAAAGGGCCTTTGCCTTCATTCGAAAGCGCAATAACGTCCTGGGTTAGATAGGTAGTCGTGGAAACGGAGGAGAGTAAAGGTTCCAGGGGATGATTGAGAAGAATGGAGGAAGAGAGAGAGAGAGAGAAAGGAAGTGGGCGCAGAGAGTGAGAAGGATGGGTGGATATTGAGAGAGAGAGAGAGAGAGAGAGAGAGAGAGAGAGAGAGAGAGAGAGAAAAGCGAGAGATTCTTGAGAGTTCAGAATTTTGTAATACCTTTTTTAGTGGCGGTGCAAGAAGCGGTGCTTAGGTACCCGGGAGTTTACGTGGGAAGTTAGTTCTCTTAAATTTTAATTACGAACACCCTTCTCGTCTAATGCAGCGCTGCGAATTCGTTGGGCTGAGTTGGCCCGAAGAATCGTTATTCATTCGGAGCTTGCTTACCCTGCAAGCCCTGGGAGAATTCGAGGCCCATGTACACGCGTATTTACAGAAATTAACCCCGCGATATAATCAGTGTCCGCGAATATTCGGATCTGTTGTATCGAATGAAAGAAGCGACGCGAGAAAGAACACTATGGGAATTTTATTCAGATGCCAATCCGATGATATCGTGGCAACGTCACTTTTTATTCGAATTAATTTATTCACATTTCAAGCAATACCTTGCGGTGCAGGCCTGTCAGAGATGAAATGGGTCGTTATTACTTAATGAATCATCGCGAGAAACACGAACCGCGGGCGACCTACTTGTCAAATTCCTCTTCAGCCAAAGTTTATAATTACGTAGCAGAAAATAAAGCTCGCGTGTTACCGCGTATCCGAAACTATCGAATCGAAGGACGTAACACAGTTTACAACGGAAGGGACAATTGGAATTAGAGGGTCTCGCCTCGATCATGGTAATCCATAATATACAATGTAAATTGGAAACTGCGAGGAAGGGCCGAATGTCCTTAATGGCTTTTCTCTTTCTAAAAAGGATCCCTGAATCTTTCAGCGCCTTTTGCTCGAATTACCTTCTAGCTATCCCGAACCTACAGACACGAAAGCTCCGTTATAAGGGCGCCGATACCGCGCGATGCTACGAGGTACGTAATACTGGAAATGACTCAGGAGGAAGGGGTTATCGTGAAATTTCTCCCAAACTCCTCTTCTCGTTTAACTACCCCAGTGTACCTGGCCAAGGGACGCGACGAAACGATGCGCAGCGGAGTGAACGTTATGATGCTGCATTGTGCTACTTTACGACTTCGTGCTCGAACTGGCGCATTGCTTGTGAGCCTTTCACGATCCTTCGACGATCCTCCCCGTTCGCCGGCTCACGCCACCCTCGGCTCTTCCCCGTGGCATGCCGGGATACCTTGATCTTCTAAAGGCGATTGAAGTGTCGTACGTGAGAACGTCGTGATCCTGGCGAAGCGCACGGCGCATCCGGCCGAATCGCGATTGGAAGAAGGACGAGGGAATATCCGCGAGATTCGATAGAACTGGCGATGATGGTTATCGACTTACGCTCAATTCGAACCGAGAGATGGAGGATAATTGCGACGGAGAACGGGGGACGATGGGCAAAAACGAGAGAAAAATTGTAATCCACGGTGGAAGCGGATGTGGAGCGTCAGCTGGGGCTGCTCCTTTCCGCCGTTTCGTCGTCGTTCGAGAGGATTCGATTAATGGGCGGAATTTCGCGGGGTTGCTACCGAGAAACTTCGGTACCTCTCGGGAACAGAACACGATACATAAAGAGCCTTTGCGGCGAGGAGTAGCGAAGTTCGTATAGCACGAGAATGACGAGGATCGGGGACTTGGGTGGTGGAAGGGAAGGACGACGAGACGAAAAGGGCGGGAGGAGGGTGAGAAGGGTCGCTGGACTTGGATGGAAGAAGGGGAGAGCGGGAGAGAAGGTCGTGAGCCGAGAGTTCCAGGAAATCCTTCGAGTTCTCCCGCCATGACGAGGATCAAAGCCGCCGTGGCTGCACGAGTTCCCGGAGGACCATTTCCTGGATTCACTTCCAGACATCAAACCTTTCGCAGGTCACGGCAGCTTCTTGAATTGCTTCTGATCTTTCGGAGCAGAAGTGCGAGATCCTGCCTTTTTCCCTCGTGCCAACTATTCTCCTCGAATAGAAAAAACACTTCCACTCCAAAGCGGAATGAGAAGTTTCATTCCGCTTCTGTCGATAGGACGGCAGGTTCTATTCCGTGCAGCGGGTGAGAGCCTGACAGGAGAGAAAGAGAGTAGAAGGGCGAAAGGAACGGACGGAATGCGAAGGCAGCGAAGAAGCTAATTTTACGATCGGCAGGCTAACGGACGAGAGCGATTAAGAGAAATAGACAAGGGGAGAGGAGAATTGACGACAGGTCGGAAGGCGGGAAACGGCGGAAGGAAGAGAGGAACCATGAGCCGCGCTGGCCGCTTCTAAAAGCAGATTTTCCTCTGTAACTGTTATTCATGAGATCCAATTATTTGATGTGCCCAATCGACGACCCACGTGCCATCCTGCCGCTGGCAGCTAGTCGATATTCGATATTCCGTAATTGACCGGCACTGCAATCTATTTCAAGCTCCAGCCCTCCTCCCTCTCCGATCGGAGCGCGTCGCACCTCCCCACCTTTCACCTGCAACGGGCACCGGCCCTCTCATCGATCATCCACCTTTTGCGAGTAACAATGAGACTGCGAAGCGCGCTCAACCAATCTCTCTCGATGCGCGTCTCAATTACATCTCACGAGGGATTTCCGTATAGTTTAGAGATGCAGGTTTCGAACTTAAATCTTTCTATTACTTGCAAAACACCACGGGGAGGAGTCTTCTTCGAACAATCGAATCGAAGAAATAGCAATTCGAATAATTCGAGCATCATCGACGATGATCGTCGGGTCGCGTGCAGACCTCTTTCCAGGCCAATCCAGTGCTCTCTCGCAACATCGGTATTTTTATCTGGAACACCGATGCTCCCCGTGGTCCTTACGCAATACTTCGGCAACCGCTCGCAATTATCACCCCGTCGGGAGGCACCGGTTTTAATTGAGCAGGAAGGCACGAGGCAGGAGATGCACTCCGTGCGTTATTCACCGCGCTTATCGTCTATTAACATCTCACAGCCACCTGCGCTGCCGTTACTCACACCCGAGACTCCACTCGGCGGCTTCGCACGAGCGGTCGTGTCAATGGAGAATCCCTCGTCCTCGTTTACCATCGCTTTCCTTATTACCGGAACAATTTCAGATTTAACGACGGTCGAGCGCCGCCTCCGTAGCAGGCACAAGCGCAATTAGTCCGACGATTCCGAAAGAACGAGCCAATCCGCGGAGTTGGAGCACAGAACTGCAAAGCTCTGTAGAAGGAAACGCGAGAATGAGGAGCGTGCGCGGAGCGAGTGGGCGCTTAGACAAACTCGTGCCTCTAAAAGCAGGAAGGGTTTCGAGAATGAATAGCGAAAGGTGCGCGAGCGCGTGGGTGTAGCACGACGGATTCTCAATACGCGCGCAAACTCTCGAGGCGATTGCAGGAGCGAGCTGAAGGTTCGTTTAATTTCAGAGGACCCCGTAAAGGTTATATCCTGGGACGAACCGAGGCGCTCGCTCGCTCGAGCCGCCCCCGGTGGAGAAAATACGCCCTCGTAAAGTGGAGAACGTAAAAAGGGATGAGAAGGGAGGAGACGAATGGAAGGAGAAGGGAATGGGCGAGGGTAAGAACGCGCGAGGGACGAGAACGAGGGGAGAGAAGCGGAAGATACCGTAACGCGCCGTTTACGTGAATGTAAGTTTTATACGTGGATGTAAAAGGCGATGTGCGCGTTGGTGCGACGGAACGGGGATCGGTGAGCATGCCGGTGAAGATATCGGGGTGGGCCGCGAAGGGGCGTGATACAGAAGCGCGGAGGTTCCTAGGTCGAAGAGGAGGATGGAAGACGAGGGTGAGAGAAAAGGTGCTTGGAGAGGAGGGAGCGCGAGGGAGGTAGAAAGCTAGGGAACAAAAAGAAAGAGTGTACCGAGAGACGGTGGCGAGGGGAACACAAAGCCGTGAAAGATCCCCAGGGCGTATAGCTTGCACGAGTAGGCACGCGCGAGCGTGCTTCTAGTGCGTACGATGCGCGGTGGAAAGCCGTGGAGTTGCCAGGTGGATTGCGGATATATATAAAATTTCCGGGATGACGAAGCCGAGGGTAGCGCGGAGCTCGATGATTGGACGAACGAAGTGGGAGGATTGGAGGGACCCAAGAGAAACTTCCGGGTCTTCCACGGACCAGAGAAAATTAGCTCTGACGTTTGACTCGAGACACTTTGTATTGTTGATTGGTGCTTAAGCGTGGGCTTCTCTGGTGATCCTGCAGGCGCGTCTCCGGGTCGCCAGGAATATGCAAATAACAGTTGCCGGAGAAGAGATACGTACTCGAGCACGTTGGGCTCCGGGGCACGCGCGTAAGGGTCGGCATCGTGCGGAAGCCATAGAGCGTGCGGTTCAAGGAGGTACCCTTGAAAGGTCAAAAGTTCGGTCTCTTTGCGTTCGCCCTGCCTGACGTCTTCGAGGGTCTAATGGTGCGACTGTCGCCTGGCAACGCTTGGCACCCAGCCGCGGACCAACAGAATCCTCCGCGTGCGCCTTCCTTCCTCTTTCTCTCGCTCCTCTTTTCACCCCTTCCAACGCTATTCTCCTTCGGTTCCAACTCCTCGAACGAGGAGAGTCTAGTTGAACGCGTCACCGGTAGGCGCCACCCTAATTAGACCTGGCAATCGCCAAGATTCCTTGCCTCCTGCGGAAGAAAGCGAAAAGGGGAGATGGAGTACGACTAGGGAAGGGGTCACACGACGGTGAAATACTCTCGGCTCCCTCTTGTTACCGGTGAACCCTCCTCCTCTCGTTGCATTTTTCAGGAAGAGGGGTTGGAAGCTTGCGGAAGTCCGCGGGATCTTTCGGTAGCTTTCTCGACTTACAACTCCCCCAGCACCTAGTCCGTCGTATTTCGTTGTTGTTCGTTGGATAACCTCGGCAACGAACGTAGCGCAAGTAATCGGACGACCGTTATCCAAATGATTGGTAATTAAGTATTGACGACATCTGGAAGTGTCTTGCTTAGTCTTCCACTCGATTCCTATGCCTTTCGCGATCGAAACGGGAGTATCCGGCGTCGTGACGCTCGCATATGGTAGTCCCTGGATTCGCCAAATGGCGCGAACAAGGCCGTCGAGAGACGGTATGTATGAGAGTAGAGTGGATGCAAGAGGAAGAGAAAGAGAGTGCGAGAGTGAATAGAAGGGGTGATTTGCGGAGTGGTAGCCACCTCGTAAACGGGTAATCTCCTATTCGGGTCATAACCTAGTACACGTCGAGTCAGGTCGCTCGTTTTCTCGGCACCTACTTCGGATTCTCCTCTAACGCATTCGCGAATTCCGTGGAGATAGCAAGCGGGTATAGACCCGCAGAGCATAAGATTGGAATGGAGAACCAAAGAATGTAAGGATATTGCGAATTTAATATTCTTTCTTCGTGCGTTCCATGTGGCGTTAGAGGAGAGAAGTGAGTGGAGACTACGAAGTGGAGGGCGAGTGGATTTGAAAGCGAAGACGAGAGAGATCATCGGGGCGATTCGATCTACCGATCCCTGGAACGGTTTCGCCAGGAGGAAGGTAAAATAGATTGGGACCAGAGCAGAAAGGGGACGACGAGTGGAAGAGATGCAGGGAGACAGGACTGGGAGCAAAGCGGCCGACCGAGCAGGTTGCCACCACCGCCATAGTCGAGTTCGGACGACGGGCAGGTGCTCGCCGCCCTTTCGTTTCTCCAAGGTAGACAAAGGGAGCGCAAAATCCTTTCTCGGTATTTACACGAGGTTCTCATTGCTCCCTCCTGCTGTCGCACGCGCTCGTCTTCTCCCTCTCCCAATTCCGCCGATGAATTTCTCAAGCTGATGGACCCACTGTAATGGCACCGCGAGAAGTGCAGAAGCCGATTTCCGGGAAAGCAAAAATTAATTCCACTATTTACCCAACGCATGCGAAAACGGTCTGTGGTATATCCGGCAATTGCAAATTAAATGTTATTTCTGGCATTTACATTTTATCGCGCGCAAACATCCGCGATAATCGAGCGTACAGGAAATCACGAGATGGTAATAATTAATCTGCGTTATTGCATTTATAATGAACTCGGTGTCGTATCGAAAGTGTCTCTCTCTCTCTCCATCTCTGTACCTCCATTACGTAACGTTCATTCCCTTTTGAAAATCGAAGGTGCCCCATCGTGCACCCTTAATTAATAATAAGGTATTGTTATTTACCCCGATCGCATTTCGGACCGTGGATTGTTTTGGACAACATCCAGAGCTCACGCGCGAAATAACAAGAAGCGGAGATGAAACGATTCTCTTACGGTCTTCAATTTCCGCTTTTTATCTCGATCGAACACTCTTCTCACTGGACACGCCTTTCTACGAGCGCACGTAGCACCCTCCGATAGGAAGCATCAGCGGCGTGGAAATATCGTCGCGACGGGCGCCCCACCGGTTCGCTGCTCGCCGTCTTCGCCTTCCCTCGCCGTGGCTCGAGAATCTCTCCACCTTCACGGATCGTATCGGTAAATCCGTGCGAACGGCACCCTGAATCACCGAGCGCCGGGATGGCGGGCGAACCGCTGCGCGGCAAGAAGATACCCACCTTTCACAGGCGACTTCGTCCGGACCTACAATCAGCACAAGATGGTAGACATCTGCTGGCCATCTGCCAACGACCATCCAAGGTGCTCCTCTCACATTCACCGTCCTCCACAATCTCCTCCGCTTCGCACTCCTCCCGCTTCCACTCAACCTCATCTCGTTCCTCGGAGCTTTCTCTCCCCTCCTTACTTTTCTTCCATTTTCTCCTGCCTCTCCTTCTCCTACGATTTATCGGGCACGGAGAGTGCAAGTTAAATCCACGACATTCATCAGGTCTCACCAAAAATCCTCATTCTCCATTATCCACGCGCGTGTGTCCGACCGCTTTACGATACACGCGTGCAATTAAGAGGAACACGAAGGTACGGCGGGCCACTCGTGGAAACATAATTCGTTATCAACCTCCGTGCGGATTACGGCCCTACACGAGCTCCTTACGATTAATCTTCGGAGCACTGATCCCGTATCTCCGACAGGTCGCACCTGGGGTCCAGGTTGCAAGGACGATCTTAAAATCGAGCTGGTCTCCGTGGAACTCCGGAACAATGAAATGCGCAGGATGTCGAGAAGGCGTTCTTCTCATCCGGGGATTTCCTCGGGTTCTCGCGCGTCCATCGCACCGAGAGATTTCCGAATCCATAAAGCGAAGGTCGTGCAACGTTATTCGTCGTATGCGTGGACGACTGGCGACGTTGTGGCGACCGACACAAATACCAAGAGACACGGAGGGACGGACGGGCGAATGGATAGACGAGCGGACAGACAGGGTATCCGCTGTATTTTTAGACGCTCATCGCGGCATCACGGCGACACGGCCGACGACGGACAGGCTACGCAATAAACGATCAGCGCGTGTTACCGTGAGCTCGCTCGTCGCAAGCGCAATGACGATTGCGCTCTTATCCATTCGCTCTTTACGCCCAAGATGCGAGATATTTCGAGAGACCAGATACATAGAAACAGAGAGAGAGAGAGAGAGAGAGAGAGAGAGGGAGAGGGAGAGGGAGAGGACGTGAGATTACCGACGACGCGTATTCGCTCCGTCACTAGAGAGGATCTTCGCGATATTTATTTATTCTTGGACGACGCGTGGGTCGAGAAGCGCAGGAGTAAAAGAAAGTAGAGGACCAAGTGCGAGCGATAAGGTTATTCAAAAGCCGCGGTAAAAAGTTTCGAACGAACTAAAGAGACTTAACGTTCGACGCCAACTTATTCTAGGAACAGAGGGAAAGGAGACTCCAGGCGGAAATGGCGAGAGCTTGTAATAGGGGTTTAACCCTCCTCGAGGCTCGCGGCCCGGAATTCGCTTCATCCTCGGAAAGGGGCTGGAAGGGTGTTGGAGCGTGCGTACCGCGTGAGCACGCAAGCGCATTAAGAAAATCTCTCTCGGTTGGCGGGCAGAACGCGCGGAGAAAAGCCATTGATGGAAGATCGATAGATCGACACGTGGCCAACGCGAATCCGCGTAGGTGAGGTTTTGCTCGCGAGCATGCGCGCCGAAGCTCAGGTACACCTTTTCCTCCTCGCTCCGAGCTTGGAATTTACGTGGATGTGAGAGCGAATGGGTGTGAGCTATTCGAATGTGCGCGGCGTTCTCGGCATTACGTAGATGCAACGGGTTTATCGCAAGCCCAGCTGGCGAGCTTCCATAAACTGCGCTCGTAAAAACCCCGGAGGCTTCCCTCGCGGGCGAGCTTAAAGCTCGATCTTCGTCTATGGCGAGCGGAGAGGAAGAAGGTAGGCGGAGGTAAGGGTGCGGAGGAGAAAGAAGGGGAGGTTTCAGCGGAGAACCGGAAGTCGAGAATGTGTGCTTTTTACGCGTGTGCGTATGTAGGTCGAAGGACGGCCACTTCTCGCTCCCTTCCCTTTTCTCTCTTTCTCTCTCTCTCTCTTTCGTTCTGCTTCTCTCCACGTATCTCTTTCTCTTTCTCTCTAGGCTCATATTTCTCTCCGCCTCTACCAACCCTTCGTTCTTCCTCACCCACGTCTCTCTCCTTTCCTTTCTCCGCTCCATCGATCCTGCCCGGTTCCCTCGCCAAAGGACCGGAACGAAAACCCACCTCTTCTTCGACGTATCGTTGCCGATTATGATACCAGGATTACGTGAGAATCTCATCCCTTAGATCGTAGACCAATTTTCCTCACCTTTGGATTTAGAAGGTTCGCGGCGAAAAGATCGAGTTTTTGATTTGTCCGCGCTCTCCTTCTCTTCTTCGGCCTTTTCGTCTTACCTTCGTTCGAGAGCTGGAGTTAAATCGTTTACGGGGAGATTGAATAGGAAATGCGCGTGGTTCTCGGTGTTGGTGGAGGCCGCGTGGCGACCTTTCAACCGCACCCAAGTAGGTATACGAGCCAGAATCCACTCCTGCAGAACTACCTGTGAAACGTTTTATATTACATACGTAAGAAGGTTTTGGTAATTGGTACGAACGAGTGACATTCCTGTAAATCAATTTTAAATAATCGTATCAACAACGCATGAGAATATAGCTTCGACAATCCCCAGGCGTTCCAGATTACAAAGCGTTCGCTGGGACGTATCGGCGAAGTATCGATATTCTATTTTGTTTGGAGAAAATCGAATTACATTCTCGTGCGGATAAATTCTACCGTGCCCCACGCGAAGTCCAGCGTGACTAAACCACTTATCTTTCGTTGGCCGGCGAGCTCGGACTAGTGCCATTGGCACGCTTGCAGAGAGAAGCGAGAATCACGCGAGAGAAAGAGTTGTGACGAAATGCCACAAACAGAGGAGAATGAGAAGGGGAGACAGGGGCCCACGGTTTCTCAAGTAAGAAGATAAGCCGCCGAAAATAGTAACATCCGAAATCGTGAGAGCTTATCGTATCGCTGGTTTATCCACGAGCGCGTTCACTCGGTCGCTCGTTCACCCCGGATAAAGAGAACTGGCCGGCGCGTATCTATGGGAGGGAGAAACGGCGCGAGGAACTGGGACGAAGAGAAGAGAGGAGGGAGACGAGGGAGCGCGTGAATTAAACGGAACGAAGCTCCCGGCACGCTCTCTCGCGCGGGCACCGAAATGCAAATTCGGTCACATCAAATTAAATCGGCCATCGTTGCGTGGCGCCAGACGTGCTATCCGACTAGCGCAAACACGCCTGATAGAAATGCGGGAAACGTGTTCTCGCGGATTGCTCGCACCATCGGCCGAATGGAAGAAGAATTAAATGGTCTGGGCGCGCTCCACGAGATAGAAAAAGTGTGGAAAATAGAGAAGCATGGAAGGAAGAACGAATCGGCGAGAGTGGAATCCGCTGAAGCGGTATTTCCAAGCGAATTAATTATGTTCCGTGGGCCTGACCGCGCGGACACGCTTCGCCGAAGCGTGCGCGCGCGCGTGCCAACGACCCGCGTCGGGGAAAGTCGCTGATTGGTCGGTACTCTTACGATCCTCTTGTCGCAGTTAATTTCAATTACTCGTACTTTGAGGAATCACCTGACGTTTAGTCGCCTGCTTACGAGCCCCTCGATAGAAAGCAGGGGCGATTCGCGATCCGACTACGTAACGTCGCTTCTCCGAAATCCACTTCGGACTGGGAGCCTCTTTGTTGGTAAACAGCGCATCGATGAAAAAGCTCCGCCCGAAATAACACGCGCGGGTGGAACGCGCGCAAAAAATGTCGAACGAGAAGCGCGAAAATAGCGCGGCCCGATCTAACTTTAGCGAGACGTGCGCCACGGATAGGTGCTTCGGGCGCAACGCGCATCGTCAATATTTTCTCCGAGGAGGCAGGATAGTTCTTGTGCCAAAAGGATCGATCGAGAAACTACGGCGATGGAGATCTCTCGACGCGCGACGTCGCCAGGATTAGTTAACGCGAACTAATATCACCGTGCGCGCGAACTTTCACTGCCCGCGTTGCGCGGTAAGAGCGGGCACGGCGCGGGCGGCAGTTCGCATGCGAAATTGACGATACGTGCTTAAGCGAAAAATATAACGGACGCGCAATCGTCGAGCAATTCAATTGCTCCGATAATGCGAGCCAGCGCGGGGTGCGAGAATAGAAGCTAGTTTGCTTGTCACTCGAAGGAAGCCAGTACCGCGGGTTGATAGGCTGCTCGCGGTGCACGCGGGCGAGCAGGTTGCTGCCAGATTTTCTCGTCTCCTGCAGCTTCTCCTCGTCGTGTTTTCGTACCTCTTCATTTTCACCCTTCCTTTCGTCTCTCCCCTCGCCTTCCATCCCCTTCCACCAGTTCCTTCCTAAAATATCGACCACCCTCTCTCTTCTCCGCAGCAGCATCCTCCATCACAGTCGTCGGACACCCTCGTAACGCCAGCTCGTGGTACCTCGTGCACGCCTCGCGTCTCCGCGGACGCTCCCTCGGCACACCACCTTAAGATCCTCGTTCACGTGTACGAGGCCGTGAGTGTTGGTGCACAAGCGCGCCAGACGACCGGCGCCACGAGGAATCCCCACGCACACCTGAATACCACCGGGGCCGCGAGCGGACGCTTGCGCAAGAGACCGACGAACGAGCGAGCGAAGGAACACGATCCGATCCTCTCGATGATCTTTCGTCGTTGTCTTGCGTCGCATCATTTCCGCGCCACCGTTCCTCATTCGGCGAGCCGCGTAGCGAATTTTGCAATTTGCCGCTCGCTCTTCCCTGTTTCCTCATCTCGCGCTATGATTTATGACACTGTAGATCCTCGCGGACTCGCTAACGCGCGTTATCGCGACGCGAACACGTCGTCTCGCGACGCGTCTCCTTGCCACATCCGATTCGGCCTTCTCGCGATCGAATATCGTTTGAATGCCATTGGCACCCAGCAGAGGTATATCGAAGTAACGATCGACGTAACCGACAAATCCTTAAGCCTGCACCTGCATTCCAGACTCCGGAGCCGCTTTCGCAGCGAGATCGATAAACGATCGTCGACCCGTTCGTTCTTTAACGTTTATTTACGACGCTGGAACAGGCCCCCGGGTTGTATAAACGGATACGTTTGATATTTCCTTTTTTTTTACGATCGACCCGGGCTGCGCGCCCTACCTTGTCGCGAGATTGTCAACGTGCAAATCTGGAGTTAGTCGAGTCAGGACAGAGAGAGTAGGTTTGTCAAAAGTGATCCAGTTCTCGAAAGCACGGACAATGCATTCACCGTTTTCGCGTCTTCACCGACGATATTCATCAGGGGGTAGAAAACGGCACCCTTCGCGGCACCCTCGAGTTCCAGTTATCCCGAAATGAGCGAATTTTTCGCGTTTCATTTGCCCAGACGGCGTCAGGAGCAGCCGACAATGCTCTCGTACTAAATTTTCCGAGAGACCACCACGGCCGGCGCCACGTTGGTATCTCGCGCCCGCATTTAAATTCCTGTCGACGCGTTTGTCGCGCACGATTGTTATTCGACGATGCAGCGTCACACCCTTCCCCGGTTTCCCGCGTACTCATTCCACAATTCTTATTCATCCGGAAGATCCCGGGCTATGAGAAAATTTCGCGCTTGAAAAAAAGAAAATACCAGCGTGCACCACGACAATATCCAATGAACTGTAAGTCCGTCTTGTTAACGCGTCGCGACGAGGCGCAATCGAGGCGTTCGGCGCACGAGCCGGCGCGCTAACCTTGTCGCATGTTTATCGCTTGTGCGCTACCGATGGCGAGAAATTTCCATACAATTAAATGCCGCGGCCGTTCGACGGTCGTCGACGTTCCGCAAGGAGTCCCACCTCGTTGGATTTCCCATTGGTACGCGATCGGGACCACGACTCCGAGACTACGGCCTCGAGATGTGATCGAGGAGGTGGGACGAAGGGTGGTGCTAGCTTGACGCGAGAGAAGAGAGCACGAGATTTCTTCCGCGTAGCTGAGAGCATTATGCGACGGGATCTTCTCGCGACGCGTTTAATCGGGTCGCCAATGACTCACGGTACATTGACCATGGGAAACTGCATTTCGCGATTCTGCCGGAGGCCTGACGCTCCTTCTCTACCTCCTCCTTCGAGGAATCTCCTGCGTGAGCGCGCGCACAAAGTACGAGAATATCCCCGAAAGAACTGGAGACACGGAGGCGAGAATCGGGCGGTACATTCGCGCGAAGTCGCCTATAAATATTCGGCGCGTAGGTGGCGGGCGGCACGGCGAGCGCACGGGCGTTTCTTCAGTCGAGATTAAAGTCGGAGTATCGCGAAATTTAATGCGCCTTACCGAACGGAACTGCCACTCTCTCGGCGCGGCGCGTCGTGGGTAAGCGAAGAGCCTCGTTGCTCGTGCGAGGACGCTCGTATAATTGAGCAGCGTTGTTGGGTTTTCGAGGGAAACGCGTGGGCGCGCGCCTTCTCTCGCCTTCGCTTGCGCGCTACCAACGCACTCGAGCGCATGCCTCCGCGCGGGATAACTCTTGTGCAAGAGAATTTACGATCGAGTCGCGGTTAGGCCCGCCCTGCTGCCGATTCGCCGCACGATTTTCTCGCGCGAAGGTCGCGGCCGAGCCGCACCGTCCTCGCCCGATATTAATTCAACGTGACGCGCGTCTCACCGCTCGTGGAACTCTCGCGAAGTTTGCGCGAAAGAATGCGCAAATACGGCGAAGGAAGCTAAAAAAGAAACTCACCCGTGACGCCACGCGGAATTTTCGTTTAAGCGTCGCGCCGCGCCGTCGAGAAGATGCCTCGCGCGTTACGTCACCCCGCGACGCTCCCACCGCTCCGGAAAGGGAAATCTCTCGAAGCCTTATGCGGAATCCGTGCAGCATCACTCGGATCCTCGCGACTCGTTTCTCGGAAGGCGCGATGCAACAGTGATTGGCCGCGTGACGGTGCATAAGTTTCCCATTAGCATATAATAAAATACGAGTTCCAGGTAAAACACCGACGCGCTCCACTCACCTCGGTAAATTACCGGAGGAATACTGCTATTAAAAGGCGCTTCCACGCCGGAAGCATTCCGAAGATTTATTCGAGCTGTCGATGGCATGGTAAATAAAATAGAATCGTCGCGGCAAATCTGACGCGACGAATCTCTTCTTAAAAGCAAAAAACCAGAAAAAAGAAATGGAACCGCGCGGTTTAAGAGGACCACGCGCTCTTCGAAGATATAGAAAGTATATTTTCTCTCTCGATGAATAAGAAACGATGCCTCGTAGGAGCTTCTCGATGACGGACAAGCGGTTGTGAACGAATCTTTAGGTAGCGTACGTAAGGGAGTGAAACCGAGTGGGAGGTGGGGAATGGATGGAGGTGGAGGGGGAGGAAGTAAGTAACGCGGAGTAGAGTTCTATTCTTGGGTCCCGGGACACCCGAGAATAACCTCGCACAACGAAGAATCGAGAGGGCTTCCCCAATCCCCAGGACGCGAAGCAGCTTCTTCCATCTCCTCCTACCCTTGATAACCTCAACGACTCCCTCCTGTCCTCGTAGCCCTCGACCCTCCTCCCACCTCCACCTCGTCGTATTCTCGTCCTCGTGCTCCTCGTTCTCTCCAATCTCCGTCGCCTTCTCCTTCGGCTTCTCCTTCGTGCTGCTCCTCTTCTTCTCATCTCGTGGACGAAGCATCGTCGATCCTTCTTCTCACCTTCTCCTCCCTGGCCATGGACTGGCTACGGCCTTCCTTCGGCGTAGAGCTCTCCTCCTGGCTGGACCGTGTCGGCGGTGGCTATTTCTGACTACTGTCAACGGCGCGCACCAGAGGTACTTACCACTACCGAGAAGGAGGAGTCCCGCGCGAGATGGAAAACTCCGAGGTTCCTGAGACTCGAAGCGAAGAAGGAGAGGATGGCGAGGGTCCAGGAAGATTCGACGAGAGTCGAACTAATTGGGTAAAATGTCGATGGAATTCAGTAGGACGTTCCACGAAGGTGAACGTGAGGTGACCCTGGTGGAGTCCTCTCTGTTGCAAGCGCATGGGGTCTCAGCCTACTCAGCTGGTCCCTACCACTTTTCTCTCTCTCGAGGTAGCACGAGGAGGAGAAATCCATCGGTGAAACGTCCTTGCTCGGCCGATCTCCGCCGTGCCCTCTTCTAGAGGTACGTGGAACGGCACTTGTGCTTGCTTAGCCAGACTCGCCGTGACTGCGGACTCGAAGCGTGGACCTTAAAATAGTACAAGCCTGCTGGTTGTACGGTTGGAAGACGTTAGACGGAAAATTCTCAAACGATTTTGTCCGATGCGTGAGAATTCGGGTGGGTCGAGAGTGTTGGAAGGTGAGTTTCCGGATAGGCGTAAAAGTGGGCGCGTGATCGCGACCCCGGCCAATTGGACGTTCCGGGAGTTTAGAAAGGCTAACGAAATTACGAACGATGGGACGAGTAAGAGTCTCTCAGCTTCTCGCCAGCATCTTTCCTTCGGCTACCTCCGCTCAACCCCTCTTTTCTCTTTCTACCCACGTCTCGCTCTCTTCTCCTTGCTCTTCACTCTCGTCACCCTCTCTCTACCTCTCTTTGTTCCCTCCACGACCTCGCGTCGAGTCTATCTCTCGAGTTCCTCCTGGCTGTGCGAGGATGCCCACCGAGGAGAGAAGCCCCCACGAGCTTGCGTATTTATATGCGCGTAGTCGGTAACGCGCACACGATTACGATCAGCACACGCACACGCTTGTCCCTCGTCTCGCTCGGTGAGGTTCCTGGCGTCAGTCTGTCGGGCGGGCCTCCCGGGTCCTTCCTTGCGCCCGCCGCCGTGTCGGCCGCCACGAAGCCCACCGAGCTGAGAGTCGCCTTTCCCTCAGTTTCTTCTCTTCGCCCCTCGTTCCCTCGGTCCCTACCGTTCCTCTCCTCTCCTTCGGCATCTCTCCGTTTTACAATTCACTCCCTCCACCCCCTTCTCAACCCTCCATTCCGTTTCAGCTTCGTGTCGCTATTCACGCCGATCTTCTTCTCCTTCCAGCTTCATCCCTCTCATTCCTTCCGTCGCACAGTGGGCCGTTCGACGATTCTAGCTGGACAAAAATAGGAAAATCACTTTCTCACGGAAGCGAATGACAATTATTTATTTCGATAGTCAAGACCTCAAAGTATCCTGGTATATGCAATATTTCCTCTGAATAAGTCGTTAAATAAATTATAATTAACATTGAAGTCAGAGTAAGACTAGCTAACCAAAGTAGTCGTTTCAAGTCACCTGCATTCAATCTTACACCACACAAGGTTTGTGGGACGATAAGTTTCGTTGATGGCTCGATATACAGGGTGTCCCGCAATAGGTGTAATCCCCGCGAAAGGGTTGTAGCTGAAATAATTCTAAACAACATTTTCCTTTGCGAAAAAGTTGGACGAGGCTTAATTTTTGAATTACTAAGGAAAAACATAAGCGAATGAGCGCGCCCGTAAAGCCCGCGCTCAGGGCCGTCATGCTCGCCACTCACCGCGGTTGTAGACGGGCGCATCGCAGTGGTAAGGCACGAAGCGTTGGACAGAAATTATGTCGAATAACAAATTAAAATTCCAGAATAACTTCAGATGGCGAACCCCAGAAGGCGACGGGATGCCTAATGCATTTCCCGATGCAAAAAAAATTAGGATTAGGATTAGGTTAGATTAGGTTAGATTAGGTTAGATTAGGTAGATTAGGTAGATTAGGTTAGGATTAGGTAGATTAGGCTAGATTAGGTAGATTAGGTAGATTAGAACCCTAATCCTAACCTAATCTAACCTAATCCTAACCTAATCCTAACCTAATCCTAACCCTAATCCTAACCCTGACCTAATCCTAATCCTAATCCTAAGTTTTTTTGCATCGGGAAATGCATTAGGCATCCCCTCGCCTTCTGGGGTTCGCCATCTAAAGTTATTCTGGAATTTTAATTTGTTATTCGACATAATTTCTGTCCAACGCTTCGTGCCGTTCCACTGCGATGCGCCCGTCCACAACCGCGGTGAGTGGCAAACATGACGGCCCTGAGCGCGGGCTTTACGGGCGCGCTCATTCGCCTATGTTTTTCCTTAATAATTCAAAAATTAAGCCTCGTTCAACTTTTTCGAATAACAAATTAAAATTCCAGAATAACTTCAGATGGCGAACCCCAGAAGGCGACGGGATGCCTAATGCATTTCCCGATGCAAAAAAAATTAGGATTAGGATTAGGTTAGATTAGGTTAGGTTAGATTAGGTAGATTAGGTTAGATTAGGTTAGGTTAGATTAGGTAGATTAGGAACCCTAATCCTAACCTAATCGACCTAATCCTAACCCTAATCTAACCTAATCCTAACCTAATCCAACCTAATCCTAACCCTAATCCTAACCCTGACCTAATCCTAATCCTAATTTTTTTTGCTTCGGGAAATGCATTAGGCATCCCCTCGCATTCTGGGGTTCGCCATCTAAAGTTATTCTGGAATTTTAATTTGTTATTCGACATAATTTCTGTCCAACGCTTCGTGCCGTTCCACTGCGATGCGCCCGTCCACAACCGCGGTGAGTGGCGAACATGACGGCCCTGAGCGCGGGCTTTACGGGCGCGCTCATTCGCCTATGTTTTTCCTTAATTATTCAAAAATTAAGCCTCGTCCAACTTTTTCGCAAAGGAAAATGTTGTTTAGAATTATTTCAGCTACAACCCTTTCGCGGGGATTACACCAATTGCGGGACACCCTGTATAAGTACAGATCTCTAGTTTACAAAACCTGTTGGTTTTTTGCTGTAACTCCAATGGTTTTCGTGTAGCACCATTTTCAATTGTTATGTGCAACTTTTCGTAATTCTCATATATAATTAGACTTACAATTTGAGTGCTGCAGAGTTCCGCGATGGGCTTTGGTGCGTCTGAAAGCTTATTCCTTACCCTATGGAATGTCACAAAATTTGTGTGCGGTCGCCTGCGGCTCCGGTTGTTATTTCAATTGTTATAAGTAACCGCGCGGTACATCCCATAGTATATCTCCAGAATTAATAAAATTCTGAAGAAACGGCTCATTGGATTGGAATAAAATTTGACAAATTAATCGAAGATGTACTATTGTGCTTATATTAAACTTTCCAGCCCGCCATTTGTAGCCGTTTCAAAATGTCGGTTATTGATATTCATAGCAAAGTTGTATTCTCTTGAACTCTCGTCGGAACTAGACAAAAGTTGAAAGATACGTGCAAATTATGTCAAAAAGTATATTGTCAAATTTTTAAACTTTTGTCTGAACAAATCCAAAATGGCGGCCAACTGTATATTTCATGTACATTTTCGGTAACTGTTATCCCATCCCGCCGAAACTTTAAACATGGATGTGAATTAGAATAACATTTTCCAATATCGTCACTTTATGTATGTGAGATTTTCACCTTACTCGCTGTCCTCAGAATAATCTTCAGAATCACTCTGCTGTAAATAAGATTTATCTACAGAAAGTACATCTTCGATTAATCTGTCAAATTTTATTCCAATCCAATGAGCCGTTTCTTCAGAATTTTATTAATTCTGGAGATATACTATGGGATGTACCGCGCGGTTACTTATAACAATTGAAATAACAACCGGAGCCGCAGGCGACCGCACCCAAATTTTGTGGCATTCCATAGGGTAAGGAATAAGCTTTCAAACGCACCAAAGCCCATCGCGGAACTCCGCAGCACTCAAATTATATATGAGAATTACGAAAAGTTGCACATAACAATTGAAAATGGTGCTACACGAAAACCATTGGAGTTACAGCAAAAAACCAACAGGTTTTGTAAACTAGAGATCTGTACTTATATATCGAGCCATCAACGAAACATATCGTCCCACAAACACTTGTGTGGTGTAAGATTGAATGCAGGTGACTTGAAACGACTACTTTGGTTAGCTAGTCTTACTCTGACTTCAATGTTAATTATAATTTATTTAACGACTTATTCAGAGGAAATATTGCATATACCAGGATACTTTGAGGTCTTGACTATCGAAATAAATAATTGTCATTCGCTTCCGTGAGAAAGTGATTTTCCTATTTTTGTCCAGCTAGAATCGTCAAACGGCCCACTGTGCGTCGCGGGCTTCTTTCACAGGTTTGCCATCGTCTTCTCCATCTTTCATCGGTTTTTTTTTTATCGTTTCCTTGTACTTCTATAACACCAGATTTACGGAACATATTTTATAAACACGATTTCCCATTCGAACGTGTCCCATTTTCCGTAAATCTGACGATAAACATAAAGGTTTCTTATTTTATTGTGCGAAAGGAAGGGAGCGTAGAGTCGCTCGCGATCGTGAAAATCTACTGACGTATTCGTCCGTGACACGTGCTCGTATGATTTACCAACGCGTCTGTCAGGTGCTACTTAGGGCGACCGTGATGTAATAATAAACTGGGCCGGTGGGGGTGGCGGACGTGGTTCGCCGAGACGTCGACAACGAGGAAGGGCTACGGGTCACGGATTATACATACCGTGACCGTTCTGCGCCTTCCACGGCCTCGTAGCTCCCCCGAGGACGTTGACTCATCGATCACCTCGAGGGATGCACTCGCGATGTATTTACAGATTCCAGTGACGCGCGGCCTATCGCGCGTAATCGGATATATATTCGCCTACCAACGAGATTTCAACCCGTGCCTCGTGCAGCAGGAGGAGGAAGCGGAAAATTTGAAGGATCGATTATGAAGCTTCTCGACGATTCTCGTGACCGACCGAAGCGCGTGTCGCTTGTAAACGTTCGAGCGTAAAACGAAGGTTGTACGCTCGCGTGGCGGGTGTGGTGCACGCGTAATCGGTCTCGGTGCGTAAGTCGCGGAAATAGATTTTCGAAAGCGTCAATGACGAGCGACGTTAGAGCGTGGATTGGTTCGCGGTATGACGTAGTCCGTTAACACGAGCGGAAGGTATCACGAACTTTCGTCGCGGGCAATAATGCAAGGCGCACGCTTCGCACGAGCGCGACGCTTCGCGTTCGTTTAGATATTATTGTTCGATAGCTCGCGAATGAAAGTTTTATCTTAACGGTGTTTTTCGCGCGTTTGGCGGTAGTGCAACGTCATCGCGGAAAGCGCTGACGCGACTCGCGTCGCCCGTGGGACAGAGTGATTCACATTTTACGATGCCGCACACGTGGCAGGACGTAATCGAAGTCCGTAAGCTGATACTGCGTTTTATCAAGGGCCTTCTCATGCACGAGCTTGGGAGTGGAACTCGGCGTGGGTCTTGATTCGGCTCATTCACGAGCGAAATTTTATTTCGGAAGTTCGTGGACTTTTTTTTTTAATTTACGCACATGAAAATCCATCGATCACGGCAACCGTTAATTTCGAGAGTCGACGCTAGAATGGACGACGTAATGTCACCACTGTGGGCGCATCCAAGCGAAAGAGATTTTCGGAAGTATGTACTAGGAATTTTTTCGTTAGTCCACTTGAGAGAAAATCGATCGATCGCAGGAGCCGTTAGTTTACTAATGGAGCGTCGACGCTAAAGTGCGCCTCGATGAGCAACGGATAACGAGACGTCTCTACTGTGCATGCATCCAAACCAAAGAAATTTTCTTACATACTTTCTAATTTCTTTTTTTAATCCACGCGAAAGAAGATGGATCTATCGCAGAAGCCGTTAGTTTGCTAATCGAAAGTTAACACGAGAATACACGTCGATGGACGACATAACGTCGCGACTGTGCGTGCATCCAAACGAAAGAAATTTTCGGAAACGCTAGGAATTATTTCTTTTTGATCTAGACGAAAGAAGATCGATCGATCGCAGGAGCCGTTAGTTTCCAAATTGGGAGTCGACGCTAGAATGCACGTCGATGGGAAATGGGTGACGTGACATCACCGCTATGCGCGCACTCGCAAGCCGCAGAATCTCCATAGACTCTTGGCCGCTCCACCCTAACCCACGTTCACTCGCACCCGTCCGTCCACGCGTCGACCCTCTTCCTCGCGCGGGCAAAGTTATCGGGACGAACATATTCGCCAGACGCTTGTCGGTCATTGTAGCAGCATTACGTGGCCGATTATGAATGATAATGAGCGTCGACGCGGTCTCGATGGACGCGTCCGCGGAACATCCGCTAGGCATGCCATGCGCGAATATTAATACGATAGGAAGCTTGCGCGCGAGCGAGCGAGCGGAAAGTCGTACCTCCACATCAACGAAGCTTCGTGTACACGATGGTGTGGACCAACGAGCATCCACGAAGAACAGCACGGCTTCAAATGCCACTGTTGCGCGCTAATGAGAATTTAACGTTTCGCAATTGCAACTGCGCGCGCGACATGAGAGGGACGAGGGCGACGCAACGCGCTGCGCAAAGCCACGTGGGCGTTGGGGGCCGCGCGAAACGTTTTCTCAGAAACGATCGGCCGCTTCTGCGAAAGCGAAACGTGGAGAGCGCACTAGCGCACGATGATGGCGCAAATAAAACGGCGAAGATCGTTCCACCGATTCACACTACCACCTGCATACTTAAATTAAGATCGCAGACGTTGTTCGCTCGATCGTTCGCCGTCCTGCCATTGCTCTACCCATAACTATTATTTTTATCTAGAACGTATCTGTTGGAAAGTTTATGGTATAAAATTGTATTACAGAGAGTAAAGTTTTACTAGACTAGAACCGATCATCTAAATTAAATGTAACACGACCGTACCGTACAAGCTGAAGACAACGAACGACTTCAAGTAGGTACAACGAAACAGTATGCCGCGCGTCTCATAGAAACTTCTAGTAAACTATTCGTACCTAACTACAATTTTCCTCCTCGTTGAGTTCCAACGAGTCGTCCGAAGCGCTGTTCAATCCAACGGTATCCTTTTCTGAAGTATCTACTTTTTTTCGTCGCGTGGCTCATGATAGGTCGAAGGGGTCGCTATCTAGGCTAGGAGTCCCTAGGAAAAAGATGCTAAGGGGGTCGTGAAGGAACGGATTCAACAGGTGGATATAGCGTGCGTCGCTCGGGCGTTCCCCGTTTATTATCGTCTCTCTCTCCGCGAGGGCGAATCAGGCGCGAAGTTCAACGTGCATCACGCGACCGTCTGCGCGATCGTGCGACGTGACCCTAGCAGCGCGCGTGTAAGCCTAACTGACCTCGCCTTACGTCGACCTGTTGCAGCTACCGGTGCAGGACTCCTCCGCGGTACGGGCCGACTACGGTGATTCCGCGTTCTCTTATGCAAATGCCGTCCCGCTCGCACGAGAATTCACGTCCTCCTGTGCCGTGCCCGACCGTTACGATACTCAGGACACCTTATCGGATCGTAGCCACATTTACGTTTCCCAATGTCTGCTCCGTTTCCTTCCACGCATTTAAAATCTCTCCTCGCCCGCGGCTTTTCAACGAGGTTACAAACGACAGTAGCTCGGAGGATAGTAATTAGGGGAGAGGATTTTAATTGTCCAAGGTGTTCCACCGTGCTCGTGGAAATTTCGTCGCGACGATAATTATCCGTAGTAATTCCATGCAGCTTTCACTAATGATATTCTTCAGCTGTGGATATAGTCGCGACCCTAATTACGGCACCGCGTCGTCGGCGAGGCATCGATTACTCGTCAACCGCCTCTACTTCTCAATACACACTCTCTACGAGTAATTCGAACCACCCTACCACGGACGAGAAGAATTCAATAGAGTACCGAGAACGCGGGCACTCCGCGTCACCGAGTGAAATTTTGTCTGTAAGAAGGCATTTTTCACTTTCTTTCAACATGCATTCTTCCACATCCTATAGTTCCAAGTATCTTTAATTCAGTTTTACTACCAGTCTTAATTTGCGAAAGGATGATGGCCGAGCGTCGAAAAGCCTTTGAAAGCTTTTCGAGGAACTTCTCCGCCTTGTTCTCTCGCGCGGCCAACATCCTCGAACGGCAGATGAAATTTCTCGGTGATCGTGACGCGTTCGTCGTGACTGTTCTCCGTCGCGCGGCCGACGATCAACGACGTTGCCATCGCTACGTCCGGATCCTTTTTGATGAATCGAGCCGCCACCACCATTAAGCTCCATTCAGGCTCGCGCGGTTACGCGGCTAGTACGCAATTTGCGCCAGTGACGAGTCACATACTGGACGCGAGCGTTAATTGTAACTGAGCGGTGATGGTGGGCGTCGCAGGAAACCACGCGACCGCCGTACAAAAATGTAGCACTCGAGCGAGCGCGTTGCGCACGAGTGTGGAGGAGTTCCAGTGCCGCTTGCGTAATTCCATGCGGTTGGAAATTTTCGGAATCAAGGTTGTAGGTCTGGGTTAAGTCCGAGAGAGAATCCTCGTGATGATTTTTGCGAACTGAGCTATAGTTCCGAGGTACCTGCATCGTTGCGCTCTACTCCTGTCCGAGACCCTGACGTCCTACTTCCCCACTCGGTTTCTCTAGCACGCGCGTTTCTCGCCCGTCCACCGTGGACTTCACGGAACAGACGTAACGGTTGTCGGTGTGGTGCTAATTGTACTTGGAATTGATGAAAGAGCCTCTAAGAGTCGTTGAGCCCTCGTCGAGAAAATGCGCATCGAGCGATATCTATTATTCGCTGATATTACTTTTTCTCAGACGTCCTATCGCGGACTTGGAATAACCGTGATCGTCACTACCTAGATATCGACGCTGTGGACGATCGATGGGCGCGCGACTATTACAAATTCACAGGCGCCATGCGACGAGCGGAGTAACTCGTGCGAGGAATCTCGACATTAATTACGACGAGTGTTACACACGTGTAAACAATGTCGATGCTATCGGTCGTGCCTTCACCTCCGAGACTCCGAGGATATCGAGACAGATCGCGAGATCGAGAGGACGATTTGTCGGTGTTTATTCGACTGGCGTACTCGTCGATTAGCATCGCGGAATCGCCCGGCGATTGAAATTATCAGAATGCAAATAATTAAGATACCGACATTCTCTGTTAGAGGTTATCTGTAGTTCGATTACTTCCAATCGTCATTCGTCCGCGAGACAAAGGCACATTGGGCGTAAGTTACGCTGGCGGTGACGCGACCCTATTTCCTCGCGTAATTTCCCTCAACTCGCCAAAAAAAAAAGAAACGAGAATGGAGGAGTGCCGCGGGTGAAGCACGGCGAGAGACAAAAAAGGAGAAGAATGAAAAAAAAAACCTGAGGAGTGAGATAGAGAGAGAGAAGAAAAGGGAAAACGAGAAGGCAAAAACGCGGACACCGTTGATTCTGAACTTTGCTACCGGGATAAGTTTCCTGTTTTCCATAATTACCGCGCTCGGGTAGCACGCGATCGAGGTGGCCGCGCGAGCGAAGCTTCTCTATTTGCGAGAGTCGGGTGAGAAGGGAGGAGGAGGAGAAGAAGGAAGCGCGCGGGTATAGTAAACGGGTGCGTATTTGCTCGCATAGTCAAGAGTGAATAGCTTGTTGGTTATAAGCCAGCGGGCGCGTACGCGCATTCAACGAATTTGATATGAATGACATTTTCCCGGCAGAAGTCGCATTCCTTCCTCGAGCGTGACATTCGCGGAAAAGGCGATATTCCGCGATCGCGCTGGTGCAATTCGGATGCTGTTACTCGCAACGGACGTATCAATTAAGCGGAATGGAATTGTCGCTCGCGACGCGGTCAGCGCCTGTCCAGTTTTCACCTGAAAATCGTGGGTAAGGTTAATTTCGGTGACATTTGACGACCGGTTTACTCGTGCGCAGCTTTACGTTTCGCCACGCTTTCAATTTCGCGGATTTTCCGCTCCCACTCACCCCCCTCGGCCCCGCGGACGAATTTACGGGACGTTTAAAGGATCGATCGAGGGTAAGAAGCCCGAGGAAAGCGAGAGAGAGAGAGAGAGAGAAAGAGGAAAACAGGGATGCGAGAAGGCACGATATGAATAATGTAAGCTTATGTAACGTTCCGTGTCACTGGGAATCTTATAAATAGTCCTAGCCCCGCCAATGCTGAGGTAGTTCGATGTCACGTGAGCGAACTTGAGCAACGCGTTTACGCATGCGCGAGAACTACACCCCTATGAGGTCCTTTCTCGCAGCTAACGATTCCACCGATCCATCGATATAAGAGGGCGATCGTCTCGAGGGCGCGCGCACGAGTAGATGGTAGCAGCTTAGCGAACAATGGCCGGATGCTTCGGCTTTGACTTCCGATCACCTTGAATTTCAAATCTCGAGCGCCGGGCGACGATCGAAGCTTCGATTATTACGATGAAAAAAATCGACGAGTGACGATTAAATAGTACCACCTTCGCCGAGAAACGAAGTTAAACGATCGCGAGAGACCGCTAGACGGTGTATGAAACTTCCGCGAAGGGAAAGAAACGAGGTTCTGACGCGAGACTCGTCAGAGAGGAAGGGTGTATACGTAAAGCGAGGAAGAGAGAGGAGAGGAGAGTGGAAGAAGGGAGGTGGAGCATGCTCGGCGGAAAGAGTTACGTTTAATGAATTCGTAGAATCGTGATACGCTGCTTCGGAGGTCGTCGGGGAGAATCGCAGAAAAATGAGGAGGAAATAAGGGGTAAAGAAAGAAAAAAAGAAAGAAGGAGAGGAGAGAGAAAAAGAGAGGAAAGGTTGAACGCTCGGGAGTACGGTGTAAATGAGCACGGGCCAGAAGAGGGAGGAGAGACGGCGAAGTAAAAGAAGTACAAGACGAAGAAGAAGAAGAAGAAGAAAACGAAGGAGGAGATGAGAAACGACGGTGCGAGGAGCCTTCCTGGTGCACCGCACTCCGAGGAGGCGACGCGCTTGCCTGCTGCCCTGCCGTCGCTTCCGTCGCTTCTCAGAACGAATCAAAAATGGCGTCCGACAAAAGAGCACCTTACAATCCTACAGCTACTTCGAATACTCGTGCGATGGGCCCGTGGGGCGCGAATTTGGCCGAGGTTCCAGTGCGGCATCTTTAACGAGACGAAGGGACGATGGATAGGAGCTGGCAAATTCGAGCGAACGAACGAAACGAGGGATGAAGGAGGGTGCGAGGAGAAAAAGGATGAGAAGAAGAGCGAGGTAAAAGGGCAGAGAGGGGAGTAAGGAGGCTAAGGTGCAAAAGGAACAGGATGATTCTGGCTCGCGAGTATGGAGTTCGAGGAGAGAATGCAATCTTCCTGGAACTACGGTGGCCTTTGCCAGATTCTACTTCGCGGCACTCTACTTCGTGGGTTTCCATCGCGACCCCTTTACGTTTTACCAAGGCACCGTTCACGAAATCAGCCGGAGCTGTCCCTTTGCTCGCTTCACCGACTCGCCAGACGTGACGCAGATTCATTCACGTGACATTTCAACTTCGATTCTCTTTTTACATCCTCCACGCGCGGTCACCGTAACTTGCAAAGTATCTTGGGATTCGTGTAGTCGCGATTTGAAAATATCGTGGACAGAAGGAGGTGGAGGAAGGTCCCGCAGAAATGTCAGGAGCAGCAGGTGCTCGAACGTGTAGGGATTGGACAACGGGGAATTAATACGAGCCGGTTGCGGCCCGAAGAAATAATGCTGGCTCGCTAACCCCCGAGATCGCTATCGAAGCGATTCCATTGACGAAATTATACGGGTGGCTTGCCCCGCCACTGATGAAATTCGCCGAATCTCGTACCGGAGACTGGTTGGAGCTGAGCCGATGTAATGCCGCGTTGTACCTGGCTCTTTGCAGCGCGCCAAGTTGCCGGGTTGACGCACAACGCGTGTTTACCCTTCTACACACCTGGTATGCAGCCTATGTACACTCCGCGTGTATATTCTGTGTGTATAAGACACCGTCCCGTCGACATTTGCGAAAAGGGAGGTGAGCGGAATTATTGCATAAAAGGAGAGTGAGACTTTTTCAACGACGAAGGGGCAGGGAAAAAATGGAGTCGACGATGCGTCGTGCATTGCGTTACACGGCGAAATGTCACTGGTCTCTTCGAAGACGAGGCTACTCCGAGAGAAAAACGAAGCAGACGTTGCTTTCTTGTCGCCGCGAGAAGAGGTAAAAAATTGATACAGTTCAAGAAGCAGCGAATAAGGAGCGCGAGATAAAATGTGTACAGGGGATATAAATGAGTTTATATCCCTTTAACGAAGCTCGTCGCGTTTCTGCGCACCAGTAACGTGGATTGTGCCGAAGGAAAACGAGAGACGTAAGAGAAGTGGAAATTTTTAGATACTTTCGAGTGATTTGCTTTAATAGCCCGAATGAAGCACAGTTTCATCTTCCTGGACTGAAGGAGCGGGGCGAGTCTGCGACCTCGATACCACCTTTTTGCTCCTGGAAGCCAGCTGCTCTTGCGATTCCATTGTTTATGAATAATGCGTTCAATAGCGGCGATTGTAATTATTTATGCGACAGTCGCACCAAGGCTAATCGAGGTGTCTGCGAACATTCAGATTTCCGGTAAAAACGGGTTCTCGCGTGCGCGCTCGCGCGTGCCACCGAGGCTTGCAATTAAAAGCACTGTAGCGAGCGTGGACTTAGTTAATAAATTATATAAAGTAATTCGGTCGAACTCCTCGATCGGAGATAATACTGCGGCGCGAGAAAAGGATGAGTAAAATTGCGAAATCCTTCCGTATTCGTGCGCATCCGCAATTATTTCCCGCGCGGATGGCGAGAATCCGCTCACGTCATAGTTGACAAAAAGCATGAATGTCATTGATTATTTTCTCGACTTCTCGCACTCCTCTCACTCCGCTCTCCTTCACCGAAGTCACCCCCTTCTCTTCTACAGCTACACGTTTTATCTCTTTTCGATCTCGCGTTAGCTCTTACCTTACAAGGACCACTCCTATGCCTCGTCATCGGCCATTTCTCACCATTCGCTAAACGCGGGCGTTCCGACTATCATTCGAATTCACGAATCTCGAAGAGAGATAGATCGTCGCAATGGTTCACAATCTACAGCGAAGCGACGTAAATTATGCACGCGTTAACGCTTCGCTTAAAGCCTTAACGCACAACGACGAGGATCTTTCGTGTTAAAGAAACTAGATACGATTGCAAAATCACTTCTCAAGCCATTGGCGAAACAAATCAATCCTTCCCTATTACTATACGAAGCGACGTAAATTATGTGCACGTTAACGCTTCGCTTAAATCCTTAACACACAAGGATGAGGATCTTCCACGTCAAAGAAATTACACGCGATCGCAAAATCGCTTCACAAGCATTTAGAAAAACAAATTCGTCCCTCCTTATTATAATCGTGCAATTTTTTTCTCAGGACCAATCCCTTTAGGTAGTTTACAACGGAGAAAAGAAAAAGTTGGAGAATCTTGATACTCCTGCAGTATCGATTTCCATCGCGAGCACCTTCTCGTCGATAGAGGATGCTTGTGAACTCCAACGAGCACGTGCATTCTCGATTGATACGCTACTAGCGGGAAAGAGTCACCACTTTCGCGAGAAACTCGCGCGATTAGTCAGCCCCGGCTGCGGTCGGTGGGCTCGATCGAAGCGCCCCTGCGTTCGTGGAACTGCAACGAGTGGAATGGAAAAAAGATCGATGTCTTTCCGTCCACGGGTGAGTAACTGGTCTTTTGGAATTTCCCCGTGCAAAGTTGAAAGGGGAAAAATCAAATTTGCTTGGCCAATTCTCCGAAGAATCGTTGGACAAAGGTCGCGAGCCGATCTCGTGAAACTTTTGCCTAATCACGAAACGTGCCGCGGGTTTCTCTTCTGGGAAACGACGCGCCCCGTTCGCTTTCGGAGAGAGAAATGCGCAGCTGGCAGGCACGTAGGAGGAGGTGAAGGAGATTTCCATGAAAGTCGAGTAAAGACGTTGTTTTGCCTCCTAGATAGAGGACCCGACTTCCTTGATCGCCACGCTGGCCACGGTGTCAAGGGAAGCGGCAAATGATTCATCGAGCCACGCGTCGAAATCTCGACATCGTCAATGTACCGAAGAATCATTCTCTCTTTGGCACCTTATCTTTCATACGAATATAACGCATTAACTCGTTCGATGACACCTTCGCCTGAGTGCCTCGCTAAAATAAATTCACAAAGTTGAAAGAGAAATAAACGAACGTGAGATCTTCTTGGGTTCTTACCGATAATATTCAACGGAAGAACGGCGAGAGCCGTGACCGTAAATAATGTCGCGCTAGCGCCGACGAACTGAAATTCCTGCTTCGAAGAAGCCCAAACGCGCGCCGGTGAACGCCGAGTGGCGTCGAGAACGTCTGGAGCGAAGCCAGCAAATCGGAAGACTTACCGTGCATAGTTTTACTTTATTACGCGATTTCTCAGCTGTTACGTCGGCCACTCTACTGGCTCGAATAGCGCGGCGCTGATTCCCTCGGACGAGGGGGTGCGAGGAAGAGTCGAAGCGGATTGATGAATTTATTAGACGGCTCATCTGCCGGAGGTGAGAGGCGTCGAACGAAAAGGCGAGAAAAATGTACGAACCACGGATAAGAGTACGAAAGGAAAAGAAAGGAAAGTTTGGTGCGCAAGGGGAGGGAACGAAGGAGAATAAAAAAAGGAGTGGCGTATGAGCGGTATGAGCACGGCTGCTGGCTCACGCGCCGCATAACTGTATGGACTTAGAATCCTAACTGTAAATCGCGGATGGGGGTCTGCGCACGCGTTACAACTAATTGCCCGACAAGACGCGTCGGCAACCGACTACATTTTCCAAGCGATTGCACTCGCGAAGCCTTTCCAGTCTCGCGAACTACTCGCGAGAATCGATCGAGCCCATTTCAACACTCTTTCACTCTCTTTTAGCGCTCTTTCCTCGCGGTCCGACCTTCTCGACCGTCTCGCGATTACTCGCCACTTCTACACGCGCGAGTACGATAAATTGCACGAGGAAAAAAAAGGATCCAATCGAGTTTAATCCTCGACACGGGTGGAACTCGCGAGCTCCTCTTGCTACGTTCGCGCGACAAAAGGAGCAAGGGGTGGTTGGCGAGCGTAGGAGTGTCTGGAAGATTCATTTCTCCGCTTCTATTATCGAGCGGTTGGTCCAGTTCGTCGACTATACTCTCTGCCTCTTCCCTCCGTCTCGCGATAATCGTACCGTCGGGCGCGAGTAGGCCGTTCGAACTAAGGAGAGGTAAGAGGGAGCCGAGCGGACTGGAAGCGAGGGCCGCGCGCCACGTTCGAGTCTGCAAACCGGTCGCGATTCCATTAATTTCGTTCGTGTAACGATAACGGGCGTGGATGGAAAGCGGAGCGAAGCGAAAAGCCGGAGATGAACGACGCTCGCGTCCAGAAGCGGGTGATTCAGTTTTTCGCGAATGTCCTCGTCACTTCTCTTTCTCACCGTTTCGTTCCTCCGCCCTTAATTCGTCCGAAATCAAAATTTATCGGGTGAGAGAGCAGGCGCAGGGTCGTGTGGGGTTCGAATTTTACATAATTGGAGAACACCGCTGAAATCTGGTAACTACCTTCTCGATTTACATCTTTCATCGATTCGCGAGGAACGGGGGACTTTCAATGATCGATCGACGGTTCGGTTAACTCGAGCGCGATTAAAATAGATCCAACGGCAGGATTTTCGGCGCGATGAGGGAGCGGTATCGCAATTTGGAGTTTCGCCAGATACGCGACGTCCGATACGCGAATCTGTGCATTCGCGCGCTTCCGAGCTCCTGGGTACCTATAAAGCGCGCCGAAGGTAAGGAAATTTATCGAGTTCGAATGAAATAGAAGCTTCGCGCAATTCGTCGTAAAAACTGGCGTCCTACAGGTTCAACGTCTCGCTCGATTATTGACCGGAATTTTAATTTTAAAACGTTCGAATAGCGCACCCCCGTCTGCCTCCTCAATGAACTCCTCCAGCACGGAGCATTCCACGCTTGTTACAACCGACAAAGTGCAAGCGCGAAATGAATAGGATCGAGATAAGGCGGCACGCGCAATCGAGGTATCGACCGTATCGAGACGTCCCTTATCGAGTTTGATTGTTGAATCTCGCGAGCGCAAAGGACGAATCGAACGGTGCCAGGAGATTCGGACGCATCCCACGCGCTCGCGTGACTCAACGCGCGTGCACGCACGCCTACGCTCTCTCGAGCTGACGAGAAAAATCGATCTCGGATTCTAATGACCTCACCGAAGAAACTGGTCAGCGGCTTCCACTAAACGCGGCGCGTTCGCTTTCCCGGAATGCGAATCCCTCGGCTCCACGCCTTAGCAATACTCTTGCTCCTCACGGTCCGTTACCGTGTAGGTTCGTCATCGTTACTATGCTCCGAGATCACGAAGGTTTTGCAATCAATGAGCCAGGATCCCGAGGACCTCTATCGAATCGGAGCCTCCACTCGGACGAGTCCTACTCTTTCGTTCCGGACCCACCTAGAAGATCCAGGTTAGGAACCAACAACCGGATTGGTTTCGGTCGTAAACCTAAACGTATTACGAAGTAAACATATTTTCGCTCAAGCGGACGAGTACTCGCGTGACGCGAGACGGCCGATGTAAACGAGGCAGGCCGATGAATCACGAGGCGTAAACACCGGGCGCACTACGATTCTCCGTAATCGTTATCTCCTGACGCGCGAGTTAATAGAGTGAGAAAGAGAGAGAAAGATAAAGAAAGAGGGTCGGTGTAACCGAGCCGAGCGATTCTCGGGCTCGTTAAGAAGGCAAAGGACACCCGAGCGTCGCGGCGCCGACTTTAACTTTACTTTCTAACCGCGATTGTGCAAATCCATATGCAGAAGGCTCGGTGCACGCGCCCATTATTTCCTAGTAATTCTTCTTTAACAGCCGGCGACGGCACGACCCTTCCTGGAACGTTCTCCTCGTGCTACTCGCCGACCGATCCCGCGTCACCTTCCACATTCGCACTTTCATGCGATTTTTCTTTTTATAGATTCGCCGCCGTCGCGTCGTCGTCTCGCACCTATGAGCACATTCGTGACGCAGTGGTTCGAAGATATCGATTTTTCGTTCTTCGGGATTCGAGTCGAATGCGCGAATTTAACGTGGATTTGGAAATAGAACGTTCAACAGGGACGATTTTACGAGCGAATTGGCCAATTGAGCCAAAATAATCTTTGTAAACTGATTACTGCGGATACGGCTCGCCCTAATGCAATTCTGCCCGCGGAAGAGAACACCGAGAATACAGAGAAACGAAAACAGCGAATCGGAGCGATAATCCGCTCCAATCCGATGAGTCGCGCGACGAGATCGGTCCGGGCCGCGTCCGCGAGCGTGGCACCTCGTACAAATGACCGTTTCATTAATTTCATCGATTCGTCCGCTAGCTGGCCGGCCGGGGTGGCGCGCGCAATTCCTCGCGATGGAGGCGGTGGGTGCTGATGATTCTATCGGCCGCGCCACGAACTGCTGCTGGCCGTCATCGAGATGAATTCGCGATGAGTATCCCATGTACCCGGGAGGGAGAACGCATTCGAAGCATCCCACGCACGCTCACCGGATCATTCTCGAATATCAGCTCCTTTCCGATTCGGTGCTTTCGATTGCGCGTCACTCGAGCCGCTGCACCGACGACGCTCCGATGACAAAACGGTCCACAAACAATTTCGTCCTACTTGCCTCGCGGAAGGACCTCTCAAAATAGCTCGGAGCTGGAACTTAAATTGTCCGAGATGGTCGTAGAGGATGGAAGAATCCTTGGGGCATCGTTTGGCGAAAGTTCGAAAGGAACGAGATAGAGTGGGATGCAAGAACGAGAAAGTTGAAAATTCTTCGAGGAAAGTTACGCGCTCTTCCCTCGTCTTGGACTCTTCGACGGAGAGGATATTTCGCGGTGGGACGCGAAGAAGCGGAAAGTTCGAGTGATCGTGGAAATGGCGTAACGAGAGAGGTCGAATGTGAAGATTGGAGGAGGGATAAAGAGGAGGAAGACTACTCTTGTGATCTTAGACGTGGCGCGTTCCACGCAATTTCGAAGTCCATCTGGCAGGTTGCCATTCTCTCTCGTGGTCCTCCAACCCCTCGTCGAGTGGGTCCTTCTCGCGACATCCTCCCGAGCGGATGAGAAGAGCGTGGGAGTGGAATTCCCTGATTCTCACGAGCCTTATTTTGGGAATGCCTCGGGAGCGATTCGCGCGATCGGCCACTTACGAATTTCGGTCAGTTCCATTTTTTCACCACCTCCGCTTCATCCTTCCTCCTCCATCTACTCTCCTTTCGTTTTCTCTCCCTCCACTCTCCGTCTTTCTTTTCTACCGGACTCGCGACGCGGTCTCCTCCGTCGTCGAGCTCAGCCAAATTCGTCGACGCGTTCGTGGAACCGGTCTTTTTGCTGGATCTTCTCGCGGCGGAGATGACGTCGCCTTGGCTTCGATTCCGCTCCAAACCTTTCGAAGGTCCCGGCGCTCGTCGTGCTAAAGGTTCGTCGGCGAGATTTGTGCGAGCATGCGTCACGATTCCATTAGGGTTCATTCAAAAGACGCTTAACCCTTAAGTGGACGAATTTCTACACGAAGATAAGAAAAAACCATAGATCCAAAGCAAAAGGAAAGATTGGTTCTTCGACTTTAATACGATTGGCATCAAAATTGATACTTCGTGCATTTAAGGGTTTAAGTCGTGCATTACCGATCTTCATGCATGATCGACGTAATCGGCGCACCAAGTTTGCCTTGTCGTTTCTTCGGACTCTGTGAATGAGGTATCGACGAACGAATGCTTACCGGTAATAAGCGTGGGTGTAACGCACGGGATAGCGAGCGCTGAATCGAACGATCTGGGCGTCGAGCATCGACAGGAGCAAAAGGAAGAGCTCGGCGCCAAGGTCGTCGTGCGAAATTAACGACATTCCTGGCTGGACTATGTCACCCGCGGACTTACGTCCAACGAACGAATCGTTTCGCAGAAACGGACGAATCACGGCCCCGTAAATTGATGGGACCCTGCCTTGCGCGACACGTCCACTTCCGATTTAAGTACGAGAAGATTCACGCGGTTGGAAGGTGCAACGATTTTCGAGGAAATCGCGAAGATTCGTTCCACGAAGTCGTTCACTTTTGGGAACATTAATGCGCATCTGATCCGATGGCAATCGCAGCGCCACTTAAACAGAATTTTTACCCGGCCTCCTCGTTGTTTACATGTCTTCCGTCAGAGGACCGTCATCGTTCCGCCTCTTCTTACGCAATTTCGTTTCCATTGGTTCTGCTGCAAGCGGTTGCGCAACTACTCACGTCTGCGCCTACGACTTATTAATTTCGATCTTATCCGATCGCTACCTCATCACCTGAGTACGTCCACCTTTGCCCCACCCACTTGCCGCAAATTATTCCCTACTCTTTCTCTCATTTTCTCAGGAACGACTACTCGCTCACCTATTTGCGGAAGGATTCCCGGTAAACTGAAGTTCCGCCGGCGTTTCCCGGGATGCACTTTGCTTCTTCGTCGTAAACGGAAAACCCACGTGGAACCGATGCGCGGTAGAGGGAAAACTTCGTAGTTTCAGGATTTACTTCCACGATAACGACACACGTGCCAGCCTCTACGTAATTCCGCGTCAGTCGATGAACCGTCCGTTGAAACAATTGGCCGGGATCGATTGCTCACTGTTAATTACCCGCGGACTCCACCGCGGAGACTCCCAAGCCAAACACGCATCCTGGTCGAAACAATTTCATTCATTACAGTATTATTAACGCTCTCGACGGTGACGAGGAACAAATGATGCGAGTCATGGCATGATTCAACGGTGAATTAAAATGTGAATGCAGGAGTGGTTGGCGAAACGAAGGAGGGGTTCCTCCTTCATTGAGAAGGAGGATCGTAAGGATGACCACTTTCCAGGAAACGTTTAATACTATGTCCGCTCGTAATATCGGACGACCGAAGTGGACTCTGAAGAAAAAGGAATAACGAGAAGAGAGGAGAATCTTGTCGAAGGGACCCCATCGTTGATCGAGTCCTGGGCCTTCGAAATTCCCTTCCATCGGCGCACCCTACTCGAACCAGTCTGAAACTGTGGAAATCGTTGCGCGAGTTTTAATGCGAAACTAACGAAATGTCTGGAGCGAGGACCGCGCGGAATCCGTGGAAGAGCGATTCTCGCGAGGAGCGCGGAGAAGTCTTGGACAAAAAAGAACGCCTGGGCTCGAGACCACGTTACCTCCGCCGTGGTGTCCCTACGGCAGAAAGAACGAAGATATTCGTCGTGCGATCAAAGCCGCTTGCGTAGGAATCTCGTCGCAATAATTCATGGAGGCAAAATTGTGCGATTCCACGAAAACGACGTTCCTCCGGCTGCTGGCGATCCGCTTCGACGGGACGAGCCTTCTTTAATGCGTCCACGTGGGTGTCGACGCGTCACTCTTCGCTCTCACTCCACGCGGAACAACTTCTTTTCTGCCCTCGTCCTTACGTCGGAACCCTGCTCGGCGACACTTTTTCGATCGTGGTCCACCGCGAAGCCACGACTATTAAGTGTCCTGCAAAGAGAAGCTTCGAATAAATAAATAAGGGCACTGCATAGTTTTCTAATATCAAAAGACTCGATAACAGATATCTTTAAGGATCGGAGTACAATATTAAAAAGAATTTTGTTTTACCGATTCGTTAACGATACAATAAGCCATCAATTATTAACATTCTCACGACTGACTCAACATCTCTATTATTGCAACCGTTCACCTCCGACGCACCTTGCACAATGGTTCACGCACTCGATCTTCGACGCATAGTCCTTTCGCAATCCCTACCTCGTACACCCTTAACAATTTAGCCCCCTTCTTTTATACAAAATTCACACACACTCACGCACGATCACCCAACACCCTACTTCCATGGAAAACAATCAATTCCTCCGTCTACTCGCCACACGCAACAATCGTACCTCCCAATCCAATCCCTCCGAAAATAATTAAGAGCTCTCCTCGGTTCACCACTGAAAGAGAAACAAACAAAAAAGAAGAAAATCAAGTCGCGCGGAAATGAACCAGCACGCGGGTTCCGCGGACCGAGAAATACTTTGAGAAGGAAGCTTTCCTCGAAGAGGACTAAAAGGCACAAGCGGAAAAAGGGAGACGAAAGGCAAAAGCACCGGAGATTCCCTTTGTGAAGTCGCGACGACGCGCATGGGGGGGCGGGGGGGGGGGGGTGTAGCTCGTGTAGATGGAAGAGACGAAGAAGAGGGTGAGGTGAAGGAGGAAGATCGAATGGGTTGGGACGAGGAGGAGGAATCCAGGTTCATTCAAACGGCCGCGCAGATACGATTTCCAATCTTCCACGAAGAGAGAACCCTCTCTTCTGGTAGCTCGTCAACGACTACGACGACGCGACGGCGGCATGGCCGATAAGAACTGGATGGAAAGAAGAAGAAGAAAAGAAAAGCGAAAGAGAAGGCGAAACGCGAAGGAGGGAGAGAGAGCGGACGGAATACCGACCCAATTGTGGACTCCATTCAAGCTTTCTTGCGGCATTCTCAGCCTCGCCAAAGAAACTCCTTGATATTCCGATGGGCGAGCGAGTCCAGTTGGTCCATACGCGGCAATAATTCCTGCCGTACCGAATGGGGTGACGGTCGCGGTAGCCCGCTCGAAGAACGGAGGAGAAGGCCTGTTCTTACCCTTCCTCTGCGCGAAGCAAGGATTCGTGCTTGCGAGGACATAAAAGGTAACCCTCGTCCTCCCTCTCGTCCTCTCGTGCATTCGACAAGGTACGAGAGGATCTCCCTCGCACTTTCACCAGGCTCCAAATCCTCGCTCCTTCCTCTCCTTTCTTTTTCCTTCGTCCGCTCCGTTCCTCGCTTACAATTCCACGACACTTCATATTCTCAGGACTCCCCGACAATGTCGACATCGATGTTCTTTTTACGGACGCGAAACGATATCGATCCCAAACCGGAGGTCAGCTCCCGCGACTACCTCGCGCGCTTCGATACACCGGCGGAGGTCGTGAACCGAGATGACGTTTCGGAGGCGTCAACGTCCGTTGGCGAAGGAGGACGAGCGACGGTGGTTGACCAGTGGTCGCGTGCGTCCGCAACCACGAAATTCTTCGAATTGATATTTTTAACGAAAGAGTGTGCGCTCGATATGTATTTTTAGGCGGAGTCTAAGCGTGTTACGCACGAGTAGGCCTAACGGTGAGGACAAAGGCGACCTGGCGTCTTCTAGGCGACGGTATTTCGTTGAAACTATATCGGTAGGCGCGCGGGTGCGAGGAGAGTAGGGACCGGGAGAAAGAAAAGTATAACGTACGAGGCAGGTGAAGCAAGGTGAGGCGAGGTTGGCCGCTTCCACGAGGTCTAACCGCTAACGAGTAAAAAGCATGAATGGATGCCAGAACGGCGCCGTACATTATCCTGCCTCCTTCTCTCTTTATTATTATTCCTCTCGGTCCCTTTTATCGTCCCCCTCTTTCACTCCCTCCCTCTTCATCCCTCTACCGAGCCTTTGCTCGCCCTTCTGGCGCTCGTACTCCTTTTTCTCATTTTGTTTTTCCATCTCGTCTCGTCTCTCTCTCTCTCTCTCTCTCTCTCTCTCTCTCTCTCTCTCTCTCTCTCTCTCTCTCTCTCTCTCTCACTTCTTCTCTCCAACCTGCGCCGCTTCTCTCCCGAGGGTCCAGTCCTTCTTTCGTCTCTTTTTTCCTTCAACCCTTCTGCTCCAGGGTCTCCACCTCCTTCTCGCTTCTTCTTTCTCTCTCTCTCTCTAAGTCCTTCCACCTTGCTCGCTTATGGCGAGATCAGGTTCACCGTGCGGTGACAAGGATCGCACAACCCGGCCCCGGTCTCTCTCCTGGAATCGCGCAGAGAATCACCCGAGAAAACCTGTCGTTGCGTAGCGGTTACCCTCGTTGCGACAAAACAGATTAGTGAGTGTAGCACCGCGCAGGCCGCACAGACCAGGATCGTTTTTGCGATCTCGAGAGCGCGCGCGCGCGCACGGCCGGCGCGCCCTTTGGAAAAGTGGTTCGGTATGCCAGCACTGCCTATCCACGCCGATCGGCTCCGCTCCCAAAAGGATAAGTCATTCGGTCCTGATTTATTCCACGCGATCTCTCGTTAGTCAACAGCGCATCGTGCGACAGAACCCGGTGCTCCTTCTACCTACGCGTGCCGCGATAAGAGGGCCTACACTCGGATATCAATTATCTCATCCGGTCTGTTACTTCGCCGAAGGCGTCGCCCTATCTGCGCGGTAGCACGCCGATCCTTCGTCGCCGATTTTACTCGATTACACCATCGTCGTACTCTTACCAGGACCTGATTTTCGGCCGTCTTCCGAGAATCGATCGTTCGTCGGAAGTAACTTCGAATTAAAACTCCACGTTCGGAACGATCCACGCCTCGAGACGAGGCCTTTCTCGCGATAATGTAAGGGCCAGAGGACAAGACGCGACGAGTTTTCAGGTTTCTCGTAAATTGGCGTGCATACAATGTGCGTAGCTGCACGGTGGATAATTATCCGTGAGAGATAATTCGGTGAACGCCGATAGAGAAAATACACGCTCGAAGAAAGGCTCTACCCTTTACTTTAGCGGCGAAGTGGCCGCGCGAATTTATTATTACGTAAATGACGGAGACCCACGGCACTCACGGTTCCGCGAAACGGTGAATTTTTGATTAAACGCTCCGCCTGGATCGAACGCGAAGCGAGGAGGGAAGGTGGTGGAGGGAGGACCAGTGAAGTTATAAATGGTTTTACGCGAGTTTCGGTAGAATTTGCGTGGAAATTCGGGTTAATACCGCGGCTTCCTTCGGAGGAGGGTCGATAATTCCCCCTCGTCCATCATTGATGGGCTCGCGATCGATTCCGAAAGCGGTGAACGTTCAATTTTGTGGCATCCAAGAGGACGTGCGATCGCGTCCCGGCGAATTTAATACGCGCGTAATTTCATCCCGCGAGTTTTCCATCCCTCTCGTAATCCTCTTTTCGCGCTTGCTCGTGATATCGAATTAAAATGGTCCGCGGTTCTTGGAAAAAAGAAGATCCTCGAAGGATCGCCTGCCTCGTTTGTAAAAGTAGGTTCGTGCGAATTTGCAAACTGCATCTTAAAAATTTCTCGTCGACGTTTGTCGAGAACATTTGAAAGACTTTTTACGATTCCGCTTCGTCGTAGATTCGCGAATGCCCGGTGCGAATGCGCGCCGATCGTCCAATCGATAATCTGCCCTCGAACACGGGGAGGTAAATAACCTTTGGTGGTTGCCACGGTGTCCGTTTCTGTGCCTGATGTATTTACGAGCCCGCGGTGATTTAGGACCCTTCTCCTTTGCCCACCAACACACGCCCATCGGTCCTACCCTCTCGGTTCGCTTCTTTCCATCGTCCTCGTCCTTTCCTCCTCGGCTCTGCTCCACCCCGGTCTTCTGGTCCCTTCGTCCGGCACGCCACGATAATAACATCCCGCTCGAACTTCAGAGAAACGAATAATTTCCATTCGTCCGAAATCTCCGAAATTCTCCACGACTCTTCTGGAATTACGCCGTATCTGCTAGAACCGATTCGATTTCCGATATCATTGTCGATCCTGGAAAACTCGTTCTTCGGATTGCCCGAAGAATCCCTCCTTTTCCTAGGGATCAACCGCGACCGGTTCTACCTTCGGCCGGTCGTCTAAGCGCGGTCTGCGAATTAGGGATTTCCAGGAAAAATCCCATCATTTTTCCGGGATACCTTGGGCCGGCCTAGCCCTAAAGTAGCCTAAGATCTTTGTCTTTCTCGGAGCCGTGAAGAGGGCCGTAGCATCTGTAAAGCTAAGGACCGATTCCCTACGGTTTGGTTGTATCCTAAAACGAGATTCCTCACTCGTCAGGTACCCGGCGAACGAACGAAAGGCGACGAAGGAAGATGAAAGAGCAGAGGCAGCTGAAGAGCGTAGTGCTCGCTCTTCCACGATTCCAGAAATTTATTGGTGGCGTCTTGCAGAAGAAATTCTTCGCTCGTTTTCGTCTTATCGGGTATTTTGACCGGGCGGGTATCACGTGCTTGGATCGCAATGAAATGTATCGTAATGACAACGATGACTCACGGCAATTTGACCCTCTCGCTTGCCGAATAACTCGATAAGAGAAAAAAGATGGTGAGGCGGGCGAGATTGTGACGAGACACCGATAAGATTTCGGTGGTATATGCCAATCGGTTGTTTTTTTTCTCTCGCTTTTGTGCAACGTCGCACGAGATACGCGTCCCACGACGTTGTAAACAATTTAAGTTTTCAAAGCTTCCGAAGTGCGAGGCACTTTGACAGTTGAAACATGAAAAGACGTTACCTAATAGAAGTAACTTACTAACAAGTCGTTATTCATAGAGAAGAAAGGATTCGTTATCGGAAGATCCCTTTATTTCAGAACAAGCGATTCGTCTCTTCATCTTCCCACGATCGATCCTTCTCTTCCCTTCTCTCTTATCCCGCCTTTTGGAATTATCCTGAGCGCCAGGATTAATATTTTCCTGGAAGGACGCAACCTCGACTTCGATAAACGTCCCTCGTGGCTTTCGATAGGTCGAAGAAAGTTAATTAATCCTTGAAAAATTGAGGGTAACTCGACTTCTGCAATAAAGCAGATCGATTTGCGAAATCATGAAACTATCGGTGATAACCTGCTAGGAAGTAAGTCTTCGTCTCTGGAAGAGGCGAACTTTCCAGGACCCTCCCTTAGAAATTCTCCAAAAGATTTACGAGTTTGCTTCGGTCCGTTTTAATCCGGGAGAGTTGATTGCCGCGCGTCGGTAGATTCATCAAAATCGTGTATCGAGGTCGAGTCATTTCTGTCCTAAGGTAACCTCGCTTTCTCGTGGTACGAAGGTCCGGTGAAAGAAGGTGGAAAGACGCGCGCGCGCGCGCGATCACAGAGCGTGTAATAGGAAGAGGACGAAGGAGGAAGCGGAAAGAGCGAGCTCGGCGAAGTGGGCTGCGAGGCGAAGGAGGTGAGCTCTGACAATGAGTGTGGAAAAAACGCGGGAGACGATGACTACGCCTGTCCACGGATGCGGTCGCTTTTTATAGCCGGTGCCAGGGTGCAGATAACGTCCTGCCGTCGCGCACCGGGGTCGCCCGTAAAATATTCAGTAGCATCCTACGGCTCCTATTTTCGTCCTGGCAACCGTTCTTACCGCTCCACTTCTTCCGGGGAATCCGTTGAACCCGCGATCCTCCACCCCTGTCCTCCTCTCTCTCGCCATAACCGAAAGCCAAAGGTAGCGCGAGAGCGAAGAGAGGAGGAGGCAGAGGAGGGCAGCAAGATAATTGAACGACGGAGTGACACCTGACAGGTGACATCGTGACGGTAACCAGCAGGCATTTAGGAGAGGAGCCACCGTTAAAACGCGCTCCTGGCCCACCAGAGAGAATTAATCTCGTTTATCACGACGAGGATGAGAGGAGCAAGCCGCGGAATCCGTGCGATCTCCGTGAAAAGGAAATTGGACGATCGATCGAGTCCCCGGCACCATCGTTACATACTCCGCTGCTGATTAAAATATTCGTGAAGCGAGGATAAGCTCGGGGTAAGCGACGCTTCGAACCAAGTGGAAAAGAGTGGGATTCTGTGCTCACTTTGGATCCTCCTTGACTCGTGTAAGTCGACGAGGACGAATGAGTTCGTCAAAGGTCATACCGTCAATTGTGCGACATCACCTTAGTCGTCTAATTCTACTAAACTTGTAAATAATCTTGCTTCCGTAGCTACGCAACGACGAGATCGCTTACGCTCCTGCACGTTTACTCCGAAGAGGGTTCTCACAAGAGTAAGGGAGGAGTCGCAGCCTATCGGCCCCTCTCGTCAAGTCGGCCTTCTAGGAAGTCGCTCTTTTTTATTCCACCCTCGTAACCCCGTCTTCGTCCGGCACGCGAGACCATCGGGGATTCCATCCTCGTCCTATCCGCGCGCGTCCACCGTCTACCATGGCGAGACAAGAGGACCGATCCACGTAGCCCTCCGTCACAACCATCATATCTTCCACCTTCCATCCTTCCTTTCTTCTTACCCTCGTCTCCTTTTACCGAAATTCGCTAAAACAATTCATCGCGAAGCTCACTTCTACTTCGATTAAACGAACTTTGTTAAGCTATTCTCTGCTCCTTGGTAGACGATCATTACGCACGATCCTCCCCGTGCTCGTAAATTTCTCGAGATTCGATTATCATCGCTGTCGTCCTTCTCGTCGACGCAAGGACTCTCGCGTCAATTCTAAGAGCCACTTCTACACGTACCACCGCAAATCCGATGGAAATTTCGGTGAGTAAACCCAGAGTGCGCAGTGTCTAAGATGGCGCGCGACGACGGAGCACCCGAGGAATTCCCTGGGGATCCTAACGACCCCGACAGGTGGTGCGCAACGTGTTGCACGAGAGAGAATCTGCACCACCTGCAGGCCTCTTGGGCGTCTCAAGGTTCTCCGTTGCCGCAATGCGCGTGATCCCTGTGTGCGAGGCGGTAAGAGAAGCTCTCTCTATCCACATACACGCTGTACCAATCAGGGTGCCTGTGATTCGCATAACGCCTACCAGCGCGCCTCAGGTAAATGGTAGCGCCGCTAATAACACACGTTCCGGCTCTTTTACGTAAGGACATACCTAAACCATCCAACAAAAGATACGCAACGAAACGGGGAATCCTCCTGAGTATCACTCGCGATAAGAAGATTCCAGTGAAGAAATCTCAAGAGTCATTTCCATTTTCCCACCAACACCGACGGAAAGTTCTCTCGCGTAACGAGCCGAGCACGAGAGAGAAGAAGAAGAGAAGAAAAAAAAAAGTGTCGGCCGGTGCGCTGGCTGGCTGGCGCGCTTTCGCGCGTCGTATACACAACCTGACCCGAGAGAGCCGGTGACGTGTCTTCGCGACGTAAAGAAGCGTTTGACGACACGGCGCCGCGCCGCGCGAATTCACGCGGGGAGCCGAGGAAGGTAGAAAATCCTCCTACGGGTCCGGAGGAGAGAGAGAGAGAGAGAGAGAGAGAGAGAAAGAAAGAAGGAGAGAGGGAGCGAAATGAACGAAGAGAGAATCCGAGAATGAATGATGGAGTAAAGGGAGACTTAGCCGAGGCTGCGGACGAGATAGCAGCACGTATACGGTGGAGGCCGTCGCTCGGAGAGGCGGTGTTGGGGAGGCCAAGGGGCTCGACGAGAGAGAGTAAGACGCTGAGGAAGGAGGAAAAGGAAGAGGGCAAGGGGTGCGTGGGGAGGGAGAGAGGGAGGCCGGGAGAAGGCCTCGACCGTTGATTGTTGGGCCGCGACGTAAGCCGAGCCGGCGAGGAGCGCGCGCACACACCAGTCGAATGAACTTCGTGTCTGTGCCGTGGACGTGGGCCTGTGTGGAGTGGCGGCTGCCACGGGCGAACGGCGCGCGGCGAGAGCAAGCAGGCTGGCGCGGTTCGCAGGCAAGTTGGCGAGCAAGCAGCACAACCAGTCGGGCCAGAAGAACCCAAGCCTGTTTCTCCGTTGGAGTTCCGGAGGAGTCGGACTGTTGTTCGCCCGAGACGGCAGGACATTCCACGAACTGCCCCACCAGACTCCGCCGCGCCCCTCCGTTTCCTCCGTTCCTCTTTCTACCCTCTTTCTCTCTCTCTCTTGTTTTCTCCTCTTCCTCTTCCTACTCCACCTCGCGCCGCCGAGTCCCTCTTCACCCTTCTCCTCCTCCACCTCTTTTCCTCCGCCCTGACGGCACGATGCGTACTCCTCTCGTCCTACCATACTACGTTCTCCTCTCGTCACATGGCAGTCTCTCGCACGCGCGCGCACACACGCGTGCCGATGAGTCGCTCGCGCCTCCTTCGCGCGTTCTCCTCCACCACTACCGATCAACCGTCGTCGGTCGAATGCTTCTCGCTCGTTGCTTCTTGAGCAGGGCCGCGAACGTATCGCTCCGAGTACCGGATATTACGAGTACTCCGATACTTCGGTCAGCTTCCTCGGTATTCGTAGATGGCGCGCGGATTGGACGTATGATTCGAGATTCCAACGGAATCTTTTGGGAGGAAGATTTTATGGCTGTGGAACATCGTTCGGAGGGGTGACTCGAGGTGAATGGGAGATAATGGAGAGGGTGGATTAGGATTAGAGGTTAATGCGAATTCTTCTGATCTTCCGTGAATTCATTTTTCCACCCCAGTCGGTCCGCCCTTTTTCTCTCCGCTGGATAAAGTATTGGCGCTAGATGCGAGGAGACTCCACGCGCATGTGCTTCCCGGTACGCTCCGAGAAACTTGCACTGAAAACCAAATGCCACGAGACGTGAATTATTGGTCGGGTTTACTCGTCTCTCTTCTATGGCCGTCGTGCGCGGGCAATGACCGTTACATCGTTAACAAGTCGATAAGTAACTCGATATCCGCGCGAGCTCTTCCATTGAACAATAAAAATTACACATTTCCTATCTGTCTCGCCTTACCCGTGCTCTCGATTACCAGAGGGACGATCGGATCGAGCATCTTCCTTTTTATTCCTCTCTTCTTTTTTTTGCGGACTATTGGTTGTCATCGCAGCGAGCACCGACCCTCCCGTCCAGGTCATAGCAATCTTACTAATTACCTTCTCCCCTTTCGAGAAGAAGATCGAGTCTCAGGTGTAATTAATGGTAAATCGTAGAAGATCGTAATTACTAAATGCTTCGCGGTGATTGGAGCGAGATACGTAGGTGTTAAGCATCGATCTGATTCCTGAAACTTTACTCCGGCCCGATCAGTTGAGACTTATCGTACGGGACGGGAGGCCTGATTTTTGTTTTCACTCTGTCGATGCACTTTTAGCGTTAAGCAGCGAATAAATGGTACCTCGCACGGGACAGCATCCACGACGAGATTTCTCGAGAAAGAGAAGCGATGGAGAGAGTGGAAACCGATCGATCGATGGAAATTATAATCATTACCGCTTCACCTCGACGAATGAGTCTCCGCTCGTCATCGTGGACGGCCCGATGCGATTTAATCATGCGTATTTCCATGAAAAGGATTTAACGAACCCCATTCACGGGAGACGTTCCGCCGCGCTCCTATGCGGCGCGCGAAATGCCAGCTTTCGCATTCACCGGATATTTTCATTGTGCTCGCGAGTGACGATATTAATTACTTCTCTGCGGAAATAAAAATAAAGGAAGGGGGGTGGGAGGGTGAATAATCCACGAATCCTATCTCACCGATGCGTATCGCCGCGCGGTGTCATCGACACTTATTAATATTACGGATCCGTGTAAATAATAAAGGTGAAAGGTTCATCAGAGAAGTGGCGACTCACAGAGACGCGTGCGCGCGGGTGAAGGAGGAAGTATAAATAACTTATCTTATCGGAATTTACGATTCGGCAAACAGATCGGGGGCGGGCGAACCTTCTCTCCTAGCTCTCGATCGCGGTAGTCCTCCTCGCTACTCCTACCCGCTCGCTCCCCTCGTTTCAGCATTTTCCTTCGATCGGTTCTCTCTCGAGTAGCAGCACCGCCTCCGACGTTGAGGTCAACTCCCCGAAGGCCGTCCTTCCGGGACTAGCAGACGCGTGAGAAGAAGGTTGTATGTATCGCAGATAAGAGCGGGTCTCTTTATTTCTCTCCCTCTCTCTCTCCTCTCTCTCTCGCGAGTATCAGGCACGACGACGCGGCATAGACAACGAGGGGACACCCAAGAAGTCTGCCCTCCGCTACTAACCGATTCGGAATAGATAAGGCAGATTATCGCCGAGGGATTCTCAGTCTGGAAATAGTATTTTCTCGTTTCTATTTATAGGTACACGGTGTTTGGGTGCCACCTTCTCTAATCTCAGAGCAGATATTCCATGCGTAAGCACGCACGAAATACTCTCCATCGGTCTCCTCTCCCCTACGAAGAGAATTCTTCATCCAACCGACTCCGTTCTCGAAGGAAGACCAACTACCGTTAGGGGAATCCCTCGACTATCTCGGTGCGCGCGGGCTCGTAAATTCCAAATAATACTCCGCGAAAAGTAGGAACTGACGCAACCTCGTGGTGGTGGCGGCTTACGTCGCGAGCGATAATTTCGCGAGAGATTTTCCATTTCGCATCAGCGTCTCCGACGACGACGACAACGACGAGGACGACAACCACCACCACTAGGAGAGGGAGAAGGAGGAGGCAAGGCCACGGTTAAAACCCTCATTATCGTCTTCCAATATGACATGTACGCGCGAGAGTGCGCAAAAGAGTATCTGCGTCCCTGAGGACTCGTGCAGCGCGCGCGTGTTCTCTCCCGGCTCCCCTCTTCCTCGCTCTCGGTATTGTTCGGGCTTTCTCGTACTTGCTCGCTCATTCGAGTCCAAGCGATCCTCCCCCTCCTCCGCCGCCACCTCTCGCGCGCCCTCCGTCCCTCTCTCAGGCGACGGGTACCTTCCCCTCACCTCCGGCCCCCGGGCGGCGGTTACTCCGCGTTGGATAACCCCCACCCCGCGCTTACGTCCGTCCCTTCAGTTGCGAGGCAGTGCGCGCTCGATACACGGAATCGCCTCGTGGTTCTCGGAAGGCAGTAGACTGTCGCCAGCCACGCCAGACGCGGCGCACGCTCACCGCTCTCTTTTGCCAGAGCACTCGCCCACTGGCTCACCCACGGCTCCCTCGATCCCTCTCGCGACCTCTCTCACTCTCCATCTCTCCCTCTTCCTCTCCCACCTCACCATCCCTCTCTCACTCTCCGGCCGCAGGCGGGCAGGCAGCTCCACAGCCGCCAGTTACGCAACAATAACAACGCCGTGAGGAGGTGTACTATGCGCGTGCTGTGGCACCTCCGCGTCGACCAAAGACCGTGGCGGGTGCTGCTACGAGGAGAATCTCTCTTCTATACGTGATACTCGTGTTCCTACGAGCCAACCGAACGTCCGCTCTCGTAGAATTCGTGTGCCGTTCTTTTATTCCCAAGCCTGCTGCTGCTGGAGGAAGGAGGATATTATAGTTCACGGTGAGCGTAGTGCAACGGAAGCGCGTGCTGTGTAAATAACAGTGGCAAGTGGAGGAATGACGAGTGGGGCGCCGTCGGGGACGAGGTGGTGGATCCGATGGTAGTACCTTGAAGCGCGAGTGACGATCCTTCGTGGAATTCACTGGTTGGATCCTTCGATTTGGATAATACTATCCGTGGGTCCTCCGCGTTCTTGGCGAGAGTCGCGAGACGATAAGGAGAGAAGCGCGCTGCGACGGGTCGCGAGACGCACGAATGATCGAGGGGGATCGAGGCTCGGACGTGCCAATCGTCGGGATCGAACTCGATCGGCAGGACGCACAGTGGCCTATCCGCACGCAGGCCTAGCCAACACGCGCGAATTACTCGCGGAAGAGTGGGTGGAAGAGGGAGGTGGAGGACGGAGGGAGAGGGTAAAGCAGAAGGTGGAGGAGGAACGTGCGCCTCCTTCGAAATGGGATTCGACTTCGTGCTAATGCTGTGATATCCGTGAACGCGCGCGCATCCCTCGGGATGTTGTACCTCTCACTGGTCTCAGCGGGCAAGAAGAGGAATAAAGAGGTGACGAGGCGGCGCGACGCGACTGCTGGAAGGAGGAGCTTAAGGTGTAGACCCGGAGTGAAGCATCGGCGCGCAAGGTACGTCGCGATTAGGCGCAAATGACGTCAACGTAGAGAGCCCCGAGGAGAGCGAGCCGAGTAAAGTAGTAAGGGGAATTTATTCGTCGAGTTTGCCGTGCGTTCTCGGACGCCGCGGAGCCCTCCCGTAGATGTGCTTGTGGGCTACTGGTAGTAGGGTGAACGGCAGTGGCAGGAGCAGAGATAGTAGTGGTGTTGTCGGTGCTGGTGTTGGCGGTATCATTGGTGCGTGGAACATCGACGGTAGTGGCGACGGCGGAGGTGGAGGAGGAGGAGGAGGTGGACGTGGTGGTGGTGGCAGTGGTGGTGGTGGTGGCAGCGCCGGCGGTGCCGGTGGTGGGGCTAAGGAGAACCCTTGGAATCGCTGCGTGGTCCGCCGTGGTGGCCGATTATATTTTCTACGTGTGTGCTTCGCGGGCAATGACTAACTGCGCGAGAGTTAAGTGTGTTAGTAGGAGATATCGTCGACGGACCCGTTTCTGCGTTGGTGTTGCCGTCTACGTCAGCACCGGTCGGACGGGATTTGCATAGCAAACAGATTGACGCGCTCGTAAGTGGATAACGAGAGAGGAGTCGCGCGCGCTCTGAGCGTCCCGACACGTAGCGAGGAGAGAAAAAGAGTGCGTTCGAATGCGAGAGTGAGGAGAGCCCAGTGACGCGGACCACGGGGGCAAGTGTGGAGAGCTTAAAATAGAAGGAGTCACTTCGGATAAAGTACCGCCGCGACGAAAGGACGAGAGAATAAAAGTAAGGAACGAGAAAGTTTCTTTCTCCTTTCTTCCCATCCTCTCGTTCGAGACTATCCTTCTCTCCGTAACTCTCTCGACCTCCTCCCCTCTCGACGCATCTCTAATCTTCCAAGCGAAAAATCGTGCTTCCTCGACTGTAATATACGCCTCTCGTCATAGCGTCCGGGACATCCCTCGGTATCCGTTCTTCTCGATGCGAGAGATCGCACCACCCCGAAATCCGTTTAAACTTGTCGACGAGCAGAAAAAAGTGGCGAGGGACGGCGAATGAGAGAAAAGGAGGCCCGAAGGGAGGAGAAGAATCGGTTATCTTGTCAGGGAGCGACGGTGCGTGTTCTGTGATAACGTAGTGCGCGATCTTTCGGGGTGGAGACTGTGACGAGGGTAGGATCCTCCCTCTGCTCTCAGGTACTCTCTCTTTCTCTCTTTCTCTAACACACTTTCGATCTCTCTCTCTCTATATCTCTTGTCTCCCTTGCTCCTTCGAATCTGCTCCTCGTGCCCGGTGTACTTAGCGAAATTGTCGCGGCAACCGATCGGATCGCGCGGTGCGATCGGCACGGGGCAAGTCAGCGGAGGCGTGTTTGCACCTCGGTCTCTCCTACGATGGATCGGTGTGAATCGCGTTCATATTCCTGCGGAGGCTGCGAGAGGACCGAGGACCGAGCTATGCCGATGGAGTAACAAGTGAGCGGCGAAGCGGCGTTGCCATGACGACAGGTGAACCATGAACAGCTACCCTCTCGTTGCCTCTCTCGTTGCCCCTTCTCCTTCTCCTCTCTTTATCCGCCTCCTTCTTCCTCCTCTTTCTCCTCTACCAGGTTCTCTCTCTCTCTCTCTCCCCCGAGTACTACCACTCTAACTCACCACGTCCCTCCTTCCCTCTTTCGGAGGCCGCATACCCGGGTGAGATACGATGCGACAACAGCGTCGTCTGTCTCTCGCTTTCTCGCTATACCCACGTACCCCGCATTTATCTACCTGTCCCCGCTCGAGCACACTCTCCTCTCTTCTTCCTTCTTTCTTTCTTTTCTCTCGTTCTCGCCCGCGCCCTCCTCTCACTCTCTCTCTCTCTCTCTCTCTCTCTCTCTCTCTCTCTCTCTCTCTCTCTCTCCGTTTCTCCTTTCTCTCTACTTCTCCTTCGCTTCTCTACCCAACGACGATCTCCCACCACGTAGCCGCGATCGGCGTCTAATCTCTCGCGCTCTCTCGTGCGCGCGCACTCACGCCACGATCCATGGGAGCGCTGCTCGGCGAACGGCGCCGTTTCAGCGTGCTTAGCGCGTAGGCCGTGCGATATTCCAAGTACGCTCGGCTATTTTCATGCTATGCCAGAAGACACCTAGCGACACGGGCTCACGCCGCAAGCCCAGGGGCTCCTCCATAGGTAGCGGCGGCGGTGGCGCGCGCGGAGATTAGTCGGCCAACGCATGGCGCCGTATAAAGTCGGAATCGAGTGCGATCGCGTGGAATTTCTCTCGATTTGTTGCCCCTTCGCGGAAAGGAGCTCGCTCGTGGCAATTCCTCGTGGCTCGCGGCCATTAATGCACCCGCGGTCACGTAGCGTTCTTTTTAGAGCGAAAGTCTGCCCCCGGTCGCGCCGACTCGCTCGTCCAAAGAATGCGACCTCTTCTTTCGGCCGACGCGCGTGACCAAGCAGGGCCTTACTATTATATAAAGAGAGTATTCCACGACGGGGCCCCGATCGCGCGTACACGAGGCGAGAAATTCGCTTGACACTTTTGACTGCCATGATGCTCGCATGTGACTAGCCACGATTTTTCCTGTGGCGCCACGGTGGTCACCGATGACCTCCGGAAAAACGATTAAAAAAATGATTATAGTAATCGCAATTTACAGCATTTGAAAAGAGCATATGTTAACGGAAAAGAGAAGCACAAAAAAATACAAAGTGTGGCCCTCTATGGAAAATCAACCTGGCAATCAAAATGTTAACCGTTTGAGGCCACGGGTCTTTGTTGTTTCCCAATGTAAAATTGGTAAGCGGCATAATAGCGCTTGTCACATTGCGTGTTTAAAAATGCCAAGGAGTTCTATCGCGCTTTTTTAGGTTGACATGTATGCGCTAAATCTTATTATTTCTTTCAATTCACGACTATTTCCATATCGTTTTGAATGGGAAGAGGGACGTTAAGGGATGGAAATCATCGATTCTGATTTCAATAAATCTCATTGTAATTTCTATGCCCGTAATGCGTTAGTACTTTTGGATACAGGAGAGAAGAAGCGCTTGCCACTCAGACGGTTAAGTAAAATCGGAAGTAAGATCGTTTCGTTGAGGATCGTCGGGATATCGGGGGAGGTAGGAAGGCTCCTCTTTTTTTCGCGACGGAAGTTCGTATTTCGCGGGCTTTTCACGGATCGAGGGAGGGATCGGTTTAACATTGGTCGACGAGGAGAGCGCCGGCTAACGGCAAAGGAATCTTAGCCACGCGCCAGAGATTCCACGCGTCGTTTTTACCGCGTGATCTATTAAAGGAATTCGATTAATCTCCGTTTGTAATCGACTTCGGTTCTCCAAGACATTCATCGAATTCGCGAAGGCGTTTATTTCGCGATTGCATGGCAGAGCGGGGTTGATAAGGAAAAGGGGGCTCTTCTTCGACGTCGACGATCAGTTGGAATATTGAATAGTACCTTTACTACTACTTACTGGAACGTGACCCGATGACGCACCTCAGGATTTTCTAATAAATTCGATAACCGGTGACGAAGCGCGCGATTCTCCTACGTTTCCAAAATCTATAAAACAAGTGACGCGCATCTCGCGTCACGAGAAAAAAAAAAAGAAATATATTAGCCGTCTATTTATCTTTATGCAGCGATAATTTTAACCTTAACACCGTCGTGCTCGTCTATTAACGGTTTCGCCATATTTGCTTCTCAAATTTACTGTAACAGGCCTTATATGTCCATCGTAAATCCGGCGCCTGGTATTACGCGGAATTGGGCTCCGTCTCGGAGGGATTCCCGTTCAAGAGCGTTCGCGAGGCTTTGACTAGGAGAATTCAATGATCTCGTCCTCCTTCGCTCGTGGGGTTAGCCTCAGGCCTCGGGCGAACGTTCGACAAGGTCACCGCGATTTCACCGCTCCTCGACTCTCTTCTGTTAAAAGTCCGAACGTTACACGGCCATATTCGTTTATATCCAACCGTGGATTATCGATCGGTCGACTCAGCCCTCTCGCCATAATTCCGGAATCCTTATGCCTCTTTAGAATCTTTTCCGCGTAAATGCGATTCTGATTCACCGTGGCACCGACATGTGTCGCGCTTCCTCGGTGACGCTCGCTCGCTCGCGAATAAATAATTAAACGGTGATACGACGATAATGCGAAAAAAAAACTTCCATTGTGTTTATTAATGGCACGCAAATGGGAATTAGCGCATCTTGAATATGCGCATACATCGAACGGTTTTCTCGCCTTCGAATCGACGCGCTTCTCAAAACAACTGTAAATAAACGAAAAGAGATTCTCTTCTACGTGCTCTCGCCTCTATACGAAAAGAAACCAAACAAGCGGAAAGAAAGAAAGAAAGAAAGAACGGAAAACACACAGGTAAAAGAAATACGCAATAGAGAGGGAGTCGACCGATAAACGCCGAGATTGAATAAAAACGAGAACGAAAATTCTTGCACGAGCAAGAAATCTTAAGCGCGGATAAACAATGAGGGATTCTGTGGATACACACGACCGTGAACGTCCTAGGGCACGTAGACGCATGGGGTGCGTGACCCAATCACCCGTTCACCGGCGGCGTTCCATCGCACTATCGTGTGCGCGCCGTAGTGTGTGCCCCGTGTCGAGTAACGTGGATTTGTGTCGAGTCTGGCAATGCGGTGGGGACTTACGTGTCGCGGATGCGGGGTGGGACGGGTCGTGAGGGTAAAGGGAATCTCGTCGTGGGTAGGAGGTTGCTTGAGGGGAGAGGAGAGAAGAGGGTCGAGGGATCCCTCGTGGTTGCGCGCTGGCGCGCCCGAAGCGAGAGAGGATTGACTGGTGAGAGGCGTCTCTCTACTCCGAGCTCTCGGAGTGGGTCTGGGTGTGCGTGGTGCGCGCGTGGCCGCGTGTCGGAGGGAGTGAGGCGTGAGAGAGGGAGTGAGAAGCAAGAGAGCGAGCCAGAAGCAAGAGAAACGAACGAGAGAAGGGGTAGGCGCTTGCTCGGATCCGTGCGCGCGGGGCCAAAAGGGAAGGTGCTTCGTCAGACGCGCGAGGAGCCGAGTCGCGCGCGTGACTCACTTGCTTGTCGCGGGAATCTCCCGCTTCCTTGCCAGTGGCAGCACCGTACCGACCTCGCGGCCCGCGTGGAACGGTACAGTCCATTCACCAAATACTCCGGAAGGTTCCGTTTCTCCCTCGCCACCACCACCGAGACCGTTGAAATATGACGCCGCCCGGCGGCGAGGAGGAGGAAGCGCGCACGACGACGATTCTTCGCGCATATAAACGCGCGTAAGTTTATATTAAAGTAACGATCGCAATCGAATAAGCGCGGGAAAGTCGTAATGGTCACTCTTTCTCTCTTACGCGTCCAGGGGATTCACCAAGATTTTCCGTGGTAATCGAATGTAATTCCCGGTGATCTGGCAATGATTCTTCTTAAATAAAGAAAGAAAAATTGCGTTTATTGCATTCTGCGATACACCCGTGGGACGCACGACCAAATACTAAAGAAAATTACGCAATTTACGCTGCGATGAGAGATAAAAATACACAATAACAAATGTAAAGAAAACAACAAATAAAACATTAACGATCGAGAGCATCTTGAAACAAAAGGGTCACTCTTGGTCGACGGCAAGAAGATGGTCGTAGAATTAAACGAGTAAATCGAGAGAGATCTTGTAATTGAGAGGGGCTTGCACGATTAATTTCACCGTGGATGATTCCTCGGGTGGAGTGGTAATTAAAAGAAAGATCGACGAGAGGTACTCGCGAACTTTCGCGCGCATGACGCCACGCTGCTGCCGCGGTGAGTTCGCGCCGAATGGATAGAATTTGCTCGCGCCACGCTATTATCGGCGCGCTTACGTTCTACGAGTTAAAGCTGCGTTTCCACGAAAACAAGAAGCGAGATAGGACGATACACGCTTCGACGGCTACGCGAAAGAAGACTCGTGCAAATTTATTTGCCCGTCGATCCGGCCCGTTCGAAGGTTCCGCGCCCGGTTTGCTCGCGCTCAGTTTCGTCACCCTTTCAATTAAGATTGCGGTGACATATCTTAATTATGAGAACTCATTGTAAACACGGCTTTGGAGACTCCGGGCGTGTATCTAACGATATCTGACGATAACTCCGATACGATTGCAGCCCTCTCTCTCTCTCGCTTTCTCGATAAAAAAGGAGGAATCGAGAGGAACGAGAGAGAGAGAAGTATTCTCGCGTATCGAGAAGCCCCGACGCGACGGAATCGCTGATCGACGAGCGCGCAAGCTCTTACGAAATTATCAAACGTTATTCCATCAACATTCCGTTTCGTCGTGCGTCGCAATCGCGATCGAAATTAATTTCCGTCTCAACAACTTCGCCTTTTAAATAGAACGCGCGGTGAAACGATTCCAGGATAATCGCCACTTACCAGAAATCGAATTCAATCGGACTCCTTCTTTCTCCGATCGAATATGCCAAATTATTACCTTCTGTCGATTCTCGCGATCGCGAAAAGTGATCGGAGTGAGTCTTCGACTTCCTCGATCCAGAGATCGTTTGTATCCGGCTCGCGTGAAGCTTTCGGAGTAAATGCACGTTGATGAACGAGCGAAGGAGATGGAGTCTAGGTTCGATGGACTCGGTCACCCCGGTCTGCGCCGAATTTTCGCGTTATCCTGTAGAAAGTGAGGTCGCGAAGCAAAGTTCCTCGACAGCTTTTGCAAGCTCGATCAGCCATTCAAGCGTCACCGACTGGACAAGGCGTTTAAGTACATAACGCATCCGCAATAAAACGATTAGCAAATTACGGGGAGCACCGTTGCGTACAATGGCCACGGGGTGACGTACATAATGCGAGCCCGGGCATCAGGCGTACTATTCATAGTCGCTAATTGGACATTTATCGTGCGAGCTGCACTCTATTTCTCGTAGCACGCTCCTCTTATCTCCAGTAGCCTTCGTGTGTCACTGGTACTCATCGATGACGCCGCCGTACCCGCTTTATCGGGCTCACTCTAATTCTGGAACAACGATTCGCAATTAGCCATCGAACTTAGCGCAATGCTCCTTTTTCCCTCTCGATAGACCGAAGCCTCCAAAAGAGAGCTTCGGCGAAAGAGTGCCTCCGATCGTTCGATAATCTCGAACGATTCTTATTAGATCGTATCGAACGTTTGCGCGCATCCCTGGAAATTTCGCGCCAAGCTTAATTATTCGATTCTCGAATCGTAGTTTTTTCACGATGTGGAAATGGTCTCCTTGTAAAGGCAACGAGAGGAAGAGATGCTTCGGATTCTCGTGGTAGGCGGCTTCGGGACCAGCGAGAATCTCTCGCTTGGGAAAAACGAGAGTAGCGCGGTTGGTTTCGCTGGAGCGTAGGAGGCAAGGAGGGGCACGAGGTCAGGGATCGAGGAGCTGTCGAGATAGAGAGCAAACAATAACAAACCCAATACATCCAGAAACGTGGATTACTCGCGGGGATTCTTCTTCGGTGTCTCTCCTCTTTCTTCCTTTACCGCGTGCGCGAGTCCAAGGCGTGCGTCACAGCTTCTTCGTAGAGCGATCGAATCGCGCGGGTAGTCGCCGCGGATGATCCGCCCCAGCCAATAATACTTCGCCACCTCCGCGCGCCAGTGAACTTATCAATCCTTCCCTTCCCGAACTTCTTTTCGTCTTCCAAGTAACGCTTCGACATCTCGAGCTGGTCTCGCAACGGAGGTTGCTCCCTTCCGAGCGTTAGCCTTTGATTTCTGCAGATTCAGGATTCTTTGGGACACGGGATTTTAAAAAATATAATAGACCCATGGTGCACGGAAAACGTAACTTATTTCGTATTGCAATATTTCCAGGTGGGTCCAAAAATATCTCACCATGCATATCCGCGCATCAAAAAGATGGGACACTTTTAATACCATCGTGGCCCAATAGAGTTAACACGTGGATCACCACGCTGATTTTCTGTGGATTGGCCGTGGCGCCCCACCCTTTGATTTTTTTTTTTTTAACATATATGATCTTTTAGACGGTGGTAAATTGTGGTTAGGACAATCATTATTCATGATTTTACCACGGCCCTGCAGTCAGAACGAGTGCCGGTCACCGGTGACTGCGATGACAGTCGACGTGTTAATCGTGTGGTTTCTTTACGTAAATTAAATTAAAAAGTCGTAGCCTGTCTCGAGTTTACGTTCTATCAAATTTAAAATAACCATTTTTAAAATTTCGTTTAGAACTTCCTATATACAACATAATGGCGACTTTTCCTAAAATATTGCAAAATGTATAAGACGTATACATCAGGAAAAGTCGTGAGACTTAAAGGCAATGCGTTACATATACGAAATTGTAATCGACCTTTTGGAAACGGTCATTTGACCGGTCGATAGGAATAGTGTTAATCGCGAAATAGAATAATACAAAGAAGCACGTGTTTCTTGTTGGGTCGTGCTGTTACGAAACTCTCTAGAAATTTTCGTAAAAATTCATAAAAATCTAAGGTCGACTGGTCGTGAAGTCACGTCAGACGGGAAAAAACCAATTGCTTACTGCGCAGGTAACGAGGAAACATATTGCGTTTCTCTGGATCCTCGAAACATCGTGGAAGTTAGCACGAAGCGCGCGCGGTGCCGCGAATGCGTAGTCGAAACGCAGACGCGCCACGGAGCGAGGGAAACGAACGAAACGAATCACGACCCATTTTCCGCGGTTCGCGCGTGCAAGCGCGTTCGCGCTCGCTTCAGTCACGATTCGGCATGAGCGAGCGCGCAGGTGAGAAAAGGTGGAGACGAAGGTGAACGAAGCGACAACAGGAGGTAACTTATCTTCGATTAAAAATTCACGTGCCCCTATTTCACTATTCATTTGCTGGTCGCGTTCCTCGCCAACCTCACCTTTCGACTGCGCATTCGCGCGCCGACGCGCAACTGTCCACGATAATTCTCACCGAGCGAGAAAAGTTCGTCCTGGATGGGTTACTCGGTGAGATCATTTTCGTTCGGCTCCGCTACTCTCGAGCAGAGTGTCGCGCGATAAGGAGCGCGCGCGCTGTTCGATAATAGGCGTGTTCCCCAAGTCTCGAGAAAAGTATAATAGTAGACTGAGCGCACGCGGGACAAGAATGGAAGCCGTAAAAGGATACGCCATTATCGCTTCATTCATACCTCTCTCCCTCCGCACATCCATTCGTATCGCATAAAACAAACTCCGCTTTCACAATCGCGCGCTTCTCCTCCTCCGTCGTTGTAAGATACGCGCCTTCGACGAACAAACCCGGCGCTTCGACGAAGGACGGATTTGTCTGGACGCGCTTCCGAGCTACGAGATATTTTAATTAACTTCCGATCTCGAGTGCGTCGCATGATAATGCACATTCGAGAGTGACAACGCGCGCGCCCGGCTTCGCTCGGGTGACCGAAGCCTTCCCCTACCGTGGAAGAGGATGCGTCACGAGGTGGTGCGCAGATTTTCTAGCGATCGCTAGTTAAAGTTCACCGATCGAGCGCCGCCTCGTCGAATTACAAATAATTGTCGATTGCGAGAGATTCGCACGATCCTCTTGGCTTTCTCGTCCCTCCGTCTCATTTCAACGCTCGCCTCCTCCTTTCCTTTTCGTTCGCTCGTCGATCGCGCTTGAACCAAAGCGTGTTAACTCTTACGAGCTTCGTGAACTACAAGTGAAGTATCACAATTGTTGTATCTTATTCGGCATAGTGCTATTTAAATTGTACCATCGAAAACATATCTCTCCGATGCTGCACGAGTGCTTAACACTTTGACAAAGATCCCGATTTTCCATGGATGGTTCGTGGCGTCGGGCTTTGCATTTTTTCTATGTGATTTTCTTTTCGTTAGATCTTCCAAAGTGTTGTAAATTACGATTAGTGTATTCATTTTTTTTAATGATTTTTCTGGACGTTACCGTGGCCGATCACATATGACCATTACGATAGTCAAAGTGTTAAAAAACGTACCACTTGCTTTAGAATATAATTGAGCGTGCTTTTCAAGTTTCATTTCGCGTGCGGGTTGGGTTAAAAAACTACGTGAATTTGCTGTGCCTGTAGGTGTTAATTGGGCCGGGAAGGAAGACATTTTTCGGATGCCTCGACGGCGGTGCTGCTCCAAATCGCGCTTCGACCGATCGAAACGCGGTTGTCCGCGCGTCGCGCGAGATTTCTCGTCACAAGCGAGCATTCAAAGTGCTCGCTGCCAAATCGATCGGCGACGAGGACGTGCGACGCAAGACGACGACGCCGCGACGCCACCTCCTTCGTCGAGGAGGAATTCCTCCTCGGGCGACCAAGTTGGCCCGCGTTCAGCCAACAACGCGTTTCACAGCTCCTCTCGCTCACCCCGCCGTACCTTTTTTTTTCTTTCATTGTTTCTTTACCGTCGTGTACCTTCTCGTCCCTCCGCCCGCTCCCGTTCGCTTATAAATAGCAAGGTCCAAAATTACCGGCCACTTCGGCGAACGGTGCCGCGGCTTAACGCGGTGCCATCCGCGAGAAAAGACGCCGAGGGATTTGTACTTGCTACCCGCGTGGCTTCGTAACGGAGAACGCAAGGAGATCGAGAACTGTCGAGAGGAAATATCAGGAGGAAGAACGCGTAGCTCGATCTCTTAATGGAGAACCGAAGAATTACTGGATAGAGATGAAGGATTTAAGAAAATCGAGATTCTCAGGGCGAAACGGTTCTTCGACGGTCACCGTAGTACTTTTGGAGAGCGAAATTTGTCCGTGAGTCGAAATTTACCGGGTGCACGCTCTAATAAACTCGATGTGGAAATGTAGGATAATCCATCGGTGGTATCGAGACTCGATTAGTTTAAAACGACGGAAGGGACGGGGTGCGGGAGGATGAGGGAGTGAAAATTTAAGCGCGCTCGGAATCCGCTCCGAATAGCACGCGATCGATCGCACCCTGGATCGCGCGAAGCGTTCGCGCGCAACTGGCGATAGGTTGTTACTTGGAAATGGAAACTCAATCCGGAGGAAAATCCTATAATTGCGCATTAACCGTCGACCACATCACCGACCGATTTGAACTGTTGAACTCGGCGTCTTCCGCTTTCGTAACCACGGTGGCCTCCGCCTCGTCCTCGCGGGGCTTCTCTCTCGAGCACACACGCGCGCGCGCTTCAGTGTCCGCTGCGATCTTTTTATACCACCGCGGGCGAACGGCGCGAAAATTGATTTCACTCCGTTCGGATTGGAGAAGGTGGAGGATCTCCCGCGGCACGCGGCCGTTCCTGGAAAGGCGATGATTCGGCGATTTTGCGCGCCCGGCTACGACGTCTTTCCGCTTTGTCGCACGCCTCGCGATATGCATGCGATTACGAAATGCGGTTATAACCGACCGCTTCGCGGCTCCACCGCCTCGTCCACTTGCACGTGCGCGCCTCTTCCTCCTCTTCTGCCTTTTCCTCCTCCTTGGAGCACACCTCGAGGTGAGGCGCCCTGCTCCAAAGAGCATCGCGTCACTCGATCGAGAGGAGAAGGAGGATGATTACCTGGTTGTCGCCAGTTTCAGGATCCTCCGCGTATATTCCAAGAGCGCCGACGACGCTTAACCGTGAGTGTGCGCGTCGATCGTTACGCGTCGGATCGTTAGACGGTACTTATAATAGCGCGCGAGAATCGCGCACGAAACAGTTACGGTAGACCCTGTCCGAGGAATATCGGGAAGACGCGCGCTCACGAGGCGCATGCATCTTGCGAATCACACCTCCGGTACGCACCTCCGCCTCCTGCGTTTTTACGTCTTCGCTGACTCATCGGTAATCGATGCGATGCATCGCATCCGACCACGATCGCGGTACATTCGCTCGAAGGCGCGCTACTAATTATACGAGTTTCTCTGAAGCGCGACGACGAGAGTCCGCCTGCTCCACCGCTCGTTCAAAGATCATCCCTAGTTGCTCACCCGTTGCTCCATTGAATTCTTGCAGAGACCCACGCTGTGGCGATGACAGACCCACAATTGACCAACAATAACAACAATAATAACAATAACAACAACAACAACAACAACGATGGCGAGCCGAAGTATCTCCACAAGAAGTTCAAGAAGATGGCCACGAGCGAGGTCGCGCCGAGAGTCGTCGAGGCCAGGAGGGAGGGCACGGCCAGCGAGGGATCCACGGAGGCATCGAAGAAAAAGGATCCAGCGGTTACGAAGGAGCCCAAGGAGCAGCCCCTTAAGCAGCAGCAGGATCCTGCCCAGGAGGCGGACCTGGGCGAACCCACCGAGTCGAGAAAAAGCGGCTACGTTTGTCCTTACTGCAAGCTCGCCTGCGCGAAGCCAAGCGTCCTTCAGAAGCACATCAGGGCGCACACGAACGAGCGGCCCTATCCCTGCGTGCCCTGCGGATTCGCCTTCAAGACCAAGTCCAATCTGTACAAGCACTGCAGGTCGCGAGCTCACGCTCTGAAGATGGAGGGAGGCGATGCGAGCAAGGTACGTGGCCCCGATTCTCTCTTTTTTTTTTTAATGATTTGAGATTAATCGGAGTTGGGCAAGGATAGAGCGAAATATCGTCCTTGAAGCGATTAGCGTAATAAGAGAAGAAGGCTGGAAGAGTAAAAACAAAGTAGCAATATATTAATTGAAATGTAGGCAACTGATAGAACGATAGGGTAGAAAAATAGGAATAATGGATAATTTAATTGGTAAGAGGTAACATGGAGTAGGTTCACCTCCACGAGGTTAGGGTTAGGGGCTAAGAGACTTATTAATAGATTCATTGAACAACGCGATAGAAGCGTGCAAATAGAAAATTAGATTCGAGCACGAAAATTAAAACAGTCGTGCCTTCTAAGGCAGATAGGAGCGAAAGCTCAAAGCTGCAAAAAAACATAGAGAACAAAATACAATGCGCCGTTCTTGAGATGATGCAAGAACGGACGTGACCCTGAGCATTCTTGGATTTTGATACACAGGTGTCGGAGGACTCGGACGTAAGCCTGTCGGACAGCGCGAGCAATGGTACCGGCACCCCGCCCCCGCCACCGGCCTCGACGCCCACCACCGCCTCAATCTCGACGACGTCTACCGCCACCACCACCGTCACCACCTCCAAGACCGTGAAGACCGGCAAGATCTACAAGCCCAAGTTTCACACGGCCCTCCAATGCGTCAACAACGACGCGGAAACGTCTTCCCTCTCGTCGAGCTCTTCCAACGGTTCGTCATCCTGCGGATCCTCGGTGGCGACGAGCGTCTCGAAGCCGAACGCGGAACAGGTGCAGGAGCACATTGACAAGATCATCACGGACAATCAGGCGATCGTGGACGCGGTTGATCCGCGCTTGCACAAGCTCATGCAAAGGCAGCAGAGCCTGGTTGAGAGCAAGCAGAGCGATCAGCCTTTGAATCTCTCCTCGGCCGAGGAATCGTCGACCCGCAAGCGGTGCTACAGCGAGAGCTTCGCGCAGGAAGCAAAGGACGTATCACGGAGTACCGCAGACGGTGGCTCGATCATCAAGGATCTCTTGCTGAAGACGCGATCCGCGAACGCGGACGTGACCCCGGAGAGCGAGAACTTCGTCTGTCCATCGTGCAACATACCCTACACGAGTATCGACAATTTGGACGCTCATCGTAGGTACTACTGCAAGGGCGTGACGAGTCCTAAGCGTGCGGAGTGTCCCTTGGACATGGATAAGAGAGATCCCGAGTTCGAGCACAAGTCTTCCTCCGATTATTACGGCACCCTGCAGCCCTTGCCCTCGCCAGGTCCTCTCCTCGGCAACACCAGACTGGTGGACGCCTACGCGCCGCCACCCACCAAGAAGCAGAGATCGGACTCGGTACCGACCACTCTCAGATCCCTCGAGGAGCTGAGCAAGTATCCGAGGCCGAACTCGCTGCAGATGTTCGGCGGCGAGGTGAGGATATTGGACAACACGGGTGAGACGAAGACCATGAGGATCGAGCCACGGCAGAGCAATTCACCGAGCAGCGAGCACATAGTGAACAGCAAGTGCGTCACGACCTCCGAGACGGCCTCGATCGTGGTTAGGTCCGGTCTCCACTCCGGTGGCACCATGGTACACAAGCCACCTGGCACATCAGCAGCAGCGAGCACGCCCAGCTCCTCATCCATATCTCTGTCGAGTACGACGAAAATGTTGGCGCCCATCATACCGAACATATCAACCCCCAACATAGCGCCCACCATGTCCTGTTACAACTATCTCGAGCCCCACTTGAACCCTCTGAGCAACATCACTGCCTACAATCCGCTGACGCTGTCCCAGACCGGGATCACGAGTATTCTTCACGGCGGCAAGGTGATACCGTACGTGCCCGGCATGCCGGGTCCGCACACCCTCGCCGGAGGTGGACCAAGCATAGACATATCTCCGGGTATAGTGTCCGGTGACGCGGGATACAAGGTGATACCGGGTCTCCCAGGTCTCCACATGATCCCACAGCCCCTGGATCTCGCGAGCCCCGTGAAACTTCAAACGCCCAACGTACCTGGAATACCTGGACCGATATCCGGCGCGCACGCCACCATCTTAGGCCAGCCGCTGGATCTCGCCAGTCCGGCCAAGGACTCGAAGCAACTCGGCTTCAAGGCGCCCGGCGCCGACGCCGTCAGGAGTGGATTGACGAGTCCGAAAGTTCCTAGTGTTAAGCTCGATACCTCTACGGATAAGTACCGTGCTAGAGCGCCGCTCACGCCAATCAGTGATCTCGGTAAGACGGAGCTGGACCGCCATATCAAGAATAACGTTGCCGCTCCTGCTGCCAAGTACAAGGGTATGGAGAGTCCGCGCGACAAGAGGCTCGAATTCTCATACGAGAATAGGAGCGGAAAGATGGAGAAGACGTACGGGTATTCTCCTAACGGGCTGCTGGACAGCGGCATTAATTCCAGCACATCTTACAGCAAGCTTCGATATTCGCCGAAAGCAGGTTCCGAGAGCAGAAAGCGATCTTGGAACGCGACGGGCGAGATGGAGTCTGGTCGAGCCGCTCTTGAATCGTTGGGGAGCAGTCCCAGTCCCAAGTACGATTCACCCCCGCCTCCTGTCGAGAACGGTAGATTAAAGACGAACTTTTCCGAGAGCAGTAGAGGAAAGGTGATCGAGAGCTACGGTACGGTGAATGGAGCCAGGCTGAAGCCCGATTCGGCGCCGCAGGTGATACTTGTCAACTTAGATTCTTCCAAGACCGAAGTGGTGCCAAGTAAAATCCCCGTAGAGCCGGCCGTTAAGGCGGACAAGTCTGAGAGCAAGTCGCAAAAGGTTGGCGACGCTGTTGCGGAAGAAACTAACGCTAGTAAATTTTTGAGGCCCACGTCCTTACCGTTGAAGCCCGGTACGTTCACGCCGAAGAAGCATCATGGGATCACCCCCACGGCTAACACGCTTCCGCTTATCAGTCCGGAGACGCCGCGTCCCAAGAAATCTTACGGACAGCTCTACTTGAACGGTCACGCTTATACGTATTTGGGCTTGAAGTGTTCGACGCGAGTATTTTACTGCACGTTGAATAGGCCGCAACCTATGTACGTTACGCAGCAACACGGTCTGTCGATGTACTCCAATTGGAAGATATGCAAAGAAGCTCCACCGGATGTGGACATGGCGCATTACGACTCCAGGCACCGGCCTCTTAATTACACGAGCGCTTGGAGGAAGCAAGAGGACATTCTCACCCATTCCTCCCATCGACCAACCACCCCTACCAGTCCAGACAGCGGGCTAGAAAGTGACCTGCAAGAGAAAGCAAAGAGGATTAAAATATTCGACGGTGGCTTCGAGAGCAACGAGGATTACACTTATGTCAGGGGTAGAGGTAAGAATCTTACGTCGCACCCACGATTTACTCGATCGCACGTTTCCTTTCGGAGAAACGTTTACGTTATCCCGTACTTCCAATTTTATACGCATGTTCCATCTCCGTTTTGCTTTCTAGGCCGAGGTCGTTACGTCTGCGAGGAATGCGGCATTCGCTGTAAAAAGCCGTCTATGTTAAAGAAACATATCAGAACGCACACGGATGTAAGGCCGTACACGTGCAAACATTGTGCATTTAGGTATGTAAGACATAGGTTTGCTAGCGATAACGAAAGAGAGCATAGACATTCTACATCTTTCTGTTTCGTGTGCAGCTTCAAGACGAAGGGCAATCTGACGAAGCACATGAAATCTAAGGCTCATTGCAAGAAGTGCGTTGAGCTTGGCATTGTCCCGGTACCGACCACAGTTAGCGATGAGAATATCGATAAGGATGCGATTGCGCGGTTAGCCGCGAGCGATAATACCGAAGAGTCTTCGGAAGAGGAAGATGAGAGTGACGGGGACGAGAGCGAAGAGTCTGGAAGCGAAGAGCAGGAAGCAGCTCAAGGCTTGCTCAGTCTCTCGCAGCGTAACTCGAACAGATTGCCTGGACTGTTGCCCTCGCGAAGACCAGCGACTTATCCTTACACGTTAACTTTCCCTCCTAGCACCGCAGTTACGAGTGTCGTATCAACTGCAATAACCACCATAGCCCCGTTGAGTAATCAGCCTACTAGCACCCAGGCGACCACGCTTATTCAAAATGAACTGTCCCATCGATACTACTTCTCGTCGAACCGAATGACCAGCGAGGAAACTCGAACCAGCGTTATACAATCCTCGAAGAGGGATGATTCGGATGTCGAAATAGAGGAAGTGTCGGAAGTTGAAACCCGGCATCACTTGTCGTCGCAACCGATGGACCTTACAACGAAGCAGGCTATTCCGTCGTTGCCTTCCCCGATACCGCAAAGGGCAAAACCCGCGGATATTCTGACGCCGGTTTCGGAACCGGTATTATTGCAAACCATTGTTCAAAGTATGGAGAGATTACCAATTCAAGGTAGAGAGTGGAAGCCAGACGCAGAGGGGCATATGTTGCAAGCATATCTTACAGAGAGACACGTTATGGATAGCAAAATGAAGCAACAATATCGAGTAGGAACTACGAAGGTCGATAAACATATTAAGGATAGAGACTTGTACCTGAAACATCAAGATTCCTCGCGATCGCGAAATATCGATATAAATGGAATTCCTACTGTTACGTATACAGATCCTACTAAGATGCAACAAACTTTTATGGAATCTCATGTCAAGCAGATGCCAAAGCACTCTACGGATGACGTTAAATTGGAGATTAGGGAGAAAATATATCACAACAGCGTAGCGATGGATAGACGTTCGTTTGACATGGATAAGGAACAGGCGCAGAGATTGCTAAGCGATACTGACAACAACGTAGAGCACAATTTGAAAAGTCCCGCTGGTACGAGGACAAATCTCGATTATGGCATACCTATGAGCAAAACGAGTACTCCTATTGTTGAAAGGAGCAGTTATGTCGCGGCATCGCCCACTCGTAGTACAATCAACCTGGACAACCATTCGCCTAAAAATTTTAATCTAGATGCTAATAATAGAATCGTGTCGATTGCCCATATAAATAGCGAAATTGATAGAAGCTCGATGTTTAATACAATGAAGATGATGAAGGAATTGGAGAGACCACGGGAGTGTCATGTGAGTAACCATGATGTGAGACCAATTAGTCGTGAATTAGGAAGTATGCCTGCGGACGTGAGGATGCAAAGTCAAAGTCCTCGTAATATCGATTTAAAAGCTTGTAACATCAGGGACAGGGACATCAGGATGCAAAACCAAGACTACCGAGGACAGAGTCAAGAGTTGCGCGTAACTAGCCAAGACTTCAAAGTGCGCGGTCAAGAGCTTAGGCCCCCTAGTCGAGAGTTCAAATCGTTTAATCATGATATGAGAATACCGCAAGATCTCATGCCACCTAGTCATGATGTACGACAAGTCAGTTCAGATAATAGACCTCCAAGTAGAGATATGAGATTATTACAGGATTACAGATCCCAGCCTCAAGAACCAAGGACCAATTTTGATGTTATACAATCGTCCATACACGATGCCACAAAGTTGCAAGAGCTTCCCAGATCACAGAATTTAGATGCACGAAGTACAGATCGTATAGATGCGAAACATAGCATTGAAACAGCGAGACAGAATATAACGGAGAGCATTAAACACACTGTAGCGCGAAAAGTAATGGTGGTGGGTGGTCCTGGTTTCAGATCACCATCGCCAACAACGGGCAAACCCCAAGCAGAATTTCTGCAGCCCTCGAGTGGTCCAGCACCAAATTATGTTAGGTGAGTGAAGCATTTTCCAAATTTATTTAATGTTGTAACTTACGTTACATGAAAAAATGCTTGAAAACATATTTGAAATAGCAATTGTAAAAATTATGTTATCAACGGTGACATAATCAATATATTGTATTATACTTGCATAACACTCCCTTTATTGTAAGAACTGAATCTATGGAATGCAGTTACAGTGTGACCGAAGACGGCAGAAGTGTGTGCGGTATTTGTAATAAGGTGTTCAGCAAGCCTAGTCAGTTACGGTTGCATATCAACATTCATTATTTCGAGCGACCATTTAGATGCGAGAGTTGTGCTGTTTCCTTTAGAACTAAGGGTCATTTGACGAAGCATGAGAGATCAGTTTCTCACCATAATAAGGTACTAAAATTGGATGTTAATGCCAGTAGTTTAAACTTTGTAATGTTAATATTGTTTTATAATAATGCGTAAAATTCCAGGTTAGCATGACCTCTACATTTGGCGCTGCCACTACTAGCAATCCTAGGCCATTCAAGTGTACAGATTGTAAAATAGCATTCAGAATACATGGACATTTGGCCAAGCATTTGCGAAGTAAAATGCATATTATGAAATTGGAGTGTTTAGGAAAATTACCATTTGGAACTTATGCTGAAATGGAAAGGTCCGGAGTGAACTTAAATGATATTGATACTACAGACTGTGATAATAGCCTTACTAGTCTTCAGGTAAATTTTAAATTCTGCGATCTATCTATTTAACTAGGGAAACTATGATGGTAATTGCAGTTACTCATGATATTTGCAGATATTGGCTCAAAGGCTTTGCGAAAAAGATCCTAGTAAAATGGGTCAGTGGGATTCGGAGGCAGCCCCAAATCAAATTATTAGCGGCGGAGAAACCTCTTCGGATGAAGGCGAACCTATTCCACAACATGCAATTCATCAATATCATATTAAAGCACCGTCTGATACAGATGTGTCTCGAACATATCATGTGCCAATTGCTAATGAGGATGCAAAATCCATTAACGATGCTTGCCTCGGAAATCCTCACTTTAATCAACAAAGACGAGATGGCAGTATCAAGGATAGGCAAACTCATTCCTCTATTTCTGAGAGGTTTCAAATGGATGATCTGCGAAGCGAAGATAATATACAATCATATAAGTGCCAAGTCTGTGCAGTGTCAATGCGTAGCATAAATGAACTCCAAGTGCACTGTTTTGTTGAACATAATATCGAAACAGATACTAGTACAAATATTCATGGAGATCGAAGCATGAGTGTAAGTAGGGAAAAAGAGAATACACTGAAAAGAATCACAGAAGAATCTTCCATTAGGGAAGATCAAACTAGACAAATGGTAGAAGATACATAGTGCCAAAATCATTCAATATTTCAAAGAATTTTTAATGGTACGGTTTACTGAATATTGAAAGTTCGAGGTACAATTATAGAAGTGAGATATTGAAAGAGTTTAAGCGATTTTGAATTTCTTAAGTCCGTGAAAGCATCCTTATTTGCAAAGTACACGAAACACTATTATTATTTTAAATCCTTTGTGTTCTTGAAAAATACAATTTTGTTTTAAAACTTAACGTGACATAATAACACGCAAGGAACAAATATGCACAAATCGACCAAGAATGAAATGCTCTTTTAATTAGAGATATATCTTGATAAATGTAAAACTAGAGTGATACATTCAGATAACTATGTGTATGCTTCCACTTTTAATGGAAACAAAGTTTTATCAAGGATACGATGAGAGGTGTAGTGATTGTAATGTCTGGCATGTGTTTACCTATATATATATATGACAAAATGTAGATTATAAATGTTATGCTATGAGATGAAAAGACAATTCAATTTCCTTATTTCTCTCTCAAATTTCATGTAACTTAAACCTCTAAAAAATTATAACATTATAATCTTACACAATCCTCAGCCGAGGCTTTATACAACTTTGTTTTAATGTAACAGGCATATAACGTCATCGCTAAAATTTATGCTGACACTTAGTAATGATAATAATATTTATGCAAAATAATACATCGCAGTATAAGGTGCAATGAACGGTCATGTGATTCTGTATTTAAAGTGCAAATGTTGCGTGCAACGTTAAAGAGTATTCTACCATTACAAATTAATACTACACCATAATTATTGATATACAAAGTATACATGCGCAAACGCGCGTATATATACATATATATTTGTATGATATTAGTACGAGCAGTTACGAGAGCTATTGTTGATATAAGAGCAGATGCGTTTGTATATATTTATGTACGATATAACAAAATTGTGTTAGTTTTTATCATAATTTTAAGTGACCAGTAAATTCAGGAAAGTATTGATTATACGATTTGGCTGAATTTTATCTAGTTCTAATATCATTTTCAAATTATTTAAATTATGCTGCATTAATCCCGTACATTTAATAGGGCAGTAATCAGAAATGTTTTGTTTCATCTTGCCAAAAACCTTGCTCCATTTATATTGAACACAGAACAAGTGTTATAACTGCCTTCAAATTTTACCTTCGCCAAATTGGATAATCGATACGTTCGTCCTATTTAAGACATTTAAAAAGCAGCATACCTTCCATGTGCGACAGCTACTATATCTTACAATTAATTAATTGTCTATCTAATATGGCATACAGTTTTAACATCTCACTCAAGCACGTCTTTCATTGTCTTTTCTCCTACATAATCCGGCTTCAATTGTCAGAATTTGTATATAGATGTGCTTGAGCCAAAGAAGTAGAGCTATATAGAGTATGACCGCACAATTATATTCAATGAGGTCCAGTTAATGCGATTGTCGCCAAACAATATCAATGTAGAGTAGTTTAATGTAGCAGTTGATGTATATCTATTCTGATTCTGTCTACTCTAATCACAAATCATTTACGAGCTTCCAATGTGCATACATGTGTGTACACCCACAATGCCAAGCCAACAGATTCCCTTTTATAGTACCACAGAAAAAGAACAATATGTTTTCAAGTTAAAAAATCTTAAAGATGGATATTGTTTTCTTAAAAACTATTCTCGTATTGGTATCAATCAATAGGGTATATACGAACATGATCGCAAAGAATGTAATTTTTCTAAATAATGTCTTCTTAAAATATTTATAAACACTATTTTCAATATTATATACGCTTAGTGTATTTGTGATGAACTGTGAGTTACATATCAAGCATATTGATTTAGATATAGTTGTAGAGAAACTGTCGTCAGTTTTATACCCTGTACCTCTCGTACATTAGAAAGTTGTCACAAAATCTTTTCAAGTGGAATTAACATTTGTCACTTATAACACACGATAAGTGATAAAGGAATAATTTTTGCTCAATTATTACTACTGAAGAATATTTTTATATGATTTTTGTTGTACTCTAGAGTGTAAATTATTTGGATGTTTGCAGAAATTCTGGTACAATTGTAATTTTATTTGTTATGAGTTATAAAATTCTATGAATTCAAGTATATATTCGTAGTGCTTGGACAAGCATTCATTATTACAAATACAGTGGTATAAACATCTAATAGGAAAGACTCATGCGTACCGAGGTGTCTATTTTCTCGTAAAAGTTGGCTTGGCTCCTTCCAGACTCAGTATTAAAGAAGATCTTGAGAACGAAAGGACAAGATTAAACTTACAGCTTGTAACTCATTCGCAATCAGACTACATTTTATAAGGTTACCTTTGCAATGTTGAATTTTGTCATTTAATTTCACAAATTTCTAAAGAGGTCCCTATATTTTTATGAATGATTTAAATTTTATATACATTTAGACGGTAACACTTACAAATCGTTGGCAAGATATTTTATATGCGCTATAGCCAACATAGATCTTTAAGATTTTATAAATATTTATGATAAAGCACAACGTAAGTTGTGCTCAAGTGACATTTGTCATATCCTTTCATAAATCCTGCTACGTTATTGTACCATTTCAGGTTCAACAAGTTAATTATGAACCGCTTTAATTGGAACCACGTGGGCTTTTGCCTATCGATATCAGATGATGGGACCGGAGTAGAATTTTATAAATGTATACTTATAGCAGTAGCATCAACTTTTGTGAATCATAAGAATGCCAACATTTTGCCAGTGTGACCGTCAGTTTTCTTCCTCATTCTGTGACTCTGTTACATTATGCATGAGAATGTAATTTATTTATTGTAAATAAAAAAAACATATTGCTTAAAGTATTTTCATTTTTAAATTTGTACTGACATTACATTAAAAACTTATCAAATATGTGATATAAACTAATAAGTGACAGGACTCGGTTGTCCAGGCTAAGAGAGTTAAAACTTAATCACAGTATATCGTAGGAAGTAGTTTGTGACTTTGCGTCATTTAAGGCTCATTTTGTTCACAAACAGTTAATTTGAACGTGATCAAGTTATGTAGCGATATATGAGTTAGTTCTTCATTGGTTATAGTTTGTGCATTATCGTGCATCAAATACGACCACTATGGAGAGTTAAGGATCTGTACTTCTAATGTAACACGTTAAACCACATGTGAATACATATGGAGTTTGTTTATATCACTGAATCATTGTATATTGAAAAAGGATACATCTTTTCGTACGTTTCTTATACATAATTCTATATCCGCATTCTCTGCAACGAATTGGATCCCTCGGGCGTATTTCATTATCGTGGTGACATTCTGAAATATTTTAGATTTCGGTAACAGAATAAGGAATTTAACAAATTCATATTTAACATGAATACTTTAATTAACAATAGAACACAATAATAAAGCTTAGCTCAAAGATGTAATCAAGTACAAAGTCATAAAAATAAGAAGGTAAGGTTAGATTGAAATTGTAATGTTTGTGCGCACACCTCCGCAAATATACACCATTGCCTGTTTCGGAGCAGACTCAGCTTTGCTAGATTCCATATTATAGAAGAATTAAGACCAATAGTTTTAATGCTATTATAAAATTACTGACACTGAGATGTACTGAAGCATTCAGGTTTCTGCAGGTTTCTAAGTAGGGTTAGAAATAGCCAGAAAATATGGACCTTTACAAAACATCATTATTCGAGTAATAACATCGATATAAAAGATCGATGTTTTGAATGTCGATAATTTCTAGGGAATCAATGTCTAGGTCATTATTTTTTCAAGTTTTGACCATTAATAAATTTTAGTTATTTTACTTGTTGCCACAATTGGGTATCTGGGGTAAATAGAAATTGTCTGGTAGAGATTCATGGAATGTATATTCAATAACCGTTCACATGTAGAAGCCTGAAAACTTTAGTTATAAATAAATATGTATTTTAGGTATTTTATTTGTTATTTAGATATTTGTAGAGTGCACGAGCATTTTATGTAAAGAAAATCACGAATTTATATTGAATTGTTAGCCCAAGCATTTATTCAAATTTATTTCGTGTTATAGTAATAACTAATATAAATTGCTGTAGCTTTTAAAGCATATTAATAGTCTAACAATATTAATATTAATATTCGGTTACTATCTCATGATAAATCGAAAATTGGGAGAACAGGTGGCAGTTCAAAATAAATTGTATTACAGAGCGCCCCGGAACTATCCGGAACACCTCCTTTGATAAAATGGAAAGCAGCAATTACAACTCTGTACTCTGTAGTTACCGTTGATCGAACAGGGCACTACAATTGTCCTCGGAATTCGAGAAGACGACGCCTCCAAATAAACGTGAGCTGACCCCCGTATAATATAATCACCATATACTTATGAATTTCTAAATAGATATTATTCGTGTAAATCAGACGGACATTATATTAGTACGTGAAAACCTCACTAGAGGGAGTAATTCAAAACGCATAGATTGCAGTTGCCTATCTAACAACGATTATTTATGATACCATTCTACGGCGGTACCGTGGAACCCGTGGAACACCGTGGAACCCGTGGAACACCGTGGAACCCGTGGAACACCGTGGAACCGGGCCAAAACCGGGTAATCCCTCCTATGTTATAAACCTGCATCAAAAACCGGTATTGTAGTTCTAGGTAACAGTGAAACATTCGAGGGGAGAGAAAACGACAATAATGTCTTACACGGATTTGAAGAAGTGGCCAATTCTTAGTCTAGTGGATAAATCACTGTATCCAGACATCCGTATCGTTATTGTCTTTGGTAAGCTTTCTATTAGGTCCATTGATCTTTTGTATGCTCGTTGTATCTTTTATCCGTTGAACTCGTAGATCTTTACCGATTAGTCCTCATCTTATTATTGTTATTGTCTATCTCTTATGAAATTTGTATCATTTTACTCTAAAATCACGTAGTATTCCTTTCAAAAATTGCAATTTTTTTGAAATGCTGCCCACGTCATTATTATCCCCCTTAGAATTTTATATTTTGCTCTGTAAATTAATACAAAAATGTTCTTATGAACTCTCATTGCCGTTTGTGTAGGTAGTTTAGGCAATGAAGCCTTAATCATAACAAAACAGAACGCTGTATACGCTGTGGGATGTAATGAAAGTTATTGTTCAGGAATTGGGATTCCTGGTGGTAGTCTCGTTCCTAGAGAAATAAAATCTTTGCAAAATATACAGTTAAAATCAATTGCATGTGGTAATGGTCTACATGTACTAGCCCTTAGTGCAGATGGAGTGGTAGGTACACTTTTTATTAAACATGGTGTAACTTTTACTTAATATTGTATCTGTAACAGGTATATGGTTGGGGAGCTAATGGCTACAAGCAAACAGGATCCAATGGTCAAAATGATCAGGTTGTACCATGTGTAGTCGAACTGAACAGAATCATAATTGATATTGCGTGTGGGGCTGAGCACTCTCTTGCGTTAGCTTCGGATGGTTCAGTAAGTAAAAGTAGATTCGTATAACTTGATAAGTATTAGCATAGGTATAATATGGCACATCAGGGGTATATAAAATCTGTTGCCAACATGGTTCATGGTTTGTACTAGTTGATGTTCTCCGTTAAAATAAACATTGCTTTACATTTTTACAAGTATGTGTACCTGGCTTGAGAGAAATTTTGTACATCTTTCATACAATGTAAGTACTAAACAATTGTATATTTATATAGGTGTATGCATGGGGTAGAAATAATGCTTATCAACTAGGAAGATCGGAAAGTTGTGCTGCATACAATAATCAGATACAAAAAGTGGCTGGCATATCGCAATCTATCGTTTCTATAGCTTGTGGTCACAATTTTAATGTCGCAGTTGCTGAAGATGGAACTATTTATTACTGGGGAAACAGTTACCCAATAACTAAATTAACTCTATCTTTCGAAGAATCCTCACAGCAACTTGGCCCAAGACAGATGAGTACTTATATATCAGATATTGAACATACTTTCAGATCGTATTTGAACATGCTTAATGTTGTGTGTAGTAGCTAAAGTCCATAGCATTGCAAGTGCCGTAAGATGGAAATAGTAATTGTAACTAATTATAGAGTATAAGTGGTAGAACAAGCAAAGTACATGCAATATGAGCATGTTAATACTGATACCATACAATATTATTCTATATAATCGCATTTTTGTCTATCCAGAGAAAGTTGTTTGCGGTTATTCTCATATCTTAGCCCTAACTCATGAAGGATATGTGTATGTTCGGGGTGATAATAGCAACGGAGAATTGGGATGTACAGTGCCAAGTAATCATGAGAAAATGCTGATAAATCTTTCTCTTGCAAAAGTTCCATCACAGAATGGATCAAAGTCAAAACCTACAGTAAACGTCCAGCAGGTAGGCGATGATTATTCAGCTGTAATTGTCAGATGTTTGATTTTTTTTTTTTGTGTTCAAGGCTTCAAGCAATAAAATGGGATTTATAGTTGACATAGCAGCACACCATTCCTGTCATATAAGTGCTGCAATCAACTTGAATAGGCAAGTTTTCGTGTGGGGTAAGTGCCGTGGAATAAACGTTCTGTCTCCTATATGTACACCATTCGACAATTTGTATGATGTTTTTGCTGCTTACGCTGTACCAAGTGTGATGCATAGTCCATTATTCTTAAGTGGCATAGTGGATACCAGTGTGTCAGAGTGTATTAAACTAGCATTTGACGATCCAGTAAGTGTATAGAATTTGCGAAAAGCACAAATTGTTTATGATAATTAAAATTTTTCCACATCTGTAGGAAACCAGTGACCTCATTTTTAAGGTGGATGGAAAGCCTATTCATGTTCATAAATCTCTTCTACAGATGCGAAGTACTTACTTTAAAACAATGTTCAAAAAAGACTGGACAGATTCAAATCTAAGGTACTTAAAATTGCAGAATGAGCGTTGCTTAACCCAAAGTAAATAACATATAATGTTTTAGTGTAATTGAGTATAACCAATTTAACTATGAAGTCTACAAGGCTTTCTTTATGTACTTATATACTGGTGAAGTGAAAGTAAAACCCGAAAATGCATTAGGTATGCAATTAATTACAATTATGTATCACACAATTTTTAGTCTAACTAGTTTAGAATGCTGAAAATTTAGAAAGTTCTGCATATGTTGACATAATTATGATTTCACATCTCGCTACTTTCTGCTATTCAGGTATAATGTTAATATCCACAATATTTTGATATATTATTGTGTTGTTTTCAGACCTTATGGCTGCTGCTGACATGCACGTGGAAACTTCATTAAGGAAACTATGCGCGAATATTCTTATTCAAGATGTGTCAGCTGCAAATGCATTAACTTACTACCTTCAAGCAAAAGAATATAATTGCGAGGTGAATATAAATTCGTGAATATGTCTAAAAAGATATAGGGATTTAAGTAGATAGCAAGGACTACGCATTATGGAAATACTTAAACTGTGAATGTTTTAGGAGTTGAGGGAGTATTGCTTTAATTTTGCTCTAAATCATATGACTGCGATTGTTGAGTCATCTGCTTTTCAAGAACTGGATGCAGCAACTATGAAAGATTTCGTAATAAGTGCTGCCAAGTATAAAGTCTTTACCACATAATGTGGTAATGTACGTACGTTACAAAATTGGATCCAGAAAACTTATCAGAATTCAGTAATAAGTATTCAATTTATTTTCCCTAATTGTAGTTTTCCGCGAGGATTATGTATTTCCACGCACAGGTGGACTTTGTAGCAATAACACAGTGGGGAGACTATGGTTTATGCTCGCATGTTGCTTTTGATAATTAATCCGTTTCTGTTGCATTTATCGGTCATTGTGTTACACGGAAATGTAGTGCACATACGTGTCTATCATTACAATTGGTTGTACGTACGGCGAAGTATAATTCATATGACGCTTAGTCCGCTTCATTGTTCCAATTTATTAACTTGCTTCACCACAAGCACCAGTTTTATAATTTAATGTCTCGTAGTAGAATAATGAACACCGTAATATATTACATAAATATTGGGGAGGCATATCAACATTAACTTCATTCTCTAGATGTTCGAGAATCATGCATCATTACTAAATGATTTTAAATCGAGAACTTCCTACATTTTTTAAGCAATAAAAAGAGAATTACTGGAAAATTACAATTTATTTTCCTTAAATCTACTCGTCCTTTCAATGTCTTCAAAGGCACGATTCGAGTTTTTCGATCGGAGGATATATTGCGATTCGACATACGCACTGTCGTTCGTACATCAGTTTTATTACGATATTCTCAATATATACAAGCAGTAAATTTTTTTCGTATAACATATGTACGTATCTACTGTTTAATAATAATTAGTAATAATGTTTAATAGTTAATTGTTATACTTTATATATATATATTTTTTTTTTTACCAATTTATGCACTTATTTATGTATAGATAATATTAGGTAATCGGTTGTTTGCCGTGTGGGAACTCGTACGCGTCTCTTTCGTTCGGTCCCGTGTTGACCCTGCTGCATACTTACTGCATATACCCGCAAAATCCATCTTTAAGTTAGGTTCGCCGTTACCTTTGTTCCTCTATGCATCGCCCAGAGCGATTTCTCGAGAGTGGCGTATTCAATTAAAATTTCGTTTTTACTCTTGTACATAGCGAAGCGTTTATTTTACTTTATCACAATTGCAAGTCTTACGATACTTTCGCTGTAATAGTTCGTGGATACGCCTTGTTAAGACGAAGGCGTCAAAGAGAAAGAAGGAAGCTCCATTTTAAGAAATTTACTTCGCGCGTATGACGTACCGGTGAGAAGCGAGATGGGACACTTTGCTCCCTCTCACGCTTCTCCACCTCTCCCTTTCTCCACCGATTCCTCTTTCTTCCTCTTTCTCTACCTCCATCGATCCATCTCTCTCTATCCAAGATATGGATCCGCTTTTCGCATCGACGGAGAAAGAGGCGGAATGCAGTTATGCATGCAGATACGGCCCGACGGGATCGATTCTACCGAGAATCGTCAGCCAATACGACATTCAACGAGAAACGCGACGTTCCTATAAGGTATCGAAGTTTCGACCGAATGTGTACCTATGTCAGCTAGGAATAATTATCTGTATTTAATTAATTGATTAGAGCGTATTTAGGCCTTGCGGGCTACTTTTACAGCGACGCCGCGCTGCTTAATCCCATCGACAGAATTAAATACATTTATCTTCGCGCCCGGGGGCGCGCTCGACAAATCAAAGGAAGACGACAATATTTCGAACAAGTTAGAACGGAAATTTAAAGAAAGAGTATTTGACGAACGATGTGAAAATACAACCACTTTCCTCCCTGCCAGCCTCACCTCTCTCTCTCTCTCTCTCTCTCTCTCTCTCTCTCTCTCTCTCTCTCTCTCTCTGTATCCGTTGATTCGCGCGCGTCCTTCCTGCGCGCCCGATCGAGAGTTGCGCGCCTAAACTTGCAAACATTCCACTTTAAATTTCGGCTGCATCGCTCGCCCGTCTCGAGATAACTTTTTCGCGGTTCATTCGGAAGACTCATTTCTCGGGAAAGTCTTTTGCTTCTTGCGCGCGCTTCGATCTTGACAAACGCGTTTCACGAAAATTGGCGCGTGCGCGATCTTCCTTCGAGGGAGTCAACTGGCGCAGATTAATAAACGAAAAGTGATCATCCTCGTTACGGCGCTCCTTAATCCTCCAAACTGCATCTTACGAACATCTTCGAGTTACTTTTAGACCGACGATTAATGCAGCACAAAATTCATGCAACCTCGCGCTCGCTCATCGTTCTCACAATCGATCAGGCGTCGATCGTTGGTCACTCTCCTACCGATCTCCCTCTCGATGCACGGATCAATCGCCTAGGCTGACAGAATTTTACTTTCGGTCCGAGATTTTGATTGTTTTACGTCAGCATCATCCCGGTTTCCGTTTACGAATAAGTAAAATACCCCTCTCTCGCGCGAGCATTACTCTTTTACCGATATCTCATTGATTTCCATTTTCTATTTTCGGCTTTCGCTAAGCAAAATCGTGCCGCGGCTACTCTCGCGCCGCACGCTTTCTTCTTCCATCGGATGTTCTTTGAAATGCGATCAAGTCAGAGAAGAACGAGTCACCGCGCGTTACTAGTAATTCATAATTAGATTCACGCGACGGCGTATGCAGATTCAAATCCCGGGTTCATGCCAGCCTTTGCCATCGACCATTACCGACCGCATACCGTGCCTTGCTCTCGTCCCTTTCGATTCGTCCAGATGGAACCACCACTTACAAGCGTCGAGGAGCTTCGCTCAACAGGATGTCTCGTCCTCGCGTCCGTCGTAATCGCGCGAATTCGCGTTCTTTAAATTCCATCGAAATCGAGGATCGGACGGAGAGTGCGCATCGATCTCACAAACCGGATGCCTTCCGACCTTCATTCGGTACCAGCTATCCTATCGTATCCTAATTGTGTATGGCTATGTCGATTTTTTTTGTTTTTGTTCGTTCGTTTTTATTTTTTTCATCTCGCTCGTTCGCTCGCTCGCTCTTCGCGCGGACTCGCCCCGGACGCCTGGCGTCGCGACGCTCGTCCGTCAGAGCCACGTTTAGAGTCCTCTGTGGAGACTTCTACGACCTTGTGCACGAGGGAGGGAAAGCTTGCTCGAGCGCCGTGGATGCTTCTCGTCGGCCCGGTCTCTCCAAAGCGTCTCTCTCCTCGGTTCATCTTCCCTCGCTCTCGCTCGCATTAATCTACTTCGAAGGAGGAATATTGTCTGCGATCGGCCAGCCACATCTGCGCAGATCGATCCGCCCAAGCGTGCTCGCGTTTATTTAAACAATTATTATTGTCGGCCTGTTCCGCTGGACTCGCTCGTGTTCAGGTGGGAGCTCGGGGGAGGGGGCGGCGAGGCCGCGCGCGCGCAAGGATCCGCGTTAGGAGATTCGCCGAATCGCCCGGTCATTTCTCGAAATTTTTTCCATTCGGCGATTCGCACCGCCAAACAGATTTGCGGATTTTTTTGATTTGGCGATTCACGCAGCCAAAAAGGTTTGCGGATTTTTTTGATTTGGTCGATTCGCATCGCCAAAGAGTTTCGCAGATTTTACGATTCGTCGATTCGCGTTGTCGGAGAAGTTTGCAAGTTTTATAATTTGACAATTCGCGCCGCCAAAGAATTTTGCGGATTTTCCAATTTGGCGACTCGCGCCGCGCCAATAAGGTTTGCGGATTTTTGTCATTTGGTCATTCGGGTTACCAAAGAATTTTGTGAATTTTTCGATTTGGTGATTCACAGTGCCAAAGAGTTTTGCAGATTTTACGATTTGTCGATTCGCGTTGCCAGAGAAGTTTGCGAATTTTACGATTTAGTAGCGGTTTTGCGCCGTCAAAAAATCGCGCGAACATTCGCGGCTTTGCGGGCTAGAGCCAAAATTCGCGAAGACTCACCACGCAAAGAGAACTTTCGCGCGTGGCTCGCCGCGATTTTTAGTTTTCTCTCTTCTCTAGATTCATCGTACAGTGTTTCCTCCTCGTTTGTCGTCGGTCTGCCTGTCCTTCGATTTCTTTCCTTCTCTTTCTTTCTCTCTCGATTCGCGAGTTGTCCAAAGAGAATTTCAACGTCACCGATCGTCCCACGACCATCATTGCGTTACTGAAACGAAGCCTTTCACCCGTGTTAGTCGAAGAAAGTTTACGTATGCGCGAAAAAAATAATCAAGAATACAAGAACAGATTCCCGATAATAATCAACATACGGTATCGTCTTTGCTTTCGCGTTCTTCTTTAACCCTTTGACTACCCTATAGGCGCTTAACCTACTTTGATCCACTGACACAAGAGGTGCCCACGGCCAGAGTAAAAATAAATAAATAACATTGGTTGAACGCAGTGGAACAGTGTTTTCATTATTTCAGTACACTTTCTCAGAAATTCCATATAGAAAAATTTTTTCGCTCTTGGTGTATCTTCTTGACTCAATTCCTACCGTATAGAATGGTTCGAGCGTCTCAAGGCCCGCCGTAGTCAAAGGATTAAGGAGAACGGAGGAGGAGAAGCAGAAGACGTAGAAGCTCACCGAAGAGAGCTAAAAACAAGACTGTGCGTATCCCTTTCGTAGGGACGAGGGTACCCTGGTCAGAGGAATCCGAGAAATTGGCGTGTCTCGAGGACGATGGGAGGGGTGAATCCAGAAGGGATGAGAACCGAGAGGGTTCTGGAGGGTGGGATCGGTGCTCGTGACGGTGATGAGAACGAGGTTGTTCTCTCCGGTGGAGGCAGCGGTGATAGTGGAGGTGGCGATGTCGGTGGTGGTGGTGGTAACGTTGGTGGTGCGCCTATACTAATGTATACCCGGCCGCAACGGGATGGCCCAAGGATATGAAATAAAAATCAATAGGACGAACAGGCTTCCTGGAAATGTTCCAGCCGACGCCATTCTTCGAGTTGTTCGGCCGAGAGGGCAGAACAGGCTGCCTGGTGCGATGCTGTAGAGACGGTGGAGCCTAGAGTACGAGGACGAGGTGGATGAAGAGGAGGAGAACGAGGAGAAGGGAGGATGTGTCGAGAGGAGAGACTCACCGACGATGTGCCACCCTCACCCACGTCCAATCCAGATAAGTGTATCGACGTGTTGGGCTTACTACTTGGCCCGGACTCCTCGTCTCAGCCTGGAAGGAAGTATTCTCATCCCTCTTCGTCTCACCCCCCTTGCGCACCTTCGTCGTTCGAGTCCGCGAAACGCATCACCCCTACTTTGCGCCGCGAAAAGGAAACCCCTTCGATTGTCCGCGTTAATCGTACATTTATCGTTTTTAATCGCTCCTTCACGTTTTCTGTTTGTATCTTTTTTGTAAGTTTTTGTAGAGTCATCTGCCCCACGATGAAGCGCCTCCGGCGACGACGCAGGATTATACGTATGTACATACATACACACGAGGTCACGCGCCGCTTGCGTGAATACGGAATGGATATGTACACCGTACATAACTCTGTACACTTTATGTATGTATATGGGATTTGGTGTGTGTTGCCAATATGCGCTCGCGTGGAATAGTGATGATAATAATAATATATATAACGTTATCATACACGATGCATCGAAATGGTCGCGGTGAGTGTGACGTAGCAAGTTAGATGCACGCATGCATTATATCTAGTTTTGTTTCTTCCTCTCGCCTCTCTCCCATTCTCTCGTTTCGTAACCTTGTCGTATTCTTCAGCCGCGTATTCTCTTTCGACCCTTTCTCATCATCATCGTCACACTCTTTTTCGACCCCCCAACTCGCGTTCTTTCTTATCCTGCAAATTAATCGACACTATCGAATCGACGCGGATGATTTCGCGATAAAAGAATTTAGGTGATACGCTCCTGACGATCGTGATTGTGTATCGATAAAATTGTAGGAGAGTCTCTTAGAATTTTCTATCGTTTCGCAGGTGCAACGCGAGAAAAACGGCCGGCCAATTTTAATTTACGCCCTTTTAAACAAACATCGCGGATCGTCGATAACCGGGCAACGAGAACAACGGAAGAATCTCTCGATGCCTTAATAATCCTGAAAGGATCTTCTCCTTAACGACATTCACGCGAGTCCTTCTCATCCGGAAGGTCACCTTCTTGCGCCACCAAGCACGCCACGTTAATCCTCGCTTATCAATATTCATTGCTACGCGCCTGTTGCTCGTTAAATACACGGTCCGACATCTATCTTTCGCCACCAAGCTTTCACGATCTTTCGCCGAATCATCGTCCCTTCTTCATCACCTACGCTCTCGCCCCTCGTTCTTTCGCACCGGCTCCTGTCCTTCTTCTTTTCCCCCTCAAAGAAAAACTAACCGAACGAAGGACATCGACGAACGACGTCCTCTTCGTCTTGGAGATAGTCGAAGACACGTGGCGACGAGGTCGTCGAAGGATATCCAAGCCGGTGGGGTAGTTAAAGGTCTCTCTCCTTCTCTCTCTCTCTCTCTCTCTCCCTCTCTCTTTATATGTGTGTGGGTGGGTTAAAGAGGGGGTAAAGATGGAACGAGGTCAAAACGTCACGAATCACGACGAGTTGGCGCGATATCGCGAGTAGGCAGCAGGGATACCATCCCCGAGTGCTAATGGTCTCTTCGTTCCGAGTTAATGCGGAGTGTCGTGACCGCGGGCAATAAAAAGAAGGCTACTGCCCTCCTCCGCTTACCACCACGTCCCTTCCCCAACGGTTATCTTCCAGCGATTCTTCCGAGGCTTCGAGAGAAAAATGACGAACCGTGCGATTCGCGAGGAGATGTAGAACCGAGGAAAATCTAGAACCGAGGAGAATCAAGGACCGACTCGTTCTCGTTGTCCTGGCGCGTTCGACGCTCCAATCCTCGATGGATTCTCCGAAGATTCTAAACTTCGTCGCGCGTGCCTGTCTCCGGCGAACCGATTGGTCGTCCTGGACGATCGTCCAGGACACTGTCAGTCTCGCCGAGTGTCCTCGACCCCCAGGAAAATTTTCGATTGGAATTTAAATATTCCCCTGGCACCGTTCCTCGCTCGCCGCGAGGATCCCTCGGTCATTAATTATCTCTCTCTTAGGCGAGCTCTGCGAACGAGGAGGTTCTCCGAGGGGCCTCTGCCACCTCATCGGAGCGCGAATGGAGAGACGAGGAGAGAGAGAGAGAGAGAAAGAGAGGGATAGAGAACGGGTGACCTCCTAAATGTGGACGACTCATGCTTGAAACATTAAGGTGCGACCTTCATTGGCAATGGCATCGGCGTCAGCAGAAGCAGGAGCACCACTAGCGACGGAGCCGCGTGAGGAATAGAGGCGTATTCTCGTGTAAAATCGATGACAATGACGCGTGCGACGAGAAAATGGAACGCATCGGGGTGCATAGAGCATTGGGATGCGCCTGACGCGATAAGCGATTTATCGTGCCAATGCGTTCCTTGTTACTCCTGTCGTCGCTCCTGTTTCCATCATTCGTCCCGCTCGCCAACTGCGATAATTTCCTTATCCAATTCCGCGTGCGTCAAATTGCTAAATTCCGCGTCCTATCGTTTTGGTGGCTGGTCGATTCTGCCGAATCGGAGAATGAAACGAGAGAATAAAATTGTCGCGGAAGGAGAACTTGCGAGGCTCGGTGGAAATGTAGAGAGAGAGAAAAGGCAAAAAGGAAATCGGGTCGTGCGTCGCGCCGGCGTCGGTCTTGCCGATTGTAATTTATGGGACAGGACTCGAGGCTCGGGTTATAGCGTGGAGCGGCGCAGAAGGAAGCTCAAGTGAATCTGGTCGGGTGGTGTCAGCGCAACGAGGATATACGAGACGGATTTACTTCCGGATTAGTGGCAGGCCTGACCCAGTGACATGTGGAGATGCCGAGTATCGGTAGGAGCGACGCCAACCAAACACCGTCGGGGACATCCGTGAAATCATTCAGGGGCCGACTGTAATTCTGCGCCGAGGCGCTCGTACGTCTCCATTGGCGGAGAGAGAGAGATAGAGAGAGAGAGAGAAAGAGAAACAGAAGAGACGATACGAGGAAGCTCGATGCAGCCTGTCGACGATTTTTCCTACGATTCTCTTGGGAGAAAGGCTGGGAGCGAGGAGAGAAAGAGAAAAGGCTACGAACGAGGTAAGACGTTGTAATGCGTCGGAAGGCGTGAGTGAGATATCGAAAGCTTCGGTCGCGGCTGTAGGATCGTGATCCGGATCGTATATAATACGCGATCTTCCTTTTCTTGTTTTTCTTCGCGCGCGAGTACCTCGTGACACCTCGTGACGCTCGCTCGCTGGTACCCTTCCAAGTGGAATTAAAATCTGCGATTCCACGGGGAATCGAACCGCAGCCGGACGCGGGTCAATTCGAGAGTCGAATCGTGAAATTCGATGGGGTCTCCGTCGACGGTGATTGTCGTTACTGCGATTACAGAGGATTTCGTTGCTTCACGTGCGAATGTTGACGTGACGTTTCGGATCTGCATAATTAATTCATTGGATTTCGTATGATTGCGGGGATTCGTCGATATTCCGTAGTTCCGTGACGGCGAGCGTCAGGTCTCCGGTGTAATTTGAAATTCCACGGGAGCTGAACGGCGTGGTAAATCTACAGGATGTGAGCGTCATTGAGAATGACGATTCTCGCGTTGACTAGTGTTATTGGCGGTTATACGTGAAAATTGAGTATTTTTATGGTCGTCCGCCGGGCAGAGAGAGGCAAGCGAGGCGCCGAAAAGTCCACGAATTATAATCATAAAAGTGTTTGAGATATGTAACGTTACTTTAAATGAAAAATGAAAAATAAGCGCGCCAATTGTATACGATGTATGTACGTGTTTTCGAAAGTTGTTCGTTGCCAAGTTTTACCCTGCGACCCCTGGAAAATTTCTCGCGGACGTCCACGAGTACTTTCGACATTTATTTTTGAAATAAATTCTCCGACTTCGGTCCAAAGTCAAAGGGGTGCGGATAATTCGTCATTATCCGAGCGTGGAAATGAGAAGAACGAATGAGTAATAAGAGGACACGCGGGGTAGAAGGAGAAGATGGTTGGGAGAGCGAAATCGCATTGGTCTGCAAATTTGCGCGAACGTAATGGGAGGGCTCGCGGATATTTGGCCGCCACGGCAAATACGCGCGCTCGTGAGCCTGGGCCCCGCAAAGCGTATAGACCGAATTGCGGTTTCCGGTGCGTTCGGAAACATCGTTTGCGAAGTGTACGGAAAACTTATAAGCGACGAGAAGTTACGAGGTAAAAAAAATTACCTCTCTGCTCGAGTTCGAGGAGTGTCGAGTGAATCGAATCGATTGAAGGTATCGAGCAAATTAGAAAATTGTCCCTTGTCAAACTCCGCTTCTTTCGAGGGTGTTACGAGCGAACACAATTTCATACGATGACGGTCGCTATAATTTCGAACACCGTTCTAGCAAATTGAGCGACGATCTTTTCTTCGTCCTCCCCTTTAGAAGGGGCGCGTCTCGAGATAATAATGTCCTCGATCTCCTTCGTCCTTTTCCCTTCTCTCGAGAAGTCTCCAACAGGGTGACCCACATTCGTAAGAGAAGGGAACGGAGGAGCCGTAATAAAAGGATATAACGTTCTTTGGATAAGGGAAAATGAGGCGAACCGCTCTCGATCAGATTCCATCTTTTAGATAAAGAAACGAGCACCGTCCTCGTCATCGTCGTCGTCGTAGCTCTCGTCGTAGGACTTCTAACGTCACTCTGGCGAATCACTTCGCTCGTCATTTTTACGTGAAAATAGAATTTCGAGGTTAAGAGCCCACGAACGAGTGCGTCGATTTAAAACTGCACTCGTACGCGGTTTTTCCACCGAAATGGAAACTGTGCGTTTCGATGTAAGTGACTACCTATACAAAAGTATTTATAGTCAGTTGCTTTAAAACGCCCTGCTCCTGTTACGGGGTACAAAACTGTCTTTATGGTTCTGACCTAAATTAAAACGACAAACGGGGATCGGATATGTTTAAATCGGTTTCGACGTTCTCGAATAATTCTCGTTTGGATTCTTTACACATTCGAATTCAAAATAATTCCTCCGACAATAAGATCGTCGCGTTACGAAACGAGGGAAGTTTCGCGGAGACGATTCGGTGTGCTGCGAAGGCCAGATCGGTTGAGCGAGATCAGTTTTGGATTGGCGCCTCCGCTGCTGCGCCGTTGTCGAGCGAAGGATGACGCGGGGCGGATTGATCGCGATAAAAGGCCCAAGGTGCAAGAAGACACGAACTTTGCCCGACCGTGCAATACCGGCGCTTTCGTCACGCGACACGGCAATTCGAGAGAACGGGCGGATGCCGATAGAATCGGTCAACGACGACTTACTTCGTGCCACGCGCGCAGGAGTCTGGAGAGGAAGAAGAAAGTAAAAGAGAAAGAAAGAGGAATGGCAAGCGGGTGTGCCCTTAATCGTCGTATTATCAAGAAAACGATGGCCGGCCACGTTGCATCGTTAAAAGACGCGGAACACGAGCAAAACAAAAGCGACGGAAAAACCTACGAGAATTATCGGCGCGCGTAGGAAAACGCGAATCGATAGATCGACCTTTCGTACGTTTCGGGTAAAGCTTCCTTCCAATTGTTCGCTTCGTTATTTCTCATCCGCGAACCACTCACCGGGTTGGTCAATGATATGTTCGGAGCGTTCGACGATTCGACGATTCCTATCTTTAAACTCTACTCACGACGCCAACTAACACCTTCAGCTTCAAAAAAACTCCTCGAATATCCTCCTCCCCTCTTTTCGCCTCCTCTTTCCGTTTCTTTCCCACCTCCTTTGATTCTACCTCTCGAGCGACGTCGTCGCTCTGGTAATTGAAAACCGATTAAAAATAAATAAAACAAGAAACGAACCAAGAAAGTCCGAAAAATCAGGCGCCACGTCGCCTTCGTCGTGAGCGGGCTACGAGGATCCTCGCAGGGCCGACCGCAGAATTTGATATGTCTATTTCTATTTCCTCGTTCCCTCCCTCGCGCGTCCACCCACGCACCCCTTTGATTCGTCCTCTTCTACCATCTACTCCATATCCAAGGTCAACCGGACCATCGGCCGTACACCCACTTTCGTCCCAGTGACCTTCTAATTTCGACGTACGCATTTTTCTCCTCCTTCCTCGCGTGCCTTCTTTCCTTCCCTCCTACCTCCTTCTCCTTATCGTCGTTCGTTGCACCACGCGCGCGTGCTCGCACCCTCTACCGCACCCCGTGGAGCCTCTCCTCGTGGGAGCGGATCGGCCACCATCGACATCCGAGGTCGAGCTTCCTCACAGGAGCCGACCTTAGGAGCGAGGACGAGCACCGCCGCCTCCACCGCCGCCTCCGCCTCCGCCGGCATCGCCACCTGGGGACCTCGCTGACGAGAACTAGACGAGGCCTCGCGCGTCGAAGATCGGCGGCGAGGGGGCCGTCGTGTGTCCCGGAATTGAGACCACAGTCTGCGTGAGTATCGGCCCGACCAGGACCAGGCCCAAAATCAGGAGGACGTGGAGCATCGCGCCGCCCTCGCGTGGATGACCGCTCGTGCCGCTGCACGTCTCCTTCGATGCGATCTCGAGTTTCGCTGAAACAGACAGACCAGTGGATGGTTAGCTTCATTTTATTTGATCGGTGCTAAAGGATATTTTGATGTTCGTCCGATGGATCAAGCTGGTTTTATAAACTTTCGCCACCGTTGTCGTTTGCAGTTAACGTAGTTATCGTTGTTGATTCTCGTAGTAACTGTATTGTTTAACTTGCGAGTGGTAACGGCAACTGGGAACGGCAACGGTGGAGCAACGGTGGCGAAAGTTTATAAATTGAACTTTAAGAATGAGGGTCGGAAGTAACGCTGGTCGCTGGTTCCGGTTATTTTGTAGAAACGGTTTGGAATTAGTTAAAATATCGTGTCCATTGGAAAAAAGAACCGCAAACAAACTGACTATTTAACTTTAATCGGTTCCAGTACTGCTCCGATTTGGTTTGAGTACACTATTAATTTAATTGGTTCTTTCCACGTTAGGCCGAACCGCACTACATTTCGTAACACAGTAATAATACTGGTGAACAAATGTTTAGTTTTTATCCGTAAATATAATCGGTGTTCTTTAGTTAATTTGGACACGTCGATTCCGGATATGATCATACAAAATTCGGTGAGTGGTCACATTTGTTGTTAATGTTTCATTTGAAAAAGTGAAAACTTTGTTAACTGGTATTCACATTCTCTGTTACAATTCCGTAATTTTTATTATTATTTTTGGTTTCTTAGTAGTTCACATTATTACAGTATTCAAAATTTCCAAACGGTTCTAATCCAATCGTACCGAACTGTGTCCTCAACCCGGTTATTATTAATGGCGGCGGTCATAGTTCTTTTCGAGAACCGATTCTTCGTACAACGGTTCGAGAACCATCGAAATCCTAGAACCGCACTGTACTAGCTGGAAGAAAGTGCGCGATTGTTTGGATCTCGAGATTTGTCGAATATCTGAAAAGGTCATAGACAGATAGGTGGGTGATCGATTGCGAACGGCCTCTTTAATCTGCGGCGATGAGAGGGTTAAATGTCCATTGGGAATTCCGCTGCGTTACTTCAGTTTCGATTTCTCCGTCTCTTATGATTCCTTTCTTCGTTCTCGATTCTGTCTCTTCTCCACCCTTTCACTCTCACTTCGTTCGTATTTCAGTCGTGTGTAAACCCGTCCTCTTCCTACTCCTTCGCTCGGTCGCAACGCGCACCGGTGAGGAAGGCACGCTCGAGGACACCGGCTCGCGAGAGCGTGTAGCCACCCCGGAGCTATGCATATGCATGGGAGTAATGCGGAATACTAATGAATGACCTTCCGAGTAATTGCTCCCTGATATTCCGGAGTGTCTGCGCTCATTTCCCTCGGCGCGGTGCGAGCCTCCTTCAACGTAAACTGCGGCACAACCCTTCTCCAAACAATTTCGACCGATCGATCCGCTCGAAGTGTAAACGCGAGGGAAATTTTTAACGATTGGCAAAAAACGAAAAGGTTCAGTCGCGAAGGAAGATCCGCTTTCGCTACGATCTACCGAAAGAGAAGTGACATTTGTCGAGCCGGTAGAACGTTGCCGATAAACCTCGTGAAAGGGGCTTTTGCGGTGAAATCTTTTTTTCAACTATATCCCTTTTTATCAACTCTGCGCAACGAACGATTCTGGCCAAAAATCGAAATCCTTCGAGATCTTTTTTCGCGACGCGAGCCTCGCATCGAAAAAAAATGTTCGGGTGACGCGACGATCCCCACGCGAGCCGACGTTAATCCGATCGCGGATGCAGTACTCGATTTGACCTGTTTGATCCCTCGCGGATTCAATCGCGACTTCGTCGAGCGAAATTTTATTGTGGTCCGAGAGTGAAATACCGGGGCAAGGGAGATTGGTGGAGGTAACGGTGAAATAAATATTATGTGAAAATAAGCGACGAGGAGGAAGAAGTAAAGGTGTAGCTGAAGGTAACGGAGAGAGAAGGAAACGTTAAGGGAGGAGAGAGAAGCGGAGGTAGAGATTGGAACGGGGTACGAGTGAAAGCTCAGAGACAAAAGGTGAAACTGAGACGTGGCTAACGCTTGGACGTTTATTGGCACGGATACGACGTGTCCCGATAAATCTCACCGCCCCGAACAATTAATTTATCATTATGCTCGACACGTGTGACTCGCTCAATGCGATTCAGCAGGCGCCGGAACGATAGCCAAGGAGAACGACAAACGGGATTGTGGAAACGGAGACGTAATCGACAGAGCTCAAAATCGTTCGCATTCGTTAATTGTAATTAACGGATAATTATTACTGTTGTTCTCTTACCATTCAAAATAATTTCATCAACTCTGATCCTCCACGAGCTCGCGTAACGTTCACGTCACACGGCGAAAATTATTCGATTTTGTTACAGTATTGAAGCAGGATAAAATAATCAAAACAGAATTGAAACGCAAAGAAGTTCCGAGTTAGACCCACGTTTGTCATAATCATTCTTACGACACTCTCGATGAAAGTTAGAAAGGAGCTAAACAGTGGGCCTCTGCAGCTTGAGATGCTCAGGTAGCAAGAAAGGGTCAGACGGTGGGGGTAAACAAATAACGAATTCTCAATGACTATAATCTCACTCTCTCTACGCTCTCTACTCATCGTGCACAATGTAAACGAGGTTTCTGATTGGACAATAAAAAAAACAATTGATCTACAGATGATCGAGCTCCTGCTTCAAAGAATTTTACATAAGCTCCGATAACGTCCGATGGGTCGAGCTATTTTAACCTGCGTGGAAAGAATTCAGGCCGTTAAAGAATTAGGGAAAATTTTCACGTCCTATAATCGTACCAGACGCTTCGCGTCCTCGCGATCTCGCGAGCGAGCAATTACGAGCTGATCACACGCGACGAAAAATTAATTTAGACCGAGCCAAGGGACCAAGGGAAGAGAAGAAGGTAAAGTGGCGTCGCGTGAAATCCCGACGTCCACGCGAACCGATAAGATCGGATTTGGAGAGCGTCGCGCGTCGCGAGACTCGCGTGGGGTGGGTGGAGGCGTAGGGTGGTAGAAAGATTACGATCGCTCGTTCGAGCCCACTTAACTCAAGTGACTAATTGCGCATGCGTGCGAGAAGTCTTCGTGAGCGATGCTTTTTCTCCCTTTCTTTCTCTTTTTTTTAACCGTCACTTCCGGCCTGCTCCGATATTACAACCATTGGGGACCCAAGCACGACTAACGCTCTTACGGGAACAAGTCCCCGTGACACGCTCGTCGATTTGATACCACGTCCGGTTTGATGAAAGATTTTGTAGGAATAATTTCTTCGCGTGCGTGCGCACGCACGAGAGGCAGGAAATTTTCCTTTTATAGAAACCTGCGAACGCACGTGGGTACAATGGAGAATTCATGGAACTTGGATAAAAGCGGAGGAACTTGGCTAACTCGAGGTAACCTAAACAATGACGTAACGTAATCGATCTTTTTGTATATTGAATTGCATTCTCTGATTTAACACTAGGTTTACGGAACTTTTTTCATGAGCACAATTTCCGGTCAAGGAGAGGGCGATGAGAAGAAAGAACGAAACAAAGAAAAATATCTTTTATCGCACCCTAGGACCACATCTCTTAAGAGCGTCCGACAAAAAATACACGCCGTACTAATTGCACGAGAACACCTCCGGAGAAAAGGGCCGCCGCTCTCCGAACAAAAAACACAAGCTTCGTAACACGTAACATAAGTAAATGGAAAAAAACGACCGAAATAAAACAGAAAAGAACACAACATACGCATGAGAAACGATGCAAACAGACAATAAGAGAGACTCGAGGCACTGGGCACGAGAGACGATGGGGTGCCTCGGCAAAAATTCGAATAGACAGTATTCTTGAAGGATGCATATCGTTCACGACGCCTAATCTCCTCTAACGGCAGAGTAATTCCAGCGTTGCACAACCCCTGAGCGAGGAGGAGGAAAAGAAAAAGGGATGGGGCGCTCGAAGAGAGAAAAACGAGAGGATGAGGAGGATGAGGAGGCCAGAGAGGGAAGCGGTGGCCCGGCATCGATCGAGCCTGTGCCGGCCGGCCAGTCCTCCGTCCCCATGCCTCGCGTTTACCCTCTTCTCCATCCACATCGCTTCGTTTCGTTCCACTGGCAGGGCATTGCGATCAAATCCTCCACCACCTCCACCACCGACTCTGCCAGTACCACTCCATGGCTTCGTGACCCGCGGCCACCTTGCTTTCCTCACCCATCCCACTCCATCCCTCCTCTCAATCCTCCCGATCACCTACCACCATCTGAGTTTCCGAAGCTCTCCGGTCACTGTTTCGTTGTTTTCCTCCTCGACTCCTCCCTCGCACCCTCCGCCTCGCTTTGTTTACTCCTCGCGCGACCTTCCGACCTCCACTCCACTTCTCTCCAACCCTCCCTTCCTTCCTCTTCCTTCCACACCCTCCATTCGTTCCCGGCAACTTTCGCTTTCGCTCCACCCGCGGTATCCAAATTTTTCATTCTCCTTCTTCATCTTCGCGCGAAATACTATAGATAGACGAGGATTTTGTTGCTACTTCGTGAGAAATTTCACGATGAAGAATTTAGCTACGAACGATTAGCGCACCTACGAATAATTAACCACGATGGCATTTTTTCCAGTACCGAGTATGTTAGTTGATTTTTTTTGTTGAGTGTCTTTGGGGCTTTTTGAGGAAACGAGTGAGTAGGTGGATTTTTAGAGAAGATTTGATTGGGTGACGAGGGTTGATTTGCCATGAAAGATCAAAGGAAGTGACGAGGCAGCCACTGTTCCTGGAGAAATGTCATTTACGTTGGTAGGTAATCCGTCTACTGCTCAACGAGGTCGCTTTTTCTTCTCTTCGTTCTCTTCCTTATTATTTCTACATTTACTTGTCTCGCTCCTTTACAGCACGACGTCTACGTCTATTCGCGTCGCGACAGTAAACCGTGTAATTAGAGAAGACAAAACTGGAAGCTCCTTTCTCCTGTTACTCGTTCAAAGCAGGCTTATTCCTATTTATTTAATGTAGGCCGTACATCGTGGACAATTGTCTACGAGACGAAAACAAAATTTTCGCACGTACGAAGAAAGAAATTTAAATACAGCGGTCCACGCGCATCGACCAATCCCATTACGCGGCGCCCAAAAATTGCTGTCAGTAGCGGACCGAAGAAGCAGAGCGCGTCTGTGAAGGTAGAAATTTAGCGTGGAAAGGCGGATTTTCCGGGAGCGGATGGTGGAGGGGAGAGATGATTGGCCAAGGAGAAAATCGCAGGAGCCAATTCTCCTCGCGCGTAATCCAAAGCTCTCGTCGAGCGGGCCTCTGGCGGGGAGCAGCTTATCGGGTACCTCCGACAGCTGCAAAGTGGCAAACTGTGAAAGTGGAAAACTGGTCGATCGAGCGGCGGGTCGAAGGAAACTTTCAGAAGCGGATAGAAGCGTGAGGGATTTTTTTTTCGCTCCGACTAAGAGGGGAAGCGTCTCCGGCGAGCGAACGTGAGAACGAGGCTGTCGATGGGACAGGGCGAATCCTTCGGGATCGATTATGAAAATTGCTCGACCCAGACGAATGATCGTCGCTCAGACATCATTGCGCCTCCCACCGTCAATGGTCAAGGAGAAAGCGATCTGGGTCGATGAGGAACATTTCAGTTCGAGGATAATCGTCGCTGTTTTTCGTCGACGCGCGAAGTTTTTATTTTCTTTTATTTTCCGACGAGAGGAAATTATAGAAATTAATATTCAACAAAGCGACATCTACGTCCTTCCTAACACAAGTAAATCGCGAAGCATTAATTTTTCAGCGAAGAAGAGTATCGATGCTCTTCTCTTTTAAAATAAAATACCCTTCCGTCGTTGCTGTATAAAAATCTAACGCGTTCGAGTAAACAAATGAATAAAAATCAGTACGAAACCTGTTAACCCTTAAATGCACGAATTTCAATCACCGTCTTTTCAAACTCGCGCCGGAAACTTTCGTCGGCCACAAGTTTAAACATTTTTGACAACTGACTTTCGTTTCTTTTTTAAACATTCTTCAAGAAATCTAGGCAAAGAGAGTAAAAATCCTAGAGTCAAGGAAAGCAGAAAGATAGGTAGTTTGGAACGGTCTTTAATACGATTGGTATCAAAATTGATACTTTGTGCGTTTAAGGATTAAGAGACCGAATGCAACGATCGTTGTCTTTTCTTTTCCGTGCGAGAATTCTCGTGCCGGTGGGCTCTGAGTTAGAGACGAGGACGTTATTCTCATCCTGCCGACAACGCGGCCATCGTTCATCGCTGATCTCGCACAATCGTTATCAGTGTCCCCTGTTTATGGCTCTCTATGCGATGAGGTAATCGCTATGTCGAGAGCACGGGCTTCTACGTTCATTCGTATGCGTGCCGCGCGGTCACGTTGTTCGACGAACCAGCAATCCGAAGGAAAAACAAGAAATCTCGGACAATAGCGAACTCTGTTACGTAAACAATTCGAAGAATCAATTTTCCACAGAATTCTCCTATTCTTCGTTCCTCACCGAAGCTGCGTGTGGAGTCGCCGAAGCGATAGGAGGACAGTCGGGCGTGTAAATGATCATTAGTTTGATTGACCTAACTGAACTTGCCTCGGTTAACGAGCACGAGACCGATCTGAAAAGGTTCCCTCGTTCGAAACGTCGGGGTTCGTTACTTCGGAGTTCGCGTGTGCCGATCGTAGGTGTGAGCCAATAATCACATTTTTTTGTAGGAACCAAGAGACGTAGAAAGTGTTTCCACGTGGACGAGGGTGCTGATTAATAGGGAGGCATTCCTAGTAAAGTTTCCCCCGTCCAACCTACGGATATAATTCCGATAACGAATTTCACCTCGACTTTTAGGCATTACACGTGAAACGGATAAAATTCTTCCTTCGAATGCACTCTCTGGTAGTATTCACTCGGTAAAATACAGTACACGAGAAAATCTCAAGAAACAGAAAAACCTTTAAAAATCTTCTGGATTATCCTTCGCGCATTTCTTTCAACACGTCGACTGTTATGTCAGCTGAATTTTAGCGACTCTTCGGTTAACCATTCAAGGTGTTAATTAGTCCTCCAAAAATCTACTTGGATCCTTTAAAATCAGGCACTGAGATCCGAATTTGAGGGAACCGGCGGACGAAGTGTTAACGAAAAGTTCTCTAAAGAGTAGATTCCAGGCGCCTTGACGAATGACGGGTGCGGCTTGGCATTGTCAAAGGTTGAAAATGGCGCATCGGTGGACAATAATTGGCGAGGATAATGCGCGGCGTGGACGGAATTTCATTTCTACAGTTAGAGCAGGAGGAGGTGAAGGGGCAACGAGCGTCAGCAGTAGCACGTGGAGGTTGCCTATTATCTGCGACATAACCGCGGTTTAATGTCTATTTCCAACGATCCTCGCCCCGTTGGCTCGGTGTCAACGGCAGTTCGGCATAGATCGCGGGTAACGTTCAATCTAAACGAGCACTCGGCCACCGTGACGTCACGTCGGACGGCGCACCGGATTGGTCGGCCGCGCCGGGACGCCGGGGTCGAAGTTTGCGCAGGTGACGCATCGCGCATTTAAACGTAAATGCACGGGGCTCTGCGTCCCGCTACTGCGGCACTACGTTCCACCCGATACCTTAACCCTTTCGATTCGATCCGGATTAGAGATTGGGTTGGAAATACTTTTTTTATGAAAATCGATAATCCTACGGTTACGTTAACCCCTCGGGAGTTCTCGAGGGAAATAACCGACGCCGGTCCGCCGAGAAGATTGAGAAGAGAAAAAAAAAGAAGGAAGGAACCTGGCTGCCTGGGAATATAATCTTTGCAGCGTAGTGGCATGCGGTGCACTGGCACGCGAGGGTGGAGAGTGCGAACGGATAGGAGTTTATATTTACCGCGGAGGAAATATGTCGCTTACACCCTCGTCGTGAGAAACGTTGATCGGAGGGGGCGCCGGCTGCGGTTAAGCCGATGATACCGTGAAAACGGATCACCGTTAGTTACGCGCGATGCCCAGCCGTCCACCCGCTCTCACCCTACAGGATCGGGTCCGCGAAGGCGCGTAACAGCGCGCGTCTCACTTTAAATTGCTATTGACGACGAAATTTCAATTGCCAATCACGGTGCTGCGCCAGAGCACCGTGATTTTCCAAATGACACTAGAAATTTGAGATTGCGAAACACCGGAGCCAATTAACCGACCACATTTTCGGCAAATTTACCAATTGAAACCTCGTGATACGAGCGAAAGGCAGAATAGAACGAAACAGTATTGATCTATCCAAAAAAAGTATCCATTAAAACACGGTCGCATAGACTAGGAGGAGGTTTCGCGGTAAAACCTCGTCAAAGGAAATTTTCTCATAACTCCGGCTTTGCGGACTAATCCTCGCTGTTGAACATATTCTCCAGGATGCCTCGTTATCGGAGTATTTCTCTCAAAGAAGCTTAATAACCCAATAGCTCGTAGTTTCCAATTTAAGATTAGACCGTGCGGAATCGCGGTAATTACGAAGCATCCCTGTAACTTCCTCAAATTCCACGTATCGATCCTCCCTTCGTTAATAACGATCCGACCGTTATCGCCTTCACCCTCGTGTTCCTCCTTCTTCTCGAACCGTGCGGGCAATAACGGGGAGCAACGAGATTTCTTCGTCGACTTCCGCGGACGCCGAGGGCTTCCGGGAAATCAACGGAGAAAATACACCGTCCCCTAATCGCGCGCCGTGAACGTTCGAAGCGCGGCGTCGCTCGCGGTGCAGCAACAACAAGCAACAACGGCAGCAACGGCTACGAGTACACGAACGCGTGTTGTCCGTCCACATGCTCGCCCCGTCTGCCTTAACCGCCGTGCGGTTAACCTTTCAAAGCCCACCGGCGTAATTATAAAGCAATGCCGCGCCGTCGTCGGCGTCGGTCTATTTATGGCGCAGCACCGATGTGCGCCAGACGAGCTGCCAGCGAAACGGGACGCATCCGTCGCGCTCGTCGCGTCCCGCGGGAAATGCGACGCCCTTGTCGTTAAAGCAGTGTTTCTTAATCTCCTCGATCTTCCATCGCAAATTCGATTATACGTGATTATGCGGAACAGTTACGAGCTGTAACGCACCACAACGCTGCGCTGATGACCTATTGTACAAGGGAAACGCGCTCGAAACCTTCATTGTTAAGGGTTATGAACACATATACGCTTTCGGCAAAATTCTTTACCATGGGCTATGAACACATATATGGGTATTCACCGACCATTCAATTCGGACTATGAACGCATATATGGGACTGATTCGTGCTATGAATGCAGAAAGTGCATTGGCCAATGTATTGAACTCTGCTTCGAGATTTACCATACACAACAAAATTACTAAATTTTCAATATAAAAGTTATAATTTACTAATTTTCATGATGTTTATTTTATTGTTGTTTAATGAAATAAATGGCTCTGTTAAGGTTTTTGCAGTCACTGCTCAGATTAATCGACATATTTTGCAATGAAATTTCAGAGTTAGTCATAGACAGCTGGCAGTCCATAGCACATGCTTAACTTCGCACAACTCAGTGCTCACAGGATCAAGGGAAAATTAATTTAAAGTTTTCTATAGAAAAATCAATGTTCACGGTGAGTCTGCGATCTCTTTTTCTCTACGCCCGCATCCCTCCGTCAAGATTTGCAAGCCTCGGAAGAAGCTCGTCTCCGGGCTGATTTCTTTTTTTTTTACCGAGCTTCTACCCGAGATCATCTCTTCCAGCACGTTTCTTTTTTATAATCACGATAAATCGAAGAACGCGTTTTCGTTTCGTTTTACAAATACCGTTCGATTAGACCGGAAATCGAGAAGCTACTTGAAAAGATAAACTAGAACGACTTCCTTTGAATCCGAATTTTCTTCGCAAGGTACCTGCAGGATTGAGAAAATTGGAACGGAGAAAATGTAGTCCGTGCACGAATCTTTCTAGCGGCTTCTCGTTCGGCGCCCTCTCTTAAGCTGAGATTTTACGCAAAGATCGTCGCGAGATTCGTGACGTCAGAGAGTATCGAGGAACGTGGAGTGGCTGGGATCGCGAGTGCGGCCAGTGCCGGGACATAAAACGCAATTAACGTCGTCGTGTTCTCGTCCTGAAACACGCTTGACCTGCGTTTTAACCGTCACTCGTCCCCGCGAACTTTTCCCTCTTTCCGAAGGATCTTTCGTATCCCTTTATACTCGGACCTCGTGCCTTCTGGCTCGTAACGGGTAGCTTTACATCGCGAGTAGGGACGCGTGCTGATTCGCGCCGCTGCTTCCGGTGCGGGCGCGCCGATTAAAAATCGTTTGACGCGAGCGTTGCTCTCTTTGTCCCGCGACCGCAATTGAAATTCTCCACCCCCCGCCCCTTCTCCACTAGCATCGATGACTCTCGACGCGATCGAGCGATTCGGTGAATTTTCAAAAATCCCACGACCTACGAACTTTCGACGCTCGCCTGAAAAGGTCTGCGCGGTACTCATTTCTGTCCCGCGCCAGTTCTATTTGCGGCAGTGATAAACGATTGATAATGACATATTGGAGAAATTACGGACGAAAGTGGCGAATTTTCGTGTATGGAAATTAATGCGAGAATTTTCACGAAATTTTCACGAGCTCCCATGAGCTTCGATCGTAACGTAAAATGTGACCGAAAATTAAACGGTTCTGGTGAGAAGCTGAAGAACGTGTCGGTTAGCGCGGTGGAAGCCAACAGCTGGCCGGGCTGTGATAAATCTTGAAACTTGGCAGGGAAGGGTCTAGCGATCGGACGCGAATGAAAACTATGAACTGAGGAAGGGTGTTCCATCGACTCACTCATATTTTTTCTCTTTCTCCGTGTCGTGGATCAACGAAGAGACTTCAGGTTCCTGCGTTACTTCTGCCTACGTTTTCACGAGCTGGCAAATCTCCTTAACGGGTTTTGATACGCGTACCCCTTCAGTGCCGTCAAGCCCCGTGTCTTCCAGAGAAGAGACAGGCGTGGTGAAAGACAGTAAGAGACAGAGAGAGAGAGAGAGAGAACGAGATAAAGGTTGAGAGGATATTCACGAGCAATAATCCGATTTGCATAACGGGTGAACGCGATTCCAAGAGAACGGATTAGCTTTCGCTAAATAGCGAGAGGAAGCTCTTCGCTTTCCTCATCCGGCGGGAAACTCAGCGGATCTCACGGGTGAGCCCTCGTTAACGGAGGATCTCGAGCTTTCTCTCGTTACCGACCCGTTGACGCGGATTAAATACGCACACAGAATGTGTGCGCGCTCGTGGGTTCGAGTGCTCATAGGTCCTGGTCGAATCGACGAATGAGAAAATCTGTCTGTTTTTCAAGAATTTTCGAACTAACGTTCTTCTATGCAAAAGTCACGAGAGTTTGTGAGCATGGGTGAAGCTCTAATTTCGAGCAAGTTCGTAGTCAAACAACGGTGCATTATAAAATAATACACGAGTAAAAGAGTCGAGGAGACTTTGACGAACGTGAAACATTGAAAATGGTCGTGAGCACCTCTGTTTCTAACGGGGCTTATAATATTTTTAATATTATTAAATTGTGCTCCTTTACGTATGTTACTTTTGAAATAAATAAAGGCCCCTGTTACAGGTTACGAGAGGAAGAGAAAGTATGTAGATGCGCGATGACTTTCTTGGCGCTGCCGAGAAAACCAGTGGAAAAATTGTCGCCAGGAACGTCCCTGCGGCTTACGAGGAAAGAAACCGCGGGGCGTGCCGGAGCATCTGGAAGCAGAGAAACGGCCAACATTTGGCCGCTTCTTTTCCACCTTCTCCCTCGCTCGGGCTAAAGCAATTTCGCATCCCATTGACTTTAAGATGGCCATTAATCGAGAATGCTTACCGCGCCTGCACTTCGGGCTTTCGGAGCGCGAGAGAAGAAGGAGAAATGGCCACGAGCCAAGATGATAATGTGTACGTATGATATTATCTGTCTGGCATTGTTCGTGCGCGTCGAAACGAGAGAAGGACCGCGTAAACTTGCCATCACGACGCTCGTCATTTGTCCTTTCGCGAATCTGCCGACTGACGTCGAATATTTAACATCGACGTCGAACGATGATAAATATTAAAACTGCGCGATATTTTCAGCGCAGCTTGCGCCGAACGGTACGAGAATATTACTTTAACAGCACTGTGTTCGAGCAGCACACACGATTCGCTAACTATCAATAAAGAAGTGAAAACAATAAGTAACTCAAGAACATTCTTTACTCTTATTATGCGCATTCCGTGTTACACCAAGAATCGCGTACTTTAATATCAGCCTTGGACAAGAGGAGGGTCTATTTGAGAGCAGCCGGGTGAGAAGAGTCAAAAGGTCTGGGATCTACCTGGTTCTCCATGTTGCACTCTCCTTTCCACGTTTTCCACATTTCCTATGTCCTCGCAGTTCCTCATTACCACGTCGACCCGGCCAATATCTTACTTTTACCTTTCTTTTTTTCAATTTCGATCGCGATCGGACTCGAGTTACCACGTAGAATCGTTTCGTTCTTCAGTGCTTTGTCTCGTCTCGAGAGACTACACACGTATCTCAAGCGCGAGCGTTGCCAGGCAACGTCGCAAGGACTCCAGTCCTTCTCAGGATCTCCAGTTTCGTTCGCCTTCGATAAGAAAGATTGTCTGCTCGTAGGATCTCTTCTTCGTTATAGTTTCCTCCTTGCTTCGCGACGTTTTAATTCGCCCACGTCGCGGTAATCGTACGTTCTAAAACTCTCCAATTCGTCTTTCCCTTTTTCCTTTCGTTTGTTCATTCGTTCGAGAGAGAAGTTCGTGGTCTTGTTGCATCATTAGACCCGGTATGCGAATAATTCAATTAACGAGAACGAGGAAAGGCTCCTCTTCTCGCTCAACTGTTCCGTCCCCTTTCACTTCCGACACCTGGGGCGGGCTCGTCGTTCTCTTCTTCTCGCCGTCTCTTCGTCGCCCAAGGAGTTCCGCGGTGGATGCACCGAGCACCAAGATGGAAAATGAAATTCCTACGGGTGCCTCGGGAACTTGAGCATGACGCGGTGCCACGGAGAAACTCGGAGAGGTAAGGCGGAGAAAACTCGTTTCGAAAAGTGGAACGGTAGGTAGGGCGACGAGGTAGATAGGGGATGAAGAATTACGAGGAAGGGTGAGAACAGAGTATGAGAAAGTGAAGAGGTAGAAAGAATGGAAAGAGGGGGAGGTAATGAAGAGATGTAGATAGAAAGGTTAGACTAGACGAAAAGAAAACGGAAAGAAGAATCCTAAACGAAAGACAGCGAATGGAGATAAGGATAGGCGAAAAAAAAAGTCCGGACGAAAGAGTGTTAAAAAAGTTAGAATTTAGGGTAAGCGGAAGAAGGAAAGAGAAACTCTTAAGGAAAGACGGGGAATGTATATGAAGATAGAGAAAAAAGTGCGGACGCGAAAGAGTGTTAAAGTTAGAATTTAAGCTGAGCCAAAAGGAAGAAGCGGAGCTGCGATAGAAGACAAAAGAAAGATTGTAAGCGGAGAAAACGTTTTTACCTACGAATCGCGATCGCGAGTAGGAGATTCGCGAGGAGAGCAAAGTGGAGCATGTAGGGAGTACGAGACGAAGGAGAGAAAGAAACGATAGGCACCAAGAGTAAGGGAGGAACTTTTTTTCCGTGGAAAGAAAGAATTGAAAAGGCGGTCCGTCCCACTGAGAATAATGGCGCGGGAGAATCATTCCTTCCGACGGAGCAGTAATTGGAAACTCTTTTTTAATACCTCCGAACCCTGGAAATGAGAGTCCCGCGATACGAAGAAACCGATACACGTCACTGAAAGGCTTCTGTTAAATAAGAGAGAGAGAGAGAGAGAGAGAGAGAGAGAGAGAGAGAGAGAAGAATTTAATTTGTGTCCTCGTTATGAATCCGCGGAACAATAAGAACAAACTGAAAATTTCATTCGCGCACTCGGTCTCCTTCGTCTTTCCTCGCCTTCCACCACACGCTTAATTTCTCCGGTATGAAGACGTCACGAGTAATCGTGGCTGAAAAATTGCGGGACCATTCTCAACATAAATATCTAATTAGAAAATCATTTTTACAATCCTGTATAAATTCCTTGAACCATTGCCCGAAAATGGACCACGCGACCAAATTGCGATTTCTCCACTTAGGCTACGTCCTCCTTTTCTTTTTTTTTTTTAAAAATAACTCTAATGTCGCGCGCAATTCTCGAGCGATCGTGTGTCGTCGATGTCCGCACGGTTCCGCGATTGCTCTCGTTTGGGATGGAACGGAAGATCGTCGAGTCCCGGCAGGCCAAGGAAAACTTTCTGGGCGGTCCCGGTGCGACGATAACGAAAGCTTCTTTGCGTCTCTAATCGCGTGGAAAGGAATGGGGAGGGTGGTAGTTTTCAACCCCTTGCGCTCTAAAAGGATGACGACGGTGAGACGCGGGGTGGGCGGACGTGAAGGAAGGCGAGACGATTTGCGGAGGTCGGGACGCGGATGACGATATTTGCGGGATAAGATGCGGAAGAACGACGTCCGCGAGAAAAGGGCGAGAAGGAGGAAGAGGAGAAAGGGGAGAGGAAAAAGGACAAGTGGAGGCAGTTGGAGTCTCTCGCCCGAGGCATGCGCCATCCGCGCCGGTCACGGGCCACATCGTTGTTGGACGGGGCAAGAAGGTAAGAGGAGAAGGTGGAAAAGAAGGAGGGGAAGGATAATATCAGAGCGGAATAAAAATGACAATGCAGCGGAAAATTGCTGCCGGTGAGCGCGCCGCGTCCTCTCATACCCCACGCTGCTTCTCTCTATTTCTCTAGTCTCTCTTCTCCTCCCATCCCTCCTGGCCACCCAACTGCGAGTCCTCTAATTCTCCGCTTCTTCGGCCCCCTAACCTCCCTCTCTCTACAGCGCGATACGTTATACCGCTCGTCCGCGTTCCCCACATTTTTTTCTCCCTCTCAAATAATATCCATTGTGTGCGCTCGAAAAGCTAGTTCTGCCGGGACTTTTCTCTCTCTCTCTCTCTCTCTCTCTCTCTCTCTCTCTCTTACTCTCTCTTTGCCAACCCTTTTTTCGTCCTCGTTTCTCTTATTACCCAAGACTCCGTTCGCGTTTTATTCCCGACGATTCTTTGCTTCTCTTTCGAATTTTCTGCTAACGCTGGAAATGACGCGAGAGGATCTCCCACGTTCGAGAATTCCGAGAAGGGCATTCTCATTCGTTCCCTTCGACATTTTCGTTTCCGAGTATCGCGAAGCTTCGCCACAATCATCGGGAATTTGAAATTCAATTGGTATTTCTTTCGAAAATCGCTTCGACGCGATTGACCCGTTTTTCAGCCGTGAATAACTATTTGATCGATGCGTTTTTCCAAATGAAGCTTGCGCCACGGCTGCTTACCTACTTCCGCGTTAACCACGCGTGCGTTGAAGCGACCGAGAATCACGGTGCCCAAAATGCGGGTCGACTGGCTGCCTCGATTCTGCCTACTACCGGTACGCACGATGTTAACGCACTCGATAATGAATCGAATTCGCGAGCGTCCCAGGGCGCTGGCACACGTCGCGACATTAGCGTTGGCCGTGCGTTATCGAAAATTATCGCGCCTCCCGCATACACCCAGATTTAGGACCCACAATTATTTCGATTATCATCGAAATAATTTCAGCGTGTTCGCTCCATCGTCTCTGCACGTATTTAATACCGCACGATTCCACTTTCCTCATTTTTATCTCAACGAGCGTTCGCTTTCCTTTCGCAGAAAAATACGGCATTGCGAGGAACGGAATCTTTGTTGATCTCCAGTGTGCTCCGCCAAGCAGCATCTCAAAGTCACCCGTCCACCCCAGCGCGCTCTTCCGCCTTCAATTACGAAGATTACTCTTATCGCAAACATTTCCTTTTTGTCTTTCCTCTTTTTCTTCGGTGAGTCCTTTCGAGCGGAGAATATCCTTTGCAGGGAAGCGATAGCGTCCATCGGTCCGTCGAGTCGGGAAGGAGCGGCGTGGAGTTTCAAAGGAGACGACGGAGCTTTTCCGAGAACCGAGAGCTTTCGGTCCCTGGAAATTTCTTCGGGCGAGCTTTCGTGGAGAGGAGACAAGAGCGGCGAGTAGTTCTCGAGAGCTTTAAATGGAATATCCCCGGGGACGCACTCAGTAGTAATAATGACTTCCGCCATTAGCCGATGCGCTTCCGCGCCTTCGAATAAGCAGCCGTGAAATCTGCGCACCCGTCGACGAGCGCGCGAGCAGGAGCTTTCAGGATATGGAGAAGCGTAGGCAGTGCTGCTCCGTCTGTGCTTTCATGCTTCGCCACGATGTTTCACAAGCTCCTTTCCGTCTCTGTACGTCGCAGGATTGATGCCACTCGCGGACCAAAAAAAAATACAAATGACGCATTGAAAGCGCGACGAGGAAGAATTTATTCGAAGAGATAATAACTTAAGCGCAATGATGAAAGCAACAATTATTCAGACGGTAAATTATGAAAATCATAAGAGTTCATAGAGAATAAACTACACGTTTGACCAAGATTTCGCCTTACTTAATATCGCACGAAATAATAATACTAATATACCAATAAATATTTGCACTCGTCGAAACATCTCAACTTCGAATCAGTAGAGGAGGATGTCCGAGAACGAATCGCGATAAGAACATTTCCACCGCAAAACTGTTCTCCTACCCTTTCCCTTTCTCGCGAAGCTAAAGGGGGGAGTTTCTCTTCCCGAGATTTCTTCGAGGCGAGGTGGCTCATCATCGGGGAGCAGTTTCCGAGAGCTTTAAGTGGGACACCTTGCGCGAGGAGCGCACTTGATACGGGCTCTGAATAAATGATGTAAAGCTCGGCCGTGTCGCCGGGCCGCTTTTACAATGGCGTAGACCGTGCGCGGTGCCGACGGAGTAGGAGGACCCGGGAGGAGGATAAAGGAGAAGGAGGTGGAGAGAGAGAAAAGGAGACTTTTTAGCGGAGGACCATCGGGATGGCAAGAGAAACAAGAGAGACCGGCGAGCAAAGTCGAAACGCGAGAGCGCCTGGCGATGGCAATGAAAAGGAATGCGTAACGAGGCACGGATTACAATCGCGCGACACCGCACCGTCCCGAAACTTCCTGAAAAATTGTTATTGGACCAACGCGAACGGGCCGGGCCGCCGGCGGCGAGCTTAGAATGAAATTTCCATTTGCTCCCGAGGTGGAGTCATTAAAAACTGAATTCTCTCGGTCTCTCTCAGCTCTTCCTCGCTCTTTTTTTAACGAGCATCCCGATCGCGAGACGCGAGAAACCAATCGGGACGCGTTGGAACGACGCACCGCACGCTTCTTCTTCTTCCGAAGCCGCGTTCTTGCGCCCTGAATGTGGCGAAGACCTTTGCAGGGAGAGTAAGAAGAGGTAGAGAAGAGAAGAGACTCTCCAGCTGCATTATGCATCACGTTGCCGCGCAACTGCAGCTCGATTCTGGCTGACCTCGCCGATGCGATGCGGTGGCCATTTGCTTCTTCGAGGAAGCGCGCAGTGGATGAGGATGAGAGAAAGAAAGGAGAATGAGAGAAACGGTGGAGCGAGGAGAACGGATAAGACGGAGGATAAGGAGAGAATGAGGAGAGGGGTGGCAAAGGTGACGGAACGAAGGAAAACTGTGCCTCGCGGTCCCGTTATTTCTACGCTGAAAACCCAATGAAAAATAATGGAAGGGACGAGCTTCTGGAGGACGGAGCTGGATTCCCCTTTTTTCCCTTTGCCCTCTCTCTCTTTCTCTCTCTCACCGACCCTCGATGAACTGCGAGACCGAGTGCCGGCGCGGCACTCGATCGTTTCACTTTCACCTTTACTTCAGTCTCCACCTCTTCCTTCCCTTCACTCGCAGTCTTTTAATAGATCTGCCGATCCTATTTCCCGCCCGCCGGCTTTTTTTCCAACTCTTTATTTAATCGTCCTCGATTCCACGTTTTTGCGCGCCTTCGATCGCTTTCGGAAAATTGCAGAGCCGCGGTGGAAAAGGTCAGCGCGCGATCGGACACCAGCCTCCAGAGAAAGGTCCGTATGGTTTCGAGAAACGACGTGAGCCAGTTTTCAAAGTGGTACTTTAGGTTGGTGCGCGATTGCGCTCGGAGCGAGTGATTTTGCGAATTTTCAAGGAAACCTTTTCCCGGGTTGGGGCCGGGCCGCGAGGCAACGCACCGCGCCAGTGGAAAAGGTCAACGTGCGGTCGGACGTCTCAAGGCGAAACGAAGAAAACACTCCATTCAGGCGCTTTTCACCTATTTCAACGCTCTCCTCTCTGTTCCTTCGTGGATTCTCTCAATGAGTCCGAGATATTTCAACGTTCTCCTCGATTTCTTGCGGAAAAACACCTTTTCTCAGGATCCTCGTTGCAGCCTACTGCCGAGCTAGCTCCTCGTTAAACTGTCTCGGCTGGAAAGAATTACCGAAACAACAGCAGGTGCCGTTGCATCTGTTTTTTCCACTTTTCATCCCGCCCTCTCCTCCCTTCTCCTACATCGACTTCGTCTTTTTCTCCTCGCCTTTCCTCCGCACTGCGTACCACCTCCAGCCCTTTCCATCTTCCTTTCTTCTTTTCTCTTTTCTTCGTTTTCCGTTTCGCAAACGAGCGCAGGTCGCGTCGCGAGCGCAGTCCCGTCGTCATAAAAGAGGAATGCGCTCGGAATATAAAGCGTTCGGAGCGAAGGAGTGGTTCGGAGGCGGAGGGCGCCGCTGTATATTCGTCGTCCCGGAATGACCGTGCTCTAAAAAAACTTCGAACGATTCTCTAAAAACCGCCAACACGGGCGCCACCGATGTGGGTTAACTCGACTGTAAATGCCAAGGTAGCAGTGGAAACGATTCGGATAATAACTACGCTTGAATTATCGTCCCAGTGGAAGTGAACGTGAGCTCTCGATATCGTTGTAGCGCTCTAATAACAAAAGGGGGCCGATGATATCGTTATGCGGAATAAGAGTCGCTCGTTCGCCGGATATTTTGATAATTTTAACGGCGAACTTTTACAGCGCGCCAGAGAAATGAGCTTGGAATGTCGCAGTTAGCGAGGGTATTTCTCTGCAATAGGAACGCGGTTGAAGCTCGCTAAACCGATGGGGCAATGGAGAACGATGGTAGCCCGGTATCTTACTTTAACGGTATCTTCGCGGTAATTCTTCTGCGACCGTACATTTTACAATTCCGACGAGGAACCGAGAATCGCGAGATCTCAGAACGTAATTCAAAGATGGCTCTTACCGCGTAATTTATCGCGAAGCACGGGCCCGTAAGGAGGAGTAAGGTGTTCTTCGAGTCGGTGAAATAAGAAAAAATCGATCCTTCCGACGATAGCGTCGTCGCAACCAACGACATGGACCAGTTGGTAAATGGAGAAATGTCGCGAAGGAAAAAGGAGAGGAAAAAGGGTGAGTACGTTCGAAAAGATGAACGAGGAAAGTTCTTGAGTAAACACGGGACACGCGGTGATTCTCCCTCGGAACTTCCGGTAGAACGTCTTTCTCATCTTTCCGGAAAGTTGAATGCCGCGTTGAACGGCTAACGTGTCGAATCGCGATATAGAACGACGAGCCGGAAGTGGTCGAAGGAAAACCACTTGGTCAGCACCGAGTGATCGTGGGTTAACGCGATTTGTTCGCGAGAAAACTTTTTAACGAAAGTGCCCTCGCGGGCGACCTTGAACCTTGCTGAAACTCGTCCGAGAAGTGTCCAACGTCTCGACGGGCAAGAGTTTCCGGGTGAAATTTCTCCCGATACTTTTTCGATCGCGATATTACTTCCGGCGCATTAACGGATAAATGTAACGGGAAACGAAACGTCTGTCGGCGTGTCTGCGTGCTCCTGATAAATTCCCGGGATAAAGCAATAGCCTCGAAGTGATACTTTTCGCGTCAATTCAACGAATCGACAGCGAAGGAATATCACTTGTACGATTGTTGGGATCAATCGGTCGCACGGATAACGAAACGTACTTCTCGATCAACAGGTGTCATATAAGACGATCCACGGGCGACTGGAGGGTCGAGCCTGTTAACCCTTAATTAAGGTCACCGATGCGGAAGGTCAACACCTCGAGGTGACTCCATTGTTTCCTGTCGCTCGAGCATCTTTGAGAAGCGACCGAATTTCGGTCGACGGCAATCATCGCTTCCGGACTGTGAAAAATCTCTAGTCACGAAACGCGCGATAAACATGCTTCATGTAATTCGGAGTGTTCATTGTATGCAAATGAACTTATTTTATAAGATATAAATTCTATGAACGTACATTTCTTTATATCACGATAATTAGTTAATTCATTCGTTAATTAGTAGCTTCACAAGGTGTGGAGTTTAAATCGTTAAAACCGCTAGTTCAATTCAACGTTTAGTATTAACGGTATATGTATATTGCATTAAGAAACATCGATACATCGATACTATCGATGTCTTTAACCGATGTCCCAACTCTACGCGAGTCACGAGACGACGATAATATCTAATTCTGTAAAAATATCACCGAAGCGTTTGCGAGGCACTTTCTAAAATGAGGCTGGTTTACTCACATGTGGCGGCTAGTAGCTGTGGCAAGTACTTCTTCCAGAAGGCGCACTGCCTCACCCTCGGTCCATATCCAATCTCCGTGTTATTCGTGTCCAGCGTCAAGTACTCCTTCTTGGCAGCAGTGTGAGGAGGCCAATAGGCCTGCGACCCCTTCGAACTGCTGTAGTCGCCCAGGTTAGGATCTCTATAGGACAAATGAAATTTCAAGATGATATCGCGGCCATCGGATCATCGCGAAAATTCTCGTGCTTTATCGATCGACGATGAAAATCGAATGCTCGAATAAAAGAAACAAAAGCACAACGCCCGACCTTCGATCACGATTCTCACCCTGTCTTGGCGAAATTGGCCCAGTATCTCATCATTCTCGACGAGAGATGAATCTCCTCTTGGGTGTAGCCCCTGGACTTGTCCAAAGGATCTCCAAAAATATAACTGATCTCGTCCGCGTGCATCACGCCCGTCCACCTCGGCCACGGATTGTTCGCCGATCTGGCATCCGAAATCGAATTAGAATTAACGATACCCAAGGCGCACCCTCCACTAATCTCGATCACCCTCCCTAACCCGTTCCACCTCCATCGTTTCTCACCTGTGCTTATAATAATACATGTAAACGGTGTTCCCCGTGTCGGCGTAACGTCCGGCGAACTCGTTGACGTTGCATGTGAACTGATAGTCGCCGACGATTTTATCGAGGGCGTCGCGATTCACGTGCGGATCGTCGGGATGCAGCCAATTGGTGTACTCGTAGATGATAGCGTGCCTTCCTATTTGGCTCACGTAAGGATTCAGTTCGGCGACCGCGCTGAGGAACTGCTCGCGATTCACCTTCACGTCCTCGGTGCCGTCTATGCGAAACAGTTCGGTCAGATAATAGATGATGAAGTAGAAGCCCTCCTCGGTGTTGGAGCCCATTAGGATGTTGGCCTTCTTGAAGGAAGCGGTGGTCATCGAACGCTGTGGCGTCTCGTCGAGGAAGGCGCCGTCTATAACCGGTACGAAGGGAAACTCGCATATACCCAAGGTGCCCCACTCGTTCTTCACTAGATCGAGCGCGTCCTTTACCAGGAGGCAGTCTATCACCTCCTGCAGGTTGTCGCGATCGTGGGGGCAGCCAACCGCCTCCGCCAGCCGTATTCCCCTCACTATCGATTCCTCGCGAGATATTATCGCCCAGGGCGCCGTAGGCGAGCCCGACTGCATTATCGCTTGGTTGAACAGGTGTCTGGAACGGAGCGAGAGAAGATCCTTTGCTCCAGCTTTCTCTTTCTTTCTGTATGTGTTTTTTTTTTTTTTGGTTTTTGTTTTCGATTGCTTTTTCTTTTTTCATTCGCGTCACGGTCACGAGCGAGCAATCGGCCAGGAAGGCCAATTTCGGTTTGGAAATGGCGCGACTCTTTTCGCGATACTTACAAGTACTCAAGACGCGTGCTTAGAAACCGAACTCGCGGATTTTAGGAGCTTTGCGGATTCTAGGACACGCGGGTCGCGGAAGTTGGAAGACGAATAATCGCGAGCGAATTTCTTTGCTCGGTGAATCGAAAAGTGGCGCTCGCTAGGGGTTTTTGAGGGGTTTGGGATTGCGTTGCGCAGCGTACCTCGAGAGAGGCGAGAGCAAGTGCATGGAGACCGAGACGGCGCCAGCGCTCTCCCCGAAGAGCGTCACGTTGTCGGGATTCCCACCGAAGAAGGCGATATTGTCGCGCACCCACTGCAGGGCCATCATTTGATCGAAGAGGCCCGCGTTCCCGGGTACGTCGCTCGTACCGAAGTAGAGGAAGCCCAAGCTCGCGACTCGGTATTGCATCGACACCAGAATCACGTTCTCCTCGGCGACTAGGGTCCGGTGATCGTAAACGTCCAGGGTGGCCGAGCCCGAGTAGAAGCCACCTGGAACAGGTTCGGCACACCTTTATCCGACATGCCTTTCGTCGTGCAAATCTTAGTCTTGGAAATTCGGTTGGTGAAAATGTTTGGGGTGTTCCTCTAGAGCAGTGGTTCTTAAAGTTTTCAAAGTCACGGAACACTTTTGATTAGACGCAAGTCCAAATTATGACATTTTTGTGTGCGTTACATATTTACTAACTAGGTATAATATACATTGACGCTTTCATAATTTCGCGGAACATTTGTAAGAAGTCCGCGGAGCACTGGTATCAAGTGTTTTTCCGACAACGTTATTCAAACGCAAACTTTCTTCGAACGAATTTCAATGACCGTGCGATACGTTGATTTTAGTCGAGAGTGCTTGTCAACGAGGAGAAAGAACTCACCGCCGAATATCCATACCATGACAGCGGCGTTGGTAGGCCTGGGACGTGGCGCGACCACGTTCACGTAGAGACAATCTTCGTTTAGGGGAGTGTTCGGGTTCCACATGGTAGCGCCTGGAAAGTCACCGAACACGGTGTCGAGGATTTGGACGCAACTGTTTGGCAAGGTAGTCGCGTTTAGAATCCCGGACCATCGCTCGGCTGGCCTCGGATGCCTAAACCTCAGGGAGCCTGAAAAAGGAAACTATTAAAGTTGGAGGATGAAAACTCTACGAACGACTGGCTCCTCGTTTTGTCGCGCGAAACTATCCGCGTTCTACGACGCAAGTTGAAATAGGTATGACTCTAGTCTGAGAAAAACAAGAAACGAATGGTTTCCACGGAACTGGCATGCGGCACGAGGCCCTCGTGGATTTGGAAGACGATGGAGCCAAGGGAAGCGGTCGAGGTGGTTCGAACGATCCACTTAACTGGTCTCCCGCATCGCCACAAAGCTCTTGCCAAGAGATTAACTGCCGCGCTTACCGACCAGCTCCGCTTATACGTTCAATGGTTCGCGAAATCGGTCGTACCGGTTGCATCGAGCTCGTTAACTCCAAGTAAATCGAAATCAGCCTCCCCTGATTCGGTAGAAAAAACCATATCATCTCGCGAGAATCGACAATTTTCAATGCGTCTTTAAGACGTCGTTCGTCGAACCGTGCATAAATTCTTGAATTCGAGCTTTCCAAGTGAAATCTTCAGAATCCAGGACCAACATTGAAACGTACCCAGTGGTTTTTGCGCGTAGGGTATGCCGAACCAAGCGTCCACCGTCTTGCCCGTGGTCGCCGTCAAGGTCTTCCCTCTGACCTTGCCCTTCTTGGTATCCACCACGAGAGGATCGTCCGTTGGACTTGCGCCGAGGGCAGCCGGCCTCGGAAGTTCCTCGGTCATCTTGAAGCTCTTCGTTTCCTCGTGAGAGAGGTCGGCATGGTGTCTACTTCTGTGAGAGGGCGAGGATCGGCAGATATCGAGGTGGGCGAGCAGGGCCAGGCTCAGCACCAGGAGGGCCTCGTATCTCGGATGGGAGTTCGAACCTCTTGACATCGTGAGCGCACCTAAGACGATCGGAGTGAGAATATGTAGTTGGATAATTTGTCGCTTATCTTTTCTCTAACGTCGCTTGCGAGTCTTTCAAGGCCTCGCGAGTTCGTCCCGTCGTATCTTTCAGTCGCGACTCCGGCGTTCCGAAAAAATCACTTTATCTCTCGCGTCTCTTGCGAGTCCATCGATTAGGCTCGCGCCACTCGGCCGCACTCGAGAACGCGCCTTCCATTCGCGATTTAACGCCTCGAGCGACGAAAAGCATCGCGGAAAGGGACCATCTCTCGTTCGTCTACGTGATCGTAGCGAGTGCGTCGTCGTGGGAAACGAGTCGCTTTGTACTCGGATCGATCGGAAACGGCGATCGGCGTTTCCTCTCGAGGGGGAGAACACGAGAGTGAGATGGCAGAGTGGCGAGAGAGAAGGAGAGGGTGATCGATGCATCTCGTCCTTACGTCCTCCATTCGACAAATTGCGAGTCTTCGTCTCCCTCGTTCGCTCTATCGCCTCCTCTCGCTCGCTTCTCCCCGTGTTCGTTCGCTTCCTCTTACTTCCCTCGATCACTTTGCGCGGAGCCGCCAGTCGAAAGCACCGAAGCGTTTCGTATCAGTTTGACCTGCCGGGCTTTCGAAACGCGCCGACGATTATTAAGGCGGCACTCAATTGCCGCGTGCGTGGGAGGTCGACGCATTTCCAAGATGACTATCGCGAGCGCGCGCGCGTGAGTTCTCCACAGTCACGAGTTCACGGTTCACGGTTCACTCGAGCCAACTGTGAACTCCTGCAAAAATTGCTTCCATTACCGTCGCACGCCGCTGCTAATCGCGCTAAAGTGTCTTAGAGAAGTAACCGACGACCCGCATATTTCTGTTTGTTTTTAGGCACGACCGTAAAGGGAGTGACTTATGCAATGGCCATCGCGAAAACCGTTCGTGTGTGTGTGTGTGTGTGTGTGTGTCCGTGTAGATCCTCGATTTCGGAAAAACGGCTGAACCGATCGGGACGAAATTTGGCACAAAAATCAAGTACACTACTGTGAGTTGACAATAAGGTTTGTGAGCCGCCATCTTGAACCAACACAAAATGGCGGCAGATTCAAAATTTGAAAAAAATGTAATTTAAATTTAATATTGCTGCCATTTCTGAACAGCTGAAGATAGCGATACATAAAGTTTGCTGACACCAAATGGATATATACTCAAAGTACATGCCAAATTTCGTTGCGATCCGTTCAGCCGTTTGGCCGGAATACTGGACGAATGGAAATAGTGCAAAATTCATTAATCCATTAGTCCACTATTCCGGCAAATCGGCTGAACGGATTCGGACAAAATTTGGCATACACATCAAATATATACCCATTTGGTGCCAGGAAACTTTATGTATAGCCGTCTTCAGCTGTTTCGAAATAGCGGCAAATTTGAATTTCTAATCCACTATTTCAGCAAAAAAATTGATTAGTCCACTATTCCGACAAAACGGCTGAACGGATTCGGACAAAATTTGGCATGAATATCAAGTATATACCCATTTGGTGCCAGGAAACTTTATGTATAGCCATCTTGAGCCTTTTCGAAATAGCGGCAAATTTGAATTTTTAATCCACTATTTCAGCCAAAAGTTGATTAGTCCACTATTCCGGCAAAACGGCTGAACGGATTCGGATAAAATTTGGCATGTACATGAAGTATATACCCATTTGGTGCCACGAAATATTGTGTATGGGCATCTTCGACCATTTCGAAATGGTGCCAGTTTCAAATCTTTAATTCACTATTTTATAATCATAGATTGAAAATCCCGTAATTTCGCAACGGTTGAAGATGACCATGCATAAAGTTTTGTGGCACCAAATGGGTATATTTTTAAACTATATGTCAAATTGTGTTTGAATCCGCGCAAACGTCTCGCCGAAATACTGGATTAAAGATTTCAATTTGTCGCAATTTCTGAATGGTTGAAGATAACCATGCATAAAGTTTCACCGCAGCAAAGGTGTATATACTCTATGCACATGTCAAATTTTGGTTCGGATGCATTTAATTGTCCGGTTTTGATCACTTGGGCCTATTGCAGAAATGTTGCATTTCGTGGGCGAGCGCGAAGCGCGAGCACCCGATGACTTGGGGGGGTATGGGGCTTGAGCGAAGCGAAAGCGCAAAGGACTCTGTAGCATAGTTTAATATCTCAATACTTGAATTTTCTACAATTTCGAAACCTTTTGAAATTCCTGGGCGAGCGCGAAGCGCGAGCAAAGGCGATCTTGAGAGGGTTGGGGCTTGAGCGAAGCGAAAGCGCAGGGGGCTCTGCCCCCTAGTTTTATTTTTTTTTTTTGTTCGTTCACAGTGGTTGTTGGAACGTGTAGAGATTATTTCACGAGGTGTACCGAGCTTGTTTTACGGCTACTCCTTTTTGCTATTTTTATCCGCTTGTGCACGCAAGACCGATTTCTCGACAGATTTACTCCTACGGAATTGGAGAAGCGAGCATCGGCTTTTGTTCATCGACATTTTTATTCCCACGAGTAATTGGTCCACGGAATGCGGTAAACAAGAAACTCGCTCCCCTTCCCCTTCCCTCTTCTTTTCCAAGCTCCGCACACTCCCGGCCCTCCCCTCGCGTCCAGCTGGCTACCGTGTGTTAGAAGGCAATATATTTCCAACTAACACACGAAGGTCCACGTTGATTGGCCACTTCCTTCTACGTGTTCCGTCAGTGTATCGCGCTACATATCGCTCGTCTATGCGCACACGCAGCTCCGCACATGTGCCCGATCGACGTTCGCTAAATGAGGAAAGGTATCGTGAGACAGAACGTAATACCGACTCCGAGTTTAAGTTCGAATTAAGCACACCGACGGTAATCCACCGCGCTATAATAAAATATATGACGCTGCGGGCGCTACTTTAACAGCGACTAGGTGCCCAATTTTCCATTCTCCACTCTTGCGCTGATGCAATTCGAGGGGATACTGTTTCGTGAAAGTGGTCGACGCAATTTTTTCTCGAATTAACGATGACGAATTATTAATTAGTCCACGTTTAGAAATAGGCGCGTACTTTAATTTGAACACGTTCGAATGACAACACGTTCAGATAAATATCTAAAGCGTTAAGTGACCTCCCAAGTACCTGTTTCGATTATTTATAATCAGACACTGAAACCGTCACCCTGTTTCGGGTGACGTGACTGTCGAAGTGTTGATAAGTGTCACTCCGAGGATTTCTCTTTGAGAGAAAATCGGTCGACTCAAAGATCGAAGATTATTTCTTGCAATTAGCCGATTTACTCACCGGAAAATCGCTATCGCGCCGGACCACAGCCGACGCACTCGCGCAGGTAAACTTCACTACGAATTTTTGCCTCTTCTTCGCTCTTATCGCGACGAAATTCTCCTTCCGTCACGTGCACATCGTCGAAAGGATCACGAGGTAATCGCGCCCGCCCGCGAAACGAGGAACTACGAATTTCCGGGTGCTCCTAAAAGAGCGAAACGAGAATTGTCGAGAGAGCGCGCGCCGTCCCTTTCCACCGACGTTTAGACGCCTACAGAATTTAGACGCGCACCGCTACGACTCCTCCACAGTGGCATTAGTAGTTGTCGGCCCTCTCACATTGCGGCAGCATCATCCGGCGTCATCAAGCAACGAACCTGCCGTTGCGGAGGAGCGTAAACCGCCTCGTAGAGCGAGTTGATCGAACCAAACGCGTCACGCAATCATTCTCCATGCGAAAACCTAGTAGGTAAACAAATGAGCGTGTAAGAAGAATTTTGCTGGGATGTGCAACAGAGATGAACTCAAATCTCGTTACTTTGAACGATCATCGGACACGAAACGCAGAGAAACAACGATTTTTATAAGTGAATCGTTAACGATAATTGGATTAAGTTGTGCGATGCGTTTGACCCGAGTGGCACGTTCCTGGCGAATTTAAACGTTTTCACTTTGAACGATCGTCAGGCACGGTACCTCGAAGAGATACAATGTTTTGTCAGAAATCGTTAGCGATAATTGGATTAGGTCGTACAGTGCCTTTGTTCGAATACGCGCGTTCCTCTGGTACAAGGATTCTTTTTGCTAGTATTTAAAGAATACGACGAGAAAGAGAAGAGTACAAGGGTGAATCTCGAAATTCGCGAGTTCGCGGAGTAAAGGTAAAAGAGCGTGCGCGTACGCAGTGGAATCCGGTGAAAATCCGTTCGCGTGGATTGGGAGAAACAAAGGCTCTCAGTGGCTACGAGCCCCATTCGTTTCTGCCTCGAAATTCAATTAGCGTGCTGGCCTTTGACGAGCGGAAGGCAAGGTGGAAGGGAGGTGGGGAGAGAGCAAAAGATATGAAAACAGGAACTAGAGAGCTACGAGAACATGCAAGATAGTGATCTTTTTTACCAGCTGGAAATCTCTACGGCACCGTCGAGCCTCGCTGTTCATACGATGATTAATTAAACGAGTCACCCAATTTAATAAATAGGTTATTGGATAATTGCTGGGAAAAGTAACCGGTGAACATTGGTTCGCGCAGTGTAGTGCTTCGGTGTTTTACGAAGATTGTATCGAAAGCCGAATAAAAGTAATTAAATAACGCGAAATGGATATCAGCCGCGTCCCACGAATCGATCGTAACGCACCGCCAGAATCAACTCCCTTTCGCTTCGATCAGCGTGGAAAATGTGGGCGAGTATCGTTTTTTACTTCCGCGGGGACTTCCGGCCGATTGAACGTCAATTCTCCCGTCCCCGCGGGTTCTTGCACTTCGCAAAAGCCGCGCGCGTAAACGACACGCATCAGTTCGAATTCAACCCCGGTAACGGGAGAGCAAAGGACACGCGGTAGCAGTTCCCAACGTTAAACCGAGCCGGTATTCATCGAGCTAATTTCGGGCGGCATTAATTGGACACTCGATTAATTACGCCGCGCCACGTAACGTTCTCCAACGAGCAATCCAATTCTCATTTGCAGGTGGTCGCGGAAACGCGCGTGCGTTTACGTCGTTGGCGTGCTCGGTGTGTCGAGAGGGTGTCGTTTGTCCGATAAACTTCCTAGCACGGGAGGCGCACGTCGGAAGGGGGACAACCATGAAAAATGATTTATTTAGCCGAGGCTTTAATAGCGCCCGACCAAACTTGCTCGTCCCCCGTAATCGTCCGCGGCGCGGGACCGTGCGATTATTTCGTAGCTTGCCGACCACCACGTTGGGCTCCCTCCAGAGAATTACATTTAAATTCATTGGACCCAATGCGCTTCGGGCCTTCTCCGAGAATTAAATTCTCCATCGACGATCGCACGCGCAATTACAGTATTTCCTTTTCGACGATCGTCGGAGAACCGTGTAAATTTTCAGCTCGATAATTCTACCAGGCCGGTGGCGAATCTCTCGAAGGTGATTAATGTGTACCGAGTGTCCATTACGTGGTTCGTCGCGAATGTTAAAGGTTAGTTACTGTTCCTGTGGCGGAGCTCGGCGGAGCACGTTTGCACGATGCATGTCTGTTTACAGCAGGGAGGGGTTTTAACAGCTGATTCCGTTTACGCGTGTCACAGGCCTGACCAGCGCGTAATTACACGTACGGTGCGCACATCGTCCATCTGGGAGGGGTAACAGGCTGTGCGTATGAGTGGTGGGAAACTTAAATGAGAAGATAGACAAACACGAACAACCTGCGGGGAGAGATTAGAGAACGCGGAGGTGTCATTGACGAGGTTTGTGGCTTTCGAAACAGTTGTGTCCACTTGATTCCTCCTATTACCTTGTTTCGTTACATTTGACTTTTACCTTTTGCACTGATAGAAATTGTTTGCAAACATTTTCAAGCCCGATAGTAGCAAGAATATTTGAAACTCGCGATAATTTACAGAGACGCAATTTTCAAACGCTTATCGTTACTTTTGCAATATTCGATTTATTTAGACACTTCCAGGGTGTTACCTAGACAAGTAAATATTTAGCTATATAAGTATTTTATACTTAACCTAGGCAACTATACTATGTTATTATGTAGCGACGAAGGAGCATTTTTAAAAACTGTGCTACCTTCCAAACGCGTTACTACCTTTACTAAACAGGGGCACCTTGAGAAATGGTGCATCCGCCTACTTAAAGAATCCTTTAAAATCGTCGAAAGAAAACGAAGACGTTAAAATCGTCCACTTTCTTTCACTCGTCAACGCGATCGGTTCTGCTCCGACTACTTTCTCTACTCCTTTTTACCTCTCGGAAATATTGCAAAGGAAAGATATCGAGATTCTATCGATTTATTGCTAATTCTTTATGCGAGGCGCGATAAATATCCATAATGTATAAGTCGCTCGTGGATAGATTTGAATTTTATCGACGGAACGTCGTAAGGCGTGGGCGAGGACGCGATTGGAAAAAGGGCAACGGGAATAATTTCCCTTTATGATTTAAATCCGCGGTACTTCCTTGGCTCCTTCGGGAGTCTCAGCCACCTCCTTTGAATTCATCAAGGAGAACGATACTTCGCTCCCACCGTCGATTAGTTCTAACACCGTAATCGCCTCGTGGTAATTAAAAAGTCCAACGGCATTGTTCCGTCGATTTATAAAGCAACGAAGTCTGTGTTCCCCTTCGCCTTCCTCCATCTCTGCCAGCAGCTCGGAGAAGGACACGACCTTCTTCCCTACCTACTCGACAATTTCAAACCAATTGGCATGAGCGTACTTACGGCGTCCAAGTGGATGATGTCCAAGGTCGAAGATGCTGCGGGACGAGGTAACGTCGAAGTCGACGCTGGCAGGGGAGGGGCCCTTCCTTCGATTCTGCGGGGGGTGCGGATTCGCGTGCCCGCCTCGGCTCTACATTCCCAGTTCGCGAATCATCGCTCGTCTGGAACAACCGGAGCAGAGAAATTGACTCTCTCGAGAAGCTCGTGGGTTGGGAAATAAAACTCGTGAATAAAAGGCGCGCGCGCGGCACCGGAGTGGCTGCTCGCCGGTCGGGTAACGCAAGGGGGTGGAAAAGGAAGAAGGAGGGGTGGGAGGGTGGAAAACGAGAGGTAGGGATGGAGAAGAAACGAACGACGAGAGGGTGTATGGCATCGGAGCGGAAAGCGTAGACGAGAACTCATATGTCGGAGCGCATTCCATCGATGCCCTCTCGTTCGCTCGCTCGCGCGCGCGAGATATTGCGTCGGCAATAAAAACGTCGACAGAGGAAACGAGAGGAACGGGAGAGATTTCACGAAAATGGCTCGGCGAATGAAGGATCGCGGAAGTGCGCTCGTCAAAGATCACGTGGAAAAATATATGGGAAAGCGATACGCCGATGTCGTAGCCGGTGGCGGACGAGGCGAGGTTTTAGGGTGGAGGAAAAAAATATCGATTCGTCGATCGACGGTGAATGAAAAAACCACGGGGTTGGGGTGCGGGCAAAAAAAGCTGGCTGAGAAAGAGAGGAGGGTTGAGCGAGTATCGCACTTTCTCCCGAAACGACTTTCGAGCGTTTCACGAGCCAAGGAACTGCGATCGTCGCTTTTTCCACCATTTTCCCGCCATTAGAAAAGTCGTTATCGCCGTCCTCGAGAGCCCATCGCCACCGGAGGTATTCCTTCTCCCAAGAGATTTTGCTCCGATATACAGTCTGCCTCCTTCCTTCCTCTCTTTCGTTCGTCTTTCTCTCTCTCTCTCTCTCTTCTCACAAGAGAAAGAGCACCTTCGCCACCATCGCCACCTTCGCTCCGAGAAATTGGAAGAGAACGCTCGTCCGACGTGGTCCTCGTAATGGACCGAAACGAGGGGCAATCTTTATCGGGATGGACAAGGGAGGCAGACTGTTTTCGAGGGTTCTTTTTTTCGGACGATAGAATCTTCTTTGCGTTCGAGGTTAGATCGTGCACGGTGGATTCTTTTCGCGAGACGCTCGCCGTGTGATTTATATTTACGATTAAATTTGTTACTTCGGAAAAGAGCGTTTTCATATATATCCAACAGGGAAAGTATACGCGTCAGAGAACTCAGCCCACTTTCGCGTCCATCGTCACTCTTTCGCTCACTTAAGTCACTGTTACGTTCAAATGTGCTCGCAACTCGCGCGTTGCCGACCCTCCTACCATCCTCGAATTTATCTGATCGGAATGGTCCTCCGCCACCGGGCTCACGGTTAGTTTTCACTACTTACATCACGACATGCATTTCACGACTTTGGCGTTGATGTATAATATACGAGCTTGCAATAATCGACTGAAATTTGTTTCTAGAAATATCCTCGGAGGTAAGAACGACGCTTGGGCGTAAGAATAGGCACGACAAATCGAATAAAGGACGATTCGGATGAATTATGATGCGATATCCGTAGCGAAGGGCGTTTAATGGAATGGAAAAGCGGAAGAAGGTGCACAGGAGATAACGAGGCGAGCAAGAAGAAAAGCGAGGTGAGGCGCGACGAGGAACGAAAAACAGACAAGAGAAAGAGGGAAAGAGAGGGGGCAAAGGTCGATAGCGAGAAGAGAATGGTAAAATCCACGGGCACCACTTTAAATTATCGACTCGGTGCGCTCAATTTGCCTCTCCATACAATCTGCTTACAGAGTTTGTTTGCCCGGGAACACAATGATCCCGGGCAATTTCTGATCGTCTATTCTATTCGGGCCGCGCGAGCAGGGTCCCACGGCGGTAGTGCGGGCGCATTCGTCGCGCACCCCTTCCGTTACCTCCATGCGAAATACCAGAGAAATTAACATTGTTGTCGACGAAACAATGGCACCCCCGTGTGTACGTAACATCCGACGAATAATATCCGAGAATACTTCGCCATCCCGGGTAGTACGAGGAAACTCTCGCGGAATCGTCGCGGCAGGATAAATTGATTTTAATCTCGCGAGCATTCCCGTCGAATCGTTTATGCATCGCCGTACTTCCTGCTTCGCGCACACGACCGGTACTAAAGCGATTCCAATAAAGTGGCGCAATAAACATTAACGCGAAATCGATCGATACGCGGCGGGCATCGATGATCCCTCGATACGCGCCGCGCGAAGAATATACAGGCGTCGAATTAATTTTAGAATCCATTTTCACGTTCGACGTCATCCACGGTAGTGGTGCCGGTGCTAAAATCGTCTTCGCAACTGAGAAAACTAAGGGCTCTCCCCGTTTCTTCCCTCTTCTCCTTTTTCCTTCACGGCCGACGTTCCCTTTCTCATTGTCGCGATCGTGAAAATAACGAGCGACGTCGCGCGATGCAACAGCCACGTTGTAAAACAATACTGCGCACGTGGAGAACGTGTAACCTGGTAGGAGGGTAAGGAGGAAGAGGCTAGGGTGTGCGCGAAAGATAGACGGAGAGGAGGAAGCTGGATGGAAGCGGATAGAAGGCTGGGGGTGAGGAGAGGGATTGTAGGGGGATGAACGCGGAAGGGTGAAAGTGAAAGAGCGAGAGGGACGGAGAGGCGAGAAAAAAAGCTCGGCTTTTGCGGGAGCAATTAGAGCAGAAGGGGCACAGGAAAAAACAATTTAACCCTCGGCGCGGTCCCTTCTAACTTTTTCGAGGCCTGCCCGCTCGCCGCGCCCTGCCGTCGGATAGTCGCGCATTGTTGCATCCCGTCCTACCACGTGCTTACGTTCCATCCCTCATTCGGGATGCCGACGATGCGATCAGAAATGCGCGCTTCAGCTTCCGTCCAGGCGACTCCACGAAATAAAGAAATTAGCACGACGCGCCCGACGTTACCTTTTCGAAGGGCCACGAGACGATTCCGCACGCTTACGAGCGCGTGAAAATCAATGTTGGCAATCGAATTTTTCTTCCTTTTTTTTATATATATATATATATATATATATATATATATATATATACGGCACACCGTTGCGTTCCGCGGGTAAAAATAATTTCTCCCATGAACCCAGCGCGGTAGTCGATACCCCCCAGGCCGTGGAGTATTTCAATTTGAGCGTGAGGAGGGACGCGACCCTACGAGACCACTCGACATAATTTTTGTCTCGCGCATTGTCTTTCGCGGTAACGAGAACAAGAAGTCCAGAGTTTCGGTGGCAACTCAGCTGGCAACCGTGTCTCTTTGGCTTGTTCTCCTTCCGTCCCCGCGAACCCACCACCACCACCACCACCGTGAAGTCGCGTCCTTTTAATCACAATTCCAGTATTTACGCCCGCGACCTAGTGAAATAGAGCCACTTCAGGAGAACGCTTTTCATCGCTTAAACAATGGATATAAGAAGCCCCTTTATACCTCAAGGGCCACGACTCTTTCTCTTCCGTTTCTCTCCTTCCTCTTCGTCGCATCTCTCTCTCTCTCTCTCTCTCCTCCTCGACTTTCTCCTCGTCCGTCTACGCATCCTCCCTTCTACTTTTTCTCTCGCACGTTCTCTTTCACGTTCCTCAGTTCCCACCCACCATAAAAGTACCGCCGTCGTCGCCCCATCAGGGATTGAAAACGTCGGAGGGGAGAAAGAGAGAGAGAGGGAGAGAGAAAGAAAGAGAAAAAAAAGTTTCGATTCAACGCTTACCCCGAGCGAACACAATGCGCTCGAGAGCGGCCGGTACTCCGAGTTACCGCGAATGAAAATGCAACTCGTAATGGAAGTCATTGTTCTTGCCTCCCTCGGACAGGACCTCTGAATTGTAGTTAATTTATGCCTCGGCGCACTCGCCGCGGCCTTCGCGTCCTTGCCACGCGCGCGCGATACCCGAGAACTTTTCCGCTTTTCGCCGCGGCACGAGGAAATTCTCTGCAAAAGTTGCAGCGCGCGCAACTGAATCTGGAACGACTAGAAGAGAGAATAGCATTCGTTTGATGATTTTACGCAGAAATCCGTGCAACTGAAAATTCTGCACCTGCTGCTGGCCCTGTTTCGCGGGAAATTCTTTAAATTCAGGTAGATCGATTACTCGATTATGTTTCCAGTCCGAATGAAAAATGTCTCGTCCGATGATTCGATCTTGAAAAGTCTACGCGCTATTCGCAGTCGTTCGTCACTTCGAAGGAGTGCTTTGGATGAAACGATTGACCACGTATTGGATTCTTAATGCTCGAGCCAGAAACGCGCATCGATAAATACGCCTTGCGTCTCTCGATGCGGTTGCGTTCGAGGGAGAAATAAAATTGCGATTCCCACGGTAGCCCCGCGCCGCGCCGGTAGACGTCGCTCCTAATTTATTGATCTCGAAGCGAGCGTCGCTGTATACGGCGCGGCCGTTAAAAAATAGCTCTTTCGAACGCGGTCGCGCCACCGTGTAAAAATAATGCCTCGAATCTTGCCCTCGACCTTAATCGTTTTGCGCTCGAAATCGTAAATTCGATGCACCGCAGTTCCCTACCACGTCTCTCTCTTCTTCTCTCGTTTCGTAGGACCTCGTCCTGCAGTGGAGTTCGCCGCACGAAATATAGAACACGCCGATGCGTCGCGACGCAAAGCATCCTCGCGCGCCACGTCCATTCTTACGTGTACACTTAAAAATCCTCACCGAGGGAACTTCACCTTCTAACCATACAATCGAACATTGCCAGTGCTGAGAGGCACTGCGCGAATAGGCAGGTGATGGAAAAGCGAACGAAGAATTAAATTGCAATACCGTGGAACCTGCGGAGGGAAAAAAGTCAATCCGCGGAACGTTTACTGGCGCGCAGAGTCCCGATCGGATGCTCCCCTAGACTTCGTTAGAATCGCATAATATTGGAGATTTTATTTCGGTCGTTTCTCTAATAATAGCGTTACGGCCCTGTCGCGAGGCCATCGGTTTATCACGAACGCTTCAGCCGGCGCGACGTGCGGAGTAAAAGAGAGCAGAGATAGCCGGAGGAAGATGGAGAGAATGAGAATGAAAATGTGAGAGGAACGCGCATACGCCAGCAGAGAGTTCCGCTGCGGAACCGGTGCGGACGCGACGCGGAACGAGCGAACGACCAAAAGCCTATTACACGCTGCTGCGCTCTACCACTCCATTCGTGCGTTCGTGTGATCATTCCCTCCTCTCAGTCCTCACGGTCCTCCCTTTGCCACATATATACACGCACACGCAAACGTATAGAGAAATGTCCACGACATCGTATGACGTGGTGTGCGAGCGCGTCCGGGTGTAACGGAAGCACGAAACGTAGGGGTGGCCGCACGGATTGGAGGGTTGGGGATGACCTAGAGATGTCACTGGGTTAGCGTGCCCATGGGCCATCCATAACCCTGATACCCCGGTGATACACACTCGCCGCTCTCGAGCTGTCATTGGCCGGATGGCATGCGGCCGCCGCGCCGCCTGCGGATACTCCGCTCGCTCCGTTCCGCATGCGATCGCTCGCGCCGCCGATGCGATATCGCGAGAGGGTCGAGAACGAGCTGAAACTTCGAAATTGTTCTGAGCCCCTTGCGATTATACGCCGCTCGTCCCGGTGCCGTACAAATTGGTCGCATAATAGTAGGAAATGGTTTGTGGGAGAATTAACTGCCTATCGATTTGCTAACTAGTTGAAATTTACGTATGCGGAGCTCGAAGCTGTAATTGTGTCGAGTGACAATTCGCAAATTTTGGAAAAAAGTCAAAATGGAAGATCGCGGAATCTTCCGACGAGATTTAACGAAGATCATTTTCTATATTTGTAAAATATCATTGAACCTACTGAATCGATATAAATATATCGGTTGACTAGAATGATAAACGAGTCACTCCCTTTATGGTCGTGGCTAAAAATGGAGCTGATGTGCATATCTTTCGATTCTTTTTAACGCTGCTCGGTACCGTGCAGGACCCGTGCTACGAACAAATTTTGGAGGAACGTTGATCGATGGAGAGAGCGATGTGTACGTTTTACAATATATACGAGGTAGAATGCCGAGAAATCATTCTATGGACGTTTCTCATCTGCCGTTCGACGTACAGGTGCGTCTCCTTCGGTAAACACTCGTCCCTTCCTCTCGATCATCTACGTTGACAAAAAAAAAAGCTTCACGAGGAGGAAGAGCCCCGGGGCTTATCAAGGTGGATAAGAAGAACTGCTCGCTTCTTCTTCCTCCTTTCCGCCTCTTCTCTCCCCACGTGGAAGATCGATGAGAAGAAGGGAGTGTCCCGTCAGAGAGAAAGGCGGAAGACTGTCGTGCGTCTGCTACTCTCAGCCCTTTTTAAAAATCACCTGGACTTGGGGCCTCGTGAAAAGGGTAGAACGGAGGGTAAAAGGTGAGACGATAGACGTGTCGGTGCCTGGTTGCGGTCGATATCGATTAACCAATAATTACCGGGACGAGAGTTTGCCACCTAGACCGGAGACCGTCATCGGTGAAAATAATTCATCTTTTCCGTGGGACCGGAAACACGGGTGTTTACTCGAGAACAAACCGTTTGATAACGAATGCGTCGAATGATAGATCGTAGGAATTTTTAGTATCCGCGCAGTAGAGGTGAAAAAAACCTAAAATAATGTAAATTTATCGTAGGCGTGGGTGTAAAAATTTCAGAATCAGCAATACTGACGTTTTCTTTTTAACGGAATCATCTTCCGGGCGAATCCTATTGGCAGATTACTTGGCGTAGCTTCATGCTTTAAAGTCGATTTTGAACGAGTCCGTGAAGAAGGGAAACTGAAACTCGCGTGGAAACACAGCTTAACGATAAATGCTAATGTCACAGGCAACTCGAGGACAGTATTTTGATCGTTGTACACGATCCTGTTTGTTTTTAATTACGCGCCCTGCGCACCGACACGGCTAATTCCGCGCGGCACGAAACGCGTTATCGGTGACGACATTTCGCACACGATCGTGCGCGTGATTCGCTTTGAACAGCGTGTCTGGTACACGCACGGTTTCGCGCATTGGCAAATAAACGCACGGGCGCGCCACCCACGATACTTTTCCAATGCTTGCGCGAATGAGTACGAGGGAGCGATGGCACGCGAGGTGAGATTATAATCTTGCACCGAATACACATCGTTCGAAATAAAGTCGTCCCTACGAATTTATCCGGTCAATTTAGATTTAGACGTCGGATGTCGTTAGCCAATGTGTAAATTTAACCGCGCGGTTTTAACGGTCACATTCTACGGTTCCGGATTTAAATGTCACGGGGCGTCCATCCGGCGGTTCTCCTATTAAAGTGCTGTGACAATCGCGGCGAGTCGAAGGAAAATAATTCTTATCGGTGCCAGGAGCTTATCTCACTCGCGCACGCACGCGAGTGTACCGTCCCGCGTTCTCCATTTTCGGTTCAACCGATTCATTATTCTCTGGTCGCGTGAACGGTGCAGCAGCAAGTGCGATAAAATTTCCTTGAATAATCCATGCGCCACGAAAGCGTAGAGGAGGAGGAGTGGTTAAATAATTCGCGAGTGGTTCTTCGATTGTTACGTGCATAATCGAATCATTTTTCGGTCCGCCTGTACACACGCGCGAGTAGTACGCTAATGAATTGTTATTAATATTCATTCGTATAATTCGACGAAGATCGATCCTATCGCAGTTTCATTATCGCCCGAGTAAAATACTCGATGCAAGTCTACTAATTGCTATGCGGAATTCGATTAAAGCGTAACACGCTTTTTCTCCAGGCTCGGTATGAAGCTCGTGCTCGTGAGAATTACAGTTGGATCGCGCAAAGAGAGATTTTTTTTCCCTATTCCAGGTGGTCGAACAGCCTCGAGAAAAGAGGAAGGTGAGCAAAGCTATTAGGAAATTGCACGCTCGTTACCTTCGCAACGGATTATCAAACATTACGCACCCCGCGGTACCTACTACTCAATATTTAACGAGTAGACTAACCGGGAGGGAGGACCGAATTAACTCTTGCTCCCCGCACGTAGACTTTCGCGATCCATTGAGAGTTCCCTTTGGATTCGCACTCCAGAGAAGTGCCCTGCCAGGAGTGCACTTACATTTGCAGTACCGTTGACGCGTCCTCTGTGTAGCGAAAGGAGACTCGAGCGGCGGGGCTCTACCGGCAAGCACGAGCCAGAAGGAAATGAATTTTTTTCGAGACATTTTGCCCTCCTGACGCCGTAATCTCGAGTAACTCGAGAAAAAATCCGACGTACCATACAGGAGCTCCGATAACATTCGCAAGAGCGCGTGCTCCGCGCCGACATTAAAGGAGATTGAATGTAAATTGAGACGCGGAAGAGATTGGACACGCGGAATCCAAAGAATCCCTGGAACGCGTAATTTCATTAGGCACTGCATCGGAAAACGCGTTTCCAACGCGATATTCTCCTATCTGCGTTTGGTTCGGTGCCTGGTACACACACAGAGGACGGACGAGAGCGAGGGAAGCAACCCCGACCGACTCTCCCGCTGCATTTCGCCTTCCAATATGACGTCTCCTCTCGTTCTAATCGGGTCGAGCTCCGATTTAAAAGCGCAGAATGGAAATGACGTCACGCGCTTGCCCGTGAATGCGAATTCGTCTGTGCTCGGGTAGTAGCGCGAGGATTCGCCGTCGGGCTGACGGGGAATTTGTCAGCGAATTTTCGGATAAGCCACCTGCCAAACGGCGGGCTAGCGTTTATGACGCAATGGGAGAACCTGGAGGGAGGAGGACCGGGAAGAGAGTGATTCGGGGGACGCGAATGGAGCGCAGGATTAATTTTCAATTTGGAAAGCGAGGTGAGGTACGCTCGTGCGCGGTTATCAGCACTGTCGCGGAAAAATATCGGCCTCGACGTAGTTTCGCGTTATTTCTTCTTTCTACTGTTTTCTTTTCCTTCCTTCGGCAAATGCATATTTTTTCTCCACCGTTCGCGCGAGACGTTCCATCTCTCGCGCCGTTCCTACCAGTCAATTTTACATCTTGCTAGATGCGAAAGGTACGTGCCCGAGGATGGATCCAATTAAGGATTTTTCCAACACGCGAAAGATTCTTTTAGTTTTTTTTTTTGAGCCGACCTTTCGCTTCCCGTCGCTTCGACGCGGCGGCACAGTGGAGAAGGAGAAAAAGGGCCGGCATTCTTCCGCGACGATTTATAGCCCGGCTGATGCTAATATCCGCCCCATAAATTTTCACGCGTCGACAGATGCACGTTTTTTTTTTTTTTTTTCTTCTTTTATCGACGAGCTCGGCAGCGGTGTCGACGACGGTGTAAATTCGAATTTTGTGGGGAGGGAATCGATGTGTACGCGCGCTCGCCCGTGGGAAAATTAATTCAATTAACAGGAGTTTCGCGAAATTAATGGCCAGCGGGCCGAGCGAGTGCATCTGCTCAGCCGTTGAATTGTTCCGCCCTTCGTGTCCGCGCCCACCTTCGACACAATGCGAATTTCAATATTCCACTGTAAATGTTTTATCGGCGCTTTTGATTTTGATTTTCCGCTTTCTTTTTTTTTTATTTGAAAATCCGTTTAGCGCGCGTTTCACGGTAGAGAGATCGAGACGATTTACTTGCGCTAATAAAATTGTCGTTAACGCTAGCGGCGAGTAGATCTAGGGAATTGAACGTGACCTCTGAATGACCTTTTGATCTTCGCCCCGACACGAGCCGAAGAACGAGAATCGGTGCTCGGGGAGTTTCCGTTTCACGGGGGAATACCGCGCGCTCATTTTTTTTTTTCGGTGTCGTTCCAGCGGCTACTTCGTTCCCACGAGGAACGGAAATAAAAGCCACCGAATTCCACGTTGAATTTTTCTCACCCTGGGGAAGAGCCAACGATAGTTTAGATAGCGATTGAAGAGGCCGAGAAAAACGGAGAACGAACCAGAATGCTGTACATATCTAGACAAAGAATCCTTCGTTCGTCTTACTCGTCCAGCATTGAAATTCTACCTAAACCACCGGAGAAATCCTATCGAATTATTCTCACGATCGTTCAAGTGCATCAACAGCGCGGGTACGTGTAATCGTTGGAAGATAAAATCTTTCCCAGAAGAAAATGACTTCTGGCTTTTGCTCCCCGGTTTGCTCGCGAAGATACAATCGGTTAATCATTCTGGCCAGTCCATCGCATTTGGCCTCCTCTCATCCTCCTTCTCTTAGTACCGCGGGTTGGCCGAAGCCTCCTGAGCTCGTGCCACGCCGACAATACCGAGGAAATTTTCGGTCGTTGCACGAATTTGGCAAGGGCGATGTATCACGTTTGCCTGCCGAGCGAGTAATAGGGAGAGGCCAGAACCGCAACGTATCTGCAGTACAAGCCACATTCGTAGTACGCTGCAACTCTGCAATACACGTTCGTACACGTGTGGCGCACACGAACGTGACTGAAAGCGCGCGCGAGCCTGTTGCCACACACACGCTCGCACACCCTAGAGAAGTGGCTTCTACCCTCGCCTGTACCTGGTCGAAAACACACGTGACGGGAAGGAAGGCGCGCGAATGAATACCAACGAATCTCGCGTCAGTCTGCGATGTACCGACTGATCGCGAAGCCAGGTTTCCCTCTTATACAGATTAATCTATCTCTATTACGAAGGATATTTATTTTAAATGCGGAATATGTAGAACGTACGAATCTCGTATTTGCAAATGGACCCAAACGAACAATCGATAACTAAAATACGAATGAAATCGTTGAAATCTCCGTGAGATAATTCCTCGCCCTGCGCGGCTTCGAACATCGACTACGATCGATTCTTCATCGATCTCTCACCCTCGAGGAACGTTGTTCCAAGCGTTTACGAGGGATTCTCAAATAGAGAGGTGCCGGGATGTGGCGCGTGTCCGCCTACGTCTAATTGGCCCCGTCTCGCGAACGGACGTAACGCGAAATGCCTGGTATCGGAGGAGTAGATCGAGGGACGATACCTCGTATTCAGACCTCGGTGGTCCTTGACCTGGTTACCGAGGTAGCAGGCCAAATATTGACCTAACCTGCGCGCAGGTTCGAAGCCTGCTTGCCTGCCTGCCTAACGTGGCACCCGCCGCCCTGGCTCGCCTGACCTCACTGTCTTCGCGAAGTCGTTAAAAGCGAAAAGGTCTTCCTCCTTTCCCTCCTCCTCCTTCTCCTTCTCGTGGCCGTCCGCGTGCGACACCGTTTCGCGGCTCGTTACCGCCTCGGACTGACGGGAAGGCTGCACTACCTCTGGCATATATTAAAATGATAATGAGGGAAGGAGAGAGAGGGAGGCAAAATGGGCGACGATTGTGTCGCAAGGTCCCACTCGGACGAGACTCGTGCCAGGTGTGCCTCGACATTTCTCCGGATGGAAGAACGAGGAGGTGGAGGAGCTTTGGGGAGTTTCCAGAGTGACGAAAGAAATCGTGGCGGATAGTACTCGAGTTGTACTTTCGAGTACACGGGAGCAATTAGCTTCTCGCGGGCAGCGAAACTCGCGCCAGATGTTTCCACGAGGTTTCTTCTCCATATTAAAATGGAGTTGTGAGAATTTCGAGGCTGCTGCATCAAGAGTGAGTGAGTGAGAGAGAGAGAGAAGAGAGAGAGAGAGAGAGAGAGAGAGAGAGAGAAGATGAGCCACACGACGTGGGCTCTTATCATGCGGGATTGGGTGAGTAACGAAGAAGGCGCAGGAATTTCCGAGAATTATTTTTGACCCCGAAGAAAAAGAAGGGTGCCGTCGCGCATAGTATACAAGACAATGTTGAAAAAAAAAATTCGGTGTGAAGTGTACTTCCGCGGCCTTTGGATCTAAAGAATAGACGACTCGAGATTAGTGGCTGCGGGAGCCGTAAATCGATATCCACCCGAAGTCGGTAAATAACTTTAGGTCAAGCATCCGGGCACCGGCGACACTGGCGACGAAATAACGTCCTCTTGCGACCACTGCGAGAGACGCGCAAAGAGATAGATAGATAGATAGATAGATATAAATTTATTAACCCTGAGCATGGCGCCCCTAAGGTCCCAATAAAATACAGCAAACAACAAAAGAAATACTTTATAGCAAACAACATATCAATAAAATAAAGATAAAGATAAAGATACAGAAAATATAGGTAAAGAAAGAGAATAGAGAGAGAAATAGAGAGAGAGAGACGGGGAGAAGGAGAATACGAACATCCTTTCCAATCGAATTTTAAAAATTTACATCGTGTATATAAGAATGCCGTTGAGCGAAGTAGGTAGATGACGAGTTGGAAAAATTAATCTTTCACGGAGAAAAAAAAATAAAGAAAGAAAGAAAAGGATAAGTGATGCTAAAATTCTCAAGAAAGAAAAACAAAGAATAGATTCTTATTAGCACCCTTTCATGGTTCCTTCTACGAGCCTAAAGCATTTTCCGCCAACGCATCGTCACCTTCCATTCCACCTCGGCGCGTCGACGAAAGACGAAACGCACCCCTTCACCTCCTTATCACCTGGAATAAAGTGACACTCGAGGGATATCAGGCGATCCGTTTTACGTCTCGTGAGAGCGCGCAAAATGCGGGCGTGTCGAAGGGCCACAGTCGTTCGAGGCATGGCAGAGGCTTTGAAACGCGAGTCGTTCTCCAGGACGCAAAAGGATGGAAGAGAAAAGAGATGCTCTCGCTTGGTGGATGGCAATGGGGTACTAGAGTGCCAGCCAGAGCCAGACACCGAGTCCCATTTCTTCGCTCGGTGACTTCGTCTCCTCTTCCTTCGCTTCTTTCTCCCTCTAGGCGCACCTTCTTCATTTTCCACCTTACCTCACCCACCGCATCGCCACCTCCTAGCCTCAGGGCCGTACCAAATGCCGGCCCTCGAGTGCGCATGCCGACCACGTAACGTGTACCTTAGCAGAGCCACGCGACGCCAGGAGAGAGGGTGAGGATTGAAACGCGACGTATCGATGAAAAGAAAGGAGTAATATTAACCGACTCCTCCCTCTTACCGCTACCATCCTCCTCTCTATCCCTGTATCGGCGAAGGGAACGATAAAATTGACGGCCGACAGTCGATAAATCGATAAATTCGAGTATTTACCGAGCACCGCTCTTTCCTGCCTGACCAATTCGCCTCACGCCCCTCCCGCGGATAACCCCCTTTAGAAGAAAAGTTCAAACTCGTTTGCGGCTGGTGGACGAACATTTCTCTGCGGGGGGTTTACTCGTGGCTCTGCGTGCTCGCGAGCTTACTCGCCGCAGAGTAAATTGAAGAAATACGGGCAGAGGGTGCATCGGGCGTGAGATGGCTCGAGTGACTGGACGGAAATTAGAGTGCGGTGGGTTGTCTAGTGTTAATCGCTCGTGGAGTCGAAGAAATGCGCGCGCGAGGCCAGCCAACGGGCTTCTCTCTTTCCTTGAGAGCTTTCCGCTCCTTAAAGGCACTTGGCCGCCGCCACTTGCAGTAGCGCGTTAACGCGGGTGAAAAATATTTCGCGCGACACACCGTGGTCGAGTCCCGAGGTAGCTCGCACGGTGGAGGGTGTCGGTGAGGGTGGCGGGTTCTGCTCGAGGCAACGTCGCCGTTTCGCAGGTCACGGAGAGCAAGAGCTTCCAGTTTCCACGGGGCTAATATTAAATTTCCACGTGGCGAGCTAATCCCGGGGAATGCCGTTAATAATACACGTAATTGCAAAAGTGCAAGGAGGATGCCCTCTCCCTTTAATGCGGCTTGGCCATCGCACGGCGCTCGGATTGTTTCGTTTCGAGGACAACGCGAGAATTCTCTATCAATTATTTCCATTGGCTCGTTGCACGCGCGAAGGACCTATGGGACAGTGTAAACTCCGTCCACTTTCCAATTAAGGATCTTTTTTCCAGCTTCGTGGGACGTTCGTTAGCGGAGTAATTCCGTTGTCTGAGAAATATCGCGAGAGAAGGCGCGCATCGGCGAATTCTCTGCGATCGAATCTGCGATACGCTCGTATTCTCGTGGGCAATAACTCGGAATCGACTTTCTTACTTTAAACGATATAAATAGCAGACGTTAAGATTATCGCTATGGTGGCGGAGCGCGCGCGCGGGTTATGAGGAATCGAATTTTCATTATTAACCCGGGCTGCGCCTAAGAATAGATCGCCCGCGGGACGGATGAGTAATTCACGGGCCCTATTACAGCGGGGACGAGCGCGGTTGCGGTGGCAATGGTGGCGATGGTGGTGGTGGTAGGGAGCAAATAATTTCTAACTCCCCAGCCCTACCACCGAAATCGTATCTCGTCGAGAGTTGAATAGATCGCGAGATGTAGAGAAAGCCCACGGCGTGCATTTAACGAAAGCGCGTCACGAGCTTTTAATACAGGGACACGGTGCGAGGAGAGTAAATCGATTTTCGTCCCGTTGGAGTACGCCAGAGCAGCATCCGCCATTACTACCCCACTCGATTTTAAATTTAGAATTCGATTTCGTTCGATGGCGCCTCACAGAAATACCATCCAGACGGAATGAGTTTGCAAAACAAGCCCGCCGATGATGCAGATACCAAGGAGGACACCTGTGCTGTCCCGAGTGTTTCGCGATTAGATTTTTCGACGTCTCGTGCGCGGCGCAGAGATTCTAGAAATGTACACACCCTGGAGAGTACTCGATGCCTTCGCGATTATGACAAAAAGATTACGAGAATCGTAATTAACGAGGTTCGACCATGGTGCAATCTCGTGACACGAGCTCGTGAGTTTGCGAAAAGACTCTACCGAAGGAAGCGATTAGAATCCGCCGTGGCCAATTTACCGCACGAAACTATTCCTCATCCTACTTCGAATTGTACGGCAGTCGATATTTAAATTCGGCGAGAATCTCTAAAAACATCCCACGCTCTTTAAAGATTTCACGTGCGACGGGTCATTTCTTTAACCACTTGCGCTGAAAAGACGTGTCACGCACGTCGTAATGCTTTTGTCGCAGAATCGCCAACGACGTGGTATGCACGTCGTAATGCTATAAATTAGTTTAGAAAATATAAATCTTTTCTCCGATTTCTCTGAGGCATCGAACACTGCGTGACGCCTCCCAGCGAATTACACTGGACCGTTCTGGTACACACGTAGGTCAGTTTTTTGCCAGCGCAAGTGGTTAATTACTTCATTCCATGCGCCGATAACTAACGTGCCTTTCCAGAATATGCCGATTAAAATTCGTCGCTAATATCTTCGAACGATCGATCATGTGGTTCCACGATCTACGCATCGAAAGCGCATGCGTTTCGAATTCTTAACTTTCGACAGTTTTTCTTGCGCGTGTCTCTCTTCTCTGCTGTCCTGCTTTTCTGGCGTCTCGCGTGGGTCTATAAGCGGGAACGTGTGGTGTGCGCCTTATGACAAATTCATAGAATAGGGAATTCCAGGTCCGAATTTTCACGTGCGATCGGGGCTATCGCATTTTATTCAGGGCACTTGACTCCATCGGATTCGCTCGTGGGTATGGCGAGGGTAGGGTAGTGCGTCCTTTCCGACGGAGCGAGTACACCGGTTGCAATGCGTCGCTTTTCCCTACTGCAGCCGCAATGCAGCACGCAAAGAAAAATCGTTCGCCGCGCCGAACTTTTCCTCTATTTTTTATCTTCTCCTTCCCCCTACGTCTCTCTTCGCTCTCTCGACCCTCGGTCCACCCTCTCCCTTCTCATCTCGTCTTTCATTCCACTCTTCACGTTCGCACCTGATTTCACCAACGAAGCCCAGAGCGTTAGCGAAGAAGCCACGAAATTCGAGTCACGTCCTAAGGGAGGATTTAGAATTCTCGAAAATGTTGCGTGGTATCTTTCAATTTTCGACGAAGACGCGTTAAGAGGGCACACGCAAGGCGCTCGTGCTCGCGCTCGCGCGCGCGACAACGAGGAAAGAGCGGCGCGAGGTCTTGATATTCTCCAAAGTAGTGAATACCACAGCACAGTGTACAAACTGTCCCTACGCCTCGGCAATAATTGATGAATCGTCGAGAGAACTTTCAGCGTGCGCATTCTCCCTCGTGCTCTTCCCTCTTCTTCTTCTTCTTCTTTTCCTTCGCTGTGAGAAAAACGGAAAACTTTCGCTAGGCATGCGAGGCGCGTGTGCCCCTTAAGAGACTCACCGCCGCGGACTATAAACCCCGTGTCAATGGGGGAAGAGAATCTTTGATGGGTCGGTCGGTACGGTCGGACTTAATACACCGCTACTTCGCGCCGGCCGGCCCCGTCGTGAGGAGGAACGAGGAGGGAAAGAGTATCGTCGTTGTTGCTTCGATGCACCCGTCACGCGATACTCGCCGAGTAAAATAGCACGAGCTCGCGCGAGCGTTCTCGTATTCTTGCACGACACAAATGTAAATCGTACACGGACGTTGGTTAGCGCGCGCGCGCACACGTTGCCGCTGGTAAAGCCAGTCGTAAGGATAGGAAAGGATAGATTAACCCGGTTAGATAGGGATCTATGGCGAATGTGCTGGAATAATAGAGCGTCGGGGGTTGGGATGGGGGGTGGTAGGCGCGCAGTTGCGGCACGAGGACTGCAGGCAGGTGCTAGCGGCGCGCTGCTCCTCCTAAAGCAGCCTGCGTTAATTTCCTCCTATTCCATTCTCCCTCTCGCTTTCTCCTACAAGAACGTGAGAACACCCTTTCCTCCTTTCTCTCCTCGAACCTTCGCTCGCTCGTTCTCCTTCTTGGATATTAAAGTCGGATTCGCACGGTCTTCGTCATCTTGAGAACATGGAACATCTTTTGGGTTAAGGTTCGTCAAAGAGCCTTGCCAAAAGTGATTGCGATTGTTTCTTAGTTCCAGGATGAATTCGTGTTTGTCGGAACGTATCTGCCAACACCTACTCGAAGGATTTTGGCGTTATTAGGATTCTTGGCTCGCCAGGCATGCCGTCGATGCCGATTATCATCCGTTCGTTTTGTTTCACTCCTGCGCCTCTCTTCTCGACACCGAGGAAAGGGTGTAGAGGCGAACGAGAGATTTATGAATATTGCGGCCCGTGCCAAGGAGAGGTGGCGCGCGTTGCGTCGCGCAGCGTGGGAGACGTAGGAATGAATGGTGCGTCGGAGTAGGCCAGTGGAACGAGAGAATCGACGACTCGCGAGGGGTTGCTCGCTGAAGGAGGGAGATCCGAGTGAAAGAGATAAGATGGGAGGAAGCGTGAAGAGGGTGGATGAGGGTGTGGAGAAACACGAACGGGTAAAAGTTCCGAAGGGGTGGCTAGAAAGGTCGATGAGGGAACGAGGGGGAAAAGTAGAAAGAACGAACCACGAATCTGGAAGATTGATACAATTTACTACCTCTGTAACTCCGTACCACGCGCTGCATAACGAAAACAAGCCAACTAATCGAACAATATAAACAGCGAAGATCTAGAAAAATGAACGCAAGAAGGAAGAGGATTAAGATGTTATTTCGACTTTTGTGGAGGAAGAATCAAAAATTCTATGCTTAAAAGAGCATAAACGGGAAGTAGATGAGAAGTGGCGAAAGGCGTGTAGGTAATTCCGAGACGAGGGGTAGGAAGTGGAAGTTAAACGAGAAGGACGAAACGTGCGAACGTGGCGTGTCGAGCACGTTCAAGGGGCTAGGGTGATGGCGAAGCGCGAGAAGAAGAGCAGAGAAACGAGAAGCGGGGCCGGGAGGCGCTACCACGACCTTTCCATTCTTCCTGCGCCGAGCCACATACACCACCTGACACCGTCTGCCACGCTTTAATTATTAATGCAGACCTGTATCAGCATTCTCCGCGGGCGCTCTCGCTCGCGTATAGGTACATACTTGCATGCGGGTTTCTCGGCACCGCGTGCTCGCACGCTTCGCGATGAACCTCCGACGCGCTCTGTCCTTTCGTGCCGGCGGACGATAATTTCGGTGAGAAGGAAGAAATCGGCTTATCGTCGATCGGCTATAGCGTAGAAACGAGTTTACAAAAGAGTAGCGAGCAATTGGAGAAATCTGAGGAATCAAAAGGTAAGAAGTAGAAATAGTCGGCACAGGTTAGTCCAAGGGTCACGTTGTAACACGTCGAACCTACGACTTTACAGCTTGTCCTTAAAGACTTTTTGTGTTTAAATCCATTGGCGTCGTTGACAATTATTATACGTAAGTAGCAAGCATCGTCGAGAGGACTCTCGTAATAAAAAAAATCCTAATATCGTATAATATCGAGTCGATAAGAGGATTGAGTAGAAAGTTCTGTTACGAAGATCTTCGTGAAGAAAGGCTCGGAGAATGCTTCCCCTTTGGCGCTTTCATTCGCTCGGACTCGTTAAACGCACCCTGCAACTTTCCAATCTCCGTAGTCTCCGTAGTCTTCGAAGTCTCCTTCGACGCGGGAAGAAAAATGATTCCCTTTCATCGACTCCATTGGACTCCTTAGTTCCTTTTTCCACCTTTCAGCTCCTCCCCGTTCTCCTCCACGAGGGATAACTCGCTCCAATAGATTTATCAAACTTCCGGGCACGTAAATAAGTTGAGCGGATTGGCATCGCGGCGAAGTTGGGAAGAAGAAGCGTGGGTTTCCTGCGATAAATGAGCACGGAGGGGAGCGGTCGAAATCCTTCGGAAGTCGACGAAGTAATAACGAAGTTAATACCGGGGAACGTAAATTCGGAGCCCTCTCTCTCTCCCTCTAGCCTCTCCAGGGAGTTGATCATTCGTACAAACGCAATTTCACGTTACAGGGAGAGCGCAAGAACGCTGTGAGAAGATGCCTCGCGCATAAAGCGGAATGCAACCTCGCAGCAAGAAACGATACAATGCCGAAGATAGAATGGAATCTGGTAGAACGAAGAACGAAGGAGACGTGAGAAGTAACGGAAGACGTGACAAGCTTACGCGATTTATTAACAATAATAAATTGCAAAAGCTTCTATCTGGGTCACGTGTGTCTATTTTATCCATAATAATGTTTAGAATTTCCGCTTAAAATTCTGTAGCCGATTGGATCCCTCTGGCAAGGGTAATTTCACGGGGAAAAATATCAGTCCCTTCGAAAGGGCTCGCGTAGAGTACGCTGGCGGGCGATTGGGCGGCCTACCGCGAGGATAAAAATTTCTAAACGATTATCGATACGGATGACGGCCAGTCCGCGAGAGGAACGTCGAGCAGGGGAAAAGCGGTCATTCTCAAAGCGTCTGGTTTTATCTCGGCGCCCGATCGGCAATAGGCAGACGCAAGCGCAACGTTCAGCGGACGTATACTTTTGCGTTACTGCACACGCTCGTTCTCTCTCTCTTCTTCTTTTGCCTCACTCCCTCTCACTCACTCGTCGCACAATTCGAGGTACGTACGCGCGCGGCCCGATAGAGAATGATAACCGTGTCATGCGAATAAAGGCTTCCATCTATCGACCTATCGATCTCTTTCTCTCTCTCTCTCTCTCTCTCTCTCTCTCTCTTTCTATGCGTGTTTCCCTTTCTTTCCTCATCCCTCGCCATCGAAGCTCCTCTTCTATCAGTCGTACTCCCCGCGGCGTAATTATCGAGATGTAATTATTTGCCCTTTTTATTTTTCTCTCCGTGAATCACTGAAACGGGACGCGGTACAATCGGGGATGGTCGTAATCGTTTCCGAATGTACGTCACGAGTGGAAGAACGGAAGGGGCTGGAGATGATATCGTTCGATATTTTCCTGTGGTCCTGCATGTGACGGCGAAAATCGGCGAAACCCTGGCCCGTTGTATCGAGATTGGTCGGGCGAAATTGACGGTGGGGGTGCACGGTATAGAATTCGAAAGGACCAATGCCAAATTTTGGTCAATAGAGAGTTCGTTAGCTTCCGCGTCGAGCGGGAGCTTCGCAGACTAATTCGATCCTAGTACGTAGTCCATCAAATGCAGTGGCGTATTGGGAATAGATAAGAATATTTCTAATGCAAGTTCAACGGACGAATGTAAAAATAGTTACAAAAATTGTTAAAAAAATAGTAACAAAAAGAAACAAAAAAATGAATTTTGATTGGACGATGATTTTTGAAGAATGCGGTAGTCCTTTCCTTTTTCGGAACGTGATGATTGAAACGTTATGATTGAAGTTGTATGTACAATGAAGTGCAAAGTCGGTGGCCCTCTGAGGAAATACGTCACTCACAATCAGTGAACCGCGCTTCCACCGTTATGAGCAGAGCGCATTTCGACGATGAAATTTCATACCTCTGCCTACGAATGCTTTTATTCACAGTGAAATACATCGAAATGATAATTTCTGATCACAAGATTGCAAGATCTTTCATGTTACAACGCCAAAATACTCGCTGTTTAGAACGGTGGAAGGCCGGTTTATTGAGTGTCGTATTTGCTCAGAGGGACACCGACTTTGCATTTCATTGTACACATCGCAGCCGTGAGAACACTAGCGCAGATGCTACACAAACTACGTGGACCGGCGCGTGAATCGGCGTATGCCGCGCCGTGCGATCGTACTTTTACAGATACGCGTGCTCCGAGACGGTAGTCCAAGATAATTAACTTACTTATTGTCAGGGTTCGCGGTGAGTATTTTTATCATCCAAGTATCCGAAGATAACGGCGCGGTCAGGGTGCCGTGGACTGATGAAAATATTTTGTAACTCGCTCGATCCGATAAACACCCTCGAGAACATCTTGTGAATATCAACGATAACGATACTCAAGAGATCGGGAAGTAAATTGTAACAAGTTGTGCTGCAATACATTCTAAAGATAAGCGCTACGTATAAATAAAGAAGATAGGGCCTGTCTGTAACGCGAATTGAATCGTGTCGCATTCCCGCGCGCGATTAATATTCCAAGGGTCTAAAAAGGGACGAAATCGATCGGTATGCGAGCACGGATACTTTCGTTAACAGATCTGACGATGAGGTAGGAATTTGCGGAAAGGGCCAGCACGCGTGTAGAAGCGTGAACGCGCGAAAGACGTGTGCGATTAGCAGTACAACGTTTGCCCGGTGTTCGATTCGCCCAGGAGAGAAATAATCGCAGGGAGAGCTGGCAGGAGGAAATACATAATTGTGGAATCGAGCGTAGTTGGGTCACGGGTCCTATTTTTAGTACGGTATGATTGTGAGTTCAAACGAAAGCAAAGGCCACCTGTGTATGCCCAACGTTTGCTTTACGCCGTTGGTTTACCGTCTGCTCTCTTTTTTCTATTCTCTCGCTCTCTCTCTTGCTCTCTCTTGCTCTCTCTTGCTCTCTCTTCATCTCTCCCTTTCTCGTCCGCAGTCCGACGCGAGGGATGCAAATTTTTAGCCCGACTCACACATGTGCCACGACGACGATGACGACTACGACGACTTCGTGGAGCTTCGCAGTCTCTCGCCTTCTCTCTCATTCTCCTTTTATCTTTCCTCTCTTTCACTCTTTCCTCTCGCACGCTCTCGACACCTCCGCACCCCCTCCCACCTTCTGGCACAGTCCCGAAACTCTTTTATTTTTACACTTCTCCACTTTCTGCAACTCACTACTTGTCCCTACTTCTCTCCTCGCTCGCGCACTTTAGCGCTCGTTTACTTTTACAGTTCTTCAACCCACCCTTTACTACCTCTACGCGTTGCTCTTCCACTTCGTCTTCCTGTACCCATCGCCTTCGCTCCGCACCTCTGCCAGGCTGCACCGAGAGGATAAATGATTTTCTACGAAGGGGTAGCGCGCGGCGCGGCGGCGCGGAAAACGAACTTTCCTCCAGTATCGCCTTCGGTGGCTTGTTGCACGAACGGGGGCTGCAGAGATAAGCAAACGTCTCGTAACGCCGGCTTCGAGCTCGAACTAATGCCCTCGCACGACAAAATTACGGAACGACGCGGACAGCGAGAATTTCCAGTCCTTTTCTCTTCGATTATCGCAATCGTCAGATTCATCACGAGATCGATATCAAAGATATTGCTTCTATTTCAGAAGAGCACCGGTCAAGATATGCACGGGTACGCGAGTTCAAGCGCGTGCGCATTTCGCTTAACTGATTTGCTCCGGACGCGATTTCAACACCACCGATGGAAAGTTATACAAACAGGCTACCCGGGAGCTTGTGTTCCAACGCGAGCACGGAATTACCTATCGCGTTATCAAGGCCGTGCTTCGGAGCTAATGCATATTATACTCCTGCTATCGTCGGTCCTCGAGATTTTAATAAGGGCAATAATTTTAGGCGTAATCGCGCGCCGAGCTCGCTCGACATTTTCAATCGTTCAAAGCATAGAAAATTATTATTACGAGAGAGAGAGAGAAAGAGAGAGAAAAGATCGGTGGAATATCGATGCGCCTTCGCTCCTCCTCCCAAGAATGCCGTTCCTGTTCATGAAGTTCCAATTCAGTGGGCATTCTTTTCCCATCCTCTGCCCCGCTCACTCGTCCCAACCATTCCCGATTTCCTGCCCTTCCGTCGCTTTTTCCCCACCTTTTATCATACATTTCCTGTCATACGGTAGGCATTGTGCCAATCTCGAGGCCCACGAAAGCCCGTGGAATATTAAAAAGTGCCTCCGTTATTCTCTCCGACGACGAGGAGAAAAAGGAAAGAAAAGGATGAGAGAAGGTGGGGGGGGGGGGGGGGGCTCAACCTCGTAAAGGAAAGTACACGAGTAGAACGAGGACGAATATTCGAAAAATGTTCGTTCCGCGTAATGGAATTATTTTCAAAAGATTCTCAAAGTTTGCCGACGTAATGTCAAAATCAATATAAATTAAGGAGAGAGAACGATGGTAATTTAATCTGGTAAAGAAAAGTACACGGGTGAAAAAATATGTTCGTTCCTTTCGACACAATTATTTTCTAACCATTTTGGAGACTCCATTATATTACTGTACCAACGACAATTGAATAAAACGCAACGTTATTCGGCAACACAGCCAGTAAGCTCCGACTGTTTCCCTTGTCCTCCACTCTTACTACTTAAGGCGGTTACGCTATTTATTCTCCTCCGCGTGTGCCTATTAGCCGCGAGCCAGTGGCAATAAAAAAGCCGCGAAGCCCCCGTAAAATAATGCGCCCTCGCAGTCGGGTCGGAGAGTCTACCCTAATTAGCGTAACTCACCCCTCACCAGGGATAAATAAATTCGCAACCCGAGATTACCAGGTGGCGCGGAGAAGGCGGCCTTAGCTTCGAGAGAACGTCGGCAAATTCCGCGTCCCACCAATTAATATGAACTTGCGATGGGCAATTTACAGGACGGTAAGCGTGTGCTACACGTATCGGGTGAGTACGGGAGGAAGAGAAGAAGAGAGGGGGTTGCGTATCGAGCCTCAATTTCCCGTCGAGCCGAGGTCCATACGCCGCTAGCACGGAGTGTTTCCCGGCGCGCAACTGTGTTAGTTAATATCCAATTTCAACGTGGAAGGATGTCATCGCGCCCGCGACGCTTCCATTTTTTCCGTGCCGCTAATACCGATGAAGAAAGGTGTCGGCCGCTGGTCGACCCATGTTCCTCCCTCCACCCCTAATTTCGTCATCCTCACGATTAATGCCGTGCGACGGGTAATACGACCCGGAGTTCTATACCTCGTGGAAAGGAAGAAGATTAGAGTGGACACGAGAGTGAGAGAAAAATCGACGAAGACTCGCGAACGACAGCGAGAGGGGTGGTACCGTTTTAATTTTAATCACGGCAACGATTACGCTTTATCCGTTTCGTCCGACGGTTGACCTCTATAATCGAAAATCCGATAGTCGATCTCTTGCACAGCGGTTGCGCTTAATCCTCCGACGAGATTTATCGCGCGCACAACGTGCAACGGTTTCGGGCCTAAGGCAGTAAAGCCCCGCGCCACCCTCGCCGCACGCCGGAGCGGAACGGTGCCACGCATATTCCTACGGATGACTGCTCGTGCCGGCTTATCGTTAATCCGCCAGCTTTGACGCTCGCGTTAATCTACGCGGGGACTAATTGGAGTATCGAGGTCGAACAATAGAGGCCGTGGGAATCGATCGGTATCCTTCCGGGGAGAATCTCGATTTCACGCTAGCCGGCCCTACGTGTGACGACAATGCCGAGTTTCGGTCACGCGAGTTTGGAGAAGAAGGGTCGAAGTGTTTCGGGAAACGGGCCGGTGAGATCGATCCGATGTCAAATTCGACTACCGTTCTGCCTTAAAATTACTTTTAACCTCGTTTATTCGTACCGCTCGTTGCAGTTCCTCGATCGAGCGGGACGTTCAGGACGGATTTGGCTCGTAAATGTCCAACGACGCGCGTGCAACCGGCGTCCGCGTACAAATATATCGTTATTATTCACCCGGTTTGATTATCTCGCGCGTGTCGATTAAAACGGGAGATCCGCAGAAATTGCGCGACGCAGCCGAGCGAATAGATAAATAACTAAACGGATAAATAATTGAATTGCGTACTACGCGCGCAGCCGGCTCCGCGGTGCGGAGGTGGTCCTCTCGTGGCTCGCGCTCACGAAAACAGTTACCTGACAACCGTGTCCCGTGGTAACTCCGCTCTCTTTCTCTTTCTCTCTCTCTCTCTCTCTCTCTCTATCTCTCGCCGCTCTGCTGACACCCTACGCCACCACCACCACCACCGCCGCGGAATTTGCTGCATGGAGGGTTAAGCGCTACCGTGACACACCACGGGGATCCTCTCGTCTTCCCTCGTGTAAATACACACGAGAAAGGAGAAACTTTACCTAGCCGAGTAAACTCACGCTGAAATATCAAGGAAAACGGTGCCCAGGCGTTTTTCGCGCGATGCGTCGAGAACACGGAGGAGAATAACGCGGCGAAGGCTTCGCGAGCGTGGAAAAACTTGTTCGGAGAAAATGGAAAGCGCGACAGGATAGAGCGAACCTTAAGAGTAAAAATGATAAGATGACTCACGAATTTCGGAGAGGCCCGTCGCCGTCTCTCGGTCCTTCACGATCCAGCTCGACGAGCGGAGCGGAAGCGACGAGAAGAGGATGATGAGGCTGCCGTGCGTGGACGATGTCTTGCGTGGATTCGCGTTGCGCGAGTAGTACTCGCCCGAGAATGCTCCACTCCCGGTGGTGGAGGCGGAGGTGGCGGCGGCGGTGGCCTTCTGCTTCTCGGGCGCCTTGCCCTCTCCGTTTATTTATCTCTCCCGGTGCGAGCTCGGTTCGACGTACCGCCGTCGTCGCCGACGTTCGACGTCCTTCTTCTCCCCGTGAGCCGACGACGTCGACGCGCGACGACGCTCCGCGCCGTCGAATGTCGAAGGTCGAAGGGTTGAGGGGCCGCCGAATCTTCACCACCGCGGAGAGGTAACACGAGGATGTGGAGGAGGAAGTGGACGAGATGACAAATAGAAGTACGATCCTTGGGACGAGTTAAGAAGGAGGAGAATGAGTACTCACAAAAATTACTGGGACGACGGCGTCGTCCTGAGAGGACGCGCGCGAATTTCCGCTCGGCGCGTTCCGACGACTTTGGAGCACCGTCGAGCGGTGATTGAGAGACGGCGAGGATTATTTTCGATGGGAGGAAAAAAGAGCGGGAGGACCGTGAGGATTGGGACGTGAAGGTGAGGGAGAAGAGTGGGAAGAGGTTGAGTGGGAAGAGTGTCGCGAAGGGAAAGGACGTGGACCAGGGACCTGGACCTCGACGAGGATTACCGCGAGGTGGACGAAGGCGACGTAATCACGAGAATGAGAATGAGCGGAACACGACCGTGTCGGAGAGAGAAGTAGGCCGGTTAACCGTTCAGGCCGCACTGACAAGCCGAGCCGCGGCTAGTAAGGGTGAACTGGCCTGGCATCCCCTCTCGTCGGGCTCACCTCACGTCGCCCTCTCTCGTCCGTCCTCCTCCTCTCTCTCTTTCTCACCCTCCTCCTCTTCCTCCTACCTGCAAACTCTCGCTCGCTCGCTCGCTGCCTCCCTCTCGGACTCTCGCGGTGGCGGCGGCGGCAGGTACGCCGCCTGCCGCCTCTCTGTGTCACCGCCATCCCTTCTCCCTCGTCCCACCCCTTCTCTCTCATTCTCGTCATCCCTCTCTTCTCCAGACCCGCACACACGGAGAAAGAGTGTATTACACGGAGAGAGAGTGGCACACAGACGCATTTCCTTTCTTTCCTCCCCGCATACGAAAGACAAGCGTTTCATCCCTCTCGCCCGTTTTCTCACCCCCTCTCTCTCCGTCCGTTCCTTCTCCCTAAGTTTATTTATCTTCCTCTCTCTCACTCCCTTTCGCAGCTTCTCCCTCCTTCTGGAATAGGTTGAAGACACCCCACTCCGTGTTTTTCTTTCCTCTTTCTTCTTTTTCCGCTGGTTGTGTCCTTTCTTCTCCGTTTTTTCGGAATGATTCTTGCGCGCCGTCCTTTCCATCGCACCCTTTGCGCGCAGCCCTCGAACTTTTCGCTTTCCCTCGTCCTCCTCTTCTTCGGCTCCCGCCCTCGCCTTTGTTCCTATCGCGTTTCTTTAGCTTCCTCTCTTAAGCGGTTTCGGCACTTTTCTTCGGTACCGCCACGATGGCGTTTTATTTCAGCCTCTCTTTTCTCACTTTTGGACGATCTCTCGAGGAGCAGCCCGTGGCCCTTTTGACTTCGAGGGTATTTCTCTCGATTCTATTCTTCACCTTGCGCGAAAGGCGCTTTTTCTTTCTATACTGGAGTCGCAGTCAACGTCACGCTACGTTTATCGCGAATCATATTCGTCGTTTATCTCGCGAGGGAGTTTTTGCTTTTATTATTTTTTCAAACGGCTCCCAACGCAACCAAATTTTTTTCCGTTCTCCCAGGGAGCATAAACAATTCCGTAACAAAAGAGATGAAAAACCGTTTACCCGCTCGTAAATAATTCCAGCGGGGCGCGCGATAAAATTTCACGTGGAAATAACGTCCTGTGTAATTTAAATTTGCCAACGGTAACAAAGGAAAATAATCGACATATGTTGCCAGCAACGAATACTGCCGGTATTATCGACAGCGCTTACAATATGAAATTGCCTTTCCCCTGGTCATTATCTCGTTATTAATTTCACGTAGATACAGTTTCCATGTCGATTGGCGATCTTTTAGCGGGAATGAGAGAATCTCCATTGTCTACTTAACAACACTCCTGTGCGCCCCGCAATTTCTCTTATCGCGCGAGCCAATGGAACTTGAATTACGGCGCCTGTCATAATTGGGAAAATATTTTTTCCAAATTATCGGCCAAACGTTCGCGGGTTGCCTTACACGAAAATTTATGGCAGATAATGTTCTCTGGGTAGCTACGCGTCCAAACGTTAATTAATATGCGCGATAACAATGGAATTCGGAATGTTACCGGCGAATTTCGGATGACAGAACGTTATGAGAATATGCGAGGAAAAAAAAAGTCACGTGGCTGACGTCGTGAGATCAGAGCGATTAAGGCCTCGGGACCGGAAAATAACACGGCGCTTCGTCACAATCTAGACAATTTGCTCTAATCCCGACTAGACAATTGGACGGATTGCTCTGACGAACGCACAGTTGTTTGACCCAGAGAGGCCAAACACGTGCGATAACGAAGTAACGTGAGATCTGCGCCATTCGCATGCCGGACGATTGCTCTCGCAGGCAATCTACCCCTATGGAAATCTATTTCACTGTAGGTTCGGCGACAAAGGGCACGGTCCAAAGACTTTCCTCTAGAATTTCAACGACCAGCATTTGTAAAAGTTTTGAACAAACGGGATTTAAGAATCTTTCCCTTTCTTCTCCGAAACATCGATGGATTTCTGCGAAATATTAGAACCAATTGAAACGATTCGTCGAATGCATTTTCCGCGCGTAATGACGTAAACTGACATGCGCGCCACTTTCTCGCGCGTCACGCACCGAGGCTTCAATATAATAAGCACGATAAACCGGCCGATTATCCGTTAGTTCGTAGTTCGACGAGGGCGATCGGTAAAGCGACACCGTGGCATTGTCGTTCTCCTACGGACTCTTCTTCTTTCGATTCTTTTCTCTCCTGCGCCAATCTCTTATGGGCCGAACAATCGGATCTTCGCGATAACGTTGTCGATAAGGGATTTCGAAATTCAGGTGGATGATACCGTGTGCGTATATATAACAGCCGATCCAATTTACCTCCCAATGCCTCGCGTCCACTACGTTCACGACAGTCATCGAAGCAGTGAGTATCGCCTAAAGATTTTCTTTTAATCTCATCGCGAGCGAGCACCGAAGTAGACGCGAGTGAAGTATTTCGTTGGTTACAAAAGTGTCTCTCGTAGGAAGAAAAATAGTTAGCCGATCGGAGAAACGTGAGTTTTATCGAATACCAACGGATAATGGTTCTTACCGCGTGTACGATTGATTTAATTGAGATATCCAAGGAAAGATTACTCGATTGCGGATAAGGGGATATCGAAAGTCAATTTGTTTAATTACCATGCCGTACAAGGGAATTAGAACGGTCGAATTTACCGTGGAAATCTCGGTGGAATCTTATCCAGGTACAGCGGTAGAAATATAACATGTTTTCGCGGGGAATGCAACGAGTGCGAAAGAAGTTTAGCGCAACTGATAATGATTTAAAGTCTGCGTGCTACTATGTAATCAATTGACCTCGCGTGCTTCGGCAATTTACTTCCTTATCGCCAAATTACGCGTTTGTGAGTGGAAGCAAAACGATTGTGGGAAATTTAGTGAGTCGTCGCTAATTTTTACAGAAACGATAAATTGCAAAAACAGGAGCATCGAACGACAACTTTCATTCTCAGAATTTTCAAGTTTTCCAATAATTACGGAGAAACGATAACGAGTACGATTCGATCTATTAGAAAACAACGCGAATTACTTCACTTTTGACAGATTTCGAAATTCTCGGTGTTCTGTAATCGTTCTGTGGGGTCCATTGTGCAACGTTAAGATTTTCACGTGCGATGTGGGGAAACGTCGAATCGCGGAGGCCCATCGGCGATGTGCAAATCTCGAAATCGTCCATGATAATTCGCGACTTCCACTTTCACGCATGATTTTCCGATCGCGCAATTTCAACCGAAGGAAGTTCTCCATGGCAATGGTTCATTCTGGAATTACAACGTCACCACGCGTACATTGTACCATTAACACAATAAACTCTCGAGAGAAAGTCTTATCAGGGTCGTTCAGTATTTACGACTCTACCGTCCAGATAATAACACTCGTAACGTGCTCCTACCGTTATCAGCAATTGGGAATTTGCACGATAAGGGAATACATCGATTGAAAATCTCTGAGTGTCGAAATTGGTTCGACAAACAAATCATCGTTTTACCGTGGAAAAATAAATATTTGTTTCAGAGACATGAAGCTCCTTTTCGTTATACTAACAGTAGTCCTGGTCTCCTGCCATGGATTGGCATATGGCGGAGAGCAAATGAGCCGTAAGTCATCGAAATTCGCATTACCACCAATTTTCCTCATCGGAAGAATTTAATCCATTTAAAATTGACAGACGATTTTCTAATAATGTTTCTTTATCCTTTGCGCCTTTCAGACTCCAGGTGGCTGCGAGGACTCAAGGGAATCAATTTGTCTAATTTCTTCGAGGGATTCAGGGAAGTATTGAGAACAGGTAACGCGACTTTCGGCATTCCAATTCTGGATCCGTTCAAGTCGGAGCAAGAGAGAATCGAACTGAATGACGAAATGCTCGTGTGAGTAACGTGGGTCGACAAGTACCGGGTGAAGAAACTTTAAGCTTGTTATTTATCATTGCTTTCTTTTTCTTCAACAGCCTCGATGCACTTTTGACCGATGTGAACGCGGTGGGTATCTCTACCTACAAAGTTAACGCAGCCGATCTCAATATCATCGGCATTAAGATCACCGTTGGTCTGTCGTGGGAGAAAGTTTCCATGAACACTCACTACGCGATGAAGGGAAATATAGCGGACAGTTTCACAATTTACGGATTGGGAGTAATGGAGTGAGCTTACAATTTCATTTCTCTTAGCGATCCCGTAAACTTCAATAACAATATTCATATGCTGCCTTTTCCTGTTAATCGATCACACGAGTATATTTTAATTCTAACGAGCTGGCTCTCTCTACTGTCAACTATTGCAAACATTCTCGCGAATTTTTCTACTGAATTCATAGAGATCTTTGTGTCCTGTAAATGATAATACATCCTACGAGGATACCCGTTGTCGGCATTGTAGAAAATCCACGATGGTAAAACAGTTTCCTGCTTTGCTCCCGCAGCTGTTAAACAAGATCTCTTATATGCCCGCCTTCTCGGGGAATATCATAGACTTATACTCATAGACCGCGCATTCTGTGAGAAGCGTTGAAGACAACATGATACGAGAGAGCAATACTGGGAGTGAACCTGTCTCTGTCTAACTGGAGCGTTGGTGGGGGGAATAAGGAAAACAGGAGAAGAGCATACGTTTACGCGTATAAACGTTTAAACGTATATGAACGTATATTCGCGTTTAAACGTGCTCTTCTCCTTTTTTCCTTATTCCCCCCACCAACGCTCCAGTTAGACAGAGACAGGTTCACTCCCAGTATTGTTCTCTCGTATCATGTTGTCTTCAACGCTTCTCACAGAATGCGCGGTCTATGAGTATAAGTCTATGGGGAATATGTTCTCGTTACGCGAAAGTTTTAAGGAAGGTAAAAATTAAAATCAATATTCAATTATCTTTATAGCGTTGCCGTGCACAATTTAAGCTACAATGGTGTAATCGGTCTCTCCATAAAAGATGCACATCTCTACGTGAAAAGCATCGAATCGAGAATTGGATTGACCGCCCTTGACGTAAGTGTAATTGTAGTGCAACATTGGATCTCAACGAGTGTCATTCGCATTGGAAAGATTGCAAATTTGGTTGTATTATTTTGCAGTTTAAGGCAACTGGTCTGTTTGAGGACGATGAACTGTCGGAACTACTTAGCGCGCTCATTTCGGACATGGCACCTCAGTTGGTCGAAGATTTCCACGAAGAAGTAGCAGCCATGGTCAACAAAGTAATTACCGGCACTCTCGACAAATTCCTCGCTGACAAGAGTCTCAAGGATTTACTGGAGTTACTTAATTAATTTATGTCGATTTAACCAGTATTCTCATACTTCTAGACTCATAAGTTCTGTCTACATGTTTATACCATCGATAATAGATATTTTCAGGAAACCGACAAGCTCATTATTACAGAAACTGTTATGTTGGCCCACGAATTCGCCGAATTCAACAATTTGGTTAATAGTAATCCGCAGTAGCGAGTAATACTCGTGAATTACCATTGTGGATTACAAAGAAATTCGATGCCTTCAACCGAAATTTAATTATTTCCGGGCCGCTGCCCCGGAGACGACGGATCGCAGGCTCAATGAAATTCTTAGAAATGTTTGTAAAATTTTACCTGCGACTTGACGAACTTCGTGTCACCCATGCACCAAACAGGAAGACCCTCTCCTATGATGTTGAAAGTTCAAACGATGTTATGATAATATAACAACACTACTGCCGCGACGATCGCAATTGATTAATATTCGATAACCGAACGGTAAAATTCGCGAGAGAAACGTTTGGAACGACATAAATATCGCTGTGGACCGATATGCGCATTACACCATTATTGTCAACTCCATTTTCAATAATTCAATATCACTGTATATTATCACAAAATGAACTTCTGAACTGTCGAGCGAGACGAGTTGCTTCTGTTATTTTCACGATTTTTATTGGCTACCAGGTTAGTGTTCTCGGGGAGAGGGCCTAGTGCCAATGAATCCCTTTAACCACTTGCGCTGGAAAGACGTGCCACGCACGTCGTAACGCTTTTGTCGCAGAATCGCCAACGACGTGGTATGCACGTCGTAATGCAATAAATTAGTTTAGAAAATATGAATCTTTTTTGGATTTCTCTGAGGCATCGAACACTGCGTGACGCCTTCCAGCGAGTTACATTGGACCGTTCTGGTACAAGCTTCGGTGAATTTTTTGCCAGCGCAAGTGGTTAAACAGGATTATTTATCCTCACCGAATACTTGACGATAGAAAAGTACATTCTTACTATTTTAACGTCACTGTACGATTTACACCCAGCGCCATCCCATTGCAGTGTTGCGCAGCTTTCGTGCATATCGATAAATGCGCGTGATGAGTGACGCGCGATCCGTGATTCGCGATCTATTCGGCCGTTTTCGTCTTAAGCCGGCTAATCTTGTTCGTCGGCCATTAGGGAGAGCGTCTGCGTGCACGAATCAGTCACTCATAACCGGCGTTCTAATCATCGTGAAGCGTCGTAACCTCAAATCTACAAACCAATAAATCTTGTTTCTCGTTATTGTTATAAAAAGAAACCGATAGTTATTTCCGCAGGATTGTTGCTCGAGCACAACGGTAATTTCTTTCTCGTATCATTACGCGTCTATCATCTCGTACGAGAATAATCGTCGTATGGCAATTGATTCGAAAATTTCATCATAGATTTAACAATATTACATTTGCCCGGGATTTCGGCGAAATTCTCCACTGGTGTGTAGTTTCTTTATCGTTAGTTAGAAGCGCGATTTTCTCGCGATAGACCTGCCGCTCGAACTGGTGAAGCTAACCAATAAATTCCCGGCTTTTCTTGTCTCCTCTTCCGCTGTATCTCTCCCAAGTTCCTTCCCTTTTCCTCTCTCGCACTCCGGCCCTCTTTCCCCAACTAATTTCGGGAGGATTCTGTAAATCCTCGAAATACTTTCAGCTCGGGTAATTAGTCGAAAGTCGATACTGCAGCGTCGAACCGAACGTATGGAGCACGAACAGAATTTTTTTATGACAAGCAAGAAGGTAAGAATATTATTTTCGTTCCGTTAAACATCGAGCTTAGAAGTGTAAGTAAATAATGAGAAAAAAGTATGTCAGATATCAATGTCAAACAGCTCGGTGTACAGTAAATAAGTTTGGTTGTAGAATTTTCACGATTTATTCGTTATAACAGCCCCTTGATTAATGCTCTGGTATACTTTTCTCTTTTCTCCTTTTCACGAACTTTTTTACGCCCAGTTCTACCTAGCCTGCACAAAATTCACGGTTAAAAACAAACCAGCATATCCCTCTTACAACGAACGCTTCAGAGATCGCTTTGCTTTTTTGCCTTTGAACATTCTCTTCCTTTAATCTTTTCCAATCTACGTTGAACTCCCTGTGCTACTGGAAACCGTCGGCTCTCGCGTGACACGTTATCCCTAAACCGGTACGAATTTGCTTCCCTATCACTCTGCTTCCACTATGGTCTATCCATTCCCGACCCTCCTTTAATTTCTTTTCGCACAGTCCCACTGGACACACCCGATAGGCTCGTAGCAACATGCAAAGCACGCGTGCAAGTGCGTGCGTCCTCGTGCAATTACGAATTCCCGGTAAAGCGAGGAAAATTGATAACTCACCGCTAGGCGTTTCCGCTTAAACGTCGATACGTGTTGGAATTCGAGTAACAAAACCTCTTTTTTTCAGCATTCACCTTTTATCGGGAGACGCGTTCTCCGTGCCATTATGAAGCGTCGGAAAGCGCCGGTCGCGTACCGATTTTGTCGAAGCCAATTATTTCGTTGGCGGATACGAGTGGAACCTTACATAATTTATAGGTAGACCGTTACGTTTCCTATTCGGCACCGGTGGATCGGTCGTCCTTTTACCGGTCCCACATAAGTCTAAGGGAATTTTCTCGCGGGCGATCGTCGCCGAGGCAGAGAACGGTGCCACTTAAAATTTCAAGAAAATTCCTTTCCTCAAAAGGGGTTGACGAATGGACCGATCCGCGGATCGTTCGATCGTCTCGTTTACAGGCATGTAAAACACGACTACTTTTGCGCCACGTTTGAGATCGGCACAATCGTTGACCGCGAGGTAGTCGCGTCCACGTCACGAAAGGACAGACCGCCGCGCGACGAGGCTTAATTTCCTAGAATGCAACTCCGCCGATGCTCGAGTACGCGCCTGAATGCGTCCATTCGCAATCACCGATAAACCGATTCCCCTCTGGTCGTTCGCGTTACCACCGAGAGAGGAGAAACGGGAGAGAGAAAAAAAGAGAGAGTCCGCGGAGGCTGAAACATTTCAAACGAGCCGTGTCCGACAGCCGCTCGAAATTGAAAGTTCGCTTCTCCACGCGGTTGTCGAAGGTGAGCCAATCGCCTGCCGTAAGTGCGTTACGTAATCGGAAAAAGGTATTCGTCGCAGATGGACTTTGGCGAGGGACCAAAGACACGCTAATTTTTCTTTTCAACCTGACAAATGTTTATATGGCGAGACACACGCGTTTTCGTAATCTCGTAGTCGTTCGATTGGGTCGTGGAGTGGAAAAGAAAAATTGTCTCTCGACAGAAAAATTTTTATCAAGAACAATATTAAATCCTGGGTACCGACATATTCAAATGTTAACAGATATTCAGCGTGGAAACTCTTGTCCACCTGTCCTAAGCGCGTTATACGTAATCGAAAAAAGGTATTCGTCGCAGATGGACTTTGGCGAGGGACCAAGGGCACGCTAATTTTTCTTTTCAACCTGACAAATGTTTCTATGGCGAGACACGCGCGTTTTCGTAATCTCGTAGTCGTTCCAATGGGTCGTGGAGTGGAAAAGAAAATTTGTCGCTCGAAAGAAAGATTTTTATGAAGAACAATATTAAATCCTGGATACCGGCATATTCAAACCTTAACCCTTTCGGTCACGAATTTTTTATGAATTTACACACATTTAGCATGTATTTACACGTCCTTATATGAGAAGCTGATGATCGAAAGGGTTAACGCGTATTCGGTATGGAAACTCTCGTTCGCCTGTCGTAAGCGCATTACGTAATCGGAAAAAGGTATTCGTCGCAGATGGACATTAGCGAGGGACCAAAGGCACGCTAATTTTTCTTTTCAACCTGACAAATGTTTCTATGGCGAGACATACGCGTTTTCGTAATCTTGTAGCCGTTCGATTGGCTCGAGCAGAGGAGAAAAATTGTTGCTCGAAAGAAAGGTCAATAATCAAGAACAATATTAAATCCTGGATACCGGCATATTCAAACTTTAACGCGTATTCAACGTGGAAACGCTCGTTCACTTGCGATTTTTGTATAGAAAATGTTTAAACTCACCCGGTTAGTTTCAGAAAAGGAATCTGGAACGCGTTTCGCAGTTGTGCACATTTAATATCGCCAGTTTACTTTACTTGGACAGTGCCGACGACGTCTCGATAACGGAAACGGAAGAAGGAAGCGTCCTTTATGCGAGCTGACGGTTCTTGCGTGCAAGACAATAGGACGGCACGTCGAGTCTCCGAGCACGGCCGAGGGTCGACGAAGGCGCCCGACTCGGCACGAGGCAACAGGCGGCCCATTTCAAACCAACGGAGAGTCGGTCTGTCGGTGCCGCGACCAGTAAGCCGCTAGCACTCGAAGCGTGAGTATCGTACGAGGTAACATAAGTCGTGTCGTCGTGAATTCGCGCACCACTCGACAAAATAAAACCGCAAACGGTAATACGCGTTCGCGTAATAATTCTCGAATTACTGCCAAGTGTAAGAATAACAAGAGATTCGCCGATGCGCCGTGCACGGAATCACGGTGAGAACGCGGTGGTAGTGAGATCGAAATAAGTGGTACGTGGGTGCGAACGCGAGAGCACGATAAACATATCGCGAATCGTCTCCTATCCGTGAAATTCGCGTTGAAGAAGCCAAGGAGTTTGGTGGGAAGGGTGTTGGGGTGACTGAACGACCAAAAGTGTTTATACGACAGGTACGAGAGGTATTGTCCGCTCGGTGTTCGGGCGCTGTTTCAATATACCGGGTAAACACGTCCTCGCTCGGCGGTGCAAAGGGTCCGGGGTGTTTGACGACAAATATCAAACAGCTCGGTGAAACCCGCGGACACGGTTTAGTAAGAGGGTACGCGCCGACCGGTGACACGGCACGGTGGGCCGAGGATTATTCTGCGCGAAGAAGGGCGGGTTGGAATATCGTCGGTTGTTCCGCGAAAGCGCGTGGATTCGTGGGAAAGAAGCCGGTGACTTCGTACCATGTGAGAAGTGCGCGTTCTCCTCGCTCACCCCGTTTTTTCGCGCGATCCGTTAGAAGAGTGTTCTACAAACGGAGCGACTATGAAGAGGATCGCGGAAATTCTGATAGGCGCATGCCTTCTTCTCAGGATATGCTACGGCAACGAGCTCACGGACTACTGTTCCATGCACAAATTCGACAATTTACCCGGTGGTTTGAGGTTCACCAAGGAGGTCGTCACCACGGAGTATGCCAACGTGGGAGCGTTCAAGGCCCTGCACTGCTGTCTAAGAGGATACAGGAGTATAGAATGGTGAGCGTTTTTCATTCGTTCGGCCTTTTCGAACATCGCACGCTTTGGTATCCTTCTCCAAAATCGTAAGGCAACAGAAAACACAACCACGGACGAAGGATCCGCTCCTTCTTGCGAAGATTACAACCGCGCAGCGGGACTTTCCGAGATTTCCTGCTTCTTTCCTTCCTCGTTATGAGTCACGGTTTCGGAGCGGCTTCTGCTTCGGAGCTGACGCAATTACCTGGCATTTCACTCCGGTAGATCTTACGAGATGACGTAACCTTCGAATTTTTTTTTAGAACGGATGTAGAGACAGGAGTGTCCGATGACACGCGATTTTTATAAATCTCGATCTGACGCGTGTCGCGATCTCCACTCAGGACATCTAAATTTTCCTCGTGGTTCGAAATAAAAACAGTAAATACTCCGAAACGCAATGCTCCCCAAAGTGACGAGGACACGGTCAACCCTCTTTGCCCTTATGCGTCTAGTTTTCGCTTTCCCTCGCCCCATTTCTCGGAATTTCCTTTCTTCACGCGAGAAACCCACGGAATATTTGCGTTCGCTTGAGAGAAGCGAAGAAAAAAAACAGATTCTCAGACTAGGATCCCTTGCTCCAATTAGTCGAGAAACTACCGAGCGGTCAAACGCGAAACTGAAAATATCTCGAGTACTACCTGGCAAGAACTCCATAACGATCGGCAATTGGAGTGTTTACTTGCGGGTAACGGCGCGAAACTCACCTAAGTGGGAGAATGCTTTTACAAAGGAAGGTCACCGGCTTGGTAGGGGGTCCGTGCTCGCGATCGAAGGATCCTTGGTGTATTCCTTTGGCCGAAGGATCTCGGGTGGGCAACAAAGAGGAATACCTCGGCGCGAACTTACCGCTGAATTCCACGCCACTCGAAGGGATCCTTTTGTGAGGACGCGCGGGACTTTATTATGCCGAGGTGGGAGAGAGCGGTGGTTGTGGAACAGTCGTCGAGGGCTTTCATTGTCCTGTGAATTTTCGAACTCGGCCAGGTGTCGAACGGCGTGTTTAGGTCGAGCACTCCGGAGACTCGACTCCATTGGAATAATGTAACTGTTCTCGAAGGATCCCGACTTCCTCTTCACGAGAGACACCGAGTGACTCTCGATTTTGGGACACCGGTCACACCTGTTACGTCTCCATCGTGGTCTATTCGTTCGTATTTACAAATCGATGGGACCCTGACTCGTGAGCGGGGGCGCCTAACGGGCCCAAACCGTTCTCAAACTTCGTTTCGGAGCCCGTGGTCGGTCCACACCTGTTACGCCTTTATCGAACGTGTTCATCTCCGATTGGGAAAGGGTGCCGCTCGCTTGCCCGCCAAATTATGCGGGCGCTTGTTTACGCGAATCGGGCGCGCGCGCGTTGCCACGTACTTCGTAGACCGATTTCTCCCTTTTCTCTTATTTCTCTTTTAGTCCTGGTTGTAAAGCGAAAAAGGATTTTCCGGGCGGAATGACTCTACAAAGGTTTCGACGGCCTCTGTATTAGGTACCGGCGGGGTAGAGAAGCATTTTTGTTTACCGAGAATTTTGCGCTTTACGCCGAAGGAACGTATTTAATTGTGGTGCCATTCGTGGCATTTATCGGGGTTCCCAGAAAACAAACCGTACCTTCTCGCGTGTCGAACGCGATACGTTGCTCAATGTTGCGCAATCGTGGATTTAATTAAAAGTTAATCGCTACGGTAGACGGTGCTCACATGACACGGAGGATTTCTTAAATAATAGCTTAGCGCCAAACGAGGTTTCGGTGCTTGAATTGTTCTTAATTACGAGTTCCTTTAGCTCCACGCGAATTCCTTACAGTATCTTTGCCGTCTTCCTTTATCGCGGTTGGAAGATATTGAGTTCTGCGATTTTGTCCTCGTGCTCCTAAATAAAAGCGCAATTTCCGACGGTGCTAGGTACCAGCGATTCTTTCGATCCGTGGTGGCATCCAAGTATATCCTTTACCGGATAAAAAAGGAGGGACGTTGCGGTGAGATATGAATGTCACCGTGGCCATCCCGTCGGGCATAAAAGTTCGCAAAACAATTGGCCGCATCCGCAGATTCCGAGAGCAACGACTGCTCCGCGCGTGTCTCTTTTTTCTCTCTCTGTCTCTCGCTTTCTCACCTTCTCTCGTTTTCCCTCTCCGTTCGGTCCTCCTCTTCCTCTCGGTAACTCGTGTCGTGCGCCTCCCGCTCGTTCCACTCACTCGTTCTCTTCGTACTCGCAGTCCCTTCACCGAGACTCGGCACCCGTTTTACCAAACGATTTTTTCGCTTCCTTCCGCCGAACGTCACGGCGATGACGTTTCCGAGAAGAAGTCCGAAGGGTCCGATGAGAACAAAGGGGTGAGCTCGTCGGCGCGCGAACGCTTGTCCCTGCCCACTGCGCGCTCCGTTAGAATGGAAGCTCTCGTTTTTATGCGTTGGCATTTTTACGCGAATGAAAGTTCTCCGCTTTCGACAGAATCGCGATGGCAATACGCGCCCACAAGGGTGTAGGCAGATTTTCTTTGACCGCGACATCGAGGCTTGAAAGAGTCGAGAAACCAAAGGATACATCTAGCTCCTGAGAAAAATAAAAATTTACCGATCCTACCTGCTGGAGCCTCGCCTGCTACGGTGGTAAGCCAAGAATTACGCATATCCATTCTTCGAAATCCTGCTCCGGGCGGAAACGTCTAATTGCGAGTTCGAATCTTCCCTCGCTTCGCCGTAATTTCCATCCCCCTCTAGGCGTTCTCTCCTTTTACTTCTCGAAGTCTCGCGATCTTCTCCTTCTCCGTCTTTAAAGCGTAATCGCGAACGACCGAGGGAAAGAGCGCGGAGGCAAAGGAGGCTCAGTAGATGACCTTGCCTAGGTGAATCGTCGGAATCGACGATGTTCGTTCTCGTCCTCGTCGTTGTCGCGGACGTCGTGCGTCACAGTTATCATCTCGGGCCTCGTATTCCATCCTTACGACACGTTCCCATTATTAGGGATAATGATCCTGGCGTGTCGAACGCGAGCAAGGATCACCCGGCGCGACTGGAACCAGCGGAGGCGAGGACACACGACGGCTTTCGAAATAACGGAAGTCGATAATCGCTTCGCGGAAAGTCGTTTTCCCAGTTTTCAGAGAGACCGCCTCCTTCGTTTCTCCTTCCTTTAGTCTCCTCCCACCTCCTTCTACTTCCTTCGTGCGCATTTCCTTCGTTGCACGAGCGGTGGAGGCTACGCGGTGCTTTTGCGGCAGTGTGCGTGGTGAACCGCACACCACCCGCGTGGTACGCACCCACGCGTACAGTTGGTTGGAAAAGAGCAGGCGCATTAGGCTTTACTCTCGCGGCAACAGGAAGATCTCACGTTTCTCTTTCCGCGAGAGGATGTGAGGTTGGCTGTTTTTACCTTCACGCGTAATAACAATAAACGCCTCCTTAGAATTGACTGTTCTATTGATTTTCGTCCGACATCCGTAAATTTCGTGCACGAATTCTCTTGACTCTTCTCGTGAATTTTAAATGGAGTTCGCGGAAGATCGCTCGGAACGAAGAGAAATAAATTGGGAGCAGCTCGATGTGAAATATGCGATTGGAACTGAAACGAATGATGTAACCGCGTGTAATATGAATGTGCGTGTTATTTGACCATATCCTCGATTCGCTCGATTAATTTGATTTGACTCGATCAAATAAATGTTTTGAACCCCACCGTAGCGGGTTGAATACACGACGGCAATATGTTTCGGATAATTGCAATTTATTCTGCAATTCAACGATGGCCTCGTTTAATTGAGACGTACGATTTTTATTCTCTTCTATTCTTTTTCTTTCTAGTACACACTGTTATTTCGAAAGTGCACGAATACTTCCTCATCTATGTGCACGTCTATCACTTCTATTCGTTCCTTCTTGTTCTTCCTTCTTCGGTGGCCATTGTACTCACCATGTATCATTTTCCAACGATACCCGCGGATCTCGTGCGCGGGTATTCACTCGCACGTAAAGCCTTCTCCGAGAGGGGTTCCTCCAGAGTCTCGGAGTAATGACAAGGCGAACGACGGTACGGGTAGCAATTTCGTAACGGAAAGGGACGTCCCATTTGCGTTCACCTTCGACTCTCTCAGCCTTTCGAAATGCGCGTTCGCGACGATTGTCGTGGACAAGTGGTATTCGGAATTCCGACCATTAGAATGAAGACGGAAAGAGCGAAGTGGCGTACACGGCAAATCGATTGTCCGTTCTGCGAATACAATTCTCACATGTTGTTGACTTCTCGACGAAAGTGTAACGTCTCGAGAAGTGGGTAAAAAATTCGTTACTATCCTGAGATTGACTGTTTTCCACTTTTCCAGTAGGAGAATTAATCATTGGCTCTATCCGAGCGAGGAATTAGAAACACGAGTGAAAAGACTGTTCGTGAAAAATTGACCGAGGATTGTTCCAGTTTCATCGAGACGTTTCTGTAAGGGTGTTGCGCGTTACAAGTTCTCTTTTGACGACGCACAGATGGGAATTATGATGATCCCGTTGCGACATCGTCACGCGCTAATTACACGCACGCCGAGAGCTCGTGTGTTTTTTAACGACCTCGAGGGCAGCACGTTTTATTCTTAGATCTCTCTCTCTCTCTCTCTTTTTTTCTAGAAGGGCAGTTCATTTTCAGGACGCTCCGAAGCGCGTTGAATTTTGCCCTTCCATCGTCGTCCGAAGGATGCGCCTTACAATTGGAATATTCATAGATTTTTCTCCTATGAAATGCATAAATCCTTTGTAGACATCTCATGGAAATGAAGCTATGAATATTCATTCGGCACGCGCGCCGAACCAATTGTCTGGAAAGTCCATTTAACGTGGAAGGGGAAATTTGGAAAATGGCGATATTTTTTTTCTTTTCTTCTTTTTTTTTTAATCTTCCTTATTCGCTCTGCAATCGGCATCGCTATCGAGGAATAGCGAGAACGGGTTGAAAGGCGAAGAGGAAATGAGAATTTTTCGAATTAATATTTCAAGTCTTTCCGCCATTAATCCTATTCTGCGAAGAGGAATTACGTTACCTCGTGTAATTAGGTTGGAAAATCACGCGAATATCGAGTCGGAGAACTCGTCGAAAGGAGTCTTCGACTCTGTACCTACCTTCTTCTTCTTCGTCCCTTCTTCGCATTCATCCTGCGCGGGGATTCCTGATTTTTATACACACGAACGACGAACTTTCGGAGGCGAGCGAAGTTCGTGCGCCGCTTGGAGTTCGCGTTTCTCCAAGGTGAGAGGAACGAGAGAAGAAGAAGAAGCGAGATGGAAAACTGGAGACGAGGTGGAAAGGGTTGAGGAAAATTTTTCAGCGAGCTCAACGGGTGTAGCGCGAACGCGCGCGCATCCTTTACTACGGGACTACGTGAATGTACTGGCAATGCGATTGAATTTGGGCAAAGTACACGGGGTTGTACAACCTCGAGGATTCCACGGGGGACTGGTTTCGTCGTCTCGAAGGGACGCGAGAAATCGTTCGTATGGAAAGGACGAGGTAACAGGAAAGGGGATTCTCGTCGCGGTCGCAGTTTACAATATTATCAATGCAAATGCAGCCCGCCACTCGCGTGACCTGCCCGCGCAGAAAACGTTTAAAGGCGTTGGAGAAAACTGTCGGGCATTTCCAGTTTCAGGAAATGCAACCCTTCGGTAGCAAGGAAAGTTGCCTCTTCTCTTCTTCTCTTCTCTTTTTCTCTTCTCTTACCACCGCTCGTTCTCCTCTCTCGTTTTCGGCCATTCTATCGCAACATCTTCCGCCCGCCGACTCCTTTCCTCGTGTGCGCGTAATCGAGTTTTCCGCAAGTTTTTCCATCGTGCCCACCCTCCTTCGCACGACAGTTTCGGGCTTGCCGCAGGTGTCGCGGAACGTTTAGATCCTTGTCGCGAAGGAATCGAATTGCGTCGCTAGGAAAACAATGTGCGAGCCGAAGGGAATGTGGACCGCATCGGAGTTTGCATTCGCAAGGTTTCGTAAGAAGTCTCGGTAGAATGAGCGTTGCCGAATTAACAACCTGGACGATTATTGCTCTCCTTGTGGAACAGCCTGCGCATTCCATTCGCGCGTTTTTATTGTTCTCTCTTGGGACTTCCCGGAACGCCACGTAGAAAGTGACGTAACGCGGGGTCAGACGTCGATGGATGTGCACGAAGATCGAAAGGCCGCCGCCGCCACTCATACGTTTACCGTCTGTTTAATAGTTAATTATGTTCGCGGAATCGAAGACCGGTGAAGCTCGTGGGCATATCCGTTCTCGATTAGAGTCGTGAGATAATTTTGGAGCAGGCCCCCCCCCCCCCTCTCTCATTGGTAGGATCGTCGCGTCTCGATGAGTTTAGCTTCTCTTATTATTGGAATATCGGTCAACAGTCGGCTCGCGTGCTGTCTCTAGTGTGGGCGCTGACGATTGTTTATGTCTAGAACGGCGTAGAAATTCGTGGAAACGTTTTACGCTCCCCTTTCTGCCGGCCCGCTGCAATTTGCGAGTTCGTTACAAAGAAGGGGGTAACGTCAAAGTTGCAGGATAAGTTTCGTGGAAAGAGTAGGCGACGACGACGACGTATCCCGCACCGTGCTTCGAAGTTTCGAATTTCATTCTCGCGTTGTGAATCGCTTAACTCGGTCACCCGAGACACTCGAGGTGCGCGCACATTCTGAGCTCGCTAGATTACTCCTCTTGTAGCACCTCGTATCGGATTTTAAACCCACCCTTCTCTCACCTTCTCGCACTTGGGAGTTGTCTGCTCCCTTTCCACCACGAATAAAGATGCGTATTAATTCCACCGTTCGGAGCACTCCCAAGTAAGAGAAAGAAAACAGAACGAAAAATTGAGTACTTTGGATACTGTGGCCGAGGTGATAGAAAACCCTTTACGGACTATCTGCTCCAATTTGAGGTAGCGTAGAATGAAGCGTGCGCGGTAGAGGAGGATGAAAATCTTGGGTGAGAATCTCTAACTCGAAATTTCCATGCGAAAATGGAAAAGCACGACACTCCCGTCCCGACGCGCATTCCACTAGACGGTCCCTTGGCGGATTCCGCGTTTACGATAACCGCGCTCCTCCACGAACCGTACTTACGAACCGCGCAAACTATACTTATCGATCGGATCTCGCGGCATTACGCTATACATAAATTTCTATCTGGTAGCATCATCCTCGGGAGTCACGTGAAGCGTCGTTGGTTTTTCCGCGCGCGCGTTTACGTTTAAAGTGTACGCGTGTGTGTGCGTGTGTGCTCGCGTCCAACTCGCTTGTGTTAAGCCGCACGTACGCTCGTTCGTCCGAGCGAGGCACACACGAGCGGAGAGGAAGACAAAACCGAGCGACAGCGGAGCTCTTAACGGAGAAACCGTGAGAAATTCTCTGGAGGTATGGCGATGACGTATAATAATAATACTTGGAGGTGCGCGTGCGTGTGCGTGCTGTCGCGTGTGTACCTAGTGGTAGAGATAAACATTAGTAGACAGGATGATTGTGCGATAGAGAGCGTGTGTGTGCGCGTGCCTGCGCCTGTTTAGAGCGCTAGGCCGTGGATGGTAGAGACTTGTCGAGAATAGGAGTTCAGGAGAGGAGTGGAGAGGCGACAACAAAAACCGCAAGTAGGGCTTTTGACGGCACTTCCCCGAGGACGACGTCACGGAGGTCGGGCCGCTCCTGACGACTAAGACGACGACAACGTCGACGTTCGTTTCTCGTGGCTTATGCGCTCGGTAACGAAAGAAGACGGACGTGCATACCGCTTTCCTTCCTCCTCGTCTTCCACCAGGATTCTCGGTCGACGCGTGTCAACGTCGCTTTTCCGGCTGGCCCCACCCAGCGATAGAAATCGCAGAAATCGAATTCTAAGCGATGCCAGTCGCGGAGAAGAAAGGATGCCAGGAGTTACGGTTTTAAAGGATTCTGGATTTATTCAATGACAGATAGGAAGAGAGTCGGAGAAGGCGGAAGGACTCGGATAGCGATTGTATTTATTCCAGAATGGAAATATCGGAGAATGACGACTCGCGACAGGTTTTCCTCGAGGGAAACGGATTTTTTTTTCGTTGAAACGACAGGTTTCGGTGAATATAAATTTAATTTTTCACCTCTCTCTCTCTCCCTTTTTGCGGGTGAACGAAGCAGGCGACGCAAATTAATTCCGAACGTTTACCCGACCGTCTCGAATTCGCGTGCAGCGAATCTCATTACACTTATCGCGCCTCGTCTTTCACTCGCGGTGTTTCGCAATTTCGACTGACACCGCAACTCCGCGATAATAGGCGCGCGACGACACGTTTCGTTGATAAACACTTGATTTCGCATTGCGTGCTGTGGAATATGACGCCCGAAGGAACTACATGTGCGATACAAGAACACGGAAATTCCTCGCGGACAACCGAGCATCTTGTGCAATTTTGGAAGTAGCACGTGCGATGCGAATTCGAAGCGATCGAAGGCACGCTCGCGCGATAGCGGTAACGTCGTACGACGAAAGAATTTTATACGGAAATTCGAAGCTTATTGTTGGCGAACAAAGAAGAAATTACTCGGTGCGGGGTATGAAAAAAAATCCACCTTGTTGACGTCACACGCTCGCCTTCTAAGCGACGCCTTTTCAAAGCGCCACATTGCGTTACGTGTACTCGCACGCTCCTCTAGATTATTCTTCTTGGAAAGGGCCCCCTTCGCGCACGCGCCCTTGCAATTTGTCACGTGGCCATTACTTCATGGGTGATTAAAATCTCACGAAGTCGAGGGGAGTTACGGGGAATTAGGGTCGACTTTTATCGGCGGCGCGAATAAAATTTCATTTTGCGTTTTTAAACGACGACCGGTGTCGGGAGCCGCAATGGAGAATTGATTAAACCGCGCGAGCGACGAGCACGTGCGAGCTGGCGAGCGAAAGCAAACGAGATACGAGAAGAAGACGGAAGGTTTGGACGCACCTGCTGCACATCTCGTCCCGATTTCCAGGACGGCGGGAGATACGAGTGATAAAAGTCGCCTGTCCGGTCGCTTGCCGCGAGAAATTCATTAACATGATATAAATCTTCATTCGTTTTGGAGCGGACGAGTGCGCGCGGTTCCGCTTCGGGAGGAAATTGAATTTTACCGGCGAGCTACGACGGCTCGTTGCGCCTCTCCTGGCCTCTCCTATTTCGTGCCGCGAGAATTCTCCTTTCTTTCATTTCTCTTTTTTTTTTCTTCTGGCAACGTCTCTTTCGACTCTTACGACGCGTCGATCGACGTCGATTTCGATTCGACGCATTCGAGATCCGCGTTAAACGCAAATGTCAATACTCGCGGACGAATCGTTTGTTTTCGATTCGCGCAAAAAGTGAAGGCAACACGATGAGATTCGCAGGAGTCGCATTGTGTTACTAAGAGCCACTTACTTTATCGGCGTGTACTTGGCGTTAAAAAGCGACGTTAACGTTCACGGTATAATTGGAAATGTGTGCAAAAGATATTGCCTACCGCGAACGGAATATCACTTGGGATTCGTGAGGGGTAAACGTTTCGGGCGCGAAGCGCAAATATTTTCCTTCGTAATCGTTTCTTTCTACTGCGATTTTCTAATTATCATTCTACACTGGATCGATTCGCACGCGCCTGCGAATACGATCTCGAGGAAAAGACGTCGCAAGCGGGATACGGTGCCAGAATCCGACACCTTTTGAGCTCTCGTTCGTATAAATAGAATTAACCTCGATATTAGAGATATTCCTTCTATTCGAACCAACGAGCCACGCGGCGCTGCGCTGCTCTTATTATAAACCGTGGCCGATATCGACGATTAGAGGTGATCTCATTACGCTCGAGTACACGGCGAGAAGCCTTCGTTTGAAATTTACAATTTTAATCCCGACAGATAATACGCGCTCGAGCTAAATTCGCAGGAATCGCAACGGACGTGTCTGCGGTAAATATGACGTTTAGTTAATACCATCGGTGATTCGATCGTCTATTCCTCATAACGGTTGGGTTATCGTTACTTAAACTTAGAGAAACTTTTACCTCTGTGGATCCGCAAGCTGCGCGGTAAAAGAAACAAAACTCGGGCGACACGCGCGTAGTTTCTTTCGGAGAATTCTTCACACCTGCTTGACTTTCGTGAGTAGCTCCGTTTCGCATTGTTTGCTTCTCCACACTTTCACTGTAATTCGTATTTTCTCTTCTGCTCTAAGGCAAAGGAGAATAATGAGAAGTAATAACGAATCTATGCAAATGAAGCGAAACAATAATACTTAATTGAGAAATCATCGGTGCGTCTCTCGCAATAAAAAAACATTGTTTATTTTCTTCGTCCCTTGATCACTTGGAAACTCACTCTGAATGCGAGACAATAATACTTAATTAAGAAATCATCAGTGCGCCTATCGTAGTAAGAAAACATCGTTTATTTCCTTCGCCCCTTGATCACTTGGAAACTCACGTTAGTCTCGCACCTATCGATCCTTTCGCGCGAGATCATCGTCGACTTTTGCTCGCGCGCATGACGTCGTCGAGAAAAAAACTGCAACTCCTCTGCGAACTCTTCCGAGAACTCGATAACGCATTCGATCATCCGTTACTCCTTTCAACCCTCTTGCACCTTCTCTGGTTTGTTGGAGGAGGAGGTCGACGTCGTGCGTAGGTCCGAGAGGTTCCAGGTTCCACAAACACAAGGGACCTCATACTCTCGTGAGCTTTGCATACCGAGGGACACGCTAATCCGAGCAGACGTTCTCCGAAGGCAAACACGCGTGGATGAATATGACGGCGTATCGCGCGCGCATGCGTACACGTAAGCCGGCTGTTCAAACGTCGTAAGTGCACCCAAACGTGAGCATTAATTGCGAATGTAGGGTCTGTAGTTGTGTGCGGATTGTGCGTGGGTCCCCGTTGTGCGCGTGGTCTGGTGGATGTTATCGTCGTATGTCACATACCCTTAGAGGGATACGTAAGCACGATGGTATTACTCCATTCGGGCGTCCTAATTCTCTCGATGAATGAAGGGGTGGGCTTTGCTTCGCGCGATACAGGATATGGTAATCCGAAATACGACGTAGAACGCACGAGCGTGCTAGTATTGGTTCTTACTCCTTAAAAATTACTCCGAAGTAGAAGAAGAATTAGTAAATGAATTCGTTGACCGAAGAATGTTTCGAAGGAAAAAAGGATAAATGCAAACTGTGTAAGGACGTTTATAGATAACGTACCTTACTTCGCCGCGCTTCTTCGTTAGTTAATATATCATTACGAAGTAGAGATTTATTGGAAAGAAGAATTGGAAGCGCGGTAGAAGCGATATGACATCACGGTTGAAATAAGAAAATTATAACGATGGACGGATGAGTATCGGCGAATAGAGAAGAACGAGGTTATGCGCAAGAGAAGGAGAAGCGATAGACGAAATTAGTAACGAGAGAATCTACTCCATTTGGAACGTGCATCACCGTGAGCGAACGACCGAAGGTTAAAAAAAAATAATCGAAAGAAACGACGTCGGTGGAGAGTTGGAGGATAAGGCAACGAAGAGAGGTACCTTCTGTTTCGGAGCGCGGCGTGCAATTAATTTACCCGACCCCGTGGCTCGGTTGATGCGGTCAGGTTAACTATTCGATGAGCTAGATCAGGCTACACCGTCGTTATTTCGACACAGCTTCCTCCACGCTGTACTTTGTATCCTCGACGTTTAACCTTTCGAGTCGCGCCGATTCAACCCTCCCTCGGCTTGAAACGTCTCAATTGTTCCGGGGCGAAAGCTTTCCTCATCCGAGAATTTCGGTTCCACATTTGACTCGGCGCATCGACGCGTAGGACAAGCGAGAGCGACAAATGAGAGGATTTTCCACGAGCAAATGTCCTCTCAGGTGGAATTGGTTCCATTTTAGACGTCCAGGTGGAATTCGATCTATTAAATACCTGATTAAATACGAGGTAAGTCAACCGTGAGTTATCAACTTTCCACGTTACTTGGGACTATTTCATATTGTGCGAAATATTGGTGTTTAATTCGGTTCACAAGATAAATCGTTTTTATCGAAAGTCCATATTGGGAATTTAATTAAGCGTGTGCGAGCAAGGATGACTTTGCTGCCTCCAATTTTGGTGTTTCGAGCAACCGATGGAGTATTTTAAATAAGTTTCCCCCGACAAAGGTTTTCTATCCGCGCGGATATACGACGGTCAGGCGAATTCGAAAATATCTATCGAAGAAGCTTCAATAAGACGTGAGCCACGTTAATTGACCATTGCAACGAGACGCATTACGCACGGACATGAGTAAAATCTATAAATACCAGACGCATACGAATCCGCGCAGACGCATACGAATGCGCGTGCGTGGAATTGACGCACGGCGCACACTAGGAAAGTTTTCTTGAACTCGGTACCGATCCGCGAGGCATCGCATTCCGTAGGTTCGCGGTAGAATTACGCTGTAAAATTACGCGGTAATTTAAATACCGACCGGCGTTTCGCATCAAGGGTGGATATTTTCTTAGAAAACGGTCCGCAACCGGGGTGAGGTTCCGCCGAATTTTCATTTTTCAAGTTATTTTCGGTGCGCGCCGCTTCAATGGCGTTCGTCAATCGAAACATTTCGGACATTTCTGAAAATTTGACTCACAAGGAGAGTGCAAGGTCTTAGGGTCACGGATTTAGCTCAAATTTTGTAGGATGATAGATTTAGTTTCCCTGTTGATGAAGATATATGGTTATAGGGGCCACTACTCAATAATTTGTTAGATATTTGCATTTGAAGATGCAATTCATTCTATAAATTCAGTTCTGTAGCAAACGATTACACGTAATGGGTTTAGCGAAGCAGCTTCAGATCGGTGTTCCTCATCTTTAGGACCCGGGTTCGAATCCGTGGAGGGTGAATAACTTTTTTTTTTATTTTATGTCTATTTTTACATATAAAGACACATAATGGAGTTTAAGTAAATTGGAAATGAAATGTCTGTAATGACTAGAAACCTTATAATTGTAAGAGTTTTATTTGTCATCATCATTCGTATAATTGTAAGTGCAGAATAATATTCATTACAAAACCATAAAAGCATTTCAATTATAAGGTTACTAGTCATTACAGACATTTCATTACTCTTACAATTATAAGGTTTCTAGTCATTACAGACATTTCATTTCCAATTTACTTAAACTCCATTATGTGTCTTTATATGTAAAAATAGACATAAAATAAAAAAAAAAGTTTTTCACCCTCCACGGATTCGAACCCGGGTCCTAAAGATGAGGAACACCGATCTGAAGCTGCTTCGCTAAACCCATTACGTGTAATCGTTTGCTACAGAACTGAATTTATAGAATGAATTGCATCTTCAAATGCAAATATCTAACAAATTATTGAGTAGTGGCCCCTATAACCATATATCTTCATCAACAGGGAAACTAAATCTATCATCCTACAAAATTTGAGCTAAATCCGTGACCCTAAGACCTTGCACTCTCCTTGTCAGCGAGAAGGCGGAACCACGGGTGCGTGGCCCGCTCTTCGTCCCTCCGTATCAAAATCATCGTGGAAACCCGCGAAACCGTAGAATCATTAACGTCGAATCGCAGAGCACGTGACGAACGTCACATTTATTGGTTACACGTCTCGTTTGGTTTGTGCGAGCGGCTATTGTTTCCTTTGCGCGCATTCCGCGAGCGCCGTTATGCAAATTAACTTCACCGCCCTCCGGTGCGGCAGCGACGACGAGTGCGAGGAGAATTGTTATTGTAATTAGCAGCGATTTCAGTGGCGCGAGCTGCAGGAGCTTGGCGTACCGACAGGGACACGTAGAGGAGGAGGAGGAAGAGAGATAGAGAGAGAGAGAGAGAGAGAATAGAAAAATAGAAAACAGCCACTGTTTACCACTCCTAGCGGGTCACCGTAAATTTTTCTCCACCGCTTCGCCCATACTCCTTTTTTCTAAATGCTCTTTACGTTCGTTTCAGCGGTACTCGCTCCGTGGGCCGCGGTGTCGTATAGATTCCCTTAACGCGACGTTAACGGCGCCTCCCTTAGCTTTCTTTTAATTAGTTGCCAACCCGTATCTGGGATTCCCGAGGAAAAAGAAGGAGAGCGACTTCGCTCGGAAGAGGAGGAGAAGCCGAAGGATAGAAAGGGAGTGCCCGTAACGCGGCTCGTATCGTGGAATTAGTTTACTCGCTCCTTAGGCCCTTTAGTGTCCTCCCCTTCCTTCTCTACCTACCGTGCGCACCGACAAATGTATACCTACGAGGGCACTTATTTAATTTTCTCGTTCCACGTAACGACGCGAACCCGTGAATGCCCCTACTTAAACGCAGGCACCAGCCGACTGCTGCCTCTCGCTTAAAACGTCCTCAAACATAGGCGGGAGGGAGTCTCGAGATCGATTTTTCCTTTAAGGTCCACGCGACGATCCAGCCGCTTCTCCGTGCGCTGTTTCTTCCTCGCTTTTAGGCACGACCGCAACGTCTCGATGACTTATACGAGAGTAAAGAAGATTTTATACTTCGTGGTAAATCTAATTCGCTGTTTACGGGACTTTAAAGGGAGGAGAAAATGGAGAGAATGCGTGTTGGTTCGAATATGTGGATTTATTAACGCTAAATTTACAGTTTTTATCAACACGGTTTCTCGTTTAACGTCATTTCCACGTTGACTTGTTTCCGTAAATCTAGCTTTTAAAGCAATGCGTTAGACGCGGCCGGGTTACGCAATCGAGCATCGATCAAGGACAGACATTTTACTCGCATAAGAAGCTTCCAGGAATCGTTCAACCCACGAGTTCCCGATAGCGCTCGCTCCGCGCACGAATTTCGCGAGCCGCGTTCATCTTCGCGTTGGTTTTTCTCTCCTCCGCCTCTCTCGTTTCTTCATTTTTTGCTTCTTTTTTTCCTTCGCATTTTCATCGCGGCGAGCCACAAATTGCCCCTGCAAATTTTTGTTGCCCCCGCGTCCTCCACCGTCCTCCTTCCGCGTTCTCGGGAAATCATAAAGAATTCAGTCTGAAATCATAAAGAATACACGAAACGTGCATGCACCTACACGAAGGAACAGTTGCTCGTGCTTATGGATATGTATGGGTTCTTATTATGAGAACGCGTCGGAGTCTACGACTTTCTTTTCATCCTTTTAACCCTTTGTTCTTTCGAACAATAACCCCTCCCTATTCTTTCTCTTTCCTTTACTTTTTTCCTCTTCACTCTCCTCCATCTACAGTCGCTTTTTCATACCGTCTCTTCTTTTGGGCATCGGATTCTTGGCGAGAACCTCGCAAAGAACGACCGGGCGGAGAAGATCGAGCGACGAAAATTGTCAGATGGTTCGGGCATCTTGTTTTTGCCGTTACTTTGTGTCTTTTTTTCTTGTCTTTTTTTACCGAAACGGATATGTCGAGGATCCTTTGGAAACGAAATACTTTGTTCGTGACTCACTTAACACGACAACCGCTTAATAAATCGCGAGAACAGGTTTTCGTCTATCGAAGTATCCATTGAAATGATCACGGGGAGATCGGAGTAGCTTCTAGCCGCAGCTGCTTTCTCCCGGAATCGAAGGCTTCCAAATTTAGCGAGTGGCAAGGGGCCTCTAGCATTGTAGCGAGCAATGCGAAAGGGAGAGCATTTGATGGCGCGGTTGTGTTCGGGCGTTGAAAGCGAATCGATAATCGAAATTCACATTCCTATTATGGTTGCACGTGGTCGCCGGCTGGCGTTTGGACTATTCTGCGAAGAGGGGTGAGAACGTTTAGGGGGTAGAATTCAAAAAGGGACCGCAGGATCGTCGAATTCCTATTTCTCCCTTTCAGCCACGTTTCGGCCCGCACGATTCGAGAATCTTGTTCGTGGCGGTTACAAGGGTCGAGATCTAATCAGGAAACGGAGAGGAATCTGCACTGGCTTCCCTTCTTCGCCTACATCCCCCCGATCCTCGTGGAAATCGCTCGCAACGTTGGGATAATGGCGATCTGTGGCCTCTCGTTCTTCCGGGCTCGTGGACAACGCCGGCAGGGTTACCAACCAACCGCCCTCCACGAAGTTTCGCCACGGGGTTCAATTGTTTCCGTCTGCTCCGTGTGCCGTTGCCTCGCCCAATGTCCGTCCCTACGGTTTGCACCGTTTCTTCTTACGCGCACCTCCGTGATATATTCATCGTGTGCTTCCAAGCGAGGCAATTCCAATCGCCAGTGCTCTCTCACGAAGAGAACAGTTTATCGCCCGAAGTGAAGTTTTTTCGGGTTGGTGAGATCGTTCGATATTTGAAATGTGCACTCGTCAAGGTGGAGCGATTCGTTCGAAAAGAAAAAGCGAAGGAAGATTCTGTGCGATGGAGATTTTGGCGGAGGTCAGTGGATTTGCTGCTCGATTTTGCAAGAGGTCAAAAAGTACGTGGGTAGTCTGTGCGCAGTTTATAGGAAATTTTCTTCATAAATACGAGTAGTTATAATTACGCACATCAGATTCGCGCACGCGTTTTGGGATAGAGAATGTTTTCCACTCGAAGGAAGCTGTTTCACGTTCGATGCGTCCTGGGGCGATTAGGGTGGCGCGTCCTCGTAAAGCTGTCTCCTTAAAGTTTAATGTAGACGCGCATCTACCGCCCTTGTCCTCCCGTATACTTTCCAATATGTTACGGCGCCAGGAAATTATGCTTTCCCCAAGGGGCATCAACCCACTGGGTATATAACGGTAATAAAGTATCGCTTTGGGTCGTGGTGGGCTCTGCAAAAAGAATCTAGCGCCAGGAAAAGTGGGATGAAGATGCATATTAAATCCTCGCTTAATGGAGGATATTTTTTACCGAGACCCCGAGATATCGCCTGGCACGCAGTATCCGACAGCAGCGTTTCCACGATTAGTTTTTACCGAGTGCACGAAGAATCGACGAAGGGAGTAAATTCGAAAAATCTCGAAGCGGCGTTTCGCTTAAATTATTTACCCCAGTTCTTTTTATAACGACTTATTTCTCACGAGTAGACAATTTTCGTTGCTGCAACAGTGAGCAAACCGTTGAACCGAGCGAAGTTTGCTTTCTCTTACGTGCTACCTTCCTTCGCTTTATTCTACCCGACTCGTTGAACCTCTTTCGCAATTGCACCCTCGTCGAAAGGAGCAATTAAGCGAGAACACGCGCGAGATTAGTATACTACTTCGCTCAACTTTATCCCGTACTAGGTTACTACTTTTTATACCTTATTTCGTTCCATTTTACCTTTTGGAGCATTCTACCGGGTATCGAGCAATTAAGACCGAAAATAGCTGGCGTACTCCACGAGGAAGAGAAAAAATGGAATTTGGAAAAAGCGCACTGGAGTAGAAGGACGCGTAGAGTACGTGGGTTTGCGCTTCGTTTCGGCATTCGTTGGTGGTCTTGCACCTAGGCATCCTTCCTCCTATTGTTAACGTTAATAATGGGGTCGCTCGTACGCACACCGAGTAATCGGGTATGCGTGCTTGGTACTTAGCTACGTGCTCGTAAACGCAGGTTGGAGGTTCACCGGAGTTAACTAAGATTCTTCGTGCCCTGAATTAAATTCAGCTTTTTCACTCCGAATTTATTGCAGACGGTAGCGATTACTTCTCTAGCGCATTGCATTCTCTCGCGTCAGCGATTTATCCTGCTAAGCCATTTGTATGGCTTTCTTGCCGGCGGACGTGGGCATGTTTTGCATTCTCCATTCCTGTCTCTTCACTCGCTCCTCTTGATCGCCGCGCGATACACTTATCGCAAATTAATCCCTACGTTTTAAGGTATACTTACGCAGATTTGCACAAGTTTAGCGATAAGCGTGCTTTCGATAGGACGCAGGTGCGAAGGGTGCACCACGTGAGACGAGCTTCAGCTCCCAAATGAATCGTGCACCTTATCGTAAAATCCTTTACTCATTTATTACGTAAGGCCAAGTAACATTACGCGAGCTCACAGCCTGCTATTTTCCCTTTCGAGCGTCAACCGCGGGTTTCATCTTGTCCCACGTTCTATTAGTGGACCACCCTTGAGCCCTCCTCGTCTGATTTTGTTGCTGGATGGAGAAATTTTGGTGTTCCACCGGCGTGCCATTGCGGTCTCTTTACTCGTGCCATTGTTACGGTTAATAGCGCGTCGTGGCTTTATGAGGAGGCCCTCCACCGCCCTCTTCCTTCTCTCACGAAGCTGTGTAAGTGCGCGAAGAGCGCGCATTCGCACGTTTCTGCACGTTTACTCAATACCTCCTCGTACAACGCTCGCGTTGTGTATTTCGTGGGGCTACACCAGCGGAATAGACGCGAAAACGTATTCGTACGTAAGTACACGCGACGCGCATTTATGCGCCCGCATTCGCAGATTACAGTGCGCGTTACATTTGCATGGTGCGCAATTGCGAAATCTCTCCTTCTCTCTCTCTCTCTTCAATTCTCTCGTTTTCTCCGCGATTCATTTCTTCTTTCTCCCTCTCTGTCTTTCACTCGCGTGTTGCGGTTTCGCTCGAGTGCAGCGGTTTACGGGGTAGAAGACTCTCAAAAATAAAAAACAAATTTCCAGATTACCTCTCGCCACACGCCCGTTTAAGCAATTTCGCGCATGACAGTATAATTCGCGAATACTAAGGTCGTTTGGTTATCTCCGATCCTTGGAATTTGAAAAAATCTCGACCCTCGTCATGTCAGTGGAGCATCGATAATTCGATATTTCTATTGTTAATTATCTTTATCTTCCTTCCGTAAGCGAACGAGCGAATAATCTTGACGAGAGCACGGAGACTCTACTATGCGGTAACTTCGTATGGGCAGTTGAAGGCGTCGGTGGACGTGGAGCTTAGCAGACCCTGGCCCGACTATCGCGATACCGAGAAGCAGTTACACCCAAACTACGTACTTATTTCCAGGTACTCGTACTACTTTGTCGAGTGAGCGAGCGAGCTCCCGCGAACCGTCACACCGAGGCATTGCAAAAGTACGAGCCGGCTAGCAACCGCGCACTTACGTGCACGCATCCGAGCACCGCGTGCGGTTTTTCAAACCAATCGGATCGTCGTTGAGAATGGAGGGATCGCGGAGATCGGTAATCACAGCGGCACACAGTGCGTGCCTTTAATTTCGGAAATCGTTCCTCCTCGCCGGCCAACCCCGCCGTTCTCGCGATGTTTAATAACTGCCAATTGCAACGAGATCATCGCAAGAATCCTCGCGATCCTTGGGCTCTCGCGCTGCCTACGGGCCGATGTTTTCGTTTTACGTGGAGCCCGGCAAATAAGACATAAATTATCTGCCGGATCCTCTTAAAATTCCACGCTACGTATCGCTTACAACACATTTCACGTTTTCGTTTCTGGTATCTTTATGGCTAACGATAACACGAAGTCGAGAGAATCACGAGAGATCGTCAACGTGTCGCGCGTCCGTGACATTCTCACCTGTTTGCGCGTTGGCTTCGCGCGAGCGATTAGGAGGCACTCCCGCGCATCGATATCAATCTCGGCGAGAAGCATCGCTACTTTTTTTTTTCCTGCGCTGCGTCAGGTGCCTCTTCTACGCGTGCGAGTGGCTATGCCTACGGCTCTATGTACTCCTGCATATGCATGAGTTCTCGTTAATGTCATATGTGACCGCGTGCCTTCGACCCGAGCGCGGCCCCGCGACACTTCCCGCCTCTTTCCTGGTATCGATATCGTCGTCGACGTCATCACCACCACCTCCTCCTCCTCCTCATTACCTCTTTCATCGTGCAACGGCTGCTCCACGCGCTGGTAGACATCGGTGCGCGTAATAAACGCGCGAGCATGCCGCCACGCCGTTAGGCCTGACCTTCGTCGCGGCGTTTAACACGCGCGCGGGTAGACCGCGCGGGCAGGGCGGCGCTCGCGCGAACGATCGCTTAAGTAGACGTGGCCCATTTTCGCGATAATAACGTCTCGAGGGTTCGTGAGGGAGGCCGGAGGGAGAGTCAGAGGTGTCGGTTTCTTTATGAAAGAAACAAGGGGCCAAGTGCAGATTTATGCGAGCCGTTAAAGAAGTGGAAGAGGAGGAGGGAGGTGTGCTCGAGACTTTGCCAGAAGGAAAGCTCGGACTTTTACTTTTGCCAGGGGGAGAGAGAATCGCGTGTCGCGCACCCTCGCGTTTCTTTAATTCTTCCTTGTGCGTCTTTTTCGTTATTTCCCTCTCGCCTTCGGCCACCTTCTCGCTCGCGTAATATCGCATTGTAAATTCTCGAGAACTTCACCTTCCTTCGCGTCTTCTCTCTCCTTCTCTCTTTCCCGCTTTATCACCAGAGTTTCTATCCAGCCTTCTTCACCGCCCTTCCGGTCTCCGTCACCCCTCCCCTTCTTTCAGCTCACCGTACTTCATCCGGTTCCTCTTAACATCGTCTTCGTTCCCTTCCTCGCCCGTGCATTAATCACTCCGACCCAAGAGTAAGCAGAGCTACCGGGTTTCGCGAAGTGAGCGTAAATAGTGAAGAGACCGGTGGTGGTAGGTGGGCCAGGAACAGAGGCACTGGCGGCAGCCGGAAAGTTCTGCCTTTAAAGAGCAATATCCTCGGTGGAATTTAAAATGGCTTCCCCGCAAAGTGCGAATTACCGGTGGGCTCTGAAGGCACGTTGTTGCGGATGACGAGCGATGGAAGGTGGTGGGAGCGTAAGAGGGGTTGGCCGTAGTTGGACGAGAGGAGAAGGAGCATCGAGGAGAGAAGGCAAAAGAGAATGAGAGAGAAGCTGAAGATGGAAAGAGGCAGAGAGATGCGGAAATAGAAATTCCAGGTGGAATCGAGGGTCGGTGCTAAAGCAAGAAGGAGGGCTGTTTGTGCGACGCGTTAAACGGGTCGTTAGCACGATTTTCTCGGCACGTCGGGGGATCATCCACGGGATTCTCGGGGATGATCGTTCCGAGCTGTCGAGGAGCAGCACCTCCTGCGCTTTCACGGAGGAAGGAGAGAGTGGTGCGCGCGCGCGCGACCGAGGAAGATGACAAAGGGAAGCGAGGAAGAAAAGCTTCCGAGATGTAGCACCTCGCGGTGGTCCTCCTTCCACTCTTCTCTCTCTCTCTCTCTCTCTCTCTCTCGCATCTCGCGTTTCTTGCGGCCCCACTGGTTGCAACGATAAAAGCGGAACGATCTTGGGACGATTTAAGACGCTCCTGCAGCAGCGAGAGAAGAAGGAGAGTCTCCCGCGTGGGGCCTTCTCGCTTTAATCTCGCGTGACACGTCGGAAAAGGTGGAGAAGGAGGACGAAGGAGAGGAAGAGGGGGCCAGGTAAATGGCCTTTAAGTTGCACTCACGGGGTAAGAGCCTTTGTAGCGAGCTCGAGGGAAGAAGAATACGCGTGGCGGAACGCGAGGAGGTGCGACGAATGGAGAAGAAGGGAGTGAATGGCGAATGGAAAAGTGGGAATGAGCGAATGAAAATGATGCGAGGGGTACCGAGAATAGGAGAAATGTGATTTCTCGTTGAAGTATTTGATATATTTCGAGCGAGGTTCACGCTCTATCTTCCGGCCCCGATCACCTTCCGCAGGCTTAAGCTTTCGGCGCGCCGATCGTGGAAAAAGAAGCCTGGAGGTATTCACGAGCGCGTAATCTTCGAATTTTAAACGAACGACTGCGGTAGGTAAAGAGAAATTAAGAAAAGAAGACGAGGATTGAAATCAATTTGAAATTCTTCTCGCTGTCTCCGGCTTGACTGAAATTATCGGCACGGGCAATTATGGACTTTCCGGATAGGGCGGATCTTCCCTTGGACGTAATTGGGAGTGGAGAAAAAGGAAGAAGGAAGAGAAAAGAGGCACGGTTCGACGAACGATAGATTGGTGCGTCGCGACGCTCCCTTACGAGCGAGAGAGAGAGAGCTCGCGGTGGTAATCGGTCTAATGAAATATCGTTACCGAGGGTGTTTATCTCCCTTTATTATTAGCGCGGTCGACGGGACCGGCTTCTCCAGTGGACATAATTGATACATCAATTACGCCTGCTTAGTGGCCACCGATGAGAGGCAAGAGAGGAGGTAGAGGAACGAGCGGGCCGCACGTAAATTACATTAATTCGCCGATGTAACGTGGCCCGTCGAGAGGATCTTGGAGAGAGGACGGGGGCTCCTGGTAGTATGCAGAAGAGGGACGGAATTGTGCTTCGTGACTTGGTCGCGTTCGCGTGTAGTGAGGATCGTAAAACCTCGCGTTTATACGCGCGCGAGCGCGTCTCTCGTGTAACGTAAATATATCGTTAGCCTAGATTGATAGGCGACGAAGCCGAGGGAGATGAGGGAGGAACGAATGTGTCACGAGCAACTGAACTTCTTATGCGGCTCGTTTAGCGTATGCATGAGCACGCATGCGCGTCTTGTTCGTGTGCGAGCTTGTGCACGTGAGAGAAAGAGGAGAAGGAGAGAAAAAGATGGAGAGAGAGGGAGTGAGGGAGAAAGGACGGAAGGGACGTGTAAACGCATTTTCAAACGATCCCACACTATCACGGGAGCCGTGTACCCATTATCTTTCCAACGTGAAACACTTTGCTAATGTGCGCACAGAATGTCATTAGTTACGTGCACCCCGATAAATGTAGACGCACGCGTGTACGCTTGCGCGCGTAGGAGTGGACGATGACATTGTAAAAGGAGGAAAAAAGATAGAAAATGTCGGAGGATGGCGCGCGCGTAAACGCATTTTCAAACGATCTTACCCTATCGCGAAAGTCTTGTACCAGTTACTTTGCAACGCGAAACAGTCCGCTACTGTGCGTGTGTCGAGTGCATCGGAGGCTCATTAGTATACTTGTACCGTGATAGATGTAAACGCACACGCGAATCTCACTCGTTACACGAATACAGAGAAATCCACTTAACACGGTGGCACGCGCGTGTGTGTGGATTGGAGCACGTTATGCCGTAACGCAGTGCGTTATATAGTATAGCTTGCCGTTTCTGGACGGGATTAATGCTATGGCGACAGCTATATTAGCATGAAGGCTACCAACCTGCCAGCTGCGAGCGCGCAGACACCAGGTGTTAATAATACCTGCTGGACCACCCACGGATCGAAGCCTCGTCGTAAAGAATCGAGATCTCGATCGATAGTGCGTTCGTGACCGAGTCCTTGTGCTCATTCGATTCGTCGTTCAGCTTTACTTCAATCGATTTCCTGATTTCAATTTATCGTTCGACGCGTCACCGCGTAAGAAAAACAATCGAGGTCCCTTGGCTGCTTTTCTTATCAGCTTCTATCTCGATGCAAATTGAAGTTGTTTCGTTAACTAGCTCATTCTACCTTGGTGTTCCGTCGATTCGGGTCGCCTGTTCTGTATACTTGTCCCGTAGGAAGTTCTAGCAGTTCTACCGATGAGTCTTCGTAAAGGACCACTCCTGTCCTTACGGAGCCGGAGTGGCTCACTTCCGGAAGATACCAATCAGCTCTCTCGAACTTAATTAACTCACGGTGGCGTCAACTCGTGAGGGTTACGGAGTTACCAAATTCAATGGCAACGTCGTTCGAACCCTAGCGATATTAGAAAACGATCATCCGTTCTGTGATCCAGCGTGACGACAAATTTGCAAAAAGGAACGAACGTCGAATCCCTCGTTCAGAAACGATACGAATATTTTATTCGTGCGTCGCGGTTCGATCGAACCTGTGAAAATCCTTACTCACCTTACGACCTACCGCAGAAATTGAGGAAGTAAATTAAATATTACGAGTGGCAGTCGTTCGGAATATTACGAGTTCGATGTGGACGCGGGAAGCATTCGCGAGGAGAAACGGAATGGGAAGGGCAACGTTAAGTATTCCAGGCGGAGAGAAGCTGCAATTAAAGTCACGACGTTAAGGTACCCCTCTATGGTGCAGGTGGTGGCGATAGAGAGAGGGAGTATACGACGGTGGAAAAGTATCCCGCGTAATCCCATTTCATTTTACATTCGGCGCCTCGGTTTTATGAGAGCCGTTTAGCGATACGGTTGGGTTTTAGATCGCTTCTAAACGGTAGTGCACCCCGACCACTGCATCGCGAAAGAGGTGAGAGTGGAGGAAGCGCCGGAAGTGGAGAGGAAACCTGCCGGTCGACCTTTCCGGGGGTGGAGGGTCCAACGAACTTCTGAATAATTTCCTTGGAAGAAGAAACGAAAGAGCGAGGTAAATGAGAGCGGATGCAGATGGAAGAGAGAAAATACTGACCCTTCGAAAAGGGGCGAATTTCATTGATCATCCTACTACACTTCTCGGGCTTACTCTCCAGGACCGTTTAAGCCGTTCGACTCTCAACTGGATTTCGGGTTCTAACGGTCGCGTCCCCATCGCTAATGGGCCAACTTTCGGGACAACTTTCCGAAAGTGGGCCAACTCTCCTTCCGACAATGGGGCTTTTGCCTCGCGACGAAACGAGTCCCTTGCTCCGTCCGGGCGAAACTATAATTGATTCTTCGGTCTCTTCTTTCGCGATGTTCGTCGAATCCGCTCGGCGAGAATCCTCTCGAGTCCGTCTCTCTTCTACATTCTATCCACGCTCCTGCATTTTCCCTAGTGCATTCATTAATGCTTCTGGGAAGCATCGATCCGCTAGTCGAGAATGGGGTGGCTCTTCCACGAAATGGCGCATTTACAAGACCGACACCAGATTACATTGTTGTCGAGGGATCGAAACAATCGGTTCACGGGGTTCGCGCTGTTTGGCGCGCTCCGCCGATCTTGGTCCGCGTCCGTTTTGTCCGTCCGTGCTGCTTTCCCTCGAGGAGGGTGTAACGAGAAGCGTCGTGGGTCGGCAGCTTTGAAACGTTCGACGAAGAGAAACGCGTTCGAGGTATCGAACAATGGCTTGCAAATTTGTCATTCGGGTGGGTACCGTCGCGTCGCGTCCTGTCGCGGAGGTTGCGCTTGCGCGATGGGTGCATAATCTCGCTCGCAATAATCTTACCCCGCGATCTCTCCTGCATGCGTAGGCTCCAAGTACTACGGAGACGAGGCCCAGCGCGCATCCTAATGAACGTGGAACAATGACGCGCGCGATTGTTCCTTTCCTTTTCTTCCCTCGTCCTCCTTCTGCTTTTGCCTTTGTCCCTTTTCTTTTTATTTTTTTTAGACCCTGTAATTGCAATCGAGAAAATTCCCGCGCGAGTCCGACCGCGTTGCCGTCGAGCTCTCCCACATACATACGCTGGATCCTTTTAATTCGGCCGTTTTTTTTTTGTTTTTTTTCTAAAGATTATTTTTCGCTCTGCTCGCGCAGATACACTCGCGGTAGCTAGAAATTACAACGGACGCGATTAAAAGTTACGGCAACGAGACGGCGGTTGGCTTTTTTATATTCTCTCTTTTTTTTCTTCTTTTCTTGCGCGCTTGCGTGCGAGCGCGAAACATGAGTGTAATTAAAAATTACTACCTCGGGGGTTGTGAAAGGTTGCAAAGTTTCTTGCGCACCTGTGACGGTGATTTTGGAAATGGTCGTTTGACGATTCGCGGTGACGAATTATCGTCCCGATTTGTACATACGGGGTTGAAAAATTCGACGCTCCGTATGCTAATCGAGTCGAATCGATATTTACCGGTTACGAGAGTGTAATTATCGGAGGCCCCGTGCTTCGTTGCACGCGCATATTTCCCATAATTATTGGCACTCTCGCATTTATCGACATTTTCTTGTTTATTCTGCACCGAGTTTATCGGACGATGGAGAATTTCGGGTCGGATAATGTTTACTGCTCCAGCTCCCGTTGCTTCCCCATGCTCTCGAGACGTAAACCCTTGGCGAACGGCGGAAACTCGAGCGGCGCCGAAGCCGTGAGGTGTTTATCGAAACTTTCTCCAACTAATCGTAGGAGGATGCTCTGAAATTAATACGAAGCATCGCGCGTACCCAGCTAACAACTTCTCGGAGAATTTCTTTTTCGAGCGCGAATCCTCGTGAAGCTCCGAAAGCTCGAGCTCTCTCGAGTCCTCTGGAATATTCGCGAATGAATAGCAACGTGAAAAACGATAATCTCGTAGAATCGCTTCTCCGAAATTGGCGACTCTCATTCAATTTACTCGGCGGAGATACGAATGCCGGGGCAGAAAATTGGATCCACTTTGTCGGATGTTTAAAATAGCGCGCGCGCGCGCGCAGGCCGCGCATCCGTCAGAATTTCGTCCTTCCGACGAGATTTACCGCGCCCAAGGACACTCCGACGAAGAATTCGACGACGAACGAGAAGGAGGGTGGGCGAGGGGTTGAAAGAGGGGAGAAAGGGACCTCCGGAGCAGGAACGAAGAAGATGAGAAGGAGAGAAGGCACGCAGGGAGGGAGCAGGAACGTACGCACCCACCCGTGCGTTTGTTCGTCCAGTTCGCCACCATTCGCTCCGACGATTTCGCTCAATTGCCCCGAAAAACCGACGAAATTGGCCAGAACGTAGAAAGAAACGGACGCGTCGAGGGGGAGAATAGGAGCGAGGACGACAGAGAGATGGATAGAGAAAGAGAGAAGAAGAGAGAGAGAGAGAGAGAACACACCGAAAGAAGAGAGACAGTAACAGAGAAGAAGAAAAGGACATGCGAGTTTCGCAACAACACAACGATTTCGTCTGATCCTCTCATTCTCTTCTCCCTTCTCTCACCTTCACCCGGTCTTCTTCTCCAGTCTGCTGTCCCTCTCCTCTTCCCATCCCAGGAAGAAATCCCGAAAGATAATTCGGGACCCGAGAAAAAGGTACTCATTTCGGTCGTTCCATCCCTTTTTCGCATTTGCCGTGGCCGCGAGACGAGTCTTTTTTCTTCTTCTCGTTTCTACCCGTTTCTCCGTGTGGAGCGCTTTTTTTCCTTCCGTAGAAAATCGTAGGAAACGCCTCGTAAGTGCGGGCCAACTCGAGAATCGTTATCGAGGTTGTTTCGAACTCTCGTCTACTGCGCGCATTTACCTAATTATAGACGGTGGAATTTCTCTTTTTGCGATTCTTTGGGTTTCCAAGTATTTCTTCGCTACATTATCAGCGTTAGCATACGCTCGCAAATTTCTTCAAATTCGAAATTACTTTTCTGTCGTCGAGTCCTCTTCGTCGACGTCTGACTTCATCGCAAAAAAGCTCTGGGGTTCTAATAACGAATATTGATACTTGTCGCGCTTCAAGCACGGTGAACTGGATCCTGTACGAGCACGTGCGCGAAGTTTTTTTTTTCTCCCTCGTCTTCATCTTCTCGGTGTCCTCGCGTCACGCCCCATTTCTTTCCTTCTCAGTCCCTCCACCCTTCTCGCTACCTTTCAACCAACTGCTGCACTCTCGCTTCCCGAGTACCTTTTCGAGGCGCGCAGGTAAAGCTTGCAGCTCGTGCCGGCTCGTTCGCGTCGAAAGGAACGACTTTTGTCGGGGTCCGCGAAAGGAGATGAGAGAGGGGAAGGAGGAGAAGCTAAAAAGGCAAGAGGAGGAAGGAAGGAAGAGAGGGAGGGAATGAACTCGGCGAAAGAAGTAAGAAGACTTTTGGGACTAACCGGTGAAGGGTGGGCTGCTGACGGTAGAGAAGGTGGAGGAAGGTAGAGAAAGGTAGAGAAGGTGGAGAAGGTGGAGAAGGGCGGGCGGAGGGGCCCAAAGGGTCCGCCGGCCGCCTCGTCTCGGGCCCCGTTTCCATTTCTTTTACCGTGGAACGTCTCGAGGGCACTCGCGAGCGCAAAAGAGGGAAGGTCCCAATCGTGAGAACCCACTGCTTCGTCGTAAACTTTCGTCGAATATTCCCGCTGGACTGAAACTAACTCTCGCCTGCCCTCTTACCGTACGACCTGTTCTTCTTTTTCTTGTCTCCATTTCCTCCCGATTCCTCTTCGCGTTCGGCCCCGGTTGGTTCCTTCTGCGATCCTCTTCCTAGAGCAATCGACGGGCACGTTCCCGCAGTCGTCCCGGATGGCTGCACCGCTCCTGGAATAATGATGCACGATTCTCTTCTATCTCCATTTCTCTCTATCTTTCTCTCATTTTCATTCCCCACCTCTCTTCCTTCCATCGACCACCCTCTCCGAGAAGGCGAAAGGCCTCGAAGAATTCGATCTTGTTTCGTAGATTGGAAAAGGTCATTTGTAAACCTGACTGGCGAGTCAAGCGAGTGGGAAAAAATGGCATGGCTCGATGGTGCTAGGGACAGAGAGATGGTACTAGTAGTGGTAGCGGTGGTTTTGATTACTTCCGATAAGTCGACTCCCTCGTTGCTAGCCGGCAAGTTCGTTCGAGCGTGATTTATGCGAGGACTTAGGAGCCCATGGTAAGCCGATGATGCCTGTCGGTAATCTTCCGCGGTGGTAACGGCGGATCGATGCCACGAAATTTTTCACCCGACTAAATTCGAACTACGGGACCTCAAAACGTAATTTCATTCGTCGTTCCGGGCACGCTCGTTAATTTCTCATCGACGAATCCAGGGACGATCCGGCGCGGGACCATTAGATGCAGGGTACAAAAAATAAACAGGGTTCAACGGTGTAATGGCGGACTATCGATCACCTGCGTAAAGCGAATCCCCGCTATCGATACGGACACAGCTTCGCCGTCTGATTTAGTGCGCTCGAGGACGATCGTCGATACCGACTTCGTTTTCGCGAGTCGTTTACATCGATTGGACTTTTATGGATCCCAGGGGGTAAGCGATGGACGGACCAAGAGAAGGAGGTGGTGGAGGGGACGGACGATGACCAGCGGTAACCCAGTTCGAGCGTCTTTATCGGTCGTGGCCGGGGTAAATGTGGGGGGGGGGGGGGGCTCAAGAAGAAAGATTGCGACTCACGTTCGAAGATGTCGACCGAGGAAGGAAGAGAGGAGCGAAAGAGGAATGGCGAGACGAGTGAAGAGGCATCGGGACCGGTGCTCTCGACCTTTTCGTTTCGCTTCCTTTTTTCCACCGGCTCTCTTTCGGCGACGAGTCGAGGAGAATTGGTGGAAGGGGGTTCGCTGTCGCGAAGAAGAGAGGTGGAAGGATCGAGAAGGAAGAAAAGATGACGGAGGGGGGAGATGGTTCGGGACGGAGCAAAAGAAACGAGAGGTCCAGTTTTAATGGACGCCCGTTATCGCATGCTCGACCACCCTCGCATCGTTCTCGCGTATCGAGATGTGTAATATCGATTGCCCTCTATCCCCAGCGTGCTTGTGGCAGAATCGAAGAGAGAGTGCTTTTCCAAAGATCCTGAGAAGTGGTCGAATATTCGAAGCTATCGCCCGATTCCACGTTCCAACGATCGTTACGTAGCATTAAGTTCTTCGGGGATGGAGAGCATCGGTAGAGTTTCGTTTTATAAATTTGCATTCGTAGTCTCGCCCTCGAAAAGTGTCTTGGTCTTATGGTAAAATATTAGAAATGAGGTATATCGGGATTTATTGCGCGTTGCCGTCGTTCCATGTCGTCGAAGGACGTTCATTTTTTACTTTTCTTTGTCATTGGGGTAACGGTTTCGGTAAGAGAAGAATCAATTTTTCCCGGAGTAACGAACGCCTCGAGAGAAAGTGATTTTGATAGAAAATTAATTCCTGTTCTCCTTCTTTCGGCGATCTGCTCCCTGGCGATAAGAAAGGTCCTCGTGGCTCGTGATTCCAGGGCGTTTGGAATCCTCGGAGGATTTTCAGCATCGGTGACCTCGTGAGAGAGAGACCAGTGGGGTCCTCCGGTCTTCCGACACAAAACGACCAGATAGAAGCGCACACGAGGCGGTAGATCTGAAATGCACTCGAAGGTGGTCGGTACCGACGAAGCGAAGGATACTTCGTTTCTCGTGTCTCGGTGTCGAGCACACGGTGTTCACCCATTGGCGTAATCTGGTCCAGGATCACCTCTTAATCCTTCCGGTTTGGCGAGACAGTTCCGGTGACTTCCGTGGTGAGACGAGATTAGATTTCGCGAAAGATGGAAATTCGCATGGACTCACGATCGATCGTCAAATAAAACTGAAATTATGGAGGAAGGAAGACCTCTACGCCTCGAAATTGAAAGATATCCAATTTACATTCCTTCGGCAACCAGCTTATACTGCTTGTCTTAAAAAAAATCTGCGTTACACAATTTCACTCTGCGTAAGAGCATTTTTACTCTGCTGAACAGGGTATGCTCGAAGGTAGTAATCGAAACTCGAAGTGAATCGATCGCAATCGAGAACGAAGATGATCTTAAGCGGGCCACCCAGACCGAGATACGCCACTGACCATGGTAGACATTATAGTTAGATAGAGCAGTGCCAATGCCAGTGAACCGGTCTAGCAGTGAGTTTTTGCCCGGCAAAGTCCAGCTTTCAGGCCTTTCAGATGGTTTGAGACCGTTCGGACGGTATTCGTCGTGTCTTGTTCGAGGGATCGCCTCGCCGACGCGGAGCGAGGAGAAGGACGCGGGACAAAGAGTTTCTTCTGATCCTTCGGCGAACTTTTTGCGAATCGATAGCGAATCGAGGACGTAGCGCGGCTCGCGATTAGTAAGATCGAGAAAAAGTCTGCGGAGCGGTCGTGAGGAAAGAGGCATATTTTCTTCGTTGGTGGAATACGTGCTATACCGTGGAAGTTGAAATAAAAATCGCGTGAGACCGATCGGGTCGTTTTCGAAATATCCTTCGCGAAATAGAAGCCAGCTGCAATTTTGCCACCCCTGAGGAACGATTCGACGCGAGCCACTCGAGAGAGTTCAGTTTTATTGACTATGCTTTTTTAGTCCCATCCTTTTTTTTTTTAGCAGAGCATACGCTCCACTCGCGTTTCCCATTTGCTAAAGAACTACCGCCGTGGATAACTGCCGTGCCGCGTTACTTGAGTATTCACGAGGGAATTGTGCTTCTAATATTTCAGGCTCTTTAATTATGAGAACCACGTTTCTGTAAGAACAGCGATACTCGCGGTGTAACTAACGAGTGCTGAATTCGATAGAAGCTGGTACCATGTAAACAGTTCGAAATATTAGCTCTCTTCGATCTTATTTTTTTTTCTAATACGTCAAAGAAAGTTTTGTAGCATATTTCGCCACGAGTTGTTAAATATCGCAAAACTTCTCTCCGAACTGTAGATGTTCTTTAGCGAACATGTTACAGGTTTCACAATTTTTTTCTGTAATTTTACTTTCACCCCTTGGCCCTTCCCACAGAGTCCCGCCAACATTACAATCTATCGAAATAAACGTCGATAACCGTTGTCCGAAATTTCGATCGCAAAATTTCTCTTACAATTAATTCATTCCGCGTCGCTCGCACATTTTTCGCTCACCAGGGAAATTTCCGACACCGGGCTGAGGCCGGCTACTTTTAATATCCAGAACGATCTCTGGAGAAAAATAGAAACGGGGTCGAGGAACCCCGTCGTAAATTAATAAGGGGCGAAATACGATGGCTGAGCGACGTCGCAATTAACCGCTCGGGAGCAACTAGACAGACGGAGAACTTTTTCGTCTCGAGGTCTTCACCCCCTCTACTTCGAAGCGGAAAAGGCATCGCGCTTCTTCCACTCTCCATCCCCCAGCACCCGGAACTTCCAGCCCTCCTACACCCTTCTCTCTTTTGTTCTCGGTGGATCTTATGGAAATTATCTTCCCCTCCATCTACTCGCCCCTACCCACGACTATCGCGAGCTGCCTGTTGCTTCGCGGAGAGAAATTCACGAGAGAAATTTTTCGAGAAAAATGTCGAGCTTCGAAGGGATGGTTTAGGATAAGAGGAGAAAAGCGGTGGAGTGAACTGTGTGCGCGGCTCGTGACGAAGAAGGGTGAAAAGCGGAAGGACGCGCGTCAGTGGTCGGTCGTGACGTTTGCTAGAGCACGCGGATTTGCGTGTTTCTACGCCGTTGAAAATATCGTACGTTGCGCGCGAGTGAACGTGCAAATGCGAGCTTCGGGTGGCTCGCGTCTCGTTGCGCTAGAGAGACCCCGACTGACCCAACGACCGGACGCGACAGAATTTTATTACTCGGTGGCGAGAAATAAAAGGAGAACGTTCGAGAAGAATTATGGGTGGAACTGTTGACGCGAGGATACTTTGAAGCGAGTGCGAAGCGTAGCCTGTTATCGGTGACTTTGCTTCTCCAAGTTTCCTCGCTCCTCTTTTCTTTCACCTCGATTCACCTTTTTATCCGAACTCGCTCGACGGTATTACGTTACGCTCCGTGAATTTATCTACTTCCGTCTCGCGCGAGTAATCCGACGAGATCCTCCTCGGGAGGGCGTGGAAAATTACGAGAAGAAGGGGGCTCGATAAATCACCCCTGCGGTCTGCCTCTTGATAAGCGAATCGCGCGGAGGGACGGTCTTAACACAAAGGCGTCCATTCGAAAGAAATCGTTTCCCGTTAACGTTCGATCCACCAGAAATTCGATATCGATCTAGTTCGTTCGTTACCTCAACTTTGGCTGCTTTCAGCTCCAGTCACCACCACCCGCCCATCTTCCCTCGTCCATCAAGCCCATTCATTTCGTTTCGTTTCATCGATTCTTCCCTCCGAGCCTTGAGCTTTCACCAAAGAGCGGGAGAACGAAGATCCTCGATTTTTCGAAGATTAAAGCGGATAATGGTCTCCCGCGGATTTCGACTTCTCGGTGTGTCGATTATACCTGCGTTTGGAATAGCACCTAGGGCGTTAGAATCGTGGCACTGATTTCCTTTCTCGCAGCAAAACCAACGAGATACATTATTTGTCGGAGACTCTCGTAATTCCAGCAATTCCGTTTTGTTTAGTTTTTAAGAATTTCCAGATATCGCCAGGATATGTTTCAACTAGCCAACAAATTATCAAATTGTACAAACTTCTTTGGCGGCTCGACATTGTCTTTTAAATCAGCTCTATCAGAAATCCAAATTAGATTGCTTATCGTGATTAAATACTGCTTTTCCTTTTTTGTTTTTTCTGTTTTCTTTAATTTGGCCCATATTAGCTAAATCAGTTAAATCCACTGTAATGTACTTGTATTAACTCTGCGTCTTCTCTACTGCATTCGGATTGTTTCTAATTTAAAAGGGGCCACGCGTTGGAATAAATAAATTGCTATCTTCATGCGAAAAGTGAACACCTCTGTGTGAACGGACGTCGGAAAAAAGAAGCGAGGAAGGGGAGAGGGCATGAGAACGTGGAAAAGAGAACGACGGTGAGCAAGGTGGCCGCAAGCACCTGTCTATAAAAAGTGCGGCCGGATGTCGCCCGACGGAATAAACCGCGCTTCCTGTGGGTGGAGGCCGCAGGTAGGTACCTGTAACGGTGCGCCGGATAAATATAAATGCTCGCGCACGCGTGCCTATCACCACTACCATCACCGAGGTACCCAACTGTTCTCCACTTGCTTCTATTCAAAGGTTCCAGGTTCTCCTTACCTAAATACGTGCCCAATACTGTCATACGTGATAGGCAAGATTAATCAATTCAGTTCGAACAATTTCGTAACAATCGAAAATTCGTTTGCGAATATTTGTTTATTCGAACGTAGCAACTGCGCGAACAAATTGTCCAAGTTAAAATGTTGGAAAGTCGTTGGAGCGCAAAAGAATAGAACTGGCAGCTTTGGCCGAAGAATAATTTACCGTAGAACGCGAGGGCCTGGAAACCCGATGACTTATTCGATCGGAGGAATCTTTGGAAACGATCCTGAAAGATAAATATTTGCTTGGAAGCACTCGATTAATGGGCCAACAACGGTTCCAGGTGTCGCAAGCTCCGCTTGCGCGTTTTACGCGCTCGGCTCGCCCCGTGATTTGTAGATACGACGATTCGGGGCGCAAACAATTTATTGGTTGAATCGATAGTATGCGAGCGGTGGTGGCGCGCAAACGCGTTGAACCGTACCGCGTGCGTGGGTCCTCGAGCTTTCGACATATTGAATTTATTAATCTACGCGCATCGAGTTACGGTCGCAATCAATTTCCAATCGTCATCGGCCGCCGCGCCCGAAACTATCCACTGGTATCGCGGATGGATTTAATCGTAATTGGACGAGCGTTCGATAGTGGTTTTAACGACGCCCACGCCCGCGATCCTTTTTCGAAAAGAGCTCGTCCCACGTGTCGAGTAATTTATTAAGCGCGTAAAGCGAGAGGAGTCAAGCTCGTCGACGATGGTGGTGCCACGCTCGCCCAATTTCCCTGAGATGAATGTACATTTGAAAATTAGTTTCAGTTGATTCGACTCGGTGCTTTCTCTCTCTCTCTCTCTCTCTCTCTCTCTCTCTCTCTCTCTCTCTCTCTCTCTCTCTTACACACACACACACACACACACACACACACACACACACACACGTGCTGATGTCATTGAAATTTGAAATTCATCGCCGCGTTCCTATCGCCTACTCCAGCATGAATGGTGGCGGTGCCCTCGCAACCGTTGCTAATTTAGCAAGTCGTAAAATCCGAATGGAGAAAGGCCAATCTGTAGGAGCATACGATCGAGATATTCGCTTAGAGGACTCGCTTTCAGCTTACACCCGCTTCTACGCGCCCTTACCAGCGATCGATTCCAGGGAACCGACGTTAGAACGTTCCAATGTAAATCTACTAATGGGCTGCCATTGTGATTGAAATTATCGTCGGGGTGCACCGGCGCCGACGTCTCTTTACCGTTTCCATTCGCACACCCTGCATATCCACGCGCCCCATTCCTCGTAATGCATACCGGGCGCGCTTTGGTCACAAGCACGCGCAACAGCTTGCTCCGACGTTGTTTATCAATTTCATGCTTTACGGGCAAATTCTAATTACGGTTGCGGCGGTGGCATTAGGGCAGCGTTTTCGAAAATCGAATTCTCCTGGGAGGCAGGCCCACCCCTCTTGCGTTGTCGCCTTCCTCTCGTTCCCCCTTTATGCTCTCGAAACGCGCGGACCTCTTCTCCTCCGACGATATTTCCTCGATAACGCAATTAATCGACGTTACCGTCCGCGAAGCCGCTGTTAATATTGCAGCGGTCCCCCTCGAATCGGTCTGGGATACCACGCGCACTCGCGCTTCGTCGAAAACTCGTCGAAGGAAGTGCAACTTATAATGGAATTTACCAAATTTCAATGCCGTTTTTCTTGCGAAAAGAGCGCGCATAAAGAAGTACCTGCTATTCGCGTTTGTGTATTTCACAATACGTGGATTATTTTTCGCGAAATCATAACGAACCGCGTAACGCGACACAGCAGCGACCAGCCAGCAGTAGCGAATGTGACCGAAGCCTGCGTAAACTTCGTAACCTCGTTTCATTTATTTTATTTCGCTTCCAGTTTTACTACATTTTTGTTTGCCTTTCTCTCCGCGCGAACTCTCTGAAACGTAATTGCCCTTTCATTTTTCACATCCCGAACGGGCACGCGGCCCGGTCAGTCGAATTTCCCACTCGAGAGAGAATTAATCGAAACGATTATTAATCGTGGGGCGCAAACGCTTCGGTAGTTTCGTCGCGTAGAGGACTCATGGGGAAAGTAGTTTTTTATTTAGTCGCCAAACGATTTATACCACCCCTCATACTTTTATTTCGGAACCGCCATTAACCGACGATATATTTTATTTACTGCGATGACGGTCTTTTATTATTATTACTGTTTTTGTTTTAATAGCTCGCTCACCTTTCACCCTGGTAGTCGAATTCGCGACAAAATATGGGATATTCCGTGATCGCGGACTATCTCGTGTTCTCGTCTCGAAACGGCAACGCGCCGTAACTACAGCAACGCATCCGACGATCCTGCGGGGAGTGAAAGACTCGCGCGCATTAGAGCGCATTGGGGAAGTCAGTCGGAGAAAGGACTGGTAGTTTATGCATAAACGACGCATCGGTGGGGACTTAATTGGGCGAGTGGAGGCGCGCAAACGCACTCGTTATCTCATCAATTTTGCTACCTGCAATGAATCACGTGGCGACGAAGAGAAAGAGGATTGAGCGATGAAGCGAAGGTGTAAAGAGGGGCGAGAATAACGGAGAACAAGGGAAGAAACAAAGACATTAATTAATTATCACACTTCGAAAAGTCCCACTGTGGGATCAGGCTTAAACGAAACTGACAATGAGTAATATACCCTGGAAGCGAAATGAGAATTATTTCGTTTAATATAATAGATATGAAGTTTAATAATACCGTCACAATGAATATAGCCATTGGGTGTATTTATGTGTGGGACGACGGTTCTCAGTTTAATGAATACGTTTAATTATCGCAAGGCTCTGGTGCTGCCGCACATTATTTTAACTCGAGAGTGGGAACCGAGGGAAAAAGAAGGCGAGAAAAAGTGCGAGAAAGGGGTAGGAGAGAATGTCACGTTAAATCGCTGTTCGACGATTCGAGCGCATTAATTGACCCACTTGCCTCGCGTGGCATCTCGTTAGCTACCGACCAGCGATTTCAGTGTCACTTTGAACTTTTCTGCCTTTCCCGCACCTCCTGTTCCTCTCTCTTTTCACGTCTCCTCTTCATCTCGTTAGTTCTCACTTTCTCTCTATTTCTCGCTGCTCAACATTTCTATATATATCCTTATCCGCTCTCTCATTTTCTATCTCCGGGAGAGTCTCAAGCGACGCATCCTCCGTCAGGCTGATCTGTCCATAAAACGTTTCATGGTAGCGCGCGAGACCTATCCAATGTTCGCAACGATTGCGACGTAAATCACGGACGCTTCGTATTTATAGACACGCGGCACTTGGTGTCTCGCATTAACTTCTAGGAGCGACCAAGAAGTCCCCTCCGTCAGCTTGGGCGAGTTTCGATGCGAGTGATCGGTAGGCGGAAAAAGTGAAGAGGCTCTAACGATTGAAAAGAACCTTCGACAATCGTGTCTCGATTATTTGAAAAAGTTCGCAAGCCTATTCTTCTTTTTTACGCACACGCACCCAGCGTATTTCACTTTAAATTTAGAATTAAAAACTCGAAGGAGGCATCCTGCGAAGTCTGAAGAATGGGGGAGCTCGAGTTGATCCTCGTACATCAGCGACCCTCGATCCTCCTACATTCTTTCACTCCTTCCCTTTCCACGCGCGCCTACCTCTTCTTCGAGGCTTTCAAGAGCCCTCTGCGTCGTTGCTCCTTCCTTTTCCTCGCATTCTCCCCAGATGACGTTGAGCCTCGTTCATACATCCGCCATTGTTAGCCTCGTCCTTTCTCGACTACTCGTCGTGTTGGCGACGGTGGTGGTGGTGGACAGCTCGATTTCTTTGACGATGACTAATGCCTGCTCTCGAGGTTTTCGCACTCCCCTCCGTCGATCCTCTCGAGTCTCCGAGCGATTCGTGGCGGCCAAAAGCGTGGGCCAGAGAAAAGGAAGCGCGTGCCGGGGTGAGGTTCAAGAGGGTGGAAGAAAGCGTGAAAAAGAAGCGCGGCGAAGAATTTCGTCGACTCACCGCGAGCGAGTCTTTCGCGGCGCAACCTCCTCGTTTGACCTCTCTCATGTCAGGCGAGGTGACTTCGCAAGGTCCGACGCGCGATCGATTCTGGGGCAGATTCTTACGGTCTGCCTTTTCCTCCGTGATCCTCTTTCGCAAGCACCCGCGGATCGTGCGGTGAAAGGAGACCGTGGGAGAGGGACGGCTGGTTTTTTGTTCGTGCTTTCGCAAGAACTCGAAATTCATCGGTGTCGAAGAGGGAATAAATCTTACTGGCGGGTACTCGTAAGATAGACGCTCGTATATCAATGATACATCGTGCACCTATGATCGGCAAACATTATTCGCAGAACGATTTAGGAAGCAGTCGATAGTTTCTCCTTTTTACGCGGAGGATGGGGAAACGATTGGCATCGAAAAGCATGGCTTTGGGCTATTCGGTCGGACGGTTGTTTCTTCGCCAATTGGTTTCTCTCGACCGTCACTTTCCTCCCTTTTCACTTCCCTCTCTCGCCGCCGTCCTTCTTCATTCTCTGTCCCTTTCTCTCTCCCTCTTGCCGCGCACTTCGTCTTTCTCTTCCTTCGTGGAATAATCAGCGGAGCCGGGAGACTCGAGAAACCGGCGCGCGGTGAACAGCGGTTATGAGTTCCCTTTGTTCCAACTCGCCGATCCACTCAGCAGATCTCTCTTTTCCTCTCGCTTCTTCTCTTCCTCCTCGTCTCTTCTTCTTCTTCCTCTCTCTTTCTCTCACGCCTTCTATGCACCGCTTCGCTCCTTCATTTCCCTCTCTATCCCTCAACCTCGTCCTCGAAGCGCCTTCGTCCTTCTTTCTCCCCGGCGGTGTTGGTGAGCCACGAGAGAAGGGACTACTCGGCCGTTCCACGGCGGTACGCACGAATCGTTCCGCAGAAGTTCATGCATTACGTCGGATGGGTGATAAATTTTGCGAGTAGCTACGCGAAGGTACGGACCTACCGGTCGCCAGAAGAGAAACGAAGAGAGGGAGCGAGAGAAAGGGCACGAATGTATCCAGGTGCAATCGTTCGCTGCTGCAGCTCGAACCAGAGAATGTTGAATTGATGGTGGATCTGAAGTGGATCTGCTTACGCTCGCTCTCCAATCTTCACATTGAATGTAAACTGCGACGGTTATAAACCCAATTAAATTCTCGTCGACGTAATTTGTTCCGTTGCGACAGCCTAATATTAGGCCCCGCGAAAATGAATTTAATCCTTAAGTAGGAAGAATTAATTTCCTCGAGATGATTCACTGGTACCAGGGTTCTTCTAACTTTTGCATCAAATCTGGTACTTCTTAAACCCATTCGGTACGTTGGTACTCCTTTGAAAAAATTGGTACTCATCCACGGGTACCTACGCTTCAAAATATTCTTCCTGCAATGGGAGTTTGGAGCAGACTGCACATTTTTTATTATCGAGGAATTTTCAGTAATTTAGCATAGAAAAGAATGCATAAGTTATTCTTTATTTGTTTTTTGACGTTTCTTTATTCTAACAAAGAACTTGTTCAACAATGTTGGTACTAATTATTGAAATTTCGTACTTTCCGAGTTTTCAATCTGGTACGCAAAATGTTCATGGTTGGAACAACCCTACGTGGCACGGTCAAGGAAGCAAATCGAATTTTCGTTGTGCTTGCCTTTTGCGTATGTTCTTATTGTTAGCTCAAGATTTCCCTCCTTTCCGCACCCCTTGATCGTTTCGCGTATCGCGTTTCAAGCGCCTGAAATCCTCCAACGCGCCTCGAGATCTCGCCGAGAGCGACTTTCGAAAAAAAAACCACAGGCGGTGGGGCAAGGCGGGTTGAGAGACGGAGGAGGGAGACCGGATGCGTTTTTCAAGACTTTATCTCGCCGGTTTCATCGTGGGGGCCTCCTCTCTCGAAGCGGTAGAACTCCTCCGCTTTCTTTGTTTCCTCTCGGTGCCTCGACCTGCGGTCGCAACGTCTCGCCTCTTTCCTCTCCTTTCCTTCTTCTCTTTCTCTTCTCTCCACCCATTCGCTGCGAAGTCATTCACAAGTTCGAGCCCGGGTGGTAAGCTCGACGCCCGATCGCGTGTTCGCGAGAACACGAAGGTGCGAGGACGATTTAAGAGATTTCGAAAAACAAAAGGACCACTTTTCCTTTTCGCTCTTCCTTCGATGGAATCTTACGCGGGTGTTCGATGCGCGGTAAGTAGGTTAACGTTGCGATTCTCAGTGGATAGTAGAAAGTATCCAGAGCTGTTGATTTTCATAAAAAATTAATATCCAGAGCCCGGAGGGTTTGCCTTTTTAAATTTGATTCATCGCTTGCGGTTGCCGCTCGATCTTCACAGATATTTTTGCCGTCCAATGTCGAAACGAGGGTTGTCGATTGTTGTCTCCGGGCTGGTTTCAACCGCAAGATAAAATCTCGTCCCACTCGGATCCTCCGAAGGCGCCCCAGCATTGCGGGAAAAGTCGTCGTACAGTCCGTTACTTTTCCCGCGGTGACCTCCTATAACGACGTTTTTACATTTTTTTCTTCCACCGTGCCGCACCCTCACGGCATAATTCCTTTTAGCGATTCCTCGAATCGTCAGGTCCTTTTCGAAGAGCCCACCCGTGGAGCCTCCCCGACGCAAGGGACTTCGCATTCTCTATAACGTACTGGCGAACTCTTCTAACTCCACGAGGCACGTTCCACGTCACGATACAATTGCCGCTCGAGGAAAACTTTTTTAAGAGCTTCGTTAAAAATTCCGCTACCCTCGTTCAGAGAATAATTCACCTCGTGCTTGGCGAACTTTTGTAAAATACTCTCTCACTTAGCACCTTCGTGGATAAATTTCACAAAATATTTGTGTCAGATCTCGACGAATCGAGTAGACAAACACGGTTGACAATATTTACAGAAATAAATATCGAGACCTCGGCTAATACGCTGTTGTCGTAGAACGTCTTGTCCTCGTCTCTTCTTCTTCTTCTTCTTCATCTTCGTTCAAACAATTTATCTTTCGTTTTCTCTCTCGTCTTCTCTCATCGCGTCTAACGTGCGCGCCTCTTCGGACGACACAACGGCGATGCGAGCACGAGCGCGCCAGACAAGATTACTTATAGGGCGATTCCTCATCTCGTCAGGAGCAAAAGGTGGAGGCGAAGAAAGAGGATGCTCGTAGTTCTACGGCCGATCGAGGGGGACCGTGCGCGACTAGACGTACGTATGTATCTACCTGTGTAACCCGCCAGGGAGAAGGTGTAATTTAACGGGAACGGCTGGATCGAACTCGGATTACGTCAGTTCCTGTTTGTACTTTCCTGCGCGTCCCGTGCGAGCGCGCGCACATATGGTCGCGCGCGTACCTACCCCCACGCGCACGCGCACCCGCTCCAATCCGAGAGCTTATGCGGTACTTAAGCTGTGTCCCCACTGGACAACGAGGAGAAACCTTTTTATTCGATTCTTTTATGCGCAGTGACATATGAGCGTTATGAGTATTATTATCTGACACCGTTATTATAATCGGCGCTACAAGTTGCTTACATAAAATTGAAACGGTTTATGGTTCGCTCGATGATACAGGTACGTTATCTCACTTAAAACATTGCCAAGTTATTACAACGAGAAATTGATATTGCGTTTTAACGGAGCTGCAAATGTTTCTTGCGTTTGTCGTTGGACAAAGTGTTCGTTGCCCTTGTGGAGTATACTTCTGAACGTTGAACGTGACGAGGTGATCAAAAGTTCATCGTTCTTGCTCGATCAGTGGGGACGATGCTTTACCTACGTAAGATGGGTGCGTGTCTCGCGCGCGCGCACCGCTACGCTCGAGAAGCGTGACCGGAGGTCGTAACGGACGACGAAGCTCGCACGAGCGAGCGTTTCGATCGCCTTAAAATATTTGCCGCGAAATAACCGGGGAAGGGGGTGAAGGCTACGACGTGGGGTGGAGAGCTTAGAATTCTTTTTGCACGGCACTCCTGTGCTAGCAGAGAGAACGCTCGTTGCTGGAGTACTTGTTGCTTCGAATTCTATAGCCGAGATGATGCTCTCGGCGGAAGGTAGGACGCGGAAGACGGAAGTATTAAGAAAAAGGGATTGAAAGGGTGAAGTTTACGATATAGCAGATGGTGAGTTTGAAGAAAACTGGGTGGAAGAAGGACGGGGAAGGAAGAAAAGGTCGCGATAGGAAGTGACGAAGAAATGTTTGAAAGAATTCGAACAAACGGGAATGGAAATTGGGAGAATAAGGAGCTCCACGATTGACCCTAAAAAATGCAAGAGATCCTTAGAATTTCGCTTACCAGAATTCTTATAATATGCGCAAACTGCAGAGTCTCAAGATTTCACCCTACGTGCTCGCACGCATAAAACTGCCCGACCCTCGCATCACGCGGGAACACGACCTATGGGCACCATCCATCGTCCACGACGAAAGAATACTACTACCGTAACGTCTTGAATTTCGAACTTACCCGACGCAGTGGGACTCTTACGATTCTCGGGTATCCCTCACCGCTACCACATCTTGACCACCATCTCTCCTATTCTACGTAGACATCGAGTTATAGGTGAGCGCCAGCTGGAGGCATTCTCCTAACACCCTCCAACTGGCAAGTTTGTTTAACGGCCAGAAGTTAAGGAGATGCGCCTGCGAGTATCGCGCGAGAGGAAAGCTTGTCGCAGTTTCGCGTTTAATTTGTTTATTTGTCCTTGCAAATAGAACCTCGTGGTGATTTCACGTTTGTCTAACGATCCATCGAGAGCTTTCATCGCAAGGGTAAGTGCGTGTAAAAGCGTCATCGACTCGAGTCAGTTTCTTGGAATCGGTTCGTAGGTAGGTAGAGTAAAGAGAAACGATGGCGAATTCTCGCGAATAGCCCAAGAATACCGCGCCCTTGGCCACGTCGAATATAACGGAGACCACGTGGGCTTCTCGCGAAATTCTCCGCGACGTTTACCCATTCATCATTCATCCGCGGCATAAGCGCCGCTGGAATTTTCGAGAATCTCCTCGACGCCACGCGATTCACGCGAACTCTCCTTCCTGTTCTCTTCATTTCGCTTCCCTCAAACCTCTACACTTCTTATTCTCCACGCTCTCGAGCGATTCAAAACTCAATATACCCTTCGTCTCTAGTGTACATACACATTCTCCAGTTTGCTCCATCTGATTAGTCGTGCGAAATGCACAGAAGAATTCTCCGATCTTTCTTAGAGAAGGCTTTAATAAAGAGTCAGCTGACAGGCTTCAAGTGTGCAGCTTACATCTTTATAGAAATCTAAATCACAGTTGATCCCGTGTTATACGTAAGGTACTTTCTACTAACGGCGCTCGATATCCCTTCTCACGAAATGGAAAGTGAGAAGGCCCTTGGCACGCACGAGAAAAAGAAACTCGGTGAGACTTGGTGGCGGAAGGCTCACGCTCTCCTTATCCCCGAGGGATTGACCCCCCAGGCGCCGCTGTAAACGGCCCTCGATGAATCGTATTAACCCCGTGTCGCGTGGTCGCAGCCAACGCGCCTTCACCTTCCACCACAGTTTCTTTTTCCCATCTCAGTCCTCGTGCTCTTGCTTCTCGTCGTAGTTCCTCGTCGGCGTCGAAGATTGATCACCACCTCCCTCTCTTTTGCTTCCCTTTCATTCGCATTTTCCTCTTCGTCGGTACTTCTTCTCTCTTCACAGCCGGCCCAAGCCTCCTCTCTCACCTTCACAGCACATACATACATTCATCGAGTTTCCTCGTCCCTTCACTTTTCACTTCCTCTTCCGTCCACACGTCCATTGTGGACTTTTATTCGAAGCCACCCAGTGGAAGGTCTCTCGCGCACGTATGCCTTCTCCCGTTTGATCGTCGCGAAACCGGTCGAGGGCTCAATTTCTGAGTTTCACGCATCGCGTACCCTTCGACACCGCCTACGCTCCTCGCTTCGCTCGCCAAGGGTGGTTTATACAGGGCAAAATTGATCAGGGTTGGAAATTGTCGACGTGTATCGGGTCGACGGTGGCTTTGACGTTGATCGGACACGAAGCGTCGGTATTACACTTGCTAACAGAATGGAAGCTCGTCGATGTGGAGGGTGAATCGATGGAAATCGAGCATTGGGCAGGAGTTTTATTTAGAATTTTTATGGTCTTGATACGCGATGTTGTCCAGATTGTCATCTGGGCGCGCTTCGTAGGTGAAGTCGAAGCGGATTTGTCGGAAGAGAAATTTCTTTTAAATTTGAGATATTAACAATTGCTCGAGTGAGTTTGTTATTATTTATATTCCAAGTGGCTTCTTCCTGAGAATATTTACGTCACGTGAATTTATTTTGAACGATCTTTCCTTCGTAGTGGGAAGCGGTGGACGCGCCCCGTCCAGTACACGTTGCATGCCGACTTTGCACGCGAATCGATTTTCCTGCGAGCGTGTCGTGGACTTAGCGTAAAACGGATTCCTCGAAAACGCTCGGTATAGACGGTTCGAAGGTCTAATCGGTGTTCGTAGAAGCGATCGACTGTTCCTAAAATTGCGCGCTAACGTTGTAACGATCCCCTAAGCGCACCCCTGTTGAACGCGCCTTAGAATCTTTTTGTCAATTCGTCGACTCGGCTCGAGCCTTTCACGATCGTCCAACGCATTTCCATACTTTCTCATTTTCCTCGAAATTCATAAATGAAATTATTCGTCGCGTGGCGCTTGGTCCCCGAGAATTCTCAACGAAGCAACTCCACCAGGGACGTGGTCTCGAGCCGCGAATCGATATCCGTGAGAGACGAGTTGGCGCGAGTTAACGTCGGGTGGGAGATTCCTCGAAAAAAGGTCGTGGTAAATAGCACCGGGAGTACTAATTACTTTTCCTCGGGGAGCGATCGCTAACCCTCTTTCGTAAATAACCATTAGAAAGCTACGAGATGGATGCGCCCGCAATTTATTCGACAATTTCGCCGACTGCTTCCTAATGCCTTCACCTCCGTAGTAAAAGCTTGGTAGGCTCTCGGATAATTTTATTTTCAAAAGAGAATTTCAAATGTCGACACCTTAGGAGGCGAATCGTTGCTCGAAATTTTGACGAGAGGGTGAGCGAGCCGGGAGAGCATTTGCAAGGGATGTTCGCTAATTGCTTTTGCTAGGATTAATCAATAGAAGGTAGTGTACCGCCGTCACTTTCTCTCACATTCCTCAGACTCCATAATCCTTTCCGCAATATGATCGACGACGTGCCCGTGCCGACTGCCATCGGCTAGCAGTAGAGAAACTAGAAGGAGAAGGGACTCATTCCCTCGTTTCCAATACCTTGGAGAAGCACGAGTGGCTCGTTTATTTCACTCGGGGTAGAACCTCCGTGATTAAATAATTACACTGGAAGTCCTCGCGAACGAAGAGACACTTGGAGCGCAAAATTATAGTCCCGTCGAAGCGTTACTCTCCCCTCGTCCTCTTTCGCGGCACTTACCTTCCCTCGATTTTACGCAATCTCCTTGCCACTTGGGCCGCAAACTCTGACGTCATTAACTCGCTTTCTCCCGACTTCCGGGAAATCTCAAAACGTCGTTCCACGCCGATGAGACCGTGGAACTACTCCCACTTCCATCAGTCAGTCTCCTAGCTTCGCATAAATTTCCGGCGCATCCAACAACCAAGCGGATGAGCTACGCGCGCGCGCCGCCCGCCGCCGCAAGGAAGGGGATGAGTTTTGTGAGGTGCCGCGGAGGTTTCTGGGGGTGAGTAGGTCGAGGGCGGTGGAAAAGCGTCATTGGATGCACCAAGGGAGTTCCCTTGAAGGATGAAGCAATTTCGTGGGACCGTAGCCTCGGGTGTATATAAGAGGACAATTGCATTTGTCGTCCGTGGCGCGTCGCCGCTACCATAAAACCACTTTTCCGTGAGTTTTTCCCACGGCGCGACTCTTTCTCTCTCTCCTTCCTTTTATTTCTTTATTTTCTCTCATTGCTCATTTCTCTCTCTCTCTCTCCTTCTCTCTCTCTCGCAACCCCCTTTTTATCAAACCTTTCCCCGCGCTTCTCCCTCCGCTTTTGTTCTCCTCATGCGCACTTCATTTACCCACCGAGCTTGACATGGCAAGGATAAACCCGCGGACGGTTCTCCGGAAATGAATTCTTCGAGAGCGCGAAATTCGAAGGGGGCGAAGATTATCAATACTAAACCTATCGAAGATTTTTTCCTAATGAAGATTTCCCGTGTAAATGGGGTAATTTGATCACCTCTTGGTAGCTTTAGTGTTAAGGATACGCGTAATAAAAATATCTCGAGATAGAGGCCTCGTTAACATGCTGCTGTACCTTTCCTTGTAACAGTGACGACGACTCGAAGGAAATGCGGGTCTAATGAGAAAATTGCACTCGTCAAAGAAAATCCTTGCCAGCGTGGCTGCGACTTCGTCGCTCTCCTCGCCACTTTCATAAAGCGACTTGTTTCCGCCTTCCTTTTTCTCCATTTCTACCTCTTTCTGTTTTCTCTCCTTACCCCGGCTTGGCCGCAACTTCGCGTGCCCTCTGGGCTGCCTCCACCGACCGCACTCCCCTCGCGAACAGTCTGCTTTCTTACCGCGAGGTACACGAGTGGCAACAATGGTTGCCACCCCTTCTGCCTCTTTCTCCATCTCACCTCGTCCTATCTCGTTCCCGTAGGGATTGAATCCTCACGACGATGAAGTTACGGGTGAAGCGCGCGGAGGTGGTGAGTCGTCGCGGGGCTTGGAATAGTCGGTATTGCGTGGGTGGTCCGGAGGGACGAAGGAGAGGAGAACGAGAGAGAAGCAGAACATCGAGAAAGAGGGGAGCTGCGGGAGGACGAGAGTTACCGGGACTTTATAGACAGGCGGTGCAAAGATCGTGACAGAACCGTAATTGCTGGATGGAATTATTTGCACCGTGTCGCACGGGGTTTGTATCTTATTCGCGCTTTCACCTTACGCCTTCCTACCCATCCATTCGCAGTTCTCCTCGCGATCTGCCCATCCACCTTCGTAGAACATTACGCAGCCCGCTCAATTATCTTCCTCTTCTTCGTTCTACGTCAGGTTCACGCGGAGAAGAAGTGAAACCTAGTGGACGAGGCCGCAAAATCCTTCGGTAAGTTTGCCGAGTCATCTTAAAGGAGGATCTCGGTTGGCGAAAGAAACGTCGTGGAGGAAGGAAGCGATTCTAGAAATTGAGGGCATCCTCCCTCCTCCAGTTCCCATTTTCGTTTATCCGTCGATTCGACGGACAGCGGGGACCAGATGCGCAGCAACTGGCTACCAAGAATTTACCGAACTCTTGTACTCGCGCGTTCTCCTCTCCTTCTCTTACACGGGCGCTCACACGTAGCGCGGCAGACGTGGGCCATCGAAGGCAGCCACGGTAGAAGAAGGGGAAGATTTCGTTGGAAAGCGAATTCGCCGGGTAAATTAAATGAAGGGGTGGGCCGAATCCGATCGAGAAGGTCCAATAGCACCACCCCGTAATACGAAGACCCCGTAAATTGATTTCTCCCGGTTACCGGCCTTTCTCTTACTCGCTCCGAGGGAGAAAATACATAATCCGTCGATCCGGATCGAACGTGTCTCCTTCTCGCGGCTTTCTCTCACGGAAATTAAGGACGAGCAAGAGTGATTCGAACGGAGAAGAATGAAAAGGTGGAGTTCCGTTCGTGAACGATGGCTTCTTGTGTCTGTCGCGAGTTCCGGCGAGTTACTCGGCACCGACGGATGCCTCGGTGGAGGATGAAGAGGACCAGTGGTAAGAGGCGAAGGAGGGAGAGACAGTAAATGAAACTCGTTCCGCACCGGGGCGGACGCCTCCTGGCGGTTCTCCGCCGAGACTCCGGCCCGAAGTTTGTATACTTATGAGTTGCCAAACCCATATGCAGCGCGCGCCACGGCAAACGATCGAAGTGAGAAGAAGGACAGCAGAAGGAGGACCTGAAAGTTCCTCTTCCAATGCGCGCGCAAGAGAGAGAGGAGAGAGAGAGAGAGAGAGAGAGAGAGAGAGAGAAGATGCAGCAGAGACACAGGAAGGAAAGCGTAAACTGCTCCTCAAACTCGGCGCGGATACACGAGCTGCCCTGGCAGTCTCGTCACGAGAAACGCAATTAGAATGTCGAATCGCTTGGTCTTAACTCCGTCCTCGGGTTCGTATCGACCAGGGTATCGACGAACGAATCCGATGAATGCGGAGAGAGAAACGCGCGAGGGAGATTGAAAAACAAGAGGAAACGTGAAAATTTGCAGGGACCGGTGGAAGAAGGATTAAGGTAGAAGAAAACTACGGAAAACACCGCGTTATTTGTAACGTTTATTAAACATCACTTGTGTCCTGGTTTCTTGTTAATTGTTCAAGAACCAAGACAAATAGCACTCCTGTTTTCAGTTTTTTTTAAAGAATATTCCTAGAACCTAAGGTGTAACATGTGAAATGACTTACGGAAAAGAAAATGTAGGAACTTGCATGCCGGTGGTTCGATTCCCCGGAGAAGACAAGAGTGTGTAAGATTATCGAAGTAGCGTCGCGTCGGTAGCGAAAGCGAATGAGAGGAAAAAGGAATGGAAAGGCAGGCACAAAGTCGGGGAATATTCCTGTGAAACTTGGGGATGATCCTCTAGGCACAGGAGAATGCGTCTCGCGTGCACTTGGTTTATTCCATTTCCTTCGGACTTGTTGCTCCTCTACTCCTCGGAGTCCCCAGGCTCGTATCGCACACTCGCAGGGAGTCGATTCCGCGGCCTCTAGGATCTCTTAAGCGAGATAAGAGGAATAGGCTCCTTCTACCTTCGAGAATCAATACCCACCCTGCTCGGCTACGTTTGTCGGATCTTTCTCTCCGCTAGGTAGAACAAGACAGAAAAGGAGAACCTCTACTCCTCCCACCCACGAATACACTCGCTATTTCTTCCGACATTCGACTTTGTGGAAGTTTCGGCCAGACGCGTTTTCTTATTAGCCTCTTGGACTGGTTTTGAGCGGGAATAGACGGAGAGAAGGGAAGAAAAAAATTATGGAGTGGTCGGACCGCAGGCATCGGTCGAAGAGGAAGAAGACGAAGGAAGAGTGGTTTGAAAATAACAGAGAAGCAGAGGTGAAGATAGCGAACCTAGTTGAGGGAGGAGGTAACCCAGCTACTCCGCTGGGTCTTCTTCCTTCATAAGACTGTAGTTTTTATCGAAACGACGTAGGCAGTCAGTTGGAATTCACGAAGCCTCTCTGTTATTTCTTACCCTCTCCTTCCCTATATTTTTTCTTCTCTTTCTCCGTCTTTCCGAACCTCGACTAGGCAAACTGCCTCGATGATCACCAGCGAAATATTAAATTGCCGCGAAGACCGAAAACTTCTTCACCTTCTCCCCTCAATTTTCTTCCCGTGGACCAGTTCGCTTTTAAGCGTCGGCCTTCATCGAGGCCTCCGTACTTGGACTTCTTGGAAGCCGCGTTGAATTTCATTCGGCGCGACGATGCGGGCCAAACTTCTCTGCTCTCCTTTACCTCGTCCGCCTAAACCACCTCCACCACCTCCTCTTCGAACGTCATCGATACAACAGTTCGTTTCGCTCGGCAGGCGAGACCGGTCGCGTTTCTTCGAAGAAAATTGGGTCGGCTCGCGTGGGAGTTTGCGCTCGAAGCGGAGCCAACTCGCGCGGATACATACGAGCGTAGAATCCTTCTCGCGCGCAAAGCTCCAAATGGATTCGTACCTTTTCCTTCTCGAAACTTTAGCTTCTCAATTGCTCACCTAGCGCCACCTGATCGCGGCCATTGGCCACACTAATTGTACTTAACGAGACGCTTGTCGTTAATTGATTTAATAACGATTAATCGCTCGCGGCGAGAGGCGAAGGAGAGTCGGCGTGGGGTAGGTGGAAATTATGGAGAAGTCGAGGTGAGTCGCGCGACCTCGATGAGCTACCGCGCGAGGAGGAGAGTCGAGTGGCGGAGAGAGGGTAAAGCGAAAGAGGGAGAGGAAAAAAAGTGTCGTAAATCACGGAGTCTCGCGGGCAGAGATTCCCTATCGGGTCCGAAGAGGAACGTGGAGCAAGCGGGGTGAAGGTTGTTATCGAGCTTCGATGTTTCCTTGCTGAAGGAGGCGGTGGAGGTTGGAGGGCAGAAAGAAGCCGAGACAAAAAGCGAGGAGTGGGAGTGAACTTTCCTTCCCTCTGTTTCGGAGCAACCTCGTTCCGGTCGATTAACCCTCCACCCTCATGACCTTTTAATGAACTCGCTACCGGAGAAAAGGCTTTGGAAAGGTGCATTCCGTGGAATGCTCGTGAATCGGCAGGGCGCGAACTTTTCCAAGCTCCCTTTATATTTTATTTGCCCAGGGAGAATTAGGAGGGCCGCGAGGTGCCGGAGAGAACGAAAGTGCTCGTGGCGAACAATTTTTTTTCCAATCGAAACTACGAAGATCTTTCTTTCCTTCCTTCGAGTAATTCGACAGGGGAGAGAAGTGTAGATTCTGTTGATTGAGAAATGAAGTTTGCCAAAGCCCCTGCCACTTCGTCAAGCTCTTCTCTCGTTCTTTTCTTTTTCCATCCTTAATTTTTCCCCCTTTGACATCGTCACATGTAAGAACTCTTACTTTCTTTGCTTCCTTCCGTCAAACCACTTGCCTGCTCTTCCTTGGGTCGCAAGACCGAAGTTTGTTTTTTCACTTCGTATCTGGTAGACTCACTGAGAATTATTTCTTTTAACCAGGTTATGTTTTCGAACGATTAGCCAAGTACACCAATTGAATCTCGACTAATTTAATAAGGTTTTCTCCTCGACTTAACACTCTTAACGTCTTCTGCTCGGGTAACACCAAAGTGGAAACTGCAAAAGTTTCTTCGTACCACGAGTGATTCCTGCACTACGCGAAACAGCGAAGTCTGGTCACGTGCGGGACGGACATCGGTGGCGAGGGATTCCGCAAGAAGTACCGACCGCCTTCTGCGATCGAAATCCCTCCGTGAGGGCTCGCCCTTGAAGAAGAAGTTTCGCCGTCGATTTATTGCGTTATCCCTCGCGTCCTCGTCATCCTCGTTCCTCCGCGTTCCACTCGGAACTTCGATTGCCCCGTTCACTTCCTCTCGCGGACTCTGCTTTCGAATTTCCTCATCTTTCTCGTCCTTCGTCATCTCTTTATCCACCCTACGCGCGACGCAAGACGGTTTCCATCGATCCCCCGGAGAAATTGCAAAAGTTATCCTCCACAAGTGTCACCGACGACGTCACTCTTTCCATTCAAATCGAACATTTCTCAGTTTTCCGAGTATCACCTGCGGTCTGCGTGGAAGGTGCGACTGAAAATTTACGAACCAAAGGAAGGAGCCGCACGTTCGAAAGATTCGTTCGCAGAGAAATTTTACATGGTAGAATGAAAGCGGACGAAGGATAAGCGCATGAGAAATTAGGAGAAGGGGGTAAAAGGAGGATAACTTTGATGGATTTTATTTCCTCGACGTTCAACGCCGTACGAATTGGTGGTGGGTCCGCTCGAACAAATACGATTTGGAATTTGCATTCGCCGGTCACGTTGGCGTGAGCAACGGCGGGTAGGGGCACGGGGATAAGAAGCATGAGAATGAAGTGGGGAGGGAAGAAAGAGGGGATAGCAAGGCAAGGAAAGAGGTAGAAACCGAAGACGCGTCCCTCTTGCCTCTGGATAAGCTCTTGATAAAACAGCCGCCACGGGATTTGCATGGTATTTTCCTTACGGCGCTTTCTCATTTACTCGAGAGGATGGCGGGTGAACGCGTGAAAGTAAAGAGAGATGAGAGGAGAGGGAAACACGAATGGGCGAGTGGAAAGATAAGTCGAAAGGGGCGCGAATGCTTGAGATCGGACGAGAAGAAATAGGAAGTGAAAGAGGATAGTGAGAGGCAGCGAGGGTAGAATGAGGAGGTGGACGAAGAGATGGACGATGAGAAGCAGAACGTAGAATGAAGTGGTGGATAAAGAAGGAGAATGAGGAAAATAAAGAAGAGGGAGTGGAATCAGAAGATTGAAGGGAAGGAAGAAGTAGTCTTTGACAAGAGAAAGAATCCGTTGCGACAGACAACGAATTTTTGCTCGAAATGGTTTCCGATCGGAATCTCCCCTTCCACCCACAACCTTCATTCTCTCCTCGTCTGTCTCTTCGTTCATTCCCTTTTCTCTCGCGAAAGAAGAAGCTTCGTCACGTGGAAATTCCATAGAAATATCGCGGAGTCTCCACATTGTTGGCGGGAAAAATGTAAGCCACAACGGGGGTGTTACCGACAGGAACAGTCCTGAGGATTACTTCACGGGCGAGAGAAACCTTTTGGCAAGCGACTTCGAGAAACGTCAAAAGGAAAAAGAATCTTACGATTATTCTTTGTGCATTCTCGTGGCGCAGTTTTATATTTTGGGATTTGGTGAAATAGTTTTTCACGATGCTTACAGTTCGAAGTACGTGTACTTCCTCGAACGAAGCATCCGGAAATCGTGTTATTTAGAGGAAGTGCACTTAGTACCAGGTACTTCCTGTAGACACGGGGGTTGTAACTGTGTCAAGTCGCTTTCCACTATGTTCGTCCATTTAACTGCTCCCCACTTACACGCGAGTGGAACTCGCTCGACAGCCTCTAAAAGACGCTCGGGACGGCGACTGAATTCATTACATCCTAGACATTGTTTCCTCGTTGCTGACTGTAACGACTATTTACGAGCTTCGTAGATCGCGTGAAAGTCATAAAGGATTTATGATTTACACCTGTGCTAACAGTTCCTTCGTAACCTCGCGACGCCTGCCAGGCTAGTTTCCGCTTATCGCTCTTCAAATAATTTCTTAAACGAATCCTTATAACGTACAATATACTTGCATAAGCTGAATACAACGCGAGATTATTTGAGAACCGGGTAGAATTACGAGTTCCATTTCATTGGGACTCGGAGCATTTGTGTATTTCGCTTAAAAATTAATTGCTCTCCTGCTTTTTACTGCTCCACGTATGACCTCGATAAAAAAGTACCTCGTTGCCATATTATATTAAAACATTATTTCGATGGAAACGAATGTTTCGCGCGGCAAACCACAGTGGAGCCACGGCGAAGCCATCGTCCTCTACGTTCTTCGATCGTTCGATTTTCCAAGAGAAGCGACGCGGTGGGCTTCCCCCATCCCGGTAAAGTTTCCCAGCCGCAATAATTGCGCAACGCGAACGGAGTCGGCGATGACCAGGCGTGAGCCGAAATTGCACGGCTAATCCATTCCGCCTCGTGGAAGGACGCGCTCGTTCGACGTTATTAAATCGTGAGAAAAATGACGAAAGCCGGTGCACCAAGCCGCTTCTTTCTACCGCGTTCTCGCCATTTTACGACTTTCGTTCTCAGTCCGCCTTTTGTTTGAAAGTCGCGGGAAACAGCGTGTCACAGATGGCATGGAATTTTTATCTCGGTGAACTTGGGATCTGATTTTAACAACGCGACATGTCTTTTGCAATCCTTTTTTTAGTCCTTGTTTTTACCACCATTATTTTCACTTGTACCACGAAGTACAAATGTTATGCTCGGAACAGATACCTTTTAATGTATACAGCATTTAGAAAGGGGTAAGGTATGAATACAATTCGTGTAGACGAGGGTAAATAAAATCATAAATTGGCAACATCGCTGCTCATCTCTCGTCCTGACGACCTTTCTCTGCTTTTTCCTGCTTCTCTTTTTTTTTCTCTTTTCTCCCTCTTGCGCCCTCGCCAATCCCATATTCTGGCCCGCTGTAGCTCACTCGCTTGGCCACCACGCCAGCACGGTCCGAGCCGCGCAGATTCGTTCCCGATATTCGTTGGCGCGTTTGCGTACGACGTGTTGCGCCGACGATATTACGTATTTGCATACTGAGCGCGGGAAGCGGTGTAACCGCAAATCGTCGTACATTGTCGATTCCAATTGCCTTTTGGTATTCATGGAACGTGAAATAAGCATTCCAGGACAGCATCCAGAGATCCATCCTGGTGGCTCTCATCCTCCTCCTCCGCCCACATTGTCCTATCTCTTCTGTCTCTTTCTCTCTCTCTCTCTCTCTGTCCATCTTCTGGATTCTCCTTCAGCCTGTTTCATATGCTGTTCTCATCTTCCTCTCGTTTGCTCTCTGTCTCGGCTCTCAATAATTCCTTAATTTTTCACGTGATAGAGTAAATCCTTGATTTCTTTTAATAAGAGTACAAAATTCATTGCATTCCATTATTTGTATGCATTACGCTTATTGCATTATCTTAGTAAGCATACTAACGATTACGTTGTTTTATGATTTCAGGTAAGCAAATCGAGACACGCAAGAATCCTTTGATCCTAGAGTAAGCCCGGCAGAAGAGTAAGTTCTTATAATTCTCTGATCGTCCAATCCTGCGATTACAGACTTAGGCCGAGTTTCAAACAGTATTATCTAATTTATACTCTGCATCTGCTAAGATACAACTCCAGATCGAACGAGAGCGAACATTTTTTTTCTCGTCCAAGCGTTTATCCACTTGGTAGCACAGCGCGGACAAAAGATTTTCCTAGCCACTTTATTCGGCATTTGCATAATCGGCTACGGTGTCGCCGATAAGTAGAGCCTCGCTACCAAGTATTACCCGTGATAATAGGCCTGCAGAAACTTCCCTCTTAAGTCTCGTCGTTAGAACTATTTTTCTCATGATAGCGTCGCTAGCTGCCTTGTTAGGTACGCATCTTAATCGCTCGCGCACACTTCTATCGCAAATGAAAATAAGCCCCGAATTAATAGGGAGACCGAGAGGAGGAGATGGGATAAGGAAATGAGAATTGGAAATTAAAATTGCTGTGAATTATGCGCGATGCCGATGGAGCGGAATTTGCTTTTTTCCTTTAAATGGAATTAAAACGTCGACGGCGCGGTCGCTCGGAATCGGTGCGCCGTCGTCTCTCGTTTCCGGCACCTTTTTGGTACAGCTCGTGCCACCCGCAGACGCGGTGGCGCGAGCAGGTCGTCCGCGAATAATTCACGAGCAATGAAAATTTCAAATCTTCCGCTTTTGTGGGCGCACTCGCAGCGAGAATTTCACGGTCGAATCTCGACGTGCTACCGGGGAAACTTATTTCTCCTTTAATCGAGGGATCCTTCTCTCGAATTTTCGTTCGTCGGATCCACCGCATCGTCCGAAGAAATTTCGTTTTAAGAGACCGAGTTACTTCTCTACTCGATACTAATTTAACATCTCCTCTGTATCTAATGAGGGACCCTCGTGGCACTTTGGATGTTATTCTTTTTAAGTTGAGTTACGACTAAACAACTTTCTAGACGCTCTCTTTCATTGTGATCATTTTTTTGTTGCTCCTGCAAAAAAGACAGTCTTGGAAGACTAACTTTGTCTTCTATTGAGGTTTTTTCAAAGCCTAACCCACGTCTGCTTTCTTGGAAATTTCGAAATTGCTTCGTGTAAGCAACGTCTGCTTTGAGAATATTACGCGGATGACGTGCATTGCGTGGAGGCGCAAATGCGTCCCGTGTAATTAATCAAATGCGGTTGTAATTCTACGAAATGATGAGAGGCAAGGGCGGGCGGGGCGCAGTCAGGCGGATGATTTTCCAAACCGCGTTGTTCCACTCACCTTGATTAATTTCAATGCTTACTCGTTTACTGTAGCGTCACTCGTGTGCTCGCGCCGCGAGAACGGCTTGATCAGTTTTGCGCGGCTCGAGCAAGAGAATGCCTTTCGAGGTTCATCTCGCATTCACTCACAAAATTCAGAACACTTTGTTAGCCTTTTTTTTCAACGACCGAACTTCATCCCACTCGGAAGAGAATTTGTTTCCTCGCGAAGCAAGAGATTTTATTAACGAACCAAGTCACACCGGTAACGCGCGAGACAAGGCGGGAATCGTAAAATTCCTGTAAAAAAAAAAAATTAGAGACTCATTCAGAGGAGAATTTCGGTAGCGAGTCGTAATGAAGCGAGAACGAGACGCATAAATTTTACAATACCGCAAACGAGGATGTTCGGTGAACGGAATATTAATGAAGATCGGTGCTGGGTTAATCCAGCGGGGAGGCTCACGAATTCGAAATTAATTCGTCGGGTCCGCGAGGCCAGCTCCCATTCTGGATCGCCGAGATACAACCCTGGAATTTCGGCAGGTCGAAACAGGATCCGCCTACCGTCTCCTAACTGGGCTTGGGACATTCCTTTTGTTTCGTTCGCCCTCTTCTAACACGCTTACCTACGATCCTAGGTCCTTGGCTCGCTTCAGGTAGCAAACGGTTCCGACAGATTCCATAGATTTGTCCGACAGACATCGTCGTCTGCGACCACCCCTTCTCCCTCCCTCGTTCTTTCTTTCTTTTCTACCAGCCGAAGCTCTCGTGCTCCCCTCCGTTGGAAACACGTCGCAACAAGCAGTTTCGTGGTAAAACACGCTCGCGTGTCGTCCTTTGTGCACGATTAGGGGGACAATAGAATAGAAGAATCGTCATGGCTGATAGTAGACAGTTTGTGGAAACAAATTATCGACGGGTAGAAAACTTTGCTATGGGTTGCTCCGTGAAGATCAATCGAGATTAAAACAATATTTATGTCGTGCCTCGATGTAAATCAGGGCAATTCGTTTGGAGATGAACTTCTTTTCCTCGAGTGATATTTTCGCATTGCGCTTCCATTCGTCAAGATGGTGAGATCTTTCGCGTCGAAGATCAATCCGCAAAGTGGACGCTGTAAGAGAAACGAGCGAATCCTCGGGACAATTCATCTCGTTTCTTACGCGACTTGTCCTTTCTCTTCTAGCCAGCGCATCGCGCCTCGTCTCGTTAATGAGACGACGTTATCCACGCTCGTTCATCACCCGGTTAACGACGCTTAGACGCTTAGAGAGAAGCCGCCACCTTGTGCTCTCTCTAAACGAATAATCGATCGGTCGAGTTTTTATTCGGCGCTGCCAGCAAGATCGAAGATCGCGATCTTCGCCTCACCTTTCTCTTATTTTTCGATTTATTCGATCCCGTCTCGCGCCCACCCTTTTCTTCCTTCTTCGAACCTTCGCGGCACACCACTACGTCCAACCGAACCAAAGTTATTGCTTACCGGTTGTCCCTTTCGCGATGAAGTTGTCCCCGTCCTGGAAGAATGTCTCCTCTCCTCTAGCGTTTGTTTTCCTTTTGTATTATTGTGTTTTTGTTTTTATTCCTCGATGTGCCCGTGCCCATTCGGCGAGTCTCACAACTCGTGTTCACATTTCTGCCTTCGTCTAAAGAGTACGGAGTAGGTAACAAAACGAAAGATAATTTTGGAAAATTCAAAATGGTGCCATGGATTATCCTGCATTTGAAGGTACCGCGCCTTTAGCTGCTTCGATGAGTAATTTACAAGATTGCAAGTGAGACATTTCGTGCATTCTTGAAACAGGTCGATTACGGTGCTCCCATTTCGAAGCCGACATCGGACGCGAATGTCGACCTTCGTCTTCGACCCCCTTTCATTTCAATTATTTCAACTGAGCAAAGTCCTCGATTATTCAGCGCTTTCCGCTCTCTTCCCGCTGGACGAAAAAAGGAGACGTTCGCAGTACGCGACGGGCGGCACCGAGAGACAGAGACGTGGAGACGGTCCCGTGAACGTTTCTCGGATTCTTCCGGCGAAACGGCGCGTGAGAAATTTCTGTCCCCGTCAGGTGAAAAGTTGCTCGAGAAAGTCGCGAGACCGGTGGAAAAATCATTCCTCGGTGAACGGCGTTGAAATAATCGTCGCGAGTATTCTCTCATTCAACGTTTTCGTATTTTTACACCGGAAACGAGAGAAATATCGCGAAATATTTTACTCGCCGCCAGGAAACTCTTCGTGGATAATTCGCTTTTCGAAAGATACACCGAGAGAGAGATTAGTCCACTGGCTTACACTAACAAATATTGTTACTCTCCGCAAGGAGTCTCGTTCGACGATTTCTCCACCATCTTCCGTTACCTGATCTTTTCAATTCTCGTCACGCCGTTAAGTGGCACTTCCTCGATGAATACTTACCTTAGGCGCGTCACGGTATCGACGTTTCTCGCTTCGCTCGTAAGGCGGACGTAATTTCGTCGAGAGTCATTACGATAATCGAGATCGCGTCCTTTCGGTACACAATCGTACTGCTTCCGTAGCAATAAATTTCTCTAAACGACTTACACGCGCGAGCCATCCCGCGTTCCGTTTCATCTCGCGATCGATCCTGTTTACAGGATCATGTCGCCCGTCGAAACGAATTTACGCGCACGCGTTACACGTACGCCGCGCTCCGGCGCGCGCGTCTTCCTCCTGCCTCCTCGTTTCTCAGCCTACCAGAGGATGCCCTCTCGCTCTTCCTCCAAGCCTCAGGAAATTTGATCACGTGTGCCGGGTGTCGGAACGACCCGTGCCGTCTGCATACAAACCATCTTCGCACTCCATACCGGCTGCCTCCGCTACCTAAGAGCCATTATTACCTGTCCTTTGAAAACATACTGCTCTTGCTCCCCTTCTACTACCTCCCTCCTTTTCGCGTTAGACCCCTCGCGATCCGCATCCCCTCCGCATTTCCACCCCAAGCTCCTTCCATTTGCCACCTTTTGTTCCGCGTTACCGTCGCGCGGGCCCGCCTCCACCGACAGCTTAGAACGCCACCGAGTGTCTCGAGATTGAAACAAGAAAGTTTGCAATTTGAAAAATTATCACGTCGTCTCGTCCTCCCGGTCTCACTGTCTCGCGAGAATTGCGCGGGGAGCTCAACAGCTGCTTGCAATTTACATTAACGCCCGTGAGCTCCGACGTTGTTTCGTTTCTTTTTTCCCCCCTCTTCGTTTCTTTTCTTCTTCTCTTCTTCCTTTGGTCACCTCTGCTTTTTCTCTCTCCCTCGTTTTTTTTGTTTTCCTTCTTTTTCATTTTTCCTCAGTCACCGCGTCATCGGCGCACGCGCTCGGAACTCGGTCGCATACTGTCGACCTGCGCCGGACTCGAGATGCAAAACTTTTCCACGTTGACTCCAGTAAAGAGAGAACTTTTTGAAGAGTCTGCGGCTCATTTGCTGGCTCCGCGAATAAATTTCAACTTTCAATTTGCCCTCATCGTCCGCCAGCTCGTTAGAGGGGACGAGTTGCAACGTCGCGTGGACGTAATTTCTAAAAGCAGTTTCACGATGGAAAGTTTTCGCGGCGCATCTTCGAGAAATAAGTAGGCGGCGCTGGGACATGTTTAGTGGGGTAAGAGTCACTTGTGAGCATTTTCTGAAAAAGCTTACGTAGCATAGAAAACGCGACGGGGTATATCTGTATAAATGGAAATTGGAGAATTGAGACGTACCGAGTAAACTCATTGCCCGATATTATCCTCCGCTGGGTAATAAAGGCGATTAACTTTTCATTTGCCATTTTCCGTGAAAATTCCGTGGACTCTTTACGAGCGGTCGCCTGCTTTCGTCAAGTATAGCCGTTCCCTTCGTCGTCCTCGCGTTTTGCTTCTCGCTCGTAAAGCGAAGAACGACCGAACGCTTTAAATCCTCAGTCGCTCCGCCGCGCCGTCGTTCGTTCCTTCGAGTTGGTTTCGATCGTGTCTGCGCGAAGCACGAAAGACTCCGGAGGTAAAAGTTTGATCGTAAAGCGATGCATCGGTCGTGGAAGTACACGGGAGAAGGGAGCGAAGAGATGGTTCGCGGAAAGCGAGCTCTCGCAGGAAGGAAAAACGTTTATAGTGTTTTTACGACGAAGATTCGAACCGGACATTACGGCTCCGCGTTACATCGAACGTTACGGTCGTCCCCGAGATGGAAAAAGCCTCGTAAGAGGCGGAAAGACGACGCGGTCGTGGAAAGTAGGGGAAAGAATCTAACAAGTTGGAAGATGAAGACTGAAGAATATCGTAAAATTCGGTAAGGCACGGAATATAAAAGCTTGCGGAAAAAGAAATTGGCATTTTCGAATAAATTGAACGAACACGCGGAGAGAAGCAGATCGAGGAAAGAAAATACAGCGCCGTGTAGAGAACTTTATTAACTTTGCGTTAAAATTATTTTTAACCTCTCGACTCTGCTCCTTTTCAAGATCAAGTTTCGAGTGCGTCACTAAAGCGAGGAAATAGCTGGAAGAAAAGAACATTGAGAAAAATGTACAGAGCATCGTGTAGTGAATTTTATTAACTCCGCGTAAAAATTATTTTTAACCTCTCGACTCTGCTCCTTTTCAAGATCAAGTTTCGAGGGCTTGACTACTGCGAGGAATAGCGGTAAGAAATCGTACGGCCAATTCTCTAGTCATATTTTCAGAATTCTTGTTCGCCGAATCATCCATACTTGTACCTCCGCTCGATTTATCTGCAACGTAGAGTTCCATACAGGAAACTTACGAATAGTTGGAAACTCCTCGTGCTCCCCAGCTGCCTCGCTTATCCGAATTCTTCGCGTTCTCGTTACATCGCGTGTCATACCTCCTACGCTCGAAGAAGAACTTGCTTCGCGAGAGCCAGTGGCTGGCATTCTGCTGAATTTGAAAACACTTTGTCAGTCTTTCGTTTTGCAACGGGAACGTGTTCATGGATGCGCAAGAATTCGAATGCACCGCTTTTTTTTACTTCGTTGCATACAAAATATATCAAGGAGACGCAATTCTGTTTTGCCAGCCATACGAATTCGAAAATATTTGTTTTCGGTTACCAGTGAATTACCCTCTCTGCAGTTCTTATCTGCCTTCTCTTCTTGAATAAATCCCTTCGCGTGGTACGAAGCCAAACAGCGAATTAACTGTTTAGGAGTCACGAAAGTGTGTTTTACTGTTTAGTTCAGTTTAAATTTACCTTCCGTTCAAGTCGGTGTTTCATTGTGTCGCGAGGGTGAGAAATCCTAACAATAAAGTTCGCTCAAACCAAAGAAGGGACAGGGGTCGAAAGAAAAAGTATAATTTTTTCACTTTTCCGGACTTAAACGTGAGCGAATGCGAAAATAAATGTTTGATCGCTATACGATCCCACGAGGCTGGGCCGAGAAGAGCACAGGAAGGCGAAGAGAAGTGCAACTTCTCTCTTCGGGGACATCTTCAAAGTTTCACGAGGGCACCACGAAGTTTCGAATTAATTCTCAAGTGGCCGTAACACGTCGACAATGTAGAGCGCGCATCGCCCTTCCGTTCTAGGTCCCTTCGTCCATTCTGTCGACGCGTAAACTTCTTCCTCGCAGTTCTTCGAGATCAGCAGTTCCAATGGATTCGTTCAATTTCAATTTTGCGCTTCGGGGTACTTTTTCAACAAAGGGTGAGTTGCCTCTGCCTTCGTAATTGCTTCAATCTTTAATTCGAACTCGACAGGTTGCAGCGCGAAATACCACGACGATTAGCTCTCAATTAAAAGTGTTAAATTTTGCACAACTTCCAACCATCCTCGTCTCCTCTCCCCTTCGCTTTCTATTAAACACGATCTTCATTATTTTCTCTCAAAGTTCGCTGATTGGGAATCACAAAATTGGCATTTTCCCCTCGAATTCCAGAAGCATTCCCAGCCGAAGTGATTTCCGAAATTCCACCATTTGATTCGACCCCTGCCGCATTTCGCCAATACGACGAATCGCGCTTTGACCGATGACCATTTCCCAAATGAAAAAAAAAAAAAATCTACATATCCATTCCAATTAGGTTACTCTCGATGGACATTCTCAAAATGCTGGCGGCGTCCAATTCGCCCTACCCCAAAAAGGGATTCTTTCGCGTGCGCCCATGCCACCCTCGTGATAAAAGATCGGGGTGGAAAATTCGGTTGGTCCGAAGGAAGACGTCGCAGTTGCGGGACATTCCACGTAATTGCGTCCTCCGTCCACGGTTGCTTGTCACCCTGAAAAACCGCGAAAATCGGTGGACGCGGAAGATCGAGTGCCCGCGCCCTACAAGATGGATTTCCTCGGACAACGGTGGAACGGTAACAGCTATGCTCCTGAGGGGGTGGCCTTGCCAGCTCGTCCTTCTCTTCTTGCCTTCCAAAGGGACGAGAGAGGAGGAGGAGGTAGCCATTTGTCCGTTACGTGGCGGAGAATCGGAAGCGAATGAGAAACGAGGCAGGCAGGGCGCGACAGAAGCCGATCCAATAGGGAAAAAGGAGAGCAGCAAGTGCGACAGGGAGGTCGAAGAGGATACAAGAGAAAGGAAGAGGAGAATCGTGAGCGCGTAACACGGAGTATTCCCTAATTTCGAATTCCATCGTGGTGCCGACTGTTTCGTCCTCTTAACCGCCGTCACGTGTGCGCTCCGGCGCGCGCACTTTTGCCAGCTCGTCGTGCAAGGATAGGAGAATGAGGAGGAAGATGAGGAATTTCTACGCGATTGTCGCGTTTCTCGTGTTACGAGATTTCGAGGGAAATATTTTGCGGATAGTTGAAAGTGGTGATTTTGCGCGGGGAGACTTTACGAGGGAAATCGCGTGTATCGAGATATGGTCAAGATTACGGTGGGCGAATAGGCAAAACGTTTTCCGATATCTTTTCTTGAACTGCGTGACGAACGACGAATGCGTTGTGCGTTTACAGGCGGAAGGTGAGAGGAAATGGGCGAGAGCGTCGTCTAAGGTTTTGAGCGAAAATTGGGATGGGAAGAGCGTGGAACGATGGCGGCTTTTCGAAGGAGGAAATTCGAGAAATGTAGGGCATCTTGCGCGCGGTGATAAGTGCGCGCGAGGTGTCACGACGCTTCGCGAGGATAAACCCTCGTTTTCGTTTTCTCGAAACCGCGACATATCGGTAGGTTTTTTCCGGCTCCGAAAGCAGTCTTCGAAAAACATTAAAGAGTACGAAAAGTCCAGCGAAAATATTGAGCGGACCACGTGACCGGTCGATGGATACCAAGTCGCATTAGCTATTGGTCGAAAAAAGAGTTTCCTTTCCGCAGACATACTCATAAAGTAATCCGATTAATTGGATTTTAAAAATGATCGACCACGTCCTGAAATCCGATATGGAAAATTATGGAAACGTCAAAAAACGAGGTCGCATCTACTGACGGCCGATTCTGATTATAACGAAAAATTGCGTAATTAAAAATTCATACCCACCTTCCTCCTTTCCCACGAACGTTCGTTACCCTTCGGATCGATGACGAATAACGAGAGGTATCGAAGGTTCTCGCACATGTCGGTCCGAGCATAAATTGGAGCAATTTTTATTTTTTGGAGCGGCTTCGTGCGTGCGAGACTAACGAGAAAGCCGCAACGCGGCACGTGTGAATTAATAAATCCTCACGAAGAAATGATACTTTCGCAGTAACAAAGTTTCGTCGAGGAAATCGAATTGAAACTCCGTCGGGCGAACGTCTGGAAACTTTGAGAAAACCCGAAACGACAAAGGACGAGGGCGACTTGATCCGGAAAATTGGGAGAATTTCGACGCGTCCTCGGTATGCTTCGTGTTCGCCTTAATTGTGCATCCTTGCATCTTGGTATCCATCCCCTTATCGCCCTATCGCACGTGCACACATACGAACAACTGACACGTGTACTCGACCCACGCTCCTAGCCGATGTAATTTCGTGGAGTGAAGGAGGAACGAAGAAGCAGGCAAGAGAAGGTTAAGGAGAACTAGCACCTGGCCTCTAAGCCACGGGGCTCGTAGCCCGAAGTCTCGGGGTCCAAAGGTGTCTACGGTCTGGTTGGCATCTCCAAAGACTTTAGAGACTGGGACCCTCGGCCCCACGGTAATCGTTACTACGGCAACTTCATCAATTTACTGGTAGGTGGTAGTCGAGTAGCTGGGAATGGCTGCTCTTTGTGTGGCCTAACAGGCTTCGTCCGCCTGGCTGCCGTTATTGTATCAACAACGAGGATTCGCCGATAGGTGCATTAATTAGCGGAGAGGAAGGAGGGACGAGTGAGCGAGGAGGAAGAGAAATTGGCGCGAAGCGAAACGTCCACGTGAGCGGCCCGTGTTGCCCGACCGCGACGTTTACTATGTTAATCTTCATTAATTTCGTGGATTTACCCTGCTTGATAGTCCGTACAATGGGGCGCTACCGGTGGCCGATAATTGGGACAATCAGCCAGTCCCGGTCTTTGTTCCAATTAACTTGTCAAGGAGTTTCTCCAGCATTACTGTGGGAACGTTACCGGAGGGATAAGGTTGTAAGTTAGTGGATGGAAATTAGAAGTAATTACTAACTCAGGTGCGGAGCCGAGCGTCTTCGCTCGTAGTCGGAATTCTCGATTCTCTTCGTTCTATGACAATTGTCAACTTCATCGACCTCGTTCGAGAGTAGCACCTGACGTAGAAGGTTAACGATAGGGAGTTTCTAATCGTCGTTAGTAGTGCTTAGAGAGTCGAAGAGTCGGAGCTTAGGCGAAGGAATTTGAATCCAAGAGCGATATTAATTTTCGGCAAGGGCCTAGAATGGAATCCTCTTGTACGATTTGACTTTTTCCAAGAGAATCTCGACGTTTTCCAAGTACTGTAATTATTCGTCGAAATCGATCTACCAAAGCGAATTGAATCCCGTCGATTACTTTTGGCCGAATTTTCGTTCATCCTCGACCAAAATTAAATTTAATTGTTCGACAAGCGAATGCGCGTAATGCACAATTCAAAAAATCCGTCCACCGTAATTACAGTATTATACGTTCCGCTGATGGGCGCCGGCTATTCATTAAATTTAACATCGTCATTATTAACGAAATAGTAGCCATTAAATTATGCGCGCAATTTCCGTTCGGTACATACCCAATTGGCCCAGCTCGAAAATCTATAGAATATTCGTGCCATTGTCGCGACCGCATTTCCCAGAGAAAAAAAGAAAAAGAAACGCAACGGGGAGGCGCACTTTAGAACGAGCGACGCGTTACCCAGATAAATGTCTCCTTCTCGCTCATCGGGCGCTCTCGCGTTCGCAAAGCCGTCGAGAAGAAGGCACGCTTCACGGGAGGAAGAAACGACAGGGTCTCGCGGTACCGTGGAACCTCCTACCACTCTTATCTCGAAGCAGACGAGGTCTTATCGGGGCAGCCACCACCACTCTGCTGGCATTGTCCTTCGAGCGGTAGGAGGCTGCCGCTCGTGTTTCGATGGAGAAACTTAAAAGAGATTCTCTCCTACGTTCTCCCTCGAGGCACGAGACAAGTACACCGCAGTTCCTTTTTTTTCTCTCCTTCTTTCCTCGACTTTCGATTCGAATCGTCTTCGAACTCCGCGCGACACCCCTTCCACGGGAAGAAGATCATGGATGAAGGAAGAAGGGGGTGGAAAAAGTACACGATTGATCGGAACTCGCGAGAGTAAGTAGGTTGCCGTCGTGGTGGAGAGGGGTCGAGGGGTGGATGAAGAAGAAAAGGAAGCAGATGAGAAGGTGGAAGGCGAGGAAGAAGGACAGAGAGTGGAGAACTGATAGCGCGCGGAGGTAGCGGTATGCAAAGGCGATAGGAGTAGGAAGGAAGAGGAAAACTGGGAGCGGATGTGGAGGAAGGATAAGGCTGTCTCGCAATGAGAGGAAGAGGGTGAGAAGCACCGGGACGAGAGAGACGGAAGATGGTGAGAAAGACGAGCCGGAAGAAGAGGATGAGATCCACGAGTCGGAAGAAAGGGGTGAGAAGCGGGATGAGAAACAGGACAGAAAGAAGCGCGTGTCCCGAGTTACGTAGATTCAACCGCGCGATTTCCAGTCGTTTTCGTTTTTCCAGGAGGCCAGAGAGGTTTCGGACGCGAAAGGGGTGGAGGATGGCAGCGGATGGGTTACGGTATTATAGAAGTGGTGGAAGGCGGAGAGGGATGGGAGTGACGGCGCGCGGGGGTAAGGAAAACGGAAATCCTTCTTTTAGCTCGGTATACCAACGTTGAAGAATGGCGTCGAGCTTTAAAGCTTAGAGGAGCGCCAGCCCGTTCCTTTGGATGTCTCGTACCTTTACCGGGAGGATCTCCCCTCGCGAGGATCCTTTTAGACGCCACCGAACGCGAGCGTGTCCTCGAGGTATGCGCGCGGCAAGAGAGGAAGAGAAGAAGAGGAGAGAAGAGAAGCGACGAGGAGAATGTCGCGCGAGAAGCTACCGAGAGGACGCGAACGAAAAATCTTCGCCTCTCCTCGCGAGAGTCGTTCAGGTGCCCACCCCTTTTATGGATTTATCTTTCTCTTTTTTCTCTTTCGCGAGAATGCGCGCCGCGAGAATTTTGCGCACCGTCGATCCTGCTTCGCGACGCATTCAGGGATTTCCCTTCCCTCTTTACGAATGAAAAGTAAAGTGCCGGACTGCTGCGTTTGTTGGAAAGTTTTGTGATTTATCGCAACGCGGCCAGCGTCCCTTAAGAATAGTAGATGGAAGTTCGGTAATAAATTCATATTTGCCGTGCCTCGTTTCGATTGGTCCTGCTGAGTCACCGACGAATTCCACTTTTCTTTCTCTCTTTGCTACGTAGGCTTCTATAGTTCTCTTTGAGCGAGCGTCGTCGAAATTATGGTTATCGAATTATTGCGAAATTTCATTCTTCCCTGTTTTTCCATTCGTAACGCGCCACTGGAAAATTCTCTTCCTTATTCGGCCACGTAGTTCCTCTTTCCTTCTCTCGAACTCTTCGAGACTATTTTACGATCGCGCTTCTGCATCTATCCTACGCTTGCTACTCCGCACCGCAACTTACTTCGAATTCGCGTGTTACAGGCGCGCGCAGTCGGGTTATGAAACCACTTCTTCTTCTTCCTCGCGTTTTAATAGGAACTCGCGCCACAATCCAGGGATGCCGTTGACTTTTGCGATGAAACCTGAAAGAGGCGAGAGTTCACTCGAGGAATCGAGAGTGGAAGGGAAGAGGGAAAGAGGAGGCGAGAGAACATGTCGGTGCAATGAAAGGAAAGCCTCCGAGCGCTTCCTTGGGTTTCCATCGTCCAGGAATTGATATTCCTCGCGGACGTAGAATGCCACTGACCCTGTAACGAAGTAATTGTTCTCCGCGCGATTCTATACCAGACCGTGGATTTTCCATCGCTGGTGTCGCCAGTTTCCACCGTCCTTCTCTACGCTCTGCCCTCGTCCCCATTTCATTCTCGTCGACCTTCAGAATTCATCTTTCAACCGAAGTTCTCGCATAGCGAAAACATCTGCAGTGGCTGGAATTTTCTACATTTTTATTTAAAGGGCAACGTGATTCACGAGAAACTAGGAATCGCGGAAATTACAGAATTTTTGGGCCACAGCCTCTTATATTATGTTGTCTCGACATGTCACGTGCATGTGGAAAGCTTGAAGTTTCTGAAATGTAATCTAACCTAAATGTAACTTATGCAGAATTTTCCATATCTTCCTACGACATATGAATTGTCCTTTTCCCTAAAGGATCGAAAAAAAACTTCAATTTTGCTTGTGTTCTCAATTATTTTTGCGTTCAAATATGCTTCTCATTTCCTTTTTATATTTTTCACCAAGTTTATGTACAGTTTTATTTTATTTTTATTCTCCAAAAATAGACAATTCTGGAACCCTTGTTTTAAACTCCCGTCAGTTAGTACAATTTACCTCAATTTCATACATTTTCAAACAACAATTCAGTACACTTTGTAAACCACCTGCGGAACACTGGAAGAAGCATGGTAGTTAGTCAGTTAACCACGGGGTAGGAGATCGGACGTAATAAATTAATTTATTATTCGGCAAGACTATTGTTTGTCCTCTATTCGCGAGAAATATATTTGAATACCTGTAGTGGAACGATCGAGAATGAAAAAAAAGAGGAGAGTTTTTAAGTGTTTGAATCGACGACGTCTCCCCACCGTGGTGCATTTCCACACGTTTCTCACTCGTCCGATATTTATTGCAGTCAGTCTTTCGCTAGCTCTTGGTGTTTACACGTCAGAGGTCGGCACTCCTTCGGGGGTGCCGGAAACACATCGACCAGTGGAATTTTCTACGTCACGGCGTCTCTCACAGTTCGTTTTCCTCGACTGGTCACCTCGAGTTTGCTCCAGCTTTTCTTCGACGCCACTCTCCAGCTATTCCTTCCGTTCCACGATTCACTAGACCGTGAGGGGTATGTCTTTCATAAGCGACGATATCATGGCCGCGAAAGGAAATATCCGATTGGCCAGTGGCGATTTTTCTTCTTCCACGATTTTCCATCGCTCCCACTCCAAAACCCTCGTTTATCCTTCCACCTCTAATTTCAATTCGCGCAAACGAAACGCACCGCATACATGGAATACAATCGCAATAATGCGAGGACGAATTTAACGAGAGAGCGAGGACAATTCGTTTTCCCAGTAAATTCGATAATAATGTGTACCGTGCGTATTATCGACGATTGTCTCGGTTTCTTTTTTCGATAATTGGAGCGTTCAGTTTCTTCGAGGAAGAAACGGGCGCGGAAAATTTATCAAGATACGCTTCCAAAGCTCTTGAAAATGATTCTCTTCTTTCTTTTCGTCATAATTCCTCGGCGGTGGAGGAAGAAGAATAAGATCGTGAGAAGCAAGAAAATATTCAAGCCGTTAAAAAGAAAGGGATTCACTACCCATTGTTCTCAACAGTTTCAACGGAGCCTCGTCTATTATTTCTCTTCTCGAGGGGATAAAAATGTTCCTTGGTGAACTTTCTTAGAAAATTCATTTGCAACTTCCCAACTGACTCGGCAGATACTGCGCCAGCTTTCTGGGTAGATGCGACCTTGATTTTTGGTCTTCGTCATTAGTAGTAAGTCTCTCTTATTCACTCTCTTCTATCCACATTCGCGCACACAAGCACATTGGTCTACTTCTCTCCGACTTTCCCGCCTCTGCAATTCTCCATCCTCCTCCTCCTCCTTCTCCTCCTTCTCGTCGATTCGGCTCGAAACCTTTTCAGCCGAGTAGACATTCAGAGAAACATAATCCGGTTCGATCCAATCGGACTGCCTTCGGTTATCGATACTTCAGCGTCGTTTCAGTGTCCATTGAATCGCCTCGCAAGCGAAGCATAGAAGAGACGAGGGACGAAGAGGAGAGGAAACTAGAAAGGAGAGAGAGAGAGTCAATTAGGCAGACTTTCCTTCCAACGAAGTCGGGACGTGAATTTACTACGAGATCGTGGCTCCAGTTGAATTTGGATTTCGACTTAATAATTTCTCGTCGCGAGCTTAAAAAGCTTGCCCTCTTGCGGAGATTAAAGTTCCTTTGTTCCCCTTACCAATGAGAGAGCGCCAAGTACTGGACAGAATTTTTCACCCTCTCTCTCTCTCTCACACTCCTCCCACCTCGTTTAACTTTTAAAACGTTGAAAGTCTGCCGTTTGACGGTTATACGCTTTGCTAAATTATTTATCGGTAATAGAATGCTTTTCTCGGCAGGTAGCACTCACCCCTCGGAGAAATCTCCTTATCGTTTCCCCTTCGGCGAACGACTAAACAGAGGGTTCGCACGCGCTACGACGCCTAACGTGTCCCTTCGCCTGCTTTTCCTAGGAAAAGAATGCAAGCTGTAATTTAGCATTTCCGTTAAGCGAGGTAAGACGCGAGAGGTAGGAGTCGCCCCGAAGTCTCTACCAGAACGATCTTACGTGGCTCCTCGATTTCGTTCCTGCGTATTACGTTGCTCGGTCTGTCCGTCCGTGTCTATCCGCGGTTCTCCGGATTAGGAAATTCCAGAAGCGATCTTTTAACGAGCGCACTTTTCCCTCCTCTACTATCCTCTGTCCTTCTTTCCGAGCCGCTTCCGTAAGCCGACGATTATTCTTCCGGTAAAGGCGAGCAGCGGCGTGCGCGCGGCCATTCCAATGAGCAGGAAATGTAGCAGTGCCTGTGCGAGAGAAGGAAAGAAGATGAGAGTTTTTACTGAGCGTCGAAGAGAACGGGAAGAATGACGCCTTCGAGCGCGGAGTGCTTGGAAAAATTTCACGAGATTTCGCGACCAGCCATTAACGAAAAGGAAGACGATGTTACCGTGCTAAAACTTCAACATCGTCCACCCCTTTAATAACGCTAATTAAAGCGAGTTTCGTTGCCTGGCTTGAGAGCACCGAAAAAGAGGGAGAGGGCTTTGGTCGAACAGCGTGCACTTGCCTTTTATTTTACACCAAGAATTACCAATCTCGTAAGAGGGCACGACCTCTTCAGGACCCGTAATGTAAAGATTACATTATCTGCTTTAATCCTGGTAATCGTCGCGAGGCCCTTGGCAGTTTTGTGCATTCTACGATGCCGAGACGGCAGAGAGGACTAGGAAGGGTGAGAGGAATTTTTATAACTGTGGAGAAGAGTAGATTGCTTTTTTTCACCTTGGTGCCAGTCCATCGAAGCGATTTGTTTCCTTTGCTTCTCCGAGTGGATTGATCTTTGTGTTTATTTATTCGCATCTCAAAGAAAGAAGCACGGAGGAAGGAAAAGAAGGCAATCGCCGTAACAGTCGTGCGCAGAACGATCGAGGGATGCGCGGCGTGTCGGGAGGATAATTTGCATTCGTCATCCTTCGCTTCTTCGTCCGTCGGGAGTACGGTAAATAATGACAGTAACGTGACTATCGGCAATCATCATCCACCTGCCTCGCAGTCACAGCTGCCGAACTCTCTCGATTTCTCTCCTTCTCGACCAATTTTGCGCGAGCGTGTGGTATTCGTCCTCCCTCATTTTTTCCGCTTTCCACTCTTTCCGCTTCCTTCACTGTCGCGTCCTATCTCTTCTCTTTCTTCTTACTCCTCGAGTACATACGTATTTTCCATTCTCGTTTTAACGTTTTTCTCGATTCTATCGCAGTACCTAATATTCTTCCGTGCTTTTCTTTTTTCTACACTCGTACGGTTTTACCGTTTCTCCGTAGTTCGTTAAACGGGAGGAAGGAATTGCTGTAATAATTTGATACTGAGAAAATGAGGACGAGGAGTAGAACGTGATTTCTTTTACGCAGCAATGCTATCTTCCTATCCGTTCTTCATCCACTAAAATCTCCGCTCGTAAAATCGGTCTACCTACGAATTCCACGTCGCCGGAGTATCTCGTCTACTTGCAGCATCGGCGTCGCGGCGCCTTAAGGCGATCGCCGTCGCGCCTGAATAGTGCATTATACTTTCGAGGGTATTATAAATGAGGATAGTTTCGACGGCTTTAAAGCGCGATGGGCGAGATGGAAAATTCTGAGGTGGGGGGATTGCAGACTCCACGAGAAAGTTTAATCTGCTTTACAGACTCTACTCCTTCTATCTACTTCGGCCCTCTCCTCGCGGCACGCGCTCGCGATAGGATGTAAATTTTACATAAACCGTGAAATTTCAAGTGCCCGAGCTTCCTTACCGTCATCGTCGCCGTCGTCATCGACCATGCTAGGAGCATCGTCCTAGCCTGGCGCACGCCATCTGCCGCTAATTAATTATTCCCACCTACCGCACCCCTTTTAAGCACCCTGATTATTTCGAACGGAGCGACAAGGGATCGAAGCTGTGACGTACCTTGGAGACTGGCGAGGAAACAGCTGTGTTATGCTTAAAGTGTTCTCCATAAATTTCTTGCTCTTTCGGGGAAGGTGATGGCGTCATTTGAAAGCTCGTGTTTGAATTCCTGGAAGAGGGTGAAAATGCAAGGGCCACTGGTGAGGGAAATTCTGCGACAAAGTTGTCCGCTAGGTGCCGTTACGCATGAAATAACGATCGGAGAGACGTTCTGCCTGTGGAAGGGTGGAAAAGGGTTTGAGGAGGTTAAATCGCTAAAGGTGCAGGTCTTCTCACCCTCTCCTTTGCTCTCTCTCTTCTTTCTTCTCTCCTCTTTATCCCTTTCCTCTTTCAGTCGTCATGCTTCTCAGCAACGTATGACCGTTCCAACGATATTTACGTATTCAACGATCGAGCTGCATCGATCGTCGAAAGGGCGACGCGCATTCCACGAATTTCTTCAGTCACGGTAGAGGTCCCTCATAATCGATACAGATTCGCGATAAGAATGGAGAATCGCTTAGAAATGTCGACAGCTCTCCGAGATACATACTTCGATATTTTATCAGCTTCTGATACAATCGGTATATTTAGAAATCGAGTTGACTATTTTTGAACGTCGATAATTATGTAGTGGATGATTCAATTTAATCGCGTGTAACGAATGAAAGAATTATCGTTATTTCAAAATAATGAACATTTGAATTGTTTTTCTCCTCGATTCCTACCGTGTCTTGCATAATGTGTTGAATTCACTTATTATTGCAAATTTGATGTTAGGAACGATGGGGTGTGGTTTAATTTTAAATGACGTACAAGGGGATTAATCGAGATTATCGAACTGCAGAATAGCGAGCGCGCATTTACCTTTCATACACTCTACGCTCACGTACCTTGAACTTCGTGAAAGCTCGTAATTCTTCGTTAAGCAAAGTATCTAGCGAATTTGTTTTCGACGAGAACGAAACGTCGAATTTAAACGGAATAAATTAGCTCCTCGTTCGTTAAGCACTTCTCTTCGTCTCCGACCACGGTAAAAGTTTCCCATTGGAGCAAATCGGCCACGAGACTCGCTCGGACAACGAAGCGTTAAATATTTTTAGCTGGTATTTTTCTTGGTCATCTCCCACGCATCTTTCTTGCTCGCGAAAACTTCGCAGCACGCTGATTCTCGGCGCTCTTTATGCTCATACCACGTCGTCTATCGATCGTGGATTAAAATAAACCCATAGAGCCGAGATACAGTGTGGATAAGGGTGTGCGGAGGTAGGCGCGGGTGTTTTGCAGAAGACTTCCGCGTATTTGGTAAAGACCACTTTGCAATCGTCACACTCTCGCGAAGAAACTATTATCGATCTGTTAACCTACATGAATATCCTCGAGTTTCTCCACAAATATTTTCCTCGCGTGCAGGGAGCAATGATCGAGTAAACCTTAAGTCGAAATTAGAATATAAGCGACGACACCACGAAGATTTTTGAAAAAAGAAAAAGTATCAAGCAGGGTACAGGCACGTACTACGATCGAAGCTACTTTCGATTCGAATCGAATGTCAGGAACTTTGGAAATTCGTGAACATTCTGCCGTACTACAGAAAATGCAAACGCATGTTCTTCTTCGCAAGGGATAACAACATACCTGCGCGTATTTTCCTCGCATGCCATCGAAGCGAGCGGAACAGTGTTTCTCAAATTCCTCAAAAGCTATTCACGATAATCTGTATTATTATCCGACAATGTTAATAACATAAGGAATTTAAGAATGCACACTTACGAGAGGGTTCTTTTTTTCGTGTTAGTATCAGTGGATATTCTGTAGGAGATCCTTTTATTATCACTCCTTTCGTGCACGATTAGAACACTGAGTAACACTGAGCTAGGGAAACGTTTAGCGTGACGGAAAATCTTGGAGGTGGGGACGGAGGTGCAGTGGCGGCAAGTGCGGGGGCGGTCTAGAGGGATTCGTTGAACTCCACACGAGTGATGTGCTCGACACTGACCCGCCATAACCCAAGCTAAGAGGCCTATAGACAGTCAATGACACGGCCTACGTCGGTCTCCTTCCATCCACACATGCAGATGCTAACTTTGTGGGGAAGGCGTTTGCGCATGCGCACTCACGGCACCGTCCCTCGGTAATATTAACGAGTTCGCGTGGATGGCACGAGGTAGGGCAAACATACGTGCACGAACGTCTAGCGCCTTCGAGTCCACTCCATCGGGCTTTTACTTTTTCCCTCGAAAAGACGATGGGGCGCATACCGATTCGCGGAATGCCAGTGAACCGAGAACAAAGGGATCGTTAACTGGTGAAACATTCACAGGGATTAAAATGATAACGATAAGATAACACTCGTGAAATTACTTCGAGTAGAATTTCAGTTTATCTTTGGATTTAGTTGGCGGAACGTTGCGAAACTATCCGTTCGTATGGAGAGAGAGAGAGAGAGAGAGATCAATCGAGTAGATTCGTTAAGAAATAATGTACTTTAGCTTAACATTCGATGGTCGACAGTCCTTTGGCACCTACGATGCATTCTTTCGTTTTGAAAGGCCGCACGCGTTAGACACCTGCAGGTGTCCGGCTTACAAATCGCATGGATAGTAAACGTACTTGAGTTACCATCATCCTCGAGTTTTCAAATGATTTCCGTCGCGACGAACATCACGCCTGGGAATGCAAATTGCCTCGTCGGCTCCTAATTCACTTCCTTGTGCGTTCCTCGGGTTCGTCGTGCATCGATCGAGATTAATTCTTGGCGAGCGCGTATTAAAATGACTAAACAGCTCGACTGGGGAATCCTTGAGAAGCACGTCCCGCAAGTTGCACTTTTTAACGAATTTTACGCCAGCTCGGAGTGAAGCAGAGGAGGAGAGTGTGTCCCCTCTGGCGACCCCTTACCTCACAGGAGCAACTTCCTTTTTCCCGTAGCGTAATTATAGAGTTATTTAGCACCTCGGCGGCAGGCGTCTGTCGGATTTACTTGGCCCGCGGGACGTAACTTGTGACTGTAGCGGAGAAAATAAAAAAAAATGGAAGAGGAAGAGCGAGGTATTACGCGCGGTCGTTTTACGCGACAGGAGTGGCCAGCCTCAGGGAAGGATTTTCAAAGGAGATGCGTCGTAGGTAAATGGGAAGCATGTCGTTCGATGAGAGGAATTTCGTTCGCGATACTTCGTTAAATTTACTCATTTTTAATAACCGATTGTCCTCCTTGATTCACAAAGAAAGTACGATAAGTTCGGCGTGCTTTGCTTTCCAATTTATTAGAACAAAAAAAAAATAGATTAAAATTCTGCGACTATAGGTACACAACTACTCTCACAATTCTTCTACGAACGCAGAATCGTGAGAACCAACGATCACTACTGCTTCTCCTCCCCCACGTCGAACTTTCTCGACGAGCCTCTTAACGATCGTCCGAAAACTCGTCACGAGAAATCGAGTCCCGATATTCGAGCGGTCGAACGAGCACTTTTGCCATCCCTTGCTCCTACCTTTTTCGGCTCCTTTACTCGCGTCGTCGGCCGAAGAGGGGCCGAGCGTCTTATCGCGAGGACAGAGTTTGTACATCTGGCCGAACTCCTTCGCCCGGGTCCTCACCCTTTCGTCCTCCTCCTTCTCTCCACTCTCTTCGTCCTTTTTCGATGTCCCGCAGCTTGTTCCACGAGGCCGCAATTAGTAAAAGCTACGGGCGATAGCCGACGGGTCCTCGTGAGAGTGGATCCTCGATCGTTACCACTTGCCACTCTCTCTCTCTCCCTCTCCCTTTTCCTCTCATCCTTCAATCTTCTCTTCTCGATTTATTTTTCATCCTTGTCCTTTCTCTCGCGCGTAAACATCGAGACGATCCTCTCTCGTTCTCTTACGCGTACCTCCGTTGTTGTTTATGCTTGCATATTGGTTTAGGGCCGTGTCGAGGGTGCTACGTACGGCGAGTGCGTTCCGATGCGTCCACCAGTCTGTCACACAGAGACTCACAGAGGACTTTCGCACACTCACGCGTGACATAACACGCGCCGGGTGTTTTCTACCCTCTCGCGCTCGCGAGCCCAAAGAAGCACACCCGCCCGGCCATTTCCTCATTCCCGTTCCTTTCCGCCCTTCCTCCACCCCTCTCAGCTCGTCTCCTTTGTCCGCCTCTTCTTGCCTCCTCGCATTTCCTCCTCTTCTTCTTCTCTCGCCTCGCGCGCTCCTCTCGAGCGCACAAAGGGCGAGGAGCGTCGAAAGAATTTCTCCGTGCGCGCACGGCTGTGCATACAAATGGATATTGACGCGACGACGTCGGCGTCGCGCAGACCGCGTGCTCGCACGCTTCCACGAACGGATCCGCTAATGAAGGAGAGACGAGAGTCGCCTCGCGATCCTCGCGCACCACCACCCTCTCTTCTCCTCGATGCCCTCGCCGTGACTGCTTTCGCGCTTCGAAAGCGAGAAAACCCAGAGACGAGCGGCAAAGAAGAGGTAGCTTCCTCGAGATCTAATTATGTTTCTTTTCTTTTCTTACTTTGCGCAGACGAAGCGACGCATCGACGATTATACGGTTGGAGCGTTCGATATGGAGGTGAAATTTGGAAACTCGAAGTGAAAGGATCGTTTCGCAGAATTCTCCGGTAGTGCTCGCGCGCGAAGTCGTCCATGCCAAAAGCGGGCGTAGAGCGTCGTGGAAAAGTCCAAAGGCACTTTTCCCTTCGCAATGATCGCAGGTGCTCGTTAGTGCCTCGTGTTTTGTGTTCTCTAATGTGTCGGTCATTCTTTAATTAACGATTTAGCTTAATGAAGAAAATTGTAGAGCGGTAAACGCGCCCTGCGCGTAAATCCAAGAAGTGAACCTAAAACTGGGCGGGGGTCTGCTAAAAAATGGTCAGTCGAATCAGGCTGATTTGTATTTATTCTCTTTTATTTTCTCGTGTCTTTGTGAGCGTCGAGCAGAATGGAGTCGTGAGTTTTAGGACAAGACGCGACGTTAGAAAATCTTCACGAACCAACCATCGTTGCTCGTTACTGGTCGACCTGGGGCGTTCGCACGGTCCACGGAGTCCCGTACATCGCTTACAATGTAAGCCGCACTCGTACTCCGATTGAGGACCGGTCAAGCGAGCAAGAAGAGAGAACGAAGAAGAAGAAGGACTCGCTTGGTTCCGCGAAAGATATAGATGTAGGCCACCGAGATAGTGGCCGAACGTTCGTTAAGGGCGTGTCGCTCGCGAGTTTAATTGTTGCTAACGATTACCACCGATAAAGTGTCCGTAATCGAATAAGTAGACTCCGTGGGCTTCCAAGTATCGCTCGTCTTGTCTTTATGGTGCGATGCCTCCGTGCACCCTCTCCTCCCTTCCTCCTCGTTTCTTCCACTCTCTTTGCTCTCCTCTCCTATCCTATCCTCTCCTCTCGTCGAGAGAAGGTCTCGCACGCGAGCCAATTATTCCTTTTCCAGAAAGACAATTACCAGTGGGGTTTCCAAGTGTCGCGCTGCGGCACCGCTTGTTTCGCGGGATAGAGGAGCTTCGCCGTGGAAAAAGGCGCTCACGCGGTGCGAGTAATTTTCGGCTTAACGAGGCGCAGCTATGGCCCAGGAAAACGGCGTGAAAATGGAAAGCGTGGATGGGCGAGCGTTTACCGAAACGTTCATTTTTCGTCTCCAAGTGAGAGTCCCCGCGGCGGACCTGTCCCGCGGATTCTTCGAATCCTGCGCACTCGTGAAGCGAAGTAATTTTCCACGAGCAAAGTGAAAGAATGGAGCGAGTCTCGCGGTGGCCTCACTTGCCAAATTGTTCGTTTGTTTTTCATTATTTCTCGGCAAGCGAGCGCGACGGCACGCCGCGCGCGGTCCTCGTTTAATAAATGCGAAGCGGAGTTATTCGTGCGAGCTAGTGAGAGCGCTCACCCTCGTTCGTCTCCAATCCCCGCGTCGCTGTTTCGAGCTTTCGCGATTCCTGTATTTTGGCTTTCAGTATAATGGCCGGGAAATTGAGCGCGAGGATTTAAAGAGACGGGAGCGGTTGGCGCCGAAAAAAAGGAACAAGAGTGAAACGATGAAAAACGAGATCGCGAGAAATGTTTCCAGGTGCGCTCTCCTTGTTACGAGAATGACGCGACGGGACGACAGTGTTTCGCGCGTGTACAGAAGCTGGATTACCAACATAGAGCTTACGTATTATATGGGCTGGCCGTATATGCCGGAGGAGGTTTGTGTAAGAGAGAAACGTATTTTCCGAGACTTCTCAGTTTTTTTGTATCCCGAAATATGTTTTGCGCATGTTTCCCGCTGTATTTGTTAGAGCGAGATAAATCTATTTTTTACCTCACTCCTATTTACAGACAGTCGAGCCTGTATAGGTAGAGTGAGATAACAAATTTATTTATCTCACTTTCATAGACATGCGCAAAACATATTTCTGGGTACTAGGAGGCAAAAAAGTTCCGAAAGATACTTTTCTCTGTCTAACTTCTCGGTGGAAGCTATAGTCAATATCCAGTCCTTATATGTAGGATCTATAATTACCAAGCGATTTCAAATCTTCGTGAATTTGCCGCGCACATTCATAGCAAGCGCCACTCCCTTGTTTTTAACAAAATCTTCGTCGATCTTTTATAGATCTCTTATCGAGCTTTCGCGAACGTGGAACTAATTTTGAAAGTTTGTTACGAGAGGAAGTATCTAGAGAACTAAAAATGAAAGAAGTTAAAAGGAGTAAGGGAGATTCTTTCTTCCGCGCTCATTTCGTCCGTTTCTATAGGAACTGCACGTTTTCTTATACCCTTCTTCCCTTTCTCCTTTCCACGGAATGATTCCTGCTGTCCTTACTCCGTTATGAAGTAATACCTACGGAGAAGGGGTAAAAAAGTTTTCCTGGACGAAGAGGGGCGCGAGCCGTCGGGAGTGAAACGGTAAGCGGGCAAGAGAGAAAGTCACTGTCCTCGCGAACTTTTCCACGAGAGAAGAAGTCGTAAAGGCTTTTCCACAGGACATTTTCCTTCTGTTCCGCTTTCTCGGTCTTCCTTCTTCCTTTTTCTTTCACGTTCCTCTCTCTTTCTTCACTCGTGCTCTCTTCTTCCGTCCTTCTTCTTCATCTCTTTGCTTCCGCCACTTTCTTCTCATTCTTTTTCCACCCAAAGCACCTTCTCTCTTTCCACCTTTCTCCCGCGACCCGGAAAATGATAAACCTGCGCGAGAGCACCGCCATGAAGAATACCGTGAAAAGTCCGGACGAGTCAGACGGTAAATTCGCTCGAGTCACAGTAGACGACGGAGCGTAGTGGTTGCTCTCAAACATTTCAACGACTTCGGCCACCACCGCGCACCGTGAGAGAGCAGGCTTGCGCGCGTCAATTCTCACGCTCGGCCGTTTAAAGGGCCTCTCACCTTTTCATCCTACCCCCTTGGCGACGACCGTCGACGCGTCGTTGAAGTCCCACGCGAAAGGGCACGTTATTATTAGCCCGGATCGTATGATAAAAAAGAGGTATGGAAAATAATGGAGAGCCCTCCCCTGCTTTCGCGCGATTGCAGATTTTAAGACGCAGTTTATCGAATCGAGTCGATACCATCGACGCGGCGGCTTGCCACTTTTATCGTCCACCGAAAGGTTTCGGCGCGACGCGCCCGCGTGCCTTCGTCCTCGTTATTAACAAAGTGTGTACCTTCTTCCTTCGGTGCCCTCGAGAGGGCAAAAACAAATGATAAAAACCACCACGAAAGAGAGAAGAGAGAGACGAGCGAAAGATGCAAGCGTCGTAAACATCGGGGTCGGAAATTAATTTTTTTTCCACGTTCCCTTTAAGAGGAGAATCCCTCGCGGTATGCTCGCGATACGCGATCATGCAAACGATCGTTTATTTTTTAATCGCGGCCCGATGGAGAGCAGCAGAGCGTCGAGAAATTCAATTTATTTAATCGGCCGCTCGATTATGCTCGATAATATCGTGTCTCCCCTTCCCTTCGTCCACCTCTCCTCTAACGACGTGCTCTTCTGACCCCACCCCGATCTACACCGCAATCTTTCGACCTTCCACCTTCGCGCGCATTAATTCGATGTTCGCGAGCCAACCTCGTCCTCGTGATCCTCGCGCCTCATTTTCTTAGAGAAGCGAGAACGAGGGGATGCGAGCGAAAGCAGTTGGGATGAAGGAGAAAAAAAATATAGAGGAAGCGTGGAGAGCACAGGCGAGGAATGTGGAAGAGGGTGGAGAAAGGAAGAGGAAGGAAGGAGAAGGAATAAAAAAGATTTGGAGAGGGATCAGAGCTAACAGGTAGGGTCGAGAGAGTGGCGAGAGACGAGAAAGCGAGAGAAGAGGATAGGCAAATAAGCCACGCCTCGAACGGCCTCATTATTTCAATCCTCCTTAGGATTTGACCCTCCCATTATCGTTAGTGCGCGGTCAGGATCTGATCCCGTGGAATTTTCGAGCCCGGAGAGAGAACCAGGCCCCGGTGCAGGAGCGTAGCAAAAGCTCGCAGGCCTCGCTTGCCTCGTCCCCGTACGATAAGCCCCGCTTCCGTTAATATTATTAACTTAATAATAATTACACTTTGCCGCACGGCTCCACGCCTGCATAATTTTCTTATGCTCCCACTGGTATCTGCCCCGGGGCACGCGAGCTTTAACGAAACACGAGGGTAGAATTGATATTTGAATATCAAGCTTTTCTAATTACAGTTCTTCTCTTTCCTATCCCTCGTTTATTAAACCCAAGAAAAAGTAACACATCCGCGAATTAATTTCTTCCTTTTCTAATTGCAGAAAGTAACTTTCGTCGATACCTCGCGTTGATTGGATCAATTCGACGCTAATAATGTCGGCACGAGTGATGATATTGATTTCTAATCCGGTAGAGTCATTCATTTTAAGAATAGATTGCGAATAAATACATAAATAAATGATTAGGAATGACCCGGAGTCGAGGATGTCTCTGGGCTGGAAGGCACGAAGAGAATGAAGTGAGAACGATAAAATGAAAATAGGAGTGAGGCGCAGAGTGGAATGGCAGTCGTTCGACGAGACGAGAATAAGAGCGACTGGATGAGGAGTAGGAGGAGGAAGTTACGGCCTGTACTTCGAAGTACGTCGTTTAATTCTATTTATTGAGAAATCAGTTGGCGATGGAAAGAACGGGCACAGGGGACCAAGAGAGAGCAGCGAGTTGTGCCAATATTTTCTCTGGAACCGTTGGCGGGCTTCGTTTGCGGACTGGGCTCTCCGCGAATGACGAAGGAAAGAAAAGGAGACGAGAAACCGGAAACTCGTATGATTTCACGTGACTGCCGGTCACGTCGAGTACTAGGCAATCGCGCAAGATTTTTAATTGGATACCAACCTCCTAGCTTCGAATTTCGCGCGAGTGGATATCAATCGATACGCCGCCCCCTCGATCGCTTTCGATATCTCGATTAGATCGTCCACCTGGCTTTACTCGCTCCTTCATTCTACCTCGTCCTGCCTGCGATACGCCGAATAAACTGTCCAATGGCAAACTTGTACGGTGGAAAATTCACCGGCAAGACGATCGGAGAAAATATCGTTCGTCGAATAATTCGTTACGCCAACGAGTTTCTCCACTCGTGAGAGGTAAAATTTTCAGGATCGTCTCGCTTCGACTCGAGATCTATTTAATACAGCAAAGGCTCGTCCATATCCTTCCGATTTAAGAACTTCCGGCCCTCTCAGCTGTGCGTCGAGAAAGAAATTGACGCTTATCGCGCGTAAGGCCCATTTCCATAACTGGACGAGCGACATTCTTCTCGCGGGAAGATACTTTACCTTTCAACTGGAAAGAAGCTTGAGAATGTAGAACGAGGAACGTTAAAAAAGGCGAACGTCGAAATTAAGACGATCCGCTTCTTCAAAGGACAATTTCTCCCAATTGTGACCTTGACAGAGGCAACGTCGGAGACTCGCGCGAGCGAAAATTCCGCTCGTCTCGTTCGCTCCGCTATCTCGCTCTTTTAAAGGATCCATTAGGCTAATGGCTCGACGGGCACGCGGTGTCGCTCGCCTCGTGGGGTCGCATTTTCGTCCACCGAGCAACGTAATAATCTCGACTAAATGCACGTCGGAGGAGGATGAGAAGAAAGCGGACGAAAAAGAGGAAGAAGGGCGCGCGAGCGATGACGTGGAGACCCCTGTGCGAGCGCGCACGTGAGAGGAGAGAGGGGCTCGGAGAGGAAGAGGGCCGCAAATTTATTCGCTCGCTCGTATAAAGTGCTCGAAAGACATTTCCCATGAAGTTACACGGGCTGTGCGCGGGTGCGCACTCGGATTCGCACGCTCACCCTTCGAGAAGCGGAGGAGGAAGAGGAAAGGGACCTTCCTAAGTGGTTACCGCTCGTGTGGCACAGGCCAGCTCTCGCTCTTAGCGTCATAGTAGGTAGCGAAGCAAAGTGTCGAGTAAGGATGAGTTTCCGTACGAAGCGCGATCATTTCACGCGCGTGAGTGCGTGCGCGCGCGCGGAAATGCACTTCCGAGAAAGGGACAACGCCGTGATACGCGAGAATGAGTTCGTGCGCCGCATCGACGAGCACGATGGCACATGAGAAAGTTGGAGAGGGTGGAAAGGTGTAGTAGTAACTGAAAGCTGGAGGAGGGGGAAGGTGAGACAATGGAGAAGAGCGTTTCACGTGTGCCGCCTGCGCGGAAGTATCGCCAGTTGCATTATCGCACCTCCGTGCACCCTTCCTTATTCTCATCCTCGTCCTCATCCTCAACCTAATGTCGAGCCCTATTCCTCCTCCTCTCTTCGTCAATTTCCACGAAATTCGCAGACTCGGTTAATTCTTACTTTCTGTTACCAGTGGAACGATACCCCCTCGTTTCTGACACGTGCGGAACAAGCACGGCGCGCGGCTCACCCGCGAGACAATTCGCGAACGTCCCACGAGTTCCGTGAAACGAGATCGTTCGCGTGTTTTTCACTGTCGTGAAATTCATTAGAAGCTCGACGAAGGAGAAGAAGAAAAAAAGCCGGAGAAGGAAGAGGGGAAGGGTCGACGGGGGTCGGAGGAATTCCGAGAAAAAGGGAGAGAAGAACGGGGCGAAAGCGGAATGGGTCTTAATGACATCTACTTAGTTTAGTAATTGTGCGGACGTTCATTAGGGAGGCTGAAAAATAAAAAGGAGATGGCGAAAGGAGGCAGGGAGGTTTGGCTGGGAAGGGCGGTGGATAAGGAACGACCCTGGGAGTAATTGCTTCCTTAGTCTCTCCGAATTTCGCAATTATTCCACAGGAGGGAGCGAATGACTCGTTGGCTCGTGGACTTTCCATAAAAGTTGATTTCTACTTGAAAATTAAGGGCGTCGAAAATTCACGCGTGCTTTTAGGAATCACCTCGGAAGTGAAACGGTCGAAGGGATGAAGAAAAAGGACGAGGAAGAGGTCGAAGAGAAGCTTTGGCCAAGCAGTACGAAGCAGACTCGGGACAACGCACGACGATTTCTCGAGAATGCAAAGTGGCTCTTCTCTGTCCCGCTGATCCCACGTTATGGACAAATCGCATCTTCCTCGTCGTTCGTCCCTTCTCTCCATTTTCTCTCTCACCTTTGCTCTCACGATTTCCACTCGTCTTCTGCCGTACCTTGAACGAGCCCCGAGTCACCTGGGGCTTTGAAAAACGAGGAAGAAGGAAGGAAAGCCACTGAAGAAGAATAAGAAGAACGTGAGAGGAGAGGAAGAAGTTCTGGAAAATGAAGAAGCTCGAGTGGCGGGAATGGGAGGGTCGTCGATGCGGTCAGAAATAAACTCTGACGTCGCGCGGCGCGAAACCTCGTGAAAGCTCGAGGGGTCTTCGAAAAATATCGTTGGGAATGGTTCTCGCGCGGAACCGAGGAAGGTCGATGGAGGCAGGGAGAATCGAGAGGGTGTCGATGCTGCAGGGAGAGGACCTGATAAAAAAAGAAAGGGAGGAGAGAAGTCGGAGGCAGCACCGAAGAAAAACGTATTATCCTTCCTTCGTCGTTTTAATATCCTCGTCGTTCGTTCTCCAGGATGTGCAAAAAAAAAAGTGGCGAATGGGTGGATGAGAGAAGAAGATGAGGAGGAGGACGAGGAAGATGACGATGCCGAGGACAAACCCACTCAGCCTTCGAAGAGTTCGTAACGAACGGATTTTTCTCGGCGTCGGTGTCCTTCTTTTGGAGCGTCATCCTCTCTCTCCACCCTCCTCTCCTTCCTTCTCAATACCCCGTGCCACGATTTTCCTTCGGTGCAGAAAGCAGCGTCGGAGAAAGGAAGAGATGGAGCTATGAACTCTCCTGTTCTTCCCTCTTCCGCCAGTGTCCGCTTTACTTTCCATTCTGTTTACTCCCAGTTTTATTCCCTCGTAATATAGCAAAGCCCCTGTCGGCATTGCTACTCGCCTGTCTCTCTTTCTTGGTTGTGCACTCGATACACAAAGATACGCGCACGTCATCTCCTCTTTACTTCACTCTCCTCACTCTCCTCCCAGCACGAGGAAATGACGTCTCGACGCAGTAAGTCCTCGCTAATCGAATGTTTACTGTGGCCCCGTCGCTCTTCGTGTACCAGGAAGCCCCGAAGGCACGCGTCCGTTACGCTCGCGGAATAAAATCTCGTTTGATGGGGATGGCTTCCCTTCGCCGAGCGAGTGACAAATGTCCGGACACCTTGTCTCGATTGAAATCAAAGAAGAGATGTAAGGAGATCGTTGTCCGTAGAATTTTCGAGGGAGAATAAGCACGACGGGAAGCAAGAAGCGAGAGTGAGAAAAGAAAATGCACTTCCTGCTATCCGCGAGAATTTCCTCAGTTGAGAAAAAGAGTTTCCACGTTGGTGGGAGGGAGTGAGAAAAAGGTAAAAGAGAAATAAAGAAGGAAAGTCCTAAAGATTCTGGTTATCGACTCGTCGATTACCTTTCAGACCTTCGTGAGGTATTCCATCGAGAAGTTATTTCGGACTGCAATTTCGTCGGACGGCCGAGGGAGAGAAAAAAGAAGATGAGGAGAGTGGAAATAGGCGCGATAGAAAACTGGAAAGGGAAAGTATGAAAGGACGAACGAAGGAGGAGAACCCAAGGAAAACAAAAAAGAAGAGAAGCAGGGGGAGAGGCCACTCCTGGGGCCTAAACATTCAGGCGTCGGGACGCCGACGTCGTCGTTTCGCTTGCCACTCTGGCCGCCACTCGATAAGCGCTTCTCACAGAAATCGAACGGTGAGAGGAGAGAGGGCGAGGAAAAAGTTTATTCGCGATTTCCCATCAAAGAAGGCCACGAGGGAGGGACGGTAGGGCGAACGGAACTTTTTCTCGAGCGGATGGTGCGGTGGTTCAGTGGTTGCGGAGAAAATCGTAATCCGCGCGCGATATTACGAACCCGAAAGAGGGACGAAAGTGGCAGAAGAAAAGCGGGAGAGATGAGAGTGCAGGAAGGAAAAGAAGAGGTGCTCGTTCGTGTACGATAATCCGTGAGAAAAGCATGTCGTGTCTGTCCAGCTGACTTTCAGATGCACTTTCAAACTCCGTTTGAAAATAATTTTGCGCTTATTTGGTTTAGTAAGAATAATTTATTTCTTTTTGTGTGGGTGGTGGCGGTTGAGAGGCAAGGTTCCGGCAGTATCCCACCCCTTAAAAATGGGATACTAAAAAAAATAATTCTACTTTTTTCAATGTTTTTCCGAAAGGTGCGGGGATGGGGGACACACATGTGAAAAGCTGCAGGAAAGAAATAAGAAACAAAGGTTTATTAGGAAATCGAACGAAAGAAAAATACATATATTTTTTTCTCCGAGAGCAAACAAGTCGACTCCATTCGAATCGATAAGTCGAAATGAGAGCGAAAGAAATTGCGTTCGTCCTGTATGTCTCGTAATGACTTACGTGGCTATTATCCAAGCGGCCACGCTCATTGGCCGGATAATTGCGCGGGGGAATCCGCGGAAAATCGTCGCGTGCACGCGACGATGAATTGAATTCCGAGAAAAATATAATACCTTAATTTCTCGTGTCCTCCTGCTATCTCCTCCCTCCTTTCTCTCCCCTGTCCCACGCTTACGATTAATTCTTCCGTAGCGTAGGAAGGGAATGAATGCGGTAGGCGTTAGCGAGAAATTCCCACGGGGACGTTCGCCCCTAGTGTAAAATTCTCCGCTATGATGCATTTTGTTTCAAGGACCTGAAGCAACATTTTTCTTGTAAAAGATCATCACTGGTTAATCCTCGATTGCTCTCAAAATTCTCCGCTATCATACATTTTGTTCCAAGGATCTGAAACCACATTTTACTCGCAGAGAAGAACCATTGATTAATGCTCGATCGTTCCTAAAATTCTCCACTATGATATATTTTGTTCCAAGGACCTGAAACCACACTTTTCTTATAGAGAAGAACCACTGGTTAATCATCCATCATTCTTAAAATTCTCCACTATGATGCATTTGTTCCAAGTACCTGAAACTACATTTTTTTTATTGAGGAGAACCACTGGTCAATCCTCGATCGTTCTTAAAGTTTTCCATGAGGTTGAACCATTAAAGAACGGTCGTGCCTAAAAATGTAAATTCATGCGGGACAAATGAGAACGCTTATAATAAACTCTGAAACCTTTATTTTATACCAGAGGAGAAACCGGTGCGAGTTTCAGGTTGGTGGAAGGAAATTAAGCACGCTACCGCGTCGAGACGAGCACCACTGGGTTTACTCCGCTCACGGCCCAATTTCCCTTGGAGTTTCTTGCGCTCGCGAACGATCGGTTTCGCTCGATGAAAGGCACGAGAGGCCACGCGGCAAACTTTCGACCGCGCGATCCCGGCAAGTTCGATTGAGGGAAATCAAACGATCAACGGCGCGGTCCTCTACTCGCGCTAAAATTAATTGCCTCCGTTTCTGCGTCCCGAGGGATCGATTAAATGCGTCGTTGATTTTCCACCACTCTCCCTGCCTGCCTTTCCAGTTTTGCGATTCTCCGCGATCGCTTTGACTTTGAAATTCCAATTAACCGTCCATGCTATATTGACCGTACCGATCTTTCTTTTTAAAAGCGCCCTTTTACGTAGTAAAGTAGGAACTGTGCGTATAGCGCATGCACACGGCCCTCTATAATCTCTTCGAACGTCCTAAGCACGTGCACTTTTCATTTCACGACAACAACAACAGCTCTTGCTTACTTAATTATCAAAAATGCGTCTACCGTCGAGAAAACTCCCTTGAACGATCTTCGTTAATTCGTTCCAATTAATTTCCTTCGATGGACCCGAAAGAGTGTTCGTGAAAGCGATGGAAAGTGAACGAGGACGGCTACGAGGTAAAAAGGAAGGGGTGGAACGCGGGAGATGGCTTATAATTAATTTGCAGTCCCAGTCGATTAAGGAGCCCTCATTCTGTAGAAAATGGATGAGCGTGGAACGAGATCGAATGAGGAAGGAAGGAAAATTCGCTGTGCATTTTCTGCCAGCGAGTCGATCGGCCGTAACGAATGTCGACGATTGTGAAGGTAACGTCAAGAGAAGAACGTGGGCGAGGAGATCGAGAGAAGAGCAAAGGGCCATCAAAAGCAGCGATTCGGTTCGTGACGTTCAGCCCCGCCTCGACACGATTTGCTCGCGAGCGAATTCGTTCGAGTTCCTAACCACCCACGATTATTCGTTCTCGTTGCTTCCTCGCAATCGAGAGATGATTCGTTATCAGTGGTGCACCGTTAAAACCAGATGTACGGAAACCGATCGGTGCAGAAATTTTCCAAAAAAGGTAAAAAAGAGAAGATCGTTGCTTCGACTCGTGAATTTTATCACAATCTAAATATTCACCTTCTGAAGATTTATCGCGCGTCATTCCGTATAAAAACACTCCTTGGCTCGATTGAAAAATACTACGAGGAAAAAATTGTCCGTTTCTCGCTTCCGTTCGTGGAATCGATTTGCACGCCTGGTGCGTCCTGTTTTCTAATGGGGAATTTTTTGTCTACGAAAATGTTTTTCTCCACGTTTCCTTTATGGTCTCGCGAACGCTGTTACCGAGGACTAGGGCGAGTCGAGCCGTTAATTTACGATATCCCGCTTGATTAATCGTCGGAGATACATGCGCGTGAAACATCGCAGGCCAGATGTAACGTCGTTCGCGCGTGGTGTAAACGCCTGCCGCGATGGATAGGAACGCAGTGCGCGCACGATTTTACTGGAACGCGATTAATTGCGGAAGATATCAGTGACGGCAAGAGGGAAAAAAAGTGTCGGGCCTGCACGTCCTGCGACGGCACGTGTAACGACGAAGGCATTCGCGATTCGCGGGAAATATCGCGCGAGCACGCGACGACGTAACGAGGCGGAGCGAAATTTGTGCTCTCCTTAATTTCAAATTGCACGGTATAATACAGTTTGCCGAAGGGCTCTCGTTGAGTGAGTAATGTAATAATGAAGCGTTTGTTAAGACTCTCCGATGAATTATTTATTATTTGAGGGAGAGGAATGAAAGGAGAAATTGAGAGAACGAGGAAATGTCGAGAAGGGTGTAAAAGGTCGAGAAGAAAAAAAGCGTCGAACTGGTCCACCCCAGTCTATTTTGGAACTTTCCGCGCTCTTGTGTCTTTTCCTCGTAAATTCCTTCGAGAATGAATCACGCGCATCGAACGGTCCGCGGAAGGCACGGGATTCCAAGTATTATGCAAATTGCCATTCGCGCTCGCGCACGTTAACTGGATGAATTCTTTTCTTTATCCGCCCGATGCGAGGCTGCCTGCTTCGCAGTGACTCACGAGCCTACGCAGTTGTGGACCTGTCGGATGGCGAGCATCTATTTCAATTTATTTTTCAACGGTTTAGTACCTCTCGAATCTTTCGGGCGAGACAAAATTTCATTCCAAGTTTGGATCCTCCTTGGAGAAGATGAGATGGACGATATTCGAGGACTCGAATCAACAGTCTTGGACTCTTTCTAATCTAATTCGATTCAATCTAATATCGAGTCGGAGTGCTCCCTTCGATTTTTCCCTCTGAATGAAAATGCGTTCAGACTCCGTGTAGCAAAGTTCCGTCTTCGGGATGATAATACTCTCGGGGTGGAACTTGGACTATTTTGCGTCTCCGTCGAGCGACTCGAAAAAGACCCGAGCGCAGACCTCTTACCTTGCAAGTTGGAAAATATTCCGTGTGCTTTGCCCCGCTCGATACACCCTTCGAAACGCGAGGAATCCCAAAGTGGCAATGGCAGAGCGGAGAAATTCTTGAAAATTCTGTGGTCGAAGCAAAATTATTTTTGCCACGAGGCCACCTGCAGAGCAAATTGCCCCATTCGACGTTTAATATTAACTAACAACAGACTGAAGACAAATCGTCCTGTGACTTAGATCAACTAATTTTCCACTTTTGACGTTTCATCATTTTTCCAAAGTGGCCACTTTCTCCGAATCCCTCCAAGAAAAATGTTAGCGCCAGAGAGAAAAAATGGAATCACTTCACGAGTATATCCTACAACCCCTAAGATTACCCTGTAAAAAAGCATTTTCGACTCAAACGCCTCGCAGCAACGAAAAAGTAGCTCTCTTATTTCCAGAGACGAGAAGCGCACGCGAAAATTCTCCAACGACCGCGCTTCCATTTTTTCCTTTGTGGCTCCCCTCCAACGAATAAGGAATTTCCAAATACGAGAGTGAGCCGACCGTCGAGAGTTTCTCAAGCGTGACGACGCATCGTTCGTTGCGCGGAAAAATTCCGCGCATTCTCGGTCGGCGGGCGAAATTATCGGAGGAATATTTCGGCGTGGGCCACGCGCAAGGAGGAAAGTATTGCGCGTTGTTATGCGATACGCGAGAGTCAGCCACGAGAAGGAGAAGGCATTGAAGCGTGTATCGTGGGCACACACAGAGGAGTCCTCTCCGCGTCGTCTGATTCGCATGCATAAAATATTGGCAGCCTCCCGGAAGGATTGAACGCTCCAACCCGCCGGGAGCTCACCCTCAAAAGGGAGCGCGCGTACTTTTTGGCGGTGAGCCCGAGGAAAAATAAGTCGAGCCGAGAAAATATCGCCGGTGGCGTGTAACGCGCGCAAATATATTCGCGCGTGACGTAGGTTACTACACCACCGTTGTAACCGCCCACCGGAGTGCATTTGCGTAAGCGGCACGTTTCAACGAGGGGATTGGAATTTTCCGAAAAATTTCCAGATCGAAAGTGCACGAGGACAGTGCAAATATCCTCACCACGACGGGTTACCGCTACTAATTCTACTACGTTTTATTTAATAGTCGCGCTCTTTGGAGAACGCGCGAGATTTATCACGATGTAAAATCCCTCTTCGCTCGTACGCGAAGGATCGATAGTATTCGGCTCGATTCGATTTCCGCGGCGTTACGCGCGGGGATTTCGATGCGGCTTCGAAAAAATTTTCGCTCGATTCTCTCGCGAACGCGTACGCCATTTTCCACCGACGATCATCCCCCTTGCGTTTGTTTGCTAGCTGGCCAGGACGAGGAGGATGGCTATTTAATTTCGACGCTGGAAAAACTGCGCGAACAGGAAATCCGTTTCGAGGGAATCGCGCTCTGTAGGAGAAGTGTCGCAGTTTCGATTGGATCGTGCCCAGGTTTGCGTGGACAGAAAAAAAAGGGACAGTAGGGTGAGAGGGAGGCGAAGATAAAAGAGACGAAAAAGGAATGGAGTCGTTCATTGCGAGAGCGGAGACTGGGCTGGGGGGAAAAATTTCCAACGGTTTACAAAGGACGCTCCACTAGCGTTGGCGTTTCCAGTTCTTTGCGCCTTTTTTTTTTCCTCCTCCTCTCCGTTACGCCGGTTGATAATGCGAAACCTAAAAAACGATATCTCCGGAGAGTTCAACGAACGGGATGTAATCTCTGTCTGCAGAAAAAAAGAGGGAAAACAGGCGAGAACAAAGTGTCTACCAAATTACTCGTCGCCTCCCTTCTGGCAGCAAGCCCAAACGTCAGAAATAAATTATTCGATATCGACTTATCGCTGGGGCCACGCGCGTAGTCCAATTTTAATGTCACCCCTCTTCTCCTCTTGCCCGTAGAAAAACGTGAGTAGCTCACCCGGGTGCACTCAACCTCGATTCTCCTTCCGTTCTCGCTTTTTGCCATCGTAGAACAGTCGTTCGTCCCTCGAGTACGCGAATTTAAGCAGAGAAATGATGCGCCTGGGAAGTTCCGTGGCGAGCAGCGCGGGTTCTCTCCAATTCGAATCGATAATCCGATAGGCTTCCATCAAGGGTGACGCACGTTTTTGCAACCGTCCAGCTTTGGTCGAGCGCTCGCGCAGCCTCGCGAAAATATTTGCACGTAATGCACCGGAAATGCTCCCATCCTCCCTTCCGCTTTCCGTCCGGCGCAGCGTGACGCGACGGCACGCAAAAAATCACGTTGTAATGCCAGCGACGATTTCGCGGCTCGCTCCGTGTAACTCTCCTGTAATTCTCCGATAATCCAGCGAGCTCGCGCGCGTGCCTGCTCCCGACCGTTCTCTCACGTGTCACGAGCTTTTCCACCATTCTGACCCATTGGCCGCAAACGCGTGCACGGACGATACGCGCCGCCAAAATGCGCCTCGCGAATTCCGCGAATGGAGCGCACGTAATACCGGATTCTCCGTGGAAATTATTATCGCGAGCGGAAAAGGGATGCGCCGATGTCGTCGGTGCGATTTTCATTTTGAAACGCTTGATAATTCGGAATGTGTGAACGAGGGGTGATATTCAGAGTGCGGATCATGTGAAAATCTAGAGTTCGTAATTGGAGAATTTTAGTAGGAACTTTATCTTTGGACTCTCGTTTGACGTGGACGAGCGATCTCGGCGGGAGGGAGGATTTTATCGGTGCATATTAAATTCTAATGTTCCCGCGAGAGTTCGACAAGAATGGTTCGGAAGTGAAGTTCCACGCGGAATCGTTCTATAATTTTAACTCTGGAATCGTTTAATGAAATTGCACGGTGGTTTCGAGTAACGGTGGATTCATCCTACACCTAGGGTGCCCATGTTTTCCCAGAACCCCACCGTGACCAAAAAAAAAAACAAAAAAAAAAACGACAGAAATCATTAGATTCTTTCATCACATATTTCAGTCCTTATTAAAATAATATGACACAATACATGAAATAATTATGACTAATAGCCGCAGAGGCTGCTGTTAACAAAATAAAAAATGTAAAAATATAAATCGAACGAAAATATGGGAACGATATAAAAAATGACAAAAGTATATTTATTTTTTATACGAATAATGTGGCGAACATACACGAATGTACACAAGGAGGTAGGAAATGCCCACGGCTAATAAAATGAAATTTCATTTCATTATTCGTGTGAAAGTCAATATTTTTTGTTTCACTTCAATTCAAACCGGGACAATTAATTGTCCCGAAAGAATTTGTGGGGACACCGGGACCAGAAGTAAAATCAATTTATATGGACACCCTACCTATACCGTGACGAGACTGGGCCGTGCCTCCAGCTGGGCACTTTCAACTATTTTCATATATGTGTTTCGTATATGTATATGTACGAGAATATGTACACGTATATACATATAGATGAGTTTAAATTGACAGTGCCTAGTCCGAGGCATGGCCCGACGCCGGTGTAGGGTGAATCCACCCTAAAGCGTGGAAACGCTCGACGATTGCGCGTGCCAGCCTCGTGCGGCTCGCAGTGCTGGCCAGCCGAGTTGTAACGCGCACTTGTAATATTCAACAATTCGGTGAACGTTTCCTTCCACCTGAATATCTACGGTTCGTTGTTTCGCGGTGGCCGTGTTTACGTCCGTACAATTACTCGTGCGAACATTCTCGAAAATCGACAGTTCCAATAGCGAACAACCAATACCAACGCGATGCATTTCTGTAGCTGGTACATTTATACGTCGAACATGATTCTCCCTTGTTTATGTTTCTCTTTAGACCTCGTCACTCTTTATATTTGCCAACTGATTTCCATTCTGAACTTTCTCTATTTAGTATTAACCCTCGAAGAGAACAAAAGAACGGGGGATGATAAATTTATAATATGCGAAGGCGTTTCCATATCACGCCCTTTTGCAAATTTTGATAATGTACCAAGAATGCATTGGCACGACGACGAAGTGAGGTCACTGGTGATTCGGTTGACTATTAAATTTAACATTTACCATATTATACCAGTGATCTGGATCGCGTGCAAGCGTCTCGCTTTCCCAAGATAATATCCAGCAGCCACCCGCCAGTTTTCTGGGTACCGGTTCGAATCGTGACTGCCATTCGGTTTTTTCTCGGTTGCGATTGCTGAAGGTGTGCCTCGATAGAACATCGCTTTCGTGACTCGCAATGATATACCGTGTCGCACGTGCGCTCGTTCGCGTGGCCTGCTCACTTGGCCATATTTTCACATTGAACTATACCAATCGCGTCGCTGAAAACACGAATTTTCTCCCTCTCTCGTTTTTCCTCGTTTAATTTGTCAATTCTCAAAAGTCCATCAGTTCAAAAATTCCCAACGACGGATCGCGTCGAAATTTTATTTAACAGCAACGGTTACTAATTAACATTTACGCCGACCAAGGCACGACGTTCTGGCACGCGCTTTGCCCGAGGGACGTTAATTAAAGTCGATAACCAATTAATACGCGGCGAAGTATGCGCTACGAGTGCGCGTACATGGGGGACGCAATTTACTCGCGCGAATTTGTCCTGTGAACGCGCCTGCGTTTTGCAAGTGGATGTTTTCTCTGTTGTAGCACTCGTTGATGGCAGGTACAGGACGCGAAAATATTTTTATCAAGCTTTCGATATTCGTCATGGTAAAAAAGAAAATTCCGTATGCATTTGCGCGAGAATGTTTTGAAGTCAGGTGTTTAAAAAAATGGACTACGAAAAACATTCCCTGAATGAATTGGCGATAAAAAGAGAGAATTTCTAATCGTCTAAGTTTGCGCAGAGAGGTCCGCGCGCGAACACACCGTGGGCGGTGGCTGCGAACACGTGGGCGTTCATTCTTTACTTTCCAGGTAGCTGTAACGAGGCACGTTCAGGCCGTCCTATAATTATATCTCCGCATAACTCTCGTCGATGGCATCCGATGTCGAGCCGTGGAGCGTGCACGCTTCAATTTCCACCTTCCCTTAATTAATTATCTCTGGCTAACTGTGACGTTCGATACGCGCGTGTCTAGTCCACATATGCTTCTCTCTCGCACACAGAGGCACGCAGTGCATCATCCTCGTTCATTCGAAACATCGCGATCTTCCTCGCAGCTCTCCAGCCGTTCCGGCCACCGAGCAATCGAGAAAACGTGTAATTTCAAAAGATCCACGAGGTTATTATCGTCCGATCGCGTGGGTAGATCGCAAGAAGTCGACTTACTTTGTTCGTAGGTACTTCATTTTTCGCGCCCTCCCGCGTCTACTTTGCGCACACTCCGGCGATTAGAGCGAACGTGCTCTCTTTGCTAGTACTCGAATTTCCATATTCGCGCGCCGGATTCGATTAATTAGGCTAAGCGCACACGCTACGATTTTTATCGTACGGCAAAACATCGTACGATCAAATTCTTTTAGTGGAACAAAGAAGAGCACAGCACGCTCCTATGCTTTTCTTTGTTCCACTGAAAGAATTTGATCGTACGATATTTTTCCGTACGATCGAAATCGATGCGTGTGCGCTAGGCCTTAGTCCGGCCTTGAGGTTGTTCACTGGATCGTTGGTCGAAGGGTAAAAGATTGCAATTTTGCAAAAGGAAATTTTCTCGATAATCTAATCGTTTTAAATTCGATTTTTACGCTTGAAACGAGATAAAAAATTTCGACGGAGAAAATCTATGCGAAGTACGAGGAGTGAAAGAACAGGTGACGAGATCGGGGTAAATACCATTAATCAAGTGTCCACCGTCGTTGTCTAATTTTCGCGAGGGCTGTTAATTAGCGTCGGTGTATATCGATTTAATCGATCCTTCGCTTTGTCGTCTCGCACACTCCTTCGCGCGCGCACACACGTGGCCTCGCATAATTACGGGGGTCATGTAAATCCAACGTGGATCGTGGGTAACGAGTCGATCGGCGACGTTCGTCGGCCGTGTTTACACGCGGCTCGATTTAGTTTTCGGCCTTGTTGGCAGAGCTCATTAGTCGTCTAACGAGAACGGAAGGAGTGAGGATAGAGGCGCGTTTCTTCACGCGATAGATCGATTTTCTTGTTGGCCGCTGTAACGATTAATTGGACATCCTAGCGGATCCGCCGATCTGCTCTTCGATACGTGATTGATGTGCGTACGGCTAAATTTATCCGCTCGTGCCGAGAGGAGCGTTTTAATTGTTGCGATTACTGATGATCGGTGAACCGAACGATTGATGTGCACGCGGCTGGCCGATGATCGGAATAATTGGAACTGTTTCGCTCTCTGTAATCGTTGAAGAGAAAACAAACGCGTTGTGATAAGTGATAATTAGTTTCGGCTCCCTCGAATATTATTTGTAATTAATCCTGGTGCTCCCTGTAATCCATGATCGTCGACGGAATTAAAGAATGAGAAACTCCCGTTGAAACGTGAAATAGTAATTCGTATAAAAAATGTCTTGTACTTCTCCTGCTCGCTTACCGTGGCCATTTTTATTACTTTCGATAATTCAATTTCAATCTAACCTACTCGTGAATGCCATTAATTAAAACAAATCTCTTAAAACTCCAAGCCTAATCGATATTACATCAAAATAAAATGATGAAATTCAGTCAAAGCTTATAAACCGAAGACCTTTATTATCGGGTTGTAATTACGAGACTCTTGATTACGTGTTACCCACATACTCGCGAATACTCAATACTCTATACGAAATGAACGGTAAGGAGAGTATCGAAATTTTATTTGATTCGAGCTCGCGGTATATCGACGATGCTCATTATTACACGAAGGGCTGACATTGGAGGGCGTCACGGCGCGCCTCCACGCAATCTACTCCCCAGCGTTGTTCACTCGTTCGTAAACGTGACGTTTTCAATCGGACAGAAGCGGGCATTCACGCGCGCGTTGTAACCTCGCAATGTACTGTTGCCGAGCGTATAGCTGTCGACGACACAGAAGGATCGAAGGGTGAAAGGTGAAGGGTGAAGGGTGCGATGAAATGCGTCTGGTGAGGTCGACACGCGGATGCGCGCATCCACATTCGAAACAGACATTCACTGACATTTCTAAGCGCGTGCGGGTGCGTGGACGTGTGCGTGGAACACTTTGAAAACGCGACGATAAATTCAATAATGAAGTACACTAGGCGAAGCAAGGCTCGTGTGGCAACGCCGTACATCCTCGCAGAGAGATGTGCAAGGGTGCGGAGCTTTTGTGGGAATTTGAATTCTGAGGCACATTTGATGCGCATTCGTCGTCGTGGACGAATACGATACGTTCATCGACGGGCCACCGAGTGTGTAATCCGCATTTGCGTTAGTTATGGTGCGAATTTACGTGAGAGTGGACGCGCCTAGTCGCACATGGACGAGCCATTCTCACGTGGACAGTGAGAATTGTGCGTGTGGCAATGCGGTCGAGGAACTAGCCCGTTCGCGAAGCCCGATTCACTAGTCGTCATTATCGAATCAGAATTTATGCCGCGATTATGGAAATCGTCGTGCAAGCCCCCGCGTTTCCTGGATCCGCCGTGATTCTCCAAACTAGCGTATGTTTGTTCGAGTGGCTCGTCGAACCGATGCTTTTCCAGCACTAAAAAAATACAGAATCTCCTCCGTTTTTCGTCGAACAATTCAATTCCATCGAATTTAATAATTCCAGCTAGTGGTCCGGCCAATGATCCCTTTTCGATTACCACTATTTACTCGGTAAATGCATTCCCACAAAATTTCACGAAAAGCACGGAGTCGAATAAAACGAACGATCGTCCGAGGATCCTTCATTGGAATTTATCTGTCCTCTGATTCGAATGATTCTACGTCTACCAGGGTAAAAATTTCTCGTCAGCGGTTCGTCGTCTTACCTTATTTATTTCTTTATTTAAACGGGTATTCGCTTTTTTCATTACAAATATTTCATTACAAATATTTAAAACGAAGTAGCGCAGACGCCAAGTAAATAAAACTACGACATTATATCGAATTTAACTAATTTAGCTAATATAAGGGAATGTAAAGAGAAATAGAGAAAGCAAAGAAAGAAAGGTACTATTCATCTATATAATCTGTCTAATTGGACTTCTAATAGAGCTGATTTAAAAACAAATGTTAAGCGTGAATTTTAATCGAAGCACAGGATCAGCGTGACGAGCAACAGCAGCAGCCTGGAGGCAAAGCTTTAATCGCGAGATACGTTTCGATTGGCCGGACTTGGCGACTTTGAGAGTGACGGGTGAGTTCACTGCCACTCGACATAATAGCGATGACGCATTGTTTGCGGAAATATTAATGGGCCGACTCGCTCTCGCTACATTATGTTGAGCTCTATAGCGCGACTAATAAAGCTCGAATTAGCCAGTCGTGAAAATGGAACGCAACGAGCAGTTCGACGAATCGAATCTGCGAGATTAGCTGAGAACAAACAGGCCGTCCTAATCGGTAAAATCGTAGAATCGGGAAAACAATCGAAATGGAGAACCGAGCAGAACCCCGCCGATTACGAAATGAGAGATCCAGCGCGTGATTTATTCGCGAGCGAATCTTCGATTCTAATTATCCGAAGTAGAGCGTTTTCGAGTGCTCCGGCACTTTCATCTCGGCAAATCGAGCGTGGAGCTGAGGCTAATGAATGCCGGGCGACGAAAGATAAAAAGGAGGAAGGCCAACGCGAGAGGCTCGATTGGAAGTTCGTTTGGCCGGATCATTAAGCGATGGCACGCGGGCACGTGGAAATATTTGCTCAGAGGGGTCACTGGATTTTCCGCGTGGTCGATGGGCTCCATCGATTTTTCTCAATCGAGGGTACACTCGTTAGAAGTTTTGGGTCTACCAAGTATTGGAAATGTTTCATTTCCTACACCACGCACGCGATAATCTTTCGACGATTAAATCTTCCGACGTTTATCTCGGTGTGCGCCGTAACGAGGTTTACCTTCATTCTTTTTATCTCGTCTCCCTCGTTCTCGTTTCATCGTTCGCCTCCTCTCTTCTTTCTTCTGCCTTCCGGGCTTGATCACGCTTCCACGCCGCCTCCTGCCACCGCCTCCAGCATCGTCCAGGGGCCGAAGAAATCCATCGATCGCATCTGCCGCCCTCTTCTTTCGCATTATATTTATAAGGTTATCCGGACGCGGCTGGGTGCTGCCATTTTTATTCCTCGTTGAATGCCAAAGGGTGTGGATCTCGAGCTCGAAAGCGTGGCCGGTTTCTTAAGCTCGAGTGGAAGATGGAAAAAGGACGGAGGATGGAGGGGAAGTCACGTTCGTAAAATCTTCTTTCGAGTATTGGATTCGAAATTCGCGAGGCGCGTGTCTTACGCGAATCAGGAGCAGCGAGCGCAGCGTGGAATCTGAAGCAGCGTTTCAATCGTGCGCCGAATGTTCCATCCTCAATCTGTAAATCTAATTTAACCGGTGATCTTCCGCGGGTAATTTCGAAATCTCATTGCAAAGATCGACCGGAGTCTTAAACGAGGTTTCAATCGTGCACTCGGTGTTTCATCTTTAATCTACGATCATACTCTGACGAGTGACTTCGAACCAACGTTGTGAAATTCCAGCGCCGAAGAATATGAGAATTATGAATTGCCAGAGTCCTCTTAGCAAAATTTCGAATAAGAGATTCTCGCCGCGCGCGGTGAAAACGAGGGTAGGATGATCCAAAGGCGTCGTCCATTCCGCCATTATATTCAGAAATCCAATCTTTGCCTCCGTTCATCCTCCACCGACGTGAAATCGCACCATCCAGCTTACAGAAGAATCGTAAGATGAAAAATCCCAGAGAAGAATGAAAGAACCTTAAATCCTCCCGCTAAGCGTCGAATTCTTTCATTCGATTCTTCCTCGTGAAATATAGCTCGGACATTCTTGCATCCTTCTTCTCTCCCTCCATCTTCTCCGGAACCATTTCGTTATCCGGCAAGAACAAGAAAGCAGAAGATGGGCCGTGTATTTTCCTCTTAAACGTCGTTACGTCTCAACAGCTCGTAGCAATCCCTCGAAGAGGATCTCGCGTTTAAAGATCCACGTGGAAGTTCGCTCTCGATCGTCTTCGCAGCCAGTGGAGAAAAGTTTCTCGAGCTCTTTGCTGGCGGAAAGGCCGGAGATCGAAAGTACGAGAGAATCCTCGTATTATTGACCTCGCCGTTTCTTCTCGCTCGCGAGAAACGGTGAAGTAGGAGGTCAAAGCTCTCCCGAGGAGTTTAGGACGCGCGCGCGTTAGCTGCGCACAGGAATACGAGGGGAATTTACGACTCGTTCCGCTTGTCCGACGCGCTTGTAGGATGTGTAACGGATTGTGAAACAAGGAGAAAGGTTCTTGCCTCTCGGCTCCCATTGTCTCCTCGCGCGACGCCGTGCTCCTCGAGAGATTCAAGAGAGGAAAAGAGAATTGAGAGACGTCGTGGTCGTAACGCTGCCACGTTGTGGACCAGGGTAGGCCATTAAAGGCTCCTCGTCCTTGTAATAACGTGCGTGAAGCGCGCTAGAGTTATCTTTGAAAGCGAATTTTATTTCACCGCCAAATGCCGCCCCTCGGTAAGATCCTTAGTTCTCTGTCGACGATAGGAAGGAATTATTATTATTATATTATTTTTCTTGGGAATCTATTGCAATAATACCACGTTTACCGAAAGCTTCGAAATTTTTGTCGGCGAGAGAACCTCTCAGGGTGCGTTGAGAAAAGCACGGGGAAGTCATCTCTCGAGGAAATCTTTATTTTCAGGAGAGTCGAATTCAGTTTCATCGCCAGTCGTGAATTCAAGTGCCTCGAGAGAATTGTTTTTCAAACAAATTTTTATCCTTTAAAGTTTCCAACGTTCTAGCGGTACCGCGCATGTAACTGCAGAGTCCCACTTCGGTTTACAATCCAATCCCAGGAAGTTTTATGCTTGCCAGGCTGACGTTGGAGTCGGGCTTGGCTCTCGTCTAACGCGAATAAAAATTCTGCTTCCTCGTTCGCGAGCCTGGGTTACGCGAGTGCTCGAGATTCGCGCGCCAAATTCTCTCTTTCAAGAATTGCCCTCGGCAAAAGCCTCTGGAAAAAATTCTCTTGCCGAAAAGGATTAATCTTCCGTCAAAGCAAGCTCGTGACGAGTGAGCTGGACCAGCGCCCACGGGGCTTCGTAATTAAAAATTATTTACGTATCATTCCTCCTTTCCTCCTCGGTGAAGAGCCACCCTGCGTGGGATATTCGCAAAGGGGATGATCTTCGCATTAATCGACGGACTTCGAAATTACGAGCGTGGAAAGGCGCCTCTGTAGGATGCTCTGGAGAAGGGCGGCGTGGAACGAGAGCGGCACGAGGATCTCTTATAGATACGCTCTTTATTAAAAATTCTTATTCAAAGACCTTCGCGTAACAAAAGCTCGTAAAAGTGGGAGAGGTGGGGCACAAAGTGAAAGAGAATAGAAAAGAAGCAGCCGGAGAAAGGGAGACGAAGTGGAAAGAGCTTTAATAAAGGAATTCTTAATAGGGTGGAAGGGATAGAGAAGAGGAAAGCGATATTGGCTCGCCTTAAGAGGTTAAAACGAGCAAAGTGAGAAATCGTTTTAACGTCCGAGTTCTGCGAGGTGCTGGTAGAACCGAAGGCCACTCTAGCGCGTTGCCGAAAATGTTTAGGGCGAAGAACGAGGACGGAGCCGCGCGAGATAGCGTGAAAAGCGAGGAAAGGAGGGGAGATGTGGAAGAGTGAAGAACGGAGAGAAACGCGGAGGCAAAATGTGGTGGCGCGCGCGCGAGTTACGAGGCGTAGTAAAAAGAACGCATGGAAACCACCTTTGGCGAACCACGAGGGATGTATGAAAATTATCTTCTATGAAAATTTTATAATCCACGAGCGAGAAGAGACCGAGCGAATAATGGATAAGAAAAGAGAGAAGGAGAAAATCTGTCAAAGCGACTGCTGATATGAGAGAACCATTTTTGAAAGAAATATTGAAAACCTTATCCTAAACCTTTTTTTAATTCGAATGCAACACTCGCGAGAGAGCTTTTTTCCTCAATGCGACGGGTATCGATCTAGCCGAAGCTTCGCTGACAATATCCAGCCAAAAGCACGGAAAGCATTTTAGCAGAGGGAAAACGCGTAAATGCGAGAAATCTTCGAACCGACGAGGAGAGATGCAGCCATCCAAAACTTATGCTTTTCCGTGGGTGCCAAACCGCGTCATAGGATAGAAAAGTGGAAGGATGACGGTGATTCTTTGAAGCCGAGCGAGGATGGATCCGGCTGAGCGATTCGAGGAAGAAAGTGGATTTGCCTGGCAAGAGAGAGCTCGAGTATTCTTTCTTCTCCCTTTTTTCACTCTCGTACTCTCGCAATCGGGAATCGATAACTCGAAAACTCACGGAGGATCAAACTGATTTGCGAAAACGTTTGTTGAACAACTTCGAATGAGATTAACCGCTTGAAATAAAATTATGAGATGAACATAAAGTAAAACTGAAAAAATTTTAAGGAGATGAAACAGGCAAATTTGGCAGAAGTCTTCTCAAAGGTGGAAAAAACGTGGAAATAAGGAAAAGACGGTAAAGAGGAAGCGGAAACGGGACGTCGAGGAAGACATCGCAGTTTTCGTAAAGGAGGCTGAGGTTGGAAAAGCAGTCTGAGGTGGTGGCAATGCCTCAGGCCTCGGCATGGAGATCAACCTTCTCGAATCGACCGACGTAGGAGGATCGCGAGTCCCTTTGATCCGCGTGGAAACCGAGCGGAGGTACCGAAGGACGGTGAGAATAAAAAGCGTGAAAGGAAAGGAAAGAAGGTAGAAGAAGGAATGAGCATGGAACGAAAGGTTTTACCGAGAAAACGAGAGCAAGAGGGAGAAGGGCATAATGAAAAAAGTGAGAAAGGAAATTTGAACTGGAATTTATGATTTGGTCTGGCCCCAAGATCCTTCAAACGCGAACGCACCGCAATTTCAATTATTTTCATTCCGCAATTCGGAAAAATCAGCTACTCTTCTCTGCATTTTCGCCGTTTCTTTGCGCGTATTCGCGTTGAGTATTACTCGTTCTTCGTTTACAATTATGTTCGTAGTAAGAGCGTAATTACGTAATGTTGATCGCAGTTCAAAAGTGAGAAGGAAGGCGAGAGAGAAAGAAGTGGACGGTACGAGGCAGAATAAAATTATTCTTGCCCGTTAAAGGTCATTGTCGATACTGCTGCGCAATTTTCCTCCCGGGGTGACCGCACGTGGGACAGGTGAACCGTGCGGCAGTCCCGACCCCGTGAAATCTTAATATTACGTAAAATGAAAAAATCGTGCTGCGGGGATGAGAGTGGATAATGTGGTCGGTGGAGGCCGAAATTCCATTGGCCATTCACGGAATGAAGGAGAGGAGAAAGGCACGGCGGGCTTGTTAATGTCAACGAGAACACGCGGACCCTGGCGGAGTGAAAGGGAGGATGAAAAAAAGAGCGTTTCGCGCGTGAGCGAAAGAAAGATAAACAGAGATAGAAAGAGAGAGAGAGAGAGAAATGAGAAGGACAGAGAAAGAGAAAATGGAGATTACATTGAATGTAAAAGCACGAGAGGACCTCTCGAATTCCTTTGATCCGCCGTGGAAGCCGTCCGAGAGGAAAAAGATTTGCGACGAGCCGATGGCGCAAGAAGGACGGAGGTGAAAGAAGGATAGGGTGAAGAAAAGATTTCGAAAGATGGGGGTTAGACGTCGGACCGCGCGGGCGCGCGTTACTCCCAATGTAAGAGCCTCTTATCGAAGGTCTTCCTCGTCCTACCGAATCGTAAGGAACGAGCTAACTCTGACCCACGAAACCTTCGGAATTCCTCTTCTCTCGGCAAGGAGAGATAGGGAGACGAGATCTTTCGCTAGAAATTCAATCTTACCTGGATTGGGATGCGATCCGCGAGGGATAGGGTCCTCGCGATATCATCCGGTGGAAAGGACCTTCGACACCTCGCGAGATTTCACGAGCCCATGGCCACAGTGAGAATTCGAACGGCCGCTCAATGACGCTTCTAATAAAAAGCGAAGCGAAGTCGGTCACTTCCGTTTTACCAATTGTCGCTCACCACGCGAAGTTTTTCCTTGTTCAGTCTGGATTACCACCAGCGCGATTCTCCGTTTCCGGTTAGGCAATTTCCCACGCACGGTAATTACCGGCTCGCGATTACGCTCTCTCCCATAATTATTCGTCCTCGCGGCCCATGTTGGGGGTGCCCTTTCGCGAGGGGGTTGCAGTTGCATTTGCAGTTAGAGTTACACGCACGGCTAATTACACCGCTTGCTAATTGCCGCGCGTGCGGTTATCAATGCCGGCGCGCCAGAACGTAGGGATAAAAAGAGCGAGCGCGGGGGGACGAGAACTGGGTGGAAAAAGGGGAAGGAGACGGTGCCTCGGTGTTGTAGAAATGCCGCGTAAATTCGTTAGGTGGACGGAAGGCGATCGTACGTCGTTTACGCTCGGTGCGCGCCACAAATGTAACGCCCTGTAACTCCTGCGTCACCCTGCCCCGGATTAATTTCCAGAATGGCCGTTTCACGCGTCCCCGAACCTACGTTTACGGGTACGAACGTTTGCGGAATATCGACTCGAGAGAAAAAAAAGTAGGTACTCATTTTGCCGCGAGTGTCTTCGTAAGAATGCTATTTAAATGCATCGTTAAGATGAGATCGTTGAAAACGCGCGGCACGATTTTACACGCGTGCCCTTCTCCATTAATTACGTAATAAAAATTAGAAGGAGAGAATACGCGATGATGACGAAAGCTTAAGAGTAATTAAAAGGAGAAGTACTGGAGATTAATTTCGTTTTCGCTGTGGTACAGAGAATTAGCTCTCGTTATTATCACCCGTCGTCACTCGATTCTGGGAAGTTCGATTCAGCAGTAATCGCGCGACACACGATTGCCACGTTCCAATTATAACTTACGATTTCGCGGAGAACGGTGTCAAAGGTGATTCGAGAGACGAAGTATATCTGGACGCGAAGATTGGAATATTTATTTACGTGTGTCGTGGTCCATAGATTCTGCAAATTGTCTCGCCGGCTTGAACGCTGCACTTGCGTCTGTGGCTGGAAATATTGCCAAGAGAAAGTAGACAGATACGACTAAGGGGACAGATAAATGTCCTATATATAAAATGCTTTTGCGCGTCGAATGCGTAATTTAGCGTCGTAATTCAATCTACCAAGGACCAGTGGGACGGTGATATTAAAAACTGTCTTTAAACATACATCGTGCTACGAATGTCCTAACGAGACAGAGGCGCGATTGAAGCGAATTCGAAGACGAGAGAACAGCAGTTGAAAGAATCTATATACTTGGGTGTCTGGCCAACCGTTCTATTCTTGGCGAACAAATTTGCCGACCGCAGACCTCTGATAGTTTCTCTCCCCCTCTCTCTCTTTCATCCGTTCTTAAACTTTCTTTCTCAGCTTAAACGAGCCACGACCAGTGTTCCTTTCAATTGGAGTATCGATATTTTCGATCCCTTCTCCAAGCCTCTCTTAAGTCTTTCACCCAGAGTCATGGACCAGAATAATTCCTTATCGACCGATCTACCTCCCTCCTCACCCCCGAATGCCGTCATTTATTTCGAGAGACGCAAGAATAATATCGAACCTCTACACCGAAATTCACCTTTGTTCAGAAAATCACCAGAATTTCGAACACCTTTCGAGATTAATCGATTCTGCTACGGACCTTTGGCCACTTTCCTCAGGAACAATAGCCGGAGGCGTGTTAGTCCGCACCGACGTCTTTTCCGAGCGCGCGCGCTTTTCCTCGATCAGAGACAATGGCTCTGGAAAGTGCAGCTTTGTCGAGACGAGGAGAACACGGAAGAAAGGCGAGAAGAAAAAAAATAAAGAGACGCGTCTTCGCGACCACCTCGAACGCATCTCGATGTATAACTTTTTGTCCTCTGTGATCCCGGTGGCCAGCTTCTACAGCAGAGAGAGGAGAGAAGGTTTAAGGGTGAAAGGGTTGAAGGGTGGGTTATCCATCGCCCGACCGTTTAAAGGGCCGTCGTAAAACGGGCAACTGCTCCGCGGTTACGACGACGAGCTCGTCACCACCACCACCACCACCGGCTCCTTCGAATACTCTCTCGTGAAAGTAGGAAGAGGAGATGAAGGATGAGAAGTGGTAGAGACGCGCGGTGCAGACGAGCGCGGCACGCATCTCGTGGAAGATGAGATGTGCCAACGACGGCAGCCACCAAAGCGTAATAGTTGGCGCTGGTAACACCGAGCATGCCGTAATTTCGCGTGTTACCGCGTGCTTAATGAATTTTCGCTGGAAGAGTGTAAACTCTGGTTACGAGGGCAAGAAGAGATGGGTGGAGAAGGGGTGAGATCTCGTTGAGGCAACGCGAAGGATGAGATAAGACAGGAGGGCGTTGTCTTTCGATCCTCCTGTCTATGCAGGATGCGTTGTAACCCGTGGAATAGTAGGTACGTGTTGCCAACAGAGGAAAATTCAAACAGACTTGTGTAGTGATAGGTGTTAAAACTACTACTTTATTAAGTATACGGTATCGGTATAAAAAAGGAAAGGGTAAAGAAAACTTAAACTAATCTGATATTCACCTTTTCGACGTCACACCTTCTTCTTACGTCCGTCCTAACTTTACTCTCGATCGTTCTATCGATTAGACAACGCCGCCTAACATCCAAATCGCCGAAATACTGTCAAGCGTACCACTCTGTAACGCTATCACGATAAGTTCGTCCAATTGTTCATGTCACTAGGCTACCACACGTGGTACTCGAATATAATTGATATTTTATTATTAAGATTCTGTGTTAGGTGATTCTTTGAAAATAGTATATTCGACCACCTGATCTGATCCTCGTAGAAAGAGTAGATAAATTAATAAAAGCACCAGTATAAGAAGAAGAAAGTGGACAAAAAGTTTATGTTGTCCATCTCACAAGTTTATGTTGGCCAAGGTAATATGTACGTAGAAGGTAAACAAACAATTGCGATCGAGAAAAAAGTTTTATTGTCGCATCGTGTGAGGTCATAGACGGATTACATGGGAGGTTTCGCAAGATGAGGGGTAGTCTCGCGGGACCTACCTAATAGACCGGCATCGACGTCAGTCTGTACTAATTGTAAGAGGTGACACTGAGCGAACGATGGCCGCGTACAGGTTGGTATTAAACGAAGAATTTCGTGGCAGTTAATTGACGCGTCTGCGCGCGCTCATTCCTCTTCGTCGAATTTCGTTCCATCAAGCGACCAATTTACGAAGGTCAGTAATATACCTTCCAAGGGTGTTTACCGTGAAATCTGAAATGTAAAAATTGCCCAGAGCCAAACGTGCAACTTTTAAAATGTTCTGAAATCAAAGGTAACTATCGAACGCTTATGTACTCCTCACTACCTAACCTCAAGATGCCTTCCATCGCAACAAATTTTCCTTCCCGTACATTTACATATTCAGAAGTTTATGTTCTTCTAGAAAATAACTACTCCTCGAAATGCACCAAGTAGACTTTACGACTGTCCACGAAACAAGTCACAAACATGAGTGTACTACCGGCTCCACTCCTAATGTCTGCTTTCTACTCGTTTCAGGTTTAAGGATAACAGAGCTTACCCGTGGCCAGGTGGCGAGAGCCACTTCATCCTATACCCGGAGAGCGCCAACCAAACGATCTACACACAGGGTGTGAGGAGCTCGGACGCCGGACGATATTCCTGTCAGGCGAGGAACGACACCACCACCCTCGAGGGCGACATCAGCCTGGCCGTGCTCGGTAAGTTGATTCCTCGTTAGAGAAGAAGCGGAGGACACGCTTTTCGAATTTTCTGCGGCGAGCCACGTCCGCCTCCCGGTGTCCCGTTCTCTTTTCATCCTTCTCCGCTCGGCTTTGCCTTCGCGAGAAAGGAGGCAGCAGGGCTGGTTGCATTTTTATGAGATTCTCCTCCTGCACGACGATCTTTCATTACCGTCCGGTGCCCGGTGGCGAGGATTACACGATGGAGTGGATACGCGCCCCACCCCACGTTTCATCCACTTTGGTAAAAAAGAGCGTCTTTTAAAAGTGTAGGTGCTTGGCGATCGGTGGCCCATATTGATTGGACGACCTCGATAAATTCTGTTGTCGTTCTCTCTCTCTCTCTCTCTATCTCTCTCTCTATCTCTTTCTCTCTCTATCTCTATCTCTCCGGGAAGCGAGTGAAGGATGGCCTTTTTAATGTTTCGCGCGCGGGGTCACGCCGAACGCACATTTCACGGATCGAGCGCTTTTAAATTGTTGCGATCGAAAATATTGCGCGTACTTGGCCTCGAATTTATCTCCGCTTAATCTCGCAGGAACGCTCGGATGAAATTGCAGGAGCTTTCGCACTCGCGCTCTTTTGCTGGAAAATATTTAATTTCGGGCCGGGTACTCTTATGTGATTTACTTCTACATTAATCGTGTTTACTTTGCGTTGAAAATGCGCGCTAGTAAAAATTAACGCGAAACAGCCCCGGATCCTCATTGGTCAAATAAGGTTAATTTTCCAGAGCTGCGTCGAGTGGAAGCTTTTTTTCCGTTAGCTCGCCGTGCGTGGTTGGAAAAAAATTGGAAAGAGTTTTCCCGCGATAGTTTCCGCGAAGCTCGCAATATTTCGTCGAACGTAAAACACACCGCGGGGATGAAGGAGAGGAGGAGAGCAGGGCGCGTGAATTCGGTTATACAGGGGATTTGCTTTTTGGCAGAAAAAATTGGTTCGATCCGCGGGAATAAAATGTAACGATCATCGCTATAGCTCTCTCACCGCGCGCTCCACGTTCCACGCACCTCATCGATTTCGAATTTCTGATAAATCCAGTTTTTCCTATATCTAGCTGGACAAGGGACTGGGAAGCTGAGCGGCGGAGAGTGGATTTTAACCTCGCTTGAAAATATCCTGCTACCCAATATATATCCTCCCGTGCTGGAATTCTGCGTTCCGCAAAATATATAAATTTTTCCCTCGCAACCCAAGAGAGCCGAATTCCGAACATACAAATACCGAACGTGGCACGAATCGCCCAACTTAAAAATACCAATGCACCTGTGCCGATTATACTCGAAAACAGCTTCTCCAATGGCGCGAGCAAAAATACTCAACCGACTATAAAAATCGCGAAAAAAATTTCGAGCGCGGGCCGAAAAAAACAATTGGAGCGGAAAATTTCAAAAAGTTTGTTGGATTCGTGCGATCGAGCGAAGCTGGGTTTAAGCGTAGGTGCTGCAACGACGTAGAGAACCATACACGTGGAAAGAAGAGTAAAGTGGTGCCTGTATAGCACCGGGGCCACGTATGAGAGCAATGAACGATAGAGAGAATCGTCGAGGACGAGCGAGCGCGCATTTATACTCCATTTCGAAACTGTTCCTGCGCCAGCTTCTGAACGGAAGTTGCATAAAATCGGCCCAACCCCTTGCACCCTTGCGCCCTTCGTCGAATGGCTTTTCAACGACGAGGGCCAAACAAAATTCCCAACGCGGGACGTGACTCGTCCTGGGCGTCGCGACGCGCGAGAAATCCGATTTAGCTTTTGACATCGCAATCGCGAATCGCTCGGGGGCCGTGGGACCAGGGCCGACTGACCCCTGGGGGGCCACGAGCAGTGGTGTCATCGATATTCATGCAAAAACGAGCGAAGCACTCGTCAGCGTGGGCGCCGTTAGGACGATCGAGGTGACACACGCCACGCTTGTCGAAGCACGGTAGAAGAACGATCGATGGATCGATTCGGATAGAGCGCGCGATACCGAGGAATTAAAGCCAACAAATGCCGTCGTTCACGTGACACGAGGCCACCGGCACTTTATGGGGGGTAGGCGGATAAATTTGTAAAAGAATTTTCTTTGTCCCTCTCGCTTTTTTCACCGAGCAAAGTGGGAGAGTAGGAGAACTGGAAGAAGTGGTTTATTTTCAGCTTAAAATTGTTGCACGTTCGCTCGAGTCTTTGGTGGATTTCAGATACCTCCCCGGCTGATCTCAGCCTTAGTGGATTCTTTTTTTTTATCGATCCTCCTGTCTCGCTTTGACCCCGTTCCTCTTACTTTTTTTTACGCCTTTCGAAGCGCCTGTTTTTTTTTCTCTTCTGTCTCTTTCTCTCTTTTTTTTCTCTCTCTCTCACTTTTGCTTTCTGCGCCAGAGAAACGAAAGAGAGAGGGAGATGTTCCGTCGGTGACTCGCGTCGTTACACCGGAGAATCGCGCGCCGGCCGCGCCGGTGCGTCAAATGACTGGACGAAGGTAGAGCCCTGCGCATTTTCACGGTGTAACGAACTTTACGCCCTTGGTGCGGCGCAGGTGTAATCCAAGCCCCGAAAACGAGGGCCGCGTGACACGTGCGAGCGCAGGGCCGAGACTCGGATCGTTGCCTGTTTCGTGAAAGCCTGTGGAGAGAAAGCTCAGCTTTTAAAGCGACGCGCTCGAGTTGCTTTTATCGGTGGAAAGAGATGTGCCCACTCCCTTTACAAATGGTTGCGCAAACTCCGGTTACTTAATTTTTGTTTTTAAACTCCGTCTGGTAAGTGCATCGCACTCTGCTCGTTAGCTCCGTGTTGTCAGATTTTCTTTTGTGTAAATCTTTTCCATGCTTTGTCGGAATATTTCGCGTAAAAGTAGATAGGGTTGAATCTATTTCCCATACGTAGCATCCAATATCCCTTAACCCTTTCACCACGGATTAAATATATTCAGTTTAAAAACTTCTGTTTCGTTTGGCCATCTTTCGAGGTGCTTAAATAATTTATTTACGAGGGAAAAAAATTATTGTTTATTTTCAGTTTTGTTTTTTAATTACGGACGCATTTCTCATCGGTAGTTTATTCGGTTATGATGAGGGTTAAGTGATTATTACAATTACACGCACAGAAATGAAACAGAAGTGAACCACACATATGTCCTATTAGTAACGAAAGAGTTAAATTCCAATATTCTCTCTGTGCTTCTGATGCCCCGTCCACACGTGTAACATTATTAATTCACATCGACATTAAGACGTACGGCATCATCAGGATGCACAGGCGATAATCACGACCACAATCGCCAATTTTCAAGATAACATTCACGTCCAGATACCTCGTGTCGCGTAAACAAATTATATCATTCTACGACAGGAGAGTATTTCCGTTCCATTCGATTCCTTATTCGTCATCCTGTGCGTCATTGCGCCATTGCATAATTGTTCGAGCCTGGTGCAGTACGCTGCAGCATAGTGCATCGTAGATTTGGAACGATAGGAGCACCTCACGCCAGTGCACGTATACGCGTGACTACCTACCCATACGTCAATTTGCATCCATGCGTCGCCGTTGCATCAAAGTGCATCACGGTGCATCGTCAATTCCCAACGATACGTGTCGCCTTGCCAACGCATATGCTCACCCGCCTACACCCACCCTTACGTCAATTCACGTCCAGACAGACTCGCGCGCATATTCGTTTCATCTGGTGCAGGATGGTGCATCGGCTCGACAAAGTGATACGAGCGCAAGAAGCGCGGGCAGCGCACGCGCACCATCACCTGTACGTTAATTTACGTTCACGCACAGACCCACCAGACGTCAGGCATTCGTCCTCTCGTTCTAGTGACGAAGTGCCACGAGTATCTGTACTCGTTTATCCTCGAATGGTGAAAAAAAAGAACGCATTGCTACAGCACGACTGTAACTTTACCGCGCGCACGTGCCGGACTCGGTTAGACGCGATTAGAAAAACCTCGTTGGAGCAAAAGTTCGATCCCATTGCGCGGAATAGAAATTCGCGTATCTTCAGCTTTTTATTCGTAGAACCTGGTGCGTGTGAATTTACGATTTTACGGCTCGTTGGTTCGTCCCAGGAAGTTGAACGAATTTCGAAAAATTGCGAGGATTCACTTTGCCGAAGATCTCGAGGGGCGAAGCGAAGCCAAGGACTCGAGGATTTTCATGAAGTCTCAATAAGATCGTGGAAAGTGGATCGAGGGTGGGGTGCTGACCCTCGCAGCTTGAGTTCTCGAGAGAATGCGAGGGGGTGGTTCACGGTGGAGTCTGGAAAGTGGAATAACAGTAAAGCGGAAAGTAAACTGGCCTCTCCTCGCGCGAGGATATCGACAGGATGCGCGTGAAGGGTACAGGGGTGCGATAACTCGGGGGAGTAAATGTCGAGGCGTCGTCCTTGGAAGGAGGCCGAGCGGAAGGGGCTCGAGGAAACTCGTTGCTTTCTAACCCCTCGCGTGTATTTGCCGAGAAAACCTACCCGGGATGAATCACCGCCGCCGCCACCACCCCCGGCGCTACTACCATCCCACGTGTGTGCCCTCTTTTTCGTCTCCGACGTCTCTTCGTTCGCGTCGACTTTACAGGCAGTTTGTAAAATGCACGTCGACGGTGACGCATGTTCTCGCGGGGGACAGTAAAGAAAATTTGATGCGTAGAGACAAAGAGGCGTCGGTGGAGGATGAAAAGAAGTGGAGGGTGAGGAGAAAGTGAAATGGAAAATATTAGAGGGAGAAAGAAGAAAGAGAAGAATACGAAAGGAGAGGTATGAAGAGCTTGAGAAAAATTGTATGGATAGATTTTTAACGAGATAAGTGAGATCGTTGAATAAATTTGTGTGGGAATTTTTTTTCCATGAGAGAACGAAGATAAATTTAGAAGGTTTCTAATTTCTGCGCTCTACCAGTAAATAAATAAATAAATTAATTTAGGTTTCGATGGATTTAAGTTGAAACGCAATTTCGATTTCGCCCACGCCGTTCCACTAGTCGTCTGACGCAAATGGCAATGTGAATTTCACCTTGATTACTTTGAAATTTCGATATTTACAATACGCGAAGAAAATACGCGCGAAACCGGCCAGCCATTCGGAGAATTTGCATGTTTAATTTCAACGGGGGGATATACCGAATGGAGAAAGAATTTATATTGTCCTCCGGAGTATCCGAGAATCAGTAGAACCAGTATTGAAATTTTTATTGAAGCTTCATATTGAAATTCCTATTTCAATACTGATTTCCGAAAGCGCTCTGGGAGAAATCTTTCATTTTATTGCCAAGCAATGCCAAAGTTCACAGAATATCGCAGGATACACCGATACCTTCGTGATCGAACGCACGAGAGAGGTCAAACGCTAAATATTAATAACACGAGCCTGGAAAGTTTTCAATACATCTACTAAATTTTACAATCTTAGTTTCGCGACACCCACGCGCTCCGAAACAGTTGAACGGCGGTATTACCGCCCGCGCGGATTATCCAGTCACGTTAATTCGCGGGTTCCATAATTTAATAATCTCCGCGTTGCTGTTAGTCTCTGAGAACCGGTGTAACGCGATCCTCGCCCACTTTCGCCAGTTGTACATCGAGAAAATTCCCCTCACAGTCGGGTCGAGGCACTTTGTACGCGCGCACGTGCCGCCTACGGAGGAGGAACCGCGCCCGGTTCGGGAGCACGCGAATTTCCTGGAATAACGGTAAATTGCGGAGCAAAGTAGGTGTCGAGCTGGTTATCGACAAGGCGGGAAAAAAAGGAAGGAGGAGAAGCGAAAGAGAAAGACGGAAGGAGGGCACGAGTGTGCGCGAAAGAAATAATAGAAGGTAGATACTGATAGTTCCGTAGAACGAAATTTCGGAAGCGCGTGGACGAGGTAAATTGAAGTGTTTTTATTATTTTTCGAGACGCTCTTGATAATTTCGCTTCTTCCTCCGGAAAGCGAAGCGAAAGTTTCTTCTCCGCCGGGGCGTTACACCGTAAGAGTATCGGAACTAATTAACAATTTTTCCCTTCGAAAGAAATTCTACCGGATATTAAGCAGCGGCGAACTCCTTCTTCCTCTTCTCCCACTCTCCACTTAGTTTTAAAGAGTTTGTTTTAATTAATTTCCTCTCGGTCGTGTTCGATCGCAGTATTACGCGACGAACGCCCGAAGAATACTCCGTGTAATTAATTCTAGGAGAAGTCGGTGTCTGTAACGAGGAGTTAAGAAGTCGAAGTTCAGCCGGCAATGTCAAGAAACGGAATTCAAGGAACTGTTGAGGGAAGGATTCTTTTGTCTTTCGAGCTCCGACATTTCGATAGAATTTATTGTCCAGTTTCGACTTAACACAGAACTGATTCATTATCGGCTCGTTAATTAGACGTAACTGAAGTATCTTCTCCTTTTTTTTCTTCATTTCTCTCTATTCTTTTCTCGCTTACATGCGCGCCGGAATGAAAATTAACGATCGAATTCTCCTTGCGGACTGGTGCGCTTCCGATTGCTGCACCCGCTGTGCCGCCTGCGGTGCTCGGAGCGTAGCGCAATGCAGTTGTCCGCAAGCGTCCTACGTTACTCGACTCGTCTACTAGAAATTTCGCCTCTCACGTCTCCCGTGGTCCTTCGTTTAATTTCCAATTTAATTTTAACCCTCGATTCCGTTTCTATCGCATCAAACGACACTCCAAAGGTGGCTGCGTCTCGTTGAGAAAAGAAACGAAAGAAACATTGGAGAAATGTGGTAGAAAGTGAAACTCGACGAGGAAATCTTTTTCCCTCGTTCTTTATCGATAACCCCTTTTCAAGAATCGTGTGAGCGATAATTGCTCCTGCGCAGTATCTTCGGTCTTAATTGGGAGTCCACGGAAGGGACTATAAAATCGTGGAAGACGATGAATGACGCAGATCAATTTGGTGTAGCAGAAGTATCGTATCGCTTCTGCATGGCAACAATTAATTCACACAACACCTACGATTTTCTTAAAAAGAAAGGCAGCAGCAGCTCCTTGGAAAATAACCGGTTCTTTAATCAACGCGGAAATTAAGTCTTAGCGAAGAAAGAAGTAGAAAAGAAGTATAAATTTCAATTTCAATTCTCCGAGAAGCACCTTGGAAGACCTCGTCGAAGCGAAAGAAACGCGGAAACGTCCAACGATTTCATCCTAGCGATACTCTCGATTCTGGGAAGAGGAGGCGTCGGATATTAAATGCGAAGTCAGTCGCTCACTCGCTTTTCAACCGAATGCGTTCAATGCGATCCACCCGCGAGCGGGCGGTGTGGCACGTCAACCTCGGCGCAACAATGCTCCGCGATCTCCTTCGGGCCGAGGCCCTTTCGTATGGCTCGCGGGAGCGAAATCAAGAGGGAGAGAGAGAGAGAGAGAGAGAGAGAGGGATAAAAGAAAAAGCGAGAAGGAGATAGATGTCCCTGGGGTGAAGTCGCAAACACAATTTCGTTCCACGCGAAGCCAACGACGACGTGGGACTCTGCCCTGCGCTGTTGACGTAATAAAGGCTAGAGATTGAAAGAGAGAAGTAAGGAAAAAGAATAAGCAAAATAAGAAGCGTGGAAGGGGTGGCAGCGAACGATGAGAATCCAGACTGGGAAGAGGGAATGCAAAGGGAGTTTTGCAATTACGACGTTGCTCCTGACGTCGTTAGGTTTCGAAGCGTCACGGTAATTGATTTCACCGGTTGAAAACTTCACTTTTAATTGGCACTGTCCGTCGAAGCGGAGGAAGAGCTTCGAGAAGGGTAGGAGTTCGTGAGGCTGGTACTTCTATCCATCGAAGTCGAGCTGCAGCGAGATGCGCCCTGGAAGAAAAGTCCAGCGAGGAAGGGGAAGAGGAAGGGACGCGTGCACTTCGCTCGAGACAATGCCAAGAGACGTATCCTCCGGATAAATTGGACTCGATGGACGCCGAGGGCTCGGAGGGGAAGCCTCCCCCCCGTTGTCGACGTTTTCGATTTATCGACTTCCGTAGAAACTCTTCGCGACCTCGTTGACCTTCTTTCGAGAGGTGCGAGTAAAGGGAGAAAAAAATAAGACGCGTTAACCCTTCCACTGCGGAGCGTTCGAATATTAAACGGAGCTATCGTGCAGTGCTTTAACTGCAATAGCCTAGACCGGTGGTTTTTAACCGGTATTACAAATATTCCGCGAAATTATGAAATCTTCAATGTATATTATACCTAATAAATAAATATGCAAAGCGCAGAAAAATGTCCTAATTTGTGCTTTTGTCATATAGAGATGCCGCGACGGTTGAACCACTATCTAAAAATAAGATCTTAATCGTCTTAATAATTTTAGTGCTCCGCAAATTATCCTTCTAATGATAACTGTTTCGTGACTTTGAAAAAGTTAAGAACCACTGGCAACCACTAGACAGTGTGGGATCGGCCACCAGACACGATGCACGGATAATCAAAAGATGCTACCCAATTTAGTTTATTTTATTAAGTTTGATTAAAAAATAGGCGTTTTTCGCTACAACTGAGGATCTCGCATTACCTTCGCTGTTCGCTAGGATAAGAGTCTTATTAAACGACTATTGGATATGGTCAAAGGATTAATAGAGACAAAATAGAAGGAAAATCGCAAAGATCAGTTTTATTTGTAGCTGACACTGGCACCTTTGGAATCTATTCCCTAGCGTTTAAAAATTCCAAGGACGGACAAACATTTTCACCAGACGTGTCTCAATTTCTTCACCGTCAATGCGTCTCGCTTCGACAGCAAGACGCGCGTGGGGCCGTGTCGCGCCTCTCGTTCGTCACCTCTTCTCGCTACTCTCGATAACGAGACAGACACTCGGTGAGATACAAACGACAGGCTGCGCGCGTCGAGTTCGCCGCACTACACTTCTCGAGAATTTCGATTGCCGCGCTTTCCTCGAAAGAATTCGCTCATACGCGCGCTCGCGACTCCGAGACGAGAATTTCAAGAGGGACGATCGACGCGGTGACGATCGTCGAATGATCGTTGCCTTTCTCATGAAACCGGTCGGCAAATGAAATCATCCAATCCGCGAGAGTAACTCTTGAAATATCTTCATAAGCGCGTAAGTGCTCCTAGCAGAAATATCGCCTCGTAAAGCTTCCCCACTAATCAAACCCCACCACTCTCTTCTCCAGTTTTCTTTTTCTCTCTCTTTCTCGTGTCTAATTAATCCGCGTCTAAAAACTGCCGCATTTCAGCACGGTTCACGCGCATGGACGAGCCAGATCAATTGGACGATTGCTTTTAATTATGAATATCTCTTAATTAAGTCTCTGGGCTCCGATCATCGCCCCAGCTCGTTCGGTCAATGGAATACGATAATTACGACGATGGTTACTGCGTAGACAAGAAAAAAAGTAGTCTGAGGCGAGATTTCGAAGAACTCGGCCCAGGTTCCCTTCTCTCGATTTTCCACTTTGACTGCGCGAATGCTACTGACGAGCCAAATCGATTTCTAATAACGCACGAACTTGTTTTAATGCGGTGAACTTCCCTTCTTCGTTACGTGTATCGCATTTACCGTACGATCGAGGAAATTGAAAAAGTTCGCTCGACATCTCGTCGAGCGGTGTAATAAGTATTTCTCTTGGGAAAATAACGGCGAAAGAGAAAAATCAAGAGCAGTTGGAAAATAAAAGAATCGGGAAGGGAGCTTGGCAGAGTCCGGTCTGGGTAGTTTAAACAACGCGTGTCCGAGGGAATTGCACGAGTTGCATTTTTATCGTTCTTTTGCGCGACGTAACTAACCCGAGTAACTCTAGAGCTTAGCTTTAACTTCCTTTGCCTCGGCTTAAATCAACTTTCATCTCTTCTCACTACCTACGCCGGAGGAATAAATGACGAAGAAGAAGGTCTACTTTCGCTGATCCTCCTTCAAGGATGCGCCGATTAGCAAAAACTTCGTAGAAGGACCGACGAAGTAGGTATTAGGTGTATAAATTAATTCTCAGCCCCTCACTTCATTTGAAGAGAGTATCTATTTAAATTTGCATATCTTTCCCGCCGTATAGTTATTTTGAAGCGCCATCCTTTGGCTTCAAAACGAGCTATCATACTTAATGTTGTTGATAATATAACCTCAAAAACCAAATAGTAAACGTTATGTTGTTCGAAAAGCAGCACCTGAGGCATTGCCTTCTTTTCTCCTTTCAATTGAAAAAAAGTGCTGCTGAAGCTAAAGAATTAATTTGTTCCGCCTTATGCGAAAATGCTGTGTCCTATAGTACGTGTAAAAAATGGTTCCAAAATTTTCAGAATGGAAATTTTGATCTCCGGGATAAAGAACGCCCTGGACAAACCACCGTCATTTTTCCGACACGGAATACGAAAGTTGCCTGAAAAGTGGCAAAAATGTATAGAAAGTGAGGGAGATTATTTTGAAGATTAAGAGATATCTAATTTTTTTTATAATAAAGATCAAAGTTTGATCAAAAAGGCCGAGAATTAATTTATACACCTAATACAATCGACAGACAGCTCGACCAAGTAACAAAGCCCTATTCTTAATAATTTACTCCCAATTATCTACGGATCGCAAAATTTTCCTCGAATGAAGTTATTTTCCTGCAAAATGGAAGTGCCCTTTTTACTCTTGATTATTTCTCAATTCTTCGAATCGCTCTTTCCTTCTCTCCCATCGTGCCTACAATTCGCTTCCAGCTCACGTGTGTCGCGCCGTTAATTAAAAACGCTGGCGCATTGTTAATTCCACCTCACCCATCCTGGTATCAAAAGACGCGCTTCGTCGCTTTCTCGAAGAAACTGCGCGCGCGTGCGCGCGTCGCGCGAAGAAATGCTGGAGGGAAAAGAAAGCAAGGCGAGATAGAGAGAGGAGGGAGAGGGCATGAGGATCCCATCGAGTTTCACGCCTCGTTTATTCGCTCGATGGCAGGAGTACTCCTTTGTTACATCGATTTACGATGTGTTTGACCTTTCGAGAGCGAGGACGAGAAGGAAGGTAGCTCTCGTTCTCCGCTCCTCTCCTCGTCCTCGCGCCCTTTCAAATTCACTCGCGCCCCGTCCTTTCCAAGAGGATCTCGTAAAGTCTCCAAGTATCGTGCTCGCGATTCGAAAGGCATATAAGCCAACGGTGCGCGCGCGCTCGTAAAATTCTTCGGATTTGTTTAAATGTTTGCCTCCCTCGACGAGAGGTGCGGCTGCTTTTCGAGAAGGATCTCGTAAATCTCGAGAGATCGACTCTTGCCACTGAAGCTTTTTCTCCCTCGTCGACTCTCGAAGAGAATTTTCCACCGACCGTCCACTGCGAACGAAAAGTCGGGACTTTTATCTCGGCTTTACTACTTCATTGATTTCACTCGTCACTTGAGTTTTATATCCACTCCAGAGCTAATTTGCGGTCCCTCGCTCGTCGTTATCGCGTCGGTGAAACGACCGTCGAGAGAATATCGAAAGCAATCGAGTCGATGTCCGATTAGACTGTGATCTGGTAATTATGTGCTCGCCGGTTCAATTACTGTAGGAGTCCGTCAATCAGTATTGCCCCTCTCTGTTTTAACTTCTCTCCCTTTCTCTTTCTCTTCGTCCTTTATTCCGTCCACTTCTCGGCATTCGCAGAACGCAGAAACGTATTTCTACAGGCTCCTGCGCGTGCATCGGCCACCTTCCGTTTAATTGAGTATGAAACTTACCTAATTACACGGAAGTTTATGCCTTCGAAAGGAAGGTGGAGAAGGTGTGAGAGACAGAGAGAGAGAGAGAGAGAGGAGAAGGATTGGCACAAGAGGAGGCGGTAGAAGAGGTTCTTTTATTCACCGGGCTCCAAGGAGATTTAATGAGAATTTATAGCCGCTCCGATTACGTCAGTTAATCGCTCCTCCCTGCTTTTATTTTCGAATCCTTTCCTCTCGTTGCTGCGACCTCATAGTCTTCCTCGTTCTCGTCCCTTTTCCTCCTTCTCCATCCAATTTCATCGTCACCAATTCTCCTCTTCAAACGTCGATTTATCGTCGATTTATCGCGATCGAATGACTACGAGCGAACGAACGAACGTAAACGGAAATGTGAAAAATGCGCGGCCTAGAAATGCGAAATAATTGTTTCCCCTCGATTATTCTTTCCTGTCTGGTTCTCTCGTTACGCGCAACGCTTTGCTAGACCATTGGATGTCGCTGTTTTTTCTGTTTTGATCCTTCTGCTGCCAATTTTTTTTAATTAGACGGGCGATTAAAAATTGCTCGTGATGGTACGAAGGAAAACATATCATGCGCGAGGAAAATATGAAAATCGATCGGATGTTTTAAATGGAAAAATCATGCGAACGTGGGTCGACTCGCCCACTGTCAGCCCTCCTCTTTTAATCTTTACCGAGAAGCATTCGTCGGGCGCCTATTTCACTGCTGCATTATCGAATTACGGGGAAACGAATCATGCGAGCTCTCGCAGACGATCGTCCGGGGAATTAATCGCCAGCAGTTCGCGCGAACGAATTGGGGGAGGAGGTGAGAGTGCTGTTGATAATGCAGATTCGTTACGCGGAATTACGTGACGATAACGAGGCCTCGCTCGGGTGAGTTGATAAAAAGGTGCGAGGGTGAGTGTTACGCAGTCGCATCAAACCGAGTGATTCGGCGCGTATGATCCGATGCACGATTCTACGGATTCTCGTATTCTATTAGCCTCGAAAAAATAGAATTTGCAAAATAAGAATTTTCAATCGCGTGGAGTCCGACGTCTACTTCGCGCACGACGAAGTGCTCGCAAAGAAAAAAAAGGTATCCTACAACGTAAATCAGTAATCGTCCCAGGTTCGCCTTTGAACTCCGACAAGACGACCACTGTCACGGGACAGAAATTTTCTTCCTCGCGCTTAAGGAGCCAAAGCAAATGCAAACAGTGGGAAAGTGGCTTCTACGTACGTTTGTGCTTCTTTAAATCCAACTTTAGCATGGACCGGTGAAAGAGAGATATTCTTAAAGTCCCGCGGAGAAATAGGATTTGATATTTTAATGGAAAACGTCAGGTCGGATTTCTCGGTGACTTTGTCGTCCTCGTCGTGGTCGCCGTCAAGCGAAAGGTTTTCGTTACCGTCCTAAGAAACCGGCGCATACAAAATCCTCTTGCACGACGGGGATGGAAAAGATAGAGGGGTAGACTGAAGAGAAGGGGGTGAAGTACATATTTCCCTTCTTTACTCTCCTATCGTCCTCCCCATCCCACCGTTTCCCTCTCTGACTTTATCAACCGCGAGAGACACTTCTGCTTCTCCATTTTATCGACTGTATCGAACGCGAATGTTATTCCAGGACCGAGGTACTGCCGCATCTCCGTTATTTATATCTCCCATTTCATCTGGAACAAGAGGAATACGAGGATGACAGAAAGGAATAAGGACTCTTCAATCGTGCTATTAATTCGTAGCAGTTTCCCTCGATCTCGTATCTCTGCACGTGTGCTTTCTCACGATAATATCGACTGCATTGCGAACGAGTTTATTTAACGGTCGCACGTTCTTGTGGAACTAATTAAATCGTGAGAGGAGCCGAGGATGAATTTATTGCCGGTAACTAATAAAATCGTCGGGGCACGCTCCTCCGCGTAACACGCTATGCAATTAATTTCTCCGAAGATTCTTCCGCACCCTCCGTCTTCATCGAGCGCGAAGACCTGAAAGATATCGGCATTGGATTTCTTTCCTGAGAATTTCACGGCATACACTCACGCATCCGTGCACCCAACACGTGCACGCACGTGTGTCGTTATCGTGAGTAGAGCTTATCTTAGCGGGCAACGTCGACCCACACGAAATCTTCCTCTTCTTTCTGGGAAAGGAAAGCTCTGCCTCGAGTGGCGTGCCTCCCTCGAGTACTCACCCTCGGAAACGAATCACAGGGGGTTGGTTTATCGATGTCGCGTCGGTCACGTAAGCAGGAACGTTCGTAGTTCGAACTTATTTTATCCAGTGATTTATATTTAATTTATAAGAAGAATTTCAACGACGAAATTCATAAGACACTCGTACGTACTTACAACAGTAGGTATAGGTTAGGTAAATAAATTTGGTAAAATGCAAAATTTGAACAAAATTTGGAACTCGTTCTTGCTAACTACGACTGTTTAATTGTGTATCCAATATTCCGGAATATTGATGTTCATCGAGGGCAAGAATATTGATGTTCATCAAATAGAACAGGAATTATTTTACAGGACGTTTTCGCAGTACTCCATAATCGATTCCAGCTGAGCCTCCGATGGCAAATAATTGAAAATTTGAGTATAAAGGCGGAAGAACGAAAGGAGGACGAGGTCGAGAGAAAGGCGACACCTCGAAATGCATCCCTATATCATCCCGTTCTTCACCCCGGAAAACAGAAGAAAGACGAAGCCTCTTTCTAGAACTCGTTGCCAGCTCGTAGAATCCACACCGACCTACGTCCCCATTCTACTGACAAAAACACCTCGAGAACAAACGACATCCTCTTTTCCTTCGTCTTCCGACTCCGACCTGGTAGAATCCTCCCGAAGAAATGGGCGCCTTCAGTGGTGAGTTCTACGGGTCCCTGGAGTACTCGCGGGGTGTGGAAAAATGAAAAGGTGAAAATTGTGAGTGGCAAAAAGCAAGAAGGTCATCGCTCGGAAAGACCTGGAAGGACCACGCGGGGCTCCTCGATCACTCGAATCCTCGAGGGGGTCGAAGTCGCGAACAGCTCGGCGGCTAAGGAATTGGGCGTGGGGTGGGTTGGGCTGGAATAACCAAACTAATTCCAGGGTTAACGATCGATAGTCCCTCGGGGATGTAAATCAATTAGAGGTAGTGCGATAACCAGGAAGGATGCAGATAGTCCCCGATGCAATGCATCGCGCCTGCAGGAAGACTCGAAGGTGCATTACCGCGCCCTCTCCTCGACGCACTCTGTTTAGCCGCACGATGGGGTTTGTTGGTTCGAGCTGCGCCACGCGATCTTCGGGGATTCGATCCTCACCGTGTTTGGATTCACAGGGGCTATGATGTAACACGATCAAGCTACCAGAATGGGCCACGGACGGTTAGGAGAACAATCGAGGACATTGGCGTGGGAGGTAAGCGCGAGACCAGTGGCGCTTGGTTTGTTAGGGATTGAGCACGTTCGAAAGGGTGGATGCGCGCCAGGGACGCTAGATTCTCATTGTTCGCGGACAGAGTCCGTCCTATCCCTCGGCTAAAGCGAAATGTGGAACCTTCGACGAGGCAGGAAACGCGAGGCGTCCATTCGACGATGGAAGCTGCGATCAACCGGATCGATAGGTGAAGGTAATTAGTTAATTGATCGTGTCAGCAGCTGACACGATTAGTGGGGATGAGGCTGTCCGATAGACGTGGAACATCCTACCTCGATGTAGGAGGTAATCCTCGAGCTTTAATTTTTCAATCGATTCAGGGAAGGTGTTTACAGGATACGGTCTTTTTTTCATAGAAATTCAGAAGCTTTCGTTATTCGTCCTCTCTGCTTCCTTCGTCCTCGGAACGTTCCGCTAAAATGCGTAACAAGAATACAGAGAAACTTGATCGTGAAGGATAACAGGAAGCAAATAAATTGCCAACGCTTCGTTGCCTTACTCGGGAGTGCCTGCTCGTTAATTTCACAATGCATCTTCTCCAGAACGATGCAGGCCTTCTTCCTTCCCGGAGAATCGACTAATGATAAAATCGCCGTCCTTCACCCTGGACACGAAAGCAAAACCAAGGCACACACTTTGATATTTACTCTCCACCCAGCAATTCTCGGAGTGACGCAATTCTCGTGAAAATTTTCAGGCAAAGTCCGACGAGATCGACTTATTTCCTTTGCACCTTTTGTTCTCGAAATAAAGAGACGATGGAGGATGAAAAAAAGGGGGTGGTGCCGCTATGGGACCCAATCAAGGGCGTCAGGACTCGAACAAAACGAGTTTCCCTTAACTATCCGATTGTTCCACGAGGTTCTGTCAATAGAGCGGTGTGGCCGATGTCCCGCGAGTCTCTCACTTCTCTCTCTCTCTCTCTCTTTCTCTCTCTCTCTCTCCTCTCTTCCCTCATTTTCCACCGTTCCAACCAGACTGGCTACACCATCCCTGAGCGATGGCGCGTCGATCGTCGAGCTCATTGTGCGCGAAACTGGAGAACGTAACTCGCCATTTGTCTCGAGTGGAACAATGGCGCTCGCAAGGGAGAAGAACCGGAGGGACGAGGATCGAGATCGGCGTAAGGATGTAAGGGTGCTGCGAAAAAGTTTTCGCAAACCAATTAGGAAACAGAAGGGCTACGAAACGGGAGCAGCGCGGTTTCGCGAGGGCGAGAAACTTCGCCGTGCCTCTCCGCTTCGACTTTCTCCTCCTCTTACTCTCCTCACCTCCGAATTTCTCCTACTTTCCTTCCTCGCGAGTGGAAGTGAAACGTATTAAGGTTGTTTTCCAGGATTTGCGCGCAGCCTCGAAACGGCTAGCGCGACTGGCGAGGGGGTCCGTCTCGGCCCGCTGCCAACTTCGCGAATTTTCGTTAATTTCGCGTCCACCGTAATTCTCGCTTCGTTCGTTGCCCGATGCCTTCCGCTCGTCCTCGACGGAACAATCGTCCCTCGTTTGCCTCCGCCCTCCTCTCGTTCTCTCGACGCTTAATTTTGCATGGAGCGACAGGAGGTACCCAAGCTCGCAAGGGAATCCCGTAATTCGTTAATTTACCGACGAGCGCGGTTTGTTTATTCGTATCCTCTCTCGAGTCCACTCGCGTGAACAAATCGATGAATTAATTGTAACTGGTATCGAGTGCTTGGACAACAATTAATGCGACGTAGTCCCATCGAACCTGAGCATCGACAACCTTCGAAAGTATTGTGGTAGCTTAATGAAACACGACAATTGGACAAAGTTAGCGTTGCAGGATGGGTCACCTGACGATGTTTGCCGATTTGGACAGTAGACGGCGTAGCGTAATCGATAGATCGATGGTCAGTAGGTGAGTCGCGACGTGGACGATGAAAAGAACGCGTGACCACGCGATAAAGGTTGAATCTCAGGTTAGGTTGTTTCCATTTTGTATCGATACTCTTAATAAAACACGTACTTATAACTTATTGGCAAAGTATCGAAAAAATTTGAACGCGAGGATGCAAAATTGGCAGAAGACCATCGGCATGCTCACGATACGATAGTTACCCCACCACGAGCATTACACGCGGAAGTTGGCAGGCGTGCGGCATACGCGCGCACTTATCGAGCCCGGGGAAAGCGTATTTCACAGTAAGCTGCGGCTCTGTCCCCAGCAGCCGCAAGATTCCGACGCGCACGAGGCACCCGAGGGCCTTTGGGGCGCGTGCGGTCGTGGCCCTGCATCGATGCTACACGCACGATGGCTACAGGACCCGAAGTGGGGTTGGAAAGTACGTCCAAGTTTTGGCCCAAGTGCTCGTGCATTATGCGCGCAGACCCAGGACACGCTGGTGTGTCGGTAATTTACCGAACAATTGGCGCAAGCTGGGATTACAAGTGTCCCGATTGCCTTCGGTGTAGGTACCTATCAATTTTGAGTGCGTACAGTTATCATTCTGGTAACGTACACTTACACACCGTCGTCAGAAACAACTAGAAATCTTTTCTAGTAAAAACTGTCTTTGTAGAAACTGTCGCTGGGATATGTTTCTTCGTTTCCTCATTTTAACAACGCACGTCGCATAGATGTTCCGGATCTGCAAGGACAATATTTGGGGTAACCCGCTGACCGAAAATCTGAGCCTTGTACGAGCAGGCTGAAGGACCACCAGGATCCACCGTAACGATTTTAATTAAATTCCAACGGATAGGGTAATTTAGCGAAGGGGTGAGTGCGAGGAGGGAGGAGGGGTAGCGCGACGAAGAGCCACTTGGATACGTGGAATGATGGGTGGAGAGTGAGTGAGAGAGGTCGTGGAGGAAAACTAGAGAGAGCGATAGAGAGAGAAGAGGGGTTGCATCGCACGCCGGGCCGAGGCTATTAATCTTCTAAAATGCATCCGGCCAGGTAAGACCCACGTTTACCTCTCGTTACGGCGCCGGCGTCCTCCGCCGAGGAATTAAATTCAGCATCGGCATTTTATTTCCGTGGACGTACCTCTCCCGGCGAGACGGAGGATGTAAGAAAGGGAAGAGGGAGAAAAGGAGAAACGAGAGAAAAGGAGAAATGGCACGAAACCTTTTCCGGTTTGTTTCGCGTAGCACGGGCAACTGATTTATTAATAAACTCCCTCGCTTTCTCGTATTACCTCTACCGGGTGCTCCGCCCTTGCCTTTGTCGTTCCGCCTGTGTCTCTCAGTTTCCGCGCTGAGCTCGTTCGATCGGGCTACTCTCGATTAAAGTTTATCGATAGCTTTGAAAATTGAGCCCACGCCGTTCATCGATTCTAGGTACCTACTAGCACAACCACCCTTCGTCTCCACCGTCCCCTTCTCTCTTCCTTCACTCACGATTGCTCCGATCGTTTGACGTCGACGCGACGTTCTCTCTGACGTAGACGACACGCCCTTCCACCGTCTTCGTTCTCAATGACGTGTAACGTAACGAAGATAGTAAAAATGGAAACGAGGGCGAGTGAAAGCGTGGGATTTTTTTTTTAATCGTGGACTCGCTGCTTGCAAAAGCACCACCAGTCTATTGGCAGGTGCCTCGTAACGATGACGATGAGAAGTGACGAACAATGAGATACTTCAACGTCCAGCTGATAAGTTTTAATCGCGAATTATCAGCGCTTAACACTAGAACTACCAAGGGGGTCAAAATGACTGGTCAACAAAAGAAGCTTCCATATAAAAACAAAAGTAAATGGCAGCTCAGTGATAAAATAAACGCTCTCTCTGTTAAAATGAGTGGTCAACAAAAGAAGTTTCCATACGAAAACAAAAATTGGTAGTTCTAATGTTAAAAAGAAGTTCTTGTGAAAAATTCACGCACTCGGTCATTTTGACTGGTCGGTACTTCTAGTGTTAATTGCCAAGGAGAATCAAGTGTGAAAAGAGAAAATAAGAACGGAGAACCGCGGTTGCCTCTAATGGTCTCACTGGCGAATTGACGAAGCGTGGAATGCTTTACTGACGATCAGCGGAACGGTGAATAGAGTATTCGGAGAAGACAAAGAGCAGAAATGTCACGAGAGAGGGAGAAAAGAGAAGGGGCGGTGCGGCTACAGGATAAATTGATATTGTCAATGTTGGTATCTGGATGGGTGCCTTGCCTTGTTAAGCTGCTACGGCGGAACAACACCGACTCGTAATTATTATTATATGAAACGCCAGAGGTTATTACTCGTTGCGCGTCTCATCCGCTCTGGGCCCGCTGCACAAAGCCAAACGCGCGATTCCCATGGGGGTCCCGAGGGAATTACTCGTCGCGCGTGCGCTCGCGATAACTACATATCCGAGCGGTGCTTGACGTTTTGGAGGGATGAGCACATCGTTGATTCTGCATAGTTATCCGCTCTCCATAGCACACCCACTGTTTTCGCGAGAGTTCGAGCGAACGAGCCGTTTTTCATAGTTCGGAACAGAGCACGACGTTATTTAGAATCCGACAGGAGGATCGAGAGTGATCTAATCATCGACTCGTTCAAAGGGAAGGTACTGGATTAGAAAAAGAAGAATGCAGCGAGGTTCTCCTTTAAGGATCGAGCATTACGAAAACTTCACAATCGGGACAAATTGAAGAAAGTGAAAAATGTTAGCAATAACATTTCCGTCCGAGGACTAAAAAGTTTAGAATTTGTTTTCATGTTAAATTTTGATCGAATAAATGATACATATCTCGCGTGATTTTCGTGGAACCACAATTGAAATCATAAATATTTCTAGGGGTACCAAACATTCATTTTTGGATTTTTCTTTCTTACCGCCTTAGAGAGAAACGAGAGATGGAGCTTCGAACGAATCACAAACGATTTAGAAAGCTGGACGCGCCGAAAGATAGAAGAATAATGTCTCGAAATGAATCGTCCCGGAAATGAAGGTTATTTTATTACTACCCCTCGTGCACGCGTATCGCGCGCAAGGTCTTCACCGTTATTATGAATAGTCGGCCATTACCGATGATGCATTTCGTCGGGAAGGGGCAAGTCCCCACGGTCGGAAGCGAAAGTTTTTCGCGTACTTCTTCATTTCTGTGGGGCGTCGACTGTAGCCGCGTCGGCTTGGACGTCGGCACCATGTTGCGTCCACTAACGCACCATAATAACGTCCTGTCCCGAATAGACTACCTTACCATTGACTTTACCTGCCATCGCTTAAGCGTTACCTCGCAAACTACCGTGCTTTATTACATTAGCATCTATTGTATCCACATCAGAACATATAATACATTTCTGCATTCTGCAAACTAAATGAAAGGTTCGGACTCGTCCACGAGAAGACCAAGGCACAAAACAGAACTAATCTTAGAAGGTTCACGAGGAAGAGAGTACTCGGAGCCAATGCAAACGAGCTTCCAAGCGAGTTTTACGTAAGCTCGTCGTCACCCTCGTCACCGCGAAGGACGAGTTGCATCAAATTTGCCCGCGAGCTGCTATTCGCCATTGGTCGATGACGACGAGTTTTGTCCTCCGCATTTCTCAGAAATAATTCCGCCACAGTTAGCCGGGAAGATTCGTCGCGTAGAGTTTGCGTGTTAGTGGCACTGTGTGTGCGGGTAATCCGAGAGGACGCTCGAGGGAGGGAAGAAGAGGTGAGCGATATTACGTAACGTTACGCAATTTCCACGTAACGTTACGTGCGGATTAATGCGGCGTCGATTGTCCCGTGGATCGATTGGAGCTGCGCGCGCTCGCGTACTCGCACAGGCCTGTAAATACATTGTCATTGATACGGGGCCGCTAATAATGCGGGGAATGCCATTAATATCGTCAATACCTGTTTAGCAAGGCCTGTGTATCGCTTCGATTATGATCCGCCATTAGTGCCTTGCCGCCATTAATATCGTGGCGGAATACGCGCGCTATTCCGATGATGAATGACGCCGGCGCTCGCTCGAAATTATATCGCGGCCAATACGCGACATCAACGATTGTTGTTATTCAAACGATTCTCGTCTCGTTGCCTTCGTTAGCCCTGCTGCGGGTACACCTAATTAGGAACAGTTTGCTAAGTACCTCCTTTCACCCTTTGAGTGCCATGAGTGCACATATACAGTCGGTAAGCATTACCAGTATACGTGTTTTTGTGAATTTAATCGAATAATATTAACACTATTCCTACCAAACGCAGGTCAAATGACCGTTTTCAAGGGAAATCCCCATAAGGAAAAAATCTTCGGTAGGAATAGTGTTAATAGTAATAAAAATCTTTCTCGCGTCGTATCATTTGGCGCGGAAAAATACAATCACATCTCCATTTGTGTTTTGAATACTTTATCAACGGTGTTTACGTTTCCTAGGATTTTCAATCGCTAAGATCGCCGTCCAGGCGGAGTGATTCCGCCAGGAGTATTCAGCACTGAACGGGATTAAAGGGATGAAATGGACTGTTTATTTTGAAAGTGGTGTAAGACCTTTTTTAAAAAAATGAGATATCACGTGATTTGTGATTGTTCTGTTTGTGAGTGTAAACTTTTTATTTGTAACTAGTTAATGTTTCTTTTAAGCGGACTTACACTACATTCACGATAAACGGTCTAAATATTGAATTCAACCTGCTGCGACAATTTTGTATCTACTGCTTCTTTATATTTGCTTTAAACTCAAGTTCTTCGTTTTCTTTGAATTTTCAGCCGAGGAGTTGGGTTACACGGGTAAACCGCTGCCCACGTACAAGCCCGTTTCCCAATTGGTGCCACTGGGAGGTGCCGCCAGGCTCTTCTGCGAGGCTTACCTCGGCAAGGTCGAGCTCCCAGACACGAAGAACTCCGTGACCTGGTCCAAGAGCGACAGCAACGTCACGCTACCTAATCACGGGAGAATAGCGCAGCACCGTGTATCAAGGTGAGTCTCGCGAATTATAAGCCCAATGAAACAAAGCGGCCTGCCATAACGCGCGACCAAACTACTTTTCGCGGAATTTGCGCGAACGAGTTGCGGGATCCCGTTCGACGAAGAGAGAGGGATGAAGGAGAGAGAGAAACATCTCCTCGAAAGCGCGCTTTAAGGTCGCGAACCTCGTAAAAAGGCGAGCGTGGCTCCTCTCGGCCACGCTTTTAAGCACGTAACAGAGCAACGGTGAAATTCGTAATTACAAAGGACCAGGAGGCCGGTCGATGGTATCATTCAATTAGGCGCGCGAGCTACGAGAGAAAGAAGAGAGACGCGAGGGAAGCATGAGTGGAAAGCGAGTGACGTGGATGGCGTGCAAAACAATTTCGAACGAGTTCACCGCTCTTCGCGAACCTCGTACCCCCTACTTCTCTCATAATTAATGCGTGTCGCGCATTACGTAATGATACCCACCGCCGACAAGTGGGTAGATTTTATTTTTTTCGAGGTACTTACCTCGTCCTTATTTAAGAGAATAAGAAGGGAGGGAGGCGAGGTTCGAGAGACTCTCGAAAGGAAACTTGTATAAAACTTGTCGAGCAAACTTGGAATGTGGTGGAGGGAGGCAAAGCGGTGAACAAGACGCGCGAGACGCGGCGAAGGACAGGAGGAGTGATAATTTCAACCACCGTCCAGCTCGTAGCCAAATCGCAGATTCCGATATGAGACCCAGAGGCGCCCCTACGACCCACGCCATTCTGTATTTCGCCGAAATCCTAAACCCGACGGTGGATACTGAACTGAGGCAGGATGAAGGATGAACCAGAACGGACAGACGTAGAATGTGTCTTTGAGAGAAAGAGAGAGAGAGAGAGAAAGGAAGGGAAGATGAAGAGAGAGTATACTCGCGGCATGGCCATTGTAACGTTTAATCACCGGTGCACGCCGCGCGATAAATCATGGTTCTGGTAAACTTCCGAGGTAGTTTAGGACTCGTCCGAAGTTTATCACGGTAGGTGCGCCACCGTCCAAAACGACAAGGTCGGCAAGTGGTTCGCCCGTAGGAGCATAGGTGCCATTTCGTTGGCCAATATTAGCGTGAGAACGGATAAAAAACTGAGAACCGTAAATGAGAATAGTTCGACTTCCGTTCATCCCAATTTTGTCTCGAACTCAATGTATTTCGAAAATCGCATTCGTCCTACCGTCTAATCTTCCTACTCACTACTCTTCTCCTATCATCTCTCACCAACGCCGAAAAGCACCCCGTGATCCTTTCCACCTCTCTCACCCTTCACACTTCCGGTTACTACTTCTCACCCCCTTGGCAACGTCACCCTGTAACTCAATTTTCCCATCTAGCTTGTATATTCCGACGGCAGTGGGCCATCACTGTCGTAAACAGTAACGTGGCGCGCAACCACACAAACTGGACGCTGATGTAAAGTCTAGTTACGTGTAGGAACATTTGCACGCGAACTGGGCAAGTGTGAGAAGCAGAGAGGCAGAGAGAGAACGAGAGAGAGAGAGAGAGAGAGAAATAGAGGAACGCGCACAGCAAGAGCGGCAGCATCCTATCCGACCACTAATTAAGGGACACGTTCGGTGGAGAATTCCGGAATTTGCCTTGAGCCGGAACGCGAGTTGAGCGGACGAGCAAGGCAGGGGACGAAACCGAGCCAGTGGCAGGTGCTCCTTCCGTTCGCGCGCGAGGAGGAGCCTGGAGGTGAAAGAGGCAGAGGCAGCCGCTGTCTGGCGCGTTCGAGACGCGAGGGACCCCGTGGAACGAAATCCCGCATGAATTCCTGTCATTGATACCCGGAGCGAGCCGGGGAGTAACGGAAGCAGGAAGGAGTCTGCGACACGAGGCTCTCGGATTGCTAAAACTAATTACTCCTCGCACTCCTACGAAATCCGACTCGCGCGTACACTCGAGGTGTGCACGAATGAAAACGGGGCGGCGCGCATCGTTGGACCAAGCTCAAATCTCGCGCCTCCGCTTGTTGAGTCTCTCGAGATTCCTGCGGTCGATTGAATTTCTAAATTCGTCATTGGGGGTCGTTGAACTGTTTCTTTCTTTTTAAATCTCGATCGAGATTCATTGCCACGGTAAGTACAAGCTCTCGACACGGTTTTACAAAATGTTGCATCGATAACAACAATAAACGAGGCAGTCGGTATTATATTTTAGTAAGCGTAAAGTTAGATTGCGCCGACGTGCATTCTATGCACGTAAATTAAAATTGTGTAAAAAGTTAGCATATAACAACGAGCTTGGATGTTAGTTCCAGTTATTAACAGATTAGAATTGTTACTTTCCATCGCGAGATTAATTTTCTAAATTTTTTTCCTTCACATCTCACAAGCCTTGGGACAATTCGACGCGAAAGATGGCACGACGCGTGCCCGTTTCCGCCTTCTAACTTTCTCATCCAAGCACAATACTTTGCACAACAATTACAGAGAGCAATTGAGATCACGAAGCATGCGATCAAAGAGGAAACATGTTTCTATCTTAACAACGCACGGATGACTCCGCGGGAGTCGTTCGCAGGTTGCGTGGCCCCTGGCCGGATGGCAGGGATGATTTACCGCGTCGTTAACGTGCGTGAACGTCCGCGCGACGGACAGTCGTAAACAGAGTGATCCTCGGCCCTTGGAGCGCCGCGCCATTGTGGAGTCTAGTTACGTCTATCCGCAACATTCGCCGTGGGATGCAGAGGCGTGCGAGGGAAGTAAAGGTATCGGTGAAGGTGCACGAGCGAAGAGCAGAGAGGGATGGAGAGGAAAATAGATGATGGGATCTTGCACCGTAAAGACAGAGATAGAGAGGAAGAGAGAATATAAGAAGAAAAAGGAAGGGAGCGAAGCGCTGAACGCGGAGGAAATTGAACGTAGGGGTGAGCGACTGAAGAGAGGGAACGAGAAGCAATGAGAGAGAATGAGAGAGGAAGGGTAAAGTTCGGAGAGGAAGGTGGGCTCGAAAGGCCAAGGGAGAGCAGTGAGGAACGAGAGGAGTGCCTCGAACGTATGTATTCAACCACCAAGGTTGCACTGGTAGGAATGGCCGAGAGAGGGAAGAGAAACGAATGAGGTACAAAGCGATGGAGATAGGCAGACTGTTGGAAATAGAAGGAGCAACGGAAAACGGACGAGGTGAGGGTGGAGGAGAGAAGGTGGAGAAGACTAAACGGAATGATGGAGAGACGTGAGTGAAAGAGAGGAAGGAGGATGAGGGACGTGGCGAGGGTACAGGCGGCAACAATGACAGAGATGCCAGATGCGGCTACTAATTGGGAGACGCGTTTGCAGTACAATTTCGAAATTCACCCGTGAGACGCGCGCGCGCGCGGTTCAACGCGATGAGGAAGAGGAGGTGAGAGAAGGAGGAGACATTTGCATTCGCGTAGATAGCGGCATATAAATGGCTCCCGCCATTTGCCTGTATATCAGGACTAACAAGTTCCGCCGTTACCGGAAGCGGGGAGAGGCCCAAGAAAATCATCGACTGAAGGGGACGCGTATCTAAACGCGCCACCTGCTCCCTTGTTTTCGATCATTCCTCCAGGTTCCACGGAAAGAGGACGTCAACTCGCACCTGCTTTTGCGATGACACTCGCGACCCCTTCTTCGTGGAAAATTTTACGGCTCTAAGCGCGTCACTCGCAAGTTTCAACTCCAGGACAAAAACAGGATTTTATGAAAAGTTTTCCTCGATGTCACTCGGAATAGGTAGCGAATTGTTCGTTGCGAGATCGTAAAGGTGGAGGTGGGATTATTCTGGGATATGAGATGGAAAAAAACAGGAAGAGTGTTTTGTTGGCGTAAGAGAAGTTCTCGGAGAAAACCGCGAAACTGTTTTTGCCTCCGACCGTCGCATTAGCCATTGCAAGAGTATGGTGGTCGGAGGCAGTGGGTGGTGGCAAGTGGTCGTGGTGGTTCAGGGTGGAGGCCAAGCTACGATGGAAACGGGCTCTTTCGCACGAGGACACTTACAAGAGCATTGTGTTCCTTCCGTTCGGAAGGTTCTCCAAATAATTAGTACGCTTCGAGACAATGGCGGCTGCCCCGGCGAACGAGGCCGTTTCGAGAAATAATCTTCGCTTAATAGTCCGTGAGTCTCGTGTTACGCATTTATTGTTGCCGAAGGTTCATTCGCCCTCGTGGCAGTAGCGATTCTCTTGAGTGACTCGCCGATGGAATATTTGAACGAGAAAACGCAATTGTGGTAAGAGGAATAAATAGGAAATTCGTTACTAAGCACGAAACAGCTATACCTATACGATTATTTGAAGACTGGTAGAAATTTGAATTCTGTAATTTATATTAGCGCGTGCTCGTGAACAATTTGCATTGGCCCCGAGGTGAAAGGTAAGAATGATCAAACCGTAGACAAGTAACTCTGAATCTACAGACAGCAGTAATAAGACGGCAATGTTTATTTTATACGATGAACGAAACGTTGAATCCGCATTGGAGTAAGTCTCTCTAATTGTCAGCATATTCAACCGAGGAAAAGGATAAATTTTCGAGATGGTTATGTCTTTCGATGCTGTTACTTGACTCGACTTTGCCACGATATTTCTCAACGCGCCCTTCGCCCGATCTTCGGCCCTCGAAGAGCAAATGCCCTGCTGTCTTCTTTCCCTCCGGCGGATTCCTACTCGCGTCAGGTTCCGCGTGGCTAATTATTCAACCACGCCCAACCTCTCGTCCCCTTTCGGCCCTTTCGCAAGGCTCTTGCCAAAGGAGATCCGACAATATTTCGAGGACCTCGAAATTCCCTCCAATTTACCTTCCCTTTGGCATCGCGTCCAACGAATCCTCTCTTCTTCTTTACCACTTCTACCTTCGTCCCATCTACTTCTCTCCTTCTGCTTTACTCTAATTCCAGTAGTTCGTGCCAATGTCTTTTACCAAGCACTCTCGTTCCTTTTCGCCATAAGCCTTGACTTTTCATCTTCTCCCTATTGTCCCTTCGTCAACATCCTTCCATTCTCCTCTCTCACCCTTTCCACCCATCGTACAATTGCTTCGGAGACGTAACAATCCACCTCTTCCTTCTCATCGTCGTTCCTCTTTACCCACCTTCGGTTCCACTTCCTTTTGTTCGTCCTTACATCCGTTCGTTTTCCACCACCTCCTCTTCGTCGTTCCTCACTCCGGTTTACACCCCTACCTTCCTTACCGACGTGTCGTGCGCGAATGGAAAGCCGTCTAGGGGAGAAGGCACATAGGGCGAAATGAGAACTAGGCGAACTGTCCATCCACGAAATTGGAGGAGAATCGAGGCCATCGCTCTTCGCACAGATGGATATACCCAACTACCGTTCCGATTTACAGTCTATAAAATCTGGGGAGTAGCTCGTGGAAAACATGATTTCGTCGTGGTATCCTCCAACCCTCTCCGCAGTTTTCTCAACGATCGAAGAAAGAGAGAGAAGTATACGTCGTATCGAATCGCCTATCTCGATTTCGATTTGCCGAATACCCTCTGCCTCGAACGACTCTCTTCTCTCTCGTGATTTTTCGGAGAGCCGCACGGCGACGAGTCCTCTATTTTTACTCCCTCCTCGATTTCATCCCCGTGGCACTACTCGGCTAATCGAGGAATTTGTTCGTTCCTCCGGAGCGAGAGATAACATTCGCTTGAAAATTGCGATCTAGAGACCACTTTGCCGTGGTATTCTTCGGAATAAATGCCATCGTGTCGCTTCGGAGATCTTTATCGATAATTTAAGGGGTATGGCCAAGGTACTCAGCCGCACTGAAAGGAGTTTTTTTGAGAATGAACTACCGGAGAACTAAAAAAAGGTACAAACTCGCTATTTGGCATTTTGCTTTAGTATCTCACGAGGATTCGAAAAATGCATAAGAAGAGAACAAACAATAATGAAATTGTTATTAATCAAATATAGTGTTTCGTATTGCACTGTCTACCCGTATCGACGATTTCACCATATTGGACGATCTGAAATAAATAAAATGTATTACTAAAGTATATAGTATTTTCTACGCATTGATCGATTTTTGCAATACAGGAATGAGAAATTTGCGGGATTCGTCCTGAAAGACTTTAAAAATGACTCTCCTCTGGGTCCTTCGAAAGGCGAGAAATCGCGTTGCGCTTAAAAACTTACCAAAAAAAGGAAAGAAAATGGCGTCGATTTCACTACTCCCGCCCTGAGAATTTCAATCGAACGAGAGCAAAGAACGCCTCGTCTTTCCGAAACGAGTGGTCGCTCGTTCTCCATTGATCCCTCGAGTGCTCGTTCCTCTTCTTCTTCTTTTCTCGTGAACCGCGGTGAGTCGTGAGGCCCCCAAAGGGACAACCCGCCGCCTCTGCGGTCGTCCTGGGGGAGGCCCATACCGCAGGCGATTAGCCTTTTTGCTACATCCCCCTCCGCGCTGCATTATACGCGTAATAACGTCGGGACAAACTCTTGCGCGCACGCGCGCGCTCTTGCTCTGTCTCCTCTTAGAGAGAGGAAGAAGGTGAGAGTATAACGGAGAAGAGATGAGAGTAAGAAGAGAAGAAGAATAAGAAGACGGAGGATCAGGACGATGAGAAGAGAATTCTTCGCGTGGAATCACAGAGGAGCGAAGGGACGAGAAACCGAAAGAGACGACGGAGGATACTTACTCTTGATGTGTAAAGGAGAGAGGAAGAGGGGAGATAATGCGAAGGAAGCCGGAAAGAGAGAGGTGAGGAGGAACCGCAAGAGAAGAGGAATGGCGCGTACTCCTGAAGTACGAGCGCGAAGGGTTGAGGTGAAAAGAAGGTGGAAGCGGGAGGAAGAGGAGAGGACGCGGAAAGTTGCGTGGAGGAGGAAAGGAGGATTCGAGCAAGAAACTCACGGGAATCTCTCTGCTTGCTCCGAGAGGTCCGTCATTACTCTAATGATACCCTCGTCCCTCTTTCGCCCTCTTTTCCTCTTCCTACCCTCTCTTCCGGCGGCTTCGCGAGCGCTCCTTTTTCGTGTGGCCCCTCCTTCTCTTCCTCCTCATTTTCTCCTCGGCCTCCTCTTTTGCCAGTCCGTCCGCCTTTGGTCCCGCCGTCCGGTAGGTACCATTCTCGAGTGGAGTAGTTGTAGCCCCTGATCATTCCTCTCCTCGCCGCTTTATCCGACGCGACGTCGCGCGCGATGATACTTACCGCCATTTTTAAGTGGGCCCACGTCGCTCGAAACCGCGCCACGAACGAGGTAAACGAGCGTCGATGAGAAACGGGACAAGGAGAGTTAAGGTAGAAGGAAGGGAGGAGAAAGAGTACTCGTTTGTTGGAGTCAAATTCTTCCTCGAGTTCTCCGACGGTTACTTCTATCCTGCTATCCTTTATTTTATTTCATTGACCGCGCGCGCGCCGTTGAGTCGTAGCTTCCGCTTCCGCGTGGATTTCCTCTCTGCCGAAGGAGCGCGAAATTGCGCGGGCCAAAGGGAAGATTCCGTTCCGAGGATCGAGTAAATTCGTTTTAATATTAGCCGCTGGATAGGGATGCGAGGGAGCAGCAGAGAAGAAGATTCGAGATCAAGAGTTGCAGAGTAATATCGTGGGCGAGCGATGACCTGGCGCGCCAATCACAAATTCGCTCTCGAATGGCGGGCGACTGGAGACGAGAGGGCGAGCTTTTCCTTTTGGGGCAATTCTGAAATTCACCGTCGACTCGTTTTAAAAATGAAGAGCAATCACTCGTTTAGGAAAATCGATTTATCGCTTCGACGTAATTGCTAGAATTGAATGGTACGTTCGAATTAATACTTAAACAGCAAAAGCCATTTTTTTTTTCTTGCGAATACTCGTCAAGCACAGTTAACGTATTAGCTAAAATTTCTTTTTTCAGGTTACATAATCTTTTTGGCATACTTCACAAGATTTTGTCGGTTCATCTTCTCTTTATACCTCTTGTTCTCCTCTTCCTTCCTCTCTCTTCGCATTCCTCTTTCTTTTGTCCGATCCCATTCTCTCGCTCACCACACCTATCCAACTCTTCATCTCGAAGGATCACCCATACCCTTTCTTCCATCTTCACTCCTTTCTTTATTCTCTCACCACATCCGCAAACTCGCCCGCCGCGCTCAGGTATTACGACTAACAACGTATATTGGAAGCGACGGCGAGCAACGACATGCCTTTCGCCTACCTGTCGATCACCAGAATGGATTCCGCGAGGTATCGCCACGCGGCGCCGATCAAAGTCGATTTTCTTCCGTTTCTCTGCTCCTTCCCGAGTAGAAATGAATCTAGTACGTCCGATGTGAAACCTAGTAGGTAAATAGTATTGACTAGATTACATTTTCTTGCTAGCAGCTAGGTCAGTACTAGATAAGAATTTATAAACAGTTTTACTGACGTAGCGGTTGTGTAGTAATACATAGAAAATATGATACTAGATGGTGCTGTCTTTCCCAGAAAATATAATCCAATTACTAGATCGCCACTAGCACTTTTAAATTAGTCAGCGAATCTCTCACGAGCTTGACGACACCGGTGTGAACCTAACATCTCAACTGTCAGCATCTCATGAAAAAATTTCAAATTTACTTGCATCCAGCAAAGTTCAAGGAATTCTTACAAGTTTTAACAATAGTTCAAATGATTTACACCAAAAATCTCGTTTTAAAAAACGAGATGCGAACTTCGCGTATGGCTTGATTGCATCTCACCGAATTTCGATCTTTCAACGTACAGGAGTGATATTTCGAAGAGTTCAACGTCCTGGGCATGAAATGTTAAGAGTTCAGGCGAAAAAACTATAACAAAAATAGTTTATCATCGCAAAGTAAGATGCTGCGCAAAATTAGGGAGTTCATGTCGAAATAAAATGTTTTCTGGATAGCTGTAGACATACTACAACATATTCCAAAGAGTTCGAGGCACTAGCAATGTCGAATTATTTTTAAATAAATAAATACTCTTCGAGTGCCGTACACTTATAAAGAAACTCCTTACTTTTGTGGATCATCTCACTCTTTTCTCTCTCACAAAACAATCCGAGTTGTGGTCTATGTGTAAGGGAACAGGCTCCGTGAGCTAGAGGTCTCAGGTTCGAATCTCCTCACCCAAGAAGGTATATAAAAGTGGATTTTTCAATTCAATAAAAATACAAGTAATCGTTAAGCAAATTGAACACCTACTTACCGGCGTTTCAGGAACAACGATACGTTGGCAAAAAATAACAATTATCCAGAAGTTTATTTTATTTTGCTACTTCCTGTCCAGCCCAGGCTAGGTTACTACTACATTTACATATCTTAAATTTTCTATCTAAGTAGTAGCCAGTTTTTTTGATGCAGCCACTGGTAGAAGTGACCGTTACATTTCAAGCCCACTACTACACACAAAAAATAGACAATTCCGATGTATATCTCGTTTTTTCTATATCTGAACTAGACAGCAACGATGTTCAAATTCTACTCGGGTTCTTCCGCTCGAGCAAAAATGTCAGCTTCCCCACGAAAAACCTGCATGAGCCGCCTCATTATCCATTCTGTCGAAGAGGAAGGTGAAAACAAGCGTAAGGGAGTAATGAAATTTACCGTTCCAGATTTTTGCCTAAAATTACTAATGGAGTAGGAAAAAAGAAATTGTGTGAATTTAAATTTCGCGTCTGAAAGGTCTTGCCGAAAGTTTACTAGTTGCGCCCTCTATTTCGAGGCCCCCAGCCCTACTCTTCTAAAACGTAAATACAAACCTCAGTGCTTCCAGGTAGGTAGTCGCACTCCGTCCCTCATTCTGTGCATTTTGCGTTGTGTTCCGAAATCCAGTATAAAGTGCACTGAAAGCTACTTTCTTTAATTTCTATTCATGAGCATCGAACTTTTCTCTATTTTCTTCTTTCTACTCTTCTTTCGTGGATACCCGTAGTACTCCGTTATCTTTTTCCTTGGATGCAGTAGGAGGAAAGAAAGCATCGTAATAATTGAAATTAAGCTACGCGAGTGAGTGAATTTCGCGGTTCAAGAATCGTCACGGACGGAAAGCTTATGGGAGGTTCGTCGAGGTCCTGTACCTCGTGGCGTACCTCGCGAAGGTACGAGAAAGGAGGTACGTACGTTCAACCGTCATTGTGCTCCGCGAGATCCTGTCTTCCTTTCTTCTCTCTGCTCCTCTCTCGCGGGTACACACAGTACTCCATTATCTTTCTCCTCTTACCTCCCATTTTCTCCCTCTCTCGTCTCTTGATCCTTCTCTTTTCTTCCCGCAGTCGCCCCTCGTGAGTTCGAATATCGGCGATCTCGTTTAATCCCGACTGGGTAGTACAGCCGCTTAGAATATGAGAAGCCTGACGGACCACCCATGGCTCGTACTCTCCTCGTGTCCGCCTTCTCTCTTTCTCACTTTATCTCACTCTCTTCTCGACCAGAGGGAGGAAGAGAAAAGATGTCCCCCTTCCTCTCCGTGCGCATTCACATTTCTTCGTCCCTCTTCAACCGACTGGGTACTCCTCGTCATTCTCTTCTCTCCTTCTCGCGAGTTCCTCTCGATGCTGCTTCCTCTTTTACCTCTTGCACTTCGTTCGCTCTCTCTCCCTCTCACCTTCTTTCTTCTTCGTGGAGTCTTCTGTCTCTTTCTCTTTCTTTCTTTTCTCTCTCCTCTCTCAGTTACGCGGACTATCTCGACACGAGGATCGCGCTCGACGGGCAAAACGAGAGAAAAAGGAGACGAACAACGAGGAGAGAGTCCCAGCAGCTCGCTCTCGCGACCCTGGCATCCTGATCCGTTTCATTCCATTCTCTCCTCTCGACCTCTCCGACTCTTCTCTTCTTTCTCCCCCGCCTCCTCGATTCGATCCTCCTTCCGCCGTGGCCTGACCTCTCGCGCGTCTTTTGTTTTAATTTTTCTTCGTACCTCCTTGCGGCAAAAGGAAGCGGAAAAGAGAGAACGAAAGGAGACCGGTACGCGCGAGAAGGACGACATACCACGAGTCTTGAGTCTCTCGTTGTTCGCAAATTCCTTTGGGAATTGGTATCTTGCGAATTCGACGGCGAATTCCGCGACGATTTTGCGTTCTTCCATGGTATATGTATACATTTTGATGCAGAAAAAAACTCTTCAAGAGAAAGGAGAAAGCAATGGGACACGTGAAAATTTGAAACCGTTTATTTATTTTTTTCCCATCGAAAAAATCGAGTACGTGTTTCATTTGTAGGTCACATAACTCCGCTTCAGAGCCTCGTTCAAAAGTTGATCGCACTTGCTGCAAGTATCCTCTTTCGTCCTCTCCGAATTTCAATCACCTGACCATTAACTTTTGCGATATTTTCACCGACAAGATGAGTCACCGTAGTCCATCGTCGTCGGGCAGAAAATTCGCTGACAAGCCAATTTGCGCTTGAGAATCGCGCGCGTTCGCGAAACGACCAATGAACGGACGGAGAACTCGTTCAAGAGAGATTCTCTGAGACGCGCAGGCGACGCGAGACGACGGTGGTCGCGAGGAAAAGTAGCCGGCATTTATCTTGAAAGGACGGCGAAGAAGGAACGTCTCCTCTTCTTCTTTCCTCGTCGCTCGTCTTCGTGCTTTTTCTCACGTTCTCTTCGGCCAGCAGTGGCCTCTGACAAACTCTCGAACTCTGAAAGCAGGACATAATGAGACCTTACGAGCTTGAGTGCAGTCGGCACTTTTGCACGGTTTCTCCCTCTCCGTTCCTCATTTCGTCTCGAAGCTTCCTCTTCGCTTACTCGTCCCTCTCTCGTCTCATTCTCTTGGTAGGTTCGTACGTCGTGCGAGACCCTTCGAAAGAAACGCGCCGTACGAGGTTGAAAAATTTACGCCTCCGCCTCTCTTCCTCGAACGCGCTCGCACGCTCGAACCCTCTGATGAGTTCCGCGCGAGCTTGCCCACGGACGAGGCAGTTGCGCACGCGCGCGGTAAAAGCGAGTTGTAAATTCCCGCGGAAGTTGTAAAACTAGCGGACGTTCCCGGCGCGCGCTTTCCAGAGATTGAAATCGTTCGGACTCGTTGGGCCGTTCTTTTTCAACGCACACGCGTAGGGTTTGAAAAACGGAAGAGAAAAAAAAAAAGCGAGAGAACTCGATCGAGTTGGTCGAGCGTGTACGTAGCTTCGAACGAGTTTCCTTTTCTATTGGCTCGCTCGCCCCGTCGCGGACTCTAAATTTTCAAATTTAATCGAGAGGGTCTTCGACGCGAAGGAAGGGGAAAAAATTGCAAAATAATTATATTATCGTTACAAAGTTCTCGCTCAATTCTCGACGTCCCCTACCACGAGAAAATGTCGAGCGCAAAGAGAACCAAGATGGTGGTGCACCTCGAAGAGACCACGACGATTATTGCTTTTGGAACGCCCGAAGAAGTCCGTGGAACGCGAGAAAACGCGCAAGAAAGAGAGAGAAGTGAATACGCGAAACACGAAGAAGAGAGGAGACCAGGAGGAGTGGTAATAGTCACAGTCGCGGAGATTTGTATTCGAATGCAATCTGCGTTAACAGGCTCGCGTAGAGAAGTTCTGCGACACATAGAACGTTTGCATCCTATTGCCCACTTGTCCCTCCCACCCACGCTTTTTCCTTCCACTCGCCTATCAACGAAGTATCCACTACGGGCTCGCGACTAACCGTCGCATTCAGTTGCCACCTAAGCCATCTGGCTACCCATTTTCGTGCACGCCCGTCCCCGAAAGTAATTCATCTCTATTTGCAGCCACCGGCAGTGGTGGTGCGCGCTACCTACCGGAGTTAAGATTTACGAGGCCAAATCGTTGTCAATCCTCGCGAAGGATAGTTTATCTAGCTGGGGAGCAGAAATATCCGCCGCGCTTCCATCCCCTTAGGCACCCCGTCCCTTCATCATCCTCGTTCATCCCCTCGGGCCGGTAATTCGATCTATATCGATCACTCAAAGCTCTCTCTCTCTTTCTCTCTCATGGTTCAAGTTTATGCCGCGGTGGGTTCTTAACGTACCGATCGCACTGATGAGTTATCGGCGTTACGTGCCTCGCAATGCGAATCGACGAAGACGCTTCATCGTCGTTGGACTTTAAAGTGACGCCCAGTGGAGAAGAAGCTGCTGGAGGAAATAAGGAAAGGAATTTCGGGCTGCAGCTTCGACGACTTCGTGATCCCCTTGTTCGTTTGCTTATTCATTTTTTAATTAGGACAAGATACAGCCCGAAGGACACCGCATGTTGAAATATTCTACGCGAGTACTGCTAAACTCGCAGTTCCAGGTTAAGCTCGCAAGTCGATTTTATAAGAACGATGAATTATTAGCAACTGCGAAAAATCCTAGTTGAGCTTAATATTTCACGGACTTTAGTTAACCCGGAGCGAGCGCCGTTAAAGGTGAACTGTAACGTGACCCGGAAGTAAGGACTCCAATCAATTCACCCTTCGAGTAATGAGAGTACGAGGGTGTAGGATACTCGCTTGCGCGTCGATTGAGTCGTCCCTACTTCCGGCGCGCCATTAAACTTATCCACCTCGGCAAGCATCGGTAATACACCCGGCGTAAATACCTCTTGATATTTTATGAGACCGAGAGAAGATCGATTGATCGGCGGGGGTCGAATCGACGATCGATCAGGCGGAATGCGCGACGTGGCTGCAGGCAGGAGATAGTCGACCACAATGGACAGCCCCGGCCCCAATGGCTAATTCGATACATCGATCCCTTCGAGAGGGGTGAGAGCGTATCTCCGTGTTTCCTTCGTCTGTAGTGTTTGTGTGAGAAATATCGGAAGAGAGTGTTCTTAACGTTCTTCCTCTCGCTTCTTCCTCGAGGTTCTCCAACCAGCAGCGTCGCGATGAGTTATCGATATTGCATGCGAGTATCGACTGTTACAAGACATTGCAGTGCCATTATTCACGGTGGGGCGGGTGGATTACACTCCTGGAGGCGCTTCACGAGGATCACGTGATTGCACGCTCCAAAAAAAGACCTGCCGACCTCTTGGAAATTTCAAATCTCATTGAAAGTTTTAAATCGGATTTCCACTCGGTGCCGGCGTCACTCGCGTACCTTCGCTCTTTCAGGCAGCGCGTGGTGCCGCTTCGCGTGCACCGAAGAAAAAGCAGTGGGTAATTTTGGTTCTCAGAATTTTCTCGACGTCTCGTCTCTCATCTCGTCCTCTCTCGATTTCTTTCATTCCACTCCCGTGGAACCTCGTAGTTTTTACTCTCGGACTTTTATCAGCTCCTCCCGAAAAAGGCGCGGGCGCGCGATGCTCTTGAAACTTTGAAATCTCGTCGAATTCTCTCGGCTAATCGCTTGGAGGGTTTCCTACCGCTTGCGAGGCGCGCGCTTGGAATTCTTATAACGTGGAATGCCCGTCAGGTTCATCGTTACCGGTGGAAGGAACGTTCTCGGAGGTGTTGCTTGCCCAGCCGCGAAAAGGCAGGGTCCTCTCATCCGCGAAATCCGATTTCGCCGCATCGTCGCTCTTCTTCCGGTCCTCTCTCTTTCTTTCGATTTTTTCTCTTGGTCTTGCTTCTCTTCGCCTAGAATCTCTTTCCTGGTAGTGAACACCTTCGTGTTTCTTTTTTCATCCTACCCCTCTCGCTCCTCGTCAACGTCCCTCTTAACTCCCTTTAGTTCCATGATGCGAATCGGAGACAATCGTAACTGCTCGTCGAATGCGCGTCGCTTCGAAGAAGCATAACAATAGTAATCATGGCGGTACTGACCCCCTGGAGAATCGTCCACACCCTCGCTAATTATCGAACGAAAATCCCATTGGACACGCGAGTTCATCGATATTCGATTCTCTTTAATTATCGGAACTGAACCACCCTCGATCGTGACGATCCTTGGGGAACGGCAGGTTCGTGGTAGATGATTTTCATAAGAGATGACTAGTGGTTAACCTTTAGAGTCCCAATGATACTTATAGGATCGGCTAGAGAGACGAAAGTTTGTACGTTATAGGTTAAGTAAAAATCGTTACAGATTAGACTCGGTAATTGAAACGTAAAAATACATATTGCGCCTTTTCATTCGACCGACAAACGTAAATCCACAACGTCAAAGGTTACTTTACCTGTGGTACACAAGTACGCCGAGTCTCTTCACTTTTATTACCCAGTTAACGGATTAGCGAGGAAAAGCCGATATTTCCGGCAAGTGGCGGAGCTTAACGCTGCGGTCAAGCGACGAACGACGGTGCCTTCCAGCCGCGAGGATAATTCGCGTAAATGGAATTCGATAGGTCCTTCCCCGCGGTCCGGTGCAATCGATGTGTAATAAACGCGTCGATAATGGAAAATGGATAACCGATCTCGTTACGGGTTCAGGTCCGATTATAGCTTCGCCACGACCAAGTGGGTTTACGTTAATGCGCGTCGAAGCGTTTCTCTGACACTTGTGCGTAATCTAATTACGAAAGTAGCACCGTGCGGTAAATAGAGGTATTAACGAAACGATGAAAAATGTAAAAAAAGTACGAGCCACGAACGCCGAGCACCGAAGCAAGGAAGCAACGATGTATAAAAAAAAAATCTCCGTTGTCAAAACCAATGTGGAGAACCCGCGGGAGGAAGCAAAACCTGGTCGAACGTTAAATACGGGGTAATTATCGTGCACTGACCCAGTTTGACACGAGCCCTCAAATTGTAGCGTCACGAAAACACAAGAGCCGTGCAAAATCTGCGCTATGAAAAAATCTGAAAATTCGTAAATAGCTCCGGTGTGGAAGAGTGTGCCCTTCGCGAAACGGTACACGCGGTAGACTGCAAAAATGCGTAGAGCAAAAAGCAAACTCGGAGAAAGCTTTGGAAAAAATTTATTCGTCGTCCTGCTTCAACGACGCAACGTGCGCGCGTTCTTCGTGGAAAAGAGAAAAATGTGTGTTTCACTGCGGTATAACGAAACGAGCTCGTAGCGAAAATTCCATCGATGCCGCGCTCTTTTCATCCTCCCTCCGCTTTCGTCGACCCAACCCTCACCCATCTATCCACCCCTTCTTCGTCTTCCAGCGCACCCTGCAGTTCTTGAATGGACTTTTCGCGAGCGCCACGTTAGTTCGTAACCAAGCCCTTTGTTCCACTCGGTCCTGGGCCATTGTTCGAGCAAATCCGTGCGCGAGCGATGCAGCTGCTGCTGCTACCACGCCGGTGCAGCCAATGTAATGCAGTCGGATATCGATGCTCTTATCGGGCCTTATTTCGACCCCCTCTTTCTCCTCCCGTAGTAGGCTTGATTAGTTGCCATTCGAAGTGAGAGAAAGAGGAACGGCGCGCGAGGCTTGGCGCGAGAGGACTGGGACTTTGTCGGAGAACAATGACCGTACGAGAGACCTTTAGAGATTCGGGGAACTGGAGGATTAGAGAGAGATTCATCAACGATACACTCCTCTTTTCGTCGGATCACGAGGATAGAGGAACAAAGGGGTAACGACGGAGAAACGCATTGGAAGATCGTAATCCTCGTTTCTCCTGCCGATCGACGCACTAGATCTTTCTTCCCCTCTTTCTCTATTAACGAGCTTCGCTCGATTCAATCCACCCTTTATAATGCATAATGATCTTATTCGTGTTGGCGAAGGTAATCCGTTTGCATAGAGAATCGCGCTTGCCCGTATAATAATCTCCTTGCCATTGTGTCGGTGAGTAATTACGCGAACGGCCGTGTTCTGGAACGATTAAGCGTACCGTTAACATTCCATTGTAAATAGGTAAATGCGATCCTAAATCGATGCACGCGCCTGATGATATTACTGGTAATGATTTTGATGAACGGCCCAGATTCGCGCGCGAGAACGATTGAACCATAGTAATAGCGGGGAAACTTTTCGCGTCAATTCACGAGCTTTAAGGCGCAAGGTGGCGGTGAATTTTCCGCGGGCAAATCTCGTTAAGAACGCTACGAGAAAATCGTCTTTCATTATTTGCGCGGTTCCTCGCGACCGAGGACGCGTTGAATTTACGGGGCCGTCAGCATCCTCCCGCGAGGACCGAATATTAAATTCCTCCAGTAGGGCGGGAGGACCGAAGAGAAAAGCTGGGAGCTTGCGGTAGAATTGGCGAAACACGTCGAAATTTTTCGATGTCCAATGTTCCACGCGGCATTCGCGTAAGGATTTCAACAATAAGAGTTCTTTGAAGCTAAAAAACTTTGAAAATACGCAGTTTCTTTACGCGAAAGCGAAACGAATAAAAGACATTCGAAATTTTAATCAAAAATAAATACGAGGATAACGTTTCTTTTTTCCGACGAATCGCGGTACCGCTCTGCAGCAAGCCTTTCGATTTTACTGGACGCTAAATTTTCTCTCACCCGTTGCTGAAAGCACTTCTTTGTTCTTTGCGCCCGAGCACGGATCGCGTTTAACGCGCGTCGCCCCAAATGAGGGGGTTGGTTTTTCCTCGGGCGTATGAATATTTTCGTCGCGGAAATAAAACGGTAAAAATATCTCGGGCGCCGCCATGAGAATACGCATGGACACGAACAATGCGTCCGGTGTAATTAGTGCGGTACAATGCGTAACGGAGTGCTCGCATCGGGGTACGCCGCGCGCGGTCGCTTGAAATTCTAAAAATTCAAAATTTTCTTTCAGAAGTACAGTGAGTTTTTATTTTCCTTCGCACTCGACGACGAACGATCCGACTTATCTAAGCGTTAATTTTGGCGAGCATTTCTCACAACGCAAGGAGATCTTGCGCGCTCGTTAGGTCGTTGAACCAGGACGACGAATACATTTTTTTCAAAACTTTCTCAGAGTCTGCTTTTTTTTCTACGCATTTTTGCAGTCTGTCACAGGTACCGACTCCGATCCTCCACCCTTTGCGTCTCATTTCGCGAAAGGTCTTATCGAGACGAGACCCTACGAGAATTGTCGGACTAATTCATGGGTTCTCTCACCACGGGAGAACCTTTTTCGCGCCGGTATTTCCTCGCGTGAAATTCACCAACGACCACGTCGATTCCGGAAATTTCGCACGAAACTCCTCACAAATATGCACACGCCCGTCTCGAGAAAAATTCGTCCTCTGTAGGCGTCCCGACGTTGCTGGAGGACCGTCGTCGAAGCGTGAAAAATCATCGACACTTTTCATGTTTGGAGAAATGTCCTCCTTCGTGGTCCCTTCTAAGCGAAATAACACGTCACGATCGAAAAATCGATAATCGTTCGGGTCGACATGTTAATGCGTCGATTTCACAACTTGACGACGGGAAAATCAATTTCTTCTCCGCTGCGCGACGTTCCTTTCGTCGCGACGTCTCACCGCAAGTATGTAGATCCTTCGCAAAAGTATACAGGAAAAGCGTAGAAAATGCGCGAACCTCACCGCGCAAAATCTATCGCGCCTCGTGAAAATCTATCGATTAACAGTTCGCCCTTCGGCTAATTCGATTCCGCGAGCGCGCGAAATTGTAGTGGCGAGCGAGCGCGTTATATACGATTTGCTCGATTAAATTAGCGTATTATCGGCCAGCCGTGCCTCTAATCGATTTACTGCGCGCGGTTGGATTTCGGCTGTTAAGTTTATCGAGAGACCGACCGGAAGCCGTTAATCACGCGGCATTATCGCACGGAAGAGATTCGAACTATCGTGAATTTCATAAGCGCCACTAGTGAGTGGAACTTTGTTCGCGCGAGGAACACCGCAAAATCGGCCGCGCATTCGCCACCGGATTTTGGGGCTTGGGTTTTGGAAGCAGATGGGAGTGAGGGATGAAAATTTTCCACGCATCCAAATCCATGGGTGAACGCAAGCCGATAAAATGTCGCATTTTGTCACGTTGCGAAACCACGTTCGACGCGTTCCATTTACCACGATGGTTTCCGGTCGGCGAAGTGCATCATGGAAATACGGAATCTGCAATGTCGGGTGACTAGGCAATATTCGCTCGCCCTGCGCGATGTACGTTTGGATGCGAGGTGAATTACATGCTTACGTTTTTGGATCCGCACGATGTCCGGCACGAGGGTAGCTTTTTCATCGCCACTGGAACCATAGTTTTCGATAACAATTTCTCTGTGTTCGATATTTGAATACAAAAATCTGAGTAAACGTCAGCACCAACCAGCTGTGACTCTATGACACGATTCAAAGCTTACGCGTAGGGTAATAGACGCGAAGTAAATCTAACGTCGATAAAGAAAGAACTTCAGGCCCAAAATAAACATTGACGAAAGCTTCGTGTATTCTGTCCGATGCTCGTGTTGTTTCCACAAAACGTGAAATTGTTTTGCGTTTCGAAGGCAATTCACGAGAGAACGGTGCCTATGGCCGACAAATTATCGCTCGCGTAATTTTACACGCCGCCACTCGCTCCGAGTACGTGCGCGTACACGTTCGAGAAAGTTACACGACGCCGACGTCGGACACTTAATCCCGCATGACCCGTGCCTACGCGGGCAAGATCGTCGCGAAGGAAGGAGAAACTTAATCTGGCCTGATTCAGGACCGTAGGCATTTGACGGCTGACTGGACCCCTACTCATCTCTGCCCCTGTCTGGACGATAGCATCTCATTTGTCTCGGACAATGATCGTTGGCTGGCAAAATTAATCGCAAAAGCTCTTCTTTCGCTCTGCCTTCCTTTCCCTCGCCATTTTCTCTTTCATTCCACTCAACAGGTCTCTTCTTTCAAGAATGATCTTTAAACTCTTCCGATCCTCTCCTCTACCTTTCACCTTCGCCGAACTTCTCTTTCCCTCCTGCTTCCTAGTTTCTTTATTTTCTTACCTTTCTCGCTCTTTACCGCCTACTCTCAGGCAGTCTCGATGCTCCAGAGACCCTTCTTCCGCAGAATCTGCCGTCTCTCGTTCGTGCCTGCTTTTTATCTTCTCTTTCTCCTTCACTCCTTCCACGCCAGATTCGAGATTGCCCGCCGGAAAATGATATCGTTCCGCGAGAGCACGTTGCGCCGCAATAACGTACATACGTACCTACGCGACAACGTATTTATGGGAACGGGACTGGAGGGCGTGGGCGGAAACGTAGTTACGCTCCTGGACGGCTTTAACGGGCGACCGCAACGGCGGGATTGAAAATCGAACTTTTCGTTCCTAGTGGCATTGGCGCGCTTGCGGTAGACAAAAGGAAGGCGCGAATGGGATTGGGATTCTCCGCTACGTCTCCGCGATATTACGCGCTTCCTTCCAATGTCGTTCCGCGCCCCTGATCTTTCGCTTCGATGCTCGGCCTCCTGGTTTTGTTTACTCGTTTTTATCTCTCGACGCAGCGGTACGTTCGATGATAATATTGGCCTGGAACAATTGTCTCTCTTTACCTTGGAATGCCACCCGAAAAACTCTGCGAACTTCCAATTTCTCTTCTTCCAATTTTGCACGTTGCAAATTATTTTCACTCTACCATTAGGGAAAATATTACAGCTTTGCACCCACGAGGTCACTCTCGGTCATCGCTTGATTTGTTGCGGCAACTCGAACGGTGACACACGGTCGATACATCAAGCGACGGCGATATTTATCCGCGTTTAATTTCTTTCGAAACTGGAAGTCCTGTACGTACATACAATATGAAATGTTATCTTTTATACATTTTATATGCAGGGTGTCCTATTTTAAATAATACACTGAAATAACGTCGAAACGATGCGTTAAATAAAAAAATGTTTCAAACAATAGTTATATGACTGGAAAGGGGCTATCAGCCGGTGGCAATGATTTAACTTTGGAGAGTCGTTTGAAGATCACGCAAAGGTCACCCTTAAATGGAACTCCCTATTTTTTATAAACTATTCTTGTAGCTTATCTCGAGAGCTTTCCGAAACACTATAGTAAAATATATTTCCTTCACAAGTACAGTTTGAAGTCGGAAGGAATTTCCGAAAAAATACCTGGAGTGCAAAGGGTTAAAACCTTCCTTAAAAAAGTCTTAATACACTTGAGACAATTTTTTACGTGTGACTTGGTGAACGCGAGTCTCGTTATTCTCACGATCCCCTCGAGAGGTGCGAACGCATTGCGCTCACCTCCAAAATGGGGATTCGACTACAGCAGCCAGGCTGCTGGAAACGCTCCAAGAGCTTTGCCTAAGCCTTTTAACAAGTTTGTCGACGGGGTACATTGTGTCGGTTTACTCACTGCCAGCTTGGCGCAACCAGAGTGCGTTTCCTCGTGGGGATTGATTCTATGGCGAGCGCACGATTTTCTTCACTCACCACCGATTTCGATTCCTTCGCCAAAGTACTTACCGGAGCTGCGGCAAGAATTTTCCACGACTTGTCTGTCGACATTTCCCCCGCATATAACTCAAGAAGTAAAAAGAGAATTCTTGTGTCGAGACCGTCGAGCGAACGGCGAAAACGAGCAACGCGGATATTCGCGAGCGAATTCGCTTCGATCTTTACGAGGATTCGACGATTCGGCACTCGGTTTTCACGTGGGTTCTTTACGATTCGATGGTGGCTCGAGCTACGGGCGAGATAAAATCATGCGCGAAGAGAGAAAGACGAATCCAACGATGAATCGTGGCGGAGCATGGAGAAGAGAAGGGTCAATAAAGATCATCGGTTAAAATGTTTATTGATTCTAAGTGCTCCGCCGCGACGTTAAACTTCATTGCACCCACCGCGCGCTCCGTAATGCATTCCACGAACGGTTCATAAATCCCAGTTCGTTAAATCGATTTAAACTATTCGGATTGATGAGATAGTTGGCGCTGCCCCGAAAGCACTGTTTCTATGAACTCTTTTCCCATCCTTCTTTCATTCCACCGTCGAATCTTCTCCCCTGCAATTACCACGTAAAAACTGCCCACCGATCTTCCTTCCGCCCGATTAATTCGCGAGATCTCGTAACGATCTCTTCGAAGCAGAAAAATAATTTACCCTCCGTGAATCGCCATCGCGGTCTCGAAGACTCTTTCGAGGCTCCTTTCGAAGCTTTTCCACGAAAGTTCGAAGCAATAAACTTGGACCCTCCTCTGCCCACTTAACCATCGAGTTTCTCCAATCGCGTAAATATTGTAGAGTCGATGTACGCGAACTCGAGCGAACCAGTCCCTTTGCCGAATATCGAAATGAGGAAAATCGCGGAGACCAATTTGGAAAGAGAAGATGGGCGTTAAAGCGAATGAAATATTCGTCGAGTTAAACGAACAAATTGCAATGCCGGTAGCTTTCAGCTAGGCATGTTGCTCGCTCGTGAAAGTAGATAAACGGCAGTTCCAATAATACGTATGGAAAATTGTGTTATGGGGGAGTGGGTGGGAACGATAGCAAGGAGGGGAAGCAACGACCAGTTGCTGCCACATCGGCGATATGTAGCCTTCGATTATATTTTCCTCTTTTCTTCTCTCTTCTTCCTTCCCTCTTCCTTCTTCTCCCGTGTCCACCCTCTTATCCGCTTTCTCCTTTAACGACCCGCCACCACTCTTACCTACCACGGTGGCACTGCCCACCGTGTGTGTTTCTCGCCCACAGAGTGTCTCTCGCGTGCGCACTCGCGTCGTTACACAATCATTTAACACACGGAGCATTTCGCGAATGCTAATTTAATTACACCCCCGGATAGCGAAGCGGAACGGCGAATGCAACTTACCCTCAATTAATTCCAAGCGCATAATTTAATTCATTCGACCCTTTCGCATCCAACCGCTCCCTCCGCCTTCTCCTCTCCCCCTTTTGTCATCCTCCTCTTCTGTTCCACGCGGTACAATACCCTCCTCCCTCCATAACCTCTTCCTCCTCGTAGGTCAACTCACTCTCGTAACCCTCTTGTGCTCCCAACCCGCACTCTCCTATCTCGACAATGCGAAGCACGCTGCACGGCTCGCGTGTCTCTACCAGCATCCTTCCGCTTCTCGCACACTTTTTCGCTCTCTCCGTCAGTTCTCACACTCTTTCTCATTCTCTGTCGTCTCTCGCACTCCTTTCCCGTTTCTTCTTCTTCCGTTCGTTTATCCCACTTTGTCTTACCCTCTCTTCGGTGTCTTCTGTTTTCTGTTCACCCTCCACCGTTCTTTCTCGTTTCTGCGCCGTTCTCCTTCTCTTTCCTACCTTCTCGCTCACCTGCCTTTTACTTCGGTCCTCCGTCTTCTTTCTCTTCTCTTCTTCATTATCTCTCCCGCTTTCTCTCTCGCTCTCCGTCTTACTCACTCTCGTTCTCGTAGCCCGCACCCTCGCCCTTTTCTCATTTCTCACGCCTCTCCTTTTTTTCACCCCTCACCCTTCGCCCGTCTACTCTTCCTCTGTCCACGGCAATCTCAAGTCCACCCTCCACGTCCGTGTGTCTCTCACCTGCTCTCCTTCTCTTACACCCTCTTCTTCTCCCCAGTTTTCTATCTCAACCTTCCACTCCCCGTCCTACCCTCTTTTGTCTCACAACTCGCGCTCTTCTTTTTCCTACCGTCCTTCCTCCTTTCACCGTTGCACATTGCGAGCCTGCGGCAGCAGTTGCGCGCACCTGCATGTCTGCCACGAGCAAGTGTGTGCGCCAGACGGCAGACAGGGAGGAAGAAGCGAGAGAGGGCATGGAACACGCACACGTAGGGTGCTTGAACGAAAATGGTAACGGGCACACGCGAAAGATGCAGATGAGGCCGCAGAGGCCGACGCATAAAAACGAAGGGGGATGATCCCACTCTAGATTGAGAGTAATTGTTATTTTTCCGCGAGACCGAAATGCAATGGAAAATTGGCGCCGGAGGAATCTTGCGGAGAAGTCGTGAATTGTGAATTGGAGACTTAAGTGGACAAAGCTGTTATGGCGCATTTTTTAAGAGAATGGGTTTGTTTATTGTTCGAGTCCCCTAGACACTAATTTAATACTTTAACTAGTCAAAATATTCGAAAATTAAATAATTAAAGAAACTATCGATTAATAAACATGGTACGTCGCGCTTACCACTATGTCAGATCACAATGGTTTATTGTAATGTACTTATAACTTTAGTTTTGTGACATAACACCTTTATCCACTTAGCTCTTCAATTGCGAATTGCGAAGAGTCAAATAGCACGAGATGATCAATCGCTCGTTGCGACAAATGCTGCAAATTACCCATCGCATGTTAACGACATATGTAATAATAACACTATTAATTTCTGACCGTTACTCGTGTAAACGAAATCACTCTAGTGCAACGACACACGCACACACAGACGATAGGTAACGGTAATGAATGATTATCATAATTTAGAATTAATTAACAGCGTCACTCGCTCTCGACGCCATTAGAGGTTTATAACTGTTAATAACACGATTGACAACTAATATTAACGAATCCGCTCTTACGATCGTTCCATCGTTAATAATGCGATGGATTTCGCATGGGATGCTAAGTGCCCTGTTAATAATAATCTTCCGAAATCGACTAAAAACAGAAGCTGCAGAAACTTTCCCCGATAAACTATTCAATTTTCCGATAATACTTCTCTTTTTTATTAGTTTATAGTCTTCCACCATTCGCGACATCAGCTCTCTCCATAAAATCTTTTCATCCTAGCTTCTCTTTCGTCGACCCAGAAAAAATGGCGAACGGATCTCGTCTCTCGATAGACCGTATTTCAACGATGAGAGAAATAGAGGAAGAACGCAGTAGAGAATCATCAACATTACAGTCGGCTGGGGACGAGCGACGAGAGACTTTGGTGCTCATGACGCAAGGCCACTGACAGATTTATGCTCCACGTTATCGGATTATCCTTCTCTCTAATTTTCTCTCTCTCTCTCACTTTCTCTCGCGAAGCCACCGCCGTTGTCCGATAGACCGTCGAACTGAGAAATTATTGGACCAAGTTCGTATGGTAATGTCACCACCCTCTTGTTCCTTCCTTCATCTCTCTCTCTCATTTCCTCTTCTCCTCTTCCTTCGTGCACGTCAAGTAACAAGCGCGTGTCCAACCAGAGACGCGTGCATCAACGGATTTCATCGTGCGGCTGCTGTGCCAAAAGTAATTAATGCAGAAGGGTGGCATGGAGGGAGAGATCCAACCACCCAAGCGTGACGAGACGTGCGCATTGTCTCGTTGGAAAATTATCGCAGTGACGGTGTAATCATCGGCAGCGAGACAGCGAACGTCGCGTGTCGTTACTGCCTACTGCTGCCGGTGGCCTTTCCTGGTAACGTCGGTGCTCCTGTCAGGCCACATGTCACTGGTACCGCGTCACTGGTTCTATCTTTCCTATTGTCATCTGGTTACCGTTCTTGACACGTTGCTGGTTGTATCGTAGAACTCTCGCTCCTTCTCTCTCTCTGGTTCCTAGTTTTTGCTTTTGTTGCTCAGATACGGTGCTATTTACGTTACAACATTTGTCTTGTTCTTTCTCTTTGCGATTCTCGAGTAATAAAGGCCGTCTGTTACCTTTGTAGTCTCTACCTTGAATCTTCAATCTTTACATGCGTTTGCGTGAATCATTTTTACTTAAAACTCTAAAGCTACTTGTAAACAAAACGTAGCTATATGTATATAACCTGGTTAACTATGTTGGTCTGAAAGACAACTCCACGATAATCCTTACCCTCCTTACCCGAGTCAATTGAAATTTAAGTGTCGTCAGATGAAAAATTGTAAAAGCGTGAAGTACGAGTAAAAAGATTCGCCCACAGACTTCAGTCTGTTATCTCGGCCTTCGCCAAATGCGAAACACGAGCCAGTCGAGCCACTGATTCCCGGTAGCAATGGCTTACATCTGGAATCGTTCGGGATCGTCGGACCGCGCCGAAAGTCTCCCTAACGTGGAGAGGCTTCGTTAGAACTCGGATGGGACTGGTTGTACATTGAGTGAGCAACCTTATCTTTCTCGGCGAGACATCAAACGGGCGTGCTCGCACGCGGCATCAAACGACTTTAATTTGCGATAAAGTTGCGTTTCGTCCGTTGACCGTTTGACCGCTTTTCCGAAGCGACGGACGAAGCAGAGTGACGTACTCGACGGAAATACACTTGAGGCATTTTCGTCAGTGCTCGTGACAAGGATATTCTCTGCGAGAAGCGCCGTAAAGCAAAAATATATACTTTTAGACGTCGTTGTGAAACGACTTCGTTACGCGGGTAGTGATAATCGCGCGGAGATCCGCGAGCTTTTCCTCATTCTTCCAGTACGCTTGGCGCTTCTGTTTTTATCTTTCTCTTTCTCTCCCTTTCCATTCGCGTGCGTGCTCCAACGAGATACACGCCGAGGGGAGCCATTGGCACAGGACCAAATGTTATTTCGATAAACGAATTCGACGCGGGCTTCCGATTCGCACGACCGATAGCAGACCGTGTAAAAAGTGGGCCAGATGGGTGAGTGGGGAGGAAAGTGCGGAGAGGTGGATAAATAAATATTATCTCAAACGTGCTTGCACTCGCGCTCGAACGTGATCTTCGATTTTGTTTTAAATCTCGCGTGTTCAATGACCGCATTCGATCATTTATTTTCTCTTAAATATTGATTCGCGGGTTTATCACCGAGTACGGATTACAGCGCCATAACAACGTACAATGACGATAATCTTATTTTGGCCTAACGTAGAGACGGATGTGTGTTCGCAGGGAGAACGAGCAGATCATCGGCTCTTATCTAGAGATCGAGGACATAACTCTCGAGGATTATGGAGAGTACAAGTGCCTGGTGAGCAACGGGGTAGACGAGGAGATCATATTACGGGCGCACGTATATCGACAAGGTAAGCGTGATTCACTGTCTCGTTATTCAAGTCGCGGGGTACTTATCTTATCCGGTGTAGATATCACTGGAACTAGATAAATTCCTGGAGTAATCGACTCTTCGCTAATAATAAATAACGGTGAAACGTTCGGTTACATGAATAATATGTACAATCAATGTTTTTGAAATATTCATTTTTTATTCTCTCTTAAATTAAAATACATTCGAGTGCTTCTTTAGTTTGAAAGTTCACCGTGTACACAGTTTGGTAAAAAAATGCAGCGGAGAAGATACGGCGAATTGTATAAAGAAACGGAAAGAAGATCTGTTTTCTTTTGATTCGTAGAGCCTCAGTTCGCGCTGGGTCTTCAGAACGGCTCTTGGAGAAAGTCCCTTCTGCTGGCGGTGCTCGTGCTGGTGCTCCTTCTCTCGGCTGGTGCCTTCTATGCGCGCTGCTGGCTGCCATTGGTCCTCCTCTGCCGGGACAAATTCGCACCCCTCGAGGAGAACGGTAATTATCAAGAAGAAGGTGCCGCTCGGGCACGCTCCTCCCTCGGCTCACGTTTTCGCTCTCACTCTCTTTCTTCCTTCTCCTCTTGCTTTTTTATCACGCCCACTTAATTGAGATTCTTAATTACTGCGTGAAGTACGACGTCGCTGACCTCCGCTCTCTCCTCTTTCTCTCCTTCTCTCTCTTTCTCTCCTTCTCTCTCTTTCTCTCCTTCTCTCTCTTTCTCTCTCTCTCTCTCTCTCTCTCCCTCTCACCGTCCTTCTTCATCCTCTACTTGCCTCTCCATCTTTCACGTTTGTGCTGCTACCGCAAAGCGCACCCCTTTGTCCACCTCAGGCCAGCAATTGCACGACTTTTGCTTACCCGCGACCTCTCCACGGTGGCGTGAAAATTAAAGTCACGGCCGAGAGGCTGGCATCCCTGCATCTTTTTCCACCCCTCTCCTTTCCTGTCTGTCTCTCTCCTCCTGTTTCTCATTCTCCATCAGAACCTACCCTTTAATCTACCCACTGTTATTACGTTTTCGATTGTCCTCGTTTACGCTGAAAACGCGAAAAAGGAAACGGAGAAGGAGAGCAGAGAACGAAGGAGAGAACAACATAAAGAAAGAGAGAAGGAGAAGGAAGGAAATCACTGGCACTGGTAAAAACCCGTGTCGAACTCCTCTCCACGATCTAACCAAGCGTTGCTCGAATAGAATGAGACGACAAATCTACGAGCACGGTTAACGAACGCGGCGTGTGGATGATAGGAGAGAATCGTTTCTCGTTATTAGTATTTGCCGTTCGCGATGATTAGCTGTCATTTCCTTCCACTGCCTTTCCCCACATTTCTCCAGATGTCGCGAAATATTTTCGAAATCATCCTTCCTCTCCAATTCTCCCTCTCATCCTCCTAGATTCCTGCGACACCTCTTTCGCCCTCACCTCACCCCCTCGTCTTACTCTACCTCTCTCGATCAGCCCTCCTCCGTCCGTATACGGGGCGTAGAAAATTGCCACAATTACACCGGGGGCTTTCTCGGAACCGTCGTCACGACATCGGCCATTAAAGTTTCAGCGCTCGGGTTGCTTTTCTCTTTGTTACACTCAGAAAAGTGGAGTGAGAGACCGCTACGGAGAGTCCTCCTCCGCGGGATGTATCATTTCTCGGGAGTGCGTGCTCCGGGTAGGAGTGAAAGAAGGAAGAGGGTAAGAAGCAGGAGGAGGAGGTTGGTAGACAGAAGACCATCCCAGGCTAATGATACCTCCACGGGTGGTTAATGTCGTAAATTACACCCACCGTTGGATATCGAGAGGGTTGCCAGGGTTGGAGCGGTACGAGAGACGAGGGAGAAGTAGATGGAAAGGATAATTTCAATCCACCGTGTAGAGAGCCACATCGGCGCAATTGTAGAGGATACATTTGTAACCGCGCGAGTTACAAAGTGGATCGCCCGGCACATACGTGAGGCAATCACGGGAGGATCCAAAAAGTTTTCTTTGCAACCTTTCTCTCTCCTCCGATAGCTTCGTTCTTCTCGCGATCGCCTCCTACGGTTGACGAGTGTCATCGTGAAGTACGGTGCGGGTGCTTCTTTCCAAGAGTAGAATCGAGGACAGGTAGAATTCGATCGATGATTGACGTGCGGAAGATCGTAGGATATATTTTATTTGCGACGAACTTCGATGGTGAAACTTTCTCAAATACGGCAGAGAATAATTTATGAGATGGGTTGCAATGTTCGACGCGTGGAAGAATTGTCGATTCGCGAGGAAAGATGAAACTTCGAAGGAAGTATGTAATTCAGGAAATACTTATTTTTTCTCCGAAAGAAGATTAAGGTAACGTCAAAGGACTACGTCGGGTATCTCGTGGGTATCGAAATACCTGAGTGATCGATTTTAGAGAATGTTGGAACGATTGCGATTACTGAGGAAGTTTGAGAGGAATATCGATGGTCATTGAGAGAATTGGAGAAGCAATCGATTCCAAAGCAATTCAGATCGATTACCGATCAATCTCGAAGGGGATCGAACGAAGACTAGATTTCAAGGGAAGTCGAGGAAGAAAACGAGCACGAGTGAAGTACAATCTCGATCCTATCGATTTCAGATAAAAGTTTCAATAATCGAGCATCGATCGACTCGAAGATCGATCGAGTCCACCTAAAATCGAATCACCTGGAAACTTGAAACTTTAAAAGTACGATCGACGTCTTTCTTCAACTATCTTCATAGGATTTCTTCGAAGTTTTCTACGTGGAAAAAAATCCTTTATTAGCCAGCAGGCCATTCAAAAGCACTTCGCAGAGGATCGTTGCTCACGTCATCGGGAGTAAATTTAGGAAAGAGCGGTTCAAGGGTCACCTACGAGGTACTTCGTTACGCGCGTGCGCACTTATCGATCACGCAGCTGGCGCACGCTCTTCGGCGAGAGCCCTTCGTCGAGATTTATTGCGATTTTTACCTCGCTTCGAGGAGGCGTCCGTCCTTCGTATGCCGGTCGACGCGCGCCTACGAGCGGACGTCGGGACGCGTGCGTCGCTGAGTGAACGTGGATCTCGACGAGCACGCGAGGAAGCGGGAGGTGACGAAGCGAAGGGATGTGGGAGGAGGATGTGCGTGCTCGATGGAATGGTTCGGAATTTTAATTTCATATCCGCGCCAGCAAACACCGTTGCTTTCACGCCCGACGCAAATGTTTGAACGCTCGTTCCACTCACTCGAAACATCAAAAGCTTTCATCCGAAGCAGAAATTATTAGGTAAATGGAAATACCGATCGACGCCGTTCGACGCGTGATAATGAAAGGAGAACGTTTCCTCCTATCGCGTTATCGTTCTGTCCAACTCCACTCGACCTCTCGGAGGGAGCACACTCACCTCTAAGAATCCGATTACTTTACTTTCCTATCCCTGTGTCCCGTGTCGCCTCCGCGTGGTACGTGATCAAGTGCCGTTCAACGATCGTAATCATAGTTGTTCGTGGAAATCGATCGATCGATCGATCGAGATAATACTTGGAGGAGAAAGTAAGGCTCGTCTGACGGAAAAGTGGGTATGACCGTGAGTTAAAGAATAAGAGGGAAAGAGAAAGAACGAGGAGAAAAACGCTGGACAAACCGATGGAGCCGTAAACAATTCACTTTTACTCCTTCGATCCAAACCGATCCTTATCCACTCGGCCGTTAGATATTTATTGGTTCCAATGCTGTTTACGCGTAGAGAACTCTTGAACTGCCACAATTAAATCTTCCACCCTTCTCCACCTCCTTCGACATTTTCGATTGGATCCCTCGAAAGCCGAGTATCTCCAAGCCCAGCTTATCCACCTCAGTCTACTTCGAGCACTTCCGACTAAAGGGTTCTCGTGTGAAAGTGCGAGAGTGTAGGGAGCGGAAACTTCGTCGTGCGACATTATCGCGTAATTCATCGTCCTCGATGCGGATGGATAAGAAAGATCTCAGGTAGGATAACGAAATTTTATTACTCGACGCGGCCTGTTTGCCAGCCCTCGTGGATCCTCTTCCTTTATTCTCGTTTACCCTTCTGTCCTTTCTCTTCTTCCTCTTCGACGCAGTGCGGATTGTAAAATAGCGCGGACAAGCCTCAGTATTCGAGGCAATTCTCCTATTTTCCCCTTTCTCACCCCCGTGTCGCGCATTACGATGCGTGTTTTACTCGCGAATACAACGCGAACCTTACCCAACCACGTCCATCTGCATTACAGACGGCAAGGAATGCGACGCCCTGGTCTGCTACCACGAGAAGGACTCGAGTCTGGCGATCGGCATAATGATACCCACCCTGGAGTCGAGGCATCGCTACAAGTGCACGGCCCTCGAGCTCTCTCATCTCAATCAGAATTGTAAGTACGACGTTCATAATAATATACCATTGTTCGATTGTTATTAAAGCAACTCCCACTTTCGCGTATCTCTGCTTATAGAATTTATTTTATTTGTTACATCTGCTTGAGAATTAAATTAAGCTCGCTGCAATTCGTTCGATTAACGTGAACTTTTATCGACGCGCAAACTTTCTCGTCGAACAACTTTTCAAACTCTTCTTCTTTTTGGTTAAACTTTGTTTCAACGAACACCTCGCCGATTTTGTTTTAATTAATATATATATATATTGTTGGGTCTTATACCAAGTAAAGTGCAAAAAAATTAAGCGGAGGACGACCTTATTTTTTAACATTTAACCAACCGTACGCGCCACAGCTATACGCTTCCACCGCGTCCGGACAAACCAAACTGTATGCTTATCCGCCGCGCATTTATTTTTTTAAGTAACACTACGAAATTAACACCACTAAACCGGTGGATTTTATTATATGTATACTGTACTTTGTGAAAGTAGAGAAAGTCGACAATTAGTTTTAAACAAACCCCAGGTCAAAAATAACTGATAACGGAAAAAGGAAAAGGCGTTGCTAAGTTCAAAGTGGGAGATCTTCCCGTTCGGGTGGCTAAGTGTTAAGATACAACGAATGCATTTCTTTCTCTTACGAGGCAAAACGTTATCCACCTACTGTTGAATAAAAAGAACAGCTTCGCTCCCCTGTCGACGTGCGTTGCGAATTTCATTGTTCTATCTCACACGAGATTGCGTTTCTCCTCTCTCTACCTACCCACTTGCAACTTTCACGTGGATTACAACAACCACAAACGTGATTTCGAACTTCATTTGTTAATAACTCAAAAACTAATGGCTCCGGCACACTGGACGCGGCAACGCGGCAACGCGTCAACGCGTCAACGCGGTGGCCAATCACTGTGTTGCTTTAACACATAACTAATTAGTACTACCAGAAAAGCAAGACAGTGATTGGCCACCGCGTTGACGCGTTGACGCGTAGCCGCGTTGCCGCGTCCAGTGTGCCGGAGCCATAATAGCATCCACCACTAAATTTTTTCTTCCACATTACTCCTTACCTGTGATGTAATATTAAGGAATTCTCCCCTAGGTTTTTTCTTTATCTCTTCACTCCTCAGTTCGGAATATCGTCCAAAGTGACAGTTCGATTTATACACTTACTTTGCACGATTTTCCAGTCTGAGGAGTGAAGAAATAAAGACAAAATCTAAGGGAGAATTCCCTAATATAACATCACTGCCCCTTACTACGAACCCTAATAATCTACATATATCAATCATATAAATCATATATCAATAGAAACGAGATCGGCGACGCGTCCCTAAGAACTAAAGGTTTTACCTTCTCTTTACGGTGATACTCTACTTTGTCATTCCTTATCTTGTTCTCCGCACGAGGCAATATATCTCGGCTCGCTTTAATTCCTCGTCCAAAGACGTTCCACGAGCTCGTCGCGTCGTTTGCGCGGTACCGTGCCGAGAGATACTTTCGAGTGCCGCTTCGCGAAGAACGGGGACCGGCCATTACGGGTTAGAGCGCGCACGTGCGCGCGCGAGCTGAACTAAGGAGAACGAGCAGTCGCGCGAGGACTCGGTCAGGACGCCGCTTCGAGAGTGCAACACTGCCCGTGGGGCGATGCACTCCGCAAGGTACCAAGCAGGGAGGATGACGAAGAGGAAGATGAGAGAGGGGAGGATGGGGTCCCCGCGTCGTTTCGCCTAACGAGTCAATTATGCAGAACGATCGTATTACGAGAGTCGAGTTTATGAATTAGGCGTGCGAGGCTTTACGTCGGCGGCGTGGCGAAGCGGAAAGTTTTCGAGGCAGAGAGAAACTGGCGAGGGAGAAAAAAGAGACGAAGCGGAGGAGCGTCCGAAACGATAATTCCCCGTTTTACCACGACTCCCACTTTCATCTACTCAATTTCACATTTTCAACGCGCCACATGCCCCTACTTTTCACGAGCCCACCACGACCACCTTTAGTCTGCATTTTGTGTCTAACACGAGTACAAAACATGCTCGGAGGCATCTTTTTTTTCTATCTCTCCTTCGTTCTTCTCCTCCTCTAATTTATGGTAGAGTCGTAAAGTAGCCGAAGAGGGAGAGAGAGAGAGAGAGAGAGAGAGAGAGAGAGAGAAAGAGAGAGAGAAGAATAGAAGAATCGAATGACGAAGACGCTTCGTGTAAAGCGTGTACGGGGTGCCAATCTCTTTCTACAGAAGTTGTTAAGGCTACGAGAATTAGGCTGCTCTTCTTAGAATCGACCCACACGCGCTCGCAGATTTTGTGTAGGTGGCGAACGTTTTGTACACGGCGAACGAAGAGAAGCTCGAGCAAAGTGTCGATCAGCCCCGAATGGGAAGGCCGGATGGGAACGAGCCGACGAAAAGTTTACATACTCGTAACGACGCGCTCTAGCTAGTTTCGCGAGCTTTGAGGAAGAGAAGGGTGAGAGGGTCGAGAAAGGAGGAAAAGAGAGAGGGATGAGAAGTCCGTTTTGCATATCATGAATATCAACGACTCTCCACATCGTGCTTGTTCGCGCGCGCAATCGCACACGAACACACACGCACACACACACACAAAGAGAGAGAGAGAGAGAGAGAGAGAGAGTCACCCACACAGTCACACGCGCGCTCGCTTTGTTGTTCCACCGTGCCGCTCAATCGCGAGACAGACACGAGGATGGCATGGGGGGTGAGTGCGTAGGTAATAACAGGGCCAGAACGAAAAAAGAAAGATTTTTAGTTGGAGCCTGGCCGAGACGGGTGGTACGGGCCGACGCCGATCTTGTCGACGCGACGCGCTAATTGGCGAAGGAAAATTGAGCCGCGTCCGTGCATTTTGTTGATGCAAATGAGAGACCGGCTGAAAACGTGGAATAAGTTGAGCCGATGTGGTCCGAGGGTGGAAATCTGATCGTTGTAACGACGCGTTCCAAGCTCCACTCTGGTAGATTGAATTTTATGTGGTCCTCGTTAACCCTCTGCGGGGAGATTTCTTCGTTGTTTTATTTGCATGCAATAATAAACCTTTGTGATAGTCCAGTGAAACATGACAATTGGACGAACTTAGCGGTGCGGAGTGGCACACCTGACAATGTTTCACGATTTGGGAAATAGGCGGGGTAACGAGATCGATATATCGATGGACAGACAGGTGAGTTGGGACGAGGACGATAGAAAGAACGTGTGATAACGCGACAAAGGCCAACTCTCAGTTTAGATCGTTTTGCTTTATTTCTCCACATTGTGTCGATACTGGTATTCTCGTAATAAAACACGTAATTACACCTTGTTCCTACACCTTCCGTATAAATTGTTCACGGTGATGCTAAAAGCGTTTCCTTCTTGACGAGATTCTACAACGCGGTTGGCACTTAATTCCGCTCTCTTCACCTTTCGGCCCCGTACGACTTATCGTCGAGCTTTATCTTATCCTTTTGCAAGCTCGCGCACCGAAAACGAAAGTAACGGAGATCTTTCAAGATCGCAAGGATCGCGCTCGGCGAGAGTAAGAGGAAGGAGGAAGAGTGGATGGAGGGGGAAGTTGGCAAATTGAATTAGAAAGTTCTCCACCTACAGTCGCGCTTTCGTCCTCGGACCTCCTCAGTGTGTCTCTCGTTTGTCGTCTGCGCGAGGTGGCGGTCGTCGCGGTCTCTACCGAATTAGGGGCCGTTGTTACGCGACTACTGCCAACGGCGGCTTTTCCAGCACGCGCCACCGACCGGTGTGCGTTTCTCGATCCGCCTAACTTCCCTCGACGTCGGTTAACCATCGGTTGCCAGACCGAAGGACTCGCGCCAGACCCCTTCTCCTACATTATGCGATTCGATTTAAGGGAATGCGATCCAGAGATATTCAACGATCCGTGGAACTTTCACCCCCGGCCACTTGGTGTTATTAGACAACTGATTCGTTGGAATACATCGACTTCCATCACCCACTTGGACTTATCGGATCACTGATTCGTTGCTATAGATCGACTCTTTTCTGTTTCTGTTATTTTATTTTTGTTTCTATTGTGAACGATGTTGCCTTTCTTTTTCTCACTGATTCGTTTACATTGTGCACTTGTAGGGCGCCTCATGGGTATTGAGCCAGAATGCAGTAAAATTAATTTTTCTTTTCTTTCTTTTCTACCACCAGCCACTTGGTGTTATTAGACAACTAATTTTAGATTGGACACCTAATATAAGACTACCGATTTGTTGCAATACGTTGACTTCTACCGTTCACTACCATGTGGATACCTTCACTTTCTTCGATCTTGGGATGAATAGGATATCTTAGGATATTAGTATCAGCCACTCGACCAAAGGATCGTCCATCAGTTTCCTTTTAGTTTTAGTTACCCTTTCTAGTAAGCACTGCTCAGCGTGCAATTAAAGAAGCGATTAGAACCCTCGATGAGCAAAATTTTCCTTATGGGTTTATCGAGCGTCCGAAGAAGAATCCAAGGAGGCAAACTTGGAAAGATTGAGTCTAGCCGGGCAGTCTGCCAGATTGCCTTCCACCTTATCTCGACGATTACTAATTCATTCGCCAGGCGCCAGTTCGGAGATGTTAACGCGGTAGTACGTAATTATTTATTACCGCAATCCAACCACGGTGGAAGAGGAATCCGAGAATAAAATCGTGGTAATAACAACCTCTCGCGTGGGCAGTAAATTAATTCCACGAAATTTATCCTCCGACCTCTTCCACAGACGCTTGGACTTTTCAAGGAGCGTGAATTAGTGGAACGACAATTAAGCACGTTTGATCGTCAGTTTCTCTCGCCGCATTCTCTCGAAACAAAAATTCTCTAATCGCGTTAACGTCGCGTCAACGTCAAAATTTTCTCCATTAAAAAATCGCGAGCGTCCTACTCTCATAATTAAATCTCCGCACAATCCTCCGTGCAACGAAAGCGACCCACGTCTAATGTATCTCCGCTGAAAATTTCCTCGACGGTGTAAGCACCGCTCGACGGAATTAAAAATCGAATCCAACCCCCGTCTGTTTCACCGCGCGCTTCTCTTTCTCCTCCGTACGGCGTAATATCTAATCTCCAGAGGAGGAAGCAGATACGAAAGGCTGGAATGCAAATGCTCGTAAAAACTGCATAAAAAGTTCTACGGCGAGGTGGCACGCCTGATGGAGAAAAAGGAAGGTTCAAGGGTGAGGGTTGGAGGGTGGTGAGGACCGTGGAGGGCAAATGTGCGAGACACATCGTTGCGCCGAGGTAAATTAAGCTCTCGTACGTAGGTACGCATTGCACACTCGGCAAAAACTGATCTACCGTTGGCTCGGAGTGTCGGATCCGTGGGGGATAAAGGGATGTGGAATGAAGAGGTGACGTGAGGGGTGATGCGAGGGTGGTTGAGGAGAGGCGAGGGGCACGTTGCTCCCGTTACACGCGCACGAGGCCCGTTACTCTGGGAGTAAACTTCGTTAACTCGAAATGAAATATGACGCGGTGCTACGGGAGATCGCATGGCTAGTGCCACTCGCACGTACCTGCAATTAAAGGCCGCAGGGAGAGGGGAGATGGAAAAGTGAAAGCGTCGCGAAAAATCGCGTGCGCACTTCTTAATTATCGTCGATTCGATTGGAATAATTAAGTGGACGGGAGAATTAAGCTCCACCTGTGGCAAATTTTAGTCGAGGACGGTTACGTGAAACGTCAGTAGTCGCGAGTCACTCGTGTATCGTAACCTTCCTTCGGTTTTTAATATTAATCTGCTTCAGGCTTCTCGTCCATTTAATTTTGCCCAACGAGTCGCTCGACTTTTCCATGCGATACTTACTAACGTCTCGACAAATGGGTCTGTTTCTACTTCTGTTTCGCTACCTGGTTTTACGAAGTAGAAAAACTGACTCGAGTCAGACAGTATTAACACGTTCGTCGTTAGGTTACCCATATTTTGTTGACGGTTTCAATGCCTGATCATACATTATTAATCTAGGTATTTGGAAGTATAATTAACGCTTTAGATAGTTAACTGAACAGTTACCAAAATTCAAGGTGATTGGGCAACGATCGTGTTAATGTGTGTGGGATATAGAGGTCCAACGAGCCAAATGGCGATTAAATTATTATCGTAAAACGATCCTTCGCCATTCTCCTATCAAATTTACCCACGCGTAGTCGCAACAGTAAGAACCCATTGCATTTCTTCGGGCAAACATCGATCGAGCGCGTTGAAATGATCGCGAAGGTCCTTACCTCCCGCCAATAACCCCGGTGACGATAATCGCGACCCTCGAGAACTTTAGTGTCCCTATTATGCGAAACGACGTTTACCGAGCTGGCGACGAGCGTTAGCGGATAAACTTTGTTCCGCGATGGAAAATTGGAGTTTGGTATAAGTACGTCGTCGAATCTCCTTCCACCGTGGAGTAGAAGAGGAAAAGGGAGGAAGTAGAGAATCTGTGCGTTTACCCATCGCGACTAAGCGCGCACGGCGAAATTGTCTTCTCGAAATAAGGGGATTCGGTATTTAGGATGGCACGAAGTCGAGCGGAGCTTTACCCACCGGTAGGATTAAGTTCTCCCTCTCTCTTTCACCCTCTCCAACAAACTCGTACTATAAGAAAATTCGATCGACTTTGTTTCAGGGAGCTTGGAGATTGGTCCTCGCGTGGCCACCAGTCGTAGGATCATCGTGGTTCTCAGCCCAGCATCTCTGGGAAACATTTGGACGGACGCGAGCGTCGGTGCAATTCTGAAGCAACTTTCGTCGATCGCATCGAGAACGATCGTGGTCGCCCTAAAGGATCTTCCCAATTCGGCGACGATCGCGAAGCCTTCGAGGCGCGACGGACGAGAGGGTGGCGACATCCTGTGCGATCGATTGAAAATGCTGCGCTGGGACGAGGGCGGTGGCGCCTCCAACGGTGGTAAAAAGTTCTGGTACAAACTGAGACTGGCGATGCCACCGGTTAGACCGATGTGCACCGGGACTGGATGCCAATCGGTGGCGATGATCGTGCAGGCCAATGGAAAGTGCGGACAGCAGAAGGCTCGCTCGCGCGAAAGCCTCGAGGTGCTCGTTTAATTGTAATTTATTGAAGTGTGCTGATATGCGTGGGGTAGCCCTCTCCCCTGTCCCTCCCCTAAGTACTCGCGGACGTTTGAATCGCGCGCGCCCTCGGCCACGTGGTCGTCCCGTGACCTGGTCACGTGTCCGGTCACGTGTCCGGTCACGTGATCAGGTCACGTGACCGCGTTGCGCATGCGCGCGAAAAATCGAGGCTACCCGTCTCGATCGGTTCCGCCCTCGTTTCATCTTGTGAACTTTTATATGATTTTCTTTTTAGTTTTCCAGAGAGCGAAATCGCACGCAGTCGTCCTCGGTCGAGAAGTGAGAGAGAGAGAGAGAGAGAGAGAGAGAGAGAGAGAGAGAGAGAGAGAGAAAGAAAGAGAGATTTCAACGGCGATTGGATTGAGAATGGGTTACTGCAACCGAGGCTTACTACGTATTTCCAAATTTTTGCCCGTATTCGTGGAACGTAACGGTTTACCTTTACTTGGATAGTATTCGAAGACGGCTCGCAGTGAGAATGAGCTTAAGCGCAAGCTCGTGCTCACCCGGGAATTCGACGAGTAGATTATGAGGCAGTATACTGCAGAGAACGAACGAAGACAATAGAGGATCAAATAATATAACGACGCTCTGATTGCTTTTATCCGACACCTCTTTGGATCCTGTTGAGAACGCGCGTCAATTCGCCGCTTGATTTCAGAAGGGAAAGTTAAGCTTCGAGAAAGCACCGTGCTTCATTCTCGCATTTTACAATGGCATTTTATTTATCGGACAATTATACAGGGACGGAATATCGATTGATCTTGGCGGAAGAGGAAACCTGTGTAACGAATCTTGACTTTTTCCGACCTGCTTGCTTCTCGTGTGCCCGATATCCGATCCTTTGAGCGTATACCTCGCGCACATTATACATATAGAGTACGTTTGCGGACTAGCAAAAACCAACGCCTCCGGTCAAACGAAACAGGTTTCTTCGCATGGAGATCGACGTTCTTTACGACAATGCAAATGTTAATGTGGAGGAATCGATCGATCGAAGACTCCGCGCGATTTCACAGGCGGATTTACACGAGCGGTATCTATCGAGATTGAAGAATCGTGCTGACTGGAGTGAGCGAGAAATAAATCGTGGCAAAATGTTTTCTTAATTGCAGACCTTTTCGAGCGATCGCTCGTAACAAAACTCGTGGCCCTGTATTTTCCGCGGCGGCAGGAGTCGGAATGAATGGATTGTAAATTATATGTGGTGGTGGTGGGTGGGTGTTGTAGCGATTGAAATCTTTTCTCCTTGTTTTTCCAAGTGTAATTTGGGTACGTGGTGCGGAGTGTGTGCGTGGTATTTTAACTTATAAATCTATATATGTATATTATATGTATATGTATGTGTATGTATGCATGTATATTATCGTAGCCTCACACTTCGCGGTCGAATGGCTATGCCCTTGCGCGAGAGAAAAATATTCGATTTGGTTAGTCTCTTTTCTGCCGTAACATAATAGATCCTTTACGTAATAGCTTCTTATACCTGTTACCTTCTCACCGTGGAATCCGGTGCGGCAAGGCGCTAGTTGCGCCGCGACAGCGCGGTAAGGCGGTACCGTTTATTCGCGCGAGCACGTTAATCGAGATAATTTAAAGGACGATGAATTCGCGCTGAGAGACGACCTTTTCGCTTAACACACTTTGTGCGAGGACGCGCGTGAATTCGGTTTCTCGCCGATCTTTTTGGACGAGGCACGAGCATTTGAAGTTTAGTCGTCGCGTTAAAGTCACCGCGTTCCGGTGTCTCGTGCAATCGCAAAGTTTTTGCGAAGGAAAGCAAGCCGGATATTTTATAGAGTCTTCCCCCTCCCTCGCGCGTATTAATTTCGGCACAAACTTGCGAATAGTTTGAATCGTGCGTTGCCTTTACCGTCGGGTATGGCCGCGGCACACGTTGCACATGCTTCTTCTTTTTGTACATATTTTATATATTATATACATATGTATACTGGAATTTTTCGCGTTACCTTATTTATTTGGTTAGATGTTATTATTTATACATGTAATCGCATCGCGTTCATTACGTTCGTTAGAGGACACTTAGCGATAGTACCGTTTAGTGATTGTGCAGTTGTGAAGTAAACGTTGGGTATACGGTTCTTTTTTTCCTCGTCGTTGCGTAACGCCGATTTGATTTTACGAAAGGAAAGGTTAGTGAATTTAGTGTTTTATACTCTTTATATGTAAAGGCGCGTGATACATGTACACGTACATATATCTATATCTATGAGTTTTTATACATTGAATTATGATTGTGCGCGAAGGTACTGCACTCGGACCCTAGGGAAATGAAGCGCGTTGCCGATGTAGCGCTGAGCGGTAACTCTATCATTGTGTATTTCTAATTGTACCGTAATTGTTATCTGTAATTATAATCGTAATTATGTCGATAATTGTAACTGTAATTTAGATATTTCCCCAATGTTATGATGTGAGCTTAATTTTAATGTTGTGGTAATCTCTTTACTGTCAGTATTACAATACACTAGTGTACTTGTCTCGCGAGGATATGCTTGGTCATTAGTTCTTTTTGTCGGAAGCAATTATTGCGAGATGAGTAAGCAGAGTATAGACGTATGTAGTATCGTATTCATTTTATTAGATATAAATACAGTGTGACAGGGCGAGCGCTATTCGACACAAATGCGCAAAGAATACCTACGATAATTTACTTCTGCGTTAATTTTTTATATCGGAAATAAAAACACTTGTTCGTTTCGTAAGAAGAATTGCGGAAAGTAATTGTTGTTTAATCTCCATTGCCCGCTTTAAGTTACGTAACGAAGCAATATTGAAACTTCGTACAAGGTTTGCGTTTAACGGAAACGTACCCGCACTGCAATCCAATGCGGACGGTGAGATACTTAATTGTATGATTTGAATTATAGTAATGGTGTTAAAGTAACTGATGATACGTTCGTAACATAAATAATTAATTTTCTGTATTTCATTTATATAATTACATTATTGGGCTCTTGTACAAAGGCAACGAGCTTACCTCACACACAACAATTCGATAGATATTACAAATACACATTCAATCGGATAGCGATATACATGAGATCTATATTGTACTTTTTTTACACTCCGTTAGAAAATAATATGCAGTAAAAGTTTTTCTAGAAACGATTCCATCTAGACAAATTCAATGATTTGCATTCATTATAATCGCGCAGCTGAAAAGATTTCCAAGTAAAAAATCAATATGAAAGTAGTAAAGAATTTTAAGCCGATTTGTGATTCTTAAGTACTAGACTGAAGGAACGCCATTTCTTTTATCCTTAAGCTTTGTACATTTGGTATAAATATTGATAACAGAAGAATTATTAAGTGTAAACATTGGAATATAATCACAAATTCTTGAGGCACTACGGTATCACTGTGATATAGTACATATAAAAATAGTATAATCTTGTTAAATATAATATATGGTATTAAATATATTTTTACAACTGTGCTTGAAACTATCTACTGAGGACTGGAAAATTGATCCAATATAAAAAATTACACAATAATACTGTATCCGCGCTCGCGCAAGTTAATACAAAAAGATTCTAAAAATGACATGATACTTTATGAATATTAGAATCGTGTTGTATCTGGAACTGGAAAGAGTGACGTGTCAACACGTTGTAAAATTGAACTACGGCTGTTTTTCGTTTAGAAAAAGAATATAAGGCAATTGAATCATAAGTGAAATCATAAGTACGCAGCACTATGATAACATACGATATAATTTACAGACCGGTTACCGTAATTAAGGTACTGAGCCTTTAAAGTGACGTTGAAGTATTTTTTAAGTAACTTTCACGTGCCACTCCTGATAAAGCCTCTGCCATTGCCTTGCCAGTTTCTTTCACCATATTCGTCAAATAGCCTGACTCTTTTTGTAATAGGATGTGTGGATGGTCAAACTCCTGTACACAATAATAATTCAAAATTAGGTCTCAAATGCTCTTAATGAATCTGTCGTGTTGCTTTATGCAAAAGATTACGGAAAAAGAATCTGAAAAGAAACTTACGACAGCGGTACCAGCATCCATTACCAATATGCGATCACTGTCCATCACAGTATTTAATCGATGAGCAATGGTCAATACCGTGCAATTTTCAAACTTGTTCCGGATCGTTGTCTGAATCAATTCATCAGTGCGGGGATCGACATTTGCGGTAGCTTCATCGAGAACGAGTATACGATTGTTACGTACAATCGCCCGCGCCAAACATACGAGTTGACGTTGACCCACGCTCAAATTTGATCCACCCTCGTTAATATGAGCTTCCAATCCCATTTCTTTGAGTTCCACTTCTTCCAATGCCCGCCATAATACGTCGTCTTGGTACGTATCGAAGGGATCAAGATTGCGTCTCAATGAACCAGAAAATAAGAATGGCTCTTGTGGAATTATGCTGATTTTTGCGCGTAAATCGTGAAGGCCAATTTGGCTCGTTACAACACCATCTATTTCTATCGGTCCTTCGACGTCGGCAAGACGGAATAGGGCCGCGATCAAAGACGATTTTCCAGCACCTGTTCTACCAACGATACCAACCTTTTCTTTTGAACGTATCGTGAAATTTAGATTCTTCAATACAGGCGGTTCAAGTGGCGCATATCGCATCGTTACACCTTTAAACTCGATTTTGGCTTCTGGTGGCCAGTTATCTTTCGGTTTCTTATCGGGCTCGCTTTCTAGGGGCGGTTCCTTATCGATTGTGCTGAAAAGACAAAAGAAAATTTTAATACAATTGTACAATACTGGATTTCTCTCATTTGGACTGAATGGTACCTGTATTCAAGTACTCGTTCGACGGAAGTCATCTGATTTTCTAATTCAGCACTTTGACGCATTCCCCATTGAAACATGCCAGTCAAACCTATACTTTGAGTTATCGCCAATCCGACATTGCCTCCTGACATGGATCCAGGTCCATCGTCTTGCAATACGAGGAAGCTTAAAGTTACGAGAATGATGTATATAAGACAGAATACATCTAGCCAAAATCCAAAGGCACGAGAGGAGCCTATGAATATAAACCAAGCCGACGAATGCAAGTCCTGATGACGGTCAAATTCCTTTGTGAGGATCTCACCCGCTCCGAATGCTCGGATCGTGGGTAAGCCTTGCATAGTTGCGTTTAGATGCGCAAAGACAGGTGAACGAGCTGCCAAAAGTATATTATTTTGCTTAGTCATTGTTCGAAAAGTTTACTGCAACTTTCTGTGAGAACAAATAATGCAGTAACGATACTCACTGATTCCTTCGAGACGCTTAACACTGCGACTAGTGGCGAGATAAAACACTCGGAGGTAATAGAAAATAAGCCCAATGATAACAGTAGGTACCAATAGCCATGGATTTGCTATTGCAACGACGATTATGATACCTAACAGGGCCAAACCAATTTGAACACAATCAATTAATGCAATTGGCAACAATTCATCTACTGCACCCATGTCCTTGGAAAAACGATTAAGGACACGTCCGGAAGTATTCGTGTTGAAAAAGCGCATTGTCGCGCGGCTTATACAACGGAACATTCGATCGTGTAGCCGTATTGATGCACGCATGCACATAGAAAAGAAGGCAATTGAACGTACAAGTGTAATTGCAATAGTGAGGACGGTCAGTGCAGTATATACATATATACAAGCATCACGGCTAAATGCGCTTGCCCAGTCTATAGTTGTGGTATTACCATCAAAGTGTACCTTGAAATTTTCATAATAACATTAAATATTACACAGCCAAATGAAAACGACAATTGAAAAATGTGCAAAGGCATACTTACAAATCTCTCTTCCATATTAACCCACTGTGCAATGAAAAAGTCTCCCCCACTAGCAGCCAACTGTGCAAGTATACACATTAAAAAGACCATGATTACTATGCACAAATTTCCTCCTGCACGGAAATACCCTCCATACACTTTACCGGAAACTCTTCCCTTAGTACGCATTTCTGCAACCTAAACACATTGTACATGCATCAAATCATAAGAAATGTTTCCTTCTTGAATAAAAGACGATGTAGGTCGTTGTAATTATTTACTTCATCTGGTTCTGCTTGTCCACTGGTATCATTTGTCATAAAAGAGGCAAGGGACGTAACACTTCCATTACGCGAGGTACTTCTGCTCACAGGCGCTGATCCTGCACGTTGTTCCTCTGTCTGTGCTTGATTTTCCAGTAAACGTCCAAAATCTATTCCCATCTTGCCAAGCTCGTCGTATGTTCTAGAAAAAAATGTGATTTGCAAACATAAATATTACTCTAACTAGTAATATAACTTGAATTATAAGTAATACATACCCTTCTGCTTGAATGACACCATCTTTCAAAACAATTATTCTACCCACATTACGCAAATATTGTAACTGATGCGTAACAAGTATTCTGGTTTTGCCCCTTAAGTACTTGTCGATACATTCTTCAAACATGTGTTTACCAACATGTGCGTCCACAGCACTCAAAGGATCATCAAACAGATAGATATCTGCCTCCGCATAAACTGCCCTTGCCAAATTTATTCTGTAATTTATTTATCAAATAAATTAGTAGGATATTACTAATTAATTTTGGGAGTGCCAATTGTACTAACCTAGCTCGTTGACCTCCTGATAAACTAATGCCTCGTTCACCAACAATAGTTTTATCTCCGTATGGTAGCAATGTAAAATCCCTTTTTAGTTGGCATACTTTGACAATGCGATCATATCGTAATTGATCCATTTTTCTACCAAACAGAATGTTTTGCCTAACTGATCCAGCAAATAACCAGGGTTCTTGACTGGCATAAGCAATGCTGCCATTTATCTGTAAGCAAAGTAGCAATGTAATAAACTTAATCTTAATTTCATAATCGCTTTTATATTATGCTACGCATAATGCACTAAAATTATTAGGAAATGTAGAACTAACTTGTATTGTTCCGGAATGAAGTGGTAATTCTTTCAAGATGACATTAAGTAAACTACTTTTACCAGATCCAACTTGACCAACAACAGCTATCAATTCACCAGGTTTAAGTCTGAGATTGATGTTATGTAGGGTATCATCTTTATCAAATGACAGCCACTTGGCACAACTATTTTCTAACAACACATGAGTATCAATGCCTTGAACATGGTCAACACTATTGTTTTTGCCATTATCTAGAGTATTTACTTTTTCAACTTTTTCCTGTGTGTTGGTTTTTTCTCCCATTTCTTCATACATCATGAATTGTTGTAAACGTCTTATAGACACAAGTGCTTCGGCAACTTGAGTTATTCCTGCAAATTATGATATTCTTTAGATTTCTTTAAATTTGTGGGTTAAAACTGGGAATAACAGATCTATTTTAATATACAAACCTAATGGGAAAAAGACAGTCATAGTTTGTCGCAAGATATTATAATATGCTGTTAACATAAATACTTTTTCAGCTGTAATATGCTTTCCAAACAGTACATATGCCAATATAGTAATGAAAAGAGACATTCTGGTAGTGAAGATAATAAATGACATGGTAATACCACGTATATGGGATGTTGAACGTATAACGTTAATTTCTTTCCTGCAAATGTATGAATCAATAATTCATTATAATGAAATTATACCTTAAGTACAAAATTATACCTTCTTGCTTTTTCAATTAAAGCGCTGAATGGGTTTTCCCAAGTATACATCTTGATTGCTTGAATGCCACTGATTATCTCGTTTGTCAAGCGCACTCTCTCATCGGTTCTAATAGCAGTTCGCAACCTCAACTGTGACGATTTTTTGCCCAAGAATGCTGAATATTGAATAATAGTAATGTAAGAATCATTATATTAACAGCTGTTACAAATTCTTCCGTTACCTTGGAGTGGTATAAACAATAGCAAGGATGCTACTCCAATAATTGCTGAGATATCAACTTCAGTATACATAAAATAAGTAATAATTATTGTTTCAAGTGGGCCAATCCATAAATAATGTAAAAATATTATAGCAACATCAAATCTATTAACATCATTTGATAAAAGATTCACTGCTTGTCCCACAGTTGTTTCTCCTAAAGCTGTTCGTGAAAGTTTCAGTGCTTTTCTATAAATCAGCGAGCAGCAAGCCACACGCATCTTCATGCCCATATGCAGTATAGCCATCATGTATGGATGTATAACAAAAATGTTTATGGCCGAGCACATTATTACGCCCAATGCAAACAAATATGCTTCCTGTTTTGTTACTTCTGTTGAATTGTAGTATCGTAATAACCGGCCAAGAAACAATGGTTGCATTACCCTGTATTTTAAATAAGATAACATAAATTTTGATGCATAATCTAGAGTCTTATTAATAGCATAACACATTTTTAAAGGTATGTTATTGCTACCACTATTAACACCAAAATTACAGAACTACAGAATCATGCAAATTATGTGGTGCTAGATAAAATATGATGTATGAATAAAGAGACATGTAAATGTAGTGCCATCATGCACCAGGATTTTAAGCTTTAGAAAATACAGCATATACTAAAATGAACAATACAACCTATTTTAGTTAGATATTATATGAGATATGTCTAAAAAAATTCTTTCCATGATAATTTACCACCTTAATTAATATGTAAGATGCATTGGACAAAACACACAGGCAAATTGATACCATAGGGATAAGAAAATGTATAGGATGTCAATAACTACGGGATAATAAGGTTTGGGAACTTAACGATCTGGCAACATCCTCCTCTTTCTGAACTTGTGTATCAATGTGCAGTCGCTGTGAAGGTGCACCGTGCAGTGGTACAGTAAAGTTCAGTGGACAGTAATAACGGATGAGAAGCCCAAGGAACAATGGTTGTAATAATCTAAATAAGTATATAAAACCCAAAGCTATAAAGTATTGTATTGCTTTACATGTAACTGGTTATATGGAATAATGCAGTAAATATTATTAAGTGTATGAAAAATAATAAATATAACAATCTGTCATAAAAATGAAGAAATGTTGGCATATAAATAAAGAAATAAAGATATGTAAGTTTCATAATTATTAAGATAAACTATAACTGAAAGTATAGATATAATAATGGAATTCCTTGTGAAATCCTACAAAGTAGAACTGATTGTAGTTCACCTATCAATTTTAATATACAGTTTTTAATGTGCATATAATTTTTTCATTTTTACATTGCTAATAAAATTTGTAGCCATACCAAGAAAGATACAGAAAAATAATAGCATAGAAACTTAATGCTGACATTGTTCTCGTAAAATAAAAAATAAGCAGATAGCATGTATTGTAAAGAATTCAAGAGGCAATGATACCCATATAATGCGTTCTAATTTTAAATTATATGTTTTACATACCTGAGCACAATTTCCATTATAGCCAAAGCTACACCATATAACATTACTTTAGCACCAAAACATTTAATTAAAACTTTCATTAGACTAGGTGGTTTAACAGTTTCTGCTACATCAATCTTTTTACTGTTCCTCTTTTTCTTCGCAATGCATTCATTTTTTCGGTTATTGTATTTTTCAACTTCCTTTTCCCATATAGCTGATATTCTTGAACCTAGAATGCTACTTGTATGTTCTTTCAATGGTTTATATAAATCAGTCATTTCCAAGTCCCTTCGATATCCTACCCAGAAGGTCTTCAATACCCATCTAACAAATTAAAAGAATTAAGAATTAGTATATGTTTAATAGTATCTGAATATTGTATTCGAATATAAGCATTTAGTGTTTATAACTTCACGATATGGTGATCTACAGCAGTACACAAGTCATGCTAGCTAGAAATATAACTATATGACTTTATAGCCATATAGTACTATCTCTATTGAAACAGTTCTCAATAATTATATTTTGTTTTTATTGCTAATAATGTTGTTCATTTGTAGCATCAGTTCATCTATGTTCACTCAAATAAGTGTACTAAGAGATAAGATATAAAAAATCGAAAGACTGCATACTTTCAAAGGAAAACAACCCAAGGTGGTCCTTATATTATTTGTACAAGAGTTATTTGTTATTGATAGGAAGATAATTGTTTTGCTCAATAGATACTTGTCTCCTTGACTGAGTACTTCTATTATTAGGCGATAAAATCATTTATCTTATTGTGTGTATAAGAAAAACAGGAAATAGGATGTCCTTAATTAATAACAAATTTTTAATACTTACGAGAAGGTTAATGCGCTAAGTATGTTAGCTCCTTCTCTGGGATTTTTTGCTTTCTCTTCTTGAACTTTCCCGTCCATTGCTGATAATACTGTGTGTGATTAACCTTCCCTGTAAAGGTATAACTGTTATATGGAGCATGTGTGGAAATCAGCATGACTAAGGCATTTGGCATTGTTTGTTTAAAGCACTTCCTTATGACACATATGAGCGAATAAACACAAAAGAAAATTAGAAATCTACAAATGAATGATATAAGTATTAGATGGTAGCTAGTCTTTACATGAAAGTCTGAAATATGATAATAGACATATCTTATCTCCTCAACAAAGGAAGTAATTGTGTCATATTGATGTACATGTTTCTTTACAGTGTTATCACTGTGTACCTACTATGATACTAACTTTTCCTTGTAAAAAATCATCCTACAAAATTTCATTATTTTTATGACACTATCTTTAGTTATTGTTGTATCCATGCAAACTGCTTTTTAAGACTATACTTTAATTTTATACAATCATGTTTAGATAAATTATTATAGCATATCTATCTTGTTCAACTACAATAATCAATTTTAACTATGTGAAAAATGTGAATTCCTAGATTTGACCATTTAACAATAATATCCTTCAAAGCATTTTCGTTACATCAACTGGCCAATGCATACAAAACATAACTGCATAAATAATGAGAGAATATGGAGCTGTGAGTACAGCACCAGCTGTTAAAATACGTCAGAAATAAGAGTAATGAGCACAGATGATAAAACCATTCTCAAGCTACTTTTTCAGATATTAAGGGAGAGTATATTTCAAACTAGTAACTTCAACCATTTTTGTAACAATAACTAAAACAAACATAATTATAACTCTTTAAAGTACAGAATTAACTAAAGTGGGAAGCTTATAATACATGTAATTATTGACTTGTTCACAAGTACCGCTACTTGGATAGCTTAAGATAACAATCGGTAGACAGTAACCATACAGTGATAAGTTCCTTAAGCAAATTTTACATCAGAAATGTCTGATCTATAAGAAATTTGTTAAATACTTTGAACTTAATGAGTCTTTTAGTCTTATTTGAGGTCTTAAAATACCTTATCCAACTGTTCACAATAGGTGTCGACAAATGAGTTACAACCACATATGCAGCACAGAAATATCGAGTGCATTTTAATCTTCAAATAAGATACATAAATTACCGGCATGTGTCAAAGTGATAAGAAATGAAACTTAAGGATCATTATTGCATTGCCATAATTTTTGTTTTGTCTTTGCTATCAAACGATAAAAAATTATGAATCTGATGGAGTGTCAGTATAACTATCCACTTATATTAATAAGTATCTGTGATTACTTGTAAAAGAACATCAGATGACATTATTCCTTTTAAGTCAATCAACTCAAACTACTGTTTTATATAGACGAATGCATGGAAGCAGTAATTAAATGTAAACTCCGTCATTCGCACGAACATACACCTAAACACATGACTTTCAGTAACGATGAGATTAACATAAAAATCTGATAAACACTACCTTCGCCGATTATGCAACACAAATTATGAAATCGTTATCAGTCATAGAATATTTTCAAGAAACGCTCGAATTTTGAAGCATGAAATAGAAATTGTAATATAATAAATACAACTGAATTTGTGTCAAGGTATTTGAATGGAAGGAGATTCAATTAAAATGAAGGATAATCCTTGGAAGCATAACAAGAATGAAAAAAAGGTATACGGTGTACGAAGCCAGCACACACCGTGTCACAAATGAACTGTAAACTTTTATCCTACAGAACTTAATTATCCGAAACTAATGAAGGAATGCATACGGAAGATTAAATTCGACCGTAATAAAATTAGAATTCCGTTTAGATAATTAACATATTCGAAATATTAAGAGACTTATGTAACAACGACGAGACAGCCAAAGCTCTATTAATCAGAATTACGAAAATACCGATAGATCGATATGTATCTAAAGTAGTTCTTCCTCACGTTTAATTAAACGTATGTGTTACTCTTGTATTCAGAATGTTCAAATCTAGAGCAGTACCACATTCCGTCAATTCACTATTGAAAGATGGTAAAAAGAATCACTTTAAAACTTTACCTTTCACAGTACGCATAGTCAATTTAAACGTAATCTATTACTTACTCGTGAAATATTCAATGCGGACTAAGAACACATGTAGGCAATCGAGATACTACCAGTTTCGTGTTGCCTAATAACGTATCGATGACAAGCCGAAAGAAAGATCCATTTAACCAGAAGGCCGTTACTTGACTGCTCGTTTCGCCGCATGTATCATTGGTTAACCCCGAATCAGCACGTGATCACGGATAACTTCTTTGAAATCTAGTAAATCTACACACTCCGATTACGGGCCTTCGTCGTGCAAGGTTGTCATCGCTTCATCATTATCAGTGAATTCCACGTTCATTCAATGGCAGTTATTTAATAGATCAAGTGCACCTATATAGAGTTTCTTGAATAGACAGTACGATTGCATGTAAAAATACTGTGGAAAATACATATGTTCATAAATGTGATAAGACGGATAAGATTTCTCTGGTATCAAAAGAGTTTCATTCCAAACTCACTCATCCGAATGTAGCGCATTTTTCTATTCTGAATATAGTAAATAATAGATTTAGATTCAGCAAGCAGCGTACATTCTTAGAACTCCTCATTTTTCTCTTAATTATTATTTGCATTGCGTGTAAAATAAACTTGCGATTTCCAATTTGTTCACGAATAATTATAATTACAGATGTCGCCGCAGTTCTAATGTATATACAAATATTTTCAATGACGAACGAAGGATCTCTGTCTGGAGTATCGCAACTGCGACCAACTGCGACTTGTACAATTCAGAGCTGTATTGTTGTATAGGGTGATGACGTTGTGCGGCCTCGAATACAAATACAACATGGCACCAGCTAACGCATTTTCAGTTCGGTGACAATTATACACCTGAAAAACACGTTACTTAAAGATATCGTTCATGGAAACTGTTCGGTTAACATTTCTCCCTAATCAGTTGACACGTGTATATCTCTAGAAGTGTATAATTGCAGTGAAATTTAACGAGATGTAGATGATGTGAGGTTATGAGGGTACACGTTTTGCGAGACGTTTCTACTGGAATAAATATTTGTCGCATACATGGTTAGTCGATCTTTTCCTCTTGATTGTACTAAATTACGAGTTGTTAGTTTGCAGAAGTCTTAATTTTTGTTTCGCCGTTCTGGAACCGTAATGTTTTATCTTATCAGATATGATCCTTGTTATTGAGTTACAAACATTTATACAAAGTTAGAAATGTCGCGTTTTCGTTAAAAGTACACGTTATCATTCTCTTACTATCTGTTTTCTGTCATCATAATTGCGTAATTCAGTCAATTGACAAATTAAACTGTTCCGATGTAGTTAAGCTTCTAAAAGTAGGAGATTCACAACTTCACAAATATATTTTACATGTGAATAGATATTCAAATAAGAACGGAGCGTATTTCGTGTTATTTACCCCATGGAGTATAATGACCAATTAACAGTAAAAATGAATGAAAGTGAATCTGTATATGGAACTACATTGTCCCAAGAATCTATAAAAGTAATTGCGGAAAGTATAGGTGTGGGAAATTTTCCTGATGAAGCTGCCAAAGATCTTGCGGAAGATGTGAGTTACAGACTTAAAGAAATAATACAGGTTAGTACGTTACAGCGTTACCATATCAATGTTGCCTTTATATTCTTGATTTTTACTTAGCAATATTTTAATTTTCTATTAATCGTTATACATTATTAGATAACATGCATTCTTTCTTATTTCTACATACTAGAAATATTTAATTGATTATAGGATGCCGCAAAATTTATGAGACATGGAAAACGTCAGCGTATGACTACACACGACATTGACCAAGCATTAAAAGTTAAGAATATCGAGCCTACTTATGGATTTTTCGCAAAAGATCATGTTCCATTCCGTTTTGCTTCTGGAGGTGGACGAGAATTACACTTTGTAGAAGAAAAAGAAATTGATCTTAATGAAGTTGTATCTATGTCAGGCGGACAAACATGGCCTAAGTTACCGTTAGAAATAACGTTGCGTGCTCATTGGCTTTGCATAGATGGTGTGCAGCCAACTATACCCGAAAATCCGTCTCCGGTATCTAAAGGTATCACTGTATATATAATTGCACCATCATTTAGAAAAAAACATTACTTTATTCCATGTATCGTGGTTCGACTAATGATTAATTTTCATATGGATACATCCTTGTTATAGACGCACAAAAGTTGGAAAGTGTTGATCCAACTAGCAAGCTTACAAATAAAAGTCAAAATATTGGCGTTGGTAAACCAGGTGGTGGAGGCAAGAGTCAGAAACTACGTAATGTAGAAACAGTCCATGTTAAGCAACTTGCAACTCATGAATTAAGCGTTGAACAACAATTATATTATAAAGAAATAACAGAAGCTTGTGTTGGATCTGACGAAGCTCGTCGAGCAGAAGCTCTTCAATCACTATCAGCAGACCCTGGATTACACGAGATGCTGGCTAGAATGTGCACATTTATTGCAGAAGGCGTACGAGTTAATGTTGTACAAAATCATCTTGCATTGCTCATTTATCTTATGCGCATGGTTAAAGCCCTTCTCGATAATCCAAGCTTGTACCTCGAAAAATATGTACGTAGAATATATCCTAAGATATACACACGTTTTCCATATAACTTCAAATTGGACATTTTGTAGCTTCATGAATTAATACCATCAGTCGCAACCTGTATTGTTTCCCGCCAATTATGTCTGAGACCAGAAGCAGATAATCATTGGGCTCTACGTGATTTTGCTTCCCGGCTAATGGCACAAATATGTAAAAACTTCAATACTTCCACGAATAATGTACAAACAAGAGTAACTCGTATGTTTAGTCAAGCTTTAGCAAAAAACAGCCAAGTCAGTATCTACATCTATATGAAAATATAATGCAACTCTATTATTACATGATATTAATAGTAAAAATTTCCTTAGACTCCATTGGCTTCTCTTTATGGTGCAATCGAGGGATTGTGCGAACTGGGACCAGAAGTAATCAAAGCATTGGTTATTCCTAAAATTAAGTCTATATCTGACCGTATAGAATCGTGTATAGAAGGTCCGGGCAGCTCCAGCGTTGAGAAAAATGGAGCAGGACACATAAAAACTTTACTTGTTGTAAGTAAAGGACTAGATATATTTTGACAGGCCTGGGTTGTTCCTTCACATACAACGTTACAAATTTTAGAAATGTATAGCCCCTGTATTGAAGACTCTGCGATCACCGCCAGATTATGTTGAGGAATATAAACAGGATTACGGTTATATAGGACCTGCATTATGTTCAGCAGTTGCTAAAGCGCGTACACAACCAACTGCTTTAGCAACTACTGCTGCCACTACAACAGCACTTACTACAAGTCAACAACAAGGACCCACGTGTACTGGAAAATCCCTTGTACAGTCAGGTAATTAAAGAAACCTATTTGAGAACTTTCTTATTCCAGATTTGAAAACCATTTAAAATTTTAAATGGAATTCTATTGTAATGCGTACCTACATACTGTATATGTATATCGACTATGGCCATGTTCTAATTTACTCATTTATTTCAGTTACTAATTCAACTCCTGCACAGCAAACCAGCCGCACAATTATGCTGGGACCTAGCAGATCTACTACTGGCACCACTGCTGGTGGTGGTCAGAAATTTGTTATTTTACAATCACGTTCGCAAACACCAACCACTGCAAACATCAATTCAACCACAATTCAACAGCAACAATCACAGGCTACACAGCAGCAGCAGCAGCAGCAACAACAACAACAGCAACAAATTAAAATCACACAAAGCAATGCTAATCAACCAAAAACGCATTTACAGAATGCTGCACCAAAATTGGTGGTTGTTTGTATGGCCAGTAGTTGTCACAGCAATACAACCGTAACTCAGGTATTTGTCACGTTACGTAGTTAATATGTTTTGCATGAACAATTCATGGTTCACAAGAAAAATTGTAATTTTTTACCCTTTTTGTTTAGCAAGCGACTATAGCAACCAAAACTCAAAGTGTTTTTGTTACACAACAAACTATTGAACGTTCTGTGAGCCCAGAAGAGGAACATTCATTTCAGTAAAGATATCAGTTATCTCCATACCATAGAAAATAGTGACTAGTTATATCATTGTACAGTTTAAAAACTTTTTATATTCTAACAGTTTCTCATGAGTAATGAAATAAAACTTTCCATAGGTTTATCCAACATTTGTGACTGTACTTCTTACTGATTTTTAGTTTATAAAGCAAGGTGTATAACTACATTATTTAATATCAGGTGGTAGGAGATACGTGACAGCAAAGAGAGTTATGAAATCAGAAGAGTGCCGTAAGAACAAACATTTTTATTAGAAGATATTTTATTCTTTGTTTATATGGTGTACTGTGTATTGACAATTGCTGTTGTATCACTTTCGTTAGAACTCTGATGTGACAAATCAAGGCTACGTTGTGCAGTGTTCCGGCGACAAGCCTCTTCTGCTTGATCCCTAAGAGCTTGGGCCATTACGGTTCCAGTTCTTTCTACCATTTGTGAGAAATAACCATTCTGATTATCACGAAGCAATTCATGTGGACAGCCAAACTCCTATATTCATTAAAGAAAGAAATACAATAAATGCGGAGTATTTTATGGCACTCTGTCACTACCCGAATAGGAGCATATATTTGGAAATAGAAGGAATGTTGACGATACATACCACTATAGAACCACCTTCCATTACAATAATACGATCACTATCAATGATAGTATTTAGACGATGTGCTATCGTAAGCACAGTACATTCGGAAAACTTAGTCCTTATCGTACGCTGAATCAGTGCATCAGTACTGTAAGAAGCAAATTCATTTGTTAGCAACAATGGATATGTTCACGGAGTGTACTAAATATGTATACATTGAAACATGTAATTACTGTGAATCAATGTTCGCAGTAGCCTCATCCAATACAAGGATGCGATTGTTTCTGAGAATAGCTCTTGCCAAACATATAAGCTGCCGTTGACCAACACTAAAATTGCTACCACATTGTTGAACTTTTTGGTCCAGTGCAAGATCGTTGAGCTCGACCTCTCTGAGAACATCCCACAAAGTCAAATCATCACATTGTGCAAATGGGTCTAAATTGTATCTCAAGCTTTCGGAGAAAAGCACGGGCTCTTGCGGGATAATAGATATGCAACGGCGCAATTCGTGTAAGCCCACTGTGCTCGTATCTCTTCCATCGATCTTGATCTCACCATCCAAGCCATCGGCATAAAGACGAAAGATTGCAGAAATCAGAGAAGATTTGCCCGCCCCTGTTCTCCCGACTATACCGACTTTCCATCCTGGTTCTATAGCCACATTCAGATTCTATTGAAAGCATAATATTCTGATAAAAATGATAACTTCACTGGATACATTTGACTCGTAAGGATATTAAGTTTCACCTTTAGAACAGGCATCATGTCCATGTCGTAGGTCATGCTAACATCTCTAAAGCTCACACGACCCTTTGGAGGCCATGAGGATGGAGGAGGATTTGGAGTGGTCATGGGACCTTCTTTAGGTAAATCTGTATACTGTAAAAGCCTCTCTACGGCAGTCATCTGTGACATTACCTCGGCACTTTGTTTTATGCCATATTGTAATGTTCCCGTTATAATTAGGGACTGCGAAATGGCTAGTCCCACGTCACCACCAAATGTTTCATCTGTGTTTCATTGTACAGGGTATTAAATTCTCATGGGAAGTGAAGAGTATTGTATGGGGTATCGATGTACTTACTTGGGTTGATAAGTAGCAAGGAAAAGCAAATGCAAGCGATAAATGCACAGGAAATCATGTCCAGCATTAAACCAAAAGCCGATGATGTTGTAATTGTCAAATACCAAGCACCTGTATGGATATCTTGTAAACGATCGAATTCATTTTGCAATTGAATACAGACGTCTTCACCACTGCTCCTTATTGTGACTAAACCATTTAGCGTAGCGTTCACGTGAGAGAAAACTGGACTCTTGGCTGAATGAACATATCACAATATTCATATAAAATTACATTTTCAAGAATTATAAGAAGTGTAGAGACGATGGTAAGAAAAATGGAAAATACTTACTGACACCCTCCAGGCGTTTTACATTTTGCGCAGTACTGAGATACAGCAGCCGCAAGAAATAAAAGAGGACAGTAACAATAACAATAGGAAAAACCATCCAATTATTAAGAATAATCTCCATGATAAGAACGCAGATCATAACGAGGAATATTTGGACTGCTTCCAATATTGACTTAGGCAATAATTCGTCCACTGCTCCTATATCTTTGGAGAATCTATTCAAGATTCTTCCTATCAAAACAGAGTGGTGCCAGAAATGTGTTATAGTAAGAAACAAACTTAAAATTGTATGAATGACAAGTTGTCCGGGAGCATTACTCACCCGAAGGGTTCACATTAAAGAAACGCATAGTAGCTAACATCAAATTGCTGAACATGGCATCGTGAAGATTGCAACTTGCTTTCATACAAATCTGCATGAAAACATAGCTCCTTACTAGAACTAAGACTATGCAACTGATTGTGCAAAATGTATAGACATATATAGCTGGAATAGTTGGAAGTAAGCCGTAACTATCTAGAGTAAATATATTCGAGAGGAAGGTATCGTTAAACATTGCACGATACGCTTTATTTTGATGGAAAGCAGACACGTTGTCACTCGCTCTAAGAGTTTCTACGTTTGTCCAGTAAGAGACCCAATAGTCTGTACCGCCTACTGCAACTTGTGTCAAGAGGAGTAGGAAGACCATGATGAACAGTGAGAAATAAGAGCCACCTTGGCGAAAATATTGTTTATACACCGCACTGTCTAGACGACCGCTTGCCATTCCTTCTTCATTTTTAGCACAAGTAGGATCACACTCGTCCACGTCAGACATCTGAAATTAACACGTTGCAGCAAAATCGTGCAGTAAAAATATTTGATATGTGCAACGTTTTGCACACATTGTAATGGACTAAGCGATGTACGGTTCTTACTTTAAAAGAATTTTCGCTTGATCTGCTGGATCTACGAGATGCGAGCCTCAGTAAAGCTCTCTTCTCCTTTATACTTTTATCTTTCTCTTCCTTTTCAGTGATCATATCTTTCTCTGCGTTGTTCTCCTCTCCTTTCAAACGATTGAGCATATCCACGAATTCTTCGTGGGATGCTACAAGCTCGTCGTAAGTTCCTTGCATTTTTATGAAACCCTGGTGAAGGAAAGAAGGAAGGTAAAGCGCAATCGTCGTATGAAAATTAACTCTTACATTCAAATGTATACTTTCAGATTGAAAGTATATCAGCGGCTTACGCGATCCAGAACCACGATGGTATCCGCACGTTTCAGGAAATGTAACTGATGAGTCACTAAAATTCGCGTTTTCTTCGACAGGTAGCCCTCGATGCATTTTTTAAATAAATGACGAGCCACGCGTGTGTCGACGGCGCTCAATGGATCGTCCAAGAGATAAAGATCAGCATCTCTGTATACAGCGCGTGCCAAATTTACGCGCGCCCGTTGTCCGCCCGATAAAGAGGCACCTCTTTCACCTATTAGCGTCATGTCACCGTAAGGTAATTGTCGAAAGTCTTTGGAAAGCGCGCAAGCTTTCGTTACCTAAAAAAAGAATTTCCACGTCTGAAATTATTCTATTTCTAAAAAGCCTATTGACAAGGTATCAATGAAAATTGGCGATTAAGTATACCAGTGCTTTCACTCACTTCTAGATATTTCATCCTGTTGTAACTCTGACCAAGTAAGATGTTATCCCGGACGGTACCAGAGAAGAGCCAAGGATCTTGGCTGACATAGGAAATTTTCAAATTTGGATTATCCGTAATGTATCCTCGTTGACCAGGCACTCCAAAGGTCTCAGGATTTTTAAGTATCTTCAATGTGCCTGCACCTATAGGGAGTTCCTTCATGATTAGTTGAAGTATCGAAGATTTTCCCGATCCCACTGGCCCCACGAGGGCGCACAGTTGGCCCGCTTCTATCTTCGTCGATATGTTGCATATCGTGGGTGGTAATTGTCCTACGATCCAATTAGCAGAGGCTCTTACTAGTTCCACGGAAACCGGGGACGACGTGATCATTTCGTCCATAATTATACTCTTGATCTTCTCAGTTATTATTTCGTCGCTTTTCTTCTCCTTCTTGGCAATCGTCCCCGAAAATGTCAATTTACTGAATTTGTTCGCAGGCGCGTTCGCGATGCTGGATTGCGCTTCGTCCAACAGAAGAAAATTCTGAAAGAGATCAGAATTACTTCCACGAGTGAACGGTGCGATGTACGTGCTCTAAATTGCCCTCGCCCTTGATTCCCTCGTAATAAACATTAGCGAGCCAATTTTCAATATCAAAAAGTCCCAAACCTCCAATCTCTTCAGGGACACCATAGTCTCGCCGCACAAGATTAGAGCTTGCGGAAAGAAAAGGACCGCCGATAGTTGCACGATATTGAAATAAGTCGCCAGGACGTACGTGACCTCCGCTGTGAGAGTATTCCCTACCAGCACGAATGAGACCAATGTGACAAAGAGCGTGACCCTTTCCGTGAACATTATGATTGCTATGTAGGATCCACGAACGTAGGACGACAACTTTATCTTCTTTATTTCGGCGAGTCGTGTCTGCGACACGATCTTCGCAAATGGTTTCTCCCAAGCATACATTTTTACCACCTGTAAGCGTGATCTTATTGACATCGGCAATCTTAGTAGGACTAAGAATCCTAAGTAGGGCTGTTACTGTTGCTTAGATTTATCAGTACCCGACAGTGAGTATTCGGATGCAAACTCAAATAATATCCTAATACACGCGAGTATTTTTACTGATATCCAGACACTCCCAATCTCGATTGAAATGCATCTACATATGGACAGTTCATTTTGAAAGCGATGTAATTTCATTTTTTTTAAAAAATGAGATGTCACATAATTTGTGATTATGCTCTATGGTCTCGTCCGGATGGATAAATGTAGTCCATCCGAACGAGACCATGAATACTCATACAATATACAATTATACAATTGTAATCGAACTTCACTCGGTAAGGTCGTTTGATTTTATAATTCATTTAGTGTAAACCTTTCTTTTATAATTAGTTAATTTTGGTTAAAAAAAAGTGGATTTACACCACTTTCAAAATGAACGGTCCACGTAAGAAAAGCTTCTGGTCTGAGCAATCACGAAAGAAAACTCGAACCCCGATACTCGAATGCTCAGACTCAACTTCGAATACTCGAATACTCATACTTTTATTCGGTTCTCGAACCGGAGGTCGGGTTATAACGAGTACTCTGAATGCTCGGATCCACGAGTACTAAAACTGCCCTAATCCTAATTGATTCCACTTGCCTGTATACCAGCGACAATCTCATTCATCAGTTGCACTCTTCTATCGGTTAACGGAGCAATTTTTGCTCTCAATCGTCTGCTTATCACGGTGAAAGCCCCGTGGCCAGGGATAGTGAGTAAAAGAAGTGTCCCGATGCCAACTAAGCTGTGGACTCCTATTTGCAACCACATCGCATAGCCAACTATTACCATCTGGGAGACACGGATATGAAATGGCAATAATTAATCTTGGGCAGGTTGCGTCGGGACGTAATTGTGCATCATTGTGCCCATCGATGGGTACGATCACTTCGAGCATAATCACCTGTATTGGCATGATCCATATGTAATTCAAGAAAAGGGGAACTAAATCAAATCGGTTCATATCGTTGCTAAGTAGATTGACAACCTGGCCGGCGGCAGTCTGGGTCAGCGCCACTTTACTGAGACGTAATATCTGAAATGAATCATGTTCTTTTTTAAACTACGTGATTTGCAAATTCCATGGAAAGCGTATAAATTATGCGTAGACACTGAAACGACGATAGGTGCTGCATTCAAGCACGACGACTTGCATTTTACCAGACCATAAAATTTCTTTCTCCATTACGCCTAAATAAGCAATTCGTAGAAATCAACTAGAATACATCGAGATAAGTGATTCTCTGATTTTCCCCCATTATCTTAGTATTCGTAAATCCTCCTATTTCGTTTTGGGAGGTACAATCGTATGTTGGTAGAACGCACTATCAGCGCGTAATCGAATCGAAGGTCACATTTAAAAAGGGAAATATCAGCCTCATTACGTATTACCGTTCATTGTTAAATACATTCCTACAATTTGCATTACCGATAACATAATGCAGGCGCAGTCAAGTCGCAAAACTCCGATTTTTAGGAGCCCACGTCCTATCGTGTGCAGGAACCGATTTCTTCTTTCTCTAAAGCCCGATTCCAAGAGTCGAACTTAAAAATGAAGTCATACTTAAAACCGAGTTTCTGTTGTAGGAGATGACTCGTAGAACGGAATTTCGGCTTCAAGTTTTGGCTTTTGATTTTTAGGCTTGACACGTGCGATCGTGCCTAAATCTATGTCCGATAAATACCTTTTTGTAAACCAGGCCGCTGCATGCCACCCGCACGCGCATTCCCACCTGTAGCATCCGTACATTCGAATGATGAACTATTATGACGGTGATGAGTATACTGAAAACGAGACAACCCGCGTATACGAGTGCCTCTTCTTTGGTTGGCGTGTCAGGATCTGGTTCCACCTTGAAGTAGCTTATAATCCATCCCTGAAGTATAGGCTGCACCGTGCGTAGAACGCACGTTTGCAAGAATGTGAACAATCCGACGACGAAGTACGGTGCCCAAAAGGCCCTCAAAATGGCTCTGTGCAAGCGTGGCCGCAGATCCTTTCCAGCCGGCATTTTTTTCCCATCCTTGGTTAACGTATATTCAAGCTCCCTGAACTTTTCCAATTCTCGATTCCAATGCCTGTCGATACAAATTACGCACGTTAGGCGCACAATGCATTCTATCGCTTTAATAACAATTTTCTTCCGTCATGCTAATTGACGATATTGTGGGCACTGGTATGAGCACTTGTTCCGTCAGTGTGATAAAAATAATAATAGTCTGCTGGCTGATGCAAGTACTTGGAAAAAGCACCGCTATCGCACTAGTTGCGATTCAATGACGTACTTACGTCGCACGTACGTAGTTAGGAAGCAGACAATTCCTCCGCTCTTAGGAGTATGTAATAAATTACCTAAACTCTGAGAACTGATCATTTTGAATTTCAATCTATTTAAGTTATCAAGGAATAAAATTCATTCGTCTGTAAAGTAATTACCGCACTGTGGAAGTAACCATTTTCAAGGTACAAAGTAGTATTTACGTAATTGTCTGATTGCGCAATATTTTAAAGTAACCATCTACCTCTCGAGAAGATCGACATTTTTTTTGGACTCGTCGGATTTCAGCGGACTATAAATGTCAGAATGTTCCAAATCTTTGTGAGCTCCTTTCCAAAATAAGTCAGCCGTCCACCTTTTCAAACAGAAAATTTGCGTGTCTTAAGAAACGTAATATTTGATCGAAACAATAATAAGCACGTGAATTAATATACCGTTCGATGATTTAAGTTGTAATTTGATTTAAAGACGATTGACAGTGCTTAAAAGTAACTTGAACATATTTTATAAAACGAACCAGAAAAATAAACGGCTTATCGGATTGGCCTTCGCTTGTGGATTTGGTTGGGGGGTTCTGTATTTGCTTTCCATTTTCTTCTAAAACACAACTTTGTAATATCCACCGTTAGCGTATCTCTATTTCCGAAACCAAATCACCTGTCTCCACAGTCTACGCATGAGATATCTTTTCACTTCGACGCTTCTTACGAACAGTCTTCTATAAAACTGCTACTACTCGCACTTGACAGACAGTTTTCAACAGCCCCCTTTACTGCGCGAGCGATAAAGGCAACAAGATAAACTAGTGCGCCGACTACACACTTACCTGCACCGAGTCGAACGCTCCACCCTTCCGATTGTAATACTACCCTTAGTAACAATCACTTTATGGAATGAGTTGAATAAGTAGTAATACTTCCTTTAACATACTGCGAGAATTGGGCTGCAGGCAGCGTGGCACGACGGAAAGGAGTGAAAGAAAGAGGGAGAGGTCCCAGCGAATGGATAACGGAAGTCAGTCGAACTCCTCTGGAGTTTTTTGAAATTACTTTGTCCCCTCTACTCGTGCTTCTGCTTTGCTTCTTGTCGGTAATTCCCTTTTTTAATTTCTCTCTCTCAGTATTAGGTGATGAGCGGCACACGTGACTGCAGATGCGCCTTACTTTTGCTCGCAACGATTTTTGACTCTTTTATCGTTGCCGGTTATTTACTCAGTGTAAAATGATAAGGACAGAAATGGAAAGTCAGTCTAGCTTGGTCTAGCTGACCTATTAAACCTGTAGAGAACACTGGTATACTTAAAGTACATACTAATATACATATAATGACAGAAAGGAGCTTGAAAGGTGTTGTCGTGGACAAATGTTCCCAAAAAATCAGTGTCCTCTCCAAATATATATATCTCTTTCCGTTTAAAATAACATGAGCGCCGTAAGCCAACAGCTCGAATATTTAACGCGCAATTTTCTAGTTTGTTGACAGCACAAGATACGTGTATCTGCCCCTTCGGGAGAGTGCTGTATGTGGCGTGCAATTGTTTATTAATTGTGTATTATCTCGTTGTTTATTCACTGCTGTAAGAATTTCTGTATTTTTACTCGTGCATTTATCTATGCAATGTTTATTCACGAATTTATTTATATATTATTTATTTATTGATTTTATGTAAACGGGTATTACTATTGTTTTTAATGTTTGACGTGTGTATGAGATGTTAATAAGTGGACAAAATACCCGATACAGAGCTAGCCCATTTAAATAAACCGTACCAATACTTAAACACACATATTTTACATATTCTCATTGAATGCGACTGTGAAATAGTATAACGCAAAATAGATTCTCGTGTTTGCGTTGTTTCCTTTTCAAAATTAAAACTATTTACATTACAGCTTAATCGGTGATGCAAGTGGATTACTTATTTTTGTTGCCAAAGAAAATATTTGTTTCTTTTCTTTTCTTTGTAATAGTTCGGTTCATTTTAAAATAATGGAAAGAATTTAAATTTATCGATAAAATGTGCGCTCCCTTTAAACGTGCATGCACCATTATTTCACATTAGTTACTTGAACGCGGCCTATTTAAATTCTAATTGGCAATTTGAAATATCTGTCTTCCATGAAAACTGTTCGAAATTACATTCTTTCATTTTCATCCAATGTAAAAAAATAGAATACCGTTGACTAACCATTTTTTTTATTCATAGTTATTATGTAAATACCCCCAAAAATACTTATTTTATTAATAATGATGATACGCATAATATAATAGGCATTCATATATTTCCATCCAAATTTTATAGAAATTATATATTACAATTCTGTTACATCTATGATATGTATATCATTATAACGCTACCTATGTTTTTTTAAATGTAAAACAAAAAATATATCTATATCTATTGAAATATGTCGGTGTGTCTAACAATAAGTTGTTGATATTTTATAAGCAATATATCTAAATTATCGATATGTTGTTTCGATATAAGAAATTGATCGCTATATCGATATATGTCTGACTAAAAATCCTATGGCACAGCAGCCGCGTCACGGAATGCCGCCGTTTGCCACTCCACAGCCAGGGACGCGACCAATCATGGGTTATATCGTTCATATGGCTGCTCGCAATTCGCTCTCCACTAACTCTCTTTTGGCCGCCAAAAGTTAGCCCGTCATTTCGAAGTCTGTCGAAACCTTCCGCGGTCAGAGAAATAACCCAAGCACAAATGAATTCTTTTCCGACGCTTACAATTTGGTAATATTATACAAGTCGACTTGAGTTACCACCACATTGCGACACAAATTACATGGAAAGCACATGTAAATTCACTATTTAAACTTTGACTTTATATTTTCAATTCAAAACCAGAAGCATCAGTTAGAGACAGATTATTATTATTTCATTTTGTGTATACAAATACGAATATTCCTTATATTTTTGCCATTACTCCATAATTAGTGCCACAATAGCCATTCAGTTTTTCTTCTATACAAATAATTTTGTTCACTTATACCTATGTTTGTACTTCATTATATAGTGTTAAACTAAACTTTCCGTTGGCAACATATTTTACGTACATGGAAAGACTACAGTTTGAAATTGTAAATCTGTTCTTTATTGCTGCACCAAGCCTGAACTTCTCAGTTTATACCCAGACACATTCGTATTCTGTAACTTCTGAGGAGTTCCGGCGCAGCAATAAAGGACAGGCCTACTATTACGTCGATTTAATTTGGATACTACTTATAATACCTTAATATGTATATCAGTGCATTTTACCACTATGTATATGCCCAAGTTATCACAATGTTTGTCAGTAATTATATTTGACAAATGACAGGCAAGAAACATATTTGATAGAAAAATAGAAGTACAGATGTACTATTATAAGTTGGCAGAAGCTATCTTTATGTTTTTACTTATGTTAATATTGGAAATATAGATTGTGAATATGATATAAAAATGTGATTCTTTGATCATTAATTTAGTATACCTAAAAATAATAGTTAATAGAATTTCATATATTCAAATACATATGCACAAAGGCCCGTAATTCAACTTCTATAAGCTGATGGAAAATGAAAATGGAAAAATCTAATGAGTAAAAAGTCTATATAAAATTTATTCTAATCTATAAGCATCATTAAAAGGAGGTTATCGATTGCCGTGAGTTGCCATATAAGATTGTTTTGCAATCTTAACTAGCTGGTCATACATACCTGCACCAGTTTCTTTTACTAATGAAGAAAATTGACTACGAGTATTCTGGAGCAGTAAGTGCGGGTGGTCGTATTCCTATAACAACAAAAATAAAACGGTAATGGTAAAAAAATGTCTCAATAAACGTACAGATAATTACTTTTGCAAGGTCAGAAACTTACTGCCATATAACCCTTATCCATAACCAGCACCTTGTCACTATCCATAATAGTATTTAATCGATGAGCTACAGTAAGTACAGTACAGTGGCCAAACTTTTTCCTTATAGTACGTTGGATAAAAGCATCTGTTTGCGGATCTACGTTCGCAGTTGCTTCGTCGAGCATTAATATCTTATTATTTCTTAAAATAGCTCTAGCTAAACATACTAATTGCCTTTGACCAACACTATAATTACTACCCCTGTCCAAAACGCGGGTCTCTAAACCATTTCCAGCAGCAACAATTGCATCTTTAAGCTCAACCTGCAATACATAGAAAATTATTTCAAAAATTGTAAACAACGAGGCAGACAATTCTTCCATTACAGAATATGCCATTAGACCAAAGTACAGACCTCTTCAAGTGCTTCCCAAAGAGCCTTATCTGAGAATTCATCAAAAGGATCTAAATTCCGTCTTAATGTACCGGAAAACAAGACAGGATCTTGTGGAATAATTGATATATTACGTCGCAGATCTTCCAAACAGATTGTGCCTGTGTCAACGGAATCAATTTCTATGGTGCCTTCAATTTTGGCTAAACGGAACAAAGCTGATATCAAAGAAGACTTTCCTGCACCAGTCCTTCCAACAATCCCGACCTACAAAAATTATGCAGTCAAGTAGAAAGTATTACTACTATTACGCATTCTTCACTTTATCCCTATCATTCTAATCTTGTACAAGATATATACCTTTTCACGGGGATAAATAATTATATTTAAATCTTTTAATACAGGCGGCTCATCATCTTCATATTGCATATACAGATTTTGAAATTTAATGCATCCTTCTGTAGGCCAATGTGTGGGAATATATTTACCAGCTAAACCATTTCCGTCTTTTCCTTTCTTCTTGATAAACCTGCCGGTATCCCGAAGATTTGGTTCTGGTGGAAGTTGTATATATTCCAACACACGTTCAACTGCCATCATTTGATTTGCAGCTTCTGCACTTTGACGCATTCCCCATTGAATGATTCCAGTCATAGCCATTACTTGTGTAATTGCTAAACCCACCTCGCCACCAGAGAATGCTAGAAATTTACAAATATTCCAACGTAATTTATCATTGCAAGATTCAATTATAGTACAATAAAGGATCATTTTAACTCATATAAAAAAATAATTCATACTTTCGCCTAGTACAAGGAAACTGAATGTCACCAGCGACGTAAATATGAAGCAAAATACGTCCAAGGAGAACCCAAATGCAGTACTTGTGACTATATACATATAAACAGTAGATGTATGTGCATCTTGACACTTGTCAAACTCATTTTTCAAAATTTCTTGTGCACAATATGCTCTAATTGTGGTTAATCCATTTAATGTTGCAGTGAGATGTGTAAATACTGGTGATCGTGCTGCACACATAGATAGTTAAATGCAAATAAACTTTTTAATATCTAATTACATAACACAACGAAATAAGTTGAACTTACTCATTCCTTCTAAGCGCTTGATATTTTTACTAGTTTTAAGATAAACCTTTTGAATCCAGTAAAAGACAGTTCCTAGTACCACTATAGGAATTAAAAACAATGGATTGACGGTACAAGAAATTATCAATGACCCACACGTCATTATTATTATCTGACCAGCATCTAGAATAGCTTTTGGTAACAATTCGTCGATAGCGCCCATATCCTTCGAAAATCTATTGAGAATTCTTCCGCTAGGATTTGTATCAAAGAAATGCATTCCCGTTCTAATTAAGGCACCAAATACCATGTCGTGTAAACGCTGACTGCACGTCATACATGTTGTATAAAATGCAACTGCTCTCGTAATTGCAATTACAAGTAGTCCAACGACGATGCTCGTGTAAATATATATGTACGTCGGGACCGGCAGTAAAGTTATACTTTCACTGTCATCCATTTCTGTAGAATTATCATTCGTACTCAAGTTAGAATACTTGGATTGATAATATCGAATTTCTTCGGCATTTACCCTGCAAACAGCAGAAGTTAGTAATACACTTGTAGTAAAAATCTAAAAAGAGAGTCTTATCGCTTATGTTGCTTACAAGATGGGTATAAAAAAATCGTTGAGGCTGACGGCGAACTGCGTGCAGATGAACAGTAGCAGAACGATGAATGCTATACACAAATTAGCGCCAGTTTGAAAATACTTTATAAAAATGGGTCCTTTCACTAAACCTCGAGAGGTTCCTTCAAGACCGTTGTTCAGATTCTCAGGGTCTTCCTCTTCTTCTTCGTCATCCGTTCCACAATAACTTGATTGCGTTTGGCTCTGAAAAAGGATTCAAATTTAACAGACACCCTAGTTATTGCGATAACGGACTTCTATAAAACTTACTCTGTAACTCGTCGAGGAAAATTGTCGGCGCCTCACTCTCTTGTCCAGACAAGGGTCTTCAGTTCCCTCTTTTTCAGCTACCAATAATTCACTGTATTCCGGATGCGTGTTCAAGAGGTCTTGATAGTTAGAGAACAACTTCATTTTACCGTGCTCCAAGAGAATGATGGCGTCGACTTCTTTTATATATTGTAATTGATGCGTCGCTAAAATTCTCGTCTTTCCAGCCAAGTAGCGTCGCATACACTCGTCAAACAGATGTCTACTAACGTGAGCATCGACCTGCGAACAATAAGACATATTTCACCACTTACTCACAAACTAAGCTATACATCACTAAGCAGATAACTTACTGCACTCAAGGGATCATCCAACAAATAGATGTCAGCTTGTCTGTAAAGTGCTCTCGCCAAATTGATACGGGCTTTCTGACCACCGGATAAGGAACTACCCCTGTCCCCTACGATGGTCTGATCACCTTGTGGAAATTGTTGGAAATCTCGTAGTAGAGCGCAAGCTTTGACAACACGGTGATATCGATGGCGATCGTACATTTGGCCGAAAAGAATGTTCTGCCTCACGCTGGCCCCAAACACCCATCCTTCTTGTCCCGCGTAACTCAGGGCCCCGTAAACTTTTATTTCGCCCTCCACAAAACTTAGTTCACCGAGGATCGCAGACAAGAACGAACTCTTTCCAGCTCCGACCATGCCAATTACCGCATATAATTTGCCTTTCTCGATATCGAAATTAAGACCCTCCAGAGTGTTCTCAGACTGGCCAGGCTCCCATTTAGCAATGCCGTTGCTCATTCTGATCGCGACTTGATTCCCGTTAACTGTAGAGATTTGCTTGTTGTCTAAAAAGAGGAAACACCTAATACATTCCATGCTCATTTTTCCATAGGTGCCATAATCGATATGTCACGTCCTCGATAAAAGCAATAAGCACACTTGTACGGGCCATGTAGCAAACTTCTACATCGAGTTTATCAACATTATTGTAATTGACGTCTCACCTTGGACCATGTTGGGGGTGTTCTTCAATAGGTCACTGGCCACGATCACCAAGCCGTTCTGGTTCTTCTCGTCTTTACTATCTCGAATAATGTTTTCGTTCTTGTCATGGATATAGGGAAGATTCTGTCGAGAAGTCTCCTTCGAGCCGTATATCGAATTCAACCTCGTATCGTTTCCTTCGAATTCATCGTACATGAGCAACTGCTGAAGCCTACGTGCTGCCACCATGCTTTCGGCAATTTCAGCAAATCCTCGCACGAACATGCACGACATGGTGTGCGCGAGAATGTTGAAGTAAGACGAGAATACGAATACCTTCTCGGCGGTGAGTTCGCCTCCGAACATCAGCATCGAGACCAGAGTACAGTATAGGGCCATTCTCGTGGTGAAGAGGTTGAAGGTCATGTAAATACCCCGAATGTAAGAGCTCTTGATGACCACGCGTAACTCCAACTTACGTGCCAATGCGACTAGGGCACAGAAGGGTTTCTCCCAGGCATACATCTTTATCACATGTACCCCCGATATGATCTCGTCCATCAGACGCACCCTCTCGTCGGTCTTTATCGCAGTCTGCAGCCTGAATTTGGACGACAGCTTTCCCGTGTAAGCTGCGAAGATAAGAACGTTCCATTATTATTCATTATCGTCGATGTTATTTTCCACTGAAAGTGGAAGTCGAGTTTCCTGCCATGTGAAAGAACACGATGGTGGAGCCATGCAGGTGAAAGAGCAGTTGCCAGTTATTCATCATCGCGGATGTCGAACGAGTGCGATTTGAAATTGGAACAAATGTGTCGCGATAATGTAAAGATCAATATTTCTCCGGATGAAAAAGATCGTGACGTGCGATCCGATTATCGTAAATGTAAAATATGATTTGATTTCAGCCGAAGCTCACTCACATTGAATCGGTACGACGACCAAAACGGCAACCATGCCGATCAGCCCGGAGTATCCTGCTTCGGTGTAAAGGAAATAGGCGACGATCAGTGCAGATAGAGGTGCGGACCACATGTGGTGTATGAAGACCGAGACGAAATCAAACCTATTGACATCGTTAGCCACCAAATTTACCACTTTCCCTGGGGCCGTTTCTCGCAGCGCGGTCTTGCTCAGCTTCAGAGCCTGTTGAGAAAACAGTTTCGGTTAGCCAGCTGACGAGAGTCGCGATGCAAGCGGATTCTTACGTAATAAACATCCTAGCACTACAATATTTCTTTTTTAAGAACCTACGAGGGAATTACCTTTCTGTAGACCAGAGAACACGCCGCAACTCTGACCTTGGCGCCTACATGAAAAGCACCGAAGATCTCTTGATTCATAGAAATCACGTTCACCGCGGTGGCGATCGAAATTCCTGCCGCGTACCAAAGGGCGTTCGCGAAAGGCTCGTTCCGTTCCTTCGTGAAGTAACGAAGCAGGCCGCCCAGAAGAATCGGTGTGCCCAATCTATGAATTTGAGAAGAGAGATCAAGCGTTGAGTTTAAAAATTAATTCGGAAAGTAGAAGTGCCTCGATATAATTTCGTCGTCTGTATTCTTCAATCACCTTATCACGAATTCGTTGAGTGTGTGCATCAAGCCTAGCAGGAAGTATTCCCACAGGAAGGTGCGAAACATCGTTCGGAGTAAGCTGGGAGGCCGCTTCCACTTCCTTGCATTTTCCAGCTCGATTTTCCATCGCCTGAAAGTGTTTCTCGAGTAAGTCCAACATAATTGTCCAACAAAATGGGCTTGCATTGTCCATTATCAGTTGTAACGAGCCACAGCTTAAGGACACATTGAGTCATCAACGGTAAATACTAACGTTTCTAGTCTGTCACCCAGCACGGACGACTTGTCATTCGTCAAAGGCTCGAAAAGATCCTCGACACCCAAAATCTTCTTGTAGCCGGTCTTGAACAGGCCGATGGTCCACCTGTTACCAAAGAAAATTGTTTCTCGCTTGAATCGAAAGCTTTTCCGCGAAATTAACGAGGAAATTCTCCGCGCTAAAATACCAATTTCCAACTCATTCATTCGGGAAACGGAAAGATTGAGTGTTTTAGCGCCCGACGAGGGTAAATGAATATAAATATCAAAACCTTAAATATAATAAATATTTCCACTGATTACAGCATATAATTATATGCCCGTATAATTGAAGACTACTCTCGCGCATGACGCTAATTAATTCTCTAATAATTAGAGAGTTAATATCTTCCGTACTCTATCCCTCATGTAAATTATTCAATGGTTTACCCCCTGACGAACCAATAAGAAATAATTTGCCAACTCTCTCAATGAGAATTAAAACAGTCGTCGAAATCAATCAACCAACTGACCACCACAGCAGCACCGATATAATATTCGCCTTCTCCCTAGGATTCGGCTGCGACTTCGTTTGTCCCGCATCCATCTAATTTGCCTTTTTGCTCCCTCACTTGTGATCACACGGCAGCCACTTCCTGATCCTCGATTGGATCCTGAGCCTTTAAAATTTCTGTACACCACAATTAGAAGCGGCGCTCGATCAGTCCCGCTCCAAAGAAATAAAAGCTCAGAGAAACCCTTCTTTTCCAATTGTTAATCGCACTTGAGTGTATATCTTCCGGCCACTAGATCTTATCCTCTTATCCGCTATCGTTTCTGTATACACGAAAATTAACGGCTAATCTCGCTCTTGTAGCGCTAAAGACTCGAGAGCTTTCAGATGAACGATCCTTTCTCAACAATCTGAAGTGGCGGATCTCCGCGCACATCATACAGACGACTTAACTAACACTCCTCTATTTCTTATCTAACAAATCACGGAAAAAACGCGGCAAAAGTTCGAATCTCTCGATCGTGCTGATTGCGACTGAGAATACTTCCGCCACTGACTTCCGTTCTCCAACCGCCACTCGCGCGTCTTCTTCTTGTTAGTTTCTTTTACTTCGTTCCTTATCTTTCTCTGTTATGCCGAGCCTTCTCCTTGGATTTTTCGCCGACTAAATTTCACGGAGTTGCCAATGGATGACGCATGACATGCTGACGGCGGACGACGAGTGTCTGCAGCTGATAGAAATAGGTTCATTCCTTCTATATGAGGACCTGTCTCTCCCACTCTTTCCCTAGAAACTTTATACTGATTCGGAATAACGTGGCATCAAAACCGCCAAGTCGCATTTGCATTAGTGAACCTTGATGACACCTGGAGACATAGGATAGACTTAACGTCTTGCGGAAATTTGCGGCCCGATACTGACTTTTCGATGCTACCAAACTTTATAGCGGTAACGTAACGACCAGTGTCCATAGAAAGCGAGAAAATCAAAGATTAATTTTAAAGAAGGATTGCGACTCAAAATGCAGAGACAGAGTATGCAAAGATGACAAGTAGGTATACAGAATCATACGCTGTTCCTGCAGCTCTGTGCGAGACTTGAAACATCCACTATTCGTTTGCCAGGTAAATTAATCAACAAGAAACGGCCCTAGATGACGAACACACCGAACTGAATCGTAACTCCGTTTTTTAGGCACGACCGTAAAGGGGGTGACTTATTCTTTCTTCTCGTAGACGTATTGTAGACGTTTTATCGCGAATGTTTCGCCACGATTTGCAGCTTGTCGCCTGAATCTTGAACAACTATATAGCCTTACAAAAAGTTTGCATAAATATATTAATTTTTGTGCGTTGGATGCTTAGAAGAACATGGGACAGCATCACCAACAGCACCAATAATTGACAGATAGGATCTTTACGCTTGCGTTACTTCACGGGAAACCTGTGCTGGCCCATCGCATATCCCACATCACTTTGAAGAGTTTATCAGTGCATCGCGAGTGACGTAATGGTTATGTGAAATTATATGTGCAAATATCTTATGACAAATAAATCTCTATATAATGTAAGAACATATAAGTTGGTTAAAGAAACAACGAAAGAAGAAAACTGCGAGTTTTTCGTTAAAAGAATACCTTCTATATCAAGCGACATATTAGAAACATTTTTTTAAGTCCGAGAAAGTGGTTAGGAGTTTCTTTCAATGTTTCAGAAATACGAATCTGAAGTATTGTTTCGGGGTCCTTCGATTTCACCGATTTAGTCGAGCACAAGTAATTCACCCTCGTGTATGATCAGACATGTGTCGGACGATCCGAAACTTTTTCACTTAAATCAGATAGCCAAGAGAGTCAATACGTCGATGTATCAACTCAAGCTTCTTCGGGATTTTCTCTCGGTTTTTCTTAGGGTTAAACTTCCTCTGCCTTTGAGAGAACCGCACGTTGACTATTGTAGCATTGTTTTTGTCGATATCACCAAGGAGCAGGCAAAGAGACTGCAGCTGGTCCAAAATTCGGTTATAAGGTTCATCTTTGATCTTGGGAGATCTCACTGTATTATACTCGACTTGGCTGACTCAAGCTCGAATGCCAAAGAGTGTTTAGGTTGGTGTGCCTCGGTCGTGAGATTTTGAGAGCTGAGGTTCCCACCTATCTCATTGACGTAGAGAGTTGGTCTCATCCTAGGGCACGCGGCTCAGAAGGCATGATTTCAACTTGTATTACAGGCTCGAGATTTTTAAAGCTGCCTTCCAATTTCAAGCTGCGAAAGTGTGGAATTCTTTACCCTCTGAAATTATGAATGCGAAAAGCACTACTGCCTTCAAATATAACTTGCGCTGTTTTCTTGCTGACAAGAAACCTATACATTTTTCTTCAAAGCTCACATATTATTTAACATTAAAAGACAGTTTGCTCTCATTCGAACTTGCTTATTTTCTTGAATTTTTCAACAAGTACTATGTTCATTTGTTTTAAATATATTTTTTCAAATTTTTGTTTGTATATAGTTTATATTCTATAGGCAACTATGCACGTGGCTCGGAGAGAGAGCACTTATGCGGTTAAACTGTTAGCCGTTCTGGTGACACTCTGCAGTGTCCATCAAACCCCGTTCTGGTAAATCGTATCTTACAATTGTAGTCATTGAAACGCTCTACACTCGCTTTCTTATCACCGATAGAATTCTACGTGCGTCATCGGCGTGCTCTTTCGATCGGTGGGATCTTTGGCTACCTTGAGTTCGTGGTTCGCTATATTTATAGAGACACCGGAAGATAAGTAAATCAATATCTCAATGGATCACGCCGGATACACCTGAATGGACTCGACTATCATCGAAATCAATGGGAACAATTAGCACGAATGGAAGCACCTTCTTTTTCGCATTATAAAGCAGTGTGCTAACTAATTAATACGTTTCGTGGCGCGTATACCATCGATGGTACAGGTTAAACTTTTCATTCAGGCCGATGGTACACGTTGATATATTTATTTAATGCGCTAACAATACATATTCTATAACAACTTTAAGACTGTAAAATATATTCCGACAAAAAGAATATTGTAACTCTAACCACGGATGGGGCACTATGTGGTATTAATTACGTACAGGTTAGTTACTTATGGATTAGTGCTGTAATGAAATATTAGCTGCGTTCTTTTTACATGAGATCTCAGATAATCTCAGCTCACTTCAGTTGGCGGTTGTTCTTTTTGATTGACTCACTTGACAACTGAAGTGAAACTAACAAGGAAACGGCACGAGGTGTCCCCCTCGGATTTCAATGCCGTTGAAATATGTTGTAATCTAGATCAAAATAAGGGACACGTTTTTTTTTATACGTGCCCAATCGCACATTTAGGGGGTGAAACACCCCTTTGAAAAAAATCGGTTTTCTTCTTTCGGACCAAATACTGTGAAATCTATACGAGATAGAAAAAAATGTTTTAGACGAAAGTTGAACAGTTTCAAAAGTGCTCAATAATAGTTTGATCGGTTGTTTAAAAAATATTAAAATTTTCGATATACCCCTCCCCCCCTCATAATTATTTTGCAATTGCAGAATTTTGTTTTGACCAAGCGAAAGGATATTTTATTCTGAATTCAACCATATATAATAATGTTACTTTCCGAGATACGGACTTTTCGAAAATTAGACACAAATACCCGCGTATACCGGTAACGCGCTATGCGCAGCGCTTATCTCACTCGAGATGCATATATGAGTCTTCAATCGTGAAAGCCGAGAATGTGCCATCGGTACTTTCGTCTTTTCTTCTTTCGATTTTATCGTGATCTAATAACAGATTAATAACAAGCTTGGCTTGTGTCACAGTTGTTGCGTGCGATATTTCGAGTGTTGGAAAGCATCTAGATTTTTGCAATGCAAGTCGGTGATATTTATTAATGTTTAGTTTCCATTTGACTTATTGACTCTATGCCAATATTCCACTAATACTGAAAATCTGCGGAATATACTAGTGTTACGTCCGTGACGTAACGAGGCTCGATATCAAAGGGACGCTGCGACAATCCGGCCGTCGGTAGGCAGCAGTGAATGGTAACACAAGATAAGACGAATTCTCTTACGCACTCAAAGCGTAACTTGGGACTTTATTTTCGGGATACTCTCTTTGACATCGAACCGATTATTAATAATATTACGAATACGTAATAAGGTTTGACGATGCATATACGCTATGAGAATTCCCCACAATTGAAAAGTAAAGTAAAATAACATAATTTATAGCTGTGCCAAGTATGTAATATTCACTTCAACCACCGGGATTTTAATGTCACAAACATAGCGAATATGTATGACTCATTCCCGTCACCGCATTTCAATCTCACGCTTAGCAGCGGATCGAACATATAGAAATTATTCTGACCATGGCCAATTTCTGGGAAGTGACGTCGAATGCAAACGCACATATTGGTAAAGACGCAGGGAGAGAAGAATTGTTTAGACTACTCTGGACTCTGAAACGCACAGCGACCTGTCATCGGAAAATCACGAAACGCCCGACTCAAGGGTAGAAGGCCACTGCGCGGCCTGACCTGATTGGCCAACGAAATGTGACGTTCCTAAGACGAACCTACCCATCTTATTCTTTCTTATGTTCTTATCCTTCCCTAATTATCCCACTTCTGTTTCGATCCGCCCATGCATGCATCATCCTAAAGAAATTATAAATATGGCCATCAATGCCCATTTTCCCTCATTATTATTCGGGCTCGCATTATTATTCTTTCTCTCAAACGTCGTTCGATTCACACCTTAATCCGTTCTCAATTAAATCAGTTCGTAGTCTTTTCGCTTCACTCTTCAATTTACGTGGTCAAGGCAACCAACCAAGATTCAAAGTCTATTTCAATATATCCTGACCAATTCAATTGTGCAATTAATCAATCGCGTCCTACCAATAGGGTCTCCTACTTGGGTTGTAATCGTCAATCGAAAGTAAGTAGTCATTTGATTTGAGCTGCCTTGAATATCAACCGAATTTGTCAGAGCTCCTTCATTTTCATTTCTCCTTCGTTATTAACATGTTTCCTTGTGCACCACTATTTCACAGCGCATCCCTTTTGTGCATCGCATCCCTTTCGATCCTACTTCTATCCCATTTCTGTTGTACACTTTCCTTTTGATAATTCCCACTCAAATCACCTACTTCGTCGCCCTGTTCTTACAGTTTCCAATCCTAACTCTTCCTGCTCTTTTCCTTGAGGAACCGTGTGTTAATTAGCACCAACAAGAGACGCAGATCCCTTATTGACAGGGCCTGTGCGAACATACTCCCTCAATCAGATCCTCCCATTCCTCTCTATCTCGATACCTAAACACGCTGTCACCAAACCACTCGTCCTCTCCTCAAGTCCTTTTCTTCACAGCTTTATTTTACGATCCCTCCTTCAAGTCACAATTTCGCTGCCAGTTCATTCCGACAGTGACCATCGAGCTAAAAAGACATCTTTATTTCAATCTTGTATTCACCAGTTTTTCTATTTTCAATATACGTTCTTGTGTTCAATTAGTGTTTTTTATATTTTTCCACACCACCTACTACTACATTTTAAAAGGATTAGTTCCAGAGATCAGCGACAAAGTAAGAATTAGTGAATTAAAATCTTTCTTTCTCTGTCTCCTTTCTCTCTCACTCTCTGTCTCTCTCTCTCTCTCTCTCTCTCTCTCTCTCTCTTTCTTTTTGACTCCGGTCGTTGTTCGACTTCACCGTTTTCACTACGCATCCTACCCTCTCGAGTCATCGACAATCTCCCTCCAAACGATCGACGATCATTGACTTTCTGCCCTATCCCGAGTTATAGCGCGTATCGTGTTGACTCAAAAAGGGGCGCCGTTCGACCGTCGGATAAACGCGAGTAAATTTTCGACTGACCGCCCATCTGGCCTCCAGGTCGAGCGAACGATTCTTCGGGAATCATACTGTCGACGTCTCGCACGCTTCGTTCGGGACGTAACACTAGCACGCTTTCATTATCGTATTATTAATTCGCGTTTGTGTATTGAGTACGTAGTGCTGGTATGTATGTAAAAACACTGTTCCCAATTAGGATTAGGGTTAGGATTAGGTAGGTTAGGATTAGGTTAGGTTAGGTTAGGGTTAGGATTAATTTAGGATTAGGTTAGGATTAGGTTAGGTTAGGTCAAGATTAGCTTAGGATAAGGTTAGGGTTAGGTTAGGTTAGGTTAAGATTAGGTTAGGGTTAGGGTTAGGCGGTTAGGATTAGGGTAGGTTAGGTTAGGATTAGGGTTAGGATTAGGGTCCTAACCTAACCCCAACCCTAACCCTAACCTAACCCTAATCCTAACCCTAACCTGCCTAATCCTAACCTAACCCTAATCCTAACCACCTAATCGTAACCTAATCCTAACCTAATCCTAATCCTAACCCTAATCAATCTCCATTTGAATATATAAGAGAAAAGCTCCATATTTGAGTAATTACGAAAGAAAACTCAAATGTGGATGATACTCGAGCACTTACAAGGAAACGGCACGAGGTGTCCCCCTCGGATTTCAATGCCGTTGAAATATGTTGTAATCTAGATCAAAATAAGGGACACGTTTTTTTATACGTGCCGAATCGCACTTTTAGGGGGTGAAACACCCCTTTGAAAAAAATCGGTTTTCTTCTTTCGGACCAAATACTGTGAAATCTATACGAGATAGAAAAAAATGTTTTAGACGAAAGTTGAACAGTTTCAAAAGTGCTCAATAATAGTTTGATCGGTTGTTTAAAAAATATTAAAATTTTCGATATACCCCTCCCCCCCTCATAATTATTTTGCAATTGCAGAATTTTGTTTTGACCAAGCGAAAGGATATTTTATTCTGAATTCAACCATATATAATAATGTTACTTTCCGAGATACGGACTTTTCGAAAATTAGACACAAATGCCCGCGTATACCGGTAACGCGCTATGCGCAGCGCTTATCTCACTCGAGATGCATATATGAGTCTTCAATCGTGAAAGCCGAGAATGTGCCTTCGGTACTTTCGTCTTTTCTTCTTTCGATTTTATCGTGATCTAATAACAGATTAATAACAAGCTTGGCTTGTGTCACAGTTGTTGCGTGCGATATTTCGAGTGTTGGAAAGCATCTAGATTTTTGCAATGCAAGTCGGTGATATTTATTAATATTTAGTTTCCATTTGACTTATTGACTCTATGCCAATATTCCACTAATACTGAAAATCTGAGGAATATACTAACACGTTTTCATTATCGTATTGTTATTTCGCATTTGTGTATTTCTTTTAAATGTGTTTATATAATGCCTGCTCTATTAACCAAGTGGCAAAGAAAAGAATTTGTTTTTGAAAGAAAAATATTAATATTAATTAAGACATAATATTGTATCGCGCAAAGTTACAAAATTTGTTACAAAAAAATCTTTAATATCAAAGGAAAAGCAGGAAACGGAAAGCGATAGATTTGTTGAAGATGTTAAGTATCATATTCAGTCTTTTGGACTTGAAAATATTTACAATTCTGACCAAAGCGGATTCCAACTGGAATTACATACTGGTCGTTCTTTGACGGTAGAAGGTACAAAAAACGTTGAGTGCGTAGTACAATCCACATCAGCAATAACACATAGTTACACCATACAGTCGACAATTTCAGCCGATGGTCGATTATTATCACCTCTCTTTATTGTTTTAAAAGAACCTACTGGAACATTTGGCCCTAGAGTAGGAGAAACAATGTTTAGGGAAAATAACATTTTTGCTATGGCATCAAAATCAGGAAAACTAACGTCGTATCATTTTGAAGTTTGGTTGAGAGATGTGTATTTTCCAAATGTTGGTCCTAAATCAGTTTTGTTGTTGGATTCGTGGACTGGTCATTGTCCGAATATAATTGCACGAACTAGACCAGATTCTATGGAAAATATAGTTCTTTTAACAATACCTGCAGGAACAAAAGGCCAAAGACAACCATTAGATGTGTATGGTTTTCGCTTATGGAAAAATTTTATAAAACATTTCTCGGATACAGTAACACTTTTAGATTTGGGAATAAAACTATATGCGCGTGATAATATTTTAAGATTACAATCCTTAACACACTATCAGTTTTCGTCACCAAGATTTCGAGATTTGATCAAATATTCATGGCATAAAAGTGATTATGTAGAAGAGAGGCCAACACAATTTGAAACACCCGTTGATTTTTGTTTTCAGAAAAAATAGAATAAAATAACATGCGATATTTGCGGCGGCGTTGCTATAATTACCTGCGCTTGGTGTAAGAAATCGCTTTGTATTAAACATTTCTTTCATGATCATCATATGTGCAATATTTATAATCCATAAATATCATGAAAATCCTAAACGGAAATGTATTTTATTACTGTACAAATGATGTTTTATTATATATATATTTTTATAAACTATATTGTATATAAATAATGTATTGTAACTAATAACTAATAATACATTTATTGTGATGAAATATTCCTTTTTACAATTGAGGAACGTTAATATTAAATAAACGTCACAAACTCGATTGTGATCTGCTTTTTATGTTCATATTCTCCCGCGTGTAGATAATACACAAATTAAAATAAATTTTTTTCTTGTAGACCTATTCATATATGTACGTCTTCATTTCTTTAACATTATTTTTTTATAAAACATTATTTACCTCTATCTTTAAAAGCTATTTATTATCTCCCGATTAGTCGCAATATTTTTCTTTCAAAAACAAATTCTTTTCTTTGTCACTTGGCTAATAGAGCAGGCATTATATAAACACATTTAAAAGAAATACACAAACGCGAATTAATAATACGATAATGAAAGCGTGCTAGTATATTCCGCAGATTTTCAATATTAGGGGCATATTGACATAGAGTCAATAAGTCAAATGAAAACTAAACATTAATAAATATCACCGACTTGCATTGCAAAAATCTAGATGCTTTCCAACACGCAAAATATCGCACGCAACCACTGTGACACAACCCAAGCTTGTTATTCATCTATTATTAGATCACGACAAAATCGAAAGTAAACTAGATGGAAGAAGAAAAGACGAAAATACCGATGGCACATTCTCGGCTTTCACGATTGAAGACTCATATATGCATCTCGAGTGAGATAAGCACTGCGCATAGCGCGTTACCGGTATACGCGGGCATTTGCATCTATTTTTCGAAAAGTCCGTATCTCGTAAAGTAACATTATTATATATGGTTGAATTCGGAATAAAATATCCTTTCGCTTGGTCAAAACGAAATTCTGAAATTGCAAAATAATTATGAGGGGGGGAGGGGTATATCGAAAATTTTAATATTTTTTAAACAACCGAAACAACTATTATTAAGCACTTTTGAAACTGTTCAACTATCGTCTAAAACATTTTTTTCTATCTCGTACAGATTTCACAGTATTTAGTCCGAAAGAAGAAAACCGATTTTTTTCAAAGGGGTGTTTCACCCCCTAAAAGTGCGATTGGGCACGTATAAAAAAAAACGTGTCCCTTATTTTGATCTAGATTACAACATATTTCAGCGGCATTCAAATCCGAGGGGGACACCTCGTGCCGTTTCCTTGTAAGTGAGATTTTATCCTCCCCCCTTACTCGCAACTGCCTTACCCCTCAAATTGTCTCAAAATGAGATCTCAGCTCTTTCTACGGTTGTGTAGCGTAAGTGTGATTCGGTGGGGATGCGCTGCAATAATCTGAAGTAAATGCCGAGTAACACCTACTCGCTATTGACCGTTCTTTTAGAAAAGTTCTTTGATCACATAATCTCACTAAATCTCAGCTGAGTTCGGCTCAGTTAATCTCAAGCTGAGATGTAAAAAGAATGCACCTATTGTGTGACGATATATGAATCTGTAGTGAAAACATCAAAAGGCCTGAATGAAAAGGCGAGCAGAAACGACTAGGCGCGGAAGGCGTTAACGGAAGAGGGCCGAGGCAGTCAAACGTTATGTGTGGACAGATGCGCGCAGATAAGATCGACGTGCGTGAAAATCGCGCGTACGCAAATCGTTGTTGTTAGGAATATCTTTACGTTAGTTACGTTGGATTGTTCAGGTGGCAAATTACAAGAGAGACACAGAGAGAGGCAAAAAAACAATTTTATAAACTGGTTTTCATTAATGAATTATCAGATTTCTCGATCACGCGCAGAAATGAGCACTTAATAATTTGCAATTCTAATCTGTGGCCGGATCAGTTCGTTTGTTTGAGATCTGGCAACGACTTCGCGAGATCAACCCCCTTCTTCATCTTCACAATCTTCTTTAGCGCTGCCACGTCATGCATATGACCCGATTCTGAATTTTCAGAAGTAGAGCACACCGAAAGTCGAGATATCAAAACAACTGATTACATTTGCGATATATCTTTCAAATCACAGTTCAAATCTGCGGATAACTCTCGGTGTATATGCCTTTGCTAATGGACAATGCAATCGTTTGGTAATATACCAAACTCGTGAGCGAGCACGTTGACGATGTTTTTTATTAGTTCAACGCTCTTCTTCAGTTCCACGGAGACTCGCAGAAACGTGAGATGAATCTTGTAGCAATAATTCGGTCTGGCAATGAAGCTGAAGAAGCTCGACGAGGATATTTACTATTTCGATGCAGCAATATCTCGTTATCCAAATTGGATCTCATGATCTTGTTTAATTCGAGAATAAGAAATGTGATTTGCTTAATTTAGTATTCGAATTTTATTGTTCGTACATGGACACCGTGAACAAATCTAAATTAACTGGATGTAAGTATTCAATATATGATTCCTTGAATTACCAAAAAAATGAAACTATTTGAATTTTTGGAGCCTCAAGCCGAATGGAAATTACAAGTCAACCACCTGTAATAATACGCAGTATCATTCGATAATTGTTCACATCGATACATCAAACGGCAAACCATAACTTCCTGTGTCGCGTTTCTTCGCATCGTATATTAATCGTTTTCACGTGAGCACAGTCGGAGCGACACAGCTGTCACTCTTCCTGCTTTGAAGAGTAAATACACCGACTCGCAGATAACTTACACGCATGTACAATAAAAACCCTACTAATTTTTAATGTGACGCTTAGTTGCTCAGACGGTAATGAAAATTGCTTATGTCAATTTTAAGGTCGAACGTTTCAAAGATTAGAATTCGCGCACGCAACACGCCATATGCCGGAGGAATGATAGATTCGATAACAATCTTCCATCAATCTTTCTTTTTAACGCAACAACTATCGATAGTCATCGTGTACTTATTTCCATCAAAAAATTCAGAGCGCTTATAACAGACAGTGATTGTCATGCACAAATCCCACGATATGACTCTCTATTTATACACTTTTGGAGATTGCTCGTACAAATTCGTTGGTTAGTACATGAGACATGGATTGAAAATATCTTGGACGTATTGGGCATGTGGTACCAAGAAATATATTAAAAGTTGGATCACTCACTATCGCGCAAGGTGGCAATTGTGTACAAAGTCACTGGGAAAAATATATTGACAATAAATTGTGACCCGGTCTGTCGACGAATGTGTTTTAATAGGCCGACTCTATCCCCTCTCCACGGATTAAAAAATGGTATCCATTCGGTTCGTCGTACTCACGTTTTCTACAAGAGTTACGTCGCCGACCACTTGCCGTCGTCATTCTCACGGAACTCGTATCGGTATATGCTTCACTTTTGACCGACATGACTATCGATATTCATGCACGTTACGTTTGATTTGCCTACCCTCGTGGACGAAAGGAGTCGAACATGCACCCGCGTCGAAACCTACGAGGCTACTGAATATAGCTTGTTGCGCAAACCGCTGCACGCCACAGTACACCAATACATTAAACGTCCTATGCTATTACACGCACATAGTGCTTCAGCTAACCTTATGGTACCGTGTTCCTAAGCTGATGCAATTTAACATTTTGCCTGGAATAGGACAATCGCGCTAGTCGTGCGATTTTTCCCGTATTATTAATCCTTGAATTACCAATCTTCTTGATAGAAGAAATATTTGATAGACACTAAATTAAATTAAACAAAGATTAAATAGTCGAATTGATTGTCACTGATACGTTTATTAAGACAGTCGCTATTATCTCAGATGGATTAATAGTTGTTAATGCAATTGGGAAATTAAGTCTTACTAAATGTTGACAGGAAGAGGACGTACTCGGAACCACTAAAAACGTAGTATTTGTGCTATTTGGGGTAACTTTCTTTTTACTCGTGGTTATTAAATACACCAATGTAAAAAATACTCATTTTATTAACAGCGATAGTACACACAACATAATGGGTATAAATATTTTCCAATCCAACTTTACAGAATAATGCACTATAATTTTACTACGTGTACATTGTTACTTATGTTTTCATAAAATGTAAAACATGTAAAACATCGAAATAAATCGATATATCTAAGTTATCGATATGTTCTTTCCACATATCAAATGGATTGTTATATCGATATGTGTCGAAATAAAAATTTCCATCCCTACACACGTGCACGGCAGCCGGGTCATTGAACGTTTCCGTTTGCCGCTCAACAAACGGCGACGTGACCAATCATGAATTACCGTTCATACGGCTAATCGCAATTCGTTCTCCAGCACATCTTGTTTGGCCCCCAACAGTTGGCGCATCATTGTAAAGCCAGTCGATGCCTTCCGTGGCCAGGAAAATAATTCAAGCACGATGAACACTTCAATAAATTCTTTTCCGACGCTTACAGTTCGGTTCTTCGCCCCGATTGATTAGCGCCGTCGTCACAAAACATATAATATTCTAAGTTCACTGACCAAATTTTGCGATTATATTTCACAAGTATATCCAACATAAAGAACCAGTTATTAGGGACGAAGTACTATTATATTCTATAAGTGCATCGCTTTCAATGTCAATATAAATATATATAAGTATTTTGAATAACTACGGCAGTAGACATTGGCCAGTCTCTGAAATTCTAATTACTTATAGGATCAAGATGTTAGGCTTAGATAATTTTGATTTCTGACAGAAAATATTTCATATAAAAAGCATGTTTGTATCGTTTTCTTAACAGTAAAAATTGCAATGAAAACTAGACAAGTTAATAGTAATATTTGCCAATTTATTTGTGTAGATAATAGTTAACACAAATTTACCCAAAGAAAGACTGGCTGAAGCCACGTTTTACATTTTATCAGTAATCTGTAATAATAATACGATAATGTAAAAACCTGTTTTGTAAATAAAAAATATTAAAACTGATATGAAATAAAGCTGATATGAAATAATGGATACGGAAATCATACAAATTTTAGTTCACCATATAACAACAAGCTGTTAAAATAATATCTTTATAAATACTTTACTATAAACAATAAATGTAAGTAGTGTATTAGTGCCACAGTAGCCATCAAGTTTTCCTTCTACACAAATAAATTTTTACAATTATAACTATCTTTGTACTTTATTACATAGTATTTTGTATATATAAACTTTCTGTTGTTAATATATTTTATATACATGGGAAGACTTTAGTTTAAGACTATAAGTGTGTTCCTTATTCCTACATCAGACCTGAACTCCTCAGATTATACCCAGATACATACATTTTCTGTAATTTTTGAGGAGGTCCGATGCAGCAATAAAGAACGGGCCTGCTACTACATGGATATAATTTCGATTACGCTTATAATACTTTAATGTATCAATGCATGTTACCACTATGTATATTCCCAAGTTATCACAATATTTGTCACAAATATTTGTTTGAGAAATGAAGGGCAAGTGAAATATTTGATAGAAAAATATAAATATGGATTGTGACATGATATTAAAATTTGATTCTTTGATCATTCATTTAGTATACCTAAATATAATACTTAATAGAATTCATATATTTACATACATATGCACATTAAACTGTGCAAAGGCCTGTAAATCAGCTTTTACAAGCTGATGGAAAATGAGAATTGAAAAATCTAATAAGTAAAAAGTCTATATAAAATTTATTCTAATCTATTAGCACCATTAAAAGGAGCATATGGTCATCGATCGCCGTGAGTTGCCATATAAGACTGTTTTGCGACCTTAACTAGCTGGTCATACATACCTGGACCAGTCTCTTTTACTAATGAAGAAAATTGACTAGAAGTATTTTGGAGAAGTAAATGCGGGTGATCGTATTCCTATAAAAAAAAATCAAACGGTAAAGGTAAAAAAATGTCTGAAGAAACGTACAGATAATTACTTTTACAAGGTCAGAAACTTACTGCCACACGACCCTTTTCCATAACCAGCACCTTGTCACTATCCATAATAGTATTTAATCGATGAGCTACAGTAAGAACAGTACATTTGGCAAACTTCTTCCTTATAGTACGTTGGATTAAAGCATCTGTTTGTGGATCTACATTTGCAGTTGCTTCATCGAGCATTAATATCTTATTATTTCTTAAAATGGCTCTAGCTAAACATATCAATTGCCTTTGACCAACGCTATAATTACTCCCACTGTCCAAAACGCGGCTGTCCAAACCATTTCCAGCAGTAACAATTGCATCTTTAAGTTCAACCTGCAGTACATAGAAAATGATTTCAAACATTGTAAATGAAGAGAAAGACAATTCTTCCATTACAGAATATGCCATTAGGCCAAAATATAGACCTCTTCAAGTGCTTCCCAAAGAGCCTTATCTGGGAATTCATCAAAAGGATCTAAGTTACGTCTTAATGTGCCGGAAAACAAGACAGGATTTTGTGGAATAATTGATATGTTACGTCGCAAATCTTCCAAATAGATTGTGCCTGTATCAAGGGAATCAATTTCTATGATGCCTTCAATTTTTGCTAAACGGAACAAAGCCGATATCAAAGAAGACTTTCCTGCACCAGTCCTTCCAACAATACCGACCTATAAAAATCAATGCAGTCAAATATTGCCTTATCTTATCTTTATCATCGTAGTCTTGCATAACAGATATACCTTTTCACAAGGGTAAATAATCAAATTTAAACCATTTAACACAGGTGGGTCGTCATCCACATATCGCATATACAGATTCTGAAATTTAATGCATCCTTCTGTAGGCCAATGTGTAGGAACATCTTTAGCAGTTACAGCAATGGCGTCTTTTTCATTCTTCTTGACAAATTTCCCCGGATCCCGTAGATTTGCTTCTGGTGGAAGTTGTGTATATTCCAACACACGTTCCACTGCCATCATTTGATTAGCAACTTCTGCACTTTGACGCATTCCCCATTGAATCATCCCAGTCAAAGCCATTACTTGTGTAATAGCTAAACCCACCTCACCGCCAGAGAATGCTGCGAATGTACAAATATTCCAAAGTAATTTGTCATTGTAAAATTCAATTATGGTCCAATCATTGATAATTTTATCTGTTATAGAAAACAATTCATACTTTCGCTTAGCACAAGGAAACTGAATGTCACCAGAGAAGTGAGTATGAAGGAAAATACGTCTAGGGAGAACCCAAATGCAGTACTTGTGACTATATACATATAAAAAGTAGAAGTATGAACATCTTGACATTTGTCAAACTCATTTTTCAAAATGTCTTGCGCACAATATGCTCTGATTGTGGTTAATCCGTTTAATGTTGCATTAAGATGTGTGAACACCGGTGATCGTGCTGCGCAAATAGATAAATAGATAGTTAAATACAAATCAACTTTTTGATAGCTAATTGAATAATGTCAGAAAATAAGTAGAACTTACTCGTTCCTTCTAGGCGCATGATATTTTTACTAGTTTTCAGATAAACTTTTCGAATCCAGTAAAGGACAGCTGCTACTACCACTATAGGAATTAAAAACAGTGGATTGACGATACAAGAGACTATCAATGACCCAAACATCATCATTGTTATTTGACCAGCATCTAGCATACATTTTGGTAATAATACGTCGATAGAGGCCATATCCTTCGAAAATCTATTGAGAATTCTCCCGCTCGGGTTTGTATCAAAGAAACGTATTCCCGTTCTAACTAGGGCACTGAATATCATGTCGTGTAAACGCTGGCTGCACATCATACATGTTGCATACAATATAATTGATCTGGCAAGTCCAATTACAAATACTCCAATGACGATGCCCGTGTAAATATATATGTACGTCGTGACCGGCAGTAAAGTTACACTTTCACTGTCATCCATTCCTGTAGAATTATCATTCGTACTCGAGTTAGAATACTTCGATTGATAATGTCGCGTCTCTTCGACATTTACTCTGCAAACAGCAGAAGATAGTAGTAAATCTGTAATAGAAGGCTAGAAGAAGAATTTTATCGCTAATGTTACTTACAGAATGGGTATAAAAAAATCGTTGAGACTGGCGATAAACTGCGTGGCAATTAACAGTAGTAGAACGATGAATGCCATACACAAGTTAGCACCAATTTGAAAATACTTTATAAAAATAGGTCCTTTCACTGAGCCTCGAGACGTTTCTTCAAGACCGTCGTTCAGTTTGTCAACGTCTTCGTTCTCTTCTTCGTTATCCATTTCTTCATGCGTTCGGCTCTGCAAAAAGATTAAAATTTAACAGATGTTCAACTTGTTGCTTAATACACGTCTATAAAACATACAGTGTTACTCGACGAGGAAAATTGTCGTCGCAGTACACTCTTTTTCACAGTGGGATCATCGCTTCCTTCTAATTCAGTTGCCAATAATTCACTGTACTCCGGATGTGTGTTCAAGAGGTCTTGATAATTAGAGAACAACTTCATTTTACCCTGCTCCAAGAGAATGATGGCGTCGACTTCTTTTATGTATTGTAATTGATGCGTCGCTAAAATTCTCGTCTTTCCAGCCAAGTAGCGTCGCATACACTCGTCAAACAGATGTCTACTAACGTGAGCATCGACCTGCAAACAATAACACACATTTTACAATTTTTAATGTTATACATTAATAATCAGATGACTTACTGCACTCAGGGGATCATCCAACAAATATACGTCAGCCTGTCTATAAAGGGCTCTCGCTAAATTGACACGGGCCTTCTGACCACCCGACAAAGAACTACCTCTCTCTCCTACGATGGTCTGATCACCTTGTGGAAATTGTTTGAAGTCTCGTAGCAGAGCGCAAGCTTTGACAACACGTTGATATCGATGGCGATCGTAAATTTGGCCGAAGAGAATATTCTGCCTCACGCTGGACCCAAACACCCATCCTTCTTGTCCCGCGTAGCTCAGGGTCCCGTCAACTTTTATTTGACCCTCCACCAAATTTATTTCACCAAGGATCGCAGACAAGAACGAACTCTTTCCAGCTCCGACCATGCCAATTACCGCATACAATTTGCCTTTCTCGATATCGAAATTAAGACCCTCCAGAGTGTTCTCAGACTGACCAGGCTCCCATTTTGCAGTGACGTTGTTCATTCTAATCGCAACTTGCTTCTCGTCAACTATAGACGTCTGCTTGTTGTCTGAGTAAAGAGGACACCGAATTAATCCCACGCACAGTTTTCCATGAGTGGCTCGTCCTCGGTAAGAGCGATAACCACACTCGTACGAGTGATATAGGAAATTTCCATGTTAAGTTTATCGATGTTATTAGAATTGACGTCTCACCTTCGACCATGTTGGCGGTGTTCATCAACAAGTCATTGGCCACGATCACCAAACCGTTGTGCTTCTTCTCCTCGTTACTGTCGCGTATAATTTCTCCGTTTTCGTCCTCGTCGTCGACATTGGGAAGATCCTGTCGAGAAGCCTTCTTCGAATCGTAAATTGAATTCAAACTCGTATTATAGCTATTGTTTGCCACGAGATTATTCCCTTGAAATTCGTCGTACATGAGGAAGACCTGGAGCCTGCGAATTGCCACCAAGCATTCTACAATTTCGGCGTATCCGAGCACGAACATGCCCGACATGGTGTGCGCCAGAATGTTGAAGTAAGAGGAGAATACGAATACTTTGTCGGCGGTGAGCTCGGTGCCCCATAACAGCATCGAGACCAGAGTGCAGTATAGAGCCATTCTCGTTATGAAGATGTAGAAGGTCATGAAAAGACCCCGAATGTAGGAGCTCTTGGTGACCACGCGCAACTCCAGCTTACGTGCCAACTCGACCAGGGCACAGAAGGGTTTCTCCCAGGCATACATCTTTATCACCTGCGCCCCCGATATGATCTCGTCCATCAGACGTACCCTCTCGTCGGTCTTTATCGCAGTCTGCAGTCTGTACTTGGACGACAGCTTTCCCGTGTAGGCTGCAGAGATAATGACGTTTCGTTATTATTCACTATCATTGATGTTATTTTCCGCTAAAATTGAAACTCGAGTTGCCAGTGATTGCAGGTGAAAGAATAGTTGCTGGTTATCCGTCATCGTGGATGTCGAACGAGCGCGATTTGGAATTGGGACAGATGTGTCGTAATAATTTTAAGATGAATATTTAAAAATACTAAGATCTGATTATCGTGAATATAGAATGTGATTTGATTTCGGGCGAAGCTCACTCACATTGCACCGGTACGACTACCAAAACGGCAGCGATGCCGATGAGCCCCGAGTATCCTGCTTCGGTGTAAAGGAAGTAGGCGATGATCAGTGCCGACAGAGGTCCAGACCACATGTGGTGTATGAAGATCGAGACGACATCAAACCTATTGACGTCAGTGGCCACCAAATTGACCACTTTTCCTGGCGCTGTTTCTCCCAACGAGTTCCTGCTCAGCTTCAGAGCCTTTTGAGAAAACAGTTTTGGTTAGTCAGCTGACGAGAGTCGCGTTGCAAGCGATTTCTTAAGTAATAAACATCCTAGTACTACAATATTTTGTAAGAACCTACGACGGAATTACCTTTCTGTAGACCAACGAACACACCGCAACTCTGATCTTGGCGCCCACGTGAAAAGCATCGAAGAACTCATGATTCATAGTAATCACGTTCACCGCGGTAGCGATGGAAATTCCTGCCGCGTACCAAAGGGCGTTCTCGAAAGGTTCGGATTTTTCCTTGGAGAAGTAACGAAGTAGGCCGCCCAGAAGAATCGGCGTGCCCAATCTGTGAATTTGAGAAGGGAGAGCAAGAGTTGAGTTTAAGAATGAATTCGGAAAATAGAAGTGCCTCGAAGTAATTTCGTCGTCCGTACTCTTTAATGACCTTATCACGAATTCGTTGAGGGTGTGTATCAAAGCCAGCAGGAAGTTTTCCCACAAGAAGGTGCGAAGGATGGTTCGTAGCAAGCTAGGATGCCGCTTCGACTTCCTCGCATTTTCCAGCTCAATCTTCCATCGCCTGAAAGTATTTCGTGAGTAAGTCCGACGCAATTGTTTGAAAAAATTTCGCGACGCGGTTAATGGATTTGCATTGTCCATTATAGCTTGCAACCGGTCACGACGTAAGCACACAGTGTGTCATCAACGGTAAATACTAACGTTTCTAGTTTGTCACCCAACACGGACGACTTGTCGCTCGTCAGAGGATCGTAAAGATCCTCGATGCCCAAAACCTTTTTGTAGCCGGTCTTGAACAGGCTGATGGTCCACCTGTTACCAAAGGAAATTGTTACTCTCTTGAATCGAAAGCTTGTCCGCGAAATTGACGAGAAAATTCTCCACGATAAAAAACCAATTGCCAAGTAATTCATTCGGGAAACGGAAAGATCGAGTGTTTTAGCGCCCGACGATGGAGTAATTGTTTTTCACTGATTACACCATATAATTATGCGCCTCTATCATTGGAAACGATCACTGCCTTCGCGCGTGATACTTCTAATTAATATGTTTCACGGCCGCTCCCCCGGGTCAATTACTGCATTGAGCCATTACGGCCCGACGAGCCAATACAAAATAAGACATCTTATCGGCAATCCTCTGAATAACAATTGAAACAATCGTCGAAATCAATCACTCTACTCACCACCAAAGCAGCACCGATATAAAATTCGCCTTCTCCCTAGGGTTCGGTTTCGACTTCGTTTTTCCCGCATCCATCGCATTTGCTGTTTTGTTCGATCACTTGCAAGCACTTGGCAGCCACTTTCGGATCATCCAATGGATATTGGATCCTTTGAAAATTGATTTGCACCAGAATGGGAAGCGGCGTCCAATCGATCCTGCTCAAGCGAAATCGAAACTCAGATTAAGGCCCGTCTTTTCCAATTGTTAATGCCGTTCTAATGGTACACGTTATTGTCGGCACTAGATCTTATTCGTTTATGTGGCATCGTTTCTGAACACCCGACAATTAACATCTAATGTCGCTTTTGCGACGCTAAGGAGACACAGGTGACAGAACTCGCGCTTCTCTATTTCTTATCTAATGAACCGCGACAGGGGATCGAATCACTCGATCGTACCGATCGTGTGTGTTCTGATTGAGAGTGCGCGTCTTCTTCTTGTCGTCTTCTTTCACTTCGCGTCTTACCTTTTGCGCTGGTCCTACCCCTTGAACTTGCCACCGTCCAAGTGTCACGATGATGCCAGTTGATAATGCGTGCCACGCTGACGCCGGTCGTCGAGTGTCTGTAGCCGGAAGAAAAAGGTTCATTCCTTCTACACGAGGACCTATCTCTCGCAATCTCTATCTGCCTATCTGTCTATCTCTGATTCTTCGTTTCTCCCTCTATCTTTACCTTCCTCGCGTCATCGGCCCGCGCTTATCTCTCGCGCTCGCGTTCCCGCGATGCCCGGAAATCATTTAGCTGCCACGTAAATTTTTAATCAATTATTTATCAGAAGGTCGCCTGTTTCTTGCGCGAGACCGTGAAATGAGCCTGTGGACTGAACGGAAGTAGAAATTGGAAAAACGGTACGTCATACCGATTGGCGTCGATGACGCTGTGATTTCCAAGCCAACAGACCCTGGATGGCCAACATACCGCGTTCGGGTAAATCGCGTCTTGCAATTGTAGTCATTGAATCGGTTTACGCGCGCCGTTTTGTCGCCGAGAATTCCATGCGCGTCATTGACGTACTTTTTCGATCGACGGATTCAATGCTTTCTTGAGCATGTTCGTTCACGATGGTTGTCGTTGTGCGAGAATGGTACCAATAATCCGCGTGTTGGGGTAGAGACCCTGGCAGACAATTAACCCCTTGCTGTATGATTCGTCTCAGCGAAATCCGAACCCAACCGATAGGAGACGATGCGCGGAAACAGTTGCAATACAAGCCGAAATGCGGATACGTGTTCTTCACACGATACAGCTCTTGTGGTCGTCAAAACTAATTTAATACTTTTTTCATTTATATTGCATACAAGATACTAAAGCAAGCAATGGATAAACAAACAATACTTTAAAATATAAATAAAAATACTCTAAGTCCTATATAATAAATAACAATTTCGAAATTATGTTTCACACATAAGGAACACTTTAACCCTTTCTCGTACTTTGACGAGTCTGAATCGTGACCATCGCGTTTTACCCGTATTTGTTTCCGCGAGTTTGACTCGTGATATTCATGTTTGGTCGAAAATTGTTATAACGAGTCGCACTCGTCATAGTACGGCAAGGGGTTAAATCAATATCGCGCTGGATCGCGTTTGTTCCGACCGAATGGAATCGACGATCGTGGAAAACATTGGGATCAATTGATGCCAAGGAAAATACCTTGTTTTATGCCTTACGGAGCAGCGTGCTAGTTAACGGAAGAGGGGGCCGAACGTTACGTGTGGGCAGATGCATGAGAGATAAGTTACATGTGTATCAGTATTGTGCGTGCGGAAATCGGTGCTGGCAGCGATATCTTTACGGTAGTTGCGCAGGGTTGTCAGGAGGGAGATTACAAGGGATAGACAGAGAGAGACAATGACAATGACAATGACCATGGTAATGACGATTTATCGTACTCTGAAACGAGGTCTTCTAAAGCACTCGGCTTACATAAACAGTACATGATTAAATACTTGAGAACTTTGTGGGAGAATGCATTACAAACTATTACAATCGAGTAAGTAACAATACACGTAGAAATAAAAATCAAAACACAACGAAAGACTTGATTTAAGCTGAAAAGACATATTTCAAGAAAAATTAGGTCATGAACCGAGAGAGAGAGGGTACAGCTTCCTGTCCGAACCCAAAAATCTTATAGATGTCATCAGTAACGCGTAAATCCAAATGAGTGTTAGATTGTGTCAAATGATGCGTCGAGTTTTGCGCAACCAAAATGAGGTAACTGGATTGTAGGAAGGTCTTGAACGCAAAAAATGTCCACATTCACGTAAATATTCAGGTCACCAAAAAGAAGCGCATTAGAGTTCCTGGGTAATAACTACTGGTAAGAGAGAGCGGCAGGAGAAATTATTTTATTAACTAATTTTCATGAATGGATCGCCAGATCCCTTGATAACGCGCAGAAATGTGTACATAATAATTTATATATTGTAATCTGTGTCGAAATCAGTTGTTCATTACGACGGGTGATGACGTCGTAGGAGTAACCTCTTTCGCGATCTTCCCAATCTTTGGCGTACAGCGTCATCAAAAGTCGGAGGAAGATATCAAAACAACCGATTACATTTGCGATATCTCTTTCGATACTGAATATCGCTGGATCGAAACGACACGTTGGGGTGAGGTGATAGAAGACCGAAGTATTTTTAAATGCCACGTACAAAATCTCACTTGTAAATAAAAATCGAAGCTGAGCGATTTACGAGAATTCTCTTAACAGCTATGTGTGTCGCTTCACGAGCCCGCGAGACACGCGTGCGCGTGTAAATCGTACGCCGATTTAGTGAGCACATACTCATCCATCTAAAATTATTCTAATTTTGCTCAGTCATTCTCACAGGTAGTATTCCATCACTATTTAAGAAAATACGAGGAATCCTCCGCACTTTGTCACTCTTATTAATTTTCCTCCCTTCGTCTCCCTTCGTTTATCACCCGTAGTGGCAACGCGTCTGGCGAACAGGTTTCACTAATGAAAAACGGGCCTATGTAAATAATTGGCAAATTTGAGTAGCTTGGCCGCAGAGTTGAGTATATTTAACGTTCGATTTCGAGCAGTCAGAAACGTGCGCGCTTAGATCTCTCAACGAAAACTTGTAAATGCAAGTTTTTTCTTGGTTCAGCAACCATGGTTCGAGCAGTTAAAAACTATCACGTAGAGAATCGCTGATTAAACGAGTAGTGTGGTATTGTTACCAGAAAAAAGTGCACGTACGATTTTTCGATGTAAAACTTTGAACACAGTTTTTTTCTCTTTAGAAAAGAAATTCAGAGAAATTCAACCCGAATGCTCATCGCTGGGTAATGAGTATAGTAAATGTGATATCTACAGATAAATTGTTTTACAGATTTTACAATATTATTCTGCTTGCGAAAAAATTAGAACCCCAACGATAATGGCACGCGCCTCCGCTTTCTTTCTTTTTCATAATCGATGTAATCTCTTTGAACTGGGACTTAACTCACAGGCGGGTGATGCCTAAGATAAGAGAGCAATTACTTGCCGGCGTAGATGGTAAGTGTTCTCTGATACGACGTTGCAACGTTTTCCATGTAAAAACAGTGGTGAATTGAGAATACATCGATTTACAACACCGAGGACACATTTATCACACATCGCCCACTTTGTTTATCATCGACTTTCATGGCCTTTATCTTACACAAGAGGAGACGTAAGGAATCGGAAAAAAGAATTGACCTCGCAAATCATTTTCATTTTCGATAATTTAGTCGATGTCAAACAAACGTATTCCCCTAATGAGGGCCTTAAATAAAAAAATTATCGCCTATCTATGCGTCAATAATAACTGTGCGATATTCATTAAGTTTTCAGACTGTTTCAAATGGCTTTTGTAAATTCGTACAACTCGTCGAAAATCGAGAAAATCCACGGCGTTTGTTTCGTCTAGTTTTCCTGTGAGTTTGTACCCGAAGATACACCGCTGACAGATCGCAAACCGCTGCGCGGATGACGCCGATTTTATCGCCCGTATCACATTGATAGCTGAATTAGTGCCGATAACATCGGCTTACGAGCATCTCTACGGTGGGGAGTGCACTTCTAAATACTGTTACCCCGAGATAGAACTGCACGTGCTCGATATCGTGATAACGATTGTGACGATTAGAATTGCACTAGTATTGCATCCACGATACTGCTTTTCCTTACCTGATATGGAATCCTCGCTCTGTTTCGATGCATTGGAAGTATGACCTGTGTCATGTCATGTTGGTTCTAGAAAGGAACAGTTCCATTTCACTTCCACTTTAACAGCATCGATTTCAAAAAAGCAAAATTTTCCTACGTGGAAAATTCGATACGTTGTCGGGCAACGATTGATAATTGTCGAGATAAGATTCGACTTCAAAGAAAATTGCGCGAAAAGAGTAACTGGTTGAAACTATTCTTAGGACGATTTATCTGAAACTACATTTAGCGTGTAATTTTCGATGTGCATACTAGTATGGTAAGAAAGAGGTTCCAACAGCAATCAAGAACGATCGAATTAATTTATGGATATCGATTGCACCAAGCCACGGTCACGTACGAAAGCGCTCGTGATGTCAAACGTCAGTATTCACTTAATCGAGGAGGGTTTATAAAAAAAAAAATGGTCGTCTATCGCTGCGTCAACAATGACCAAGCGACATTCGATAAATTTCTTTTTTATCCGATCCTCGAATCGATAGGCAAACGCCACAATATCGAATGAGGCACGTAATATCGATGAAGATTTGATTTCCAATGAGGGTCTTGCCTCGTGCGGACTCATCGTCGTATTCTAATTCCAGCGCGATTATCTTGTATAATCGATTGTCCTATTAAGAATGGCACGATAGTTTCATTTGGAGCTTTCGATAAATTTGTCGAGAGCGGCAATCGTCTACAAGTTTATTTTTCTTTTTATCAATTCCACTTTGGACTGATTCTTCTTTCTGTTATTAGTAACGACAAGGAGCATGGAGCACGATAAAAATAATTCAACGGCTGATGGAAAAGCGCGTGCGTCCATGGAATCAACGGAAAAGACGATTCTCCAGTGATACCTCATTATTCCATTATTCGTACAAACGTACACGGATCAGAAATCTTCAGAAAATCTTCATCAAGAATCTTTTGCTCGTGATCAACGGTGCAGTCGTTGCAGAGATGTTCTCTTGCGCACTCTTCTCTCCATTTCATTATTTCTCACGGTGCAGAGTGTTATCTAACAATAAGATTCTTCTTCACGGGTGTGCAAGGTCAACATATATCCGACATGACGAAGAGGAAGAGGAGAGGAACCGACTGGTTCGCGTCTCGTCACGATTATTCTGCAGGCGCGCGCCACCCAGCTCCTTGGCGCTCGGTGGTAGACACGAAGGCGAAGGTCTCTAGATACAGCATTACCTTACGTAATCTTACACAAGCGTTCTTAACCATCCAATCAGTAACCAAAGATTTACCATTCGTTCAATAACCGGAGGAGATATCGAGTTCGATAATTGATAATTTTTATCGAATGGGCGAATTAATAAAATTCAGACGAAAAATTGGCGTCAAACTACTTCTACTTTGTGGATCCGGACGGTCGTAGAATTTTTTTAAGAAGACGTTGATAAATTCTATCTTGAAAACTGAAATGGATACCCGGGTACCCGGTTACTGACCGGACGGTTAAACGCCTTTCCAAATCGGTACGCGTGCTGCTGCACCTTACACTCTCGCATTGATACGCACGCGTAATACATTCACTCTCTTCGTTCCAATTAGTTCTCAATTTTCTGCAAGGCTCTCGGGTGGTCCTATGGCAACGCAGGGTGAAACACACCGAATATATTAACACTATTCCTACCACGACCGATCAAATGACCGTTTTTAAAATTTCGTTTAGGATTTCCTATATACAACGTGATTGCATCACTTTGAAATTTCACGACTTTTCCTAAAATATTGAAAAATGTATTAGACGTATATTTTAAAAATGGTCGTGAAATTTAAAGGCGATGCAATTACGTTGCATATTGGAAATTCTAATCGAAATGTTAAAAATGGTTTAACCGGTCGGTAGGAATAGTGTTAACTAAGTATCCGTAGAAAAGTGCCGAACTTTCCAACAGTGCGAATGATCTTTTTTCCAGGGTTTAGGTTTGTTAGATAATTCTGTTTGACATTTATGCTAAGCCATTGAATTGTTACGATGTCAAGCGACTTTTGCGTTCCTCTAAAAAAGTATCTTGAAGAAAGAAGAACGCGCAAGCCGATCCTAATGGATTGTTGCATTCGTCTCGATTCTGACGGCGCCAACGATTGAATAGATATTGCCGTCCGCCTGGTTCGCGCGAAACGCATGACTCACTCGAGTACCCTTGGACGTGGAGGAACGTGATTATTATCGGTCAAGATTGAAGGAGCTTCTTCAGTTTGCTCGCATTCGATGAGGGTCAAGCGACGTAGCGGAATCGCAAGAGATTGGAGAGGGAGAGAAAATGTATAGGGTGCACAAGAGCGAAAATGATAAGACCAGTGTGGTTTACTCGCGAACCAGAGACTTCGGATGACGAAGTTCAAGGTTTCGTTTTATTTCCGCTTGGTGTATCGCAATCTTTGCTTGAGTCGAATAATTCTCCTGAATTTTGTGCCTCGGGTAAAGCAGGTGAAATTTTGACATAAGGACACGCGACCAATTGGAGCACGTAGGCGTTTGCAGAAAAGCGCGGAAAAATCTTCGCACGGTCGTTGACGCGTGACAGAAGATGCGAGCGCCCTTCTTTGTTACACTGAGGCCAATTTAACCCTTTCGCTACAAAACGCCTCCTGGACACGACGAGTAACTATAGTCACCCGCCACAAAACGTCGCCTATACAGGACGGGTGACTATATTACAGAAATGGAGCCAAAAATCAAGCCAAATGCTATAAGCTGCGTTCTTTTTACACGAGATCTCAGATAATTTCAGCTCACTTCAGTTGGCGGTCGTTCTTTTTGATTGACTCACTTCACAACTGATGTGAAACTAAAGTGAGATTTTATCCTCCCCCCTTACCGCAGCTGCCTTACCCCTCAAATTGTCTCAAAATGAGATCTCAGCTCTTTCTACGGTTGTGTAGCGTAAGTATGATTCGGTGGGGATGCGCTGCAATAATCTGAAGTAAACGCCGAGTAATACCTACTCGCTATTGACCGTTCTTTTAGAAAAGTTCTTACAATTAGAGCACATAATAGGTGCATTCTTTTTACATCTCAGCTTGAGATTAACTGAGCCGAACTGAGCTGAGATTTGGTGAGATTATGTGATCAAAGAACTTTTCTAAAAGAACGGTCAATAGCGAGTATGTGTTACTCGGCATTTACTTCAGATTATTGCAGCGCATCCCCACCGAATCACACTTACGCTAACAACCGTAGAAAGAGCTGAGATCTCATTTTGAGACAATTTGAGGGGTAAGGCAGTTGCGGTAAGGGGGGAGGATAAAATCTCACTTAGTTTCACTTCAGTTGTCAAGTGAGTCAATCAAAAAGGACAACCTCCAATTGAAGTGAGCTGAGATTATCTGAGATCTCATGTAAAAAGAACGCAGCTAATCTCACCAAATCTCAGCTCAGTTTGGCTCAGTTAATCTCAAGCTGAGATGTAAAAAAAATGCACCTATTGACTCCCTTTTCTCTGTTCGCAAACACTTGCAAGCGCTGTTGCAATGTTCATTTGTTTCAAGATTGTTTCGTCATTGGCCTCTGGCAGTCAAATGTATAATAATAGTTAGTTGTAATTTGGATGCGTCAGAATGCTAAAAACTGCGCGCGCTTAATGCTCGCACTTTCGGCACGGTGCTCCGTTCCACGCAAGGTACTCCGCGGCGAGAACCGCGGTAGCGAAAGGGTTAAGCCAAATCTGATCACGCATCAGCAGCCCAGCGAATGCGATTGCTTCATTCCCGCGAGTTGCCGAAACGAAATGGGCGCGCACGCGCGGCTTAAATTTAGCGCTGCCAGTAGGGAATATTCAAAGTGTAATTTCAAAGTTTTGGTTCGCGCGTAGCTTGCGGCAGCCAGGAGTGCTCGCGAACGTGAGCTGCAATTTATTTCTAAACTTCTCAGAATAGACTTTTTTCTTCTAGTATATCAACATCACGAGAGGACGCGTTTATTACGATGTCTCTTATCAAATCGCCGCTTTTCTTCTGTTCCGCGGAGACACGCAGAAACGCGAAATGAACTTCTATTTAGAAATACGCGCACGGACGAAAAAGGCTGAAATCGATCGCGGCAGATAGGAGCAACACACGTCAATCAGACAATCGCGCTTGAAAAACGAGCGCACGATGTAAAGAAGGAATTGGTAATTCAGGGGCCCCACTCAGAGTGGCGAAGAATCATGCGAAAAAAGAGAATAATTCCAGATTGTAGAAAAGCCAGATTCCATTGGAAATTGGTTACGAAAGACAATTCTCGTTCCTCTTCGCGCGTTAATATGTCTAAACGGTAATGCGGCTTTAACGCTTCTTCTTCAAGGAAATGCTACTACTGCGAAGAGATTGACTCGAGGTCAATTGATGGCATTGAACGAAAAATGGATACGACAAAAGTGGATATTACAGAATCGTAGAGTGGCGGCTCGAGGATTGGCGAGACAATTGTTCACGAACATGTGACACGGGTTCTACCAGTCAGCTGAGCATGGTCCACTTCTTGCCGTCGGAATTCTCTCGGAATTCGTATCGGTAAAACCATACTTTTGACCAAGGTACTGCCGATATCGATATCACACTACATTTCATGTGCGCACCCTCGTTGACCGAAGGAGTGGAAGGAGTCTAATCTGGTATAATCAAATACATTCAGTGAGTCCACAGTTACGCGAGAACCGGTGATAGAGGTCACTTGCGTCGCTCAAACTGGTAGAGGTAGGGATACTTTGTTTTCAGGCAATGGATACTGTCCACTTGGAGCGCTGGTAGCAGAAGGTGCAACTTGGTGCAACTGCGCATGCGTGCGTTTTATGGAGCTGCTGCGCATGCGCATTATGTTCGAAAATACGATGTTCTGTCTCACTTTCTCGGCGCCGCTCTTGCTTATAGGAAAAATACGTGGCTAGCAATATAGGAGTATTACATATATGAGTCTTATCAACTGATGCGATTTCATGTAAAAGATATATATCGAAATATATCGGTACGTCTAAGTTATCGACATTTTATGAGGCATATACTTAATTTTAAGTTATCGTAATATGTCGTTTCGATGTATCATATGAATATTATGTCGATGTATACATTGCAGCTGTAGTCATGTGCACGGCAGCCACGTCACTGAACATCCTCACTTGCCGTTCAACGGCGACTGGCCAGCTACGTAACCAATAAACGTTCAGCATCCGTACGACTGCTCACGATTGGCTCCCCAGGAACTCCCTGTTGGCGCGTCTTTTGGATGCTTTCCGCCGCAAGACAAACATTAAAGATCAGTAGACGACACAGTTCTTTTTCGATACTTATTGTTAGACTATACAAAAATTAACACTGAACCTACCGAAGATTTTTTCCTTATGGAAATTTCCATTGTTGATCGATCATTGTGACTGATTTTGGTAGGTTTAGGGTTAAGGAAACCATGAACACTTCGGTCGCATTTCTACAAAGTTTAATTTGTTTTGCACTGTAACCGTTTATAATAACCATTCAAAAACTTGAAGCACCAGTTGTTAGAGACATTATTATTCTATTCTTATTCTGTTTGTACAAATACAAATATTCTTTGACTTTTTTTTTTATTGAAATTAGATGCATCATTTTCAATGTCAGTATAAATACACATAAGTATTTTGTATAACAATGGCAGTAGACATTGTCCAATCTCTGCAATTCTAAGTACTTATAGAACCAAGATGTTACGCTTAGATAATTTCAATTTCTGACAGAAAATATTTGATATAAACAATACGTTATTGTATCGTTTTCTTAACAGTACAGATCCTTACCAATTCATTTGTGTAGATAATAGTCAACACAAATGTACCCAATCAGAGGCTGATTGAAGGCACATTTTACATTTTGTCAGTAATCTATAATAATAATCGATAATGTAAACACCTGTTTAGTAAATCAAAAATGTCAAAACTGATATGAAAAATGGATACAGAAATCATACAAATTTTAAATCACCATATAACAACAAGCTGCTAAAATAATATCTTTATAAATACTTTGCTATAAACAATAACTGTAAGTAGTGTATTAGTGCCACAGTAGCCATCAAGTTTTCCTTCTACACAAATAAATTTTTACAATTATAACCATGTTTGTACTTTATTACATAGTATTTTGTATATATAAACTTTCTGTTGGTAACATATTTTATGTACATGGAAAGACTTTAGTTTAAGAATGTGTCTGTTCTTTATTGCTTCACCAGGCCCGAACTGCTCATTTTATACCCAGGTACATACATTTTCTGTAATTTCTGTGCAGTCTTGGTGCAGCAATGAAGGACAAGCCTACTATTACGTGGACTTAATTTGGATACTGTTTATAATACCTTAATGTATCAGTGCATTTTACCACTATGTATATGCCCAAGCTATCACAATATTTGTCACAAATATTTGTTTGAGAAATGACAGGCAAGTAAAATATTTGATAGAAAAATATAAGTACTGATGTACTATTATAAGTTGGCATAAACTAATTTTATGTTTATACTTATATTAATCTTGGAAATATATGAAAATATAGATTGTGAATATGATATAAAAGTGTGATTCTTTGATCATTAATTTAGTATACCTAAATATAATACTTAATAGAATTTATATATTTAAATACATATGCACATTAAACTGTACAAAGGCCTGTAATTCAGCTTTTATAAGCTGATGGAAAATGAGAATTGAAAAATCTAATGAGTAAAAAGTCTATATAAAATTTATTCTAATCTATCAGCACCATTAAAAGGAGCATATGGTCATCGATCGCCGTGAGTTGCCATATAAGACTGTTTTGCAACCTTAACTAGCTGGTCATACATACCTCGACCAGTCTCTTTCACTAATGAAGAAAATTGACTATAAGTATTCTGGAGCAGTAAATGCGGATGGTCATATTCCTATAAAAAAAAAATAAAGCGGTAAGTAAGAAAATGTATGTCCGAAAAAACATACGCATAATTACTTTTCCAAGGTCAGAAACTTACTGCCATACGACCCTTTTCCATAACCAGCACCTTGTCACTATCCATAATAGTATTTAATCGATGAGCTACAGTAAGTACAGTACAGTTGGCAAACTTTTTCCTTATAGTACGTTGGATTAAAGCATCTGTTTGCGGATCTACGTTCGCAGTTGCTTCATCGAGCATCAATATCTTATTATTTCTTAAAATGGCTCTAGCTAAACATACTAATTGCCTTTGACCAACACTATAATTACTACCCCTGTCCAAAACACGGCTTTCTAAACCATTTCCAGCGGTAACAATCGCATCTTTAAGTTCAACCTGTAGTACATAGAAAATGATTTCAAACATTGTAAATGAAGAGAAAGACAATTCTTCCATTACAGAATATGCCATTAGGCCAAAATATAGACCTCTTCAAGTGCTTCCCAAAGAGCCTTATCTGGGAATTCATCAAAAGGATCTAAGTTCCGTCTTAATGTACCGGAAAACAAGACAGGATCTTGTGGAATAATTGATATATTACGTCGCAGATCTTCTAAATAGATTGTGCCTGTATCAAGGGAATCAATTTCTATGATGCCTTCAATTTTGGCTAAACGGAACAAAGCCGATATCAAAGAAGACTTTCCTGCACCAGTCCTTCCAACAATCCCGACCTACAAAAATTATGCAGTCAAGTAGAAAGTATTATGCGTTCTTCACTTTATCTTTATCATTGTAATCTTGTACAAGATATATACCTTTTCACGGGGGTAAATAACTATATTTAAACCTTTTAATACAGGTGGCTCATCATCTGCATAGCGCATATACAGATTCTGAAATTTAATGCATCCTTCTGTAGGCCAATATGTAGGAACATCTTTAGCAGTTATAGCAATCGCGTCTTTTTCATTCTTCTTGATAAACCTCCCACCATCTTTTAGATTTGGTTCAGGTTCAAGTTGTATATATTCCAACACACGTTCAACTGCCATCATTTGATTAGCAACTTCTGCACTTTGACGCATTCCCCATTGAATCATCCCAGTCATAGCCATTACTTGTGTAATCGCTAAACCCACCTCACCACCAGAGAATGCTAGAAATTTACAAATATTTCAAAGTAATTTATCACTGTAAGATTAAATTATGGTACAATAATTGATAATTTTAACTGATATACAAAAACAATTCATACTTTCGCCTAGCACAAGAAAACTGAATGTCACCAGCGAAGTGAATATGAAGCAGAATACGTCCAAGGAGAACCCAAATGCAGTACTTGTGACTATATACATATAAACAGTAGATGTATGTACATCTTGACATTTGTCAAACTCATGTTTCAAAATGTCTTGTGCACAATATGCTCTGATTGTGGTTAATCCGTTCAATGTTGCATTAAGGTGCGTGAATACCGGTGATCGTGCTGCACAAATGGACAAGTGGATAATCAAATGCAAATACATTTTTACGATAGCTAATAATGCAAGAAAATAAGTTGAACTCACTCATTCCTTCTAAGCGCTTGATATTTTTACTAGTTTTAAGATAAACTTTTCGAATCCAGTAAAAGACAGTTCCTAGTACCACTATAGGAATTAAAAATAGTGGATTGACGATACAAGAGACTATCAATGACCCAAACATCATCATTGTTATCTGACCAGCATCTAGAATAGCTTTTGGTAACAATTCGTCGATAGCGCCCATATCCTTCGAAAATCTATTGAGAATTCTTCCGCTTGGATTTGTATCAAAGAAATGCATTCCCGTTCTAATTAAGGCACCAAATACCATGTCGTGTAAACGCTGACTGCACGTCATACATGTTGTATAAAATATAATTGATCTGGTAATTGCAATTACAAATATTCCAACGACGATGCCCGTGTAAATATATATGTACGTCGTAACCGGCAGTAAAGTTACACTTTCACTGTCATCCATTTCTGTAGAATTATCATTCGTACTCAAGTTAGAATGCTTGGATTGATAATGTCGAGTTTCTTCGGCATTTACACTACAAAAAGCAGAAGCTAGTAATACATTTGTAGTAAAACGGTACAAGGTGAGTCTTATCGCAAACGTTACTTACAGGATGGGTATAAAATAATCGTTGAGACTGGCGGCGAACTGCGTGCAAATAAAGAGTAACAGAACGATGAATGCTATACACAAGTTAGCACCAGTTTGAAAATACTTTATAAAAATGGGTCCTTTCACTAAGCCTCGAGACGTTCCTTCAAGACCGTTGTTCAGTTTGTCAGGGTCTTCGTCTTCTTCTTCATCATCCGTTCCACCGCTACTCGCTTCAGGCGTTCGGCTCTTCAAAAAAATTCAAACTTAACAGACGTTCAAGTTATTGCATAACACATCCCTATAAAACTTACTCTGTTACTCGACGAGGAAAATTGTCGTCGCATTACGCTCTTTTCCAGAGAGGAATCTTCACTTCCTTCCAATTCAGCTGCCAATAATTCACTGTACTCCGGATGCGTGTTCAAGAGGTCTTGATAATTAGAGAACAACTTCATTTTACCCTGCTCCAAGAGAATGATAGCGTCGACTTCTTTTATGTACTGTAACTGATGCGTCGCTAAAATTCTCGTCTTTCCAGCCAAGTAACGTTGCATACACTCGTCAAACAGATGTCTGCTAACGTGAGCATCGACCTGCGAACAATAAGACATATTTTAGTGCATATTCACGAACTAAATTACACATGAATAATCAGATGACTTACTGCACTCAAGGGATCGTCCAACAAATAGACGTCAGCTTGTCTGTAAAGGGCTCTCGCCAAATTGATACGGGCTTTCTGACCACCGGACAAGGAACTACCCCTGTCCCCTACGATGGTCTGATCACCTTGTGGAAATTGTTTGAAGTCTCGTAGCAGGGCGCAAGCTTTGACAACACGTTGATACCGATGGCGTTCGTACATTTGGCCGAAGAGAATATTCTGCCTCACGCTGGCCCCAAACACCCATCCTTCTTGACCCGCGTAACTCAGGCCCCCGTTAACTTTTATTTGGCCCTCCACCAGACTTATTTCACCAAGGATCGCAGACAAGAACGAACTCTTTCCAGCTCCGACCATGCCAATTACCGCATACAATTTGCCTTTCTCGATATCGAAATTAAGACCCTCCAGAGTGTTCTCAGACTGGCCAGGCTCCCATTTTGCAGTGACGTTGTTCATTCTAATCGCAATTTGCTTCTCGTTAACTATAGACGTCCGCTTGTTGTCTGAGTAAAGAGAACACCGTATAAATCCCACACTCACTTTTCCATAAGTGTCTCGTCCTCGGTAAGAGCGATAACCACACTCGTACGAGTGATATAGAAAATTTCCATGCCAAGTTTATGGATATTACTGAAATTGACGTCTCACCTTCGACCATGTTGGCGGTGTTCCTCAACAACTCACTGGCCACGATCACTAAGCCATTGTGCTTCTTCTCCTCGTTACTGTCACGAATATCATCGTTTTCATCCTCGTCGTCAATATAGGGAAGATCCTGTCGAGAGGTCTTCTTCGAACCGTAAATCGAATTCAAACTCGTATTGTAACTATTGGACATTTTATTGCTTGCCACGAGGTTGTTCCCTTGGAATTCGTCGTACATGAGAAAATGCTGGAGCCTACGGACTGCCACCATGCATTCTGCAATTTCGGCGAATCCTCGCACGAACATGCCCGACATGGTGTGCGCAAGAATATTGAAGTAAGACGAGAATACGAATACTTTGTCAGCGGAGAGCTCGGTGCCAAACAACAGCATTGAGACCAGAGTGCAGTATAGGGCCATTCTCGTTGTGAAGAGGTTGAAGGTCATGTAAATACCCCGAATGTATGAGCTCTTGGTGACCACGCGCAACTCCAGCTTACGTGCCAACTCGACCAGGGCGCAGAAGGGTTTCTCCCAGGCATACATCTTTATCACCTGAACCCCCGATATGATCTCGTCCATCAGACGCACCCTCTCGTCGGTCTTTATCGCTGTCTGCAGCCTGAATTTGGAGGACAGCTTCCCCGTGTAAGCTGCAGAAACGAGGACGATTCGTTATTCATCATTATCATTGATTTTACTTTCTGCTAACATGGAAACTCCAATGAATCCTTTGGAAAATCAAGGTTACACTTGCTTGGAGAAATATTGCTACTCGAACGTGTTCTGGACAGGATTCCACGCATCGGTGTGGTATGTACCGTGGAATGGTAACGCGCGAACTCGTTCCCGAGAAACCGCATTGGAATGATTCGATAAAAGGATTTGATTTCATGCGAACTTTATCAATTAAACTGAGCGTGTCAATAAGGTTGAATTATCTTGCCAGGGTGTAGAAACAGTTTCTGATTACTCATCCGCGTGGATTAAGAACGAGCGCGATTTGAAATTGGACCAAATGTGCCGCGATAATTTCAAGGTCACGATTTCATTGGCTGAAAAAGATCGTGGCGTGTGCGTGCGCGTAGGCACGATCTCGGTCCCACGTGTGAACTGATTATCGTGAATGTATAATGTGATTTGATTTCAGGCGGAGCACACTCACATTGGATTGGTACGACGACGAAAACGGCAGCGATGCCGATCAGCCCGGAGTATCCTGCTTCGGTGTAAAGAAAGTAGGCGATGATGAGTGCCGATAGAGGTGCGGACCACATGTGGTGTATGAAGATCGAGACGAGATCAAACCTATTGACATCGTTGGCCACCAAATTGACCACTTTTCCTGGCGCTGTTTCTCCCAACGCGGTCCTGCTCAGCCGCAGAGCCTGTCGAGGAAACAGATTTGATTAGTCAGCTGACGAGACTCTAGATGCAAGCAGATTCTTACGTAATAAACATCCGACCACTACGATATTTCTTTTTTAATAACCTACGAGTTTATTACCTTTCTGTAAACCACCGAACAAGCAGCAACTCTGACCTTGGCGCCCACGTGAAAAGCACCGAAGATCGCCTGATTTATGGTAATCACGTTCACCGCGGTAGCGATCGAAATTCCTGCCGCATACCAAAGGGCGTTCTCGAAAGGCTCGGTCTTCTCCTTGGTGAAGTAACGAAGTAGACCGCCCAGAAGAATCGGCGTGCCCAATCTGTGAATTTGAGAAGTAACAAGGGTAGGGTGACGTTGAGTTTAAGAATGGATTCGGAAGATAAAAGTGCCTCGACATAATTTCGTCTGCACGCTCCACTGACCTTATCACGAATTCGTTGAGTATCTGCATCAAGCCTAGCAGGAAGTATTCCCACAGGAAGGTGCGAAAGATCGTTCGGAGTAAGCTTGGACGCCGCCTCCACTTCCTCGCATTTTCCAGCTCGATTTTCCATCGTCTGAAAGTGTTTCGTGAGTAAGCCCGACGCAATTGTTCGAAATCATTTTACGACGCGATTAGTGTGTTTGCATTGTTCATTATGGTTTGTAACAAGCCACGACTTAAGGACACATTGAGTCATCGACGGTAAATACTAACGTTTCTAGTCTGTCACCCAGTATGGTCGACTTGTCGCTCGTCAAAGGATCGAAAAGATCATCGACGCCCAAAATCTTCTTGTAGCCGGTCTTGAACAGGCTGATGGTCCACCTGTTACCAAAGAGAATTGTATCTCGCTTGAATGTTAAGCTTCTTTGCAACATTGAGGAGAAAATTCTCTCACGAAAAAGACCCAATTTCCAACGCGTTCACTCGCGAAACGGAACGAACGATGGAGTAATTGTTTTCACTGATTACACCATGTAATTATGCGGCTCTATCATTGGAAACGTTCACTGCCCTCGCGCATGACGCCGCCTATTAATATCTTTCACGGTCTCTCCCCCACGTCAATTACTCCATCGTTTACGCCCCAACGAGCCAATACAAAATAAGACATCAAATCTCCGAATGAGAATTGAAACAATCGTCGAAGTCAATCACTCAACTCACCACCAAAACAGCACCGATATAATATTCGCCTTCTCCCTAGGGTTCGGCTTCGACTTCGTTTTTCCCGCATCCATCGCATTCGCCTTTTTGCTCGATCACTTGCGATCACCCAGCAGCCACGTCCGGACCCTCGAATGGATCCTGGAGCCTTTGGAAATTGTTTCACGCCAGATATGGAAGTGGCGCCCGATCGAACATATCACCGGTTCCGCTCCAATGGAATTGAAGCTCGGAGAAGGCCTTTCTTTTTCAATTGTTAATCCCGCTCGAGTGGTACAGTTTATTGCTACCACTAGATCTTATCCCCTTATGTGCTATCGTTTCTGTATACACAACAATTAACGACTAATCTCGCTCTCGCGGCGCTAAGGAGTCGAGAGCTTACAGGTGGACGATCCTCTCCCGGCAATCTGAAGTGGCGGATCCCCGCGCACATCACACAGATGACTCGAATCGCACTTCTCCGCTTCTTATCTGACAAATCACGGAAAAATCACGGCAGAAGTTCGAACCACTCGATCGTGCTGATTGCGCAATTTCCGACTGAGGCGGCTTCTGTCGTCGATCTTCGTTCTCCACCCACCACACGCGCGTCTACTTCTTCTTAGTTTCTTTTTATCGTTCCCTTTGGTGTTCTCCCAACTTCTTGGACTTTCCGTCGTCCAAAAGTCACGGTCCTGCCGATGGATGACGCGTGCCACGCTGACGCCGCTCGACGAGTGTCTGTAGCCGAAAGAAAAAGGTTCATTCCTTCTATACGGAGACCTATCTCTCCCACTCTCTCCTTTTCTCACTCTCGCAATCTGTCTGCTTCTCTTTCTCGCCGATTCTTCACTTCTCTCTCTAGCTTCACCTCCCTCGCGTCACCGACCCGCGCTTATCTCGCGCGCTCGCCTTCCCGGCATGCAAATCGTTTATCTGCCGCGTCACTTTTTAAACAATTACCGGAAGGTCGCCAGTTTCTCGCTCGGAATTGCGCGAGACGCGTGACGATGAAAGGAGCCCGTAGATCGGACTGAAGTTAAGAATTGGAAAAACGGTACACGTTATGCCGATTGGCGTCGATGACGCGGTGAGTTTCAGCCCGGATGGCCAACAGACCCCGTTCGGGTAAATCACGTCTCGCAATTGTAGTAATTGAAAAGCTCTACGCTCGCCTTTTTATCGCCGGTATAATTCCATGCGCGTCATTGGCGTGCTTTTATCGTTCGACGAATCCCGTGCTCTCTTGAGCATGCCCGTCCGCGGTGGTTACCGTCGTGCGAGAAGCGTGCCATGAGAACAAATTAATTAATAAGGCGCGCGTGGGGGTAGAGACACCGGCAGGCAATTAAATTAATATCGCGCCACGCTTGTTCCAACCGAATGGAATCGACGATCGTGGAAAACATTGGGATCAATTGATGCCAATGGAAATACCTTCTTTCTTGCCTCACGGAGCATCGTGCTAGTTAACGGAAGAGGGAGCCGAACGTTATGTGTGGACAGATGCAGGAGAGATAAGTTACATGTGTGTCGGTATCGTGTGTGCGTAAATCGCTGTTGGGAGGAATACCTTTACGGTAGTAGCGTAGGGTTGTCAGGAGTGAGATTACAAGAGGGAGAGGGAGAGATAGAGAGAGAGGGAGAGAGACAAAAAATATATTTTTATTATCTGATTCTCATGAATAGGTTGTCAAATTCCTTGATCACGCGCAGAACTGTGTACTTAATAATTTACATATTCTAATCTGTGCCGGAATGAGTTCATTCGTTTAAGACCGGGCGATGACGTCGTGGGAGCAAGCTCTATTCGTGATCTTCCCAATCTGTGGAATATCAGAAGCCAGGTCAGAAGTACAGCGCCACCGAAAGCCGATGAAAGATATCAAAACGACCGATTTACATTTGCGATATCTCTTCCTTCCGATAATGAATATCACTGGATCGAATCAATACGGCGGGATGACTTGATAGACGGCCTTAGTATTTTTAAATGCCACAGACAAGACAGAATATTACTTCCGTGTATTAATATATCGTAGTGACTAGTCGAATGTCTCCGGTCTCGAATTTATCGCACGTGTCAGTAAAAATCGAAGCTGCGCAATTTACGAGGATTCTTTTGGCAACTATGTGTGTCGCTTTACGAGCCCGCGAGACACGTGTGCGCGTGCCGTTCTCGTGAACACATACTCATCCACCTGCAATTACTCCACTTTTGCCCAGTCATTCTCTCAGGTAGCCTTCCGTTACTCTTTGAGAAAACGCGTGGAATCCTTCGCATTTCACCTCGTCACTCTTATTAATTTTCCTCCCTTCGTCTTCCTCCATGCATTTTTTCGACTGTACATACAGTCAAATCTGTTTTTCTACGGGGGATAGGGACCGTCTCAAAGAAATTGCATAAGAAAAAATATCGTGTAACTTCATAAGTTTTTCGTTTGCAGCACATTTAAGAAGACTTTTTTTATGCGATAAATGGAAGAATTGCTCGTAAAAAATCACGCAAAGAAGGACCGCCCGAAAACAGATTTGACTGTATTGGAAACGCGTCTGGAGAACAGGTAGATTTCGCTAACGACAAGCAGGCCTAAGTAAACAGTTGGCAAGTTTGAATGGCTTGGCGCAGGGCTTGGAGGCAGTGTAGAGTATTTTTAACGTTCAATTTCGAGCAATCTGGGATGTGCGCGTCCAGACCAGAGGCAGTGGAAAATGTCCATTGCCATGTCACACAGAGAAGTGCTCAACCACTACGCCATTAAAGGTAAAGAACAGTGTGAGACTGTTACCAAAAAAGCGCACGTGTGATTTTTCCATGGAGAACTTTGAACACAGTTTTTTTTCTCTTTAGGAAAGAAGTCCTGGAAGATCCTTCCGGCGCAATCCAGCCCGACTACATATCGGTGGGTAAAGAAAGTAACAAATGTGATATCTAGAGATAAATTCTTTTACAAATTTTACAATTTTATTTTCGTTGCGAAAAAATTAGAACGCCAACGATAATGGCACGCGCCTCCGCTTTCTCTCTTTTGTATAATCGGCGTAATGTGTTTGAACTGGGACTTGACTGAGACGGATGATGCCAAAGATAAGAGAGCAATTGCTTGCCCTCGTGGACGGTAAGTATTCTTTGATACGAGGTTGCAACGTCTTCCATGTAAAAACAGCGGTGAATTGAAAATTCATCGAGTCACCGCACCGAGGACATATTCCACGTTGTTTTTCATCGACTTTCATGACTGTTATGCCTTACACAAGAGGAGACGTAAGGAATCGGACAGAAGAATTGTCCGCGCAAATAATTTTCATTTTCGATGCATAATCTAGTCGATGTCAAGAGAATGTAATCCCCGTAATTGAGGGCCTTAAATAAAAAAATTGTTGCCTATCTATGCGTCAATAATGACTGTGTGACATTCGTTAAGTTTTCAGACTGTTTCGAATGGATTTTATGAATTCGTACAACGCGTAGAAAGTCGAGAAAATTTGATTCGTCTAGTTTTCCGACGAGCTTCCTGAAATTTGTCCCCACAGATATACCGCTGACACATCGCAAACCGGTGAATGACTTGACGATTTTATCGTCCGTATCACTTTGATAACTGAATTAGTGCCGAAAACATCGGCTTACGAGCATCTCTACGGTTGCGGGTTCGCTTCGAAATACTGTTAGCCCGAGATAGGGGTGTACGTGCTCGGTATCATGATGACGATTAGAATTTCACCATTCTTGCATCCACGATAATTGCTTTTCTTTTATCTGATATGGAACCCTCGCTCTGCCTCGATGCACTGAAAATATCACCGGTGTCATGTTGCTTCAAGAAAGAAACAACTCGATTTCCGATAACTTCTGGAAAATTGTGGATACTCGATCACAGCATCGATTTCTAAAAAGCGCAATTTTTCTAGATGGAAAATTCGATACATTATACTCGACTGATAATTATCGAGACGATACGATTCGACTTTGATTTCCAACAACTTTTTCACATTTGGAGTAGAAAATTGCGCGAAAGGAGTAACTGTTTCGTTGAAACTATTCTTGGAATGATGCATCTGAAAATACATTTAGCATAGGATTTTCGATGCGCATACTTGTACGGTGGGAACGAGGTTCCAAAAACGATCAAGGACGGTCTAATTCATTTATGGATATAGATTGTACCAACCCACGGTTACGTACGAAAGCGTTCGTACTTGAATCTTTAAACGCGCTCCCGAAATGACATTCTTACGGGCTACGCGTTTTGCGATAATGATTAACGCGAAGCAGACTACATGCATATCCGGCTGTTCCGTTCAGCTGCTATACAACCACGATAGCGAGTGTTGTATTGCGTTACGTGTCGAAGGACTGGGGAACGTAACTCTTGCAGCTTAGTTTGCATTTATATTTTCATTTTTTATAATCCTATCAGACGATTCGTAAAGAACGCGAACGACGAAAGTTCATATTTATATGTACCAATTTGTCTAATTAAAAGTGGAGGATGTCTCTACCGCGTTTACTTAGACGATCGCGTGAATAAAGGCAATGTTTTTTTATGAATCATTCTTCGCCCGATAGCCGTGGATAAATATTGATAACAATTGATAAACCGTAGGTGACTGATGTAAAATCAGTCTATTATCATGGTTAAGCGTGGCACGTAAATGAGCATGCATCGATGAATATCCGGGACCATTGTTCCCAGACGGATGGAGAACAAGAGTATTGGAAAATACCGATCGTTTGAAAGCGATGAGCATCTATCTCGAGGTGCATTCAGCACACGTTCCAACTACAGAAATATCGTTCCGTTAGTATTTTTTCACACGCCAAAATAATTCTACCTTGTGCGTTGCGTTTATGACACGCTCGAATCCACCTGCAGCTAAATGATTTCGCATTGCAGATGGAAAATGTGATTTGTTGGGTGACCGGTGGTGCGCGTGATGAAAAACAGGCGTTGGGGCGGTAACGATTATGTCATCGGTAATTGAAAACAGTCGTGTGGCGAACGGAAAGGATCGTTGATGGCTGTGGCCACCCATGGGAACCTTGTACGGTGGTCTTTAATGGTGGATTGCGCGATCATCATTGTTACATTGACGAAAGGAAGGCACATGGAAGACCCAGAGGTTTCGTGGAACGTGACGCCGTTGCCTGGTAATGGTACCAGTCGATAGGCCCTGCCCAATTTTAAGCTCCACTAGGTCACAAAGCCATTGCACGCCAATTGGGTTAAGCGTGTGTAGAACGGAGATAAGAAGAGAAAAAAAGCTACGGGGCTGAATAAACGGTCAAAGAGTGGATTCATTTTTTTTACTGTTCTCTTTTATTATTCAATCGTTTACATAGCGCCATAATTTTGTCTTATCTCTGTTCTACTTAGGGCGATCGTGAAATTGTTAAGTCAATATGTTGAACGTACGTATTCTGCTAATTTAGGGCGGTAAATAAAGAAGAAGGTCGCCTATCGCTGCGTCAACAATGACCAAGCGACATTCGATAAATTTCTTTTTTATCCGATCCTCCAATCGACAGGCAAACGCCGCGACATCAAATGAGGCGCGTAATATCGATGAAGCTGTGGCTTCCAATGAGGATCTCGCCTCGTGCGGACTCATCGTCGCATTCTAATTCCAGAGTGATTTTTTTGTACGATCGATTGTCCCATTGAGAATAGCATAATAATCTCGGTTGGAGCGTTGAATAAATTCGTCGAGAGCAGCAATCGTCTGCAAGTTTATTTGTCATTTTATCAATTCCACTTTGGACTGATTCTTCTTTCTATTAGTAGTGACAAGGAGCAGAGAGCACGATAAAAATAATTCACCAGCGGACGGAAAATCTTGAGTGCCTCCACCCAGTATTCTTCAAATGCGCGTGTTGACGAAATCAACAGAAAATACGAAACTCCCCATTATTCCTCATTATTTCATTATTCGCACAAACATGCACGAATCAGAAATCTTCAGAAAATCGTCTTCAAGAATCTTTTGCTCGTCAACAACGAAACGGTCCTTGTAGCGATCTTCCGCACTTCTTCCACCGTTTCAGTCTACTCGCCCAAACAAGTTTCAAGAGGGCCATAAAAATGAGGAGAACATCGGAATTTCTTTCGAGGCACCTTCTTCCACTTGCAGCGCAAAATGTCATCCAAGATTCTTCTTCATTCGCGAAGCTAGACGCGAAAAGGAGTGAGGGACGCGCGTGAACAGATAAAGACTATCGAGTTGGAGGCGCCTTGGGAGAGGACGGTGCTGTTGTTTTTCGTATATTGTTACTCCGTGGGCTAGCATCCATTCACGCGATCATCACGGGTGTGCAAGGTCAGCACGCGTCCGACATGACGTAGAGGAAGAGGAGAGGAAGCGACTGGTTCGCGTCTCGTCACGATTATTCAGCAGGCGCGCGCCACCCAGCTCCTTGGCGCTCGGTGGCAGACACGAAGGCGAGGGTTTCTAGATACAGCCTTACCTTACGTAATCTTATATAAGCGTTCTTAAACACCTTTCCGAACCGGTACGCGTGCTGCTGCACATCACACTCTCGGATTGATACGCACGCGTAGTACGTTCACCCTCTTCGTTCCAATTAATTCACACTTTTATCGGAGGGTGGTGGAAAATCAATTTTCTGCAAGGCTCTCGGGTGGCCCTATGGCAACGCAGGGTGAAAAACACGGAATATATTAACTAAGTATCCGTAGAAAAGTGCCGATCTTTCCAATACTGCGAATGATCTTTTCTCCAGGATTTATGTTTCTTAGATAATTCTGTTTGACATTCGTATTAAACTAGTGAATTCTTACGATGTCACGCGTTTCTTTAAAAAAAGGTTCTTGAGTAAAAGAGAATTTTATTGCACTCGTCTCAATACTGACGGCGATTGAATAGATGTTGGTTTCCCCCTGGTTTGCACGAACCGCATGACTCACTCGAGTACCCTTGGAAGTGGAGGAGCGTGATTATTATCGGTCAAGATTGAAGGAGCTTCTTCAGTTTGCTCGCATTCGATACGGGTCAAGCAACGTAGCGGAATCGCAAGAGATTGGAGAGGGAAAGAAAATTAATAGGATGCACGAGAGCGAAAATGATAAGGCCGAGTGTGGTTTACTCGCGAACCAGAGACTTCGGATGACGAAGTTCAAGGTTTCGTTTTATTTCCGCTTGGTGTATCGCAATCTTTGCTTGAGTCGAATAATTCTTCTGAGTTTTCTGTCTCAGGTGAAACAGGTGAAATTTTGGCATAAGGACACGCGATCAATTGGAGCACGTGGGCGTTCGCAGAAAAGCGCGGGAAAATTCTCGCACGGTCGTTGACGCGTGACAGAAGACGCGAGCGCCCTTCTTTGTTACACCGAGGCAAAATTTAAGCCAAATCTGCCCACGCATCAGCAGCCCAGCGAATGCGATTGCGTTATTCCCGCGAGTTGCTGAAACGAAATGGGCGCGCACGCGCCGCTTAAATTTAGCGCTGCCAGTAGGATATATTCAAAGTGTAATTTCAAAGTTGGTTCGCGCGTAGCTTGTGGCAGCCAGGAGTGCTCGGGGACGTGGGCTGCAATTTATTTCTATACTTCCCAGAATAGATTTCTTTCTTCTAATCGTCCGGCAATATATCATAATCACGAAAGGACGCGTTGACGTCTCTTATCAGTTCACCGCTTTTCTTCCGTTCCGCGGAGACTCGCAGAAACACGAGATGAATTTTGTAGCAGTGATACGGTCTAACGACAAGCTTAAAAAGCTCATCGAGAAGATTCAGATTTTTGATAAGGCTTACAATGCCTCTTGCCCAAATTAGAGCTCGTAATCCGAGTCGTAATCTTATTGATTTCAGGAATGATAAGAAATGTGGTTGGTTTCATTCAGTATCGAAATTTCATCGTTCTTATAAAGGTACTGTGAATAAATCGGATTTAAGTGGCCACCATATTATTATCCAATAAAGAAATTAAACTGATCGAATTTTTGGAGCTGAAAGGAAGTTACGAGACAACCACTGTAATAGTACAAAGTATCTTTCTTTGAGTTCTCACAGTACCAATGCATGGAATGGCACACTGTAACTTCCTGCCTCGTGTTTCTTTTTTTTCGCATTGTGTATTAATAGCTTCCGCGTGTGCACGGCCAAAGCGACACAGCCGTCACTCTTCCTGCTTTAAAGAGTAAATACACCGATTCAAAGATAACTTACGCGCACGCATAATAAGAACACTACTAATTTTTAATCTAACCAGGTAGCTGCTTAGACGATACGAAAATCGACTGACTTACGGTCGTTACTTATGTCAGTTTCAAGGTCCGATATACGACGGATTAGAATTCGCGGACGTAGTATGCATTTGCCCGAAAAATGTCAGAGCTGATAAAAATCTTTGATCGATCTTTCCATATAATAGAACTATTAGCAGTCAATGTCTACTTATTTCTATCAAAGAAACTCAGATCAGTTAATCTGATCTTTCAAGAAGTGGAGAATAAAGAATAAACGAGATGTTTATTTTTGTTTTGTGTCTGTTAAGCGCGGGTTACAGATAAGAGATAAGTACAAGTGCGCCAATGAGAAAAAAAAAACGAATAAAGGATTTCAAGCGAATTCGACGTTAAGTCCGCGCATGCAGGAATATAAGTAAAAGAAGGTAAATACGCGCTATTTGTGCACGTAACATTCGGAGCAAATGCAATTACAATGGTTTCCACGTGCCCCTTCTCAAACTCTGTCTCTCTCTTTCTCTATTTCTTTTTCTCCCACTCACGGCGCCACTCAGCTTACGTTCCAACCTCTCTTTCCTTCACTTTACCACCCCCTTTCTCCCCCACCCACTTCGTGGTCCTTGTCCTCGCGCCAGTTTTCAATGTCCACCCATGACTCTTCCATTTATAAATACACGCACGCGCGGAAAGCGCCGAAATCAATCGCGGCAGATAGGAGCACACACGTCAATCAGACACCAGTCGTGCTTGTATCTCGTTAAGACGTAACGATTAAACGAGCGCACGATGTGAAGTAGGAACTGGTAATTCAGTGACCCCACTGAGAGCAATGAAGAATCATGCGAAAAAAGAACATAAAATTTCGTATTCTACGCGGACGCTTCAAGCTCGTGGATTCCACTGGAAACTGGTTTCGAAGGACAATTAACGTTCCCCTTCGCACGTTAATATCTCTAAACGGTAACGCGGCTTTAGCGCTTCTTTTTCAGGGGTACACTGCTACTACGAAGAGTTTACTTGAGGTCAATTGATGGCATTAGACGGAAAGTGGACGCGAAGATATTAAAGGAGCGTATATGTGGTAGCTTGAGGAATGGCGGGTCAATTGTTCACGAGCACGTGATACGTAAGGCAACAGGATGACACGCGTTCTACCAGTCAGCTGCGTGTAATCGCACGCGTACTGGGAACACGACGTCTGAAATAGCATTGGGCGATACGGATATGTAAATCAAATGAAAGAAACATTACTGGCACTAGCCGGAAATAAAAACTTACCGGTTACTTGACATAATTAAATTCATTCGGTTAATTGATATTAATTGGAAACTGCGTCGAGCAAAACTCATTTACGTTAATTTCTTCTCCTTTCCGTATTTAGAAGTTACTTGCGCCGTGCGAACTCCGCGTGCTACTTTAACTTCGTGCAAACCCCGTGTGTATCGAAACGTCACGTGTTCGACGTGTCGAAAACACGTCACACGTAACTCTTCTTCCACGAAAAACTTGCAAAGAATCGCGCAGTGATAATGTGTTCTCTTTAGTTCTTGCCTGTAGCGCGGAGCAAAGGAACCTCTGCGTTTATTGTCGTGCATAGATTCGCCTATATCCCGCGACATAACTCTCTATTTATACACTTTTGAACGATGCTCGTAAGAATTCGTTGGAGAGTGCACGAGACAGAGATTGGAAATTTCTTGGACGTTGTATTGCGCGTGTCGTGCCAAGAGAGATATTGGAACTTGGATCGCGCACTATTCGTGCGAAGTGATAATTGTGTACAAAGTCACTGGGCAAATGTATTGACAGTAAATTGTGACCCGGTCTGCTGACGAATGTGTTTCGACAGACCGGCTCGATCCCCTCCCCGTGGGTTAGAAAAAGGGACTCATCCAGTTCTTCGTACTCACGTTTTCCACGAGAGTAGCGTCGCCGACTACTTGTCGTCGGGGTTGTCACGGAATTAGTATCGGTAAATCCTTCACTTTTCACCGACGTTACTGTCGATATCGATGCACGTTACATTTGATTTGCGTACCCTCGTGGACGAAAGTAGTCGAACATGCACCCGCGTCGAAACCTGCGAGGCTACTGAATATAGCTTGGCTGCGCAAACCGCTGCACGCCACAGTGCTCCAACACATTAAACGTCCTATGCTATGCTATGACACGCACATAGTGCTTCAGCTAACCTTATGGTACCGTGTGTCCGTGTCCCTAAGCTGATGCGATTTAACATTTTGCCTTGTATAGGACGATCGAGATAGTCGTGCGATTTCTTTCGTATTATTATTCGATGGAAGCTACATTGGTGGTAAATTAAATTAAACAATGATTAAATTATCGAATTGAGTAACACCGATACGTGTTTATTAAGAGAATCGCTCCTATCTTAGATTGTTAGAACAATTGGGCAATTAGGATTTAGCAAATGTAGACAGAAGGTTTCAATAAAAAAAACATTTTATTTTATAAGGCACTTTGTCCAAAATGGAGTTACATATTAGTTACACTAAAGAAATTACTAAAATTGTTTTATTATATTTTCAGCCTATAATGGGCCAAATCTGTAATTTTGAAAGATAATAAAATAATTATTTAACTAAATTTACAGTTATTATGTATATTATATATTACAAATATTTTAATATCACAGTAACAGGAACATGCTGCCACAAACATTTTAGTTTTTAAACTAAAATATATATAATTATTACAATAGTAAATATATTTATTTTTTTCTTAATATTGGTGTTCTGAACATAATCCCTAATGGAGGTCGCAACACTACGATGGTAATAGAGGATATAAATTTTGAAGTTCAGACCGTCCGTTAGAGCAAACATAAAACCAATAAGCATTCGGCATCCCTAACTTTCCAAAACTTATATCACACGGATTATAAGTTTAGATAAATGTTTTACATTGAGCGTTCATAAAAGCCAAACAATATAAAACTGAGTTACTCTTAACCGAAATTTTATTACACCGCAGTTAAAACCAAGTCGGTAGAAACAGGCATAAGTAGTGTATTAGTGCCACAGTAGCCATCAAGTTTTTCTTCTACGCAAATCAATTTTTACAATTACAACCATATTTGTACTTTATTACATAGTATTGTGCCTATGTAAACTTTCAACAACCCTATATAGTATTTTGTTCTGTATAAACTTTCCATATTTTATGTACATGGAAAGACTTCAGTTTAAGACTATAAGTTCGTTCTTTATTGCTGCACCAGGCTTAAATACCTTAATGTATCAGTGCATTTTGTTACTATGTATATGCCCAAGTTACCACGATCAAGTTTGTCACAAGTATATGTTTGTGAAGTGACCGGCAAGTAAAATATTTGATAGCAAAATATAAGTACAAACACATTATTATAAGTTATCATAAACTAATTTTATGTTTACACTTATAGTAATATTGGAAATGTAGAAAAATATAGATTGTAAATATTCTTTGACTATTAATTTAGTATACCTAAGTACAATACTCAATAGAATTCATATGATTAAATATATAATATATGCACATTAAACTCTACAAACGTCTGTAATTCAGCTTTTATACACTGATGGAAAGTGAGAATTGAAAAATCTAATCAGTAATCTATATAAAATTTATTCTAATCTATGAACACCATTAAAACGTGAATATGGTCATCGATCACCATGAGTTGCCACATAAGACTGTTTTGCAACCTTAACTAGCTGTTCATACATACCTCGACCAGTCTCTTTTACTAATGAAGAAAATTGACTATAAGTATTTTGGAGCAGTAAATGCGGATGGTCGTATTCCTATAAGAAAAACATAAAATACTAAAGGTAAAAACTGTCTGAAGAAATGTACAGATAATTACTTTTACAAGGTTAGCAACTTACTGCAACACGACCCTTTTCCATAACCAGCACCTTGTCACTATCCATAATAGTATTTAATCGATGAGCTACAGTAAGTACGGTACAGTCTGCAAACTTTTTCCTTATAGTACGTTGGATTAAAGCATCCGTTTGCGGATCTACATTCGCAGTTGCTTCATCAAGCATCAATACCTTATTATTTCTTAAAATAGCTCTAGCTAAACATACTAATTGCCTTTGACCAACGCTATAATTACTGCCTCTGTCCAAAACGCGGCTCTCTAAACCATTTCCAGCAGTGACAATTGCATCTTTAAGTTCAACCTGTAGTACATAGAAAATGATTTCAAAAATTGTAAACGACGAGACAGACAATTTTTCTATTATAGAATATGCTATTAGGTCAAAATACAGACCTCTTCAAGTGCTTCCCAAAGAGCCTTATCTGGGAATTCATCAAAAGGATCTAAGTTACGTCTTAATGTACCAGTAAACAAGACAGGATCTTGTGGAATGATTGATATATTACGTCGCAGATCTTCTAAATAGATTGTGCCTGTATCAAGGGAATCAATTTCTATGATGCCTTCAATTTTGGCTAAACGGAACAAAGCCGATATCAAAGAAGACTTTCCTGCACCAGTCCTTCCAACAACCCCGACCTACAAAAATTAATGCAGTCAAGTAGAAAGTATTATGCGTTCTTCACTTTATCTTCAGTATTGTAATATTGTATCAGATATATACCTTTTCATGAGGGTAAATAACTAGGTTTAAATCTTTTAATACAGGTGGCTCATCATCTGCATATCGCATACACAGATTCTGAAATTTAATGCATCCTTGTGTAGGCCAGTGTGTAGGAACATCTTTAGCAGTTATAGCAATCGCATCTTTTTCGTTCTTCTTGATAAACCTCCCAGTATCTTTTAGATTTGGTTCTGGTTGAAGTTGTATATATTCCAACACACGTTCAACTGCCATCATTTGATTAGCAGCTTCTGCACTTTGACGCATTCCCCATTGAATCATTCCAGTCAAAGCCATTACTTGTGTAATAGCTAAACCCACTTCACCACCAGAGAATGCTAGAAAGTTACAAATATTCCAAGGTAATTTATCACTATAAGATTAAATTATGGTACAATAATTGATAATTTTAACTGATATACAAAAACAATTCATACATTCGCCTAGCACAAGGAAACTGAATGTCACCAGCGAAGTAAATATGAAGCAAAATACGTCCAAGGAGAATCCAAATGCAACACTTGTGGCTATATACATATAAAAAGTAGAAGTATGAACATCTTGACATTTGTCAAACTCATTTTTCAAAATGTCTTGCGCACAATATGCTCTGATTGTGGTTAATCCGTTTAATGTTGCATTAAGGTGCGTGAATACCGGTGATCGTGCTGCACAAATAGAAAAGTGGATAGTTAAATGCGAATAAACTTTTTAATAGCTAATTGAATAATACAAAGAAATAAATTGAACTTACCCATTCCTTCTAAGCGCTTGATATTTTTACTAGTTTTAAGATAAACTTTACGAATCCAGTAAAAGAGAGTTCCTAGTACTACTATAGGAATTAAAAACAGTGGATTGACGGTACAAGAGACTATCAATGACCCAAACATCATCAGTGTCACCTGACCAGCATCCAGAATAGCTTTTGGTAATAATTCGTCGATAGCGCCCATATCCTTCGAAAATCTATTGAGAATTCTTCCGCTAGGATTTGTATCAAAGAACCGCATTCCCGTTCTAATTAAGGCACTAAATACCATGTCGTGTAAACGCTGGCTGCACATCATACATGTTGTATAAAATACAAGTGATCTGGTAATTGCAATTATAAATAATCCAACGACGATGCCCGTGTAAATATATATGTACGTCGTGACCGGCAGTAACGTTACACTTTCACTGCCATCTGTTTCGGTAGAATTATCATTTGTACTGAAGTTAGAATACTTGGATTGATAATGTCGCCTTTCTTCAGCACTTACTCTACAAAAAAACAGAACCTAGTTGTAAGCGTGTGTTAAAGAGCAACAAGGAGAGTATCATTTCTAATGTTACTTACAGTATGGATGTAAAGTAATCGTTGATACTGGCGACGACCTGCGTACAAATGAAGAGTAGCAGAACGATAAACGCTATATACAAGTTAGCACCAGTTTGAAAATATTTTAGAAAAATGGGTCCTTTCACTAGGCCTCGGGACGTTCCTTCAAGACCGTTGTTCAGTTTGTCAGGGTCTTTGTCTTCTTCTTCGTCATCGGTTCCACAACTGCTCGGTTCAGGCGTTCGACTCTGCAAAAAATTCGAACTCAACAGACATTCAAGTTATTGCATAACACATCCCTATAAAACTTACTCTGTTACTCGACGAGGAAAATTGTCGTCGCATTACGCTCATTTCCTGAGAGGAATCTTCGCTTCCTTCAATTTCAGCTGCTAATAATTCACTGTACTCCGGATGCGTGTTCAAGAGATCTTGATAATTAGAGAACAACTTCATTTTACCGTGCTCCAAGTGTATGATGGCGTCGACTTCTTTTATGTACTGCAACTGATGCGTCGCCAAAATTCTCGTCTTTCCAGCCAAGTAACGTTGCATACACTCGTCAAACAGATGTCTACTCACGTGAGCATCGACCTGCAAACAATAACACACATTTTACCACATATTCACAAATTAAGTTAAACATTAATAATCAGATGACTTACTGCACTCAGGGGATCATCCAACAAGTATACGTCAGCCTGTCTATAAAGGGCTCTCGCTAAATTGACACGGGCCTTCTGACCACCGGACAAGGAGCTACCCCTCTCCCCTACGATGGTTTGATCACCTTGTGGAAATTGCTTGAAGTCCCGTAGCAGAGCGCAAGCTTTGACAACACGTTGATATCGATGTCGATCGAAAATTTGGCCAAAGAGAATATTCTGTCTCACGCTAGCCCCAAACACCCATCCTTCTTGACCCGCGTAACTCAGAGCCCCGTCAACTTTTATTTGGCCCTCGAGCAAACTTATTTCACCGAGGATCGCAGACAGGAATGAACTCTTTCCAGCTCCGACCATCCCAATTACCGCATATAATTTGCCTTTCTCGATATCGAAATTAAGACCCTCCAGAGTGTTCTCAGACTGGCCAGGCTCCCATTTGGCAGTGACGTTACTCATTCTTATCGCAACTTGATGCTCGTCAGCTGCAGACGTCCGCTTGTTGTCTAAAAAGAGGAAAAGACCGAATGAACTCCATCCTCATTTTTTCATAGGTGCCATAATCGATATGTCAGATCTTCGATAAAACCAATAAGCAGACTCGGACGGGCCATGTAGCAAGCTTCCACATCGAGTTTATCAACATTATCGAAATTGACGTCTCACCTTCGACCATGTTGGGGGTGTTCTTCAATAGGTCACCGGCAACAATCACCAAGCCGTTGTGCTTCTCCTCCTCGTTACCATCACGAATAATTTCTCCGTTCTCGTCATCGATATAGGGAAGATCCTGTCGAGAAGTCCTTTTCGAGCCGTATATTGAATTCAAATTCATGTTATAACTATTGGACATTTTATTGCTCGCAACGAGATTGTTCCCTTGGAATTCGTCGTACATTAGAAAGTGTTGGAGCCTACGGACTGCCACCAAGCATTCTGCAATTTCGGCGAATCCTCGCACGAATAGGCCCGACATGGTTTGCGCGAGAATATTGAAGTAAGACGAGAAAACAAATACTTTCTCGGCGGTGAGATCGGTGCCAAACATCAGCATCGCGACCAGAGTGCAGTATAGGGCCATTCTCGTTGTGAAGAGGTTGAAGGTCATGTAAATACCCCGAATGTAGGAGCTCTTGGTGACCACGCGCAACTCCAGCTTACGTGCCAACTCGACCAGGGCGCAGAAGGGTTTCTCCCAGGCATACATCTTTATCACCTGAACCCCCGATATGATCTCGTCCATCAGACGCACCCTCTCGTCGGTCTTCATCGCTGTCTGCAGCCTGAATTTGGACGACAGCTTTCCCGTGTATGCTGCGCAGACAAGAACGTTTCGTTATTATTCATTATCATCGATGTTATTTTCCGCTAAAATTAAAACTCAAGTTTCCAGCAATTGCAGGCGAACGAACAGTTGCTGATTATTCATCCTCGTGGATGTCGAACAAGCGCGATTTGAAATTTAACCAAATGTGTCGTGATAATTTTAAGGTCAAGCTGTCTCCGGCTGAAAAAGATCGCGGCGTACGATCTGATTATCGTAAATGTAAAATACGATCTGATTTCAATCGAAGGTCACTCACATTGGATCGGTACGACGACGAAAACGGCAGCGATGCCGATCAGCCCGGAATATCCTGCTTCGGTGTAAAGAAAATAGGCGATAATCAGTGCCGATAAGGGCGCGGACCACATGTAGTGTATGAGGACCGAGACAAGATCAAACCTATTGACATCGTTGGCCACCAAATTGACCACTTTTCCTGGCGCTGTTTCTCCCAACGCGGTCCTGCTCAGCCGCAGAGCCTGTTGAGAAATTGTTTTGGTTAGTCAACTGACGAAAATCGCAATGCAAGCAGATTCTTACGTAATAAAGATCCAATCACTGCAATCTTTCTTTTTAAGGATTTCCGAGAGGATTACCTTTCTGTAGACCAGTGAACACGCTGCTACTCTGATATTGGAACCCAAGTGATAACCACCATAGAGTGTCTGATTTATGGTAATCGCGCTCACGGCGGTAGCGATTGAAATTCCTGCCGCATACCAAAGGGCGTTCTCGAAAGGCTCGGTTTTTGTCTTCGCGAAGTAACGAAGTAGGCCACCCAGAAGAAACGGTGTGCCCAGTCTGTGAATTTGAGAAGAGGCAGGGCAAGGTGACGTTGAGTTTAAGAATGGATTGGGACGATAGAAGTGCCTCGAGATAATTTCATCTGCATGCTCCACTGACCTTATCACGAATTCGTTGAGTATCTGCATCAAACCTAGCAGGGAGTATTCCCACAAGAAGGTGCGAAAGATCGTTCGGAGTAAGCTTGGACGCCGCTTCGACTTCCGCGCATTTTCCAGCTCGATGTTCCATCGCCTGAAAGTGTTTCATGAGTAAGTCCAACATAAATGTTCGACAGCGTATTTTACGGTGAGTGACTGTTGTGTTCGTATTATTCATTACCGTTTGCAATCGGCCACGACTTAAGGACACATTGAGTCATCAACGGTAAATACTAACTTTTCTAGCCTGTCACCTAGCACGGTAGACTTGTCCTTCGCCAAAGGCTCGAAAAGATCGTCGATGCCTAAAATCTTTTTGTAGCCGGTCTTGAACACGCCGATGGTCCACCTGTTACCAAAGAAAATTGTGTCTCACTTGTGTCGGAAGACAAGATTGACGAGAAAATGCTCTCACAAAAAAAAACAATTTCCAATGCATTCACTCGTGAAACGGAACGAAGAACGATTTTAGCGCCCGACGATGAAGTAATTGTTTTCACCGATTACACCATACAATTATGTATGCGCCTTTATCACTGAAAACGTTCCCTGTCCTTGCGCATGACGCTGCTAATCTTTCACGGTCTCACCACGTCAATTACTCGATCATTTATGGCTCAACAGCCAATACAAAATAAGACATCCTATTGACAATGCTCCGAATAGCGATTGAAACTCCGAATAGCAATTGAAACAGTCGTTGAAATCAATCACTCAACTCACCACCAAAACAGCACCGATATAATGTTCGCCTTCTCCCTAGGGTTCGGCTTCGATTTCGTTTTTCCCGCATCCATCGCATTCGCTGTTTTGTTCGATCACTTGCGATCACTCGGCAGCCACTTCCGGATCGTCAAAAGGATCTTCGATCCTTTGAAAATTTTTTTGCACCAGAATTGGAAGCAGCGTCCGATCGATCCTACTCCAATGGAATTGAAGCTCAGATAAGGCCTTTCTTTTCCAATTGTTGATGCTTCTCTAATGGTACTCTTTATTACTGCCACTGGATCTTATCCCCTTGTGTGCTATCGTTTCTGTACACACGACAATTAACGGCTAATCTCGCTTTTGCGGCGCTAAGGAGACACAGGTGACTCAACTCGCGTTTCTCTAACTCTTATCTAACGAGCCACGACAGGAGTTCGAACCACTCGATCATGCTGATCGCGCAATTTCTAACTGAGAATGCAAGTCCTCTTCTTGTCGTCTTCGTTCACTTCGCGTCTTATCTTTCTCTTTTGTGCTCGTCCTGCTCCTTGAACTTTCCGCCGTCCAAAAGTCAGGAAGATGCCAGTGGATAATGCGTGCCACGTTGACGGCGGTCGACGACTGTCTGTAGCCGAAAGAAAAGCTTCATTCCTTCTATACGGGGACCTATCTCTCGCAATCTCTATCTGCCTATCTATCTATCTCTGATTCTTCGTTTCTCTCTCTATCCTTACCTCCCCGGCGTCACCGATCCCGCGCTTATCTGGCACGTAAATTTTCAATCGATTACCAGAAGGTCGGTAGTTCCACGCTCGGAATTGCGCGAGAAGCGTGACGATGGAAAAATCGAAATGCAAATTGAAAAAAGGTACGTTATGCCGATTGGTGCCGATGAAGCGTTGTTTTTCAGAATGGAGCTGTCACCAAACCCCGTGCGGATAAATCGCGTCTTGCAATTGCGGTCATCGAAGCGCTCTAAGCTCATCGTTTTATCGCCGGTAGAATTCCATACGCATTATCGGCGTGCTTTTATCGATCGGCGGAGCCCGTGTTCTCTTGAGCATCCTCATTCGCGGTGTTTAAGGCGCGCTCTAATGAGTCAACTTTAATTAACCGATTATAGTTGATCAATAGAAATTGAATGGCTCTTGAATCAGTTCTCTTTCACACGTTTCAACAGGACCTGATCAATTGTTTCAGTTTCAAAATAACGTCGGAGACAGTCGCGCGTGGAGTTGTACAGATATGCACGCGTGGCCCGATTGATTGAGAGCGGAATTTGATAGTCGACTAAGGTTCACACGCTTCAACGCATGTTTCAACTTGAACACAAAGGCGGATAGCTCGTCGTTTGACTGGGTGAACTTTTTAATTGATCAACTCTATTGAAACAAAAGTTCTCACCGTAGCTTTCATTCAAGCTTTGTTGATCAACCGTAATTGGTCACTAAATATTTAATGGTCAGAATGTGCCTTTACCGTGAAGAAGTGTGTCATGAGAACCAATTAATTAATGAGGTGTGCGTGGGTCGGTTTGGTCGAATAGAATTGACGCTCGTAGAGAAACATTGCGATCAATTAGTTCCAATGGAAATACCTTGTTTTCCGCCATACGGAGCAGCATGCGAGTTAACGGAAGAGGAAGAAAACAGCCGAACGTTACCTGTGGACAGATGCACGAGGGATAAGATCGTACGCACGTGTTCGCTGTTAAGAGGGATATCTTTACATTAGGGTCTCCTTACATTGTCAATATTATTGCAGCAATAATATCGTAGGAGGTACAAAATCGGCACCTTTCACAGGACTCAATAGTATCGAACACGTCCTCATCCGTCTGCGCTTACTCCAATTTTGCCCAATCATTCTCTTAGGTAGCCTCCTGTTACTCTTTAAGACGATGCCAAGAATTCTTCGCATTTCACCTCGTCACTCTCATTAATTATTCTCCCTTCCTCTTTTCTCCCTCATTTTTTCTCCAACACCAGAAGCGCGTCTGGCAAGCTGGTAGATTTCGCTGCCGAAAAGCAAGCCTAGTAAACAATTGACAAATTTGAGTGGCTTGAAGACAGTGTACAGTATTTTTTATGTTCAATTTCGAGCAATCTGGAATGTGCGCGCTCAGGCTTCTTAATGAACATACTCGTAAATATAGTTTTATTTTGGGGATGAGCAATGCTGATTGGGGAGCCAGAAAAATTCCTTTGCTCGAGGAATGTCGCGTAGAAGTGTTTAGCCGATAAAGGTAACGCGCAGGGGGGTATTATTACCGAAGAAAAGTGCGCATCCGATTTATCTATGTAAAACTATGAACACAGTTCTTTTTTCTTTAGAAAAGAAGTTCAGGATGATCCTTTCGGTGCAGTTCGAGCCGAATACGTATCATAAGGTAAAGAAAGTAACAAACGTGATATCTACAAACAAATTGTTTCACAGATTTTGTGACTTTGTCATAGATGCGGAACAAGTAGCAAGCCAACCATAATCGATAATGGCACGAGCCTCCGCTGGTATTTTTAGTTTACTTTTTCTTTTCTTTTCTATAATCGGCGTAATGTGTTTGAACTGAGACTTGACTCAGACGGATGATCTAATTGTAAGATAAGCGAGCAATTTCTGGTCGTCATGGATAGTAGGTGTTTTCTGATACGATGTTGCAACGTCTTCCATATGGGATCGACGATGAAGTGAAAGTACGTGGATCCACCACGCTAAGGACACTTCTTTTCATCGACTTTGATGAGCTTTATACAGTATCCAAAAAGATGTAAAGAACGATAAAGAGACAATTGTTCTGGCAAATAATTTTTATTTTTGACGCTTAATCTAGCAGTTTATTGAGACGTTTTACAGACTCTTTCGAATGTTTCAGTTAATTCGTATGACGCATCAAAAACTCGAGAAAATCCTCGGTGTTTGGTTCGTCTAGTTTGAATGTGAGTTCGCTGAAATTCCTCCCTGAAGATATACCGCTAATACATCGTGAACCGGTGAGCGAATGACTTGACGGCTTTATCGTCCGTATCGCATTGATAACTGAATTAGGGCCAAAAACATCTGCTTACGAACATCTCTACGATTGCGACTTCGCTTTGAAATATTGTTAACGAGAGATAGGTGTGTAGGTGCTCGGTATCTTGATGACGATCGTGACGTTTAGACTTTCTCATTGTTGCATCCATGACGTTTGCTTCTCTTTCGGCATAAAAGCGCGGGAAAATCCCCGCAAGGTCCTTGACGCGTGACTGTACTTCTTTGTTTCACTGAGGCCAATTTAAGCCAAATCGACGGTGACTGCCCACGCATCAGCAGCCCAACGAATGTAATTGCGTTATTCATGTGAGTTGCTGATACGAAGTGCGCACGCACGCGCAGCTTCATCGTTGAGTGCCAAGCGGCACAAAAGTGCCAGCGTATTATGGACATTGACATTACGATGAGATTTATTGGAATCAGAATCAACGATTAACATTATTCCTACCACGACTGGTCAAATAACCGTTTTTAAAATTTGGATTGGAATTTCCTATATACAACGTAATTGCATTACCCTTAAATTTCACGATTTTTCTTCAAATTTGAGGGCGATGCAATTACTTTGTATATAAGAAATTCTAATTCGAAATTTTAAACGCGGTCATTTGACCGGTCGTGGTAGGAATAGTGTTAACAACCCCGTAATGTCCTACTTCCGCTCAATGAGATATTAGAATAGTAGGTACTGAATCGAAAGAAGTAAGATTTGCCGCGTGTATGTTACCCCAAAACAAGGCGATCGAGCTTCCTGGCATTTTTTAGCACGCAATGAGACAAGCACTATCGCGCCGCTTGGCAATTTTAGATTGGAAAAAACCGAAAACTCGTGGCACTCAAACGGTTAAATTTAGCGCTGCCAGTAGGGAATATTCGAAGTGTAATTTCAATGTTGAGTCGCGCGTAGCTTGTGGCAGCCAGGAGTGCTTATGAACGTGGGCTGCAATTTGTTTCTAAACTTCCCAGAATAGACTTCTTTCTTCTAATCGTCCGACAATATATCAAACTCACGAGAGGACGCATCGAAGACATCTCTTATCAGTTCACCGATTTTCTTTCGTTCCGTAGAGGCCCGCCTCATCGTGACGATTCATATTTTTGCTACGACAACATCTCGTTATCCAACTTGAGTTTCGAAATGTTGTTTATTTCAAAGATGATAAGAAATGTAAGTTGTTTTATTCGGTATTGAAACTTGAATATTCTTACGTAGGTACTGTGAATAATACGGATTTAAATATCCAACATATGATTCCCCAATTTACATAATAAATTAAACTATTCGAATTTTTCCAGCCGAAAGCTGGACCTGCAGTAATTCGGAATATCCTTCTATAATTTGTCACTTCGATACATCAAATTATTGATTATGCAACTTCCTGTCTCGTGTTTTTTTCTCTTTCGCGTCGTATATTAACAGTTTAGGCGCGTTCACGATCAGAATGACACAGCCGTCCTTTGAAGGGGAAATACACGGATTTAAAGACCACTTACGCACACGCGTAACAAGAACACAACTGATTTTTGATCTAACGGCTAGCTGCTTAGACGAGATGAAAATCGACTGATTTACAGTCACTATTTATGTCAGTTTCGAGGTCGAACGTTTGAGAGATTAGAAATCGCGCGCGTAGCACGGCATTTACCAGAGGAGTCATAGGGTCGATAAAAATCTATGATCAATCTTTCTATATAACAGAGGAACTATTAGCAGTCGACGTATATTTATTTCTATCGAAAACATTCAGATTAGTTAATTAGATCTTTCAAGAAGTGCAGGATCAAAAATAATCGAGATGTTTATTTTTGTTTTATGTCTGTTAAAAGTCGGTTAAAGATAAGCGCAACTGTGCCAACGCGGAAAATGAATAAAGAATTACAAGTGAATTTGATATTATGTCCGCGTGTGCAGGAAGATAAGTAAAAGAAGGCAAATACGTGCTTCTTGTGCACGTAACATCCGCAGCAAATGCGATTACAATGATCTCTCTCTGTTTCCTTTTCTCCCACTCACGGTACCACCGAGCTTACGTCCCAATCTCCTTTTCCTTCTCTTTGCCACCCTCTCTCTCCCTCACTTACTCGGTGGTCCTTGTCCTCGCGAGAATTTTCAATGTCCACCTATGACTCTTCTCTATTTATAAATACACGCACGCGCTGAAAGCGCCGAAATTAATCGCGGCAGATAGGAGCACACACGTAACGATCAAACGCGCACGCGATGTAAAGCAGGAAACCGGTAATTCAGTGAACCCACTCACAATCAGAGAAGCGAAGAATCATATGGAAAAACAAAATAAAGTTTTAATTATGAATAAATAAGTTGTCGTTTTTCTTCGCACGTTAAGTTGTTTAAACGGCATCGCGCCGATAAATGAAATTACTGATTACTGAACGGCCTACCATTCTTTTAAGTGATACAATTAACAAGCGTACATCGCAAAGCCGAAACAAGCGAGAATGGCAAAGGTTTTACATTTTTACATATGTAAAATAGCTTTATATCTAACCCAGACTATTTTATTAGCTACTAAAGAATGCTCTCAAGGTTTCGAATTATCTGTTAAAAATCAAATGAACTCTTTCATTTTTCACGGTATAAGTAAAAAATTGTAGAAAATATTAAATTCGTTACATCGTATATGTATATTACAATACAATCCATTTACGTTGATTATAATACATTGTATTTTATACAAACATAATTACTATGTGTAATTCAACTACATGTAACATATAAGAGAAAATAAGTCACTCCCTTTACGGTCGTGCCTAATAAAATGTCTTTAAAAATATTTGAATTATTATCTCTGACTGATGCGATTCTGGTGGCGCGGCTTGCAACCTACGCCTCAATTTAACCCTCTGTGAGCCTTGTGAAAAAGATTACACGATGAACCTGGTGGAGTCTAGCAGGCCCGGTCATGAAATTGCAAATAAACACTCCCATATATTATTTAAAGATTAATTATTAAGCTCAAAATGATTTAGAATTATTTGAAAATGTGTCGGGCCTTTTTGAAACTACATCGGGGTCACGGAGGGTTAACTTCATGCAAACCACGTGTGCATCGAAACGTCACGTGTTCGAGATGCCGAAAACACGTCACACACAAGTCCTTGCAATGCGAAATACTTGCAAGAATCGCGCAGTGAGCGTCCTCTTTTTAGACGTAATAATCAAATAATACCGAATCCCTATAGCGCGGAGCAAAGGACCCACTATGTTTATTGTCATGTATAGATTCGCCTTTATCCCGCGACATAATTCTCCATTTATACACTTTTGAACGATGATCGTAAGAATTCATCGGAGTGTGCACGACGCAGGGATTAGAAATCTCGCGTGGACCCTGTATTGCACGTGTGATGCCAGAAGATCGAGATATTAGAAATTGGATAGCCAAATATATTCACAGTAAATTGTGGCCCGGTCTGTCGACGAATGTGTTTCGAAAGGCGGGCTCGGTCCCCAGCCCGCAGATTAGAAAAGAAGTATTCATCCGGTTCTTCGTACTCACGTTTTCCACGAGAGTAGCGTTGCCGACTACTTGTCGAGATTGTCACGGAATTAATATCGGTACATCCTTAATTTTTGACCGACGTTAGTGTCGATATCAATGCACGTTACGTTTGATTTGCGTACCCTCGTGGAACGAAAAGAGTCGAACATGCACCCGCGTCGAAATCTGCGGGGGTACTGAACAGTACTGAATGGTACTGAAACTGAATATAGCTTGCTGAGTTGCTGCGCAAACCGCTGCCAGTCCGCTGCACGTCGCCGGTCGCACGGCCGCAGTGCTCCACACATTAAACGTCCTATGCTATTCTATGACATCATATGACACACACATAGTACTTCAGCTAACCTGAGCTAACCTTATAGTACCGTGTCTCTAAGCTGATGCGGATTTAATATTTTACCTCGTACAGGACGATCGGGTTAGTTGTGCGATTTCGCCTGTATTATTAATCCATGGAAGCTACATGGTGGTAAAATAAATTAAACAAAGATTAAATATTCGAATTGATAATGCCGATACGTTTATATTAAAAGAATCTTTCTTACCTTAAATGGATTAATTATTGTTAAAACAATTAGTTAATTAGGGTTTACTAAATGTAGACAGGAGTTTTAATAAAAAAAACTATTTTATTCTATAATGCACTTTCTCCAAAATGGAGTTACATAGCTACACTAAAGATATTACTAAAATCGTTTTGTTAACATTTAATATAGTTATGGTCCGTTAAGATAAGTAGACAAATCAATACTTGCTTATCACTGTGATTTTGAATATCATTGATATTAAAATAATTTCAATTCTTGCTTTTAATATCTCACCTGAATTCTTTTTTCAGAGGCAATGAGTTCATCTCAACAGTTTGCATTTGAAAAGCTTTATATATGTGTAAAAAATTGGAAACTCGCAGTGATATAAAGTAGCACATTTTTAATATTGCATTCAATATCTTAGGGTACTAAATCTGTTATACATTATATGAAATTATGTAATTGTTTGTTTATTTGCCTACCTATCTTAATGCTAACAAATTAGTATAGTTGTTCCCAGTTTTACAAAATAGTGTACCTGTGTTCTTTAGAACAATTGTCCTTTCAGATAATTGTTCACATAATGTATACAATGTTTCGCCTTTCTTTGACACACACGGGTAATAGCGTTATCTGTATGTTCTTATAAATTAATAAATAGTCATTGGACAAGCAATAATCATTTTTGACATTTAAAAAATGCAATGTGATTAGGTGTGAGAGACTTCTATTTCATACGTGGAATGAGATTTAGATAGATGATAAATTTGTACTCTTACACAAAATCATAAGATTTTGATGTCCTAACATTTGAAATAGTATATGAATTATGTTGCGATGGACATTACACGTTGGCATTAAAACCAAAATAAAATGCCACAGAATATGAACCTAAGTGCAAGATTTGAGATTGTCTTAAATATCTATGAAGTCAATAGTGTAGTCAATAATAAAGTACAATGACTGTTATAAACTAATCATATTATCCACGTGATTGTCTATTACGTTTATCTTATTCAATTGGTGTATATAAAAAAAAAAGGAAGAGTCATTAGCAAAGCTCTACATATTCATATAAAAACAAAGAAAAAATAAAGAACATAAAGTATCCTGGCATATTAATCCACTCTTTACTGTCCATAGCAATCACTAGTATAAAGTACGATGTTTTACGAATTTACTGCATTCGCACCGCTATTTTTGTCAGTTGCATTAAAATTTAAGTTTATAATTATCGAGATTGGGGATTTGTTATCATTAAACCAATTTTTTCATATGCATAATGCAAATTTTTTGCAAGACCCTTACAGCATCCATTTTCTTGAATGGTTTGGAATCTATACGTTCTAAAATTTTTATCTTGATCTATATAAGTAACAGCAGCCATTAGAGGGCACATGATAATTTTTGTATGATCCAAAAAGTTTATCTGAAAGAAGAATTACAGTAAAGTAGAAGCATAATGCATATTTGTTGAAATCTGAATTTTAATAATGTATTATTAGTTTAGACTTACTTGAACAGTTCCATTTGTCAATAACATAACTACAGCACTCTGGGTCCTGAACCACTGATACATATAAGGAATTCTAGACATTGAATCACTTTGTTTGGGTGCAATAGATCCTCCAGCTTTCATCAAATGTTCATTCATATATTTTAGGAAGAAATTCATCAATTTCATTTTTTTTTCTAAAGATTCAGGATAGTCGTTAGCTGTGTGGTACACTTCATTCCCTTCTCGATGTATGTAATGAATATTAAAACCGTTTGACAGCATAATCAATCGTGTGCCATCATTGTACATTACACCTACTCCGTCATCGGAAAGTTGGTATCCAAACCCATACTTATCCGAGTAATCAACCCATTTGCTTATCCAAACAACAGGCTGTGCAGCTGGGTCAGTCATTTCATCTGTAATATATTTTATTGAATATGTTAAAATGCTGCAAATATCTTATATGAAATTAGGGATAAAATAGAAAGAAATCTGACTTTAGAGAATTAATTATGCTCGATAATTATAGACATGTTAAGAGGATGGGAAAAAAGTGCATGCCTGAAGATTCCGCAAAAATTTGGTAGGGTCTTGGATATTCTGGTTCGGGAAATGATTTCCATTAGTAAGAAAAATATCCGCACACGATGCAAGAATAACAGTCAGTCGTTTGACGAGTGTACCTGCAGATGAAGCCGATTCTCTTGTAGGTTTCGCCTTTAATACTGCTGACAGCTGTTCTCTCAGTGCTAGAAGCATTTTCTTAATATCAAGTTTGTTTCTTTGTCCATCTGACACAGTATCTGTTGGCTTGATTTTATATGCCGGACTAACTGGAACGCGGAATATGTCAACTGCTTCACCTACATTATGATTCATCTCGGAAAGGGGTTTGCGCTGATTAAGCATTTCTAACATATCTAAACGGGGTGCCATAGTCAAACAAGACACTGGCAAGCTGGCTGGTATGAAACCTGGAAAACATTTTTGAATGTTGCTAGTAATTAAAAACATCAATAGTAATACTTCATAATTCTATTAGTAGTCATTTATAAGACTGATGCAATAATTTTGCTTACCAGATGTAAAGAAAGGGTCTTTCATTAACTTTGCTACCGAGGGACGTTTTGAAGGGTTTCCTTGTAACATGCTAGAAATCATAGCGATCGCTGTCCTACAAACATGCGTAGGGGTTTTATATTGAACTTGTTTAATTCTGGCATATGTTTCTTTTAAACTTGAAGTTTCAAAAGGAGGCTTGCCAACAAGCAAAGTGTACATTATGCATCCGATGCTCCAGACATCCACTTCATACGAATGGCCAACTTTATTTAAGATTTCTGGTGCTATATAATTTGGAGTTCCACACAGTGTTCTATCGGAGAATGTGTATGTGTTATTAACGTTTGTCGCAAAAAAGAAAATTTAAATGAAACAAGACACAATCTGTTCGCATTATTGTAAAATTGTAAAAAGAATCAGAAAATCATGAATTTTACAATTAGTTTCATGCCATTCTAGTCTATTGCAATTTATAATATTGTAGATTGAGGTAGTAGTACATACTTTTTTCGCTCTCCGTCGTGTTCCAATTTTGTTGCCAGTCCAAAATCGCCAATTTTAACTTGTAAATCATCATTTAAAAATAAGTTTCCTAATTTTAAGTCTCTATGAATTATTCTATTTTGATGCAAATAATGTACACCATCCAGAATCTGTTTCATGTAGTATCTAGTTTCACATTCCGTTAATGCTTTTCTACGTTTATGTAATTCCATCATTGACTAGAAAAAATAAGTTTTGTTTATTTTAAATATATGTATGTAGAATAAAGTGTTTACAACAGGTCTATCGAGGACTTACCCGTCTACGGCATAGTTCTAAGATTATATATACATTGTGAGCGTCGTCAAAGAATCCATGAAAACCAACAACATGTCGGTGGTTTAAGCTTTGATGAATACAGATTTCTTGAGTCATTTTTTCTCTTTGACTACCTTTTGTGATTATCGATTTAGGTACTATCTTTCCGGCGAACACTTGTTGCGTTTTGGAGTCTCGAATTTCGTAACATTTTGCAAATCCACCCTAGCAATTTATACGTAGAAAAATAAAGTCTTTATCATAAACAGCCTTTCGTCATGCTACATATTACTTTAAGCTTAAATGTACTTAATATTTTGTTATATCTACTATACTATTATATACACGTGTTGTAAATTTAATATATTTAGTAGTTCAATTGGGTCCTTGTAATTATGTAAATAATATAATGATAAATATACATCTGAATCATACAAATGTCCTTTTGCGAATTTCTATGGTACATTACAGAAGTGAATCTCGAATAGCTTCACACGAGTCTCAATATGTTGGATTCATGAAATACTGTTTGTAGAATATCTTACAAGGCATTATGTAGCATGCGAAAAACTCCAAGATCGACAGATACTAAGAAAAGAAAAATATTCACCTTTCCGAAAAACCGACCCTTGAGGTAATTTATGCCAGAGACGGAGTTGTAGATCACGTCTGGGATAATTGTCTCTTTTTCCTCCTTTGACATTGCGTTTCTCTATTTACTCTCGTTTCGGCACGCAATTAATTCGGCGGCTCTCTCTTTACTTAAAACTAGTGTTACCAGGCACAAGTTCTGTAAAAAAACTGACCTCTGCAGCAGTCTTCTAAGAAAATTCAAACTGCTGTTTTTCTGTCGCATAGGATAAGCAACGAACTCCAATGTTTAAATCTCAAACATTTGACCAATCCAGTGGTTGCCGATAGTCACGTGATCGAAATAATTGCACCTGTATGATGTGAACCGAAGGTACAGAATACGCTCAGTTCACAAGTTATTTTAGATTGCATTCTATAAAAGGTCCAAAAGAATGGATAATTAGCATGGAACTATTTTCAAAAAGATAAGATGCCACTTTATACGGGAAATATAAAAAGTACATTGCTATTTACCTATCAAATGGATATACTGTATGCAAGCATGAAAATACTAGAACTTGAATGCCTTTTCATCAAACGTTTTATAATACGGAGTACAACTCTCAGCGAGCATTCATGAATTCAAGTGCGTAAGCTTTTATCACTGCTTGTTCATAAATGCAAGCTAAATGTAAGCTGCTTTCATGAAAACGGCGCTTAAAGAAGGATATCCGGTAATGTAGAATTCCCTAGTTAAAAGATATGGTCGATGCTTCTCTTTCCGGCAGCCGGCGTCCATTTTCCTCGATAGCTTGTGTGTGGTTCGCGCCTTTCTGAAATATAAACTGATTATTTATTTAGCACGTAAAAGGTAAGTTACAGCTTTCTTGAGATAGATAGTAAGTGTATGAATAGAATTTTCTCGCAAGTTGTATTCTCAAACACTGCGTATAAGCGGTATAAACAACCTGCGAAGAGATTTGTAGTTTACGGTCGTAATTGGATGGCGTCAGTGGTGTAATTGCGCGAAACGTTTTGATATTTTTGTAACATTGACAAACTGTCGAATCTATATCAGAGGTTCCAAAATATGGATGGAGCACCTAGTAGCAGAGGTGGATTCCGGGGAGGACGTGGTGGACCTGGAGGTCCTATGAGAGGACGCGGCGGTTTCGGTGACAGAGGAAGGTAAAAAAATATCTAAAAACAATTAAAATGTTATAGCGTTCTAGTACATTATCATGTAGTAGGATCTACGCTTTTAGACTGTCCAGTAGATTTTTAAGGCTATGGACACATTCGTACCGTACAATCGTAGAAAATTAATTGGTTGAAAGCGGTATAGTTTGTGACTTAAATCTTTTCCACTTTACAGGGGTGGTCCTCCGAGAGGAGGTGGAATGATGCGAGGTGGTCGCGGCAGTGGACCTGGAGGTGGTATGAGAGGGGGACCTCCTGGTATGCGAGGTAGAGGAGGTCCACCTGGTAGAGGAGGACGCGGTGGACACTTTCCTCCAGGGTAATATATATAGTCTGAGAAACTAATGTACCATTTATAGATGTATTGTAAGCTATCGAATTTATTAGGGGTCCGCCAGAACCAGGAATGGCTAGTGGTCCGGGAGGGGGCCCACCACCGCCAGGAATGGGCGGTCCACCTCGGGGAGGCAGCAGAGGTGGGGGCAATAGTGGTTTTCGTGGCAGAGGTAGGGGCGACTTCGGCAGAGGAGACAATCGTGGAGGAAATAGCAATTTTAGGGGTCGCGGTGGTATGGATAGAGGAAGCAGGGGTGGTTCTAGGTATGTGTTATTTATTAGTTTATATACAGCACCTTCGCACGCTTTTATACGATTCATCGTATCCTTATTGGTGTCATTTTGAATGTTAAATCTTTTTAGGGGGGGTTCCGGTAGAGGCGGACCGGGTGGAAGAGGCGGCTTTGGCGATAGAGGAAGTAGGGGTGGAAGTGGTAGAGGTGGTCCCACAAAGAGAGGAGGTGGCCCACCGGGCGCAAGTGGACCTTCCAAAAGGCCAAGGTTTGATCAACCATCCTCACAACCGTCTAACGGTTACGCAACGCAACCGCCCAATCAAGGCGGATATGGCGGTGGAGCTGGAAATGCTTATGGAGGAGGTCAACAACAAACACAACAACAACAGCCAGTGGGATACGGCGGGGGTTATGGATCTCAGCAAGGTTACACACAATCGTCATATCAAGGCTATGAAAGTTATCAGCAGCCACCGGAATATGCACAATCGTCGGTAAGCATAAACCTTTTTCGTTACAACAGATTGCTTAAATGTTATATATATTTGGATTCAAACTGAATACATTTTTATGCCACTTCACAGGGTTACCCACCATCAGCACCACCAGACAATAGGTACGGAGGGGCACCCACTATTCCATCAGCGGGAACTTTTAACACTGGTGATCCCTATGGTTACGGCAAAGCACCACCATCAGGTTAGCGCTTATCTTTCAAGAGCTTCTCGATACGAGTGCATCGCATTATCATTTAGTAGCATGTGTTTTAATAGGATTCCTCTTCTAGTATCGATCTAAAAATTTTTTTCGCAATATATAAATATAAAACAGAGGTCCGTTAAAAACTGCAATATAATTCGTTTTTATGGAATTATTTATTTAAAAGTAGTCTGCATGTAATTCGTCAGGCTGAAAGATACAAAACACATCAGTAATGGTATTGGTGAACAGAAGGGGGTGTACATCTTTTTACGGTTATTAAATCAATTAATAATATTACATAATACGTGTACAGCCAATTACCAGCAGGAGGCAGTGGCACCTGCAGTGGCAGGGGGTGGGGGTGCGGGTTATGCCCCTGCTAACCCATATGACGACCGATCTTCTAATGCCACCAGCATGATCAACAGGGGTGGTTACTCGACGCAACCTTATGGTTAGTTTTTCCGTTCGATCATATCACACTATTTTTCATTCCCCTCGGTTTTGTTAAAGATTTTGTGACATGTTCCCCTAATTCAAGATCTGGGTTGTTTGCACACATAATGCTTAAATGAATCGATTCAGACGAGAAATGCTTCATTGTGAAATAACTATCATCCAAAGTATTAGCATGATTAAGTACCACAGGTTCCTTAACTTTTCTTATATTAAGTTGTTTGGGATTAGAAAGTGTTGCGTTTTATAACTACTCCTTAAAGTTGATAAAATATCATACAGCGTGGATGTATATTTAAACATCTGGACACCAGCACTGCAGCACTGCCTCCTGCCATTCTTCACAGCAAAGTTATACTTATCATAGGTACTTCTTCACCGGGTCTACTAATGATCCGAAGCTATTAAATTCAACACAACTTTTTTAATGTAATTTTGTTACATCAGGGTAATGGTATTATGGATTGGTGCATCATCGGATCACAGATTTTTCTCGTCTGGGTCAAACTTAAATTCGCTTTATTTTTGAACATGTGACGATCTAATTTTTCAATTAGAACTTATTGTGATTACAGATTATGCGAGTCAAGATGGTGTGTACGGAAAGCAGGATTATGGTAAGTACTCGAAAATTTAAAATATTATGTAATAATGATTATTACAGATCGTGTAAATTATTTCATTATATTGTCATAACATACAATGTTATGCAAATTCTACAAGAATCCGCAAAGTATTTATAATATTTTAAAGCAGAAGGGAGAAATATTTCTAAAGGCGAAATTTTTAAGCCGAGCAAATAATCTTCAGGATAGTGAAAACTGTTTAAAAAAATTGGGAATAACTTGATATGCCTGAATTAGGGAAAATTTAACAATATTTATAATTTTGATATCGAATGATATATAATATAAACTCTGATTGCACAAGGTTTGTTTTATTTTTTTATATCACATAAACAAGACAGGAGAAGCGTTAGAATATTTAGGATGAGAAGATTATTAGAATCAGCTTGTCTAATGGCTACAGATATATTAGTTTGCCAATATGTTTGATACTCTAATTAACTAAATATATATTTCATACTCCAATTTATGCATATTTGGCCTGACAATTATATACATATATTAAACATACAAAAAGAAATGGTTCACTGCATAACTGCAATATCCATACATAATGTACAGTACTGTATGTATGATACAATGTACATTATTACTCAGCTACATAAAAGTTGCATATTGGTAGTAGGGATGGATGCATTCATTTTTACAAATATTAAATAACGTGTTAAGGGAAACATAACAATTTTTACATTAGGAAAAAATAAGTAATAATAATAGTAACCATAAGCAAGGTTGCTAACGATATAAAAGTTTCTTGAAATATTTTCAAAGGCTATTTGACACGATATGATGCAAGTAGAAGGATCTTACGAATATAATGCACCTTTGATAGAAGAGTCTTTGCAACCATGTGTACATGTAGATCAATCTTATTTATGACATTTTGTTTAAGAAATAGATTGTATAGTAACAAATATAAAATTATACTTTCCAAATGATTGAACGGAGGAGCTATGGTTGTTTGCAGGTGGCAGTGCTGGTTACCAAAACGCCCAGTCTCAACGACGTTATTAAATCTTACACAGTTAATTATGTAATTTTAAACATTAAATATGTTTTCCAAATTAAAAAAATACAGCTAGAGAGTTAAAGAACTAGGAATTATTTACCACTTATACTTTATAAGTAGACGTCATGAACTCTAGTAAGAAGTATTTAAATCAATGTGAACTTTCAGTATAGTTTAAGAGAAGCATGAAAGAGGAAAAGGGGAAAAGAATGTCTTTTGATCCCATTTCTGTGATCCACTTTGAAATCTTTTTGAAATGTAAAATGTGAAGAGAAAGCGCAATTGTTGAATTATAATCATAGAGTACGTGAATAATGAGAACATTTTATACTTGACTGGCAGTATAGAATCTGTTATGTCACGTTCCACTTACGATTTTATAGGTTTAAGTTTAATTGGTGTAGCAGCACCTTGCTCTAATAAGCGACTGCGAAGTAATATCACTTGAAAATACCTTCATTGTAATTATTAATGACAAAGACATCTGTTCTATTTGCGAAGTGAAAATGATTTATCATTGTGAAACAATTAAAATCTTAAGAACTATACAAAAAAAACTGTGGTACAGTACGTGTGAATGTGTGTCCCGCATTGTATTTCGACTATATTGAAATGAAAAATCATATCTTGTATCAATGCGTGGTTTCTTTTTATGTGCTAAGAGAATAGGAACATTTCTATAACTGACAATATAATATAGTTTTGTCTCTAATATTGTTCTGATTTTTTTTATTTGGTACAAATCAATTCAATACATATTTCGATTTCAACTCATGTGTGATTTTTTTGCAAATGTCTTCTCTATTGAGCTATGAAAATTTTTATTATTTAAATTAATATGATTTTAACATTTTACTGAGGACAATAGAATATAATAAAATCGCAATGTCACACTGGCAGAGACAATCAAATTACTAAAGCAACCGACATTAAGAAAATTATGTATTAAAGATAGGTACAATGTTCGGTACACAGTATCATGTATGATTAGCCACATTTGTCCCAGCCAATTGTGTACATTAAAGTTCAAGAAAATAATGCACAAGAAGTCTTAAAAACTATTATTCTATTTATAGAAGTCATTGTTTGTTCAATATTTAATCTGTATTAAAGTCATTGTCATGTCATCCGCATAGTAGTAACACTGATCAAATATTGTAAGACACAGAAAAAAAGCCTTGAAATGAAACAAACACTGAAAAAAACTGCAAAGCAAATACTTTCACATTTTTTATTTCCTCACCTCTGACATAAAAGTTTTGTATTGAACATAACGAAATCTAGTTATGAATATGAAAACCAGCAACTGCCTTAGGAAATCAACACAAGCAATAAATGGGCACCAGACGTTTATTTAATTATATCCAGCATTTAAATGCACGATGTAGCCATAAAAAGAATGTAGGTATGAGTTTTCGAACTTACATTTTTCTAAGTATCTTAGATGTTAATGTATACAACTGGAATAGTTTTTTTCATGTACATTATTAAAACAGTACTCTTAATAATTTGAGATGACACAAAACGAACATACACACAGCAGTAAAGAAAATTATGGACATTTAAAGTACTTCACACAAACTAAGTTTATTCCACAGGCGTAACAACAACCTGAGAAACTTAGGAACAGAATGAAAGAAAGAGAGAATACCTTCCTTCCATAACCAGCAAGGAGATACCAAATCTGATAAAGAGTTTAAATAAAATGAGTAAATGACTACTGTTTATTAAGTTATTTTATTTATATAGTACAGGTAGTACTAACATTTAAGATTGCTTAATAAGTTATTGTACGAATATACTCTATATACTTTCATAATATGCTCTAGAATATAAAGTAGTCAAGTTAACAAAATATTGATCTATATTAATGCCATTTGAAAAGTATTTGGTGCATATAGTTTTGCTACTTAACATACTGCCATGATCCTTCTGAAACTAACGAACAGAGATATGTGTACTATTTTCATATATCAGAAGAAATCTCAGATTCCCAGTTATTGCATAAAATTAGTACAACTTCCACATTCAGTGAAAATTATGAAAAAGTTTTATGACAATGGGAAGCAAGCAAGAGTAATGAAATATCAATTATGCTAACACGCATTTTACTTGTAAATATTAAATGACATATGTTCGAGTAGACCTCAACCCAAATTCAGGTGAGTAAATATAAATAAATATATCTATCCATTCTTACTGCAAAATTATATGGATATTAGGAGATGATTAGTAACAGTACAACATAAATCTATACATGTTTGTATTTCTGCATCTATCGAGTGTAAAGTGGAGCTATTTACAATATAAGAAGCTAAGAAACAATCTTTTATGTAAATGGTTAACCATGTTATTGTCATTCTCATTACTCTTGTCAAGAAAACTGGATAATTGCTGTATTTAAAGAAAGGTGGATTATGTCAGAGAGGAATAGGGTATACAATTTGGATATTTTATACGAATCTAAAAATTCGTATATGTATACTATACTCAAGTGTCTTGCCGCTTTATACATGCGATACCTGCAGTTTAGCGTCCAGTAATTGTCAGGTAGTTATTCAAGAATGCTAACTGAAGAAGCATTAATAGAGACGAATTATTGGTGCAAATTGTAAACCACAGTGGGTTTAAAACAATGAAACAATGAGAAATACAAAGACTAATGTTGGTAAACAGTGAACAAGTATGGTGTTCATGTTAAGTTAATACACATGTTATGTGATATATATACATATATATATATATATGCACACGCACACATATATTAGAGCAAGAGTAATAATACTACAAGAAATTTTTACGAATGAATAAGAAAAAAATATTGTAGGATAATAAAATTATATTTATGACTAATTTTCTAATTCATATACTTGTAATAATCTGATTCAATGTCATTACTTTTCTTAGGTTGATAGGAGCTATGTTATATACTACATTGGTCCTGCTGAAATGGGATGAAGATCAACAGCCACATGACTGGCATCAACTACCATGATGTTTCTATGATGGAAAAGGATTGAGTATCCTTAAGTGTCAGTTCATTTTGCTTTATGAAGGTACTATTATTATAGACAAAGACTGAATTGAAATATTTATAGACGATCGATATATAAATTTGACTATATAACAATGAATAATAATGACAAAGCAGTAACAATTAGCTCTCTGCTTTAAATATATCAGAACGTGAAAAGTGTTTACCTTGCATTTGTTATATTTTACCTTTCCTCTTTACAGAAATTAGATTAAAATTAGCAAGTTTGATTTAAGTTTTTCAATATGAATGTGTTGATAAGAATTAAATAAGTTTATTTTTTGGTACTTTTTTTTATTACTATGTATAATTATATTATGATGGCCAAAAAGTAATCTGAAAAATTTGATACTCTTCATGTTATTAAATGTGTGCGTAGTTGAGACATGTTTCCTTAGACTGTTTAAATACAATACAATTTTTTAGGACATGTTTCAGCTCCATCGACACAATATTAACAGAACATTTCCATGTTTTCTGTTTATTTTTCTGATATGCGAGAAACTAACAAAATGGTAGGTACAAAATATGTACATAATTCCTTAAACACAAAAATGAAGAATAATACACTAAAATAGAATCTTAAAATATTATGTTATATATAGAAAGTAAATGCACAAAGAAATTTTTTCCAACGACTTATCTTCTTATATGTAAATAAAGAAAAATATTTCTTTGTAAATTACTGCTACTCATACAAAACAAATATTTGCACATAATAATTAACAATTTAAAAGTTTGGTTTACAATAATAATAAGGTAATATAATTAAATATAATGTTGAGTAAAAGGTTGCACGCATAACAGTACTATATGGATAAAATTATTCTAAACAATGCATGACTTATTTTACTTATTGACTAATTGTAACATCACATAGTCTGTTGATTCATGTGGCACATAAAAGTAGCACAAACAGATATTTTCATAGAAGTTAGAAAATTATCTGTAATAATATATTTTACTACTAAATTGATATATTGGTTATCCTTAAATATAAAAAACAAGAGTGTTATAATATAATTTTCCAAATACATGGTAGTGTCACAAACAAATAGAAGTCAATGCGCAATGAATGAAAAGGAGTAAGTACTTGCTAAAGGGATAAATTTGGATTTGCTCTTTCTCAGCAGACTTTCAAGATAATATAAATATAATGTCTATTGAAATATTATTACATAACTTTTATCAGATGTATAATAAAAAGGACCATTATATTTATCATTTTGTATCGTAAAATCCTAACATAGTGCTTTTCGGCTGTTTAATAATGACTGCATTTTAACTTATGGAAGACGATACATATGCATAACAGACTCACTTATATTATAACCACTGGTTACTTGATTTGGTAACTGGCAGGCCAAAAATAGAAATGTAATAACATTATTATTTTCTTTCAGTTTCTTATCATAATGTTTCAATGCTTACTATAAATGGCACAATTCGTATTTAATCATAGTTACTGACATATCGATACGAACAATTTATTTGCACCGAACATAGTTTATGTTTGAACAGCTGAAAAAGTAGTTTCTGTCTAACATCTCCTATGAACATTTGATAAAAGTGCAAGTTGTATGTAACTATGTCCTTCTCGCATATTGATCAATCTAAGAATAAAATAATTTAATTAAATGTAGCCTTTAAAAGTTGTAATAGCGTAGAAAGCAGAACAAACTATAATAGTTACCTGTTACGTTCTTGCTGCTGCACATGAAGACGATCTCCTCTATGTAAAACTTGAATTACACTTGTATGACATGAAACTTCTGCAGCTGAAATAGCAGAAGCTGTTGCACATTTAACAAGCTTCTGTGTGGCAGATGCTCCTTCTGATGTCAACAAAATCCAGTAGGAATAATTCTTTTGCTCGCCGAAATAAAAGATCTAAAATGAGAATCCATAATTGCTGGTATTTCTAATGTAAAGATGTTCATGACACTGTATAAGTTTATAGTGCAATTAATATCAATATACCTGTACAGATATCATGTACAAACCACTTGTAGTAACTTCTATTGACTTCTTATCCTCTACTAAATGGAACTTGTTAAAATTATATTGTGAATCATTTCTGATACTCTTGATCCATGGACCGATATAAACTAAAAAGCATATGTTCTAAAGATATAGTTCTAAAGAGCAAGGTAAGTATACTTACAGGTATCAGTGATATGTTGTTCTGGTATTGCCCCAACAAATGTTGCTATTTGCGGACCTAAAATATTGTATACTATTATTATTAGACATTTTCTTTGTAGATTTCCTTTCCAATAAAGAATTCAGTTTATAAACAAATTTTAATTCAATTTGTAATTAAAATAATGGACAGTTTAGCTGCAGTTATAAAAGAACAGTCTTTTAAGTTTGTGCATAAGAAAAAGACAAGCTTTCTAATAAATACTACGCATGTACCCAATCGCCTGCGACTGCGTTTGGGCGTCCCTTTGTTCTTTCTCCGTTTTTTACCTCTTCCATCGTCTCTTCGCAACCTGCTTGATCTGGATTCCTTCCGCGCAGTTAACACGTGAGTAGTTTCATTTTTCTCGTTTCTATTTTGCATATCTATTTTTTCCGCGTTCAAGTTTCTAACATTAAGGTCAGTTTCAACTTTGCCAGTACTATCTCTTTTATTGCGATGTACAATATTAAGACTTGTTATTAAAGGTAAATTTGGCATATCTACATTGCTATACTTTGCATTGATTGTATTATATACTCCCTTTTCTTTCGTATTTACAGTACGATTCACGTATGCAGTGGGGGCGTCATAAGCGTAAAAGCTTGCATTGGATTTTAATGAATTTTCCATCGTACTCAATATCTCAGGGCTTTTATTATCCGAAGATATTTTTTCACTGTGACGTACACTTCTGCTATATATAATATTCGGAGATTTGCCAAATTTGGTATTGCGGTAAAATCCAAAACGATTTAAATCCCTGTTAAGCTTATCATATTTCGACATCAGTACCAAAAGGTTTACATTCATATACTGCATCTACAAAAAATAATATTAAATGTACAGACACGACGAATACATGCTTTTAACACATAAGTTCCAAAATATAGAGTATTTGAAAATCAATAGTATCACTGACAATGTACTTATTCTGCCCGTAACTAATTTTAATATAAAGGAAATTTGTGAGAATTTATCTTATAAAAATGCAGATGATTATTACGCGCTAATTAAACATTATAAGGGAGTTTCTTGTAAATATAATACTGTTTTTATTACGCTTTGTATTTTGTTTACTGTGTTAATTATTTCGTAATACGGTGTAAAGCGTTTTTTCATCACACGCTAAAAGCGAAATGTTCTTAATTCGATACTTTGGACTTAACGCGAAATAAGGCATTGCGGTAACGAGAAAACAAAACGTGAAATAGTTTCAAGCTGATTAATCCGCTACAGTATGTCAGATGAAACGGGTCTTACGAACACGTGGAGCGTGAATCACACGTGCAATCTGCACTTTTTGCTAAATTAGCGTTTATTTATCATTGATGTACTCGTTTCTAACGACAAACTGGGTAACCCACATTTAATCGTAGATATGGCGATAATAAAGTACATCACTATTGCATTTTGGGCAAATAGGATTTTCATACGAATAATAAATCAATCTGTACCTGTACTTGCAACGCACGTATTTCCCTCTTCAAATGCGACAACACAACAGCAACTATTATAGCGAGAAGAAAAATGGTAAAGTTTCGTGATCTTTGGAAAATCTTTGATCGTTTCACATTGGATATCGTCACTCTCATATCAACATTCCATTCAATAAAATTCGTTTTGTTCTTGGTAGGGTTTGTGACTTGAAAGCCAACATTATCTTGCAAGTGGCCCATTTTTACCGTTGTGGACATTCCCGTGTCAGGATTATCACACCCACAAAATTTACAATAAATTTTCCTCTAAAGACTAGTTTAAAATAGTATCACATGCGACATGCCCTGTAAGTTATACAGTAAAATGTAATGAGAAAAGAAGGCAAAGGAGACAAAAGACGTAGGTACCAAGTATATTCTATCGGAGACCGTAATCAAACAATTCAATGCGCGCATAATACATTTCAACAGACGAACAACGCATAATTTATAAGCAATTCACCAATTAAAGTACCGATTTTCGTGCACATTCTGCAGTAATCTATAATAATTATTTTCGCCACAAGGCGGAGCTGAAAATGTATTTTAAATAAAATTTCGCGCCACTCATGGTACCGATATATTGCCCACGTGCTAGCAATTAACAAAATTGTCGATTTTCCACCCAACTGGATCTTTCACTGATCATTTTAACGTGTTCAAAAAAGTGCTCCGACAATTATTCTACAACTATGACACGCGCATACACTTCTCGATCGTTTGAGCAAAATTTTTCAACTTTACGTGATGCAAGTTGTGACGATAACGTAGTTCATGTTTTTACTGAACTGACGTATAACACGGTAACTTTCAAATCAGCCCGCGTCTCACGACAAAGGATCAGATAAATCTTCTTAGTCTATGTCAAAACTATTCTGCTACATGAATTTGTAGTATAAAATGAGCACGTAACGAGATACCTTATACGATACGCGGTGAGAAAAGGGCTCTAATCTAATTGAAAAAACTGAACGAATGGCGAGAAGAGACGATATGTTTCGTTTCGACTTACCCGAACATTTCCCTCCTTTCTCTTTGCGTGGACAGGTGCCGATCTACGGTACCAATGATGGACCGCTGATCTTACATCATTGGTTCAGTTAACGTAGGTGCAGCCAAACAAATCATTATTTGAACTCATTTTTCACTTATGCTGGCAATTTTCTTAAATTTCGAGAACCAACTTTGCCTGTGACGCTTGTGAACCGGTTTAGCTCTCGTCGCGCTCGCCAGCGCTCACGACCATTCGCCAGAGAAGTCCCCGCACTACCAACTTTTGATCGCGAAGATGCTAGATCAGTGATTTCTCAGGTACGAGTCAAAGAGGAATCGATGAGTTCGCGTATCGATTTCCACAGGAAACGACAATTGTAATTGTTCGTATTGTGTATTTCGAAATTTCAACTGTATTTTGAAAGGAACTGCCTTTGTTAAAGATAAGCCTGAGAAAATCAATTTATTCGATTGCTGGAAAACACCTGTTTTACCGACGGATTACAAGCCTTGTCTGTGGCTTGAAACATTCTTACCCGTAATTGGCGTTCTGAACTTATCGGAAGCACAAACACAATCGTCTTTCTTTTATTTTGAAAGTGGGGTAAGTAAATTTTCTCAAAAAGAAATGAGATATCACGTAATTTGTGATTAACTTATTGCTAGGTAAACTTTTTATTTATAACGAATTAATTGTTTTTTTTTTTTTTAAATCGACTTACACTTTTAAAATAAATAAAGTTCAGATAAATAATAATTTCCGGATACTGTTTCTTTGTTCTATGTTTGTGTCAATAATTTTTACCTTTTTATAATTTGTATAAATTCACGTGAAAAGAGATGAGTATTAAGATTGTTGCTTTAAAAAGAACAGTTCCTCTTATACTTCGTGTAGATCAAAGAAGAAAATGATTTCGTCCGTTTTGGGAGTCTATACGGCTATAAGGATTGTGTAATCGCGTCTGCAATTTCTGATAATAATTTTACAGTACTTCCGTGGACATTGATAATATTTAACATGTTTTTTAATATACATTTACGAAATATATGGTAACATAATATACAATGAAGACGCAAGCCCATTACGACATACAAACCGGAGAAACAAACAAAGTTACAATATTATAAACGTTCATTGTTCTACGCGGAAAAATTCATTGTTAGGCTTCCTCGTACGACTTTTATAATTTCTGAGCAATACGCTCACGCGATTATAAATATGAAATCGTTAATGGAAATATCGAAAATCTACTTACAGAAGGAAAAATCCCCTGTAACAGGATTTCTTTGCGTTTTATAATACCGCATATAAATACATACATAAAGCATCTAGATATTATACACTCTCGTTACGTGCTCAATGCGTTCCGTAGCCTCTTACAATTTAACGCGCAAATTTTCCTTCGTTCGCCGTGATAAAACAGAAAAGATACACGATTCCACAACCTTGTGGCACACCACCATATCGGATTTCTAGTAATCGCTTACACCTTCGCATTGTAAATACACAATTACAACTCTACGATATACGATAGTGCACCGTTTGTATAAAAGTAGAAAGTACGCGTCGAGTAGAAAATACTTGCGGGTAAGTTTAAGAAATTGTGAGGTATTGGCGGTGTGCACGCTAGCAGAACAATAAGTAGACAATGACGAGCAATCGGTGCCGAATCTCTACGCGTTAAGGTAACGCGCGTGTTAAATGTGAAGTCGGCTTCTCTAATTCCTCAATTTGTTACCGTAACGCGTCAGATACAAATCGGGTCTGGATGGAAGCGTTGATTTTACCCCAAAAGTGTCCGTGACCCTAAGGCGCAGGGATCGACAATAAACCCGAATGAATGCAATCAGACTGAATTGAAGTCTTCCGTTTGGTGGGACCATTGCGATTGAAGTGCGATGACTGGCAGTGGACGGTCCAACCGCAAAATATATTAGGAATTTTCTTGCTCGGTTTGGAAACCTTACTTCTTTGGAGAATTGCAAAGATCATTAGATGCTTCTGTAGGTGCGTAACGCCATGATCGTACTACAGAGGTACAAGGCTGCGTTCACCAGACCGCAGATCTGAAATAACAAATGTGTGTTTGTGGCATGTTGCTTGAATGATTAAATTATTAACTTTATCATTGAATAATTGATTCGAGTCATTCGACTTACCGAAGCACCTAGGGACAGTTCACCATCTCTACTCCGGTATTGACGATTCACTTGGACCAATACTGTCACCGATGCGGCAAGAAGAAGTGCAAACGCAAAGGCGTGGTAAAGGAGTTCCTAGAAGAGAAGGTATTCACAATATTCCAATCGATCCTTCTTAATGATTGAAACTCTTAATGATTTTTTTGGAGGTGATCGGTGACCAACGTGACGCCACAGGAAAAACCATGGGCCGGTCTCGTATGACCATCATGGCATTCAAAGTGTTAACCCTTTGCGGACGGAACGGTTCGAAGCCAAGCGTTCCGTACGGCCCAGCTTCTGTCGCGACAGTCGTTTGAAATTGGCAGCGCACTTTCTGCTTACACGCAATTATCGTTCTTAGCACACCAACTTATATCTTTCAGTTCTATCAGTTGTGTTCGCCGGTTGTATGTACGAGCTTCCGACTTTATTATTTGTTTTAGCCGAACGCATATATGAGTTTGTCGGCCTTATTAATGGTTTACGCAGAACGCATACAAGCGACGTTCATCCGCAAAGGATTAAGGATCAATGTCGCAAAATATGCGTGCTACACTTACGTAGGTGGTTTTCGATATGATCGACGCTGTCGAGAGGGACGATATGCAGCTGAGAAGTAAAATGAACGTCCCTATCATGAAAGTCACGGCCGTGACGAAGAAGAACAGCATCCCAGCCGATCTGTAGTAGGAGTAGTCGAATTCGTGACCAAGAATTCCAACGACAACTATACCGAGCGCCTGAAACAGACAAATGTAACAGCATCAGAAAACAAATCATTCTACGTTACTCCAGCAACGTTTGACTGCCACATCGCCAGAGTCCGAGTGGTGGTTTGAGGGTCTGATCATTCACGATCTAAATAGGCATTTGGAATGACAATTAATTCTACAGATATTTAACCAAAATTCGAATGACGCGGCAGTGAAAGTGTTAGGATGCAATGGCAAAATATACGATTAATCGGCATCGGTCTAACGTATGCCACCCAATCTCAAGCAACCGGAAACGGAAGTAGTTCTTGATAAACGTTTATCGTCTTACCGGTTAGAATCCGGTAATCGAGGTGTTACCACCATTACCTCTACCTAACGCGCTAAAGAATTCCAAACTGAAATTCGAACTCATCGGTGTACTTACCAATTGGAGCAGCTTTAAAATTCCGCTCCAGGTTTTCAGATAACCGCTGTTCACGATTATTGCCGTGGAGCTGGTGGTAACCGTCTGCGTCCTAATGGTCACCGAATGCGACATGGTGATTTCTCGTTTCTACGTGATCCTGTAAAACAAAGTTCGAGTAAAGAAACGAGAAACAGCGTAGGAATGAAACTCTGCTTTAAACCGGGATCACAAACTGCGCGAGACTGCTTATCTATGGGTATCGAGTAACGAAGGATAAAGAAAGTAGTAAAACCCTTTGACCTACTGTTGTCGACGTTATCGATCCTACTAATTCCGCTTAATGGTGAAGCGAAATACGTATCGCTCTATTAGCCGTGGTCACGGCACGTGTAATAAAAGGAGATAAGGCGCACTGGAAACGGGACGAAAGCTACAAGCTCAATTTCAATCTGTTTTCAAAAATGACCCTCGGATATCGTGGAACGGAGATAAATAGTAAGAGCTTCGTGGAAAGAAATCTTGAAAACGATTTAATCGTATCTGTAATTTTCGATTGGCTCGATCAGACGTGCCGGGTCCTTCTCTTTAGGGAGAGTGACACGAGCAGTACACCCATAAGAAAAGCATGCCAAGGTCAAGATTTCGATGTCTGACCTAAATCGAGGATGGCCAGTAACCTCGTGCCTTCCTGCGACCAGAAATAACGTTTATCCTCGACTTCTCGGAACCTCAGGTCGCAGATCATTTCTAAATTTATTTTTTACGCCCAAACTCAAAATGCGCTCTTCCCGAGAAGCTCGAATTAAGTATTCGGAGAGGAAGGGATCTGCTGGAGTGTGTTAAAGTGTCATGGAGCGCGCCGCAATTTGGCGGAGCTCGACACGCGAGGATTAAGAGGGAAGGACTGGAACGCGTTTCCTTTGTCGAGCTTATACTGTGGCACGCCCTTTAAATCCACGAGCGATCGATAGTCGCCAAGGGCTGTGGCAACAACCATGCCAACTCACTTTCTCTTTCGTGAAACCGTAAGGGCGGGCTTCTACGCACTAAGCGGCTACTCGCAACACGGCTAACTGCACGGTTGACCGTATACAACAAAATTAATGTAACTGTACGCTGCCATTCGCATTGCGGCCGCATGAAAATGTACGTGAATGCGACCCGCGCGGTTGGCCGTGTCGCAGGTAGCCGCTTAGTGCGTATGTTGCCTAAGTGCGTGCACTGTGAGCACAAAAACAATCAAGGGGGAATTCGTTCCGATCGGGTTCGATTTTTTCTTTTTTTAATGCAGACGAGAAATTAAGAGTTCTTCTTCTCGTTTCTTTATTAAAAATGCGTTTGAGATTAACGTTTATAAGTACAACTGAGTAATTTGGATGACTGTTGTACGAGTAAGTCCACGTGAGAGTATCATGAAAGATGCGGAGAAGCGTGCGACGCAAATGGAAAAGGACGTTTGTTATCTGGCGTATAAACAAACGGTATTCTACTGTATTTAGGTTTCTCCTGTGTTTTTCGAGAATACGAATAGAAAGTGTTGTGTCGTGCATAAGCAAACGGTATGAATTTCATTTGTGTTCTGAAAGAATCTTCTCAAAATCGAAGTTTCGAAGAAACGTGCGTCATTCTTTATCGAACGTGTGAAGTGCCGTTGTGTTTCACTGTAATGCTATTTGGTATTTGTTCTAATACATCTCGATGATAACGATGTTCCTTAATTCTCTATGATCGGATAAGAGGCTTCTACAGCGCTTGGTTAATCCAGTTTGGTGGATAACCAGGCGAGAAATCAAAATTTGCTCGAGCACTCGTACCACCGGCTTTTAATAACGGTGACACAAGCCGAGTCTTCACCTCGAGATAAGGAAACAGATATCCAATTGGCTCCTCGGAGTCTGACGAAGAAAACGGTCCCTCGCTCCGAACTTTCAAGAATAATTTTACTCCTTCGAAGTACATTTATTTCGTCCCTTAAATCAAAGTCACTCGGACGGAAGTCCTCCCGCTTAATTTCTACTCTCGAAGCTACGACTGTCGAACTTTTCTTAAGTTTTAAAAAGTTTCTCGTGTAAAAAGCCCTTGAGAAATTTCACGAAAAGAGTGGAACGACGATCGAGACGCGCCGAGAATCAAACATTCGCGGAGAAAGGATGAGCCAGTGACATTCGCTGTTGTCATTGGCGCACGATGACGTTCACCGGTGACGTCGCGGTGAAACGACGCGCGCGTTAGAAATAATACAATTCCGTTAAGTCAGGGACACGCTACTACTTGTGAGCTTCAAAACACTTCGCAATGAGCGCAACTACGCTTAACTCTACTATCAACATTGCTCATCCTCAACTGGAAAAGCAACTATCTCGCAAGCTGTTCGAGGAGTGGCACGAACTTTCCACCGAAGCCAATAACTTAGCGACTGATAATCGCGCGTGTCATAAATCAAAAAAATAATTTCGCTTGTTCGTAAAATGCGTCGAGCACACCCTCGAAACACTCCGTTTCAATTTGACGTATTTAAATGGAAAATTGTGCTTATAAAAAAAGTACCGTAAACCTAGTGTTAACCCTTTCGCTACGGGCGACTCCTCCGCCACGGCGCTCCCGCTGTACGCCCGTAGTATCTGAGTGGCATCTTATGCAGGGCGACTATAGTCGCCCGTAGTACGTCGGTGGCATTCTATGCAGGGCGACTATAGTCGCCCGTAGTAGCGAAAGGGTTAAACACGCGACTAATCGTACCGATCTGTCGCACCGCGCGAATCTCACTTTAAAGTGAGTGGTTTTTAACCGGTGTTACAAATGTTCCGCGAAATTACGAAAGCGTCACAATATCTATTACACCTACTTAGCAAATATGCAACGCGCACAAAAATGCCATAATTCGGACTTTCGTAGCATAGCAGCGGTTGAACCACCACCTAAAAATAAGATCTTGATAGTCTTAATAATTTTGGTGTCCCTCAAATTATCCTTCCGAGCAAAAGTGTTCGGTGACTTTGAAAAGCTTAAGAACCTGCTTTAAGGAGTCGAGTCAATTCCTCATTTTCCTTGGAGTGCAAGAACGCAGGAAAAGCGTGAGGAAGCCGCGGAACCGCCCGATTAGGCGCCGGCACGGATATAACGCGCTCGCGGAATGCCGTCATCGGTTATTTTTAAATAGCGTGCCGAATTGGCGCGCATACGTGAAACTCCGTGGGCAGAAAGCGAAGGAGCCGCGAGGAGAAAGCCACTCGATCGACGACTTCGATCACGACTGCGCTTGTTTACATCACCGGACATTTTTACACTCGCGAGGAAGCAGCACGAGTTTTGGATCGCGCAGGCGTGATCTCTCGTGCGTGGGACAAGCCTTTAAATCGTCACGCATTTTTCTCGAACGTTTTTCTGGGTCGCGTGCAAGTCGAACTATCTACAGGTTTTCTTGGAGTAATCGTAAAGTCGGTTTAACAGGACGAGATAATTGATTGTTGTTAATGAGGAGCGCGATTGATTTCCACTGACCTTACTGTAGCGCGTGGTACTCCGTCGGGCGTCCACGATTGACTGAAGACGCTTGGAGTTCCGCGGCTTCAGCGCCATGCCAGCGATGACGTCACTGGTGATATCATAGCTCCTCCAGAACCAGCAGACACACGTCGCCTGTGCGTGAGAATAGTGCACGCGCAAGGCGAGCGAAGCAAAGAGGAGCCATTCATAAGTGTCGATGAAAATTGCACGATATCGTAATTGGCCCCACGCACGAGAATTTCATGTTTGACGGTCTACTGTAATGTTTACTAGAATGTAGGTGACACTCTATGCGCGTCGATTTTACTCGGTAGAACACGCTTTACGTCTGGATTTCGTTATTCGTTGCTTTCGTTCCATTTTATAATTGATATTAATGTAAAGATTAGTAATGGCGATTAATTCAATCGTCGTATCGTAATCGCCGCGAGCACGAGAATTTCACTTCTGACGGTCTACTGGAATGTTTATTAGAATGTAGGTGAGACTCTATGCTCGTCGATTTTATTCACAGCGAACTACACGTTTTCCACCGCGCCCGGACAAGCCCAATTGTACGCCGTCCATCGTGCATTGCTTTTTTTTTAAGCAATACTGCTAAATTAATGGCATGTAATCGATGGGTTTTATTATATACTGTACTTTATAAAAGCAGTAAAAGTTCGCAATTAGTTTTAGACAATTCCAGGTCAAAAATAACTGACAATAACAGGAAAGGGAAAAGACGTTATTGAGTTCAAAGTGGGAGCTCTCTCCGCTCGGTTGGTGTAAAAATTAGCAATGATGACTAATTTAATCGTTGTTCGTGTTAGTAGAAAGGTCGTACGTGCACGACTGACGCCAGAGTTTGTTAATAAAATCGATGATTATATAAAGGTTGAATCATGTATTACTAATGCGAGAATGTTGTTAATTATGACGAGATAGCGTTCCTGTAAACACAATCAGTTTCCTTCGTCGGGCTCGTAACATCCGCTCGTGTTACCTTTCGGATGAGGCGAAGCGCAGTCTGGTGCCGATAAGAGTGATAACGTAGTTGGCACATCGATCGTAATCAATGTGTTCCTTTCTAACGCACGATACCTACGGCTACTAACACTTTTCCGGCACACCCACGCGAGCGCGCACTCATTCGTCAAATGAAACAAACGGGTTTTTGGTGTGAATCTTTAGCATTACTTTATTCATCATCCACAGCTTAAGAAATAAATAAAATCTTGAAAATTAAAAAAATTCAAACGTGTATAATATATGTATGTATATCATACGTAACTAATAACGATACGTGATAAATGATAAAGAATATTTTAACAAGTAACAATGTCGAGAGGAGTGATTTTCTTCGGTTAAATGCATAATATATGTTTACCGATGTTCTTTCGGTTCTTTTCCTTTTGTGTTGCTTCTTTTACCTTGCGGGGAACGATGAATGAGGGGGAGAAGATCTGGACGAATTGAGAAAAGGGGAGAGAGCGAAGATCGCGAGAGAACGAGCGGCCTCGAGTTTTTACGCGACAAGTGAATTCGCGCGGCGCGCGCTTAGACTCGCGATCGTCGCCCGCTTGGCATCCTCGTCGCGTTACCGAAAACTGTATAATTTATAGTATTTATACGTCCAACGACGTAGCGGCGCGGGCCTCGCGAGGCCACCCCTGAACAATCCCGAAAAGTGATCCGAAGGCACGTTTCAGACGCGAACTCGTGTCGCATGATTCGTCGGTCCCAATGTATCCGCAACCCAATTTTAAAAAGGGAAAATAAAAACGACCTTGTCTCGAGGGCCCACTCTCGCACGAAGGACCGACGATCGACGAGAGAAATGAAAAAAAAAGGAAGAGAAAGGTTCTCCTGCCTCCGATCTGCGCACACGTATCATACGTTATACGTATACATATATCACTTACGTTACGTGTCGATATACGTGTATATAAATTAGAATCGAATAATAAGGGAAAGTAAATATTGGAAATTTTCAACTGAATATTTAGTTACGCGTACCAGCTGTAATTCGATCTTCCAATTGCAACTGTAAACGAAATTACATGACAACTTCCAAAGATTTATTTTCCCTTATCACGGTAAGTAGGGGGCGAGATCGTGATATTATTTTTAAATTAGAATTGAATTTCGTCGCGACGATTCGATCTTGACGAAAGTAACGCCGAGGCGAGGTAAAGATTTTCCTTAATTCTCCTCCTTACAACGAAGTGTACCAGTCGAAAATATTCGCTGTTATTCGCGACGATAACTCGGGAAAAATTCTCGAATGCGATGCGAATTTCTTCCGCTCGATTAAAAAGATAAGGCACAACAGGTGAGACGGCCATTCGCGAATTTGACGCCGGCGTATTGTGAACGGGCCACGGCGGCCGATTTTCGTCGGTGTTCAAACACGATTCACAGAAGAAATCGTCGAAAACAGTATCTACTAAAGTACGAAAGACAATTTCAAGTGTCGAGTGAAAGAACAAATGACAATAATTTCGTGCGCCCTACGAGGAACCCATTTGACACGACAACCCGTCTAACACCGGTGTCACACGCCTTACTAACATTTTCTCCGCTCTTGTCCTTCGACGAATTTTACCCAACTAACAGAAACGAACAACGATCACGCTCTATCCACATATCTCGAAGAATCACTCAGTAAGCAACGTTCCTCCGTTGTACTGTCCACGATAGAGATGAGCTGGCGAGGATAAACATGCGAGAGTGGAGAGGTCAAGGTCACACACCTTCGTGGGTCACTCTTCGACGATTAATTCACGTCATTCAAATTAGAATCGTATTCTCGTATTGGATTACCTCGTAGCTCGTTCTATCTAGGGTAGAAATGAAAATCGGTGGCTTTGACGCCCACTGCAGGCGCAAGAAAGGGACAGAAACTAATGTGATTAAGGCACATAGGTACAGAGTCTCTCGGTATGCTACACACGATCGGAGCTTGCTTCGTCGACAAGCGGTCTTGGGTCTTCTTGCTGGACTAGGGTCGAAGCAGCTGATGATGGTCCCTCTCAGCAACGCTTGGATTGGCGATTGTTCTGTTTTCGATCTCCTTTTTTCTTTTTTCAGTGGCGGAGGGGACGGGGCTTGGGGTGAGCTGCGAGGAGTCGAACGCGAGTCCGCATGCGCTACTAGCACTGCCGCTGTACATTTGTTGTTCAGGTACCTGGCGTCTCTTCGGATGCAGCTGCCTCCTTCTCCTCTCACTGCGTACTGCTCTTCCACTCGATGTAGAGGAAGTAGGTGCCGGCAGCGTAGGCGAGCGTGTTGACCACAGCGAAGACCTGTGGAACGAGAAGAAGAGGTTTCAGGTGGAGGTAAAGACATCGAATCCGATCATAATTAGATTTAGGAGTGCGCTTGTGTAGAATTTGAATATCACGAAGGATGAGGTTCGCGGAAATTGATTCCTACTTAATCTGTTATCTTACAAAATGATAGTAGTCTGTGTAACGAGGAGAAGAGGTTTTTGGTGGAGGTAAATTCATCGAATCCGATCATAATTAGATTAAGTATTGTGTTTGTGTAGAATTTGAGTATCACGAGGGAGGGGGTTCGCGCAAATTGATTTCTACTTAATCTATTGTCTTACAAAATGATTGTAGTCTCGATGAAATGAAGGAACCAACTTAAACGCCAATAATTATGTACGCGCCAATGCCTTGGCAATAAAGTGCGACAGTCTAACGACTTCGCTATCATCGTTGACCGTGGAATCGTGCGTTCACGCTTCATGGTGCGCTCATGAAAGATGCATGGAAGCAACTTTCCGATAAGCATCTAATGACATGCGATCACCATGCAGTCCGTTAATGGGCGTCGACGAACGCGTTCTCATGATCACTTCGGGGAAGGATGACGAATGCCAAATCGTTCATCGTGAATCGATTAAGGAATTTCCTTCTATTATCTCCGTTTTAATGTAACCAAAAAAATGTATACGTACGCCGGCTGCAATGTTCGCCGATTTATACATAAGCGCAGCCCACGCCGCCAGTTGCACGATGAAGGCGATTGTGTAGAGTACAGTTGCCACGGCTGTGTTCAGCAGTTCCTGAAAAATGATAGAGACCGGTCAGAAGATATTTCGTTTCATCGGTGAATCTCAGGTATCCTACGCGATTCCTCGATTCACCATTATTTCAATTCCAATGAACATTCCGCGATTACGGGCTGCATTAAAATTCTCGCAACAACCTTACGTAGCCGCTATGCAAATGAATAACGGTAACAGGGACACGATGACATAAGATACATAGTAATCAAGATGATGCAAGTGCGCCGCGTTGGAAGAGGACGATCAGGTCTAAATATATTTCATACTTGTACGCGTATATTATCAATCGAACGCGCTTGATTATTCGTGATGACTAGTCCGAGAGTTTTCGTTTATAGTAGACTTTCTCGCAATGGACGTTGCTACGCTTACCGTCAAGATCCAGTTGATGGGCAGCTTGAGCGCCTCTCGAATCGACAGAAGATAGACGAAGCACCACAACAGGGTGGCGATGAAGGATGTCACCACGACGAAGAGGAACCATTGCGTGGCCCCAATTCGTGCTGGCGAGGCACACGCCATGCATATTATTCCCAGGAACTGTAAAGATAAATGGAAGAAGCGTTAGACATTGTCACGGGAGCGATTAGATTTACAGCATGGTAGGTGTATTCGATCGTGAACTTAGAATACGAATACAAATACACACACAAGTTACAAACAGATGAAACGAGCTGCAATAAAATTCGGATCTAATCGTGGTCATAGATTTTGTTTCTCCGTCATGTAAGAGCTTAATTCATTGTATCTGATTTTGGCAAGAACGAGAGTTAGCTTGGAGTTGTAGTGCCACTAAGTTTAAGGCGCGCATTGTATGCTATTTCGATCGATTGCACGGCCGGATCTCACTCGCTAGAATAAAATAGACGCATCTTGGCAAGCTGAGAAAGTTCATATAGTACGGGGATCAGATGATGCGTACGATAAATTAATCTCTGTGAAACGCATAAACACGATGTATCGCGCGTTCATTCTACTCTGAATGAAATTCACTTCGATGTTTCTGGGTTAATTAGAGTTCGTCAATGTTTAATCGGCGCACGTGGGCTTCCCTCGACTTTTTTTTCGTCGGATTTATCGAGAAATGTAAATTTGATATGCTAAAAAAGGAAATGAACTTGGTTGTAAGATTATAAACATTGAATAATCAAATATTTTTAACAGATAGGAAGCGAGGCTAACCGTAAGTCCGTCTTGCAAGACTTGAAAATACCTAAATACTACAGGAATATCCTGAACACGGTTTCTTGCGGCCAACCCCGTGAAGATTGTGCAACTCGGAGAGAAATTAGTCGACGCGTATATCTTATCTTATCGTCGCGTTTATAATAAGCATTTCGACACTGAACGGAAACGTTGGAATTATTATTCTCACAACCTCAGTGAGCTTCGCGAGCCGCACTTCGACGTCTCGCATCCCTTGGCTTCTTAAAGCGCCAGTTTCCCTTGCCTCTGGTTCCTCGTGAAGGTTCGCCAATCGTACTTGGGTACGAAAGGACTCGATGTAAGGTGTTCTCTAGCCTTGTCCCTGACCTTGAAATACTCCTGCAGATACTCCTCGTCCGTTTTCTCGGCTTCGACAATTTTCTTTTCGGGTTGGACATCCTTGAGTTTCTCGAGTTCGCCGGACAACTCGGGAAACTCCCAAGACACAGTGTTCTTGAAGTAAATCTCGTGCAATTTGGCCTCGTTCCTGGCCTTGAGCAATTTCAGCTCCTCCTCAGTTTCCATTTGGATCAAAGGTAATCTCTTTTCCTCGAGCTCACGAGGCTCAAACCCCTTCATCTTCAGCAATACTTTTCTCATTCGCTTCTCCACTTTCAACTTCCAAATAACGTCCTTAGGCTTGGGTGCTTCTCTCGCCTTCCTCTCGGCGGCCAATCTTAATCGTTCCTCGTGCTCTCTCTGAAGTTTCTCTCTAGCCTCTTCGTGCTTCCTTTTTCGTTCTCTCTCCACTCTCTCGTTCTCTCTCGCAATCGCCACTGGATCAGTCTCAAGGTACTCTTTTTGCCAACCGTAGAAGATCTTCTTCCTTCTAACCTCCCTCCAAACGTACTCCTCGAACCAATCCATTCTATCGATGAAGCCAACGTAGAAGTCCTCCTCTTCTACGAAAATTCTGAAGCCTCCTTTATGATCTGCTACACCGATTGCCTTGTCTCCTCGATGATTGCCACGTTCCTGGAGAAACAGACCAGTTATGGGACCATCGGAAATTGTCAGCACCAAATAGGCCTCTTGGGAGTTCCTCCTGATGTCCCAGACCTCGAGCTCACCATCTTCTCTTCCAACGAGGAAGACTCCAGGCTTGTTGTCCCAGCAGCAGGCGCTGTAATGAGACGTGGATTGAGTCCTTCGCCAGAAGAGAGGGGATTCCGTGTACTCGTCCTTCCAGATCGCGAGGACTCGTCCGCCGATTGTCAAGAGAACGTCCGGTAGATGAGGAGAGCGAATAATCTCAGTAACGGGACCGTCGTGAATGCAAGAGCGGTCGAGCAACTCGCAGGCTTGCGTGCCTGACGTCTCTGCGTCGAACATCTGGCTCTCCCAGGTGGCACAGACCAGCTCTCCCTCGCGCAAGCCTATCCACAATCTCTTCAAGTAGTTCTCCTCTTTGGCGTCCAGCTCCGTGGTCACTCGTCGTCGCGCGTCGTCCTCCTCGAGCACGCTCACGCAGGGTAAGCAGAGGGAGAGAAGACTCAAGGTTGCAGAATCCGGAGAGTCTTGGACCGCCAGCCGATAAATCGGTCGGAAGATTCCGTTCAACGACTTCAAGTCCTCGGCCAAGGATAATGTTGACGATTTCGACAGGCTGCTCGGAAGCAACGGACGCCAGGATAGATCCCAGACTGCTAGGGTGCCGTCCTCCGAAGCTGTGATGAACTGAAGGCTGGAACTGGTAGTGAGTTTGGTCAACTTTCCGTTTAATTCTATTCGATGCTTCGACGAGAGCCACTGGATGTCTCTGATCGACGAGCTGTGGGATTGGTTGACATCTGAAGTCAGGATTGGCCGAAGCTTCGGCAAATTTGGATGATACGGAGTCGTTGGTTCGCCGTTCTCCTTGAGAATTTCTTCTGTACGACCGTTCTCGGAGTATCCTTGTACGTTCCAGATGATGATCAAACCAGTGGAACTGCAACCGATCACGATGCCAGCTTCGTAGGGACAGTAGGACACGCAGCAGATGTCTCGGTGGTCTTCCAGGATCAAGCGTGGCCAGAGAGGATCGGCGAAGGACCAGAGGAGAATTCTGGGAGCAAGCTTCGTGCGATCATTGTATTCAACGTTCGTGAAACGTGGAGTAGAGTGGTCGGATTTTATAGAGACATACGAGATGACCACGTGATCCGCTAGACTCGGGTGCCAAGAGACATCGGAGACTACTTTGCCCGCCATTAAGCTTAGGTCGATGAAGGACACCTGTTCGTCGTAGACCGACTCATCCGTAACCTTCGCTATTTCGAATCCCGGTCGCGCTAGAGACTCAATGTCGTCCACGTGAAGATTCAACGCGGCATTGTAGCGCACGACTTCAAGCATCTCGTCCAAACGTGATTCCAGAAACAGTTCCAAGGGTCCCTTCTTCTCTTCTGGCTTCGTCGCTTCTTCGTCGTCCACCTGTTCGATCCCTTCGGATCTCTCTCTTTCCTCAGAATTTTTTCTCTCTTCATCCGGTACCTCGTCAAGGTCACTCTTCTGCTCCGATGCATCTTCGTCCATCGTCTTTCCAGTAGCCAAACTGTCCTCGTACACGTATTGCGTCCAGGCGTTTCTAGGATAACCAAAGAAAACCTGCACTCCCACCTCGCAAGATCCTTGATGAGCCTGAGTGCTCCTTGACGCGGTCATTCTATCCACATTGTCGAACGTTTCGTTAACAGACAACAATTCCACGTAGCTGTCCCAAGTGTCTCCAGCACCCCTGTCGGAGAGCACGCGCTCCAAGCCGAGTAATTTTCCCGGAAGAACGATCTCCACTTCGAATTTCTCCCTTGTGTTTCTAACGGAATTTTCTTCTATCTCCACTTCGCTCCCGAGACTCTTCCAAGGTCTCGGCACTCTATTAATTCTCCGGCTAATATCGTCGAGGATTCTCCTACTAATCTCTCTGTTTCTCCTCACCACCGTGTCCCTGGCCTCCTCAGTTAGACAAATCACGAAATCGTCGGAGGACAACCGACACGAGGCGTAGCCAAGCAGAAAGCTCGTAGGCTCGTAAGCCTCGATCGCCTCTCTATGAGGCGCCAAAGTGGTTGCCGGCGCCCTGGCGTGGCTCACCACCTTGTCCCTCGACACATAAGCCCAGGGATATTCCAGGAAAACGTGCTCGCCCACCGAGCAGCCAAGTTCCCGTTGCGCATCGGGATCGAGGCACACGCGCTCCACATTGTCGATATTTTCGTCCACCAGCGTCCAGCCGCTCGTACGCCTAACCCCTTTTCCCGACATCGGTTTGTTCTCGTTTCTCCGAGCTGTCGCGAAGAGCGCGCGTTTGCTCAGCGGAGTTTAGCAAAAGCTAGGAGGAGTTTGCGCGGTGAGAGACCTATCGACGAAACGTTTCCTGGATACCATATCTCAATCGGAGCTTGGTGATTGGTGTTGAGTAACTAACAGTAGCCAGATTGTTCTCCGTTCATTACACAGGTCAACGGAAAAAGCATTTTCTTTGTTGTCCTGGAAACAAGACTTGTTCTTTACTAAATCGAAGAGACTGTATCCAAAAATCGAAAACGTTTGTTTGAATTGGATGTAGTTCACAAGATATTTTCAGGGTTGTTTTTGACTGGTAAGTAACGTGTAATAACGTCGTTTTTCCAGTCTCATTTCGAGGACAACAAAACCACTCTTGATCAGTGTTATTCTTAACGAGAGAAGAATGGAAGACAGTATTTTTGCGATACAGTTGTTTACGGTGGATATTCTTTGAGAGTGTCCAGGTGACGCGTTTCTTCGTCACTGAGTGAAAGAAGAGAAAATCTAACGAGAGTTTACAAGCGTCGCAAGGAGCATCGATCAAACGTTTCCTGGTTACAGTTTCCGTTCGCGACGCCCGATCCCGTACTTTCGGTCTCGAGTACTTATCGCCGGCTGGGGCAGGTCATAACGTTCGCTAGTCTCGCGGGCTAGGGGATATTTTTATCTGTGCGTCCCGTCGAGCTGCGTCAGGGTTGGCGGAAAAGGTTTCATTGTGCTTGTCGCGATATTCTTGCACGGGGGCGTAGAACACGCTTGCGTTTCGGAGCAAGAAAGATGCGTGGCGCGCGTCGTTTCTGTTGCGACAGAGCTCTCCGCGCGCAACAATTTCTGACCTGCGTCTCTGGTTCTCCGACTTTTTCGTAGCTCTTTTGAAAATAATCGACGACTGTAGAGACGAGAGGAAAGGAAACGGATAAGAGAGGAGAATGCTCGACCGAGCCAGCGAGAAAACGACTGGCCGCGAACGTCGGGAAAGTGCGAAGGACGGGAGAACAGCAGTGGCCGGATAGAATGGCGTCTCGAATCGAAGGGAGAATTTCACTTTCACCGACTTAGAACACTGAGCTCTGCTGTTGCCGTGGTTGCTGCATTCGCTGCCACGGGCGCGTTGTCGTTAGTCGAGGACGATTATGGATACTCGTTAAGTTATTCGTCAGATCGAATACTCGTGACGAAGTATTACGTAAGCTCTAGCCGTGGATGGAGAGGAAGCCTTGCGAAAGGCAATCGTCGGAGTGTTACACCGACGGCAATAATTGCAGTTAATGTGGACTGGTAAAGGAGATAGAGGTGGAACTGCGCTACAATTGTTTGCCGATACGGAGGAGTAGCAGGACGATACATTAGTGTCAGCGGATAATGCAGTCCGTGGAAGTGTGGGGAAGTTGACGATACAGCGACCCTGCGATGTAATAACCAGGTCGTCCAACCAAGCGAGACGTTACACGGAAATCATCGCGAAGCAATGACAGTTGTGGTCTAGAAGCACTGCGTACTATTAAATTGTCCTTCGATAACTATCAATCGTTACCGGTTTGTAATCTGCAGCGCAAGATCATTAGCAGCTGGTCTGTCTACAGCAGTGGTTCTTAATCTTTCAAAGTCACGGAACACTATTGATCGGAAGGATAATTTGCGGGAACACCAAAATAATTAAGACGATTAAGAGCAATTTTTTTAGATGATGCTTCAACCGCTGCTATACGACAAACGTCCAAATTATGGGATTTTTGTTAGCGCTGCATATTTACTAACATATTTGTAAGTAGATATAATATACATTGAGGCTTTCATAATTTCGTGGAACATTTGTAACACCGGTCAAGAACCACTGATCTATAGTGTTCCGATAGCTAATCTTGTGTTTCTTTTCTTCCTTTCTTTCGAGATACGATCGAGAGATCGCGACTGCGAGACGCCTCGAAGATATCGAGAGATACTCTTTCGTGCAGGGCTCCTAGGTGTATTGGAAGGTGGGTAAGGTGCAACAGGTGTTCCTCTTCTGCGTGCTCGCCTCGATTATTCGTCGCCTTCTCGACGACGGAACAATCTCTCTCGACTACCGTTGCTCGTAGAAGATGGAAGAGTCGCAACGTCCTCGTGACGAGGAAGGTGGCCGATGTTGACCTTTCGAAAGCGGCGCGCCTATGCGAAAGTCCAATACGCACGGCCGAGCTGGTAGAAAGCTCGCGAAAATGGGAGGAGCGTGCGTGCGAGGCCTTCGCGTTCTTAGGAGACTCTTTCTTTTTATGGATGTTTGTTGATTCTCGACGAACCCTTCTGGCAATTTCGTGCACCGAAATAGTCTGACGGCGAGGCTAGAAACTTTCGCATTGGGTGGCAGAATATTGTTTAACGATCGTTTTGATGTATCCGGTCGATAAACTTTTCTAAATCTGACGTGCTTGTCCTTCGAATTTTCGTCCTTTGGCTCGCGGCACAGAATAAACGGAACACGAGAAGGGGACGCGTTCATCAGGGTGCATAATGCACGTAACATTAAGCAATCGTAATGATAACGGAGCGGAGCACAGGGCACGTCCTAATCACGCCCAGTTAAGCTCCGCGTGGACGTAGGAATTGATGAGCGACGCGAGCTGCAACATAAGATAATGCGCTCCCTTTATGTGGGGCGTGAATTGTGCGAAGGAAAATGAAATTCTCGAGCTCCAATCGGTGATAGAGTTCGTAACATTACAAAATTTATCCTAAGAACACAATTTCAAACTTCGAAGCGAGCCATCTTCCTGCCATTAATTATGCGCTGCCTTCAAGAATAACGACTCCTAACTATTATTAAGTTCAAAAAGTAGATACGTTAATAAAATATATTTTCGAACGAATTTTGCTAGTCTTTAAAAAACAAGAGCGAACTCAGGAGCGAAATACTAAGCGCGATTTGTCCCTGCCAACAAACATGTGGTATGTAAAATACGCTTGCTCAAATTCACGGGTGCGTGGAATATTAATATCGAAGCCAGCTAGTCCACTAATGTAAGCAACGTACCATTGGCACGGAATCTGTTGTATAACCAGCTCTAGGTTTCACGTGTAATTTTTTAATAACAGAGCCTCGATTTCGCGGCCGCACGCTAGCCATAACGATTCTTCTCAACGTGACCCGCGTGAACGTGCCGGAGCGGGAAACAATAAATCTAACAATAAGCTAGCACGCTTAGAAATTGACTTCTAAAAAAGAGCATAGAAAATACAGAAAATCGGATACAGATTTCGACGTTTCGTTCGTTGTTCGAGATTCTCCTATTTGCATGGAATTTTTTAATGTCATCCGCAGCTTCGCGCTACTACCGACAAATTGTCAGAATCTTCGCGTGCTTATGATAGTCAAGGGAGAAAACGATAAATTGTTGACGCGGGCGCAAAAGCTCGTATACTCTGCAGATCGGAATCGCTTCTAAAAATAAGAGCGGACATTAGAAAGACGCCGATGTCTCGTCCGTACCTCGTGACAGGTTATTCGCGAAGGTATCGACCAATGGTCGGTTAGGAGACTTTGCTAAAAGGAAACGAGGACTTTGCTAAAGCTGGACGGTGGAACTGTGGAATGACGGGGACCGAGGTTGCTCGCCATTTCTGGTGCGATTCTTCAACGTTGCGCAGCCCAGCAGCGTGAAAAAGAGACTCGACGACCCGATTTGTCGGAGTAGTGGCCGAGTGTTTCTCGCATAAATACCACGATTAGATAAGAGAGAGGCAGACTGGACTAGACAAATGAATAAGCGGAGGTCAAGACCTCATTCCTAATTTCTCCCATTCGCGTACCGGTCACGCGACCCTCGTGCGATTCGGTTCGCCGATACATTTTCTCTTACGCGAGGGCATCTGTAAGTCAAGTGTTAATAACTACCAAGCCCGTCTAATTGTCGGCACCGTGTGAACGTCTGAGGCGCGATTAAACTGACTCGACCTCGTGCGATCTTCGCCCAAAAATAAATTCGGAGAATGACATACGAACACCGATTGATACCCGATTCATCTGACCAGGGTCTACCAGAACGAGAAGACTCTGCTTTTCATTCTCCGAACCAATTGGGTCACCTTCTTCACTCGGACTTATCCAGAATGTGATGCTGGCACAATCTACCGCGCATACTTTACGCAAATCCGCTTAACGAGTCGGGACGAGCGAATTATTAGAACGTACGAGGGGGCTGCTCGTGTTCAGGAGGAGATAAGACGGCACGCGTGAGCCCCGTGGAATCTTAACGACCCACGCGCGACTTATACTTGCTAAACGCTCACGGCCCACGTCGATGAAATTTCGACGTAAGTACGTCCGGTTTTCCACGACACAATCGATCCGTCGAACGAAATCGAGAAGGGGCTACGAGGAGAGAAAAGAATCTTAACCGGAAGAAATATAAACAGCTTGGATCAGTGGGGTAACCTAGTCCCGTAACGAGGATCGATCGAGAGTAACGAAGTGCTCTATTATCATCGGGGGCGAATTAGAAACGAGGAAGCCGTCGGATGGAGCAGGTCGTTTAACGGAGATACCAACGCGAGGAGGGTAAGAGAAAGGAAAGAGGAAGAGGGAGAGAAAGAGGAATCTGATGACCCATTTATTGCAGAAGCTCGCGCGTACGAGCCTCGCACCAGCTCACGCACCGTATGATTATTGGCCACCCGTATTTCTCGCGTCAATCTACCGAGCGAAATTTACGGATTAAAGCAATCATCGCGATTACCGTCACGATTACTGGGACGCGCGGACGACGTGCGTTGGGGGACACGCGGAAGCAATGGAAGGACGATTGGGTGGTGCCAGCACGAGCTACTATGGATTTCTCGATGCTCTCTCGTGCGCGCGGAACCTGCTGCAATTAGTCTAATGGATGTTCAGTGACGATGAAAATGTGCTCGGCTCGTCTGTAATTAATCCCTCGGGATGCGTCGTACGCGGCGCTGAGTAATCCTTCACCCGCGACATTCCTCGTCCTACAAAAACAATTACGATAACACGTGGCAGGGTGATAATCCTTGGAACTATCCGCGCAGAAGTCCACCACGATTAATGCCACAAGTGTTCCCAAAGCGGTTCCGAGAAAAGTCACTCGAGAAAAAAGGCGCAACTAACCGCTGAAAGTTCATCGACCCCCTGAAGTGGTTAAAAACCACTTCCCCTGGCAATCGTCCCTCTCTCATCTTCCACGTTCGGAGCGCAGAGTGCGGCTCATTGTGCGGAAAATGAGCTCGAAGGGAAACCGCGGCGTGGAGAGTCTCGGTGAGCTTATTGCTCGCTCGAGGGCACGCTCGTGGGTCACTTGGGCGTGTAAACGCGCGTACGCGACTCCAAGTTACTTTACTCGAGAGGCAAACATCGTCCGATGAGAGGCAAAGAGCTCGGAGGGTTAGGGTTCATAAAAATTACCGAACAATGCGAACAGCGACCATTTGGTGGTAATGCCGCGAGGGTGAAAAACGTATTGATGTGGACGTTCGCGCGAGTAGAATATGCGGATGTCATTGAAACACCCCGTGGGGTCGATGAACACGTAATTGCTCCGATGACCCAAATGCGAATGTGGTGCGAGAGTTGGAGGCATTTCAGCTTGTAATTAGAAAGGCGTGTTTGATCTCGGAGTGCTTCAACTCGTCCTCTTGCGTCTCCTTTCTCTTCTCTCTCTTTCTCTCTTTCGCTGTTTGCAAACATCAACGATCTACTCCGATTTCAGCGCACATGGATTAACCATTCCGCGTTCAAGGGTCATGGCACGGCTGTGCCACTTTACGTTTCATTAATCACACTCTGTAGTAGATGCTGATTTCTTTCTCGTCCTTTCAGTCGCTTAATTCCTTCAATTTCAAAGGTGCAACGGAAATAATTGGCGCGAGTAGAGTGAACGTGAAACGTTTTCAACTCCATGGACACCGGTGGCCACGAGCGAGAGGAACCTTTGACTTCCGCCGATACCGGAAGAGGATTAAGCGCGAAGAGCAGGAAACTCTGTTCGTCATCTTGGCACTGCAATTTCTTTCCTTCTCGTTCTTGGCTCCGCGCGGGTTAGGGGCCGAGAGAACGGTGACATCGTGGAGTTTCTGGCGAGCGAAGCGTATCGAAACGTATCGGTGAACCGTGGCGGTGGGTACTGCCATTAGAAACGCACCGGATCGAATCCTATTAAACGGATCTCACTGCCGGAAATACTTTCCATACTTTCCATGCTTTCGCGTGCGTGCCAATGGCAAGGCCCAGGACGAGAAACGGCCGGATCGCCGTTTCACTGCTTCAACTGTTGCGCTCTTTTTTGACGCGAGCGATCGTACACTTGAATCAACTGATAACGTAAATAATTTATAACGAATGGATGGTTGTTCAGGAGGAAAGAGTACACGCGGGACGAGGCGTTCTCTGGAAGAAAATTCGCGTCGCGTATTTAACCTCCCTTCGCTTCGAGACTCTGCAATCGATTTCGCGATGTCGATGTCGCGTAAAATCAGTGATCATATATTAAGCAATTTTCCCCTAGACTTTGTCTTTGTTTCTTCACTCCTCAGTCTGCAAAATCGTCCAACGTGACAATTCGGTTTATATACGTTATGTATATACTTTACACGATTTTCCAAACTGAATGAAGAAATAAAGCAAAAATTTAGGAGAAAATTTCCTGCTATTACATCATAGCGTAAAATTGAAAGAAAACTGTTGAGTTTGCATTTCTGGATCTGTTGCGCAGGATTGGTCCATTAATTCGCGGAAACCACTTCGGAGCGCAATTTCACCCGCGTCGCGAGAAAAATTTTGTCCTTCGGCCGGTTAAAATATTTATATCATCGAACGTAAATTTTCACCCATTGCGTCAATCGTTGCAGACGATCTTCCTCGATGATTTACGGACCAGAGACGCGCGGCCTGCATTCGACGAATTAAATAATGACGCATCGATACGTAAACAGCGATGATACCTTCTTTCTCTTCCCTTCTCTCCTGGCCCCTATCAACTCTCGCTATCGTCACATTACCCAAACATCGTTGCTGTCTCCGTATTACCAGCCTCTCGACTTTACTCATTGATCGATAACCCACGCGACAATTGGTTCGTGATTAAAAATAGCGAGCGGAAGTGCCGGCTCTCAAAACCAGAAGAGATCGATCTCGCTCGATCGCCAAGATAGAAGTCTCAGGACAATTCGATCGGTCTTCCTGGCAAGACGCCAGTTTTCACTCGAGATTCGTAAGCGTAGCAAATGGAGTGTAAAAATGAACGATGAAATTCGTCGGAGGACTCGGTCGCTTAGTTTTGACTCTCGTGAACTTTTACTACGTTTCTTAAATCTCGAAACGACCGGACACACTCAAGGACGTCGGTGCACGAGATCGTTCGATTTTCACGTTTTCCTTCTCGTTGATTTTCATGCCGCGAGGAAGTCCGATTTCCACTGCAATCCCATCGCGTGCGAATCGAGCGTCGTCGAGTAGAGGCAATCTTACCACGATATCAATCTGGCGTGCGCGCTGTGACCTCGGAGGCTTTTCGCGAAACACAATGCTGCTCCGCTTTCGTTTTTCCAGTTTCCTTCCACGAATTGCGTCACGGCGGCGGCGCGGAGCGGCAAAGCGTAAAGCCGAGTTAAAATCGTGAGGGGTCAGCCCGGTGCTGCTCGTCGGGTTTCTGCGTAGAATTATATTTCGTCTCGCGCCCGTAAGCACCTACGGTGGCAGGCGTCGGTAGGCGTCGGTAGGCGTCGCAGGTAAAGCCAATTCGAAATAAACATCTCGGTGCGCTGGCTTTCGCGTCGCACCACACAGCTTCCACGTACTCCCCAATAGGCAAGGGAGTAGGAACGAAAATTCTTGTTGTGGTTAGATCGCAGTGGGCCATTTATCTAATTTCGAGGCTCCTTGGTAATCCGCATTAATTTCGAGCATTCTATCGTAAAACTATAATAGTCAAACCTGTTTTTGTGTAGAGGATGGGGACCGCATAAAAAAAATCGTGTAACTTCAAAGCTTTTTCGTTTGCAACACATTTAAGAAAAGATTTGCCTATACTTTTCCAACGGCGCGTGAGCTTGGAATGTCAGTCTAGTTTTCGATCTGCTAATACTAGGGGATACCTTGATAAAAAGACTGGCACGAGAGAGCGACCACTTTAAAGCAACCATGGATAATAAGAACACGCGTGATGCATAAAGCGAATACTCCGTAGATTTGACGAGTACCGGCGCAGGATATCGGATACTCGAATCTGCCACTCCCGAGGGCACTCCCGACTCCCCTATATTACTCCAACTGGAGTAGTTCGCCGATCGTTCGCGGTAACTCGAACGGATAGTGAAAATAACAGGTCGATTGGCCGTAAAACGTAAATAAAGTGCGCCCAGAATTCGCATAGCTAGTCGTTCGAGCGTTCCTTCAATTCGTGTGGGAGCAAAGGATCGGTCCACGCGGTGAGAATGCACATAAAACGCGAGACAAACAAATGTGTAGCCGGAATGTAGGATCCGACATGTATGTGTACACCTACGTATACAGTTACCGACGCGCACACCTAAGGTCACACATACTTCTCCACCGTGCAACGGCGTAGAAGCAGACTCCTTATCCGTCGCAAAGGCGTGACGCGTTCTGCTCGGCCTCTTCGCCGTTCCACGAGGGAGGAGAAACGAAACCACCGCGTCATCTAGATAAGAATTTAAAAACGCACCTTTCTCGGTGATACGAGATTCCCATCGGCGTAGATTCCATTTATCAATTACTTTTCCTCCTTGGTACACAACCAGCCGCGAAAGAAGAAGATCGAATCTACGAAGGAGCGTGGAACAGCGTCGATTCCCTCGGGGATGGAAAAGAAAGGAGGAAGAATTATTTAGAAAGAAACGGAGGTGAGCACGAAATAAGAAATTCCTCGGAGAGAGGACAAGTAACTGGTTTCCGAGCAGGCAGACCCAAGGGGGCAGGAACATGGACGCTTCGGTGCTCGCAGCTCGTAACAGATTATCTTTGTGGTAAGTTTCTCTATTGGTCGTATAGGCGCGCACGGATAACGCGCCACCTGTGGAACTTGTGCGTGTGTTTTGTGGTGCGCGTGTGGATAAGGTGTGCACCTCTCCTAGTTTTCTCGGCTTGTTGCTTTGTGCTAACTCGAACGCTTTCTCTGTTCCATAGTGCGTGCCTCCTCTTCTTCTTCGATTGCTACGGGCACAAGAAACACGCTCTTTTTATCTCTCTACGTGCTTGCCGCGAGTAGTCGAGAAACGAAGAAGAGTCCTGAGCAGGTCAAGCGTTCGTTTGCAATTCTCCAGCTTTTTCACCTGCCTGCGTCACTCTTCCTCTCGTCGCGCAGCCTCGTTATTTTTCCTCCTGGGACCACCCCTCGAGTGTACCTTTGCCTCTTTAACTTTTACCGGTCTCAGTTCCGAACGAATTCTTCTCATTCCTCGATCTTCCGGCGTTTCATCCCTCTTATTATCCTTTCAGTTTTTTTCTCACCATTGAGCATCCTTTCGTGTCCTCTTTCCTCTTCCTTTTTTCCATCGGGACCAGCGCGTAGGCATCGAGCGCGTAACAGCGCGAGGCGCGGCTTGTCCTTGCGCATAAGCTTACTCGCGCGCAATTACGGTCGGTGCATAACTCGTGGCGCATAAAGTAAGTACCGTGTGCGCGGGCGATGCCTGAGGTAGGCGCGCGCGCGCACGTCCCACAAGTCGACGAGACGACGCCGTCGCGACGCCGGAGACACAATGGCACTGAGGAGGTACGCCATGATAATTGGACGTGTTATGCAAGGCTCGAGGTGGGCCGTACCCCGTCTGGCAGGTACGATTAGAATTCGCGGAGCGTTGCCACGTAGCGTGGAAAAGAGAGAGGAAGGAAAAGAGAGGCGAAAGAAATTTGTTTGACCCCTTATTTACCGACGAGACTTAAAAGTCCCATCAGTTTTCTCCGGGTACTGTATTAATTTAAGCGTTTCGAGGTCCATTGGGACTTTGAAGTTCATTTCTATGCAGTTCGTTCTTAAATTGTTGGTTGGCAGCACAAGCTTATTTCTCTTTGGAAGCTTGCTAGAGACAAGTATACATATAAGAGGATGTAAGACCGAGATGGATGGCTAGAAGATTGAAAATCGTCCTTGTGTTTGTGTACAGAAAATACTTATTTGTTTTGCATTTTGGTAAGTTATAATTTTTAGTAATTATTATTCTTTCGAATTACCATTAAAATTTCAGATATGCATTAACAAATAATATATTATTGTATTATTATTACTAAAATAATGTTTCCGTAAAGTCCTGTCGGGAGTCTGAAGCCCCAAATTATTTGCCATGTAATTAGCGACCTCGGTGATGACTTATAATGAAAATTGTGCTATAGAGTGTTCACTTGCACCAAAATTAAGTATTTAAAAAAGTTAGCACAAATTTGAAAAACTTCGCAGCAATTCAGTAAATAAAGGGTTAATTGCCGTGCGACCGCGTTCCTTTTAAATCTAGCGAGAAATTCAGAATTCACAAAATTCATTAACGGACATTGATAGGATAATTCTACGATCACCAGATACTTCTAGAGAGAGGAATCCCAAATATTTCAATCGAACTGAATTATTTAATCGACGAGAAAATCGAGTTGGTGCACCGTAAAAGAGATCGTTACTCTCGTAAACGCGGTTGAGTTCGTCGTGAAGCTGGGAGATTGTGAATAGGTAGTTTTCACTGAGCCATTATTATGGCCTCGGTGCAAGGAAATGACCCGTCTCGAATGGGAAACGAATCGAGAACAGTTGGCGAACTATCGCGCTGCAGTTTTCTCGCGTCGACTTTCCCACAGCCAATGAGCGTCGATTATCCAACGCTAGGAGGAATGCACGCGCGTTACCCTGACCGAAATTAACCTCGAGCGAGTGAGCGAGCGTATGAAGAGGACGCACGTGCGACCAGAAGCGTGTAGCAGCACGTACTCGCGCGAGCAATTCTCTTCCCTTGAAACGCTCTTAATCGAGGAAACGTGATTTCGATATTAGCGTGCTCTTAATCCTTGTCTGTTGGTTACCTGTAACCTCGTAAACTGTTTCCATGAATCGATCGTAGTACGATCGTATACGATATCCTAGAGAGACTTAAATAAGAGTGACGACAAGCGTGACGTTCCGCCATGTTGTACCGAAATCGTGCGAGAGAGAAAGAGACATATGCTTTCTCTGTTCTGTGCGTCCTTTCTCTTCCATGTGTGAAAAGTGTAATTGAAGCACACTTCTAATCTAAAAGCGACGGGAAGCTGAAAGTTATGTTATATGAAAGCAACATTTGAAATGTTTTTACGGTTGGAAAATATCTATAGACATTGCAGTCCTTATTTTAATAATATGAGTAATGTTAACTTACGTACGTTGTTAGTTAACAAGTTTGATTCTGTTCCGACAGGTCATGTTCAATATTGTTATGATATGCGTTCAAAATTATTGCCTAAATTTCGTTTGAAATTTAAAAATAGACGAAGAATCGCAATACCGAATTGTAAATATTACGACACTTAATCGATGGCGATGCATGGTTCTTTTAAATAACAAAATATGCAAATATGTATGTTGTACAATATACGACTGCAATAAATAATACTCTGTTCATACTCTTGATTTATTTATACGCCGATTAACAATGAGTATTACTACTGTATGTATTGATTTGAGCATTGTTTGTAATGATATATCAACGAAACTGAAGTGTATTTCACACAAACTTGAAATCCGGCGGGAACCGATCGAAAATGGCGGACCAATCAGAAGTGGTAGCCCCTTATCGTCACTCTTATTTAAGGCTCTCTGCGATATTCGTACGAATTCGATTAATAGTAAGACCCAGGCTGAATTCAATCTTCGCGCAGGTTAGTATCGATCATTCGGAGCAGTGGAGTCGAACACACTATACCAGTGCTCCGAAACTTTTTATTTTCCACGGCACAACAACGTTTTTTTTATAATTCGCGGCACACCACAAGTAAAGACTTGCAAATACATAAATTACAATAATACGTGTAAGTTTTTATTAGGTAAAAAACACAATAAAATAGGTCTATGTAAATCATCGCGGCACAGCGGTTGCGAATCATTACCGTCTGCAGACCGAATGTTGACTACGATTCTAATAAAATGAAATTTGCGCCGTTTTTGAATATTCCTAATGAGCTCATTCAACAAGCTAATCATTTTTTTAATCGTTCACATTCGTATGTGAGCTGAGCAGCGTCAATTCGAAAGATTCCCCAGTGAATTAATCGAAGAAAGGACTAAACACATTTTGGTTATTCTCACGTGGTGGTTGAGTTTGATTTGCTAGCGACGCGTGCATATCCACGAGTACCGGAAACCCGTTAGCGAACGCGGGCCAATTCGAGCCTGCTTCCTGGCCAAACCGGAAGACCATAAGTGTGTGTACGATCAGCACGAGTGATCTGAACTTGTTCACGATTCGTCGCGACGGATACAGTTAGCTTTGAGGGTCAGGAGTCAATTTGCGAGAGTATCAAGGATGCGTATAACAGATCGATGTAAAACGCGCCTGTGACGTTTCAAACTTGCCTACCACTCTATTTCCATAAACACTTCAGCATACGTTATATTCTTTGGACAATTGTTCATCATTATTAATCAATACCATCGCCCATTCACGGTGAAACATTCACTTTTCAAACTTTCACCTTTAAACATTTGTCAACGTCGATCTGTACTATTAGCCTTGCTCGTATGCCGAGTTTATTACTTATAGCTTTGAAAGGTATAGTTACTGGTACCTAAGAAAGCAATCGTATCTCAGCGGCGTACCGGAAACGTTCGCTTATAGCTTATCCTTTGGAGGAAAGTGTGAGACCGGAAACGATAAGACCGGATATCGCACCGTGCTTCGGCAAGGTGTGCGTGAAGACGAGTCGGCAACTAGTCGAGACAAGATAATCGAGAGAAAAGAAGCCGATAAAGCGGAGCCGTGGCGCGATAAAATTAGCTCTGACATTTATAGAGTCATTCGGCGAGCACGCCGACTGCGATTGAGAGGGAATAGTCGAATCGCGCAGCCTAATCGGTCAGCCGTGCCATCTCGTCTGGCCTTACCAGTCGTAAGGAATAAAGTCAAGGTGTCACACAGCCTTCCTTCGCGCGTTCCGTCTGAATCATCGTGTCGCGGGTTATGGACGGTGGCGCGTAACGATTGCTTGAAAATTGGCGGAAAATTTGAAGGTCGTCGTCTCTCCATTCTTACTCTTGTCAACGTACGAAAATCCAAATTACTTTTTAACCGTTTGAGTGCGGAGGAGCGCGATAATCACACAAAAACAGCGCTAAAGAACGAAGGCTCTGCTCGTCTTTTGGACAATTTTGTGGAAGTCGCGAGGATTAATAAAAATAGAAATGTCGGCAGGAATGACGCGTCTCTACCACTCCCTCGTTCGAGGATTCTCCTGCTAATCGAGACAATCGAGACATTCCTTGTTTAATCAGCTACTAGTTTCGAGCTCGCACACGTGTGACATTGGGTTGTGCCTCTAGCCTGGTGAAGCGTGAGATAATATTATGCGCGTCATGCACACCGATGATGAGTACGGGGTATAGAGAAGGAAAAAAAGCCTGGATTCATTCTGCTCGCATACGTAACCTAAGAACAAAACGTGCAAGCGAGTAAATGCTGCGTGTTTGAGGGTCACGTATGTGGGACGCGTCTACGGGGTGTTTCGAAAGTGTTCGTCCTATTTACAAATATTCAACGTGAATGTGTGCGATCGTAGTTGAATTTAAATACCAAGTTCTGTCCCGTTATCTTTAATCGGTCTGCATATTAAGTAACAGTAGGTGATAAAATTTACAAGGGACACCGCGAACTTGACAATTAGCACGCGTCAACCCCGCACGAAGAATTTCAGCGGTACCCACGATTAATGATTAACCACCAGCCAAGGTCACCTCGACCCAATCTTCAACCAGGCGTTGGACTCGAAGCTGGCACGCAAGGGCGGTCAAATTTATGGCACCGCTCTATCCAACGATAAGATGGATAAGGAAGGTGAATTAATTTGTTATCGGTGCGCGAGCATTGAATCATCAGAAACGTTCGCTCGTTCTCCCACGAATTTACCTTGCATGCATTACGTCATTCTCCGTCCGTCCGTCTGTCCGTGGTACCCCGCAACGATAGAATCAATGAAGAGCAATTTGTCGAAATGGAGAACAGCATGGGACACACGAGGCCTGATGAAGAACGCAAGAATAATCGAAGGTCGTGGGTTATCGAGGATTCGACGTGAGCCGACTCTTTCGGTACAAGTCCAGTTATCGAGAACCGTGGAAATTCGTCGTTATCGAGAATCGAGCGAGCTTGTTTATTCGGCGATTGATCCGCCGAAATACGAGATAGCTACGAGATTCCACGAAAGCACGATTCAAGAAAAGAAGAGATTCAGGGATAATGGAGCGACAATGTGCTAAACGAGATATCGACATTCGATGATATCAGAGGGTATAAGAGAGACGTTAATTAGCTCGAATAAAAGTGGTAGCATGCGTGACGAGCACGCGTCCAACCTGTCCAGGTACACTGTCGTCTTGTCCGACGAATAAAACATGGGTTTCACTTGAAGAGCACAAATTCGATCCGTCTCGACGAATCGATACTCGTGCTAGTAATTTCTCGTCTCACGCGACTCATCAATTAGGCACGGACTACGAAACTCGTATCTCTCCCTCGACTTTAGCTGACCAATTGTTCTCACCTTCCTTCCTTACAAAGTACATACTACGGATGATCCTTGGAAGTCGTAGAGGCCGACATTTCGCCGCGCGGAAACACTTCGAGCTGGTTTCATTATGTAAGCACATGTCGCCTAACTTTCCTCGCTTCTCTCTAAACTATGAATGAATCATGGATCGCGTCACGTCGTCGAATCAATAACGCGAGCGCGTCGGCGTAGCCGATCCCGCGAAACGCTCCGTTTCGTTCGTGCGCGCGCCTCTTTCATCCTCCTCGAAGCAGGAAACGTGAACATCTCATTATCACAGGCAACGCCCCAATTGGCCACAGCCAAGAGAGCAAAACTTCCGTCGCGTCTTCCGAGAAAGATCGGTGACTATCTCGATGGAGAAGAAGCTCGTGCTACAATTGGTCACAATCACGAGTATCCAGTCGAGTTTTCTTCTTGGAAAATGTTCTCAGGAGGAGTACTGTATTAACCCTTTATCTACGACTGTCGTCAATAGACGACCGAACTAAACTTTCGCGAGGTATGCCTGTCGTTGATAAGCGATCTGACAAATTAAGGATTTTGCTTAGGGATGTTGCTTCTGGACGATCTTATTTTTTATTATAAGATATGAATCTCGGATATCGTGTAGCCAACGGTAAGCAAATACACGCGTAATTTATGAATATTTACACGACTTTTATAATATAGTTCTTGAAATCGAGGGCAGCTGCAATTTGTTTAGTTATCTCATTACTTCGGAAAATGTATAGGAAATATCTAGAAATATTACTTTAGTTTAATTTTAAAATTTCTTTTTACAATAAACAAAAAATATTTAACATCTACAATTATACTACTTCTCAATTTTTATTTTTGCGTTTGGACAAACGGTTTTTGTTGATATACGAGTTTATCCGTAGTTAAAGGATTAAGAAGCAGTCAGATAAAGAACGTATTGAATGTACGACAACTGCTTCTTAACTTTTAGATATCTGGGCATACTCCAGATATATGTACATATATCTCTCAAAGTATCATTACCAAATCTCCACTCGAAAACCAATAAACCTAATACGGTTAATCGAGAATCACATACGTTTAGAATAATCATTCTTTTCTTAATGCTTGCCCTAAATTCTCACAGGCCATCTGACAAAATTAATAATGATTCGGCAAGAATACTTTTATGGGCTTGGCAACTGATCTACCTACTCGATCCACGTCATGCGAGAGGAGGAGAGATACTTTCGTAGTAGGAGAACCGAGGAGAAAATTTTGGAATTTTAAATTTCGACCGATCGGTGAACGGGGAGGGGCCGCAGATGAGACCTGATCGAAACACGTGCACGCTCGGTAGCGGTAAGTCCCAAGTGGAGACGGAAGGAGGAAAGGAGATGGCGAACAGTCAAGGACACCTTGAATTCTTAATGAATCGTTTCGATACCGTTGCGCCGTGGCCACGGCCCCGACGTGTGCCAGCAAGAGCGGAGGATGACCGCGTGCGGAGTATGTGGGACGCCACGTACGTCGCCCCCGGTCATCGGGATGAACATTTATGGTCACCAGACGCAACAGTCTAGGCGCGCTAGTAAAACTCTCCAGCTAGGGTCTCGTTCTTCTGCCGAAGCCCAGAGTTTCTTCTCCACAATGGGTACAAATATTTTGGAGCCTCGAACAATTTACCAATGGTAAAATACGTAAGACTGTGTTAGGTCGACTTTGCAAGATGAACTTCCACTGCAGCTTGCTGCTACTAGCCCAGAACCGATCAACCTAGTTCTCCAAACGTTATAACGCAGAGAATTTTTAGTTTCCCGCTGAAGATATTCTTTGAAGAAGCTTCTCCAGTAAGAATTGGCATACGGGAGGAGGTGCCTGCATAAATAAATAATTATTTTCCAGCCTGGCCTCATTTGGATACGATAAAAATAGAAGGATACCGCGAATCCTGACATCCGGAGCTTCTGGAATGTGTGACGCGCGCGCCTAAATGTGCTAAATTCCGATGCTGCTTGAGTAAATAAAAATGTGGAGGAGTAACATCGAGAACATCAGCAATGAAGCTTCAAAAAGAATCGTTCTAGTGCCCTAGAAACATTCGCTTAAAATATAAAAAGATCCTCTCGCACGTGTGCAACGAGAAACTTTTTGTGTCTCGTTTCAAAGAGTAATACTCCCGGACACAAAGGATCCTCTTTTCTCGTGCAAACGTTGAAAACTATTGTTTCCAAGTACTCGGGCCACCCTTCTTGGGTTATCAGCGCGAGCTCGCTAACGGTTTGTTAACCACGAGAGCCTAGACGAACGCACGAGGGGACCCGATGGACCCGATCGAGCACCAACACCAACACTACCATCATCGTCGTCCAACCGAAGTCCATAGGTGCCCATAGGTGTCCATAGGTATCCATAGGTTTCGGTCGATCACGCGCGCACCCGGCCTGAGAGTCCAGCGGCTGCGCTGCGGAAACCGGTCCATCCGGTATAATTAATTCCAGGGGGAATACATAAACCGAGATTACGACGTTAAGAGGAATGTTGGCCTTTTCGCGGGTTCCGCGTGCGGGCCGAAAGCTTTTCATTCGAGAGAGACACCCTGGTCCATTTAAGGGCAAGCCATAGCGGGAAAGAATGAAGTTCGATTAACGTCTGTGAAATTTTTTGAGAAAAGAATCGAATGCACTAGCTGGAATTGATAAGAGAGAATATATAATCAGAAGTTACGACGTTAAGAGGAATGTTGGCCTGTTCGCAGGCTCCACATGTAGGTTGAAAGCTTTTCCTTCGAGAGAGAGACACCGTCGTTCATCTAAGGCAGTGTTCCGCACAGCACAACGTTTTTTTCGATAATTCCGCGCCATGCTACAAGTAGAAGCTTGCAAATACATAAATTACAATAATACGTGTATGCTTTTATTAGATAAAAAAACACAATAAAATAGCTCTATGTAAATCATCGCGACACAGAGCGTGCCGCGGCATAGCGGTTGCGGAGCACTGATCTAAGAGCAAGCTATTGCAAAAAAACAACGAAATTCGATTGACGTTTGTGAAATGCGTTGAGAAAAAAATAAAGTGCACTAACTAAAGCTGATAAGTCACGCCTTTTGCAATGAAGCCCAAATAATGAACTTATAGGGTATAGATTGCCAGTGGAATGAATCACCGAATGAGGATAAGGCACCGACGTGTCATTTACCAGAAGATGAAGGTAAGTAGGTTGAAATGGACTTTGGTAGTCGCGCGAGTAAGTCATCGCGCGCAAAGAAGCGGAAGTAAAGTGAAAGAGTGGAAGAGGAGTCATGGCCGGCGGTGAACGCAAAACGTGGCACCACGTCCGCGATTCGACATCGATCGAGAATGAAGAATTCACGAAGGACCTGCACACTGACGGAGATAGCATGGCCCCCCTTCTGCCTTTAAGTTCTTGTGCGCTCGAGGCTGCTCAATACCGTTATAAAGTTACAGTCTTCGCGTTGACTTTGAGTGTCGAGGGGCGAGTGTATCGCTTCTTCGAGCTTTCACAAGCTTCCTTCTACTTATCGTCGGTAGGACCCATAGGGCAGTAATGTCAAATCCTCTTAACGTGCCCATTTGAAAACGTACCAACGGTAATTCTTAAGAGTACGAATCGATCAATAATTAATCATGTCGGTGATTGTAAACATGGATCAGAATATGGACAGTTTATTTTTAAAGTGGGGTAAGTCCATTCTTTAAAAAAAAACCAGATATCACATAATTTGTGATTAATTCAGTGTAAACTTTTTATTTATAACCAGTTCAATATTGTTTAAAAAATGGACTTGCACCACTTTGAAAATAAACAGTTCATATTTTCGCGTACTCTCCCGATTAGTTGTCCTTCGACCTAAATTTAACGATTTACGTTATGGCGTGTGTTCGATCTTCGGAGTTCGACTGCGTGGGTCTGCGCGCGGAGGCGATTGCGAGGTGGACTAGGAGGCGGAGGTGGAGAAGAAGAAGAAACTGTAAAGACGTTGCCACGCTTCGTGCCTCAAACAAGCCGCACGTAGAAATACATGTGCGCACATTATGTTTCCATTGGACGAGCCGCGCGGGCACCGCAAAACCGTAAAGTCGTTGCTCGTGGAAGTCGAGCGGGCAAACAAACGCGAACAATCCCACGCGTTCTTTCTGCGATTCGAGTGGACGACGCGCGAGCAGAACCGTAAAGGCCTTGTGCGACGTAAGCGGCAGGTATAAGTTGCGTGGAGGAAACTATCGTGCGAGAATCGCGCGCGAGATAAAAAAAAAGGAACTCTAAACGCATTAAAATATTACGGCGCCATTCGAGAAAGCGGATAACGTTAAGAGGCATGCAGGATGCGAGCGCAATAAACCTTGCACGCACAATTCTCGCGCGATGAGATTGCACGAAAGTAGACTTTAAACGCATTATGGCGAAACTTAAATATATTACGTCCCCATTCGGCGAAGCAGGCTTCATAAAATTGTAAAAAAACACCGACGGTCACGCATTTCTATTTCACGGCGACAGTATAAAAATACTAAAGGCCAGGCGCGAGTCCTCGTATAGATTGCGCGCGCGCAAGAAAAAAAGTCATCGCATAATCATTTATTTCGAGAATGCACAAATCCTGTTTCGCGCTATCGTTTATCACTCTTTTATTATTATTCTCGAAAACATTCATCGTACCTAGAACTTTGATCTGCGACGCAATCGAAAATTGTAAAGGTTCTTTTTGCGAATAACCACAATTCTAAAATAAATCATAATAATCTTGTAACCACGATTTGCAAAATAAATACTTCGCTTCGTAAGTGTCACTGTGTCGTGCTTTAAATGTTATCCTTCACGAGAGCTCCGTTGTCTTATCGCGAATGCGGCTCCGTCTAGAAGGCAAGCATTACGTATCCATTGAGACGCCTCGGATAATAGAGACCCTCGTCCATGTGAGAAAATACGTCGACTCGAGGTCGTTCTCCAGGTCTCCTAACTTTACCTTCCTGCCTCCTCTTCGGGCCAGACAATCACATCATCGGAGGAGTATTCGATTTCCACGTATCGGTAATCCGATCGAGCTGACCGCGTCCCGTGGCCATGGGGGTTACTCGTCACGCATGCATTTTGCTCCTTCGCACGATCTTCTCCTTCGAGACCGGCTTTCCACGAAGGTCAAACGACCTGCCGGCCATCCGATAATCTAAAGCAGTGGTTCTTAACCTTTTCAAAGTCACGGCACACCTTTGATTAGAAGAATAATTTGCGAAACATCAAAATCATTAAGACGATCGAGATCATATTTTTAGTGGATAGTTCGACCACTGCTATACGACGAAAGTCCAAATTATGGCATTTTTGTGAGCACTGCATATTTACTAAATAGGTATAATACACATCGAGGTTTTTATAATTTCGCGGAACATTTGTAACAAATCCGTGGAACACTAGTTAAGAACCACTGATCTAAAGGATTCACCGTGCACCCGAGCTGATGTCTCTGCAGAGTCTTACCTCATCCATCTGCCTTCTCTTTCCGTCTCTCAGCTTCGCGTTTCATTGGAAAAACGAAAATTGCGCGTGGCACGCGCGCCGCGTTTATTCTCGTCTATAGTTTCATTAGCGGAGCGCGCGCACGATTAAATCAGCGAATAATTTATACCGACTCGGTATGCGCTTTTGCAGCTCAACCACCAAGCGAGGTTAGAGGAGGCGAAGAATCGTTCCGAGATGTTAATTTTTCCGGGGACGTTCTTGGCTCCTCTGTTAATTGGGAGCCTCTCTCTCCCTCTGGAGATGCGAGGACAGTTTTCAGACACGACCACCGTCCGTTACATCAGCGGTAAAGGATAGATTAAAAACTGCTTGACCGCGGTAATTGGAGAACCCATCGTTCGTGGCGTACAATCGTGGAGCGAGGATCTCGTGGAGAGACGGCTTACCGAATAATGTGTTTGAATAATTTTCCTCGTTACATATCCTTGTTGGAGACTCACGACGTTCTTCTACTTCCGAGGCGTGTTCGTCTCTGAACCGTGATTTAAAAACGAGCAGCTGCAAACGCATCCTTGGCTCGAAAATGCGCGTCACGCGTCGGATAATCCTGATCGATACTCCGTCATCGATCATCTCGATCGTGGAATCGCGCCTTCCTAGCCGTGTCACGGGGTCACGTGTGCGCCGCTAAAGTCACGGTCGCCTTGGAACGATAAACATTCTCGTCGACTGCTATTGATCGCAAAAAAAGTGCGCTGCCGGCGCCTACCAACGAGGAAAAGAAATACGCGAGCCTCGCGAGAGGTACACGGTTCTTTCGATCGTCGTCCGAGAGAATCGCGGGATCACGAGTTTTCCTGAATCGCGAGTTAATGCGCGTTTCGTCCGATGGCAAAGGAATTTTTTTTTCTGCGAGGCGGTAGATATTGGCAAAGACGAGTTTCGCGTACGCCGTTTAAATGGAAAAGTTTGTTTCTGTAGCCTGTGATCTCGGAGCAGGTATAAATGTTTGAGCAAAGTTGCATATAGGGAAAAGGAGAGACGAAAGGGAAATAAAGTAGTCATCGCTCGGCGCGAAAAGTCGTTGCCCAGGCATAAATATTCAAGCAAAGTTGCACATATCAAAATAAACATTAAAGGAAAATTAATTAGTTATGCCTCTACGCGGAAATTCATTGAGCATGCGTAAATATTCAAGCAAGGTTGCGCATACTAAAAAAAAAAAAAAACTAAAAGAAAATTAATTAGTTACGGTTCTACGCGAAAATTCATTGAATATGCAAAAATGTTTAAGTAAAATTGCACATACCACAAACAAAAAATTAAAAGAAAATTAATTTGTCATGGCTCTACGCGAAAATTCGTTGAACTTTTAATTGAACGACACTGAAAATGCTTGCGTGGAAGGCCGCGTGGAAACAGAATGGTCCCGTTACGAGTATGCGAATTAAGAAAAACGATAAAATGGGAATGAGACGCGAGAAGGAACGGGAGGGGGGAGTGAGAGAGAGAGATTGCGAGCCACGTTGGAAGAGATGCGATTTCGTAAACAGGAGCCGTCCTTCCCGTCTACCTCGGACAGCTTCCTCGCTAACCGTTCGGTAAGGGGATTACCGTTACGCGGTTATGCCGCTGCAGGTTCAACGTCATGGTGCGAGCCACGCCACACGACTCTCCGTCCCCATATGCGCGTGCTTATGTGTATCCTTGGAATCAGAGACGTCGGGATAAACTACAAGGGTTCACGCTAGCGAAGGAAATAAAAAACAAAGCAGAAAATCTCCAAAAATTAAAATCTCAGTACATAAGCGAAAATAAAAAATTTCAAAACGATGCTAAAAGTAACCCTCCTCTTCTATAGCACGGTGGATACGTTCCTAGAAAATGCTGTGCTGCGTGAAACCGTGTTATCCGAAACCCAGGGTTCGTTACTCCATCCAGTGATTATTTTAAGGTTTACTTTTGACAAACGAAAACCGCGTTATCCAGTGCTATAGAAGTACTCACAATCAGTATTGTACAAAGGTTTCCGCAATTTTCTTATCGCGTTAAAACAGGCCTGGCCAATCCAAATGGTTTCACGAGCCACTTTGATGACGCGTGACGTTACAGCAAGCAGCACTTTTTGAAAGCATGTTTAGGTAGAACGCTTTCAACCTATACTATGATCCAATATAATTAACTCTCGAATCTTAATGAACGAGATATTCACTTATCCTTTGAAAAAACGATAATTTATCCAACAAGATGTTCAATAGAAATATAAAATCGTAATGGAAATAAAAATATGAAACCGTGTTGTACAAGGACTACCTGTGCCAAAGAGTAAAAACAAAAGGCGGGATAATAAAAAAAAGAGCTTATGCCACTCTACGGTACAATACAATTCTACATTCGCACGGATAATTTTCCGCTGATAGAGTTAGTTAGAAGTGATCTATAGATACGAGTAGACGTGACTAATTGGCAGTCGATGACGTAAATGAAAAGGCGCGAAGGAACTGCGGGAGAGACTCCGCCGACTGATGACGAACGAGAGGAGCAAGCGCGTCAAAAGTGGAAAAAAGATTATTACCGCGAGGCGAGCCGCGAAGAGTCGTAAAACGTTCACGGAGACGGGCAAAGTACTTGTGTTACCACTGAGAAACAACAGGCGTCGGGACGCCAAGAACAATCGGCCGGGGACTGGGCCAAAAACGACGCTTGTAAAACCACCTTCCGCGTTTCGCAAGAAAGTGTCGCGCGACGCGTACACGAGCTTGTCAAATGGTTAAAATCCTCGCCTCGGATTACAAGGGTAATCCGTTCTGATACGCCTTGCGATTAATTTTCATCAAATAATAGTTTCACGCGTACAACACGTGGCGAGAAAATGAATTCCTTTCCACGCGAGGCTTGCCTCTTCGCACGAGAGCACGTTCGGTTCTCTGCAAACGGACGCAGAATGTCCTTTTTGAATGAAAACACACATCACGTGGGTAGCTAAACGTTACGTAACAATGCAAGTGGGATTTAATGTGATTTCAATATTCATCGCTCGCTGCGATATGTTTCTCGAAATAGGTACGTAATGTCGTTCGCTGCTTCGAAGCGCACGATCGCAATTGCAATAGTTTCCTCTTGTCCACGAGCCACTCTTCGAGCGCAGGACTTGGCCACTTTCCAACGAAAAACAATCGCGCCTAAACCGCGCGACGAAAACAAACGCGCGGACGAATGAGAGAAGCTCCGAAAGCTCACGGTGCAGCTGCACCTGTATGAACCTGGCACCCGAGTTTAAGATATCGAAATTTCTTTTTTGCAATCGAAGGAGCTCGTTTCTATCCGTTTGTATCTCCCTTGTTTTCATTTGAACCTCAAAGGATTCGGAGCTAGAGAAACATACAAATTTTACAAGAGGTTCACTCTGCCTATGGAGATTTATCTATTTAGAAAGCCTCGCTACGCCCTCAAGTTTCGATTATTGGTTTATTTGGTTTGTTCGCTTTATTTGCTTCATAAGCCGAATAAACCAATAATCGAAACTTGAGGGCGTAGCGAGGCTTTCTAGATCGATCAATCTCCATAGACAGACTGAGTCTCATGTAAAATTTGCAAGTTTCCATATCTCTGAACCCTTTGAGGTACAAGTAAAAAGAAAACAGGTACAAACGGGTACAAACGAGGACTCCTTCGATCGCAGAAAAAAAGTGTCGATATCTTGAAGTTGGATGCCAGGGGTTCACACAGTTTGCAGCTGCGACATTCCTGCGTTTTTGTTCCAATAATTTCGCTCGAGCGAAAGAGTAGAGAGGAAAAAGAGGTAACGAGAGAGAACCTGGAGTGAGTGAAAAAAGTTAACCGGCGCGTGGGCGAGGCTGCGTCGCTTGATTGGCTCTCTCGCCTTATGTAATCAATCTAAAAAGTAATAATTAGTTGGACGCACCGTTTCGCAGTGGAAGCGGATGACTGAGCGCCTTGGCTGGTACGTGCACGCGAGCAGCTCCCGCGCTTCCTCCGCGTAATCGCAATGGCGAGGCTATTAGGCATACGCCACTACTGGTTTCATTATCGCGCGAAGCGACGCGGATAATCCCGACAAAACTCGTGCGCTTGAAACCAAATTACTCGCCTGTAGAAGGAAAGGCGATTTTTTTTTTCGATCGCCAGTGCTAACTCGATCCAACACTACTGCGTAGCGGATTATCTTTAATCGACGCGGTACCACGCGGTGCCTGAGACACTACAACCGAGCCAACGAATAAGAAGAAACACTCGAGAAGTGTTTCTTTATACTGTCCATATTACTCGACGTTCGTAATAATATTCCCAAGTGCGATAAAGAGAAGCTTATAAGCTCTAAGTGGGATCGAATCTTGGGTCGAAGCTTACCAGTTGCACTAGCTTCACGATACCGGGTATGGTCTTGAAGTAGAGAAGGTTGAGCCTGATGCCAGCAAGTGGATTGGGCTGACCTGGATCGGTCTTCACGGTGGGCACCTGCCGCGGATTGTTGCTCGCGTTGTTGGTCGAACTGTCCATCGTCACCACGGTCTCCGACATCATGTTACACGTCTCTGTCAAGCTTCGCGCACTGTAACCGTGTACTATCGGAACGCCTAAAACGCGTACGCTCTCTCGCGCGAGTGAAAGGACGTCGGAAAATGCGTTAGCCGGGAACAGCCGGAGAGATATTGCGCGCCGACGTGGGAGAGAGAGAAGAGAACCGGTACCACTAAAGTTGAATCCAAACACCTGTTGGTCATCCGCCACGGCCCGCACGGAGGCCTCACCGCTGTAACACTACCTACGTATCAACCGTCGACCCGCTATATTCCCCTTCCTCGTTCTTTAGATCCCTCCTTCCGCTCCTCGCTCGTCGATCTAGAGCTACACTCCCGGAAATTGTGGACTTCTCCCACCCCTTGGTATCGTGGAACCTCGACGTTCGAAGTGCGCGCGCTCTCTACGATGGTGCTGCCTCACGATTTTTACGCTCCTTCTTTCTGCGTTACTCTATGTCGATAAGGGAGCGAACCTCCAATCTTGCCTCGTATTCGTTTATAATTCTGGTTATGCGAGCTTGCCTCCGCGATGCCTCTGCACGATTATCGGGAGTGTTTTCTCTCGAACGGTTGCGCGCGATAAAAGATAATCTATCTACCATCGTTATAATTTTCATTGATAGCTGATATCGTTGGGCTTTAAGGAACAATAGATTATTGGATTGGTTTTATATCACGATTTTATTTAGAAACTTTTAAAGGGGGTTTCGAGAATTCTTTTTTTTCAAAGTGGATGTTATTGCCTTGCTTTGTAGTGTTTCTTATTAGTGGTAGGTAATACGCGAGTTTTGTAGGTATGTAGGTATATATGTAATGGAATATGTAATGTAATCTATGCGGTAATTTCGTGCGATGCCGTTTATAATGAAATGATGTAGCCTGTTCTATTTTCCACGGAAGCGGGCTTTTTAAATGTGATACTGTAAAACGTGGAAATGCTATACAGACTTCGAGTTACTAATGATAGTCGGACACGCGGTGCAGTTGGTGTTATAATAGACTCGTTATGAATTTGTGACGCATAATTCGTTTCCTGTTAATTATCAGATAAATATGGGCTTACTGGAAAGACTACGATCGTCAACTCATTGCATTCGTAGACATTTTTCTCGCGTCACAAAGTTGGAAAATAGAGAATCAGATTTTATTGCATTATCTGAATAGATTTAAACCAGAAATTCCAAAGGAAAGTCATTTGAAACGTAGGATAATATTGACAAAGTGTGTGATTGGTAAACAGGATGCATATCGAGTGTCACATGACTGCAATCGTCTACCAATCAGCGTGCAATTCATCTATTAGATTCACAAGACTTACCCAATGAAATCAGTTCTCCAGCGGACTTGACGTTAGCAGCAACCATTTTCCAAGAACTTCACTACATTGTGCAATTATCGATAGTACGTGAGCCAGTGGATGATTCAACTCGACACTCAATTGTGGCTGGATTTAGTAAATTCTGTAGTGCAACTTCTTTTGACGAGATCTGTTTAACTGAAAAAACACCGTGTCATTTCCCATTGTTCGAGTAAAAAAAGGTATACTATTAAGATGTATAATTCTTTTACCTGTTTGCTATATAATTGGTACAACATTCATCATCGCATCGGTATGCACGGTTCTATAGTATCATCCACTCAACTATAATTAAAAATATACAGGTTTTCAATACATAATACGAAAAATCGGTTAATGATAAGTATTTGATGTGTTTCCACAAATTGATATGTCAATCTTGTCATACAAACAAATATTCTTATGTGATGCAATTTCGAAAATGCCGGAAAACCAAACTAGGAACTAAATAAAATTGCTTTTACAAGCATATGTAGTTTATATTAATGCAATGATCAATTTAATATGAGAATTTCTTCCTAGAAACAGTCAACATGTCTCTCTATCCTACGCTGGAAGACATGAAGGTGGACCACATGATGCAGGTATATAAAAAAAAATCTTTGAATTTGTAGCCTGTTGTTAACACTTAATGTTGCAATGGTGTGGAGATAATTTGTACATATTAGTAAAATAATATTTTACCTACAGGCTCAACTGGATCTGGAATCTCAATATAACGCTCGTAATAGTCCTGCAATGCCATCAGCTCCTGCCTATCAAAGTGCTCCATCTGTTCCATCTGCTCCATTGTACCCAGCTTTAGGAGACTACATGGGTTTGGAGCTTACCGAAGAAATGATTGCTGCCAATATGCCAGAGTATACAGCAGTAGCAATTCGTTCGGAGGTAATAATTGCATTATAATTTAACATTATGTTTTGTTTCTCTACATCTTATTTTCCGATAGATGTCAGTGGTAACACCCGCAACACAACCTGGACCATTAGCAGGAATGATTGCCCCATTATCAGGTCAATCATTAGGCCTACAAAGAGCACAAGTGACCAATGGTATCAGGGAGGTAATAAGTATTTATAAAACTGAAAGAATATTGAGTGGCAAGAATTCAATTAATTAAAATGCACTTGTTTTTAATTTAGCTTACTCTCTGTAAAGATGAACATGGGAAAGTTGGAATGAGAGTGCATTCAGTCAACAATGGTATTTTTGTATGCCTTGTAAGCCAAAATTCTCCAGCTGCACTTGCTGGTCTTCGTTTTGGAGATCAAATTCTAAACATTAATGGAACATCTGTGGCTGGATATTCAATGAGTCAAGTACATGAGATGCTTCGAAAAGCAGATGTCAATGGAATTAAAGTTGCTGTACGTGACAGGTATGTTATTGTATATAAAATTAAAATATACGTGTTTTAATGGTTATCAGCATCTTACTACTAACATTTTGAATTTTAGACCTTTTGAACGGACTGTAACAATGCATAAAGACAGTATGGGTTATATCGGATTCCAATTTAAAAATGGAAAAATTATAGCTTTAGTTAAAGATTCGTCAGCTGCTAGAAATGGTCTTCTAACGGACCATCAGCTACTTGAAATTAATGGGAAGGTTAGTGAACTTATGCTTAAGGCATTTATAATTACTTGACTTTTGGACTATGTAAAATTGTTTGTTAACCCATTCGCTGCCAAGCTTATATTACATGAAGTCATTCCCATTGCCATTTGTATTTTAAGTGGTATTGTTTACCAAAGTTATGTTATTTCTTGGTAAAAGCCTGTATGTTATAACATTTTTAAAGAAGGACGAGTAAACTCGTCTTGGCAATGCATAACACCTGCCAAGGACGAGTATACTCGTCTTTGGCAGTGAATGGGTTAACAAAGTATTTTTGCATTGACACTTTCATTCATTTTTTAGAACGTTGTTGGTTTAAAGGATAAAGAAATCACAACAGAAATTGAAAATGGTGGAGATATCATTACAGTTACGATTATTCCATCGTGTATTTATGACCACATGGTGAAGAAGTATGTATTAGTTGACATTATATATTACATTTATATATTGAAACTTAACAATAACGTTATCATATTTTTCCATTCTAGAATGTCAGGCAGCCTACTAAAAACATTAATGGATCACTCCGTGCCTGACGTTTAAGTAATACACATGGTTCACATTTGCCAATTACATTTACCTTTCCGTTACTATCGGATGATATAAACAATATCCGATAACTTGTGCCCACACAACATTCTTCTGGATGCAATGAAGTACTTTACCTATATCTTATATTTCAGCACAAAATCGTACGGTGCCAATATTACAGAATATGACTATAATAGGTTTTATGAGTATTTAGATGATGTAATCTATTAGTCTGCATATACCAAACTGGTCAATGGACCTAAAGGAAATATTTATAAGAGGTTATTTTTTTACAATGGAAAGATTGAGAGTGTTTACATCAACGTTTATGGAATGCATACAGAGAAGTGTACCAGTTTGTTGCATTTTTCATAATTTGATAGTAATTGTCATATCAATTTATATTGTTTTAGATCCAGTGCACATACACACTATGGTGAAATGTAATTATATTTGTTCATATCTCTGACTGCAATATTAAGTATAGTACATTTGCGTTCCGTAAATAGGTTCACTTTTTTGTAATTCTTCGTAACTTTACAAAAAACAAAATAACTGTGTTTGATTAGTGTTTTGTGATAGAATTTTGTAATACACCAATCAATTTATATACAGCTTCTCTCAAGCCAATTGTAGTTGAAATAATTGTAAGTTATGAAAAATATTGTATTGACAATTTTCATTCGTCTCAGAATGATATAGTATATATATTGTTAAACTTTTACACTATTTTCCTACAGCTGTATTTGAATCCTTCTTTATTTCTTGCCATTCTTGCAATTAGTAAAAATATTCATATTACATACAGTCTTGTTGCGTGTTAATCTGCACTACACATGAAATTTATACCGTCAGTACCATGTTTTCGATTACTGTTAATTCATAATGTGCCACAATTTACAAATAATAATAAAACTGTTATTACTATATAAATAGATATAAAATAAAAATATATTGCGTGCACCTTTTAGAAGTAACGCACATAAATAAATAGCTGTATGTACAAGACAATGAGTAAAATTATTTATGCACCTGTCACCGTAGTATTCCGGGTATTTAGTGCAGTCACTAATGCACATATAAATAATAACTTACTATGTTATACTATGTAAATTCTACAATAAATATTCGATTAACCAGACTTGAACGAATTTAAAATACGATTCGATTAATCGAAACTTGGACGCCCATTCGAGAACACGATCAGCTGATCAATCAGTGACATCGCAGTCAGGTCAAAGCAGGTCAAAGATCTGTTTCAAAAATGGCAGGACTCAGTATGTTTACTGCCTTTATATTTAAGGTATAATAGAGATTATTCGTGTTATCGTTTCCTGTGATGAAGACTAAAAAGTTCCCAGAGAACGGAGTTTTTTTTATACATGTTTACGATGACCAATAAATCGATGCCAACAATTTTCTGAACGTCGGTACATTAAGTACCATCAGATAGTGTGTAACACATAAATGCGCTCAGCTATTAGCGTTATTTTGTCGAGTCCGGTGCCCGACAACAAAATGTCTCATCCAGATTACGAGCAAACTGCTCACGACCACGCTGCATTACTTTTACTTCTACGACCTGTTGGCACACAAATAAAACAGAAAACTGTCACCAGGTTATGTGAACGTATTATCAAAGCAGGTAGTAAGTTTACCTTAGGAGATTCTAATGGTTATACTAGAGAAATCCTTGCTCGATTCGTAAAAGAGCATCCCGTGGAAAACAATGATTGGGGAGACTTTCAAACGCACAGAAAGCTCCTCGGTTTAATAACATTTGGTAAATACGATACACAAACTGAGCTAAACGAACTATGTAGAATACACGAAACATTGAAAGTTAAATATAGTGCGACGTTATATGATTCACGTGCCATTCTGTTGGGACCAGCTGAATCTCATGGACCTCATGAGCCACCACCATCCTTTACTACACCAGCGAACTTCAAAACACTTGCTATATTTTATATGGATGAAACGTGTGTTGATTTGGAAACACACATTATTGAATACTTGAATTCCTTATTTTGGATATTGGAATCAAAACGATTAGAAAGATCACGAGAGAAACTAGACAGAGTGTCACTTTTGTTAGCCCCATTTGAAAAGAAAGATTTTATAGGATTGGATCTGGAATCTAGGAACAATAAAAAGAGATGTATCGGTCGTATGACAAAACATTTAGGAGATTTATGTTTGCAAGCTGGATTGCCTGCTGATGCTTTGAGTAATTATAATTCTGCTGCTAATGTGTTACAAGCAGTAAATGATTGGCTATGGTTAGGCGCTGCTCATGAAGGATTATGTGCTGCTTCTGCATTAGTTTTATACCCGAATATGTGTAGAAATCTACCGTTACAAAGAAATTCATCACTTCAAGAGGGAAGTCCAGGTAAGCAAAGGTATGTATGAACATAACATATACTAAACGCGTTATGTATGTAATGTGCATAAGGTTGCTTCCAAAACTTGTTTTGTACATGTGTGAATATTGTAGAAGAGGCTCGCAAGCAGTGACGACATTACCATCACCTCCTGCGGTAGAAGTAGTAAAAGCTAATATGCCACATATTCTATTACCCGATGACATTTCTAAGAAATACCGCGAAGCATTAGTTCATTACAGTAAATATCAGTATGCAGGAATAATAGAAACAGAGGCTACATTTAAAGCAACAAGAATTGCAATAGAGCAAAATTCTCCATTGCAAGCAGCATCATATCTTAGCAATAACGTATTTCTTAATTTACAATTAAGTGTACAGGAAAAGGTATTATATGTTTCTTTGATAAAATACTGGTGAATAATGTTACAGAGGAATTAAAGTGATTCACATGTTTCAGATTGATCGATTTACTACCTTATCAGATTTATATGCAAGTTTTGGGTTTGCAAGAAAAGCTTCTCTTTGTTTACGTTTAGCTGCTACTCGACATGTGTCACAAAACAATCCAAATCCAGATTGGCAACAATGTTATAATTTAATGTTGCAAGCTATTTCAGGTTTCAAACTATCTTTAGATCCAGTAGATATGCCACCTGGTAAATACTTCACTATCTAAGAGTAAATTATGAGATTCTATCCTTATGTCATAATGTAACATATATTACATTAATATATGTGTTTCTTTATACAGACGTTCAAAAAGGTTGGCCAGTTATTCAAATTCAGGTAATAAATGAACTTGTTGCTACAGCCAATCGAATGGGAAACCCAGCCCTGGCTACAAGACACATGACATTTTTACTTCAAACAATGTATAACTACTTAACTCCTCAAGAGAGAAAAGAAACAGCTTGGCAGTTACAAAAAGTGTCCCAACAATGTGAAGGTGCGCCTGTCCCTCTGGTAAGTTTTCCAAATTTTTTGAGCATTCATCATATTGGATAAATAAGAAGAATAAAATTCTATTCACAATAGGTCTTAGACTCTGGAACAGTTATACCTCCTGCAAATTTAATAAATATTCCCAAAGCTAAATCATTTACTTTGAAAAATTTGCAACCACACCTCCAACCACAAAAAATTGAAAGAATTAAAGAAGATCACGGGCCATTCTTGTTTACTCCATTTAAACTTGGTTCGTTAGAAAGAAAAAATACATCAAAAAGCAAAGTTGGTAAGTAAATATTGTACTACCTATGATAAGTTTCAATATTCAATTTCAGTAGTATCAATCATATGCGTACAAACCAAATTGCAGATTATTTATGGGTCGAAGGGGACATTTGTGAAGTGTCTATGCAACTTATAAACCCTCTTCCATTCGAATTACACGTATCTAATATGCGACTTCTCACAAATGGTGTAGTGTTCGAATCTATCCCAGAAAGTATTACACTTCCTGCTGAGTCTGGGCCAATAGCTGTTTCTTTAGCAGGCAGGCCAAAAGAAGTGGGAGATTTAGAAATACTTGGTTACAGTACGCATACATTAGGTGTCAAATCTAATTGTAGACTAAGGCACATGGAAGGAATGCAGCATCCACAATATTCTGTTGAAGTAGTACCAGTATTACCAAGAATAGTTGTTGCTACAAGTTTACCTCAAACTGCAAGTTTTAGTTCTGGAGATAATATAGTAACCAGTGCAAGCATATCATTATATGGAGGCGAAAGGTTTGCTAAATTTTAAAACATCAAAACATTCTTCTTATGTATAAACAATACATAATAGCATTTTTGCATTTGCGTAGTGCTGAATGTACTGTAACAATTACAAACGATGGACAAGTTCCTATAGAAATGATTGAATTAGCAGTGCAATCTACTTTGGATCCAGCCATTGAGAGTAAAATATTTAAGTGGAGCGATGAGAATTTGATGACACAGTTGCCTTTACAACCTAAAACCAGTGCAAGTGTAACATTGTATTTATATGCTATTACAGATTTTATAGCACCTACATCACGAAATGGTAAGAATTAAATATTCCTCTCAGTTAATAATACACAGATACTTAATTTATTTTATTGTATATGTATAAAATGACACTACTTCCAGATATTATTAGCAGTACCTACCTCAGTCAACCAAGCAGTCTAATGTCACACTCAGGGCATAGTTCTTTACCATCTAGATTAAGCTCGCCATCTCACCATACGAAAAGACAATCTGAATTAACATCCTCCTTTAGATCAGGTCTAAGTTCACAGTCCGGGCATTCTTCGTTAGCCAGTACACGCTTGTATAAACTCGCGACACCACTGCACACATCAAATGTAATTGAAGGGCAGTTAAAAATAAAATATTCTGGTGGAGCTGGATTAGTGGCAGGTTATTGCAGGATTTCTTCAGTTTTTATAACAATTGAAATGCTACCAAGTATTCAAATTACTAATTGGGATGTATTACCAGCAGAAACGTAAGTAATATCGTCCTAACAATAAAATTACCATCACATACTGATTTATTAAAAGAACAATTCTAGACCTTCTCAGTTTTACTTGGTTCTCGATGTGACAAATATGACAAATCATGAAATGGAGTTACATTATACACAAAATAAATGTATATATATGGAAGGAAAAGAACCGTGTAGAATTCCTGTACCAGTTGATAGATGTCCATTAAATAAATTATCTATGGTAACAATAGTATTTTGCATAGTGGGAATCATTTTTTTGTAAAAAGTACTTATTTCATACATTTATAGTTAAATGGTGCAGGTGATATTGGTGAATTACAAAAAGTGTGTGCCGAACATATAGCGTCTCTGGTTGACTTGCGTTGGCAATTATTGGGTGCAGAATCAACTGGAAAAGCAACCCTTTCAGGCATTACCTTAACTCAGGATATGCTGGATCTTGTTAGAATGAGTCCATTACAATGGGGTATAGTTTCTTTTTTCACACATCACAGTTAACTGATGAATTTAATTTCAATGCTATCTTTTATTTTAGAAATAACGATAAATGACGTAATAGTGAAAGCTCAAGATGAATTAACATGTGGTTTGGGTGAATGTGTTAGCGTTGGGATAGGTGTATGTAATGCTTTGGAACACCCGCTAAGTGACCTCACCCTGTCCATCAATTTTTACCAAGACCACCATAATGGAGTGAACAATTATCAACTGGAAACAAGATTGTCAATTGCTGGTGCAAACAAAGTCATTTTGCCTGCAGTAAGTAATATATGTTATATACGGATGATTTCTGCTTTACTAAATTTTTATTTTTCGCCAAAAAATGTCTAAATAGTTACAGGAATTTGGAAGAGCTTATCATGAATGTAGAGTAGTGTTTTTTACTGCTGGTCAATACAAAATAGATATTCAGTGTAGCAGTAAGGAATCTGCACCGAACACGCCAATAGTTTGTTCGGAACTCATAAATGCAGGTCATATATGGAGATATATACCTCCAATCGAAATAACTGTTGATGATTATTAACATGATTTAGCAATGAATTAAACATATATTGCTTGTAATATTTGTAAAAAAAGATGAATATCTATATGTTGTTGTAATTATTGGATGCTACAGAATTTAAGATGTAAAACTTCTACTTTCTTTAATAAACAGGAAAACAAGAATGTCTACTTTCTTGTTCCATAAAATTAAGGCTTATTTGTTATAAAATTCGACATCGTATGACATTATTATACTGTCTTGGCAGTGAAGTATTTCTTAATAATATTTAATTACATATCATATAAGTTTATCCTTACTAAATAATAATTGCAACTATCATCACATTTGTTCATTTGACGTAAAATGCATATGCAAATACTTATGGTCAGATGTAAATAGTTATTTACTAAGTTTTGCTTTCTTACCTAAAGGAATCATTTCCATTTCATGGATATTTTGTCTAAACCTTTTATAAAATTTGAGTACATCTGTGTTAGCCCATACCTGCTTGCTCTCAAAATTTAAAATACGTAATGATTCAAGACTTTGCGCTCTCGAAAGAGCTACATATGATTGACCAGCATCAAATACTCTAGTAAGACTCATCTCTACACAATCTAATGTTAAACCTTGACTCTTGTGAATAGAAAATGCCCATGCTAATTTTAGTGGAATTTGTCTTCTGTGAATTACAGCACCTGTAGCTGTCCTCAAAGCCCATTTTTCTATTTTAACGTGATACTGAGTGCCTGATCGAAATTGTACTAATGGCAGATCGTCAACAAATTTAATAATTACACCTCTAGCTCCATTTACTAGACCTTTACTGATATTTATATTTTTCAGTAGCATTACTTGAGCTCCAATTCTTAGTGTCAGTTTGCTAACTGCAGGTAATTGTTGATCTAAGGATTTTGACATTGACGGATCAGAATCCTGTGCCACAAATATTTTAGACTCTCCTTTTAATTCATTCAATTGAAAATTATTAATCTCATCAGCTTCATTGACATGAGAGCACAATCTTGTTGCCAAAATGCCATTCATTTCAATTTTTTGTTTGGACGTATTCTTCAATGTATTAGTAATATCTTCCGTTACTCTGCCTATTCTAATACTATTTAATATTTTTATAAATGCCGGGTCCTTTTGTCTGTGTACCATTTGTAGTTCATAATTATAATGAACGGTTTTTTTCCATGCTTCGCTTTGGAAGCAAAACTTCATTTTCCCATCTTTTGAAACAGGTGGCAACTGAAAGAAATCTCCACATAAAATTAACTGTATTCCTCCAAATGGCCTGTCATTCCTGCGTATATGTCTTGCAACAGCTTCAATTTTATCAAAAAAATCTCCCTCTACCATAGAAATTTCATCTATAATAAGATGTTTCGTTTTCCTCCAAGCACCAGCTGTAGTAGCACGAGATGCTAATTGGTAACATCTTTCCAAGGTAGCAGTTCCAACGCCAATTCCAGCAAACTGATGCAAAGTAATGCCTCCAATATGACACGCCGCTACACCTGTACTTGCCGTTGCGATAGTTACATCCGGTGGAAGAGCGGCGATTATTCGCTTAAGCAAAAAAGACTTTCCAGTTCCTGCACTGCCAGTGAAAAATATATTTCTTCCTTTTAAAACATCATCCAATATCCTCTTTTGCTCTTCTGTTAATTGTACCGTGGTAGGATTTTCATATAGTTTTTTAGCTACTGGTATTTTAGGTGTATTTTCCATTGTGTGTTTACGTTTCCTAACATTACTAGGTGACGGAGTAGTGACAGTTCCACGTGAAACTACAATTGCTCTCTCTTTGGCCTTATTAATCTCCACACTTGTCACAGGACTAATATCCTCGGTTCCACCTAGCGGTTTATTAGACAGCAGTTGTTCCCGTAATGGATTCTTGATACTTTTCTCAGTTTGCCCCGTCATTTTCACAAATAACATTTTTAGAAAGCTTACCAATTGCGCGGATGGAGCATTTGACAAAAATAATGTACAATTTTGCTCGCGAAATTTTATGGATGCTTTCCCTTCCACCATATACTTATTGAAGACGGAAATACCTTTTAGTAGTAGCTTTGTGGTCGCGTTCAACTTTTCTGCACGCACTTCAATCAACATTTCTTGCTGATTGTTGCGAACCAAGCGCAAAGATGCCGAGCGATAGGTCACTTTTCTTACGGTGGATCCGTGTATATTCAACCATTCTATTATTGCTGTACAACATAACGATGACTCGTTTGAATCCATGGTGTACGAGAAATAAACACTTTTCGTAACAGGAGTCAAGTATATGCCAATAATCGTGATATTTCTACAGGCCACGTTTGTGCATGGTATTTCACGCTTGGTTACGGAATTAGGAACAGGCGGGAAGTGTTAAACGCGCGGTTTTCGAAATGACAGTGCTGCCACCGAGGAGGGATTGTAAAGAGGGTCAAGCGTCTATATGTATGTGGATTTAGAATGGCCGTTCTGTCAGGTCTCGGGGATAATTGCAGTGGTCTGTTTGATCAACGACACTTACAGAATTGTAATGTAAACTATGTTGATTTACTATGTAGTTTTGCCAAAGTGGCGCTCGCCACAGCAAAATATTTTGGCTACCCTAGCCTCATAATTGTTGCCTATTCGAGAATCTCTCCTCGATAGTGAAGGTTCTAAAAGGTAAGGAAATTTGTGCAAAACAATGCAATGATATACGACGTAATAATTATAATGCAGTTGAATAAAACATCGTTACCGTTTATTGTTAACCGGGGTTTAAATGCAAGAATTAAAGACTTAGAGAAACTTATATACTTATCGGTACTTACATCGGAAAGACTAGTGAACACAATGTTATAACTTCGAATATGCCTCCGTACAATTACATAATAATCATCAATAACTATGATCGTAAGTTGGTGTAGTGTCACAGCTAGCTGACTATAAGGGAATGTATCTATACACGTATGTAATATAATTATAATGTAATATATGCACATATTGTCTCGACATTAAAATACAAGAAAATCGGGAAAGAAAGTCGGGATTGCGTCTGGCAGCCCGTGAGGAGGCTTTGTCGTTGAAAAAATATCCGTGATATAAGAACTTCGTGAGAACGAGACTTTTCCTTTTGCTTTCTCTCCTTCGTTTAAGACAATACTTTTTATCGTTTCTTGTTTCCTTTCTTCTAATCTCTTTAGATTATTCTGCGGTAGCGTCTTTCGCGTAGTAAGCCCACCATTTTTTGACGCCGCGGGTGCGCTCGTAAGCTAGAGGATGAAATAGCGGCGAAACTTCACATAAGAAGCCGTTTCTGAGACCAGAAAAATATCGAATGCGTATATCTGCACAAAGTATAGGCACTCAATCAGCTACACTGTTTTTGGGAAATGACCCACGCGTCGGACTCTAAATTGCGTTTACACGGTTCCTGTAGCGCGCATCGGATCGCATTGCATTCCCAGGAGAAAGATTCTAAAAAGCATTGCATCTGCGATAATTTCTTAACTTTAATCCCGATCAACTATTAACAATGAAAATTTTCATCCGAATACGATTGCTACGTAAAAATATCCGAAGCTATTGGGAAATTGTTTATCCGCGCGCCTGGAGACTCGTATAAATTCCGGGTCATACGGAGCTTCCGCTTTATGGGTTTAGATACCGGTGAATTGGATTTTTTGGTAATAGGACTTTTCAATAGCATTGATAATTGACTGACGGGTTACTCCTATACGCACGAAGCAAACGAATTGCGACACAGTGTTGCTCTTCATCGAGTGTGTACAAACTTTGCGAGGATGATTCGCGTTCGAGTTCGCGTAAAATCGTATTACTTTATACGATCTGCTCGATTGCACGTCGTAAAATAGCGTACTGTACCGGAACTCTTGCGTTTACACTACGCCGGACGATCGATCGACTTAGCTCGCGCACAGTTCAGAATCGTACGCGCTCCGTTATCGTGCATGTTAAATGAAAATAGTGAACATTGCACCGCGCAATAAAAGCCGATCGGAAAGTGCGCCCCTTAATTTTTTCCTTCCGTCTTCGCGTCGTCTCGTGTCGATCGAAGATGTCGATTCACATGTCGATCGCGGCACGAATCGGTATTTGCCTCGTGTATAAACGATCGATCGAGACGCATGGAAGAGTCCCTAATTTTATACGACTGATTGTACGTATCGGAGGTGACGTAGATTGGATAGTGAAAACGATAACGATCGCGGCATAATCGCTAAGTGGATCTGGGATGGAGGAAAGGAAAGTACGAAACATTTACCTTTAAGTTTTTGTACACCGAGATGTTAAATTGACTAGCTCTAAGAATGGAAAACATTGATTTTCGGGTGTCCGTGGCCTGTGGCTCGACATTGAGAAACACTTTCGTTTTGGCATGGATTCCTTAATGTTCTACTTAAATCTAGGTTTCTATCGGTGGGTGGATAATGCGCGAATGGGTCTTCGCGATGCCAGCGATCGCTGGTCACACACGCTGGTAAAGAATCGCCCTTTGATACGACGATCGAATAATAATAATAAAATAACACGCATCTCTCGCCACAATTGCACCCCGTTATTGCACTTACCCCCTTTTTATTTACAATCGCTATCGAGTCTGAGGTCTAACGATCGATAAAAGCAATAGAGAGCATCCCTCAATGTCCAGCACGAGACTAGTCACGTCGACCTTTAACTACTTATGGATGGATTACACGTGTTGGGCCTTTCCTGGCATAAAAATTCTACACGAACAAGAGATCTCACATAGTTTCTTATCACTTCCTCTACTTATGGCGTACTTACTGCAACTAACATTCTGTCGTCATAATACACACACAACCACGGTCGAGAGTTGCAGTTTCGCTGATTCGTAATCCTGCGGCGTGCATCGTCCGCGTGTATCGAGTGAACAAAATTGTTGGCGTAATTTCTATAAAATTAATTCGTCCACGGAGCGACATTAAGTTTACGAGGAATTGGCAACGGTTATTGACTCGCGCGACTTCTTTGGATTCGCCGCAGGAAGACGACAATCGAAACCATTTACTTGTACATGTCCACAGTGGATACAATCACATATCAATCCTAATTAATATTAAAGAAGTTCGATACTAGGTCAAGCTTATTCTCCTGATATTAATACTATTTTTATAGTCTACGCACATTGAGTTCACATTAGACGGCAGTTACGCGCAGATCAGGCGTGCCATTTATTTTTCGTCTACCCCACGTGGTTTCTAATTAGTAATTTTGAGCGTGACATTGAACTTTTGGCTCGTCGATTAATGACACTTGTGGGTGCAATTCTTAAGTACAAACTGTGTTGCTTTCTTTTGTAGAATAAAAAAACGTTTCCGGCATTTCAAACGCGATGTGAGAGTAAAATTTGAATGTTTCTTATGATTTGTTTGTTCTATACAATGGTCGAGAAATTGATGAGAAACTCTTGACAATGAAAGGCTTGACCTGCGCTTTCGTTTGAACATTCTTCGTGAATTTTTTTTTACAAATATCCGTGCAGAATATTCTCAACGTATCAAACGGTTCAATATGAACTCCTGATTTAGATGCATCTATCCACACGCAGCCTTAATATTATTTCGACATTAGACTGACGATTCGATCGGAGTCGCGAAAAAAATCGCAGGGTTTGGAAATATTTATTGCAGGACGAAATTGGATCGAGTCGAGGATAAAAATAAATAATCGACAGGGTCGAAAGCTTTGCAAGATTCATCGTATAGGAATTTACATGCGATATTATTAGTTTGTCCATCGAGCTGAGAATAACTGCATCGTTTACCGATGACGTTGAGTAATCGTAGTAAATGTGAAATTAATGAATTAATTCCGCGTAAACGGGTGAAACCATAAACGATTCGTAAGAAACTAATTTTAGTTGGTAACACGTCACGTCTCTTCACTCACGTAGTGGCGTACATATACATATGTACATATGCATACAGTCGCTTATTATCTTCATACACATACACCAGAAATGAATGGACCAACTGAAAGTCGATTTAAAAGTGCGACGAGTCTTCGAGGTGCAAAATATCAAAGAAAGAGATCTTCGCATTTTCAATTATTTATACTAATAGATACATGTACATTCACCTACCTACCAATAAATAATTCGATCAAAACTTTATACTCAGATTTCTGAAGCCCCCGTAGGGTAATTGCCTACCATGGCTCAGGCTGGATATGTTTCTGGGACGAAGAACCAATCAACGATTATTCATCCGAGAAATACAGATCGTCCTCTGGTGAATCATCCGATATCGTAATTAATATTGCGTCGTTATTGATATACAGTGTATGCAGTATTGCGTTGAGTCGACTGATTGGAAACGTTGAGACCGAATTTCTGAGCGTCTATCGCGACACGCCGAGATATCGTTCATTTGCACAAACCAAACGGGAAACTCTTCGTCCATTAAGAACGAGCCTAATCTAATCTATCCTCTCCATTTTCACACTTAAAATCAAACCATCAGAAATTCACGAATCACTGAGCTGAACTTCTGACATGAAATAGAGCTAACAAAGTACACGTCACAAATCAACGATAACAACGAACAGTAACCTGAAAAAAGGGGCCAAAGAATACCAATTCGGCGAACGATACTTCCTCGAAATCTTAGAGCGAAACGAAGGGATCAATTGGCAAATACTAGTCGTCAAACTACCTCTGGCTTGCACGTGTACAACGTTGTGAAGCTCAACCTCTCCACCGTTACATGAGAGACTTTCGCGTACCTACCATCGTGAACGTGCATCGTGGAACGAACCATTCCTGGAGCGCTTCAAAAGATGTGTGGCGCGAGCTGCAACTTCCAGAGGGACACGGGTCGGGCGAAGACGGTCACCTGACCTTTTTCCTTACCACCGACCAAGAAGACGTACAAGGGCGCTGGCCCGTAGGACGGGGTACTGCCGGACTCGTGAACGTCCGCTGCTGCGACCTTCGCCCTCTGTCTCTCGGCCCTCGAGGCACTAACGGCCCTCCTGGAGGGCGAGCCCAGTGGCAAGCTCTTTGGCGGTGCTCTCGGAACCCTCTTGATCTCCTGAAGTTCCAACAACTCCGCGAACGTCTGAGAAGCCGATCGTCCTGGCTCGTCCTCCAGCACACTGTCCGGAGGACTGTTCAACAATTTCGCGTACTTTCCTCCTTGTTGTTGGTCCTGCTGATGACGATGACTCCTGGTGCTCTCCTCCAGACCCAAATAGTTTGGATTGCAGAACCCAAACTGGCCTTCTCTTATGGTGGACGAGGTGATGATCGGTCGATGCTGCTTCGATTTTCTCGTCGACGGCCAATCGTCGTCTCCCAAAGGGTCCCCAGGACTTCTCGCCTCGATGCTCGCGTAGTCCGACGTCGATTCCTCGCCCTCTTCCAGGTCCGCAAATCTCACGGACGCGGAGGTGGGAATTTTTGTGGTGGTTGGTGTTTTCGGTGTTTGGAGAGCTGCTTCGTAGAGGTGCGAGCTGTAGCTCTCGCCCCGTGTTGGTTGGCAGGCTTGATGGAGAGCTGCGAAGTCTCTGAGGAAAGGAAAGTTCAGCGATGATATCTCTCGGAATTATTATTTCCAGTAGCGTGTTCTCGGTACTTTCCAGGTTGTATATTACTTGGAGTTAGATGGCAATTGAGATGTTTTAAAGAGAAAATATTGATTTTGGAAGATACTGGAGCTATGTTTCGGGTCGCGTAAAATTCGGGAATCGGATAATCTTAAAGCGTACTCACCGCCTCTCTTCTTGAACCTCGATCAATCTTGTCGTGGGTGGTTCCTTGCGTTCGTCGGAGTCGCTGTTCTCATCTGGATCGACGAAGACCAGCCTCGCCGCCTCGACAGGGGTGAGCACAGGCGTTGGCAATGTCAGGGCGCGAAAGTTTGGCACGGAGATCGGGTCTCTAGTCATGCCAGAGTTTGGGTTACCGTTGCCACTGTTTATCTCGGCTTGCCTTTGCGGCGCTTCCGGCGCCTTCTGTCTTCTACGCGCCAAAGTATTGGCACTACGTGACTTCACCATTCCGGTCGAAGGCTCGACAACTTCTACGTCGACTTGCTGAAATGGGTAATACGAGTTCGCCTGCAGGCAGGCTCGTTTGACTGATCTAGTCTATGGTGCTGTGGATAATGAATGCTGCAAGTCTACTCGAGGTCGTGCAAAAAAAAAGACTGTCTCGTCGTAGAAGTATACGTCGACTCGCGATGATTTCTTTTTTGCAAGGTAGTAAATGAAGCACGAGCATAATTTTAAATTCGTACCTCCTGCGGGCTCTCCTCGTTATCGTCCTGCCCGCTGAGAACCGAGTAACTGCATTTAGTCGGATGGCTCAATCTCGACAAATTGATCTGCGACAGTTTCGAAATCTCCTTGAGGAAGCTGGGTCTGGCAGGTGCCTCGTTCGGCGATATTCTATTGCTACACAATCTGGGTCTTTGATTTCTGGGCCTCGGTTTGGGATTGTCAACGACTGTACCGCGAATTAAAAGTTCGGATACGGCGAGAGCCACACTTTCCGCCCTCGGCTGAGGTTTTGGTCCTGGTACGGTTAACTTCTCCCAAGTCTCCGTGCCTATAAGAAAGAAAAAATTCACATGATAATTGATCTTCGATGATCGCGCTTCGAATGATCTTACCGAAGTGAAACCTCCAGAGTTCATTGGTCGCCAGGCCACCGCTCTCGCCACCGAAGATCAACATGCAACTGGGCAGCCTGCAAGCCGCGTGTCCATGAAGAGGACCAGGTCCTGGTTTATTCTTCAACAGGAACCAAGAAGCAGAATTCACGTCCCATCTCCAACAATCGCTTCTCTCCTGAAGATCCGTCATGCCTCCGTAGATATACATTGCATCACCGTGCAGCACCGCGGAGTGTTTGTGCCTCGCGGCTGGCCCACTTTCGCTGGATGACAAAAGGTGCCAGGATTCCGTCTCTGAAGAAATTTTCACGAGACCGAGTTCACCGGTTATTGTTCTTTCTAAGAAATAAGCAGATATTAACGTACTCACCGAAGTGAAAGGCCCAGAGCTCCGGTGAGCTACCCCTCAGGTCTTGGTATCCTCCGTAGATAAGCATTTGACCACGATGGACCAAAGCAGTGTGACCTCTTCGACCTCTAGGAACCGCGCAACCTCTCTGCGCCCTCACTTTTCTCCACGCGTTCGTCTGCAACGTAGGACGATTACTTTTCTTTCAGAGGGAAATTCAATTTTTCGCGTGATCGAGACTACCGCTCTTAATTATTTCTCTTGCCGTCCGAGGAGAGTGCGCGGATAGCAAAAGGTTTCTTTTTGCATTCGGGCTAATCATGTAACAATGCCTCTCGAGATTTTGTAATTTCGGCTGCTGGGTCCCTGTGCTCGTCGGGGAATCCCTGAATGCCGAGTACGAGGAGGGTGGCTCGTAACAAAAGGTGGAAGACCTCCAATTTGTCCTTCCCTTATTTTGCCATTTGAATAGGCCCGGCTTCGAGTCTCGAGGGGGTGACGTAATTGTTCCTAGGTCGGTTCACTGAACACTGGACCGTCATTTTCTAATTTAAAGGGCGAGAGGGTCGGCGAAATTTAACAGAAATTCCGAATCCCTTGGATTTCTCTGCGCCTTTCACTTTTCCATAGGAAGGGACGAAAATATTCGTTCTCTTTCTTCTCACTCGGAAAATTCATACAATAGAAATTATGTAATAATCGTCGGCTTCCTAAAATCAATAGTTGCTCTCAACTACCGTAATTCAACATCAATGCTCACGTTGCAAAATCGTGAAATGGTACAAGGATATTTTGCGACATTCTGCAAACTCGTGAATAAGAAATACCGGAAGCGCGTCTATTGATAAAGTGCGACATTCCTCACACACGTGGCGTGTTATTCACCGACGAGAAATTAGTCGTGTGAATCTAGGGACTGGATGCGGCATCTCGCGGAATCAACTCTACGAATAGGAACACCCACGAAGCGTAAGCGTCGCCGCGAGTTTATTTACTGTTATTTAAAAGACACACCGAGGCGCGCGGATGGAATAGTGACTGCACATCTCGCGGAATGCTTTCCATAGAAACGGCACCATGGCGCGCTTGCATGAATATTTAAGTTTCTCGGGGAAGGACATTTACAACGCTCACTCGCGTACGCTCCCCAATTCTATGGAAGCTGCGTTTAAAAGGAAGAGGAAGCGGAGCGAAGAATTTCCGCATTTTGCCAAGCACCGTGGATACGATCGAATCTCACACTGTCACAACCTGGCCACAGTGAGGATAAACAGATTTGATTGGAAGCACGCGTAAACGTGTGCGAGTCTCGGGCACCTCGTTTAATGGCTTGTCGAATAATTTAGACCTCCTTAACGGCGCGGCCCAATGTAACCAACGAAGTCTGTGATTTCGCGTCTGATTCATTGACCATTCTCGAAGTTCCCAAGTGAATTGGAAATCAGTCGTCTTGATTGACCCGTGAAGATCAATCGTCCATGTTACATTCAATCCAGCTCCTCCGAGAATTTTATTTTCTCGAATTAACGATGCCATTATTCTTGCCCCTTGAATGCAAATTGTGACGATTCCTCACGAGAGTCTCGAACGTTCGCGAATTTCACAGTCGATTAGAAAAGATACTTTCTGATTTTTTATCGCGAACCATCGGGTGCTTTTCGAGCGTCCGCGAATTTTTCAGTCGATTAGAAATCGGAGTTTCTGACCTTTTTTATTTCGCGAATTATCGGACGTCTCTTGTATTTATCACGGGGATTAATGTGGAGCGCCGTATGTAGGTCGTACGTCACGCATGGCATGCTTCTGCGTGAAAGAAAAAAAAAAGAGATGCAGACCGAAGGTTTCCCTATATTTAGCAGGTTAATAAAAACCGATAAACTACCTTGCCCCGGTAAGAACCCCTGTACGCTTCGGCGAATTATTACTGTGCGTGCATGAATTTTTGGGTCGCTTGGGAGGATCGATGCTAACTGCTCGTTGGACCAGCTCTGGTCCCTAAAACGATCATTGACCCTTTCGCAAACGAAGCAGAAGACTGGTTCGCGTACTTCAGCGAAGCTTTCGTTTATCTCGCTTCACCTTTTAAAATCCACCGAGTGTTTCGTCATCATTAGAAACAATTTGCATCCGTGAGATTCACGGGTTCGTTGCTTCTCCTCCCTTCTTCCTCAATTCCTCCTCGTCGGTATCAATACCGAGGATCCATTCGAGAATTTCAAGGGCTCAGTCTCCGACAATTGTCGCAATTCCCCAAACAATTCGCGCTGCTTTATTTATTCGCGAAATAAAAGCTCTCTTTGTAAGTTAAATCGGATTGAATCGGGTGCAATTTAAAGCTTCCCCGTGTACAAAGAAGAATCGTTAGCAGCGATAAAAACAGTCTATTACTCTCTCGTTATTCTCGCTTCTCATCGTTATCCTATTCCAAAGAAACAAATATCCAACAAACGAACAACCAACGGAACCACTTTTTACTTTTACTACACGAACTTCCTCAGGGCACGCCTCATTCTCAACATCTTCCAGCTAAGCAGTAATCGATAAATCGCATTATACTCGCAGAATACTTTTCCGGAGTGTGTCCTGCGCGCGACAGGGAGGGAAGGAGGTGCAGAGGCGAAATTCGCAGGACTCGGTGGTGAGTAAAACGGACGTCGTCGGCGCCTCTTTTGATGTGTAGTGGCAATCACGGTTCTTTTACCCAGCGTGCGCCACCCCCTGTGGCCTCTGCGGTGGGGGTGCGTGCCGGAGGCAAAAGAGGGGGTTTGTTGAAGGGGGTATTGGGGTTGGGTGGAGGATGAAGGGGTGGAAGTGACGTCTCGACGCAGTGGATGGGGGTGCGTTAAGGGAACGGAAGAAGGTGGATGGTGGTGGTGATGAACCTAGCCTCAGGAGAGAGAGGATCGCGAGGATGGCGAGGGTAAGGAAGACGTAGGGGTGGAGGAGGGTAGATAGGCCGTATAGCAGGGGTGCTGAAAGTAATTACGTAACTCGGAGTACGTGCCTAAAGTTGATAGGTCAGTACAGCCACTTGCATCCACTCGCGGCTGCGTCACGGGGATTAAGGGAGGGATAGGAGGGTTAGAGAGGAGGTATGAGCCAGGGAAGAGCAGAGCCCGAGGGCTGCTACAATTTGTTGATAAATGGCCGTGGTCGGGATTTGTGCGTGAGAGTCGCGTCGTTCTTCCCTCCTTCTCTCTCCTTGTCCCACCAACTCTTCCTCTCGCTTTCTCGCGTACATATTTATGTCGAACGGATCGACGGTCGTCGCACGCCCCCGCACCCTACGGTCAGTTAAATTCGTCGGATACATCACGGATTTTGTCAGGGGTGAGAATGACGAAGAGTAGTTGTTTCTCGGTTTGGTACACGTGTGTTCGACACGGTCCGCGTGTAAAGGGGTGAGAATATTCGGTTAGGGTGGGAAATTAAAATTGTCCAAAATGCGACGTACTCGTCGCAGCTTTTTTTTTTTATCGAAGAAGCATTCTTCCTGTTCGCGGATGGAACACATGCGTGAATAACGCGTGAAAATTGGCTAACTTTTTTTTATCTCGTTTCGACTATCCCCAACGTTACATCGTGTATGGCGAAGGGGCCGGTTCGACGAGAAGGGTCGGTCTCTGGCTCCTCGAGCGAAAAGCCGGTGGAATGTTGACAATCGATATTGCAATTTTAAACTACACGGGGAGAGAACCGCGGCAAAGGGAGGACCAGTGGGCAAGGCTCACATGTAGATAATTCGGAACGAATTTGCATTCGAGTTAGGGGACATGGAAATGGATTAGGTCTCGCTTCGACGATATCAGGGAGGAAAATGGGGAAGGAAGATTCGTTCTTCCGTGAATCGGGGAACTCGACATCTTCATGAGGCTCCAGCCCGTAAAATTGATAGAACGCTCAGGGGGTGTCTGAGCCATATTTACGGAGAGCGCGAGGAAGAGGATGTACTTCGAACGAGAACAAGAGAGATCTCTCGTCGAGAATTCGCAATTTCGTTTCTTACCTTCGATAGCAGAGCGCTCCCGGGCACGTGAGATATTTTTGCGACGCGCAAATTAAATAGGCGCAACGCGAAATTGGAGGAAGGAGGATCCTTTTTCTTTTCGACGATTCGTCGTGAGCGTTCGCATGCGAGAGAGGAGGACAAAAGAGAAGGGCGCGGTGGATTTGAATGAGAGAAAAAGTGAGAGCGGGCGAGCGCAGAAAGGGTGTGGAGTGAAAAGGTAGAGACAACGAGACGAGGCCAACCCCTCTGGCATAACCAATCGGGTTTGCCTCTCGCGCGTTCGTACGCGGATTTCAATAATACACGGCAAAGAGACCAAGCGGACCCGCTTATGGGGAGGGATATCCATCCACGGCTTCCATTACGGTCCAGTGATTAAAAACAAATGAAGCAAAGGTAGCCATGGTAACCGGGTGAAGGAAAAAGCACGCCTCGCGTGAAAAAAACTTTCGAATGGCATTCGTCGTCGATGTCAATTGCACCCTCGCGTGTTGTCGCGGCTTCTCCCAGTGTCATTCTTTTTCGACGCTTTGTCACTTTGTACTCTTTTCCTCTCTGCCTTCCTCTCTCTCCTTTCTTCGTTATCGGAAACGTCACGTAATTCTTCCGCGATCCTCTTTGTATCATAACAATAAGGCACACATTCTTCTTTGTACAAGGTTAACATTGCTCGTGGATATCAATAAATTCTCATTCCATTTGTCATTTTGATTTCTCTCCTTTATCTCTGTTTGCTGTTCGATGAATAAATAGTCGGAAAATGGTTAGAAAAAGAGAATGCAAGGGAAAGGCACTTTCGAATATGTGCATCGAAATTGACTGTAGGTACCACAATACGTACATGGGAGCGATGCACGGCTCTGTAAGCCTCTATCGGTATGCCAATGCCGCGTCAAAGCTTGAATAAAACCTCATCACCCCTTTGACCCTCGTGCTCGTACTCGTCGACTCGAAATATGCTTCGATCGGGTACCACCCGTGCTTCCATCGTTTGATAAGAAGTTTCGACGAAAGTTTATTTTGGAACAAGCGGGTGCGCCGTGGACCGTATTTCACGCGACCTCCAAACGTAAGTATATCGCGCGACATTTGTGTCGGGACTTTCATGAATTAAAGAACGTGCAAATATGCACGTTGCCTCGCGATGCTCCCGCATGAAAATCCAACAAAGTAGAACGTGGCCGATCTCGTGGCGCGTACGAGTGTGCCTGCATGGGCACTGGAGTTTTATGAAGAAAATAAAAAAAAAATCAACGGTTGTTCTCCTTATCCGCATCCAGTATACCATGACAAATTCCACGAAATTCCACCCAGTACAATCTGATACATTGAATTCAACCAAACCAAAAAGCATATGCAGGACAGAATTGAAACGCAGTGATATTGAACGGTACTCACACTTCTTATCAGAGTCACTCTCGCAACACTCGCGAAGAAGGTTAGAAAGGAACTGAGCCGAGAGTCTCACGCACGGCTCCGAAAAGCCAGTTAGAAAGAGCACGATGGTGGGGTAGGAAATTAAAAAGTAAGCAAACCAATTCCTTCTCGATGAGACCCGTTTTGTTGACCGGCGACTTCTTAAAATTTGAATGTTGCTAAAACAAGTTTGTTTAGTCCACGCTGGGTGAAAATATCGGATAAAACAAGAAGGACCGTCGTTTTTATATTAGGTGCCGTAAAGAAATGACACAGATAAAAAAACGACATTACTTTTCGCTTCATCTAATACATTGTGATCATATAACGTCCTGAAATACATACGGAGCTGAACGGTCGACGAACGAGCGGAAGAGGTGGCTTTAATCGATAAAGAGGGACGCGGACAAAAATCACTTCCTCCTCGCGAGAAGTGCGGTGGCAAGAAGGAAGAGTGGTCGGAATGGTGTGCGGGCTAAATGTGAGTAGGACCTGGCTCGTTGGATGCGCGAGAGGGAGATAACGGCGACGGTTGTTGCTGACGGGGAAAAAGTGTCGGCGGCACGTTTATCCCGTCGCCCATCCTCGTGGAATCGACCGCGAACCTCTCGTGGTAACCACCGTTAGGCTCGTGTTTTTGTCATTGACGCGATGCATCGTTTCAAGCGCCTCTTCCTATTCGATGCACGAGGGTTCGCGCGTAGGACACTCTGGTAAAATTTATCCAAACCCCTTGTACGAGTTTTGAACGAGAAAAAAAAAACAGAAATAAAACTGCGCGTATATTTTTTACTTTGCTCCGATATGTTCGATGACATCCTGCTTCTTTTTCTCGTCAAATAACGAATTCACGAGTAAGGAAGGAACGACTGAAAGAAACAGGGATGAGAATCGAGCGCGCATTTGTCAATTTTTAACGATGCCCACGGGGCTGGCCAAGGGTGCTGTACGGCTCTCAGTTTCAGGGCCTAGGAAACGAAAGAAGGGCCGTTGATCCCAGATGTTGCCAAAAACTACCCCCTTCCTCGTTAGATTATCCTTCGAGGGCCAAGACGAGCGCAAAGAGGATGCCATGTTGAATACCGAATGAAATTGTAGCGCCTGCCGGTGAGCAGATGTCTCATTTGCATGACGTGAAAGGCAATACCTCCTTCCCTCATTCTCCGCGCGTAGCGGAAAATATAAATAAACTCGTGCACGATGATACTGCGAATGTACGAGGGTGGCACAAACTAATTAGGCAGTCGTCTCGCTGATGAAGTTGTTAACGGTATAAATTAACTTCTTTGGCCTCCACCCCTCTTGCATTCGACTGCCAAGCTATTAACTGTAGCTATTCACGCGCCACCTGCTCCAATTTATTTATAATTTTCGTGAGAACGTACGCTTGAGAGTTTGTATCCGAGTAAATTTCTTGGCACGATATTAATACCGGATTAATCGTGGTCAAGCTATCTGCACCCACGTAGCGCGCGTGCACCATGAAATTCGAAGACAATCGGTGAGAGCGATTTAACGGATAATTCGAGGAACAGTAAGAACAGCAAGTCGGGAGCTCGGATTACCTTGATTCAATTTACATCGATTCCGAGTCCAATGGCGGACGATTATACCCCCTCTCGCGTTTCTTCTCGTTATCCTGACGTCGCGGATCGTTACGAACTATCCTTATTTCCTTGATTACTTTAGAAAGCTCGAAAGTATTTACCGACATCCTGTTTTCATCTCCGATGATAAATTAGTAGACTCGATGTAAACTCGAATCTTATCGGAGTTCACTCTCCTTTGCAATTATTCGACGATAAATACAATTTTCTTACAGTTTATCATATATTCGAAAGTTAATAATTAACCGAGGATGGGTCGTTTATCGATCGAACATAATTTGACCTAAAAAGAGTACGCAGAAGTGACGAACGCAACGAGAAAGGCCGAGATTTTCCGGAAATCGGTTGGCTGCATTTCCGGATTGGGCATTCGCCACCGGAATGCGAAGCGCTGCTCCTACCTCCGGGCGATCGATTAGCCCGGAAAGTGTCAATGCGGCTTGCATTCACCGTGAACTCAGTGCCCTTAGGGGGTTGATAGGAGTGCATTGCCACTGACAGTGACAGATAACTCCTCGTTTTGCGGGGTGAGGCCCGTCAGAGTGCAGCCAGTCATTACTTCCGGTTCCGGAGGTGTTACCGAGACGTCGCTGTAGGTCGACTAATATCGACGCCATCGATAGGCGAGGCGCTGATACGTTTCGAATTAACGCACGCGGTCTCACCTACTGATTAAACCTCCCCTCACCAATAAGCCTGAACCACTCTAGAAAATTCCCTCAAGAGCACCGCTTACAACCTGAAATTCAGAAAATATCCTTAAAGATTGTAAAGCGCTTATACAACAGCAGGTTATTCATCAAGCGAGCTCATTTCTCGAAGGATACCGGAACAAGAATAAATACGCAGCAAACCATCCGAAACCATAACCCTAAACCTAACCCTAACCCCACGGAAGATTAATATGCTAAAAAACTGAGAATTCTCGCAGACCGAGGACCTAGCTCGCTTGCAAATCTCGCATTTGCATAACCGACGGTAAACAAAATCGACCTCCCCTAAAAGCCCAAGGTCACAGACGGTATCCTCCCCCTGGAACCTTCGCATCGCCATTATTCATATTTCCTGATAACGATCTCGACTCCTCTCATAATCCCGACGGCGACGTCACGTCGAGCGAGAAGGAAACCCTTAACGATCACCCTCGTGTCCCCGAGGAGGGTGGAACGCGGGTACGGATGGTGAGACGGGGATGATCGTCGATGAAGGAGAGGTAGAGGATACGGCGTGCAGGTTGAGGGAGGATGGACGAGGAAGACGAAGACGGAGGCGGAGGCTTGCGTGAGGGTGGTAGAAGTGAAAAGAGGAGTCGCACCCTCGAGAAACCGCTAAATCAATAGGGACGTCAACGAGTACAGCGCATTTTACACGAAAACAAGCCGCGCAGGACGTTGCCCGTTTTCCGATAGGGGCTCCTCGAGGCCGGTTTACGCCGGTGGTGAAAACGCGACAGGGGGTGGAAACGCGCCCGCCACCGTGACAAGCTCACGGGGACAAGCGCGCAGTTTAGACATTCGTATAATCGTAGGGGTGAGGGTGCGACGACACCAGCCACCCTTTCTCGCGTTGGGACCCGGGTAGGCAACCGACGCCTCTACTTCTGTTCCATTGTTTCCTCGCGGAGTGTCAAGGACTCACTCCTCGAGGAGTGAGAGTATCACGAGCGGCGGCGAAGCGGGCAACCGCGGAATGTTTCGGGTGCTCGTGAACGCTTGAATCGGCCAAGACCCGTCAGGCGCGATCTTGCGGTTCCGTTTGAAGGCCCACCCCTCGCGCTCATCCTCGTGCATGTTCTTACCTCTGGGAATCTCGTGAACGAAGGATTGAGATTTTAGGGATTGGAGTTTGCGTGAAGTGTCTCTCATCGGTGATTTAGCGAATTAAACGGATGCGAGGAAGAAAGGAAGGAAAATAAGATTGCGTCCTAGGACAGAGTTTCCTAAGGACGTTCGATTAAAAATCGTGCGTGATAAGTTGTAGGTCGGGTGAATGCAAAAAATTAGGGTTGTTGCTCGGTAGAAAGAGAAATGCAAAATACATTGAAAAAAGGAAAGAAGAACGCACGTATGATAGGGCGTGAACAATAAACTAAACAGGTGATACGAAACATAACATATGCTTGAGAAAATCAAAGCATAGAAGAGTATGTGCACGAAGTAAAATTAAAAAGAATAATGACAGTAGTACTAATGATAGCGTATTAAGTATAAAACGATGACTAAATCATGAATATTCTGGGCTTTCTAATAGGTGGTCGAAAGGGCTCTTTCAAAAATATTGAGCCTATTGTTACGTAAGGGAGCCTATGTGAAAGAGAGAGATCAAGAGATAACGAGGTAAATGAATAAGAGAGTAGGTTGCGTGCAACGCCTTTGTTGGACGTGAATCAGCGTTTCGTCAAATTTTTTACGAATCGAATTTCCTGCTGCCCTGGGTAAAAAATCATCCCTCGCACACGTTCGATATTTCTCTCGTTTACTAAATCGAGGGTGAGCGTCCCCTGGCACGATGATTCTGAAATCGTTGTGGATAGAGGCCCCGAGGGTAGGACGAGGACTCACCGAATCACATCACGTTGCGCGACTCTTGGGCGAATCTCAACTACGAGACTGATTTTAAGGGAAGGAAATTCGATGCGAAGCGAAGCAAGCCTTAATTTCGATTTTCCGCGGAATTTATTTTTCCCCTGATACGTTCGAATCGCAAAATCGAATGAATTTAATCGATATTATGCTTTAGCGAGTCCACTTCCGTTCGAATGTTGATCGCTTTTCTGCAGAATTTCTTTCTCCTTTCGTACAATACGTTCGGATCGCAAGTTAAATTAATTTAATCGATATTGCGCTCTCGTAAATATCAACTTTCGTTCGAACTTTGGTCCGACGAAGTCGACGAAGTGAAGGGATGTGTTATTTAGAGAACAATCAGACCAAATCCATCGTGGGCGATTGCGAATTAATAGCACAATCCGTGTTGCGTTCGCTCGAGCGTGCCGAATTGAATTGGGAATATACGAGCAAGGGCGGCCAGGCGATTCGCGATACTGAGAGGAAATTGCGAGTGAAACTAGGGGGCAGAGCCCCCTGCGCTTTCGCTTCGCTCAAGCGCCAACCCCCTCAAGATCGCCTTTGCTCGCGCTTCGCGCTCGCCTTAACACGTTAAGCGCCACGCCGAATTTGCGTGCCTTTCCGTTCAGGCCACAGTTAGCCGTCAGGCGGGCCAAGAAATGTAACGCCAAAAGTAACAACCTTTTGTAATGAATGTACACAGCAACCTCACCTTTGCTTATCTTGTTTCAATAAATTACATTAATGTTTTTAAGTATTATATTCTTTTCCTTGAAGCATTGACCAAACTAAAACCGATATCGCATAATTTAAATGTTCAGTCTCACAAGTATGCAAAGACGGACACACGCGCCGCGATAGAAGAACGAAAAGTCTGCCGTCGGTCCGTAGGGACCGACGTGGCCTGAACGGAGGAAAGTCTAGCGTCGGTCCCTAGGGACCGACGTGGCGCTTAACGTGTTAACGGGTGCAGAAAAGCTTCGCTTTTCTGCAATAGGCACGACCGCGGCACTCGCGCTTCGCGCTCGCCCACGAATTTCAAAGGTTTCGAAATTGTAGAAAATTCAAGTATTGAGATATTAAACTATGCTACATAGTTCTCTGCGCTTTCGCTTCGCTCAAGCGTCATACCCCCCCAGGTCGTCGGGTGCTCGCGCTTCGCGCTCGCCCACGAAATGCAGCATTTCTGCAATAGGCCCAAGTGATCAAAACCGGACAATTAAATGCATCCGAATCAAAATTTGAGGTGAAACTTTATGCATGGTTATCTTCAACCATTCAGACATTGCGACAAATTGAAATCTTTAATGCAGTATTCCGGCGAAACGCTTGCGCGGATTCAAAAAAAATTTGCAATGTAGTTTAAAAATATACCCATTTGGTGCCACGAAACTTTATGGTCATCTTCAACCGTTTCGAAATTACGGGATTTTCAAACTATAATTATAATAAAATAGTGAATTAAAGATTTGAAACTAGCACCATTTCGAAATGGTTGAAGATGCCCATACACAATGTTTCGTGGCACCAAATGGGTATATACTTGATATGCATGCCAAATTTTGTCCGAATCCGTTCAGCCGTTTCGTCGGAATAGTGGACTAATCAATCGTTTTGCTGGAATAGTGGATTAAAAATTTGAATTTGTCGCTATTTCGAAACGGTTGAAGATGGCTATACATAAAGTTTCCTGGCACCAAATGGGTATATACTTGATGTGCATGCCAAATTTTGTCCGAATCCGTTCAGCCGTTTTGCCGGAATAGTGGACTAATCAATAGTTTTCCTGGAATAGTGGATAAAAAATTTGAATTTGCCGCCATTTCGAAACGGTTGAAGATGGCCATACATAAAGTTTCATGGCACCAAATGGATATATACTCGATGTACTTGCCAAATTTTGTTCGGATCCGTTCAGCCGTTTGGCCGGAAAACTGGACTAATGGATTAATGAATTTTGCACTATTTCCATTAGTCCAGTATTCCGGCCAAACGGCTGAACGGATCGCAACGAAATTTGGCATGTACTTTGAGTATATATCCATTTGGTGCCAGCAAACTTTATGTATCGCTATCTTCAGCCGTTTAGAAATGGCAGCAATATTAAATTTAAATTACATTTTTTTCAAATTTTGAATCTCCCGCCATCTTGTACCGGTTCAAGATGGCGGCTCACAAACCTTATTGTCAACTCACAGTAGTGTACTTGATTTTTGTGCCAAATTTCGTCCCGATCGGTTCAGCCGTTTTTCCGAAATCGAGGATCTACACGGACACACACACACACATACATACATACATACATACATACATACATACACACACACACACACACACACATACATACACACATACATACGAACGGTTTTCGCGATGGCGATTGCATAAGTCACTCCCTTTACGGTCGTGCCTAAAAAAGGAAGAAGAAGAAAAGAGAAAAAAACGAATGCCGTCCCGCGGCGCAACGTCGAGGGACCGACTATCGAATCTGCGAGGAACTTGGCGCGAATGATTTAGGTACATTAAAAATTCCGCTAACGTTTCGCGAGAACAAAGCTGAATTTTGGCAACGTATCCGAGATCTGAAGGATAAAGTGCGCGGTGAGCCGACGCGTGGAACTTCGAGAAGATTTCGTAGCGTGTACGGTTGCGAGTTCTTGAGAGTTGAGAGGATTGCTTGTTGTCCTTGGCAAACGCAGGATCTTCGATCGTAGATCCAGCATCCCTCTCTCTTTCTCATTGTTCCTCGCTAAGATCACCAGTCGTGTCACCAACTCTCCAGCTCGCGCTTTCGCGTTAACCCAAATAAAAGATTCTCAGCACGAACGCCGCAATGCGATCCTCCTCCATCCGCGTTCTTGTGTCACAATGGGCCCTGGGCGAGTATTAACGGTGCCAAGGGGGTCCCTTTCATTGACACATATTTCGAGTGCACCTATTAGCCAATTGGTGTATGCAATCTTTAATGGATTTCGCGCAAAATCCAACCGCGTGAAGGATCCGCTCGTGAGACGAATCTCGAGGAGTCGTTAATTATTACCATCGTCATCGATGATTCATAAGCGTTTATCGATGCACGCAGTCTGGAGCTCCGAAATAAATTCTACATCTCTGCCTGGAATCAGGCCATACGAGAGCGAACCAAATATCCCAGAGGGAATTTTTCTCCAATCTCCTTGCCGTGCCAAAACGCGTCTTACTCTTATTTCTTTTCCACAGAAGAAGATTCGTTGTGGATTCTCCTTCTCCTCATATAACATTTCGATCAGTTCCTTTTAATAGTATCGTTAACACGCGTGAATTATTTTTTCTTTTCCTCAAAGATTCATTCTTAATCCCTTGCCGTACTATTTAGGTGGATGAAATCCGGGCCGAATCGCGACGTTTGCATTTAACTCGATCTTTATTTCACGCGTTCGCACTCGTAATCTTTATGTTTGGCTCAAATTGGATTCCACGAAACCGATTTGCGATGCTCGTGTCGGCCCGTATTTGACTCCACGATCGAGACTCCTGATATTCACGTTTACCCCAAAATTGTCATCACGAATGAGATTCGTCAAAGTACGGCGAGCGGTTAGCACTTTGACTGTCAGACTGATTTTTAGGCACGACCGTAAAGGGAGTGACTTATGCAATCGCCATCGCGAAAACCGTTCGTATGTATGTGTGTATGTATGTGTGTGTGTGTGTATGTGTGTATGTATGTATGTATGTATGTATGTATGTATGTGTGTGTGTGTGTCCGTGTAGATCCTCGATTTCGGAAAAACGGCTGAACCGATCGGGACGAAATTTGGCACAAAAATCAAGTACACTACTGTGAGTTGACAATAAGGTTTGTGAGCCGCCATCTTGATCCAACACAAAATGGCGGGAGATTCAAAATTTGAAAAAAATGTAATTTCAATTTAATATTGCCGCCATTTCTAAACGGCTGAAGATACCGATACATAAAGTTTCCTGGCACCAAATGGATGTATATTCAAAGTACATGCCAAATTTCGTTGCGATCCGTTCAGCCGTTTGGCCGGAATACTGGACTAATGGAAATAGTGAAAAATTCATTAATCCATTAGTCCAGTTTTCCGGCCAAACGGCTGAACGGATCCGAACAAAATTTGGCATGTACATCGAGTATATATCCATTTGGTGCCATGAAACTTTATGTATGGCCATCTTCAACCGTTTCGAAATGGCGGCAAATTCAAATTTTTTATCCACTATTCCAGGAAAACTATTGATTAGTCCACTATTCCGGCAAAACGGCTGAACGGATTCGGACAAAATTTGGCATGCACATCAAGTATATACCCATTTGGTGCCAGGAAACTTTATGTATAGCCATCTTCAACCGTTTCGAAATAGCGACAAATTCAAATTTTTAATCCACTATTCCAGCAAAACGATTGATTAGTCCACTATTCCGACGAAACGGCTGAACGGATTCGGACAAAATTTGGCATGCATATCAAGTATATACCCATTTGGTGCCACGAAACATTGTGTATGGGCATCTTCAACCATTTCGAAATGGTGCCAGTTTCAAATCTTTAATTCATTCACTATTTTATTATAATTATAGTTTGAAAATCCCGTAATTTCGAAACGGTTGAAGATGACCATAAAGTTTCGTGGCACCAAATGGGTATATTTTTAAACTACATTGCAAATTTTTTTTGAATCCGCGCAAGCGTTTCGCCGGAATACTGCATTAAAGATTTCAATTTGTCGCAATGTCTGAATGGTTGAAGATAACCATGCATAAAGTTTCACCTCAAATTTTGATTCGGATGCATTTAATTGTCCGGTTTTGATCACTTGGGCCTATTGCAGAAATGCTGCATTTCGTGGGCGAGCGCGAAGCGCGAGCACCCGACGACCTGGGGGGGTATGACGCTTGAGCGAAGCGAAAGCGCAGAGAACTATGTAGCATAGTTTAATATCTCAATACTTGAATTTTCTACAATTTCGAAACCTTTGAAATTCGTGGGCGAGCGCGAAGCGCGAGTGCCGCGGTCGTGCCTATTGCAGAAAAGCGAAGCTCTTCTGCACCCGTTAAGGCGAGCGCGAAGCGCGAGCAAAGGCGATCTTGAGGGGGTTGGCGCTTGAGCGAAGCGAAAGCGCAGGGGGCTCTGCCCCCTAGTTTTGTCTTCTTTTTTGTTAACATACGATCTTTTAAAGTGCTGTGAATTGCGGCTAGTACAAGCATTTTTTTAATGATGTTTCTGGAGATCACCGGTGACCACCGTGGCGCCATAGGAAAAACAAGTTAACAGCAAAATTTAGCAAAGAACTTTAAAACACTTGAGCTTCGAGTTTAATCGTCCGAGCGGTTTATTCCTGGCGAGATGTGTTCTCCGACAGAAAGGGAGTGGCCCGAAGGCACAGGTTACCTTGACATTGTAGACCCAGAGAGGAGTTTCCGTGCCCGCGGAAAAGCCAAGTTCTCCACCGAAAACGTAAAGACAGTCCTTGTAAGCGACCGCGCTGTGCTCCTGAAGGGCCGGCGGCCTCTCGCCTCCTGGATGCAACTCCTCCCACCTGCTCTCCGCTGTAAAAAGAGAAGCAGAACAGAAAGCGGAGGGTTAGAAGCGTTGCCTCGTTACTACGTGCGCGATCCACGTGACCATCCCTTTTTCTCTCTCCTTCTTCCTCTCTCTCCAAGCTTTAAATCCACCAACCCTCGAAAGCGTCCCTCGTACGGGGGGATAAAAAAGAGAAAGAGGAGAAATATCGCTCGGTCTTCATCGATATTTCAGTTCGAGTGGTACGGGATCGTTCGGCCCGAGATAAACAGTAGTATTTATTCTCCATTCGGGAGGGAGGATTTCTCCGTTTCTCTTTTTTTTCCACCCATCGTCCTGGCATCCGTGCGTAAAAATTGGTCGGTGCGAGGCGTGTGTATTCACCATTAATCGCGCGAGCCGCCGATAGAAAAGGACGCGAGAACTTTTTAATGCAATCACAAGCGCGCCGTTTTAATTGCGCGACCTGCGGCTGTGGCCCAGTTTTCTCAGAAGAATCCTAACCCTACTCTTCACGAGCATTTCGAGCGCGCGTCTTGGCCGAGCTGTGTTTCTCGTAGAGAAGGAAAAACCACCGGTGGGGCGTAGACAATGCGCCTGTTCTTTTTTTTTCTCTCTCTCTTTTTGCCGTGACGCGCGTAATGGACCTATGCGGCGTGTCTACCGGCCTCCTCGAATCGACTACGCCCCTGTCGCGAGAGACTTTAAATAAGACACTCGTTAAGGCGCGCTCATAATGAAGCTAGCGCGTCTCGGAGAGCGTGCAGCAAGGTGGAAAGGAAGTTTTTCTAGAAATAGCGTGGGCGCGCTTCAACGTCGTTTTTTCTCTCCGATGACGATAACGAGAGCGCCCAGTAATGGCGCGATACAGGTTAACGAGCTACGCGATACCCTCGTAAGTCATTGCGCGCGATATCGATATTACGCGTTGTATTGAAATTCCATAGGAAAGAAAGTTCCAATTTAAACGAACGGGCAGTGAATAATTTTACAGTCGTATTAATTTTCGGACGATAATAGTGAATCGGGTTTTTTTCTTGTACTTCGGAATACGAATTTTCGTACCACGAGTTTGTCTCTCCGATGGGCTTAATTTTCTGGAAAAAGGGAACTCGCTGAAAGGAGACCCGCGAAGGGCGATCGACCTTTGGGGGTGGTCGATGGTAAATCTTTTTTCCGCATTAAATCACACCTTCGCCCGCCCTGGCAATCTGGCGTGGAGAAATAAATTGTGAGTGCGGTCGAGGGTTCACCACTTGCGTGCGAGCGAGAGGAAATGGGGGAAGGGTGTAAGTGCGACGAGGTTTAATTCTCACCCTGGCGAGGGAGAGCAAGAGGTGCGGAGACGTTGGAGAGAAACTAGCGAAACAAAAGAATCGTGTACGGCAATTTAACGTCACTATGTGCACCGCGTACGAAAAAGTACACATCATCCCACGTCTCCTGATATACAGGGGCAGACAAATATCGCAAGCGGAATATTAAAAGGGATATTAAAATTCCTCTCGGCGCCCGAGGCTCTTAATAAGACATACGTTCTAGACTCTCCACTGGAAGAGGAACAAAGGAGGAGCTCACCCTCGGCCGAGTAGGGTACATTAAAGCGGACGTCTACTTGCATAACACAGTGATGAGATAAATTTCTCGCAAGACATCCAGGTCGAGGGAGCCGATTTTTAAAGGAAACGTTTGAATTTATGCCCCGAGCTCGGACAATGGAAACTAAAAAGGCGAGGTGACCACAATGGGCATCATCACAGGATTTGGTAACAATCGCGATGACCTTACCGCGCATATCCATGCGAAGCTAAGAAAGTCGAAGCCTCGCGGTGGAACGTGCCCGAGAACAAAGCCTGCGAGATTTACGTAAGAGCCATAACGTGCCTGGTTGAGGTACTAGGCGGCTCTCCTAGAACGCCACTAGAGATGCCCGACATTGATTACGTACACGTGTCGTATCTAGTTGACGCTCAGAACAATGCCAGCTTTTGTCGAAAAGTGCTGTACCCTGGGCAAAACCGCGGTCCCTTTAACGACCAGACGGGATCTCGCTGTTTTAAAGCGAGAAGGCGCACGTGCTGGCCCGCCAATTGAGCCAATTGGTCACGATCGCGGCTAAATGCTTCTCTAAATGCGCCTCTTTTGAGTGTCGAGGCTTAGAAATCGGCATAAGACATACGTAGATCGACGTGTTTGAAATTGAAGACCCGACGAGAAACTTTGTTCAATTTAAAATGAGCTATTTTATCTGGCAATTTTCTTTGGACACATTTCATTTCTGTGCTGCGACAGGTAGATAAATGAAGTTTAATATTAATAGTCGTGACTTAAAATGGGCGCAAGTGTGGTTAAAAGAATCTTCTTCGTACGGTATCGATCGCAGCCCATCCGACGGGCACATTTGCCAAATTGAATTTGCTTCTTAAAAGTTCTGTTCCAGAGCTGCAGGCACTCCCTGGGAGTTATAGGTCTCTCCGCAAGGTGTTCGAATTCCGTCTTGGGATTTCAGACGGGGCAAATCAGTTTATAGTGTCCGACTGCAGTGAGCTTCAGACACATGAACGAGAGATATGAAAGTCGTATAAAGCTGAATTAAAGTTCTCTCGTAAAATTCATGGATTTCGTCGTTCCTTCCGCTCGATCGTTTTCCACCACCCTCGCCCATTCTCCTTCCCGCCTTGTTCTCAACCCACTTCGTGCTTTTTACCCGTCGATCTACCGAATACTTTGTAACGATCTTCTTGAAATGTTCTTAAACGCGTGTGTTCATCCCCGTTGTAGAGTTGTTTTCCCTAACCACGTACAGTGTGCGACAGCCCTTATTCCGGACGAAACATCGCTCCAAAGTTGTTCCTCCAAACTATTTTTGCTCCTGGAAACTCCAACGTATCTACCACAGCGAGTGCCTAAACGCATTTACGAAGTTTAAATGTTAAAAACTTTGGTTTTTGCCACGAAGTGAAGCTGCCCTCGAGACGCAATTATTTTCTACATTGTTACGTCAACGTTGTTCTCCACTTTCTCATTGTATCTACGCCCCTGCATCACATTTTCACGAAATCCCAATCGATGCTTCTCCCAATATCCGATCGATAATCTTCCAGGGATCCGTACCATCATATTCCATCGTGAAATAGAAAGCCCCAGATTCCACGAGCTTTCATTTTTCAGAAAGTGTGCATCACGCGATCGGGTAATCGGCCACGGCCAAAGTACACAATAGAACCACCGTGTTCCGAGATTTTTCAGGTCAACGTTCACGTCGAGTAACTTCGCGGTTCCATTGCACGTTACCGAAGTAACGACGCGTTCGTTATGGGCCTTAACGCGACTATCGATCCCGAAACTCTCATCAAAAGAAAAAAGAAAAAAAGAATCACGACACTTCGAAGCCTTAGAAATTCGACAAAGGAATCTGCAGCGTTACACGAGTGATCTCTGGGCCCTTGCGCACGTTACATCGTGCACTTACATCCCTATCATTAATACGCAAGAAAGAGAGGGTTGAAGGGTAAGAAGGAGCGAGGCGCGAAGGGGCACAATGCACCGGTGCCTCGATCGAGATCGTCAGGCGATGAATTCAGTCTGGATGACTGAAAGGGGGTGGTGAATGGGGGTGGTATCCCTCTCGAAAGCAACCCCCATAGACGAGGGTGCGCCACGAGCGTATCCCGATGAAGCACTCTCGTGGTTCTCTCGGTTATCATAATATTTTCGTTGGATAGCGCGAGTAGAGAGAGAGAGAATGAGAAAGAGAGAGAGAGAGAGACAGTGCGCTTTTAAAGCGCGAGGAGCGGGGGTGGTTACCCCCGTGGCAAAGGGTGCCGGGTACATTACTCGTCCCTCGGGGAGACCAACCCTTTTGATGCTGCTTTAATATTCACCCGAACTCGCGGCCATAACAATCCCCTCTGATTAATATGGTGAAGCTGAACGAGCCCAGGCAGATTCGACAACGTCCACGTCCTACACGCTTGTCAATTCCTGAATCAACGTTCAACCACTGGCCCGTCAATGCGCACCTTTCCAATTAGATTCGACGTCCTTCCTCTCGTTAAGCTCGTCGAGGATAACAATGAAACATAAATAAGCTCGTCGAGCTTACGGAAGAATGCCGATCGTTCCGCAAATCGATTTAAATTCGCGAGACAATTACGTTTTCGACGAGGTGCAATCCGTAGAAGCTTCGTAGATTCTCCTTCACTCGTTCTCTCGTTCTCTCGTCGCTTTCGACGCACACCATCGACGCCCGGCGAACTTTTTTCAGCGGATCCAATCGATTTTCCGATTCTCTCCATCACCGACACGCTCCGCGCGCGTCTCCATCTTCTTTTCAAGCGTTTCCTCTCGCTCGAGCACCGCAAATTTTATTGTGTTTCTTCGTGTAATCCGTGGACTACGTGGACAAATATTTAGGGAAGCGCGCCGCGGAGACAAATGCGAGGATTCTTAACGAGGACGCCTCAACCCCCACGAGCTGTTCGAATCGCGCGGGAACTCGCAACGTGATGGAGGCTCGACGTTGCGCCTGGGAGATTAGGGTGGGCGCGTGTGGGTGAAAATCTCGACTGTGTGTGTGTTTGGTAAATTACCGGGCGCGCGTCTACGCACGCATCTCGTGTGCGTTTGGAAAATTGGTGTGCGCCTGAGTCTCGTCCGTGTGCGAAAGTGGGTGGTATCGTGTGTACGGACGAACGTGAAATCGGAAGGCAGTTGCCTCCGTTACGAGTGTGCGCGAGCTATCTGCCTGAAGCGTGTGTGGATGCTCGTCCACTCGCGTATACGTGTGAGACGAGTGTGTGCGACGGTTGTGTCCGGAGCTCGTGGAACAGCGCGTGGTTGTGTGAGCTCACTCTCCCGGCTGCTGGTGCCAATATTGACCGAACTGACCCAGAGGGGGGTTCGTTTAGAGCACTGCTACTTCGAGGGACCGAGTTTCGTCGTCGGTTCTCGCTACGGCCGCTCGCAACCGCGGATTCGAAAAAAAATCCACCGAGCGAGGAAATTATCTTGCCAAGCCGTGCAGAGATATTTTAACGACGTTGTAACCCCGTAAGCGACCACCACGAAGAGAGGGGGAGAGGAGCGGAAGGTGAAATTGAATTTTTCCCAGCGTCCCTGTAAATCGACTACGTTCGACGAATTATTAAAGCGTCGTCGTCGAGTGCGACGATTTTCATCGACCACTGTATCATCAATTATCCTGCGACGTAGTAATTAAACTGGAAATAAATTAAGTGCGACGAACCGGTAGGCACTCGAAGTTAAAATTGAAGGAGAGAAAGCGAGACGGGGAAGAGGAGCGGGTTGACAGTGAGAACCGATCTCGCCGCGATACTTATTCATAAGCGTTTCCGCAAATTAATGCGCGTTCGAATGCATTTAATTAATCCGCCTGTTTATCAGCCGGTGGCTCGCGACTCGACTTTGTTTGTTCCGCTTCCGCTTCCATCCGCGCACCGCCTGGACCGCGAAATTCACCGGCAATTTCGAGAACCACTTGGCAATCCCACGCGAAACTTCGACAATGAGAAACGAGGAGCGAAAATTTTCGAAGGACGCCTGGGGAAAATTGTGAAGCGAGTGAAACTCTGGCGGGCTCACTGGGTGCAAGTGGCGAAGAGAGCGAAACTGAAGTAACACGGCAGAAGTAACAGGGATATTATGCTGGCGCGGAGAATTTATGCGAATGACCGATGCAGGGTGGGAACGCGCATCGCGATTAATTAATTTTCCATCCTCCCTGAGCCCTCTTTTCTTACCCTTCCGCTAATTGGCAAACAAATGCGGCACGAGGGTGGCCGAGGGAACGTAGTCCGGAATAAAATTCCGCGTCGGCGGAACGACAACGGCGGGCCATCGATTATCGCATCGTTGCGCAATTAATTCGTGCTGCTCTCTCTCTTTCATCTCCGTGGAAACAGCCGTAATTGTGGAGTAACGCGAGCGCGCGCCGGTAGGATTTAGTTGATATTCGTGGGCTTTAATAATGGCGCATTATTGATCAGCCCGAACCCCGTTCGAATTCCGTCGCGCGACCCCTCCAGCCATTGGGGGAGAGACCGACGATGGGGTGCACGCTGGTCAGAGATGCTGTTCCTACAACCTACCTAAGGCCACTCCGTCAACATCGTCCATTAAGTCCCTCGATAATTACAGGATTTTCTACCTTCTCGAATTTCGATCTCCCACGCGTCCCATTCTCGAACCCCTGGAGCGAGGTGGGGGGTACGAGGAAGCTTCAAAGTTAAATTCTAGCGAGTAAGACGGGGGGATGATTAATTACTCGGGCGATGTAAATTTAGCCCTGTAGTAGATTTTGCCCGGTGGGCATAAAGATTAGTTCGAGGATCTCTGAGTCGTTGACTTTACACTTTAAACGCGGTTTCCTATCGATGATCGATCGCGAAATTTGAAAGTAGAAATTTTCGTGTTAATTTCATCGTGCATCCCACCGCACGCACCGTAATCGTCACTCGCGCGACGGGCGTTCTATTTCATTCGTTCCGGGGTGCTGTTGTTACGAGGCTCGCAGAGCGTTGGGCATTGTTGCAGTGTTTTCGTGTTGCAACATCAGTCCAAACATTTTCGCAATTCATTGGTTATCGTGACAATTGCGAAATGTTCGCATTATCGAATATCCGACCGCACGCGAGCAGCAACAAATTTCGCGACTTCTATTATTGTCTACCTGTATGCTCGTTTCTCCAAGCGACGTTACTTCTTTTGCTACTTTTTTCACTCCTTCGCGAGTTTCTTTTAGCTCGCTTATGAATAACAAATGTGAGACGGTCTTTGATAAGATTAGAGTTTTTAATCCTTAAATGCATGAATTTCTATTTGCAAAATAAAAACAACCATAGAGCCAAAGCGAAAAGAAAAACAGGTTGTTTGTAATCGACTTGAAATATGATTATGAGAAAAATTGATACTTTATGCATTTAAAGATTAACGTATCGTGTGAAACTGTATAGCTTTAGGAAATTTTGTTTTCTAATCAAATAGTATTCGGTAACAATTTGTAACGATGCATTTTTGGTGCATCATAGGTGCTTAATGTGGTGAACGGGGGACCATCGACGGTTCAACGATTCCCACGACTGCCGGAAATAGTTGGTATTACCCGTGAAAAAGATATTTCCACTCACCGAGGCTGTATCGCCAGAGGTCCTTCAACGGCAGGTTTCCATTTCGCCCTCCAAGAAGGTACACGTGCCCCGCGAGCAAAGTGGCGCTGTGCTTGCTCCTCGAGGGTGGCGCGGGCCCATTTTCAGTGCCGGCAGCTGTGACCGAGCTCCACATTTTTCTGCAATGGAAAGGGAAAATGGAGGCGTTAGTGCGAAACCGGTGAAATATCGTTCGTGTGTTCCCATCACGCTCTGATTACCTCGTGAAACGAGAGGCACGAGAACCGACAAAATATCCTTGCTACGTTGAAAATTTAAGTCTTCTCTTTTTACTCTCTCAGTAAAAAAGCGAAAACCAGCTACTAAATGGGGACAGAACTACGCGGAAAGCAGTGAGTACAATAAACAAGAGAAAAAGAAGAGAGAAAGTTCGATGGAAAGAAGAGCAAGTAGATAATTGAAAAAAATGGCCGAGGATTCGTCACTGGCTTTCACTCTACGTAGAATGTTATCTTCGCATCGAGCAACGCAGGATGAAAGGCGTTCTAATAGATATAGACGTTCATTGAATGGCCACGTTTCCCCTACCGTAAGCTTCTCTCTCTCCCACGCCTTCCCTTTCCACGCTGCTATCTAATTCTCTTATGCTCCGTGTTCTTGCCGGCGGCGCGCCACCCGTACCGTAAATTAGCGACTCGGCCCCCGCCTTGCAGACGAAGAAATGACCTTTGCTTCGACTGCTCCTTATCGGTCCACGGCCAATTTCGGACTGTAGCCAATTGGTCGCTACACGAGCTCGTAGACGAGGACGATACTGCAGTGGAGCCACTAGTAAATAACTTTCGACGTCGAGAGAGCGCGCTTTATCAGCCTCGAGAAATCTCCCATCTCGAAGATAAATTTTGAAGAGAGAATTTCCAGCAGAAATTCCGGAACATGATAGAAGATTTCGTTCGCGAGGCTAGTAGACGTCTGGTAGAATTTTCCTGGCATTCGCGCGGCTGCTATCTGTCTGTCGGGTATAAGTGAATATTCTTTCTTGCACGACTCAATGCCATTGATAAGATAAAGTAATCGTCTAGGAAGTTGTTGCGCGTAGGCTGGAAGGTTATTGGAAAAATAAATTCTCCGTCCAATTCATCAATTCGCGGGCAATTCTCAAATTTGGCGATAAACTTGAAAAACCACCCTTATAATTTTGAGCGACCATGAAGTTCCATGGAATCAACTATACATTCTTGTGGATCATACACGGAGCGAGTTTGCTGGTGGCAAGTACTTTCCGCTATCGTGCAAATAAAGTTATTAGAAATTCTCGCGTTGAGATTTTACATCAAAAAAGTTCACCCTGCGCCTACTGTGATCCAATTTCCTTTCACTCGAGACCAAATGGAAAATGATTTCCCAAATAAACGTTGTTCCCAGGGTAACGAGGGAATCTCTGTAGGGAGGATTTACGGGAAGCCGCAAAAAACAATTCGTGGCATTACACGAATCTTCGAAGGGCCAAACATCGCGAGGGGACTCTAAGTGATTGTGAAGTCGTAAGCAATCGACTAAAAGTCCACCCACCCCCCGTGCGACTCTCCTGACTCTCTTATCCTCCCACCCTCCACTCTACTCGGGTCTATAGCGTCCGCGCCAGCGGTTACTTAAACGCCACGCGGATCGATCGCAAAGTGGTGCGTAAATAAAGGACCACCGATTTTCCGGTGGCATCGAGCCTTGATTGTATAGAAACGAAGCCAGCCGACGAACGAAGCCAAGGCTCGTGAGAGCCACCGTACGTGCACCGAGGAGGCATTCGTTTTTTTTTTTTTTTGCGAGACCGAGGGTGCATAATGCGAGCCTAAATATTTGCCACGCTGTCTTGAGACCCGCTACGAGTCCACTCGCTTCGTGGCTCGTCGCACGAAAATATTTTTCCTCCGTACGAAGAGAGTGAGAAAAATTCCGAAGTGAGAAAAAGTCAACGGAGGTAGAAAGTTACGCCGAAGTTCTCGGTATGGCACTCGTAAGTGTTCCTGACGTCGGTTGAATTATTGGCGGAGGAAAGAATTTGATGTAAAGTTCTTTTCCTGGGGCGAATGTGAAGAAAGAAGGGGATGGATACTAGCTGTCCGACTTTATTCGTAGATAGTTTGTTAGTTGGAGATGAACGCGGTTCGATTCACGCTACATTTTGTTGAATTGCGTTGCTTCAAGGTCAGGCGAGCACGCGTGGAACAATCCACGGTGAGATAGGCAGTACGACAGGCTCCGATCGATAGCTCCTCATTATTTTTACACGCTTTTCCGCTTTAACGCGAGTCGATCCCGGGGCGGCAATGTAGCGCGCGCCTGCACGCGAATTCATTTCTCTCTGGGCTTTAAAACGCGCGCAACTGGGTTCCAGGTTAACAGTAATCCCGGATGATAAACAGTTTCCTTCCGCGAGCGCGCAATTTCTGTCAGCGTTCGCGCAACGCTCGTTACACCCGGCCCGTTTTAGTTGTGCGCCCATAATGCGTACGTATGGGCGAACTTGCGGCAAATATGCGGGAAGTCGACTGTCAGAGTTATTGGGAAAGTTTCAACGAGCCTGCTGTTTGACTTCACTCCGAAAGCCGCACGATTTTCCAGCCACTCGAGGTAACACGCGCGTGCGAGGAATATTTTTTGATATCCGTTTCGCGAAACTCCCACGAGAACCGTGGTGCACCGCGTGCCAGGGTGAGATACGCGTGGGACCAAAAAGTTATGAAAATTTTGTGCCTCGTCGACATTGTGCGAATGCGTTGGAAAATTTTCTTCCACCGTAGAATCTCAGACTGGTGAAAAGCCGCGGATATATTTTACGACGATCCCGTCGAATATTGTTCGCGCACCCTTAACTATATTTCCTCCCACGTGCTCTCGTACTTTATTCACCCTCCTTCCGGACGAGCGTTTCCTTTCGGCTCGGGATGAAAGAAGAGATGGATCTGCTAAAAGTAGGGTGGCGCCACGACGACTACGGTTGAAAGGGAAGAACACGGCGTGGCGACAGGACGACGACGGTCGATCGATGATAAATGACAGATGACAGTACCAACTTCGGTATCGTCTCTGAGAAGGACAGCAGAGGGGATGATTTTTGGGGATGAAACGAACGAATCGTTCCGGCGGAGACTAAACGATGGAATATTTTCAGCGATTGCAACGTGTCGACCCTGTATCCACTTTCGATTTCGCGTTTATCTCGTCTCGCGTCGATGAACATAACGAAAGAGGGGCGAGAGGAGAATCGAATCGAGGACCCGTTCCACAAATTGGAATTCGCGACGACGCTTGGACGACGACATCAGGTGCAGTCACTTTGGTCGCACCCCTTGAAGCATGGTGAAAGTGTCGAGAGCGCCATTAGACCACTCGTGGATACTCCCCAAACTCTATTCCACCCGTAACACATCTGTTTCGAGATAATCTACTTTCGTATAGCGCGTCGATTCGATTCATCAAGCGCGCACCCCTCAATCTTTGCCTCGCCTCGACGGCCAATCGGATAAATCTTGCAAAAATTGATCAATCCTAATAGGCCAATTGGCGAGCGGATGAAAACGGCGAAATGTGATTGAAGAGCTTGCTATGCGACTTAAAACCACTCTTGTATCGTTAGGCGTATTAATTGGAGTCAGACTCACCGAGTAAATCAGCCGTGTAATCGATTGAAATTAAGGAAAATTGATAGAGAGAAGAATCCCTCGCGTTCAAAGAATTTCCAGTGAGAGTCGTTCAACCGTGGCAACGAACAATTACGTCTATCCTAATTATCCCAATTATCGGGGTGAGCCGTCGCGTGCGCTTAATAGTGGACGGATTCGATCCGCAAAGACGATTTTATCTCGGAACCGCTCACAACCATATTCCATATCCGCGAGCATTAGGCTACGAGTGGCCGACGCGCCTGAGCATTCAACTAAAATGAGCTTCCGATTGTTGTCTCGCTAACCGGTTATCCGGTTAGTCGTAGTAGGCACGCAATCTTGTCCGACGTCTTGCACGCACACTCGTGCTCGCTTGCGAGCGCACACACACGTGGACGCGTGCTTGAAATTCAATTACGGGAGCGGGAGCAACGCTGAAATCGAGTTTCGGGTAAACGAATGCACCCTCACGCACACCCCCGTTCGCCAAACACGCGTACGCAAATACGCCTCGCCAGGCAATACGTTCTGCTCTCTCCATACGCTCGGTATAGGTACAAATACGATTCCCTCGTGGCATTTCGTTTCGCGTGTAGAATGAGGGGCCGACGCGCCGCACGGGGTGGATGAAACGAACAGACGGAGGGAGAAGGGATGGCAAGAGGAGAAGGAGGTGGAGGTGGAAAAAGTTAGTGGAGAGGAGGATGGGAGGAGGTGGAAGAGTAGAGGAGGAAAAAAGAGGGAGCGTTGTGTTAAAGGCGAGGGAAAAATGTGAGAGGAGGGGGTGAGACGAAGTCGAGCGAGCCAAGAGGGACGACGGAAGTCTGGACAGAGGGTGGAGAGAGATGCAAATTAAACTGTGAGATTTAGTTATTCCTTCTTGCGTCCTTCTTCGATTTTTAGCCACGACCGCCAAGGGAGTCACTTATTATGTTTAAGAAAAAAAGGATTCGCGAAGAGAAGAAAGGTCGAGATTACCTTAGGATCCGATATAAGTATATAAAATACTCACGAGAGAAATCTCCAAACGCTTTGTAAATCTGTTTTTCGAATGCAAGATCGACTTACCCTCCCACGAGATTCGTTCTGGGGTCCTTTGTAGGAGCAGGGAGTTTAATTTATTCTTCTCGATTTAATTGAACTATCCGCGTCGCGTCAAACGCACGACGTTCATTGAACGCGCGTTCTAGAAAATGCTTTGAAAAGGTGGAAGTTTTTACATTCGTGCCGACGTCAATTACAGCGTCGAGCAATGTGCGACATTGTGTCGCATCGGCATTGAATAATTTTTACTCGCTTTGGCGCAGCAAATTCATCGTAACGATCGGATGCAGTCGGTAGTGTAATGGGCGACGTTCTCAAACCAAACCAGGTTACCAGGAATGTAACGTCCTGTAACGAGGATCGTTACATGCCAGTACGTGTAATATCCATACGGGGTTAACGAGATACTTGAGTGGGGGTTGCTGCGGAATTTCGAAATTCCGATAATCGTGCTGCATGCTGCTTCGAGGATTATTATTGTTCGTCGATGCAATCTCAATTGTTATACGCCAGTCTCCAGATGCGAAGATAAATTACGAAGGGTGACATTTCCGGTGGAGAGCTCTGTTTTTATACGGGGCTTTTCGTGTTAATAAACGAATTAGGAAAGCAAACACTGTAGCGGATGGGCAGTTAGGAGTAATGCACGAGTACACCTACGATAAATCATCCCCTTGGAAGGGTGAACCCGATTCGGACAAAAGCAAAAGGAGACCTTGGTTTCAGAGTATTATCCCCTTTTTCCACTCGACTAAGTACCAACGCGCATATTTATGTGCACATTTGTTACACGATAAAATATTTCTCGCCGTCGTAACATCCCATCGCTATGTTTCTTTTATAAATATTCAGATATTCCCGTAACCTCGAAATATCCTGCAACCTGTAATGCGTACGAAAAGCTCCCTGTTCGTGTTTATCTTTATTACGTCTTCTGACCGCTGTGTCCAACTAATCAGCATCGCTGTCTCATTAATCGCAATGATGCGTGGACCAAGTTCATCGTCCCCGACTGTCTCGTGGTATTGATTCCGACGTCGAAACAATAGATATGTGATCCACGTTGGGGACACGCTGACTATAATGTATGGAAATCTTATAAATCCCCCTCCAATATGGGAGAGAGAAGATGCGGACGTAGACGCCGCAGAAAAGCGCAAGAGGGACACGAAGGAGGCATATTCCTTGGCAGGGTGGAGAGGAAATATCGTCCTGTCGCTAAACACGTCATGCATTATGTATCCTGTGGGATGCTCCTTCGCCTTGTTCGTGCGCGTACACGTCTAGCATGACATAGGACTATTGACGCATTTTAAAAACTTTACAACCTCTTCTTCCTGACGAATGACGGCCGTCCTTTTCAAATGCTAAATGTTGGGTTCTACAATTCTAAGATAAACAATTTATTTCGGCCCTTGTCCTTCTAATTCTGTCCTAATTTGGAAATTTGCAGTTTTTTTTTTTAACTGAATTTCCACAATGCATATTTAAAAGAAAACTATTAAAATAGAAGAAAACTATTATAAGAATTGATTCAACGAATACACTTTTTAACAAAACCACGGGGTACTTCCTTATTCTACACACTCTCAAAGGAGCACAGAGCTCCACGAGAATTATTCCGCGAGAAAATGATTTTCGCTTGGATTCCTTGCGAATCCTTCTTTCGTGCTGCTTTCTCGAAAAACTCGTCAACTCAAGTGTTCGGCGGTGAGTGGCACGACGGGTGGTAGTACCACATCGATCCAAAGCGAGTCATTAGAATGGTATCACGTACAAAGGGAGCTTGCAGTCAACACTCGTGACAGCTGTCATGAGTGGAGCGGTGCGCTTAACTTGGTGGAAGGTATGAAAAGTTGCACGCACTTTTAATCTCTCCTTCCTCGGTTTACGTCACAGCGTGGGTGGCAGCAGTAAACAGAATAATTTTCGCGGAACAGCGCTTTCTGATTTCTCAATACGATTTTCTCTTCTCCTTCTTCTCTCTTCCTCTCTCTCCCTTCGTTTTCTTCTCTCACAAAAAAAAAGATACGTCGCGAGCTCAACGAGATGCACTCGAGCATGCACGCTCGAAGAATTCATCTCTTCGTGTTTTCCAGCGTTTCGCGCCCTCGCGCGTCCTACTTCCACCCTTTCTCTCCTCTTCTCTAGTCTCTCATACTTCTTTCCACTCGTCCCATTCTTCGTTGCTTCCGCTTCGCGAGCCCTTTGCATCTCGATCGGCTGGTCCTCGCAAGGAGGAGTCAGAGGATAGGTGAAAACATCCGAAGGTAAAAAGTAGGTGAGTCGAGCATTGTCCGTGGGTCGCTCTGCTTGCTAGCTCTGCCGGTGGACGAGGGGAGGCTGTGAGACGTGGGCCGAGAATTATTCATTGTTTAGGCGAATGCTGAAATCTGGAATTGCGTCTACCAGTGAGGTCCAAAGTCTCGGTGCAACGACGCTGTGAACCTTAATACACGCATCGAATAGCACGACGAGGCAGTTGTTATTAGTGAAAATTGCGAAATGAAAGACTCGTTTGAGATAGAGGGCACGGGGTTACGTTAACTTTCTTGCTCGTTTGACTTGCGCACAATGCTCGGCTGCTTGGCGCATGCATGAAAGCCGATTGTCCGATTGTCCGAGGAATGAAAGGGACGTGGAACGTTTCATCCGTCCCTAGGCGATGCTTTAGAGATGAAACGTTGCGACGAGGTCGTTGCCCCAGTGGCGAAGTCAAAGGAGCCAGGTTAAAAGAGAACTTTAAAATACATGTTGTTTTGCGCGGAGTCAGCCAGGAAAGGGCGCACAGGTTACGCGTGATTCCCCGAATGCAAATAGTCCCCATAGTCGCGACTGGGTGGAGTAAAGATTTGCATTTACGCGTCTGATCTTTCGTGCAATCCCTCATCGACTATAATTTGCATTTCTCCGAGTACCCTCGAGACACGACGCTGACCTCGTGTAGTTTAAGGGCCAAGCGGAATGGCGAATTGTAGAGTAAAGGGAGCGAGGAATTGTTTAGGGTAATGAACGGTCCATTTAATGAGGAACTGTTCGCTTCTTGGGTATTGTTCGAATCGAGGAAATCCCTTGGCTCGACGAGGTTTAAGCTTGCTAGATCGAAGGGATAAGCGTTTTCCTTTTGTGACCCTTGTTAACGGAGAGCGGTGCGTTATCGATTAACATCTGTGCTTCTCTTAATCCAGAGTGGTCTTAAATCAGGAAGATTTGCGACATTAGTCCCGAAGTACAATGCTTTTGGAATTCGGTAGGTCGCTAATTGAAACGCCCTATTGTAATAATCTTACTCTCATCGCGAAATACGATCGCACGATGACAATAAAACTTGGATTCTCCAATAACGAAACCAACGAAACTTTCTTCTCGAGCTCGATAATCCTCTGAAACCGCCACGAACTCAATTTTCGAGTCGACAGTCAACATTACCCGATCCCATCCCACCAAGCGCTCGCAATCCCCTCAAATTCTCTCCCCGTCTGTTTCCGAATCCTCTCGTCCTACCTCGATTGTTTCAACTTCGACGATATCGTGCCTCTCGCGAACCTTCAAATTCCGTCAATTCTTCTCTCCTCTCTCTCTCTTTCTCCACGTCCTTCCTCTTCCACCGTCTCGTGGCATCGAAAAAAACCTCAGCCCCGTCCCTTCATTTCTCAAGTCCGGGATATCGACCGACTACGTTCGTCCAAGACAGTCTCACGGATTCTGCGAATGGATTCTCGGCAGCTTGCGACGAGCGAAAGCTCTCAGGGTGGCCTCCTCCTCGACTCGTGGCGTACGACAGAAGCGGGCGAGGGTTCGCAGCCGTTCGTGGAGACTTCCGAAAAGGGAGAGAAGAGTCAGACAATTTCCTCCGCGCGACAGCACGTTGTCGTGTGCGGCAGGCTGTTGCCTTCACGCACGCCCTGCGACTCCTGATTGCGCCGCTCGATGTTCCTTTCGTAGCCGTATCATCGTCGTTTAGTTTAGCAGGGGAAGGACGACGAGAACCGCGACGGCCACCACCACAATCGAAGTACGCACCCTTCGTGTACGTGCAAGTGTTAAAGCGCGTGTGCATGAAGTAGGTGGTAAACGGTGCTTCCTTTAGCGGTAGGCTCCACGAGGCAGGACGAAACGAGGCCTTGATAATGGCACGACAACTTGGATGAATTTTTAACGACGCTTAGGAGTACTTCCTTGGATGCTGATTGTTCCTTTGGCGCCGCTATTATTACGTAGCCCGTTTCATACAAGAATCCGTCTCGTCACGAAGGGTGAAATAATGATCGAAGTATCGGGATGCCTTGAATGCACCGGAAAAATACAAATTATATTAAGACAAGGGTGTATTGTAAATAATGTCCATAGGGTTCGAGCGATTTTTCTGAACTACCCTTGAATCCAAGGAAGACTTTCGATTTTATCCAATCGCGAAGAATCGAAGAGCGCATTCACCCAACATTCTCCTTCCCCTACTTCCTTTCCATTTCCAATACGGATGCGCCTCTCGAGACTGTTTCCATCTCGCAGCTTCCAACGTGCCTACTCGACGAGCGCATTTTGCTCCTGCCATTTCTTTAAATTCGTTCTCCCTTTCTCTTGGTTCTTTCTACGGATCGAAGGGTGGGTCGTCGTGAGAATCGCAGCCGAGGGTTTTACCGAGCGCGTACACGCGTGTCCGTACTATATCGACGGATTCCATCGGCCTGGGCTGGGGTGGATACGCGAGAGGGAGAGAATGCCACGCGAGCGATAATGTCCCTACCCCGAGATTTTAGAGCGAGTCGAGACGGCCCTCGACTCCCTGCCTAAGCCGCATTGCCGGTGCAAAAGCTGGGATTAAACGCGAGGCACGGCAATTTTTCAGTGATTTCACGGCCTCGACACTCTTTGGATTTCCCCGTAGGCGAATCCAACGACGCGGAGGAAAGGCCACCCTCGCGTGTCGAAGAAAATTTGATGGCGCGGGGTACGAGGGTATTGTCAAATTTATTCTCAACTTTCTTACTACACGAGAGACAGATTAACAATATTCTATCCTGTAAATTTCGAGGTCCAGAGAATTTTAGTCTTTCGAAGAGAGTTCGTCTTTGTGCCGTAAGACTGTCTTAATTGATTTTAATGCGTTTAGTCAAAGCTACGGGCTTCTTCGCGAAAAATGTTTAAACGACGAGCGCCAAGGCCTTCCTCCGTTCTGTGTCCGCGTCACAAAGATCGTTAAGGCATTTTCACGTTAGGGGCATCAAGACTGGCACTCGTTACGGCGAGTGAGCGCGTAAAGAACCACTTTTCCTTGGCCGCGCCAAGACGAGCGTGGTCCTCGGCGTCCTTTCTTCTCTTTCTTCGCTCTTCCATCTTTCTTTCCTTCCTCTCCACTTGTTCGTCCGTCTTCCGAGCTTTTCCAAGCAAACCAGCGCCCCCGACGACGTCGGACAAGTTGTAAAAGAAGCGGAAGAACGTTCGCGCGTACCCACGCACCCTCTCGCTCTGCCATGATCGATGGACGCGGTGCTCCCCACGAAAATCTGAATCTCTGCGCGCGCGACTGAATTTCAAGAAATGGGTGGGATAACAAATCTTCCCGCACTGTTATTCCTAGTTTCAATCTCGTTCTCGAGGCCTAGAGATATTTTCCACGGACAGCGAGCGCAAGGATCTCGATCGACCCGAAAATTCAACAGAGAATGAACATAACGATAACGATGCCGAATAATTCGTATTCGTAATTTGTCAACATAACGTTGCCACCCCATCTACTTTTTAAGGTTTCGCAGGGGGTGCGAAAGCTCCCTGACGCAGTGCTGCACGCATTCCTGATATTTACCAGATATTCTCCCTTATAATCGCATTTTACAGTATCCTGGAAGGGTTCCGATCCAAAATGTCACGCTTCTCGACCCTCCGCGGCTTTACGCGTCTAGTGGTGCTATCGACGCGTTCTCGTCAACTCGAGACCGCGACCCCAATCGCGTTTTCAAAACGCGCGAATCGTTAGTACGCAAGATTTTTAAGGTGCCTCGTAAAATTGTGAATTCTTTGAAAGCTTTACCCCTGTCGAGTCACGTTTGAGACACGTCCAAGCGCGACACTAATCGGGTTTTCAAAACGTGCGAGTCGATGGTACGCAAAATTTTCAAGACATCTAATAAAATTCTTTGAAAGCTTTCATTTGAAAGTCTCTCGATTTTCGTTTACTCCCTGTCGAATCACATTTTCTCGAATCAACGAATTGCACGAATACGCCCAGGTGTCTTTGTTCCGCGCATCCGCTTACGGTGGCACCTTGAGTCGTCCCTGGCCACCCTTCGTCCTTCCTCCGTTAATTTCACCGGAAGACGAGCGAGCTTGGCGACAATGCCACGGGGAGACGCGGTAGGCTCGGATGAAACAATGCGCAATTACGGGGCCGCTGATACCGACCAGGGACGAGATCCTCGCGTGCCGGACCTTCTCCACCTCTCGTTCTCCGCCGTTGAGCGCGCCAGTGTTTGTCCTTCACCGACACATCCTCACGTCCACCCACAATGGATCACACAGAGAGCGAAGGTCATTTGCCACCGTTTCAGGACTCGTCCCTCCCCACTCCCTTTCCATTCTCCTCTTACCCTTCATCTCGTAGCAGCGGAAGAACCGTCGAGCGTTGGCCGCAATCGGAACTTCCACGAGAGAGGAAGTTCGATCGACGCGAGCCACCGACGGGTTTCTCCATTAATAACGGGAACGAAGTAGCGAGAGAAACCGAGAGCAACGGTCTTTTCCATGGAAGTTGTCGGCCAAGTGGAAAAACTTCGCCCCGAGGTGCGATCCGAGAGAAGGAGCTTCCATACGAACGAGTTTTCTCACTCCCGTGGTTTTAGGTTTCGCGAGAGAACGAAAAATGGCGGTTGCTCGCTCGCGCGACGGGCTTCGTTCTGAGGAATGAAGTTTGCGCGCCACTCTTGGAGGTGAATTTTATGAAAAAGCGCATAATACACCGGGGCTTCCACACACTCGAGCTTAAGGTCGAGCGGATGAAAGGAAACCGGGAGAATGAATGGCTCGGGTGGATGAAAGTCGTTGCACGTTGCCGTCTCTCGTCGTGCCTAGTCTTGCCGCGCGTCGTCGTTAACGCCGGAGATGGGACTGCTTCTTTATCCGATGGCACACGGCTCCTTGAAAGACGCGCTTGCGTGGCTTGGCAATATTCATTACGTATTTCTTTTTTTTTTCTCTCTCTCTCTACTCTGAATTATTTCCTTCCAGAAGAAACGAGTAAAATAATCGTGGTAGGAGGGTGGAGGGTTGCAACGATAATTTCCGCTGCACCGGAAATTCGTCGGTCGAGAAAAATTACGAGAACGTTAAGTACCGCGAGCGCACGCTGCGCATCACGAATTCTCTTGGGAAAGCGCGGCAGGCTTTTAATACCGGGGATGACGAACAATTTCCTCCCGCGTGGAGGACAGAGAAGAGATAGAGGAAAATTCTCGTTGTTGGTGGCGCGCATTAGTCGCATGACTTGCGGATAGACGGTGGTGACCTACAAGTGTTCGACATGGACGATTCCTTGCCAAACGATTATCCAATTTCCTCCTATCGCAGACTCGATTTCGACGTTTTTCCGCGGAAAAAGTAAGACGAGAGTCTTTGACCAGGCTCACAATCGAAGTGGGTCGCGACGTCGGGCTTGTCAATAGTGACGTCGTCGTCGGTTGGAAGCCGATAAAAGCTATTGGGCCCTCGACAATTTCGTTCCTGTATCCGGAATATTAGATTGGTCTTTCGCAAATTTTCCCGAGAAGAGCAGAGGCGGTGCTCTCGTTAACAAGGTAATTGCATTTCACTCGTACGATCGACGCCTGGCGTGTTGCGCAGAGGAAGAGAGAGCGAGAGAGAACGTTCACTGGACGTTACACTTTTGTTAATGCAATCGCTCGTTAAAATAGCACTTCAATTTAAGGCGTTCAGAGGCATTCTTTATTCTTAAATAACGTTTTCTCGTTGATACTCGTTAAAGGGTAACTCGAAAAAAAAGGTCAATCAATAAATTAATTAGGAACTATTTCGCAAGAGCATAATTGGCACACGTTAAAGGGTTTACGATGCGATTAATATTCGCGTATGAAGCCTTAAAATCAAATCCGTAGATTTAACTTGCTTCGATTTGATAATCCTCTCTTCCTAATACACGTAGTACCGATGCCCCTGGGGGGTATTAGGCCAAGTTGGGTTTCAACAAATGAAATTAGCGTGCGTATCGTTGCACACCGCGGCCCATTGTCCTCGCGTGGTGTTCATTGAATCCATCGAAAAGAGTTCCATTCTGGTTCCCACGTCTGAGTCCCACGCTTACGCAACTTCTCGCAAATATTTACCGACCTCTACGCGCAAGATAGTTCGTGTTACTACACAGATCACTTTAGTGTGCATTCGATTTAGTGCAGATGAAAGGAACGTATCCTGTGTGCCAGTGACATTTCCCAAAGTAAACTTCGAACAATTCGGTAGGGCGTGCACCCTTCGATTACAAGGAGGCCGTTGAGGGCTCCCTAAGTCTGCGAAGGAAGCGCTCTCTCGATTCTTACGCAAACAGTGTGGCATTTCTCGTTATCGGTCCCCTTTGTGCCCCCCGAAAAAATGACCCCGGTTCTCATGAATATATTAAAGAAACGCTGGTAAAATATCGCAGCTGCCGCAAGCTGAGTTGTCCTCGTAAATTTTGCGAGCGTGTGTCTTTGTAGATATTATTTCACGCGAGAGAAATCTTTTCGTCCAACTACCGGAGAAGAGTTGTCATACGATTAATCGATTTATCTCGCGACATAAGCGTCTAAATCAAATCAAGAGCTTCAAATGCCGATATTTGATTTGGGTTCGCTCGTAGAAAGTTTAGTAAAGTGTCGATCTGAATTCTTTTCCTTCTACTTGTCACCCACGTCTGTCTTTCTTTTCCCCTGTGATTCGTTTGAAACCATTCAGTCGCTCTCCTTCTCTTGCCCACGCGAACATCTCGTGCCGCCGGTGACGAAGCAACGATAAGGCCGTCCTCCACCACCCATGCATTTCATTCAATTCGAGTTTTCTCGCGGTGTGTGCACGCCGCTATATTGTCCGGCCCGACGGCGTTGGCGGTACGCGCGAAGAACATTGATTTTCTGCGAGGTTAAGGACATCGTAAAATGCAGCCCGCCTAGTATGCCACGTGACTTTAAGCGAGCTGCCGTGACAATTTATGGATGTCTGCCACCCCCGTCTCTTATCGTCTATTCAAATTAGTCGATTAGCCCACCGTCAAAGGGCGCATCGTTCTCTCAGGTGGACGACGATAAAAGATAATTTATCCTTGTGGCGGAAAACGTCTCGAATACACAATAAATAATTTCGTGCATAAGCTACTCCTCGAATGTGTATAGAAATAACAGTCTCTGCCACATACGGTTGATCATTTCACAAGTCTACGAAAATTTGTAGCGATACCAGTTTTGCGTGGGATCATTAAAAAGGAGAAAACACGCGAGTGTATTATTGAAAGAAACCTCGACATGTACACAAGCTACGACCACGATGCACGCGAGTGACGCATTTTTCCCGAAATGGCCCCGAATGATATTTCTTAATTCAAACTTTGCCATCCTTCGGTCCACGTTACCGTCTGTCACGAAGGGTCGGAAAAGTCGCGCCCAAAATCGTCGTGGCCGCGCATCGACGTCGGCGTCGGCGTCGGCGATGCGGCGGCCACGGCGAGCGGGCGATTATGTCGCGAGCTCGACGCAGACTGGCGACACAACTTAACAGGCTTACCTCTGGCTCGGTAAACCCTCTATCCCGTTAGCTCTGCCGGATGCAACTTGTGACCCACATGCAAGCGACGATTAAGAGGGGACTAAAGCGTGCAGTACGACTGCCTCGAGGTCCCTCGATTGCCCGCACTCTTCGACGAGGATCCTCAGACGCAGCGATTCATTCTCACGTGACGCCGACAGCGAGCGTAGAAAGTGGAACTTCTCAAAATCTTCTATTCGGTCAATAGTCGGAAGCACATCGATGCTGGTACTTATTACAGATTCGGTGGATGTAACGTGGCCGAGTACCGTGGAAATGGAGTAGGTCGAATAAACCACGGAGAAGATCCGAGAACAACTCGCGCAAATAAGTACTCCAATGTCTTCACCGCGAACTTCACCCCCGCAGCTCCTCGCTCGCGTGCATCGCGCCGGAAGTTGCACGAGCGCGCGGTTCGACGACGATGAAACTCGTGCGTGCGGTACGATGCACTTCCACTCGAAGGAGAAGGATGCTCGTGCCGAGGGAATCCCTTCTCAGCGAACTGTCATCGTCTTGGTAACAACAGCGAGAACAGTGGAAAAAGTCAAACCTCGCGATCTCTCAACCGATAACCACTAGATCCGACCAATCATAAACAGCTCGATACTTCCATATCGCTTAATCGCATCGTCTCGACGCTCTTAATCAACAAGTCTACTCTTCCTTCGAATAGTCAGTCGATTCTCTCAACAGCACTGCGAAGATCGGTCCTGACGAAGCCGCTGTCACGAGGATCACTAGGTGGTGTCTGTCGAAAGAATAATCCCTTCACTGTAGAGCTACTCTACTCGCGCAAGACTCGTGGCATGGACTGGGCCTGCTGAAGCACGAAGAAACGTCTTTTGAGTGTGAAAAGGGGGTTGTGGTGTGTGTCGTGGTGTCGTGAGGCAGTCACACGCGCCACTTCCCGTTTGCTCGTCCCTTCCGTACTGCGTCCGGGTCGAGCACCTACCTAGCCGAGTCGTCATCGGGGACTCGACGCAGGCGCCCCGGACTCGAGGAGGCACCCCTCGAGCCCGCAACCCCCTCGAGCCACCCCATCCCTACCTTCGGTTCTCGCACCGAACCGCCACCCCCTCCGCGAGACCAGAACGGGGTGGAAGAGTGGTAGAGGGTGAACATCCGAGGGAGGCCGACGGTTGCGCGGTGGCCCTGCAACCACCCCCGAGAACGCGAGAAGCTAGCGATGACCGTCGTCGAGGGAACGATTGGATACGCTCTCGCTCCGAGACGCACGTCATCGTGCTTTCGATTCCTTCGTGAAACGATCACCCACTACGAGTGGAGGTCGTCGCAGAAGTGAATGGTTGGAGGGACGGAGGGAGGACAAGGTGGAAATGTTTATCGATAGAGTGTGCAGATATTTCGGGGTGAAGGGTGGCTGTCGATCGAGACACGAGTTGTTGCTCTTGTTAGGGGGTGGCCCTCGTTGAGGGTAGACCGGAGGTTAAAGTGGGAAGAGTATCGATTCTAGGTGACGGATCGACTGTTAATTATTGGCTGGATCGCTAGGGAGGGTCTGTTTGGTTTTCTTTGGGTACGTAGGCAGGGGGAGCTGTGGAAAATTGTTTCGAGAATCGATCGAGCACGTATACGTAGAATCGAGGATTTCGGTTGGATTCTGAGGTGTCGCACGTGTGTGCGCACGTTTCCAACGAGATTATCGTGTAATACGGTCATCGTACGTATGCAGAGATACAGTAATCAGCATACTGATAAGCGTGTGCCATTCGCATCTGGTATTTGCGATCGACGGTACAGCTTCGTTGTAATTATTGAACGTCAGCAACAGTTGTTCGTACTTTGCTGCCATTGACCCGGGCATGTCTACCTGACACTGTAACTAAATATCTCGGAGCGACGTGGCTCGTCGTTTCCGGTTCACAGGCGCTCCAAAGTCGACCTAAAAAAAAGATCGATACGGGGGAGACAAACGAGCTTTCGAATACGCGGAAAATCCGCGAGGAGAAGTTTCTCGCGAGAATTCGAATTTGTCGAAGAAACGAGTAGAGAAAAGTAGAAGAGTATTCGACTTTACTACGTGCCTTCGGTTTGTTCTTGATTTTACGAGAAAAATTCGTCGATTACCGCTTACTTGTGCTAGACACGTGCAAAAGGCGGCAAAGCCTCTGGCTGGTCCGTACCGAACTGCTTCGGAACCGTTTCTGACTGGACCCTTCTGGCACCATGGCATCTTCTATGTGGACGCATGCGTCGGCGTCGGTCTCCATGGCGACGGGATGCGAGCCACCGCGTGTGAATGCGTATTGATTACTTTGCTCTCGCTCCATTCCGCGATCTCTCGGTCCTTCTATCTTCTCCTACCACCTCCGCGCCGTCCACCCTCTTCTTCATCTGGTCCTCTCTCTCTTTCGCTTTTTTTCCATCCCTCTCTCTCTCTCCTCTTCTCCGTCACGCGAGCTCGCTCCGTCTCATCCAATGTGCAACGAATCTTCCCGTTCCATCAGCGCGCGGGCCCTCCCTTTTCTTTTTTCTTCAAATTAGCCCCCTAATGTCCCAGCGCGCACTCCAACCTCTTTGCATCGAGCCCAGGGTCTCTCTTTCGTTTCGAGCTTCTCTTCTCGCTCGTGAGGCATGATAAATTCGCGCGAGCCAAAGCGACCGAGGGTGAGACGAAGACTGAGGGAGAGAGAGAGAGAGAGAGAGAGAGAGAGAGGAAGAGAGAAAGAAAGAGTGAGAGAATGGAGGGAATGGAGAGAAAGAGAGAGAGAAAAAAAGTGAGAGGGGAGCACTGAACCCAGCTCGATCCAAAGTACTCTCCCCCGCACTCGTAAAAAAATTCCGATCTCCGAATCGATCGACTTTATGGCCCGCTTGATACACTCGAGTGGCCTCGAGTGGATTCATCGTGTTCGATTGGAATCATCGCGTGGGGTGGTTTGGCGCGGAGAATGTGTTTTTTGTACGATATAATTAGAGGGATGAGCAACCAACGAGATATCGTGCTTCACGCAAGAAGCATCGATCCTTTCTCCTATCTATTTCAACGCGACGGTTTTCTTGTAGGGTACGATTTTTTTTTTTATCCGTTTGTGAAGGTTTGGCTACAGTTCCGTCGAATTGGTGATCATTGTGCTTCCAAGTTTGCGATACGATCGTAGCGCGATCCCAATATTCTCATTCAACTTACTCGGGCAATTATCCGTGCCACAATGAGAAGGAGAACTTTGAATCCCGTGGGTACGTTGTAACCCTGCGACGGGACACCCATTGACGTTCGTGTGTAATTTCGAACGATGCTCAGCGACACAGGGCGAACGTCCAGGCGGAACAAATTGCCCCATCCGCGTTTCGTAACGGCGGCGTCCATTAGGAAGACGAAACGATGGGGGATTGTAAATTCGTCAGAATTTCGTACCTACCAACCTGCGCTTCGATACGCGCAACTGATTTGCTCGTTGCCCACATTGCTGGTCTCTTCTTTGAAATCTTCGTGAGGATTTGGTAGATAAAGAAAAGTGCGAGTAGCGATCGCAAGGGAGGAAAACTGCAGGGAAAGCCAGCGCGTATTTTTCTTTCTATTTTTTGAAATGTAAACGAATTGAATCGTTATTTTTTACAGTACGCAACGCAGTCACTTACGATGTGACGTGAAAGTAAAGAAAAGGAAGGAAAAAGGAGCCGTGGCGCGGGAGTCAGTAAAGTGAACTTCCGGGAAAAAATGTTACATGACCGTAATATTAATTAAAGGAGAAAGTTTCTTGGTCCACGATGACTTCACCGATAGAAGCAACAGAGTACGGAAGTGTAAATTGTCGATTGGGGTGCATTATATAATATTGAAATCGGAGTTCAAGAGATACGCGAAAGAACTTTGCAATAAGCAGAAATGTCACATCTCTTCATTAACGGGCATTTAAAACTTGATGTTAAATTTCGCGGCATCCGAAAGCGAGGAACCCTATAAGTCATAATTACGCTCGTACCACTCACGCAAAACTTCCATTGTCCTCGTGCCACCTTCTCATAGCTTTACCCCTTAACGAGACCTGCTCGAGCCGCGCGTACTCACGAGTATTCATCCAGGGACCACGCGAAAACTATTCACCCCTTTTAATGCTACCCCCCGGAAGATTCTCACCCTCAGGCCGAGGACTTCGCATTCAGCGTCATTTGGCGGCCACGAATTAAATCCGGCAAGATATGTTCATGATTTATGGAGGCACCCTGAGATGGTTAGTCAAGAGGGGCGGCACCCAGAAACCACCCCCGCGTTTCTGTTTGAAAAATGAGCCCCTGGAGCCCGACTCGTTGACTCCATGTCACACACTTCGTGTACGGGACGAGGTGTCAGGCGCGATATCGTTACAAGTCGAAAGAAATCGTTTCAGAGAGCGGACAGCAGCCCCTTAAAAAATCGCGGTTCACCAGAATCATTTTTAAATTTAAGAATATCGATTTCTGACGAATTTTCGTGCGTTCGCGTTTCACCTCGTTAAAAACTCGTACAACTTGCCACTCTGAATACCGTGTTACCCGTTACGTCACGAATTCGACTCGCCTAATGGATTCTCAAGTTTACAGGAAGCTTGGCACCCGAGAAAACAATCCCTTCACGAGGACTCGTCGAATGTCGCAAGTGGTCGAATCACAGTTCACGAGGACGAGCTCTCTTAATTAATGCTGGCGTGACAAAGGGGAGACAGTGTTGGCTCACTCGCGACAATCATTTTCGCCGACGCGCGTTCGGTCACACCTCGCGAACCTCAGGGACGCATCGTGATGCTCGCGTTTCCCGTTTCCACAGCCCTCGCGCGTGCCACGCATTTTTCCCTCGAAATAAAAGAAATTGCGATCCAAAGGAGCGCTTTGCAAAAATTGACGAGGGACGCGTTTCGTTCCTGTAACGATACGGCGAGCAGCTTAGGAGAATTTCAGAGCTTCGACGTTTCACTTGGTAAATTGCAGAAAGCGAGGAGGAGGAGTGGAAAACGAGGAGTCAGTAGGACATCCGTCCCTGAAGGGCGAATATGTGACGGTACCCGATGCGTGACCACTACATAAAAAGGTGAAACTCGGAAAATTAGAGAGCCACTTCTGTAGCGTTCTCTCATCCATTCGAACGTCTTCCCTTGTCACGAACGATCTCCATGGTGTACGCGGTGTGCGCGAATTCATTTACATTCGATCGTTCTTTACCCTAAACATGGGCCACCGTCAGATGTTGGTTTACTTATACGTCCTCGTGAGTGCATTCCACGTTCTCGCGGAGAACGGCGAATACATATCGACCACCGAATTCTCGAGGTTACCGCCCGAGACCGAGGACAAACTCTTGACCAACATTATTCGCGCTTCGAGAAATTTTTCGAAGCCCCTGCAGATAAACGTGAGCGAGGACAACGAGGATAAGAAAACTGATAAGAAGGCGAGAACTGCCGTGCATGGACCGCCCACCGATAGCAGAGATAAGTTGTAATCATTTATCGCGTTCGGCTGGATTGCTTGGGTTATCAGAGTGAATATTCGATAATGAAGTGATTTCTATTGTGCAAGTTCCAACTGTTGCGGAGGGCGGTACAGTTCCGGTTCGTCACAGCCCGATCCAAACTACAATAGAATACCTTTAGACAGTGGACACTATCCGTCTCGATACAGCGATAGTCGGCCAATCGACAGGTTGTATTAATTCAAATAAAAAAAAAAAGAAAAAGGAAACAGAAGAAACCTTAACCCTTAAACGCACAAACTATCAAATTTTATGCCAAGCATAGCAAAGACCATTACAAACGATCTACCTTTCTTTTTGGTTTGGAGCGATGCTTCTTTTTATTTTCAAATAGAAATTCATGCATTTAAGGGTTAAAATCAACGATACCTAATCAACACCCTAAAACGAAGATCTCTAACGCACCTTCTTACAGATACGGATGGCAGACTTCGGGTCGTCCCACATCTTCCGGCGGAAGTAGCGGAAGACCCGGAAGCGGAAATTTCCAGCCAGGAAGCGGAAGTTACGGGGGTGGCTATGGCGGAAGTCAAGCAGGCGACAGGTGATCCTTACGAATCCCACTTTATCCACGATTACGTCTTAGCGCACATCCATTCCGCCAGACAGACACATTCCGTTTTATGGGTATTAAATATTCAATTTATGTTCGATGTCGAACATCAGGTTCGGACCACGTCCAGTTTATGGAAGTGAAAGCTCCAGTAGACCTGGGGGTGGTGGCGGAGGCGGTGCCGGTTATGGCTCAAGCAGTAGTGGAGGATACGGTTATGGAGATGGTGGCTATGGAGGATACGGAGGTGGAGCGCGGCCCGGTGGTTACGGAGGATCGATTGGAAGTGGTAGTTACGGGATTTCGGGTACTTTCGCAGACGGTGATGAATTCGGACCACCGGAGCCAGGATTTCCTGAGAACGGACCGCCCTCTCATGCTCCTGGAAACATTCAAACGCAAAAGGTTCACAATTATGTTCGAGAGTTGGAGTTAGAGTAATTAAATATTTATGACATATTACTCCCCTAAGGCTGTTGCGCTGAAAGCTCTCGCAGGGGTGGCCTTGCTCGGTGCAGCCGCCGCTCTAGCTACCAACCCTGTTCTCTTGCCCCTTGGGATAATTTCTGGACGAAGAAAGCGCTCGGAAAATAGTGGCCGGGAGGACGAACAAGTCGAGTATATCATGACCTTGTTGAAGAATAATTATCCGAAGGTACGTAGACACTTATCGTGGCGTTGTCTTTCTGGAATCGATAGGACGAATGTTAAGTATAAAGGGAACATTATTGTATGAGCAGGTTTACAATAACAGGGTCAGTGAAAGATTTATCGCGACCCCGAGATGCGTCGCTAGGTTGGCTTGCGAGGTGCAAAAAGATTATACGGCAGAGATGAAAAATTTGCGAGAGAATCAAAGTACCGCACGTGGACTACCGAGCTTGTAAGTTAAGTTTTTGTTATGCGTTACTTTTTAGATTTTACAAGTTATGTAATGTTCGTTTCCATTCACAGGATCACGGCGAATCTCCTCAACATCGAGTCTTTACCTTTCAGTATTAAGGCAATGTTGGGATTGGCCATTTCCATAGGATCCAGCGACGGCAGTTGCAGCGGATTCACGTGTGGCTTTATGAGCGACGGATAATGCTATTAGTATCTGTAAATATTATCGTAGCATTGTAAGAAAGAGATCTCGAACTTATCCCTATGTAATAAAGCGCAGTCCTCGACCTTTCATTTTACCGTAGCCACATTGCAGATTTATGTGTGCATAAAGCTAGGCCTATAAAATAATCTTATCTGCCAAGTGTATGCACTTGAACTCCCGCTTGCAACTGGCCGCGCATGCGCAGTGTATCGATGGTATGCAGATGGCGCGCTGTACAAGTTGCGTGCGCATAAATACACTTTACGTGTCTCTCCCTTTACTAGCCGCTCGTTTCACACACGTGACGTTGATTTTAAAAAACAAAATATAACTGACGTGTCCTAATGCAAAACAACGTGGCAATTGAGAAGCTTCGCGGGTTTGTCAATACTGACCTTACCTGACGTGACATATTACAGTACTGTATAAAGATCCTAAGACACCGAACGCACTCACCTGAGAACGAATTTGTCGAGGTGTCAGATAGTATTCCCCAATAAAATTGCGTCGATCTCCCGATTAAGGTTATGTTAGCAATGACCATGCCAGTGTTGTGTATTGCGTAAATACATAATTTATATTCTTACGAGTCTGAGGAGACTCTATTCCTGGCAACCTCAGAAATGCTACGGATGCCTATTTTAAAATATGGTATTTGGATGCGTGACAGTGCGCCGCGGAACGGTAAATGGAAATTCATATTCTAACCTATATTCGTGAGCCTTAACAACCTTGAAAGTGAATACGTACAGTAAAACAACGTGGCCCACAGTGTCTGTAACGGTATTGATAACATTACTGATTGATACGGGTACATGCGATATTGTATATTTATACCGAAGTCTCGTGTGAATAAACTAGCGTGATTTGCGATGGGCACGAAAATGAGAAAGAAAATGGAAGAGGCCAACAATGTTGAGTATGGCAATGAAACAAGCCACATTCACGAGCCAGTTGATATACGTGGCGATGAGAAAAATATAGCTATTCTCTTTTTCTTATATTTACTCCAAGGAATACCTCTTGGTCTGTGTGCTTCGATTCCTATGCTGTTGCAGAACAGAGGAGTTTCCTATAAACAACAGGTGACGAGTAATTATATTACACTATAAAGTGCGCACAAACTATTTCCACATAATTATCCGAGAGTATGATTATAAAATTATAAGCTGTTTGATTTTGTGTCGCAGTTCAAAATAAATTAATTTTTCTTTATCAAAGTTACTTGTAACATTATATTTTATAAACGTGATGTATTTTACTAATGATACACGTGTATAATTTTAGGCAGAGTTTAGTTTTGTGCAATGGCCATTTTCTTTGAAATTGTTATGGGCTCCTATTGTGGACTCTCTGTTTTCACAAAAGTTTGGCCGAAGAAAAACGTGGCTGATTCCTATACAGTATTTAATGGGTTTGTTTATGCTCCTTTTATCGAGCCACGTAGGTCAATGGTTGGGCAAGGAACACGAAGACCCAAATATTGAAATGTTAACGATATTATTTTTTGCTCTAAATGTTCTTGCTGCAACTCAAGACATTGTAGTGGATGGTTGGGCCTTAACCATGCTTAAGAGGTAATTAATCCCTAGCGTTAAATGTGAGACTACATTTAATACATTTACTTGAAAATCTTTGAAATCTGTTTTCATAGGAGCAATGTGAGCTATGCATCCACGTGTAATAGCGTTGGACAAACAGCAGGTTATTTTATTGGTTACGTTCTCTTTATGGTTCTTGAATCTGCTGATTTTTGTAATGGTTATTTAAGGTCTACTCCTTCTCCGGAGGGAATATTAACACTGCCTGGTGAGATTTTAAACTATAAGATGCTAGGTTTTAAACATTGTACGCATGTGTTAATAATATTAATTTTTTAGGATTCTTATATTGTTGGGGTTGGGTATTTATAGTTACAACAACATTAATTGCGATATTTAAGCATGAAAAAGAAGAGAAACTTCATAAAGACGAGGAATTAAATATGGATATTAGACACGCCTATAAATTACTCTGGGATATTGTTAAATTGCCATCAATAAAAATTACTATTTTATTTTTATTAACGGCAAAGGTTAGTGCAAAATAATATTTCATCTTCTTACTGTGCAAATTTGAAATATATTTCTATACTCATCTATATTTCTATATTTCATCTTAGATTGCCTTCTCTGCCTGCGATGCAGTGACAGGCCTAAAATTAATCGAAGCTGGCATACCAAAAGAACAATTTACTTTAATGGCAATGCCCATGATACCATTACAAATATTACTATCATTGGTAATTTCCAAATATACAGTAGGCCCCAGACCAATGGATGTATATATGAAGGCTATGCCATACAGGTAAATTTGATGCAAGTCTTTTTAGCATTTTTATTACTAATGGTAAATTTAATCGAATTTATTTTGTACTATATAGGATAGCATTTGGCATAGTGGCAGCACTTTTAGTGTTGGTTACACCATATGCAATATCTGATGGACATGTTCCGGCATATTATTTTGTTGCCCTCATTGTTATCTATTTCTTGCACCAGGTAATTTTGAAACTTCCCAAGAATTCCTTAGATTAGGATAAGATATTTTATTTACTAATTTTCTCTTCCTAGATTTGTACCAGTAGTATGTTTGTTGCATCCATGGCGTTCTTTGCAAAAGTCAGTGATCCAGCAGTTGGTGGTACATACATGACACTGTTGAATACTGTATGTAATCTTGGTGGCAATTGGCCAGCAACAGCAGCATTATGGTTTGTTGATCCATTGACATTTAGACAATGTAGTACTGATTCTTCCAATGATTGTAGCACAATTGTGAAAAAAGAGGTAAGTAAAATTATTTTCATATTGTAGCCTTACCATCCACTCGAAATATTTAAACATTCTGTATTAATTTTTTTAGCTTTGCACAAACACAGATAGCGGTGTCTGTATCATGCAACTCGATGGCTATTACATAGAAAGTATTCTCTGTGTAATTATTGGATTCTCATGGCTGAGGTGGGGTAGAAGAAAAATAAACTTCTTACAATCAAGGCCTATGTCTGCTTGGAAAGTTATACTTTCTCGGCAGAATAGGTAACAGAATATGTACCTTGTAAATTGTAAAGGCTACAATTGTAATTATTAGATAACCATGGTACAAATTGACGCGTGTATCCATTGCATATGGTATGTGTGCATTAGTGATTTTTTGCACATGCCCAATGCGTTCCAATTTTATTAAATGTGATTTGTCTATTATTTAAATATATATTTTTACGTCCACGATGTAAAAATATTATATCGGAGCGTGCTATCGTATCGATTGATTCGACAGTACCCTTAGATATGATAGAAGGTTCATAAAACATTCCCCACCACGGTTTGTAGCACAATTATTAACATTAAGCAAATATTGTAATTTTAACAGAACTGTTTATAATCATTATTAATATTATTTCACTGTTTAAAACTATTTTGTGATATGTTTAACAACATTTATAGGTTTTTTCCGACCACGTGAATTTAATGAGATATAAAGATTTAAAAAGGAAATACATCATCATTGATTATTTAACTTGCCATAACCATTTATTCGTTTACTTATTTCCAATGGAATACTGTTCCGAGATAAAGACAAGTAACATAAGGAATAAATAGGTATTTACGGAATAATCATAAGTCTACATTATCTAGAAGCAGCAAACAGAGCGATAATTGACGCACAGATAGATCACGTAATTTCATGGATTTCCTTAATGATGACGCTGCTCACGTCGATATCTAAGTGCCGTCGAATCAGGAGAAGTGCTTTTCTTTAGCCACAGCATCCAGGTTGTGGGGGATTCGCTTTCTCATTTTTTGGTTCTGGCATTCCAGGGATCTGAGTTTCGGCGTGATTCGCAGTCATTACGTTCATATTCCTCGTTTCTGTGGCTACGTGGTCTAAAGGATGCGGTGTCTGAAATAGTGTGCAAAGTGTTACGCGGGGCATAACTATAAAAGATATATAAATCGTTTCTCAAATTATAAGTTATGCGAGGCAAGTACTGAGTTGGATCTTGTAAATGAGTTTTTACTTTCCTCTGAGTAGCAAGATATCAAAGAAAATATCTAATCACCTTAGATTGATTCGTGTGTGCACGATGAGTCTCACTTACGTTAGGATTGATCGCATCGCGACGTTCAATTGCGTGCGACACAACGAAGATGCACATCACCAAGAGAAAGCCGAATCGTAGAAACATGATGTCCCAAGTTGTTCACGGTGAAGTAAAGATGACGGAGAGGCTTTTGTCGTCGAATGTTCTATCGCAGCGAAGCAGGTCCTTTTATCGCGGCTTGGGTTGGCGCGCGGCAAAACATAGCTCAATTAATTTGATGAATCGTTTAGTTTGTTCATCGATTGCTGACTTTAGCTCGACATTATTTTTTGGACGATTGAGGAATTTACAGTACCCCGTGACGTCTGTTTAGAACTCAAAGCGATAGTAAAGATCCTTACCTTACGTCGTAATCGATCATGCCGATTGATCAGTGTGGTAGTAGAGCCAAAATTAATATTCAACTTACACGTGACATAAACCAGTACTCCAAAGCATTTATTCATCGTGCTCTAAAGTTCGAGCAATCGTTTATGAAAATTGTGATCGTCACAAGTGTATGTTATGCACGTTATACTGTCTTGGTCATGTTACACCGTTTGCCTTTGGAATCGTATAAATAAATATTCATTCAAATTTGTATATGCAAAGTGCATTGGATAGAGTACGCAGTTTGAATTGAGTAATATTGAACGTTAATATAAGTGATGTAATTTCCGAATGACAAATATCTTACAAGAGATATATTCGTGATACAGCGTAGTGACAATGATCTTGGTACGTTTTTACACAGACTTACATAACTAATTACTCTAACATTGTATGGCCATAGTGTCCCTTAGTGCGACGCGTACTTCTCTTATCGCAGCAATTTTATCGACATAAATATTTTATACGCTTTCGATGTCAGATGGCTCATTCGTTTTGTTTCTCATGTGGATGCAAAGGAACGCCGGATGGATTCACTTTCGGTCGAACGATCAATTTCCTCACATTGAGATTATTTTCTCATTCGTTGCGCGAGAGACAGTATGCGCGCTTGACGACTAAGTAATTTCAAAAGTATTCGTCGAAAAATCCATCGAGAACTCGAAGTGAAATACAATGTCGAGTGACAGTACTTTCTCGATGCTCGTGTAACATACTTTTGCACAATTATCTGACATATAATATAACCGTAACATTAATAGACATCGCTTTTACACCTTCACATTACGTAACTTATTTCCACGTGTGGTTTAATCAGCTATTAATAGCCTACCATCTAAACTTGCTCTATAGCACTTCGACGGTAGTATCCGTTGTAACGTAATCATATATGTTGTTCTGCATAACATCCATTATATTTACTATGATAATTAATTCGTCTTGATTTGCCGAACAGGTAATTTATGACGCTAAATCAGTGCGTTGGAAGAAATTATAGGCAATTTCAACGTTGTCCACTTTCGACGACGAGAATGCTGTTTGGTATATCTCATTGGATAAACTCTGAAACTTGAACGTTCTTCCAAGAATAGTTGCTCGGTTTAATATAATTCCATGGAACAGAAGCACCATTTGATGTGATGCATTAAATCGATGCGGTGTACCTGCTCGACAAATGCAAATTATATTAATCTTAACAATCGCCGTAGAAAGGGCGAATCTATTGTCAGGTTTCTTCATACATACAATGTATATATACATGTACATATGTATACGTATATATCTCAATTAAAAATCTACGCGTCCCCAAGGCACCATTTTTCAACCCTTAGGTGCAAACGTACGAGCTTATGCTCGAGACCATCCTCAAAAATGCTCCGCTAATTTTTCTACTTTGTTCTCTCTTTCTCGTTGCTTCTCTCGATCAATCTTTTTCTCTCTCAAGCCTTGCATCATCCACAATTTAAATTACGCCCGTGTCGCCAAGGTGGGTAGGCATGAATTATTTACAACAACATCGAATACTCAGACTTTGCGCGATGTTTCTACCACGTCGCTCTCACGTTTCTAAAATCATTATTTTCTAAAATCTACGGAGGGGCCGTTTGCATCCAAGCGTTAAGTCGGTAACGCGATACTTCTTCTGTGAGTGCCATCTGAATTTCTACGATCCTATTACGGCACCCTTGCGCGGTACGAACAAAAATATACACGCTCTTTCCTTACACAAATGAGATCGCACTGTACAGAATAATGAAAATTATCGATGAATCTATGAAGCCAACGATTCGAAACTCATCACCGGAAGCTGCACCGCAGAGGAGCTTCATGTAAGCACACCGTTGCTGCTAAATATTGAACCTGTGCGTAGCAAAATATATGCATAGAAGACTCTTTCTCGTTTCTCTTACTCTCAATCTTTCGCTTTGCCTCCTCCTCTCTGGTTCGTTCTGTTTTTATACTTATTATTTCACTCCTTTGAGAACATCTACTCGACATCGTCACCCTTCAACTTTCGGGATCTTCGAAACATTTCCCTAACGATTTATCATCAAATTTTTTTTATCATCTATTGTTCGCGTTATTTATTCGGAGGTAGTTTTTCTGTGTGCGGTAATTGTGCTTTGAAGAGACACATGGAAAAACAATTTTTCACCGTGAGGATTGTATACAAACAGTTTAACATTATACTGATTCGAGAAAAGCATAATGCTGAGCTTCGCTGCTCATCGTTCCTCCTTCACCGTAGCTGGATTCTTTCCGCGCTTTCTAATCAGAAGAATTCATCCTCTTCTGTCGAATAGTTGCTGTTTCCTTCCTGTTCACAGTTCCAAGATCCCAATCCTAAGTAGACATCGAGAAGAAGATTGGAATGCGGCCATGAATTACTTCCATTTAATTGCCATTTGGTAATTTGGGTTCATAAAACTCTCTTTGCTTCTTTTCTCTTGTACTTCTTCGTTCTTCTTAATGAACGAGCTCTTCGTCATTGAGAATCGGCACTTTATCACTCTTCTGATTAACCCTTAGTGTAGCGCCCCATTTCGCACCCCTACCTGCTTCCGAGCAGGCCATCAGAATCGAATAAGAGTTCGGACTAGCTGCCTCTTTGCTGTAGTGAATGCCGTAGAGGAAATAAATGAGCATACCTGAAAGGAAAACATTAGGTTATCTAGGAGAAGCATTTTCTTTTTTGCCCGCTGCACAAATCGAATCAAATGGATCAACTTACCCACTGTCATCCACGCGAGGAAACGTAACCAAGTTAGCAGGGACAAATGGAACATGAGGCCCACATTGAAGAGGATGCTCAGAGCGGGTACTAGAGGTACCATCGGTACGCGGAATTTTCCATACATTGGGTTCTGACGATGCGCTGCGATCACCAATAGACCTGGCGTGGAAGAAGAATAAATTAAAAATGCAGAGTAGCTAAAGTTAGTGTTTGCACGAGCGTTGATATATTAGAAAGTGCACTCACATCCAATCAATAGCAGAACGACGTTCACCAGGACGAAGTAGTCCCACCAGGCGGGTGTGTAAGAAGGTTGCGATATGAGAATCAGTAGAGGGCATAAAGAAACGCATCCAGCTGCGTAAATCGTGATGGAAGCTACAACAGCCGTTCCGGGTTCATAATTGCCTAAGAAATTCGCGAGCCACGAGTAACGCGGCTTCAACTTGCCAGTCGCCTCGCACAGGTCTAACAGCTGTCGGAAGAAATAGAACGACCTTTACAATGTGGAAATTAAATTGAAAATAAAATTATAAAACGAGTCTCTCAATTTAAAACCGTGAATTCTATTGCAGGCGGTCTTGGTGCAACAGTGTCCTCTGGTTCGCAATGCTAGTTTCATTTGTAAAGTGACAAAGTAACAAAGTACCTACGTGGTCGCATGCTTCTGGTTTTACGAAGAAAAAAATATTCATCGCGAAGAAAAGGTTACCTCGGATTCGGCGGAAGTGATGCTATTGCAGTCGCTCGAGTCAGCTCCTTCCGTTGGCGGTGAGGCTAAGCTACTGGGCGTTCCGGTACCGGACGGCACGGGTGTGCATTTTTCTGGGCGATACCTCAAGACAATCACACTAGCAGAAACAATCGTGTAAGCAAGGAAAGTGCCGATCGACATGAACTCCACGAGATGTTGCAGATCGAAGAGCAAGGCTATCAGGGCACTGAGAAGTCCGCTGATCATGAGATTCTGAACCGGAACCTGCGTGCGCTCGCTTATGTGGCCGAGAAATCCGAAAAGGAGGCCGTCCTTGGCCATCGCGTACATCGTCCTTGGAAGGGAGAAAAGGGAGCCGAAGAGGGTCGTCGTCATGCCGCAAAGTGCACCCACACTATACGAAACAGATAAAAAATTTCTAGAATTACTTCTACCAATGTTGATGAAAAATCCTTTAAACGCAATTGTCTTATCAGAGATCGATAGTGGACTAGAAAATAGAAGGACAATGGAATTGAAATGCTGAAATATTAAATGATACATTTCTTTATCGCATTCACTTTCGCACAAAGTTCTAAAAGAAAATTATAAAGAGAATTGGGCCAAGGGTTCCAATGATTCGAGAAATCCAGGTAGTAAAGAGGAGTCCATAATATTGAAGGTCATCGAATTCCTCGGACAGAGAGATTAAAATGTCACCTTATCACGTATTTGGCCCAGGGTATCCCTCTGGAGGCGAAAGCTTCCGGTAGAGCAGCTGTTGGATTGATATTCCAATAGGGTACCACCAATGTCAAGGCACCACCGACCATCACGTAACCAATGGTGACTATCGCCATCGATAGAATCGTCGCTTGTGGTATGCTTCGGCCTGGATCGCGTGCCTCTTCGCCGGAAGTTGCGATGGAATCGAAGCCTACGAATGCGTAGAAACACGTGGCTGCACCTGTGGACACGTGAAATTCATTTGACGAGGCCTCGTTCAGTGAGAAAGATTCGAAGAAGGAACGAGGCTCGAACCTGCCAGGACACCGTTGAAACCGAACGGAAGAAGACCACCGTTCTGACTGCTCCAGTTGGCAAGGTCGGCGTAGTAAATTCCCAAGACTATAACCAAGCCCATCACGGCGAGGTTGATCATGGTGAGAAGCGAGTTGACGGTAGCCGAACACTTGACACCCAGAGCAAGAAGCATGGCGTAAGCGACGCACAAGCCCCATGCCAAGAAGTCGGGAATAGTGCCCAATGGTTCGCCCATCGTGTGACCAGACATCATGGTACGCGTGTAATTGCTAATTGCACCTCCTACTAACGAGTCCACGTAGCCACTCCATGCTCTTGCTACCGATGCGGCGCCTAAAAACAGTATTAATATCAAACTCATAAATGAACCTGGACTTTTTATTTCACCTGCGAGTGATAAATGTTATCGTTTGAATAAAACCAAGTTGTTTGTTTTAGCGTTCTGCTTAAGATCTTCGTGACACATCCGAATGAATACGTTTCGTGAATTTCCGTAATCGAAGGTAACGTTAGGGTTCCAAGATCAACTAAAAGCGAAAACATCCGGGAGAGGAATATACTGCCGGCTCACCTATCATGTGCTCCAATATGATATTCCAACCGATGACGAAAGCCCAGAATTCGCCGACCGACACGTAAGTGTAAACATATGCGCTGCCAGCTTTTGGCACTTTGGCTCCGAACTCGGCGTAGCAGAGTGCTGCGAGAAGGGAGGCCAGGCCGGCGATGAGGAAGCTAAGAATCACTCCTGGACCAGCAGTATTGTGTGCCACCGTACCTGTCAGGACGTAAATTCCGGCGCCGACCATGTGACCCACGCCTAAAAATTGAAAATAGCATTGTTAAACAAAATTCTATGAAAACAAACATGCGACGTCATATGAAAAATGTACTGGTTAACTTTCAATATTAATAAGAGCATTCGCACACCGGTGAAGGATGCGATAAGGTACAGCCGCTATTCAATGCTTTTTATCAGCACGATAACGCACGAGTTTCTATGACGAGAATAATTCTACAATTTCGGAAGGGAATTCCAACCGACAGGATACAACACTTTGTTTGGTCAGCTGCCTGGAATACTTACCCAGGAGCGTGATGTCAAAGGTCGACAGGCACCTGTTCATGGGCGTCTCCATAAGATCGCCTTCCAGCTTCTTCGTCCGGTTCATCTTGGAGCACAAACCGGACATAACGTGTCCGAGTATCATCCGTCTAACCGACGGCATGTTCTGTAAATCAATGTTTCATTAATTTACAATTCTCTTATCGAGCCAAAAAAAGATCAGAAAGAATCTGTCGTCTGTCAGATCACACGCGGCAAAGGAAGACCCTCAAATCCAACGAGATCTGAACATTCTGACATTGAATACGGTTCCCTGTTATGTCTACCAGCTGGCAGGCGGCAAATCGCAAGGTGTTCGATAAAAGTCGAAGTAGCAGGAATTTTTAATGCTGCACCGGGAAAATTTTGGACGATGTCAGTGCGCGCAAGCCAATGCCGACTTTTAGGATACTTACGAGTGAAGGTTTGTGCTCGCGAGCGAAGTTGAATGCACTTCCGATTGAGAGAAGGAGCTTCCGCGATCACGAATGAAGAGCTACGATGCGAGGAGAGAAGCGTCACGGTCGACGCTCGAGCACACAGAGGACATCGCATGGCGTCCCGGCGCCAGTACGCAAGCTCGGACGTCCCGATCGATCCAGCTACAATAGAGCTATTTACGTCATTGGCTGTATGGAGCATGAATGGGAAATATCCTCGAAGATGCGAATGTCCTCGTGACATTGCGATCATCATCCTTCGATACGGAAGAAGGATTGTTTTTAGCGCGTTTTCCACAACGGAAGTGTAACATTCTAATTAAAGAACGAGGAAGAAATGTTTTCAGTATGAAGAAAATATTTCTCAGACTTTTTGGTAATACAGTAAAATCTTAAATTTTGTACAGGATAAAATTTATAATCGTACTTTATACGTTGGTTCAAAAGTATTTTAATTATAAATAGAATTGTTATTTAACCCTTAATATGCTTAGGATATAGGTGTTTCGTTTTATGATAATGATTCTCGAGTGTGGATTTTTTTTCCTCATTCAGGATTCTCGAATGCTGTGATAATTTTCGAAGTTTATTTAATGCGTGCCTACTCTCCACGTTAGTTGAAGTTATCGTCGTTACACGGCAGCACTAACAATAAGCTCATACGCATGTGCGTAGTCATTGAGAAGTCACGTCCTATCATTATTACAAAATTCCCCTTCATCTGTAAATTAAAACAGGCAGTGAATAGAGACATGGGTGAAAATAGATTTCCATCGTTCATATTACACGCAAGAATTTTGATCAGTTGTAATCTGGTTCTGCGTTTGGCTGGAACAATTCCTACCGGTGCATGGCATGATGACCCTTTTTGATATATTTTCGCAAAAATCATAAGCTTTAAGTTTAACGCACGCAATCGGAAAACAAAGCGAAGAGATTTCCACGAAGATTTTGTAGATGTACCTGAAAATAAATGAGAAGATTGCCTGAAAGAGAGATGAAAAACAATTGATAGAAAAAAGTTAAATAGATTGGAGAACAAATCTGCGTTGATAATTGTAATCACGCCAAATTGATGAGTTTCAATAAATCTATTGTTCAGGAACCCGAGTTAAAACAAAACAATCTGTGTAGCTCATCCGCGGTTGCATTTACACCTATGATTTACGCGCTCTGAAATTGTAGCCGGGTAAACGTGTCTATGGATATGTCGGATTAGGTTATTACGAGAGATCAGATTCAAAATTTTAGTTTACTTACCACTATGTCTACAACGAATACATACATAGAACAAGACGGTTTTGGATTAATACCAAGACCAAGTGCCAATAATAAACCAGGATCATGGGACATAGTAAAAAGGTACTGAAATATCAAAAAATGTTGGTGCTCGTCAAAATTTGAAACACACTCTTGTCATTCAGCTTACGTTGGAATGGAAACTTCGTATTATTCCTTTCTTAACTGTTGATCGTTGAGTCATTTTGTTACAACAGTTAATGATCTCCAAGGTATGTCCTCGACAAACAGGTACACCATGACGAACGCGAGCAAAGCATCGGTACGATTGTTGAGTTGGGGCGGTTCCATACAATCCGTCAGAGTTCCCAACAAAGACGGTGTTCTCGGTGACGTTGTCTTGGGTTTCGACGACATAGAGGGTAAATTCTGCTTATTCTCTCACCGTTCTAAGTACGATCGCTCGACATCAGCGATAACGACGTGATCAGGGTATTTGAAGAACAGGTACATGGGAAGCATAGTGGGACGGGTGGCAAATCGCGTGTATAAAGGATTGATGCAAATCGACGACCAGATCTACAGCTTGTCGCTTAACGATGAATATGGACCGAATCATTTCCACGGTGGCGACGTCGCTTTCGACAATGTCAACTGGAACTCCTATGTACTGGACAAGCAAGTGGTGCGTTTTACGTGCAGTTCTATTATCTGTTTTCTAAGAGACATAAGAAATGTGACAGTGACAGAGTAAACGCTTTGTTTAATTTAGGTACCTCGTTCTCCTTTTTTTTTATCGACAGGTGATGTCACATTTGAGTTCTGAAGGTGCCGAAGGATATCCCGGCGCCATGCTGACACAAGTGAAGTACACGTGGACGAACGAGAATCAATTGCACATCAATATCCGTGCCACAGCCACCAAACCAACTCCCGCTAATGTCACTAGCCAGTGCCTTTTTAATTTAGCCGGTCACGTAAGCTAGAGATCGTTCTTTTAGTAGACGAATTGTGAGGCTTCGGCGTTCAAGCAAAAATAAAAATTTCTAATTACACTATAAGTGTGTTTTAGCTGGTCGTCTTGCATAAATACATTGCTGAAAAGCAATTAAGATATTAAGGTACCGCGATAATTCGACTGACACGACTTTCCGCAAAAGGGCACAGGTGCTGACGAATTGAGGAAGCACCTAGTTACCATTAATACTGGTAGCTGGACCTGCATGGATGTCAAGGATTATATACCAACCGGTGAGATTTGTCCCGTGAATGACACCGTCTACGATCTAAGTGTGCCCACTCAGTTGTCCAAGGAGAGGCTGTATCGCGTACCAGGGGGCGGTTACAATCACAACCTCTGCATTCACAGTCCCAGCTATTGGTGTTATCGTTTCCATGCCAGGTAGTTTATTTACCCAGTTAATGGATCCCACTGATATCTCTTGTCGTCCATCTCTCTACCTTCCCTCATCAACGTTTTCCTTTCCGCTCAAGGATTTTTCATCCTCGTTCCGGAAGGTATATGGAAGTCTACTCAAATCATCCTGGCTTACATTTCTACACGGGTAACGACTTGCCCGAGCCTGGCCGCACTTATCCTCCAGATGTGGAATCCTATGTGGACCATCACTGTTGCGGTGACTCGTCAAATGGACCGAATTCGTGCAAATCGGTTAGAGCATAATCTTGAGAGTTTGCCGAAGAAAGATTTACTTAAGGCTGTACAGTAATTCGCTTGTGATTGGGCGATTCTTATACGTTGTAGGATACAGTGGTAGAAAGGCAAGTGAAGACGGAAGAAATTCGTGGTAAATCGGGATCACGATATCGCAGACACGGGGGCTTCGTTCTCTCGCCGCAAAATTATCCGAATGCCATTAACACGAACAGCTTTCCTTCTTGCGTGCTCTACCCCGGTAAAGTTTACGTACACGATATGACTTATCAGTTCGGTGTACGCGCTAAAAAATAATACACACTAATTTAGCTTCTTGGATTTGTAAATATCTTGTCCGTGTGATATTGTTATCCTGCGAGGGTGTCGTTCGTGAACACCTTTCCATCATGCGTGCTCTATCCTAGTAAAATTTACGTACACGCTACAATTTATCAGTTTGTCATATGCATTAAAAAAATAATACACATCAATTTAGGTTCTTAGATTTGTAAATGTCCTGTCTCTGTGGCATTGTTATACGATGTGACGGGGGTCGTGCAGAAGAAGAATTCCGTTACTGTACAAAATTGATTTTTATTATTTGCATTTGCATTGTTATTATATTAGCGTAAATGTTTGGTATCTCCGTGCTTTGCGCTTACATAGAGCGACTTTTCAACAGGGTCGTAGAATATCGACATCACACTGTGCAATAGTGAAAATTCGCTCGCTTTCTTTACAAGTAACAGAGTTGCGCATAGATTCTACTACATAGGGTGCATCGTCATTACGTAATTCTCTTTGCTTCGTCACATAGGCACGTAAAGGGATAGCGTAAAGGATTGGAACACATTGTATTAGAATGATTAGATCAGCGCGGAACTGTTAACCCTTATGTTCACAGCCGGCAAACTTAATTGGCCTTTGACGTGTCTGCGAAAATTATCAACAGACAAATTTCTCGGTCACCCCCCTTTTTCACGTTCCAATTGTGAGAATCGAAGTTACACATGTAAACTGGCTGGTAGCAGAAGGGTTAATCTCGGTTTCGCTTATAACACATTAAATCGCAACACTATCTTGGCGTGTTACGTGTTCATAAATATGCATAAAACTGTATATGTATATGTGTACATTTAACTATCCACTTATATATTAATGTATCCTAGTCTTTTGTACATCTACAGAGGGTTACGTTGTTACATCTAATATTATCTGGTACAGGCAGTAAGTTAATTTAATCTACTTTTGGCAGAGATTTGAAGGGCAGTAAAACGTTATTTATATAATTTTTGGCAATGTCAAAGGATGCGCGAAACATCGACGAAATTATTCACGAATTTCTGAACTTACTCATCCTCCGATCTGTCGAGCTCGCGACATATTTGGCAGTTTGCAAATAAGAGTTTAATAACGTCTAACGTCAAGAGGCGCACACCCCCTACGAATGAACACAGAATATATTTTTGCTAAGAACTTTTCGAGATTCCTCTTCGCAACGCGTGATGTGCTCTTCGTGAGCAGCGCGCCACGCTCGTCTTGCCCTTAATACTTACTGTCGCGACTGCACTTTTCAATTGTCTATACCCGCTGGTGGAATTCTCCTTCGACTCGCGTCCACGTAATCTCGATGGGCCGACCGAAGATAATTTTCAAAATTTCCTAAGACTCGTCGAACCCGTTTGCTAATCGTTTCATTCCGTCACTACGAGGCGAACCCTGAATGTGAGCGGCCTCTCCCAGATCTCGTTCTCCTCCAGGATTCCATTCTTGGGTCTGCCGTGGATCACTATGTGAAACTGACCGGGCCGTTTCAATCGATTACGGAAGTGAAGTGCCCACAAACCGTGCTCCTTCACCAATTGAAAATGATTGTTTTTGTTGCCTCGAACGATCGTGTATTCCATCTCCTCCTTCTGTGAAACGCAAACAGTTAGTTCTGAGTTTTGTATTCAGATCAATTTTTCATATCACGGAAGAATGTGGATTTAAATATCGAAAAGAATCGATAAAACTTTTATCTTCACCTTAAGTGCCGGTTGCAGTTTTATAATTCGCGTGCGATGCTTGGTCTGTCTTAAGTTGACCTTGAGGATGCGTTCTTCGCCATGGTGATGCCTCCTTGGCTTGCGCGAATGCAAATGTCCTTTGATCGTACGATTATGTCGAGAGACTGATTTTTCGATGTCTGTGGAGTTCAGTTTGGCGTCTCTTCTATGTCGTTTGCCGTTTACCTGGTATCAAAGGTTTTTGGTTAGTGGATTTAAGGTATCGTTGTTGCCAAATCGAGAGGCAGAGAAAGAGAAGGCATCAAATTTTCACTTACTTTGCAAGAGAAGCAACCTTCCGTAGATATGGTCTTATCATCGGCAGGAGGTATGTGGTAGGGATCTGGGTTGATGACAAAGGTTGGCACGTTTCCAATTTCCTCGCCGTAATTTCCTTGGGCCAATGGATTAATGGTGGATAGGCAGTGTCCCTAATGTAAGACGCCCGGAGATGAGAGTTGGATCGAACTATATTTTCTACATTTGCAGTATGCTTATATTAAATATAATATACCTGTCCGATTCGTTGATATCCTGTAGGACATCCGCAAATAAATCCACTTGCTCCGTTAGGAGTACACCCGAACGCGCAAGGACTTCCAAGACATCCGGCACTCACCTGGCACGACAAAAATAAATTGTACACACCAGTTGCTTAATGTGAAATTATATAATAGACCTACGATACCTGAACACAAATCTGCAAATTATTGTCGAATTGGTAACCATCGGGACATCCGCATTTGTAACTACCAATAGTGTTGATGCAGGTGCTGTCACCGCAAGGAGAAGTGTTGCATTCATTTTCGTCGATACACTGGTTGTAATAGAGATGTTGAACAAAACCGTCTGGGCAACCGCAGCGGTAACTGCCCATGAAGTTCTGAAAAAATGGTTGAATATGAGCAAATGAAAAGCGCGAATAGTATAAGTGCAGAGGAGAAATTAAAATATGAGATAAATATGGGAAGGATTGTACAAAGAAGTGAGACTATTTTCTACCTGACACCCGTGTTCGCATGTAGTATCATCGGCACATTCGTTATGGTCAGTACAGAAACGACCAGATGGGTCAAGTTTGAAACCTCTGGGACAGATGCATTTGAAACTGCCCAAAGTATTGATGCAAGTTCCTGGTTTTGGACAAGTGCCAGGTTGCTCGCATTCGTTTATGTCTGTTGCAAAAAATGTGAAATTATTGCACGGTGTTGAGAGCTACATAAAAATGTTCTCTTGTTATTTTCTAACTGCATAATTACCGTGACAGGCATCTCCCAGTTGAGTGTAGCCTTCTTGACAACCACAAGTGTAGCTTCCCTGAGTGTTTACGCAGTTTTGTTGGCAAAGATGGTTTCCGGTAGCGCATTCGTCCAAATCTCTACAAGTAATACCGTCGGGATTCAAAATGAATCCAACTGGACATGAACATATGAAACTTCCCTCGGTATTCTGGCAATTGTATTTGCATGGTTTTGGTGTTGCTTCGCACTCGTTCACGTCTGGAAGTCATGTAAAAAATACATTGACGATTCACTCAACAATTTTTTCAAAAGATTGATTTATTTAAAGAATTGCACCTATGCAGTGAATGCCTGACTTGTCACTCTTATATCCTTTGTTGCAGATGCATCGATAGGAACCAAGGGTGTTGATACACAAACCATTTCTACATAGATCAGGAATAGTTTTGCATTCGTCGATATCTGAAATAAAATTTGGAAACCCCTGATACTTGGTCTTTAAAATGCAATACCATTGTAACTTAGCTAGTATGTATACTACACCTTGACCATTAACAGAGAATCCTTTATCGAGACAAAGTTCATTATAATTATCTGAATCTCGTGTTGGACAAATTTCACAGTGAGGACCCCAAGCTGCTCCCATGGTGCAACAACAGTCCGCTTTAGTTACTGTCCTCAATTCAGATGTTCTTGCAGTGCATCTACCTCCGATTGTTTGGAGGAAGCAGTACCCTACTCTTCGGTCTGAACACGAAGCAGAGAAATTAACAAAATAGTTCAACCATACTTTTCTCTGTAAGTCTTTAAGTAAATCCCACCTATGCACGACTTTCCATCGGCGCTCTGCTCAAATCCATCGTAACATTGACATTGGTAACTTCCTTCCAAATTGACGCAACGTCCATGCTGACAGAGTCCCGAATTAATGGCGCACTCATTGATATCCTTGCAGTCGTCCGTCGTACCTATTTGCTGATAGCCAGGCGGGCAAATGCACATGAATGTGCCTATGAGATTTTTACACTGGAATTTGCAGTTGTTTGCTGGCGTGGCGCACTCGTCCACGTCTGGAATAAAAATTAACAATTATACTTTCTCGACAAATTGAATGAGTAAATTGAAACAAACCTATGCAATGACGAGCGTCAGGCGCCAGGGTGTATCCATAAGGACAGATGCACCGGAAGGAGCCCGGTGCATTGTGACACCTGAAGGCGCACTGATTTCCTAACTCCAGGCACTCGTTCACGTCCTCGCAAATCTGATTGACTCCAGGTGTGAAGCCGTCGTGGCAGGAACACTCGAAGCCACCGTCGATATTATTGCACGTTCCGTTTCCACAAATGTTCTGCACCGTGAGGCACTCGTTGCTGTCGATGCAACGTCTTCCGGTCTCGTCGAGAACGTACCCGGATGGACACTCGCATCTAAACGAACCGTCGGTGTTGATACAATCACCTCCAGAGCAAGCGTCAACCATGAAGAGACATTCGTTAAGGTCCACACCGGTGTCGTCACGACCTGGACCCTCAGGACACAGTCTTCGGAATTCCTCTGAAAAGTATGAGATATAAGATTATGTCCTAATAATGGCAGCTTTGACGATTCGAATAAGGATTTGAAACTTACCACTATTCTCTGGGGGACATTGCTCGCAGTATCTGCCCCAAGCCTTGCCCATAGTGCAACAGCAATGTTTCTTCGTCATTCCGCCGTTCCGTGGATGCGAACATTGACCACGCCTGAAGTCATCGTAACATCTTTCTTCTCGAACGTCGATGCAAGTCATCGAGTTCGGCTTGTCGCTCAAAACGTATCCAACTGGACATTCGCAAATTACTCCGCCCTCGGTATTGATGCATCTGCCGTTTTCGCAGATATCTCTAGTCTCCACGCACTCGTCCACATCTGTATTTATTATAACAAAAATTGTATCGTAGATATTACGTAGGAGTATGTTTACATTTATCTTAGATCTGAAAATCAAGTAGACTGATTTTATTTTTAAAGAAATTTTTCACCCACCGACGCATCGTTTTTTCGTATGATCCAACTCGTAGCCAGGCGGACAACCGCAAATGTAAGAACCCATGAGATTTTGACATTTACCAGGCGATGGACAGAGGCCAGGTATCTGCAAGAAAGGAATATAGAATCTGCATTCTCATCTTTAACGATACTTATGTCAGATTCGCGGAAAGTGAAATCAATCAATTTTCTTCACCTCACGGCATTCATCGATATCACGACAATGTTGCCCATCTTGCGCTAGTATGTAACCATCGGCGCATTCACAATTGAAGCCACCTATGGTATTTCGGCATCTACCATTGCGACACAAGAAGGGCATCACTCGACACTCGTCAATGTCTAAAACACCAAAACCAAATCAAATATTCGAATGTTGTAAGGCGTTTGCCATTTCTTAGTGAACAGTGTCCACGTACTTACCGGCACAATCGTTGTTTGGACTGAGCTTAAAGCCATCGTAACACTGACACTTATAGGAACCAAGTATGTTGATGCAGGTTCCATTATTACAAATGTTAGGGTTCCTCTGACACTCGTCCACGTCCACGCAATTGTCTCTGTCGCGCGTTAGAACAAATCCTGAACGGCACACGCACTGGAAGCTGCCTTGAAGATTGTTGCAGGCTCCGTTGTTACAAATACCAGGTCGCTCATAGCACTCGTCTATGTCGACGCAATCACGACGGCCTATACCAAGCTTGTAACCGACTGGGCAAACGCACTCGAAATAGCCCTGCTTGTTGATGCACTGTGCATTACCGCTGCAGGGATTAGGTATCTATGAACGAGATTCGAGAATTCATTTATTATCAGAATTAAATCCTTTAACGACAAAGAGCTCGTGGATACGGGTAGAAAGTTACGGTCCTACCTGCTGGCACTCATTCTCGTCTATGCATTGATGAGAATCTTGATCGTACACATATCCATGATCGCACTGACACTCAAAGCTGCCAGGTGTGTTCAAACAACGACCGTGGGTGCACATGGTTGGCATCAAAGCACACTCGTCTATCTCTTCCGAATGATTGGTTATCGGATTCATGATTTGTCCTGGGACCAGACCACACAGGATCTCGTGCTCTCCTGAAAGATTGTTCACGTTTTTATGATAGTGCTTGTCATTATTGATAATTGTGAAACAAAGGATTAATGAATTTGGATGAATAAACTTACGAGTTCTTTCAGCAGGACATTTCTCACAGGGACTACCCCAGGCAGCTCCCATGGAACAACAGCAAAGCATCTTTGTTTGAGGTTGACCCATCGGATCGAAGCACTGACCTGATTCGTAGCCCATATAACAGGATTCCTTTCTCATGTCGACGCACTCCTCTGTCCAAAACGGAAATAAAATGTACAACTTCGTGGACAGATGCAAACTATACACCGGAAGTTCCGAGAAAGAGAAAGGGATACTTACTTCCTCCCGGCATTGCCATGTATCCTTCTGGGCACTCGCAATGATACTTTCCTTGGTCATTTATGCACTGTCCAACTCCGCATATACGTGGATGGAGAGCACATTCGTTTATGTCTGAAACAGGAATAGCAAAGTGATTGTGCCAAGTATGGAAATAACGCTTAACTATGTAAGCTATAAAGTGGTCTACAAAGTGTTTCAAAAAATGCTCCAGAAAATAGTTCAGAAAGTCGGATCATAAAATAAATAAATAAGTTGGAATTATCTGCAGTACCTATACAGCTAGTCTTTGTGTCGTCCAAGATGAAGCCCTCGTTGCAAGAGCACATGAAGCTACCAAAGGTGTTCGTGCAGTGTCCATTTTGGCATATGTTTTCGTGTTCATCGCACTCATTAATGTCCTCAAGTATAACGGTGACTCGGTTAGGTCTGTATCCTGGACCACCTGGGCAAAGTTCTTCGTACTCCTTTGTACCCTCGCGAGGACATTCCTCGCAACGATTGCCCCAAGCTGTGCCAATGCTGCAGCAACAAGTGGCTTTGGTAACAGAGGAGGCCACATCGAAGATGCACTGAGGCTTTCCGGTGCCGTGTTCGTACCCGGTGAAACACAAGGATTCGCGTCTGTCTATAAAGAAGGAAGCAAAGTTGACTTTGCGAAAGAATCTTATGGCCAAATTTGGTTTAGATCGTTCAGGATTGAGTATGTGAAATATAATTCAAGTTCAAGAATGTTTCTCCGTATCTTGGCATGAATCGACGAAGTTGAAAAAAGGAGAAACTTACCTACGCAGGCATTACCAGAGTCCACCAGCTCATAATGAGGAGGGCACTTGCATATGTACTTTCCAGGAGTGTTTATGCACTCGCCGTATTGACACGACTGTGGATTCTCGCATTCGTCCACATCCGTGCAATTACCTCCGGAGCCGTCGAGCTTATAGCCCTCATCACACTCGCATCTGAACATGCCGAATATGTTTTCGCAGTGTCCGTACACGCACAAATTGCTGAACATGTCGCATTCGTTTATGTCGACGCAAGCTTGCTCGTTGCTCTCGTCAGGATACATGAAGCCCATTTCACACTCGCATCTAAACGAGCCAGGATAGTTCAAGCAATGTCCGTTTTCGCAAAGGGTGTTGTCGTTTGCGCACTCGTCGATGTCCGTGCAAGTGTAACCATCCCCTCTGAAACCAGCGTCGCAAACGCACTGCGACGTGCGACAGTTCAGCAATTGACATTCTGATATTAAGCAATGAGAAAGGATTTGTTATAATTGTTGATGAGAACCTTGAAGGATCCCTCGGTGTTGATGCATTGCGCATTGGAGTCGCATCCTCCGTTGTTGGTGAGACACTCGTTGATGTCTCTGCACTCAATTCCATTTCCGGTGAAGCCCTCGTGACAAGTACACTCGTAGGATCCCTGAGTGTTTTGGCACTCGGCAAACTCGCTGCAGGAGTAAGCGTTTAATAGACATTCATCGTCGTCGGTACATCCTGGACCACCTTCTGGTTTCACGGAGTATCCCTCTTCACAGCGACAATTGAACGATCCTATCGTGTTGTAACACTCGCCGAAGCCACAGATACGCGGTTGAGTCGCGCATTCGTCCACGTCTGCTCGGAAAGCGAATATGAAATATAAGGGATTGCAATTGTGTGATTATACACATAATTGCAAAGTAAAGTCACCTTAAGCTTTATTCGTCATAGAGGAAAGCCCACAAGAGACGGAAAGCAATAGACGAAACAACAGAGTTGCAAATGAAGGTTTACAATGAGATACAAAAATATTTGGCACTCACCCACGCAAGATGCACCATCTTTGCCTGGTAGGAGACCATCTGTGCAATGGCAGATGTAGCCACCGGGTATATTGGTGCACTTGCCCCCCTTGCAAATTCGTGGATTATTCTTGCACTCGTCCACATCCGAACACGATCGTCCATCCAGAGTGAGTGCAAAACCATTGCTATTCGTCAACAATCGATTAATAATTAATTCTTACACGGATACATCTTGCATACGTATGTGGCAAATTATTTCCAATTACCCGCACGAACAAGAAAAACTTCCAGGTGTGTTTAAGCAGATATCCTCGCAACCGCCATTGTGAAGGGCGCACTCGTCTATGTCTTCGCAATGAGACTTATGGCCCGTTTGTCGATAACCATCGTCGCAGATGCACTGATAAGTACCCATCATGTTCTCGCAGACTCCGTTTGAACAGATCCCACTGGTACGCGAGCACTCGTCGATATCCTTGCAAGATTGTTTATCCGGGCTCAGTTCGTGACCAGGAGGACACTCGCACTTGTAACTTCCCTCGGTGTTGACGCATGTACCTCCTCGACAAAGGCCCGGAGTCTCCTCGCACTCGTTTATATCTAAAATATTAGAGCCAATGTTTATTTAATGCATCATGGAACAATTTCTCTTATCGACATTTGACAAATTTAACGCATACCTACCCATACAAATCTTCATAATATCACTTCCCCGATATCCCGTACTACAGTCGCATTGGAAGTTTCCAGGTGTATTTCTACAAGTGCCGTTTCCGCAAACACCGTGCATAATTTCGCACTCGTTGATGTCTGAAATTGTATATGAGATTGGTTTAGTTATTGATAGAAACTTGTGGAAATATTTTTCAAATGTGTCGTTCGACGTTAAATCGTTCAAGTACAATTTGGAATAAAAGGGTAACTTACCATTGCACTTGATCCCATGCTCATCCAACGCGTAGCCCTGGTTGCACCTGCAACTGTAACTACCAACGGTGTTCTTGCATCTTCCGTTCAGGCACATTCCGGGGAATTCTATGCATTCGTTGATATCCTGACGTTCAGTGAAACCGTCACCTCTCGGGCACAATTCAGCGTGCGCGTGTGTGCCCGTTTTGGGACACGCCTCGCACCTTTCGCTACCCCAAGCGCGTCCTACCGAGCAACAGCAAAGAGCTTTGGAGAACTGTCCTTCTATGGCGTTCACACATTGCCCGTGTCGATATTCCGTGAAGCAGATCTCCTGCCTAGTGTCTATGCACGTAGTATCTGAAAGCAGGCAGTTCACAACGGTACAATTTCAACATAAATTAAGATACGAACGCATTTCGCGTAGTTTAATTTACAGATTTGATGCACCGATTTCAGAGTAACTCACGTGTTGGGTCCAAACTCAGACCAGGTGGACATTCGCACCGATATGATCCATCGGTGTTCACGCAAGTGCCACCACCTTTGCAGATCCCAGTGTTCAGTTCGCACTCGTTCACATCCACGCAAGCTTTTCCGTCCACCTTGGCGTAACCCTTGGAACACTCGCAAAGGGAATGATCACAAATTTCACAGGGGCTGCCCCACGCTACGCCCACGGAGCAACAGCATTCTGACCTGAGTGCCAGCCTCGGCAAATTATTCTCGCACCTTCCTTCTACCATCTTAGTCCAACAGGAACCCTTCCTGTTATCTGAAATAAGAATCCATTTATTGCTTCCAAGATTTTATCTCACGGTCGTTTCTCAAGACAAACACGAACCCATGCAAATGTGACCGGTATTGTCGAGAACGTATCCAGGAGAGCATTCGCACTCGTACTCGCCGGGTATGTTCACACAAACCCCGTTGAAGCAAACATCCGGTCCCAATTCCTCGCATTCGTCTATGTCCTCGCACATTTGATTTTGCGCGTTGATTCTCATTCCGGTAGGGCAGATGCACTGTTAACGTACAACCAATGAGATATAACGTCACTGTTAATAATAACTAATTCCTAGAATTATGTTCCTCTTGCCTGGAAGCTTCCGGGGGTATTGCGGCATTGTCCACCGCTACAGAGGGAATCTTCCAGCTCGCACTCATTTATGTCACTGCATACTCTACCGGTAGCGTCTACCTCGTATCCATTATCACATATGCAACGATACGTGCCCATGAGATTTTCGCAGCCTCCGTTGATGCATATGTTCGGATTCTGGGCGCACTCATTGATATCTGTAGATTTTTATGGCGTAGTAACTTTCATACTTGTTTTTTATTATTATCAGCAAGACACTTACCGTCACCGTTGTACGTCATACCCGCCCCATGTGGGCAGAGAGAGTCGAATTCCGAACTTCCTGGCAGTGGGCATGCTTGACACGTACTTCCCCATCCCAAAGGTTGTCCCAAGATCACCGTGCAGCAGCAGCAACTCGACTTGGTCACCGCCGTTGACGTTGGATTCGAGCACTGGCCGTCTCTGTACTGAGAGTAGCAAAGGTCTCTCCTCGTATCTGAATATTCACCGAACAGTGATTCGATTGAGTTCGAATTGAAATGTGGAAATCATACGGGAGATTAGCAGTTCGCGCGTTGGCGTTCGGCAATAATAATAACGAACTTATTGTCACATTTAGCACTGTAAAATAGGGAGAGTGCTGAATGTAGTAGTACAATCGATTTTCCGTACGAACCTAAACAGGATCTACCGTCGGGACCTAAATTGAATCCAGGATGGCACTCGCACCTGAAGCTCCCAGGTGTGTTGATGCAACGTCCATTTTGGCAGGGCAGACTCAAGCACTCGTCGATATCTAACGGAATGAGGAATTGGAATATTAGTACGGATTGTAATGCTGTATTAATTCGATGCGCCTCGGTATATGCACCTATGCAATGGCTCTGATCGGGACCGATCCGAAATCCGGAATCGCACACGCACTTGAACGAGCCCTCCATGTTCACGCACTTTCCATTCTCGCACATGCCGCTTGTAGCACACTCGTCCATGTCCACGCAGAAGGTGTTGTCCCTGGAAGCAGTGAAACCCGACTGACAAATGCAGTGATACGAGCCAGGTGCGTTCTCGCATCGACCGTTCAGACATATCCTTGGGTTGTCCGCGCACTCATTTATGTCTGAAAAAGAGATTACGAAAGTTAAAGAGATGTTCGATATAAATATTATTACAAAATAATGTTTTTGCTATTCTAAAATTGATCCGAAGAAAGTTCGATCAACAGATTTGAACGCGGCGAGATTTAGATATACATTTCACTTTCGACGCACTCGTGAGATACAGATCAGAAGAGAAGTCTTTTCGAGGGCTTTAGTGGCTCGAGAAATCCAAGGGTCTCAAGGATTAAGCTTAATTTGTTTTCATTTTTTCCTTACCGATGCATGTGTTTTTCGTAGGAGACAGGGTGTAACCATCGTTGCACTTGCACTTGAAGGATCCATTCATGTTGATGCAGTGCCCATTGGTGCACATGCCCGTGTCCTGACACTCGTCATGATCTATAGAAAACAGTGGAAACGAGGCTTTCGATAAATTTGCCAACTCTTTTTCTATCACAGGACGAATAGCGACGCACCGGTGCAATATCGTCCTTCTCCAGAGACGACGAATCCCGGCGGGCACTGGCAGGTGAAGCTGCCCTCGTAATTTCGGCAGGTGCCACCCTGACAATATCCTAGCAGACACTCGTCCACATCCTCGCAACGTCCACCCTTCTTCGTGAATCCTGGATAGCATTCGCACTCGTAACCCTCCTTGGTGTCTATGCACTTTCCATTTCCGCAAATGTCCGGCCTCAGGGCGCATTCGTTTATCACCGTGAACTGTTGCAGCTGCTGGTAGCATAGCCTGTTGTAATCGTCTACAATTGAGTAATAACGTGGATCGTGTAATTTCCATTTATTAAGGTTTTTCTTAAAAGATCTCCTTATTTCAATCTCCCTCGACTTCCTTACCACCTGCTCGAGTATTCATTTCGTCGACCGATACCTACCGCTACCGGAATTGGGACAGATGAAGCACTCGTCTCCCCATCCGCGGCCCATATTTTTTCCACAGCAGCAATCCTTTTTGCTCAATCGCATGGGCAAACGGTTCTTGCACTGTCCGTTTCGATTGACAGCCGTGTAGCACAGACCTTGTCTGCCGTCTGCGCAACGAGAGACCAAGGAGTACAAAGTTGAAAAACCACCTGAGCTTCTGCGATCGATACTTATTCATAAGAGAGATAAGATACAGATGTTGAGTCGATTTTACCAATGCAGAACCTGCGATCCTGGCTCTGGATGAATCCAGGGTTGCAAAGGCAGTAATAGCCACCATTGGTGTTGACGCATCGACCATCCACACAGATTCCTTCCTCCTGGCATTCGTCTCTGTCCTTGCATTCATTAGTCTCCGGATCCCGTGCTTGTCCTGGTGGACACTCGCAGGTGAACGAACCAATTGTATTTAAGCACTTTCCACCCTCGCATAGGCCAGGTATCGCTTCGCACTCGTTGATATCTAGTTTAGACACGGAGAACAAATTAGGTGATACGGAATTTAATTTGTTGCGTTAGAAAAGTTCTAGATATCTTCAATTTACCGACGCATTGTCCCTGATTGGTCTTCAGAAAACCAAGTTCGCAGTCCAGTCTGGCGGGACATCTCTCACAGGGATGGCCCCATCCTTTGCCCACGGTGGCGCAACACAATTGTCGCGTACAAACGACACCCTCCAAATTCGCGAGGCACTGCCCGTTCTTGACCTTTGTGTAACAGGGTCCTGTTCTATAGTCGGTCTCACACCGTCTTCCGGTGTAACCATAAATACACGCGCAACGATCCGGCCCGATGCATCTACCCTGGTTAAGGCAAGGCTCCCTGCAGACCGCTGTGGATTTTGGAAAATGAACGCAGTGCAAACATTTATATAGACTCGATCACTAACACGACGTCCTACGTCACATTTTTCCTCATAAAATGATGTTATAAATTTTGAGAAACTCTGTTCAACTAATTCGTACGTACGTTCGTTACAGAATTCACCCTGGTATCCATTTCGACACTGACACCTGCCGTCCACGCAGTTACCATTGATACAATGCACCCTGCATCTGCCGGACTCGCTCCGATCCACTCCCGTGCGGTCAATCTCATAATTGGTGACTGTCATAATTATAAATTCAATTCTAATTTAATTAACCACCGAAAGCATTCGGCGTCATAACAATCATGTATCGTGGGTTCTCTGTTATTAAAAAATTCTCAAATATAATTAAAGAAAAATTCTACCTTTGCCAGGACCGCCATTACAGGTCGATGACACGGTGCCGCCGTCGCACAGACAAATATTGGGCCTTATGCATCTACCCAATGTTCCGCAACGTCTCGTGCATATCGCTAAAGACAGGTGAATTAAAGATAATAATTCTTATTAATAATTATGCGTAACGATCTAAAAGCGAATAACTATAAGTGTACCCTCAAAGCCAAACAAATCGGCGGAAGTCCGTGCTCGATTAATTTGCGTCCTCGATTATAATTATTCCACGAGATCCGCAACCGGAGGTATCTATTATTTTCATATCACTGATCGGCATCTACCAGGTCGCCGTTATTGGAACGCAGCGCGAACAAATTAAGCGTGAGGACGCTCCGGAGAAGACAATACGATCAACAGGAAGCGCGTAACAGTCCATTAAACCAATTTTCGTTCGAAGAACCGATAGCACCCGCGCACGCTCGATGTCCATTCGTCCGGTTACGTAATTGCGCAATTATTATCGTTATTGGTAGAATGAAGGAGAGGTGAACGAAACGGACAATGGCATCTCGATGAATAGATATGATACACGGTTCGATTCACCGAGTATTTTTAATATATCAAGATTCATTAAACTAAATATCGAATAAATATGTATATTCGTATAAACACTCCAATTATCTTTTCTCCCTTATAGAGGTACTTACGTATTACGCACAGTCCCGTTTCTGGCTTTTTTGTCCATCCAGGACAGCAGTAGCTCTTGTACCTCGATCTGCAGACGTTCGGTCTGGAAGGAAGAGAAAGGATCGATTAATAGTTCGAGATCTCAATATTGTCGCGCGAGGAGCGACTAAGAGGATTATTACGAAACTTCTTCCGGTTACTCGAGGTCTTGCCGATATCGGGGTCACGTCGCCTTCCTCTCGAGAAGGCGGAAATCGGTGGTTTCTCTTTTTTCCTTTCGCGTGGACGAAGGCGTGAAGGGGATGCCAACGAAGAGAGTGGAAGAAGGAAGGACAAAAGAGAAGAGAGAATGGGAAGAACGTGGAGTGGCACCTCGGAACAAGGCGGCCATTCACATCGCGCGGCATCTCGTAATTAACGTCAGCTGCTGTGGGCACGTCTCCTAAGTACTCCCACTTACGCGTCTTGGCGTCGAGGCCGTCTCATAGCGTAGAAGCGCGCGGATCAATTTCTTTGGTGGATTCTCATGATTCGTGCCATCGCCACCCGCGTTCCCCAATTTCGTTCTTGAGGACCAAGAAATGAGCGCTAGGCGTCTCGGCGGGATAAAAATAAGAAAGAAATAACAAAATTGCCAATAGCAAGATGTTCTATAATTTGATACGCAAATTAGTAGAGTAGAATATTATTAACACTTGGATTGTCCGTGGTACCACACTTTGCATTTATTTTGTGTGTGTTTTTTTTGTTGGCATATGATCTTTTAAAGTTCTATAAATTGCGGTTGATATAATCATTTCTTTAATGATTTTTCTGGTGGTCTTCTCTCAACCTTTACGTTATTCTGCGTAGGCACGTACTGCTTTATTCTGTGTGATCTCAACTTTACTCGAGACGTGTCGCAGCCTCCTCGAGCTCATCTACGCGCCGCGTCGCGACCTATCACTTTAATTACTCTATTCTCCTCGGGACACATATTTGTGTACACTCGTTTGTACGCGAGTTACGCTATCGCGCCTCGACCGTTTAATCGTCATCGTACTCACGCGTGTATTACGATGCCCCCTTGTTTTCCTTCCTCACGCGCGTTTCTCCCGCCGACGCCTTCGTCGTACGTTTCTCTCACTTCCTTTCATCATTTCACTTCATTCGAGTAGCGCTTCCTGCTGCTCGAAATTAATTTCACGGCATGCGGCTGACGAATGTCGAGAAATCGTTTTACGTATTACTATTTCATTCTTTCGAATACAATTTGAACAATTCACCTATGACACATCAATTGCAGCGATGCGTCGGCACTCGAAGACGATTCACACGTATCATTTTTGCGCGAGAAAGAGAAGAAAGAACTTTCAAATATGATCGGAGATGAGCTAAGACGACATGTGCACGTGAACTCGTATGATTTAACGCGCCGAGCGCGCGGATATTGGATGATTTTTTGAAACGTTAATGCGATGACTTTGCGTAGAATGTCGAACGAGAAATGCAAACGCAGTTGCTCGATCAGGCGGAATTTCCAGAAATTGATCTAGATACAAAGGGGACGACGCATGAAAGAAAGCAAGCTTCCTTCAACTTCTAGCAAAAAAGCTCGCAAATCGTCCTGAAGCTTTGCACAATTTAATGACTTAATTTAGTAGAGTTTGATCATTTCCTTCAGTGCGCGACAGATGTTACTATAGATGCACCGAGACATTCACCATCGATAACAAGACACGAGGGCGCAGAAAAACAGGATTTTTGCGTCGAATACAGAATTAATTTAGTCGATCGACAAACGATCCCACGACGAAACAATGGAATTGAGAGTCTAGCCACAATGTCCGTTTCACTGTTTCGATGTGTAACCATTATCGGTGGAGGAGTGATAAGAGCGGAACGAAGACGATCGTAATTTTATTAATTACATCGACTCGTGAGCTCAGCCGATTTCCTGGATTCTCTTCCGCCTATCGTGATTATTATCCGCGAAGATGATCGCGTAGGAGGACTGACGTGAGTGAGGTAGTGTCATGGGGTCAAACGCATCGTAGCTCCGATTTTTCTCAGACGTCTAATCTTAGCCTCGGTCAAGGCGACCGAAAGATTATCACGAGCCACGCAGAAGGCCAGATGACATTATCGGAGCCTGGTTAGGGCAGATGAATCGATTCGTCCATTTGTTATTTCCACTTGTGTGAGTGTGCCACAGTCGTTCTGGCAATTGACTCGTCACCAAATTATCGAGTAGCTGCACACCGGCGTGAATCGCTGAGCTTGGGCTGTAATTTTCGTACCCGCCCATCTAATGATACCCCTTGCTAACGTTGGCGGTCCAACTTTTCCCTACATGATTCGACTTACTTCGATTGTTTCGAAGCTTTCCCACGTGAGCTTGCTTAGTCACGAGTTTATTGTCGTGAGAACCGTTTCATCGAAGAATGATTGATTTCTTAAGACCGATTCGATTAATTGAATCCAAGTGCAATTGATCACTAAACGTTACTTTCATTTTGAGAAAGACGGTTGATAATTCTTGAAGGAGCTGCACTATCAAAAGGTAATACAGACGGTTATAAACGTTGGCGGTAGCCGATTTGATTCAAAGGGTTCAAGTGGAAAGTGCACATTCAAGCGCTTTAAAGCGCTCTCTCGTCGGATGGTCCGAAACGAGCCGGGACGATCCGGGACGGCGGTATTACGACCCATTAGAATTAAAGACGATCAAAAGGCGCGTGCATTGCGTTTAACGTTAAGAAAACGACCGTCGTCTTACGAATATGCGAATGTCGTCGCGTTCAAAACTTTGTTACGAACCGAAAGAATTTCTCATAGGATTGAGCCTACGTGTAGTCGGTAATGTGGTGCTCAAAAAAGTATTTAACGGTGTGTTCAACAAAGGATAGAAGCGAGAGGAAATCACGAAGAATGACAAAGTACGGGGACAAGAGACACGATTATTTATAGTCCCTTAAGATACCGTGGCGAGATCTAATGAGGTCGGATGAAATTATCAAATAGCAACTATAACGTGGTGCGTAATAAAAATACTCTTATCGGGCTAGTCATCGTATTCTTGTGGAAGCGCATATTAATTACAGGTAACAGTCTTGACACTCTCGAAACCGATCGACCAAACGACTTATTCCGGTAAGACCAATCACCGAATTGATTTCAAACACTAGGAATTGGTTTTTTGAGTTCCACTATTTTTTTTATTCTGCTCCTAGTTAAGCTGCAGCTACGCCACTGTGAACACTTAAAGTTACCAATACGTAGGCGCGTCTTCTAGGTCGTCGCGTGTCGAAAATCGTTTTCTCACTTCGTCGACCATTTGGTCACGGCAATTGAAGCGCCACTTGGTTCCCCACACCATCTTCATTCTTCTTCGCAGAGACGCGCACCATTCAGAAATTAACTGCGCGTACCCACGAAGGGGACAAAAAGCTAGAAACTGGAGAAGAATTTCTTCCCTTTGCATTCCTTACACCAACGCTCGCTCGCACTATGTTTTTCACACTATCGAGGGCTCCTTGTACTTCATTGGCAAAAAGTTAAGTGATATCTGTTGCGCGTGGCTGGAGAAAGAGTCTAGAAAAAGGATCGTTTACAAATCCCGGTGACATTACAATGCCGTGAAAATCATTTTGGAGCAATCTTCATTCCCACACCCTGTCTCTCCTCTTTTTCTTTCTCCCACACCCTCGTCCCTTCTCTTTACGTCCTTCTCACGCGTACCAACCAGTGGAACGTGGCCGAATATAGGGCAGGGGTTTATTTCACGCCTAATGAGATCACCACTTACATAATTATTCACGGTTAGTCTGTCGCTTAGATTGGTTTAAACTGCACGCTTTGCGCAACTCCGAGACGCTCGAGGGAAGCGGACGATGGAACAGGGCAGAGAGATGATCGCGTCTGGTGTCCGAGACTTCAGAAACCCCTTCTTACGTCTGGACCTGAAGACGATCGGTTCCGCGGGGGTCAGTAACATTTTGTACCGAGTGTACAGGAAGCGACGTCGACGTAATGAAGCTGTCAGCGAGGAGAAGAGCTGCTTGTTAAGACTGGCCGCGAAGGGGATGGTGGAGGAACAAAATGACAAGAAAACGAACCGGGCGTTAAATTGTTTTTGCATTGCTCATCATCGTCTTCGGCGTTCGCTTCGTCGTGGTCGGCGTTCCCCGGCTAATTTTAATTTAGCATCCCGCGCGCGCTGAAGGACGAGGAGAATGATGGCGAAGAAGAAGAAGAAAAAGTGGATTTGTACTCTTGATCAAGTTCCTGATGATGCAGCCAGGACCTCGGCTCTGTTTGCGTAAACATGCACGTACTTTATGGAGAACCAGGTTCTCCAATTTACGAATCTCTCGCAATTATGCACCAAATCGTGAAACCTGTGATCTACGGAATTTAGACTTGTGGGCTGGACACAGAAGCGAATTTCTTCGTTGATTAGTATCAGTCGAGCACGAGTGCGAATAATTTACCGGTGGGTTAGAAGATAATTTGCATGTTAATGATACGAACGAGTCAAATACCAAAATGCGAGAGACCAATAAGCATCGAGCGCATGTCCGTGTAATGAATTTATCTGGTCGACTGGCGGCATTCTCGTACCTAACCTTAATTAATCTTGGCTGCGCTAATAGAGAAGCAACGGCGAAAAAGATAATACGACTCTTTAGAGCCCCTGAAAGCCAAGCTTTGAAACCGTTTGAATAGTGCTGGGCAAATACTCCATTTTTATCCGGATAATTTCCTCATAAGTTGTTTCAGACAAAATTTGCAATGATGTGAAAAGCCTCTTTCGTTCTTCCACGAACGTTTTGTAGAATGAACTAATTATATATTTCGTTCGCACGTTGCACCTGCTCGTCGATTCTCCTTAATCGATGCAATAGGAAAAGTGCAAATGCGTGAGACGCGAGAAGAAAAATTCCTCTGGGTATTCGCGCAACGAGCTACGAACGAGAGGCGTGCAAAGCATGCTCACAATCAGCCTGAAAAAGATAACTCGTGTCCCACTGGCGGTGAACTTTCTCATTTATCGCGGCGCGCGTTCTTTAAATACCGATAATAAACGAGGATCTACGCGAGAGTTCACTCGAAGTTCCTTCGCGGGGGTTCTGTCTGACAATGATGCGCTAGGCTGATGAAAAATCTTCGATGCTTCTCTTCTCGAACATTTATCAATCGGCAGTGACAGTAGCACGGACAGAGAAAAGTTCTCGGCAACCTCGGAGCCCTTATTATCGATAAAAAATAAAAACGATCTAAATCGTTTCCCGTTTAACTCGTTAACTCGCGCGCGTTTTGCCTGCGGCCAGATTTTCCCATCTCGGGCGCGCCACTTGCGACTCTCTCGCGCGTCACCTTCCGTCTTTATTCTTCTCCCCTTTCCACCTCGCGGCCTGTCAATCGAGTGAAAACGCGAGACCGCCGTGGAATCGATTTTTCCTATTTATCCTACGTACGAGGGGCGGGATCTTCTCTTCTACGAGAGAACATCGCCTGCAACGGCCTCTTCTCCTTCGCTCGTCACGGTCGTCACGCTCGTCATACTCGTCACGCTCGTCATACTCGTCACGCTTGTCATGCCCGTCCGCTTCGTCCTCTTCGAGAATCTTTTCCGTAACAAACTAGTTCCTCTAGTCCCAGTTATACGATATCCTCCTCACTCGGGCCCGATCGATGCTGAATACTTTTCCGCGAGGGTACCCAATGCCTCTGCGCTCGAGTTGGCCAGGCTTTTGTACGAGATAAGATGCGCCACGCGTTCTACGTTCGACGTAGACGGCATTCCATCCCTTCTTCTTCAATTCCTTACATTTTCATCTCTTCGTTTATCTTTCTCAGGTCACACGAGTTCAGGATTCTTTTGGGCGCATTGAGAACGGTCTAATTAATTTTCAAGGGCTAAATACGAGGGAGAATGTGTGACGAAATTAGGATTAATGGTTTCTTTGCAGAAATTAAATGAGATATGCTTTTGTAATTAAATTTGTGGTAACTCATTGATCCGTGCTGAACGCATGTTGGTCGGGTGAGAAGGTTTGCTCGAGACAGGTTGTCGTGAGAGAATGATTTTACCCGACAGAGCGATGAAAATTGTCTTCGTGGAAGCTTGGCCTTGAGCGTGTAATGTCATCAATGGTCCTCTCCAAGCTAGTTTTCCGCAAGAGAGAATGATTTTATTGCACCAGGAATCGTCCAACTTGCCCGACTTCCGCGGCTAATCGAGAGATGTCACACTTTACGTGGTTTATGTTTCCACGCTCGAATCTTCGCGGAGGAGTTTTAACAATGTTCTAAGGTCACGGGAGATTGGACAAATAGGCGGTTGGCAATTTATCGCGAGATGTCCTTTGATGCGCGAGATATTCGCTTCACCAATTTGCACGTGCGCATCGTTCTACGTCGAGTGTGTAACTCCTCGTAGAATTATACTTCACACGTGTCGCGAGAATCTTTGACGTCAGGCAAGCAGAATAGTTCTCGCACCTACGCGCCGCCCTTCCGGCGCGTTCGCCAATGACGCGACGATCTCCAGCTTCTAAAAACACTCTGCGAGAAGTGAGGCTGTACTTGGCGGAGATTCGGTCCGGATGACACACCGTCCACCTCGTCGTGTCGTTCCCTACGCGTGAATTCTTACTAAATCCATCGGAATATCCGTGGACAAATATTTTCAGCCGCAGCTCACATAAATCCGTGGAACCATACGGAAGCGAATTCACAAATAATCTCGGAAGAGATCGGTCCGCACGGACGGTCCGTGATTTTTAAGAATATCGTCGGTGTTATTCCGGTCCGAAACGACAAACAGAGCGAAAGCTGCGACGCCACCTCGGCAGTCTCCCTTAAATACGCCCACCCTTCTTCTCGCATCGTAATTCTTAGCTTCGTTCAACGACTTCTCGCCCGACGACACGTTGCGCAACGCCATAAATTAGGACGGGTAGTCTCTTTCGCGTCCCTGCTGCGCCGCGTTTCCGTGGTTGGCGCGAGTGAAATATCGTTGGCCACCCCGCCGAAAGGACAGGACCCGCTACGAGAATCGTCGCACGCAACGAATACGCGCCGCCCGAGTGCACGCCAGATTTATCGCGCGAAACTTGACTTTTATCGGGAGAAAAAGGCTGGTGCCGCGGGTGCGCGCTCGTGCACGAGCAGAATTCAAGCGGCACGCACTGACGTAACACGCCGAGGATGATAACCCAATTAAGAGTTATCGCGCCTTTTAACACGCTCGCGGCCTGGAGAGAATAAACTCGCGCGGGACATCGCCTCGCGGATTCTAAGGAATATCCTCGAAGTGCGACCGATGGAGGTCGAAGTGGAGGGGAGTCGCGCGGTGGCGAGAAATTTAAGGACTTCGATATTGCGGAGAAAGATTCTTGGCTAAAGAAACAAGATTTCTTCGAGCAATTTTTTGTTAACCCTTTAACCCTTGACACTAGAACTATCAAACCTGTCTAAATGAGTGGTCGACAAAAGAAATTTCCATATGAAAACTAAAATTGGTAGTTCTAGTGTTAAAGAGAAATTGTTGTGAAAAATTGATGCAACGGGTAATTTTGACCAGTCAGTACTTCTAGTGTTAAAGTATAAATTTTTATGTCAATCATATTGATGCCCATTGCAAACAACCTATCTTTCTTTTTGCTTTGCCTCAATGATGTTGTTTTTGCTTGATTTTCAAATTGAAATTCGTGCATTTAAGGATTAAAATCTAATTGTTGGCATACTGACCCGAGAGGTGGCGGAGGCGCCGATTGCAATGTGTTATCCAGGTCCTGCTGAGCTGCGTTTGGAGTGTAACGTTGCTGAATTCCGCTCGCTGCACTCTCTTCGACACTCTGGACCACTAGTAGAAGAAGCAACGAAGCTGCGAGCAGCAACGAATCTCCTCCTTTGTTCCCGGACATCCTTCGGTGACGATCGCGCATTTGTCACGCTGATTCCTCTTCTTCTTCTTCTGCGTCACACCCTCTTATGGCATCGCGTGCCACGCGCGCTCTCTACCTCTTCCTTCTCTTCTTTCCACCCACTTGGTTTTTCCCTCGCTTCTTTGAGCTTCTTCGAACGACTCACGACGAAAACCCCTTCGTATCCGGTCTGCGAGCGAAAGAAAGATCGTCATTGAAAGCGATCGGAAGGGTGGCGTCACGTTTGGGTGGAGGATAAAGAGTAGGGAAGAGCGAGGCAGTTCGAAGGCGCGATCAACTCGCGCTTACGTGTCACGGTTCATCGAGTTATCTTGACGCACCGTCAACCAACTCGAACCAACTCACTCTGCCACGGCTGACGAGGAGCTTACACGAAATCGTTTCGACCGATAGAATTTGGCCACTCGCGGGTATAATCGTTTTCGAGGAATTCCTTCGACCAGTGCGATATTTAACGAAACGAGATTCGCTTTCGTGAACGTCCAATCGAGAATCTGTTTTCGAGAATGGAACTTAAAAGCTTTTAGGCGACAGTAAACCTCACTGGAGCTGGTTGAGACCGGTAATTCAACAGGTGCTTTCTGTCGGGAGTGGCAAAGGTACCGGTGGTGTACCAGCCGCGTGTTTACTCTGTCAAACACACAACCCTCCTTATCAACGGCGAACCTGCGCCGCCGTTCTTACGGGACGAATCGTAATTTTAAAGCGACCCTCTCTCCGTGGTTACTAACTCGTTGAAATATTTACAACTGAAGAAACATTGGGCAACGAGCGACGAAAGTAGATAGGACATCGAGAAGAGTACTGGAATTGCCATAAGTGGCGAGAATTTCGCCACGGAGCTGAGAGAAAGAGTCAGCCTAGGGAGAGACAATGGGGCGATAAGGAGTGTGATTCTGCGGTACAGCGACGACGTTCCGGAAGTGCCAAATTAGTACGACGAGATAGCGCACGCGGGAGAAGAATCTTTTGATAGGGATGTATTCGTGGCGCTCTAGCGAGTTTTAGCGAATCCTAACAAGGATCTGAGAAGTTGACGAATTTTCTTCTCCTTCGTTCGAATTGTCGTGCAACGAAAAAGAAACGATTATGCGAATTATTACGAAAGTGGCGTAAGACAAAAATGAAAGTAGAATTAATTACGTACTCCTTTAAAAACGAATGTCACGATTTACGTTTCTCGTATAATCACAGGAAAGTTAATCAAAGAAGGACGATCCGAATCACGACTTACGAGAGATTTAAACTTTAGCCACCCGTACTTTATATCCCACGCGAAGCAAGCACGTGAATAAATCCTTTACAAAAACACATTTGTTTCTTTTTGTAGATACTTTTCTTTGATAATGTTTTCTCTCAAAAATAAATCAATCGATAATTTAAATTAGTGTTTTACGATAAATTATTTTAAACCTTATGTTATATTTCATGTTAGATTTGTGGTTAAAGGTTAAGAAAAACGAAGGAGAGTATGCTACCGAGGTAGGTACGTAGAAAACTGTGCAAAGTAAAGGGCGCCGAGAAGAAGAAAGAGAGAAGACCCCGAGTGACGATTTAATCGGGCCAACGAGTTCCTCGCGAATTCGCGGCTTTCCCCTCGTTATCGTAACCTAAGGAGACCGGTGTTGGTGCCACGAGGAGAGTCTATCATTAAAGTTCCATAAACTTGCGCAGCCGAGCGCACCTCTCTCCGCGTAAAAAGAGGAGGCCCCGCGGGCGATGCGTTCGGTCGTCGGAGCGCGCCATTTCGCCGCAAGCGTATTGAGATATTTCGCTCGGCTCGTCTCCTAAGCAAATCCTTTCCACGCAGGATGCAGAGGCACGGCGATAAACTACGCGATTTATTTGCTCGCGCGAACCTCATTCGCGATATTTTTCATTCCGCGTTCCAGTTTCTTCTACAGGGTTCGAGCAGGGTTCTTCATCCCCCTTTGAGAATCCTCGACGAACCTTTACTTCTGAGTTTCCTGGATTACCGTTATGCACATTCGAAAATTCTCCCCCAGCTACCGCGTGACGTGAGTTTTGGAGAGGAAAAATCGCGAGGAAAACGATCGACGATGATCTTCGAAGACCACGAATAAAAGGAAATGGCTCTCCGCTCTGTCTATCCCTCGCGAGAGTCGAATCTACGTGGACGAACTTCCTTTCGCTCTTCCTGCGGCGCGCTTTTCGCTACCTGCCGCTACTGGAGTCTCCCTTCGCAGGTGGGCCGCCCCGTAATAGTCACACCATAACGCTCCTAAGTGGCGCGGGCACACCGTTCTTCGACCACCTTGCGATCGAATCCGCCTCTCTCAACGAGGATCGCAGGATCCTCTCGCGCGAGCGCGCATTTCTCGTCTGTCGACACGCGGACGGGATCACTTGCTTGGAATGGTCTTCAAAATTAATCCGCAAGGATACGAAGGACACACTTGCAGGACGACAGCTCGGTGACGGCACCACGAGGGATTGTAATATCCGTTACTTTCGTTACCGATAATCCTCCAGTTCTCCGATCGCGCGCGCGCGAGCTCGATTGTGCGCGATCGAGAGGAAAGGAGCCCCGAAAAGATGCGCCGACGGAACACGACGCGAGACTGGAGCGTCTGATCGTAGACGAGGTACTCCGAGAGGAGGGCTCATCTGGGGAGTCTCTCTTTCCCTCTCTCCACTTGGCTCCTCTCAAGCGCCTCTCCTCCTCCACCTCCTCCTCCCCGTCCTTATCTCGCGCTGCCTCTTCTTTTTCGTCCTTTCCCTTTCTCTACCTCCTTCTATCTCGTTCTCTCTCTCACTCTCTTTCTCATACTCTCTTCATCCCCCTCTCTCTCGCCTTTTCACTTCGAGCATCGTTTCCCCTTTTCGCTCTAATTCAACTTTCCCTCTCACCCCTCGCGTACGCGTCTCTCCTCTCTCTTCTCGAGTAGAGCGACGACACGATAAAGACAAGCGAGGCGACGAGGAATCAACCCCCTCTCGACCCTTCTTCCTTCCACTCTTTCTCTCTTGTCAACACCAAGCACCGTGCCCGCGGTAGATACACGCGCAATATGCACGCCACTGACGCTACGCGTGCACGCACGCACGCACGCGTCTGCTCGTGTTCGTTACACTAGGGAACGAGCATCACACGTTAAGTGGATTGTGAATCGATGAGAGAGTAATGTCGAGAGATTGTTTCCTTCTTTTTTTTCTTTCGTGTCTTGTGCACGAGCTTTCGTCGAGGGTTCAAGAGGATGATATTTTTTGGTAGAAGCGAATGGAAAACGAAATTGGTCGGTATGTGGGCCGATGACGATTTCACAATGATACGCGAATAAGAGCGTTATCGTTTCTACTCCCGCGGGGTTAAAGATTTTAAGACACTTGAGAAATTCGAGTGACGTCGACTCCCGCCCCGCGTCCTTGACCAACAGTCTGTTTTTGACGAGTCCATTAATTTCGTCGACGAAACGTCGGTGTTGTCTGTTCCTTGTAATTTCGAAATTGATTCGACGTTTGTTTTCAACGTTAATTCCGAGAATCTTTTTGGGGAATTTTGAAAGCGCCAAGCTATAGCGCGATTCTTCTCAAGAGTGCATAAGTACGATGCTAATTTCTCACGCGAACATTCCATTCCTTCTTCCACTTTATTCTTTTCTTTCTCTGCTTTAAGTATCTTCTCTTCTGCGTCCGTGACTCCTACTGTGCTAGTCCTTCGTGTTTTACCCGCATTACGTAATTACTTGTCATTAGCCGTCGAATACCATTTAGTATCCCCCGGCGCCGTATCTTTCGCTTCGAGTTATGAATCAGATGCGGGCAGTAACTCCGGAAAAAGTCTGTCCATCAACGGCATTAACGTTGAGCACACACGTATCTGTTTATCTTGACCGCTGGAATGAGAGTGAAATGAATATTACGACTGCGAAAGGGAGTGTATTAAAAATTGGACGAGTGCTCGACCGGCAATACAAATCTCGTCGACATATTCTATTCTGTTTCCAGATCGCACAGCATCTAAAACCAAAAGAAGAAGAACAGATGCATTAACGTTCTATGGATTTTTCGACATTTCCCTCGGGTTTTAAGAGAATCTGCACAGAGTTAGAGGCATACCTTTCGCGAGAGGAAAATTCCGGAACGGTACTCGGCGAGCTTAGAAAATTGTCGAACATTACGCGTCGGCTTGGGAAAGATTGTGGAAGCAACAGGTGCATCAGTGACGGTGCGCTGGTGCCTCTTTACGACCCCTTCGTGCCGTGACGCCGTCATGCGCGGACGTTAATACGGTGCAACGTCGTAACAGGCGGTAAACGCTGGCCGAGTCGCGGAGTATGAAACGAGCGCGATAAATTTTATTTCCTCTTTCGAAATTGGGACGCGACCGAAATATCTTTATCGCGGGATCGACTCGACGGTCGAACGACCTCGTTTGCAACTCCTTCACGGGGAACAGAAATCCATGAAGATGAAAACACGAGCTCCCTCGAGGCCGCCTGTCGCATTAGATTCAACGCGGGATAAGGGTGAATACGCAGTACGTTTTTAACAGCGTATTTTCCATAGGATAATATCCCGTTGTTTTTCGAACGATCGAAGGAAATGCCAAATGTGCTTTGAATTACAACAAAAAGGGTACTCTGTGGAACCCTTCGTTCTTCGTCACGGTTTAAATGCCCGCTTTTGTTATCTTTCGTTACTGTGCTCTCCGCCAACGTGTAACCGTGCATTATACAATGCATGCACAATACCCGCCTAATGTCCCCACTGCAAGTTTGATCCGCGCCGATGAAAGCATCAATCAATGCGTAGATCAATCGATTGATTCGCACATCCTCCGACAGCCCACAGTAATTGCATTCTCGATCCTGACATATTGTATGGTAGAGAAAGAGCGCGCGCGCACACACACGAAGAGAGGAACATTTAATTCATTTTTGGTCAGGCGGATTCCCGATGTCAAACGAGCCATGTAAAAAGCAGGCACTCCCATTGGATTCTCCTCTTGTCTCCTCTTCCATTGCTACTTGCCACCAAATCGAACGAAGCTTGAACGTTTCTTTTTAGACTGAATTTGGGGGTCCAAAGTTGGTGTCTAGTGGCTAGAAAGATACTGTTTCTCTATTGGAACCGAAATTAAGATAGAAGGAACGAGATGCTGTTGAGACGAGGAACAGGGACGGCTCCCCGCGCCACTAAGCGAGCAGTCTCTGTTTCTTACGTCGATAGCATCTTTATCGTAACTCATCATGCGACACGCGAGATCGATCGTCCAACAACAAACACGATCCACGGTGATTGTCGGTCGCTTCGTTGTTCATCAACAAGACGCACGAGAAGTGTTCCGCTCGCCGGCAGCCGATGCAGCGCAAGCGCATTGCTTACCTGTAATCAACGCACACCGCACCGCACCGATAAGTGGCGGTGCGTCTACTACATGATTTACTGCCCCGCAAGCGTAATTTTCCTTCCGCTCTGCTACCACACTTCCAGAACTTGGAGTACAATAATCCTTGGTAGGTAAGGAGTGACGGTTTAGGACCTTCTCGTACAGCAAGGGACGTTTAATGACTTGTACGAGATAACGTCCCTGTTCTTATCTTAGGTAAGACGAATAAAGTGAGAAAAATGGCCGTGTGCCTGTAAGAATTCTACCAACGAAACACAAGTGTAGGGATGTCCTCTGAAATATGTGTTTACCGCGGTGAATAATCATGAACTTTGCATTATTGTATTACCACTGATCTAAGTATACATGAAATTACGCGTCTAATCGCATTAACCTAGTAAAATTGGATCAATCAAACAATATCACATGCGACACAAAAGTTCGTCAATTTCATTGTACTACTTCCGTTTCCCTTTATCCTTCCCCGTATCCCGTTGTTCGTTGCCCGCGACAAACACTTGCCGCCAATCGTTAGCCCGTTCAAGGAGCTCCCTTCTCTTCCAGAATCGATCCTCGTACCCTGCCATCAACTTTTGGTACCTACTGATGTGTCCAGCATTTAACTCGCTGCTTTCTTCTAAGAAAGAGCAATGCCAGCGTTCTGAATCAATCACGTTCATCGATCGCTGATTCTTCAGCATCTCCTCGTCCATTTCGACCTTCACCCAGCGATCATCCACCTCGTCGTCCAGCCGCATGAAAACCTACAGAGAAAAATGTGTAATCTTTTACGAATGCATAAATGGTCGGGCAGTGTACAGAAGAGAAGACAGAACGTAGAGAGAAAGGAAAGTCATCATCCAAACCGTCAGATCGTGGGGTGGTAGGTAGGCAGTGTACGACTTGGGTCTTTTCAAGCTTCTCGACGCATCGTGGCTATGATGCAGCCAAGCTATTATTTGCCTTTGCCAAGGTTCTAGGCCCATCGGCGTCGCGCTGGTCCCTAAAGGCTTCAGCACGGACGGTTGGGAGGGCAAGGATTCCAAATTTACCGCGTTTTCCGCTATGAAATGGTCCCTCAGGGCCTTTCCTCGCTGAGGACGGCTGCGATCTTCGATTGACCAGGATCGTTTCAGTGCCGCAATTTCTTCTTCTTTCGATAGATCTTGACGTATCTGAAACAGCGTGGAGAAGGATCAATTGATTTTTGGGTACATCAGAGGCCACCTTCAGCTCGACAACACCGTTTCACACACCTCTGGAACATTAACAGCCTCGGAGATGCATTGGAGGACCCAATAGGGTGGCTCCAAGTTCACGCTAGAACTGGAGTGGATCGAGCTACGCTTCGGCGTTCCTTGCAAACCCTTGGCGGACGTCGTGGCCTCCAGATTCGTGGACCGCCTATGACTCAGCCTGATCGAACGAGGCACCTTACTCTTGGCCTCGACCACCACGTTCCACTCGTGTGTCGTTAGTGGCCACGAATCGTTCACGACGTATGCCTCTATGTAGTATTCTTTGGTCAGCAGAGAAATCTGATCAGGTTCTTCTAGGGATGCGCTCCTGGGCTTCTTCGAGATAGAACCCGTGTTGAAATCGTATCCAAGATAAATTACTGGCAGAATCATCGCCGAACCTCCCACAACTTGCACGATCTTCTCGTGAAACGAGTCTGTCACGCTCACTCTCATCTGCACGCCCGCGTAGGAGGTCCTCAACCTCAAGGTTAAAATAGTAGGCGCGGCTATCTTGACGGTCCACTTGGCGATGCGATTTTTGGTGTTGGGTATGTAGGTGTTGAAGGTGTTCTCCTCCGCTAAATCTGGTAGCATGGTCATTGGTGAGATTGGCAAGGGGTCATCTATTTTGTGAAGCATAGGTTCGCCCTTTACAGTCACCACGCGCAGTGTCCAAGGAATATCTCTGAACTTCTTGTCATCGTCGGTGGACCAACCGTAGGCGAGTATTGTGTAACCACATTTAGTCCAAGGGTACGAGCATGGACAAACATCGTTTGAGATACGAAACAATTCGTAACCAGTCACGTTGTCGAAGCCTCTCAGCATGTAACGAGGTAAACCGGGAGCTGTGATGTGGAGTCTGGCGAATGCCGCCTGACCGTGCTTGGCGTTTATCGTGAATCTGAGCAAGACTGTCCACTGTTTGGGTCCAATGTTTTTCTTCACTCCCTTGCATTCTTGAACTTGAAGAACCTGGGTGAAGTCTTCCGCGCATGCAAACAGACGGAAGATATCGTCTTCTCGATTGACAACTGATCGCAGAAGCTGATGGGCCAAGGAGTCTGGGTTGTCGGGAGTGAAGAGTTCGACAACTTTGAGGAGTTCCTCCAGAACTCTGACCTGTTTATCGATGCGCAACGTGTCCTCGCTGTGTAGACGCATGTATATCTTGATTCTGACCATCCTGAAGAAGGATTGAATAATCGTGGCGGCACGATCATAGTCGATCGTTTCGGTCTCCGCTTCTTCATCGAAGTAATTGGCGCTCGAGTGAAGGTCGGAATCCAACGCGGTCGACGTGTCGGATCCCAACTGGACTGACAAACTGGACATAAGTTTATCCACGCCAATGGTAGGATCCACGAAGAAAACCCTGAGGGCGCGAAGAATCTCTCGGCTCTTGACATTTGTGAACTTGGTCCTGATAAGTAGCACCTGTTCCTCGATAAAAAGTTCGTGTATCCTATTTAAGTATTGCTTTCGCGTAATATCGGACGGGGACCATCTCAGAGGCAATTTTGTTGGGATTTGGCTGGCATAATACTCTTTCAGGGCCTCCCTGTAATTGGGTGTGGCGAAAGAGCTGTAAGCATTGGCAATTGATTGGCCTAATCGTATGGCGTCTGTGTCGACCCTAAGTGCCTCAGCGGTCATTAATCGATACATCGTTATTTGATCGCCCAAGAAGAATATCGTGTCGGATGAAATGGTCACGTGACGCTCACACTCCGATCGACAATACAATCGCAAAACTCCACGTCCAGGTTTCAGTTCGAATACCACGGATTTGCTACCGGTCGTAAATATGGAGACCAATGGCTTGGACTCGGTCTTCCTTAAGAACCAATTGTGATTCTCTACCGCGAGGCAAGCCTCTCTGGGTGGTTGCGGAACACCCTCGATGGACCGTCCGTCGGCCGAAGTGGCCGACGCATCGACAAATGGATGCGGTTGGTCCGTGCTGAGGTCAATCAGGAAGAATTTAGGCTCCAAAGAGTCGCATAAAAGGTACAAGGGTTCGTTTCGGGACTTTTCCAAGTGCCTCGACCAAACGTAGCTATTCGTGAATTCGATTTGGTCCACGGACTCGTAGATCACCGGTATCGCGTCGGGCTTCCTTCCACTCTTCATCACCGTTTCCTTTTTCGTGTCCTTGGGCTTCTCAGTGATGTTAAGTTTCGCGCTACTTTGCTGCTCCGTTATCACTGTCGTGTAAGCAAAACGGTCGAGTTTGTAGAAAAGGTGGACGCTCTTGATGAACGGGGACATCTTGTAGAACTCAGCCCACTGAGCGATTTCCGGCATGGGCTCGTCAGCCACAGGTTTCTTAAGATATTTGTCGGACGGTGTCTTTTGCTTCGGCGTAGGTAACGTGTCTGTAGGTCGATTTCCTCGATCTCCAGGACCAACATCACCTTCTCCATCTCCCGCCCAATTGTAGACGTAGACCACGTGATCCTTGCATTGCCTGAAAGGACTGACCACCTTCAGCGAACGAATGGGGTCGAAGTATTCGTGCGGATCGATGATGTTGTTCGCAATCGCCCAGTTGACCCACCGGTACAGTTTCCATCTTGCCATAGGGGGCTTCATCTGTATTCGTAGCGATTAATGGTCTACGAAGGAATTTCTTCAAAATCGTAATTCAGGTAGCTCGCAATTTTTATAAACTTCGTTGTACAGTAAGTCAGCGAATCAAAGTTACGAGAATACAGAAATACAGAGGACAACTTAAGGGGTAACGCCACTGTAACGACTCAAAAAAAGGGTATTTTCGCGATTTTTTTCTCGCAAAATTAAAGGTCTTTGAAAAAAACCTTTCAAGGGTGTTATTGGGCATACATTAAACTTTATTAACAAATTTGTTGGCAGCGAAAAAAAACAAAATGGCGGCTCCACAGCCATCTTCCCGGGACACGTTTTGCTTGCAGGGCTTCGCGGCACGCAGCACAACTGGTGCAAATTTCAATCTGGAATAAAACAAAAAAAATCCATTAATCTAGAGGCTTATAGCTAGAGAATGACGTACGGAATTTTAAAAATATTGATTTTTGTGGATTTGGCGCACGTGTGAAAAAAAAGTTCGATTTTTGACGAAAAAAACGGCATGTTTTTTGTGAATAAAAAATCAAAAAATAAAGTTATTGATAATCCCGTACGTCATTCTCTAGATAATGATAATGTTCACATCTGGTCAACATTTGAAGTCGAAAAAATGAAAATTGTTCGAGTTATGCTGCGTGCCATTTTGAAATATCGTGTTTCGAGAAAAACGTGTTTAAAGTTTTGGGAATAGTTTTATGTTGGAAAAAATGGAAAAATGAAGGTAAAAAAGATTTTTACCGTTAGTCTGCAATCCCAGGACCATACAATTGTCCTTCGATGGCCAAAAATTCGTCTTCCTCGTCTTTCCGAGTTGATTTATTGAGCGCGCGTGCAACTTTTGCCGCGTTGCTCAGAGATGCCTCAGCGTGCTTGATGCGTTTAGCGTCGGCTTCGATGCAAAAATTGTACGAATGCACACCAATTTCCATGCCCAACACCTTCATTATTTGTAGAATGTTCTTGAGCCCGCCATTAAAATTACAAACAGCGATATCCGTCGCTATATCCAATATTGTCTTTCCGCTCGAGTATGATTTGGGGGCCAAACTCCAAACGGTAGCGTTGAAGCTTTCGTTGTTGTTTTGAGTATAGCCCCCTAAGCAACGCTGCAGCAAGTCGTCCCGGCTCAATTCTGTGTAGATGGGTTTGATGGCTTCATAAACCTCCTCACTCATTGGCTGCTTATGATGATACGCATCCGAGGTATTCGCCGCTTTCGCCTTCTTCCAACTGCACCAATTCTCCGAACATTTTTCATGCTGAGGCTTTTCATCCGTCGATATTTTGTGAAAAAGAGTTGCCCAGATCTCATTTTTCATGTTTGCAATGGAATCGGGATTTCGACGGATTGCCAAACCGTAATAAATACTTAGTTCGTCAATCAATTTGGCAGTTAGTTTGCCTTTTCCCCCGAGACCTTTTGTTCCTTTTTTTAAATTTCGCAATCGAGTGCCTAATCTTTTTTGCACGTGATCGATGCACTCTTTTTTTTTTATGTCAATATTTTCGTAAGGTTTGGAATCCACGATGCCTTTGAATGTTTTAGAATCGCCATCTCCGATGTAATTACAGTATTTTACTCCATATAAATCTTCTGAGCGTTGGAACATTTCGACGACAGCATCGACCTCCATTTTTCCCGATGACCCTTCGTGATTGGCTTGACATTTAGCGGCGTGAATTATTTGCCATTCCTCGAATTCCGTTGTTCCTTTTTTTAACTTCCAGTGCTCGCATGTTTTACAATACTTTGATTTCACCTCGACGTCGATGATTTTTCTAGAAAACCAGCCGATCAATGACGTGACTCCAAAGAGCGATGAAAATCCGCGTTTTCGCCATGAACCATCGCCGGAAACCGTTATTCCGTCAGTTTGACCATTTTCCTGGCTTTTCTCCTTCTCTTCTTGCGCTGCTTTCTTCATGCTTGCGTCTCTCACTGCTTTCGTTGCGATTGCTATCGTGTTGACCAATCTATCATAAAATGAATGAAAAATTGGACGCGGCAATTCCATGAACGCGCAAAACTTTTCGATCCCATTTAGTCCTATTCCAATTAGTCGCATTGCAAGCACAATTCTACGATTTATTTCATATGCATTGCGAATAAATTTGGAACTAGGAATATCCACATCCGGGCATTTCGGGCAAGAGATCACAATCTTGAAGCCTAAACCACGAGGACTTCTTTCTCGAAACGCAATGTCAGATCCGCAAGTTTTGCACTTCACGTGTTGGGCAATGACGGAAAAAACGGCCAAGAAATTAATGATTCTATAGCCGAATTCACTATTGACATCGAATCCTTCGTTGCAGTCCTTCAGTTTCTTCGCGGAAGCGCTGACGCCCTGCTCATCGCACTCAGATTCGAATCGATTCATGGGTCGTTTTTTCCCGCTTGACCGACGCCGCGTTGGATAAGAGGTTTTCGTACCTTTTTTGCCAAGATGTACTACTTGGTCACTCATTTCAACTCACGAGCACGTATATCTTACAGTAAAACCGTAGGCAATCGCCAAAAACACGCAAAAATCGTCGTTTATGAAGGAGAAATCGATACTTACTCTGCGTTTGCTGTCGCCAAACTAACAGATTTCTGTTCATAATACACGAAACGACACGCGAAAAAACAATGGAAGACGTTTGGGGGCAATATTGTCTTGTCTCCAGATATGTTTGCCGCAGTTGTTTCGGAATCAGTTTGACGCGCTTGGTGGCGACCTTCGATTTCAAAGGGAAAAAAAATTGTTTTTCGCACGGGACCATTTTTTTCTTATTCTAGAGGGTTTAAACTATTTTTTAAGCCAATAAAAAAAAAATCGATTTTTCAACAAATTTACAGTGGCGTTACCCCTTAAATCAATGAATCATCTTGCGTTACATTGATTTTCTTAATTAACTTTAAACATTCTTACGTCTTTAGGATCCAAGGGAATATCTCTGCATTGTACAACGTGAATAGGATGGCCCCAGCAAGGTGTGATATCGGGTATCGCGTCGTTGTCAACATTTCTCGTGCCCACCAGGTTGAGAAACAAGATCACTGGTCGTGGATCACGAGCGACTAGATCTCGAGCCTTAGCTTTGCTCTTTGGTTGACTCACAGTGTCCGCTAAAATAGCGTTTAACAGACGAAAAAGTTTAAATCTATGTAATAGTTGACATTATTTATCACAGTTACTCAAACAAGACCAACCTTCGGATTCCTGCTCGGTTTCCGGTGTCCATTGGAAGTGTTCCGTGTACTTCAAGATTATAAATTCCCATTTGTCTTGTGGTGATAAGTGTGAGACGTTCAACGACAAGCGTACCCATCCTAGAATCACAAATAATACAATGACGAATCGGTGGGGCTGCGTAGACAAAGTGCGAAATGACTTACCGGTGAAGTTGTGCACCGGATCGAAATCTACGATTTCTCGACTATCGACCCAGGTCAAGGAGGCAATTTTTAGCAAAGCCTTGGCAAGCAGCATGGGCCACAACTCGGATAAGTTTGCGGTGCAGGGTAAAAGGACCTGCCCGCCCATGTCCACCGGTACGAGATCATCCACAAAGATGTATCGCCAATAACCCATCCAGAACAAGCGTACAACGTATTTCCCTGTGATCTTATTCGATATTTTATGAGAAGGCAGGTACGGAAGATGCACGCTTCAAGGTGCGAAAGAGTTCGAGCGAAAGGTCGATCTTTACCGTTTGAGTTTATCAGTGGTCGGTGCTGGGCACCTTTACCAGCCTTATTCATCGAGTAGACGTGCATCCATCCTCGCCAAGGTAGACCACGAGAACTCCACAAGAAATTATCCGATTCTCCGCTAATGTCCAATCCCTTTCGTCCGCAATATTGAAGGTTTATCAGAGCGCTGATGAACCAACGTATGAACTGGAACAATAGATCATTCCTAGAATTATTTTCGTGCGTAGATTGCATCCCGTTTCTTACGATGTTCAACGATGATAAAGATTGAGCGATTTATTGGGAACTTTTCTATCTGCATTGCATATGAATATTGTATTAAATTTATTCTCATGCTTATCCTATAAATTGTGAAGTGATCATTTTCACTGTATTTTCAATAACCCTTTTGTGCGTACTTCACTGTGCAATATATGTTTGTTATTCACAATCAGATCAGGATAACCCGAATGTTGCGAGTAGATTACCGGAGGATCCTGTAATTATACATACGAATTAAAATATAAAATTACGGTTGATTTTGCCGAGTTGTGGAAATGGAAAATATGTACTGTTAAGTCTCTCAAAAACTGATGTCTAACCCACTCGTAAACCTCCAATGACGGTGGCAATGGAACCGACTCAGTGTCCAAAAACATTCCATCTTCACCATCTGCGCGAAGTATGGTCCATATAAGATGGATGTAAATGAAGGGATTTGAATAAGCGCTCGACTACTTTTCGGTAGCATCCATTTCTCGTTGTTTAATCGGTCGTCATTCCATTCCAACCACGATCTAGTTTGAGCAACGGTCGCCGAAGATATCGTTTCCGTGTTCACTATCACCTTCGATCTCACCGACATTTTAAAATCGTCTGTCTGATTTCATTTCTGCGACGCGCTTCTGTCATCTTCGAATCACCGAGTGAATTACAATGCATCTAGTTATGGATGGTTATGGATAGAAACTTGTAGAGAAACTGTAAAGTATGGTTGTTTTGCTTATCCTAAAGAATAAGTAATATGGAGTTCTGTAAAAAGTACGTTTCTATTGATGTCCTTTGTAATACATCAGTAAAGTTTATGACGACGGAATGGATTCTAGGCTTAATAAAGTCCTTGTAAATAATTAAAACTTATCGAAATTATATATCGTTATTAAGATTAGTACCTACTCTTATCAGTAACGGTGGCGTGAGTGTAATCACTGATAATATAAACAATAAATGGAATGGGACTCATAAGTTCTAAAAAAAATAAATTGATATTATACATCATCTCTTTCTCCCTTTCATGATCGTTTCTTAATCTAAATCTTGTATGACGCAACCTGCCAAATACAATTGTTTCCTGTACAATACAACATATTGGGATCAATACAATTTCTCTTGTCGCGTTTTCATTTTTTTACGCCAACGAGAAAGGCTACTACAGTTATGTGTGTCTATTGAAGGGAAAGATGTTACTTTGTACCATACATTTTTAAGGATTTTTTGGTACACATACCTACAGTGAATTAGGCTACATCTCTCCTTGAGAATATATTCCAACTTGACCAATTCAATTAATTTAGGCGCCAAAGCAGTAATAGTGCTTAGTCATCGATAATGACTTGCTTGCAAGTATTATGAATTAATATACTAATGTTAAAATAAAATATTGAGATAATTATTATTGTATCATTCATAGAAGTGATGTACTATAGATAGTCTGTAGTATTGTATATCTTTAGTTTATATGATCTTATACAGCTATCTGTTATTTTATGGGGTAACTAATAATAAGGATTATATTTAACTAACAAATACTGTAAATTAGCATGTTAATGGAATGCAATATATATATATAAAAATTTTCGGATGTCCTTTTCTGTAATTAAAATAATCTTAACTGATAGTAAAAAGATGCATTAATAAGTAGTGCTACAATAATATTAAATGAAGGATTGTTGCAGCTAAACTTGTAATTTTTATACTTCTGTACCGGGTACCTCACATATATATCACGAATTTTTAGCACACAAGTACGACATATTTTGCACGGGACACCCTGTATATTTATATACTCACTTTGATTGCGCACGTGCGCGCGCAATTAGCTAGTTTTTAGCTTGTAGAGAGAAGTATATTGGATATTATACATATATCTTGATTCCATTTATTTTCTACGATTATGGAATGCTTATAAAAAATCAATTTTTGGCACTCAAATTTATAGGTATGTCTATTGTAGTGTGTATCTTTATGGAAAGTTGAACAGAGTAAAACAGTTTTCTGTTATAAAAATAATTAGTTATGGTATCTTAATAATGGTAAACGGAAAAATATGTTAAATATGTGGGTTTTGAGGCCTATGTTACTAGGCTCATACAAAATTATTCGAGTTTTATGTAATTTCAGACCATTTCCCTCCAAGCTATACATACATACTCTGAAAGTGGCAGTGCTTGACAAATTTCACATAGATGTTCCAGAAATTTTCATATATAACATTTGTTATAAGTCTTTCTGGAGTCCAAGATCACTGATTGATATTGTGCAAAAGTATGCTGCATTTAAACAAATCAGTATAGCATTATAATGAATTTACGCATTGTTTGAAATGACGTAAATTATTTATACTAAAATGCTAAATCTGTCTTTACAGAATTTGGCACCATGTAACTGACCTTGGTGTAACTATGAAAATCGCAATATGTTTCTGGAAGCACTGTCATACTACATCATTAACTTGCGTAGAATCATTGTATATATACATAGTATGCATGTTTAGTGTGTACAATATATGTAACGAGAAACATAAACAATGCTATGTTTGGACGGTATTAGAATACCTAGAAAATATTTTGCAAAGCAATTGGCCTGTGCATTAGTATCAAAAGAATTATTTAAAGTTTAAAATAAATCGAGACAATATTAAATATGTTAGAGTAAAAATACGTACAAAACAAAGTATACAAACTGAAAAACTGATAGCCACATGATTATAGAGCCCTAACCAGTGTATGAATTGTTCAGAATTCCATACATGGTAAAATTATTCTCTGGTATTGCAATTATGACATTATTCTAACACGTTTTTCCAGGTACAGAAGCACGTTGATCCTCCATTCGCCCGCCTTGCAGCCTTTGAATTAGAGCAAACAGATCTTCTTCAGGAACAGTAGCACCAGAGTGCGACTTTCCATTAGACCTTTGGTTACGTTCTTCTTCAGCATCTTGTAATGCTGATGCTGCTGGCAATGGACTCCTTTGATCCTCAAGCCGAGAACTCTATTGAAGTAAATATTAACAAATTATTTCCGTGAGATATGTTTGTTGCTTGCAAGTCATACCTGACATCTAACTAGCATTTCGATGAATGAATCATCTGCATCTTGGGGAGTTTGAGTTGAAGATCTGTTAATTGCTTGATTATTTTTATTCGAATTCAATCCTGGCAAATAAGGTAATGTTACACGCTGTTCATCCATTCTCTTTCCTTGCACTCCAGCAATGAGTTCTAGTAAATCTTCTCCATCTCTAGAATAGAATTGTTGATAAATTATTTTTATGGAAATCAATCTACACTTTGGTTTATTAAATTTTAAATTTACTTTATCTTCTCACGTACTTGTCTTTTTCAGGTGTGATAGTCCTAACCTTTTGATGATCATTAGGATGAAGCACGCAACGTTGGTCATCCATCCTACCTGATTGAAAACGAGATAAGAGATCGAAGAAGTTATCTTCTTCTTTTTGAGTTGTTTGTGATACAGGATTGTTGTGCTTTTCTTGTGGCAATGGTATTGGCTCTTTCTGCTTACCATCTGGTGTCAACTGAAATATTATTCGACCCTTAATGTGACCATCCACATTGACATAAAAAATTGATTCTCAAATTTATATATAACAAACCTTAATGAGATCTAAATTATCCATACTTTGTCGACGAAGCCTGTATCTACCTGGTGAAGATACATTAACATTTGATGCGATATTTCCTGAAAATTTATTTATCTGATTTTCTTTATTACTCTCTTGCTGTCCTTTCTCGAGGCCCAACATTTTTTGCAAATCATCAACATTCATTTGTGCTGTGGCTTGGCCAACGGAATCCTCGAGCTCTTTAGAAATATTTAAATGCAAAGTTGCATAGTGAAGTGCTTTCTCATGATTGCCCATTGCAGCATATGCATTACCAAGAGACCAACAAGCACGGCCTTCCCCAACACGATCTTTCAGCTGTTGAGCTATTCCTAAATGCCACAAATGATACTCTATTGCAGCGGAATAATCACGTAATAGAGTATATGTGTTTCCTAATGAGTAACATGCTTGAGCTTCTACTTCTCGGTCTCCTAATTCTTGGGCAAGGACCAACGTTCTCCTAAGGGCATGTAAATTTTATTAATTATTACGCACTTACAAAGTTCCTTCAATACCACGCAATTTACACATATTGCATAGAATAGTTTAAAGCAAACTTATGGTAATTACTCACTTATAATGCTGTGCTGCTTTTTCAAATTCTCCCAGAAATATGTGCGAGTTTCCTAAGTTACTATTTGCTCTTCTTTCGGCTGCTTTATCACCAAATTCCCTTGCAATTTTTAATCTTTCATTATGATAATAGATAGCTTGTTGAAAGTCTCCTAATAGATAAAATGTATTTCCCAGATTTCCACAGGCTCTTCCTTGTGCAGCAGAGTCTTGCAATTCGCGCATCAGATCTAAGTTTTCTCTGTGAAGAAAAGCTACTTAATATACGTTTACTATATCATTTCACTCTATAGAAAAATCTCTAGCTCCGTACTCATAATATTGTACAGCTTGCTGAAGGCATTGTCTGACATCTTCGGAAAATTCTCCTGGATCTTGATGTCCCACTCTACCAGCTTGTTTGCCTTTAGCATGGTATACATTTCCTAAGTTATATAAGGCCCTTCCTTCACTCAACTGCGTAACAATATCAAATACTTATTAGTCGCATCGTCAGTTACTTGGTATTCTTTTATTATTGCAAAATAACGTAAATGCTTACTTTATCACCGATCTCTCTTGAAATTTCCAAATGGCGTTTACAGCATATCATAGCTTCATCAAATTTTCCCATAACTTTTAATGTGTTTCCCAAGTTTCCACTTGATTTTGCTTCTCCTAATTTATCTTTCAAATTTCTTGCAAGTGTTAAATCAAGCTTATGATATTGCATTGCTTTCACATAATCTCCCAGGTAAAAATAAGCATTTCCTAATTGACTATAGATCGCGCTTAATATTTTTAAATCATCTGTACCGGCTTGAATAGCAGCTTGAAAAAATGCAACTCCAGATTTGCAGTCACCAGTCTTACATAGGCGTTCGCCTTCTAAAGCTAGTTCAAGACACATGTTCCACCTTTCGCTATTCTGTTAAATAAAAGATAATGCAAATTGTTTTCATGTATACTCATGTGTAAATCATAGAACTTATTGGAACACCGTGTATATCATTTTCCGACATATCGAAGAGAATTTGAGTTACTCGAAACATTTAACTGATCTTCCATAAAATGATTGTACACAAGTGTGGTTAGGATTTTTATAAATAACGCATAAGCGTGCACAGCAGTGAGTCACGTCCGGAGAATCGCTATCTATTTGGTTGTACTTACTTGTCCTTCCGACGATAAGTTTTCTGCACTTGCACTGAGGGACATTGTGGTCGTTTTCCTTTTTCCCTTTGTGCCCGAGAAACAACCTTTATAAATGTGCAGCAGTAAACAACTGAGATTCACATCTAACACTGGAAATTTGTTATATAGTTATTGGATTTTTAATGTACCACTTGATATCACACATGTTCTTAATAAAAATTTCGAACAACACTCTATCTTCGTCTTATATTCCATTTACAATAACTTGTTAATTAATAGAGCATCACTCGCCTACACACACCCAACCTTACTCATCCTTTTTCTCAGGAATTTGGAGCAGCTGTCGTTACTTCTTCGACCGACTAGCATGTGCGAGCTTCACAAAAGCAATCGATACCGAAATAATCGATTCAAATATATGTCGACTATCGAGTTGTGCATAACGTGCAAACAATTGTCAAATATGAATGGCTACCAATGGATTGGAATGAAGCCATGCAAGTTATGTATCTACTCGTGTGTTTCCCAATCCACTTGTACGAGTACGCGCAACATCTAATATATTACAATAAATTTATTCGGAACTTTCACTTTTCCCGGATTTTCCAATTGTGAAAATGAGCAAAACTTTACGAGTACTCATAATTGACTCCCATCTAACTCGGGCAGCGCGCGTCTTTTGAAGCATGAAGCCTAGCAAAGACCGCAAAGATGTCGCAGAATGCTCGAGGAAAATATCGATCGTAATCGACTGTTTCTCGAACGACGAAACTAGTTATTTGACAAGTTCCCTATATGAAACTCACCATTGGTGAGTGGTGACTGTGTTGCTTGATTTCAGTCGTGTATGTAATGCACTTACAACAGCAGTTTTCTTAAATGTTAAAATTGAGTCGCAGAACTGTACAGTTTTTATAATAACGTAAATACTACGGTAATATAGTGAAGTAGCAAGGACGATATTTTATACGCTATTAAACGGTAAAGAAATGGTGTAAGAAATGCAAGAAACCTGCTGAAGATCTCCAACGACGCCTCAATATAATATACAACCTCTCTACTGAACACTTTTCATCTTACTTGGACTCTGCTTGTCGTAAGATAGTCATTTAATAATAGTAATTAGCGTTTTATCCGTCACTGCCTATTGTATCGCATGAAAGATTTTCTAAGTTAACGATGAGCGATGGTAAGAAGGTAGGTGAAAATTCCAGTAGTGAGGTTGTTAATCAATTTCGGAGCTGTAGGGATCTGAGCGATATAGTACCTCTGTACACACCACGTGCGCTTTATTTAAAACCGCTTGCAAAAGTAAATGTGTCCGTTAATCTTCCCCAACTGAAGACGCCAGGTAAAATGTACAAGATATTGCCGCCATTGTATTTATGTTCTGTTAGTACAAGAAACTTATATTTTTCTCCGTTGGAAAGGAAACAACTTTGTAGCTCGTATTAAATTTAAGCTTCAAACTCACGTTTAAATGTGAATTTTTAATATTACGGGAATTGTTTAATCGTGCAATAATATTTTTTAAACTGTTGCTGTCACATTTGCGTTGCATGTGGTCAAGCCAAATAAAAAATATATAGGAATCATACGAGATTATTCTTCTATAATCATTTGTAATTTTTCATAACTTGAATATTGTGGAAACGGCTTGTAACATATTCATACTCGGTAAAGTCATATATGCCTAATCTTGAACAGACATCGGTACTTTGATCATAATTTGTTTGGATATTTAATATTCCGTTATATCATTTGTAATTAATCAGTGGGTCACCTTACACAGATTTATCATACGCACAGAGGGTATTAATTAAATTTTTTATTGGATATCATAATTATAATCTTTTTAGTATAGCAGGTCTTTACAGAAAATTAACTGCGATATAAACAGGAAAAACAATATCAACATGGGAGGTTATGGAAAAAATACGTACCTTGGTACTGCCGGACGAGTTTGCGTCATTGAAAGTGAGCAAAAGTACGCTGGAATTTATCAGATTGGAAGGGGATCTTCGAGACAGATGCAGACTCCAACGTGTCTTAGCCAGACTCGACTCACAGCGGTTGAATTTATTTGGATTTCCAAACGCCCTGAAGGTTCGCGCAGCAGAGACAAAGGATGAATTTCCTACAAGACACAGTTGGGACTCCTACTTTAGAGATGCTAAACATATGAACGAGCTCAAACCTGGTGAAAGGCCAGACACTATACACATCTCAGGCTTACCTGTGAAATGGTTTGCCGACGATGGATCATCGACTCCCAATGAATCATTGATTAACAAAATCTTCAAGAAATGGGGCACATTGCGAAGAATCGATGTACCATCTGCTGATCCATACAGATCGCGTATGAGACTCGAATCAAACATTCATAAATTTAGTTATGAAGATGGAATATTTTTTGATGCATACATTCAGTACGTGGAGTATATGGATTTTGTGCGAGCAATGGATGCATTACGTGGCATGAAGCTTCTTAAAAAAGATGGGCAAACTTCTCTTACAGCTGTAATAAAGGTGTTTGTGCTTTTTTATTTAATATTAAAAATGGTTTGTCCGTGTAATAAAAAATTGTCAATCATTACAGTTATAAGTTTCTAACATAGTATATAGATCATTAACACTTTATTGTACATTTGTATAGGTGGACTTTGATAAAACAAAACATATGAGTGATAGTTCTGTTGCACACAGAGAATTTGAAAGAAAGCGTCTCATAGCACAAGATAATTTGGCTGCAGAAAAACTTCGTAGGAAAGCGGAAGTGGAAGAAAAGCGCAGAGAAGAACAAAAGTTAGTAGTTTTCAATTTCTTGAAGTTATACCTTCTTTCCCTGTTGTTTCAAATACTTTAATAAGTACATTGAAACTGTGTAGAAAAAAAGAAGCAGAGGAACATACAGCTAAAGCTAGCAGACGTCTGAAACGAGAAGAAAAACGTAAACGTAAAGCATTGACTATTTTCCGAAAACAGGAAGAGGATAAAGTGTCATTGAAAATTGCACGAGAAGAACAAAAGTTGATCAAAGCACAAAGGCAACTTGAAAGTATACGTTTATTAGATGAACTATTTGATAGAATAAAGGTAAGTAAAATAGTAAGACCATTTAATGAGGGATAGAGTTTCCATATATTATAACCCTCTTACTTTATAATATTGTGTTGCTTGTACTATTAAAATATATTTTGTGATTTAGATAAAAGTAGAGAACAAGGAAATTAAACTGGATCAAATACCTACTTCAGATATAAAACGGGACGATAAAAAGAGTGACAAATTGCATGAAACAATTAGTAAATCAGATTCAGAAAATGATAAAAAAGATAAGAAAATAAAAAAAGTGAAGAAGAAGAAAATTAAAAAAGATAAAAAGAAGAAGGTACATCAGTTACATATCTTCTTGTATTTACAGAATAACACCCCTTTGTCAGAAAATCGTGTTGTGATACAAGTAAATTGTTTGTTCTAGAAAAAGCGAAAGAAGGGTAAAGATTCTGAATCGGGTAGTGCAACTGACGATTCAGATGGTGAGAAAGATAAGAAAAAAATGAAAAGTGTTTTGACTAAAAAAATAGAGCATCCATCTTCATCGGCAGGTAAGCTGTACCAAGGGTGTATTTATTGTATTAATATTAACTTGATATTGGAATTCACATCTTGTTATAGGCGTTACACCTGTGGATCCAGTGCTTTCTTATTCAGCGATTTATCCAAGATTTCCACAGTCATGGTATTATGAAGCTGCGCTTCCTATGATTTATCCTCCCGTTACTAGAGGTGCATCCCGAGGAGCATCTCGTTTTGCACGCGGTAGAAATAGGGGTTTTCCATGGCGCGGCGGCGGAGGTCCACGTGCACTCCGTACTTTTAATCCTCATTTGTATAATGAGCAGTATTATAAATACTTTGCTCATCTGGTGGGGCAAGAGTATCCAGACTTTGAGAGTGATTATGACAGAAGTTCAAGATCGCGCAGTCGAAAAAGGTCTGGCACAAGGTCAAGATCAAGAACGAAATCGCGTTCAAGATCTAAACGCCAATCAAGATCAAAGAGTAGAAAACGCAGTAGAAGTAGAAATAGAAGTAGAAGTAAAAGTAAAAGTAGAAGCAGATCAAGAAGGCATACTAAAAGGTCTAAGTCCCGATCGAGATCTCGTTCAAGATCAAAGTCACGTTCAAGACGATCTAGGTCTCGCTCAAAATCAAGATCACGATCCAAGTCCGGGCGGAAATCTAGATCTCAGAGTCATACGAAATCTCGCAGTGACTCGAGGAATCATTACAATCGGCGAAGGCGTAGTGTACGGTCGACATCTAAAGTTAAAGTTACTCGAGCCAGATCACGTAGTACGTCACCTCGAAGAAGATCGCGCAGCAGTACATGGTCTATGCCGAAATCTCCTGGAAGAAGAAGTTGCTCATGGTCGAAAAATGTAGACGCAGTTGATTCTAAAGCAAACTCTACAACGGTAAAAGACAAAGACAAGCAAAACGTTGAAAAAGCACAAGTACCAGTTCCGCAAACAGAAACTATCACTCCGGATTAAAGGCAATATGCCGAAATATTAATCTTCCAAACTTAATTTCTCCTTTTACATTTGTTTGTTTCTATATCCGCTTGTGTGCATCATCCCACGTATGACGACATGAAAAACCGCGTATGTCATATTTTATTAATGTATAGTTACCTAGCCGTTACGTTTATATTTATGTTTAATATTACGTAAGCATAACTATGCTTATCAAAGTGTATATATTCTGAACTCTCGCGTACTTTCTCCTCACGCATAATTCACATAGTCGAGCAATCTTTTGCACGAACATGTATCTTCAGAAAAATAAATGTATATAAGCTTTGAGATTTATGTAAAATTAGTCGTCCTTGGGTAAATGAATCTTAATCGATCGAAAATAAAGACGTAGGATGAAATAAAATACTAATTGTGCGAACACTACTAATACGGTATAACATCGGGAATAAAGATAGACAATGCTCTCATCCGCTTGACTCGCAAATTTATTTGTCCTCGGTATGAAAATGCGTTGGTTCATAGACATAATTATATAACTCATTCCCTCTCGCAAGATTGAAAATTGTTCATGCAGCGCTTCAATATATACGCTATATTGTATAATCGTGAGGTGCTTTTCCCTGGTAGTTCATCTACAATGAACAGAACTCGTATCGGGTTGTTGGTTTTTAGTGCCATACGTAAACGCAACGTTTTCACCCAATCTTTACTCGATATCTTTTTCTTTAAAAATATTTACTACATCTTCTCATAGCTATTTTAAACATAATAATATGTATATGTACAGTTCGCATAATCGCCCCCTATATGTTTCGATAACTCATTACAATTAATGCTCCACAGTGTGATCTCAATTTTAATGGAAGATTTTTTTTCTCTTTCATCGTTCCGAGCGGTTCGCTTAGAAATTTAACGTTATTGGCATTACGCTGGTTATTCCCTACCGCTACGATATCCTCGGAATTGATTAGATATTGACTACTTTCAAGATTCGTTGCGCGAAAATTCTCTCGTTAGCGTTTAGATCAAACGCGGCAAGCGATAGCGTCTCTCGTTCGCTGTCGGGGAGGCACGCCACATACGATCTTCACGTCCTAACAGTCGGCTTCGAGACCAGAAAGGGAAAAGTGTGCGAGCGAGATTATTCTGTTCGCGAATTGGCACAGCGATATGACCGTCGGACGTCCCTTCGTCCTTTCGACCCTTCTTCGACCCTAACTGTAAGACGTTCCGTAACATCCTTCCTGCGCACGAAGCCGAGCCGCTATCGTCTTGCGATAATTTTGTCAAGAGAGAGACTGCATCCCCCTTTACGCTCTGAAGCCTAGAAAAGTTATGGAACTTCTTCGGTCCACATTACGAAAGTCTAATCGTTGAACAGCATTACGTGATTAATATAGTCACCGTGTCCTCGAGATTAAATCGAAATATTAATGCGGCACCCTGTGTATAACTTTGCTATTAATCTAGGTCCTTCGCAGTCGATCGGTCGAATTGAAAGGATACACAAAAGATGCAGCAGCGTTCCGGATGATCCCCGGGCAAAATTGTCCTATTCGTGTTTCGGCTCGCGATTCGCCCGTTACCAATAAAGGAAGAGAAACTAAATTGATCAGCGCGAATGCGAGTGAGCAAGCCGCCGTCGAGAATCATTTTACGCTTGGCCTTCGACGAACCGAAGATCTCATTGTCGAGAGATTTTAATCCTTCTAAAATCGCGGAGATGTGCACCGAGGCGTAAGAGCTCCGCGAGGATCGGCGCGGTCGGTAAAATCGGGGAGCGCGGGAAAAATTTGAAAATGCCAAACGCCATCGGCGAAGAAGGTATCGCGTGAAACGTTTTAAAAATCAATTGCTCCATCGTGTTCGTTCTCGTGACGAATAACGATCGTCGGAATCTTACACCCCCGCATGTACACGCACACGCGCGAAAACACACACGCACACAAATTTCCAGCTGCAGTGAAATCACGAAACGATTGCTATACAAACAGAACCATTGTATTTAACGAGCTTAAGTTACAGTTCCAGTTTATGAAACAAGTGTGAGGTAACAAATCTCTTTTAAATTCTATATAGTTTCTAGCGACTATCGCAACAGTTTTTATATCGATTCGATCCTTCTACGGATCGTTTTAAGGGTCTCTCTCGCGCCGTACATCACAACAGACCATCCTGCTAACAATCGCTTGTTTTTTATCCCTCCCGCACGCAACTCTCCACGCTTCTCGTTCTCCTCGACGTTCGATTCACAATTCCATCATGCTCTTGCTCCCACGATTACACGAGATTTTCGTAAAGATTAGCGAGCGTATTTTACGGAGTTCTTCAGACGGCGCTGAAGCAGTCGCGCGTCTCTAGATACATTCGTATAAAAAAGAATCGCGGATGCGCTCTAACGTGCTTATACTGCGTGTTTCGATCCAGGTGCGCAACCAGTGATCGATCGATTAAACGATCACAGTGATCTTCGATATTTTAAAATATCCCGCCAATGCTCGCCGATCGATCGTCGAACGATCACGGGTAGACGCTTTGAATTCGAGAGTGTCTACCATTTTCTATGTTCCAAACTGAATGGGAAAAGACTCTCTGCTTTCATTCCTAATGTGCTCAGAAGATAGAAGCTATATAGGTATTACGAGAACATCTTTGTTCGAGGTAACTAAATTTTTCTAATTCTCTATCGAAGGTAGACGTGAGATTGTTCAAAAATTTGTAGTAACTGGTTGCCCCCCTCTGTTTTCCGTCCCGGCCGGAAATAAAAGCCACGTCTTTTCCCATTATTTAAATCAACATACGCTCGTAAATTCTCTTTCTCTATACTTCTTCTGCTCCGTTTTCTTCTTCCTTCCTTTCCTCTTCCTTCGACCTTTACCGGCCCATCAGACAGATCTCACGAACGAGTCTTTAAACAATCTTTCAAAGGGAGTTGTTGTCATCTAGCTAGGCTACGCTCGCGCCCGTTCCTCTTAAACACGGTGGACCCAATGCGCGTTCTCATCCACTCCTACATACCGAGTGCTTTTTTGTTTTCTTCTTTTCGTTTTTTTCTTTTTTACAGCGAAGTTACAGCGTGGCGGGAGCGCGGTCACGTGAACAACAATGTGTGCAAGATCGGCCGACCGCGGATTATTAAAAAAATATCGATAAACTTCGTAAGAAAGGTTCTTCTCGGTTTCAATGTCGGTGCTTCGTAGTATCAAAATCCACTTGTTTTTTGTTTTTCTCTTTTATTCCCTACTGCGTGTGCTGATTTACAAACGCGCGCCAGCACACTGTTTCTCGATAAAGCGCATGTCATTTCGCCAAACGCCAATAGTCTAAATAGAGCGACACACACGCGCGTATGCGTCTCTCTTCCCCTCTCTCTTTTTTTTGTGCCTGTGTGTGTGTGTGTGTGTGTGTGTGTGTGTGTGTCCGTGTACCGCCTAGCGTGGTTCACTCGTCGTCTTCGTTCTCGCTTAAAAACTGCGCTATTTACTCGATTATACGTCTAATTTGTGCCTCGTTCGTCTATGTAGTTCTCGCATTGTAACAACGGGGGTTAGAGGGAGATTGGATTTCGTTTATACAATCTTCATGCGCGCGTAGAGGGGTGCGATATTGGATAGAGATGAATAACGCGATACCGCGTGTCTCGCCGACGTAGGATCTCGCGTGACGTTGCTGAATTATCATTTGAATATTTGGCGATTGTTATTTGTTCAACAATGCACGCTATTGTTGAACGAACATTACCACGGGGGTGCATGACAATTGGGGATGAACTCGAGGGGATGAGATTAACGGGTAAGGAGCTTGGAGACGAAGAGGAAAATTGGGAAGGGTTTGTGTGAGAATGTCGCGCATGCGTCACCGCGACGGCAACGTGAAATCATATTGGAAACGGTGGAGAGCGTACAAAGTGGACGCGATGGCGATCGTGAAGGTAACGATCGATTTTGGTGACAACTGCGCTGCTTCTTGTGTGTGTTCCTTCAATGGCACGGTAATAAAGAACAGACCGAGCACGCTTTCGAGAAAGACGTGCCCGTCGTTGACCCCCTGGTAACAGCTAAATCGGCCTACAGACTCGTCTTCCCCATTCTTCTTCTTTTTTTTCCTTTTATACGTAATAATTATTTAATTAGTAATTTTGGTCATTTTACGTAACAGTTACTCGAGCGGCGAGAGCCGGTCTAGGTATATAATATTGGTACTAAAGATCCTTAATAAGATGTCCGAGAGTTAAAATCGTCTTTAGCGGCTACCGTTTAATAATCGTAATGATAATTAATGATGGGAGAGTAGCGGTAGTAGTAGTAAATAGTAGTAGTAAATAGTAGCAGCAATAGTAGTAGTGGAGTATTAGCGGTAGTAGTAGTAATAGTCGTAGCAGTAGTAACGGTAGTATAGTGGTAACAATAGTAGTGGTAGTAGTTAATAGTAGTAGTAATAGTAGGTAATAGTAACAGTAGTAGCGGTATCTGATAGCGAATAGTAATGGCGATCGATGGGCTCTGGGGTCGAGAGGGTGCATAATAATGGATAACGTTGAGTAATCGACGTTAACGATAATGACAATAATAATAATTATGCCGATGGCGATAAAGTTAAGATCAGTGACGCGCGGCAGCGAAGATAATAACAATAACAACAACGCGCGATGATAAATGCGATGATCGAAGAAATGTCGCGATGATCGGAATGTTTCTAGTATGAACGTGTGTCCCCCTTATCATATTCGATCCTCCCTCTTATCTCAACGCCCGCGTTCAAGATACCGATCGATTTTAGCGTGCGATCGGAACGTTGCACCGTTTCCTCCGTACTCGTCCGTTTCTGCATTGTCCCTTGATGTTTCCTTTCGACTCATTATTGTCGATGCTCTCGTCAAGATTACCGTTCCACCGTCAACGATTCGCCCGTGCAAAAAGCTTTGGATTTTCAATTGACGTTCAATTTGAGTTGTCCGATTTTTTTCTTTTTTTTTGTTGAAAAAATGAGCATAAAGGTGACACGAATTATCGTACGCGGAGATTGCCGCTAATGCGGTAACGTTTTCGACTAACGATTTTGCCAAGGTTGTAAAATTATTTATTAATCGTAATAACCACCTTGGGGGTTCTGTAGAGTTCTGCGGCGTTCACAGCGAATGGTTTCTAATCTTTCTTCGACGATTTCTCCCTCTCGTCAATTCTTCGTCGCAGTCTCGAAGAATTCGCTCGGTTCTCTGATTACTACCGATTCTCACTCCAACTGCGATTCGATGTACCGCGAGAATCTCGAGAAAGCATACAGGACGATTACGCGATGCGGGTGCTGCTGCTGCTGCCCTTAACGTCCGCGTGAAGAAAGTGTGGCGTCTGCGTCGAGGAAAAGGAAGCTTCTTCAACGATATTCAAAAGATCGTTGGGCGAGGGTGCGACGCGAGAAGCGATTGTGAATCCTTTCTTCTCTTCTCTTTCTCTTTAGAAGCCCTTCTAGCGCCACGGTATATCGTTAATTACGATTAACGAGACGCTCTATAAACGTGATTCGATAACTGTCCTATTGCTCGATTCCTTCCTCCTCCTACTCTTCGTTCATCCTTCGCTCCTCCTCTTTTTTTTCGAATTTTATTTTTCGCTTTACGCTACCGTATTTATCTCCCGTGTGTGTTGCGCATTACAGTACTATTTCTCCTTTAACGGCTACTTCCCTCTACGGTCGATCACGGCGAGTGCACAACTGAGAAGGACACAACCTCTTAATCGCGCGAGTCAAGGTGCTTCCTAGTGACGTGGACCGGAAGGCTCCACGCGATCGTCTCACGTCGTTTCCTCGTGCCTGCTGTGCGCGCGAGCATTCGGCGGAATTCGACGCGGATTCGCTTCCTGGAGGATCGGTTTCGAAGGTCGACCCTGATCCTTTGCTGGCAATCGGGAGGATTCGTTCGCTCGTGAGAATCGCGAGAACGACTCCTCTTCCAGGGTCGAGTATAGCACGCTTGGGATCTTAGGTGGACCGCGTGTTAATCGATCGATTGATTTTAGCGCGATTCGAAAGGCGTGACGGACAGACGCTCAAAGAGAAGACCGATCCTCGGATGGTGCTGGCGATCGGCTCGCTGGGCGAATAATTTTCGCGCGACACAGTTCCGCGGTGAACAACGGTGGCTGATCTGTCTGACTTGTACTGGTAGTATCTACTAGAATGCTCGTTTCGCAAGAGCCTTCAATTGGATCTCTCCGCACTGTTGACCATTTCCACGAGCCTTTGACGAATAATTAAATCGACGAGTTTCGTTAATATTCCCTGTAACTTTGACGTTTCTCTGATTTTGAACATTAAAAGACTTTTTTAGTTTATTTTATGTAACGCGTGGACAGGCGTTCGAAACGAATTAGCTTAACAGTGGTGTATAAGAGAAGGTTGACTGTAGTACAGGTCAGTCAGCCGTTGTTTTCACGACTGTACGAGAAAAATGGAAGTTGCCGCGAACCTTCTTGGAGATTCCACCTCCCGCATAATCCACACGCCGTTCTCGACCGTCTGGTGACATATAGTTCGCTATATCACGGATTTCATAACGTTATAATAATATAGAATCAGTGCCTATCGACTAGTGTTCCAATATTCAGACTGGTTGTCTTCTTCTTCTTTTTATTTCCTCCTTACTTGGCGTGGTCTGTTTTTCTGGCACTATAATGCACTTTTAAGAAATCTATATAAAAATATCGTGGTGTTGTCGTGTCCAGTGCGTTGAGTCGCGAGAAAGAGGAAGATAGCGGGGGTTTGGAGAATTATGGAGGGTGGTTGGCGGAAAAAGAGGGGAGGGTGGAAAGATGGACTTCGACGGGTCAGTGGGCCAAGGGGCATATGGAATGGTTGTACGGAGAAATTTGGCGGACTGTAAGGAGAGAGATAAGAGCTCGTGGGAGGGTGGACGAAGGATGGAGATGGAGAAAGGTGGTCGAGAAGGTAGGGAATAAAAAGCAACTGGTAGGAGAGAGGAAAGAGCAGGTCTTTTGGGAGGCGAACTTACGGGCAGAGAGGTTGAAGGGTGGACAACATGAGAGAGTAGTGAAATTGTGTCTTTTTTTGGTCCCGTTTCGCGATTCCGAAATAGTCGCGAAACTACGCTTTCAGTGTGAAACAATCACAAGACAAGACAAACCAGGTCCCAGCTTTTCATGCGGCAACGAACGAGCGAGTAATCCGAAGTGAAGACGGGACGGGACGCGATCCTCTCTCGTTCCTCGAGCGACGCGGACTCGACGATCTCGCGATCTCGATCGTTCCTCGATAATTCTCTTCAACATCCGCTCAACCTGATTTCTTAGTACCGATCGCGTCGATCGAGGCATCTTCGTTAGCTTCTCGAGAAACGAGAGGAGTCGCGAATAATTTTCCACACCCGTCCCAATTCGCGCCTCGCGAGTTCTCGATTTTTAATTACAGCTTACGGGTATCGACCATATACGCATCGATCGCGTACGGTTTTTCGCTAGTCGCATTTAAAGTCGTGTTTCGATGCGTCGGTGCGTCGATCGGGATTAAATTCGCGTCGAAAAGAACGAATATATTAAACACTATTACGCCCCCGCGCATTATATTCCTCGTCGATGATGGGGGAGTCGCGATCGATCTGTCGATCGGCGACCACCACGCGACGGGCACGCGCGTCGCCCTTCGTTAGCGCAGAGTCGTTGGCAAATTATCAATTTACTGTTTACATCGTCCCCTTTCGCCCTTCGCTTCTTCTCTCGTCGAAGATTCGTTTCTTCAACGAAGAAGAGAGATCCTCCGACTTAAGCCCCACCCCCCGTCGTCGTGTCTTCTCCGCTCGCGACATTCGAATCTCCCGCGCTCTCTCTTCTCATAGTCCGCGTTATATAAAAATCTCCGGATTTTCGATAGTAACGTAACCATTCGTTCTTCTTTCTTTCTCTCTCTCTCTCTCTCTCTCTCTCTCTCTCTCTCTCTCTCTCGTTACTCTTCTCCTACTCTCTTCGTTTCTTCTCCCCTCGTTCGTTTTGTACCTGTGCGCCACGTACCATGTATACGCTAACAATGTAATATCCTATGGTAAAATCTACGGACGTTAAAGCGGATAAGATCACTTTGCGTTTCTCCCCACGTGTCGCGTGCGTCTTCGCCGCGAGTCCTTACCGTTGCTTTCCTTCTCTCCTTCTTCCCTTTCCAGTGGCCCTCGAAGCTCCCGCGCGATCGCGAATGCCTGCCGTGATCAAAGGAAGTCCATCGAATTCGAAGATTCTCGTTTTCTTTCGCGGATATCCAATTCGCCGGTAATCCATTATTCTCTTCTCACTCGATGGGACGATTAAAGATGTCGAAGAGCGTTCCGCGCGAGCAACGCGATTGGAATACATTAAGCTCTTAGGAAGCGTCCTCCCGAACCTCTTTCTTCTTTCCACCGTGGCCCTTTCAAGCGTAGAACAATTCCAAGGTGCTTTGCAATTCCAAGGCTCAACTCCTCCTTCCCGGTGAAAGAGGCCAGTCCGACATCGGCTGGGCGAGCGGTATCGATTACCACCACTTCCGAAGAAATTAATAGTTTAAAACTCACCGCCGCGACGTCACTCCCATCGCGCATAAGCTCACGGATCGGGTTTTCGCTCTTTCACTCGGACTTTGTGGCGAATCGGATATTTTTTTCCGTTGCTCGCGAACGAAAGAGTAAATAAATAAATTAATGTATTAATTCGTACGACGAGCGCGCGAGCTTCGTGAGCCAACCGGAGCTCGTTCGAGGGGAGACGACGTTCCTCGCACTACGTGAAATTCCTCTACGCTTCTCTTACACGTTCCGTGACTGTTCACGCCCCCACGAGGTATACAGAGATAAGGTGGAACTCGTGTATGTATATGTATATATATATACATTATTATGTATAACATACATACCATAAGTATGTATGTAATTATTAAGAAAAGTTTTCAGGCACGCAAGTTGGGCAGGGGAGCAGCGCGCAGCGAGTGGAAGAAACCAAACGCACCCAGAGGACCCCGCTGATCGCGTCCGCGATCCTTCAGAATGGATTCTTCTTCGTGATATTTCAGCTGTCGAATCTCGATCGTTTGGTCGATATTTAATCGTACTCGATCGCAGACCGTCCTTGTCGACCTCATAGACTTTGTACATATTGACTGGCCATATATGTCCGGAGGAGGTTAGACGGAGAAATTTACTTTTCGGGATTTCTCTGTCTTTTCGTATTCCAAAATATGCTTTGAGCACGTTTGCTGGGCTATAGATTAGAGCGAGACAAATATATTTTTTACCTCACTCCAACCTATAGACGGTTGAGCATGTATAGGTAGAGTGAGATGAAAAATATATTTATCTCACTGTGACAGACATGCGCAAAACATATTTTTGGATTGGACGAGACAGAAAAGTCCGGAAAAGTATCTTTCTCTGTCTAACTTCTCAGTAGAAACTATAGTCAATGTCTAGTCCATTGTATAAGGTCTATAATCGACACCTTTAAATTTGTTCACGCTTCAAAGTGCTCGCGATTCGAAGCTACTCAGACCCCACTCTTCCTTCTCCTTTCTCTTTTCATTTCCTATGCGATGCCTCTCGTCAACGACGCTTAATATCGGGAAAAGGATTGGACCCTTTTGTGCGGTGACTTTCCGCGCCTTCTCGACGAGCACCACGCGGACATTCCCACGGCGGCGGATCTCTCTCGTTAAATCCGCGCGAGCACGAGATTCCTGTATAAAAGTGACACAATGGGCTCTCGCGGAAGTTCCACGCCGCAACTTGCCACGAGTCCTCTCGTCCGTGCGACGCGTCGAAAGACCCGAAGCCTTCCGCTCTCGTAACGAGCACGAGTTTCCGTCCCGTCGCCGTGGGATCATCGGGTTCGTCGAGACGCGCGATTGGCCACCGTAGTTTAATTTCATCTCTGAATTTTCTACGCCTAAGGAACCTCGATCGAGTACCTCCACGAGCAACGATCGTCCAGCCGATTTTCCAGATCTACCTCCTTCGTTAATCCTCTTCTCACATCACTCCCTTCTCCTTCTCTCTCAGGAAGATTCTTCCAATTAAATCTTCGTCCTGTATAGGAATGAAGAAGGTGGACCAATATGCGAAGAGGGTAACGAGACTTCTGATAGAAGATCGCGCGACGAAACTGGGAAGGGGTGGACCTCGGGGTGCGCGTGGGTTGTAGCTGTTGGAAAGAGGTCGATCGCGAAAGGATCGCACTTCTTCCCGCTCTCTTGTATTCTCTCATTAATACGAGTGCTGCGGCTGCAGAGACGAGACTCAGCTGTGCGCGGACGTGTCCGAGCCCTGGCTGTTGCCGAGTCCGCCCATGCCAGCTTGTGACGTGAGCCTCGTGGCCGATTGCGAGGTCGTGGTGGTCACCACCGTGGAATGGACCAGGCTGTGGTGCCTGCCCGTCTCTGGTACGAGGTGCGGCGTGCGACTGGAAACGGGCGGTAGAACCGGACTCACCGGCCACGGGTGAAGGGACATGGTGCTTGGTGCGCTTGGCACGCTCCTCGAGTGAGGCAGGAGTGGCGAATTGGATAGGCTCGCCAGCGGATGATGCGCGGATGGAACGTTACTGCCGGAAATCCCGATACCGAGTGCACCGCCGCCGCCACCACCGCCCACGACCCCACCGGCGCCTCCGCCACCACCGGAAGACGCCATCGCCACGGCGGTGTCCGGGTGCAGGAAATTGCGTCTCTGCTCCATGCGTTCGGCGTGTTGCGCCAAACACCTCGTCAGCTCCTCCGGCAGAAGCTCCAGCTGACCTTGAAGTGAGGTCAACTTCTCCTCTAGGCCGACCAGTCGCTCCTCCACGCTCACCAGACGCTCCTCCAATGCGTCCTGCCGCGTGCTCATGTCCGAGACGATCTCGTAGACCGTGTTCTGGGTCTGTTTGGAGCGAAAAAATAATTCGGATTATAAACTCTCTTTTGGTATTTACTGTCGTTGTTGTTGTTCGTTGGGTGGTGGTGAACGCGTCCTCGAACGAAGTGCGCTCAAAGGATGAGATTAAGATTGATTAGATTATTTCTTTGCAAAGTTCTCTTGCCAATCGACGTGCTTAATGGTAATTTAGAAATAGTTACTAATCTAAAACGCGAACTCTTGCCTATCGTCGAACGGTACCTTGGCCATGTCCGTTATCGTATTGGCGTTGTCCATTAGCTTTCGCTGATCCATCTTTACTTTCCTGAGTCTGGAAGAAGGAGAGAGAGCATTCTTGAGTATAATCACTGTAATTTGGAGAATGGTAAATTGGCAAGGTGAACTCACGCGTAAATGGCCAGTAGAAATTTTCGTTGATGGGTCCGCACGCGACCGGGATTCACTCGTTTCACCAGACGCGTGTGCTTGTAGATCAGCCACGTCTCCCTCAGCACGTTTGCCGCCGCGTTCTTCAACTGGAAAAAATTGAAACGGAAGAATATGTACACGTATGTACGTCTATTGGATTGGTTTGGGTAACCTTCGGGACCCGAGGACGTTCGAAGTAAAAATAATTATTCGAACGATCACGATAATTCCTCCCGTTCGCGCCACGATGTTATGCGCTTCTAAACTCGTAATACGTCGAAGAAGGCGGGCCCACGGACTGACCGACGGACGGGAGTCGTCGATAAAACCACCATCGTGTAGCGGACGACGTCGTTGCGACGTGCATGTGCGGGTAGGATACTCCTTGATATTTCTAAAGTTTATAAATATCGCAGGCTAATCATTATTTCAGTAGCTGCCTGCTAAAGGCTTCGATCGAGAAGTAAAGACGAGACGAGTACCTACAGACCCGGTATACAATGCTCCGCTGTGGCCCACTGTGCACGCCATTGTGTAGTGCGTCGTTCCTCCAACGAGTGCAACTTTAACGAAACCAGCCTTTAAGGGATCTACGAACTTTGCAGGGATCGCACGAGATTTTCTTTCGTCTTTCTTCGTTCGAGTACAACGCGCGTGCATGTTGTCGAGAAGCTGTTGACCCCGAGATTGCAATCACGATGGAATCCTTATTTATTCGAGAAAGCTATTCCATCATTTTCTCCTTTACAATGCCAAGAAATACTTGGAAGAATACTTCCTTCTTACACGAAGCACAACAGGAGCTCAATGTCAGCAATCCTGTTCGCGATACCTATGCTCTTGATACGCTACGTTTGTGTCACGCAAGACGGTGGAAAAAGTTTCCATCCAAATTTCAACTTTATTTCCTTCCTCGCGCGTCCCCTCGAATTCTTCGGTTCGTTCTCGACCCATCGACGAAGGTAGGGTAGGAATAAAATATACGGGGGCCTGGTGAATAATGAATCAGAATGCGATGAATAAATCGGTGCTGACCACCGAGAAATCGATTTGGAGGGACGTATGAAGGACGATAAATTATCGATTCGATTCTGACGATCCTGTTCGACGGTGCAGCATCTCGTGTTGTGCGGCCTCGTGGGTTCTCGTCGGTGACAGACCTCTTTCCATCGGGGGTAAACGAGGAGCTTGGCACCCGCGCGGAGAGAAAGCGACAGAGAGAGAAGCGGAGAGAGCAAGAGGGGTGGGCCATGCCAGATTTTCCTATGCAATTTTAACGAACTCGAAAGCAGCTGGAGCCTTCCGGAAATGAACCGTAGGGATTTACTCGAACACACTCTAACCCCGGACTACCTCAACAGCTCCTCGCATCCCGTGTTCCCTCCGTTCCGCACCCTCACTCACCCTCTTCGTCAGCTGAGTATCCATCATGAAGTTGTGAACGTGCTTTTCCGCCCTGGTGAGCTCTAGCTTCCGGGAGACAACGGCTACCAGGAGGGCCGTGCAGCCGGCGCCCTGCAAAAGCAATCCTTTTATTAAAAACCACTCCGCGGAAGCAGAGACGCGGACGGGCGCTGTACCGAGAGCGTCGCGCGGCGTCGGTACACCTTTGCCTCTTTCCTCGTTTAATTAACGAGAAGACCAGAGGACGTGGCCTCCCCCACCCACGTAATTCCAAACTAATCCAATATAATGATCTAAGTACCGGGACGAACTTAACCCGTGGACGGGTAAGAAGCGGCGCAGCTTCTGGGTATGCAGGAAGGGAGAGGAGCTTGAAGAAGGAAGAGGTAGTCGCAAGAAGCCAAACCGCGAGCTTTCACGGTGAATGTGGAGAAGGAGGGTGGAAAAGAGCGGGGTGAGAGGTAGTGGACGAGTGGCGGAAGAGCGAGGGAAGAGAAACGGTGAATTTTGGAGGATGACGAGGAGAGCGAGGACCCGAGGGAAGGCGCGTTGGTCGAGAGCTTATCGCGATCGGGGGTGTGTAGCATCCTCGTAGAATACTGGCGATAGTACCGGAAGAAGGGGTGGCTCGGAAAGCGGAACCGTTCGCGGGAAATTAGCCCGAGATGTTGCAGTCGGCTAAATTGGATGATGTCTCGCGTCGTTGGTGAGGGAAAGGAGGGTTCATGGTGGCGCGGTGGGAAGGTCGAAGTGAGCGTTACGGATACGCGCGAGCGAAGGAACGGGTGAATTAGCGGTCCTCCTCTTGGAGCCGTAGAGCCAGCTAGCAATAACAATAAGGAGACAACGTTGCATTCCCCAACGTGGAGAAGATTAGAGTCGGCACCGGTGCAGTCAGCATTTATCGTGGAGTTGGTGGTGGCGGCAAGAGTCGAGGGATGAAGAGGAGAGGAAGAAGGATGGGATGAGTCATGGTCCGAGGGTATTGGCGAGACATTCTCTTACTCTCTAAATTCTCCTCGCGAGTTCTACGCGTCTTCGAGCGCGCGCTGCTAAGAGCGCCTTCTACATTTTCTAGACGGATTCTACCCTCGGAGGTTTCTAGCCCGAAAGTTGTCTCAGGACAACGCGGCAACGCCTCAGGCACGCCGTCAATGGCTTTTCTCGTCTACCTCCTTCCTTCTTCCAGCTGAGCATCGTTTCCTATCCGCGTACGCGAGAATGCACCACGGAATTTTTGAGACAGGCAGTAATTCGTGGAAGTTGAACCCGGCCTCGACTCCTTTGGGATTCACGAGGGTCGGCCTCTCGTAGGTTCGCGTGCCGCGTGGCCGCCCTGGGCGCGAGTTTAATTTAGCAGTCGCGACGCGCCACGGCCGCCGTGGGATAAATTGGAAGCATAAATTTTCAATGGATTTTGATTAATTCGAGGAAAATTGTTTCCCGCGAGTTTCCCTCTGGATTATCCGGGAATCCATCGGCCATTTTTCGTTTTGTACGGATTAAGAACGATGTCTGTGAAGCGGTAGGGTCTCACGTCTGGCACGAGTTCGTAATGGATATTATAAAAATAATAATACGAAATTTGCATTCTCTTCGAATATGCGTACACGAGGAGAGCACTCACCCTCTCTCACGTCCGTCGTCCCTCGTCGCATTTATTTAAGTCACTTTTTGTCCGGATCGCTACACTATTCGCACATTACCGAGCCTGTTCTGCTGTCCTCGGTTTTACTTGATTCGTGTCGTCCCCTATCGCTAGGCTCACGGTTAGTTTTCAATTGTACATTTCAGGACCCTGGTACCAACGTGTACATTTAATCTCTTTAAGTACTTGACGCGAGAAGTTACTGTTAGATAGAAATTAATAGAGAGTTTTTATTTGCCACGGCAAGGAGAATAGTTCAACCCGAATTCGGAGTATCGTGCTCACGTGAATTTGACATCACTACTCCGTTATTCTCTCGTCTCTGGATAATGTTTGGTTTCCGATTCTCGCAACCGCCAGTTTGTCTCTTTTGCGGGAAATATACGCCACGTCGATGCTTCTGTTCTCGCCGAACTGGGACCAGGCGTGACGAAGGAGGAGAATTCTTGTCCAAAAGGATTTCGAGGAAGGGGAGGAAGGAGAGTTTGTCGAAATGGTTGAAAGTTTAAACCTCCAGGACTTACCATCATTCCCGTGGAGACGGCTATACCTCGGCCGCAGTACGTGTTCGGCACGATGTCGCCAAATCCGACGCTGAGAAATGTTATGGCGATTAACCACATGGCGTTGAGAAGGTTCGCGTGTTCTTCGTCATGAAACCTGTCAACACATCGAGTAAATCGTTACAACGAATATTATCGAGCAAGTGAAATAAAAGAGAAAACGAGGACTACGATGATTACTATCAGAATGGAATAAAGACGTTTTTCACCCTCTGACTGTGAAAGGTGTATATGTATACATATACGCTCTCACAAAACCATCGATATACGAAATACTTAAATATCGTATCGCGTTTTTCTGATGGTTTTTCGTTGGACTGCGCCGCGATCAAAGGGTTAATTGTAATCAACTGATCAGATTATTCTATCTCGCAGTCAATTTGTCTTCTCAACGGGCGCAGACCTACAAGTGTTACACCTGTTAGAATACTACCGTGACAACGAAACGCTATAAAAATCGTTCACGTACGTCCTCCTCTCTCCCACTCTCGTTTTCCCTTAATCCTCGCGTGCGCGTGTGAATGCGTGAGGAATTCATTACCGGAGCTTCGAATACTTCGTAAACACAAGGCGACGAGGACGAATGGGTTCGCGGCGTCGAGACTCGTAATCCCGGCTCGTAAAGTCGAGTTTTAATGGAGCTGAAGGGCGGTTTGAGACGCACGACGTCAGGGGAGAAGGATCGGAACACAAGGGGTAACATTACAGCGAGTTTGCCTTAACGCGGATTCTTTTATGGGTCATGAAGGATCCGCCGTTGGCTTCCACCACGCGAGGCATCGCGTCCTCCACACGCGTTCGACCCTATCGATTCTCACGAGAACGAATCTGCCTTGGCACCCCCTTGGAGGATTTCGTAAAGACCCACCGAAACAGAATCCTCGCCGGATTCGTAGTAGGAAGAGGAAAGCGAATTCTCAATCCTGACATTCTCCATCCATTGTCCTCGAAGATTATATCAACGGCAGTTCCACTCGGTCCATGCTACCGGGAATAGTACGGAATAATCGTTCGGTCCGTTCGCTAACAGGATTATCCATTCCGCCTAACGATCTCGATTTCTACGATTAATAGCCACGCCTCGGCCCCGATACTGTCCCGCGCGATTACCAGGGACGATTATGGTAGCGCTGTTTTCCCTTCCACCTCGCGCACTCATCCACAGAATAATTATCCAACGCTCGTAATGCGATATTCCCCTTTCGCAGCGACACGATTGAAAGGATTGAAATTAATATCGGAGCTCGAGAGAATTGCGTCGCGTCGCCCGGTGAGAAAATCAGCCCCGAGCGATTTCAGACGCAGGTGTGTGCTCCCTGTGATTTCAAGTGCGCGGAAAGAAGCGTCGGACGAGGAGATAACCACGCGTTCGAGAATTTTCTACAAGCTTAAAAATCAGCCGGAAAACGTGACTCCTCTATCGCGATTGTCTTACCGTTTCCACCCCTTTTCTCTTTCTCGTTCTCTTTCTCCTTCTCTCCGGAGCACTCACCGATTAATTTAAAAGAAGGCGTAATCGCGATCGAGCAGACTCCTTCCCGCCGGCCAAATTCGCCTTCCTTGGAAATTGCGCTAAGCGATAAGAACGCCAAATTCGTTTGCGGGACGGGGTGCGCCGTCCCAGACTCTCGACTCGCGATCGTTTCGAATTTCTCATCCGCCTTCTCATCCACGCCGTGGAAACTTTCAACGAGCGGCAGCGGTGAGATTCGATGCGGAGGAATTTAACGGCCAATTAGCTTATCACCCATCGCATACCCTCTGTCTCTCTTCCGCTCTCTCCAGCCACGTAATTTATTCTCTCGCGAGGGAAAATTCGGAATATCAGGCACACCGAAGATCATCTCCGCGTTCCTCTCTCGTGCCGCACGATTTATTTGTTCAATGTACTTCGACGATCGATTTGTGACATTCGTCGAGACGAGGAACGGGAGAAGGGAGTAAAAAGAGCAGGAAGATGAGTAGGCGATCGATAGACGGTGTCAAGGACAGGAGAGGGAAGGATCACCGCGAGAGAACTCGCGAGCCGGAGACAAGGACACGGTGGCACTGAGACTAAACATTTTCCGGGTGATAAATATTTCCGTAAAGGGAAAAGAGACTCGGATGAAGTCCATCTATTAAGCGAATGGGGAAGGTTACCTGACGAGGTGGAGGAGGAAGAGACGAGGAAAGGATAGCAGAAGCATTGGCTATGGGGCGAGTAGGGGGTTGGTGGTGGTGGAAGGAGAGTCATGGTGAGAGAAAGTCGAGGGTTTTATTGAGCCGGTGGGAGGCGACGACGGGCGAAGATATAGAGCGAGGAGAAGAAGAGCAGGGAGGAACTGTGGAAAGTGTGGCCGAGAGAGGACTCTCGTTTACTTGCGCGCGAGAGAGCGAGAGAGAGAGAGAAAGAGTAAGAGAGAAAAGCAGAGGAAAATGAGAGAGAAGACTGGAGAGAAGGCCGAGGCCCTATATTCCCTAGCGAGATTGATTATTTCGCTGCCCGATACGATTTCCTAAATCGCCGGCGAGTCCGCGAGCTATGGGCCATGAGAATTTAATTACTCGAGCAAGGATCCTGCCATGTCGAGAATTCCTTTCTCGATCGAGAAACCCAGTCGATCCTCGTCGCCCTGTGACCGGAGCGTCGCTCGCATCCACTACGTTCGATAAATACAAATCTCTTTTTCGGCGTCCTCGAAATTGTTGCACGGTCAAGGAGACTGTTCATTTATGCAAGTCGGATTCTCTTATTAAAATTAAATTGCACTTGGAATTATTGAAAACAATATTCAGTAATTATCGAAATGTTCGCGCTGAGATATTCATGCAGCTTTTGCATTACGAAACTGTATAAATAGTTCGATGGTTCGATGGTTTCGATGGTTCTCGAACCGTTATGCAAAGAATCGGTTCGCGAAAATAACCGTAATCGACGCCATTAACGATAAACGTGTTAAAAACACGGTTTTTTACTATTATGTTGAAAACCTGGTTCCAAACTTTCGATATGTAGTAATGCCAAATACTACAATAGTTTTTTTGAACCGGATTATAACTGATCTAACCCGCTTCTACAAAAGAACCGCAATCAGCGACCAGCACTAGGTAAATAACGTTTAAAGGGGGATGAAAATGCCGGAGATTCAAGGTTACGAAACTTTCCAAGAATCCGAACGAATGGTTTTTATCGCACGAATGATAAGAGTGTGCTGAATTACCTCTCGCACTGTCTCAGCGTCCAAGAGGCGATGATCCATAGGGAGACCATGAAGACCAGGAGGACGGTGCCCGGGCAGATGGTCATGAGGGTCTTCAGTACGAACCTCGTGTTGAAGTTGATGCGATTCAAGGCCCCTATGCTGCGGGACGACGCGTCCGTGAAGAGCTTCGAGTGAAGCAACATTACGCGGCAGATGAGGTAGAGTCTGAGGAACATCGGTAGCGAGAGGGTGACGTCGTACGGCACCCACTTGGAGCCGATGTCGCCGCCCTTGTTCGCCAGCTTGGTCGTCCACAGGAAGTAATACTCCCCGGGGATAGGATGGATCGCGCAGATCAACAGCTCCACCGAGATCTGGGAGATCCGCTGCCAGGTCATAGCGATCCGCCAGTCGTCCGCGCAGTTATCGATCATGAACAACTGCAGGTACCCATGGAACAGAAAGCGCGAGCGTGAGAAGAGTAAAGAGAGAGAGAGAGAGAGAGAGAGAGAGGGAGAGAAAGGAATTTTCGAGATGGGTAATAACGACGCGAGAGTGGCACATTCGTTCGTGGAATGATGAGAGGAATGCGACGGATGATCGTGGAGGTTGAGAGAAATTGGACTCTTGGACATTTGGTCGATGGTGAAGCTAGAGTCGTAAAAGTAACTTTGACGATGATTCGGAATATTACCATAGTTAAAAATACGATACAATGATTCTAGAGTGTTAAAAACTACAGCGAACGTACGGTTAGCTGCGCTGTAAGGGTTGCTCACCCGATAAGGGTGAGAATAACTACCCTCCGCTATCTCCCACAAACTTTATCACGGAAAACACCGAAAACTTTGAAAGTTCAATTACAACTAAGCTCTTGTTGCCAGGACGTAATTAACGTCTTCGACCTCGCGGCTCGGTACGAGAAGGGTTCTTTACCATTCTACGTGCACAGAGAGATTATTTCGGTCGTTAACGAATATTTCGTTGCTTCCACCCGCGGGAATATTTCTCATCGACGTTAAAGTAGTTGTTACAATCGCTTTTACCGTGCATCATCTTGGAGTTCTAAAGGACCAGGAAAATGGGATGTAATAAATGAGACGTCGAGCGATAAGCCGCTGGAATACCTCGCGCGAGTGAAATATTTTCGAAACGGGTGGAAACGATGTTTCAGCCTATCCGCTCGGCTTGTAATAACGAGACGGCGTTTTTAACGGTGATTGGTTTGCCTCCTCGTCCGACAAATCACCGCTAAACTCGCGAACGATTCTTCTCTTAGCGGTGCACACTCCTCTTGCCCGGTTTTGCCGACGGTGAATCGTGGGCGTGACGTGATGTATCGCGACAACTTGGTCGTTCGAATATTTCACGTGCTCGCGACAAAAGGCGCGGGAATGGAGCGAGCCTTTTGAATAGGTTTATCGTAACGCTTTTCCAGGACACGCTACTTACTGGCGCAAGACGCGGCGCACTCTCGGCATGAATAATATCCTTTTCGCGCCCTTGTGTGTTCCGCGAATATCTCACTTGGACGATCCACTCGGCTGTCTCGTGGAGCGTGGAATTTCAAATCTGTCCAGCCCGTAGAATTGCACTGACGATTCGTGGTCTAGCTGTCTCCGTGCTGTCAGCCCGCGCTTTATTATTACAAGAATCCTTTACTATTCCGAGGGATCGTGTATTTTCATGGTTTAAGATGTCTTCCATATTCGTGCGACCCGTCGCTGCTTTCCTTTCATTTCGAGAGACGGAACAAATCGTATGTGAGCATTTTCGAGATAAAAGCAGGGGAGAGAGAGATAGTAGGTATTCAATGGGTTAAGTTATAGCACGTAGCAGTGGCCGGTATAGAGAAGCTGACGGTCACGTCGCTCCATTCTGCCCCTGCGTTTTATCTCTCCATTTTATATCTCTCAATCAAGCGTCCTGTCGACGGTATGCGCGAACGAATGCGTGTCCCATTTGTCACGGTCGATCGTTATTTACTCCAATGTTGAAACTTCGAAGTAGTATTTCCCGTTATTCTACTTTCTTTCGTACGCGCTACTCGCGCTAAACGTGCTCTCTGTTACATCCTTGTGCGTCGTGATCAATTATTTCTCCAGTGGAATTTAAAATTACTCTCTTTTATTTTTTAATTAATTCGCGATAATCGCATGAACCGCGAGCGAAACGTAATTTACGAAATTCCTCCGCTTGATATCGGCCACGGTTTACGAATCAAGGTGGGATTACCAGCGAAGCTTGTATCTCTTTTGTGTTTGTTCTTTTTTTAATTAAATTCGTGTATTTGGTGCTGTAAATCCACTGCGAGAATTTCTTTGCGAATAGAGTGGACGCATTGCGCTCTTCGTGCGCTGGGAATCAAAAGGTCGCCGATGAAACTGTCGACAGGATTTTAGTGCGCGCAGTATATTCCGAGAACGGTATGGTTTGTCGATTGCCGTTTCACGAGTGCCACCATATCTACCTCTTCCTTCTGCTCCTCTTCCACCTACTCTATCGGACAATTCGTTACGAGCCAGCAAACGTGCGTTACGGTCAAATTTGACACAAATTTTACAATGCATTCGCACAGCCACCCAGAACGGTTTCGTTAACTACCGGGAAGCGCAAGTTTCGGTCAGTTTCCAATCGATCCACTTTTGGCTGCCTACGATGAAATCTCGTTGTTCGGGCACGCTGTGCGTGCCGGGCAATTTCGCTCGAAACATTTCTCCGAAAGATCGGCGTGCTTTTCGGAAAATTTGAGAAAACCCATTTTCCCGACTTGTTTCGGGAGAACGACGGCATTCGACGTTTCGCGTTTTGCCCAGAGGATTGATTCGGTCGTTTGTTTGTATAGAGCGACGGACTAATTGAGTTTTTTCTCTTTTAAATTGTGCGTCGTGGAATTCGACGTGCATTAAAAACTACGAAATCGATAGTAACGAGACGTATTCGTTGTTCGAATGACTAAATGTTCAAATGTGCCTTGTGAATCCAGATATCTTCGTAATGTTTATAATTCTCTCTGTCTCTCCCATTCTCTCTCTCTCTCTCTCTCTCTCTCTCTCTCTCTCTCGCTCTGAATCGAAATATTAATGGACCCTGCTTTGTAACCATCTCAGAATCACATTTCGAGTTCGATTAGTGGCGAGTCGACGCAATGCAGACCCTTTATCCCGGCATTCTTGACCTTCGTAGTTAATGCAGTCCCTCCCCACTCTGCTACCTTTATTGGAGACCCTTACAGGATCCAATTCTATCGTATAATCTGTCCTTACACTCATTTCACGTCATTTGAGATTCTATCTACGACAGTTTCGCAGACCTGTCCAATCGTGATCCAATAAAATAGAAAGTAAAACCCTTCGAATAAAAACTATCACAATCGAGCGATTCGCCTGCACGTTAAAAGAGCGTAGAAATTCCTAAGGAGGAAAAGAGTAAAGTTCGTGGACATTGATGTGTATCGTTAACCCTTGTCCACGGTGGTTCGCGAAGGAAAGGCCTCTTTCCGTCACGCGAGCGTGAAATAATGAGTTAGCATGAGAAGTTGGTAAAGGAAATGCCGGCGATCGAAAAGGGTGTGGAGTGGGAGGTGTATGACTCCCTGGGTAATGCAAAAGTTATTGCCCCAGCGCGTGAACGTCGGGTGAAGAAGGGGGAGGCGATTAGACGAGAAAATCAGCTTACGAAGGTCGAACAATGCGAGGGCGCGTCTGAATCGAGCACAGTATTGTTTTGCTTGGTTGGTATTAAGCTAGGCGCACAGTTGCGATTTTTAATCGTACGATTTATGGTAGCATAAATGGAACGCGCAATTTTCGACAAGAATGGGCGCATGTGACTAGCTATTTTTTTACTCTGAAATGAAAATTGTGCGTTCTATCGATAGTCGGACGATTGAAAATCGCAAGTGCCCGCCTAGCCTTAAGCGATCGATAAACGAGGTGCTCGAATAAAAGTCGTCCCAAAGACAGGGGTAGGCAGCCCCGGGGGTTGGCGGGGATGGCGGTGGCAGCAATGGCGGTGGACATCGAAAGCGAATCACAATGAGCGGGAGGGGGTGGGCGGAGGGTGAGCTGGAGAATCGCTCGGCACCTCTCGATTCGCACCGTGACAACGGAAGCTTCGCGGTTAGCCAGGTACCGGAGAGAACACGATTGGGTAATAAAGAGGAGACCACGAGAAGCTGCTAAATAGCGCGCACCAATGGAGGGCCAATCTTCGATTTCTTCGTCCGTCTCGCCTCGAGCGTTTTTTTTTCCAAGCTCTTAACGGTGGCTTGCGAAAGGAACGATCGAAATCTGACCCGAAGGGTGTGAAAGCTTTCTTACACCTCCGTTTAAATCGTTACCTCGAGTCGAAATAAAAACAGATCCCGCAAAAAGAAAATTGTACAAGATATTTTAAACGTCTTTTTCCCGTGAAAATTCATCTTTTCAATTTACCTTCACTTTTATAATCGTCCAATGAATTCGCACGAACTTGCATTTACGCAGCATTAGAGATCTTTGGTCGTGAATAGCCAATATGCATATTCAAAGACTTTCGCTCAGCTTGGAGTCTTACGAAATTTCTCGGCGTGTCAAAGACGACAGTGGTCTCTCGAGCAGCTTCTTCCTCTTTATTACCCCTTTCAAAATTCCTCCCTTCCTTGCAATCATACAGAAGGACCTCCCAGGTGTCCGTGGAGGACAGTCTTCACCAGAGAGAGTGCTCGTACATTCTTTTTCATTACTCTCTCCACACTTTTCAGCCCTCGTCCCGTGGGAGTGACTCGAGGGCCAGTTCGCACCGGTGAAGGTTACCGGACGTGGAGGTTGCGGATGAAGCAAGAAAGGAAGCAAGGTGGAGGCGCAGGGTACAAATCATTCGTACAATGGTTTAGGTGCAATTCGTAGGTGGCCCTTTGACATCGAAGGCCCGGGTGTATTCCAATTTGCTAATAACGACGGAAGCTCGCCGTGAAAGCCACCACCGCCACCTCCACCGCCTCCATTACTCCTCGCACGACGGGATGCGCGGCTCTCATCCTCGTGCTTTCGAATCGAAAATCAATAAATTAGCCACCGTGGCTCGGCAACAATGCGACTACGACCGACGGCTGCATCTGCGGGTTCCTCCTCCTCGTCCACCTCCCGTCTCGTCGAATGCAATCGCGAGGATGAGAAGGAGCAAGAGGGGCCCAGGACAACAAACGCCATCCGTCCTCGTCTCCTCCTGGGACGTCTTTTCATTCGAGAGAAGAGAGGATCTGCTTCCAACCCGGCCAGGTCACCTCTCCTTCCCTCTCACCGTCCGGCGCCGTCGCCTTCGGCGAATCTGTGCATGCAAATCGTTTATAAACGACAATCAACAGGTGCCGAAAGGTCAACGAGCCATTAGGCCGGGGATCCAGGCCCTGTGTACATTACAAGATCCACCAAGCGGGCCACCTCTCGTTTCTCGCCAACTTCTCGAGTCCATCCGGTTCTAACGAGTCGCGAAGGAGATCGAGAAAAATGCATGCGTAGAATTTAATCGTGGGCCAATGAATCAGCCGTAGACGCTTCGGCGAATGAAATAAATAAAAGAGAAAACACGATACCGGAGATTATTCGGAAGCGGAAATGTCGATAATTGTCAATCGATAGAGGAGTTCGGTGTAGCTTCAACGATACGTCTGTCGACGCCGCGTCAGGAGAGCAAATGTCCATCGGCATTTCGACGCGTACCGTAGCTTCGCACTATTTCTCTTGTACGTTTTTCATCGACATTTGATTGTCGACGTACGGTGGTGTTAGAGGAGGGAATTGTGAAGGGAACGAATGGCCTATTCGAAAAAAAAGTTTGCATAGTGGGCCAAAATCGAGTTTGGTTGGTCAGATAACTTGGGTAGCTTGGTCGTATGTTTTTCGTATGATTAGGGCGAATGCTTTCTCGTTCACGGTGGATACGTGTCTTCTAAGAGGCAGCACCATCTCTCTAATGGCCACTTCGGTCATGTTTTGTATTTCTAGTTTACGGATACCTGGTAGGCGCATGAGGGAGAAAGAGGTGGAGATAGAGGGCAAAGGAGAGACATGGAAGTATGGGATTTGTTCCGACTATTTCCAGACACCTCCCTTGAGGCTCTCTGAGGAATGCAGTCGAGCAAGCACGAATTTCGCAGTGAAATTCTGCGGTGGAGAGCGGCTTCGTCCTAAACTCCTTGTTTTCGAGTTACTCGCTCGAACTGACGTGTAAGTCGATTTGTCTCCCGTGAGAAAATCTCTGGATGCAGATTCGCTTACGCGTTCCTTTTTTTACGATCAAATAGATTCTCGCGAGGCAAGCACATTCTCGTGCGCGCCTCGCGGAGCATCGTGTGATTTATCGGACATCCGAGCATCGACACTCACTAAAATTTATTCTTATGTTTACATCGACTGGGAACCGCCGAACGTTTTTGGATTGTGTACAAAAACGAGAGAAAATAGTCGTGAGCTTGCGAAGCTGCATGTCGGCGGCTGTGCTATATCAACAATCGAAAAACGGTGAACTAGCGTTGGTGCGGCCAGGAATGGCAAGTAAAGAATTACCAGGGAATAAAGTGATCGAATCGAATGAGTAATGTCCCGATAATTGTTTTTGTTTTCGTTCTCGAATGATCGTCGCTCTCGTTTTCCTTGAGACTGCATTCCACTCGTAATTGCGAACATATCCCCGAGTACGCAATTAGTAATTCCAGAGATTATTATCCGCAGCACGTACTCGCCGAATTGGCATACGAAAGGCAGCACACGTACGTGATTAAAGGAATTGCTTAAATGTACATGCGTTGTCGCCCACTATCGTTGTTAAAAGCCATGGGACATGACAATTGTGGACGAATTCTATTTTTAAAAGTAAATTTAGTTTGTTTAAAATTGTCTCTCCATTTGAAGTTTAACGAACTACGTAATGGAGATAAACGAATATTATGTTTGGAAATAAAAGAGTTGAAGTCAAAGCGAACCCATGTGGTATTTGAAAAACCTTATGGGGCAAAGTACAATTTGAGGTACTAAACAGATAACTATTAATAAATATCAAACGATTCAAACAAATTTGTTTGATCGAAAGATCAGAGTGGACGAATGATATTTATTTATAAATTCCATAAAAGCTAATACTTTGGGATATGCGATCCATCTGATTTTATTATCGAATTTAGAACATACACGGGCACAATGTATATAAATTTATGGCGCCATACTTCCATATTGATTCATCTCCTAGAAGTGGCTTTTATATCTCGGCCGAAGAATTTATCGTTCTTTTCGGAGAGTCCAAACAAAATCAGGATACGAGCAAAACATCTATGGACGTGTCATCGCGACAGGTTGACACTCTTATTTCTTGCGCACTTTGTAGCATTTATTTGATCGTATCACTTCTGACGACGAAAACTCTTTTTTTATTCGAAAACGAAATACGTCTTTGCGATTTACAGACAGGTCGACATAAATTGAAAACTTCCACCGAATTTTTCACCATTACGTCGTCATGGATCCTTCGAATGTCGCAAGAGGAACGCGAGCATTCGTCGAACTTTTACATTTTGTTGCTCATCGCCTCCTCAATTGGAAACTACCCACGTCATGGATTTTCTTCGTGCTTGCGACGTTTCTGCTCGAGAGTAGCCACAGAATTCTTCACCGCGAGGATCTCATACAGTTTTTATTAACCGTGTAACTTTCGTGCAACTTTGGATATAAAGTCACGCGAAAATGATCAGGGTATGCGAGAAACGACTTTCGCTGCGTGCCTGCCGCCACTCGCCTTACTTCCAAACTGTCCGCCATTTCTCTTAATCAGGGGGGACGTTTCTTGGGTCTTTTTACGGGGTGAGCAGAGTGAAGTGAAAATGTTTGGGGCGGCTAATGTCCTTTTCGTCCTTCGAAGGTGCTCCAGCAGACGGGTCCACCTACGTTATTCTGGTTTCTTCGCTGTAGCTCGACCACGGTCTCCTTTTTTATTTCATCTAAAATTGTTCGCCGACCGAAACGAATTTGCACAGTAAATTATGGAAATGCATTAAAAATTCTTTTGCGGAATTCTGATCCTCGTAGTGAATAATTTTTATCTTATTTATAAAAGTTCAATTATTCCGAGAGAAGTCCAGGACTTCGTTTCGCTAAAATTAATTTTCTATAATGAAATGAAAGCTCACCGTGGACGATTTATCCGTCCCGCGTTTCAACGGATGAATTATACGATTTTTTCGCTTGCGCGGCCACGTTTGGTGTCACTCTATTAGAAGCCGTCGAATGTGCATAATTCATCTTGATAAAGTATTTTCGGACCACGTACCGCTCGATATTTCCAGCCACGCGTTGAGAGACCAGCTGCGCAACCAGATGGAATTTGTGTAGACCTTGATCGCTCAACCGAATTGCAACTGTATTAATTACTAATACATCAATCGCAGCCTGCTGACTCTCAGTAGGCACATCGTGATGTACTTTGAATAATCCGGGATAATTGCGAATTACCGTCCTACGCTGGCTCCCCTTCGTTGATACAACGGGCGTGCATTTGTATATTTCGCGCTAATTGAACGTCACGCGAAGCAATCCGCCGATGAACTGAATCATGTCTTAAGTCCCTGCTTGTTTTTATTCGCCGATCAGCGTGGGCGCGACAGTCTACTTCATCCACTAATTATTCTCGCATTTAATTTACCCACGTGTATTCGACATTGCAAAGCAACATCGGTCGTAGGGCGAAAGGATACATCGTCAAATTATAATTCAACTTATAGCTGTATTCAAATTGCGTTCTTAAACCGAAAACCTGAGCCGTGCAAATCCCTTTTCTTTTAATTACACGCTTACACGAGAATCGTTTTAGCCGCGACAGAAAAGTCGCATAATGAATCTACCATCGAAAAACTTTTAAATTTGAAATTTTCCACTCGGCGAGCAACTTTTCCATCCACGGAGTATGCAATTTGCATTAAATGTAAACGCTCTACCGAGTTGCGACTGTGCTAATTACTAACGTCTGCGAAGCTCCTGAAAATTTTACAAGGGACGAATATCGCTTTGGCGTCGAATACGGTAGTAATCACGAACGAAGGAGTACGTTGGAGTAAGACAGACGCAACTTATATGCATGGAGACGCAGTCGTGTCGAAACAGTCGATAGCAGGGCACTTGAAGCTTATGCAATGGATGTCTCGCAATGTTATTTTCAGTCGCTGGTGAATCTAATCGTTATTATATCAGAGCATTAAGCGAGCTTTACTATTCTAGACTGCTGGTTACGGGAAATGCGTCGTAAAGAGATTTCCTAGCTGTTCTACGATAATCACCGCAGATATACATTGGCGCGTATCGTACCGCAAAATTGCACTGTCAACTCGATTACAACGAACTCACTGACACGTTCGCGACGTGCTAATCCTCGGAAATGCAATTTTTTTCGCGCTCAATTACCGCGCCCATTTCTCTCGGCGGGCTAATTCGACCGTACAGCTCCGCCGGCATCACCCCTTTACTCTCTTTACTCTTTTTTCACGTCCACAATAATGCAACAACTTGTCTCACTCTTTCTTCCGTCGTTGGCGCGGTGTCGCTACACCGAGTCTATTAAAGTTAAAAAACATTTCGCGACCGGTAACTAAATTCGATCGACGCGCTCCCAACGCTCCGGAGCCACCCTTGACACGGAGTGAATATATTAAGGATCTCTTTTCGCGAAAAATATTGTCTCGCGGCTTCTCGCGTTCATTATCGTCAAAATGACACGCGAAAGCGAAAAGAGAGAAAAACGTGCGCGCTAAATATTCATCCTTCTCTTTCTCTTGGTTCTTTGTCTCGTGTTAGAAGCGAATGTAGAGTGTTACGACGTTGCTGGTTTGCCTTCCACGGAGCTCAATACTTGAGGTAAAAGCGTTGAGTTGCCGTGATCGAATTTTATACGAGGCCACGGGTTGCAGAGGTACCTACTTGGCGCTGCACAAATGTGCCTCTCGACTCCGATCGAAAGCACTCCAATGAGAAACGTTGGTCTAGCGAATCCCGTGGGCTACTACTATGATAGAAGTCGGATTTAATGTATGGGATGTCTTCCCTTCGAGGAGCGTGTTGGAGAAAATCGATTATTGTCGTTTGCGAAAGATTTATGTTTCTGTATAATTGCTTACGCTTGGCTCAACCGGTTCTTTGGGCGATGAATACCAAAGGAAAGGAAAAATGGTTGAATTTATTGGTAGAGATTCCGTCCTTCTTACGAATGAAAGGATAATTGTAAAAAGAGAGATCTCTTTAAATATCCCAAGACACGCGAGATTTTCGTCATTTTGATCTTCGTCGCTTAAATTCCGTTGTACTTCACAGAGAGCCCTATTAATGGTGGTTCTCACTGTTTCGAAGCACCGACTCGTGAATATCTCGTTATCGAGAAACGATGCCACGGGTTTTGCCGAATTCAATTGATTCGATTTAACGCGTTTATGGCCAGCCGAATCAACCCCCGCCGTACGGTTCCGCGCAGGAGGAATGTGAAAGCTGGTCTATAAGCGAAATCCGTCTTTTACGGTCTCCATCCTGTTACCTAGTAAAATTTTTCACGGTGGTACCGAGGTAAAAGTCTCTCAATAGAATCGGTAACTCGGAAAAAAATTTAATCGTTATTCCGATCGAAAGTTCTCGGGAAATTTCGTTATTTCGAGCTGAAAAGCTCGAAGCTCAGCGACCGAGGGGGAAAGCTCAAACGAATAGCAAAAGAAGGCGTCCCTTCTCTCGGGCCAATGAAGAGTAATGGACGACACAGAGGAAACAACTTTTTCTTTCTTTCCAGCGAAATGCCGGCTTTTCGAGACAACGCGAAGCGAGCGGGCGAGGGAGCGGACGAAATGAAAGAAGAGAAAAGACGAGGGAGAAAAGATGCCCGGAGGATCGACGGCTGCTCATTATTCGAGAAGCAATAAAAGCTTCCCTAACATCGGAGCTGCTTAAAATTCTATATCTGTAGAGTTTATATATCTACCCTAACTCCGCATCAATGAAACTTATTAGCGGCAGGGAGCAACGAAAACAATCCAATCGAATCGAAAAGAAATCCACACTTGCGTCCTACGAGAAAAATAAATATAAATAGTTCATCGAAATGCGGTCCTACCTTTAAATTCCGCGAGGCCAAATTGGAAACGATCTACGTCGACGATAAAACCCCCGAGAAAACTATCTTGAACGAAGTTCGCGAAGATTTCCACGCAAGATATTCCGTGTCGTAGAGAACGCGTTTGCTTCTTCTCGCAGCGAGGATCTTATCACGCGCGTGTGTGTATGTGCGAGGGGTATAAGAAAGCGACAGCGAGAAGAAGAGAAGGATTGGAGCATTGCCAAGTCAGAATCGAAAAGACACTCGAGCTAAGGGATGCTCGCGCGACGGTGCCCCAGAGAGAAGAAGTTTTCCAAGCTCGCGGTGAACTTTAACGTCGCACGATCTAGCCACCAACAATTTTTCCGCATTTTAATGTTCGCTCGATAGCATCTCTTCACGGTACTGTTCCAGGTGAACCGTCCAGCTCCGTAAGATTTTTACCATCCTCTCTCGGCATTTTCTACATTCGCTCCTCTTCCGATTTAACCTCGCATACACGCGCGTGCGTCGTGTCGGGCGTACATCGTGTCGAATAGTAAAATTTTTACGAGAACTTCGGAAGCTCGGAAATGTGCGATTCCGCGAACGCTTTTCGCGCCTGGCTCGGGCGTGGAGTTGTCAATGCGGGACGGACCTCGAATAAAATTCGACGTTAATAAAGTTTATTGCGATCGTTATCGAGTGAAAGCGATATTCGCGCTTATGGTGTCGCGAAAGCCAGGAGTCGAGCTTGCACGAACACGAGCGTGGCCAACGGAAAAACGAGATCACCTTCTTCGAGTCGTCGATGGCTCGCGCGATTATCGATCCCTCGCTCCCTCGACAACGTAATCGTGTTGAGCGGAGCTTACTCGCCGGACACTCGTACAGATGGAAATGATTTGTCTACAGACGAAACACTCTCGGCAAATACGGTCAAGAACGTCCAGCGGATCGTCGTACGTCGGGTGGAAACGAGAGGATAGGTTTTACCCTCTCTTTTCTTCGCTCTTTTTTCTTTTTACTTCGGATATTGATTCGTCGTCTTTTCTCGCCCCGTGGTTGCCAGACGCTTTCTGCAGAACTGACAGTATAATTTTTCAGTACCATTGTTCGTCAAGTTTACCTTTACTTTAAATTCTCTCGAGATTAATATTATTTTTAAATTATTTGCTCCCCGAGGTAATGTCACCGTTACGTCTTAACGGAAAGAACCACCTAGATTCGAGACTCTAATTAGATACACATGCGTCTATCCGCTTGTTTACATTTCCCTCGTGCTCGTATTCACGAGGTGCGAACGCACGTTTGTTTTTCCGCGGACGAGTAGCAGCCGGCGCGGTATTAACGTCGCGTTTGCGGAAAGAATAATTACGTTGCTGGTAGCGGACGATGCGTGTCAGGCGTGTAATTCGATTACGGGTAGAACGTGTGAATGGGGGAAAACGTCGAAACTCGTTGGCGGCTCGATACTATTTCGCTCGCATTGAATCAGCTGTGACATTTAACGATGTCCTTTCGCGACCCTGGCACAGTCGACGAAGTAGGGAAAGAACAGAAGCTTCTCTGTTCTCGCGAACATTCGAAAATTACATGTGGACCGATCGAGCCGCACGTGAGCTATTTAAGCGGACGTTACACAACGTATCGGTAATCGCTTGGGGAATAGATGCAAATGCGACACTATTATGACCCGGCTGTACAAATAGATATTATATAACGGCGCGTAATTGCAATATTCAATTGCATCGAACGTAATTGACGTCGCGCGCACGAATTCGCGCAATCCGTCCTGCGCTTTCAATCATCGTATGCTTTAGACGAGAGGGCGTTTATGTTTCTCATCGGTGTTTTCGCGCATCGATCGGAAAGTACGGGTTTATATTGAGAATTCGGCATTTGTGACTCACTCATCCTGTAAGTCACGCGAATTTTCGTCCCACGGGCGAATTGCGACCTGCTCGACTTTATTACTGCGTGGAATCTCACGACTCCTCGTGCCGTTAGGCGGATCCTTCGATTATTCGTCGGCAGTCTCGAGGGTCTTTCGTCGAGTCGTTTTCGAGATAGATAAACAGAAGTCACGCGCGAATCCTGGTCTACGAGGTCTCCAACTACGCAAGCCACGAAGAATCGAACTGTCTCGACGGGTATTCCACGATCGAGGTTGCTCCCTCGGAAAAAAGTAAGTTCGCGAATTAAAGCACCCCTTCGCACGACAACTTCGATTAAAAGGCGTCTCACGTTGCCAGTCAATGTCAGAAAGAAAAATCCAAATTAATTCTACGCGCAATCAGATCAAACAGAAAGGACACACGGGTGGTCGGATATTCGGACACGTGAGCGTAGAGCGTATCGATCTTTGCAAATTGCGTTTTTCTTCCTCGACCACGACCTCTACTGATTCCAGGCCCACCCTTCTCGTGGAGCCTCCAATTAAGACGCTTCTTTCACTCGCTATCCAAAAAGCGAAGAATCCGCGAACATTCGCGAAGGTTGTATGTCTTGTTGCCTACTTGAAAATCTATAGAGCCTATAGATGGAAGCGATGTCTAGGCTAAAAGCTGTTATAATGCATAACTACGAGTGGCTCACTGGTGCGTTACACACGTGTCCGCGATATTTCCAAGCAACTTCTGTTCTCTGTTTCTGACAAGGACGCGGGCACACACACGCAGGGACATAGAGGGTGGACAAGGCAAAGCGTGTCGTTTGCCGTCGTCCACCTCGCCGGTCTCCCCTTTTTCCCTGTTAGTTCCGCGCGCTCCGCTTGCTTCGTTCACTTCGCTCTGCGAACTGTCGCGTCGCGGGGCCCTATGCAAACAGCACCTGTGCACCTAGAATTCGCATTAAACTGACTGTACCGGATGCTATTCGCTCCTCGCGCCCGTCCACCTTCCGAATTCTTTGACCATGAAGCGTATGCGCAGGGCCCGAGCATTAGAGTTAGTTTACCGCTGAACTAGATGGCCTAATAAATGTCTGGTGGATATATTGCGGAACATTTTATTATCTTTGTATAATACGAAGGTACGGTGAACAGTCTGATGCTTCGCCGTATAAATTTGCTCGACTTATCGCATGGAAAATATTACGCGAAAGTATTTGTCTTGCGATAAGAACCTGCTTTTCCCTACTACTTTCTTCTCTTTTTAACTTCGTTCAATCTGACGAACCCAAACTGTAACATTTAACAGTTGAATGCCGAAATTGTGATTGGAAGATAAAAAAAGACCATAGAGCCAAAGCAAAAGGAAAGATAGGTTTTTTGTAATGGCCTTTAATATGATTGGCATAAAAATTGATACTTTATGTTATTGATACATTTTTTAATTTGATTATTAAGATTTATTTGTTCCCTTAACTTAAGTATATACAGCAAATTGTATCTACTTATTACGCCTGACGAGCATACTCCTCGATAACAGCTAACTGGATATACACCACTGTTTAGAGATTTTTAAACAAACTTTCAAGCCTTCCTCAAATCGTTTGGTCAACACCTACCTATGATATTAAAGCACAACCAGCATGTTTGGTATAAAAGACAAACAAACGGGTAGGGCATTGCTCCGCGTCTGGCAATGGTTTCTTCAGCGCGATTCTGACGTAACCAGAATTCTCTCTTGAGAGGGAGGACAGCGGAACGAAGTGCAGCGCGTCTGGGTGCCGGCAAAAGGGTCGCCCTCACAAAGGGGGATCCGCGGCGAGCGGACCGTTCAAGCTTAAACGTTTAAGCGCCAACTTAAATATTGACCTTAAGGCTGATTTCGTCGTGCGTCTCCACTTCCTCGAGAAGACGCGCGAATACATCCGCTACTCTCTATATTTGAGATCGACTGCACGATAATCGAGAAACTTCTTGTGCCGTGCAGCTTCCAATTACTTCTCCGCGGATACAATTCCTTTGCTTAGTGCCGATTGCACGCGTTCTCGCATCCTTCGTGAGGCGCGCGCGCGTGCAATTAGAAGAGTAGCGTAATTTCGTCGTGGGGTTCAATCAGCAGTCGGCTACATCCCCGTGTAGCCTCTGGCAATAATCCCTGGCGTTCAAAACTTTCTCGTCGCTGTTTCAACTTCGCCTCGTGACATTATGCGCATAGCTTGCCAATAATCGAGAAATTCCATGTGCGACACAGTTCGGATAATTGCGCGCGAGCTTGCAAGCTCGACGAAGCCGACAGCGACTCTCGCGTAACCACGTTATTATTATTTTCTTTTTTATTGTGAGTTTGCGTACTGCGAAATATTCCTTTGGGGCTTTACATTCGGTCCAGGTCGATATTATATCTGCATCATAATATTTTCCTTATATATCATTATATCTTTTCCTTTTTAACGACGTCTAGGGCAACTTCGTTAAATCGAACCTTCGGAATATCACGCGCATCGCGCCGGAATGCTCTTCCGAGATTCGTCAGAAATTTTCTGTTATCGCAAGGTCGATAATGCTATGTTAAGACGTTTCCGCACTCCAGTACCGTGTCGGATTTTCGCTGTATGATGCGCGGAAGCTTATGCAAGCGAACGAATGCGTTCTATGCCGTTAAATCCAATGGCGCAGGCATATCGCTTCGAGGGTGCCGATTACATCCTATAAACGAGTATAGCCTCCCATCGATAGTATCGAAAATGTCGATCCTTCGCTCTCACGAGGCTCTCCATATCTGCTTTTTTTTGCTTCCAATAACGTGTCGGTGACTAAATTTTCAGGATAAGCCTTTCTGTATAGCGGAGAGCACACGATATTCGATATATCAATAGTTAGACGAACGCATAAACTAATTTTCGTTTTTAGGCACGACCGTTAAGGGAGTGACTTATTTTTACCTGATTCGCATTGATCGTTAAAAGTACTTTCAGTTCTCATTGTTCTCAATTCTATGCATACAGTTAGTTATGAAAGTTTTTATGTACCTAGTAAAAGTTGACAGTTCGAGGGTGTATATATCCTGATTGTCAACTTTTACTAGGTGTGTGAACAGTTTCGTGACTGACTGTACGTCTATTACGTTTCTACAATAATTTTATCGTGCGTTGCAACGAGCGACAGACTCTACGGTAACACCAGGATCTCGTGCAAACTATCGTGTACTATTACTCTTTTAATTAATACGTGCCGGTCTAGTACCCGGACATTTTATCGCGACCTAACTGCGATGCGCGCTCATATAGGTACCCCAAATTTAATGTTACCCACCGTAAACCGTTTATGCTCGCGACAGTTACGTTGCTCATAATTACCGCGCATTATGTAGTGCCATAGAGTGGTAGGAATACGACGGGGAGAGAAATAGAGTTGGACAGAGAAAGACAGAGGGAGAAAGAGAGAGGCAGAGGATGATGGTGTGGTGGTCAGACAATGAGAGGAAGTTCCTGCCGGACGTTTCGGAGATATCACGTTTCCTGTTGTCGGAAACCAATATACCTATAAAGCGAAATATGAACGTTATTTACTATCGAAGGGAAGATTCACGTCGTAAAGAGGAACATAAAGGGCATTGATACTAGTGTATTCTCGACAGTGAAAGTCATTACGGTAACAGCACAGAGCACCAAAGGAAGCTTCCGACTCCGGCAAAAAGTCTGATAGTCAATAACAGTTTGTTTGCAATCTTACGAGCTTTCTTCTCGAGCTCTCCTCTCATCCACGTCTCTCCACTTCTCAAAATTTTCATTCGCTTCTTCAAAAACTCGGTCTCGCTTTAGCGGGTCGTTACTTCTCTAACCAGCACGATTATTCGTAGCGCTGTTGTGCCTCTCGCCTTATAACTTTATTACGAACGTCTCACCTTATTTCACCCACGTGCTCGATGTCTCTCAGTGCCTGTAACTACACAACTCCCTTGCAAGTATAAACTCCAACTGGAAGTTTTTCTTCGTTCTGATTCGATTCTTCCGGTCGGGGTGCGGCCGATTTTTGCCAAGCTACGGCGCTCCTCTCGTTATACCAGGCCGCTGCTGCTTCGATAAACCGGCACGGTTTGTTCCGCAAGTTGGCGAAGTACCCCTTCTAAGAAGGTTTATAACTCGCTGCCTCCGACGTCGGACCCGAAGCAGTGAGAGGTACCTGGTCGAGCAGCGACTATCCCGGAAGTTCTTCCGATTCCGGTTTCATTTCTCGTCGCGCACCGTCTTACGCCGTTCTTACGGCCGATTTCAGTTTCCATTAACGAGCGAGTTAAGTTCTGCCTGCCAGAAGCGCGGGGTGCGACCACCCTTCTTAATGGCGGACTTAATCACCGTCGCGACGACAGGGGTGGATAGAGAGAAAACGTGGGGAGGAGGAAAGGGAGATTAAGAACGAGAGAGATCGTCTGTGTTTATTAAACCGCATGCGACTTCGGTCGAGGAGAAAAATAAATTCTCTTCTTTGACCATTAGTTTTTATCTGGTGAACGTTTCATTAGCAAAGAAGCGGCACGTGTGATGAAAAGGATTTTATAATTTCCATTCGGGTTATTAGAGCTTTGTTATCGGTCACTGAAAATGTTTCGGTACGAGTCAAGCATTCTGGACATCGGAAAAATGAAACCTTACTTTAATTACATTGCGAAGAAGGCACGTACCTGAACTTCTAAGGCATGGTAAGCAAATATGAGGCCAAGCAGTATCACAGTAGACACGGAGATCAAGGTTTTCAGTGCTGTTGAATAAAACGAGGCCTGTAACAGAAAATATTTATTGTGTAATATGTGTAGAGCGAATAAAGCGAGGAAAAGGGTTTTGATAACAATTTCCCTTTAAGAAATCATTGTAAAACATTCCAGATTCAATATGCATTTTTTCTTTCGCTCTTTTGTTTTCTCCTCGTTCGTGAACAGAATTGAGAAGCAGGTCAAGCGCGTAAAAACCACGCAACAAACTCCAGTTCCACGTTTTATACCGCATCACGGTCTTCTCGCATCGAACAAGACGTTCCTCTCGGAACTGTGCTCTCCTTCGAATTACGACGTTTAAAGCGTTAATCGGCATTCGCGGACGAGCGTTTCGCGAAAGTTGCACGCCGTGGGGAGGAATAATGAAATATTCAGCGTGTCCGCGTAAACTTGCTTATTGCCGCCTCGTAAACTTGCCTCTTTCGAGGAGACGATCCGAGACAGAAGAAGAGGGAGCAGTTAAATTCACGACATCCCGTAGAGAAAAACCAATTCGTCAACGGGGAGCTCTTAACTGTTACCAACTGTAGGGTTCGTTTTTAGAAATAGAAGGATCCGTTGAATTTGTCAAGTCTGTCCACAAACGAAAGCACATTCATTCTCTCGCGCGGAAGTACTTCCACGAGAGTAATTTCTAATTATAACGAGGACTTTTGTAGGATCGGTTTAAGCGTGCCGCGCTTATGCGTCCAGTCCAGCTCCCGTGTTGCGCCGCATTATCGACAGGACCAATTAACAGTCGATGCCGAGCGTATCGATCAAGCGTACGAGTACGGATGTAGTATTGAAAAAATGTATGGATATTTTACTAATTCACGGTATTGAAAAAACAGTATCAACACGCTATTAATATCGAAACGAAATTATCGATATCAGTATTGTGTCGATAATTTTTTCGTAACCCCACGTGCGTGTTCGCTGTTAATCGCTTACAGTATACTCAATCAATTATGTTATACTCTGTATCGCAGTAGTATGAAATAATTTGTGAGAATCGTAATTTAATAAGATAATACAGGTTTATAGGAGATTAGGTAGAGGATGAGAAGAAAGAACATAAGCGAAAAACTAAAATCACATAAAGCGTGTGATTCCACTCGACCGGTCTGTTTATTTCCACACTTGTTAAGAACGACAAAGGAAGGGGATGTGTCGTGTATCGTGTGTCGTTCTATTTGGAGAATGGAACGGAATAAGGCAAGAGGGCAAGTGTAAATAGAAAGGGTTACTCGCACAAAGCTGGAAACCGCGTAGGATCCACGACACTCTCCACGGAACGTTCAGAAAAATCATTGTGCTCTCTCGTGTTTGTAGTTCGTGCGAATGATGAATGTCAATCGATCGCAATATTTTCAAAGCCGTATCGCCTCGTGTTCAAAATCATCGTCAATACGGAAGCTTCCCTGCAGGCGAAATAACCACGGACAAAGCACGCGCAACCGACACACCCGCATATAGGAATTAATTACCCCATCGACTGCAACTACCTCAACATTCGAATCTGTAAGTTTCCCATATGGTTTATGCATGATATCAATTTGCATGCATCGCGCGAAGGTAATCGCGACTCGGGCCTCTCCCCGGGTGTTCCCTGGATTTGCTTGACCTCTCCTCCACGGCTCTCGACCTCTTCACGAGGAAGACCTCGTGCCGTGCTTCCGATAAATTTTGCACTCCTCCCCTTTAACCCTTACCGCAGTCAACTACGGCCAAAAGTGTGAGCGAGCGAACGTGTTCCGGTCCAGGTGTTACTCCGCGCGCGTGAATCGTGCCAGACATTTAGGTTAAGTTCGGACTAATCTCCCTGATCATATGTGATGCACGAAAAAAATGTATTTCACAATTTTCTTCTTTTTATCTCATTTCCGCGATATTTCATCTTTGGAACAATGCTGGCATTCGTCAACGTATTCGTGCACACGTTTAACCGATTTGTTCAGGGCCAGAAGTTGTTTTTAATTGGAAAAATTAATTCTACCACCTCGGGGGCGCAATGCCCCTTTTCGCGCATCCACGCACAGATTGTACCGGACAGGCATGCGACGCGTAAAGGCGTTCACGTTATCTCACGAGAGAGTAAATCTCCATTTTCGTCGCAGAACCGTTTCTCTGTTTATTATTCGAGAAGTAACCAAGCACATAATGCGGTAGAATGGTAAAATTCACGATTGAACGGTAGCCCTTGGCTTTAACTAGTGGATTGGATATTTTTCGAGTATCCAGTGCCAATCACTCCGAACCACGAAAAATGTTATGAAAAACTGAAAGTGGAAGGGATTGAAAACGAATAGGAAGGACGCGGAAGCTTCTGGCGACTATGGAAGCCTGTCGTGGCTCTTCAAGCCCCATCCGCCATGTAAATTTCCACGTCCCAATATTCGTGAAACTCTGGAAGCAGAACTTTATTCCACAGGCAACTCCTTTCTGAGAGACGGTGTGGCCAAGGTGGTAAACTTTTTATTAGAGAAAGTTATGCGCGAAACTGAATTAAGGAAATAACGGACGTTTAAAAAGTCGAGGAGGTCGAAGGGCGAAGCTGCGGGCGCGAGCGAAGCTATTTGTGGAGTGTATCGAAAGGGTGGTAGGAGGAGGCGTAAAAGTCACGAGAATCTCTTGTATTGAATCTTCCTTCATGCGCAAGTTTAACGAAAAAGTTAATAACCAATTTGGCCTCCTTACACAAGCACACGAGGAAGGGTCCGCGGACAAGCTTCTCTTCGAACATACGTCAAAAACATTTCCTTAGAACCGGAATCAATTCAACTTCTACTCAACTGTGTTCATCCACTCGTAAACAAATCCCTTCACACTCTTCTACGTCCTACCCTCGAATTTTGCCTAGGGTGTAAACAAGATATACTTTATTTCTCGCGCCCGTTGATACGTAAACATTTTTTTCGCACATACCAACTCTCATTTCGCCAGAATGAGTCCACATCGTACCCCATTATCTCCCTCAAGAACAACCTCTCACTTTGTCTCACATCCGATTTCTCCTTCAATTTGGACGCGTACGTCGTCGACTGAAATTCTTCGTGCGAATATGAGGGAACATAAGACTCGTAAACACGCGATCTCAGGATGATCCAATTATAGGTTATCGCCTCTTAAAGATGAGCTATTCACCTTCAGCCTTGCCCAGTTCCTAGGGCCTGTGCTCTTGCAGCGCACGCACCATCGATGTTTACCTTAGAGAAGACGCTTGTCGTTACGTCCTGTAAATTACATCTTTGCCGCGTTATCTGGGCTATTGCGAGAGATTACAGGACGAGGGACGTTTACGCGTACCATGGGATGCGCGGAAGGAAAATCTCATCGCAAAAGAACGACACGATACACGTGACATACGATAGCACATACAACCAATTTTCCACTCGCGATTTAGGAAAAGTTCGCTTTGCAATATACGTGCCTCGCATGTGGGTAGTATTCTGTTCATTCTCACTTTGTCCAATAACCGAAACGTGTGAAATAGTATAATTAAAAACGACGATTGAAACGGAAATATTGTTTTTCGAGATATACATATAGAAAGTTAGTGGACTGGAGAAGAATCTTTTCAACGTTGAACGGTTTTAACTTTTAACCATCTAAGTGTAAAATCGTTTCATTACTGGTGTCCTCTTGGTTTCCGACTGAGAAACGGTGCTTTTCCGGCGCCGATTAGCGCGCTTAAGGGGCAAAGAGTTCGCGCGCGCGCGCGAGAGAGGATGGAAAGTTAACCCATTGTCATTTTTCGGGAACAAACGGCCCGACCTGCTCTTCCTTTTTTCTATTTACCGGTACCTACTCCCACCGACGGAGAGGGTACGAGCGCACGCTTGCGGACGGTCAGGGAAAGGACAATGAATTTTCACCCCTGCCGGAAGTTGAAGCGGACGGGGTTGGAATGGAAGGGATGGCAATGCGCGCTTCTTTTCACGTCAGGTCGACCAGACGCGGCGTGGGATGAGGGGCCATTTTTCGGCCGAGATTACTGTGCCGTCGCGTCGTAACGCAGTACACGTGTACCCTCGGCTTCTTCATCCTGCAATACACACACGCGCACACGCAACCCGCGCCTGCATGTCGGCTCGAGTTAAGGCCGCGTTTTAATGCAGCAGGGTAGCTACGCGAAATCGTCGACAGGAGTGGCTTATACGATGCCAAGTGCGCACACAAACGCTCCGCATGGTGAATCGCATAGCACTCGCATATCTGTGCGTTCGTGTGCTCCGTGGCAACGGGGTAGTCCCGAAATTGCAGTTACCCGGTAAAATGCATCCGTTCCTCGAGGAATCTCGACTCGAGCTCTTCTCGTTGGTCTCAATCGAGATGCTCAGAGGGGGGGAAGTTGAGTGAGCCTGTGGGGGAAGTTTACGCGGTGGATTTTCCGCTCCTCGCTCGCGATCGAAGAACCGCAGGCTCGCGAGAACGAAAAGCGCATTCTCGCGTTCGCACGTACGAGAACGCGTAGCTTTCGCGTAATTTGTGGAATTCTTCCGCACGCGTGCGTCGAGTGGACAGAATTTTAGTAGAATTAAGAGTAACCGAGGATGTTATCATTAAAGGCTCCGTTATATAGGATATCTGATTATAAAGAGAAAATGCGAATTACTAGTGTACTAATGACGATACTGATGACTCTGATAACGATGCTGACGAATCTAAAGAATTAGATAGTGAATGATTGAGCAACTTTGATGAATACCAAAGTACCTTCTACATTCTTGTATATTACGTATTTATGCTGTAAAAAAGTAGCATCGGACTAACGTTTGCGAAGTGCAATTTTGCACGAGGCTTGAGAATTTTACGCGTCGCGAAACTACAAAGAGAAATAATCCGACCATTCGAAAATCGTCGGTATCATTGTCGTAGGAACATCGCATTTGCAACCGTTACACGTGTCGCTGCGCTTAATTAAACGGCAGCAGTCAATTCTGAAATAAACTTTCGGCGAGTCGCATGGACGAGTTGTTGGCCAGAGAGCATCAGGCAGGCCGAATCTACCAGAGTCGCAGGAGTAATCCGCGTGCGTTTAATTTCGCTGGCGCGTGCCGAAATCGCGCTGTTTGTCGCGCCTCCATCCAACGAGGCTGCACCCGCCGCGCGCCGGTTAATTATCCCTCATTGATTACGATCGGTACAATAGGGGCAACAATGGCCGCCCCGTCGACTCGCGTCGATTGGAAACGAGCCTTATTGCCCTGGAGCTTTTATGGGAGTTTTATCGCCAAAGCGGGTTGAATCGTGAGGAGCGCGCATGCCCTACCCTGGAGACGGTCGAACGAGAAGTAAAAAAGAATCCGAGGAAGAAACCGTGGCTGGACTTTGGCGTGACTTCATTCCGAGGGACTCGATTTCCTGAAATCGTGCTTTCTTTTTCGCTAAGTCGTTCCTCTTAGAAGCGAATGTTTTCCTTCCTGCTGCTTGAATGCCCCAGGAAATTCTAATCTCCCTCGCTCTCATCCGAGTCTAATTTAGCCTCTCGTTAATTAAAAAGATCGCGCGTTGCCTTTTCGTCGATCTGTGCCGGAAGAAGCGCCTCGCTCTCGTCGAAGATTGAATCTCTGCCGCTCGAACGCGTTCCTTGTCCTCCCGTCCTCGTTCCAGCCGATCGCAGGTTCACAATCTTCGTGGAAAATGCTCGGCGAGCGGAGTGAGGCGTGAGCACGCCCATCGATACTCGCGATCGGATCTTCGCGCGTCACGCTAATTAATTGCTGGTAATGAGCGTCGACGTTACGCACGCGAGCGGAAGAAGAGCGGGAGAGGGGTTGGGGGATGAAATTTATCCGATGGAGAGAGGCGGTTTCCGTCGCTTCCACTTCGAATCTCGTGGCGCACAATTCGCGTCGTAAACACCTCCTGCCAGTCGTTCCCTCCGTCACTTTACGGCTGCTAGTGCAACCACGAAATCTTGATTTCCTCGCACTACGTCACTCACCTCGGCCTCACGCTGAAACCTGTCCCTTCGGATCGAAAGCACGGCAAATAATTCGTCAAGGCTTCTCACCCCATGCCATTGTTTCACCCAGTTTGTCGACTCGTTTGGATTATCGTCACGTTCTTTTTATTCACTCGAACGTATCATTAAGCTCCGTCACAGCTGACGATCCACCGCTCCCCTCGCGACGCCCTACGACGAGCTTAATGGAAAAAGAAGCACCGTCCCTTCCTCGTGCTCGCTTGTAACCGAGGAAAGAAGAAAGAGAAAAATAGCGGACGAGAGAATAATAAATTCGCGCGATATATCGCTAGACGGTGGCTTTCGCTCTTATTTATGTGAGACGCGCGCGGACGGCGATTACCCGCAAATTTAATCCCGGGGGTCCAAAGCGGAGTCGACGCTTCTCCTCCCCGTTCTGTCGGAGTGAGGATGGTGGGTAGGATCGCACGATCGTGCGAGAGACAAACTGCGGGCGAAATTGTTGCGACTGCACGTGATTAATTAGATAGGGCGAATCGATGTGCCGCAGCTTCCGTCTAATCGACGACGTAGTATCCAGAATTTTTAATCATCCGCGTGAGAAATATCGAAACCTCCGCGCGAAAGCAAAATCGAGAGGACGAAGGAAAAAAAAGTTAATCTGTCTTTTCGAGTTTAATAGAAAACTAAGGAAGGAGCAGTTCTCGCTGAGAGACAAAAAGGAAGACGAGAGCGTCGATGATCAATTTATATCCCATCGCTTCCCATAGAGGGTCGCTTTTTCACGCGCGGCGCAAAACGTTCCACGATGATCGTGAGAGCGCGCGTATCCACCGGTCAACGCCAACACAACCCCAAAATCGGATGGAAACGCGAATCCTGTCCACCCGTCTATCGAAACCAAATTCCTGGCCAAACCACCCCGAAAGCTAGGGGGGCAGAAATGGTTGCGCGAGTCGAAGAGGACATCGATCTTTTCCCGAGAGAAGGACCCTTTCACATTTTTTATTCCTTCGCTACTGTGGACAGCGCGTGAAGGGCACACCGCGTCGGCCTCTCTCACCTTCGACGTCGTTGTTTTTTACGCGCTCTCAACGCGCCTGGAATTTCGCACGATATAGTGCCCGATAATAAAAGGAACGACTCTGGCGAATGTGAGCCCTAGAAGCTAGAAGAGAAGGAGGCAGAATGAGGATGTGAGTGAGAACGGAGCGTTGAAGCGAACGAGCGGGTCCCGATGTTCGTCCCCGGCCGCCTCTTCTTCTTCTCCTCCCTCAAGCTTTTAACCCCTGAGAAACATTCTTCTCGCGTGGACACCGCCTCGTAGCCTTGCCCGTAAACGCGCGGCAAAAATTCTCGAGTGGTGCGCATATAAATATTTTCATCCCCCGGGAAAACTGTGCGCGCGTGTGACTGACGATAGAGAGAGCGAGAGAGAGAGAGGGGGGGGGGAAGTAAGAGAAGAGTAGAAGCGAGAAGCAGGAAAATTCAGGAGCGTCCCTAGCATCCTGATGATCCCGCGCCGGAAACCTTCGTGTGCATTTGTCAAGGAGAAAAATTCACCTTAGTTCGAGACAATTCGCGAAGGGCACCTTATCATCCCGAATCCTAGCAGAACTCCGGAGACGCGAATTGGAGGTCGCAAGTTCGCCGATACATAACGAGATGTGCTTTTTACTAATTTCGAAGGGCGTGACCGAACGGCGAACGCTTCTGGGTCGAATCTGACATGCGCAGGAACAGATCATGCCGTTGCCATGGGAACGTTGTGAGTCTTCAAGCGCCGTACGCGCTCTCTTCTCTCGCTCTCTGTCTCTTTCCTTCTCTTTCACTCTCCGTCACTGTCTCTCACCCCTTCCATACGCACACCCGCGCACACACATTTCCTCGTTATCCTTCTCTCATCCTCGCTGTTTCCCACCCTCGCCTCTCGCATTCGTCATATGTTTTATTTATGAGTCACGATATTCAGGGACGTATACCTGCATCCGGCATTCCGTACCATTATCGAAACAGACTTTATCTACGACCTCGCCCAGGGATTAGTCGCTTCCGTCAGGAAGATCCTTCGAGTTCCCGGGTTGTGTCTGTCACGCGCCCATACGCTTCCTGGAACTATCTCGTGCCCTTCTGCATATTTATGCCTCGTGCTCTGCCACACCACGCCACGCGAGCCTCCGCTCATTCTATTCTGCATACATACGTTCACCGCCGGCCACCAAAAAGGTTATCTTTACCCGCCGGCCAAAGGAAACGCTCGCTCTTGAACCGGTTCGCGGGCGCGTTAATTGCCCGTGAAATTAGTGGCCCCCCGCTCGTTTGCCCGCGATCTCTTCATTTTGATTTACGCGCCCGTTCTCTTTTACTACTCCGACCTCTGTACCGGCCAGAGAAGGTTTAACGTCCTCCTCAGTCACGTTTGCGAAGAGCTCTTTTTCGACTCGCGGATTGGAGTTGCGATTAACGTCCTACGACATTAAAGCATTACGCTTTTTATTGAAGATTAAAAAACAACGAGGCTTCGCGTGGCAAGGAACTTTTTTTTCTTGAGACGTCCAGCACAAGAATTCGCGATAAGCATCTTATTTGGAACGTCTCGGGATACTTTTTAATAGCTTGGAAAGTTTTTATAAGCACGATGTACGACAGATAAAAATTGTCGCGTGCAATAGTCCTGGAGATGTGGCTATTGTGAAAAACCTCGTGTGCTCTGTGTTTAATCTCAAGATTGAACTGGTAATGAGAGACAGATTTCTGGCGCGCATGCGTACCGAATTTTGATGGAAACGACGCAACGTCGAAGGAAAGAAATAAGCCCCGGAGGAAGGCATCGACGGCCAAAGCGTAACCTCCACCTCCTCTTACTCGCTCGGGAAGGAAACCGCGAGAGTGGTTCGTACCGCAAAAGGGGCTGGTGCCGGCAAAGCGACTGAAATAGAAAAATAGAGAAAGCATCTAGGAGGTGCGAATAGGTGATTTCCTGGCGCTTTACATCGAGATATTCCATTTCGTTGCGATCCACGCCCTCGCGACTTTCATCGCCCATCATAATTCCATCCCACTCTGTCCCAATGCCTCCCGGCAAAACGTTTCCCTCGTTCGCGCACACTTTTTCGTCACCTTTTACTGGCTCGTTCCTTTAATATCCGTAAGCTTGCGCTCGTGGAATTTCTCACAAATATCGCGAAACGGCGGTGAGAGCGCGTAGATTACGATCGATCGATCGGGGTCGAATGTGCGCGTACCAACGCGACGTTTGATCGATCGAGAGTCGAGCCTCGCAACTTATTCGGACAATATTTATTAATTATCCAACGAGCTGCGATCCTGAACTCTTTCCCTCCGCCTACCTCCCACGTCTCTCAGTTTCAAGGAAGACAAACGATTTGCGAATCTCCTGGGACCGCGCGAAGATAGGGATGGTGGAAAGCACGCCGTCCTACGGACTATCGCATTTCGAGCGAGTCCGCACTTTTTACTATCTCCTTCCTTCCGCGTTTCTTTCCATCCCTGCCACCGTGCGTTCCCCCGCGCGTACAATCGCACTTGGAACCGGAGGATTTGGACGATCGCGGAAGCTCCGCGAGACGCTCTCGTTTCTTTGTATTCTTCCGCGACCATCCTCCTATCCTCCCGCTTCTTTCTCGTTCTCTCACATTCTCCCGTCGTTCCTTCCTCACTCTCGTCCTTTAAGTTCGACTCTTTCTCGCACGGATGTATTACGTTTTCTCCTTTTGCTGACCCATCCTCTTTCGTCTCCCCTCCTTCCGCCGTTATCCTGGCTAGTCCCGTCGTCTTCCACCCCTATTCCTTCCTCCCACGGATTATAGAACGATCATCTTCCGCCTCTCGCAAGGATGAAGATTGTCTTTTGTTCGCGTGGAGAAAAAGCGGACAAGGCGAGTACGTGCTGACCGACGACGGCCTTTCGGAGTGATCTGAAAATTAATCTTGGAGAAGAAAGAGGAGGAAGAAGACGATGGAGAGGAAGATGATGATGAAACTGCTTGTACGACATCCGCATATGGACTTTTCTTCTTCAGTATTTTCTTCCTCATTTTCTTCGCCGTTGTTTTTCTTTTTATTTTCCGAAGTTTCGCGATTTTCTCGTCCTTTCGTCGAGCCTGCATTTACTCAACTATGCGTGTTGTCTTTCGGTTTTTGTTCGCCTCGTTTCTGCCTCCTTGTTCACCCACGCTATTCTTCTCTCTTTCTCGGCGTTCGAAATCGAAGAGGTATCGACAGAACTCGCGGAACGACATACGTTCCCGAGGGGCCTCCCTTTTTCCGTTCGAGGGCAATGAGGACGAGACAAGCTGATTCGGATGGTGGACGGGCGACGCCGACGCCCGGGGGATTTTTTTAACGAGACACACGCGTAGGAACGTCGCGCGTGGGTGGAAATACGTAACACGTGAGGAGACGTTGCCTTTTGCTTCGTTCGCGCTCAACAGTGGAAGCATATAAACGTACCGTAAAAAAAATTCCAAGCATGGTACATTTTCTCAATAAAGAATGTTCCTGGAAAAATGTCCGACCAGAGATACGTAAAAAAATTCTCGTATATATCCGAACGAAGAAACACATCATATTTTTTTTGTCTAACAATAAGCAAAATCGTAGCTCCAAGCACTCGTGCGCGTAGGATGATTCTTAAAAAAAGATGCCTTTCTTTCGGACGATTTTTAGGTCGAGTCCCATTCTCACGAAACTCGCCCGCAAGAACTAATTACAGAGTTATTTATTTAATGACGAAAATTCGAGAGTCGTACCAATTAGAAACGGACTTAGAGATACTCGAGTTCTGCCACGACGGCTGTACCTGCCACTTCACCGAGACAATGCGTACTCCTTGGACGACGAAGGAGTTTTCTGTCCTTCTAACGAAGAAGGTATTAGATATATCCTGCTTCTTGTTTAGCGCGAGGGTGGCTTAAGAAGACGAGGATCGTTACAGTTGAAGAGGGAGAGAATGTCGTTCGCAATTGTAATGAATCCATGTCATTTTCGTTAGGCAAGGTTGAAGGAGTTGACGTATGCATATTCTTTTTTAAGCTCGTCGAATTGTCGTGTTGCGTCGTTCTACTTCCCCACAAATTCATCATCCGAATTCAGTCGCCTTTGCTGAGGTGAAGTGATGCCACGCCACGTTTCAAACATCCATCCTCACAGGAGATTCTTCACGTTCAAGGCCATGCCACCTAACTTACTTCTAATTAGTATGCTCGTGACGTTGCCCCTTAATTACCGTTCCTCGATGCAAGTCATCTCTGTGATGCGGCGCGTTCCACTCCGGGGACCGTGAAGAAGGGAACAAAGAGATGCGCGTATATTGTCGAGAGAGAAATCAAGTGGAAAGTGTGGACTGAGGAAAATTGAAAGATCAAAGGAATATGTGAAATGCGTGAACTCTCACTGGTAAGGGTCGTCGGAAAATGATGAGTGTTTCGCTATCGGCGCGAGACACGATTCGCTACGATTGGCCGTCACTTCCTTCGTATCGTGAGCGAAATGTCGCAAGATTTCTCGTGTACTCGCGTAATTCCCTCGTGTAACCGATCGATCGACGGTGAGCGCGCGAATCCCGTAGCTGGAAATCCGGGCGCAAGCTCGCCAGGGGCGCGGCACCAACTCCGACAAGAATCGCGAAATGCATTGGGCCACCCTTCACCGATCAGCAGAAAGATAATTTTGAAATTCATAGGTGCGAGGAATCGTCAGTAACAACCTAAAATAAAACAGGCCACAGCATGGAGGTAACCGGTGCCTAGAAAGAATCGTATACCTATAAATAACTCTGGAATATTGCTGACAATTGCATCGTCGGTTTTTCGTGCCGAAGACAAATGTGCGTGGAGAAGCCGCTAATTTAGTTTTTCGTGGACTGTCTTTACACCGAAGCTGAATATTTGCCATTGATTGTGAGCGATGGCACAGGCTCATGATCCTTTCGTGAGAAAGTCTGAGAAATCTTCAGACAACTGAGAAAGGATGGCGTAGAAGAAACGAAGGAAAACTGGAAGTGGTTCAGCCGCGTTAGAACGGCGCCTTAGGTGTGTGCGACTCATCGCGGTGATTGCGTCTTCTCGAAATAAAGCTTTTTGCGGTGATAAATCCTTTTCTTCGCGGCAAGTTGCACGAGCGAGAACGCGAGACAAGGGGGGAGAGTTTTCTCTCCACTTTCTCGCAACTTGCCAGCTCCTAGCCACTGGTGAAGGTTTGTTTTGCACGCGCCTTTCCTTTTCTCTTTTTCGGCTTCCTTCGGTCTCCTTTTTCAATCTTTTTCTCCCTTTCTTCTTCGGTTTCTCCATCGGCTTGCTACTCGATTACAGTACTTCTCACAGTGATTTAGCAGACACGAGAAATTTTAGAAGCAACAGAATATCACGAAGACACCGTTCAAACTTGCCAACGTGGATTTTCCGAGAAAGTACATTAGAACGAGAGAACAGAGAATTCGCGACGTACATTAACTTCTTCTTTTTGGATTCGCATCGATGTCGCATCGTGCCTTCGTCGGATGTCTCTTTCGGAACGTTGTGAAAGAGAATAGCAAGGGAAAAGTTATCGTTCACCCTACGCGACGTCGTACCTTTTATCTTCTCGTTTCTTCTACTCTCCGAAGTACATCTTCGTCAAAGGTTGACGAGTATTCTGGGAGAGAGCGGAAGTGAGGTGCACCCTCCCCGAAACTCAGCGAAACGGAACTTCATTCCGTAAGCAATTTTCAACTTCTGGACTCCCTATCCAGCGACGAAATTTTATCGCGGAAATTTTATCCTCGGATCGGAGTAACGAGAGATCCACGACGGAGACGCGGAGGACGAGTTTAATTTAATCCGGCGCCTATTCGCAAGATAAGTGTAAAGACGAGGAAAGGTGAGACACGCGCTGGATCGAAGTAAGAGAAAGGTGGGTCATAAACTACGACCGAGATAACCTCATAAGTCAGAAGCGACGAGATGTAGGGAGAGGCACGACAAACTAACGAGATAAAGAAACAAGAGAAGCGAGAATAGATCGAGCGAACGTCAAAGAAATTAGCCGATTAATTAATCGCTCTCCTGTCTCATTCGATTTGTCCTTTTATCTTGTTGCGAACTCCTTTCGCGAGGCGGGCCAGCAATCTCTCTAACGGATGATGTAAATCGCGCGATGTGCAAGAAAATGAAAAAACGCGCCACGCGGATATGAATTTCATCTCTTCATTGTCAGGGCAATTTTTCGATTGAATAATTAACGCAGTTGACCGGATCGTCAACGCATCGTTCCACTTTTTTTCCTCTTTGCTATCAGCATCACCTTCGCCAACCCCTCGCGCGGCGAAGGTCTCTTCGTCATGCTCTTTGTCATGCATATGGCTTTGATTTCAATTATTACTCGACCTTCGATCGAGCCGCGACGCGCGCTGGGCGTTTCGGACGGCAAATATCGCGCGGCATATTTTCTCGCCCCCTCTTAAATCGCCGCCTCTCATTCGCCCCTCTCTCGCCTTCTTTTTGCTCCCCTGGCAACGCTTCCGGTAATAAACGCCTATCTTTCTCGGCAGTTCGCCACGAAAGGAGGGGATTAAAAACCGAACATCACAACTTCCCCAGTCCTTTACGCTCAACGAGGAGTCCATAAATGCCCCGAAGAAAGGAATTGCCGGAAGATTTCCTTTGTACTATGAACTTACCCCTGTCGTATATAGAGCGAACTAATGTAAACTCTGCTTTCAGTTCCGTTGCGAAGTTCAATGAAAGCGCGAAGCGTTCGTAATTTACCGTGGAAATAATTTCGTTCGACCTCTTTGAAGATTTAAATACGATTCAGGAGAGACATTATCCTGTCTCGAATCGTCCTTCGATATCCCTCGATTTACAAAGTAAATATTACCGTTCGTCTAATATTTCTTAAAATCAACCCCTATCGCTTTTCCATTCATTTCTGCTGGGCTCTCATCGATTTTTATGTCCATGCGCGTCACGTAACAGGATCATGCCAATAACGCTAATATCGGATACTCGACTTATAGGTCTTCCTGGCCATTCGTGTTAATTCGGTCAAGCGAGAATTAGGATTAGCAGAAAAATATGTCGGCGGGCTCTATTATGGATGACAGGATGGTAAATAGAACGAGGACACTCGCTATCGCCGCGAGTCGGTGAGATCAAAGTGTAGCGTGATATTTTCTCTTTCTCCTCCTCTCAATTCTCGTCGCATCGAGCCGCGTTCTCTTCCGATTACTTTAACGCACTCTGGAACTCCATCCTTTCTCACTTATCACCGTCCTTCCTACCATTTCGTTCGTTGAAATTTACTAGCGGCCGCAAGAGGTATGAGTTTCAGGAGGGTGGGCACGGTTAAAAGCATTATTACTCGAATGCATCGACATCCGACGATACCGGAGGAGATATTTCTTACTGCGAACGTTCTTTCCATCCCACTGATCGGATCGCGCCAGTTTCGCAAGTTTCGCTTATATCCAAGTCCCACGAGCGTTCGTGCGAGCTCGCGAACTAAAGCGTCGTTAATAAAGTTTGTCCTCGGCACGCGAAAACGATCAGCACCCGTCCCCACGGGAATAAATCGATCTTTAATCGAGCCCTTCGGCGCACACACGAGTGCTCCCCGACCCGGCCGAGGAGGGAGCACGTTGGCGAAGTGGCGAGACAAAGTTTTTATCTTCATCTTTATGGGGCCGCCGTGAGTCGCGAAGCTGAGAATTGCGAGAGTGCGCGCGAGCTTCCTTTGAGTCTACGGGGAGATGTTTCTTACTAACGAAAGGAGCGATAGGAAATTTAATTTCGCTACACCGACACAATAAAATGTCTCATTCTCTCTTACTTCTACCTCACCTTGTCCTATCACTCTACCCATCCCCTTAAGAGCGTCGCGAGTTTTTCATTTGCCCGTTTCTCTTCCTTCTCGTCCCGACGCCGCCGACGGCCTTGTGTACGCGACGTTGAGAGGAGAGCTTCGTTTGTCCCGCGTCCCTCGTCTCGACCACCGCCCGAAGGATTCTCTATAAATCTCGTAAAGAATTTCCGCGAAATTTCAATTAAATACTTCTACGAAATCACTGCCACCTCTGGTACCTCGAGCTTCGTCGACTCAACGTCGATTTTACATTAAAACGAACGAGCGTGTGCGGCCTTGGCTTTTCGTGAAAATAAAAGCTCGTGTTAAGAGGTTCGTGGAAATAATTTACGTTTCATTTTACCGAAGAGTATCGAGTAATTATCGCCAGGATTGATCACATGCCACGTTCTTTCACGATTAGAAAGAAGAACGTACGAGTTCTGCTTTCGGCGAAAATAAAAGCTCGTATTAAAAGGTTCGCCGAAACATTTTACGTTTGATTTTACAGCAGAGCACGGAACAATTATCGCGAGGATTCGTAATATTCCACGTCCTTTCACGATTGGGAGGAATAACGCGTGGGTCCTGCTTTCTGTCAAAATAAAAGAGGTTCGTCGGAATAATTTACGTTTGATTTTACGGAAGAAGATTCAGTGATTAATGTAAGAATTCAAAATGTTTCACGTCCTTTTGGTATTACGTGGAAGATTTCCGGAAGTTGCAGCAAACGCACGTCGATCTCGTTCGTCCATTTCCTGTGGACGGATCGACACCCATCTTCTTTCCATGTCCTAGAAGGATTAGGATTAGCAAATGCACCGTAGGATGCCTACTCCTTCTGCCGACGCGACGTCGAGGCTTCCTGTCCTCCGATGTCATTGCCGTTGCGGTGCCGGGATAAAAATGGGTCAGAGTGCTTTTACTCGGCACGTTGATGGGGATTATCGAATGGGGCCATTCGCGGAGCTTCTTGTCCTTCTACCACCTCTTATTCTTCTTCGCGAGGCGAAATTTTTATACGTATGCGCGTGCACATAATGAATCGCATGCGAGACGCCATCTTGAGTTTCACAGATGCTTCGATCTTTTCTTGTCAGTCCTCTTTCTTCATTTTGGCATTAACGTTTGGTAAGGAGGTGTCATCGATGTTGCGTTTCGACGAACATTTTCTTCTCTTCATTTTCTAGCTATCTCATTTCTCTTCTCGTTTCTTCTGAATTCTCTTCAAGGAAATCTTTGCGAGGTTCGCTAGGAACTTTTCGAAATCCCACCCTACTTTCCCTTCTCGCCGCATTCCAATCTCGCGCACGGCGAATTCGTTACAGCCACCTCTTGGGATCTTTCAAAATCCACGGAGTCCATCTTGCCCGTTCTCCTAGACTTCTCCTTTCTCCATCTCGCGTGGAGAAATCGTTACCAAGCTTTCTCTCAGTTTCTTGGAATTTGCGGTCGCTCTCTTCTCGCCCTTGCTCTTCCACCGTTCTTTTCTCTCCTCTCTTTATTTCTTCGCGAAGAATCGTCGTTGACAGGAACGCCTCGGTGAAAGGTGTTTCTTTACATTCACGGCAATCTTTTCAACTTTTTTTTCACCTCTTTCGTTGCTCTTCTCGACGCTCTCCACCCTTCCCGCGCCCATTCTGCCCTCCTCACGAGAGCTTTCGCGCTCCCATGGATTTACCGGTAAAGGCCGAGGTAGCAGCGGGTCGTCGTCTGGAGACAAAGCCGCGCTTCTTCCCGCTCGGTTGATTCTTCGCGTCGGTGCATCTCGCGCGTGCTGCGGTCGCGACTAGCTCGTGCTTACATCCGCACGTGTCTACGTATCAGGGTGATTCGCGTGTGCATAGAACCCGTTGCGCGTTAAATAAATTCTAAGAGAAGCTACTATTCTCCGCGAGACTCTCGCTCGTGGTCTCGAAAGGTGCAAAATTTAATCCTCGTATAATTCAAGGCGATTTTCTTGCGCGAGTACTTTATCGATAAATAAAAAAATAAGTCGTAACTGTCGGATGTTTGTGCCTCGATTCACGTCTCGTACTATCGTCGGATGGATTATTGACGATAAAAATATATTATTCATTACTCGCGATCGGTAATTCGATAAAGATCAACGTTCACTCGACTTACGTCAACCCTACCCTCACGTACATTAAATATTACAGAATGCCCTCGTGAATATTCACTTTCCAGGCAAGAATGGGTAACTCCTCGTATCCATTGTCGATTGGCATCGTAGTCGATACTCGGGACATCGACGCCAGAGCGTGACATTCTTCCCCGTCCCACCTCTTCCACTTACTCCTCCTTCAGGAACCCAGCCGCAAGAGATTCTCGTTTCAGAAATTTACACCGTCCAATAACTGCGCCCCACCGAAATTGGGAATTTCCATCGCGGCAGGATAATCGAGCGAGGATACGCGCGCGAGTAAAAGCAAAGGCGAGGGATGCCGCGGTAGGGTAAACTGTCAGGTGACTGAGGGAGGAGGTATCGAAAGAAAATAAGCGGGAAGAATGCCTGGCACGCGCGCACGCGCGCGCGTGGAAATACTTGGCCGGAGATATTCGATGAAAACTCGCTCGCTTGCACGCGCGCTTCGTGTGCTCTTGAGACTTCGTGGTCCTCGATATTGAAAGCGTGCTTGAAATTGCCTACCGGGCCTGCGAGCCCTCAAGGAAGTGACGAGAAAGAGAGAGAGAGAAAGAGAAAGAGTTCACCGTTCACCTTCACCCTTCGCGCGGCCCTGAAACATTTTCTTCTTCTCTTTTTCATTATTTTCCTTTTTTTTAATTCCTTCTCGCTTGACGCGCATCTGTCCACGGTAACCTCGCTGAGTCGTCGAGTTTCGAGATTTATCGAAGGACAGTTTCTCTCTAGGAATCTCCGTCTCGGTCCCCGGAGGGCGAACGAATTGGTACAGTCGCCATCTGTTCTCCCGCGAAACGCTGAGAGCCGCTTTTATTGTTCGGCTCCAACGAATACGGCGTGCAGGTGTATGCGCTCGCATAAATAATACCGGTACCACCCACCCCAAGTCCTCGTATTTCGCTCCTCCTTCCGCTTCTTCTTCCCTTCTCACCGTCGTTCCTTACGCAGCAAGGGTTCGCCGTGTTTTCGCAACTCACAAGCTCACCAGCCTCCCTTCACTTCCCTCCTTCTTCTCGGCTAATGCATCTCACATTTATCGTTACGTGCTACGGATTCAGGATGTACTCTCAGAAATCGCTTCGTCATAGTCCACGTTACCTCGACGTAAGGATATGTCATTGTCGTTCGAATATGGTGGCGCGCAGGGTACCCATCATCGGCCGGTAAGATCGAGCGGTGGGCGTGGTGGCGGAAGTTTCACGAAGAAGTTCGCAGCTTAATGCAATTTATGCATTCGTGATTGCGAAAGTTCAATGGGGCCGTGCCGGTAGAGGACATATTTCCTTTACGATCTGCCCTTCGGGGCGGCGGATCGGCACTTCGATTCTAGGAGAGTGTTTAGAAAATTTAATGCTTCCTTTTCACCGTGAACTTTAGGCTCGCTTTCGGGGCTGGAGCGATTTTCCACGGCGATCGTTGGGATTAAATTGTGGAAACGCCGATTGGCGAATTTTGCCCCGCGAATTTGCGCTGGAATATTAATCCGGGTCAGCCTGGGTACGCAGTTTCGTAAACTGCACGGGCGAATTGCTTTATCTTTATTATACTCGAGCTTTACTCCCGACTGGCGCGTAAGCCGGGCGAGAATAAACAAGCGAATAAACGAAAGCAGATTCATAGACCTGCCGCGTGGTTCTTCGATTTCAACTTTTATTTTATTCTCCTTGCCCGCGTCTGCGTTTACGACGCAGACGGATCATACTACGGTTTAGGTTGTGCCCCCGAAAGATATCACGGGAGATAAAGGGGAAGGAGAGCGAGCGCCCGCGCTCAGATATGAGACGAAAGCGGAAGGACATTCGTTGGACCTGTAAAAAAAGAATTGCGTCCGATGTTGTCGGGGGCCCGTGCTCCGTGGAAAATGGAGATTCGTCGCTGTGACAGACGTTTACTGTCCTCCGGGAAACCGTTGCTCGAAGCTTCGTCAAGCAGGGGGCACGAGTTACGAGGAAATATCGTGAAACGCACGGGCTCTTCTGCGACCAGAAGGGCAACTAACGAGTTCACGAACCAGTTACCGAAATCCATCTTATGACTGGCCTGCTGCCAACGACACGTAGGCAACGGGTGCGCACCGCAACCTCACGTCCTTTCCGCTAACGCAATCTCCCAAGAAGATAGGAGAAGTCTTTACCATAGTGCAGGGACGTCAAACTGATAAGCGCAGCTTACAGAGAATTTTTCCGAAAGAAATATTTGCGAGTGGAGAAAAAAGCACGTGAGATTTATTCGAAGATCGCTTGAATATGATTTTAATAAAATCAATTTCGAGCTTCGCCAATTCTCGACCGGGGTCCGTTAATTCATCATCGTCCAAGAGAACCGGTAAGAAGGTAACGACAGCTTCTTACCTTGTCTTCGTGTTTTTCGCCCTACTGTCTTGACGACCACAGCCACATTTGTGCTCGTCGTTAGTCCTGCTCCTCATGGTCCTTATCGTCAGTGTCGTTAGTCGGCGTCATACTGATCGTCAGTGATCGTGACTAACGATGTCAAGGTAATATCCCGCCTTTCCCGTGTATGTCTCCTGGGCTTCCTCGAGAGGCACTTGCTTATTAGGCGAGATGCTCGACTAGCACAGCTCCAGCTTTTGTAATAACATTAGTCCCTAGTCGTGGAGATTAGTGACGCAACTTCGTGGTAGTAGTGGCGAAATGGTGGAGACAAAGTGGCCTCGAAAAGGTCCGAAGCCGATTAGAACCTTAATATGTACGCGGTAGGGACCGTTTCCTGCCATCGGTGAAGTGAACATTTCGAATCATTTCGTTACCACGCGCTTCTGTTTCTTCTCTTATAATACGCTCGCGGGTAATTAACGTGATTAACGTGTCTGGGCCACGCTCGCATTGCAGAATTGAAGTTCGTGGAATGCAAGCCCGCGATAATGCGCTTCGACTTCTCGACGCGCCGCTTTTCATTTTTATTAAAATACCAACGTGCTTCCACGAACGCGCTTCATATTTTCGTTTCAAACAGTCTCCACGTGTGAGTATCGCGCGGTGATTTGTGAATAAAGTCCCACCCTTCTCATTACGTCAGGCACGTCGGCTGGATTTTTATAAAGCGGCGTCAGCTTACGCGCTACGAAATAGGTACCGCCGCCCCGCGTAGCTTCTCATTTTATGCGAACATTTATGAAAAATAAAGAAAAGCTTCCCTCCGCTTCGAAGTTTTACAATTTGCCCTTGCAAACGAAGCGAAGCGCCCGGGCGAGTTTAATTGCTGCGCGCGAAGCGCACGTGGCACCGCTTCGGTCATCTCGCTCGGCCGAACTTGCAAATAAATTGCATTCTTTGTCAACCCCCTCCCTCAAGCTCATTAACGCATAAATCCGTGAAATAAAATTTTAATCGCGTCGACCGGACAAACGCGTCGCGCGCGATAGACGATCGATGCGCGAATGAAAATAATGACGATGATTATTCTCACGCGCGTGCATGCGCCAAAGGCAGCCGGCAAATTTCAGCCACGGGGCAAATAAAGCACATTTACGCGATACATATCGACTTCGTGCACCTTCGCTCTTCGATTTCTGCATCGGCATGATATTCCACGCCCGCGAACCACCCACCCATCGACACCCTTTGGCCCCCACAATTCTCACGTCTCTCGCCTACCGGATTTGCAAGTCGATGCAGGCACACGATAACGTACGTGCATTGCCGTGCGTTACTGTAAATTTCAGAATTGTTCGACGATCCCTAAGCTGGCAGGCGCTCCCGGCCACTCGCACACTCCCACACACTCGTCTACTCGCGCACGCGCGCGTCCGTGTATAGGCGTTCGTGCTTCCGTTCACGGTAAGAAGAATACGTCGGAGGGGCTTCTTTCGACGTTATATGATTTGGCCCAGAATTCCGTTTCGACGGCGCGACGACGGGTTGGGAGAAGGAGAACAAACGAATGCAATGCCTGCCTGCCAGAAGAAAAACGAAAGAGAGAGAGAGAGAGAGAGAGAGAGAGAGAGAGAAAAACTGCGACAGAAGCATCGAATACGAAACTCTTTACTCGTCCTTTCATTTCTTCTCGTCCTCCTCCTTTCCGTTTCTTCTCTTACCACTCGAACGCGACCCCGCCGTCGTCGTCGTCGTATCGATATTGTTAATCTATTCGCTCGCTCGTTCTCTTGGCACGAGATCAGATCCGAGGGATTGCTAAGGTCAACAACGTAATTCAGTCGTCAGTCGAGGTTGCTTCCTCGCACGGTTGATTTGGTGGCGTCTACGGCGAGCGGGGGCGGCTCGGGAGGCGGCGGCAGCTAAGAGATCTCCGAGGCATTATATAAATAGACGTAGGGTGGAACGAGAAGAGTGCCGAGGGGAAATTTCTTGAGAAAATATGATGGAAAGCGATCTTCCATCCGTGGGTGGAATCGACCAGATCGATTTATATCGCTCGAGTTCGGTGTGCTCCTCTCGAGTCAATAGGCCTGGCACGGCGAAGACCATTGAGAAGATAGAGAGGATACAGGAGGAGGAAGAAATAATGGAAATTCTCAACATGGAAACTCTTGATACGCTTAGAAAACAGGGAAGACGAGGACAAAGACGAAAAGCTCCCGATAAGAAGGTCCCTTCGAATTTATCTAAACTCTCCTCGTTACGAACTTTTCGACTGGTCTCGGTTAAGAGATATTCACACTTTTAAATCTGAAGGTGCGACCAATTAGACGCCACTTGGGAGCGTCCTCGGTTCTTCGTGGCTAATTGTAAGCGTCTGTTTCACTTGAAAAATCGTCGACCGGTGACTTCAACGTCGGTGCTTGAAATCTCACGTTGCGGATCGTGAGGTCAATCGTGCGAAGGTATCGAGAGTTAGCCAGCCTGGGTTGATGGGGACATCGAGAAGTATCGGACGGAAAAATCAATGTGGTACCTCGTAAGGATCTACTAGGTGGGGAGGGTCAGATAAGGAATCCGCATCAAGTATTCCGTCCTGTCTCGATAAGAGAATTTTCCAACATCTCTCTCTCTCTCTCTCTCTCTCTCTCTCTCTTTCTCTCCTCGTTCGCTTCCCTCGTCCCTCTCGTCCTCTCCAACAACCTCGTTTGGTGCTCGCTCGCGCGGTAAGAAGGTTCACGAAGTTTCGCGGTAGCAGAGAGGTCTGTCATCGCCGGAGATTGTGCTTACCGCTTTCCATGACATACAATATTTATGCCGTGGAATCCTATTTTGCCTCTGCGGATTTCTTCGTCCTCTCGCTCCCTCCCTCTCTCTCTCTCTCTCTCTCTCTCTGTCTCTCCATTTCCGTCTCGCCCTCTTCCTTTCATCTTCATCCACAGTCTCTCTCTTTGTTCAGCTCTCTTGACGAGCGTCGTTTCGTTTACGCGGCCCTACCGCGTCTCGAGATCGCGAGAGCATCTGTCTGCGAATAACTTCGTATGTACGAGGGACGGAATCCGCGTGGTCCGGACGAGTTTACCATATAATAAAGGCACCGTGGAAAGAGTAACGGTGGATTGAGCAGCTTTTGTCCGACGACCGCGTATACGAACGCGGAGGGCCAAGGGAGGGATTGGGCCATATATAGAGAGAGAAACAGCGTGAGGCGGGCGAAAAGGAAGAAGAGAGAGAGGAAAAAGAGAAAACGGGAAGGGACGATCCTCGTCGATCGGTAATTGGCTCTTTTGTCTCGTCCTTTTTTTTTTTCTTCTTCTCCGGTCCCGAAAAAGTCGCGCTCCACGAACGCGCAAATAGTCGTCGTGCCACCCGGCCTTCGAAAACTACGGGTGGGACGAGGGAGGAGTCGCGAATGCGGGAGAAAAAACGTTCAAGGGAATATAAAGAGAATTAGCCTTTTCGCGTTCCCGAGAACGGAGGACGGGACGATACTCGTTCCTGGATTTTTATCGGTCTACCGACCGAGGCGCTGGGGAGAAGGTGTGGAAAAAGAGGGTTACGCGAGAGGTGTGGAGAAGAGGGCGAGGATATCCGCTGGCTCGCCTTCGCGCTCTCCCATTCGCGCGTTTTCATTAAAGTCTTCCTGCGAGCGGGCACCACCGCCGCAGAGAATTACGTATTTAATTCGATTACCACTCGGTCCTTCTAAATGATCCCTAAATTCGGTTTGCTTCTCCGCGGCGCTTAATGTCCCCTTTAGGAGCCACTCACGTTCGATGCGGTGCGGTCGAAAGAATCGGAGGACGATTAACCGGATATTTTCGAAGATCGGCCAATAAGTGGAAAGTCGTGTCGTTATTCGTCAAGGGTTCGCGGTTGATTGGAGCTCGGCGTTAGTCAGTCTCTGTTTAAAAGAATAGCCTCGACGCGTCGCAATTTCTTCTCGACCATCCGATCATTCCATCATCTATCGAATTTAAATCGTAATTTAAATCATTGCGAACATTTTCTGCTCTTAAAAAATGATGATTTTCATATGACCCATTGTATCTTACACGGTAAAGAAACTGTAAATGATTAAAGGCGTTTTAATTCCTTCGAAAATTTTACGTTTACTAATATTCTCATCTTATTCTAACATAAGACAATGCGACTACTAACGCTCCTAAAATCTGAATATTTAAATATCAGGAAAATTCGAAGAATTATATGTCGGACACTGAACTCTGAATTATTCGTATACTCGTAAATATTCAGCTTCCACTATCCGTACGGCACAAGAACGTATAATCGCTTCCATTGATATCGGAATGCATACACGCACGGAATTATTGGAATAAAATATTGCGAAATACAGGCTTAAATATTCCATTCATTTCACTACAGACGCGCTATGTCATTGATCCTACTCCAAAAATCATTGGCTCCGCAAACATAAACTTGAGAATACTTCCAATGTATAAGTAAATATAAAATCCGGATCTCTCGATAAGATTCGTATATGAAATCAAACAATATACAAATTTTCAAATGATGCTCGAATTATCCGAATTTTAAGATCGACAAATTCGTATATCCAAACATTCGAACATCATAAAATCCGCATCTTATCAATAAGGTCAATGTCTCAGTTTCTACTCAAGTCCCAATTTCTACTCACTATGAACTATTTTTCTTAACATTAATATTCGGTTGATAAAATAAGTTACAGAGAGATTAATTATTAATTATTTAGATACTCCGGCATAAGTTGCATAGGCTCGTTGCTCGCTAGGTAACAGCTCGTCGTTAAAAATAAATTTCACAATCCGAGCAGTGTTGTAGTCCTAAATAAGTTGAAATAGGGACATCGATCTTATTGATATCGATAAACTGAAACTGAATCTGTTACACTTGTATCCGCAGAAATAGGGACACGTTGTGAGTAGGTATACGGACACCGCGATTTTTGCCGAGTAGAAATACGTTCATTTCTCGTATTGCATTTAATTCACAATTATTCATAATAAAAGTCTTTAAAATGATATCTTTTTAATTTTATATGTAGCACGACTCCTGACGTGATAAGCGACCAATTTGTTCGCTAATTGTTGCTTAAAATAATAATTTAAACTACTCTTTTTAGTATCATTCGTCTTAAATGAATAGAAATAGGGACATTGATCTTAACACTTTACCGACCGGTAGCGATTCAACATTCTATGCGCTTGTCACCGGCCGCTCGGCCGCAGATACAGAAACTTCAAAGATTGTTGATTCATTCGTCGACCATGTGCCGTTTTCAATATTATACAGGGTGTCCCAAACCACCCCTACAATCTCTCGTGGGGACATAGAGCGGCTTGCGCTGAACATAAAATTCCTGTACCGTTTTGCGATAATCGCAATATTTATTGAGTTATTAATTGTTAAAGATCAAAGGAAAGGGCGTCCGCCAAAATAGCAGCGGGAGAAGCGATGGAGTCTCTGAGAGCTGTAGGGCGGCCCAGTTTACCAACAAACAAATGCGGGGTGCGGTAAGGGGAAGAATAACGAAAAAGAAGCCGGCCGTGCAGCGGTGTCTTAGCCTTCCCCTTACCGCGTCTCGCGTTTGTTTGTGGGTAAACTGGACCGTCCTACAGCTCGCAGAGGCACCAGCGCTCCCCCCGCTGCTATTTTGGCGGACGCCCTTTCCTTTGATCTTTAACAATTAATAACTCGATAAATATTGCGAATATTGAATAATGGTCCAGGAGTTTTGTGTTTATATTAAGCCGCTCTACGTCCCCACGAGAGATTGTATGGGTGGTCTGGGACACCCTGTATATCAATGTGGAGCTTACAGTACAATCTAACAATTCTATCTCCTTAATTAATAACGATAACGAAGTGTCGGTTTCCATGGCAAACAATTAGTAACCTACTGGCCAATGAGCATCGGCGACAAAAAGCCGGTTAATAGGCTATCGGTCGGCAAGCGTTGTCATTAAGAAGCCTATTAATAGGCTACCGGTCGGTAAAGTGTTAACTCTGGTATCTATACCTAAAAGACAAAATCTTTCCATGCCCTTAGACTCACCTTGCCGTAAACGCCGGCGCTGGACAGTTCGTTCTCGATGACCATGACGATGATCCCGAACATGCCCATGACGAGGGCGTAGTCGCTGATGCGCTTCCGCTTCTCGAAGAGCGCCTTCCGCCTGCCGAGGCGATAGCCGACGTTGGGCTTGTGCTTCGATCCGGGCCCTATGCTGCCGGATGGGCCCTTCAATCCAGCGATGGAGCCACCTCCGGCCCCAGCCAGCACCCGCTCGTCCATGTAGCGTGGATACTCGGTGTGGACGCCGACGAGGGCTATACCGGCGGCGGCGTCCTCTCCGGGCCCGGCGCCGCCGCCCCCGGTGCTACCACAGCCGGCGCCACCGGGACCGCCTCCGGCCGCCCCCGCGACACCGCCGCCGGCCACGCTCCCGCTGTTCTTCATCGCCCCCGGGATCGAGAGAGTCGAGACTGGCTTCCGCAGCTGGAAAATTCACGAGAGAGAGGTGGTAGATAATAACATTGGCCCATTGCGTTCGCCACAAGCTACGTTCCGCTACTTCTTTAAGGGGATCCAACCTCCCTAGCCGTTCTCCTAGAGACTACCCCGAGAGCCAATGGAAATCGCGGAAATGACCGACTTCTGCGCGGGATTGATACGTCTCCGTTTTACATTATTTTCTAACCGCAAGGGTATGTATCGAAAGGTTGAAGTTTATTCTAGGGCGTGAAATAGTGATATGGAGGGATAAGATAACGTTAAAGGAGTAATTCCAGTCATAAGCACCATCGGTCTCTGTAGCTGTCAAGGACATGCCAATATGGCTGCTCTCGCGGCTGTATTTCCTCGAATTTCGCCAATCTGTGCGCACAACGCACATATATCGCTATTTCGCGCCCTAGAATAAACTTCAAGCTTTCGATATATACCCTTGCGGTTAGAAAATAATGTAAAACGGAGACGTATCAATCCCGCGTAGAAGTCGGTCATTTCCGCGATTTCTATTGGCTCTCGAGGTATTCCCGAGAAGAAAGCCTAGGAAGGTTGGATCCCCTTAATTGCTAATTGAATGGCTGATCGACACTACTAGCAGTGATCGCTACGATAATCGTAATGATTTCGATAGCTTCCAACGGGTAGCTACTGTCACGTGGAAGAAGGTACGATGGTTGAACAGTGCGGAGCTGTGCGATAGAACCTCGAGAAGGTTGTTTAAGCTTGATTCTCAGGTGGTGATTAATCGACGTCGGTGGCAATGACGACTGTGACGATTGTTGTTGTAACGGTGAAGATTGTTGAGAATTTTTGGGTGTGTACGGGTGATGGGTGCGTAGCTGTGAGACGATGGAAATTGCTGCGAAGCGGCTAGAGCGGATATCGTCGTAAAATTCTGTGACAAATAGTTTCGTGGATAATGGGCGTGTCTTACGTCATGTGATACAATGTCTATACAGGGAGGAACGCCGACGGGGCCTATGTTTCGACGTAATCTAGGGTGTCAGGAGCTATTGTATTCGAGATTATTCTATCGATGATCGATCGCCAAAATAATTATGCGTTCGGACGCCCAACGCCGTTGCGCAGACACTGTGTCAATGTGGGGGACACTAAATTGTTTAATGGGAATCTCGTGTCGTTAATTCCATTGTGCGTTTAATCGTGCGTCTATGAAATCTGTATGCTCTGTCACAATTGAGAGCATTTTGAAATGGTATCGTAGCACTATGCGCATTGTAATCCAATGAAATGTCCAATCGCGTGGCGATTAACATATCACTCCGTATTGTCGATATATTAGATTGTTTTACTCAAACGAAATAAATTAGCGGATTATAGTGGGTAGAATGTCCATTTGAGTTCGCGATCACGTCGATACGATTGTTATTATGAAATAAAGACAACAGATGTTTGTTGTTGCATTTGGAGAACTCATTTTGCGGAAGCCAGCTAATAATGCCTTCGTTCAACGTATTATTTCATCAGTTGAATAATACTTTATTCGACTGATTTTTACGCGATTACTTAATTAAAGGTGGGACATTTAATTTGTCGGAGAGCAGCGGGGATTAAAATTTTTGAAAATAATATTACCATTCCACGCGTAGTCCTTCATAAATTTCCCTTCCACCACTCGTGTTCAGCCTTCTAGATTCTTACACTCTCGCGGCACGCACATGCCTCTGATTTATAAGTTTCGAGACAGCCCGCGCTCGTAGGCGTCGTAAGAGTAAAACTTTAACCGCGGGACATAAATAATACTTTACGTGCTACATCCGCAAACAAGATGATTTTCAACCTCACCGCACTTCTCCCAAGTTCTCCCCTCTTCATCTGTAACATTGTGCATGACAAATTCGAGACAATAATTTTCACTACGAGGGGTCAAAGGGTGTGCACGAAATTCTTAGGTGTCTCCTTTCCACGTTCAAGGTTTCGCGAGGCCGAGGACAACGACAAATTTACAGACCCCGTCGCGGATGCTCTCCTGTTCATTAATTGCCCTACTCGTGTCTCCTTTACTCTTTACCCTCGATGAATTCGGCGGTCTATTAGGCGGTGAGCCAAGTCTCTTCGCTACACAAATCGATTTTTGCGAATCAGTAAAAAGGCTTCGCGTTTTGCGGATAAAGGGTGAAGCGACGTGCGTGACGATTCTCTCGACTAAACAGAGTGGTAGGTGAGTGTTGCGAGTTTCGCAAGCAACGAACAGCGAAAAGTATTTATCCCTGAAGCAGTGGTATGACTCCTGTTATAAAGTCGTTTACACGACTTTTCAGAACTGCGAGGCAGTAACGTTCGAGGTAAACGCGTTGTGCACACTTATTTCCATCTCGTTACGCCGCATAAAATTTCTTCAACTATGCGAGCGCTTCTTTGCTTTCGTCAACTTTCGCTTGGCTGAGCATTGTCGCGTGAATTCCACTGTATAATATTCGTCCTAAGTGCGCGTAAACGTTTCGACGCGAAGCGTCGAGATTATTACGAATGCATGCGGAGCACCGCGACAAATGTCGCGACTCCTGTGAGTAATTAAACGGGGACTGTGATTTTCACGTAGCATTAATTATTTACGAGAAACTATTCGACGCGGAGCCGGTGACGGGTTTAAATTTATTTTTACGAGAGTTTCTGAAGATTCGCGAGGTTCTTGGATCGTACAAATTCACTAAGTGTATTTTCTAGTTCTCACATTGCTTCTATTCCGTGTCACCGTTTTCCTCGAAGCAGACCGCGAGGCACACAGTGGAGGCGTATCCATTGTTTTAAAGTATGTAAGCCCTTCGGACGAACTTCGGTCGGGCTTATAGCTTAAGGAGAAAGTTGCGCACCTGCTAAGTCCGAGGTATCCGCGGGATCAGCTAGCTGCCGATTAGCGTCCGCGATTGTTAAGCTTGGCCCCCTCAAACGACAGCGCAAAAGCAAACTTGGCAAAGGTGTGAAAGTTGACGGCGAATGAGAGGTGGCTAACGATTATTATTATTTAACGTCGATAAGCGCTCTTCCAGTGTTAATTTCACAATTTTCTCAAATATTCAAAATTACAAAAATTGCAGCTCATCTGTATAGCGAGAAATTTCGATGAAACTTTACGCAACAGGCATTTTATCAGAAACGACGAGGACCAATGATGACGTGCGAATAGACTTTGGAATTCAGGTTGTCCCAACGCGGTAGTTCCCTTCGCATGTAAAATACTATTCCACCATGACCACGAAACAGATTCTATCCCAACGACGAGGCGTGGCGCCGCTTAATTGGAAATTAAGTGATACGCCAGGAAAACGAACTGCTTCGGTGTAACGAAATTTGGTGGGATCCCGTCTCTACCTCAACGTTACGATCCACCCTGTAACGCGATGTCCAGGAGGGTGGACCGGAGTGTAAACGGCACGTGACACATATGTACCACCTAATGAAACTAAACCCTACAAAGTGCCCCGCTTCGCGTACCGAGCGGGTGCCCGGTGCATTCCTAACCGCATCCCACAGTCTCGCAACGGTGTGTGTCTCCAAAGTGCCACCGCGCGCTAAATCACGGGGCGTTACATGGGAGGAGAAACAAAGAGGGACAAAGAAGAACAAAGAGAGGGACTGAGAGGATAGAGAAAATTGTAGGACCGTGCTCCATTGGATTTTACGCGACACGTTCGTGATCCTTGGAACCCCCCGATTCATCGAACGAGACATCGCGGATACGATTATTGTTCTGTTTCTCACAGTGCACGTGAAAGCCATCTTTCTTAGTAGCTTTACAAAACCCCAAGTGAAGATACCGACGAAATTCTCCAATCAGTTCGTTAACCTATCGATTTTATTCCATCACGTGTAAGTGCAATTTCCTGTTCCACGTGGAAGCTTAAGCTTAATGAGGCTCGGTCAGGCCGTGGAAACGTGCACGCTCGGCTCGCGGATGCAGCTTAATTTTAGCGTGAATTCTCCACCCACCCTTTGCGCTGTTCGCACCCTTCAACTATCGTCCAGTAACCAGAAGAATTCAGGAAGCCGAAGGGCTCGTAAAATAAATGAAAAAGAGGGCTGAAAATTTAACGGACCAAAATTTCCTTTTTACCGATCTTTAGCGCTTGTGGAAGAGCAAAATTACTCAAAGCTTCTGAAATATGTTTTGCATCCCTTTACAGAGGGACGCCTTTACACCGTCCTTCCAATATCTCCTGCAATTACGTCCTGGACATTATTCATCGATTACTACTAAATCAAACGCCCTTTTCTCCTCGCCTCCTCGTCGTCCTCATCAAAATTCGTCGCGTTTTCGGAGAATGCAAGAGGCTCGCGCTAGTAGGATCGTGAGAGTGCATTCTTATGTACTCTACACCTTTTCTCCTACATCTACATCGAGGAAAGAGGAAAGAGAGGCGTCCGAGGAAATTGTCGAGCGCGAGGGCACGTCACTCTCGTCCGGGATTATGCCATTAAGGTCATTACGCGACGCGATCATTCGACTGGTGCTCGCGACGGCCGCGCTGGGAGAAGAAGCGACGAGTCGCAAGAGCAGCCGCGACCCTGTGACCTTTCCCTTTCCTCTCACCATGTCAACCTCCCTTACTCCTTCCACTCGTCCCTTTCTCACTTACCAACGAGCGACGAGCGAGGAGAAGACGAAAGGATGAGACGGACGCTCGTGTCATCGATGAAGAGGAGGAGAAGGAAAGGATGCGAAAGGAGAGGATGTACCGTGGCGGTGGTTGCGCTGGTGGGTAGTAGTCATGGAAACCACCCTACCACCGCGAACCAGTCTCATCGACGCGTCCGTAATCCCGCGTGCCCTCCGCCTAGCTAAGGTAATCTTAAACTCGTACTTCCGACCGAAGTTCGCACCTTGAGATGGTGTTTCGCCAATTTCGTCGTAATTAGTTTCTTCGTAGCGGAAGGCTACGACGTACGCGTCAAATGCCACGTTCTTAGAGGGATTGGCTGTCGAATGATTATTGTTCGTGGGGCTCAGACGTGGAAAGGGTGAGTTTGAAACTAGGGTGGATCTTGGGAGTGGAGTTTATTAATCCGACGATGTTGGGGTTGGATAAACTCGTAGTTTCCACTAAGTGTTTAAGATAAAGCCTTCGGCCATTTCGGCGCGATTAGATTGGATGCTTTCCTACCGCGATTGATACTCGAGGGTCGATTAGTTAAAGTCGTTTCTGTTAATGAGACTCGCAATTTAAGGTCGGTTTCGACGATTTCCTCGCATTTGGCCACTGTGGCTGATCCGTTCGAGGAGCTTTGGGCACACGAGAGCGCGGTAAATACTCGTTCACCGCAACGGGATGTCGAATTGCCGTTTCCGTTACCCACGCGACACGCTATGACGTGGTTGGATGGAAAACGGGCTAGGAAACACGCGAGTATCTCCCTCTCACTCTCTCTCTCTCTCTCTCTCTCTCTCTCTCTCTCTCTCTCTCTCTCTGTCTAGCATATTACGAAATGGACGAAACGATTATGCTTCTGTCGCTCGGCTTCTCCCGTCGTTCCGTTCGTCGTCACACGATGCCGGGGTGGTTACGACGCGTGATACGGCCTAGCATGACGCCCAATTGAATTAAGTTCGGTGACTTCGTTAAGGAGGCACACGTTTCAGGCCTCGTGTAATTCTCGTCGAACCAGAACGATCGTCCCTTCGCGGCAGACGTGCGTCTTATTTCGCGAACGTGTTTTCCTCTCGTTTCTTTATCTTGTTGTTTCGTGCATTTGGAACAACGCTGGGGCACGCGAACGTTCACCCAGTTGAGCAATATTTTATTCGGTAAGCTTCCCCGCGACTCCTACGACTTCTTCTTCGTTTTTGGTGGTCGCCCTTATCTAGCGCGCGACCCACGGCGAATGTTAGAAACGAATGCTTGCGCCACGTCGCGACTCGTTCTTCTTCCGGTAATTAAATTCGATATACACGATGCACTTTGCTCTTCTGTCGCGTTACCTTCTTTTCGTTTTCTCTCACGATTCGGCGCATCCACGTCGGGCGGTCGTTTTAACAATTGCGACGGAATATTTGCAAATTACATCGTACACCGTCCACCGAGTACTACAATCAGCAAAATTCGCAATTCCATACGTGACTCAAACCTGCGAGAGCACTCCGCTGAACCTTGGTTTCTCCGAATCACGAGGGCTTATCTCCGTACACGAAAATGCAAACGCGTAAAAGTGCATCGTGGAGGAGTGTTCTCGCACGTCCAGAACATTTTCATTTTCGCGAGAAACCGTTTCGCCCTCGATGCTCTCCCCCCTGGAAATCTCGACGATATTCATTCTCGCCGTTTTCTTTCCTTACTTTACGTCTTTGCCGATCTTTACGAACTGAAACCACTCCTGCGCCGTGAAAGCGGGCGGTTCGCTTTGAGAAGCGAAGGTACCTCAACGAAGAGTTACGGTGGGCCAGATTGACGAGGAAGGACGCGGGCTCGCGAGTGAGAAGAACGTTTTATAGATGCACTTCGACTTCTCTCTCAAGTCAGTTGAGAACATCTTCTCCTAAGACTGCGGAATTCAAGAGAACCCGTGGGCTGGTAAGAAGTTACAGGCGGAGCCCGTAGCTTTTTTGCGCGCGATTCAATCGTTCCATATGCCATCGATTTTTATGGGATCGATTCTCGCCAACGAGTCCGTAATACGCCTTTACGCGGTTGTGGCTGACGTGGAAAGATGTGCTTTTCCTGCTGGATTTTACCTGATACGAGGAATTTGTATTTTTAATGGCAAGAATTTTATATGTTCGACAATCTGCGCGTGAGAAATACTGAATGCGTTCCTTTCGAGTCCTAACCAGTGCGGAACATGTCCTTACGTCGTGGTGACTGCCATGTAAATATGTTGATTTTCCTTCTGAATTTTATTTAATACGAGGTATCAATATTTTTAATGGCAAGATGATTTTTATTTTTATATGTTCAACAACCTACTCGCGATTTCATTGAGGACCCTGAATGTGTTGCTTTCACTTTTTAAAGTGCACAGTTCCTTTCTCCATCGTTATGCAATAATTGGACGTCCAATGGAAATTTAATGAATTCTCGCGAACTATCGCATTTCGCGGGGGCATCCTAATTTGCCGGTAAATTAATTTCCCGACGTTTTATTTCAACAATTTCACCGCGATAAATCGAAGCGAGACTACCTGGCGGAGAGTCGAGCGGCATTGAGGGAGCTCATTGTTTTTAGCGTGGCCAACACAAATGCACGCGCACACACAACAGCCCCGTGTACATAATCGATAGGAGAAAGGTCAACTACTTTCGATAGACTCGACATGAAACTACGACAGACTGGACTATCTCACGTCGTCCCTTCTACACGCGTGAGTTTACCCATTATCGACGATGCTGAGAGTTAACGGTATCGACAAATTTTCGTTCACTCGTTGAATAACAATTTCATCGGTTCGTCGAACATTATCCTAACAAAATATTCTATTAATTTCACTTGCACGGGTCATCTCCTCCCTTTTATTTCTACACTTCTCCCAAGATCCTCATTTTTAATTTCTTTCTAAAACTGGTGGTCTCCTAACACGAAGAATTTAAATATTTGCGACGTGACACAACGTCACGAAGCAGATGTACGTCACGGTAGCATCGCAATCGCTTATAGACGTACTTGAACTTTTCCTTGAACTTACTTTAAACAGCATTGTACACTCCCTTCTTTCCATACATACACGTGTAGTCGAAGATTGTTTCATGCTAGGTCGATTAGAAGACATTCGACGAGTTCTGCTTTCTTATCAAGTGCCTGTACACCGGTATGTACATACAATGACTATTCTAGCATGTAGGTATGTACACTCTATAGGAGATATACCCTTTGCGCATTCGGTGAGAAATGGTCAAGAGCTCGTTAAAATTTTCCTTTGTCATTAGGCACGACCGTAAAGGGAGTGACTTATGCAATCGCCATCGCGAAAACCGTTCGTATGTGTGTGTGTGTGTGTGTGTGTGTGTGTGTATGTGTGTGCGTGTGTCCGTGTAGATCCTCGATTTCGGAAAAACGGCTGAACCGATTGGGACGAAATTTGGCACAAAAATCAAGTACACTACTGTGAGTTGACAATAAGGTTTGTGAGCCGCCATCTTGACCCAACACAAAATGGCGGGAGATTCAAAATGTGAAAAAAATGTAATTTAAATTTAATATTGCTGCCATTTCTAAACGGCTGAAGATAGCGGTACATAAAGTTTCCTGGCACCAAATGGATATACAGGGTGGTTTTGTCTCAACTGTCAAGCCGGAAACAGTGAATAGAGCGGCTTAAAACAAACAGAAAAGTCCTGGACCATTATTCAAAATTCGCAATATTGATCGAGTTATTAATTGTTAAAGATCAAAGGAAAGGGCGTCCGCCAAAATAGCAGCGGGAGAAGCGATGGAGTCTCTGCGAGCTGTAGGACGGCCCAGTTTACCTACAAACAAATGCGGGGTGCGGTAAGGGGAAGAATAACGAAAAAGAAGCCGGCCGTGCAGCGGTGTCTTAGCCTTCCCCTTACCGCGTCCCGCGTTTGTTTGTAGGTAAACTGGGCCGTCCTACAGCTCGCAGAGGCTCCATCCCTTCTCCTACTGCCGTTTTGGCGGACGCCCTTTCCTTTGATCTTTAACAGTTAATAACTCGATCAATATTGCGAATTTTGAATAATGGTCCAGGACTTTTCTGTTTGTTTTAAGCCGCTCTATTCACTGTTTCCGGCTTGACAGTTGAGACAAAACCACCCTGTATACTCAAAGTACATGCCAAATTTCATTACGATCCGTTCAGCCGTTTGGCCGGAATACTGGACTAATGGAAATAGTGCAAAATTCATTAATCCATTAGTCCAGTATTCCGGCCAAACGGCTGAACGGATCCGAACAAAATTTGGCATGTACATCGAGTATATATCCATTTGGTGCCATGAAACTTTATGTATGGCCATCTTCAACCGTTTCGAAATGGCGGCAAATTCAAATTTTTTATCCACTATTCCAGCAAAACGATTGATTAGTCCACTATTCCGGCAAAACGGCTGAACGGATTCGGACAAAATTTGGCATGTACATCAAGTATATACCCATTTAGTGCCACGAAACATTGTGTATGGGTATCTTCAACCATTTCGAAATGGTGCCAGTTTCAATTCAGTAATTCACTATTTTATAATCATAGATTGAAAATCCCGTAATTTCGAAACGGTTCAAGATGACCATGCATAAAGTTTTGTAGCACCAAATGGGTATATTTTTAAACTATATGCCAAATTGTGTTTGAATCCGCGCAACCGTCTCGCCGAAATACTGGATTAAAGATTTCAATTTGTCGCAATTTCTGAATGGTTGAAGATAACCATGCATAAAATTTCACCGCAGCAAATATATACTCTATGTACATGTCAAATTTTGGTTCGAATGCATTTAATTGTCCGGTTTTGATCACTTGGGCCTATTGCAGAAATGCTGCATTTCGTGGGCGAGCGCGAAGCGCGAGCAAAGGCGATCTTGAGGGGGTTGGCGCTTGAGCGAAGTGAAAGCGCAGGGGGCTCTGCCCCCTAGTTTTTGACAAGGTCTGCCATTTTAAAAGCTTGTTACAAATTGTCTGTCCTCGTTTACGAGCTTTCTCTTTTGTCCTTTCAGTTCTCTCTCGTGAATCCCGTTACGATGCTCGCTCGCGCGACGAATAGTCAAGCGAGCTAATCGCCCTAATCTTCTCGTATCGAACGATCCGGGGAAAACTGTTCTTTACTAGGGCTTCGAATTCATTATGAAGAGGTACGGGAAAGTTTCCTTTGCCGAGCGACCGATGTACGCTCCATTATCGCCTCCCTCTATAATAAGATCTCGCTTAAGAGCAGGCGGAGATACCCTCGCGTCTTCGATGCTCCCTTCCTTCTCATCCTCTTTATCCTCCTCCTTCTCATCCTCCACTGGAAGTACCGAAACTACACGGAGACTCGATTCGAGTCGCGTCCCTGGCGCCTAAATATTCAATCCTCCTGCGCATAATCATTTCACGAAAGAATCGTGGCGCCTACCCCCCTTTTTTTCATCCCCTTCCTCGATGCTTCGCCTCGCTTGGTTCGCAACCCCAACCCCTTGACTTTATTTTAATATTAATATTCCTGTTGCGATCGACTTTCGTCGGAGGAGACACTCGCCCGAACTTTCCTCGATACGGTCGCCTCTTCCACCCTTTCTCACCCCATCTTGCTATAACGATGAGAACTTTTTGGATACCTTCGCCCCTTAAGCGCTCATCTCGTTGCCTCCTGCAGCTTCCGGATCCACATTATTAACGAACGATTACTGCTTCATTATACTTCCGGTTTTCTCGCTTGGCTGCTATTCGTGGCCCTTCTTCCTCCCGCAAGCCTCTTGCAGACTTCACCTGCAGGAACGTCTTCGGTATGCAAATCAATTCATTTGCCTGAGACTGCAGAAACTCCTTGGGCAAATGAATTGCCTCGCAGGTGCACTTTAAACTTTCTCCTTCCCTTCTCATTCTCCTCCTTCGCCCTTGTCTCAGGTCGCAACAACTTTGGGTATAATACGAACTTCCTTTCCGGTTGTATCGAGAGAGGTATCGAAGATGGGGGCTGAGAGGGAGAAGGGGGTGGAAATTCAGTTAAGGTTTATTGCGTGATCAATGGAAGAGAGAGAGAGAGAGAGAGAGAGAGAGAGAGAGAGAGAGAAAAGAGGAAATATCGTTCTGTTATTTCTCGAGAAAATAATAACACGGCTATTGCGTGTTATTTAACGACTCGCCACTCGTAAGAGCGTTTCGATGCATAAATTTACGCGACAAATTTGCGCTTATCACCTCGTTTCGTTTGTAATGCGAGAATCGTAGTTCCACGGTAATTTACCAAATTGTATTTCGCCTCGTGCCATCGGCGTCGTTCTAATCGAAAGTAACAGTGTTTCTGCGGATTCAACTCTGCCAGTAATTCCATTCTCGTGCTTCTCCATTAACCAGGTTGCGATTATTATTGAAGCTTACACCGCCAAACCCTTTCATCCCTCTTATCGTTTGCCACCTCTTCCGATCCCCCTCGTTCTCACAAATTTGTGGCTTGTCGGTTCTCCGTTTTTATAACCAACGGATCGATACATCGATCGGTCGACGTTTAAAAAATATCAAATATGAGAAAAGCTCGAGTGATCGTCGGGCAAGAGGAATGCGGGAAGAGAGTCCTCGAACGTGTTTCTCATGAATTTAAATTATCGCGTCACCCTTCGCCACCCTTAATTCGATCAATCGAGGACGTCGTCGCGCTGGTTCGTGACGGCAGCGGTACACCGTCCCCTCTTCCGGTTTCAGCCTCCTGGGAAACGATTAATTATCTGCTCTCCATTCGGACCAAGAGAGAAACAGAGAAAGGGAGAGAAAGAGGGAGAAAAAAGAGAGGGACAGTAACAGGTGAGAAAGATGGCATAACGAAGTAATAATGAGGAGAAGGAGAGCGGAGTACGAGGATGAGAATTTCACTCGAATCTCATCGGATTCGAATCATTTCACTTGGAACGTTCTCACCCTCTTCAGATGACGCGCGCCCTTTAAAATGTCTCAGGGTGGACGAGAGCGCGGAGGTTGTGTCACGCTGCGACAATTGCCATTCGCTCGCCTAGCCGAGTCATTCGGTTCTGCTCCAGTTTTCGCCGATTACCCTCCTCCATTCTCCTCCAACGACCCTTCTCCCACTACTTTCCAACCCTCCTGTCCACGAGCATAATCTCTCTAATGGAAACGGAAGATAATGTCGAGGGAAAGATGGTAACGCTCCCGACGGCGACGAAGCGGGAGCGGACGAGGACGGTCGGTGGAACAAAAGGGGAATATGTAACCAATGTCGCCAATAATTCAGGGGTTACGTTCCAACCCTCGGCGTGTTGGCGCTACGTGACGGATTAAATATTTCGCGGAGCGAGAGCGCGCACCGGTCTCGTGTTTGTTTCGTTAGAAACTACGCGAGGGGCGAATTCTCGCGGCTGTTTCTTTCTTTTTAACACCTTTCTCCTTCTCTCTTTCCACCCCCCTTCTCTCTCTTTCGCGGCCACCGACCGTTGCGCGTCACGCGAGATTTTCAACGTCGGGCGAGTCGGGTCCCGGGGTGTTGTGGATTACGCGGACTTATCATTAGGATGGCACTCGGCTGCGTAAAAGAAAGTGAAAGAGAGCGACGTACTTTTATGAAGGTGTTACGCGGGTGGACTTTATGTGGCGCGATGCGCAATTTCGATAAATTTTTTTTCTCCTATATCGTGCCAACGGGAGTCCATATCCGAAACTAATTATGTCGGGGTTAACGAAGCCGACGAATCGAAATTATGGAAATTAAAATTCCCTACGTAGTCGCCAACGTGCTTCGTTCTACCCGCCATTTACTTCTTTTTTCGCTCCGATGTGTCGGCCGATACGAAATACTTTACGACGGATGCTCTCGCAGCTTTATCGTAAGTTTCCGAGATATTCGCTTTCATAGGCACTCGTTTCACGATCGATGCTCGCTTCCACCTCGCCACTTTCTCGATTTCACGTTCATAAATCTGTAGGGCCGAGGATGCGCGTCCGTCCGACTTTCCACGCAGCTCTCGGCACAGAAACACGCTCTCCTACGCTACGACGACGCACGATACGAGCAGTCTTCATGGTTACGTTTGCGCGCGGATTCATCGACTTTCGATAAATTTCGCCCACGCGACGTCATAAATTGGCAACGAGTCCCGTGCCGCTTGCCATTGGTCGTCGGTGAGTCGGGGGCCATTTCGATGACGAAGAGACTGAGAGACAGAAGAGCAGGGAGAAGGAGATAGAGAAGGAGATAGAGAAGGAGATAGAGAAGAAGAGAGGGAGAGGAAGAAGACGAACGATATTTACTTTTGGCCCAGATCAATGGTCCCCAAGAGTAACCCAGAGAAAATAGCATCTACGAGGGAAGGCGCACGCAATCGAAAGAGCAAATTGTGAAAAAAGGGAAGCGAAGAGAGAGAGAGAGAGAGAGAGAGGGCATGAAGTACGTGTCTGAAAGATTGGAAATTATTATGGAGAAATATTTATATTGCAAGTGGCATAAGCGAAGGGATGTCCAACGATTTATCTTTTTCTCCGCGTCAGGAAGGTCGAGTTTGCCCTCTAAGAAAGTGGAATCATTTTTTAAGGGAAATTTTTGTGACCTGCGCCACACTAATAATGACCGGCTCACAAGCACGTCCGTCCCCTATGAAAAATCTATCCGTCGCGCACCTTTTTGCCGGGGCTAAAAATACCGCTCACGCACCGGTTTGCGTAACCCCTGCTACGGTGGCTCGTTTAATCCTAAATTTAGCCCTTCATTAGCGTCAACTTATAGACGGTCGCGCCAATCGATCGAACTTGGACTTAACTTTCATAACTGTCAGGGTTATTAATATCGCGAGGGGAAGAGGTGTGTCGGCATTAGCCTTATCTGCAGATGGCATTTCGCTTCTTAATTCGAGCTGTTCGACGATTTCAATGAACTTCGAAGATTTCCGCGCGTTCACGCACGGCAATGAGAAATTGTTCATTTACCTTGACCGAATAATGCGGGAAAATATCAAAGGCTAAATTGTGCTTTAAATATTCCTTGCCTCTTCTTTTCCTTGCATCGTTAAGCCGCATATTTTCGGGCGAAAATAAAATAGATAAATAAATGAATAAACAAAAAAGAAATAATCGAATTATATAACCAAATACTATAGACTAGACTGTTTTCCGCAACAGCGATGCATGCTCGTTTGCGAAACCAGCGTACGTTCCACGAGAATATCGCTTATGGCAATTATGGTCTCCCTCAACCCTTGTTCACCCTCGTTCAACCGCAGTTCGTCGAGCTACCGGAAATCATGCTGTCGCCAGAACGCAGATGCCAATATTTGCGTTCGTCTCGAGGGCACGCATCACCGGGGCAGCTCGACGAAGTCGTCAACCGTCCCCGATTTGCAACGTTAACATCGGCGTTCGGTCAACGTTTGACCTCCTCTCCGAAATTAATTTTGCACGCTCCCAAATTCGAGCGCCGTCCACCCCCTTGGCACTCGAGAAAAGTAGGAGGCGCAGGCGTTAAGCTTTTTTTGCCGCGTCTAAATTCGCCCCACCTTTCTCTTCTCTTCCATCCCACGCACGCAGACTCCTTGAGCCACCACCCATCATCATTACCAAGGAATCCTTCGGCAGCAGTGCGTTACGATCGTCTCCAACCTCTCGTTGTACTAGGAGAGATGTCGGAGAAGAAGAAGAAGAAGAAGAAGAAGAAGAAGAAGGAGGAGGATTTGGGTCAGAAGCAAGGGGTGGATGGAAAGTATTCTGCTCCACCCCTCTCTCCGAGGATATTGCTTACGAGCTGAGAAAAGGAGATGCAATCGCCGACCCAGCTTTCCAGCTATTGCATTCTTACGCGCGACACATTTCTGGTTTTGTATCCTTCTGGCCCCACAACGAACCGGATCAGTTGAGGAGCAGGTCATAGCGAGGAGGCCGATACCGTTCGATAATGAGCTCGAGAATTCTATCGAGAAGAAAGCAAACACTGCGAAAAAGTTTTAAGGTGTGACTAAATTCTACGCAAAATATAAACGTGCCTTCCTTCCAACGATCTGTATTGAACACGCGTCCCTACAGGATTGAACGCGTTCGGTCGGGTTACCCTTACTTCGCCGACAGTCGTTTCATCGACAAGCATTTCATCGACAAGCATTTCATAGACAAGCATTTCATCGACATGATTTCATCGACCCCGAATTTCGCTGACAATATAACTCGTCGACGCATTTAGATCAGCGATAATTATTTCACCGACAATTATTTTACCGATAATGTTTACTTAACGAGGTCGCTTCCTATACGTATGATTGTTATTTCTATGCAACCACGGACGATATGTATACCACGCGTATAGTTATAAAAGTAACAACAATACCCATAGCGCATCGATATGTAAACATGGTCGGTGAAAAGAGTTTCGATAAAACGACTATCGGTGAAGTAAGGCTTCGGTCTAGCCGTTGTCTTGCTGCTCGAAGAAAACAAACGCATTGCTCTGAGCGTGCTGTCGAGACCAATCGAACGTTCCAGAACCATCGACGCATTGAAGCTCTTCCGGTCGGGTGACTTGACTTTCAAAATCCTTACAAAGTGTAAAAGTAAAATTCAAGAAAATAATATCGAAGTAATGCCTCTAAAAGTGAGTACAGCGCTTTGTCACGCTTAGTTGTCCTTTCTTCTCTTTCTGACCTTCGAGCGCTCTTGGATACAGCGATTGGTAAGGAAAATCCGGTGGCTTGCCAAGGTACAAGGAAAAGGTCAAGAAAATGAGGGGAAAATTTGCACTCGCGGACTCGTTATCGTTGGATAACAGGCAAACTCCTGGGTTATCTCTGGTTGCGCGTGCGGGGACGATGGCAGCTCGACGGGGGTGGCGAACGAGGAGAGACGAAGGGGGGTGGAAAAGAGGCGTTCAACGAGATCGGGCGAACTGTCCGCGTGGGAATTGTTTTGCGGTTATTGTAGTTGCGTACGCCGCGGTGTATTCGCACTCGCGGTTTCGCATTATTTCCGTTGGCTTCAAATTCCAAAGTCCACCACGATTTGCACGTCGCGCGCATACCGCGCGCTCTCCTTAAATCTTCCCTTTGCCGATTTATGTGTATCGTCGCGTGCAATACCGCGGCGCATTTGGGTCTATGTATAGATCGTCATGAATCACCTTCCGTATTTGGGAATATACGTAAATCCGCGTGGCTTGCGAAGGAAAAGTAAATTCGATGGGGTGGTGGAAAAATGCGACGATGAAACGGCACTCTGCGATGCGTCTTTCGATCCGTCCCAGTAAGCCATTTGTAAGGTTAACGGTTTGCAATCGCGCCTTTCAACTCGCAAAACATCTGACCGCCCCGATTGTAGCTTCCAGTAAATTTTTGACTCGTTTGCATCTGCGCAGTTGCAGTGCCGGAAACTACTGGTAGTACGCGGATGTTAATAAAGAGAGATCCGCTTATACGATAGGTAATGCGGGATGGCATGTAAATCCCACGGCATTTCCATTAGTCAATACTACGCGTCAGGATGATGTACGTGCACGGTCGATTGGAGGATAAAATCTGCAAGCGGATCTTGGCCTGTTTCGCTTCGGCCGTTCTCGACAGAAATCAAAGGTGGCCAAAGGTGAAACGTTTTCAAAATGTTCGAGAGGAAAAGCGGATTGAAATGCAGGAGCGATGAGTTTCCCTTTTTTATCGACGTGTACACAGGAAAAGGTCGTAAAATATTTTGCGTATTTGCACATTTTGACGGAAACAGTTTCGTGGATTCAAATGGCACGCACATTACGAACGGTCATATTGGCCATAACTGCACCAAAATTATTCATTCTGACACGCTCGATTTCCTCATTCGCGTGAGGCCGGAATAATAATGGATCGCCGAATAAATTTCGGCTCGTTTAAGGGAAAGAATATGGGGGGGGGGGGGGGAGGAAAAAAATTACGCATCGATTGTTTACCTCACTCGACACGACAAGTGTATCGCTGCGAGAGAGATTTATTGATCAATATTGCGAGAGAGCTATCGATGCGAACGCATTCTACTGGCCAATATACTGAGCGAAATGAATTCTGTTGCGTGTTTACGCAGTACTTTGTCTCCCCTATTTTCCGCTTGCGTCCGCGTTGCGCAACGCGGCACATTCTTGATTGGCCCAGTATCATCTAAAAGCTTAACGACAGTTTTCCTGAATTTTCTATAAAACATTTTCTACCTAACTGGCCCGTCGTTATTGTCGTTTCTTTTAAGCGTTTTTCTTGATTCGACGTAAAGAGAGATATTATGACATTTTTCGGATAACATCTGCCTTTTCCACGGTTAAAAGTAACGGTTACGGCTTTACCTTCGAATGCAGTCTCGGTGGAAAATATATATCGGTGCACGTGCAGCTTATTGGTCAATGCCACGGAAAGATATACAGCTACGTTTGGGATTTATTGTTGCAATATTACCGGCGGCGTACGTGCACGTGAGACTTCTACTGGACACTTTGGCGAGTTAATTAATTCATTTAACACCCACTCTGTCTTCGTTAGATTTTTTTTTTTTTTACCGCAGGCTGTATTCGCCGATTTCTCGTTTTTTATCTGCGACTCTACGAGTAGAAAACTTTATTCAGCTCGTTACGCAGAGGAGAAAATATCTGCTCGGGTCACATAAAATATCAGAAACCTTTCCAGGCATTGTGCTCGCGTAAGTATCGAAGCGCTTTATTCAAGAGATTTACATCGTTGTTGATTCCTCGAACTGTTAACTGCCAGAAAACTGCACAAACGGGAGAAAGTTTGCTACGTTTGTCATTGTATATTGAGCGTGACAGTTAAGCCGTAAAAAACGAGGACTCCTTTTTGCACGGAGACACGATGCTGGTTCAAGAATAAGTGCAAATAAATAATAGGTCAGTGGTAACGGTGCCCGGCGCACCGATAAGAACTCGCATTGCTAATTATTAAGCTGCCCATTTACAAATTATAATCTGAACTGGCAAGGAGTCGTCGTCTCTTAACGAAGAACTTCGCGCGAAATATTCTGTCTCGCGTTTTGTTCTTATCGCTTTGAATTTAGTTTGCATTTATTCCTCGTTCGAGAGAGAACGAGAAGTTCAAGCCAGCAAATTTTCTTCGCGCCCGATTTGAATATTAAAACTGAATTCCATTATAGTCGCTATCATTCTTACGACGGAGAGAGAACTATTTCGTGATAATTAATAATAATCCAAATCTGAATGATTCTCTCGACGAAGCTTTGGACCATGAGCTCGCAATACCGACAGTGACGAGACAGAATTCCTGGCGTCATGGCGACGTCAGGTTGTAATTAATGGATGCGGTTTTGATGAACGGATGCTCGTAACGAGCGGAGGACGTCTCTTTAGAATTATGAAGAGGCCCTTGTCTATTGGAACAAAACGTGTTTTTTTTACGTCATGATTTATGGAACGCGCGGTAGCGAATGTCCTTTCGAATTGATTACAAATTAGCTTCAACTTTCGCCGACGACTTTGGAATGAAGTTAGCTGGTGAAATCGACCGCTTGGGGACTAGTGGAATCCCAAGGGGTCTATAAAATCTTCTCCATAAAATTTCGCTTGCCTTATTATCCTCCGTTGAAGCTACTACGTGGGAGCTTTTAGCTTTTGCGTTTTCGGAAGGTTATTACAAAATTTGTTTTAAATTGTCAGGTTATCTACAAGTAAATTTCACGGTAGTTGAACAGATTGACAAACCAAGTAAAGCACGCCTGTCTATTATCGACCAAGAGGCAATCAATCCTTCATTGTCCGCAACTCGCATTCTTAAATTCACTCGTTCATCCTGTACAAGGATCTCAGTCAGAAGGATACCTTCCATAGCCCCTTAAGTCCACCTCTGCTGCTATTACCGGGGTGGCAAAAAATTACCCCACCATTTCTGCATCAATTAGGCTCTCCCCTTGTTTCTCGATACACGGACTAACGCGAAGCATCTCTACCATTAATTAATTAAGGACCAGTCGAGGCATTGTTTCGTTAATCGAAAGATCCTCAGATAACGTCCTTCCCTTTACTCGCGGAATCCTCTTCAAGGGCCAATCAATTGATCTACAATTAATTTAAATCGGAATCTTTGGTATCCCAGGTGAATAAGCGACTCTCTCGTGATTTCACGGAGAGGACGACGGAGATAGAAAATTCTTCAAGGGTGAAACGACGTCGTTAATAAAGGCAGGAGAATCAATCGGCACGATTAAACGGAGAAGAGGATTGAAATTGAATATGGGAGATCTGTGGCAACTGCAACTTAATCACGGCTATCTGGAACCTGGGAGCAGAAGCGAGAATCCCTAATCCTCTCATTTTCCTCGTTTCCGCCAGAGCTTTTTTTCACGTCTCTCGTGGCTCTCGGAAGCGCTAGCGCGTGCGGAATATTCGACAAAGGTTCTTCCTGTTCTCTTCTCTCTCCCTCTCTTTGTATCGGTCTCCTTTCCCCTTCACCTTCCTTCTCTCGTTCGTCGCCTTCCTCTCTTGTCCATTGTGCGCGGATATTCTGCGAACTTCGCGGGCGGATTCTAATCTGCATACGAATGAAATCCACCGGCCCACGGTCGCGGAAAGCGGAAATAAGGAGGCCGGGCCGCGACGCTTTTTCGAATCCAATGCCTTCCCTCTCCTTCAGCTTTCTCTCTTTCTCTCTCTCCCGCTCTCTGTCTTTCTCTATCTCCGTCGTGCTTTCGTTCTCGCACTCTCACTCTGGCTTATACTAACCAGTCATAGCGTCGAGGCGCTCGTAGCGCAGCCAGTCGTACTCGAGACGAGTGGGCCCACTCCTCTGCGTATGCAGGAGTAGATTATACCAGGTGGATGCTCTTAATTCATTACGTAATCATCGAGACAGGCCTCACAGGAGACCAATTGAGTCTTTAAATTCTCGTTTGCGATCGCTTCAACATTTTATGAGAACTCTCCTCGTTGAACGCTTAACAGGGTAGATTCGTTTATTTCGTTAATAATGGTAACAATCGCGTAACGTTTCCGCATTTAAATATTTGCATCTAATGGAATTATTACTTTCATACGTATTTCATAATAATTCCGTATATATTTCTCTGGACAATTCCAAGTAACGAAATTACGCTTTTACGAGAAGGATCCCTTCGAGCGTGCTACTCGACCAGTTACAGAACTCGCGTAGTTTTTCCTCTACATATGCATGGGGCAATTTCGAAGCACAAAAGGATCCACGGTATCGCGGGCTCACGGGAGATCGGCATTATACGAATTCCGCGCATTCTCGTCCACGCATTCGGAAAAAAATTTCTCGTCCCCAGAGAGCTGCGATACTTCCACTGGTAGTGAGAAGTACACGGAAAGAACTTCAACGACGACTGGCCTCGCAATAGTCGCCACTCACGAAAGGGGCGAAAAGAGAGACGAAGCGAAAGTTTTCCATTTCGAGTGGCTCACGCGCAACGCTCGGACTCGTCCTCTTTATCTTTCTGCACGTTCTCTCGTTTGCTTGCCTTTTGAATTTCACTTTTACATCGGCGAACGCATCGTCGGTCGGCGAGAGAACGATCGTGGGCCAATGGAGAATTTCAAGGATTATTCGCGTTCGGAGGAAACGAGGTGGAAGGGGGTGCTGTGAAAAGGGGTTGAACGAGGGTGAAAGAGGGGAATGCACGTGCCAGGCCTCCTCCTCCGGTCAGGACAGTCTCCGGGACCAAAAACGCGAGGCGCACGAGTCAACTTCCCTAACTACGTCGACCCTCGAGAGAGGGTGAAAAGGGGGTTAGAGTGGGTTTTCGTCGATAGGCCCGTAACATTGTTCCCTCGACCCTATTCACATCCCCCGTATGCACTTCCACGGAACAGAGGCGGCGGAGGCGGTGGCGGAGGCGAAGTGATAAAGTGTCCCAGTTGTCTGATTCATTCCGTATATGAAACTTGTTTTGGCCCGACCCGCGAGGTAAGGCGCGCTCGAACGTGCTCCGACTCGAAATTTCGTGCAGCAACGGTAGCTGAGTCGACGCAAATTATTGTTAAAAAGGGTGCCAGGTGGAGCGCCGCCACCGTTTCTCGTTCAGAGACCGCGCTGTGTGTCGAGCGAGCGAAGGATTTGTTCGAGGTCGCATCATCGTCAGTTGCCCCTTTTTTTATCTACAGAAATATTGGCAATTTTCGTCGGCCTTTCGTTTGGTCGTGTTACATGCGAATTGTCGTGACTGCTGAAAAAGACGAGGAAGACACCTACGGTTACTTTAACAAGTGTTTGAATGTCGATTAGACGTTGCCATTTAACGAAGTGTCGTTATTAATTCTGCAAGGATTAGATGGAATATCTTCCTTGAGAGACGTTTTGTGTTATACTCGAAGATATATGTGCCGGTGGTTGTGAAAGTGGTCTAAGTCAGAAAAGTTTGGTTCACAAATCGTTCCGTATTTCAATCGTATAGATGACAATAATGCTACGTAACTAGAAAAATCAATTTTTCGAAATAATTGACTTAGACCACTATCACAATCACCGGCACATATGTAAACAAAGTTCGATTTAATTCTACCGTAATTAATACACGCATATCGTTAGTATGTTTTTTTATTCATTTTTAACTGGCCTCCTCAGAAAAGTTTCGAGATACTTCTTTGAAGGGTACCGCACGAACACGACTCACTGTATCTAATTTCGTACGTAGTATCGTACGGTAGCAGAAGTTCTCGCGACAACGTAAACCGGTAAAGTCCGAAGTAATAACTGAACCGGAAAAATTAGTTCGTCCTGCCACGACTGCGTCTAGGAAATTGTGCTTTCTCTCCATTGAGAAAAAAGTTAATTCCGCATTGCTTACGAGACGTATTCGAGGGACAGCGCAGGGTAGCGAGTGGAATCTTCGCGCAGGACCGTAAACAAATAAACATCGTGACAGTCGCGCGCACCCTCGAGCGGGTTCGAGAGAAAGAGAATAGGAAACGAAAACATTTACAGAAGCTGGTACCAGAAAAATTCGAAAAAGGCTTGAGCGGCCCGCGCCGCGTCACGGGTGGCAAGACTTCTCGGAAATTCTACAGAGCGAACGTGACAAGATGAGAGAGTAGAAAGCAAGCGAAGCGGAAGTACGGAAAGTGAACGAGGAAAAGACGAACGTGGAAACGGATGCAGCCTAAGAGATCGAACCGATCCTGCTGGAGTCTCCTTCGAAAAGCGCACGTTCGGCACGCACGTAGTTCGATTTAAAAGGATTCGCGCGTCCTTGGGGAATATCCAAGTCGGTGAAGGAGGAGCGAGCCGTTGCAGTTTCCGAAATTGAGCTCAATGCAAAATGCAGAGAAGCGATCGTGGAAATTGAGCCGGCAAAGTGGATTCGCAAGGAGGTAGAGTATCCTGACGGTAAATGGGACTCCACAAATAATATGGAAAGTAGAAGTGATAAATAACTAAAGAGGCAACGAATTCCAGATACCACGGGACCGTGGTCCAATTGGAAAAGCCACGCAATGATTAATACGAACCTACTCAGCGGCATTTACGTTTATCCTTCTCCTGGCACACTCCTCAGGTTAGGTCCGCCGTATCCGGAGTTTCGTAGTCACTGTTAATAGACACCTTTTGTTTATGGCAGATACGATGCACTTCACCGAACGCACTGCTACGAGGAACGGCACGCGCGAGATTCTCGCGCGAACGTAGGTGTAGGCGGTGATGATGGTGGTGGTGGTGGAGGTGTCCGCCGCGATGATACGGTTTCACCGAGTCACTCATGGCGAGGTCCCGAAGAGGGCGATATCACGTTCAGTCCTCTGATTCCACCGTCATCGACTAACCCCCGAAACCCTCGTCGAGAGTTTCTCCATGGGAACGAACTAATCCTCTCCCACCACTCTCCCTTCTGTCATTCCACTTGCGTCCACCCAACTCCTTCTCGTGCAGCCCCTTCTCACGCGTCGCCGACGAGAGAACTAACGCTCGCAGCTTTATAGAAACTGTTCGTACGTTGCACGAACACCGCGTCCACGACACTCCCGACAACGACGACGTCCCTCACCGGCCACGAATGCTCGCGCGAAGCGTATGATCTTCCGGACGGCGCGCGTCGCGTCACGACGCCCTCCACGACGCTGCTAGTCCCGCGCGCGCCACCCTCCGGGCTTCTCATCGTACGCGATAAGTCGGGCCAACCGCTGCGCCCGCTTTTCTTCTCGACGATTCACAGCACCGCAAGCGGTGAGTCTCGCTGATGCCGCGGTCCAGCCTGATCGGTCATCTGCAGACACGCATCGTCCGCGAATCGAGCGAACCGCCAATTTTCCGCCTCACACTCGCGCGATACCACGAGACGCTCGCGTGGATTTGCCGGAAGGACGTGGCAGCGATCGGTCGTGACTCGGCGCGTTTTACTCATTTTGTTGATCTCCTTTGACGATACTTATTCTCTCTTTTTCTCTCGCTTCAGATTACGAGCTCCTCCTCAGAAGCGTTCGCCGAAGCGACGATTATTATTATTCTGGAGAAGCGAATTTTCGAGGGTTCTCGTGCCTCGTCGATGGAACGTCGAATGGCCCGCCATGAGGTTTCTGTCGTCGGTCTTGATGTTTACTCTAGGTCACTCGTCCTCCTCTTAAGAGGCTCTCACGTTACGGGCTCGACGAGTCGAAAGATCTGCGAGAGGAAGAGAGACGGTCGTGCGTTTTTTTTTCTCACTCGCAGAAAGATCGATGGATTATTCGCGTGGATCGGTGGGATGCGAGTTAATTTGCAGGGTAGGTTGGTTATATTCGGTCCACGTGCGCGGACGCCTTTTTTTTCGGTGGGGTCGCATCGGTGAATTCGCGCGCGTTTTCCCTGCGACTCTCACCCCACTCGCAACTCCCCCTCGCCCGACGATACCATAAATTTGTCGAATGTCAAAGCACCAGGGACAAAATTATTCGGCTTCCGCAAGCGGAGAAAGAGAAGTAAGGGAGGGAGAGAGAAAGGCGACAATGCAGTGCGGATGGAATTTTATTAATTCCGGCTGATATTTTGCACCGTTGGCGGATGTGTTTCGAGGGGCACGGGCATAAATAAAAATCGCACATAAAAGGAAAGCTCGCGTTCGATAAAAGTATACACAAAGGGGTAATTTATCGACGGCGAAATATTCTTGGAAAGTCGATGCAACGAATTTTCGAACAGCGTGGGTCGCGAGAGAAATCACGTTGCGCGGATTACTTCGAAGAAGAACTTTTCTCTCCTCTCCGGTAATAATATTCTTCGGGTAGCTCATAATTTCAGCGCGAAATTAATCTGACCGTCGGAGCGCGAAAATGACGACGTTCGAAGAAACCTGGGTGGCTACCTAGGAGCGGATATCGCAAGCTTTACCGTAAAATCGTTGGCCACTGATTTTCTTCGCGAAACGATTCTAAGCTTCTTTCAAATTTAATTATCGCGCGCGACTGGCACGTGCACGTCGTTTGCGATTTGCTGTTCGCTAGGACCCGAGGAGTGGACGGCACCGTGCAGAGTCGGTGGATCATTCGGCTTTATTCCCGATTAATTTCTAATGCTAATCGATCCCGAGTGAAACGCCGAGTACAATACCGGAAGGAAGGCCATTTAACCAGAATGGCAGAGACAAAAGAACAAGAGAGAGAAACAGAATGCGCGAATTCTTCATGTGGCACGCGAGACTCGGCTGGTAGCGCGTGCGCCCGTAAAATTTTTATCGCGCCTCATGATTGCTCGTGGACAACGAGCACGATTAAAACGACGCTCCGTCGTCCTCGAGCGAACGATTACTAACGACGAAAATTTCCCCTCGAGACCGCCGATTGGATTGCTTTAACGTCCGCTTTCCACTGTCCGAGTGAAAGGGGACCGACGCAGAGCAGAATACGCGTGTCCCAGCTACCTCCACGCTTCCACCATCCGTAAATTTATAAAGTGGAACAGCGATTTGTATTCGTATGATTATCGACATTATCGACGTTTCGCGATTTCGACTCGATCGCCGAATTTCGTCGATCGACGACGGCTTTCCAACCGGCAAAATTATTATGAAACTACCCGACTAACGACGGGTGCCAAGTGAAATTTCACCGATGTCGAATTATCCTCGAATTTCACCGACCCTAGGCTACCGTCGATTAAAGGGAGGGTAGGAAGAGACTCAAGTACCTCGTGATTTTCTTCTTTCGGCGGACACGCGTGTTCGGCTCGCTGCAAAAGGCCGCACGTTACCGCGGAGCGTGAAACGCGAGATCGTCGCTCGTGTTTCCGACGCTGCCTGCTCGAGCGGCGCGCGTGCACGCGATACCCAACCAGCCGGCTGCAGAATATCACTGCGAGTGCCACGCCAATGTTTATCTCCTCGTATCATCGCGCGAAAGTCGAGCGATACTCTCTTTTGCGCTTTCCAGCCGTTCAGTCTCGATTACCGGGGAGCGAACCTCGCCCGACGTTTTATCTCCTTCCCGTTCTCTTTGTCTCTCCGAGCCGAGGATGCTTTCAGGAGTGAATTTCGAATCTGACTCGTTTACTCGTTTATTTGTCATTCGCGCGATATCTCGGTCGGATGGAACTCTCGTGCGAATGATTCTTTCTGTTTTTTTAATTTACCGCTCGCGCGCGTCTCACGATTCGTTTAAATTTACCGGGGATTTTTTGTCGTTCCATCTTCGGGAATAAAAAGAAAGCGCACGGTCGCGGAATTTTAGTTCGTCATAAAACGTGGAAAATGGCGATGCGAAGATAAAGGGATTGTGGCGTGTGTTTTCATTTCGTTGTTCGAAACGTCCTAAGAGGAGAGATTCTATTCGACCTCTTCTCCCGCGAGAATCGTAACGAGAATAATGTCGACGTCGACGGGTAACAAAGGGCGATGGTAAATTGTCAGGAAGAGAACACGAGGGAAAAATTCCATTCGACAATTCCGCGCTATTAAATGAAAAGTCAATCGACGCTGACGAGTGGGGTGGAGTTTTCAATGGACATCGGCGACAAAGGGCAACGCTTTTCTCTCCTTCCGCGTGGAATCCTTCGAATTCTTCAGAAACGCACGAGTCGCTCTCTCCATGCGCGGTAAACAAATTGGTCAAATATCGCGACAGAGTGGCCTATCACACGCGCGTCGTACCGTATCGAAGCACGCACGAGGATCTTCTCCTTGCGGGTGAAGGAGACGTCGACGGCCTCGTCCTCGTCACAGGCTCGCATGTCGCGCAGGAATCAACGACACGCGGATACTCTTCCGTTACTCTCGCCTGCTCGCGCCTCTCGAGAACGCGCTCAATCTGCGCTCGAGAAAAACTGACTGACCGCTCTCACCGGCGCACAGGCACCGCCGTTGATCTCGTCGTTGATCTCGCGCTCTCACGTGCGCGCGTTTCGAAGGAAAGGGAGGAAGAGGGGATGGGAGAGAGACAGAGAGATAGAGGATAGAGAAGAGAGAAGAGAGAAGAGAGAGAGAAGAGGAAAGTGAAAAGGGTGGTAATCGGTTTTCGCCGAAACCGGAGGGAGAGAAAATGACCGATGAGGAGGAAAGCGCGTGGATGGAAAAGGAAAATTTCGCGCGGACGGAGAACTTCCCGTTGTCAAGAGAGGACCACGCCAGTAAAACCGTCTAGTCTCGTTGAAACAAGTTCTTCTGCGAGGCGGGAAGGACCGAGACAATGTCGAAGGATGCGCGCACCTTTGACGACGGCAAGCTGAGCTTGTCGCGTCCTTTGATGGGCAACAGAAAGATAGAGAAAATTAAGAGAGTGACAAGAGGAATAGTAAATGTGAATAAGGACGAAGGACAGAACGAAGTAAAGAAAAGAGAAGGAGAAGAAGAAGAAATGAAAGATAGGAAGAGAGAGAGAGAGAGAGAGAGAGAGAGAGAGAGAAAGGAAAGAAGAGATTCACGCTGGAGCGCGAGGACACTGGGAAGCGCGTGAGGGCGATCGGAACGGTGGTCGCGGAGAATCGAGAGGCCGGTGGAGGGTAGGATTTTAAGGTAGGATATTAGGTAGGTAGGGAGAGAGAATGAGCGAGGCGAGGCGAGGCGAGCGAGAGAAGCGTCGGTGGTGAGCGTCCGCCCGCTCTGACGCTCCCGACAGGACTGCGTCGCTTCCCATTTATTCCTTCTCCCTACCCCTCCTCGACTCTCTGCCTCCTCCACTACCTCTACCACCTCCTCCCTTCTCCAGGCACCCTACCACTACTCTGCAAGCCACCCTCGCACAACTAGCACCCCTCTTATACCTCACTGCCTCTCTTTCTTCCTCATGCCTTTTCATCCCCTTCTCCATCCTTCTTCTACCCCCTTCTCGTTTACTATTTCACCATCCCTCTCTCCCTCGCTCGAACGGTTTCTCGCTTGGTCCGGCACGGTGGTATGCACCACTACCATCTTGTCCTTCCATCACTGTCGCTTCTACTGCTTCTACCGTCGCCACCACCACCGCCACCGCCGCCGCCGCCGGCATTGCCACAACCACCACCACCACCGCGTCCCCGCCACTACCACCACTATCGGCAGCAGCGCAACGCACTCGCCACCTACGAGGCAGCAACATATCCCTTACGCTCTGTTTTCACCACACACGCGCCCTCCCGCTCCACGCGGCGGTGGCGCGCAAGCGAGTAAACATATCTTCGTGCCTGCTAATTTTGGTTATTGCCCGAAGTGACTGCTGCGTGCCGCTTAAGTGTCGCTACCCCTCGCACGAGCCAGCTCGAGCTCTTAACCTCTCCGTTGAGCAAGAGGTTTGCGCGCATGGATGCGAGGCTAAATCGATGATGTAAATTCATCCCTTCGATGGGTGCGACGCACTCATCGCGTGTGCACGGAGTGGTGGGATTGCAGGGACGCGCGCGGAGGGAGTACGCTTACGTTACACGGTCTTTATTACGCTCGAAATGATCCTTTCGGCGCAAACCGCTGAAATTCTCGCTCCACGTGATTTTCCACGAGAGAAAGCGATCTCTTGCGTTTCGCCGTTAAATTAACGTTTCCTATTTGGAAGTTCAGATACCGGATGTGGAACCCGTAAAGTAACGTCGGTTCACGTAGTTTGGATAATGAGAAAGTCTCCTTTAAAAGTTACATCGAAGTTCTGGTAGAACGTTCTTTTCTAATTAGCTTCGCGCTAGGTAATCTCTCGTGAATTGAGTTACTTCGAACGAAGTGCTTTCATTCGAAATCGCACCGCCACGAGAATTTTTCTCTAACCTCCTCGACACGTTTTATATAAGAGTATCAGACGGGACGTTCGAGAAACGTCGCGCTCACGAGTGTCTTCGCTCACATCCCGTTCATAAAATTTGAACACCTTCGTGAAGCAATGTCAGCGTGTTTTCGCGAAAGCAACGAATTCTGCTGCACACGTACACAGTTCGACGACAGAACCGGCAAGTTGAAAGGACACTGGGGCGTCGTTGTGCCGCTTTTTTCCTCGAGTCGCGTTCATCCGAAAATTCTACTACCATTTCTTCTATTTCTTCTTCTACTCCGACCTCCGAGAGTCCTTCGAACGAGAAATCTTCTCAGGATCGAGCGTTCGCGTCAGCGTGGATTTCGAAGCTTGCACCGGCCGTAAACGACGTCGTTCGGACGAGGCGCCATTGAAAAGCCATAATGTCGATACGATTGCGTTTCTCACTCGCGAGAGGGAATGGTAGGGCGGGTGGAGAGATGGGAAGGAAATGATAAATCAAGGAGGAAGCGGTCTCCTTCCGCTTGCCACCGAAAAATTTTCAGCGAAGCTTCGAGGTTGAGGAGGATGCGGAAAAGGAGCAGAAGGGGGGAGCAGATGGCAGATTAATAGATGCTACGCCCGCGATAGCGACTGTCTCGGTCTCATTTATTCCTCGTTTCCCTTCGAGCATCTTACCGCCTCGTGTGCTTCGTTCTCCTAATCCAGGGTCTCATCCCTGCGGCTCGCAACTCGACGAAATCTACCCTCTCCACGACCGAGCCGCCCCTTCCTTCTTGCGTCCAACGACGTTTCGAACTCCCGCTGGATTTCCTGATAAACGAATTTACGCTGAGCCCCATTTACAAGCACGTCCCATCGCGCCACGCGATTTTCCTTTTCTGCCTCACCCGCTCCCCGGAATTTCACTGCGAGATTTACAGGCCGATTTTCGAGCGAGCCGCATCGACTTTCTTCCTTTCGAGCGGATTATTGGACGCCGTAATGCGCGATACCTCGTAACTTCGCTACCCTGCGAAATCTCGCTCCGATAAACGAGTATAGATTTAACCCCGTTTACGAGGGAATTTTGCTTAGATGCCAGACGGGAGGTTTACCTTGCCGAGGAACCGTGAAGTCTTTCTTCGATACGAGTTGGATGAGCTAATGAAGTCGTTACGTACCGCTGTTTCGCTCTCGCCTTTTCGTCTCTTGCGCGCCGGTACGAATAACCGAGCGAAGGAAGGATGGAAGATTCGTTCGTGCACGAGAGAGCGGAGTAATAATTATTTCAACGAGACGGTTAAACGATGCTCCTTTAATTTAACACGAGCACGTAGAGTCGACTTGATGTCGATTCTTGTTCAGCTCCAATAGAGAATCCGATGAATCAACCATGGTTCGACAAATGCATCGGACTTCCGTCGAATCTCTCAGTTACGTATGAACTTTTGCCTCCACTCCGGCCATGAGCGCGCCCCCGTAGACATTCGCAGGATTTCAGCGAAATTTGCTTAAGAGATAGAACCGCGTGCAACCGATCGCGCGAGTTTCTCGCTTTGAATGTATAATTCGGTGTTACGATCCGACTGGGCGATTCCGTGCTCCCTGCCGAATCCGGTGTTCCGTCGAACTTCTCGTTGACCGCGTTTTCAAAGAATCTCACTGGAAACTGGTCCGTCGAACCTATTTCGTTCTATTCCGTCGATTGAATGTAAAGCTCCATCTTCAGACTCGATGTAACAGTTAACGATCGAATTTACTTAGAGCTTGCTAAAACAGTCGGTGAGTTTCGTAGTCTACGATTGGTCGAACTATTTCGTGTACTGCACGAGATCGAGGATACAAGTTTAACGTGCGGGTGCTATCACTTTGGGATAATTTTTTTAACTGTTCTTGCGAGCCGCGAATAAATCCGACGAGGGTAATTTGATGAACGCGATAGAGTAACCTAAGTACCGTCCATTCGTGAGAGTAACAGCCCACTCGTAGTCCCCGAAGCGCTGCTTAATACACGTCCTCCTGGCCGCATCGGCACGCCGTATCGCCCCCTAATCGGACGATTCGTCCATTGGTGAATTTCACCGAGTAACTTTGGCCCAATTCTTATGCGAGTCACGCACCGTCCGGTTGTCACGCGTTTATGAATTGCCAGGGGCGACTGCCGCACGTGGTTTCCGTCACGTGGAATCCGCAGTGGATCACACGTTCAAATCTCCATTATCTCTTATCAGTAGATTTTTAAAACACCCGGGAGAGTTTTTTTTTTCTCTGAATCGAATTGATCGTTATCGTCCATTTTCCTGTCACGGTTATCTATCTGATAAATACGCTCGTCGAAGACAAACTTGACGCTTCGAAATATTTTGCACAGTGCTGTTGGTATTTTGCGTAAAATCTGAACGCATAATGTTTTTGTACGATGACGCGAGTCGACGTGATTATAAGAAACAGGAAGAAGCGCTGGTTACGGTGACCTGGCACGCGCTTCATCGTCTTTTCTCGTTTCTTTCACTTTTATAGGGAGATTTAACACGAGATTATCGTACCTTCATGGCTTGTGCTTTTATCGCCCTTATTAGCACGCGTTTCGAAAGGCGGAGGCAGGAAGAATGCAACGAGACGGGTCTTGCATCATCATCCGTCACCTTTTCAATGTCCCACGGTGTACGAGGTGTCTCGATGCTTCCAACCGAGTCTAGAAACTTTGTTCCATCGTGCTACTTAACTTTAAATTTTTGTCGGGCAAAAGTTTGGTCGCCGGTTCTAATTACGGAAATATTTAACGTACCGAAGTTACTTTCAACGGGACCGTGTCGATTCGAAGGCGCTGGGAGAATTCAGTTGGCGGGTGACCTTTATTATTTTTATAGTAGGATACTCTGTGACACGGCGCGACGGCTTGTCCGACGATATATACCAAAGGTCCGTATTCGAGATAGGCGTATGGTATTATTCGCTTTTTACGTAACCCCTTCAATTCGTAACGAGATGTTTATGAAATCAGACTGCATTTGCGAAATTACGAAGGCGCGCGGTATATCCAGCACTTGAAAAACTAACTCTCGCAAAAAGCATTCTCATGCTAGCAACTATACGAAACCTGGACTGCGATCGATACGGTTGTTGCAATGTTCGAAATAAAATACCTCAGCGACGAATAACTACCCTTACTTTTACCCTGGAAATATTTCATTACGGTACACGTGGAGTACGAACCATTCGGCGATATTGAATTGAAACGATGAGCACTAATATAATCAAAAATTCAAGCACTGTTTCCATTTCTAGGAATTGGAACTCCGATTATTCGATTTTTACCTCCTAGCCATGTAGGACCTATTGTTTCACCATTATCATCGATTGCCATTTCTATTACCGTATTATCATCAATTGCGATTAGTTTCCAATAAAGACGATAAACAAGGCCGATCGTTACAGTTTGTTCCAAAATTGCTCGGCCGCGATTCCGTTCTCTCGCTGGCATACGAGATCGACACAAATCGACTGGAAATCCCGATGCAAAGAAAAACTTTTCGATTCGGCGCTTACGCCGTACGGCACACGATTTCGCGACTGAGGGATCAACGTGGATTTCCTACACTCGTTACGACATTCGTGAAAGAAGAAAACTTTGGTAATGCGGGTACGGTCGTTAATAAGCATCGGAATCGCTACTAGGGACTTAATGATCGGATAACGTTCGCGGGGCTGCACGAGATTGGAGAGAAGCCTTTAGAAAACTATACCCAGAAATGAGCGGAGAGATTGCGCGGTTGGCTTTTCGACTAACGAACGCGCCGCTTTGGGGCGCCCACGCGGCTTGGCATTATCGTCTGCTTATGCCTTTAGGATAGAATCGTCTGCTCTAAAAAAAATACAGAACTATAGGAGCTTCACGAAGACGATCACTTATCCAAGATTAATCGAGACGTCGACGATTAATCTGCTACAGCGAAGCGCAGATTATAAATGAAAAATCCCTGGAATTCAAGAACGTGTTTTCCTCCTTTCTCAGTTCACTTTTTCTCTTTTTCCAAAGGTTCGCGGCAGAAATTTCGTTAGAGGCTAGGTGCGCTTAATATTGAATTCGCGGGGATCGATTTTGAAGCGCGAAGAAAGCTTGGAAATATTGTTGGGTGGGACGATGCGACGCGTCTCGTCTTGGAAACAATAATCCTTATGAAAATTTCACGAAACCGAGGTAAGAATACCCGTGATGTTTGCCGGGTTGGAGCGAAATACGTCTCCCGGCCAGGTATATACGTTTATTCGAAAGTATGGCGTAAGCTCGTTGAAGCCGTACGCTTACTCGAAACACTTAAGTACTTCCCCCACTCCGGGCAAACTGGTATTATTTTTAATATTAAGCAACTCGTCGACGTACGATCCTACGTTGGCTTCGGCCTCGCAGAAAGGGATTAGCCAAAGATTAGTTAACATTCGAGCAGCTGGTCTTACGTAGCGCGCAAATTCATGGGTTTCGGGGCCCGGTAATTGGCCGCCATTACGGTCGTATGAGTTCGGTGGGTACCATCGTAATTGGCTGGCCTCACGCCCACGCCAAGTTAACCGCCACCATGCTAAGCGAGCGTGTATTTCGCCTTAAACGCGTCTAGACACTCGGTTAGACCGAGATTGAATAATAAAATGGAGCGTGCGTACTTCTGTTTGCGGCCGGTGGCAAAAAATGTTCAACGAGAATATTATGAACGCGCGATAATCGCTTTATCTGCGACAATGTGTTTCGCAATTCACCTCTTCGCCATTCGAATACTCGCGATCGAAGCGATGTATAGGCTGTGTCGAGGGAAAAATAGCGCGTGTGACCCCGCGTAAGTTTCACCGGTGAGAGAGTAACGACGAGGCGTAAAACAAAAAGGGATCGTAACCTTCTGTCCGAGAGATTGGTGAAAAATCCGGGCGTGTCCTCTGCACCGTTGCTAAACCGACCCGCACGCGACGCGCTCGCCGCAATATCCTGGGGCAAGCTGGTGGAGCGCATTTTGTTCGACAATATCGAGCGTCACGCGCCGGAAACGGATTACAGGAGTGATCGTACGGAAATGTCCGTCGCGAGCCGTCGCCCCCACGCGAAACGCAATTAGTCGCGCCGATCAATCGGTAAATCCTAGGGAAAAAGAAGCGCGCGCGCGCGTGCCACGAAAACATTCGTGGACGCAGTGCGCGTTTAACCTTTGAGTACTGAGATGTGTGATGTTAAGCGTGTGCTGTCGGTTGCCTACTTTTTACGACAACGCACATGTTTAGCAGATTAATCCGGAAATTTCATTGCAAAATATGTTGTTTGTAACTGACCTTAAAAACCTTAACAGAACTATTTATTTTAAACTACGCAATTTCGTCGTGAAGGATTTTTATTATATTCTTTAATTATGCAGGATGTCTCTCCATTAACCGAAATGGAAGACCTGATGAACAAATCTGATAAAGCATTGCACGAAAGTATACTGAAACGCATTCTTACTATGTTTCTATATCTCCAGGGTTACAAGCATCAATCGCATACATGCATTACAGCCTAAATCGAATGGTTATTGAGAACCCATATATGCGTTTATGGCCCAAATTGAATGGTTGTGTATTCACCCATATACACGTTTATAGCTCATGGTGAACGATTTTGCCAAACGTATATACATATATGTTCATAGCGCTCAAAAGGTTAAAGAAACTTTTATCCTGACGACTATGAATAATAAATTCGTCGATATTCGTTGTCCGTCCAAATGCAACGAGTTTCAACAAAACCAAACGAAAAACTTTCACAAAGGGTATGTGCGATGTAATTCGCCTTCAATCTGGACGCACCCCCAGGCCTTTCGCGAGGCAATGCAGGAGCGAACTCTACTCGACGCATAAAAGCAAAAGCTGTTCGTGTTAAGTACATGCCCGTTAGTGTTTCAATGCATTTACTTCTGCGCGTCGAGTAGTCGCTTTTACTCTCGCCCTGGTCTGTGAAGGGTGTTACGCGCTCAGAATCCCGACGCGTAGAGACCTTAGCAGGGCAATTTAGACGCCCATTGGTGTCGAACGTGCGTTGCTTTCCGATGAATGCAACACTATCTCGTGCTGATGAATGGAGAGAGCCTCGAGACAATGCCGTCATCAATCGGTAGATTAGGAATTAAGGGAGTGATCGCACGCTTTGTGCTCAAAGGCCGTTTAATATAAATTCAATTACGCGACCTGTCCGACGTATAAATTTCAAAGGGCAAGCAGACGATTGTCATTTAATAAACTCTCCTTTGTCACGCTCGTTTGTCGGGCTTTACCTTCGAACGATCCTTCGTAAATCCAGTAAAATCTGTTCTGTTGAAAAAAAGTGATCGTCCGTAGTTGCAACGATCGTGAGAATTTTCATTCGCGAGGATTCACCACGGGGAACGTATAAATTTGCCTCACGCTGATTATTCGAATCTCACCGCGGGTAATTCCACCTTCGTTCACACGAGACGCGAATGGTGCGAGGAGTCTCTTGCGCGAGGGTGTCGGGGATGGCTGGAGCGTTGTATAGCAAGGGAACATTGTCGGAGCCGACAATGGAGGGCGTCGAGCCGAAGCATCAGGCCCGTAATGAAGCGCGTAATACCGAGAGTTCGAGCCGCGGCAAGAACCAGATCCCCGCGGTTCTCTCTTCGCGCCCTCGTCGTGTAACGTGGCGGAGTTATTATGGCGCACCACGTCCGCCCGTAAATTCGCCGTGGGTAATTAAATCGGCCCTCGTCGTGCCCGTCAAAGCGTAATGAACTCCCTAAAGCTGGTCCTTCTCCTTCTCCTCGGGCGGTAAGAGTCGCCGTGGAATTCCAATTTTCTTTTCTCTTTTTTTTCCTTTAGGGGCGATGCTACGAGGAGGGAGGAAAATAACGAGGGGAAAGAGCTCAAAGTAGCGAAAGAAACGTTCCGATGGAATCGTGCCTTCTTCCACGGAATAGGGTGCAAATTTTTCCTTTCTCCGATCTCTCTTTCTCAAAAACTTTCTTCAATCGCAAGAATTAAACGACCTTACGAACGACCGTTAGCGCGACATTCCATCGAACGATTCTTGCGAGCAGCTCGCGTCGTCGTACCTTAGCGCAACTACATACCAGCGGGATATTCCGTGCATCGAGCGTTACAAGAAGTTGGTTGACCGCGTGGCAAGTTAGTTACAAAGTTCCACATGCTCGAGCGACTATCTCATCGTGGTCCGAAGGGCACCTATATCCACCCTTGCCACAAGTTCCATGTAATTTCCATCTTTCTACAACGTAACGTCCTTCTCCGAATATGTATCTCGGTTAATTCACAGGTGACGTTCTTCATTCGCGCACTTATTCACTCAACCTCGTGTTCTTCTTCTACATTTATCGAATATTCGGTCACTCCATGCTCGTCTCTCCTTCTCGCAATTCATCCTCTCACGAGCCCACCACTCCACACGAAAGATATCCTCTCGATTTCGTAACAGGAGACAGATTCGATCTCGATACCGTATATCAATAATTCATGAGCGACGAATGGCGCGACGATGTTATTCAAGGGTACACCGGATAACAGGATTTTGGGCCGCCCCTGCTCCTGCGACTGCGTGATTGTCGCGACGTGCCGGCGAGACCGTAGTGAAACGTATACCGCATGATTTCGGCGCGCTTCCACGTTTCGCTAACTTATATATTTCGAATGTCACGGTGTCCCGGGGCGTCGCGTTCCACCGCGACTGATCGTTTACGTAAGACGCGGAATAAGCGACCTCAGACGCCGATCGAACGTGTGCTTAAACTGTACCAAATGTCACGGTCGATTAAGCGAATCGTGAATGTGCAAAGGGTCGAGCCTGTTTGTTTCCAATTCTAGCACTTTCCAATCGTGAGACTGCTAACGAGTGCCTCACAGAAGGTAGAATGAGAATGATAGATGATTTATTATACTGAAAAAATTGTATTCTTATCCTAAGAATTTACCACTTAAGTTTAGAATATTTCCCACTAAAATAAGCAACAAGAGGATCTTCTTAATTTAAGAGTAGAATGTTCTAAACAGATTCCTCTAATCAAATATTCTTAACAGATATTTTTATCAGATATTCTTAACATAAGCTGGTAAAAAATTTGTATGGATATATTTCGTATGTAATTATTGGGAACAAAACTCTTAATGAAATGCCTCACTCTTTATATTGTCGAAAATTACATTATCCATATCTTGAAATCAGAATTGGTTGAGAAATGTAGTCACGAGAGAAGGTTACAATTCATATATACATGTATTTCTATCACTTGTAAATATCTCCATTAAATCGCCCAAATCCTCTTCTTCTAGCCACTTCGTTATTTCCTTATCTATACTTTTTGCACAACAATAGCACACAAAAGAATATAGTACTCAAAATTACGCAGAATTGCAAGAGGAACAAGATACAGGCATCGACACGTGCCGCACGCGATGTGTAACCTAACTTAACCGAATACTGACACGCATTGTGTGGCGAAATACAGATGGATTATTAAGAATATATTCCAAAAACCGTCATATCGATAAGAAAATATTCTTATTTATTAAGAATATCTATTAAGATAAATTATTAAGTTTGTATTTTAAGAATACAATTTTTTGAGTGTAACAGAACTCTTAAACGTTTGATTTTCAAATTTCGGGCTCGCGGTACTCGGTACTTTGAGTACTCTTCCTCTTTCGTTTGTACTTTTCTTTTTTAACGAAAAATACGCAGTGCCTTAGGCATCCGCGTCTCCCTCGACATATTTTTTTTTTTCTCTTCAAGGACGGCGCGAGGCCTAAAGCCCTGCAAGCGAGTTTCAATAACGCAAATTGAGCTTACGCTCGGTCGATTTGGCTGAAATTAAGCGAACGCGCGCGGAAATCTTGTGGCGACTGGGAAATGCTCGCCACGGGGAACAATTTGCCGTGCTCCCTCGTGCGCCAGGAGCCGGCGATTGTCCTCCTCCCACTGGCGAGAGAGGGAGACGAAGAACGGGAATTAGGAAGAAGAGAGAAAGGCACCCCGAGAGGCACCCTGAACGAGAGAGAGGGAGAGAAAAATAGGGGAGGACGTTTTATGACGCCTGCAGCAACGATCTAACGGAGCTCTATGTACTTTTATTCCCCGGAGACAACGACGTATCTACAATGTACCTTCGTATAAGCACACCTACATACATAAATATAAATATAAGTGTGTATAGATGCACGTACAGATAGAGATAGACCTGGAATTGGGGTGAAAGGGGAGGAGAACGGACAGAGGAATGGAAGAATAAAGAGAACAAAAAAGAAGAGACGGATGAAAGTCGTATAGATAGGCAGGGACGGTGGAAGGGCGCGGAAATCGGTAGAAGAAAACGATAGAAAAGGAGAATTTCACGTGTCGGTCGATTCTGACGCTTTTTACACACCCTCAACCTCATCCGCCTGTCTTGCATATCCCCTCCACCCACTACCTACAGCCTTTTTGCACGCAACGGAGTAAAAGAGGGTCCTGGAAAAGGGAAGAGTGGAAGTTTATAGAGCGGAGTTCCGAGTTTCGGAGCGTTGCTATACGAGTACTCCTTTACCTTTTCACGGTCGTACCTTTTCCACCCTTTTCGCGTACCCTTCTTCCGAGCCACGCTCCTCTTCTTCTTGTTCTTCTTCCCTTGTTCTCTCAGGGTAGCTACTTACACACGTGGTACTCACGTGCGCGTGCACACGTGTGTGTAATGTGTGTGCGCGGCCACGTGTCTACCGCGGAGGCGGAGGGACGAGAACGAGAACCACCGCAGGGGGTTGTACATTACGGACTCATTTCGCGCAAATCCGAAGTTCTCCCCGTGGCGGTCGTAATATCGCGCTGGAGAAAGAACGTCCTCCCTCTCGCGGTATATAAGAGAGGAATAAGAACGGTGGAAGAGGAACGAGGTGGGTGGAAGGACGTGGGTGCGGAGAAGGGATGCTGGAAGGCGGAGGTCGGCCTGGAAGGATGAAGCGCGGAAAAGTAGTCGGCCACTCGGAAGTTAGCAATCCGAGGACAAATTATTTTCTTCCTTCTACAGTGGCACCCTGCGCTATTTACTGATTCGACTCGATGCGCCATGTTCCTCGTTCTCTCTCTCTCTCTTTCTCTCTCGTTCTCTCTCTCCGTTTCCTTTTTCCTCCACGCTTCTAGCCTCCCACCCTCTTCGTTTCCTCCTTCAACGAGCTGCGAATCGACGAGCACAAAGAGCAACGCGCGTGGGCGCGATTAACCGCGGAACGGCGCTGGTGCACTAAATGCGTCGACCGTAGGACGCGCAAGATTCCCTCAACGGGGCTGCAAACACGGGTGGGCAGAAAATCTCCTGCGCGAGGAACGAGAACAATTGAGAATGTGGATGAGAGTGAATCGATTCCCGGGTAAGGGACCGGATCCTACGCGTGAGAGAAGGAAAATGAGAGTGTCGTTACAAGCTGGGTGGAGTTATGAAGGCACGCGAGGGGTAAGTTTCAAGGATCTTTTTTTTTACGACCGGATATGAAGAACGACACGCACTCCATGAAGTGTAATATCCTTTTAAGCTTGAAGGATCAAGGGATCTCGATTATGAAGAAATACGATAAGCATAAAGATAATCTATAGATACGGATTAATATACACTTACTTTCGTCCCTGACTGTACATTGCACTCTGCTCGATAAAGAGCCACTTCATTAGCGGTATTTATAATTTGCGTTATCCTCGTTTCAACCGTCGAATCGTAAATTTTCCACGTATACGCTCCGATATTTTGTACGCGAGGAACGAAATATTTGAAGGCATTAATTAACTCTGCGGAGTATAATGGCGAGAAGATTCGTACATATTGGTAGCGGCGCGTGACAATATTGACGAAATAACTCTTCCGTGTTCACGCGTGGTTCTGGTTAGCGTGCACGTCAATCGATGCATTCCTCCGTTCTATTCCGTACATAAATCGGGTACGCTCGATGAATATCGTACTTACACGCAAATACACAATGCTCGTAATTTATCGAACGCGGATGGACCCGAGAATGGTTGGCCGAGATATCTTCGTGTAACGCGCTTTTGGACGTTTTACCAGAGCGAGGGACTTCCGATGTTTTATATACCACGAAACCATAGCAACCGCGAATTGTAGGCAAAATGGTCAGTTCATCGAAACGCGCTCGGATCCCAATACTATTTTTTGCATTGTAAGTGAATTTTAATTATCGGCGATTTTTCAAATCAACGTCCACGGACACGGTTTACGTGCAATTAACAAATATAATTAAGAATACGATGTCTTTTTCACGATGAGAATTTTTCGATTAATTCGTGCGTGCCAACATATCCAGACACTTTGTCCATGGCTACGTTACGTGAACAGCAATGCTTCCTCTCGATCGTGATAATGGAATTGCGAGCATCCGTTGCGCTCTCAGAACGTACAGGGGACGACAGTTCCGCCCTGAGTGGCTTTTAAAACGGAGAATCCGGCGCACGTGACACAGGTTGTTCTTAAACCCGTGGCCACTGAATCCTCTCTCCACCCTCGCTCTCTATCTTCGTTATTCTCCTCTCTTTCTCTCGTACTCTTGCGGGCGAGCGGGCCACCAAAAAACACCATCCTCGAAGTCCGCCGGGGTGGACCGAAGAGTTAGTGGCTTATCGTCCGCGAGTTCACGATGAAGAAACTTTTTTAATGGAAGAACTTCCCCCGCGAAATTTATTTCGTATAACGTTGGATCGAGTAGATCGTCTATGGGATCGTGTAATATCCAACATCCGTCTATGGTCCATATTTCGCTCGTAAATATTTAGCGAGCGCGTTTTAACGGACCAACGCAGTGCGCGCACGCGATATCAGGGCGAGGACGCGATAGGTTATCCGGTTAACTTTAAACTCTCGTTTGCGCAGAGTAAATGGAAAAAGCGAATCGATCTCCTCTCTCCTTTTTCTCTCTCTCTCTCTCTCCTTCTGTCTCTCTCCCATTCTCTCCCTTCACGGCACAACGGCTTTACTAATGCTCGCGTCCGTCGGTGCCTCGCTTCATCGGTATTCGTTACGGCATGAAAAATACTCTTCGTTCGTCTCGTCTTCATTTCGCCCAACTCTCACAATCGAGAGTTTCCTCGTTAAAATTCCACGATGATCCAGAAACGAGATTCACACGATGCGATCGTTTACCGCTCAACGTTAATCCTATCCGTCTTAATCTTCCTCTCATTGACCCCTTCTTCGATCGCAAGCTCACATCCAACGCTCCGCGGATCAAATTGAAAAGCACCGTGCGCGATCTCTCATACCTGCACAGCAGCAGCTCGAGAAACTTCACGGAAGATTGATCGCCTCGATTACTCACTCCCAGGCGCGCCACCAACGCCCGCCACCGGCCGGCAACAATGTAAATGCGAGTATCGCCTTTCAAGTGAGCATCGAATGAGAAACGCGAACCCGTGAAAGGGAAACGGAAAGGTGAGGAGAATCGTGTTGCGTACGCGAAGGATGCAAGATGACGGAACGAATAAATATAAGCGAAGGTGCATCTGGTACTTGGTCGTAAAAATTTTCGACAGCCAGCTCGTAGATGTTTTGTATACCCTTATCCTACTACGTTCTCCCGTTTGTTTTACGAGGCGTCTCCCGTCGACAGCTCTGAGCAAATTAGCTCGCGCATTTAATTTCACTCCAACCTGCCTCTCTCTAGAAAACAAGGAACGCGAAAAAGATTTCAACTTCAACCCTGCACCGTGTGACGGGCGAGTTTTATGAATTTGCAATGCTAACGTCCCTCGCGCTTTATCGTCCCCATTCGCGTTGCTCCTCGTCGTTCGCCATGAAGCTCATGAAAATCCTCGTAAAAGACGGCGATGCGCGTTGTGTCGGGGCATTAGGGGGTAGGAGAGGTTTACCAGGAAGGAGAAGGAGACAGGTGATGGGTGGTAGTTCCCTGCACGCGTGCTTCTCTCGCGCGAATATGAGAGAAAGAGAGAGAAAATGGAGAGAGTGAGAGATCGTGACGAGGAATGGAAAGTGCATTACCGCTCCACCCCGTGAGCCTTTAGATCTAAATAAAAAACGAGTCGCTAGAATTATCAAAGCGGCGCGCGGAAAAATAGACGCGGTATAGTACGCTCGTTCGTTATCTCGTTTCGACTATCACTTCCTCCCCTCTGTGCGAGCTCGTAGCTCAGCCCGTAAAAAAATCTCGTAAATGATTTCGTACTTTCGCATTTTACTCGAATGAGTAAACCTGTATATCTAGGGGAGTTTCGCGGGCCTGTAAAATCCGAGCCCGCGGTTGTAAAGGTTTTACAAACGATTTTTATACTTGGATCGATAATGGTAAAGAAGTATCGCTTAGAGAAAATTCCGCAGGCTATATTTCCAGCTTCGGCATTGCGCAGCAGGCCACGAAAGTTCGCGCGGTGCTAGTAGATCGTACCGTTTTCGGTACGGCCAGTAGAACACGACTGGTTCGTGTCAGCCCCAGAGTGGCCCGGTATCGTCGCGGCCTGCGATGATAATGAGACGAACGATGCGAGCCTGAATAATAGCCAATCGTGACGTTGAGTAGATTCTCTCTGCTCGCTTAGTCCCTGTTTCACGGATTCTCCCGTAATTAGCCCCTGTCCGCTAACGATCTCGCCCACCGATTGTTCTCCGATTAATACCGATTATTATTTTACGTGCTTCCCATCAGGTGAATTCGCGCGATACAAGCGCCGCGTCAAATCGTCCATAATTGGATTTTGAAATTTACACGATCGAGCCGCTCTCGTTTTTACACTTTGGTAGATGCGAAATTTAATAATTCTTAATAAACCCAAGAACTCCGATGATAATTGAATTTGAGGTAAATAACGCTGTAAGCGTGAATTTCCCCGTTACAATTTGATGTAGGGTATACATGTTTATGGTAGATAAGTGCGAAATGCGGTTGAGCTTGTTGCGAATAATACGGGTTTTAGGTATGAAATGTTTTACTGGTCTCACTTGGTTCGGTGGCCGGAATTCAACACGGCTCTGGATTAATGCAAGATCGTAAAAACTTTTAAGGCGACTCTTGAAATTTTAGTAGGCATCGTCAGAACGGTTTCGAAGACTTCGAAAATGAAATTATAGCGGGTAGGCGTTCGTTCTGTAGGTGTCAAAAGTGGTTATGACTGGGCGTAAAATTTCGGTGAGCGTTTTAATTGCGCAGGCGCAAAGTGGTAATGTCTTTGGTGGACGCATTCGTGCGTGACAATTAAACTGTAGCCTGCATGAAATTCCGTTAAATAAAAGCGTATTGTATTGTAATGACGTATATTAAAAAGAGAAACGTTAAAAGAGCGTTTCCAAGTGATTATAACGCATTTAATATTGACATATTCTAGAACCAATACGCTAAAAAAAAGTGATTCTACGAAAAGATTATCCTCCAAAATTTTCGTTTTCGATAAACCGATTAAAATTGTAGGTAAAACTCCTGTTTAGGGGAGGCAGCTCCGACCACTTTGACCTTGATTTATGTTGTCAAGGACATCCTCCTGAGTACGAATCCGGAATTTTTAGCCGTCGCTCATTGTTCGTTAAAAAGTCATTAACAGAAAAAGTTTTCACGAATTATGGAGAATTTCCGACGTTCAGTCACACACACGCGCGCGTCTGTATACAAACATTAGCCACACATCAGAAGTAGTGTTTACATTCGTTCATTGGAACATGTGCGAGGTAGATGTTTATGTCCAATGGGTCAGTCTGTCGTATACTATTCTAAGGTACTATTCTAGGTAATATCCATTATCTGATTCTATTATCGAATAAATTGAATGTTAAAGTTGAAATGTGAATGTGATAAATGGAAATTGATCTAACCAGAAAGGCCCACCACGCTCTCAAGTATAGATTATTTTTTTAATGCGCGGGCGGGCGCGGAAGCGCCCGTGCCGCGCCTAAGCCTTATTGAATTAGACTGGTTAGGTTTGGTTAAGCGGGTGCGATTGTCAGGCGCGGCACAGGTGCTTTGAGAGCGTGGTAGGCCTTCTGGTTAGATCAATTTCTGTAACCTCTGCTGTTTTACCTAACTTCTTAACAAATAATGAGCGTCGACTAAAACATTTGGATTGTTACTCCGGAGGGTTACCTTGATAATATACAATATGTATGTCAAGTCAGGATTGTTGGAACTGCCTCCTCTATCCTAAATATCGAAACACGCAGAAAATGCCAACTCGAACCGGTGACTTCATTTGTTAATAACTTTTTAACGAACAATGAGCGACAGCTAAAAATTGCTGATTCGTTCTCAGGAGGATATCCTTGACAACATATATCTAGGTCAAGGTGATCGGAGCTGCCTCCCCTAAACAGGAGGTTTACCAAATTGTATTTTTTACCATTCCTTTCACTTTTCTCCCTTTCATCCTACGCACTTTCTCTATCGACTCCATTAAATCGTTCGCTCAATCGGGAAAGGCATTTACTAAATTCAACGCAAATAATTTTTATTTGCGGTTAGTTTTCAGTTTTCTCGTTTTATTTTTATCGACGAAATCGCTAGCGATAAAAGCTCTTAATAACATTCCAAAATTTCACCGCCCTCGTGCCCAACGTGAATCGATTTTTGCGCAGGATCCAGGGCCCACAAGCGCTCGCATTAATTTGTCCATAATATTTGACATTGTTAAATATAATATACAGGCATAATCGAGGTTACGAACACGCTTGAGCGTGTCGCAAAAACAGAAAACGCGGTTTCCATTCGCGCGTTTCATCGGACCCGCTTCACTCTCGTTATAAATAATCGTCTCTCGCAATTGCAGCGCGTTCCCAGAGATAATCTGCGCATTTAACGCAGCCTGCGCACACCCAGTCCGGAATCATTCGCCACGTTTTCGAAAATACGAGGCACGGCAGGACCACGAATTCTTTCTCCGACGCTTCTATTCGGGGTTCGCGCAATTCCATTTAAAAATTTCATCCCGATGTTATTAAAAGGCGAAGCTTCTTAACTTCGCGAACGACTCGCGGGCTAACGAAGACGCGACTCACTTTAACGACGTCGTTCGACGTGAAAGGAGAAAGGAGGGTGGAAGAGAAATTAACGCGATCGTTCCCAACGATAATGTAGGGCGCCGATTCTGCGGCGGCAATGAATTCGTACGGTGATGAAAAGGTGGGCGTCACGCTCCACGGGCATTAAGATAAAACGTTGTCCCTGCGCGCCACGAAATCGTTCGCTTTTGTTCCTCGATGGTTCCTCATTGGCCACCCTCACTACCATTCACCCTCCGCGGCCACCACTCGGAAAAAAAAACCTCTTGCACGAATCTCTTCTCGCACGAATCTCTGCTCGCACGAGTCGTACTCCGGATAATAATCTCGCATCGTATCGGCGCGCCAGATTAGGGTGTAGAAAAAATGGAGATGGTACGAAGCCAAAAGGTTAAAAGCGAAGGAAGGGGTGGAACGCGTTCGGAGTAAAAACGGTGGCATGGGCGTGCACGTGGCACGAGGAGAATGCGCGAGGTTGGTGAAGGGGTGAAGAGGAAAAATGATGAAAAAAAAGGACGCGAGCGTCCAGCGCGAGGAACTGGCGCGCCGTCGTCGCGTCGTCGAGTAAACTTTTCCAGAGCTTTTTCCACCTCCTCGTTCGTTGTATCTCGACGAAAGCACCCGACGGCAGTTTCGTCCACTCTCCATTCAGGTCGTTTCCTCGTTAGCCTACTTCTTATCCCCTTTTTCCAAGCTTCCTTTTTCCTTCCTTACCTTTGCGTGAGGAAGGGTCTCCACCCCCGTGCGTGTATCTCGGTCGATTGATCTCGCGATTCGTCCAGACGCCGATCCTACGGGTCTGCTCTACGCTCGCACTTCGACGCTTTCTGCTCCCTCCTTATCTCCTTCTTCCACCCCGTAAATTCGTTTCTCGTCGACCCCGCCTCTCCGGGAGAAAGAAAAGGGGGTCGCCCGAAAACACCGAATTAACGAGAACCGGAAAGAAATTTGGCGCTGAAATCCCTATTTACTCGATATCCATACCTTAGCTTCTCATCGGAATTTACTTTCGAGCCTGGATCGCGAGAAAATTATTCGAAAATATGCGCCGACTATGCCGTCGACGATGTTCCTCGTCGATAATACTCGTATAACTATGAGAAAGAGAGTCAATAAGACGCGAGAACGTGATAAAGAGTGCAAAAGTGGGCTGAAGCCGAAGGGTGAGGAGTGGTGCCGAAAGTGTCTATTCGGTCACGTATGTATAATGCATCATTCTCTATACAGATTCATCCGCGCGCCTATCGTTGGTCCGTCTATTTCGCTCTTAACCAGCGGCCAATATCAATCTATTTATAAAGCCGAGTGGCCTGCTTTTTTCCGTCTTACCTAGACGGAGGACGCAGCCCACCGTGGGAGCGTGGCGATGCAAAGTTGACGAAGCTTGCTCGACATTATTCCAAGCGAATGAGACGCGCGTGTTCCACGAGTTGGTCGCTTGTAAGAAAAACGTTCAAATCTCGCCACCCATTCCGAAGGGCGAAAATCTTATCGGAGAACACAGAGGGTGGACAAGAAACGCTTCAACTTCAAGCTACGATCTCATGCGACGATCTCTTGTCTTCCATCTCTTCTCCTCTCGGAAGTTCCTCCGGAGGAGAAAAGCTCTCGAAGGGTGCTCGAAATGCGGTGACAACTTCGTAACACTTCGTGCACGTCGTGCGACTTCTCACAAATAATTCTACAGGTGCGATGCTCCCTTCTCTTTTTCTCAACGAGACAGACGGGTGGTGATTATGTGGGGTGGGTTGTCTAAAAGGGTGGTGGTCGTGCTACGTGAGTGTGTGTAGTCCTTCGGGTGTTATACGCACAGGATGGATCGTTGACTCGTAAGGTAGGATAGTCAGCCCGTATTCCGCGAAGCAAGACGACTTTTTTCCGATCTACGATTCGTTTTCCGCAAGGATCTCAAGTCGACGAGGATATCGCCCCTTTGACGAGCGATGCGTTTACCTCGTTCTACGCGCCGTTTCCCAAAGTAAAGATTCTCTCACGAGAGCGCAATAGGGAACGTCGACCGTTTACCATCCCCACGGATAACCCATTCCCTTCTTAAACTCGCTTATACCCGAGCCATAATTCGGTTGACGATCGATTTTCATTCTCTCCTCGCTCTTCTCTCCTGCGAGAGCCACTTCGAAACGCGAATCTGCTTATCGGCGCTCGTTCGCTTCTGTGCTCTCTCTCTTTCTCTCTCCTTCTCTCTCTCTCTTCTACCATCCTGGTGAGAAGACGCGGTGGTGGTACCGGCCGTCTTCTTACGATCGTCGCGTAGCGTTGCGCCGTGGCGTCGCAGGGGCCGGAAGCGGCGCTCGTTTTACGTCAGTGCTCCTCTCGACTCTATGCAATTTAGCGCGTCAACCGGGCCGTAGTTCCACGATGATGTAAACATCGTCGCGATATCGGCCGATAGGCAGCAGAAGCCCTTCCCGTTTTACCACACGGCATGCACCCGTTTTCTCACTGGGACCGGTAATACGCTCGAGAACGGTCCTCGATAGAGGAGATGTAAACCTACTTTATCTTCGTCGCGTTCTCGACTTGCGTATCGCTTACCAGCCATGCATGTTACAGAATTATCTCGAACGACGGGACCCCTGGACCCTCCACGGCATTACACACTTCGGCCCCCATCCATTCTCCCGATTCGGAAGTCTCGCGTAACGTCCCGGATTTCGAACCTGACGGTGCGCGTTACCACGTAACGACGTTTTGCATCGGTTCCCAATGGTTATTTACGTAACCGTTCCACTTCGTCGAAAAGTTCGCTCCTGGGGCGGAAGTTTAGCGGCGAGCCGAAGGGAATTCGTGCGGAGAATAGCGAGCGGACGTAAAGTGTCGATATTTGGCATTCTAGAAAGAATTGTTGATGGAAGACTTTGAGGTCCGTAATTATTTGCATCGCGTACTCCGGTCCGTGATTAAACAGAAAGAATCGGGCAAAGGTTTGTTTATTTTTAATAATAATCAAGAGTAATTTTGTATCCATTAATCTTGGGTGCAGGACAGCAGGGGTTTAGACTCTAGCTGCTTACCAGATTTCTTTTTACACGAGCAGCAAGCTACTGCTTCAAGAGAGAGAGAGGGAGAGAGAGAGAGAGAGAGGGTAATCGTGAGAATCTCAGGTAAGGCTCGAGTAATATAATTATCCCGAGCTACTAAGATCTTGCTAAGTGCTAAGAATACACGAGACGCCGGACATGGCACGTTCGCATTAATCGATAATTCGCGTGTAAGTGCGCGGTTCTAAGGCGATGTACAATTATTCTATTAGAAAAAAAATATTCCCTTCTTCGGAGTAGCTTTCAACCGACGGAGGTACCTCGTGCACGATTCTCGATTAAAAATCGGTGCGACTCGCGAGGAAAACCAATGAAACAGTAGAAATAATTTTACTCACTGCGCATTATGTATAATCGTGTATCGCGTTCCATGCAATTGCTTAACAAACGAGGCAGATAATTAAAATGAAAGTAGCCCATTAAACCAACCTGCCGCTGTGCTCCTGCGAGTCCGAACATCGCGCCTTCCATGAAAACACTATCCGCAAAAGCGTTCTGCTTCTATCATGCGTTTTGAAATACAGGCTGCTGGAGAGTGGTAAAGGACATTAGACAAATGAATGGAGTATACAAATAAAAAAGGGGGATACAGCAAATAAAAAAAAACAAACTACCGAGGATGATCGGTGAACGATGCTAGTTCGTTCAATTGGCTCCACAATTGGGGAGGGGTGGAAAAATAACACAGGACAACTATACATATTTGGAGAACACATCCAAAAGGAGTATGGATCGGGGCACGAGCAGGGCGATGCATCGCATATGATCGCAATTTTTCACAGGCATGTGACACGTGTAACTGTGTGATATGTGTGCGTGTGAGAGGCCTGGTGAGCAACTGGGTGTCGGGGTGTATACGAACAAAGAGATATACAAATATATAAATATATAAATGAACGAAGATACATATGCTTGGAGGTGAGTGTGTAGGTGTGAGTGTGTGTGCCCGAATGGTGATATAGTAAACAGTATATTATGTATTCTATTAAAGGGCTTATCGGTAAATCGTGTGCGTTTCCCACCGTCTTGACGTAGGTGACGGTCTCGGCGGTAGCTTCGGTGAGGGCCCTTCGTAGCCTCGATCGGCGGACCTGCGACAGCGTACGTGGACAGAGTACGACGCCCTGGGCACCCTGAGAACCGGAACCAGATCCTGAACCGGAACCAGAACCGGTCACCGTGGTCGTGGGCGGCGGAGGCGTCGTCGCCATCGTCGTCGGCGACGATTTGCACCACCACCAGGGAAACTGGGCGTATATGTTTTTATGACGTTGTTAAATCACAGTACGTTTCGCACAGTTACGGTAGTAGTAGTAGTAGAGTAGTAGAGTAGTAGTAGTGGTTGGGTTGTGGGTAGTAGTGGTATTACAGGTAGAGACAATACAGAGAGACACGTATAAAATTACATATGTATATGTGTGTATATATATAACGTCATATACGTGAATATATATATATATTTAGACAGACAGAGAGACAACAAAGTGAGCTTGTGGAGAAAGCAGTCGCGCCTCTACGTGTAATATCCTTCGATCTTCCCTTGTCTCCCGAGGGTTTCACTTTGGGATCTCGGTTATATTTCCGTTCTGCATGCGCATCGACAGAAATACCCGGCTCTACAGTTATTGTCTCGCCGCGCTCCGAGCTTTTCCCGCTTATCTCGCGTCTCATTATTTTATCCTTGACTTTCTCTCTTTCGTGCGGTCACTCGTAATCGAGGGCTCCCTCTTTTTTTGCTCTTTTTTTTCGGTAGTCTTTAAAAGCGTGGCTCTTAATTGCTAAGGGCTTCTACGGATTCTACGCCAACGGGGTATCTACGTTCAACGCTATCACTAGACTAAAGGAGTATCGTATTGTGAGCTAAAGATTTTCCTGGATTCCGTTTCTGGGGCGGGGCCAGGAAACGTACATAGAGGAAGAGAGAGAAAGAGAGAGGGAGAGAGAGGATGAGAATAAGAAGGAGCGGACTATTTTGCTGGATAAATTCGATGTGAGTCTCTTTGCCGGGCGTAGAGAGGCAGAGAGAGGGAGAGAGAGAGAGAGAGAGAGAGAAAGAGGAAGTACATACGTTATCCGTGCACGAAACTTTTATCGTTGGAGGGTGAAGGGTGAAAGATGTGGTTTATGATTTTGTAGGTGCTGGGCGTTACGTGTGTAACGGACGAGATAAGGGCCAAGAACGATGCGCGCCGAGGCTCTCGTTGTCCCCACCAATCGATGCCGCCCTCCATCGTGATTTGTTTGCGGAACAACCGGAAGACCGGAATCGAGGCAACCGGGTCGAGAGACCGGGGGTCGAAGTGGCACCGTGGCCATCCCAGATATCCAAATGTGCGACCGTCGGGGGAAACCAATTTTCTCGTCTGCGCCACGGGTTGGATCTGCGTTACAACGAGGCGGAAGAAGTCGCGCGGAAGAAGAATTCGACGCGAGCCATTAAACGGATTATTTTTAGAATAATGTCCCAAGGGAAATTTCAGACGAGGGTGGAAGAAGGCGGAAGTTGAGCGAAGAATTTTTAATCGATTAGAATTTTCCCTGCTTAGAACTTCGCCGAAGGAACGCTGAATTTCTTTTTACAGAAAATATTTCTCGTCGCACCTTTTACGGAGAATTCGGGTATCATTTTTGCTTTTTGATTGAAATCGGCCAAACTTCCTGACGGCTGAGTGGAACGAAACAAACGAACTGGCCACAGGCGCGAGAGAACGAAGCTGGACGAGCCATTGGAGGAATACGGATGGGCAACTGTCATCGGTTTCCATTCGCAACTAGAAAGATGTCAGCGAAGAAGAATCGCTACCTCATCCCCTTTGCCTCTTTTAACGTCACGAAAAATCAGCTGAGAGACGCGACAGTTGCCGCGACCGGATCGGTCGCACATATTGCCTTTCCTTTTTTTTTCTCCTCTCTTTCTTTCTTTTATTTCGGAGCTCGAGGTGCGGCGACCTAAATAAACCACCAGATCCACGAAAGATAGCCGAAGGTAAAACATTCAGGATTACCCAGGCTTTCCACTGCCTTCTATGTTTTTCTTTTCTCCTCTCTCTCTCTCTCTCTCCTACCGGTAATCTCGAGTAATCGTGGGACATCAACGCCGCGGGCGAACCTGCTCGTTCATCGATGCCAACCGATATATCCTCTTTATCCAGAGTACACGATCTCTTTTGCTTGCCCGTCACGAACGCGAATTATCGAGAGACCCGGGGAGACTATTCCATTTTTGTTGGCAACACGCGCGAACGACGAGAATGGTGAAAACAACGGCTGAGGTGGCGACCTTCGAAAAACGAGATCCACCAATTTCATTGGGTAATCTATCGGGACTCAAGTTCGTCCGCGAAATCGTAAAGCTCCGTGCGATAGCGCAATCGTGAGCGTGCAGGATCACCGTCGGTAATGGGCAAGCCACTTCGAGACTCGATAGGTGTAAACTCATGGCGATCGAGTTTCACTTCGTGAGAAAGAGTAAAGCGAACGCGAAGTGTGGGCCACCCCTTGGGGAGAGACTTGGGTACGCTCCATTGGCGCTAATGGACACTAAATTCGAGAGTGATCCGCTAAAGGATGGAAAGGTAATTCTCGCACGTTTATCGTGAGTCCCGTTGAAAACCCTCAGATACGCGAAATGGAACGATTCTCCTTCTCGCGCTCGTTCCTCTTCCCAACAGTTTCATCCTCCCATCCCCTTCTTCCCTCTTTTCATTGGCGTCGCTCATCGACTCTGTCATTACCCAGCCGGAAGTCTCCAACGAGACTGGTACCACCGGGCCTCGCGATACTCTCGAGCAAACCACGAGAGGGGAGACATAAATCTGCTTGGATTTACGAGGCTGTATTTTTCCGGTGCACCTCCACGATCCTCCGCGTGTCTTTTACGCATCCTCGCGAGAGTGGAGGAGGGTGGGTGACTCTATCCGGGTTATTCATCTCCGCGAGGGGTATTTAAGTTGGAAAATTCCTGGTCGCTCCATCCGTCCCCGTCGAGTTACACCTGGGTGAAATCCTCCCGAGAAGTTTTATCGCCGTTACGCATTTATTTTATGCGAACGAGCGTCTGCTCGACGGAAGAGCGCGCGACGAAAACTTTTCCCCGCATCCACCTGAACATGATTTATGTTTATTTCATCCGAGTAAATGCGGTAGCTTGGCTCTGTCGTGAATCTGAGAATTGAAAGGGCTTTGCTTTGCTGGTACAGGCCAGTTTACGAGGCAGTAGATACGGACGCACCAACCAGACGGACATCATCGTCCTCCAAGTGCCAGTGCTTCGAGCGTTCCCGTTTGAACCGTGTGTCGCCACGCCCACTCCCGCGAAGACGCGGGAGCTTCTCCTTTTGTCCGTATCCGCGAATACGAGCCCGGAGAATACTCATTATCATAGCGCGAGCTTCAACGGCCACTCGCCAGGACGAGTGTCTTCGCCGAATGTCCAGAGGATTGCCTAATCCACTAGGATCACTTAATCCCGGCTTAAGGTGCGCGCTTCCTCGCGCAAGAGTGGTGCCCGTGCACACCGGCGGCACAGGAAATGGGAAGAGCAAGAGGAAAATGGGAGAAGGGAGGAGGTAGAGGGTAGCGAAAATTGATTGGGATTACGGTCGGCTTTGCGCGTGGAAAATAGTTTAATCTATTTGAAAAGTTTTCCGCGCGGACTCACCGATCGCCCCGGGCACTCCTGCTCCTCCTTTTCTCGCGGCCATCCGCAAGATTAAAGTTCGTTATATCGACGGCCTTCACCAGCCTCCTCGTCCGTTTTCTTTGTCGTGGTAATTTCGTGAATCGACAGAATGCTATCTCGAACGATCGGGCTTTCGTCGAGCTTTCCACACGGTCACCGTCCGGCCACCGGCTTTCACAATCCTTATACGGAATGTCTGCTTTCTGAAATTCGTACGATCGATCTAACGATTCGGTCAATTCTTTCGTTCTCTCGTGGCTCCTCGCGCAACTGTCGTGCGACTGGCGCTTCACGAGAAGTAGAAAACCATGCGGATCGCGTACGGCTAGGGTAAGAGGGTGGAAAAATTCGGACCTGCCACCGGTACGCGAGCGCTTTACACGCTACGATTCATCGCGAAGGATCTTGATTCTATGCATGACATAGTCAGGCATGATTATAGTCGCTTGGCAGCCCGCCAGAATCACCCACAGGAACTCTACCATCTCTCTTCGAGTCTCTTCCACCTCTTTTCTTCTTCTACGACCCTCTTTCTCCTACTTCATTCCTCTCACGGTATCAACCCCCTCCTCGTCCTTCTTTTTCCACCTCCAAGCTTCGTGCCTGTCCTCAGCGCGATACGATGTGCTTCCGCACGCCAAGGAAAGATAATTAAACTAACAATGTCGCGAGTCTCCTCCGTCTTCTCCCTCTGCCGCTACTCTTCCTCTCCCTCGTCGTTGTACCTTTTTTTGTGTCCCGTTTAATGACGACGACGACGACCACCACCACGTGAATTTCGTCCAACCTTCTCCCTTGAGAGAGACACGTTCTTCAGGGGTAAGCAAATTGCCCTCTGGTCCGCGGAAGATTGTACCTGAACTTCTCAAAAAGAATACTCTATGCGTGCTTCTTCTTGCACCATGGCAAGGTTTCGAGGACCTCTCGTGAAGTAGTGTTTTCTCGAGCTGCTCTTTTATTTCTTCTTTGGTGTTTACACCGTACGAAATGTAGGCGAGAAATTTCAGGTACCGTGATTTATCATACGACTTACTTGTAGAATCAATTGGATAAATCGTGCGTGGCGTATGCTTTCGAATCATATTTGTGTTCTCGTGCTTTTAGTCCGGAGATTTAGATTAGTTAAACGCAGGGCCATCTGTGGTCGCAAATGCTATGCCATCGGGGTATCTAAGGCTGAATATTTTCGACTTTTATCGCGTGTGTACCGTGGGTCGATTTTCCTCCGGGATTATTGGCCATCGGTCGGTACCTCCCTCGCTCAGCTGCAGCTCGAAGGCTTAAGGGCGGGACAGGGTAAGGCGGCCTACAATTTGCTCCACCCTCTGTTAGATGGCAGCACTCACGCTCCATCGGTAAATTAACCCTTGTGTCCTGGATGGTTAGTGCTAAGCTGCGCACGCCGTTTTGCCGCTCCTCATCCACGTGACATTTCTTCATGAATTTCCAAGTCTCATCTGAATCAACGACATCGATAATTTCGCGTTGGAGTTAAGCGACAGCGAGTCCAGTGGATCATCGATCGTTTTGTACCTCTGCTAAATTCGTTACCAAGAAAATGAGAGAATTTCGTCGCGCGTTCATTTTCTATTCGTCGAGGCTGCCAATCTCTACTGTGTGCGAGGTGGGCCGTTAACGGCGGAGAATGTACGAAAGACACAGAGAGGATGCCAGACGCAAAGCGAAAGGGGAGCAGGAGCACGCGGGTGGCGTACAAACAGACAGAAAACGGAGAGAAAAACAGGCAGAGAGTGAAAGAGAAAGATAATTCTACAGGGAGGAATCGAAATCCCTCGAGAATGAGGTAACGAGTTACGCACAAGCAACGAAGAAATGGATAGAGGGACGGACAGAGAAACACAGAGAAAGAGAAGACGTTATTGTTCAAATTTTATTGTTCAAATTTTTCTTCTCGTTAAAGAGAAACAGAGAAAGAGAGAGATAGAGCTGTTTGCGAAATGGGCCACAGAGACAACAGCGAAGGAGACAGACAGAAAAAGAAAGAGAGAGAGAGAGAGAGAGAGAGAGAGAGAGAGAGAGAGAGAGAAAGACAAACAGAGGACGCATTCGAAAACACTGACACAGCGCAATGCACACCACAGAGACAGGAACGGGCAACAAAACACAATGCGTGCCAGTTGCAACCTTGCAAGACAGAGACATTGCACACACAAGAGCACATCCCTCTGGAAACACGCGACAACACCGTTACACCTCAGCTGTTACGATGCGGCACAGAACAAAAGAAGCAACCGCGTATCGTGATCGCACATCTGGAGGGGGTGAGATCGTTCTCCCATCGTTTCTCGATTACATCCGTAACGATAATCCCTCGGCACGGAGACTCGTGAGCGAAGAGACGTGTAGTGATGGTCAATTGCAAAAATTGACGAAAAAAAAGGAGAAGGGTTCTGCGAAGGGGATGATGCGCGGCGAGGGGTGAAAATCGGTCGAACGGTAGGAGGTGAAGGTGCGCTGCGAACGTCGGGATCATTACGTAACATAGTCCAGGTGCACGGCTTGTGGTAGGACGTTCGAGGGATGAGATTTGAGGTTGGGCGGGGATGAAGGATCGAGATGTTTGCGGCTTACCTGGCGAAACTGTCGGATGCCACCGTTGATGCGCAAGGAATCGGCGGCTATGCCTGCGATTCCGTCCCCGGGTTCTCTCAGCTGTCGTAGCGACGCTGCGCTCGGCGCGGTGCCGCTGTGCAGAGGGCAACAACATCCGGAACAGCAGCAGGCGGACGCTTCCGGTTGCGAGCTCTGCCGAATTATGCGAGCGCTTGGCGACGTCGTTACGAGAACCGGTGGTGGCGGTGCGGCTTGGCAGGGACAACAGTGGTGGCCGCTCTTCACGCTCTCCCTTTAAAAACAATGGAGCAAAGTGAGCTGACTTCATCGGATGATTTACAAATTGTTTTCTTAATACTCTACGAAGACGAGTGAATTTTGTGACAGATAAGAGATACGCGCTCATAATACGGTCAAGTATCTCTGGGTGGATTAGTTTGAAATTTACTGTACAAAGAACCTTTCAATTTTTAGGCACGATCGAAAAAGAAGCGAGTTATTTTCTTTGAACTTAATTGCAGGTGGCTATGCAGCCTTCGCCGTTTTGTACATAATCATCCTCAATTTTTGTGGAAAATGACTTATTAACAGTTTATCGATTATACAGTGATAATTTCTTGCGCAGTCGCAGCATGTGTATTATACTTTGAAACGATTGTACTGAAACCAGCGACGGAAAAATGAAGAAACTCTCCGTGTAAGGTGATCACAGCATTATAGGACGCCGAATCTTGAATTAATCCTTTCGCGTGCTCGGACCGTGATACCCGAGGGCACGCTCACAGGGGCACTTCCGATGCGTGGCGTTATCCTCGGAATACTCTAGAATAAGGTCGACTCATCTTCTCTTCCTCCGGCGAAGGCAGCCGTTGAGGGCAATACACCGCCTGAGCTATCTTTAATGCATAGGCCCACATACAGTATCTATCAGAGTTGTAGCAGGCCTCCTTGCGTGAAACGCGCGGTCCGTACGAGACGAGAGGATGTGCGCACGAATATCCCTTGGAACGAGCATGCCGTTTCGGGTAAGAAATTAAACCGGAGAATTTCTGAAGACCTCGGTGGGGCCGAGCGGGCTTGTCTATTATTTACGATCTTCGGTGAAGTGATCGCACGAGAAGCGCGAATTTCCATCCTGCGAATATTCGGCGCTCGAGGTTTCTGCTTTTGGTGACCAATGTTCGCACGAGACCGAGGAATTTAAACGTGCGAGCTCGGTGTTGGAGAATCGCTGTACGGTTCAACAAGCACGCACAAAGATCCTCCGCGAATATTATTTGGACAAGTCGACTTTTGCATTTCGCTGCACCGCGGCTCTACTGTCCCACAGCACCTTCTCGGCTTCTACTAGGATTCTCTTCTCTCTACCTTTCTTCTCGTTCCGCCCGCTTTTCGTTTTATTCGCGCGTCTCTCGTTTCCTCTGTAATTTATTCAAGTGCACGGGGGAGAGAAGAGGGAGAAGCTAATGCGGGAAATCGTGGGGATTTACGAAGTTTAATATGCATGTAAATCGCGAAAGGCACGACACTGTAATGCGAGGACAGTAGTGGTGCACTTCATCGTAACGAAAGGGTGAAAGAAGATGTAGCAAAACGTACGAATTAAGGAGGGCAAATGGAACGAGGAGAATAGAAGAGTAAAGAAGGTGATCTCGAAATGAGAAAAGACGGACGAGTAATTCGCGCTGCACTCGTGACGAGAAAATCTCGTGACCTGTTTTACAACACGTGAATGGGAAGTGAGGAAAGATCGATCGTCCATAATACACACAATTTCAACAATATTAAAAAGGAAAAGTATTCATAAATTGACTGCTTCGAAAAATTGAAATTAAACAAGTGCTACCCTGCAAAATACCCAATGCATTAAGATCGGCTTTTACAGAAGGTACTTCTCTCAAAATCGAAGCCAACCACTTCCATTAACCCGCCGCATCCGAAAGAAAGAAAGTTCTAAAAAAAATTTCCCATCCACTTGGACGACCTTCAACGAACACTTCACTTTACACCCCCTATTCTTCGAGGCTCTTGAGCTTACGAGAGAACACGGCTCTGGGCGAGTGCTCCTTTGTAACTGTAAATTGCGATCGTCGTACCGTAATGATATTTCGGCACGGAGAAGCCGAGCGCGGAAGAAGAATTGCAAGCGCGAGCCAACACACGGTACCGCGAGAAATGGAGAGACGAAGAGCGAGCGATGAAGAATGATTTGGAGAGAAGTGAGAGACGTTCTCGGTCTTACACGATATCCTGTACGAGAGGATGGTGAAAGAGAGTAACGCGATTTCGCAGGCGGAATGTGCTCCGCAGGTGGTACTTAGCACGCAGTACGCCCTTTGTTCGCAGTCTCTCCGAGAGACGAGAGCCCTTGACTTGTCACGATGACTAAGAGTACGACTAAGACGACGTCTAGGACGAGGGTGCCGACTGCTGCCGCTCGACGATATCGTGGAAACGCTAGAAGCTTTCAATTTCCTCTCTTCTCTTTTTTTCTTCCTTCAAAGTCGCCAGACTTCCTCTATTCTCGCTCCACTTTCGACGCGACGTCGGATATCCGATATTATTCTCGAAGGCGTGAGATCTTGCGACGAGAATCACTCGGCTGCCCTCTTACTTCGTGGACGGCAGGTAAGGTGGAATTTAAGAATAGCGAGAGCACCGAGAAGAAGACTAGTCGAGGGAGAGATGTTCGGTGACTGTGCGTTTTTAACGACAGCGTAATTTTATCGCGGCTCCTTGGGAGCTTCTTTTCTATGGACGCGATCAATTCCGCGAGTACTGTCGTTGCGAGTGAGCTTGTTTATTTTCCATTGTTCTTCGTTAACGATAATTACGCCGCTCACATGCCGACTTACTCGAGCTTCGCATGGATTTGACGTTTGAAGTGCACGATGATTACGTCTAAGCATCGCGTAAATAGAACATCGGTTCCTTGAATCCGTCGGATTGACTTGTAAGCAATGCTTGGGGCAATAATTTATGGGGGAAGAATCGAAGGATAGTTAGATTCGCTTCGCCTGTCGATCGCTATTTTCGCGTGCATCTCGGCCGGTTATTGGTTTCCTTTCGTCCAGTGAAATATGAAAATCGACTGTAACGGCAACCCTCCTCCCATTCCGCACGAGTATGAAGTCCATTTCGATAAGAACTTCGATAATAGCCTGCCGTTGCGAGGCTCACGATATAAATGCTTTTTCGGTGTATGTTTCTTCGCTCTTGAAATAGCAAGTTGACGAATATATCGCAACTAACGAAAAATTTGTAATTTGACTATTAAATGCATAAAGTGTCAATTTTCATAGCAATCATATTAAAGGTCATTACAAACAAACTATCTTTCTTTTTGCTTTGATTCTATGGTTTTTTTTATTTTCAAATATGGAGAAATTTATGCATTTATGGCTTAACAATTGCTAGAATTTAACTCTCAATTCTACGAAAGTTTCTTACGATATTGAATCGTCTTACGATTCAGGGTGTACAGTTCACGGAAATAAAACTGACGGACTGAAAAGCAACAATTGAAAATGACATCTTCAATTTCTCTCGTACCCAGGAGATTCGTGGCTCTATGCGGAAGCGCAATCGAATCTTGCCAAGAATCCAGGAACTCACGTTTCCTCCGGTATCAGATCCTTTCTAGAATATTCGAGCATCGTCGTCCCTGAGGTGTCGTGGTTTTGACCCTTGGAATCCGAGTTTTCCTTCCCTCTTCTCCCTACGACTATCCTCTTGAACCCTACAGGGTCGGACGGTCCGACTCGTGGAAGCGAGACGCCTGCGATGCGCACTTTGACCCCGTAAAGAAGCAGAGGGTGACGCGCACATTCGATGGACGGAAATTCGAGGAGGGCCGAGAAACTGGCGGACGGGTCCAATGGCCAACCGAAAGTATTCGCGAATGGGAGGGCAAACTGGTTTTCGCGTGGACGATGATCGCACGCGAAAAGAGAAAGATTACGGCCCCGGATTTTCTCGGGAGCGGTGCGCCGCCCACTAGTTTCCTCCATTGCATTCTCGGGAAAGTAAGCGAGAAAGAGAGAGAGATAGAGAGAGAAAGAAAAAGAAAAGAGCAATTTCGAGAGAATTGGCGGTGCCCGTTCTGGCCGACCGAGACGATCCTCCTTCTCCTTTACAATCCCTCTTATCGAGTGATCCTGAAGAATCCCAAGGCGCCCTACTAGCCCCGCGCAATGCGGCACGGAAAATTTCCGCCTGTCGAGTCCTCTCACAGATTGGAGTTGTATTTACCGTGAAATTAGGCGAGACCTCGTTCTCGAGCTTATAAGAGATAAGAGATTGCCTATGATTTCACGATGAGATTCGAGAGTATCTTCAAACAGTATCAAACCCGCCTCTATCTTCGAGCAGATTCTCACGAAACTTGGCATACGGTTTGTAACACTTTAAACGAACGAGAATATGAGTATTCTGCTTACCTGGATACGCTGCGGGCGAGGTGAAGGGCCGAGGAAGGCGCAAGCGAGTCCCTTCGATCGCAGCGACATCTGTACTGGTGGGATGCTTGCCTCGAGCGGTATCCTGCGGTTGGTTGGCCGACCGACTGTTGCTGCTGTTGCTGCTGCACCTGGGGCTGCACCTGCGTCTGCACTTGAGGCGGTTGTGGCTGGGATTGCTGTTGCTGTTGCTGCTGCGGCTCGCCGTCCAAGCGACAATGTAACTCGATGTCTGGCACCGATCGCGTCGCTGGATCCTCGGTGGTGCCGCTCTCCTCGGAGCCGCCGAGCCCCGACACGGACAGTTGCGGCGAAGCAACCAAAAAGGTTGCACGATCCTGTCGTGTGAGCACCGGCTTGCCCTGAGACGCCGCGGCAACCACCACGGGCGGAGGTGGAGCCCTACTCAGGAGAGCCGCCGTCTCCTCGCTGCTACCGTAATCAGCGCCGTTCCCGCCCTCCTGCGAGCCCGCATTCCCATTCGTGTTCATCTTTTCCGCCCGACTATTACCGGCCACCGCTCGCGATCACGTCACGTGTCCATCTGCTGGAACAGAAAATCGTGCAAGCATTTTCGTTATTGATAATCTAGTGAAACATGATAATTGGACAAAATTTGCGTCGCGGAGTGCCACGGTTGATGATGTTTGGCGATTTGGGCAGTATACGGCGTGGTGTAATGGATAGATCGATAGAGAGTGGTTGAATTGCAACGGATGGGAAGAACGCGTGACAACACGTCAAAGGCGAAATGTCAGTTTAGGTTGTTTTCTTTGCTCTGGCATTTTGTATCTATATTGTTATTTTTAATCAAATACGTAGTTGTGACCTATTGCTACAGAGATTATGGTTGTTACTGTTTAGATGTCGAGTGTTCGTTGTAATCCGATTTTCCGGAAGTTGAGGAGAACGGGTATCAGCAGATATGTTGAAGTATATGTTGAGTGTAAGCATGTGCGTTTATAAGAAATGGAAGACTATTTTTTTATGGGTTGAAAGTTCTTAATAGGAGTTAAAGGTAAAGAGTTCTAAGAACTACGTTCTAGAACGGTCTACTATGTGAAATCGACAACACTGGTCGTTTCAATCTTCGTCCTTCGTTAATCGACTCTTTCATCTACGCTCTTATTTGAATTTCCACAGCGAACCACAATTACGAGCACACGACTCCGAATGGAGTTTGACGATCAGTAAAGTGCAGATCCTAGGCGAGCTGGTAGTACGTGCCGTAGAATGAGAACGACATCTGGTGCGTGCAATACCCGCTTATGGACTTTGAAAAGTTTACTGGCGCGCATGGGCGACTTGGCTAGCTACATCAAATGCGGCTATCACCTTGCCGTTGCCTTTCCGCTGCGGTTTCACCTACGAGGCGCAAGATTGCCTCGTATGGACTCTGCCTCGTTGCTTTTAGTAACGCTCGTACTCAGCGATTTTACATGCCGCGATGTCTAAGTGCTACAACCCGTTGAACCGAGTTACTCGTGTCTACGAGACGAATGCGTTACGCAATAAATCCGACACGATTGCACGTAACGGCAACGAAGGCTTGAGGAACGGCCCACCCTACGCACGCTGATACCCCAAGATATAAAAGTTTCTAATAAACGGGCGCCTGTGATCCACTGAAGTGAAATACGACGTTCAATATGCCCTGACATTGAATCGGGAAGGACTAAAGGTTACAGTATTACATAACAGTGAAGGATCTTCTCGGACGAGCCTCGTAAAGGGATTTAAGCGAAGTGCTGGTGGTTAATTAAAAGCAAAAATGATTTTTCCAGCGAGTACTATTTGCCTTCGTAAGTTTGCTCAAATGTAAAATCGTTACGTGGACTCTGGGAACCAAGTTAATTTTACTTTGCGGTTATTATCTCTCTTTAACCACTCTTGGCACGTATTCTCCCAGCATCTTGCAAATTCTATGCACAAAATCTCCTCGACAGCTCGCGCATACAAAACTGGATATACGATACTAAACTCTGCCACAATATTCGCGCTCCTGCCCGAGTGCCTTCACCGAAATACCACTTGTCCTTTCCACGCCCTTAATCGAATTAGCCCAGTGGTCCGAGCGAACTTCAAAATTCACCTTCGAGCTTCTCTTTCGCCCCACTATCGTCACCCGACGAACATCTCTCGCAGATTTCAACGTCCTCCAAAATTGACGCGGGCATGTAATTCAAGGGATCGATTCTCTTCGTGCCTCTCTCTCGACTCGCGTCCTCCTCCGCCGCAATCAGTTTCACGTGCAGGCGAGCAAACGAGCCCGTTCGATGCACGGGATCGAATTCTTCGTCCGTAAACGCGCGCTCGGAAAGCCCCTTGCGATCGTTCGATCGTTACGTCCGGTTTGCTTTATCGTTCGTTCGTCAGCTCACCCGGCGACCTTCTATTCCACTTCGTCTTCTTGCTCTTCCTCTTCCAAGGACTCATAAGTGCAGTTCACGCTTGGCATTCGGCGTAGAAGAGAACGAAGGGGTCAGGTCAACTCAGAGAGATAATTAGTTTGCAGGAGCTACATTTTTGGCGCGCTCTGAAGACCGCGTGGTTTACTTGAGCACACGCGACGCACTATTCGGCTTTCTATGAATAGCGATGGACAGAAGGGGTCCGTTTGCGATGCGAACGAGACTGTCGGAGGACGGACAGTGGATGGTTTGTGTCCGTTCGCTTGACCCGATCGCCTTGCCTTCGACGCTCGTATTCGCGGGACTCACCGGGATGTCAGAGGCCGACGCCAAGCGTCGCCGCCGTGGCTTTTGTCTCTTGGCAATTTGCTCTTCTCTCGCACGCCTTAATGATTCTTCATGGCCGGTCGTTTCCCTTTTGCAACCGAGAGGAGGAGGACTGGTTCGCCGTGTCGGGGCTAAAGACGAGACGCTTGAAACGAGAATGGAATCTGATTACAGGGGGCGGTGACTTTCATTACTCGAGACGAAAGTAATTGCTCCGCTCTTTTTTTTTCCTTCTTCTGTTTTTAATCCAGGGCGTGTTAAAATGGCCGACCCGTCGTCCGTGGCTTCCAGGGCGAGAAGATTGGCACGGAACCCCATCGGTGCAAATATGTCTCCCGTGTTTCAAGACGAATGAAATAATTCGGTTTTAAGTGCCTGGCGTGGAATGTGAAATTATTAATGGAACTTGAGAAGTTTCAATGGTACTTTCATTGTGCGATAAAGAAGCTTTTGGTAAAAGTGACGAAATTTATCTGTGGCCGAGGGAGGAAAGTGCATTCGAGCAATAAAAGCTTCCCATAAGAGTGCATCCTCGCGGATCATTTCTCGCTTTATTATGCGCGTGACGCGTCGCGCTCGTTTTTCGCGCGCAAATCGAAAAGGTCGAGTGTCGAGGCGAGGGTATGAGCGATGCAGCGTCGAAGCGTCGAGAGTAACACATGACCCTCCCCAGTCTGTAAACTGTGAACACTTCTTTACGACGCTAAACATGGCTTCCTCCCCGCCTCACTGTCAACGCACTCCGTTTAACTTCTACCACGTTGCACAGTCCATCGATCTGGCTTTTCTCGTCCTCGGCCCAAATGTCAAGAAGCAATCTCACACAATGCACTTTCCTAGAAGTTTACGAGATACGCGAAAAACTGCACGAACTCGGGGTCGACGAACTTCGTCGAATTTACGCCGAAAATGCTGGTAATGCGCATTTGCAAAAAGCATCGAAAAATTTCTTCTCGAATTCTTCGAATTTTCGGAGAGGTTTGTTTCATGAATAATTTAATTGTAAGTTTAATTGAAGTGGAATTTTATTAACGAAGTATGTAACGGTGAAGCAACTCGAGGCATTCGACGAACGTGAGCGGGAGATGCTCTTTCGAAAGTTAATAAAATGCATGTCGACGATGATAGGGCCCGATCACCTGGAAAGTAAACGAATGAAGCCTCGTGCGAAACTTCATAATTTCCTCGTCGCTTTACAAACAAGGCTTCCTCGATCATCGACCATGCTAATGCAACATCGTCTCGTGCTACGAAGAAGCCGTAAGTCGGTGACTGCGACGATCCACTCCGCCCGGCTTTTCTCCTAACGCAACCCGCTTTCGTCTCGTTTCCGCGCACGTTAGTGACTCGACGCGGGTTCGTCTTCGTCACGAAAATAGAGTCTCACGTTTGTTTGTACAAGTGCACCGTCAGTCTATACTCGAGATGCTTCGCGCGATTTCGAGTAATAAGCAGCACCTTCTTTAAATCCGCGGCTAGTACCACAAGAAAATCGTCATCCGATTAGAAGAATTTTCAAGCTAACGTCAAAATGGCGAGACGTTCATGAAGATTCAATTCTGATTGTTGAATTCCCAGAAAAGATTTTTCTTCCCGTGAGTCGTTCACAAATCGACGAAAGAATAAATCAAACGATATATGCAATCACATTTTCATCGTCCTTTCTTTTTCATTTGATACGTCATATAAAGAGATCGGTCCTCTTTCGTTCTATGATTATGAAAGTTCGCAGATAAGGGTCGATCGATTGCGAGCGACCACACGATAAACGTTCGAATGGTTCTTAATTCGATTTCCATTTTGGAATGTTTCAATTGCATTATCCCTGTGACGCGCGAGTTACGGACGTCCGAGTTTCCGCTTATCTGCTCGGGATCGAGCCAGCGCGGAAATTGCGCGGTAGAAACGTGTAATTGGAACGCGATGTAACGCGGGGGTCCGCCACACCCATTGGATGCGTATTGTTCAAGAAGGCGCGAGGCTTAGTGCACGTTTCAATGATCGTGCAACGTGGACGTCAATACCGGAAATACCGAGGGTAGCTGCGCGCCGTTTCATTGGGCAACCGACGATAGATGGTTCGCCTGTTATCTCACCATGGGTCGATTTCAGACCCAAGATCGAATAATCTGGAGCTTATTGTCGATGTTTCCTCGAGAATTTAATCAGACCTCGCCGAATAATATCCGTACGGACCTGAGAAAGATGCAGACACCAAAAGCTGATAAGGAAGAGGAATCGAAATAATCCAATAGGCCAGAGAGAAAGTTTTGACGTGGACTTCGTCGACTAGGGACGTAACGATGCTGTCGTATTTTTGATAAAAGAATAAGAAAGGAATGGTGAAAAGTAAGACGAGTTCTCGAGAACTGACTCCTCGGAGAATTGTTTTTCCATCTGGAATCAGCGACACGGTATCATTTGATACGTTCTCATCTCATTTTCCGTATTACTAGGTAAAGCGGGTTACCGCGCCCAACGAAGTTTCTAGATTTTCTCTCGTTCGTAATCTCGTGAATCCCCAACGGCGTGCGTTTCATTTTTCACGGGGACGATCGATACACCCCTGTGCAGAGCTGACAAATTAATCGACGCGATCGCGCGGCCGGTTGTACTCCGTTTCGTGGAGCGCTCGTCGTTCCATGTTCCCCAGGCGAATGCCCGACGGCTTCGAAAATTTTAACGAGAACCTACGAAAATATCGCGCAGTCGCGCACGATTGTTGCGCAAGCATTTCTAAACCTGCTCGACTATCGATCTTCGAATATATGGCTCGCGGAATATATCAGTGCCTTTTGTTTCGCACTCCCGCGGTCCATTCTATATTTGAAACGCGCGCTAAACTACGCATATAACTCTCAGCTAATGGCGACGTGTAGCACGCTTTAAAGTTCAACGGTTAGGACTCCAATTTGTCCGGTAATAACGGCATAAAGACGAAAGGCGAGCGAACGATTGTTCGCCATTAATCGATTAAATCGATTGCTTTCCAACCTACCATCTCGATTATCGCGTCAAACCTACCCTAATCAAAACGTCCGCCGTGGAATTGAAAGCTCTCTTGTCAACATTATTGAAAAATCAAACGTCAAGTCCTCTGCTAACCCTTCTCCGTGATACACTTCAGTCCGCTCCTCGTCAAAGGATAGCTAACGCGTATTCCGAAGGCGTCTTCATTATCCAATCCCGATGGCTCTTAATTAACACAATCGATTCTCCATTTGAGTAATCGAACCCGTTAATTTACAGCCTCGCTTACTCACGATCAAACGCTCGCGCGTTCGTCTTCCGTGTCACAGTGTTCGCATACCGCGAAATCTCATAGTGGTGGTCAGTTTTAAGCCGTGGCATGAGAGTAGCTTTAAGTTTGAAAATTGCATAACGGCGAGTGCAGGCACGGCGGTGCGACTGCGGCAGAGCCGCGGCGTTCAAAAATGCAAATGAAATTTCTCGTTAGATGGAGAGGCTCGACTGAGCAGGCGTTTAAGCCACCGGGGGCATGCGAAGATCGCCGCGTTGCACTCTCGAAGCGAACTCTGCGGCACCGGAGTGTGCTGCATACGAGAACAGTCGGTCAACCGTACGTCGGGGACACACGCATGTCCCGTATATGCGTAGAATTTCGCATGCTTAGTGCGAACCCCGCAAGCTGACCTCGAACTCGTCAGCATGAACAGAAAGAGGGAAAGAGAAAGAGAGAAATTTACAATGTACTCGTACTCCGAAACAATTTTCTTAAGAGCGCTTGACTATAACAATACAGTAGCAGTGGCATCGGTGAGTGCCTTCAATTAGGAAATTCAAACTGTAACCTGGCATACATGTATGTACACAAATAAGAGAACATGAAAAAGATAGAATAAAATGAACGTAAAGAGCGTAAGCCAATGAAACTGACAGAGAAGTGGCACCACTGCGTTTAAATACTCCACGATCAACGGAGAAGGCGAAAAAGCGGGTTAGCGTCCAGTCTACGTTCGGTTCACAGCACCCCCTCGCAGAACACGTTTAGGAAGTTCGCAGGTGAACGCCAACTCGCTCGCTAGTGAACACGAGCTGCATTACGTAACCCAGAAATGGCGGTATATCGATCCTCCGGTCTGCAGCATTGGCTAGACTTGTGTAAACATTATGAGCGACTACCTTGATCGCGGGCATCTTGTCTCCTTCGGTTGGGTGGTGGTGAATGGAGGTGGAGAAGGAGGTGGACGCTAATGCAATTACCGGAGGAGAGGCGGAGAAGTTAGTACCACACCATTCGACGCTTCGACGTGTCCCAGACGCGTATCTATCCTAGTAATCGCTGGTACTAGGAATCGAAACATATTTTTCATATTTTCATCCAGGATTCGCCTTCACACTGGTCTCATCAGGTTCCATGGACATCGCGCGAAGATAGCTCCAAGAAAGAATCGGCCTTCCATCTTAAAAATATTCTCCAGCGCTGATTTATGGAGTACTACAAATTCCATCCTAGGGCAACGTTCTCTGGCTCGATGAATGCTGTAATGGACTCGACGATAAAATAAACATAGTCTCTCTAGAAGAACGACAAGTATATATTTTGAACAAATACAGAAACTGAACGGATGTAAAAAAAACTGTCGGCAACCATCGCATCTGCGAATACAACACGACACGACTCTACACGACTGCCAACTGGGAGATCGCAACGTCACAGTAAAAAATAAAAGTAAACTTTGACCGTACACCTTATGCCATCGCAACACTGTCTGGAGACTCCTCGTACCTTTGAAATGCGACCAGAGAGAACGACCAGAGCGGTGGAAAGAGTCAAAGTCCAGCAAAACCACGTACACATACACCGTCTCCGATAATCATGCGGTCGATGCGCACTAGCAGATATTTTTATTGGAAGGGCCGGAGCGCGAGGCCAAACGCGAAAAAGTATTAAGCCGCCCCCATCTCGTTTTCATACTTTCGCGAGGGGCGCGCCGACCTATCGATTTCGAGCGCGAGCACCACCGCGTACGGATTGTAATTAGGGCGCTTTTAATTAATCCCGTACCTCTCTCTTTTTCCGTCCCTCCCAATGTTCACTCTTCCTCCTTCTCACGCCACTCTTAGCTTTCTCATTCTTCTCTTCACCTTGTCCTTTTTTCCCAAGCTAGTTACATAACACCACGATACCTTATGGCACTTATCCGCCACGCCTATGCTCGAGGGACGTTCCTCGCTTAGAGTCCTGCTGCCACTCTAAGCTCGTAAAATTATTAAAGAGAGCCTTTCATCGCGTCTATCTTTTATCGCGAGCAAGTGGATGGAGACATCTAGGGGAGGTGACAGCTTTTCGACGTCTCACGAGATTTCTCTCGTAATATCTTTTCCGATATAGCGAAATCGACGCGAGAGTCGAAGCGGGCTGTTCCGGGTTCGTGGTTTCGCGCGCTCCTCCAATTCCACGTTCTTCCTGTTCTCCTTCACGAGAAGATTCACGAGGCGTTTCGGTGTTCCGCGCAATATCCACGCGACATTTGGGAAATATCCCATACGGTGTGCGCATATATTTTAGGAGTCGTTTAATTTTAAACGCTCGTATCGCCGGTCCTCTTTCGCACGCTTCGTTCGCTCAAAGGAGAATACTCGAGCGATTCTGTGAAAGTGCAGGTGATCGAGAATGGACGAAATCGGACGGTCGGCAAATTTTTCTCCGAGACCGAAAGATGTAGTCTCTCGTTGATATTCAGACACGAGCGTCTCTCGGCTGAAACGAACGCGGCACTTTCGGTTCTACTGTTAAATTTAAATGACTGCATTAGGGTGGGGCGCGCCATGCAATCGGCATGCATGCACTTCGCATTCCATCGGGTTGCATTATTAAATGCAACTGAGATCAACTCAACTGAAATTAAGGTTGCACTCGCGGAATCAAATATGTGCCCGGATATTAAACGATCCACATGCAAGCTTTATGTTCGATTTAATTCACTTCCGGCGAGAGAGGATCGAACGTTCATCTTTCTTGCACGATTATCTCCACTACCTTCTCTCTCTTTCTCCCGTCGTGCTTTCGGTACGCCCTACCTTATACCTTCCTTATTTTTACGACTCCCAATGCGCGAATTTTCCTTCACGCTTCCCCCAGAATCCTATCCTATTCTTTCACGATAACCATCCCCTAACGGTGGAGTTGCTCCTCTCGGTTTGTAATCTTTCATCTCACGGCGCTTCGTTAACGATCGAACCATAATGTATTCTCTCGCTATCTCTCTTCCCTTCTTCATTTCGCCTCACCCTCATGCCCATCCTTCTCACGTGGTGGGCAAAGTTTTACGAGCAAACGCGGCCAGCATAAAAATTCAATTACTCAAAGTCGGCAGTCCCCGCGACTCTTCGGGGTGATTCTTCGAGCCGAAAACTTCTCTCGTCCTCCTACCACGTTGGCCGATTCTCGTCAAAGTCTCTCTCTCTCTGTCTCGCACGCGTGCAATGTTTCCAGAATGTTTCCCAGTCCCTAGTTTTCGAGGGCCACCCAGCGGAGGACCGATAGTTTGCCAGGCGCGGACGACAATGTGGAAACGAGGAAAATATTTTTTTTTTCTCCACCACTTGGCGAGGAAGAGTCAGCCGGTGGCTCATTAACTTTATAATTATATCAGGAGTGGCGGTAGCCTTGGCGCCTTTCCACGCGCCTGCCGTTCCGCTTCTCGAAAACTACCCCTTCCATCGTCGCGGCCCGTTCCACGCTTAACCGTGGAATTCGTTAAAGAGTTATCGGAACGTGGCGCGTGGACAGCTGGTGAGCCCCGATGAGTTATTAATTGAACGATTCGAGGATCCCCGAGAAGAGTGGCGAGAGATTTTTTGTTTCCAATGCGACGGGTGAGGAAATTGCGAGAGCGAGTGCTCTCGGTGGTGAGCTAACTATAGTAGCAGTGTAGCGAACGCAGAGCCTCGTGAAAATTGGGACAACCGTGACATCGTCAACGTCAAGGGCGGCCACACAACGGGCTAAATTCGTCTGTATGCGCGCGAGAACGTCGAGGAGGAGGAGGAGGAGCATGCGCTTAGTAACCGAGCGAAGCCTACGGTTTATTAGTCTCTAATTAAAGTTGCGGGCACAGCGACCTGCGTTTCGTGGGATGACGAGGTTTCGGAGGATGTGGCGGCTTGTCTCGCGAGTGGACTGATTTACGTGCGGAATTTGGGACCGGTGGGTGGTCGCGGTGGTACCGCAGGAGCGTCGCGATGACGAGCGATAGTTCGAGGGTAACTAATGCCAATTACGATTCCGTGGTACACGGAATTTTAGGTAGCATTATACGATGCCGGAGTGCTCGACGATGACGAAGGAATCGAGCTCCGTTGCGCTTTAGTCATGCGAATTCTTGCGCCAGCTCGCGGCCATTTATCTTGAAGCGGATGGTTTGCTTCTGCAATAATTATTATTTGCTTCCGAGGATTCATGCGAGAATTTCGGTAGACACGGAAACTTCTCTCTTCCGAATGCACTTCCTTGCATCGTGTTTCGTAAGAGTTCTCTAGTCTTCGCCATCTGTTGATTTAATTAAGGGGATAAAGCGTCGCGATAACGACGACCCTCGACCCACGTCCCTTCTACTTTATGGAGCCAAGAGTCTTATCTGGGATCCGCATCGAAGACGAATTACGTTGTAATTCATTAGCCGGAGAGCCTCACGATACGTTGTCTAACCCGCACGCTCGTCCACCTTACTTTGAGATCGCGTCGATCCGACGTCGACCTTGTCATGTAACTTTGCCGGAAATTTAATTAATCGACGGAAGCATTCGTGCATCGATACCCTATGCGGACGCAGTACCCTGCAAAAGTTTCTACTTTATGTATTTTTTCGTATTAATTCTTAGTTATGCGCTTAATATAATATAGTAGTATAATATAATATTAAATATAATATTTCCAATACTATTTAAATTTCTATTAAATGTAGTGTTCTGGGGAAATAAAAGGAAATATCTCTCTGCCTAGAAGTTTGAAGTTCGATACTCCGCAGGCAAGTATTTTATTTTTCAACGAGTTTACAACGCTCGTTTTAAAGAGTGACTTCTCCAATTGCGAAATACGATGTCGTGATAAAATTTCAAGCTCCCTCTTTCATTTTGTCAATCGCAATTAATTGTGTCAAGGATAATTGAAAAAGTGCGATGCCAAGTGGAACGATGAGAGCGGAGTTGTGGGATTTTCGGGATAAAGTGCTAGCGTAGCTTAGATTGTCGCCGCTCTTCGATACTCAGGCGAATTTCCTTCTCGCGAATGCGGTGCTCATTAGTGAGAGCTACCGTGTTCGTGGAACAACGGGGACGCACACGGTCACGGACTTTCCATAGCGCGCACAGAATTAGTCAATTTCGAGGTGGATTTCAACGTCATTACGAACACCGGGCAGCTTTCAAATTAATTGTGCTTTCGATGTAATTACGAATACACGTATACATCCACACGACCAACGGATATTTTTACTTCTCGTTGACTCTCACAGCGGATATTTCGTTGTTCTTGCGAAAAGGCCACTTTTGTCCCATCGACTCTATCGAAACAGAAAACACAACCCTCTCTTTCTCTCAACCCGACGCGCAGCGCGCGAGTAAATGGCCGCAGTGCAAACGACACGTTACAATCCCATTTTCGCAGATTTTGTTTTTAATATCCGTGTATTCGTGATCCTCGAATACCCCAATCCTCTCCATTGACTGGACCACCTACGATCCACACATTTTTCCATATTTTTCACCGCGAAAAAAAATTTGGTCGAAACATCGCGAAGCTGCGTGGACTGGCGAACGCATTACACTCGGTGCCTCGTCAATATTGACCCGACGACTCTCGACGCTCTTATTGCCCCTGCTGGGATTCGAGCTTCATTTTACTCGCGTCTCGCTTCTTCCTCTTTAACGTTATCCAATGAACGCACTTTCCTCCGTTTCCACGAGTAGTCGCGCCTAGACGTTTCTCCGCTCGAGAGAGCTTCATCCGCGCACGGCATCGTAGTGCGCGCTCTACTGTCGGCACGTGTTGCGAAGGCAAATACAGGAAAGTGGGGAGGAAGGTGAAACAGGAAGGTGAGAAAGCCCGAGAGGAACCCCACTAGAACGAAGAAGCAGACGTTTCTCGGGTTGAGAGCTTGTCGGCAATCTTGACGCAGGCGAGCGCCACTTCAACCGTCGTATCCTGTGTATCTGAACCCTGTTCCTGTTCGCCATGTGTATGCGTGTCGCTTGAGAGTGCAAAGCGAACAGGAGAGAATAAGAGAGAGACAGAGAGAAAGGACGAGGGCGAAAGTGAAGGAGCCTCTTCTCGTTCTCCCTCGTCACGTATCCTTTCCTCTCTCGCGAATCCCGAGATGATGATACGCGCGCGCGCCCAAGAGGGGAGAAGGTCAGGAAGACGCTCGTTAAATCTCGCGCCAGTCCGCTTCCCACTTCTTGTGTCCTCGCTTTTCCCCGCACTATCCGTAATGTGATTTGTCGCGATGTTAGCGGCCGTGGAATGTGCCGAGCCAATTTGTCGTCGGAGCCCTTGACGCAACTGTTGGAAAGGGTGAAAGAGGGAGCGAGAAATTAAGATAGACTTTCGTCGTTTCGTCTTCGCGAAGAATCCAATGTCGCGATGTTTCTTTCTTCGTGTGAACAGTTTTGTCGTCGAAGCTCTTGTTGCACCTGTGGGAAAGAGTGGAAAAGAGAAAGCAAGAAATTAATATAGACTTTCCTCGTTTCCTTCTGACGTTGTCTTTTTTGTCATGCGAACAGTATTGAGATTTATTAGGTGCATTGGAGAATTCGTTTTCTCGGACTCGCGTTTGGTTTCCTTTGGACAATAGAAAAATGCACGGAGGCAAGAACGATGGGTAGTTTCATTGTTTACACCGAGTCCTTTCCCTCGCGTCCTTGTGGCATTAGCGCGGTCAACTGCGTCGCGACGCGGTCACGGAAAGAATATGCGGAACGCGGAGTGAGTGGGGGTTTGACGAAGGGCGCGGAGGCAACGGAGGCAGAAAGAGGCAGTGGGTCGATGGTCGATAATGTACTTCTAGCACGTTGCCTTCTCTCCTCGAGGCAATCGATGCTACCCGGCGCGGCCGACGGAACGTTGCGGAACTTTATCTTTCCGTTGCGGGGGAGCGCAGCGGGTATGAATCAAGGGTTTTGTAGGTGAGACGTGAGGAAAGTTACAAGTGCCGGAAGTGATACTTCTCTTGCGCGTTACCCCCTGGGAGTAGCGCGGCCCCCTTTCAAGCACAATTCCGAGGATGCTACTCGCTTTTCCCATTTTCCACCTTTCCTCCGTCCAGTCCTTCGATTTGAGTCCAAGGAAAAAGTTTCGGCCTCGATGCGCTCTCGGCGGCACTGGTCTCCCTTAAACGTTTCGGTTCTTCGCGAACCATCTCGACGACGGAACGAGCAGATAAGGCATCATCGAGGATCGAAGGACTAAACTCTGCAGGCTCGTGTATCATGGAAATCCGATCGATCGATTCTGAATTAGCCTTATGAGCAAATATTATTCTAAAGTATTCAATTCTTTTTTTTTCCTAGGAGGTTGAATTTTAATCCTAGGTTAAATCTCACCGGAACATTCCACTTTTATATTCCACGAACTCTTACAAAAATAAAAAGGAAACACCCTACGCTCTTTCCGTGCTCCTTTCGGTATCTTTTCGCACGCGGAACCACAGAAAGATAAGCTAACGAGGGCTGCTGTCCTTGAGTTAGAAAACGAGCGGGGAGATAAAACGGCAGCGGGCAAAAGAAATTACAGACACGGAGTAACCCCTTGATCCGCGTCGTCGTCAACTGGCTGAGAGTGTCATCATCCAGCAGTTTCCATCGCACTCGGCAACACCGTCTGGATTCTCAAGCAACGACAATCGATGTCGGCTACAATCGTGGTTGATTTCCTCCCCTTTCTCCTCAGGAAGCTTTGGAGTCGCGCGCGAGCTAATCTTCGACGTATCGATCGACTCATTTGAATACGCGCCGTCTGCCGAGGGACGCCCAGAAGCGAAATAATCGCCTGGATTAGCGTCTAGGTCGGCTTTCATTTAACCGAGAGAGGGAGTATTCCGCTTTTAATGAAACGTCCGCCTTTACCGAACCCTCCTCCCCACTCCGTGTCCCGCCTTCACTCGAATACGATGAATCCTATTTTACCTCGGTCAGAAAGAGAGCGGAAACAGCGATTTCTCGACGACGCTACCCTCGCGGATAATCTCGAGAATTCAATATGAGTTTTTCGGTAACCGGCGAGACGCCACGCATGACACTCAAGGACAAGAAGGTAAGACTCGCCTAAAGCCACGCGACTTTTTGTCTTTTTGGCATGGCCCTCCGTTATTTTAAGAGCAATCGGCACTGACTTCTCGAAATAACGATCGAAGTGGAGCGACGTTGGAAGCGGGGCCGACATCTCGAAACGATAAGTGACAAGTCAGTGGCTCGACTTCGTCCTATCGGTGGATTCTATTTTCGTTTTGCCGTCTTCCAGGTGTTCGCTCCTCTTTTCTCCTCGTTTCTCCTCGTTTGCTCCTTCTCTCACTCTCATTTTCGCATACACATAAACACAAATGTACACTCGGTTTTGTTAACTGGACGAACGTCTTTCTTTAAATTTTTATCGCGACTTCGATCGCGCTCCTTGCTACGAGTTATATTTTTGTACTCGTGTATTCTCGTACACCTCGTTCTTACGGACGTAACTGTTTTTACATTTGTGAACTTTTGTTAATTTTATCGTGTTCTTCGGCTACGTTTTTGTCATGGAAAGCTAACGAGATTCGTTGAGGTAGTCGAGCTGCCAAGCGTCTCTAACGGATTCAGTTCGGCAGTTTATGTCCTCGTGACGGGTTTTTAAAGCCTTCCACCCATCCGGTCACGAAACGGCGCGTGTCGGCGAAGTTTCAACGCGCGCGTCGGCAATTTTCGAAACTGTTGCAATCTTGTGCGGCGCTTGCCGAGTTGCTCGAGGGTTGCTGACAATAACCGTGTTTATCGGCACCGGCAACAATGCGCTCCTGCAGCGAGGGAACTCGAACTGCAGATGCATGCGTGTCACGTTGCCGACCGAAAGTGTGGTGGAGGCCGCATAACATTTCTGAGCGTTTTAACCCACTGCACTCGAATATTCTCGCTTTTAAAGAAGAAGCACTTGTTGTCCCTACACGTTGAAGGAAGGTAAGGAAAGACCTTCTTACGCCACTGTGGTACGATACAATTCTGATAGATATAAAGCTCTCATTTAAAACCTTACGCAGCGTGTGCATCATTTATTAAACGAATTTGTGTAACTATTTAAATTCTCTATAGGTTCGTTAGTCCCTATGCACTCATTGTCAGTATATTTCAATCAGCACACAATGTAATGGATTAAACTTCAATATATGATCAATTCAACTTGTCCGCAAGGTGTACGGAATATTAAAGCTAAATCGCATCGCATGCGCTAATTCGTATCGTTTACAAGTGCTGAATTTTTTAGTCGCTTTCAACGTACTTCGCAGTAAAAAGATATTCGAGAATTTGAACGTTACTATTATTGACTTGCCAATGGCATTAAAAATCGTTCCATCTAAATCTAAACCTGGTTTATCTAAAATTCAATCCTTGCGACCAGGTTGTTAGCGGATATCACCCAAGTTTGAATGAACCATAACTTTCGGACGTTGACTGCGCTGACGGCAGTTCGTTAGCCACCATTTCGCAGAAATTGCAATCAGCTGGATCAGAGTACAAAGGATGTTTCGATAAAGCCCCTGTAGAATATGCGGTAATCACAGAATTTCTGATAAAGCGAGCCACGCCATAAACACGACGAACCTTCATAAACTGTGTTTACTCGAAAATTGATATTCTCCAAAGCCCTGGGAAATCTAAAGATCGCGAGATTTTTCATTTACTCTCTCTAATTTAATCGTAAACATTTCATTCACAAGCACGAATCGAGAATCCAGGATCTACCCGTTGCACATTCATTGTTTAATTAGGTACACTCTTTAAACGCAAACCCTGCTTGCGGAACGCTCAAGAAAAAAGTCAATGTTGCTCCCCACGTATATGTACGATGACTCACCGTGAAGGTCAGCGCGGGGCTTCATCGTGCAGCATTCACGCTTTTTAATGAAACTGTACTTGGCTGTAAAAAAAAGGAAGGAGAAATCCGATACGCAACACTGCATCTCTCGCTATCATGATATTCCAGAAAGAAAAGGAACACCCCGCTGTTTGTGTATTATTCTCACGCGTAGAATGCGCAGCACGGATTCATCCACGCGTTCACTCTGCAAAACTACCTGATCAGTAACCACAGGTCACCCGCATTGCTTTCTCGATGAAATCCAGACGCGATGCGTCATGAATGACATTTCTGACTTATGCAGTTCTCTTACGTCTACACGTTTTGCTTGCCCTTACCTAAGCATAGGCGGAACGTCGGGTCGTGTCAATAGCTTCCTCGAATGGAGCACGGGGAAAGAAGAAAAAAGGAAAGATGAAATTGAGAGAGAAAGGTTGAGGTGAGCGCCTCTCAGTCGTCGAGGGCGAGTGAATCGAACGTGCAACTCGAAGACAAACGAACCGAGCCAGCGATTGTCTGTTAGAGAGAACGATGAAAGGAGGCTAAAAGAGGAATGGAAGAGGAATGGAGGAGGAAGAGAATCGTTGGAAGCTAGGCCTCGATCGATGCCGGAAGGAAGGTGGAGGCGTTGCGGTCCTTCATCGTCCACTTCTTTCGACCTATGCGTTTGTCACGTTGGTTGCGCGCGCGAACGAGCGCTCGACGAAGCGGGCCGTCGATACGAAGGTATCGACACGCGTAATACACCGACAAAGTATAGAAGCCCTCTTGCGAACCGTCCGTACGCATATCCAACGTCTACGAGAATCGATCGCGAAGCTCCCCCGCGACGTCGCGCGCCGTTACCCTCTACACGAGGCTTATCGATCGATCAACGTCTGTCTTTATCTTAGACTTGGTCGTGTAGCGTCGATCACGTGGCCCGTCGAAGAAGCGGGAGGCGACGAAGAAGAGTAAGAATAAATTGTTCGTGTCTTTGAATGTCAATGGTATTCTACGGTCTTCTTCGTACGGAAAGAAAAGGGCATGTGCGGCATTAGCAGATTGGAAAATATAAATTCTAATGTTAACGTTGATGATTCATCGGCGAGATTAGTGGACGAGTTAGAAGAGAAAATATTGGCGCGAAGTGAGAATTCATTAAGTGCCAATACTCGCGATGAAAGTCAAAGGAATTTCTCTCGAACGCCTTAGGGGCCCTATCTGTTCGAATCAAATGCGACTAGATGGTCCATAAAGAGAGAAGTAAAATCGATCGACGTTGTTAAGAACGAGCAAACGGGTTCCCTCGAATCCTATAATTGTGCTTTACAAGCGAATTATTCCAGAAGCACATTCGAACTCGAGAGTACCCTGACGAATTCGTGCGCGAGTTGATCACCACCGGTTGCGTTTTTATTGCGTACTTCTGTCCCGAGAGAAACGTCCGCGACTTTATTGCCACCGATCGCGTCTAGTAGCCTTAAAAATATGTTACGTCTCGCCACGTCGAGACTCATTGCCTCGATAAAATGTAACGTACGCCTTTCGCGCCGTCTTCAAGTCCCTTCACAACGGGCGTGAGTGGACGTTCGAAGCAGTCATCGATCGGACGACACCGATTACTCGCTAACGACGCATTCATTGTCTCTTCTGCATACGTGGAGACGCGTTCGTTGGAAATGCATAAAAGCGTCGAGGCGAAAGTCATCGGTGCTTCGAGCGATTATTAATTTCTATCGAGGAATTCAACGTGCTCATCGTATCGCAAATGGCCCTATTTTAAACCGAGATAAGAATTACAATGCGCCGAATCAGTTTATCGACTCACTTCGGCCGAAACGATTTTTAATCCTCGAGAAGACTAAAGTAGCTTATGAGGTTAATTTCTTCTCTCCTCGCCTGGTTTATCGAGCTTTCTCCTAGTAAAAAAATGTCGTGATCAAAAACGCCGTCACTTCCCACGGATGATTATCTCGCCGATTGAACTCGCGTGCACGAGATCCCGCCAAAAGATCTCTCGTCGCTTGCAGCGCCACATCAAACGGCGCCGGATCGAGAGCAACCCGGTCTGATCGTCGGGAGCACGCTTTGGAAAATAAAATTAATCAGCACGCTATATCGGTACGAAGCCGTCGAGGCATGTAACATTTGATTTTACGACCCTAAACGTTTTCTTAAGTTTATAAATAGGGACAGGGATGAAACTTCCGAGAATGCTTTATCATCCGGATCCTGTAGCGGCGTATAAAAATAGCTGATCTCTCCGCGCCGTGGCACACCGGTGTGCGCCTCTGCCTCTGTGTGCCTTTATGCGCTATAATGGCGTTTTCATCGGCTGGATCGGCCGGACGCGGAATCGAAAGGGGCAGAGAAGCAGGAGACATTTTCCGCCCGCGGAAACACCCACGAGACGAGACGTATCGTGAAATGTATTTTTACGCCATTCGAATATCCGCCATCGTTCCGTTGGACGGGCATAAATCACACGGTACGTTCCCTCCTTCGTGCCTAATATCGCAGAAAGTTTTCGCGACGTTTTCAACCGGCTCTCTCGCGGCACGCAATCCAATTCGCACAGTGTCCGTCGTGGTAAACACGCTCGTGTTTATAAATCGAGTATATATCGGTAAGCCTTTGATTCTTGGCAGCTACCGTGGAACTGACCACTCCACTCCTCGTACGTGAAGCCTCGTTATCCGTTTTGCAGAGAAATTCAATTCTTCCTCCTTCTCGCTTTAATGATCGATATTCATCGTCGCGTGCCGACGCGGGTTCAGTTAGGGTTACACTCACGAGGTTAAAGTTAAAATTAAAGTAGGATGGTAAGGTAACGCGACAATAAGCTGGCCAAGAAAAATTGATCATTTCTCGTGCTGCGATGGGAGCACGAGTCCACATTAAAAGTACGCGAGGATCGATCGGTCTCGTGCGTGGACACTCATGGAACATGGCGAGCTCGCAATTTTTGCACTCGTTACACTTTTACGTATCGTTCCGCGAAATAGTACGGGCCAAATGAAAAACCGTATTACGGGGCTCGCGTGACGTTTACGCAGTTTTATCACTTCCACGAAACCGATGAAAAACAAATTAATTTAAAAAATTGTAAGAATGAGGAGCTAGATTTATTTTCATGTATTGGAGGACCCGATCAACCGATTCGGGCTCGAGTTTTACCTACCGGCCACGATAGAAATCGTGACCCGTAGAAATCTATAAGAGAGCCGGCTGGTATCGATGGACTGCGAATCGATGGTATGGCAACATTATTGCTAGTCGAATTACCGAACGACCTTGAGTTCTACGAGGAATCGCGTTATCGTGTTACTGTCATGCACGTGTCGTGGAGCTGGTACCATTATAGTTACCACTATTCCTTATTTACCGGTCGCCCGTCCAAGCCCACTATCGTTCTTGGCAGGTAACGTCGTTTCTGTTTTATTAAAGCCAGATCTACCGGTCGGCCCCATCTATCTCGTCAACCTCCATTCCCCTTTAGTTCATTTTACGGCCGAAATATGACGTCACGCGCGTACGGGGCGTAAAGAGGGTCGGACGTTCCACATTCTCAAGTAATTCGATTTTCCTCTCGATACGAATACCCTTCATGCGATTATCGATAAGGCCGCGGGGCCTACCAGTTTCGTAGAAAATAATCTACGACCTTTCCTCGAAAGTCCAATAAAAATTTACCTTCGAAGAGCGCGGAGATAAAAAGTTATGGCAAATTGGACGGATCGATATTTATTACACGCATCCGCGCTCTCTTATCTTACCACGCGCTCTTCTCCACTTAATGCAGTATGTTACTTACGCGAAAGGAGAGAGAGAGAGAGAGAGAGAGAGAGAGAGAAAAATTGCGAACTAGAAGCCGCGAAATTTTCGACGAAGCTCTATAAGTTCATGCTCGACGCGAGAGATCGAAAAAGAGTATTCGTAGGGTGCACCTATACACAGGAAAATACACAGAATAAGTTGGCGAGCGCACACCGAAGTGAGATGCTCCTTTGCTCCGTGAGCCGGCTCTGGATGGTGAAAGGAAAATGTACCGGGCGGAAAATCCCTTTCCGAAATGGGAGGCCGATAGTTTGGCAAGATCACGGCGGACATTTATCGAGAATTAAAGGGATCAAAGAAGACGAACGCTCTTCCGGGGCTTGAATCTGGCTTCGCTCCTCAAGGGGTGCCTCCAGTCGTGCTATTGCCTATTGGAAAGGATATTCTTTTCTCTTCTTCTTCTTCTTTCATTCGGTTCTCATCCCACCTCAGGTTTCTCCTTCTTCTCTCCTCATTGCCTCTTCGAGCTTCTCCAGCCCGTCGTTTCCACCTAACTGTCCATCTATATATCCAGCCCGTCGAGCTTTCTCTTCTTCCGTCGCTATCTCGCTTTCACCCCATTCCTTCGATCAGCCCTCGTCGACGCTCGTCCCATTCCGACCTCCAGACCTCTACCCCTATTGGACGCGAAGAAACGGAAATGGATATGCGGTTCGCGTGAAATCTCGAGATCGCCTCTCAATTCCGGACTTAACCCAGACGCCCGTCTCTTTTCTCTCGCGTGCCTTTCTTTTTCATTTTCTTCTTTTTACTTTTACGTCCTTCTCTCCCTCTCCTCGACTCCATATATCTTACGACGCGGGTTGTTCTTCGGCCAGCATCTTTGAATTTATCTCCATCGCGTGGCATACCTGACTTCACGACACCTCGTCCTTCTTCATTTTCGATTTTGGCCGTGAAGATGAATACAAACGGCGATACGGGTCTACGGTGAATTTCGATGGAAATGCCAAGGTGAAAGTTTGTTACTTTCGAATTGAGTTTTCGCTTGAGATGAAATATACTCGGTGGGCTGGGACGAAGGAAGTATGGAGATTCGTGGGTTAGTGAAAAGAAGTGAATTTAAGAGAGGTAACCGAGGAATAATTTTGGGTCCTGATACCAGACAGCGCTTTTCGCTCGTTTTAAACTATTGTGTTGCATTACAGAGTAAGAAGAAAAGATAACAGCAGGGTTTAATAAATAATCGCACATTTAAGCGTATGTGCCACAGGGTGTTTGGAACACGCGACTTTACCGTAGACCGTCCTGTGTCGGACACAAGGGAAGAAATTTTTCTTCCACCCTCTTTCTAACTCACACTCTTTGAATATTCGAGCAGGACTTTATGCGTTCTTCCCTTTACGCGCCACCCTCCTATCCACTTTCGGCACGCCATTCCCGTTAAGCAAAGTTTCACTGATGCGGGTTCATCGATTTCCACAACAACAAGAAATTCTTCAACGTCCAAAAAGTTTCCTTCGAAATTTTCTAATTAATTTCAGTTATCTTCGGCACTCTGGAGCCTCGAACGAAACTCGACTCGATATTTCGATATATCGGTGGAATCTAAGAGTTACCGAAACGAGGTCATTAGACCCCTGCCGAAAGGTGGCCGTCCGATAAGTGTAGGAGAGCCTTTTGGTGAAGTGGCCTAGAGCGGGTGGGAGAACTATCGGATTAATGTAATGAAGCGACCGGTTCAATCTAAATCGCCAGAACTAAATCCAATCAAGTCTCCACGGATCGATGAGAGACTGAGGAGAGAGAAAAGCTCGACTGGCCGATGGACGGTAACGAAAGGCTGAGTAGGAGGAGGAGGCGAGCCAAGCCGAGCCTGCAATTGAGAATAGGCAATTGCGAGGCAATCCGGGTGGTTCGTTGAGCGCAAAAGCCTAGAGAAGAGGGAGGAAGTGGAGGCCCTTCGATTGCGGTTCTGGGTGTATCGAGCGTCCACTTGATATTGTTGGCTGCACTTGCTTTTCTTGAATGACTTCCGTCCCACGAATCATACGACGAACATTTTGCGACAGTAAAATAATACATCGTAATAGACAGTAATATAATATCGAAACGAAAGTTTAATTATAAAATATCGATTATTGAGAGCAGATAATTGCGAATTATGATTAACGAGTGAAATAATTCCGAGTGAAATAGTTTCGCCGAAAACGCGAGCGCCTAATTAACCGTATGATAGTTTCTACAGGCTCTTCGAGATTTTAAAGTAATCATGGCAATTAAGGAGTACCGGAATTGTGCGCGAACCGTGTGCGTGTCTCGGGGAAAATATTGCTCGGAACTGCTCTCCTAGCTTCTCGTAGCTTCGCGGATAATAAAACTGCTCGAGAGCGAATGATAAAGAGGTTCGCCGGCGGGGCTTGAAGGGGCGATCTTTCGTTATTAGTGAGAGAGGAAGGACCGAAAGGACGAGCGATGAGAAGGAAAAGCGAAGGGGAAGGAGAAGAAAGGGTGAGGAAAAGGAGCGAAGATAAGGCGAGAGAGAATAGTGCATTGAGAATGCGGGCACACGAGGCAGACGCGAATTACCGGTGAATGAATATCCATGATAAAACTTTTATATTGGGCACCCTTTGTGGCTCCACTCGCGCCGCGCAAAGGAAAGAATATACGCGCGCGCGTGTGCCCGCCCAGACCTCGCGGAGCGTGTACGAACAAATCGTTCTTGTAGATACCTACTAAGCCGATTAAGCCGAGGCTTTGCGCAATTTAAGCGATTTCCGTACTAGTCTTGGCGAGTAATCTTTCATCGTACGCGAGATTTAGTTTCCCATTCCATCAAAGCACGAGCGAATGCCCCTTTTTCCTTTCTTCGTTTTTGCGTTTCGCAACATTGAATTTCCTCGAGATAATAATGCAGGTATTCAGCGAGTCTGTTAATTCGATCGATCATGTAGAAAAGGCACGAAGTTGCCAGATGCTTTCTTCGTCAGATGGAGAATGGAAATTATTTCTTGAGTACTCGTACATATAAGAACGAGCGTCTCTGCGCGCATCTCTTGATCCTGTGGAAGAGTTCAAAGCAGAAACTTTCTTTCCTTTTCAATTTCATCCGCAAATTCGTTAGAACCCTTTTATCCCGCGCTTGCTGCAAGCTGAAAGTTTGGAAAAGTAGAATGACGAGAGTACAACTGGTATCGTAACTCCTCCACGAAGTTTAGTTTTGTCCCGCGGAGTTTACGTTTTGCATAAAAGTTGAATTTGAAAGGAGCATTGAGAGCTGAATTCATATTGTCTGAAGGAGCCACTGCAAAAATTCGTTTTGTCATTTGTAATTGCGACGGGGCTCGTTCGGCTAGAAATTCGTATTTTAATTGTCAACGACGCAACGTGCAATTATTTTTTTTAAACAATAAACGATGGACGAGTAGCGAGCATGGCAGAGACAAAGGTCGTCGCGGTAACTATTTATAAAGAACCGGCAGTTGTATCCGGGAACTAACCACTCATACATATTTTAATATTCGCATTCACGGTCCGTTTATTTTCGTCTCCCTCCCGTGCAGGGCAGTAAAACAACCTTAAGGCCGATTGATTCGCTCATACGTCACGATACTATAAGTGAGCATTGTTCAAGAATACAGATGGACGTTTAAATTTCTTAACAATTGTTTCATTTTTCTCAGTAAATTTCTACGAGATAGACGATCTTTTCGACAAAAATTCTCCTCGCTTTCTCGCCGAGAAACTTGGTTCTAGTGTAAAACGTGCACGGTTTGAAGAACCTCGCGACTACTAGTACATAATGAATCCTTTTATTGGGGAGTTCCTCTGTGGACGCTCACGGGTAAACTCCTTTTCGTCGCTTTCATCGATTGGGAAGCTTGCTTCGAGGAAGTGTCAACAAATGTCCAATAAGAATCGTTTGGATTAAAGGCTCTCGGTGATATTGCTTTTGTGATATTCGATGAACTAATCGTTCACTTAATTCGCGAATTTCTCGAGGTGCGTTAGAAAAATTCGTTAACCAATTAGTTTATGAAGCGCAATGTAACAGAAACGTTTGCTAACAATAAAGCGACTCTGGAATAACGTGTGACGATTACGTTATACTTTCTGTCTATACATTCTCCAATCAGAAGTGACAAAAATCATGTCGATCGATATCAACGAGCCATCAGTATTAATTGTTCCTCCTTGTTTGAAGTGAATATTATTATAGCTGAGGTACGACTTCCATATAATAAAGCCCATCGTGTCAGCCGAATTTTGGCTTCAAGCCAACCGGGGACGACGTGCATCGTTGCACCGTGTACCGCTGCTAGGCCCGTGTGCGCATCGGGTTTTGGTCTTATTCCTTTTAACGTGTATTTGAATATATGCTCGAGTGAGCAACCGTTGAGATTCAATCTGCCATTGACGAAATAAGCGCGCCGACAAACGGAAGAGCGACTCGCGGGACAACGGTATTCCGTGGAAAAATTCTATTCGTGTTAATACTCTCTGCAAACTTGACGTAGAGACGGAACGAATCGTCGAGAACTGTTTTATTCTTAAAGCGAGGAAGAACTAACGTCGGTACGGAAACTGGAGATAAATAATTAAAAAAAAGAAGGGAGACGGAAGTAGGAGTAGCAGAAGGAATAGGAAAAAATTTCCAGCAGAGACTAACATATCGTTGAATTGAAGCGCGAGCTGAGATTAATGTTTCAGCTCTACCCGTAGGATTAAGCTCAGGTGAGCGAAAGCTCTGCAAGATTGCCGGCGCCTCTGACATCTCCCGAAATTAATTGCGAGAAAAGCCGGTCTCTCGCTGTTTTTTCGCGTCCGGCGCCTTACCATTCCGTTGACAGTTTGCCCTTCTATTTTTATGCCCGAGCTCGCGACAATAAACAGAGAAAATCCTGGCACTTGCCCCGCGATCTTTCCGCGATTCATCATCCTTCGCAAAAATTTTAAAGAGCCACCCGAGAAATGATTTCCACATTCGCGCGTTTCTCGGATAAATATTTTCTCAGCCACTCGTCCAGCTTCGTGAAACACTTTAATCCTCGTTTAATTTCTCTTACGGACTTGTACCTCGATTATTCCGGTACGTTCTCCGAATGCCTTTGAAAAATTAAGTTGAAGCTTTAATTGACATCTCTTTATCGCGAGCCTTGGACGAGCGGATCAATTCTCAATTATCGCGGACTATCGGCAGATGGACGCAACCGCGTGTCGCGTGAAAAAGTCTGCAATTTTTCCGGATCCAGGAAAGTGGAACAATTCGTCAAATCAATTCGATCGGTCTGCTGAGCGTGCAGTCACGTGCACCGACGACCGGGCACCAATCATCCCCCGTTGTCTTGTTGATACGACAACTTTGCACGGTGCAAACGCGAATCACACACCACGGGCTGTTCGTCAGCACTTGTTGATAGTCAGAATGAGAGAGGCCCCGTCTGTCTTCTATGATGGAGCGTATGTCAACGAACCATCGCACTCCGGGCCAAATCGCACGCCATCCACGCGTGTTGGAATTCTTCTGCGTACTGGCCAAACGATCGGATAAATCAAGATTCGTCCAGAATCGTCGAAACATAAACTGAATCCGTCGTGAAACGCTGGTATCTCGGCATGAAAACACGCAAGTAAAATCCCCTCGTGATTAGCACACGACAATCTCATTAGTTTTACAAACCCTGCCGCTCACGAGACGCTTCTGCTCCCCTTTCTGTAATAGAGCGACGCGAGGGTGGCATAATCGGCGCCTCTTCTCTCATTTCACCCTCCTGCAACCACCACCACTGTCGACGGGACGAGACGCAAGCCGGGGTCCCGTTTTATGCGCATTCAGCCACAGGTCAGGAGTCGTTGTATTGATTTATCATCGCTTAATAATTTCGGGCATGAGCGAGCAGGGAGCTGACAATGCGGAACGCCTCACGATATTCATTGGTAGAAATAAGAACTCGTTGCACCGAAGCAGCAATACTGTGAATGCACCGACTTTCGATATTGTGAAAAATATTTACTGTGTTCTCTTTCGAATTCGAAATGTTCGTCACGGTAATTATCTTTCTTTTAAATTACTTCGCTAAATTATTCTTACGTATTCGATATCTTCCGAGTAAAGTCGTTATACACAGACGCGAGATCATTTTTCCACGAATATTTGTTATGAAACGATAACTTGGGAAGGTTCGAGTCGAGAACGACGGTGGCTGAGAATCATCATAGACGGCCACGATGGTATCCAGGTGTATACGGGGGCAAGGTATTTCAGTCTTATCGATCGTCCTGAAATTGGTTCTCTGATTTTTGTCGTCGCGAGTCTGACGGGTAGGGCGCGCGCGAACGATCGGTCAGAGGGACGTACGAACGGCAGGTTTTCTCTGCGACGCGCACGCCGCGCCATCGCATCCCTCAACTTCGTGCCTTGGATCTCAACTACGCCGTCGGTCCTTACGACAATTAAAACTTGCTCGTCTCGGAGTCGAGTAAATTATACCAAGAATTTTAGTTCTAACCGATCCCTTCGCGAAACTGAACTTTTAATTGCACGACGAAAAATCGACAGTGCCCTCCTATCTCTCCTCTCATACTTCGCGCACGAACGTTACGTGCTAGATTTTCTTTCGGCCTCTTACAAAAACATTCACCCGTCTATCGTGGCAGGAATCGATCGTGGTAACGTAACGAGATAAGTTTTTGAGTGGCCCGCGCGCGCGTTCTGTCTGCGGCCGAGTAAGTTACCCTTCCGAACCCGGAGATCTAAATAATTCAGAGTCGTCGGAAACGAGCGCTCGTTCGTCCGGCCGTCCCAGTTATGCCCTCTCTAATGTGCCTTAAGGATCCGTTTCCTCGTCCGGTGCTTCTCTCTCTTTCCTCCACCTTCTTCCTTTTCTTTGCCTTCTTCGAACCGCTCTCTCGCGTATTTCGTCCTCCACCTTCTCGTTCCTTCTCGCGTGCATCATGGCTCGTTCTACAGGGGGTAAGTCGATAATCGATAATTTTAGACTCAGCCCAGACCCATCGTTATTTGCATCGCGCCGCAATAATTCAAAGTCACAGACCGACGACCACCGCCACCGCCACCACCGATCGATCCACGAACGCTTGCTTCCCTTCTTGCGAGCGAGCAAGGTACCTGTGCACGGTGTGCTCTATGAAGTACGGTATTTTATCTCGATCGCACGTACGCGAAGAGACTCGGAAATGATTTAATTGCCGTGACCCATCTGCGAGGACGAGAGCGAGAGAACCGTGCTGTGTTAATTTGTAATGCTCCGTTCGCAGAGAATTAAAAGTCTCCGAGGTGCTCGGAGAACGAGAGATGAATTGGAATGGAAACTACGAGATGAGGATAATGAGGATAGTGTAATCGCGAAAATCGGATGTGAATTTGAGTGAGTGAAATGAGTGGGTTGGAATCGAAGCACGAGAGAAGTTGATGGACGTGCGGTCTCGAAGAACGAGAAGAATATTGATGCGCGACGTTAAAGGGCTTCGTTAGATCGAATGTCATAGGGCTGAATATAATGCGTGTGAAATAAATTCACTGCGTAATGTTCGCCCACGTGGCCGTCCGTTTATCAGAAATGCTAAAATCATTAAGGTAAACCTTGCCGCTGGATGCGCGTAACGTTGGAATATACAAGCTGTTGCTGGCTCTGCCATTCCGTAAATGGCGGACGACTGAAAATGTTTCATGAAAACCTTCCTCTCTATTTCGTCTCCCTTTTCTCTTTTTCCCTCGCAAAAATGTACATATTCCTTCACGCGGCCGTTGGTTCTTTAGCGTGGCAGCCGGTGAATAATTGAAAAAGATGAAAAAAGGAAGTGAAGAAAATAACGAGATTCCTGTTTCTCGTTTCAGGGAGCACATGCGTTCGAGCTTTTCTGAAGACTGTTGGAGTACCTCTCGAATGCACGCGTAGTCGCCATTGTACGGAAAAATAGATTATCTCGGACAGACAGAATGCTCCTGCGATGGAATCGTCGTGAGTGGAACGAATCGGCGGTAGTCAGAAGGCAGATTTCAAACTGTCGTCCATTAGCCCGAGTACTCGTGCGGAAGAAAAGCAAGAAGTCTTCTTGGAATCTGGTTTCCTTTGTTATCGTCCTTCTCGCGATCCTTGTGATCCTTGTCGTCACGTAATTCGTTTAATCTGTACCTCTGTTTCTTCTGTCCGCTTCGGCGTCTCCATGCAGCGAAGCTTTCATCCCCCTCTCGATGAGAAAAAAACTCGACAAGCGATATCGACACGGGGGTCCCTACTCGAACTCCATTCCAGTCGCTCCTTTATCTTCTTCCTTCGGCCCCTTTTTCATGAAAACTTTTCGTAAAGATTAACAGCCACACCGGGACGACTGACGTAGTAAATATATTCCATCGCCTGGAAGGTCCGTGATCTATCGTCCAAGTGATTTATCAGTCGTAACCGAAAAAAAGTGATTTACATCGTAAGTTTACCCAAGCCACCAAATTACGGCCCTATCGTCCTACTTTCTTCGAGCCGAAGAATTTACAATCGTTGTATATTCAATCTCGACCGAAGATCTTCCGTTGCCTGGGAGAGGTAACTTTTCACCGGGCGTCCCCGATACTTCATGCAAAACACCTCATTACGAAAAACTTTTGAGATCCTCGAGGTGCTTTATCCTTTGAAATTCGCATCGCCCAGAAATGAACATCCAATTTGGTTCGATAACGTTTCGGCCTGCGCGGTAGAACAATTTACGAGAGTCGTCGATTCTATCCGACCGAAGGAGCTTGCAGCTTTCTCCTCTTACACTTATCAGTCTTATAAAAATCGCACCTCAGCCAAAGGCTAACACCCCGACGAACACGGTGAAATAGTGTATCGCGCCGAGACATCTCGATTAATTCATGGCTGTGGCTCGCCCTTTGACCCTTCGAGCTCAAACGCAAGTCTATATTAATCCTCGATCGTCCCACTTTCTACGAATAAACAGTTGGGAAACGTCGAATCGATTGACAAAGCCTCTGATGTTACTCCCAAATTATATCGTATGTATGTGTGCACGGCCGTGGGTGTCGAACCGGACGAAATAAGCCAAAACATTTAATATCGCCAAAGTATCGAAATAAATCAACGAGGAGTTTCAGCCTTTGACACTTCGGACACCGGCGCCGGCGCACGGATTCTAAATCGGTACGCGACCGTCTCGCCTCCACTGAATAACAAAAAAGGGAAGAGCAGGAAATACAGTCTGTCCACTGAACGTCACGCAAAAGATTGTCCCTTCCGGCGCGAGAAACAAGCTTTCGGGAATAGGGACGATTTCCAAGTGGAATGGAATAAAATATCGCCCGACGAGACGGTGAATAAATTAATCGCTTTGACGCGTGTCGCTTCTGTGCCGCCGAAGCAGCGCTCGAATCGAGCTTCGAAACTGGAAATTTTGCAGGTGAATTCGCTCGCGGCACAAGGGGAGGATGAAAAACCCGACGATTTATCATTACTTGAAAATCTCTCGTCCCACGGTCCTCGTATTTCCATTGTACGCGTCCTTTTTCACTCGTGGAAAAAAGTAATCCGAAAACAGACGCTCACGAGGCCGTGAAAGATCCAACGACTGGGGAGCACGTTTAATTCAGATAAAACGGGACTCTTTCATAACTCAATAACCTTATAACTCCGCAAGAATGGGGCTCGTCTGCCCGGACAAGTAATTTTTCTTGCTTCATCTAAAATTATGCTATCACCCAGTCACCATCCCTCCAAGGGCATTTCATTGGAGCAATGGAAGAGTGCGAAATGTGGATTCAACGGAGCGAGTAAGAGCACTCGGGCCTTTCAATAATATTGGCGTCGAAGCTTAAATTCGTGGAGAGAGAAAAATGACCGCGAGTAGGATGGACGAACTTACTGCATATTCTTTAACTCAACCGTTCGCTATTTACCTCGAAAATGGAAAGGCTCTCCTTTGTCGCACATGTTCGTCGCGTTCGAATTTCCACGGACTTCGTGTGTCTCGTTCTAATAACGTCGAGGTGAAGGGTTAATCCGAGCACGCGACGTTTTCACGTAAATTTCAACTGCTTCGAGCGGTGCCGTGCGCACCTGCAAACCTCTTCGACGTTTTGCAAAACGAATCTCTATGGTAGATTGAACGCGATCAAAGGACATTGACGGATCGCAGAAAATGTCTCTCTACGAATTTCGGAACTGACTGCGCCGTCGTAGTCCACGAAACTGCAGTGATGAAAGGAACTTGGTGGTCGCGTAGGTGCACCGCACTTACCGAGTTTTCGTATACGAACTCTCTTCCTTCCAAGGAGCACGAAGTAATTTCATTTCGGAAGACAAGTTGGATGCAGATGTGGAGTGACGTCGACCTCGTTCGCGATGGACGAGCACTCGGACACGGAGTTTTACAAGCACTCGTCACTCGCCCTCGTTGCATTTAAGAATCGATCCTCCCCGTCTACTGTTTCGAAAAGAACGAACGAAACGATTTAAATATCGAATGATATTATCCACGTATTTTCGCCGAATATTACAACATATTTTTTGTTTTCATCTGTTTTTAACTTCAGTTCAAGTTAAGTTCTCACAAATTTATAAAGCTTCGACCATTCTGGCAGATGCATTGCTGGAGTGTCAACGTGTTTGTTCTTGTTTTCCGTTGGATGCCCAAATAGAACCGTGTTTCCGAGGTAGAATAAAATATAATTATCCGTCCATCTATCTACTAACGAAGCGACGGTGTAGAAAACGAAATTACCTTTCGTTATTCCTTTCGTGTTCCTTCCTTTTCGAGAGAGAACTTTTTGGAGAATTCGCGCCCCCTCCTCTAGACGTACACCCACGTGACCCGCTAACGAAGCCACTTTACGCAATTAGAGCGTGTACGTTAACGCCCCCGTAGGTAGGGCCCAAGCGGTGTGCACCGACATTAACGACGCGCATCTCGTTAGAGGGCAGCAATTATTGCCGATAGCACAACTCGAGCCACCCTTGCGTTCTCTACCCCCGTCGTTCGCTGCACCACCCCTTTAACGTTGTTGGCAACACACGTACACGGAGCACGAGGCAACGCATTTTATTCTGCTTTTCCTCGACTATAAACCGACGCGGCGGGTATAGCGAGCGAGTCGGACTATTACGGATCAGATAATAAGACGATCGATACCGCGAGAGATAATCGAGCGCAAGTATCTGTCTGCCTGTCGCGCATATTCTCTTTCACCCCTTCTCTTCTCTTTTCGCCATTATTATTACGCACACGTGACAGGAACGCTCGCGGGCCCCGTGGAAAAGCCACGAGGTGCTCGAGGATCGCGAGAACGGCGAGAAATGGAAAAATTGCGAATGAAAGTTCGCGGGCAAAAAAGCACGTGGATGGAAAAGCGGCAAGGGCAAAAAACACGCTCGACGGAGAAAGACGCGGCAGCAGCGCCAGCGCTGCGATTTCTTCGCGCGGAAATGGCGAGGAAATGGCGAGAGTCAATCGATGGGTTCTGGTAGGCGGGAGGAGGGCGCGTTTGTTTTCTTGTAATTGCACGTTCCACGACTGGTGGTGCGCGATCTTTGGAGAGTAGTGGAGCATGCGATCGAGTCGTTAAGCGAAGAGCTCCGTGGGCTCTTCATTAAGGCGACGCGAGGATGGAAAGGAAAAAAACGAAGGAACTGGCGGTGAAAAAAAGGAACGATGAAGAAGACGGCGAGTCGTTTACCGTCGCTTCTCACGAGACAAATAAAACCAATTAAATCGAAAGTCGAAGCGTGGAGAACTTTAGACGAAACCAGCACACCTCGCTTATTAAGCTTCTCTCCGATATTCGTGCATAAAATGACGAAAGGCATGCGATTCTGCGCTTAACGTAGCTGCTCCTTCCTCTCGTGTTCTGACGTACTTCCTTCGTTAGCCAACGGAAGAGATTTCCGCTAACCTGAGTAAATATTCATGGAGTCGACGACCAGGCTGGAGGACGCTCAAACGAGAATTCTCGAGGTGCATGCGCTTCACTTCCTCGAATAAAGCTGTAAATTTGTGCGGTGGTTATCAAGGAACGCTCGTCAAGCGCAAACCGGAAATGACAAGCGACGGATTATGATGAAAAGCAGTCTGCGGAGGCAAGCCTTGCGCGTTCATCTTGTCGCTTGGCCTCCGTTTATGATGCTCGAGGCCACTTCGTATGTGGACGCGAGCGAGTCGAGCGGACAGGCGGACGCGCATATTTGTAAGCAGCCGCGTCTGGCTCGCGCGATACGCATTACGATAAATCCATCGGCATAGCGAAGTTACACGGACGCAGATTGACACCGCGCCGCCTCGGCCGGGGAATTGAGATTAACGAGGATCGATAGTAAACGGGGTTAGGCGCGGTAAGGTTCGAGCGCGGGGTGGTCGCTCGCAAGTATGTAACGCGGTTGTTATTGCGCTGGTAGGGTATGCGACTCGCTCGATTGTGTGTGCCGACTACGCGTCGTCATCACGAATATTGTTCCTCGCGTTGCATGCTTTAAACTTTTTCTTATAGTGGTATACTTACACGCTCTGACCAGGATGATAATATTCAGAGGACGCTGGAGGTAGAAAAAAAAGGAAGGAGCGAACTGCCGATAAGCCAGGAGAAAATTGCGTATAAAATTAAATGGAGCGATTTTCGCGAGAAGTTTGTCGCGGTTTTATCAGACTCGCCATGGATATTAATAAAGAAACGTTCCATAAGAGGACTGTGATCGTCATTGGACCAGGAGGACGTGCAGCTGTTATCAATGCTTGATCGCGCTATCTCCATTTTTGGCCCACGACGATTCCAAGCGCGTTGCAATGCCGACCGTCCTTCGTTAATCTGACGCCTAATGAACTGACGTCCGTAGACGACGGATTTGTCCAGTGTGGATATCATTGCGCCGAGGTGATAACGAGCTGGAGAGGTCGTTAAGGTCGCTCCACGATGGGCTTAACGTGTTGCCTAAACACGGCGTCGAGTGAATATCCTCTTCACTGTTCACGATGCTGTCGGGCGAAGATCAGTTCGCGTGATTCTCGACGTTTCACCCTACTGCGTCGAAATATCTCTTTCTCTAGAGTGCGAGATAGAAAGAAATAGTTTCGGGGGTTTTGAAGAAGTTTCGCGGAATTAGAAATGTTCATAGTGAAGTTCCACAGGGGTTTAGTTTAATTAAAAATTTTCGAGTTTCGTTCTCTTTTTATCAGCCTCTACACCGTGGCTGCTCCTGGGTAATGATACGCGAAGGTGACATTGGGGAATTTGGGAGCAAGCGGGTAGGTAGATTGCTCGACACGATGAGGCGTTAATGAAGCGCGAGCACGACGCGACGTTTTATTCGCGCGTGCCGCTTCGTGCCTGGGCGGAAAATCCATCACGTTGAATCACGGATCGTTGGCCCTTTCCGATCGATTCGATTAATGTAACGTCGAAGTAAACCGTACCTGTTGATAGCATTCGTAAAATTATCATACCGCAAATTTTGGTAACGACGTCACCGCACATTCTACCTTCTCTGTCCTTTATTTAAACAATCAATGTCCGTTAATTATTACAGGAGACAGAAACGTGCACGAGCACTTTCTACTGAAATTGCATCGGTCGATAAAATGGTAAATCTTGAAAATTCATATTCATTGATTCAAAACGTATTTGCTTGCGGGGATCCATAGGGATTCGTGATCAGCTTACAGGGCGATGAATTCAAAATGATTGGCCATCCATTCGCGCGGGCGGTTACCTTCGTAAATTCTTACACTTCGCAACAAAACGCGTATACCGGACGTGCAGCAAATTCGCCTTTACTTTACGTGTGAGCTAATGGTGAACATCGACCGGTTATGAATCACGATAAGCCGAGCTTAATCGAGATAAATCGCGCCGAGTGGAATGGCTCTACCCTCCCTCCACTCGTTCTTCATTCTACACTTGTCCTTCCTTTTTCCTTCGAGCTCTCTCTCTCTCTCTCTCTCTCTCTCATTCGAATATTTAACCGTAATACGGAAATACTGATCCGCTAAATTACTGGTTTCCGGCTGTCCAACCTGCACGTGTCGCGCTCCACACCCGTCACACGTTTTATCAGTTTCGGATCTTGCCGCTGGATTCATTAACTATTCGTTGACCCCTGGTCATGGAAGGAAATTTTTCGGCTCCGACTCGCACGCGAGGAACGCGAGGATTAACCACGCGAACCACCACCCTTCCACCCCTTCATCAATCCTAAACTCATGAATTCGTGATGGGGCCATGTACCTGCAAGGGATTTCTCCGCGCCACCCTCCGTAGGGAATATCAACGGTGGAAACGATCGGTTCAATCTAGGCATCACCTGTCTCGAGATACTCCCGCGCGAATGTGCCTCGTTTGGCTTTGTAATTCGGGAAGCGGCGAATATTCGCGACACTAATTATTAAGAGAGACGCGCGCACCGAGAGCCAAATCGAATCCTTGCGGTCCTTCTCGACATTTTCTCGACGACGTCACTCACTTCGGTTCGCCACTCGGTCTCGAATTTAACTGAATTCTATCGGATTGAAATTAAATTACGCTAAGATCCTCGATATCCAGCAACATTAATTGTTCATTATTGATCTTCATTCGATATTTCCTTACGAGAACATTCTATCCTTCGTGGAATTATGAATGGACGTACGAAAGGAAACCGACTGTTGCTTCTCAAAGGATGAAGGAGTTATCCTTCGCACGGCGCGGTCGGGCCAACAGAATCGCGGCAACTCCTTCCGCACGAATTATCACGAGATTTGCTTTCACGCCCGGGGGCCATTCGCAAAGTTGGCATCTCCTGGCTCTCGACGCGGCCCAAGTCGGCGAATCGATCGCGAATCGCGAGAGATCGTACGTCCGCCGTCGCGTCGGACTGGAAACTTTCCGTCCCGTTCCGCTTGAGGAAGGAGGGAGGCTTGTTCGAAGGAGTTGGGAGGAGGATCGGGTGAAGACTCTGGTGGGTAACTTTTGAGCGAATGCGACTCTTACGACGAGGGTCGAATCGAATTCGAATCGATCGCCCGTGACATTCTCCCGCCTAGCGCGTACCAAACGCAGACACAAGGACGAATGTTCGCTAGGACGAGCTTTTGCGACGTTCCACCCACTCCCTTTTACTCGCGCGCGCGCGCGCGCGACCCTCTAACCGTCTTACGGTTACCGTCTCTCCGTTTTACGATCCTCTCCACGCGTAGCGTCTAGAAGACGGAGAGATCCTCCTAGTGAGCCTATTAACTTAACCGCTTTGAATTGGCCAGGATCAAGGAGTCCGCGTCGAGTGTAACTGCGCAAGCGAGCGTAAATCCGCTCGGCCAATCCGTTGGCCGATACTGTGGCGAATGCCAAATGCTCTCCTCCCGCATCTGCGTGTAGTGGCGGCGCGAGCGTGCTTCGGTGGAAGTGGAGGATTACGGAGTGTAATTGTATAATAAAGTTTAAAGCCTCGCGCTCGCAATGGATCGTGCAAAATGGTCATTCTCCGAGTGCCAAGTAAGCCCGCGGAAGCTTTCTGCGAGAGGTAATCTTTTCCTTTTATTTTTTATGGTAGCACGAAGCCAACGCGCGCACGACATTTAGGCCGACCAGAGATTTTCGCACGTTGGATTTGGTTCAAGGAGTGTGGCAAGACGAGCGATTAGTCACTCCGAGGAACTATCCGGTGCGCTAAGTGATTATGCATACGTGCGGGTGCTGACGTGTGCGCGCGCGTGCTTTGTAGTCACGTGCTGGATAAATTGATCGGGACAGAGGGGATATACGTGATTCGAGTATGCCTGGATAGTCGTAGTTGGCAAAGGATTTCGTTAATTAATATTTATTTAATAATCGTTAAGTCGAGTTCGTACTTTAAGAGTCTTATCATATTGTCGACGATGTTTTAAAAGAAGAAGGATTTTTGTATGGAGGAAGCTTCTTCGTCCCATGAAATTCAGAAATTGTCAGTAGATAGTTGTTGGATGGAATGGCGATGAAGTTAAGAATCATCCAATTTCGAGTTGGAGGTTTCGACGCGACAATGTAGGCAAGCCTCGTGACAGTTATCTATCATTTGCCTAAGCATTTACAACACCGTACTGCCAGTACGTAGAAGGATTACGATCTTCAACTGTGCGAAATATGCATTGGTGCGTGACTAAAGCGTTACGTTCTACATAAAGAGACGGTGTCAAACGTGTCGTGAATTCACGTCGATCGTGAAATATTCCCCGTCCGTAAATATCAAGCGGAAAATTGTCACTGAAAGTGTTCATAGGAAATATTTCATTCTCCATTCTTTTCAACGGAAAGCAAAGCACAAGAAACTATTTCGCATTGCGTCAGTATTATCGAAATTAAGCGCAAAGTTACATCAAGCTCGCGAAACTATTTTCAACGCGATCCCACGTTAAGATAAAGTTAACAGCCTTACCGGTGAAACTTAATTGGAACGTACAGTTCGCGCATTCTCCCCACAACTCATTAGGAAGCTCCGAGGAAGAAAAGGGAACTAATGCGAAAGCTTCGCGATTCACGCTTACTCAAAAGAACCACGATGCTTTCAATGGCCGTCATTATGCTTGCTGCTAATCAGCCGCTAATCAACACGATCTCTTTCTCCTTCAAGCTCTTTCAACGCAGCCAATTCAATTTCCCTACTTCACAGTCAACAGCTTCCCAATTTTCGCATCGATACACTTCGATCACCTTTAAACAAATTTCTTTCGTTCGCGCGTCCCAGTGTAAACACCACGCCGTAGATCGAGACCAAATGGATTTTCGTCGTATGCGCAACCAGAAGCATCCCTCGATCGAGAGCTTCGAGAAAATTCAACGTGGAGCTTTTCCTTTCCATTTCCTCGAGCATTTTCCTCGCTGTTCCTCGCCCCAAGCCTACCTACGCTCGGTGGGCGCGAATGGTAGCCGGCAGTGAGACGAATCGCGAAAAAGTTTTCGCGAAGAAAATGTAGGACGAGGATGCATAATGCCGTGGGGGGAGAGGTGAAAAGCTCTCGTGATTTCGGCGAACCCCGAAGGATCGTTATCCATCCTCTAATTACTTTCTCGCGAAACGTTCTCGACGAAGAGGTTGACGACGAGGTTGACGACGAAGCTCCTTGAATTACAAGAGAGTGAGAGAGAAGGAGAGGGAAAATAAGAGAAAGAGAAAAAATAGGGGTTAGTGAGGAAGTCTTCATTTCCTGTGCAATCTTTTCTCTCGCGCGGGCGCTCGCATTCAGTCGGAAAATTCTCCGTCGACGTTCCCAAAAAAGGAAAACGACAGTTAAAAGATCCTTACATTCTCGCGTTTAGTATTTAAATTGTACGCGAATACTCGGCCGCGTGTTTCGCGCCTCAAAGTTATCCTGGAGTAGTCTACTTTCAGTCGGGGATTTCTGACGAGGCCAGATATATCTCAACGCTGGACTCTGGTTTTCCTATTCCACTTGGCCTCCTGGGAACAGGAGATATCGATAACACGAACGCAAGGGCGATGCGCTCGTTATCTTTAACTTCGAGATCGTTATCCTCTCGCGCGCTTTCCAAGAGCTTCTGGAATATTGAGCTTTCGTGGTTTCCATTCACCTTCGTCCTACTCTCGTGGCCCGGAGTCGCTTCGGCGGGTCCTATTAAATTTTTATTTGTTATTCCCCTCTCGAGACCGATTCATTAGGTTAATGTCGGATAATTAAGGGCACCGATTACAAGCTGGCGCGCAATTAAATCGAGCTTCATACGTAATAGTCCCTTCGCCAGACTTGAGCGTGAAATATCGGTCTATCGATTAAAGCAGGTATTAATTTCGAACGGGAAATGAAATAGGCTTAGTTATGGCTTGCCACTTTTGATCTAGAGCCGTCGAGCCTTGATTCTTCTTTTCACGTGGGATTATCTTCTTTTCTGGCTCGCGGAGCGCGATAAAAACTTACTCTCCCTGATTTCTACCTAGACTGGGAAGTTCGAGAAAGTTCCTATCGTGAGAGAATCATCTTAAAATGATTTAGCTCCTCCGACCTGTTACTTCAGATCGCAGATAAGACGAAAAGAGTTTCCATTTCCAGTGAACGAGCGATCAAGGTGCCGTAAAGTTAAACTAATTTTTTCGATCGTACCTAGGCGCGGAGAAAATTCTAGGCGAAACGAAACCGAAGTTAAACTGTCAGTCGAAGGCTCAAGTTCGCTCATAGATTCCAGCGTTGAGGAAATGCTTGGACTTTCGACGATGAAATAATTTGGTTGCGTGCTCGTGACGCATGCTATTAGTTAATTCCATTCAGCCCGTGGTGCCACCGCGATGGAAGTGGATTATCGTGGAAACCAGTATTGCGTTTCCTGCTCCCGTGATTATAAACGTTACTACGTAACATTCTCTCTCTCTCTTTCTTTTTGTTACTGCGAAACTGTGAAACTGCGAAACTCCTTCACAGGGCATCTGAAAAGACTGCGCACAACCACAGTTCACACTTTCTTCGAAATTGTTCGTGATTAATTTTCCAGTTCACTAAACTGTGCGCACCTATATTGAATGTTTTATTCTATAGAGCTTAAAACATACGATAAAATCTAGATCATTCACATTTATTCTCTCCCTTTTTTTTCTACTTTGTTCCACTTTATCATTCACATTCCGTCCCTCGTGTATGTCCTTCGATCGACTCGACTAGCTCGTCTAGAAAGAGAAGGAGGGACATTCATGAAGAATGAACGAGCAAAGCGAAGAAGGCTCTACGAAGACAACTCGTTCGAGAAGGACGCCCTTTGGTACGCGCGACGCGCCCAGAACGAGCGGCTGCGCCAGAAGAGCGTCTCCGGCTTCGTGGTCGTCGTCTCGAGCACGCGCTCCAAAGCGTCGCGATGGTCTGCCTCTGACCTTATTACGAGGTTTTAATAAGCTTCGCGCAAAGAGGTCACGTAGGTACGTCTGCCATTCGCGCGCGAAACGTGAGCGGTGAAGGTTCGCCAAAGTTTACCTTCGCGCCTCGTCCCACGCCTAAACACGTTTGCGTGCGTGATTGGAGCCGATGGAATCTCGAGACTCGTTGCCTGCACCTGAGTATAAGAAGAGGTTCGAGAAGAATAAGAAGAGAGGAAAGAGAGAGAAAAGACGACGAGAATTTTTTTCTATTCCCGCTCAAGCAATTTTCTATCCTCGCTATATTGCGTCCCCGTAGATCCGGGGCTGGTAACACGCGGTCTCGAGATTTTCTTCGATCAATTTCATTTGCCCGCTCGTATCTCGAGCATATCGTTCGATAAACACGTCCCGCTCAAATGCGTTTACGAAGCAAGGCAACGAGAATGAGAGTGTACGAGTCGTTCCCCGCCATGCTTCTGGGATCGCTTACGGTGCGTCGTGCCCTCGGGGTTCCGTTTGATAAGGAGAACGGAATTAATGGAAAAACATTGTCTCGCTTTTTTCTCCACTCGCTCCGGTTGCATAATATCGCCCCATTTCTTCCGTCATTCGCTGGAAATAAAGCACCGTCGTGTACGATAGCACGCTCGAATAATTCTTCCGTTCGTATAGAACCTTTCTAAAGGATACCGTGCAAATAAAACAGAGTGATAATAGCACGTACGAATGATCTTCAGCTTATACGAAAGCCGCACGGTTCATTCCGAAGAGGCTGCATATTTGACATCGAAACATTTACCGTGCAAACTGGTGTACAAGATTTAAGCTACGTCCGCAGCATTTCACAAGATTGCGTGTGCCGAGTTGCCGAGCACAGTGTGTGCACGGATAAGACACAAGTGGCACGGTAACACATCGTAAATCTTCACTAGTCAGCGAGGAAGATTTTTAGGCACGTTGACGGCCACGTTTCGTTCTCCAAATAGAGGCGGTCAGGACTCAGGTCACTTTATTAAACGGACTCATTATCTCCCTCGATAAATTGTCCAATTAACGAGCAGACCGCGGCAACGTTCGCGCGCACCTAGAAAGGAATAAAGGTTTCGTGCTTTCGAGCGCGCGCAAAAGGTCATACTAAAAATCTCCTACGTAAACAGCGCTAAATGCCTTTGTCCTTGCGGAACAAAGGATTACACTCGCCTTTACGACAGAACGAATCTTTTTCGGACCGCGAGTATACTTCTGGTTAATCCCAAGGGACTTAATAAATTAGGAAGAGCACGACCGTCGCTCTCTTTCTCTCTTTCTCTCTTTCTTCTCCCTACCACCTCTAACCGAGAGGTGCGCCGGGACGTAATCCTTCGAGAGAGAGGTAGAGAATAACAGGAGGTGGAGGAAGAAGGAGAGATGAGAATGGTGAGGTGAAAGAAGAGGAAGAGAGAAAAGGAAGAGGGTCGGCGAGAGGGAGGGCGCGTCTCGTGCCATTATGTAATATCGGCGAATATTAAATGGACGTCGGGCTGGCTTACGAGACACGCTCTTTAGCCACGACTCATTAAGCCCCTCGCTCGTGAAAAGCGGAAAGCTCGTCCCCTTCTCAACGTCCCTTCTCACCCCCTCTCTCACGCGGCAAATGGAAAGCTCGCATGGCAAGAGCCAGCCAGCGCACGCTTCTACGTGTTGCGTCGCATGTAAACGTCACTTTCGGTAAAAGCGACGCGTTCGAAGCTTTCGCAGCGTACCATCGTCTTGTCGTTGGACATTTCCCTCAGCAAGTAGCGTACTCGCATTGGAATCCGGTCAGATTTTTTCCTCTTTTTTTAAGAAATATGTAGTTGAAAATTTCGCGTAGTATATCCGCAAGAGAGGGTGGAATTGTTGGTAGGCGAAAAGTAGGAATTGGGCGGTCGATCTAGCGATTATTATTGATATACGGGGGTGGTTAATTGGAGTATCAAGTGGCGAGCAAAGTTCAAATGGCGGTCGACGTTTGCGTGGACGTTTAATGGAAGTTGTTTACGATTGCGCGGGTGTGTGCAACCCACTACCCGACGGCTCGCACGTTTAAACGGATAAAACATATTTTTAGCCCAGTGGTGCGCGCTCGGGCGCGACGCTGCGTTTGACATTTCGAAAAATTCCGACTCACCGCTTTATAAAGTTCCGCCTCCAATTGTAGATCCCGCTGTAGCGCGCGGAGCTTATTTAATCGTACGGAAGACTAACATTAGTAGCGCAAGGGAATCCATTCTTTTACGAAGTGTTTTTTTCACTGTGTTATTCGTCGAGTTCGGAAGCGGATATGTTATCCTTCACAGTGAAACAATGTTTTTTCAAGGAAAAATCAGATTAAAAAAGCTTAGAAAAAGAAGAAAGGTTTGTTGTAAGCTTCACCGGTGAGCTCGAAAAAGAATGCAGAGAATAATAGGTTCTCTCTGACACCCTTAATGGTTCCTAGCGATGAAAACGCATTTCTAGGTAAAAGGATATGTGTGGTTAATTGCCTTCGCACGTGACGGACTTTCAGGAGCGTGGAGTGGTCCCGCAAATGTGATTCGTCACGCGTCACGCATGTCGTTCGTATGGGACGTGACGGCAATTACATAATTGTAATGGCATTAATATAATCGCTTGCGGTTCGTAGTTATGCGAATTGTTTCGACGCCGAACACACCCACCGATTGGTTTAACAACCGATACGTAAAATTGAAATAGCAATGGCCATCGATAATCGTATCGTATGACAAATCTCGTGCCACAGAGTGCATCGTAATGAAACCCGATGAATTACAAGCGCAATTTTTAATCGACGTAAAATCCCGTACCTCACTCTTGTTTTTAATCCAATAGAGAGGTCAATAAATTGATTTCAACGCACAGCGGTTATATTCAATTTGAATCAGAATGCGAAAACAAAATTTTTATCGCCGTAATTTCGACGAAATTTTATTACGAACGAGGTGCCGTAACATCGCGTTGGAAATTAAAGCACGCTAAGAACTTAACGACAGGAAGATCCATTTTCGTACACGAGATTCGATGTCCCCGGTCTTTATGCACCTCGTTCCCGAATTTCGTCGTTCTAGGATAAACGAATAACTTCAAACGCTCGTTACAAATTCAATACACGATGCTGGAGGCTTGGTAGGCGAGTCTTGCGATTATATAACATCGTTCCTTCGCGGCCGTCACGGTTCCGCATCCAATTTGTACCACGGCCCGGACCTACCATCACTTCAATCGTTACCATGGAAATATTTTCGATCGTGACGCTCGCAAGCGAAGGCATAATTAGCAGCAAGGTGTGAAAAGGCAGGTGGTCTATTTGTGTGCGCTTGCTCTCTCTCTCTCTCTCTCTCTCTCTCTCTCTCTCTCTCTCGTTTCCTCCCATTCTTAGGTCGCCAAATGCCACAACTCACTCGCAATTAAAATGTAAAAGTTTGCGAACAAAGGGCGGTGCACTCTCTCTTGCGCAAGGTCGACGGTTTTGTAAAAAGGTTAACTTCGCGCCCACTCGTTTTCTTCGCTACTGACTGTAACCCACGCCCTTCTCTTTCACTCTTCCCTTTTTATCTTCTCGATTATTCCTCATTAAAATCTCGGCTGGTGGGCGTCGCAACCTTTTCCACATTTTGTCCACACCTTACTCGAAAATCCAAAAATCACTTCTCGGGACGAGGTGCTTCCACTGAAAACGAGAGGGTTACCCGCGCGCGAGCTCGTTACCGAGACACTTAATATTAAATATCGGTTGGTAGGTAAGAACCGGGGTAAGTTCTGTAAGCGATGGTTCTTGCGTGCGACAAGTATCGAAAGTGGCGCGTGCCACTTCCGAAGTGAATACCGAGAGAACTGGGTACAAGAAGGGGCTAAACTTCTTGCTCGCATTCGCGAGAAACGTTGATACGCTGGAGGTAATAATCTAGAATGTTGAACGAGCTTCGCGATAATACTGCAACCGGACGAACACATTTCTTGGTTGAAAGGATGGCGAAGGAAAGGCTAGAAGGACGAAACGAAGCTGCATCTTTTCCCGGAGAAAATAAAGTCTGGAAGATTCAAGAGTCCTCGAGTTCACGCGGCATCGCTAATACAATCGCACGAGGCATGAATGATGGAAAGGTTTGCTTAAAATTCCTCTGTTCGCACGAGCGACTTCCTCGCCCACGGTTTTAACGAATCGCGAGTCAAACGCGAAAACGGGGCCATGGAGAGCGCGTATCTTTCCTTCGTCCCTTATGCCTTTCGCACTTTGTAAACCCGAGTGTGTTAATGCAACTCCGTATTGGCAGATTGGAAGAGATAGTAACTGATAACGACGTGGGTAGAACGCGCTATTAATCGTGCCAAACGTCACCGCGTTGACGTCCACTCGCCTTGATTGTAATTCAAGCTTTCGGTATCGCTTGGGAGTTTACCCGTCCCGTTTCGGGAATCGTGTTTCACCGGATTGCGGATGTGCATATGGTGACCCGGTATTTATGTGTTTCGAGGCCGAGACGTTATTACGTACCGGTTCCGCAATCACTTCCGTAATCAGTTCCTACCGATATCGTTCTCACAATTTGCGCTACAAGCTTTTAACGTGCTAGGAGAAATCTCGGGAGAGATCGGCGCACGCTTCTAACTTACCGTCCGACTTCCGTAACCCTCGCTTCGCGCACGAGCCCATTAATCCGAAGCGTCGACGTTGATCCCGCCAGTTAAAAAGGCGAAACTCTCGGGACGCTTAAAACGTCGACGACTGGCAGAAGAAACTTTCTCAGATTGCCAGAAAAATCTGAAAAACTGAATCCTTCCTCTTGGCTGCTTTTTCGTTAGAGATGCGAAAGCGGAAGCGAGCCTTGCCAAAGAAACTTCGTTCTGACGTCTGGGATTCTTTGAACGTACGATTCATTTAAGTGTCACTCGTGCGCATGCTCGGAGAATGCAGACAAGTATTTGCAACACGAGTCGCGACATTTTTTCCCTCGCGTGCGATCGTAGAATCGTTTTCGTCGGAGAGAAAGGATCTCGTGGGGGTTTAGTCCCAGGTCGTGGTCGTGTCGCAGAAATATCGAGGCACGCCTAGTGCACCCTGGGCATTACTATCATTATCTCCAGTGCCGGAGCGAGTTGCCATTATTACTACTGGCTCACGTGTACCTTCTACCGCCATTGTTACCTTCGCCTCGACCGTACGTTACCACCGCGCGAGGGCGTAAAGCAAAGTAGTAATATACGATCCGACGTCCGGCATTATTCACGAGTTAAACTTCGTAACCTCAACGTTCGCGACGTAATCTACACGGTTGGCTACAGGGTCCCGTCGGTGGCCATTTGGCGAGGGACTCACGAGAATCGACTCTTTCGATTCACTATTATTTCTCTTTGTTCCAACACCTGTCGATTTAGCGACTTTAATAGCGGAGTATCGTGGATCCGGGGTCGGTTAGAAGCTTTCCGTGAGCTAAACGCTCGAATGTTATTACCGCACGCGTAATAAAAATCAGAGAGAATTTACAGTGAGGAGAAAGATAATATTTAGGATGTATAACTTTAGTGGTTTTGTCTTTAAATATTTTGTTCCATGGACGTTCACTGGGTTTTGAGAAAGCACGCGATTTTATTCTATATAGGAGTTGGCTTTCGAATGCCTACGCTATTCCGTGTGGTTTTAACTATCTTCTTCGTTTTGCTTTTAGGCATCGGTTGGCTCAACTTTCTTGCGCCGGTCGTAACGGCAGCGTAGCTGCACACATCCATCAACGATTACGTCACGCCACGTGTATTACAAGCTCTCGACAACCGAGAGAGAAGACGGGTGTCGGCGCCTCTCGTCACTTATTTTCGATCCGCACTTTAGACGCGATGATTCAAGCGTATCTTGCGTACCGTGGAAACACGAGAGAGCCGTTCGCCGAAAGATACGATGAAAAATATCTCGGCGAGATATCGGCGAGCAGTCGGTTATTGGGTTAACCGGAAGTACGAGTTAACTCGAGAATCGATCGCAGCTGTGCTCGAATGGCCGAGCTTCGTTAGTAACGTTAAAGCTATCAACGGGAAGACTAAAAGACGTCCGCCGAGATTATCGGACGCCGAGCTAGTTGTAAACGATCGTAAGTTCACTTCGACGGACTTTTCAAAAAAGATAAAAGAGGAGAATGCTTTTCATTGGATTATTTCCACGAGTAGGATTTATTTTCATATTGAGTTACGGTCGGATCGGAAACAGGTCTATCTGAAATTAATCAAAAACTGAAGCCCCTCGTATTTTTTTCCGTAAAGTGGAAAGTTTCTCTTGCGAAATGGGATGTAGCGTCGGAGGGATCCTCTTTCTCGTTTTTTCATCCTTCTGGCTCGCGCGACCGGTTCGAAAGGACCATTCTACTGTTGGGTGTGTCGTGAAGTGGAACGGAAGTTTTCTGTCACTTCGCGACCTTATTGCACTATAGGGACACCTCGTGAGCGAGCAAGGACTGCCAGTAATCTCGTTCGATGCGATCCTCTTTGAGTACGGTGTAGGCTATCAACGGCCAGGATACTTTTTGCAATATATTATGGGATCGATGACATCATCATTCTCGGATAAAAAAAAGTTTTGATTTAGGGAAAATTCCAGGTACACGTCGCTCACGTCACGGATAAAAAGATGGGACATTTCAATTCGTTGGAATTTCGTACGAATTCGAAAAAACTACTAGTCCGGAAAGCATCGAATCCATCCTTTTCGAAAAAGTTCCAAATACAATTCATCGTGCGAGTCTCTCGAACGAAACCGCGTATATACACACTTCCTGGCGCAACAGAGAACTGGCGAGGCACGAACGAGTCTCTCGTCAGCATCGAAAATAAAGGCTGTCGTTTTTACGCGAGCTTGCATGCTTGCATTTTTCAAAACTAGCGCCCGAAGCCACTCGCTCGCGTGACGGGAGGGCGGCGCTCCAATGGGGAACGTCGTCGCAGTCACGCACTCATTAAAACATAAAGAAGAAAGTTTAATTTCGTTAACTGCTAATTAAGCTAATCCTCCGCACCGTCGTCAACTGCGTAACTCGTCGGATAACGATCCACTCCGCTTCCTGTTAAGATATTGCAAAATGAATATAATCCTTTCGCATTAGCTTCGTCGCACCTCCTTTGCATCTCCAGCGTCTAAAAGTTCTCACGCCCCGTAATTTCACGAGGACTTAGGAAACGAGAGCGACGATTTTTCCAACTGCAATTCGCTACTTCAATTCAAGAAACAGGTTAACACGCCGCTCTTGTTTCTCACTTTGAACCCTCCCGTCTTTCCTTTTCTCTCGTTGGACTACGTATACGCCGCATTTTACTATTCTCTTTTTTCTCTGCGCCACCGCAGGGGTGTGAGAACACAAGGATTGGCAGAACGAAGTAGTAGAAAGAGGAAAAGGGACGAGAAAGGAGGGAGGATTGCGCGCGAATGCATTTCTCGGGAATAAGACACGGGAGCACTTTGAACTTTCTTCTCACACCGTGTGAGCCCTCGAACCAACCTTCCTCTCTTCGTTCACCCTTTCTCTTACCTTCTCACCCCTCGACCTCCTAGCGTCGACCTCCACGAGCCTCCTGAAGGCTTCGCTCGGCGCCGCCGCGCGCCTTTTCGCATCCAGCGCGCGACGTGAGAGAAACCCTCCCTTTTTGCGGCGCGATAAAAATAAATAAAGCCACGGCCGCAAGCCACGGGGGATGTCACTTTGTTCCGTGCGCGACCTTCCGTTACCTCTCGTTTCGAGAAATCCGCGAGAATCGCAGGCACCGTGTCGACTGACGAGGAGAGGAAAAAGAACGCAGCGGTGAAGATCGATGACGATCGACGCTGTGAGAATGCGGTAGGACGATCCGTGGAAAATGCTGGAAGATGGAAGCGCGGTGAAGCTCGAGAAACTCGAGGAGGAGGGAGAGAGCCGCTACGTGAGTTTCCTCCTTCTTGTTAAAGTGAAATGCGACGCGCATCGAACATCTACTCCGTCCAACTACTCCTCCTTCCGTTCGTCGATGTTTCCGAATACCGATGGTGCTTCCTCGTACCTCGAACTTTTAAGTCTCGAGGCGTCGAGCGGTGGAGAAGAAGGAGGAGTAAAAGGAGGAATGGAGAAGGAAGAGGAAGAGAGAACGAATTTTCCACGATAACGTGGAGGTCGGGCGCTACACGAGTATCAATTTAACGGTGAGCGTCTTTAAAGATGACGCTAGGCCGGACGAGTTGTGCAATTGCTAATTAGTAAATAACACAAAAAGCTGTAGGTTCGCGTTAGGATCAATTACAATTGTCAATAGCTGAATCGAGGATTCACATCGACGATAAATCCCTAAGAAAAACTTGGACACCCCTTGCTCTTGCATGTCGCGGTGACTTTTGGCAGATTTCCCACCTTTGTCTGTCAGCAGGTGTAGAAAGAGGCGAGTAACTTTCGCGCAGAGAGTGAAAAATTCTCTTCGCGACAAGGGACGGTCGCGATAAAAATAAATCGCATGTGGCGAACGTAGGGATAAATTTCTCGTGGAAATTGAATTCCTCTCGTGAGGCGGAGGAGGCCACCGCTGGCATTTTGTACGGACAAGGCTCTCTCGCGGTTATCGAAATTGTCGATCCTTACGGTCCGAAACGGTCGACGAACTCTCGAATCCCCTCTCTTCCATACACCCTTCTTATTCGTCGTTTCGTTTACACGCTCGGCAACAGTCAGCCACAGGTACCCTTTCCCGCTCTCATCGGAACCCGCCTTTCGTCGCGACAACTTCAACAGCTCTTGTTTCGCGGTACCACTTAAATGCAAGCGTAACCGTTCTTCGATTTCCTCCGATTCAACGAACGCTCGACACTCAAGTATTTATTTACATTCCGACCACGTAGCTCTGCGTCACGCCAGAAAACAACAAGCGGGCACGGGCACCCTACCAAAACCGAGTGGCAATACTCCCTCGGGTCTTGACTCACAATTTACCCAACTTTCTCTCAAACTCCATGGCACAGAGACCCACACCTCTGGCATCGAGGACGACATTCACCCCACATTCTTCCCCTTCTTACACACGTTGTTTCACCAGCGTTCGAACATCCATCGAACACCGTGGGAACCCAGCATCGATATTCGGTTAATGTTCGACACGACCCTCGTCCACGAGTGCTCCCCTCTCGCGCTCGCTTATCCTTCGAACTTGGCTCGTCACATTCGATCGGTCGAACGCACCTACGAACGGATGTACGGACGAATAGACGGAGGGTGGCGCACGCCGTTGCTCGTGTACACGCCGTCTGCTCGACACCACCTCGGAGAGTCCCGTGAGGGCAGCAGCCCAGTAGACCACCACCGTGTGGTGCACCAAGAGCGCCGAGGTCACCGTGGCCAATGCTATTCGTATCGACGCACGCAATTTTTCTTATTTCAAATTCTCCAACTCTTTTCCTCCTCGCGGCTCGGTGCACGCAATTTTTCTTATTTCGCATTCTCGAAATCCCACCGGAGGTGGAACGGAGGGCAGAGGAAAGGGAGACGGCGAGCGTGAGCGAGTAACCGGCGTTCGTTGAACCCTACTTACCTCAGCGTCCCTCTGCACCGAGATAGCAGCAGCAGCAGCAGCAACGGCACCGGCAGTAGCACGCCACAGCAGTCTCGTTCATCCATCTGCGAGACGATTTCTCTCGCGACCCATTCTTCTCTTTCTTCTTCTTCTTCTTCTTCTTCTCACGTTCTTCACCCCCCACCCCTTCTTCCTTCTTCCTCGATTCTTCGCTTTCTCGAAGTTTACCAGCACACTTTCTCGTAGAAATGAATTTTCTCGAGACTCCTTCTCTTCCTCTTCTTCTTCTCGTTCTTCGTGAATTTCTCGACTCTCCTGGGCGCGCGCACGCACGGGGGTAGAATCGGGCGCGTGAACACGCGGCAGAGAAAGATAAAGAGAGAAAGAGAGAGAGTGGAGCACGATATGCACGCGATCCTCCGCTCTTCGTACCACCTTCGCGGCGCGCACCCTCCGACCACCCCCCCTCTTCCTTCTCGCGCAGTGTTCACGGGTGTACGCGTGTAAGAATGATCTACGAAACCCCCATCGCTTTTTCCTTTCACCTCGCGCTCTTCATCACCTTCCACCTCCTTCTTCTCCTCGTTCTCCTCGCGTCTAACTTCCGTCTACTGATACGAACTCGCGTACGAAAGGATCGTCGGAGAGGATTTTTGTTGTGCGATACGATGAGAGTGCGAGAGAGGAAGGGAGAGAGAGAGAGCGAAGCGAGGACAATCGAGCGAACGAGCGAGCGTGGCACGGGGGTAGAGAGAGAGAGAGAGGAGAGCGCGCGTGGTATCGCAGCGAGCCGGCCGACTAGACACACCACGACTCACTGAAACGAGGGTAGAAAACGTGGTTGCCGTCGCGACGCCCTCGTGCACCGTCGGCCGGCGTCGGCGAGGTTCGTGGACCGCCGCGCGTTCGCCTCCCGACTACTACTCAGGGCCGTCGCACTCGTCGCCGGCGCCATCGCGATCACGTGGTGGAGAGAACCATACCACCAGCCCAGAAGCTACACATGCTTTCTGTGGATGTGTGTGCGCGACGTCCCGACGGCCCGCAAAGACGCGTCGTAATTTTGCGATCCTGCCACCGCGTCGCGGACCTCGCGGTGTGCTGCACCTCGAGCGGAGGTGCATCGATTATTTTCCTCCTTCCTTAGTTTCTCCTTCGAGAGAACAACGAAAGAACAATCGAGGCCGCGGTATTTTAGTTTTACGGGGATTCGTTTCTCTATCGGAGATAGATACGGGGTGAACTTGGAAAAGGTATGTCCGTTGTAATTCCGTTTTCGAATTTCCAATGTCGGCGCTTTTTGATGATAGGTGACCGAAGGGGGTTGATCTTTACCCTACGCGCAAGTATTTTTTTCTAGATTCTCCTGAGAAACATACTTTTTTTATTGTATCTTTGAAGGTGTAGGACAATAGGGGAAATCATAATAACGCGCGTAAAGCTGCGTCTCCATTCAGGCAACAACAAAGAAACTGTTTGTCACCTCTTGTTGCTGTATGTTCCACAATGTTTCCCAGTAGAGAAACATTTGTCCACGTTGAAGTAACATAATCCCAATACCATTTCGATTTTGTTTCGGTTTTAACGGCGACAACGCGTAGAAGTCGGGCAAAAAAGTGTCCACATAGAAGGAACGTTGTTACGTGGCACCGCGTGCTTCTGATTTTTCTTTTATTTTTACCACTTCGAATCGAAACGGGGAACAAGCGCCGACATTTGTTGCCGGCAACAGATACACGAAGAAATCTGGAGAAACATTTCACAACAAGCTTTTTCAGAAACATGCAAAGTCTACAAAAGGTCCTCTTTGTTGCTTCAATGGCGAAGTAAATTAAGAATTAATAAATACAATTTCCATAAGACCTCAGAAAAATCAGTAACGATTGTTCACTGTTCGCTGACATAAAAAGAAAGATTTCGTGAACGAATAACGGATACATGGACAGCAAGGGTTTAAATCACGAGTGCTAGCTTGTCTGCTTCATTGTACTCACCAGGAAGTCAAAGGGCTTGTGCTTCCTCGTCCTCTGGTCTCTCTGTCTCTCTCTCTCACTCACTCACTCACACACACACACACACACACACACACACACACACACACACACACACACACACACGTACGCAGAAAGAGCTTCTTTGTTTCTGCGTACCCGTTCCGTTTCGCACAACACCGGAGAAAAACGACTGCCGCGGAAAAAGAATTACATTCCTTCCGAAACGAAAAGAATTACAGCGCACGCCGTTGCACTCCGCGGCTCGGCCTCGCGTCTTGGAAGCTCCTCTGAATCCCAAATACCATTACGCGCTGTCCGCATAAATATTACGGCCCATAGGGAGCGTACCGGCGAGTCTTTCGCGCCAAGGAACAGGAGAGAAGGAGAGATCAGAGTGCGGGGAAGATTTCCCGGCGGAGTTCAAGCGGAAAAACTCCCGTGAAGAGAGCGACACGATCTGGAAGAGGTTGGCGCTTGAGCGCAGCAACAGCGCAGAGGGATCTCTCCCCCAGTTACTATTGCTTATCTTATTGCTAGTTAAATAAATGCAAAATATATCGAAAACAGGCGTTCTGAGACATTCGGAAAGCCCTGTATACGGAGGCCTGTATTTTACGAATGAGTGACTTACCGAAACTGAAATTTACGGGTGATATCATTGAAAGTACATCTCAGTTCGCCATGGGGGTCTTATAGAAGTTTGTCCGTGTTTTCGCAAAGTGACCATACTGATACTTTACATGTTCATTTTATTTCGATTTCAAATATTACAAAGAATACTTTTTCTTTCTAATTCATTTCGAACTAATTTTTTCTTTAATCTGACAGTATTCAAAATTCCCTACGTTTTGTCTTACCTGTTGAAACTCCATAATATTTTGGAAAACCTTGTGGTATTTGTTGCATTCGTTGCAGTTAAATCATTGGTGGCCGCCTTAATTATCGAGGATTGATGCCATAAGCGTGCAATAAGATAACGAAGTCTTTATGATCTAAAGAGGTTAATGCATTGTATAATTGTAAATTCACTAATCATTACAAATATAAGTTGCATTACCGCGCCAAAACTATCCATACCGATGACGTATATTTTGGCAATTATTATCCTAGATGGAGTCTGACAAGCCATGGTGAAAAATAGCAACAGTTTCATTATTCTCGTCGACATCAGTGGCCACTCGCAGTTGTAGCTACAAATAGTAGGATTATGGATTTTGCGAAAATATGTGCAGAAGATTCTAACCAAATGAGGATAAAAACATTGTTACAACATATAAGCACATGATCTTACGATGAAAGTTTGCGTCGAAATAACTACATGGTAATACGCAGGATGTTCGAAAAATGAGGACGTCCCAATTATTTAAAAAAGAACAAACTGCCACGGAGAATTACACGAACAAAACTTATAGGGATCGTAAAGTACCATTTTGTGGTGACCTTAAATTTGATCTTCAGTTTAACATTGAAGGTTAAATTTTACATTCGAATATGTTGTTATGTTGGAGATTGAAGTGGGCAAATGTTTGACTGTCACAGAAAACGCCATTGGTCGTAGCAAAATGATGCAGACAAAAATCGTTGGGATTACAAAGAGCCGTCTGTAGATTACCGAAAACTTAAAAATCTTTTATGTCAAAAATCAATTCGGAATTGGCTGATTGTGAGACATTTTATATCATATCACCTCCAATGACGTATTTGTGACTCTTAAACATTCATATTTCAAACGGCCCCTGGAGGTTACTTTGATCGAAACATGACAAAATACCCGAGGTAATTCTGCAGTGAATGCCAAGGATAACAGATAATGAAAGCATACTACGATGTAAGCGTTATTGTACGTTATTCTTAGAAATAAAATTTTAGTACAAGTTTGTTTGCTTCACTTTTGTGCCTGCCTGATATTCTCGGTTTCGTATCTATTGGTAAAGATTTCGGGCGCATAGCACTAATGCGTTCAAGGACGTGTATTATCTGGCAGTGTTCATACAATTTTTTTAAATTCTACTATCATTAGATCCGATCACTCGACTGAAGAAGAGCTCATGTCAAGGATGGACATGCGTGGTCAGTGATAGTCACCAGCAAATAGGTACCGGGGGCGTGCGTAACACACTTCTCGAATATCCTGAATGCTCGTGTATGTCTGATTTCTCACGCAGCTTGTACGGCTTCAGCACTGTGATTCATCAGTCGTTGACCAGGGAAATTATTGACAAATAGTCTGCAACTTTGTGCGGCTGCTATCGTGATATAAAGAACGAATTTCGATGGACGATCCATGTATAATACCATCTAAAAATCCCATGTAGCTTCAAGGTCCGACGAATATAGTAAATGGAAAAGTGAACAAATCATTTATGTAAAAAAATGGCTAAGCACTTACCGTCACGCAAGCAGTACTATGTAACAATATACCAAATCCAATATCAAAACACAGAAATGTCATAAAGGCAGATGCAGTCAAATTACTAAATCTAGAAAATGCAAAAAATCATACGTGCATAATTTATCTTTAACTGGAAAGTTATACGTAGCAGCAAAATTACATTACAACTGAAATATGTTAGGTCGTGTTGTATTAAACACTCATGTACGCAACTGTAATTACTAGTTACTTCCGCAATTATTTTAACTAATATTATTATCCTGAAAGTCTATAGAAAATTGATTGCAAGACGGTGTTGCGACCTATTCACAAATCTCATGTTATACGCTGTGTCGACTGTTGTCTCAGCTAATGCACAAATATATAATCTTTAAAAACAACCATATCGATCGGCTGTGTCTAACGATCGGGTATTCCTAAGTTTCTACAAAGTCAGATATCACGGCACAATAATAAGTATACTGACTGTGAAGCTTTGTTGTGGAAATTAATGCAATCAACCACTCTACAATACACGACTTTCTCGTTCAACCTGGAGTATCCGTTATCTTTCGGATGGTCGTACTCGCTACATGCCCGTTCCATTCGATGTCTGCAAGTAATAAGAACTTATTTAATATGATATTGTGCAATCTGTAAATGTCGAGATAACTCATTTTATTACATTGAAAAATCTTAAGCCCTTGCCTGTAAATTTGTACAATTACATGTTAAAAATTGACTAATTTATTTACCTCAAAACACAAAACAACCCACAGGCATGTTCCACAATTGCGAAATATAACGTATCACCTCCTAAGGCGATTGGCACGCACAGCAAATAAGAAACCTGTCCGCTCAATAACAGGATATAGTAATACTTCTCATGGTCTACCAAATACTCCGAAAGAGTTATGAAATGTCGTGGTCGCGTTTCGTTTAACGGTGAAATAATGTCCATTATCGGGGCGGAGAACGGCAACATAATGTTACAAAGCATCGTAAAAGTCATGAGAACTATAAATGCATACATCCTTGAAATGTCTAAATGCGATAGTAACAATTCTCTTTGTTATACCTATGTATATCAATGTAAATCTTCTGCTATTCTCAGCATACTTCGACATAATTGCAACCTCCGTAGGATTTCGCAAGCTACACCAATGCTCACGAATTTGTTCGAGCAATATCTTGAACTATTCAATTAGAAATTGTATTGATTGTCAAACATCGAACGATATTTAAATTACCTGGCACTCACCTTCTCAGAATTACGAATCATTGCAAGTAGCTTCGATGCTATAATTAGTGAACCTATCAACATAGGGCTGCTTGACACGAGGTCGTCGAAGTCGGCGTCATGTTTAATGAAATATAGCCCCTTACCATACACAGTTATTGATTAATTGCGCATCTTATTGCAAGTACATAATTTGACAATCATTTCTTGAGTACCTGTGGTATTGCAAAATACGAGCTGCTTAGAATGCTGACAGCCAACATGAACTTCTTCTCAATGGAATTTTCAAATGGCCACACACCTGCCATCGACAGTAGTTGTTTATTTCGATGGTAGTAACGGCTGTCGAAGATGTCCATCGTCGATGGAGAGCGGGAACATACTGCGCGTTATATGCCCAGCTCGGGTTTCTTCTTAGTAGGCATTGTTTTAAGGCGCATCGATAATTCATATCGCAAAAGGGTTCTTTGAAGTTTGTAGACGGTGCAGTTTTACTCTCGGCAAACTCCTAAATGAATTCCTTAAGTCCCTTGGATTGTAGTTCAACATTATCGAGCAATGTAGTCGGTTCGTGTTATGCACAAAGTTGAATACTGCGGTTTGTAAATAATAACAGGGTAGCAGGAAACATCTTTATGGTTATACGAAGACGGAACAGTGCATGTGGCTATAGAATAAAAGACCGATATGAAAGAAAGAGGATAAATGACCTCACATTATTGAACAGGGATACCGATAAAATATAGTTGTACTCAAACGTAGAAGCGAAGAGATTGTTAGTGAAAAGTATCTGAGCATTTAGAGACCATCACACGCTGTCTGCATTAACATTGAGGCTCGTAGGATTCGCACGCGGCAAGTCTTTTGCAGCAAGGAACGGGCGAGAAGGAGGGATCAAATTTCGCGGCGGAGTTTAAACGGAAAAACTCCCGTGAAGAGAGCGACGCGATCTGTAATGTGTTGGCGCTTCAGCGCAGCAAAAACGGAGAGGGCTCTGTTCCCTAGTTATTATTGCTTATCCTATTGCTAGTTAAATAAATGTAATATATATCGAAGCAGGCGTTGTGAGACATTCGGAAAGCCCTGTATACGGAGGCCTGCATTTTACGAATGAGTGATTTAGAAGTTTGTCCGTGTTTTCAGAAAGTGACCATACTGATACTTTACATGTTCATTTTATTCCGATTTCAAATATTACAAACAATACTTTTTCTTTCTAATTAATTTGGAATTCATTTTTTCATTAGTCAGATAGTATTCAAAATTCTCTAGGTTTTATCTTACCTGTTGAAACTCCACAATATTTTGGAAAACCTTGTGGTATTTGTTGCATTGGTTACAGTTAAATCATTGGTGGCCGTCTTAATTATCGATCATTGATGCCATAAGCGTACAATACGATAACGAAGTCTTGATGATCTAAAGAAGTTAATGAATTGTATAATCGTGTGCACATTAATTATTGCAATATAAGTTGCATTACCGCGCCAAAACTATCCATACCGATGACATATATTTTGGCAATTATTATCTTAGATGGGGTCTGACAAGCCATGGTGAAAAATAGCAATAATTTCTTTATTCTCGTTGACATCTGTGGCCACTCGCAGTTGTAGCTACAAATAGTAGGATTATGGATTTTGCGAAAATATGTGCAGAAGATTCTAACCAAATGAGGATAAAAGCTTTGTTGCAACATATAACCACATGATCTTACGATGAAAGTTTGGAACGAAAGAAATACATGGTAATATACAGGATGTTCGAAAAGTGTGGACGTCCCAATTATTTAAAAAAGAAGTAACTGCCACGGAGAATTATACAGACAAAACTTATGGGGATCGTAAAGTACTATCTTGTGGTAACCTTGAATTTGATCTTCAGTTTAACATTGAGGGTTAAATTTTATATTCAAATATGTTGTTATGTTAGAGATTAAACTGGGCTCTAGAGGCTATTTGAAACTCAAATGTTTGACTGTCACAGAAAACGCAATTGGACGTGGCAAAACGATGCAGACAAAAATTGTTGGGATTACAAAGTGCGGTCTGCAGGTTACCTAGAACGTGACCTTGAATATCAATTCGGAATTGGCTGAGTCATTTTATTGATATAAATAACGTATTTGTGACTGTTAAACATTTGTCTTTCAAACGGCCTCTGGATGTTACTTTGATTTGAAACATGACAAAATATCCGAGGTAATTCTGCAGTGAATGCCAAGAATGACAAATAACGAAAGCATACCATGATGAAAGTGTTATTGTACCTTATACATAGAAATAAAATTATCTTACAATTAGTACAAGTTTGTTTGCTTCACTTTCGTGCCTGCCTGATATTATCAGTTCTGTATCTATTGGTAAATATTTCGGGCGCATAGCGCTAATGCGTTCAAGGACGTGTATGATCTGGCAGTGTTCGTACAATTTTTTAGATTCTACTATCATTAGATCCGATCACTCGACTGAAGAAGAGATCATGTCAAGGATGGACATGCGTGGTTAGTGATTGTCACCAGCGAATAGGTACCGGGAGCGTGCGTAACACACTTCTCGAATATCCTGAATGCTCGTGTATGTCTGATTTCTCACGCAGCTTGTACGGCCTCAGCACTGTGATTCATCAGTCGTTGACCAGGGAAATTATTGACAAATAATCTGCAACTTTGTGCGGCTGCTATCGTGATATAAAGGGCGAATTTCGATGGATGATCCATGTATAGAACCATCTAAAAACCCCATGTAGCTTCAAGCTCCGACGAATATAGTAAATGCAAAGTGAACATATCATTTATGTAAAAAAATGGCCAGACACTTACCGTCACGCAAGCAGTACTATGTAACAGTATACCCAATCCAATGTCAAAACACAGAACTGTCATAAAGGCAGACGCAGTCAAATTACTAAATCTAGAAAATGCAGAAAATCATACGAGGATAATTTATCTCTAATTGGAAAGTTAGACGTACCACCAAAATTACATTAAAACTGAGATATGTTTGGTCGTGCGGTATTAAACACTCATGTACGCAACTGTAATTACTAATTACTTCCACAATTATTCTAACTAATATTATTATCTTAAAAGTCTATAGAAAGTTGATTGCAAGACGGTGTTGCGACCTATTCACATATCTCATGTTATACGCTGTGTTCAATGTTGTATCAGCTAATGCACAAATATATAATCTTTAAAAACAACCATATCGATCGGCTGTGTCTAAGGAATCGGGTATTCCTAAGTTTCTACAAAGTCAGATATCACGGCACAATAATAAGTATACTGACTGTGAAGCTTTGTTGTGGAAATTAATGCAATCAACCACTCTACAATACACGACTTTCTCGTTCAACCTGGAGTATCCGTTTTCTTTCGGATGGTCGTATTCGCTACATGCCCGTTCCAATCGATGTCTGCAAGTAATAAGAACTTATTTAATATGATATTGTGCAATTTGTAAATGTCGATATAATTTATTTTATTACATTGGGAAATCGTAAGCACTTACCTGTACATTTGTATAATTACAAACCAAACATTGACTAACTTATTTATGTACCTCAAAACACAAAACAGCCCACAGGCATGTTCCACAATGGCGATATATAATGTCTCAGCTCCAAACAAGACTGGCATGCACAGCAAATATGAAACCTGTCCGCTCAATAAGAGGATATAGTAATACTTCTCATGGTCTACCAAATACTCCGAAAGATTTATGAAATGTCGTGGTCGCGTTTCGTTTAGAGGTGAAATAATGTCCATTATCGGGGCGGAGAACGGCAACATAATGTTACAAAGCATCGTAAAAGTCATGAGAACTATAAATGCATACATCCTTGAAATGTCTAAATGTGATAGTAACAATTCTCTTTGTTATACCTATGTATATCAATGTAAATCTTCTGCTATTCTCAGCATACTTCGACATAATTGCAACCTCCGTAGGATTTCGCAAGCTACACCAATGCTCACGAATTTGTTCGAGCAATATCTTGAACTATTCAATTAGAAATTGTATTGATTGTCAAACATCGAACGATATTTAAATTACCTGGCACTCACCTTCTCAGAATTACGAATCATTGCAAGTAGCTTCGATGCTATAATTAGTGAACCTATCAACATAGGGCTGCTTGACACGAGGTCGTCGAAGTCGGCGTCATGCTTAATGAAATATAGCCACTTCACATACACAGTTATTGATTAATTCCGCATCTTATTGCAAGTACATAATTTGACAATCATTTCTTGAGTACCTGTGGTATTGCAAAATACGAGCTGCTTAGAATGCTGACAGCCAACATAAACTTCTTCTCAATGGAATTTTCAAATGGCCATACACCTGCCATCGACAGTAGTTGTTTATTTCGATGGTAGTAACGGCGGTCGAAGATGTCCATCGTCGATGGAGAGCGGGAACATACTGCGCGTTATATGCCCAGCTCGGGTTTCTTCTTAGTAGGCATTGTTTTAAGGCGCATCGATAATTCATATCGCAAAAGGGTTCTTTGAAGTTTGTAGACGGTGCAGTTTTACTCTCGGCAAACTCCTAAATGAATTCCTTAAGTCCCTTGGATTATAGTTCAACATTACTGAGCAATGCAGTTGGTCGTGTTATTCACAAAACTGAGAAGGTAAATCAAAGCTGCTGTTTGTAAAGAATGTACGATAGGGTAGGAGAAGGGATGTTTAAGTTCATACGAAGACGGAATATTGTATATGCGTATAGAACAAAAGACCGATATGAAAGAAAGAGAATTAATGATCTGGCAATATTGAACAGGAGACAATACAGACAATATGTAGTTTTATACAAATGTGGGGGCGAAAAGATTGTCAGCGTAAGGCAGTTGACAGTGAGTTACAGTAACGCAACTATCTTACTTCACTACAGTGTACGTGCATATTCGTTATTTTTCCAAAAAGCCAAATGTAATCGTTTACACTCGATTCTGCTGTGAAGAAAAAAATCATGCTGGTCGCAAACAGCTGCGTGGACGCAGCATAACAAAAATAAATATAACTCTCGCGGTATAATTAATCAGGACGGGATTTGACACTAAACAATTTATTAAAGAGACGATTATGGATAGTAAAAGAATAAATGGACGAAATGAAACGAATACATCCGCATGGAACAATTCTCATAGATCGACTGCCTAGAAAGGCACACTTCCTTTGTGACAAGATGAACGGAGTCGAGAAACGCGAACCGCAGTGCAGCACCCTTGCGAAGCCCGAATTATTACTGTTATACCGATTTACGATACCGTACTTTAATGTTTCACTCTACTGCTTCAACTCCACAATATTTTGAAAAGCTTGTGATACTTTCTATATTGGTTGCAGCTTAATCATTGGTGGCCGCCTGAATTATCGTGAATAGACGCCATAAGCGTACAATATGATAGCGAAGTCCTTATAATCTAAAGAAGTTAATGCGTAGTATAATTGTGTATATTCTAGTTATAACAATATAAGTTGCATTACCGCGCCAAAGCTATCCATACCGATGACATATATTTTGGCAATTATTATCCTCGATGGCGCTTGGCTAGCCGTCATGAGAAATAGCAACGATTTCATTATTCTCACCGACATCTGTGGCCACTCGCAGTTGTAGCTGCAAACAGTAGGATTACGGATTTTGCGACACATGTAGATGTTCTGAAGATAGCAGAAATGAACTAGCATGCCGAAAATATTTGCAGAAGATTCTACGAAAACAAGCATTAAAGCTTTGTTACGATATGAAAAGAGCACGCTCCTATGATGAAAATTCGTGACCAAACAACTATCTACGTGAAAATATAAAGGATGTTTGGAAAGTGAGAAACCTCCCACTTATTAAAAAAACAAAGCACTATCACGGAAAGCTACTCCAAGAAAACTTGTGGAGATCGTAAGGTACTAACTTATGGTGGCCTTGAACTTGACATTAAGTTTGGCTTTGGAGGTTATTTGTGAATTATGTTGAAATTGCAAAATGTCCCGGACATTGAATTGAAAGTAACGGGAAATTTTAGATTCGGGTATGTCTTCGTGTTAGGTATCAAAGTGGCCTCTAGAGGCCATTCAGTGATGAAATCTTTGACAGTCACAGAAAACGCCATTAGACGTTACAAAATAGCTAGATAAAATTCGTCGAGATCGCAAAATGCTATTTACAGGTTACTTAGAACGTGATCTTAAAGATGAATTTGACATTGACTGAGTCATCTTACATGACACCACGTCCAATGACATATTCTGTGCTTCTCAAACTTTCAAACGGCCCCTGGAGGTTACTTTGATTCGTAACACAACAAAATATCGGAGATATTTGTGTAGCGAATGCCAATGATGTTAAATGACGAAAGCATACTATGCTGTAGATGTGATTGTACCGTACCCTTACAAACAAAATTATTTTAATGCAGGGTTGTTTGCTCCACTCGCGTGGTTGCGTTCTCGATTCCGAAACTATCGGTAAAGGTTTGGAGGTGCACAGTGTCAATGCGTTCAGGGACGTGTGTTCTCTGGCAGCGTTCATACAATCTTTTAGAGCGACAGTCACTGGACTAAAGAAGAGCGCATGTCAAGGATAGACATGCGCGGTCAGTGATTGTCACCAGCGAATGGGTACCGGGTGTGTGTGTAACACACTTCTCGAATATCCTGAATGTGTCTGTATGCTGATTGCTTACGCAGCATTTACGGCTTCAGCGCTGTGATTCATCAATCGTTGGCCAGGGAAATTATTGATAAATAATCTACAACTTTGTGCGCCAGCTACCGTGATATAAAGGAAAAATTTCGATGGACGATCCATGTATAATACCATCTAAAAATTCAATGTAGCTTCAAGCTCCGAGCAATATAGTAAATGTAAAGAGAACAATTCATGTACATATATTAGAAAAATGTTCAAACACTTACCATCACGCAAGCAGTACTATGGATTAATATACCCAATCCGATATCAAAAAATAGAAATGTCGTAAAGGCAGATGCAGTCAAATTACTAAATCTAGAAGATTCAGAAAAACAGAGGAGGATAATTCATCCGTAACAGCAAAATAATATGTAGAACCAAAATGATGTTAAAACCGAAATATGTGAACGTGGTATTAAACACTCATGTACACAATAGTAATTACTGGTTACTTCCTCAATTATTTTAAGTAATATTATACTCTTTAAGTAATCTAATTCTCATAAAAATTTAATCATAACACGGAGTTGCGCCCTATTCACAGATATTATTTTATAGGCTGAGTCTAATGTTGTTTCAGCTAATACACAAACACAAAATCTTAAAGCAACCATATCGTTCGCACAGATCTCGTGACGAAAAACAGCTGTTTCTAACGGATCTATTCTTAAATTTCTAGAAAATCAGATATCACGCACAATAATAGGTATACTGACTGTAAAGCTTTTTTATGTAAACGTATACAATCAACCACTCTACAATACACGACTTTCTCGTTTAACTTGGAGTATTCGCTTTCCTTGGCATGGTCGTATCCACTACATACCCCTTCCAATCGATGTCTGCAAGTAATAAGAATTTATTTAATATGATATTGTGCAATCTGTAAATGTCGATATAATTTATTTTATTACATTGCGAAATCTTAAGCACTTACCTGTACATTTGAATAATTACAAACCAAACATTGACAATTGTATTTACCTCAAAACATAAAACAAGCCACAGGCATGTTCCACAAATGTGATATATAACGTATCACCTCCTATGGTGACTGGCATGCACAATAAATAAGAAACCTGTCCGCTCAATAAGAAGATATAGTAATACTTCTTATGGTCTACCAAATACTCCGAAAGAGTTACGAAATTTCGTGGTCGCGTTTCGTTTCGCGGTAAAATAATGTCCATTATCGGGGCGGAGAAAGGCAACAGAATGTAACAAAGCATCGTGAAAATTATGAGAACTAACTAGGGGGTAAACCCCCTGCGCTTTCGCTTCGCTCAAGCGCCATACCCCCTGAGAACGTCGGGTGCTCGCGCTTCGCGCTCGCCCGCGAAATGCAGCATTTCTGCAATGCGCGCAAGTGATCGAAACCGGACAATTAAATGCATCCGAACCAAACGTTTACATGTACATCAAGTATATACCCCTTTGCTGCGGTGAAACTTTATGCATGGTTAACTTCAACCATTCAGAAATTGCTACAAATTGAAATCTTTAATCCAGTATTCCGGCGAAACGCTTGCGCGGATTCAAAAAAAATTTGCAATGTAGTTTAAAAATATACCCATTTGGTGCCACGAAACTTTATGGTCATCTTCAACCGTTTCGAAATTACGGGATTTTCAAACTATAATTATAAATAAAATAGTGATTTAAAGATTTGAAACTGGCACCATTTCGAAATGGTTGAAGATGCCCATACACAATGTTTCGTGGCACCAAATGGGTATATAGTTGATGTACATGCCAAATTTTGTCCGAATCCGTTCAGTCATTTTGCCGGAATAGTGGACTAATCAACTCTTTGGCTGAAATAATGGATAAAAAATTTGAATTTGCCGCCATTTCGAAACGGTTGAAGATGGCCATACATAAAGTTTCATGGCACCAAATGGATATATACTCGATGTACATGCCAAATTTTGTTCGAATCCGTTCAGCCGTTTGGCCGAAAAACTGGACTAAGGGATTAATGAATTTTGCACTATTTCCATTAGTCCAGTATTCCGGCCAAACGGCTGAACGGATCGCAACGAAATTTGGCATGTACTTTGAGTATACAGGGTGTCCCGTAACTAGTGTAAGAGCCGGGAATAGGGGCTTCCTGGGCTGATCCTGAACAACTTTTTCCTTTGCGAAAATATCGAACGAGGCCGCGTTTTTGAGTTATTAAGGAAAATGTCTGGCCAATGAGTGCGCGCAAATTTCCCGCGCTCAGGGCCGTGGACGTTGGCTGACCATCGCGCTCGGCCGTGGTCGTGTCAAACGCGCCGCGGTTCAGGTCAAAGGAGTAATGCGAAATTAATAAAAATCAGGATTAGTCATGAATAATGAATAAACATATTAATAATTATTCACGTAAAGTAAACAAACGTACGTCGCGACGCTTCACGAGTTGATTAATGCACATGTCTGCCTTATAAAATGGTTTGCCGATATCAAATAAGTTTACGAAAAAGTGATTTTGCAATAAGTTTAGGAAAAAGGATTGGTAGATTATGAAATAGGAGTGGAATATCAATAACAAGTCCATTACTCACAGCTTTCCATGATAAAATGGGTCGCGTCATTGGATCTCTCCATCGCTCCTGATCATCCAGAGAATATCGACGAACAGCTGATCGCAACCGGGTCATTGAATTGGCATGGCTGCACGGTCACTAACACTTTCAATGTCCATGCGTCAAGATTTCGTTTCCAACCTCCGACGTTTCGTTAATTTTTAATCCATTATTCTTAACTCCCGACGGTGCTTCGAGAAAGGAGGGCCCCGATACGAGTAACACCTGTAAGGCCAAACACGTCCTTGCACGTTTTACAATAATCCTTTGCACTTTCCGAAAATTATTCGCGATAAACTCCTCTTTATTGACCTACATCGTCGTGTTGCCGCATCGAGATCGACCATATCGACTGCCTTCTCAATCATTTGTCAACTAAGGCTGTGCTACACAATGCGACGACCACCGTACAACGTCGGCCAGTTGATGCGCGAGAAACCGTCAAGCGGCCGACCGACGCGCGACGTGTGAGGTGGTCGTCGCATTGTGTAGCACAGCCTTAGTTGACAAATGCCGATCGAGAAGGCAGTCGATATGGTCGATCTCGATACGGACAACGCGACGATGTAGGTTAATAACGAGGAGTTTATCGTAAATAATTTTCGGAAAGTGCAAAGGATTGTTGTAAAACGTGCAAGGACGTGTTTGGCCTTAAAGGTGTTACTCTTATCGGGGCCCTCCTTTCTCGAAGCACCGTCGGGAGTTAAGAATAATGGATTAAAAATTAACGAAACGTCGGAGGTTGGAAACGAAATCTTGACGCATGGACATTGAAAGTGTTAGTGACCGTGCAGCCATGCCAGTTCAATGACCCGGCTGCGATCAGCTGTTCGTCGATATTCTCTGGATGATCACGAGCGATGGAGAGATCCAATGACGCGACCCATTTTTTCATGGAAAGCTGTGAGTAATGGACTTGTTATTGATATTCCACTCCTATTTCATAATCCACCAATCCTTTTTCCTAAACTTATTGCAAAATCACTTTTTCGTAAACTTATTTGATATGGGCAAATCATTTTGTAAGGCAGACACGTGCCTTAATCAGCTCGTAGAGCGTCGCGACGTACGTTTGTTTACTTTACGTGAATAATTATTAATATGTTTATTCATTATTCATGACTAATCCTGATTTTTATTCATTTCGCATTACTCCTTTGACCTGAACCGCGGCGCGTTTGACACGACCATGGCCGAGCGCGATGGTCAGCCAACGTCCACGGCCCTGAGCGCGGGAAATTTGCACGCACTCATTGGCCAGACATTTTCCTTAATAACTCAAAAACGCTGCCTCGTCCGATATTTTGGCAAAGGAAAAAGTTGTTCAGGATCAGCCCAGAAAGCCCCCATTCCCGGCTCTTACACTAGTTACGGGACACCCTGTATATCCATTTGGTGCCAGCAAACTTTATGTATCGTTATCTTCAGCCGTTTGGAAATGGCAGCAATATTAAATTTAAATTACATTTTTTTCAAATTTTGAATCTCCCGGCATCTTGTACCGGTTCAAGATGGCGGCTCACAAACCTTATTGTCAACTCACAGTAGTGTACTTGATTTTTGTGCCAAATTTCGTCCCGATCGGTTCAGCCGTTTTTCCGAAATCGAGGATATACACGGACACACATACATACACACACACACACACACACACACACATACATACACACACACATACATACGAACGGTTTTCGCGATGGCGATTGCATAAGTCACTCCCTTTACGGTCGTGCCTAAAAACACAAATATCCTTGAAATGTCCAAATGTAATAGCAATAAATTGTCTTTGTCGTACCTGAGTATCCCAAAGTAAATTTTCTGCTATTTTCAACATACTTCGCCATGATTGCAACCTCCGTTGGATTTCTCAAACCACACCAATTCTCGTGAATTTGTTTGAGCAATATTTTGAACTATTCGAATAGGAATTTTATAAATTGTGAAAGACCGAACAATTCTTAAATTCCGTGGCACTCACTTTGTCAGAATCATGAATCATTGTGAATAGCTTCGATATTATAATTAGTGAGCCGAAGAGTGTAGGAATGCTTGACACGATGTCGTTGAAGTCGGCGTCATGTTTAATGAAATATAGCCCCTTCATATACACAGTTACCAAATCTTATTGTAAGTACGCACTTTGAGAAAACGTCTTGATTACCTGTGGTATTGCAAAACACGCGCTGCTAAGAATGCTGACAGCCAACATAAACTTCTTCTCGGTGGAATTTTCAAATGGCCATACACCTGCTATAGACAGTAGTTGTTTATTTCGACGGTAGTAACGGCTGTCGAAGATGTCCATCGTCGAAAGAGAACAGACACGTACTGCGTGTTATATGTGCTGCTTGAGTTACTTCTCATTACGTATTCCTTTAAAGCGCGTCGATAATTCATATCGTAAAGGGGTGCTTTCATGTTCATAGCAGATGCAGTATTACTCTCGGCAGACTCCTAAATGAATTCTTTAAATCCCGTGGATTGTAGTACAACATTATTGTGCAACGCGGCCTGTTAGTGTTATGCACAAGGTTGGGAAGGTAAATGAAAGCTGCCGTTTGTAAAGAATGTGTAATAGGGTGAAAGGAAGGATATTTAAGTTCATACGAAGGCGGAATAGGGCATATGTGTATGGAACAAAAGGCAGTTATGGGAGAAAGAGAATAAATTATCCGGCAATATTAAACAGGGATACTGACAAAATATAGCTTTCGACCAGCTAGGGATGAACAAATCCTTAGCGTATAGTTGCTTAGTAGTCAGGGTTAGGGTTACCGTTACGCGTTGTCCGCATAAATATTGCGGCTCGAAGGGATCGTTGCAGCGAGTCTTTCGCGGCAAGGAACGTGTGAGAATGAGAGATCAGAGTGGTAAGATGATTTCCTGACGGAGTTCAAGCGGAAATCACCCGTGAAGAGGGCGACGCGTTCTTAATGCGTTTAGCGCTTAAGCGTAACAAAAGCGCAGAGGGCTCTGCCCCCTAGTTATTATTCCTTATCCTATTATTAATGCACTGTATTCCCACTGTATACAAAGTCTTGTATCTTAAAAATGAGTGATTTACGAAAGCTGAAATTTACGGATGATAGCATTGAAAGCACCTTTCAATTGGACACAGGACCCTTTCGGAAGTTTATCCGTGTTTTCAGAAAGTGACCATACTGCTACTTTGCACTTTTATTTTATTTCGATTTCAAATAATACAGACAATACTTTTTCTTTCTAATTAATTTCAAACTAATTTTTTCTTTAGTCAAGCAGGCAGTATTTAAAATTCCCTACGGTTTGCTTTCCCTGTTGAAACTCCACAATAATTTGGAAACCTTGTGGTATTTGTTTCATTGGTGGCCACCTTAACTATCGTGGAATGATGCCATAAGAGTACAATAAGATAACGAAGTCTTTATGATCTAAAGAAGTTAATGCGCTGGATAATTGTGAACACATTAATCGTTACAATGTAAGTTGTCTTACCGCGCCAAAACTATCCATACCGATGACGTATATTTTGGCAATAATTATTCTAGATGGGGTCTGACCAGCCATCGTGAAAAATAGCAACAATTTCATTATTCTCGTCGACGTCTGTGACCATTCGCAGTTGTAGCTACAAATAGTAGGATTATGGATTTTGCGAAAATATGAGCAGAAGATTCTAACAAAATAAGGATTAAAACATTGTTACAACATATAAGCACATAATCTTATGATGAAAGTTCGTGAGGAAACAACTATGTGATAATATACAGGATGTTCGAAAAGTGAGGACGTCCCAATTATTTAAATTAAATTAAATCAGGATTGCGATTGCAAACGAACAAACTGTCACGGAAAGCTACTCCAAGAAAACCTGTGGAGATCGTAAGGTACTATCTTATGGTGGCCTTGAACTTGACTAAGTTTGGCTTTGGAGGTTATTTGTAAATTAAATTGAAATTTCTAAATGCCCCGCACATTTCTCCCTGAACTTGAAAGTTGCGGGAAATTTTACATTCGCGTATGTTGTTATGTCAGGTATCAAAGTGGCCTCTAGAGACCATTCAGTGTTCTTTGACAGTCACAGAAAACGTCATTAGACGTTGCAAAATTGCTAGATAAAATCCGTCGAGTACGCAAAGTGCTATTTACAGGTTACTTAGAACGTGACCTTAAAAATAAATTTGGCATTGACTGAGTCGTCTTACATAACAACACCTCCAATGACATATTCTGTGATTCTCGAACTTTCAAACGGCCCCCGGAGGTTATTTTGATTCGAAACATAACAAGATATCCGAGATATTTGCGTAGCGAATGTCAATGATGTTAAATGACGAAAGCATACTGTGCTGTAAGTGTCATAGTACCTTATTCTTACTAATAAAATCATTTTAATACAGGGCTGATTGGTCCACTCGCGTGGTTGCGTAGCATTCCGGATCTATTGATAAAGGTTTAGGGACGCACAGTGCCAATGCGTTCAAGGACGTGTGGCAGCGTTCATACAATCTTTTAGAGCGACAGTCACTGGACGAAAGAAGAGCGCATGTCAAGGATAGACATGCGCGGTCAGTGATTGTCACCAGCGAATGGGTACCGGGTGTGTGTGTAACACACTTCTCGAATATCCTGAATGTGTCTGTATGCTGATTGCTTACGCAGCATTTACGGCTTCAGCGCTGTGATTCATCAATCGTTGGCCAGGGAAATTATTGATAAATAATCTACAACTTTGTGCGCCAGCTACCGTGATATAAAGGAAAAATTTCGATGGACGATCCATGTATAATACCATCTAAAAATTCAATGTAGCTTCAAGCTCCGAGCAATATAGTAAATGTAAAGAGAACAATTCATGTACATATATTAGAAAAATGTTCAAACACTTACCATCACGCAAGCAGTACTATGGATTAATATACCCAATCCGATATCAAAAAATAGAAATGTCGTAAAGGCAGATGCAGTCAAATTACTAAATCTAGAAGATTCAGAAAAACAGAGGAGGATAATTCATCCGTAACAGCAAAATAATATGTAGAACCAAAATGATGTTAAAACCGAAATATGTTAACGTGGTATTGAACACTCATGTACACAATAGTAATTACTGGTTACTTCCTCAATTATTTTAAGTAATATTATACTCTTTAAGTAATCTAATTCTCATAAAAATTTAATCGTAACACGGAGTTGCGCCCTATTTACAGATATTATTTTATAGGCTGAGTCTAATGTTGTTTCAGCTAATACACAAATACAAAATCTTAAAGCAACCATATCGTTCGCACAGATCTCGTGACGAAAAACAGTTGTTTCTAACGGATCTATTCTTAAATTTCTAGAAAATCAGATATCACGCACAATAATAGGTATACTGACTGTAAAGTTTTTTTATGTAAGCGTATACAATCAACCACTCTACAATACACGACTTTCTCGTTTAACTTGGAGTATTCGCTTTCCTTGGCATGGTCGTATCCACTACATGCCCCTTCCAATCGATGTCTGCAAGTAATAAGAATTTATTTAATATGATATTGTGCAATCTGTAAATGTCGATATAATTTATTTTATTACATTGCGAAATCTTAAGCACTTACCTGTACATTTGAATAATTACAAACCAAACATTGACAATTGTATTTACCTCAAAACATAAAACAGGCCACAGGCATGTTCCACAAATGTGATATATAACGTATCACCTCCTATGGTGACTGGCATGCACAGTAAATAAGAAACCTGTCCGCTCAATAAGAGGATATAGTAATACTTCTTATGGTCTACCAAATACTCCGAAAGAGTTACGAAATTTCGTGGTCGCGTTTCGTTTCGCGGTAAAATAATGTCCATTATTGGGGCGGAGAAAGGCATCAGAATGTTACAAAGCATCGTGAAAATCATGAGAACTAAAAACACAAATATCCTTGAAATGATCAAATGTAATAGCAATAAATTCTCTTTGCCGTACCTGAGTATCCCAAAGTAAATTTTCTGCTATTCTCAGCATACTTCGCCATGATTGCAACCTCCGTTGGATTTCTCAAACCACACCAATTCTCGTGAATTTGTTTGAGCAATATTTTGAACTATTCGAATAGGAATTTTATAAATTGTGAAAGACCGATCAATTCTTAAATTCCGTGGCACTCACCTTGTCAGAATCATGAATCATTGTGAATAGCTTCGATATTATAAGTAGTGAGCCGAAGAGTGTAGGAATGCTTGACACGATGTCGTTGAAGTCGGCGTCATGTTTAATGAAATATAGCCCCTTCATATACACAGTTACCAAATCTTATTGTAAGTACGCACTTTGAGAAAACGTCTTGATTACCTGTGGTATTGCAAAATACGCGCTGCTAAGAATGCTGACAGCCAACATAAACTTCTTCTCGGTGGAATTTTCAAATGGCCATACACCTGCTATAGACAGTAGTTGTTTATTTCGACGGTAGTAACGGCTGTCGAAGATGTCCATCGTCGAAAGAGAACAGACACGTACTGCGCGTTATATGTGCTGCTTGAGTTACTTCTCATTACGTATTCCTTTAAAGCGCGTCGATAATTCATATCGTAAAGGGGTGCTTTCATGTTCATAGCAGATGCAGTATTACTCTCGGCAGACTCCTAAATGAATTCTTTAAATCCCCTGGATTGTAGTTCAACATTATTGTGCAACGCGGCCTGTTAGTGTTATGCACAAGGTTGGGAAGGTAAATGAAAGCTGCCGTTTGTTAAGAATGTGTAATAGGGTGAACGGAAGGATATTTAAGTTCATACGAAGGCGGAATAGGGCATATGTGTATGGAACAAAAGGCAGTTATGGGAGAAAGAGAATAAATTATCCGGCAATATTAAACAGGGATACTGACAAAATATAACTTTCGACCAGCTAGGGATGAACAAATCCTCAGCGTAAAGTTCCTAAGCAGTTAGGGTTAGGGCTACGATTACGCGTTGTCCGCATAAATTTTGCGGCTCGAAGGGATCGTTGCGGCGAGTCTTTCGCGGCAAGGAACGTGTGAGAAAGAGAGATCAGAGTGGTAAGATGATTTCCTGGCGGAGTTCAAGCGGAAATCACCCCTGAAGAGGGCGACGCGTTCTGAAAGCGTTTAGCGCTTAAGCGTAACAAAAGCGCAAAGGGCTCTGCCCCCTAGTTATTATTCCTTATCCTATTATTAATGCACTGTATTCCCCCTGTATACAAAGTCTTGTATCTTAAAAATGAGTGATTTACGAAAGCTGAAATTTACGGATGATAGCATTGAAAGCACCTTTCAATTGGACACAGGACCCTTTCAGAAGTTTATCCGTGTTTTCAGAAAGTGACCATACTGCTACTTTGCACTTTTATTTTATTTCGATTTCAAATAATACAGACAATACTTTTTCTTTCTAATTAATTTCAAACTAATTTTTTCTTTAGTCAAGCAGGCAGTATTTAAAATTCCTTACGGTTTGCTTTCCCTGTTGAAACTCCAGAATAATTTGGAAACCTTGTGGTATTTGTTTCATTGGTGGCCACCTTAACTATCGTGGAATGATACCATAAGAGTACAATAAGATAACGAAGTCTTTATGATCTAAAGAAGTTAATGCGCTGGATAATTGTGAACACATTAATCGTTACAATGTAAGTTGTCTTACCGCGCCAAAACTATCCATACCGATGACGTATATTTTGGCAATAATTATTCTAGATGGGGTCTGACCAGCCATCGTGAAAAATAGCAACAATTTCATTATTCTCGTCGACGTCTGTGACCATTCGCAGTTGTAGCTACAAATAGTAGGATTATGGATTTTGCGAAAATATGAGCAGAAGATTCTAACAAAATAAGGATTAAAACATTGTTACAACATATAAGCACATAATCTTATGATGAAAGTTCGTGAGGAAACAACTATGTGGTAATATACAGGATGTTCGAAAAGTGAGGACGTCCCAATTATTTAAATTAAATTAAATCAGGATTGCGATTGCAAACGAACAAACTGTCACGGAAAGCTACTCCAATAAAACCTGTGGAGATCGTAAGGTACTATCTTATGGTGGCCTTGAACATGACTAAGTTTGGCTTTGGAGGTTATTTGTAAATTAAGTTGAAATTTCTAAATGCCCCGCACATTTCTCCCTGAACTTGAAAGTTGCGGGAAATTTTACATTCGCGTATTTTGTTATGTTAGGTATCAAAGTGGCCTCTAGAGACCATTCAGTGTTCTTTGACAGTCACAGAAAACGTCATTAGACGTTGCAAAATTGCTAGATAAAATCCGTCGAGATCGCAAAGTGCTATTTACAGGTTACTTAGAACGTGACCTTAAAAATAAATTTGGCATTGACTGAGTCGTCTTACATAACAACACCTCCAATGACATATTCTGTGATCCTCGAACTTTCAAACGGCCCCCGGAGGTTATTTTGATTCGAAACATAACAAGATATCCGAGATATTTGTGTAGCGAATGTCAATGATGTTAAATGACGAAAGCATACTGTGCTGTAAGTGTCATAGTACCTTATTCTTACTAATAAAATCATTTTAATACAGGGCTGATTGGTCCACTCGCGTGGTTGCGTAGCATTCCGGATCTATTGATAAAGGTTTAGGGACGCACAGTGCCAATGCGTTCAAGGACGTGTGGCAGCGTTCATACAAACTTTTAGGACAACGGTCACTGGACTAAAGAAGAGCATATGTCAGGGATGGACATGAGCGGTCACCGATTGTCAGTAAATAGGTCGAGCGCGCGTGCGTAACACACTTTTCGAAAATCCTGAATGTGTGTGTATGCTGATTGCTCACGCAGCCTTTACGGCTTCAGCACTGTGATTCATCAATCGTTGACCCGGGAAATTATTTACAAATAATCTACAACTTTGTACGCCGGCTACCATGAGATAAAACACGAATTTCGATGGACGATCCATGTATAATACCATCTAAAAATTAAATATACCTTCAAGCTCCGAGCAATATAGTAAATGTAAAAGGGAACAATTCATATATGTATATAAGAAAAATGTTCAAACACTTACCATCACGCAAGCAGTACTATGTGCCAAAATACCCAATCCGATATCAAAAAATAGAAATGTCGTAAAGGCAGATACAGTCAAATTACTAAATCTAGAAGATTCAGAAAAACAGAGGAGGATAATTCATCCGTAACAGCAAAATAATATGTAGAACCAAAATGATGTTAAAACCGAAATATGTTAACGTGGTATTGAACACTCATGTACACAATTGTAATAACTGGTTACTTCCACAATTATTTTAAGTAATATTATTTTCTTTAAGTAATATATTTCTCATAGAAATTTAATCGCAACAAGGAATCGCGCCCTGTTCACAGATATTATTTTATAAGCTGAGTCTAATGTTGTTTCAGCTAATACACAAATACAAAATCTTAAAGCAACCATATAGTTCGCACAGATCTCGTGACGAAAAACAGCTGTTTCTAACGGATCTATTCTTAAATTTCTAGAAAATCAGATATCACGCACAATAATAGGTATACTAACTGTAAAGTTTTTTTATGTAAGCGTATACAATCAACCACTCTACAATACACGACTTTCTCGTTTAACTTGGAGTATTCGCTTTCCTTGGCATGGTCGTATCCACTACATGCCCCTTCCAATCGATGTCTGCAAGTAATAAGAATTTATTTAATATGATATTGTGCAATCTGTAAATGTCGATATAATTTATTTTATTACATTGCGAAATCTTAAGCACTTACCTGTACATTTGAATAATTACAAACCAAACATTGACAATTGTATTTACCTCAAAACATAAAACAGGCCACAGGCATGTTCCACAAATGTGATATATAACGTATCACCTCCTATGGTGACTGGCATGCACAGTAAATAAGAAACCTGTCCGCTCAATAAGAGGATATAGTAATACTTCTTATGGTCTACCAAATACTCCGAAAGAGTTACGAAATTTCGTGGTCGCGTTTCGTTTCGCGGTAAAATAATGTCCATTATTGGGGCGGAGAAAGGCATCAGAATGTAACAAAGCATCGTGAAAATCATGAGAACTAAAAACACAAATATCCTTGAAATGACCAAATGTAATAGCAATAAATTCTCTTTGCCGTACCTGAGTATCCCAAAGTAAATTTTCTGCTATTCTCAGCATACTTCGCCATGATTGCAACCTCCGTTGGATTTCTCACACCACACCAATTCTCGTGAATTTGTTTGAGCAATATTTTGAACTATTCGAATAGGAATTTTATAAATTGTGAAAGACCGAACAATTCTTAAATTCCGTGGCACTCACCTTGTCAGAATCATGAATCATTGTGAATAGCTTCGATATTATAATTAGTGAGCCGAAGAGTGTAGGAATGCTTGACACGATGTCGTCGAAGTCGGCGTCATGTTTAATGAAATATAGCCCCTTCATATACACAGTTACGAAATCTTATTGCAAGTACGCACTTTGAGAATAACGTCTTGATTACCTGTGGTATTGCAAAACACGCGCTGCTAAGAATACTGACAGCCAACATAAACTTCTTCTCGGTGGAATTTTCAAATGGCCATACACCTGCTATAGACAGTAGTTGTTTATTTCGACGGTAGTAACGGCTGTCGAAGATGTCCATCGTCGAAAGAGAACAGACACGTACTGCGCGTTATATGTGCTGCTTGAGTTACTTCTCATTACGTATTCCTTTAAAGCGCGTCGATAATTCATATCGTAAAGGGGTGCTTTCATGTTCATAGCAGATGCAGTATTACTCTCGGCAGACTCCTAAATGAATTCTTTAAATCCCCTGGATTGTAGTTCAACATTATTATGCAACGCGGCCTGTTAGTGTTATGCACAAGGCTGGGAAGGTAAATGAAAGCTGCCGTTTGTAAAGAATGTGTAATAGGGTGAACGGAAGGATATTTAAGTTCATACGAAGGCGGAATAGGGCATATGTGTATGGAACAAAAGGCAGTTATGGGAGAAAGAGAATAAATTATCCGGCAATATTAAACAGGGATACTGAGAAAATATAACTTTCGACCAGCTAGGGATGAACAAATCCTTAGCGTATAGTTGCTTAGTAGTCAGGGTTAGGGTTACCGTTACGCGTTGTCCGCATAAATATTACGGCCCGAAGCAATCGCTGCGGCGAATCTTTCGCGGTAAGGAACGTGTGAGAAACAGAGATCAGAGTGGTAAGATGATTTCCTGACGGAGTTCAAGCGGAAATCACCCGTGAAGAGGGCGACGCGTTCTGAAAGCGTTTAGCGCTTAAGCGCAGCAAAAGTACAGGATGCTCCAGACACTAGTTAGGATTCATTTTCCTATTGTGAGTTAAATTTATGTATTTTACTGAAGACAAGCATTCGGAAAGTTCCGGAGAACCCTGTATACGAAGGCTTGTATCTTCAAAATTAATGATTTACCGAAGCTGAAATTTACGGGCGGTAGCATTGAAAGGACATCTCAATCGGCAACGGTTTATCCGTGTTTATGCAAAACTATCCATACTAATTCTTTTCACTGTCATTTTATTTCGATTACAAATAATACAAACAATGTGTGTAATAAGTAATATGGCTTGTGGTAGGAGTGATACTTTCTCAAACAGACATTTTTCACATTTTTTTTATCGGTTGAAACTCCACTATATTTTGAAAACCTTGTAGCATTGCTCACATTGGTTGCAGTTACGTCATTGGTGGCCGCCTTAATTATCGTGGATTGATGCCATAAGCGTACAGTACGATAACGAAGTCTTTATGACCTAAAGAAGTTAAGGAGTTGTATAATTGTGAAAACACGAATAATTAGAATATATGTTCTATTACCGCGCCAAAACTATCCATACCGATGACATATATTTTAGCAATTATTATCCTAGATGGGGTCTGACCAGCCATCGAGAAAAATAGCAACAATTTCATTATTCTCGTCGACATCTGTGGCCACTCGCAGTTGTAGCTACAAATAGTAGGATTATGGATTTTGCACAAATATGAGCAGAAGATTCTAACAAAATAAGGATTAAAACTTTGTTACAATATATAAGCACATGATTTTATGATGAACTACGTGGTAATATACAGGATGTTCGAAAAGTGAGGGACCCCCTGTTATTTAAGGAAAAACCCACAGTCACGGAAGATTACACGAACGAAAAAGGTGGGGCTCGTAAAGTTCTATTTACAGGTTGCAGAGGACGCGACCTTGAAAATAAATTTGTCATTGACGGAGTCATTTTACATGATACCACCTCCAATGACGTACCTTGTGACAGTTAGGCAATTAACTTTCAAACAGCCACTGGAGGTTACTTTGATTCGTAAAAGAACAAGATACCTGAGATAGTTGTGTAGCGAATGCCAATGATGATAAATGACGAAAGCATACTATGTTGTAAATGTTATGCTACCTTATTCTTACTAACAAAATTATTTGAATACAGGGTTGTTTGCTCCACTCGCGTGGTTGCGTGACGGTCTCGATTCCGAAACTATCGGCAAAGGTTTGGGGGCGCACAGGGTGAATGCGTTCAAGGACGTCTGTGTTCTGATAGTATTTCCAAAATCTTTTAGGGCGACGATCACTCGACTGAAAAAGAGCCCATGTCAAGGATGGACATGCGCGGACAGTGAATGTCATCAGTGAGTAGGTAGAGTGAGTGTGCGTGACACACTTTTTGAAAACCCTGTACATGTGTGCATGCTCAATGCTCACGCCGCTTTTATGGCTTCAGCACTGTGATTCGCCAGTCGTTGGCCAGGGAAATTGCTGAAAAATAATCTGCAACTTTGAACGCCTAATATCGCTATATAAAGCCCGAACTTGGATGGACGATCCATGTATAATACCATCTAAAAATAAATAGAATGAAAGTTCAAGTTTCGAGGGATACAGTAAATGTAAATGAAACAATTAAATTATGTAAACGAAGTGTTACCATTACACAAGCAGTACTATGTACCAATATACCAAATCCTATATCAATAAACAGAAATGTTGCAAAGGCAGATGCACTCAAGTTACTAAATCTAGAAGAAACAGAAAATTATACGTAGATGATTTATCTATAACTGGACAGTTATACATATATACGACCAGCATTACATGAAAGCCGAATGGCGCAATATTAGACACTGAGGTACACAGTTGTAATTATCAGTTACAGATCAGATTATCAGTTAAGAGTCCATAGAAATTTGATCGCAGGATGGCGTTGCGCCATATTCACAAATATCATTCTATCCGCTGTGTCCGATGCTGTCTCGACAAATACACAAATACATAATTCTCAAGCAACCATATCGGTCACTCAGATCTGGTCACAAAAAACAGCTGTTTCTAACGGGTCGGGTATAGCTACATTTCTACAAAATCAGATATCACGGCACAATATTAAGTATATTTACTGTAAAGCTTTGTTATGTAAGCGTATGCAATCAACCACTCTGTAATACACGGCTTTGTCGTTCAACCTGGAATATTCGTTTTCCTTCGCAAGTGCGTAGTCGTATTCGCCACATGTCCGTTCCAATCGATGCCTACAAGAGAATGTCCTGAATGAGAATTTATTTAATCTAATATACTTATCTGTAAAGGTCTAGATAATTTGTTTTGTTACATTAAAAAATCACAAGCTCTGGCCTGTAAATTTGTACAATTACAAGCCAAAAACTGACTAATTTATTTACCTCAAAACACAAAATAGCCCACAGGCATGTTCCACAACTGCGACATAGAACGCATCACCTCCTACGATGATTGGCATGCACAGCATATAAGTAATTTGTCCGGTCAATAAAATAATATGGTAATACTTCTTATGGTCTACCAAGTACTCCGAAAGAGTTATGAAATTTCGTGGCCGCGTTTCGTTTTGCGGTGAAATAATGTCCATTATTGGGGCGTAGAACGGCAACAGAATGTAACAAACCATTGTCAGAATGATCAGAACTATAAATGCATATGTTCTTGAAATGTTCAAATGCGATAGTAATATTTCTCTTTGTTATACCTAAGTATCCCAATGTAAACCTTCTGCTATTCTCCGCATACGTCGACATAATTGCAATCTCCGTAGGATTTCGCAAGCTACACCAATGCTCACGAATTTGTTCGAGCAATATCTTGAACTATACAATTCGAAATTTTATTGATTGTGAATCATCAAACGAAACTTAAATTCTCCGACACTCACCTTGTCAGAATTACGCATCATTGTAAGTAGCTTCGATGCTATAATTAGTGAACCTAACAACATAGGGCTGCTTGACACGATGTCGTCAAAGTCGGCGTCGTGTTTAATGAAATATAGCCCCTGCACAAACACAGTTACCAAATTATTCCGTACATCTTATTGCAAGTACGTAATTTGAGAAGAACTTGTTCATTACCTGTGGTATTGCAAAATACGCGCTGCTAAGAATGCTGACAGCCAACATAAACTTCTTCTCGTTGGAATTTTCAAAAGGCCATACACCTGCCATAGACAGTAGTTGTTTATTTCGACGGTAATAACGACTGTCGAAGATGTCCATCGTCGAAAGAGGAGAGACACATACTGCGCGTAATATGTGCAGGTCGAGTTACTTCTCATTAGGTATTCCTTTAAAGCGCGTCGATAATTCATATCGTAAAAGGGTGCTTTCATGTTTCTAGCAGATGCAGTATTATTCTCGGCAGACTCCTAAATGAATTCCTTAGATCCCCTCGCTTGTAGTTCAACATTATTGTGCTATGTCACCGGTTCGTCTTATGCACAAAGATGCGAAGGTAAATGAATGCTGTCGTTTGTAAAGAATGTGTACTAGGGTGAAAGGAGGGATATTTAAGTTCATACGAAGACGGAATTGGGTACATGTGTATGGATCAAAAGACAGATGTGGGAGAAAGAGAATAAATTATCCGCTAATATTAAACAAGGATACCGACAAAATATAGTTTTACACAAATCTAGAGACGAGCAAGTCCTCAGCGTAAAGTAGCTAAGCGGTTAGGTACCATTACGCGTTGTCCGCATAAACATTGCGGCTCGAAGGGATCACCGCCGCGTGTCTTTCGCGGCAAGGAAAGTGTGAGAAGGAAAGATCTGAGTGGTGAGATGATTTCCCGGCAGAGTTCAAGCGGAAATCTCCCGTGAAGAGATCGACGCGAATTGAAAGGGTTTAGCGCTTAAGCGCAGCAAAAGTGCAGGAAGCCTGGCCCCTAGTTAGAATTTATTTTCCTATTGTCAGTTAAATTTATGCAGTATATTGAAAACAAGCGTTCGAAGAACCCTGTGTACTCAGCCCGCTTTTACGGCTTCAGCACTGTGATTCGTCAGGCGAAGGCTTATATCTTAAGAATGAGTAATTTCAATCGACTACGGGGACTTTTCGGATGTTTACCCGTGTGTTCTCAAAACTATCCATACTTATACTTTCCACTGCCATTTTATTTCGATTACAAAGAATACAAACAATACGTGTGACAAGTAATATGATTTGTAGTACGAGTGACTTTTCTTTAGTCAAACAGACAATTTTTCATATTCCCTACGTATTATTTTACCCGTTAAAGCTCCACAATATTTTCAAACCCTTGTAGTATTGCTTACATTGGTTGCAGTTAAATCATTGGTGGCTGCCTTAATTATCGTGGATTGATGCCATAAGCGTACAATACGATAACGAAGTCTTTATGACCTAAAGAAGTTAAGGAGTTGTATAATTGTAAATACACGAATAATTAGAATATATGTTCTATTACCGCGCCAAAACTATCCATACCGATGACATATATTTTAGCAATTGTTATCCTAGATGGGGTCTGACCAGCCATCGTGAAAAATAGCAACAATTTCATTATTCTCGTCGACATCTGCGGCCACTCGCAGTTGTAGCTACAAATAGTAGGATTATGGATTTTGCGCAAATATGAGCAGAAGATTCTAACAAAATAAGGATTAAAACTTTGTTATAATATATAAGCAAGTGATTTTATGATGAACTACGTGGTAATAAACAGGATGTTCGAAAAGTGAGGAACCTCCCTGTTATTTAAGAAAGAACTCACAGTCACGGAAAATTACACGGATGAAACAGGTAGGGCTTGCAAAGTTCTATTTACAGGTTATAGAGGACGTGATCTTGAAAATTAATTTGACATTGACCGAGTCATTTTACATGACACCACATCCAAAGACGTATTTTGTGACTGTTAGACATTTATCTTTCATATGGCCCCTAGAGGTTACTTTGATTCGTAACACAAGAAGATACCTGAGATAGTTGTGTAGTGCATAGCAATGATGATAAATGACGAAAGCATACTATGTTGCAAGTGTTACAGTACCTTATTCTTACTAAGAAAATTATTTCAATACAGGGTTGTTTGCTCCACTCGCGTGGTTGCGTGATGGTCTCGATTCCGAAACTATCGGTAAAGGTTTGGGGGTGCACACTGTCAATGCGTGCAAGGACGTCTGCGTTCTGATAGTGTATATAAAATCTTTTAGGGCGACAATCACTCGACCGAAAAAGAGCTCATGACAAGGATGGACATGCGCGGACAGTGATTGTTATCAGTGAGTAGGTGGAGTGCGTGTGCGTGACACACTTTTTGAAGACCCTGTACATGTGTGCATGTCTCAATGCTCACCCCGCTTTTACGGCTTCAACACTGTGATTCGTCAGTCGTTGGCCAGGGAAATTGCTGAAAAATAATCTGCAACTTTGAACGCCTATTATTGTCATATGAAGCCCGAACTTGGACGGACGATCCATGTATAATACCATCTAAAAATAAATTCAATGATGCTTCAAGTTCCGAGGAATAGAGTAAATGTAAATGAAACAATTAATTTATATATACGAAGTTTTCGATCACTTACCATCACGCAAGCAGTACTATGTATCAATATGCCAAATCCAATATCAATAAACAGAAATGTCGCAAAGGCAGATGCACTCAAGTTACTAAATCTAGAAAAATCAGAAGATCATTTGTAGATAATTTATCTATAACTGGAAAGTTATATACACAACTAGCATTGAAATAATGCCGAGACATCTTGAATCGTGCGATATTGGACACTAAGGTACACAGTTGTAATTATCGGTCACTTCCACAATTTTTTTAGGTAACATTATTCTCTTAAGATTCCATACAAATTCGATCGTAGGATTGCGTTGCGCCCTATTCACTAATATCATTTTATACTCTGTGTCCGATACTGTCTCCACAAATACACAAATACATAATTGTCAAGCAACCATATCGGTCGCTCAGATCTGGTAACGTAAAACAGCTGTTTCTAACGGGTCGGGTATTGCTTACTTTCTTCAAAATCAGATATCACGGCATAATAATAGGCATACTAACTGTAAAGCTTTGTTATGTAAGCGTATGCAATCAACCACTCTGTAATACACCGCTTTGTCGTTCAACCTGGAATATTCGTTTTCTTTTGCACGTGTGTAGTCGTATTCGCCATATGTCTGCTCCAATCGATGTCTGCAAGAGAATGTCCTCAATGAGAAAATATTTAATATGATATTCTTATCTGTAAATGTCGTGATAATTTATTTTATTACATTGAAAATCTTAAGCATTTGCCTGTGCATTTGTACAGTTACAAGCCAAAGATTGACTAATTTATTTACCTCAAAACACAGAACAGCCCACAGGCATGTTCCACAATTGCGACATAGAACGCATCACCTCCTACGACGATTGGCATGCACAGCATATAAGTAATCTGCCCGCTCAATAAAATGATATGGTAATACTTTTTATGGTCCACCAAGTACTCCGAAAGAGTTATGAAATTTCGTGGCCGCGTTTCGTTTTGCGGCGAAATAATGTCCATTATCGGAGCGGAGAATGGCATCAGAATGTAACAAAGCATCATGAATACGACGAGAACTAAAAGTTCGTTTAAAATGTTCGAACGTGATAGTAATGGTTTTCTCTTTATCATACCTAAGTATCCCAACGTAAATCTTCTGCTATTCTCTGCATACTTCGCCATTATTGCAACCTCCGTAGGACTTCTCAAACTACACCAATGCTCACGTATTTGTTCGAGCAATATCTTGAACTATTCGAATAGGAAATTTATTGATTGGGAACGATCAGAAGGTATTTCAATTCCGTGGCACTCACCTTGTTTGAATCATGAACCATTGTGAATAGCTTTGATATTATAATTAATGAGCCGCATAGTGTTGGGACGCTTGATACGAACTCGTCGAAGTCGAGGTCATGTTTAATGAAATATAGCACCTTCACATACACAGTTATCGATTTATTCCGCACGTCTTATTGCACGCACGTTATTAGAGAATAACTAATTGAGTACCTGTGGTATTGAAAAACACGCGCTGCCTAGAATGCTGGCAGCCAACATAAACTTCTTCTCGATGTAATTTTCAAATGGCCATACACCTGCCATCGATAGTAGTAGCTTAGTTCGACGGTAGTAACGGCTGTCGAAGATGTCCATCGTCGATGGAGAGCGGACACATACTGCGCGTTATATGTCCAGCTCGGGTTACAGCTAATTAGGTATTCCTTTAAAGCGCGTCGATAATTCATATCGTAAAGGGGTGCTTTCATGTTCATAGCAGACGCAGTATTACTCTCGGCAGACTCCTAAATGAATTCTTTAAATCCCGTGGATTGTAGTACAACATTATTGTGCAACGCGGCCGGTTTGTGTTATGCACAAGGTTGGGAAGGTAAATGAAAGCTGCCGCTTGTAAAGAAAGTGCAATAGGGTAGAAGAAAGGATATTTAAGTTCATGCGTAGACGGAATAGGGCATATGTGTATAGAACAAAATACAGACGTGAAAGAAAGAGAATCAATGATTTGGCAATGCAGCGCCCTTGCGACGCTCGAATTATTACTGTTATACCGATTTACGATACTGCACTTTAATGTTCTACTCTACTACTTCAGCTTCACAATATTTTGAAAACCTTGTGGTACACGCTATATTGGTTGCAAATAAATCACTGGTGGCCTCCTTAATTATCGTGGATTGATGCCACAAGCGTACAGTACGATAACGAAGTCTTTATGATCTAAAAAAGTTAATGAGTTGTATAATTGTGAATACATTAATGATTGCAATATAAGTTGCATTACCGCGCCAAAACTATCCATACCGATGACATATATTTTGGCAATTATTATCCTCGATGGCGCTTGGCTAGCCATCATGAGAAATAGCAACGATTTCATTATTCTCGCCGACATCTGTGGCCACTCACAGTTGTAGCTACAAACAGTAGGATTATGGATTTTGCGACACATGTAGAAGTTCTGAAAATGGTAGAAATGAACTAGCACGTCCAAAGTATGCGCAGAAGATTCTACCAGAACAAGCATTAATGCTTTGTTACGATATAAAAAAAGTATGCTCCTACGATGAATGTTCGTCACCAAACAACTATGTACGTGAAAATATAAAGGATGTTCGGCAATTGAGAAAACCTCCCTCTTATTAATAAAACAAAGCACTATTACGGAAAGCTACTACAAGAAAACTTGTGGAGATCGTAAGGTACTATCTTATGGTGGCCTCGAATTTGACGTTGAGTTTGGCTTCGGGGGTTATTTGTAGATCAAATTGAAATTTCTAAATGGTCCGCACTTTATATCCCGATTTTTAAAGTAGCGGGAATTTTTACATTCATGTATGTTATTATATTGGAGATCAAAGTGAGCAGTAAGGCCATTTAAAGCTCGAATGTTTGACTATCATAAACAACGCCATTGAACGTTGACACATGACCTAAATACGAGTTACTGGGGCCGCAAAGTGATTTCTGCAGGTGACATTCAAAGTGACCTTAAACATGAATTTGGGGTTTACTTAATTTTAAACAATATCATCTTCAATTGTGCAATTTACGACTATTGAACCTTTAACTTTCAAACGATCCCTGGAGGTTACTTTGACCCCTAACATAACGACATATCTGAACGTTAAATTTTCCACTAATTTTAAATTCGAAGTAAAATGCAGTCCATTTAAAAAGTTCAATTTAACCTACAAATAATACCAAAAGTCAATCTCAAGATCAAGTTTAGGATCACCACAAGACAGTACTTTACGATTCCTACAATCGTAAGATTTGATTGAGACTTTTGAGATATTGGTGCGCGCGCCTGTGTGTGTCTGTCTGTCTGATTACTCACGCAGCTTTTATGACTTCAGCACTGTGATCCGTCAGTCGTTGACCAGGGAAGTTGCTGATAAATAATCTGCAGCTTTGCGCGCCTGCTACCGTCATATAAAATCCGAACTTGGATGGATTATCTATGTATAATACTATCTAAAAATTCAATGTAGCTTCAAGCTCCGAGGAATAGAGTAAATGTAGAGGGGACAAATCATTTATATAAAAAAATGTCCGAACACTTACCATCACACAAGCAGTACTATGTGCCAAAATACCCAATGCAATATCAAAAAATAGAAATGTCGTAAAGGCAGATGCAGTCAAATTACTAAATCTAGAAAATTCCGAAAATCATACGAGAATAATTTATCTTTAATTGGAAAGTTATATGTAGAACCAAAATTACATTAAAGCAGACATATGTTAGGTCGCGTGCTATTGGATACTCAGGTGCCCAATTATAATTGCTGGTTACTTCTACAACTATTATAAGTAACATGATTCTGTTCATAGAAATTTGATCGCGGAACGGTATTGCGTCCTATTCTCGAATATAATTTTATATGCCGTATCGGATGCTGTCTCAGTTAATATACAAATACATAAGCTTCAAGCAACCATATCGATCGTTCAGATCTAGTCACCAAAGACAGCTGCTTCTACAGGGTCGGAAATCGCTAACTTTCTACAAAGTCAGATACCACAACACAATAATAGACATACTAACTGTAAAGCTTCATTATGTAAGCGTATGCAGTCAACCACTCTAGAATACACAGCTTTCTCGTTCAACCTGGAGTATTCGTTTTCTTTTGCACGTTCGTACTCGCATTCAACATATCCCCGTTCCAATCGATATCTGCAAATAATCCGAATTTATTTAATATGATATCATGCAATCTGCAATGGTCGACATAATTTATTTTATTACATTGCAAAATCCTAAACACTTTTGCGTTTATTTGTACAATTGCAAACCAAAAATTTACTAATTTATTTACCTCAAAATACAAAATACACCACAGGCATGTTCCACAATCGCGATATAGAACGTATCACCTCCTATGACGATTGGCATGCACAGTAAAAATGAAACCTGTCCGCTCAATAAGAGGATATAGTAATACTTGTTGCGGTCCACCAAATACTCCGAAGGAGTTATGAAGTGTCGTGGTCGCGTTTCGTTTCGCGGGGAAATAATGTCCATTATTGGGGCGGAGAAAGGCAACAGAATGTAACAAAGCATTGTGACAATGATAAGAACTAAAAATGCATATATCCTTGAAATGTTTAAATGTACTATGTAATAATTCTCTTTGTCATACTTAAGTATCCCAGAGTAAATCTTCTGCTATTCTCAGCATACTTAGACAAAATTGCAACCTCCGTAGGATTTCGCAAACTACACCAATTCTCACGAATTTGTTCCAGCAATATCTTGAACTATTCGATTAGAAATTCTATTGATTGTGAAAGATCAAACGATGTTTAAATTCCCTGACACTCACCTTCTCAGAATTACGAACCATTGTAAGTAGCTTGGATGCTACAATTAGTGAGCCTAACAACATAGGGCTGCTTGACACGAGGTCGTCGAAGTCGGCGTCATGTTTAAGGAAATATAGCCCCTTCACATATACAGTTACCAAATTATTCCGCACATCTTATTGCAGGTACGAAATTTGAAAATAACGTCTTGAGTACTTGTGGTATTGCAAAACACGCGCTGCTAAGAATGCTGACAGCCAACATAAACTTCTTCTCGATGGAATTTTCAAATGGCCATACACCTGCTATCGACAGTAGTTGTTTATTTCGACGATAATAACGGCTGTCGAAGATGTCCATCGTCGATGGAGAGCGGACACATACTGCGCGTTATATGTCCAGCTCGGGTTACAGCTAATTAGGTATTCCTTTAAAGCGCGTCGATAATTCATAGCCTAAAAGGGTTCTTTGACGTTTTTAACAGACATAGTTTTACTTTCGGCAGATTCGTACATGAATTCTGTCTAACTGTTGATCGTAATTCATTAGTAATGTATAATGCAGCTGGTTCGCATTATGCACAAAGTTGGGAAAGTGAATGAATGCTACCATTGTAAAGAATGTGGAATAAGGTAGAAAAGAGATATTTAAGTTCATGCGAAGACGAAATAAAGTGTATACCGAGCAAATGCAGACATGAAAGAAAGGGAATAAATGATCTGACATTGTTGAACAGGGATACCAATAAAGTGTAGTTTTGCGCAAACCTAGGGGCGAAAATGTCCTCAGTGAAAAGTAGCTGAACACTAGGGTACTATCACGCGCTGTCCACACTAACATTGTGGCTTGTAGGTTTCGCACCGGCACGTCTTTTGCGTCAAGTAACGGGTGACAAGAAGAGATCAGTTTTCTCGGCGGAGTTCAAACGGAAAAAAACTCCTGTGAAGAGAGCAGCGCGACTTGGATGGAGTTGGCGTTTGAGCGCGACGAAAGCACCGTGACCTCTGCTCTCTACTTATTATTCCTCTTACTATTGTTAGTTAAATTTAGGCAATATATTGAAAACAAGCGTTTCGAGACATTCGAAGAGCCGTATGTGCGGACGTTTATATCTTACAAATGAGTAATTTACCGAAGCTGAAATTTACGGGTGATACAGTTGAAAGCATACCTGAATCGGCCACGGGGGCCATTCTGATGTTTATCTGTGTCGTCGCAAACTGACCATACTGATAATTTCCACTTTCATTTTATTTCGATTTCAAGTAATACAACCAATACGTGTAATAAGTAATATGGCCTGTGGTAGAAGTGCTTTTTTTTTAGGCGAACAGACACTTTTTCAGATTCCTTACGTTTTATTTTACCAGTTGAAACTCCCAACATTTTTTGGAAACCTTGTGGTATTTCTCACATTGGTTGCAGTTAAATCGTTGGTGGCTGTCTTATTTATCGTACATTGATGCCATAAGCGTACAATAAGATATCGAGGTCTTTATGATCTAAAGAAGTTAATGCGTTGCATAATTGTAAATACACGAATAATTAGAATATATGTTCTATTACCGCGCCGAAACTATCCATACCGATGACATAAATTTTGGCAATTATCCTAGATGGAGCCATCTGACCAGCCATCGTGAAGAATAGCAACAATTTCATTATTCTCGCCGACATCTGTGACCAATCGCAGTTGTACCTACAAGTAGTAAGATTATCGATTTTGTGAAAATATATGCAGAAGATACTAGCAAAATAAAGATTAAAGCTGTGTTATAAAATCTAAGCGCATGGTCTTATGTTGAAAGTTTGTGACGAAATAGACGGCACAAGATCATAAATTACTATCTTATGACGCCTTGGAACTGAACCACGAGTCCGACCTCGGGGTTTATATGTATATTAAATCGAAATTTCTAACAATAAGTGGCCCGCAATTTTTATCTGGAATTTAGCAGTAGGGGGAAATTTTACATTCAGATATGTTATGTTGTTATGTTATGACTGTCACAGAAAACGTCATTGGGCGCACCAAAATGATGCGAACAAACGTCGTTGGGATCGCAAAGTGCAGTCTAGAACATGATCTTAAAGATGAATTTGGAATTGATTGGGACATTAACATGATACCATCTCTAATGGAATATTTTGTGTCTGTTAAACCTTTAACTTTCAAACGGCCCCTGGAGGTTACTATGATTCGTAACATAACAAGATACCCGGGATAGTTGTGTTTTGAATGCCAAGAATGTCAAATGACGATAGCATATTAGATTGTAAGTGATACATCTCATTGTCAGTCGTACAAATAAACTTATTTTAACAAAGGTTTGTTTGCTTCACTCTCGTGGCTGCGTGATGATCTGAGTTCCGGATCTATTGGTAAAAGTATGGGGGCGCATAGTGTCAAGGCGTTCAAAGATGTGTATGATCTGGCAGTGTTCGTACAATATTTTTGGGCGACGGTCACTGGACTGAAGAAGAGCGCATGTCAAGAATGAACATGCGCGGTCACCGATTGTCAGTGAATAGGTCGACCGCACGTGCGTAACACGTTTTGAATACTCTGTACGTTTGTGTGTGTCTAATTGCTCACGCAGCTTTTAAGACTTCAGCACTGTGATTCGTCAGTCGTTGACCAGGGAAATTGCTGAAAAATAATCTGCAACTTTGCACGCCTATTATCGTGGTATAAAGCCCGAACTTGGACAGCCGATCCATGTATAATACTATCTAAAACAAAATTCTATATAACTTCAAGCTGAGAGGAATAGATCAAATGTAAATAGAACAATTCATTTATGTAAAAGAAGTGTTGAAACACTAACCATGACGCAAGCAGTACTATGTGTCAATATACCAAATCCAATATCAATAAATCGAAATGTCGTAAAGGCAGACGCACTCAAGTTACTAAATCTAGAAAATTCAGAAAATCAGGTGAAGATAATATATCACTAACTGGAAAGTGCAGAGTCAAAATTACATTCAACCCACGATATGTTAGGTCGCGTGGTATTGAACACTGTATTCAATTATAATTACTGGTTACTTCGACAACTATTTTAACTAATACTGTTCTCTTGAATATCCACGGGTATTTGATCGGAGGGCGGCGCGGCATTGCGCCCTATTCTAAAATATCATTTTACTCGCCGTCTCCGGTGCTATCTCAATAAATACACAAATATATAATCTTCAAGCAACCATATAGCTCGTTCAGATCTATCCATCACAAACAGCTATTTCTAACGGATTGGGTATTCATAAATTTCTACAAAGTCAGAAATCACAGCACAATAATAAGTATATTTACTGTAAAGCTTTGTTATGTAAGCGTATGCAATCAACCACTCTGCAATACGCGGCTTTGTCGTTCAACCTTGGATATTCGTTTTCTTTTGCATGGTCGTAATCGTCTTCACTACATGCCCGTTCCAATCGATGGCTGCAAGTAATAAGAATTTATTTAATAAGGTATTGTGAGGTTATTATCTACAAATATGGACATAATTTATTTTATTACATTGAAAAATCCTAAGCACTTGCATATACACTTGTACAATTGCAAACGAAAAATAGACTAATTTATTTACCTCAAAACACCAAACACAGCACAGGCATGTTCAACAATCGCTACATAGAACGCACACTTCCTACGACGATTGGCATGCACAGCATATAAGTAACCTGCCCGCTCAATAAAAGGATATGGTAATACTTCTCATGGTCTACCAAGTACTCTTAAGGAGTTATGAAATGACGTGGTCGCGTTTCGTTACGCGGTGAAATAATGTCCATTATCGGAGCGGAGAATGGCCTCAGAATGTAACAAAGCATGGTGAAAATGACGAGAACTAAAAATTCATACATCTTTGAATGTCCGAACGTGATAGGAATGATCTTTTCTTTATCATACCTAACTATCCTAATGTAAACCTTCTGCTATTCTCAGCATACTTCGACATAATTGCAACCTCCGTAGGATTTCTCAAACTACACCAATGATCCCGAATTTGTTCGAGCAATGTCTTGAACTATTCGATTAGGAATTTTATCGACTGTGAATGATAAGAAGATATTTAAATTCCGCAACACTCACCTTGTTAGAATCATGAATCATTGTGAATAGCTTCGATATTATAATTAATGAGCCGCATAGTGTTGGAACGGTTGATACAAACTCGTCGAAGTCGAGGTCGTGTTTAATGAAATATAGTCCCTTCACATATGTACAGGGTGTTCCGAAGTGATACGCGGCAGTAGAACGGGTTGCCTATCCATACATCTGCAGGCGCTCGCTCTGCTGACCGGCAAGAGAGCATGGAGGGGGCAGGCTGCCGGTCTACTGGCGCAAGGTGGCACTGGACGGGGATGGAGGGTTGATGTTCGTGACTCGTACATCGTCCTTATATTAACCTTACTTCAATTATATTAAACGCACGTTACCGACCGGTATTAATCGGCTTTTTGTCCCCACCGCTTATCGGCCGGTAGACTATTAATCTAACCATATAAAAGTAACTGTTTTGAGCGATATCACAGTTTAAAAAAATATTAAATCGTAGCATTTGAAGAATATTATTATATGAACTATGCAATCTCATATAAATATTAATCTGAAAACATTGCTAATAGATAAATTAGCGCCCCGCATGCACAAGAATTCTGTTAATTTTGTTATTTTTTGTTTTTATGATTTTCTATTATTTGTTTTAGTTTAAATTCTTGTTTATTAATTGTGTTAAATTCTTACGTTCAAGTTCAATTCAATTATTGTTAATTAGATATATGCGTTTCGTTTCAATTGTTCAAAATGTTTCCGTTTTTCCGCACAGATTTATATTGTAAGTGCAAAAAATAAAATTGAAAAAATTGAAAAAATTAAACTGACTTAACCTTCTTTAAAAATAGAATTCTTGTGCATGCGGGGCGCTAATTTATCTATTAGCAATGTTTTCAGGTTAATATTTATATGAGATTGCACAGTTCATATAATAATGTTCTTCAAATGCTACGATTTAATATTTTTTTAAACTGTGATATCGCTCAAAACAGTAACTTTTATATGGTTAGATTAACAGTCTACCGGCCGATAAACGGTAGGGACAAAAAGCCGATTAATACCGGTCGGTAATATGCGTTTAATATAATTGAAGTAAGGTTAATATAAGGACGATACACGAGTCACGAACATCAACCCTCCACCCCTGTCCAGTGCCACCTAGCGCCAGTAGACCGGCAGCCTGCCCCCCTCCACGCTCTCTTGCCGGTCAGCAGAGCGAGCGCCTGCAGATCTGTGGATAGGCAACCCGTTCAACTGCCGCGTATCACTTCGGAACACACTGTACATAGTTATCGATTGATTCCGCATCTTATTGCAAGTATATACATAATTTGAGAATCATTTCTTGAGTACCTGTGGTATTGCAAAACACGTGGTGCCTAGAATGCTGGCAGCCAACATAAACTTCTTCTCGATGGAATTTTCAAATGGCCATACACCTGCCATCGATAGTAGTAGTAGCTTAGTTCGACGGTAGTAACGACTGTCGAAGATGTCCATCGTCGATGGAAAGCGGACACATACTGCGCGTTATATGTACAGCTCGGGTTACTGCTAATTAGGTATTCTTTAAAAGCGCATGGATAATTCATATCGTAAAAGGGTTCTTGGAAGTCGGTAGCAAACGCAGTTTTACTCCCGGCAGACTCCATAATGAGTTCCTTAAATCTCTTGGATTGTAGTTCAACATGATTGTACAATGCAGCAGGTTCGTGTTATGCACAAAGCTGGGAAGGTAAATGAAAGCTGCCGTTTGTAAAAAATGAGTAATGGGGTAAAAGGAAGGATATTTAAGTTAATACGAAGACGAAATAGGGCATATGTGTATCGAACAAAAGACAGATATGGGAGAAGGAAAATAAATTACCCAGCAATATTAAACGGGGATAGTGACAAAATATAGCTTTACACAAATCTAGGGACGAACAAATCCTTAGCGGAAAGTAGCTGAGGACTTATGTACTATCACGCGCTGTCTGCATAAATATTGCGGCCCTAAAAATGGCACCGGCGAGTCTTTCGCGGCAAGGAACGGTTGAGAAGGGGAGATCAGAGTGCGGAAAACACACGATACTGATTCTTTCCACTGTCACTTTATTTCGATTTCAATAATTCAAGCAATATGTGCGATAAGTAGGATGACTTATGGTAAGCGTGATTTCTACTCTAATCAAACAAACAGTGTTTAATATTACTTACTACGTTTATTTTACTACTTCAACTCCACAATAACTTACAAACCTTGTGGTATTCGTTACATCGGTGGCAGTTTAATCATTGATGGCCACCTTAATTATCGTGGATTGATGCCATAAGCGTACAATAAGATAACGAAGTTTTTATGATCTAAACAAGTTAATGCGTTGTATAATTGCAAACATACTAATTATTGCAATATAAGTTGCATTACCGCGCCAAAACTATCCATACCGATGACATATATTTTGGCAATTGTTATCCTAGATGGGGTCTGACCAGCCATTGTGAAAAATAGCAGCAATTTCATTATTTTGGTCGACACCTGTGGCCACTCGCAATTATACCTACAAACAGTACGATTATGGATTTTTTAGGACAAGTGCAGCAGTTCTGAAAATGTTTTCGGTATAGCAGATCAAAATATGTGCAGAAGATTCTGGCAAAATATGGATTAAAGATTTGTTACAACATATAAGCGCATACTCTTATTATGAAAGTTCGCGGCTAAACAACTGCATGGTAATATACAAGATACATAAAGAGTGAATGACTTTCCTATTATTTGAAATAAAATGCACTCTCACGGATAATTACTCCAACAAAACTTGTGGGGATGGTAAAGTACTATTTCCTAGCGGCTTTGAACTGAATCATGAATCTAACCTTGGGGATTATATGTATATACAGTAAATCAAAATTTCTAAATGACCCGCATCTTTGACCCAAAATTTGACAGTACCGGTAAATTTTATAGTTAGATATGTTGTTACGTTAGATATCAAAGGGGCTTCTGCAGGCCATTTGAAGCATGAATGTTTGACAGTCATAGAAAACCCCATTGGATGTTTCAAAATGACTCAAATGAAATTCCCTGGGATCGCAAAGTACTGTCTATAGGTTACTTATAGCGTGACATTAAAAATGAATTTGGAATTGACTGAGTCATCTTACATAATACCATCTTCAATGACACATTTTGTAATTGTTGAACATTCAACTTTCAAACGGCCCCTGGAGGTTAGTTTGATTCGTAACCAAACAAGGTACCCAGGATGGTACTGAATGCCAAGAATGACAAATGACGATAGCATACTATGCTGTAAGTGTCATTATACCGTACTCTTAGAAATAAAATTATTTTAATACAGGGTTGTTTGCTCCACTCTAGTGCCTGCGTGGTCTCAGTTCCGTATCTATTAATAAAGGTTAGAGGGCGCACAGCATTAAGGATGTGTGTGTTCCGATAGTGTTCATCAAATTTTTTAAGGTGACGATCACTCGTCCGAAGAAGCGCATATGTCATAGATGGACTTGCGCGGTGAGTGATTATCATCAGTGAATAGGCAGACCGCGCGTGCGCAACACACTTTTCGAAGAACCCCCCCCCCCCGCGTGAATGTGTGTGTGTGTGTGATTGCTCACGCAGCTTGCAAGGCTTCAGCACTGTGATTCATCAGTCGTTGACCAGGAAAATTGCTACAAAATAATCTGCAACTTTGTGCGCCTGCTATCGTGACATAAATTCCGAACTTGGATGGACTATCCATGTACAATACCATCTAAAAATTCAATGTAGCTTCAAGCTCCGAGGAATAGAGTAAATGTAGAGGGGACAAATCATTTATATAAGGAATGTTCAAACACTTACCATCACACAAGCAGTACTATGTGCCAAAATACCCAATCCAATATCAAAAAATAGAAATGTCGTAAAGGCAGATGCCGTCAAATTACTAAATCTAGAAAATTCAGAAAATCATACGAGGATAATTTATCTTTAACTGGAAAGTTATAGGTAGAATCAAAATTATATTAAAGCAGACATATGTTGGATCACCTGGTATTGGATACTCAGGTACACAATCATAATTACTGGTTACTTCCACAACTATTTTAAGTGAAATGATTCATTTGAAAGTACATTAAAATTTGATGGCGGAATGATGTTGTGCCCTATACACAAATATGATTTTATTCGCCGTCTCCGGTGCTGTCTCAATAAATACACAAATACATAATCTTCAAGCAACCATATATCTCGTTCAGATCCAGCCGTCATAAAGAGCTCTTTCTAACGGATTGGGTATTCCTGAGTTTCTACAAAGTAAGATATCACAATACAATAATAGACATACTAACTGTAAGGCTTTATTATGTAACCGTATGCAGTCAACCACTCTAGAATACACGGTTTTGTCGTTGAATGTGAAGTATTCGTTTTCATTGGCATGGTCGTATTCACTACATGCTCGTTCCAATCGATGGCTGCAAGTAATAAGAATTTATTCAATATGATATTGTGCTATCTGCAATTGTCAACATAATTTATTCTAATACATTGGAAACTCCTAAGCACTTAGCTGTACATGCGTATAATGGCAAACGCAAAATTTGTTAATTTACTTACCTCAGAACACAAAACACACCGCAGGCATGTTCCACAATCGCGATATATAATGAATCACCTCCTACGATGATTGGCATGCACAGCAAAAGAGAAACCTGTTCGCTCAATAAAAGTATATGGTAATACTTCTTATGGTCTATCAAATACTCCGAAAGAGTTACGAAATTTCGTGGTCGCGTTTCGTTTCGCGGTGAAATAATGTCCATTATGGGGGCGGAGAAAGGCAACAGAATGTAACAAAGCATTGTGAGAATGATGAGAACTAAAAATATATATATCCTTAAAATGTCCGAAAGTGATAGTAATAATTACTAACTTGTCTTTGTCATACCTAAGTATCCCAATGTTAATCTTCTGCTATTCTCAGCATATTTAGACATGATTTCAACCTCCGTAGTATTTCTCAAACAACACCAATCCTCACGAATTTGTTCGAGCAATATCTTGAACTATTCGATTAGAAAATCTATTGATTGTGAAAGATCAAACGATATTTAAATTCCGTGGCACTCACCTTCTCGGAGCTACGAACCATTGTAACTAGCTTCGATACTATAATTAATGAACCTAAGAACATAGTGCTGCTTGAGACGAAGTCGTCGAAGGTGGTGTCATGTTTAATGAAATATAGCCCCTTCACATACACAGTTACCAAATTATTCCGCACATCTTATTGGAAGCACGTAATTTGGGAATAACTTCTTGAATACCTGTGGTATTACTAAACACCCAATGCTAAGAATGCTAATAGCCAACATAAACTTCTTCTCGATGGAATTTTCAAGTGGCCATACACCCGCCATCGATAGTAACAGCTTAGTTGGACGGTAGTAACGGTTGTCGAAGACATCCATCGTCGAAAAGGAACGGACACATACTGCGCGGTATATGTGCAGCTTGGGTAACTGCTAATTAGGTATTCTTTAAAAGCGCATCGATAATTCATGTTGTAAAAGGATTCATTGAAGTTTGTAGCAGACGCAGTTTTACTCTCGGCAGACTCCTAAATGAATTCCTTAAACCCCTTGGATTGTAGTGCTATATTATTGTGCAATGCAGCCGGTGCGTGTTATGCGCAAAGTTGGGAAGGTAAATGAATACTGCCGTTTGTAAAGAATGTGTAATAGGGTAGATGGAAACATCTTTAAGTTTACGCGAAGCCGGAATAGGGGTATTCGATTAAAAATTGAATAGCCCATATATGTACAGAACAGAAGATATGGGAACAAGAAAATAAATTATCCGCCAATATTCAATAGAGACACTGAGTAATTGTAGCTTTACACAAATCTAAGGACGAACAAATCCCCAGCGGAAAGTAGCTGAGGACTTACGTATTGTCACGCGCAGTCTGCATAAATATTGCGGCCCGCTGGAATGGCACCGGCGAGTCTTTCACGGCAAGGAAGAGTTGAGAAGGGGAGATCAGAGTGCAAAAAACTGACCATACTGATACTTTCCACTTTCATTTTATTTCGATTTCGATAATACAAGCAATATGTGTGATAAGTACCACGGCTTGTGGTAGGTGTGATTTAATCTTTAATCAAATAGCTGCTTCAATATTACTTACTACTTGTATTTAATATTTCAACTCCGCAATAATTTGCAAACCTTCTGGTATTCGTTACATCGGTGGCAATTTAATCATTGATGGCCATCTTAATTATCGTGGATTGATGCCATGAGCGTACAATAAGATAACGAAGTCTTTATGATCTAAAGAAGTTAATGCGTTGTATAATTGAAAATACACTAATCATTGGAAATATAAGTTGCATTACCGCGCCAAAACTATCCATACCGATGACGTATATTTTGGCAATTATTATCCTAGATGGGGTCTGACCAGCCATCGTGAAAAATAGCAACAATTTCATTATTCTTGTCGACACCTGTGGCCACTCGCAATTATACCTACAAACAGTACGATTATGAATTTTTTCGGATAGGGTAAGTCCGGTATAGATGGTCATGCGGGAGAGATGGATCGCGCTCGAAATTCGAAAAGTTAATTACAGATGGCTTCTTATGCATATCAGTATGACTCATTGCCATGACAAGTTTGAGTATTCGCTGTTTCTGTCACAATTAAAGAAGAAACTAGTGGTGGTTAGTGATCGGCACGATCGCCAGGTGCTCGCGCTTCGCGCTCGTCTTATCGAGTGCAGAAAAGCTTCGCTTTCTGCCATAGACACGACCGCGTAACTCATGTTTCCATACTTGAATATCCTACAATTTCGAAACGGTTGAAGATGGCGGTACATAAAGTTTCGTGGCACCAAATGGGTATATACTCGATCTACATACCAAATTTTGTTCAGATCTGTTCAGTCGTTTTGCCGGAATACTGGACTAAAGATTTGAATAAGCCAATCAAAAAATTTGAAAATTTCCAGTAATTGTCATTGCATACGTGTACATGCATGTGTAAAATTTTATCGGGATCCAATGAATAGTACCAAAGATATTAATTTTTCGATATTTGAATTTGCTGCCATTTTGTACCGGTTCAAGTTGGCGGCTCACAAACCTTATTGTGAACTCACAGTAATGTACTTGATTTTTGTGCCAAATTTCGTCCCGATCGGTTCAACCGTTTTTCCGAAATCGCGGATATATACGCGCGCGCACACACACACACACACATACGAACGGTTTTCAGGATGGCGATTGCATAAGTCACTCCCTTTACGGTCGTGCCTAAAAAGTAAGTATTACAGATTTCCATTTTGAGATATCCCATATTACTTCCAAGCCTTATTAGTAAGCATCTGATTTGCCATACATGATTGTAAAGTAACGTGTGTCAACAACTTTGTAATCGAGCGGAGTGTGTTGAGATGTTTTTAAACTAAAAGTTGGCGTTGCTGTCATCGACGCAGAATCGGGTGAGATGGCCCTCCTTTTTCAGGGTATAATGGTCATAGAGGAAGAATATTTATTTCGCCGTTTTTACAACTACCACAAGTTTCGATCATTTTTTAGATGCCTAACGTATACAATCGCGTGTCTGCGTCTTCGTGGCAACTGGACGGAGGAGCAGTTACGATTTGCAATGAATGATGTTCAAAATGATAATATTTCCGTACGTATGGCTGCAACTATTTTCGGTATTCCACGAAAAAGATTAGAGAGGAGACTTAAATTGAAACAATGACATGAAAGGAAACATGGGACCTTCTTGTTTCTGAAAACGACTGCAAATGATGCGGAGAGAACTATTACAAAACTAAAAAGGTTGAAGACTGGATACTGTGTAAGTTGTGCCTCAATTGGTTGCATTAAAACTGTACAGAATTTACCGATGTATGCAATCCATGCGGCCATAAAGAGTTGGAAAAAAACAAATTACATTCGGCGAAGGAAAAAACAAGGATACGGGCCAGAAAACTAAGAATTAGGTAAGGCCATCACTCCCGGAGCGTTCGGTAGAGATGGTCAACTGAATTTCTTCTTAATTTGATTTTTTTACCGTCTAGCTTCTTTATTATTAGATTATGATTCAAGAATAATGTACAAAAAACAATAAATTTTTGATTACAGTAGCTACAGTTGACTTTTATTTACTAAAACAAAAAAGAAAATTGACCGAAAAAAAACTGTGGCCATCTCTACCGGATTTACCCTAAGTGCAGCAGTTCTGAAGATGTTTTGGTTTAGCAGATCAAAAATATGTGCAGAAGATTCTCTGAAAATAAGGATGAAAGCTTTATTACAACATATAGGCGCATGCTCTTATTATGAAAGTTCGCGACCAAACAACTGTATGGTAATATACAGGATGCTTGAAAAGTGAAGGACCTATATAAAATACTATATAAAATAGAACGCACTGTCACGGATAAATTACTCGAACAAAACTTGTGGGGATAGTAAAGTACTATTTTCTAGCGGCTTTGAACTGAAAAATGAGTCTAATCATGGGGATTATATGTACAGTAAATCGAAATTTCTAAATAACCCGCATCTTACCCAAAAATTTACAGTAGCGGTAAATTTTATATTCAGATATGTTGTTATGTTAGATATCAAAGGGGCTTCTAGAGGCCATTTGAAGCATGAATGTCGACAGTCATAGAAAACCACATTGGATGTTGCAAAATGACTCAAACAAAATTCGCTGGGATAGCAAAGTGCTGTCTACAGGTTACTTACAATGTGATCTTAAAAATGAATTTGGAATTCACCGAGTTATTAGGCATGACCGTAAAGGGAGTGACTTATGCAATTGCTATCGCGAAAACCGTTCGCACGCGCGCGCGTTTGCGTGTGTTTGTGATTGCTCACGCAGCTTCCAAGGCTTCACCACTGTGATTCGTCAGTCGTTGACCAGGAAAATTGCTGCAAAATAATCTGCAACTTTGCGCGCCTGCTACCATTATATAAAGTCCGAACTTGGATGGATTATCCATGTATAATGCCATCTAGAAATTCAATGTAGCTTCAAGCTCCGAGAAATATAGTAAATGCAGAGGTAACAAACCATTTATGTAAGAAATGTTCAAACACTTACCATCACACAAGCAGTACTGTGTGCCAAAATACCCAATCCAATATCAAAAAATAACAATGTCGTAAAGGCAGATGCAGTCAAATTACTAAATCTAGAAAATTCAGAGAATCATACGAGAATAATTTATCGTTAATTGGAAAGTTAGATGTAGAACCAAAATTACATTAAAGCAGACATATGTGAGGTCGCGTGGTATTGGATACTCAGGTACACAATTATAATTACTGACTACTTTCACAACTACTTTAAGTAACATGATTGTTTTGAAAGTGCATAAAAATTTGATCATAGAACGGTGTTGTGCCATATTCACAAATATAATTTTATTCGCCGTCTCCGGTGCTGTCTCAATAAATACACAAATACATAATGTTCAAGCAACCATGTAGCTCGTTTAGGTCTAGCCGTCATAAACAGGTATTTCTAGCGGATTGGGTATTCCTAAGTTTCTACAACGTCAGATATCGCGGCACAATCATAAGTATATTTACTGTAAAGCTTTGTTATGTAAGCGTATGCAGTCAACCACTCTAGAATACACTGTTTTGTCATTCGAACTGAAGTATTCGTTTTGCTTGGCATGGTCGTATTCACTACATGCCCGTTCCAATCGATGCACAGTGGGCCGTTTGACGATTCTAGCTGGACAAAAATAGGAAAATCACTTTTTCACGGAAGCGAATGACAATTATTTATTTCGATAGTCAAGACCTCAAAGTATCCTGGTATATGCAATATTTCCTCTGAATAAGTCGTTAAATAAATTATAATTAACATTGAAGTCAGAGTAAGACTAGCTAACCAAAGTAGTCGTTTCAAGTCACCTGCATTCAATCTTACACCACACAAGTGTTTGTGGGACGATAAGTTTCGTTGATGGCTCGATATATAAGTACAGATCTCTAGTTTACAAAACCTTTCGGTTTCTTGCTGTAACTCAAATGGTTTTCGTGTAGCACCATTTTCAATTGTTATGTGCAACTTTTCGTAATTCTCATATATAATTAGACTTACAATTTGAGTGCTGCGGAGGTCCGCGATGGGCTTTGGTGCGTTTGAAAGCTTATTCCTTACCCTCTCGAATGCCACAAAATTTGGGTGCGGTCGCCTGCGGCTCCGGTTGTTATTTCAATTGTTATAAGTAACCGCGCGGTACATCCCATAGTATATCTCCAGAATTAATCAAATTCTGAAGAAACGGCTCATTGGATTGGAATAAAATTTGACAGATTAATCGAAGATGTACTATTGTGCTTATATTAAACTTTCCAGACCGCCATTTGTAGCCGTTTCAAAATGTCGGTTAATGATATTCATAGCAAAGTTGTATTCTCTTGAACTCTCGTCGGAACTAGACAAAAGTTGAAAGATACGTGCAAATTATGTCAAAAAGTATATTGTCAAATTTTTAAACTTTTGTCTTGAAACGACTACTTTGGTTAGCTAGTCTTACTCTGACTTCAATGTTAATTATAATTTATTTAACGACTTATTCAGAGAGGATATTGCATATACTAGGATACTTTGAGGTCTTGACTATCGAAATAAATAATTGTCATTCGCTTCCGTGAGAAAATGATTTTCCTATTTTTGTCCAGCTAGAATCGTCAAACGGCCCACTGTGCGGCACTGGGGTCGTAAATCAAAAGCCACAAAAGGGACATAAATCGAGGAATTACTGTATACATATATCAATACATATATAATATATCAATATATATATATATATATATATATATACAGGGTGTCCCGCAATTGGTGTAATCCCCGCGAAAGGGTTGTAGCTGAAATAATTCTAAACACCAAAAAAAAAAAAAATTAGGGTTATGGTTAGGGTTAGGGTTAGGGTTAGGGTTAGGGTTAGGGTTAACCTTAAAAAAATTAGGGTTAACCCTAACCTTAACCATAACCCTAATTTTTTTTTTTTTTTCCTCTACGGGCGCGCTCATTCGCCTATGTTTTTCCTTAATTTTTGAATTCTTAAGGAAAAACAGGCGAATGAGGAAAAAAAAAAATTAGGGTTATGGTTAGGGTTAGGGTTAGGGTTAACCTTAAAAAAATTAGGGTTAACCCTAACCCTAACCATAACCCTAATTTTTTTTTTTTTTTTTTTTTCCTCTACGGACGCGCTCATTCGCCTGTTTTTCCTTAAGAATTCAAAAATTAAGGAAAAACATAGGCGAATGAGCGCGCCCGTAGAGGAAAAAAAAAAAAAAAAATTAGGGTTATGGTTAGGGTTAGGGTTAGGGTTAACCTTAAAAAATTAGGGTTAACCCTAACCCTAACCATAACCCTATTTTTTTTTTTTTTTTTCCTCTACGGGCGCGCTCATTCGCCTATGTTTTTCCTTAATTTTTGAATTCTTAAGGAAAAACAGGCGAATGAGCGCGTCCGTAGAGGAAAAAAAAAAAAAAAAAAAAATTAGGGTTATGGTTAGGGTTAGGGTTAACCCTAATTTTTTTAAGGTTAACCCTAACCCTAACCCTAACCCTAACCCTAACCCTAACCCTAACCCTAACCCTAACCATAACCCTAATTTTTTTTTTTTGGTGTTTAGAATTATTTCAGCTACAACCCTTTCGCGGGGATTACACCAATTGCGGGACACCCTGTATATATATATATTGATATATTATATATGTATTGATATACGTATACAGTAATTCCTCGATTTATGTCCCTTTTGTGGCTTTTGATTTACGACCCCAGTGCCGCACAGTGGGCCGTTTGACGATTCTAGCTGGACAAAAATAGGAAAATCATTTTCTCACGGAAGCGAATGACAATTATTTATTTCGATAGTCAAGACCTCAAAGTATCCTAGTATATGCAATATCCTCTCTGAATAAGTCGTTAAATAAATTATAATTAACATTGAAGTCAGAGTAAGACTAGCTAACCAAAGTAGTCGTTTCAAGACAAAAGTTTAAAAATTTGACAATATACTTTTTGACATAATTTGCACGTATCTTTCAACTTTTGTCTAGTTCCGACGAGAGTTCAAGAGAATACGACTTTGCTATGAATATCAATAACCGACATTTTGAAACAGCTACAAATGGCGGTCTGGAAAGTTTAATATAAGCACAATAGTACATCTTCGATTAATCTGTCAAATTTTATTCCAATCCAATGAGCCGTTTCTTCAGAATTTGATTAATTCTGGAGATATACTATGGGATGTACCGCGCGGTTACTTATATCAATTGAAATAACAACCGGAGCCGCAGGCGACCGCACCCAAATTTTGTGGCATTCGAGAGGGTAAGGAATAAGCTTTCAAACGCACCAAAGCCCATCGCGGAACTCCGCAGCACTCAAATTGTAAGTCTAATTATATATGAGAATTACGAAAAGTTGCACATAAAAATTGAAAATGGTGCTACACGAAAACCATTTGAGTTACAGCAAGAAACCGAAAGGTTTTGTAAACTAGAGATCTGTACTTATATATCGAGCCATCAACGAAACTTATCGTCCCACAAACACTTGTGTGGTGTATGATTGAATGCAGGTGACTTGAAACGACTACTTTGGTTAGCTAGTCTTACTCTGACTTCAATGTTAATTATAATTTATTTAACGACTTATTCAGAGGAAATATTGCATATACCAGGATACTTTGAGGTCTTGACTATCGAAATAAATAATTGTCATTCGCTTCCGTGAAAAAGTGATTTTCCTATTTTTGTCCAGCTAGAATCGTCAAACGGCCCACTGTGCGATGTCTGCAAGTAATAAGAATTTATTTAATATGTTGCGTACCAATGTAGTAGTAAGTCCACCAGGCGAAAGGTGGCAGCACCTCCCGTACCGCAGTCGCAGAATCACTATGTCAATCAATAACGCAATCGATACGCTGCGATACAGGAGGCCGCTCGACTCACGGCGTGGCGCGAGACGCATGCGTGCACACTCAATAAGCGTGCGCCACCAATTAGAATGTAGATCACCATCCCACTCTTCCTTCCGCTCACGAGGCTGTGCCTCGTGAAGACGGAAGTATAGCCATTCTTACTGTACTCATCACGCTCTTGTTCGGATCATCGCGCGCGACGCGTGTGCTCTTTAGTTCGGATCATAGTACAAATCATAGTATGGAAATGGCTCGTGTTTCGTCCGTTTTCAACTCATAACGTGTAACTCTCATGTCAGTTAAACTCATTCAGTAATCAGTTCATCATAGCTTAAACTCATGTAAATCTTAGAACCGATCACCACGTGCTGTACCTTGTACATCATCACCGCCATTGCGACACAACACGTGGAACATACTCAAAGTGGAATTCCGTGGTTGCGGTTCTACACCATAAGTTAGTTCAACTCGTCAATTTTGTAAGACTCAAGTGTGTGCCAATTTTGTACATCAACACCACCACAAGTGGCTGGCACAATTGTATTACGTTTTCCATTCAACAATATATTAATTTACGCTACGGATCCCTGTCACCAAGAGCCGTTTATTTTAACATCTAAATCCAGTCCTAATCATACAGCCTACTCTCAATCTCATTTGCACTGCTACCACTCATTCTTCCTAGCCTCACTCATCTCGAACATTCCATCATTTGGTCCTTCGAGTAAGTTCAAATCATCACTCATCCTCTCATCCTATACATTATATTTTTTGGTCCTTCGAGCCGGATCAAAATCAACTCAACTCCCATCCTAAACATTTTTGGTCCTTCGAGCCGGATCTTGGTTAAATCCGTAGCGTCTCATAGTGAAAGTGATCTAGTGCAGTGCAATTCAGTGACACTCATCTGCAATCGACATGGCTGACAAATCAAAAGAAAGTGCATCGTGGGCAGAGGAAGTGGAAAATGCTCAAGAAGATGTAAGTGTGACTCAAGGGGAAGTGGAGAAGACTCAACCAGCACCACTCGCTGTACCACTCAATCAGCATCGTCCACGTTCAGTGTCTCCAGCTTCTCAGAGAAACGAGGTGGAATTTAAGATCTCATCTCAGTTCGCAAGACTCCACATGATCACTCAACTGCACAATACAATAGAAGAATCACCACCTGCCTCGATGGAAGAAATCAGTGGACAACTAGATATGCTCAAGGATGTTTGGGCTGCTTTCCAAAAGGAACACACTCAAATTGGCGTTGCTTGCCAAAAGGCCGTTCTCGGTCACTCATACATGGCGGATCACATATACGAAGCAACATTCAACATATATCACAAGGCTCACTCATCATTGTGTCGATCAACAGCTGCAATCCGATCTAGAATAAGGGAAGACTCACCTACTCATTCAAGACCAGATCAACTACCGAGATACAGACCAAATCTTCCTGAACTCAAACTTCCTCGGTTTAATGGGGAGTTTTCCCAATGGACCAGCTTCAGAGACCTATTCACCTCAATGGTGATAGACAATCAAGAACTCAGTAATGTAGAGAGACTACATTACCTCAAAATCAGCCTGGAAGACTCAGCAGCCCAACTCATCTCTAATATCGCAGTGAACAATGACTCATTTCATTCCGCTTGGCAAATCATCACAGATCGATTCAATGACAAGGAACGGCTCATCCTGTCATACGTAGAGAAACTCCTATCTGATCATAAGCCAATAACAAGGACAGCCAAGGATCTCAACTCACTCATCAGCAATACAACAGAAATACTCAATGCATTGGAATCACTTGGCATAGATGTCACTCAATGGAACTACGTACTCATCTACACCATTGCAAGACGGTTGGACTCATCACTACGTGAAGCATGGGAAGTAAAGCGCAGCACACATCAGCAGCCCACCACATATAAACAACTCATAGACTTTATTCAAGCAAGGGCAAATGCACTTGATGTCATGCCTCATCACTCATCACAGTACAAATCACAGCCTTCATCATTCAGCAGTGCGGTGAGGCAATCAAGACCACATACTCAGACTCCAAGACCAGTTCATCACTCATCTCAATCCACTCAATCAAGTGCAATTCAATACCCATGTGATCACTGCAAGGCCAATCATTACATTGTAACCTGCCCATCATTCAGAGAGCTCACACCAGCTGAACGTCACAATGTAGTGACAGAGCGCAAATTGTGCTACAATTGTATGGGTCATCACAACCTGGCAGCATGCCAATCATCTAGGCGATGCAAGACATGCGGTGAGAAACATCACACCATGATTCATCTAACATCAGCTGATCATATTCATCAGGGCAGACACACTCGTCCAACCTCCACTCATCAAGGCACCAACTCATCATGAAGAGGTGCAGTGTCATCTCGCGCATCAAATCATTCATCCAGTAGAACAGCTGTTCTGCTGGCAACGTGTCAAGCAACCCTCGTCTCATCAGTCAGTACGCATCCAGTCAGATTACTCATCGATCCAGGTTCAGAGCTCACATTTGTCTCAAATCAACTTGTCAACACTCATGGCCTGTCTCGTCAACACTCATCTGTGCCAATCACAGGCATTGGCAACTCCAAGTCAGTCTTCACAAAAGGTAGTACAACACTAACACTCAAGTCTATCTACTCATCTGAATGTATTACCATTGAAGCTCACATACTCAACAAATTGACGAGTACATTGCCATCAATTCATGCTTGTTCTAACGTGTGGCCACATTTGTCATCACTGCAATTGGCAGATCCTGATTTTTTGACACCAAGACCTGTAGATGTCATTATAGGGGCAGATGCCTATGGGCTCATAATTCAGCCCGAAATCAAGAAACACTCTAGGTTTTCGCCAATTGCTCAGTCAACCATCTTTGGATGGATCGTTCTTGGTCCAGTGGAGAAGAGCAAATCACCAGCATATCAATCATATCACACTGTATCTGAACCATCCAACAAGGATCTTCAAGATTTACTCACACAATTCTGGGTCCAAGAAGAAGTACCAGCCTCATCAGATCATGATCTCAACCCAGAAGAGCAAGCATGTGAAACTCACTTCAAAACAACTCATTCAAGAGACGAAAGTGGAAGATACACAGTCAGAATCCCACTCAAATCATCACGTTCAACTCTAGGGGAATCTGAATACACCGCCAAGCGATGTCTATCAAGAACTCTGAAAAGGCTCTCAAGCAAGGACTCATTTAGTGAACTATACACTTCCTTCATGAAAACATATGAGGAATTAGGTCACATGAAACGTGCACCAGCTCAATCAACCAGAACAACTGATGAGAACAAGCTCAAATCTGATGATGGTAAAGCCGGGATGACCTTAGCACATGATGCTTCGGCATCAGGAGGGTTGAGGGTCTCGGCAGAGCTGTCATCGGTGCGGGCTCACACTCATCCACCATATTATCTTCCTCATCATGGAGTGCTCAGAGAAGACAAAATCACCACAAAATTGAGAGTCGTTTTCAACGGATCATGTCCTACGTCATCAGGAACTTCAGTCAATGACATCCAACATGTGGGTGCCAAAGTTCAAAGAGACATCATGGACGTACTCATCTGGATCAGGCAATACAAGTACCTATTTGCCACAGACATCGTCAAGATGTATCGTCAAATCAACGTCCACCCTGATGACTGGGATCTGCAACGAATCATGTGGGTTGATGATCAGCTCAACTTCATCCCATACCACCTTACCACCGTAACGTATGGAACTAGATCAGCACCATTCCTAGCTGTCAGAACCTTACTTCAACTGGTAGAAGATGAAGGTCATCAATTTCCTCTAGCAATTGACCCACTCATCAAAGGCAGATACGTAGATGACATCTTTGGAGGATCAGATCAAATCAACACTCTTATTGACACGTCAGATCAACTAACTCAACTACTACAAGCAGGAGGGTTTCCCTTAGCGAGATGGCACACAAATTGTGAACAGCTCATCAGAAACAAATCACTAGTCTCACGTCAATGTGAGCACTCATTTGAAGAGAGCAGCACCAAAATACTCGGCCTGTCATGGATACCGCAAGATGACGTATTCAAATTCACCATTAAGCCACCATGCTCAAGTTCCAGAATCAGCAAGCGAATCATCTTGTCCGAAATTGCTCAACTTTATGATCCACTTGGGCTACTATCACCACTCATCATCAAGGCCAAGGCACTGATGCAAGAACTTTGGCTAGAAAGACTCAGCTGGGATGACCCAGTATCAGAACAAATCAATACCAAGTGGAATTTACTCAGAAAAGAGCTACTACAGGTAGATCAACTATCAATTCCACGATGGATACATCTCATACACTCATCCGTAGTGGAGTTGCATGGATTTTCGGACGCATCTCAATTAGCAATGGCTGCTGCTATCTACATCAAGGTGACCAATCCAGGAGAACAACCAAAGGTAGCACTCGTGTGTGCTAAGTCAAGAGTAGCGCCACTCAAGAGAATGTCCATACCTCGACTCGAACTCACAGCAGCACTGATCTTAGCAAAACTCATGAGGTATGTGCAAAACATTCTACAACTCAATAATGTGCAAACATTTTTGTGGACAGACTCGTCAGTAACACTTACCTGGATTAACTCACACTCATCTCGGTGGAAGGACTTCGTCAGGAATAGAGTGTCAACAATTCAAGATCTTACTCCAAACAGCGTATGGAGATTTGTTCCTGGCAAGTCCAATCCAGCCGATTGCGCTTCAAGGGGTATAAGCATCTCCCAGCTCCAGAAGCATCCACTGTGGTGGACAGGCCCACCATGGTTAAGAGAAGATCATCACTCATGGCCGAACCAGTCTAACCAAGCAGACTCACAAGCGCAGAAGGAAGAGCGACCCGGGCTCTCATTAGTCGTGGCAACCACTCAACCTCAATATCATTGGGAGATGATATACAAATACTCATCATTATCGAGGCTCCTTAGAGTAACCGCAATTTGCTTTAGGGTTAGCCGAATCATGAAGAAGATGCCACACTCAACACTCGAGCATCCACTCACGCCACAAGATCTTAATCACGCTCGAGTATATTGGATCAAGGCAACACAGGCAGCGTACTTCTGTACAGAACTCAAACTGGTTCAATCAGCTCAACTACCAACTACTCATCCATTCAATCACCTGACTGCCTTCATAGACACTCAAGGCATTCTGCGGGTTGGAGGAAGACTCAACAATTCACAACTGGAACTTGAAACAATTCATCCAGCAATACTGCCTCAACAGTCGCACCTCACCAGCCTCATCATAGCAGATGCACATCACAAAACGTTGCATGGTGGCACTCAAAGTACACTCAACTACATCAGGCAATCATACTGGATTATCGGTGGTAGAGCTCCAGTACGATCGCACATACTCCGCTGCATAACATGTGCTCGACAACGTGGCATTCGAGCAGCTCAACTCATGGGTCAATTACCAACTTCAAGAGTAACACCTTCACGACCATTCACCCATTCAGGCGTGGACTACGCTGGTCCACTGACCATCAAGACCTGGAAGGGAAGAGGCGCCAAAACACTGAAAGGATGGTTGTGTATCTTCGTGTGTTTTTCTACTTCCGCTCTGCATCTGGAAGCGGTAAGTGATTACTCGACTGACTCATTCATAGCTGCCTTCAGGAGATTCACTGGACGCAGAGGCATCTGCAATACTCTATATAGTGATTGCGGAACTAACTTCATTGGAGCAGATGTCACACTCAAAAGATTATTTACTCAAGCGACAGCAGAGGCAGCGCAACTCGCATGCTCACTAGCAAATGATGGTACCACATGGAAATTCAATCCACCAGCTGCTCCTCACATGGGGGGAAAATGGGAAGCTGCAGTAAAGTCTGTAAAACACCATCTATCTAGAACCATAGGAGAGACAGTTCTCACCTATGAAGAACTAAGCACCCTACTCATCCAGATCGAATCAGTCCTAAATTCCCGACCACTTGAACCTCTTACAGACGACCCAGATGATATTTCCGCACTAACACCTGCTCATTTTTTAGTTGGAGAATCACTCACGACAATTCCAGAGCCATCACTCACCGATGTCAATCCAGGGAGACTCAAACGATGGCAACTCATCCAACAAAGGCTGCAATACTTCTGGAGAAAGTGGTCAGCCCAATACCTGCAACGGCAACTCTCAACCACCAAGTGGCATCATCCATCCAACAACATCAAGGTCGGATCATTAGTCCTAATCACCGACGAGAGGTTTCCACCATCAAAATGGCCTCTTGCCAGAGTCACTCAGCTCCATCCTGGCCGAGATGGCCTAACCAGGGTGGTCACTCTTAGAACATCAACAACTACATTAGTACGGCCAATCAGGAAGCTCGCCATCCTACCTCAAGGCTCAACATGGACAGATCAACAGTAATCATCAACTCCGTTGCTGATGGGGGCCGGAATGTTGCGTACCAATGTAGTAGTAAGTCCACCAGGCGAAAGGTGGCAGCACCTCCCGTACCGCAGTCGCAGAATCACTATGTCAATCAATAACGCAATCGATACGCTGCGATACAGGAGGCCGCTCGACTCACGGCGTGGCGCGAGACGCATGCGTGCACACTCAATAAGCGTGCGCCACCAATTAGAATGTAGATCACCATCCCACTCTTCCTTCCGCTCACGAGGCTGTGCCTCGTGAAGACGGAAGTATAGCCATTCTTACTGTACTCATCACGCTCTTGTTCGGATCATCCCAAACAAATATGATATTGTGCAAAATGCAATTATCGATATAATTTATTCTATTACGTTGGGAAATTCTGAGCACTTACCCGTACATTTGTATAATGGCAGGGGAAAAATTTGTTAATTCACTTACCTCAAAACACAAAACACACCGCAGGCATGTTCCACAATCGCGATATATAATGAATCACTTCCTACGACGATTGGCATGCACAACAAAAGAGAAACCTGTTCGCTCAGTAAAAGTAGATGGTAATACTTCTTATGGTCTACTAAATACTCCGAAAGAGTTGCCAGATTTCGCGGCCGCGTTTCGTTTCGCGGTGAAATAATGTCCATTATCGGTGCGGAGTAGGGCCTCAGAATGTAACAAAGCATCGTGAAAGTGACGAGAACTAAAAATGCATATGTCCTTGAAATGTCGGTACGTGACAGTAATCATTTTCTTTGTCATACCAAAGTATCCCAATGTTAATCTTCTGCTATTGTCAGCATACTTAGACATAATTGCAACCTCCGTAATATTTCTCAAACAACACCAATCCTCACGAATTTGTTCGAGCAATGTCTTGAACTATTCGATTATAAATTCTATTGATTGCGAAAGAACAAACGATATTTAAATTCCGTGGCACTCACCTTCTCGGAGCTACGAATCATTGTAACTTGCTTCGATACTATAATTAATGAACCTAAGAACATAGGGCTGCTTGACACGAAGTCGTCGAAGGTGGCATCATGTTTAATGACATATAGCACCTTCACATACACAGTTACCACATTATTCCGCACATCTTATTGGAAGTACATAATTTGAGAATAACTCTTTGAATACCTGTGGTATAACTAAGCACCCAATGCTAAGAATGCTAATAGCCAACATGAACTTCTTCTCGATGGAATTTACAAGTGGCCATAGACCCGCCATAGATAGTAGCAACTTAGTTGGACGGTAGTAACGGCTGTCGAAGATGTCCATCGTCGATGGAGAGCGGACACGTACTGCGCGTTATATGTGCAGCTCGAGGCAGTCCTAATTAGATATTCTTTTAAAGCGCATCGTTAATTGATATCGCAAAAGTGTTCTTTGATGTTTCTAGCAGACGCAGTTTTACTCTCTGCAGATTCCTAAATCAATTCTTTGAATCTTTTGGAATATAGTTCATGATAATGTGTAATGCAGCCGGTTCGTGTTATGCACAAAGTTGGGAAGCTTAATGAATGCTGCCATTTGTAATGAATGTGTAATGGGGAAAAGAAAGGATATTTAAGTTTATACGAAGACGAAATAGGGCATATGTGTATAGATCAAAAGATTGCAATATGGTATATGGTCCTGTATGGTCGCAACCCTCTTAGTGTGTACTATTGTAAGTATGAGAGGAGAGAAAGGAATGAGGGAATGAGGAGGTGCTAAGGAAAGTCAGTTGGAGACCAGTCATTGACGAAGTAAAATACATAACCATATCCACTATACGTAAGCTGTAAAATACCAATGGCCATACCAATCAATCAAAAGGAAAAGACAAAACGCTCCAACCACTGGTAGCCTATACGAAGACGGGCTGCAGACTCCTGCTTACCAATAATTACCATTCAACAACGATTGGGCAATGAAACGCCGAATTAGGGATGTTAAAAATTATATATTTTATTTGCATAATCCTACTGGGCGAATATCCAAAGGACGGTCGAGTGTGCGGCCGTTACAAGGCAGATATCTTATGAAATATATATATATGAAAGAAAGAAAATAAATGATCTGGCAATATCGTACAGGGATACGGAGAAAAAATAGTTTTACACAAATGTAAAGGCGAGAACATCCTGAGCGTAAAGTATCTGAGCACGTAGATACGTTCAGTCATACGTGTATTTTACTTCACTACAGTGTACGGGGATATTCGTTATTTTTCCAAAAGACTAAAAGTAATTGATTACGCCCCACTCTGCTTCGAGGAACAAAATTATGCTGGTCGGAATGGTGAAACAATGCATAAATTTTTGGTAGACTCTCTCGGATGGAATTAAACCCAAGGAGTAGCTATTTCGCAGAAACGCAAAACTAGAACACAGTCAAAGAGAAGATAGCGAGGAGAAAGTAGAAGAGAAAAACGAGAAGGGCTTCAACGTGGTACAAGCACTGCCGTTAGATGACTTGGAAAAATATTTGTTCGCGTCGCACGAGCCGCTGTTTTCCAAGCAATTATCCTTGGACGATGTTATCGTCCTCCAAGTACTCTCTCACCTTCTTTCTCTCTTTTTTCTCTCTGCCACTGTTCCCAAGGCGACGCGCGATCTACGAAAATCGGGTTGTCAGGACGAGGAAGAGATCCTGCAACGACGCGCAGTAATAACCACGGAGCGATAAAGGAAAAAGCGATACGGCAGGGGGCGGGTGAGCGAGCGAGCAAAAATAAGAGATACGAATTTACGGCGGAACAACGCGTCGGCTTACGTCGTAACGAGGTACCTAAAGCCCCCGTCCTGGCCAACCGTGGGACGCAATCTTCCGCTTAAAGGAACGCTTGCGCCGTTGACCCGCGGACGGAAAACGGCGGATTGCGGACGTGGTACGACGATAATCGTGCGCTCCTGCTCCTTTTTCCTCCTCTTCCTTCTCTTATTCGTCCTGACCACTAGGACGGATTACTAGGGACAACTCTTGCGAGCGAATTCTCGGTATAACGCGTTTTTACTGCCGTCGAGAGTGCCGCAGTCTCTGGACCTTCACGTCCTCCTGCTCGCACACTTGTTCTTCGTAAGGATGGGTGGCGAAAAAAATGACGAAGGAAAAGGACGAGAACGGGATATGCTTCGGCGGGAGAGGATGCGTGTCGCGTCGCTTTGTCGTCCACAAAGGTAATCCTTTGGCGTGGCCTCGTGCCACCACCGGGACGAGGCGTTTCACGAGGAAAAAGTTTTTCGGTGCTTTCACGAACGCATGGAAGGTCAGAGGGGCGGAGGTGGAATGGAAAAGGGTGGAACGATGCTTTCGAGAGTCGCTCGCAGGGATGACCCCGTTTCACTTGTAGACACTCTTCCGAAACGAAAATCGTTTCCCACGTGTATACGCGCGGGAGTGCATGTGAAATCGCGACGACCGACGACGATGCCGGATAGGAAAATTCGTTTTTCTCCTCTGGGAGGAAAACTTGCTGGTAGGAGCTCGTTCCTGGTAGGCCCATATCGGTGGAGGAGATACGTCGGATGATCCACTTCTTGTTATTGTCGCGTCGGAATATTGTCGCACCTCTGAGGATTTTTCAAATTATTGTGGATATAACTCCTTTTTCGTTTTCGTAAAAAAAATCATTCCTTATGCACCGCGATGTGTAGAAATGATTGTATAGTTCGAATTTGTAAATTACAGGATAATCGTTCGATACTAATTATGTGAAACGAAGGGTATAGTACATATGAAGAGATTCGCATCGGATAATGTCAGAAGTATGTATGAGATATTTCAAAATTAATTTCGCTTTCGGTTGTTTCACAGATCAAGCGATTGTGAGAAATATTAATTATTCTGTGGAAGGACTAAAATATTGTACGCTGCTCCTTGGGTCGCAAGAACGAGAATTCAGGACAAGGATAATTTACACGATCGGGTTAGCGAGGAGGTTTGTGTTGGAAATGGTGTTTGCGAAGGCACGTTCCGCTCGTTCTCTTTGTCTCTTGGAAGCACGTGGGTTGTGAAATGGATAGCTCCTTAAAAATTGATATTAGATTCCTTCTTTTTCCGTTTCTGTTCGTTTGTAACGTCTTGAGCGGAAGGCCGTCGCGCAAGGGCATACTCAAAATATCGCCGACCACCAATATCCTCCCCTCTTCGAGGTAATCAATCTTGAGAACGCATCGTACCGAAGGTGCGGTTAGAGGTGAAACAAGTTCAAGTTACAAAAACTTTTCCCGCGCAGGGCCATGAAACGTAACGAACCCATTTCTCTGGCTTTGAGAACGAATGAGTTCGCCTGTCGAATTTCGCTCCTGCCGTGAGGGTCGATGAACCGAAAAGCTCGCCAGCAGCATGCGATAGATCTACACGAAAGCTTCGTCGAGATCAACTGTATATGTATATAGGAATCGTCTACACGGTGGAGACTATTTCTGAACACACCAAAGAATTTTTACCAAAAAATTCTATAGATCGCGAAAAGTCCATTTTTCCTTCTTGACATCGAATAATCCCAAAGTCCAGCTGACTCTATTCTTTGTCTACGACTAACGTTCTTTGTATTTTCGAAGAACCCATCGATGTGTGAGAGTTCAAAAAATCACTTCCCGTTTCACCGCGAGGATGCTACACAATGGCGCCCCGCGAACCGAGAAATCTCGTCGCAAAACATTTTCTCGTGGCGCGCCAGTTGAAAGCATTCTCCGACTAGGAGTAATAACCAAGATATTCGATCCCCTCGCTCGTTTAGTCGTTGAGTTTCGTTCTCTCCGGTTGTACGCCGCGGATCGATAAACGCTTCGGAAATGTAGGACGTTCGCGGGCCTGTCGAAAATCAGTATCGATCTCTTCCACCCTCTGTTGGGCGAAAGGTGTTCGACCTTACGTAACGTCGGCCAATAAACTGCGCTGAGGTCGCGCGACGAGCATCGCACGATTTTACGGAGAGACGCGCGGAACGAAAAGAAAAGATAATTTACGAGGTAAAACGGCGGTACTAAAATTCACGTTACTCGCGGAACACGCGAAAGATGCTAAATTCGCGGTTCGCACGGAACGTATGTCGGTGAATTCGATATTAATGGGACGGTATTGGTGTACCTCGAAGTAGTTGCCGATAATTGGAGCGTTGCCAACAATCGGACCGCTTTACTTCATCGTCCATGTTCTCTGCTCATTCCAGTGCGCTCTTACAGTCCTCTTCTCTCTCTAGCTCGTTCTCTCTCTCTCTCTCTCTCTCTCTCTCTCTCTCTCTCGTTTCGTGGTGTTTCGTTTCCACCGGCGCACTCGCGAAAATGTGCAAGGGGTGGGTAACGCGAGAGGGGGCTTGATAGTTCGCACCGCGGTTTTATCATATGCCCACAGAATGGTGGTTAACCCAGAATGCAATTGCCCCTTCGCCATTTTCATTCCCGAGGCTAATATTTGTGCGTCCGCGGAACGGTCTGGCGAGTCCCACGGGTCGTCAAATATGTTCGCCTCGAATTTTCCGTGAGGAATTTATGCGGTTGGGATGAAAAATATTTGTTTACCCTCTTACGCTCCACTCCGGCCCACGTTTCGACGTCTCGTCGCGATTGCGTTCGAATCAAGCATCCATATCTTTTTACACACCGTTCGGTTGGTTGCTTAAAATGTATGAGGTAGCTGGAAACTCGTGGCCCGTGCTTCGACGAAACGGAGTTAAAGGCGAGCTGCGGTTTCAATGAATTAAAAGGGAATTTACGTATTTGTTTGGTTTCCGCTAGCTGTTGGAGAAAAAAAGATCCATATCCTTTGGACGAATTCTATTTCGTTCTCACAGCTGAAGTATCGGACACCGATGCACGCGTATATGTATTCTCTGTTTTCGATATTCGGCACTCGAGCCCACGCTTGGACAAAGGTACGGGACGTAAAAAGAGGATAAAAAGGAACGGGCAATATAAATTCGTCTGTGAAAATTGGGAACGGACATTGACGGTATTCGACGAATCTTGACTGATGTGCGTAGAGACTGTACTTCACAGGCACGTTTTTCTGTATTTTTTCGTTTATATATAAAAAGATCGAATGAAAGCCCTTTACCTAGTGTCACGGGAATATTTGCGCTTTATTTCACGGCGAAGTGTCTTATAATTTTTGCTCTTCGTCGAAACAACGGACTTTTACGCTTTTCTGTCATAATTACGAGCACTCGTCCGATAGTAAATCTGCAGCGATCCAGACAACGCCGGCCCCTATAAAAGTCCCGGTAAATATTGGAATGCCCGCCACGCGTGAGTAATACGGCTTAGCAAAAAAAAAGAATTCTTCGTAGCCACAAAGTCCATCCTAGCACGCGAATTTTAATATTATTTGTGTGTACCAGCCACAGAAAATACTCGGAGAATTTTTTTTCATGCTCGCCAGGATATACCCGATTGGCGCGCGAGAATTCTCTCCAACGTACCTTCGAGCCCTCCGCCGCCAAAAAAACATGCTGAAAATAATAACAGAGCGAAACTTCAATAGCGTCGGCTCAAATTGGAAAGCTGCGAATTAACGAATTTTCGTTCGAGCGCTGAGCGGCTCGTCTGAAATGTTTTGTCGTGGAAAGGGGCGCGTACCAAAATAGAGAGAACCCCACAATATCCTTCCAGACGCCTCCCAGCGCGGAAACTTTCCGCACCACGGCCGTCCGAAAGATTTACGACTGCCCACGAAAAAAAGGTGACAACTTTGAGAAAAAGGTATGACCCCGTTTTTCCTTTATGAATCGAGTGTGGGGCCAGTCTTGGAGAACTCCTCGCTACGCGAAGACTGATTTCTCGCAATCGATGGAATCCTTGGAAAGGTGTCCTGAAGAAATAAGAAATGAGAGAAATCTGCAGGACACAGTTTCAGTGTAACATTCACCTCAGCTCGTATTTGTATTTTAACAATTTAATCTTGTTCTATCGTGTGCCGTTTTTGGCACGCTTTTTTTTTTTAGACGAATAACAATTTGGGTCTTGGAAGAGTGTAAGCCCGATGAGAACGAGAGGAAGGAATTTTCTTTCATTGGCGAGAGCGGACAAGAGCTCGCGCTTCGTCGAACCTTTTTATCGGAGCGAAAGGATAGATGTCGAATTCACTTATCACACGGCTACCCGCTCATGTTTCTCTTCACTCTTTCACCCTTGCATCCCCTTCTTGTGGCGGGTCACGCGAGCGTATTTACGGGACGGTGCAGGAATTCATCCTACGAATTGCATCGGGGCATGCACCCTCGACTCGCTCGGCTCGGCTCGCCTGCTCGTCCGCCCGTCGCCTCGTTAAATTCGTCTTTAGTGCCCTCGCGTGTCTTATCGATGCCTCGTATCTCGATTGTGGGGCAGTGACCCGCCACAATTCTATGAGAGTTTCCTAGGTCTAACTGTGATTAGGATCTAAGGTGCTGTCCGCTAACGTGTGCCGTGCCTACGATTCGACTACCACCGTCGACTTGGATTTTAAACGCGCGCTTGCTAAATCTATAAGCAGCTTTCTTCTCTTTCTCGCACGATCTATCGACAACCTGCCGCGACTTCGTCGACACAAGGATGCACGCGGATTGGTTGCAAAACTGTGACTTTTCGAAGTAACCACCATCCTCGCGTTAATCAAATCCTTAAGTATTTTGGTTTCCGTAGACCGATAATCGTTTTTCGTTAACAGCTTCCAGATGGGTATGCATATTGTTGCAATTTGGATGACAATGATGTTTTAACGAGACAGTAGCGCTCGGTAGAAGCAGGTAAATGGACGGGAAAAAGACAAATGCCAAAAGAATACAAGAGTGTTATTTCACGCTGGGTCGTCGACTTTGTAATGCATTTCCAATAAGGGAATGGCGTGCCGAGTGCGCCGCCACCATCACTATTCCGAGTTTCTCGTATCTCTTCTGACGACGCGCTCGTGACGAAATCAGCATCGATTTTCTCAACAAACTAAATCCACGGGTCGATGACGACCTCGTGACTCTCTCGATGACGGCTTAACGCGGTTATCTCGATCTTCTTCAACGCGCCAATCTTACTTTTATCCCCCTCGTATTATTACGTTGCACCCGCTAGTGGCGTTCACTGCATGTGGAAAAATTGGATTTCTCACGGACGATGCTTCCGTGTTATCGGCCTATCTACGAGCCTCGGAATTTTAAAACGAAAGCAAACACGAAAATAGGTGTAGCACTCCGAAACGAGTTCGTACCGAGGGCAGAAAATACACAAATGGAGAATCGATGAACAAAAATAACGCGACTGACGGGTTGTCTGTTACATTCAGCTAGACTATTGCGAAGAAGGTGTTGTTTAGATGAATATAAGAAATTATACACAAATAAGAGAAAGAACCTTATTCGCTAAGTGCAAACCTCGTCGAATTAGAAGGCCATTTAGCGCGCCATTCCGTCAGGTAATCGACCTTCTCGAAAAATAAATTTTCCGTATCGTTTATGCGTACCAAATGGAGTTAGCGCATAAATATGATGCAATTAACGTGTCAGCTGCCACGTTCCTCCGTATGACCTCTCCGCGCGTAATTGCTCCGCGACGGATCCGACTATGCAATTCGACGTATGCAATCTCATTACATTCTCGCGTTTGTGTTTGCCGAAGTTAATTTGCATATTGAAATGTTGGAGGCAAGACATTCCTCGGCAACGGGGTCTGATGCGTTTATTCTAGCGCAAACTTCGTAAATTATTCCACCTAAATGAAGACACTTGTTTGCACGTATCGTGCGAAATTGTTTTTAAAATTGCCACGGGAGAACGTTATTCAAATTAGAGTAAGAACGCCAGATTAAAATTTCTTCGAAACAAACGATCGTTGCGGAGTGGTCGAGATCGCGAGTGGAAAGTGGAAATAAATGAAATTTCACACAACTGTCCTTCGACAATTCAATTTGTAGACTGTAGAGGATCATTTGTATTTTTCGCAAGAGCGCGACTCGCCGAGGGCGAAGATACAAAGGTATAGATAATTTCCAACCCGGTGAAGCGCAACAAAAAACGCACCTGGCAAGCACTCCGCGATGCTTCCACGGTGAAAGGGCCAAATTCTAATCAACTCCACGATAAAACGGACGGAGTTATCGATCTCGCGGTTACGTCACGTTACCCCTTTCAACCCGCACGAGGCGCGGAGCCCCCTACAAATCTCCGTGCACAATGGGGTTCGCGGCCGACGAACGTTCGCGTTCGGTGTTGGAAGGAGAGAAACGAAAATAAAGGCCGCCAAGCCGCACGGCAACCCGCTGCGCGTTTCCTCACCTTTTCCTGCTTCATTCGCGAGAAACACGCCGGTGGGCATTGCGTTAATTTATCGATGCCATTCGATGGACATTTTATTCCAGCATACCGTTCTCCAGTAGGCCGCGTGCACGTTCCTCGTTGGAAATTTATATGGAGAATTTACACGCGAAGGTTCTAAGCATAAGAACCTCTCGCTTGGGTGTGCCTGTGCCTGAGGAGAGAAGCCAGAACTCGTTTACAACACGGACAAAAGCATAAGTCGTAATTCATTACCGAAGGAAGGAGTTTGACATTAAGAGCCTCGCGATGACCGATTTCTTATCATTGTTCTATGAATAGAAGCTAGAACCTAAAGGTCTCCGCGTAAAAATGCATCGCGGAAAATCGATTTCAATACTCTCAAATTCCATAACGATTTCATTCGTGAGCTCACCGTCTGTGCCGGTTATTTTCATCCAGAGTCTTCAGAGATGAACGCGCGGCCGAGTTCATCGGCCGTGAAGGGCTGGAAGCAGTCGACTCGATTATCTTTACTTCGTCCCGTCGCTTCGCTTCTGCGACGTAGTTCGATGGTGGGTTCGTCGTCGTGCATGAAAACGCGCCTTAATGTAACGTGGACGCGTCGTAGGCAAAAACGTCGTAGAAATGACGGTCCCTCCCGTGAGATCCCGCTCGGAGTAAATTGAGATACGGCGAATCGCGCATACAAATGGGAACAGGGTGGGTAATCGTAAGCGGGAGTTTCTCGTGCGCGTAAAAATTGACGAGTTTATGAATAATTATGAGGTGGAAAGAGACGACGAGGTTTGCCTAGCTGAGGGAAAGGTTGGACCTTAACGAGGAACGCCCTCGCGCTTATTCGAATTACGTGCGCCAGAGCGTACGTCGGTACGAGATTTATTTTTCAGAAACTACAGCGAACATTGAACTGGAACGAATAAACAACGGGAACGAACGTGAGCTTGCTTCGACTTATTGACTAAGCGCCTACCACACGCTTCACCAGATATTTCGGAAAGGCGTAGATCCCGACGCCTACGAGAAGTATCAGAAGGAGGCAGAGAAAGCAACCTATTATTCGCCATTTGTAGTAACGGCAGAGCACGTGACGGCAGGCCTTCCACGGATTCTTGAACCACGAGAAGGAGGTCTCGGGTCGACTGTGAATATCAAAAGTGTAAACATTAATGAGCGAAATTCTTATTTACGCTTCGGCTCTGCGAGCTTTCGCGAAATCGCTCTTTGCTTTGGAGCGGCCTTTCGCCGAGAGGCTGAAGGGGAAAAAAAGAGGACGACTCAAGGAGAGAGGATCGTCAAAGTCACGGGGAGGGTCAAAGCGCTTTCTTGCGTTTCGAGAGTTCCTTACTTCGGTGGTGAAAGGCTCTCAGGAGGTTCTCTCCCCTTTCCTGCGGGACGTTGATTCGCCTCAGACGCTCTCACTGCCGATAGCTCCATCTCAATTTTACCCTGAAACAAATATTTCTCTTTGACCGTCCACCTCCTTTCGATTCTAATCCTTAGCTGGGAGTCTTCGAAGATTGTGGGAAGCAACAAAAAAAGGTGACAAATCAAATCTCTCTGACCTGGTGAAAAGAACGCGTGAAACGTAAGGCGAAAAGGGTCGAAGATGATAGAACGTCTCGATAAGAGGTAAACGACCAAAGAATTCTCAGTTCTTTCGCTTTTTCATTCGTCGTTAGACGTCCATTATTTCAGATTAAGTCAATCGTCCTCCCTCGGGCTTCTAACACGTTTCAGGGTCCACTCCACTCTTTCTCTTATCTTATTTGCCTTTCTCGTGTTCGTGCGGGCTTGTCTACGAGCTGACGTCGTCATGGGGAATTTGGCACATGCGAGCTCGAACACAGACCGACATACGAGGTTCTCTGGCACACGAGTATTCTGTGCGACCAAGCGATGCTCGCGACGTAGCTTTACCGGGTGGAATTCGAGAGAACGAAGAGAAATGAAATTTACGTCCTTCGTAGACTAGTAGTCCGCTCGACGAAACGAATTACGTACTACTCGTCTGAACTTACCGCCTGCACGGTCGTGCCATCTTCTTTCCTTCGCATGAACGGCCACCAGCCTTTCGTGCGCGTAACTTTGAACAGATTGACCGTGGGCAGTCGGGGATCCATAAGGCTGAGGGTGCAGGTCTTGGAATTTGAGCTACCACGAGCCAGCTTTGCCAAATCGAGGGTCAAGGCACCTGTCGAAACGAACTTCTTGTCCTAATGAATCTGGACGACGCGTACGCCCACGCGATAATTTCAATTACCAAGAAAATCGTCGTGTGAGAAGTGATCGCTATCCCAAACTTGCAGGTGCAATCTGCAGGGCAGCTTCTCCTCGATCTCGTTCCTCGCGAGCACCGACATCTTCCGCCTCACTATCATTACTCTCTCGCCTCTAGCATAGATGATCCGAAAGACGAATCTCCAATTGAAGTTACCCTCTCCGGTCAACGAATTATAGTGAACGTCCGTCTTCTGATAATCTTCGTATAAGATCCATCTGTTGGGGGAGTAAGCCATAAGGGAGAGAACGCACGAAAAGGGGCAGATATAAGGAAAGTGTTTCGAATGAGGTTCTCCTTCCCGACTGATTTATGACCAATTTTCACGGTATACATTTCTTTATCGGCATCGGTCGTAACATTAATCTTCGGCGATTTAATAATAAGTACCTCTCATTTTTGACGCTTCTGATATTTTATATTGACGATTCGCTTTTGTAGCATAGAACCTAATTTCTTTTCAGTCGATAATCATATTGTTCGTGTTACGAGTTTCGTGCACGCGCTCGTAAGAACAATTATTTACAACGAACGTCTTTGAGCTCGTTTCGATCATTACACGACGATCCAATTGCCAGCACAAAGTAGAATACCGAGAATCTAACCACCTGCACTTTCTAGGCAAGCAAGCGAGGTCCTGTAAATAATCGCAAAACCGAGGTATCTCGTGACCCGGTCTCGATTCTCGGCTCTTGTCCAACTTACACGAGACATCTCGTGACCCGTCTACAACGTGTTGAGGTAGTTTCGAAAAGTCACGTTTACGACAAGCTTCGATACCTTATCGCTTGACGATCGTTACAACCCCTGCACCGTGATTATTCGCCACTTCCTTTATTACGTATCCACGTCACGAATCTTCCCTAGAATTTTCATTCCGTGCGCGCGTTTCTCTCCGTGGAAGAAAATTCTAAGAGAAAAGAAACTGCGGGAGCAATAACAATAATATTTCGAGGAGTTTCTCATCGTAAGGGGGTGACAAAGTTACGCACGCACTCACCCTCGCCTACGAGGATTTAAATCGTTCCTACCGTTACGGTACCCTCACCGACGCTGAATCTCACCCTCTTCTACCCCCAACCCCTCCACAAACAGACCCTCAAAACGCGCGTATAATTCAGTATAGTGCCTTACGATCCCTTATCGTTCACCGTTATCGGATACGCGTGGCCTCCGTGACATTACCCTTTTACGTAAATGTCGGAGCACTTTTCCCCCGTGAGAAATTGACTATCGACTAGAGGCACGTCCTCCGTGTTCCAAACTATCAGCCGAATCTCATATTCCTCGGGCGGGTAAGGAGCGATGTCTACAGGCGGCTTAAGAGGCAGCTGTCCGAATTGAAACATGTCGATCCAAAGCTCCAATCTACCCTAAAAGATCGAGCAGGCATCGAGTAAGGGCATAAATATTTACGAGGAGAATATATACGGAGCGAGAGTAGCGAGGAGGTAGTAGAGGAACGTGTTTTCTCCCGCGTCGGCAAGCGTCGGTAAGAGACCTGTTCGAGTCCTGGCCTCTTCGAATTGAAAAGCGGACGCCTCTCCACGTGCTCCGGGACCAGGACGCATCCACAAATGGGGAAATCCTGCCACCGATGTAGGACGCTCAGTGCCATTCGATCCTCTCTGTCTGAAAGCATTCGAAACGGATGTTGCACGTGAGCGTAGGAATTCGCGTGGGTTTAACAATCAGCAGTGATACTGCGAAACCGAGGAATCTTTCGTGATGGTAAAGAGGAAAGAAAAAGAATTTGCGTTGTCCACTGGTGATCTTAATTTGACAGTCGAGTTAGATGGTGAATTCAAATTTGTAGATGTCGTCGGTGAAAAGATTCTTTTACTTTAAGATGATTATCTTTTCTGTTAAGTGGATTCATTTAATTTGCGCATAGAAATCCCGACATTTCTCTCGCCAAGTTCGAATTACATAGTACTATCGCGTTTACGAGGTTTTCCTTTCGTCGATGAGATATCTACAAGGCTAACTATAGTTGTTAAACATTTACGGGAGAGCGTTGAAGAAACTAGTTGCGTATGCACTCGTTTGCGAGAAAGTGTATTAACCTGGGAATGCGCAAATCTTTGGGAACAATGGGGCAAAGTAAACGTTTCACGCGTTTGTCCAACGGAACTCTAAACGCAGGTGCACACCTGTTATAAGTAGTAGACAGGAAATAATACTTGTCTAAGTATTCCTAAATAACCTTACGCGTAAAAGTGTGAAATAAATGTCGCGCGCGTATCCGATTATGAAAGTTGCTAAGTACACGCCTGTTCGCGCGAAAAGATATTCTCCTAAATAAACAGACACAACTTTGCGCATAAAATAAAAACTTCATGAAAATATGTTAAAGAATACGTTTGTCGCGCGAATGCTTGGATAAGTGTGTGTACGTAAAGACAGAAAGTAAACATTTCACGCACCCTGAGGCATCGTTTCAGGTCGCAAAACAGAAATTGCTGGAGATACGGGAAACTTTCGTTTGCCGATTCGAACGCAATTGTCGAAGTACTCCGCCGCGGGTAAATTGTTCTTTCTGCATAAAAAATCGAGTATTTGCGTGGGCCTCTCGCAATCCCTCCACGCGATGTAACCATTGGCATTGTAGGTCTTGGACAGGCCACAATTACCGCGATGAGAGCTATAGAATCGATTCTCAAGATCGATCTTTGTCACACCGATGAGATCGTCCGAGCTGGTGGCATCGTAATCCCATACTTGAATGGTAAGTAAGTAATCCTGAGGAAAGGTCGCGTCGAACTCGAACAGCCTGAGAAATATGATTTTCTGAGATGAAAGCGAAATAGAAACTGAAAATGTCGAGCGTTTCGCATACGTTAATTACGAAAGAGCAACTGCCACGTGGGACTTGGCCGCAGTTGCGTAGCATTAAAATTAATCTAGCTTAATATCGCCCACAGTCGATTGATCAATAATCAATCGATCGTGAGTCCTCGTTTCGAGGAGCATTGATTTTACATGATAATGCCAGGGATTATGCGAAGCTTAATTTAAGCCATAGGCGACCCCCTTCCGTGAGATCTGAATATTTCCGCGCTATATGTATATGCCTAAAGCACGAGATCATTGGGTAATAATATAATATCGAACATTTTCGTAATTTCACGACGTATCTTTATCAAATGAATCATAAGAACATTGTAAATATTACAAACAAACCACTGCTCGTAGTTCGTTCGCGCGCCCGATTCCTTCAGTGGTCGTTCCGACCACGCGCACACAGATACAGATACAGGAGAGTGTCGTTGTCCTTTAAAAAAGAAAAAAAAATCAACCCGTCGGTCACAACTGTATCAATTTCATGGTCCGTACAAACGCCATACCAGCAGTATCGATGACACGAGCTCGTCACTAACGTTTACGTATCCACTCGTGGCATTAGTCCTTGTCGTCGGAGATAACCACGTGTTTTCCTTTTGCAACGCTTGTCTACCTACACCGGGTCGCGTTCCCAAAGAGCATCCCTCAATTCTCCCACGATTCGAGGTTTTCGTGTCTCAAATAATGTCAAACCAATTTAAAGCGCCACGTTCGTCGTCTCATAGGATCTCGTCTATTTTATAAATTTCATCGACGATATCTCTACTTTCGTTTCTCCACGTATGAATAAACACGAAGCTAGGATAATATAGATTCCACTCACCGTCCGAAAGTAGGATTCAACTGATTTGGAACGTAGTTCTTCCGATCGCTGATACACTTCTTTCCGAGCATTACATACAGGTACGGGTCGGATTTTCCGCTAAGGGGATCCTTGGGCTGTAGATTGATACCTGCATGATGAGAAGGTGAAGAGACGAGGAAGGACGAGAGGCGCATTTATTTCTGGCTTGGGAGCACACGCGTGCTATATCGATCGGGCGCAAACTGCGTTGTGCTCCCTTCGAAAATGTACCTTTCACCACGTAGACCCTGGCGAGAAATTTAATAGGCTCCTGGGGCGGATAATCGTCGAACAGGCCAACAGTCGCGCTTCTTCCGCTTGGAGTTTTACACGGCAGATTTTCCGGATGGGGCCAACGATAGACACAGATATTTCCCTGAACGAGAAGCGCGTGGATGATCGAAAAGGTTCTACCCGTTGATTAATAAATAAATCAATTATGAGCGTGTGGGCTGGCTGGGATCCTGGCAGATGTGTCCGTCGCGACATATATCATTTATCGTAAATAAACTAGAATGGTGGAACGATGAAAAAGATAATCGCGAGTAGATTGAACTTTCCGAGTTTCTCGTTATTTTTCTCAACCTGCCGTCGCAATTTTCCCGATAATTCATTCACCGACAAAGGATTACGAAAATCGCAGCAGATGGCGAATCTGGAAAAACAAAGTCGGAGTTTCGATTCAATTCCTTTCGCATCGAAATGCCGCGAGCTTTCGCCAACTTCGTTTTCTCGATATGGAACGATAACTTAAATGGCTTATTACGAAGGCATTTAAAGTTGAGACCTAGAAGGAAAGAAAAAGGAGAAATTAAGAGATCTCTGAAAGGTCGAGCTAATCGCGAGGAGCGAGTGGGCGCGATTCGTGGAGTTTTGACGAGCCGCCGTCTTCTCGTGAGACAATGCGCTCGTAGAAAGCGAAAAAATTCTCTTCCTTCTTGGGCGGAAGACAATAGCTCAAGACCAGAGAGAAATGAGCAGTAGACACGACCATACGAAGTCCGTGAAAATAAATTGCTCGCTTACAATTATTTTGTATACCCGCGAATCTTTGTTATTCATTGTCTTTACTCATTCTCATTGCCAATAGCGCAAGACAAGAGAGAAATGTGGAGTGGACACGATCATAGAAAGTTTGTGAACATAAATTTCTCTCGTACAATTTGATCGTATACCCACGAATCTTCGTTACTCATTGTGTGTGCCCGAAAGAATTTTGTACATCTATTGCTCGAGCGATTCTTGCTTCCACCCATTTCTCTCCCTTTTAAACCTTCATCCTATCATCACAACTTTTCGCATTCTCTCGACGAAATTCGCTCACCTTAAATTTTCCACCGACATTGCTGGACTCATCTGCGTCACCTGTTCTCTTTCCGCGCCACAGCTCGAAGGTCTTAAGACGATCCTGAAAGCCTCGGAACATCGGTTGCATCTCCAGCTCTGAAGAATATATCTGACATCTCGGTGGTACGAAGCTTGCGAGTCACACACTTAAAGATCGCGCAAAAGGCGTACCTTGAATGTCTCCCGGCGATTTCGTGCCAACGAGACGATTCCCAACTCTCTGTTCCGCTCCTCCTTCAAAAGGAAAATTGCGAAACGGCACGCGCCACTCTCAAAAGCGAATTTGCATATATCGCGCGGGAGGAGCTTTTCGCGCGCCGCTGATCTCCGCGATCCTCAAAGCAAGCCATTCCGACCCTAAGCTTATGCGGTACCTTACCTCGAGGGAAGCGAAATATTTGCTCCACCAATCGTGATGCTGTTCCTTGTCCTCGTCCTCGTAGCCGCTTTCTTCGCGCGCTGTACTTTCTTCTCTCCTTTTGCGACGACGTATCTGACGAATGCTACGACGAAACGTCTTCCTCCATTCCTTCCTTCCCGTAAAACTGGCGTAGAAATTCTTAATAAATTCGAAAAAAAATCCCTTTCCGCGCGCGTCACCCTCGCCCATTCTGCTGTAAGCGATCAACCCCTCGGTTTCGGTCTTCTTTCGGGCATCGTGATCCTTCGGCAGCTTCACTGCGAAGCGAGAAGTTTTTTTCCTCTTCCTGAAGTCAATTTGTCACGCGAGCTCGTTTCTCATTGGTGTACACGTTCTTACAAATTGTCGAAGCTTTGTCGACGTCCCGAGCATCGATAGGCTCGTCCTCGAAGATCGCCCTTTGATAGTCCCTTTCGGTAATCAGCTGCTCCAGAAACGCGTGGATCGTGGGAACTATGTAGACACCCACGAATTTGAAGCAACCGAAGCCACGAGAGTCATAAGCCTTTATCGTTACGCAGGGATAGTAAATGTCCACTTCTGGCATTTCCTTGAATAATAAAAGGGCCCGTTCGCGTTTAGAAGTTCGGCCCGAATGTCTCGCCCTTTTCGCTTCTTCGTAAGTAAAAGCGAAAGAGGAAAATGTTTCGGTAAGCGCACGCGATTCCTCGAGGGAGACTCGCTCGAGAAGGACGAGAAACGTCGAGTGTGCGCGGCTTGCCTCACTTCGATTGGATTTGCCTCCCTCCGGAGGGAATCGCGAAATCGAAAGTATCGCGTCGTATCGTTCTTCCCTCGATTCGATTCGCGTCGTCCACGTGGGCGTGTGGTATGCCTGCGCGCGGATAATGGATGTCGGAGTCTCACCCTCGCATGAAACGATTGATGCGAGTGAGCCTGGGGTAGGACCCCTGCCACGTCTCACGCGACGACGATAAAAAGTTCCTTAAAGGAGAGTCGAAGCCTGCAGATACGCTCGGCTCAAGAAAAATGAACCCACGCCGAATGGCATCGATGACAAGCTGGTTCCTGCGCGCCGTTTATCAGCCGGTGAATGATCGTTGTATAATTGTTGCTTGTATTCGTACCTTTCGCACCTTTTCCCTAAATCATTCTCACCGCGCCTCCTTTCAGCATTCTTTCTCGATATATAATAGCAGGGATTCGTGGTTATCGGACGATGAGCGATCGTTACGTAATTGTTATATAATTGTAAACTTCCAGATCTCATCGTCGATTGTTACGCGATGAGGTATTATCATTCGTGGCCATTTGTCAGGTGGTAAATGTGTTAAGTATCTTTCTAGTATTTTTAAAAAAATTCGAACATTCGAGGTCACTATGAGCTCCACCCCAGGCGTTCTTTACTTCCGTTTTCGAATATTTCTCGAGTATTCGCGCCTGTACTTTTCGCTGTCGTCCAAAGCGGCCGACAGCAGTAAAGATATAAAGTTTCTCGCGACGTTTCCATCGGCTGCGCGCGTTTCGCGAGGTCCACGCGATGCAAAAGTAAAACTTGCCGTGTCCCTGTGTCGTATCTAGGAATGGAATGTTTCTAGAAAACTTTATTTACCAACTCGACCATTACGTGAGGCTGGTCGAAGTTGCAGAACTTCTTGGCGTTTTCCATCACGTAGGACTTCACGTGTACGCCCTCGCACTCGACGACGATACGCGGCCTTCGAACGGGTATGTAGCCGATTTTTCTCATATCTCTCATGCCCCAGAACATAACCTCCATTCTGAATTTCGCCATTCTCGGCCGGATGTCCGGTGGAATATTGTAGATCGTTTTCTTGAACGATTCTATTAACGGCTTCTGCGCAGTATCTTCTACCTAAACACGATGAAAATCGTTAGAGACTGCTTTCGATTAATAACTAATTTGAGTATTCTACGAAACAGTTGAGACGCGCAATATTTTTACACGACAGTACGTCACAATTAATTTGTTCGAATAAACAATATTACGTTGTCATAAGCTAAATATGAGACAAAGACGACGTTATTTTTTTGAGTACCAAACCTACTGTGAAATCGGTTGGACCAGAGTTTATTCTGCTAATTAATCGCAATTAACTTCAAGAATTCTGTTTACTCGCGCGAGGTATGCGAAGGCGAACGAAACTCCGACGTGGACAGCTCATTCGCCGTCGTCCGCGGAAACTTGGAGTAAACCAAACGGCCGAAGAAGGCGCAAGGAAAAAGGGGTAAAACTTTGAAACTACGACGGGTATATCGATTAACATTTTCGCCTCACCTCTATGAGCTCGAAAACTGCCAGCACCCAGCCGGTGCAATCTCTTTGCGATTTAAATTTGTACCACTCGAGTTTCGGAGGGAAATCAGGCGGCGAGTAAGTTTCCGAGGTGAGTTTAACTAATGGAACTGCTATGCACCGTCCGCAAAACTCCTTGATTCCCTGGGGTTCACGATGAAAACGGAAACAGGATGGAGGGTAAAAAGAAAGACGCAAGAAGAAGCTGTCTTTCCCACTCGCGCTTTCTCACTCTTTCTCTCTCTCTTTCTCTCTCTCTCTCTCTCTTTCATTTTCTCACTCTCGCTCCGCTTCTTAAACTCCCTCTTCATGTCGGTCTCGGGGCGCGCGCGCGCCGGCTCGATAAACACGTTTAAAACTTCCCGGAGGCGGCCTGTTGGCTGCTAATCGTCGCACTTACACAAAAGTCCTGGTCGAAAACTTGGAAGAGAACCTTGGGTGGGTAACGTTTCATGGACTCTCTGGTACCGTAGAGCGTAACTGGCGGGAAGACAAGAGTTTGATCCCAGAATGGGTCGAGACTCTGCCTTATGACCTGTGAGGAGGAAGAGAGTCACGATCCTCGTGAGAGCTGGAGCCAACTGCTTCTCTCCACGCGACAATTTTGTTTGTCAGGACTCGAAGAAACTCACCCTGGTTGTCAACGTGTGCCCGTAAAATGTCACGCGCACTTCGGCATCCAGCATACCGGACTCGTCCATTCCTGGATCGAAGCGTCCTTGAAATATGTGGGCACGTAGTTGGTAGGTCTGTAATTAGAAGAGATTCGTTGGTTACTAATGACGATAGTCCTTCATTCTCCAGAAAACGACATTACTCGGTGCCAATTAATAACAGATTTGCATTTTTTCGACGAGTAGCTTTAAGTTAGAATATCGAGAAAGCGGAATCGATAGGTTCGCGATAATATCGGTTAAGCGAAAATGATGGATTTTGGGACTAGAGCCTGCGATTATATTCGGAATTGAAGAGGCCACCGGAGAGGATCACGAGCGAGTACAAATTTTCCTCTCGCGGGGATAAGGAAAATCCGCTTCCACTCTGGTGATCGTAATTCCTAGTCCCGTACACTAATCCACTTATAAACGTTCGATATCGGACGGATCGCTTTTACCCTCAGCCCCGTTAATCTCGTTACGTAATGCATCTTGCATCGCCCAAGCGTCTCGTAGGTTCGTTTTTGGTAAATGCTCGTCCCTAAGTACCCTTCGGTTTTAATAAACGACGTTTTTCCGTCTCATTCGTTAAGAGATCTATGCGGTGCGCGCAATTCGATAGACGGATTTACTTCGGTGAATCTCCTTGGAGAATCGGTATTCTGCGAAATTGTTAAAAGCTTTCGGTAGATTGATAAAAGTACGGCTTACTAGCTGGAAAATTACTGTTGAGCGAGTTTTAATGCAAATGTGAATATATTTGTTGTTAGTTTTGTAATCTACTTTGCGTTTATTTTTTCTTATTAACCCTTCAATGCATGAAGTTCTATTTGAAAATAGAAAAAAAACCATAGAGCCAAAGCAAAAAAGAAGAAAGGTTGCTTGTAATAGCCTTTATATGACTGGTGTCAAAATTGATACTTTATGCATTTAAAGGTTAAAGACTACCACGTCATCAGCTGCATAAATATTTTCAATTTTTCTGACGACTTACAGATGACGCGGTGTACTCGAAAAATCTTGGGAACGTATCGAGGTCAGTGACCCTGTGATCCACATCGTATCCTGGAGGAATAGCACTCCAACAGGCATTGCTGTACTTCGAACTGCCCAACCAGAAAAAAGCGTCGACCTTGCAGGGGCTGTAATCAAATGGTTCCGTTTCGTCCCGCGAACCGGTCATGAACACGTTTGCGCAATCCCCGCACTCTATACCCCTCTCATGCTCATTCTCGAAATAAATAATGGACTCTGCCGAAAGGCGCGTGTAAGCCACTCTCTTTCCACCAGCGATCATCCAAAGGAAAATGTCGGGAAGAGATTGCTGTGGCTGAAAAGCACAAAATAAAGATCCAAATGATTTTTGAATAAAATTGCATAAATTCCATCAAAACTCATTGCAAAAAGAGGTGACTTGAAACTTATATGCCCTGAACTGTAGATACTTCGACGTAGAAAGTATTTTGAGAAATTCGCCCTGATTGTAAGCCCACTTCGCAATTTTCCAATTAACGAACCGGACCAATAAGCTCGAGTATTCATCGTGACGACCATTCGCGTATACCGTCAGAATGAAGGAGAACAGTTGTACTCACGTCATCCCTCAAATCCTGCAGAACGCGCAGGTATTGATAAGCGTGAGTCATCGCTATTTTGAGATACTGATTATTCGGTAGCTCCCCGTTGACCTCGATCCGCTTGATGGTGTCTACGATCTGATTGCCGCAGACGTTGATCCTCTGCCGATCCAGCTTGGTGGTGGCACCCTGGGCTTGGTATCGACCCACCTTGAAGGTACGCAGATAACGTTCGCAGTACTCCTTCAGACTGCGAATCGTCTCGTTGTAGGCCTTGTACGCCTGCGGATTCTCAACGGCGATCATGAGCTCTAGTTTCTCCAGTTCGCCTTCCTGTAATTGAATTGAAAGGATCAAGCATGGATCGAACTGGATGATCTCAAGGTTGCACTCGCCGCCTGTAGTGACGGTTTTTCTTTTCTATTTGTGGGTCAGATCCAACAGGGAAGCTAACTTTATAGAGTGACCCTTACGTTTCGAGGGGACCGAGGAATGATAGTACGTCACAGTGTCCGAGTTGTAAAGGAGGATGCGTGCGAGGGACAAAACTGAGGTTGAGTTCTGCGACGCGCTTAAATGCACGAACGTTTAAGTAGGGGCGATTTCACGAACGGTGGCATCGCAATGCGGATATGTGGAAGGAGAGCGAAACATCTTTCCTGGAATTTGTATTTTCTCATTTTCCTCCATTTCTTTTCATTCTCGTTCGTTTTTGATTTACATTTCTCGTTTCAAGAGGGAAAAGAAAAATGATATCCTTGAAGTACAAGTGTAATGGATCACCGGAGCAAGCGAGCTCTGCTATTTTTGGAACGATAAGTTAATTTGTTAATAAAACTCTCCTTCCACCCTCCGTCGCGTTAGAAGCATTCCGATTCAGTCTTCGGTCTTGCAGCGAACCTTTTTCCACTCTCCACGCTTTCCAGCCCTTACACACTCACGTATCTACACATGTTTCCAACTTTCTCTTCAAGAAGACAAATGTCCTCCTGTCCTTTCGACCTTGCTCGACCATTTCAAAAGTACGCACACATGCCCGCGACAAACATAACTCCGACGCGTGTCACACCGGAGGGTCTTGAAGAATGTTCCGCGCTATTGCAGACGATTAAATTGGAACGACAAAATACGGCCCTCTTGTGTACAAGTGAAAAGTGCATCATACAATTCGGTGCAGTCTACGCAATATTTATTGAAATGGTTTCGCAAATTCCCAGTATAATAATTCTCTGCTTGGAATTCGGACGACGGCTATATATGTAATTGAGAAGCACTGAAATTAACTTCATTTCGCTACAGAGAATACAACATATAATATAGCTAATTGCAGAATCAGCGAAAAATTGAATATATTGTAGAATATCGTAAAGTCAACAGTGACGCAAGTAAATATTCTTCCACGCGCTTGAATGCCATCGAAAACTCGAAAATAATCGTAATCGCAATTCGCAAAACTAATTCATCCTCCAACTAATCTTTAAAAAAATGTTAATGTATATAGTGTTCCATTCATCCACCTGTCCATTCAGCTTACCAGAAACTTGGAAATGAAGCGAAGATGGTTAGAGTTCCGTATTCGCCAGTCGAGGTTCGGCCATCGGGATTTCACGAACATGCAGGGCTTTCTGGAGCCTAGAGGCAAGTAATTGTACTTGCTGTCCAAAGTTCCTGTCGTGCGAGGGGCGGTATAACTCTGGTACTCAACGGGCAAACGCAGAAGAGCATCCTCTTAAAAACGACGAACAGAATAAAGAATCGAGCAATTTTTCAATGCTCAATCGTTCTCCAAAAAATCGAGGCTCAGAACGTAAGAAAAAAGAATGCCTCACGAGTAACTTCATTCATGAACGTACCCGCGCTTAATTCTTCGTCCCTTTCAACGCATCGACTCCTTGAAAATTGTCGATTACCGACGTTTCCCATGCCGATTTCGAAGCTGAGCGTGCTGTTGGCGAATCTTCGGCGATCGATCATGCAGACGTCATAAATCACACATACCAAAAGATACTCCTCGGTGTTCCAAAGCGTGCTCTAAGGATTCGTGGAACGTGCCTTTGCCTCGGATCTCTCATAAGAATTGCAACACACACACACACACACACACACACACACACACACACCTCATCCATCGTTCTCTCTCTTTCTCTCTCTCTCTCTCTCTCTCCCTCTCTCCCTCTCTCTCTCCCTCTCTCTCTCTCCCTCTCTCTCTCTCTCCCTCTCTCTCTCTCTCCCTCTCTCTATCTATTTCAGTTTTTTGTCGATTTGCTGCTCGTCGCGGCCGAGACTCACTTCGGCGATGGAGAAAGTCGGGATGTTCTCGACGCCCGCTCTCGGCGACGCTTCCGGGTCATCCATTTCCGTCCTCAGAGACAGGAGCACTCTGCCACGGTATGGGGGCAGTCCCGGATACACTGGTTTACCCTTGCACCCCTTCCTCACTGTCTCCGAGCATCCGTAGAGATGAATGAAGGATGGACCGTAAGTCGGTGGGAATCCTAAGAATGAAGGCAGAGTGCGACACCCACGTCACGTCTTAATGGAATCTTTACGAGCCCGAGCTCGAGTAGGTCGCGTTATCGTCAGTCCCGTCTTGTCGATACTGTCGATTAATCGACTGATTAATAATCGTCATTGTCTCAGTGCGGTTCTTTGCAAGATGCTCCTGCAGTTCTCGTCGGCAAGGGATTATTGAATTATTTAAGGCGTCCTCGCTAATTTTACACTCTTTGTTGAATAATTAACGGGAAGATATAAAAGCGGTGGAATAACGATAGAAGACATGTTAATTGAATGTCGATCGTAATACTGCGACTTGCGGAGATCGATTATTTACGAGGGATTTACAAAGCTGCTTTCTCTTCTACGACGAAGGAGGGTAATTTGTATTAATGTAATTTTTGTAAAGCGCAAAAGTTTTCTTTGGTTATCTCTTATTATTACCCTGTTCTCCGGAATTCGATATGTCGCTCATGTGTATCACGTGACTCGCGACTGTGCAAGATCGACAGCTGTCGATCCGATGCTTCACCGAAATTCGAATACGTCGACTGTACGGCGGAAAGAGTTCTTTGAAGATAATCTTCTCGTCGAATATCGGCGCGTAGGTATGCCACTCCTCTTCGGTCGATCCCTATATTTTTCAAACACGAACGGACGAATGAGGACTTTATCCAAGGAATGTGAAATATTAAAATGTAGAACGCACCTTCATTCCGGCAAATGAAATCTGCACGTACGGGTTGATCTTTTGGGTGTCGGCTTTGACACAGAAACTGCTCATGTCCGGCAGACCATCCGCGCGATAAACCGTGAAAATGTAACTCGCTCGTTGCTTGTAATGGTAACTTTCACCTCCCAGCGGCAACAGTAGATTCCTGTTAACGTCTCGCATTACTCGATACAAACGGCCATTCGAGTTACGCGTTCAATTACATTTTCTCTCGCCGTTTCACAGCTACGAAATTACGTGCGCTCGTCGGTTCCTGAGAAGCTCCACGTTACGTTCTCAGTTACCTTTAATACACTTAGCAACCGAGAAGTTTCACGTCGCGACATTCTCACTCGAAACATCCTACCTTTCTCATTTCTCGAAACTGAATTTCACCCAAGATAAATTGTCATCCGACGGCTTCTTCCAAAGTTTACCGCAACTCGGGAGAAAAGCGCGAAGACTTTTCATAGCGCTTACTCGCAATTTCAAGTTACTATCTAGCCCGGTAACCGAAAAATGCGAGAACGTGAGTATATTGTCTGAAGGCAGTGAGTGACGTGGAAACTCAAAGAATTGTCAAAAAAAAAAAAATCATTAAGCTTTTCCGAATCGTAAATTGCATCTGTAATACACTAAGACACAAATTCGATCCTTGAGTCCGTGAATTGAATCGATATGGCTGGAACGAAAGCAAAGGTAGCAAAGGGTGGAAGCAGATACAACCATCGGATAGAAGGAAAAGCTTACATCGATTTTCCAACGAATCACGATGTTTCCACTTGAGTGCCTTTTGTTCGACAAACTCTTCCTATAATATTTTTCTTGGCCAGATACTTGAGCGAGAACCGGATACTATGCTACGATTGGCTGTATAGAAACGGCTTACGCTTCGATATCTTCCTCCCCGTCCGTCTCCGGGTGCACCCTCACCCTCTCTCCTTTCACGTTTATCGTAATGTTGCATTTCACGTATCCCTTGGAGCCTCCCGCCGGTTCTTTGGGATCAGTCAACAGCGCCCATTTCCGATAGTATTGGTGATCTGAAACGGGCAACTCGTTTCGTGACTGTTCTCGAATGCTGTTTGTCCCGAACCTTTCGTTTCCTGGCAGATCCAATTGAACTGACGAAGGAAAAATCGAAACTTGTCTACACTCCACTTCGTAAAATTTTCTAAATTCTACGATTTCAAAAATGCAATAATTTATCCCTCACAAGCTATTATATTCATGTAATTCTGACCGCATATAATTTATCGATCCATCGATACTTCACCTCTCCTTTTTTTCACAAAGAAATTTCGAGGTTAAAAGGATCTCCTCACGATCAAAGATTTCGCGAAAATTACAGTTTCGCTTTCTCGTAATGCAAAATTCAAAAGCAAAATTACGCAGCACTTGACACATTCTCTTATCCATTAATCACCTGGTTGATCCCATACAGTGGCGACTTCGAAGCGCGAGCTTCCATGATATTTGAGTCTTCTAAAACGGTGCCTCGTGTATACCGAAATCTCGATCCTCGTGGTTAATAGTGCGTCCAGGTCGGTGGTAAAATTGAAGACGAAGTACTGGCACACACGCGAATGAGATATGCATCGGAATTCGATCCAAGAGGTGGGACAGGGTTAACGAACGTTTCTCCTGCTTACCTCATTGTACACAGGACAGTCGGTTTTCTCGCGAATCGCAGTCTTTTTGCGCCGGTCTCCTACTTTAACCACCACAAGAGGACTACCATCTTGAGGCAAGTGTCTAGCCTCCAATATCGTCACGCATACTTGATAAGAGTGCTGTTTCCGTTTGCCTTTCTTGGGCATTATCGAACGAAGAAGTCTCAAGGGGTTAGCCGACTATTTCGTGGCAATTTTTCCTTCGGGTTCTTCGCTTGTTTCCGAAAGCGACAGATCACAAAGTGACGCAGTACCCGGTGAACGACGAGTAACGATGAAATGCGAGTAGAGACGCTAACGAGATGTTTATTTATGAAGTAGCGACGGATTAACGTGGTAAATTGGTAAATTAAACGTACGCGTGAGTCACGAACCAGCCCAATGGCGAAATTAAAGATTCAAAGGGCCAGGAGCCGAATGAAATATTTAAACGTGAATAAACGACAGCGTGGCGCTAGATGAGATAAAATATCCGGTTGGATAATTAAGCTCGAAGTGTCCTTTGGTCGCTGCCTCGGTAGCTTCGAATTATTTGGCAGTCTCGTTTATTAGGATCTTTCGTAAAGCTCTAGTGGAATGGAGTTCACGTCGACAAGGACAAGGAGGAACCTTCCGGCTAGCGAAAGGTCACGAGTTCGAGTCTCGTCCCACTAAAAGCCCACGATTGCTCGGTAATGCGTCTACGATGGTACCTCGATGGCCTCGTAATTTACGCATTTTTACGTGTAACCTTGACACACTCTAATCGAGAACGAGGGACGACTCGGTGACTCGTGAATCAGCGATTCCTCAGACCCCACGATCGATACATCGTTGTCATATATCGGTAATAGGGTCACCACGTCCAATCGGACACCATTCAGGCACAAGGCCATTCGATTTCGCTGAAATCTAAATAATTCCTAATATTCACCATTATGCGAGGACGCGCTCGATACCTGGCAGAAGAGTCGACACACATTTAGAATCTCGCGGGAAAATCTTTACCGAGATTCTATTCCTGGCGGGAAACGTGTTTCTTTAGTTTCTCGTGGGAAATAATGTCAAAGAGAATTCGTCTCTAATTCTCTCCTTATAAATATAGATGTGTAGTGGAAGTTTGAAATTTTCTTTCATACTTAATCTTATGAAATTTAATTTAAATTGTTCATTTCGAACCGATTTTAAATCCTTTCGAAGTTATACTTTGTACGTCAGACAGCGCTCCTTATAACACGTATTACGGGTTTGAAAGTTCAACAATCCAAGCACTATATCCATCTAACAGTAGAAGTTAGATACTAAATTCAATAAAACAGATAAGATAACTTCCGCGTAGCGCCGCGCATAGAAAGAAACAGATGTTGCTACCACTAGACGGTACCACGTGTACCGAAAGATTTTCCCTCAGGAAATATCACACTTCTCTCGCCAGATGGCCATCGTATTTTCATCCTTGAACAGGTTCAATTGCAACTTGTAGATGGTAAGGTACAAATGAAACTAACTTTTATAAAACTGATGTAAATCTTACAAATGGAATTTTTATACATACATGAATTTACGAACAATGTAAACTTCTCGTGCACTTGACATAAAAACTCTTATCTCTCAAGCTGAACAGATGGCGCCACCAACTTGTGCCCTTGGCGGAAATACGCGCGTGGTACCACGTGATTATAGTTCTCTGTCTTACCCACAGGACCTCGTCGCAACTAACGCGCTCTATTAAAATCAATACCAGAGAAGGATGATGGAACTTTGTAATTCAATTATTTCACAAATATATTTCTGAAGACATTTTCAATCTCATTGTCAGATTCACAAAATTACGATCCTCGGCAATACTCAAAAGATCTGTTGATGCTCATCTCAAGCTACATAAAATTCATACAATAATAAAATCGAACAATGTTGTTAAGCGTCGATTGTGGAAAGCTTAGAATGAGGTACGCGAACGAGAGAACACGTTGTTTTACTTTCGAGCTATCAAAACACGTTTACACGTATAAACATCCACCCCAAACCACTTCGGGGCCTGTCGCGACTGTGATATTTGCTTAATCATTTTTTCTCAACGGGCTCCTGTCGCAACAGTGGTGGACGATAACGACGACAACTTCCGCCCTCGACTTGAATGGAAAAGCTCGACTGTCACGGACAAATGCTACTTCGCACGTCAATCCGTCCAGTTGTAAATAAAAGGGGAGGCCTGCCGACGGAACGGCACTGTAAGCACAAATGGATGTAAATTACTTCACCTCGCCGTTGCGTTGAGCGTGACGTATATTTTTTATCGTGACGAGTTGAAGGATGAAGGAAAGAGTATTTACGAGACGCGAATAAAAGATGATGATAGTCCTGGTATCACCAAAAGGTACAGCAGTGTCAAAACATTTCTAGGTGCCATCATTTTTGCAGACTTTTCTTCTTCTTTTGATTTTACACTATCAATCGAGGAAGAAACGTTTATCTGACGCACGACACTCGTCTCTTTAACAAGAGTGTTCTTTCATCCTGCGCGCTCTTCATTTCCGATCTTCGTTCGACTTTATTATTCTTCCGACTGCGGGATATACCTTAAACGCGTCCCTCGTATCATTTCCATGATAAAGAGAGGTAGGGAGAAGTCGGGATATCATTGGTCCAGAACACCTCGTTAATATCGAAGAAATGAGCGCTCTGTGCCTTCGCCCTTCTCGATTTTGTGTATGGGCGGGAAAGGGAAGGTGTGACGAGGAGGAGGAGGATGTGAAGAACGACGAGGGCACCCAAGGGCGTTTCACAGGGCGATTCGGAAACTATTATAGGCACGCGGGTTACGTGGACACGTGTCTCCACGAGTGGTAAATTGCCGTTATTCGACGTCGTCGACGCGGAGCGTCGGGGAGAATTGAATTCTCTTCCGAATTCACGGTGCGCCCAGGGTGCGCAGCTCACGCGCTTGCTTTTTTTCTCCGACGATTTGTCCGCTTGCTCGTCCATGCGTGTACTCACGCGTAATCCTGAAAATTGTACGCAAAATGCATTATCAGTCCACAAAATAACAAACGACAATTTGACTCGCTAATCGGTAGAAACTCAAGAGCCAACAATTTGAAAATACACCTCGTAAACTCGACATCTCACATTTCTATAATCTTGGGTGGTTCCGAGAGAGACAAGTTTCTTTAAAAAAATAAAATCATCTCAACGTGGAAAGCACGCATTAATTTGTAAATTCTCTTCGGTAGATTTGGGAACGTCCAGTCTATTAAACTTACAGATACACACCACCCTCGGCCTACAATATCGTCCACGTCCAACGTGGACGAGGGGCGATAATAGCATAGAAAAACTAACGGGGGCCGGAAAAGAGGCATATTCTACCGCGCATTAGCGGTGGCCTGGTAAGTTAACCCGGGTGGTAAGCGGCGAGTGTCGGGGGTGAGCTTCGTAGAGGACACGAGCGCGAAGTGTGCCCTTCGCTCCCAAATCGGCGAGTACAGGGCCGACGGGGGGCACCCTCGCAGTCGGGGGTGTGTTCGTTATATTCCAAGCCCTTTCAAAGGGTCACGTGCCCGCGGCGTCCCCCTCAAGCCGATATCGTATTTGTACAACACGCGCTACGTACGCGCATCCATTATTGCAATACGCCTGTTTGTGTGTTTTTCCGCTCCGCATTGTACCTCCTCAATCTTTCATCTTTCTCCTATTCTCGATGCTTCTCCAATACTTTATGCCTCGCTCTTTTTATTTCTCTCTCCTGTTCTTTCTCCCGGTTCCACCCACCTCTCACGAGGAGGCAATCCACCCTTCGTGCACCCACCCTCGACACTTCCAATCGCAAGCTCGTTCGCTCGCTCCTCTCTCGAGTTCTCACACACTTGTTCCTCCGCTCTCTAGGAATCGTGGGGCATTATTGTGCGCCTCGAAACAATGAGCGGCGGGCCCGCGATCGGTGGACCACTCGAGGAGAGAAAAAAAGGACGCCTCGTTCTCTCTCTCGTCGGATCGTCGAGTCACGTGGGAAACGATTCTCCTCCTCCTCCTTTTCTTTGTCTCTTTCACTCTTGCCCTCTCGCTTCCCTTTTTTTTCTTCTCTCTGTACGTCTAGCTTTCCCGCTCTACCTCTTTCCGTCTCGATTCTTCTTTCCTGCGCGCGGACCTCGGCTCGCTGTCCCTTATCGTGGGACTCCGGAGGAGTCGAGTCTTAGAAAGGAAAGGGCAAGAAAGATTGAAAGTGGAACGATGCCTCGTACGTTGAGATTTTTCTCATCGCGGACGCGACTTTTACTAGTCGACAGCTGGAAGTGGAAAAATATTGACGCTGAAAGAATACTAGATTAAATGAAAAAAGTTGAAAGGTAAAGAGCTTACAAACGCTTACGAACGTATCGTATTAAAGACAAATTAACGAATCAATGTCGAAAGAATACAACCCCTACGGTATTTGCACTCTTCTTACATCGAAATCTTTCAACGTCCGCGTCTACTCGTAATGCCAAAGTGTTTGCACCGTAATCACAACGGACGAAATGAAAGAACTTTTAGAGATGGAGAAAGGACCGAATGTTGAGCAAACACTGGTGCATATGCGATCTTACGAATGGAGCACAATGGCGAAACAACGTGAAAACAATACCAACCCCTACGCGACAGTAGTAAATATAATTGCGTGTCGAAGGACAATGACGGTATCGGCCCGGCGCAACGAGGAGCGTACAATTGAATTTTAAACGTACGGCACGACGAAGGAGCCGGAACGAGGCAGGCACCGAAACGGCACGACGTATCAATTGGATTATTTCCTTCTGCGACCGACGTCCTGGTATCCGCCTCCCAGCTTCTCTCAGCTCTCCCACTAATTCTCTTTCTCGCTCGCTCCCGCATTCTCTCGCGAGCATTCGCGTCCTCGCATCAGATATCTCGTCGAACTTCCGAGACCTCCGGCGTCCTGCAAGCAGGCAGGCAGGCGAGCCGGACTGTTCGACGAGAGTCGTACGCTGAAAGATAAAGATAGAAGAGACTGAGGAGAACGAACGAAGAAGAGTAGGAGGAAGCGAGAGGGATGCGCATTCGTGGCGCACTCCATGGGTGGCTGGAGGCACTTGGAAGTAAGGCCCATCGTCTAAATAGCGGAACATTATCCTATCTCGAGAACCGTGGCGGAAGAGGAGAAAGAACACGGGAGGGTAGCTCGTGCTACCTAAGGGAAGAAGAGCAAGAGGCAATCGGAGAAGAGTAAAAAGAAGGGGAAGCGGAGTGAGTCGAGTAAAAGGAAATCGAATGAGGACTCGTTCTGCGTACTTTCCTAGCTTACGCAGGGATGCTGCCATTGGATACCATTGCAAATCGAGTTTCAGATGCGTCTTTTGCCGCTCATGGATGCAGGATGTGAGAAGAGTGAACGGGAGGAAAGATGCGCGTTTCATCGGCAACTTCGAATGCAAATGACGAAGAAGAATGAAAAAGGAGAAACGGAGTGAGTTGAGAAAAGAGAAAACGGATAAGAATTCGTCTTACGCACACTCGTACTTTAGCACTGCGAAAGGATTGTGCATCGGACCAGGTCCTGGATGCGTCCTTTACGGCTCAAAGATGCAGGATACGAGAAGAATGAACGTGACGAAAGATGCGCGTTATATCAGGAATCTAATCCACACGAATGACGAAGAAGAATGAAGAAAAGGGAAATGGAGTGAATCGGAAAAAGGGAAATCGGATAAGAATTCGTCTTATGCACGTTCGTAGTTTAGCACTCCGAAAGGATTGCGCATCGGGCAAGATCCTGGACGCGTCCTCTCAGCTCAAGGAAGCAGGATACGAGAAGAGTGAACGTGATGAAGGATGCGCGCTATATCAGGAATTTAAACCACACGTATGACGAAGATAAGAAAGGAGAAACGGAGTGAATTGAAAAGAGGAAATGGAATAAGAATTCGTCTTACGCACACTCGTAGTTTAGCACAGTAAAAGGATTGCGTATTGGGCCACGTCCTGGACGCGTCCTTTGAGCTCAAGGATGCAGGATGCGAGGAGAGTGGGCGGGACGAAGGGTGCGCGTCGTGTCGAGGGCCTCGAACGCGGATGATGGGATGACGGACCGCGGGCGTGTCTGAGTAGCCGATACCGTGGCTGGCCGCGTGATCGGAGGACCTCCCGGGGCCGACCACCCTCGAGGGGCCACAGGGTCGACTTGTTAGCCAGACGCGAGCTCCGCTCTCCAAGTAACGGGCACATCGCGCAAGCGCGAGCCCTTCACGCTCCGCTCCGCTTAGCTTCGCTCGGCCCAAGCGGATTCTGCCTGCTCCAGACACTTCACCAGGTTCTTGGTACTACAAGAATAGTGAACTTCCACATGAAACAGTCTAAGATCGTTAGCAAAGGATCTATCCGAAGTGAAACTTAATTTCTAGAACGTCATAGTTGAATTCGCATAACGCGCGTATTTGCAAATGCCTTCGAATTGGATCATCTTACAACTTCACGAAACACTAAGCTTCTACACTTTTAGAAAATATTCCTTTTCAATTTCCCTATGGCATAGACCAGTTTCGCGTGGTAAACGTAACTCGTCGATTTCGCGGACCGATCCCAAGCGCTGGCCGTGAAGAACGCGTGGAGGAGGGGCAGAATCTTACGTGGAAGGAGGCCGTGTTTGATCTCGCCTGCCTTTTCGGTAGAAACTTAGAAAGATACGTACGACGTCGAATTAAGGCAAGCGCGGGCCGATGTATCATTCCGTAACGGATCGCGATCGCCCACCTTAAAACTTCCACGGGAGCGGGCGCGCGGTGGCTTCGTTAAAAAAATATTTTTGAGGTATTCCGTTCTGGGGGGAACCCGTGGGCTTCCACGAAGAGATTTTATTATTGGACGTTTCGACCGAAAGCGAAACCGTGTTCGTCGAACCCGCCTTAATGAAGGTACATTCTTCGCTCGCCCTCCGATCAAGATATCCCCCGGTATAAATTGAATGCTTTTCACCGAGGCTCAATCAAGACCGAGTACGGTAGTCCTCGAAAATTCTAGCGAACCACGGAACGGAATCCCAGGCTTTGCCAACGCAAATGGACACCGCTCTCGTCTATTCTCCCGCTCTCTTCTCCTCATTCACGTCCGCCGGTAATTCTTTAACATTTTCCCTCGCGCTTCTTCTTCTTTCATCGCGAAACCACAAGAGGAGACTCGCTCGACGTCCTATTCGTAGAATCAGTGGCGATCTCATTAAGGAAAGCCTCTTTCTTGTGGAAGCTTAATAATATACATCTTCTTACGCCGCCAGTGAGCATCCAATTAAAAAACAACAACTATCCACCGACGCCGCAGTTCATCGAACCACCCTATCAAGAACCAATGTTGAAATATGAAATGACTGAAATTAAAAGATCAGTCTACTGTCTAAATGAAAATTCCTTCCTCCCCGAGCTGTGTCGTGAACGCAGAAGGGTTATCCTCGTCTCTCTTCAAAGGACTCCCAGTCCCTTCGAACAAATACGGCTTTCGTCGAGAACAAGAAGATTCCACGTAGATGCGTCCAGGCTCGATTACTCGAATATCTAGGAGTAGCACGTTCTTCGGCCACACACCGCCCACGGGCATGCTAACGAAGCTTAAGGTCGTTATCCTCCTCTTAATTAATGGCCACTCTCGACTTCTTCCGCCCGGCGCGCGTCCTTTACTCTCGCTCTCCGTCGTCAATGATAGCGGTAGTCTCCTTCTCCTTCTCGCGTCCTTCTCTCTCGCATTTCGTTCTTTTACCTTGAATCACCCCTCCCCTATTTCCGCCTCCGCTCTCCGTCTACCCTCTCGCGTGCATTTCGCGACACCCACCGACCGGAGGTCCGGATCTAAGCGTAATCAGCGCGAGCACGCAAATTAAAGTCTCGTCAGCGCGAGGGCTGGAAGGAGAGGGCCTTCTTCGTGCGTCCCACTGACCTGATTTCCTTTCCTCGCGAAAAGAAGAGAGCGCAGGCCAGACTGGAAAAGAAAGAAAAGAGAATGGGGCGCAAGGAGGGATGAGGATGAAGAGGAGGTGGAGGCCGCTGCGACGTAGGGCTCTCCATGATCCATCCGAGAGAGAATGAGGGGAGGCCTGGGAGAGAAGAGTGGAGAGAAGGGGCCAAAGAAAAGTTTAAGGGAGAAGGACCGAGGAGAGCGCGGGTGAGGTGACGGAGAAAGAGAGGAGAGCGGTGAGAAAGGGGATGGAGGAGGGTGTGAGTGACGGAGATGCTCGTCGACGCTCGAGCTTGAGGACGATCCGACGAATGAGAGCGAGAGAATCGGGAGAAGAAGGAGGGTGGTCGAGGAGTAGCGGAATGAAGAAAGAGGTAGAAAGAGGAGGAAGGTAGGAAGGTGGACACGGTGCACGATGAGGAAAGGAGAAGCAGAATGAAGGAAGGTAGAAGGACAAGGGAGAGCGTAAGAGCGAGCGGAACGGGGAAGGAGGTAGGAAGGAGAGAAAAAAGGGGCAAACTCGTTTTCGTTTTCGTCGCTAATTAGACTCGTTAACCGCCTCTTCTGGCGTAGCCATAACCGGGCGACTCTTCTCTTCTCGGGCTGAGAGGAGCCGCCCGAGAAGAAGCGAACGGAACGGCCACCAATGCTCGGAGGCTAGTTTGTTCTCGTCGCCCAGTCCTCCAGGGTGCGTTTGCCTTGATCGCCCCTCTTCGCTATTCGACATGCGTGCAGCACGCGAAATTGCAGCTGCGATCTTTTTCTCTCTTTCTCTCACACTCTCCTTCACTCTCTCTTTCTCTCTCTTATTCTCGATGCACGTCTCTCGCTCCTTCTCCCTTCTTCCTTCGAGCTTCCTCCCCCCTACCCCCTCCACACCACTGTTTAATTTTCTCTCATTCACTCGGCATAACCTCGCCTCCCACTCTTCTCTATTTCAGTGCTATCGCTATCACGTCTTCCTCCTTCTCGCCACCCTCGCCACCCCTCGACGTGCAAAATGACAGTGAGCTCTGATAATTCTCGCGACAGCAGTGGTAGTGGTGGTGCGAGTTGTGTGCACCGCGGTGATTGTGTGATTCGATCCGACAAGAGGCCAGGAGGAGAATGTTTGGCCAGCAGTGATCACCGGAAGAGAGTCAGAATCTGAGTCACGAGAGGACAGGTGCGAGTTAGAGGTGCTAGGATCCTTGCGGAGAAAATGATGACAGTGGACGTTGGAGTAGAAGGTTTGAGAAGAAGAATCAACGAGTATAGGATAAGACAACAACCTGGCGAGCAACGTGCACGAGTTTAAATTTCTCAAATTTGCCGAAGCATACTTCGACACTCGAGCTGATTCGCTGCCTTAATCCGTTGTCGAACCAGGCCTCTGAAAAAGAATGGAAGCAGTCTATGGGACACGAAGGAAGAGTGTCCGTTCGAGTAACCGCACGCGATGATCGTCGAAGGACGAAGGACCGTCGACGCGGAACGAAAGATTACCGAGCGCAGCGTGCCAGCCGAAGGATCAACGACGAAGGAAGGTACGCAGCGTGCTCACCACGAATATAATAATTAATCATGCCACCGATAAGAACGTCGAAGACGTCGTGCAAGCCGCAGGAAGATGAGGACCGCTCGCGCGAGCCATCGGCGCGCGGTCGCGCGAGGGAGGAATCTCGGTGGACATCTGCGCGTCCCATCTGGGATGTCGGAGACTAATGGTCGACTACCTGCTCGACGAGAAAAGAAGGAGAGGAGGAGAGTGTCGCCAAAAAGTAGGAGAAAGTGAGGAAAAATCGTAAGCTCGATCGATTAATCGCGCAAGTACCGCCCCGTGTAAAGGCTTCGTTATTCCTTCGCGAGAGGTAGCTTTATCATCGTCCACCGCGCTACTAAAGTTCTCCGCTTAATCTGCTCGTGTATCTTAATACGTTTACGCGTCCTTTATCCTCGCGCACGCTCTTCGACTCTTTGCCTTGCTCGCAAAACCAATGGTAAGACCCGTGAGCTCCCTATCTCCTACGAGTTAGTTAATTAATCTCGGTTTCTAGATTCGAGTTTATCGTTGACGCGATTCGGTCCTCTCTTTGTATCGTTCCTCGTTCTCCTACCTTCTGTCCCTCTCTATCCTCGAAGCGTCTTCCGAGCGTCCTAGACTCGGATCCTACGAGCGCACGCGCGCTCACACGCAACTCCTGATCACACGCGTGATCACCTCACCCGTTCTCTCTCACTCTCGTATTCGATCCTTCCTGTCTCCACCTCCTCCCGTCTCTCTATCTCCACTCTGTCTAGAACAAGGGGTAGATTGAGACACTCGTGGCCAACAGATCGCCGATAGTGAAATGGTAGAACGAAGCTAGTGGCGATAGTGGTGGTGCACCGGGAGCTCTCCTGGCCACCAGATAAAGATCGTTTTTCAACGCGCTACACGAAGCGGTGCCCGTTGTAATAAATTGAACCGTCGCTCGGCCGGCCCTCCTCTTCGGCTTCTCTCGAAATTTTCACGATGCATTGCTTCCACGAGAAAAAGGAGAGACGGAACGTGTCCGGAGGACGTAAAACTCCGATTGGTTTCGTTGGACTGTTGGATCGTCGCAGGTAAGCGTGCGACTGGAAGCTTCTGTGTTAAAATTATTGCTTCGAACGATTAATTAACTCCTTGCAAAAATGTCCCATTCTCACAGATATTACTACGTCTTTCGTTATTGTTTAACAATCATGCGAGTGTGCACGCGGGAAACAGGACTACGCTCGTCCATTTAATTAAAGCATTCGTCGTATCGACTTCCGGTGAAGTTCGACCTTCCTTCGAGCAACACGAAAATATTACTTTCCAGTATCTCGCGCGGTGAGCCTATTCTCCGGATAGGCCCAGGGCGCGTCCTTGAAGAAATGCATCGGGCGATCCTCAGCAAGGATAATCCCGTATTTCTTACATAAAGCGGACGTTGACGTTCCGCTCGCGCTACGGGGTCTAATACTCGCGTGGTGGGCGGCCATATTGGATCGTGATATGGGCCTGCAATTAAGGCCGAGTAGGCCACCCGGACGAGCCAGAGCGCGATAAGGTGGTGAGCCTCGACGTGGCCGAGGCGCGCGCGCGTCTCAGCGTCTCAGGGCTAAGCTTGACCTTCCTGGCCCTCCTTCTCTCCTTCGTTCCTCACTTCCCGAACCCTCTCTCCTCTCTCTTCCACCGCGTGTCTCTCCTTCACTCGCGCCGAAGGTTAGGTCACGATTAAGCACTGATTGGGTGGGCCTAATAACCGGGGACTGTGTATGCAGAACTTTCACCGTGGGGGGAGCACCGCGTCGACGGCCTCGTCGTTTCGAAAGGTATGCGATTACGTCCGCGTCCGGTGTGTACCGAAGATACATCTTTGTTTCTTCTCCTCATCCTCGAAGGAGTTCTCCTGGTAACGTGCGAAACGTTCTTAGGTTCGTCGAGAGGCTTCGATTCGGAACTGAAAAACGAAGCAGACTGGAAGGAGGTACCAAATAACTGTCGGACCATTCGAAGTTCTCGACAAACGAAGGGTAGATGTAAATTAAGAACTCGATTAAGAAAAACTGTGGAATTCATTTTAGAAGGTACTTCTGCGCGCCAAGTTCTATTCGAGATCGTTTATACTTTACGATTCAGAGAAACGTACATCGAACGCGTCTAATCGCTCGAGATCTAAGGGTATATTTGGAAAGACGAGGACGACGAGGACAACGACGAAGAAGCTCACGGTTCCTTCAACCGTTGCCTCGGACCACGATCAGATAAACGGGCGAGCTTCTGGTATGCAAATCCTAAACGAACTAATGAAGATTAAGAATGTCCGTGGCAAAGGGAGTTCGCCTCATTTCTAAAACATCCTTCACCCTGTCTCTTATCCTCCTCGTTCACTTCCCCTTCTTCCCTCATTCTCCTTCCCCTCGTCCCTCTTCAGTCCTCCTCCCACGATTCCGAGGATTCCTACGAGGACCCTTTGGCGCTACGCCATCGCGCCATTGTTCGGTCCACTGTTAATAGTGTCAAATCGCGGACCTCCTACGGCGAATTTCACCGCGTCCGTGGAATTACACGCTCACCCGGAGACCCTCAAATCTCACCGTTCACCCGTAGGGTCACGCGGGCAGTCGTCGCCTCGCAGACGATGTTTCTCCATCGCGTGCGAGGGAGGAGGAGAAAAGGGCGAGAGAAGAAGAGAGTAAGGAGAGACAACGGTAGCCGAGAGGAGGCGGTCGAGAAAGATTAAATCTTCGACGGTAGCGCTACGGTGCTATGAGGGATTCTTTTTAATAGCTCCTTGAATTTCTCGACTCCCTCGTGGACCAATTCTCCGGGCTGTCTCTTTTTCTCTTGCACGGTAGTACCTACCACGTCCACTCGCCCACGGTGCTCGTGTTCTACCCTTTCGTGGAAACCACAGGTCCCTTGCGTAATATTTCATTCGTTTCGTGGGACTCTCTCCTCGGGCAAAAAGGGGAGGGAAATTCTTTCGCGCAGGAAGTTCTTAATTCGACGAGGCACCGCGCGCCAACGGACGCGAGCACGCGCTTCCCCGTGGTTGGCCGACTCGCTCCTACCCCTCGTCCCTTCCACCACTCGATCGCGCCGCTTCGTTTGCAGATTTGGCGACGCACGGATATCGTTTAAGAGCGCGCTTCCCCGAGCTAACAAGGAGGATACACGCGTGGGCGACTCACGTGACCATAATCGCGCTGTATTCCTCTTTTTGTTGCCCATATAATTGGTCGCGCGATGAGGAAAATGCATGCGCGCCGCTCAACCGTGCGCTTCGGCGGTCGCATGGCACGTATCAGGTGCGCTACGGGAGAGAGCGCAGAGAAGATTGTCGGGAGGCACGTGAGTTGGCGGGAGGTCACGCGTCCGTGTAATATGAGCGCTAAAGGTGCCGATATTGTCTGCTTAAAAGGTTACCGTTCCTTTAATCGCACTCGGTTTTACTCGCGTACACCGAAGTTACAAATTAGATCGCGAGGCTCGATAGCATTAGTGGTTGTTGCAAGCGCTTAGAAGTAACGCCCCGATCGTAATCGATAGGTGAGTTCGGTTTCAGGTGATTCGCGAGACGAGCGATGAGTAGCAAGCTAAGTTCGAAAGCGATGGAATTTTTTCGTGTAAATTCGTGAGAAGATTACGAGACTTCAATTGTACCCCCAGCTCCATCGTTGAAATAATTTCCGAGATTTGGTCCAGAGTACCAGGACGCTCGCGATTCACCGCATTCGAACCTCACCGGGCAGCGGCACCTCGAAACCTTCAAACGATCCCTTTTTCGCCTCCCCCTTAAAGCTCTTCTTCTCCACCCAATCTTTCCTTGGTCCAGGCTCGATCCACCTTCGCGGATTCCTGCGCGATCGAAAGTGCCGATCCCGAGACTCGAGCGTTGCGAGCAGGTGGCAAGGGGCCAGGACAATTATCACGGTGCCGATGAAATTTATTCCGCGACGATTGGAAATAAATACATATGGCCCTCGGGGGCCCGAAAGAGTTGAGAGAAACGGAGCAGGTGGGGTTAGGTGGAGGAAGTCTTCGCGAGAGAGGGAGGAGAGCACGAGTGTAGGTACGTTCGACGAGGCGAAAGGAGGAAGGAGAATGAGGAAGACAAAAGGAAGAGGAGCGAAGGAGGATTCTCGTTTCCTTTGTCGCACCAAAAGCGGTGCCCGCGCATCCGAAAGCGGGCCGGAGGGCAGGGCTGTCCGGTAACTCCCCCGCGTGCCAAATGAACCATACCTGAACTTATTTCCATCGGTCCCAATCCCTATCCCCTTCTTCTTCTTCTTCTTCTTCTCCTTCACCCCTTTACCAGTCCTCGTCCTCGTCTTCGTATCCTGCGAGCGCGCGAGCGAGGGCACTCCGCTCACCCCTTGGCCACCCAACCCTCCTCTCACTCCCACTCAGGAGTGATAAATCACTGCGCCATAAACAACCAATATTTCTCGTCGAATGTTTACCGAGTACGCTTTAAATGCCTTGTTAAAACAAACCTACGCCAGCGCGGGCGAGCGATCGCCGGAGCAAGGACGTGGAGGGAGCGAAAGGGCTGCGCCCTTTTTGCCCCTCTTGCCCTTTTTGCCCTCTTCTTCGTTCTGGCCCTCCTCTCTCTCGCCTCCCGGCTATATCCTCCTGCCTACGTCTCTTCTCTGTCTCTAGTGCTTCCCCTCAACCCTTACTTCTCTTCCTCCTCTTTGCTTCTTTCTCTTCTCTTCTCCTTTACTCTCTGTCTCTCCTCGGCTTTAGCTCGCCGCCATCGGACCGACCGGTACCGTCATGGCTTCGACCGTCCGACGACCGATCGACCGACCGACCGAGACCCACCGATCGAACCAACCAACCAACCTACCGACCAAGAAAACGAACGACCGACGGGTATATATCACGGCGCGGCACCGGCGTAAACTCTCTGACCCTTTGCGAACCCTTCGCGAGGATGGAAAAAAGGGAAGGTGAGAGAGTCGGCGGTGGATGGAGGAGGATCATGGTGCAGGAGATGGAGAGGAGGGCTCGGCCAAAAGATACAAGGGGGTTGCTAAATGTTCTTTGGACAGTGCGCGGTGATACCGTGACGTCTCGCATCCTGTTACCGAAGTAGCGAAGACGAGGGTTTTCCAAGCTGCAAAATGAATACGTTTACCGCGTCTTCTTATCGCGGCGATAAGAAAGTGTCCTCTGTTTATCGTATCACGCGAAATTATTCACGGACAGAATTCACGGGTCTAATAGAGGATCTTCGTATTTATCGACTCCATGCTAAACACTCGAACTGCCCAAGGATCTCGACACGTTCGCGTGTCGAAGGACAATAAGATCTACGAAAGGGAAGAAGGGACTCGGAGAATCGATTTTTCATGCACGCGAACCGATCCGATGAATTCTCCAATGCCGAATCTTCTTGCTCGGATACTCTATCGATTATCGAAAGAGCGTCGAGTTTAGTAGACGGTAATTAACTTGCCGTATTTGCGAATTTATGCGACGCATGTGACAAGGGTCGACGAACTTGACCACGCTCATTCTTCGTCTCCATTTTTCTTTCTCTCTTCTACTCTTCTCGTTTAAAGAGAAAAGAATAGTTCGAGAGTCGTAGGAAAAGGCGTGGGATGGGCGTGCCCCGTGGCTCATCGTTCGATTGAGTTATAGCGCGTTAAGGACCGGAGTCCCGGCCTCGGACGCGGCCTATCCTCCATCTGAAACGGCCAAGAGCAAACGAATCGCGTCGACGCGCTTCGAGGACAGCCGGTGGAAAGATGAAATTTGTGATGAATAGTCGCTTTAGTAATCAATGATCGGGCGCGAGCATCGGTCGATGAACTTAATCGAATGGAGAAGATCGGCAGTTTTCGAACGAAGAAGAACGATCTTCTCTAGTAGAAATTGCTATTTATTAAAACAAGCGATCCACCTTGGTCGATTCGTAACTTCGAAATTTCTGTGCTCGCAGTTTTGTGTCTAACATTGAACCGAGTAGAAATTACGGCGTCGAGTGAAAAGGGTGAATCAGTATTCGGAAGCGACACCCTGTAGACACAAGAGACACGGGCACTGGTCACGTTATCAACCGATCGAAGGTAAATCTCCCGACGACTGTCGGGTAGCATTCGACAGGTACGATAGCGAATTAACTTAGAGGTAAATGGTGCTTTCTAGGTGGTGAGATTCCATTCACGAAATTTCTGCTTTATTCGGCGAATGATACCCTCCTCACCCTCACGCGATCCACCGATAAGAATTGAGAATTCGAGAGGGTCCCTTCCTAATTATGGGAGGCGACGTAAACTCATCGATTTTTGAATTCGGCGAAAAAGCACCATGCCACGAATCTGGTGTACCGCGATACGAAAGTATTAACCGAGAGAGAATTATTCGGAACGAGAAAATAACAAGAATGCCCTGTAACAATGCGAATTTCCGGGGTGCCGCTCGACAGTTACACGACGACACGGAAGCTTACCCACGTCTTTGGATTTCCTCGCATTTCTACATACCCTCGTATCCTAAGATCATTACCAGCACGCGTTTCGCGGTTTTCGCATTACGCCAACGACGAAGGAGAAAAGCTCCTCGCGGTTCCGGAAATCTTCGGTTCGCCAAATCTAGTTGGAGGTAGAGGCACGGCAATGACGATGGCGGTCGTTCCGTATCTATTATCCGCGGAAAGCTCGGTAGTCGGATTAAAAAAGGGAAAAGGAGAAGCCAGGGTGAAGGGTGGAGGAGGAGACGAAGGAGGAGATTCAATTTGCATTGGCCACCATTCTTCAGCTCCTTTGAATTCCGTCGCTATGGCGACCTTTGTCCGGATCGTGCCACAATGGCCACTATCTTCTCCCTCGGCTCTCTCTCTCTCCTTCTTTCTCCCTCTTTCTTTCACCCTTCCCTCACCCTCCACCTCTCGCTCTTTCTCCGCGCTCTTCCTGGAGAAACCGTCGCAAACAAAGAATCCTCCCTGCGCCCCCGACGGAGAAAAGGACCAAAAAGGCGAAAAAGGTCGATACACGAATAAGCGATGCGCCGGTTGGATAATCCGAGAAAAAAGACTGCGAAACGTGAACTCGCACTGAGGCGTACCATCGCCCAACCTTCCCTCTCAGTTTCTCTCTCCCTTCGATCTTTCTCGCTCCTTCTTTCCTCTCTTCTTTCTCTCACGAGTACACACAGCAGGCAGAGAGAGGGAGAGAGTGAGAGAGAGAGAGAAGCACACACGAAGAAGTCTCCCACCGTCTTTTTTCCCGTATCTCTCTCACCCTCCACGTTGTCGTCGCCTTCCTCCTCCTCCTCCTCCGTCCCACCTTCTCGCGCTTCTGCCCATACGTACGCTCTCCGGATCCGGTGGCAAGATACCGAATCGTGGAATTTGGCGAAACCTCGCGATCTGGCGAGAAAAATTCACAGGCTCCTCGTTCGTCTTCTCCTCTTCCTCGCTTGGCCTTACAAGTGGAAATTTTCATTCGCCTCTCGTCGTCCTCGAGCCGTCGTCCGACCATACACTCGCCCTTTTCACTTTCTACACTTCTAGACTATTCCACCTTCTCCACAAACCTCGAGCCGATGACAGGATCCTAGAACCTAGAAGGACGAAGTCGAAAATCTCGTCTAATAATTAACTCCACGATCGATTACATCGATCATTGATCATTTCACTATTCTCGTTCCCCTTGCTTCTACGAGGCTTCGATCGGACTCTTGAAATTATACGAACCATTTCGGAGCATCTAGAATGATGTGTTCCATTCGGTGCGCCAAAGTGGAAGATTTCTCTTGTATTCGTCCTCGCCGATTCGTCCTGTGGAAGGATTTACGCGTCCGCGCCGCGGACTTCTTCGACGCGACGTAACTTTCGCGAAATATTCGACAGGGAGAAGAAGAGAAGAGTGGGACGAGGTGGATGGGAGGAAGAGCGAAAGGGAAGAAGATCGGTGGGAGGAAAGGGTGGGTGGGGTGGTAAGGGCTGCTGCCGGGGCCACGACAAAGGAAACAAAGCGAACGGCGTGACTGCGGTGGCCAATGGGAGTCCCGTGCGGGGGGGAGACATCGGGACCGAATCAGTTTATGCGCGACAGGTTCTGGAAAGAAAGGAAAAAGGATTGTGGACGGAGAAAGAGAGAGAGAGAGAGAGAGAGAGAGAGAGAGAGAGAAAGAAAAAGAAAGAGGGAGAGAACGAGAAGATCGGTAGCAGAGAGCTAAGGAGAGGGTGAATAAGGGAGAAGAGGAAAGAAACGGCGAGGAGAGAGTAAGACAAAGAGAGAGAGGGAGAGAGTGAGAGAGAGGTGCAGGGGTCCAACCCAGACTGTATAGTTTGCCAACTCTCCAACCTTCTGGTTCGCCGCCATGGAGAGACATTATTTACAACGATGTCCCTGGTAGACAATGCCGGGGGTACCCTCGGCCATCTTTCGTTCCTTTTCTCCTCTCCATATGCAACAGCATCTGCCTTCGGGTAGTCCTCCCTATCGGACCTTCTCCTCCTCTCCCATCCCTTCTCGCTCGCAGAAAAGATCGCGCGCGCGCACAAGACTCACCTCCTGTGCTCTCTTACTTTTCTCATCTATCCGCGATCTCTTCCTCGGCTCTCCTCTCCCTCTGCACCCTTAACCCCAGCGTCCAAACTCGCGTAGACTCGCTTCCATCGTTATTGTCAAATTCAAAGCGCCAATGGACAGACCTGAGAATTCCACTGGTCCTTCGACTTTCATCCTTCGTATCATAGGTATCCCAGAGATCCTAGAGTCAAGGCGATTCTACGGCAAGGGAGCCGAATATGTCGCGTAGATGGGCGTGGTGTCGCGAACGCCATTTTTCTATCTCTCCGCTAGAAATCCACGTTCTTACTAGATCTTGCGATAGGTAAATTCAAATCGAGAGCACACCCCACCCAACGTTGTTCTCCTTTATCGCGAAGGAAAGTTAAATAAGGCAACGAGGAGTCTCTTACTCTCACTCGACAATCCTCCTGTAAAGGAGTCCGATAATGTTATCTGTTCAACTTGTGTAGTTCTCTCCTTGTCCCTCGCGGGCTCTCCCCTCGCTCCAAAAAGCAAAAATTCCAGGATACCGGGGACCTTCTTGCGACGCAATATATAGTGGTAACGCGTGCCTCTGTCACCCTCTCGGCGGCCATCTGCCGCGTCCGGCAGCTTCCGCCGAGGCAAAGTAATCGAATCTGACGAGGAGCTTATCGCGAGGAGCGAAGTAGTGGGAAGAGGTGGAGGAGAGGGACGAAGGTAGGGATAAAAGAGGAGGCAGGAACGCAGAGGAACGGTCCCTTCGGTATCGGCGGAAGCAATGCAAGGCCGATGCAATGGCGGTAGCGGCAGCTGGCTGGCTGGTCCGCCTGCCTGACCGCTCGAGCTGCCCTTCTTACAAGCATCGAGAACGAGTCGCCTCTTCTTCCCTCGCATACTCCAATCGAATCGGCTCGGTACACGCGTGCACCCACTTGATGTGTACGCGGTAGCACGCGAAAGAAGGTACGCGCGCGCAGTGGCAAGCGAACCCGTGTAGGAGCGTGTGTAACGCGCGCACGCACACGTTGCGAGCGGGCAAGGGAGGACGGACGATCGTCGGAGCAGCCGAGTGCAGCCGCCCCAATAAAAACTCCTCCTCACGATCCTCTCGCTCCTTCTCTCCTTCACCTCGGACTTCCACCTCCTTCCATTCCCTCGATTCTTTCTCGCGAAAGAGAGCCCTCTTATTCGCACTCCGTTCCGTGAAAAGGGAAGGACGAACGGAAGAAGTAGAAGATTCGAGGGACGTGGATGGAGAGGGCTGAGAATGGAAGAAGTCGAAGGGCGGAAGATAGACGATGAGGGAGCCTCGATGCCCGGAATACTCTCTTCTCGTCTCGCGCTTCCAGGTTCTCCTCGTCCTCCGTTGCCTTCACCTTCTCGTCCTTTTCCCAGTTCGACACCTAAAAAGCCCTCGCCGCCTTCCTCGTCGTTGCTCCCTCGGGACTCGGGCGCGACTCGCGTTCCAACGTTTGACAGAACAAAAGACTATCGACCGAAGCTGGGTCGGTGGCGGATGGCTTCCTACCCCTCAGCCTCCACCTTCACCTCCATCCTTAACCTCCTCTTCATCCTCCCTTCGCGCATTCCCAAAAATAGAACGCTCCTCTTCACCCTTCCACTTTGCTCCCCTCGTCCTCGCCTCTTGATTTTCAACTCCTCGCGACCCTCTTCTCTAACCGGTAGGCGCGCGCGCGCGCCCGCCCGCCCTTCAGTTTTGGTGACGCGGTGAAAGAAGAAGAAGAATGAGAGAGGACGAAAGAGCACTAGGGGAATCTCGACCACGAGCGTATAAGTCCGACGCGCGATGCGCTCGCATTCGCGGTTGCGCCGCGTACAAATTACTGAAAATTGGTCCACTTTTTAAGCGAGCGAGCAACTTCGACCCCGCTGCTTGGCCCGTCCCTCGTTCCCGCGTAGGGCCACCCTTCGAAACGGCAGGTTAGCCCGTCCTTCTCTCGCGCTTCGTCCTCTTTCGTCCTGTTCCTTCGAAACGTTTTTTCTCGCAGACGTTGAAGGACGACTATCGAACGTGACGCGACGAAGTTATTCGAGCGGATCGTAAATTCTTATTTGTCGGTCCTCGTATCCTTCCTCGATTCTCCGCCGAAGGAATCGTTCGGTGGAAAATTTCGTAGGGGGACTTTAGATTCCTCGTGGATCCTCGTGAAATTGCGTGAAATTTACCTCGCGTTCTTCGTACGAATTTACTCGTGTCCTCGCGACCGCCGGAACGACTCTCACATGGTGTATGCACGCGCATGAGAACACGGTGGCACGGTGTAGTTCGGCATGTAAATCACACGTGGCTTGTCTTTTTCCATAAATCTAATTACCCCCCTGGGTAAGTTCGTTACCACGGGACAGTTGCACGCCCTCGCGTGCTACTTAACGACGCTTAACTAATTAACGTAAAATTCGTTCGGTCATGGCGTAGCCCGCTCCCTCTTCTCCTCCTCTCGCTTCGTCCTCCTTAGCTCTCCTCCTCCTCTTCCTTCTCTCCTGCTTCTCCTCACCACCCAGCTTGTACCGATCGTAGACACCGTCGCAACCTGTTACTTCATCCTCCCTTCTGGCCATTACACACGAAGCCAGATATCACAAGCCGCTATCTCGTCGAAGTGAACTCGTGCAAAAGGTCGGCCAATTTCCACGGACAAATGAAGTACCTCCTTGCCGTCGCACTCGAGTACAAACCAGCTTCTCCCCGTCCTCTCTTCCTCCCCGTTTCAATCCCTATTTTATTCTCTGTCCTTCTCCAATTAGCATCTACCGATTTTCTAGAAAGCACGCCGTGCGCGACCAAGCGGCGTTCTGCATTCTACGAAGCTGCTCGTGCGCCTACGTCAACTAGATATCGTTAACTTTTCATTCTTCCATTCTCCCTTCCTTTCACCATCCTCCGTCTCATTCTGGAATGAATACGTGCGCGTACAGACGGAGAGAAACGTACGCAAGCGCCTCCTCGTTTATTCTTCTCGATCGTCAATGAAAAGGGGTTGGAAGGGATCCTTGAGGGGATGAAGGGAATGGAGGACGATTCAGGGAGCAAGATCGACGCATGAACAAAGAGGAAGAAGAAGGACACATTCTCCGTGCACCTGCCGGTTCTTTAAAAGGCAAGAAGAACGTTTCGCCTCGTCCCGTCGTGCTCGGAACGAGGTGGAAATATACAGAATTTAGGAATACGCGAGTGAACACTCGCCTACTCGCGGTCGGGCGAGGCCGAAAAACTCACCGACGAGTTAGGCGCATTTGCTGTTAGGAAGGTTAACGCGCGCGAGGACGCAGGTAGTTGAAAGTGTATGCACGTATAGCTGCGCGACGTGCGAATACATTATGTATAGGGGGGTGAGAATGGGCGAGGTGGTGAGGGTGAACACCCTGGCGTATGAGACGAGCTTCTCGCTCGGACGACGCAGCCGTGTACGTGTAGTACGCAAAGAGGTGATATTTCGAAGTCCCCGAGGTGGATCTGAGAAGGAGAAGCGCCGCTTGGCCATTGTATCTTCCGCGGGTCTCATTAAATATTAACGAGAGTCTCAATTTCTTCATTTCGTTGATGAGTCGCGCCGCGCGCCATCCGAGGGACCCGCATATAGATTGAAAATTAACTTATATGAGCGCCGACAAAATATATACGGCATGCGGCCCTGCCTTGGACGTAAGCCTGTGCCGCTCGCTGGCTCGCGCGCACTTATACGACTCCGGGGCCTACAATTTACACGAGGGGGCCTTATGTTGGTATAAGCCCTAAATAGGATGCCCTCTTCTTTGTTTTTTCTCTCCTTCCGTCTCTCGCTTCCCCTCGTTCTCTCTTCCTCTCTCTCGCAAGCTTCCACGTCCAAGCCTCACTTGCACGCTCTCGCGTTATCCGCCGTTTCTTTCGCCCTCTTCTTCCCTCGCTTCTTCCATCCTCTTTTTCATTCTTGCTCCCTCGACCTCCTCCTTGTCCACCTCCTCTCTTCTTAGTCTTCCGCCGTCGTCGCCCAGACTATTTCTCTCCTCGCATAGAATCCCTCCCCGTATTCTCATGGTCTTTATCATCCGCGCTTTCTCGTTCCTCTCGCGCCTCCTCCTTTTTCGTCGCCCCCGCTCACGCGGTCACGTGAAATCTCTAAATACCTAGTTTAATGTTAATTGGACTCTCCGCCGTCCCGCTCGCTTGCCAAACGTTCGCGAGCGAAAAGGGGACAACCCGCTGATTCTCAAGCTTCGCGGATCTCGTGGAAGCTTCGGTTACCGCTGGAAAAATAGATTATAGAATGTAGTAGAATGCAATGTGGCGAGATTGAAAGCACAGATAGACACGTTGCATCGATGACGTACGTAACTATTTATTAATTATACGATGACAGTTGCACTCGAACGTTTAGGACATTATCTCGTCTATACAGAATTCTTACGTGCTCGTGCGATTGGCTCGACCCTTAAACTTATACTTAAGCTCCACCCTACTGTTTATGATACGCGTAACTCTAAGCATGCATCTGAATCGTTCTCGCTGCTCTGGTACGATCGCTGGTCGATGAGAGATGTAATGTTGGGTTGAGAGATTCACCGATGCAGGAGAATTGCACGCGCGACCCCGAAGATTCGCGTGCAACGTGGAAAATGAGAATTGCTCGTTAACGTGGGCTTGTCGCATCGACGCTGCTACAATCTAATTCGGTTCAGGTCAGGATCGTCTCGCACGCGTGCGTTGGCTCGCTTGGCGCCAAAGAGAATCGCGCATGAAGATAGCAATGATGAACAGCTCGATCGAGTTGCGATCCCCTCGGGTCGACTGAAAAAATATATCGCGCTTCGAAGTTTTAGTTTCGAGAACAGCCCGCGGGGAAACCCGTTAAATCTTAGCTAAGGTTTTTGGCACGAGGAGAGGAACGCCGTTGAAAACTTTCTTTCTATTGTTCAAGCTCGACGAACGATTTCCAAGCGACTCGAAAGCTTTAGGATACACTTGTCACGCGGTCGCTCTCGATTGGAAACCAAAGTTTGACTCTAGGCTCCTTTCCGATTTCATTCTTCCATTCGAATCCATCTTCGTTACTTCGTCACGCGTTTCAACGAGTATCGCGCAAGTGACCGTATGGCACCTGGACCACGCTCTAACTTACACGACGCCTTTCACCGTCAAATATCTCCGACACACTCTCACAAAGCACTCCGGAGCGCACATCCCGAATAATTCCAACGATACTCACTCGTACACTCGCACACTTAGGTTACATAAAATCTCGCTCATCGAACTATCTCCTAAAAAGATCCTTTGGTAATTCGGACGTGCATGGAACTATGATTCGTTATCACCGTTTATTCTCGTATAATCGTCTCTATCGAGAAGTGTCCCTGTTGAATCGAGCCTTGAGTTCGCTCGACGAAACACTCGCACTACAATTGGAAAGATTCTTCTTTCCTTCGGAGCGCGCGACTCGTGTCGCACCGTTCTCCAACGTTCCAATTCACTTGGCGAACACTTTTCGTCACCGCGTGAACCTTCTCGCGAGTCGTGCTGGAAATTTGGCTTGCTCCCGAGTCATCCTCAAGATCGTCTTTTCATCCGAGATGGCCTGGAAGGGTGGCGTAGCCCTGGTCCTCCTCCATCTCAAGCCGTCGTCAGTAAAGATCGGAGAACGAGACCTGCGACGAGACCCCGGAATGAAGATGATGGAGCGCGTGAAGCTCCTCCATCGAGGTGGAGGGCATGCTGTTGCTGTCCGCGAGGATACCAGCAGCGGGCCCAACGTTGGGCGAGCCACCGGTGTTGCTGGGCACTGGGGTGCCTGGACAACCGACGTTGCTCGTCCCGCTACCCTCCTGCCTCATCATGTTCCGTCGCCACTTCGCGCGCGCGTTTTGGAACCACACCTGAAATCAGCATTTCATTCGTGGTTTAGCCTCTTACCGACACCGCCTCCGAATCTCAATTCGCGCGTAAAGCGAGCAATCTCCCTTTCACCGATGTCACGAGGCGACGCGAGACGAATTAGCAGGATTGGAAATCGACAGGTCGGATTGTGAGAAGGTTCGGGGAACTGAAAGTGGGCGATACGAAGCTGCAAGGGTCCAAGATCGTCTTCCAAACGATGAGACCTGAGAAGGAGAACGCCACCGTGGCGAGAGGAGTCTTCTCCATTCGATGCCCATACCGCTGGGCGACGTACACGGAACGGTTTCTTCAACGTTCTCGCGACCGAGTGAACGTAAGATCGACAAAAAGCAAACCGGTCATCGGCGAGGCAAAACGCGAATTGCGCAACGCACGAACCCCGTCGCATCTCGCCAGTTCTTGCAGCCCCGAGGATCACGTATCGGGCGCGGGTAAGCGAAAGTTAATCGCCACTCGGCGGGCAAAAAGACGAGAGGGTGGGGGGTGCTGGTGGAGGCAAGGGATGATTCGAAGGAGAGGAGATGCGCATGAAGGAGGTCGTTCGTGGTCGCAGCTCGATGGTCGCGTGCGCGTGCGCGCAAACTAGTGGCTCCTGCGCACGCGCACACGCTTACCGTGCGTCTTTCTCTCCTACCTGAAGGACCCGCTTCGAGAGGCCCGTCTTCTGCGCCAATTGCTTGAGATCCTTCGCGTCCGGATTCTGGTTTATGGCGAAGTAGTTCTTCATAGTTCTCAGCTGGTGATGCTTGAAGCTCGTCCTCATGCGCTTCGTCCTTTGGCTCTGATGGACGGGGCCGGGCGAGCCCACCGAGGCGTCGTACGCCGCGAGCGACTCCATGGACGAGGAAAGTTCGGTGGGATGAAGGAGTTCTGGAACAACGAGAACGACAACGGAGCATGCCTTTGTCTTCGCCCTCGGCCTAACTCGCCTCGCGTTGCCCGCAATCGATCCTGCTTTCGATACGAAAGCAGTCCTTTCTCGATTAATCGAGAAACTATCCTCTGTTCTTACAGGATCTTCTGCCACTTCGATTTCCTTTCGGCAGATTGTAACCTAATTCACACATATTCATTCGTCCGTCGTCGCGTCTTTATATCCGAGTCGGTGGTACTAATCGAGCCCTACGTCGAACACAATCAAGCGAACCTCCTCAATAGGCAGTTGCCAACTGAGCGAGAGACACGTTACTCCTGACCTCATCCCCTATTCCTCATCCTTGGAAAAAGGACGAAGTGGAGACAGGAGTCTCCGTAACCCCGACGTAAACGTAAGCGGAAGTTTAATCGATCGCCGGAATCTTCGAGGTTCCCTCGCGATGGAAGGAAGGACGAAAGGGGCGAAGGGTTAAAAGAAAGAGAAAGAGAGAGGACGTTCTTGATAGAGGAAAAGAGAGAGGAGACTCTCGAGTTTGTTAAGGGGAACCGTGTGGCGTATAGGAGGTTTATACGGTGTGGGCTTTCGCGTACCTATTACAAAGATTTCTTAATCTGATCGGCCGGCAGAACGTGCGAAAGGGAGCCACGATCCTCGTCCTCTTCCTCCGCCTCCTTTTCCCTCGTCGTTGTCGTCGTCGTTGCTCGGGTGTAAAAAGACGAGACGGCAGACGGAAAAAAGGATACTCCCTTCCCACCCTTTCTCTTACCCTCTCGTCCTTCTCCTCGTCCCTATCCACTCTCATTCCTCGATCGAGCGCGATACAGGAGACCCGATGGTAAACGAGAGGTGGATTCCTTTTTCGATCGTTGCTGAATGCTGGTGATCCATCAATTGATATATACGCGCGCGAATCGTCTGTGTAAGATCGCGAAACCGGCGAGCGGGCGACCGGTCTGCGCGAGGAGTGGGACCGCCCTGCGTCATCGGGGCCCCTGAGGCCTCTCACGGGGCCCTCTCTCGAGGCCCTCCTCCCGACCAAAGGACAGTCGTTCTTTTATTTAATGACGATTGTCGTGCGATCGGCTATTACGATAGAGCGAGCAGAAAGGTCGAAACGGCACGTCCACCTCCCCATCCTCGCGTCCCCTTCCGTTCCCGATGGTGTTGCTCATCGATCGTGGCTTCGAGATCCCTCGCGCCAGCGAAACGGAAGAACGAACGCGTTTCAATTTTGTTCCACCGAGCTCGAGCATTCTCCTATTCTAACGTCATTCTCGTTGTCTGGGATCACTTCTACGACCCTAGCGTCAAACTTTCGCGACGCGCCCCGTCCATCGAGGATATTCGAGTTGTCCGAGACGCATCCTCCCTCTCGTAAAAGAGGCGAACACTCGCGTTTACCACCATCGTTTCTACGCGTTTCTCGCGTCGTCGACGCACCACGCCCTCGTCCGACTTTCATAGCCCCGCGTGGACCATTCCTATAAAACATCCTACGTACTTACGCGCGCGCACACACGTCGACGTCATGGCGGTGCCACGGCGGAGGACAGTGGAGAAGAGGGAGAAAAGAAGAGTAGGAGGAGGAGTGAAGGAGGGACGTGCTCTCGCAACAACCGTTGCGCGCCGCGGACGCGGCATGGAGCGCATTGCAGTTGTTGCGCTCGCGCGGAGCGGAGCGAAGGAACGCATCCAATAAATAAGACGACGAGGGTAACCATTGAATTCAATCGGGGACGAGAGAGAAACGGGTTCCGCCGCGCGACGTGGGGGTATCCCAGAAGTAAATCCCCGAGCACGTATCCGCCATTACTGTTTATTGTCCCGAACTTCCATTCCCTACGGACGCGACGATCTTTCTGGTTCGCGAGGCAGCGGCGGCGAGCCAAGAAAGACGGAGCGAGGGAAGGAACGAAGGATGGAGAGAGAGAGAGAGAGCAGGAAGGCTCTCGTGTCGAGGGACTGACTGCCGACGGCAGGGGTAAGACGCAAGGGAGGGCTGGGAGAGAAGAGTCGCTTTCGAGAACGGCCACACCGGGAGAGGAATCGGTTTTGTTACCGGGGTTAACGACACCGATGATATTTCCTTTTTTTTTTCTCCCTCTCTCTCCCTCCTCCCGCGACCACGGTTACGCGAGCACGAGGTGATCGCGCTTTCCACGCGCGTCTTACTCGCGGAAGAGGGTAAGAGGGTGAGGAGAAGAGTACGCGAGAGGAATTCGACGTGGATGAATCGAGAGGCCGATTCCACTGAATTTTTGCGATTCGTGGAAACGTCAATTTTTGCCCCGTGCTTCTCTCTCCTTCTCGCGGCTAGTGTTCTCTTACAGTGACATTGGTCGCGTGTTTTTTTCTATTTTTTGCTCGCGCGCCCTGCGAGTGTCTCCTAGGGTGCAATAAATGTAATTTTTCTTTCCTTCTCCCCCCCCCTTTCTCTCTCTTTCTTGTAAAAGAACTATTGCACTGCCATGCGAACTTCGTGCTTTTCATAATTTCCACGGGCAGCGAGACAGTTGATTTTTCCACGTCGCATTTCTTCCTACTACTTCTATCGCTTGCTCATCAAAATATCCTCTTATCTTATTTCACGTTGCATCCTTACACCATCGACCACAAAATAATTCTTTAAACACATCACGCCCGCACATTGACTTCCATCTTTCCACCTAACAGAAAGAATCGGCCATCGGAATCACACGCGCTTTTACGTACGAACGTCGAAGACCAGCTTCAAATGGCACCGCTCTGCCTTTTCCTACCCTCTTCCGTCTCACCCTCTCACACATCCTACTCCTCCTCCTTTTCTTCCCTCCATAGCTTTCTTGCGCGCGGCGCGCGTAATTAAGTGTCCGCGGTCGTGCGATAATAACCGATCGTCGATCGCGTTCTCTTCGTCTCCTTTCGTCGAAGAATCAAAGAGGAGCAAGGCGAGCGTGGATGAAGAGAGGTGGAGGAGGGAGACAAGAGGGTGGCTCTTCAAGAATGAGATTACAATTTGTCAGGCAATCGAGGGGTTAGAGAGAAGCCGAAAACGGTCGCGCGCGGTGACTACCTTGGCCGTTGGACTTCGCCGAAGGGTGAGGAAGAAGGTGGAAGGGGGTGAGACGACGAAGAAGGGAGAAGGGCACCGAAAACACCGGGAAACAAGAAACTAACGCGGGCGGCATTGTACAGTTTGGCCGGCCATTCTGCTCGCAGCGGCCACGCATTGGCCGTGGCAACATTCTTTTCCGGAGAGATCGGCCAATCGATGCATCTCCGCGCCGATACTCATCTGTCACTGTCGAGCGGCCACTAGCCTTTTCTCTTCCCTTTCCTCCTTCGCTCCCTTCCTCATCCACCCCCTCCTCGTCCCTTTCTCGCCCTTCGCTTCTTCTCCGAGCTTCCTCACCCCTTCCTTCCCATCCTTACGGCGCAACCTTCCACACAACTCGCCTCCTCCTTCTCCGCTTCTTTTCTTCTCTCCGACCCGACGACCGGCGAACATCGACGCGCGATCGAGCAAAATCGTCCGGAAACCTTGCGATCAGGTGCAAGGGAAGGACATTTTTTTTTTTTTAAATCGATTCTAAGGATTTCGGTTCGTTGTGGAATATAGAGGCGGGTGTATTTTGAGTGTTTTTAATATGGATTGTTTTTAGTATTGGGATGAGAGAATTTGCGATAGGGTACGTTTGGCTATTCGTTTGTACAAGGTATTAAGTAAGAGGGGGTTGTTATGCGAGACAGGTCGCCGTGTAAGATCGTGTGTTCTTACATAATGGAAATATCAAGTGAGCTTCGTCGTAGAAGAGTGAAGGAGTTTCGCGACTTCGGGATCGTCCGGGGCGATCGAATCGTCCGGTGTATAAAATTTCGCGGTTCCATCGTGGAGAAGAACCCACCGACCGACCTGGACGTTCAGGCGGAATAGTTCGAAATCTTCGGGACGGTACAAAAAGTGTCCCAATTATATATAAAGACAATAAAACGGCAGGAGAGTCCTGCGAACGGCCAGGCCGGTTCCCACCCCAAGGACCAACGGCTCCGTCCGTAGAACTTCATGGACGATTTTATGGCTGCTGGTCGTAAATTCCAGACGGTAGTCGGAGACTGATCTTCCATCTCTACTGTCTCCCCTTCCAAACCCCTTCGTACCTTTCCACTCTCCTCCACACCCCACCGCCATTTATCTCATTTCTGCAATTTCGTTTTTGAAACTGACCCGCTATTATTTTTAATAAAAGCCATTAGCACGCGACGCCGCCGTAATCGTTTTCGACAGCGCAAGGATATTCTTCTTTCTCCTTTTATTTTAATCTCACCCCGTATTCTTCCCCTCGCGGCATTATCACTTGCCACCCCCTCGTTTATCGCGAAGGAAACAATTCCGCGCGGATCGATTATCACCGCGATGAACGAATCGAACAGTTGCATGAAAAATTCCTGTCGACTTAACCAAATACGAAGAGGGGAAGGAAAGACGCGCCAATTAATGAGCGAAGTGCGAACGATGTCTTCTTGATTCGCGCTACCCTCGGATTCACGAAACTTCTGCAAATGTTTGCACAGCTCGGAACGGTCCATTATACTAATTGCTACGCAAATAATGCCGCGATTCGGCTCTCCTTTCCACCCTCTTCACTCGGTCGACTAACCTGCTCGTAGAACAAGCGGTGGAAAGGATGGAAAGGGAAGAAGAAGAGAGAAGGAAAGAAAGAAAGAGAGAAAGAAAACCACATGTTCCCATAACTGTAAGGCCGATGCTCGAAAGCACCCCCCTCCGTTTACCATTCGGCCCAATTATCCCTCCACTCACCCCCTCGCGCGCAACCCCTTCGCTCTCACGTCCTTCCGGTGTTTTTCACCACCAACGTCATCATCATCGATACTCCACCACGCACATCTACCCGCTGTGCCCACACGCGCGCGACTCGCCCACGTTATCGCGCACTCTTTTCCATTATTCCATTTCGATTGTTTCCGAGGGCGGTCGGTCGCTTTTGTCTCAACGTTTCGTCGCGATCCGCTCGCAGGGCGAAACCGAAGCGTGCGTGAAATGCATGACGCATCAGACGTGTGCCTACATCATGGGAACCGGCGACACCAGTGTACACCGTTTAATAAGAACGTAGCGTTCTCCGGTTGACATTTGCAGTTACGAGAAATGGCAACGGAGGTGAAAATCGCCTTCTTTGGAATCTTTCGAATTTGGCATAGGCTTAACCCTTAAATGCACAAATTTCCATCACCGTCTCTACGAACATTTTTGACAGCTGACCTTCTTTCTTTTTTTAATCATTCTCCAAGAAATATAGGCAAAGGGTGTAAAAACCATAGAGCCAAAGCGACAGGAAAGATAGGCTGTTCGTATTGGCCTTTAATACGATTGGTATCCAAATTGATAGTTTATGCGTTTAAGGGTTAGATCGAATGTCGTCCTTCTAATTAACGAGGCTCGACGAGGTTGCGGATAAGCGACGAGACGGAAGAAAAACTTGAGAACATGATCTCGATTCGTTCACTCACCCAATGCGCCTGCTGCGAGCCTCATGGTGACCGGAAGCTCCGAGCCGGTGATCTCCGAGAGCTTCCTCTTCCTGGGCCTACCCTTCTGCACGGTGGATGCGATCGGGCTCTGCTCAGCGGCGCTGTAATAAGCTGGAAGTGGCGAGACGCCGGGCGAGCCGATGTCGTCGATGCTACCGGAAGCGCTCCCGTAATCCCCGGCACAGCAAAGCAACTCGTAGTGAGGTCTTGTGAGGGATGTGGGACGGAGTCTCGTCATTCGTGTACCTTGCTGTCGAGTATTTGCGTTTCGCGATTCCCTCCCGCTTTCTCGCTGCATCCGCGAGTTCGACGACGACGAGGCGCGCTATTTTTCTCTCCTCCTTTATTTATCCTTTTCCATTTCTTTTCTCTTTATTTAACCCTTTGACTGCGGAGCATTCAGAAATTAAACGAATCTATCGTGCGATGCATTAACTCCAACAGCCTAAACAGTGGACGATCCACAGTCGGACGCGACGCGCGGTTTCTTTACAATCAAAAGGTGGCAGCCAAATTACTTGATTTTATTCATTTCATTAAATTCGATTATAAATAGAGACGATTAGAATCAACGATCTCGCATTGACCGTCTGAAGGCGCTGTTCGTTCGAAGGGAGCGATTCTTCTTGAGCACTTACAATCACTGTTCGCAGTCAAAGGGTTAAGAAATCGTGAATTTCCGACACCGCTCGAAGCAGAAGAATCCATCCCAGAATACGTTGCTCGATCAAAATAAATGCCCAAACACGATAATACAGGATTTTGTTAATAATTCTCGTGCGACTCTTTCGCTTCTTGAGAAATGAAGAAGCATCACGAGCATTGAGAAATGAAGAAGCGCCCTCGCCCGTTACTCCGAGCGGCGATCGGAAGCTGAAACGGTAGCGAGCGGAGGAGTTTCGCTTTACCCGGAGGGGACGAGCATCGAAAAACGGTGATGACCGGTTATTACGCGGCGAGATTATTGCGAGGTATAATAACAATCGGGAACGTCGGCGACGGAGACGAGGATAGACGAAAACGTGACGAGGAGAAAGGAGAAGAAGAAAGAAGGTAGGGCCAAAGTGCGACCGTCTGCCTGCTCGTCCTCGTCCGTCCTCGACTCCCTTCCGTTCCCTTTCCTCCCTTCCCCTTTCACTCGATTCTCTTCTTCCTTCTTCGCTTCTCGTCATCGAACTCGTTGACAACAACAAAGAGACGGGTACTTGGGACGGAACGGCGTAATGATCGGGCGCTCGTGTCTCTCACCTACAGTAAACCAGGCCGTCCCTCTGCCCGAAATGATCGCCTTTGTTGAGGGGGGTGCCGCAGGAGGCGCAAGTGAAGCACGCCACGTGGTAGACGAGCTCTCTAGCGCGCATCACCAGCTCCGAGGCAGAGATTCCTGCACGGCATCGCGAGCACCTCGAGACAGCGAACAACCTGAAATATCAGTTTCAAAAATTGCTTCCACTCTTTTCTCCGTACCTCCATCGCCTTTCTCCAGCCCCCGTGTATCCGAGAACCTTCACTTTCAATTTACGCGTCCTGTCCAACCGATACTTTGGCTACGTGACGAAAACGATTACCAGTTGTTTGCCCTCGTAAATTCGATTTTACCCATCGTTCCTCTCGGTCTCCTCCTAGGACGATTGTTTTCCTAAAGAATACGCGCAACGAACGAGAAGCCTTCGCAACGCTTCGCATTTTTATGCCTCTCCTCCTTCCGTCGCGTCACGCCTCGTTACACCACCAGAGTTTACGCTCCGTGGCTTTTTGACGAATTGGCAATTTCGATTGCGCGCCCGCGCAACGTAAGTATGCGGCGAACCACGCGCGCGCGCGCGAATACAATGACAATGGCGCGCACGCCTTCCCTCGTATCTCGTTGCTCGTTCTCGATGCAATTGAAACGATCGGGCACGGCGAAGCTTGCCGCCTGCTATAGAGGGCGAAATTACGGGCTCATGCGGGACGTTGTTCTTGGCTCGAGGTACGAGGAAAGGTGGAGTTCATCGAAGAAGAACGATTTGGTTGTATCGTTCCTAAGTGGAGAACGCTCGTGGAATAACGTTGGAGAATCTTAGTCGATGATTTTTGCGAAACCGATTTCTTACCAAACTCTCCTCCATTTTCCTTCTAAAATAGGAAAACTACCGATATTCCTTTAACGCAACGACGCGCCCCGAAAATAAGGTGCGCGCACGAGAAACGAGAGACAAGTGGACGAGAAATTCTCTGGAAGAAGTCTAAGGTAACTTTCATCCGCGGGTACTTGTTACGCTCCACGACGATCGGGACGTACCGATTGCGTTAGAGTTTCCTAAACGCGAAAACCAGATTGGTGGGAGGTGAGGGGGAAGAGGGGATGGCCTGGATCTGCGGAACGTTGCATATTGCATGGGCAGGACGCGCGTTTGTATTCTTCCCTAACGAACCAGAAACAACGACCGGTGAGATATCGGTCGTATCCCACCGGCTGTCCCCGGGGGCAGGAAGGCAGGAAAGCAAGCGAGCAAGCGGGCAAGCCCAAGCCAAGGCGTACCAGCCTCGTTTCGTCGTTTCGCCATTGTACGCGCCAGACATTCGCCAGCGAGTGCCAGGGCAATAAGATTATCGGTATCGCGTGCGAGCCGATCGGACCACGAAATTCTTACGAACTTACGTCGTCCAGGTTATACGTTCGAGTTTGCGGCAGCGCGTGCGTCGCGTTTTAATGAAATAAATCCTTCGTGCTTTCGAGAGAAAAATTCCACCACCTCGAACGAGGGGAAAGAAAATCGATCGATCGACGAGCTTCGTAAAAATTTCGAGCAGTTTTCCTTAGTTCCATCTACCTGTAATAAACTCTAAGTTACAAACGTTAGAGCGCGATCAACGCGGGGCCTATTCTTTCGACGACGCGTTTACCTTAAAGTAAAATATTGTATTAGCTTATCTCGACGCGCGCCTAAACATTACTCAGCCGATTCCAATCGGCGTACAATTTCACGCGTCTTCCACTTTCACTCGCCACGTGACAGAAACTGTGTTAAGCCTCGCGCGGCTTTTTCAATCCTCCGGTTCATTTGGCTCCTCCCTTGTCCACTGTCGCGTTAAATGCTCGCGTTTATTACGAGAGGGAGCGAGATGGGAAATCGCGCATATCCGCTCTCGTCCCGTGGCCACGAGGGAGAACGCGCGTCTGGGACAATTAGGGCCGCGAGCAAACGGTAGATCTCGTTCTACCGTGAAGAGATAAGCTCAGCACGCAACGACAAAGGTAAACCGAGATAAGCGCTCGTAAGGAGGGAGGAAAGGGAGGAAGGGAGTGAACGAAGGGCGGATATTCTTACACGCTCTCTCTCTCTCCCTCTCTCGCTCTCTCCTTTCTTTCTCTCTCCTCTCTCGCTCATTCTCCCTTTCTCTCACCGACGACGAAGGATTGAAACTGTCGATTCGAGCGGCGAGAGCATTCGTCGCGCGACTGCCTGGAAATTAATTACGTGAGTATCGTAATTGCGATCGCGTGGCCGGCCTCCGCCTCACGGTGACCAAATGATCCTCGGACCCAGCGAGTGGCGAACGAAAGGATGCCGCTGAATAAGGTGAAAGAGAAAGAAGAGGAAAGAAGAGATAGAGGAAGAGAGAGGAGGTCGCGACAAAATCGCGCACGCTTTCGAACGTTTCACCGCGACGATTTGCCTCTGCCCTTCTCTCTCTCTCTCTCTCTCTCTCTCTCTCTCTCTCTCTGTCTTTCGATCCTCGAGGAGCTACGAAACGCGAGAATGAAGAAGAAAGGAGGAAGAGAGCGAAAGAGAGGAGAGAGAATATCACGCTTGGTCTCTCGCGATCGCCTCCCTTATCCGCGAGTATATCGGCGAGCGCGCGTGGAATTCGGGGGTCCTCGAATGGGCTGCTAGGCTGGTCCGTAGCAGCGTAGAGCCGGCCATTAGTAGACATTTTGTGTGGTCCATGGGGAGAGTAGGTTGGAGCAGGGCACGCAGGAGGATGGTGATGATAGTGTGGTGATGGTGAAAGCGCGGCGTGGTGAAACGGGGTGTGTCGCGATGGGCTTCGGCCAGGGAATCGAAGCGCGCTCCTATGCAAATCTCCCGCTACCCCAATAAATACTGAAATGGGAGGGCATAGGTGGAAAGAAAGAAGAGAGAGAGAGAGAGAAGGGCGAGAGAAACCATCGAGACTCGCGGCCGCGTCGGATCTCGCATTAATTCCCGACATTATTCTCGCCGCCGTGCGATTTGCCGTATAATGCGCGTTCAGGAAGCGAGCGAGCGATTAAATTCGTGCGAGCAGAAGCGATCGAGCGAGCGTGTAAATCCGAGCGAGAGAAGAACGGAAATTAACGAGTAGGAGCGCACGCGCGATCGAACTCACCCGGTGGCACGCGTGAGATAAAGCAAGGTAAAAGGGAAGCGGAAAGAAGCGCACAGTCACGGCGGAAGTGGGCGCGCGGAAGCGATGAAACGAGAAAGCGAAAGGTGCGCGCGTTGCGAAAAGAGAATGAAGAAAAGATTGCTGGAGGATATACCTGGACTGGTGTAGGGCAAGCTGAGATTGCACGAGTGACTTGCGCTGGTCTCGCGAGGCCACCCGATACGCATCATATTTTCGTGAAACGCATATAATTCGCCTATCGCGAACTTCCTTCGTTGTAAGCACGTTCGCGTCGATTCTTTCGACCTTCTAACTTCGCGTTTTCAAATTCCATCGTTTCACCATTCTCCATTCCTATTTTATCGCGTATTAATCGAACCGAAGCTAACTCTGCACAATTTTCCGCTGTTACTTTTAACTTACTTTGAGTCTTCCGTCGTTATACTTCTATCTCCGTTTTAGACATTCGCCGGAGGGGGGTAAATAAAACATCTGAATATCGAGAGGCGAAGATCCCGATCTTCCATTCGAAAATCCTCTTACCAGCCGCATTGGAATACGAACCTGTAGTAATCCTCTTTGCAGTAGATGTTGCCGTCACGCGCGAAGCAAGTCAGCTCGGCGGCGAGGGGCACTCGACAGTGGCAGCATCTGAGGCATCCACAGTGCCAGGCGCGATCCGCCGCCCTGAGGTACCAGCGTTCGGCTATCTCTCTGCCGCATCCGCCGCATCCAAGGGCACCCTCCGAGCCGCCGCTCTCAACCGTGCCAACCTGCTGACGGCCGACGACGGTGCTGTTATTGTTGTTATTGTTGTTGCTGACGGCACCATCCCCAGGAGGGGGTGTACTGCTCCCGCAGCCAACTTCCTTCAGCATCTCGCTAGGATCCTCCGGACCCCACCACCCTGGAGCATTCTACGACGATCCTACGATTTAAAAATTAAGGACAGTGACGAAGTTGCAAAAGTGAAGTTGTCTCAATTTGCTCTATCGCTAAATTCCCTCGACTCGTGTTATTTTTTTCTTCAGTTTATCAAATTGTAGGATGTTTTCTAGTGAATTAAACAGCAGCGGAGGGGTGGACGAGAGAAAAAATGTTTGTCACGAATACCTCGCTTAAATTGAATCCCATTACGGAGGTATCGAAGGGACGGGAGAAATGAGGCCAATCGAAGGCAGAATACGTCGGACGAAAAACGCGATTCCTTCTGCATCCTTTTGCGATCGCAAATGGAATGTAAAGGCACCGCCGAATTTCCCAAAGGTCCGCGTCAAGTTTTTCCTTCGGCGGCGGTCCGCGTGTCTTCGCATGGAAAGCAGAAGGAAACGGGACTCGCGGTTGGTTCCGATTCCTCTTGCAGCTCGGACAAGCGGCGTCAACGGTGTCGCGTATTCATTCAGCACGCTCCGGCTCGATGGTTGGCTACGCAAGAACCGATGAATGAAAACAATTCGTGACTGCTGTCCCGTTAATGAATGACTCCCAGGATAGTCTCATCCCCTCTCTCTCTCTCTCTCTCTCTCTCTCTCTCTCTCTCTCTTACTTCGATTCTCTTCCTCTCAACCCCTCCATCCCTCGTTCCATCTCCTTCTCGCACACCCTTTTTCTCCCTCATCTTCCTCCATCCTCCTCCTTTCTCGCTCACTCTCTCCATCTTCCTCCCACCATCCACCCCTCTCCTTCTCTCTCGGTTTCGAATCGGCCCCAGAGAGCTAATTAGTAGAACCTTGCGGATCGCCACAATAACTCAACGTCCTTTACGAGCGCCGGCTGCACGTGATTTCCGCGAGTTAAATGGAAGGTGACGTTGCCCGGAATCACCGTACCACCTCGTTTACAAAAGTGACGGCCTACCACTCCTGCCCACCGCCGCGTCGCGCCGGTGTCGGGAGCCTCGGTGTCGACCTATCGAAATACAGGTGTTCGCTTCTCGAAAAAGGTACGTCGAGTGGGAGAAAAGAAGAGAGAGAGAGAGAGAGAGAGAGAAAGAGAGATGAAGATGAAGAAAAGGAGAGCACGCGTGTTCTACGCTACACTTGTCTCTCGACTGCGATTGTTTTTCACGAGCGTTCGTTGACCCGTGAAATTCGTTCCTGTACCCGAAGAAGAACGTCAGATCGAAGATCAGCTTCAATCGCGAGGCATTCTGCCCTTGATAATTTAAGGACGAAGTTTCGTGATCGAACGGTGGCGATTGTGGTTCGTAAATGGTGTAAAGCACGTGGAAAATTTGTCGAAGACAGCTCGTAACCATTCTACTTGTAATACCCGTGGAAGATAAAACGTAATTTGTCATGGCAAGATTATTAAACTGTTGGAGATATTATCGCTAAATTGAATCTAAGTTAATTTAATATCGCGTGGCTACGATACTATGCCGTTTAAGGTGCAGCTTAATGAACTCCGACACGAACACCGCGGTTAAAGCATTATAGATATACCGCCAAACCACATGGCTCACCGCTCAGACGAAATATTCTCTCGTGGTAATTCTCAACTACAGACCAAATGTGCGATTACTTTCCGTTGTCACGGCGCGAATCGTAAGACCAATAAATTTTCGTATTCGACGAATTGGGAAAGGCACGGAACTCGATTGCAAAATTCTGAATACGTTCCATGCCTGATCTCATTAATGTGTACGTGAAACCTTCCTACCGGGGAGTCACGATCACGCGGTAAAAAATGAAACGAGAAAACGGAGAGGTACCGAAATAATCGTAGGAAGTAGGACGCGCCACCGGTCTTTGTCGGTGGCCCGCGCCTCGAGAGTACCGACGAAAAATTTTAATGATCATCCTCCTACCTCACGAGGTCTTCCTACCTACCTGAGTAGCTCACTTGACCAGCCAGGGAAACGCGACGTCCAAATTCCGCGTGCGTTACGCACGAGGCTCGTTCGCTTCTTCACGCGAGTATTCCGCGAGGATTTCTCGACGTTGGAGCGCGCACTTGCCGTCGCTTGGCACACTCTTGCGTTTCCGTTGAGAAACTCGAGCGAAGAAACCAACGCCCTCCGCGGCCACGCGAATTTCACTTGTCTCGTCAGAATTGTTACCGTTCACATAAAAATCAAATACAGATACCAAAGGAAAATTTCGAACGAAGACTGCTTCTTGGTATTTTCCTTCTTTAGGGACGAGCGTGCAAGGACACTAAGAATAAGTCTTCAAGATCGATCCACCTTGTGCTCCTCGTGGTCTGCGAACTTTCGTCCAGTAAATAACGTGTTGGCCAACTCGATAAACGTCGAACACAGGCCAGGCTCCTGACGCAAGGTAAAGACTCTTTCACACAGGACCCTTTCGGTTTAGCCTTTTACGTCCCAATTTGCGGTTTGGCAAAAGTGCGCGGCCAAACCGTTCGCTTTATGCCGTCCACTTTGGATCGTCGGCGAACGATGATCGGGTTGACTCAATCGACGGTGATGCTAACGTTGTTATACAATTATACAGTTAGGTCCGATGGGGTTCCTGCGGTGGACTTGGGAGGAGCGAAGCGTCGAAGAGAAATAAACGAGGAATCCTTCTGGTCTTTTCGCGCTAACGGTCGACGATAGTCACCCCCAAACAAAAACGCTTCTTTATTACGACGTCTTCGTAAATCCTCCTTCCCCCTTTTCTCCTCCTTCTCGCGGCAGATGTCGATCGGTCGACTGGCCCCGACTCGTTCGAAGAACGATCGACAGGAGAGGGTTAACTTCGTGTTCGAGTCGGCCGCTTAAATCGCACCTTCCACGAGCACATCGAACCCCCGTTTCTTTATCCTTGCGCCACCAACCTGTCTTTCCTCTTCTCCTTGCGAGAACTCTTCGTCACAATTTCGTAGACGCGAGATTAACCAATTGACGTGGATCGTCGACGAGAAGCGACGAGCAAGCGTTCACCGTTTCGCTGTCGTTGGCCGCGTTGCTGGGTCCACACGGAGGCTTCTCACTGGTCCGAACGTCGCTGTCCATGGAGCATCCTCGTGGTGAAAATCTCGCGGACGAAGAAGCTCATATCTCTCGAGTTCATCTTTCGTTCTCTTGAGAAAGTATTCTTTTCCACCACCCTCGACCCTCGAGTGACGTCGACTTCCTCTCGCACGAGGAAACCCTTCGAGAATCCTTCGACTCCAATGAACCTCGACGTTCGCGATCTCCCGGAACGACGGCGAGCTCACCGAGGACGTACCGGTCACGACAGGAAGCATCACCGACTTGGAGGTCAAGCAGATGGACACCACCGAAACGAAACCAAACGCATGCACCCGCCACCGCCGCCTCTCGGTGAACTACGACGACGACGTCGGCGCCGCCGCCGTCGCTTCCGCCCCCACTCACCCCCTCCCCTTCGACCTTCCCTCTTCCACTAAGCTAAAGCACCCCCGTCGCGTCCACCACCGTATATCCTCTCCACTCTTCGTACTATCATGAGGATTCGTGAATATCCCCGAAATATCTCGCGAGAAATTTTGCCGAACCAAATGGACGGCGACGGACGAGCCTCACCCGCGCGCTTTTTCTCAAATTTTTATTGCGAGGAAGAGGAAAAACCGAGTGGTGGAGTACTACGATGAGAAGAGGGAAAGGAGACGAGGAGAGCGGAGAATCCGCTTGACGTGGTGCTCGCCAGTGGCGTAGCGAGCGCGTGCGCGCCTGCGCGCGCGGAGCTGGCTTCGGGAGGAGCGGTCGGTCGAATTCGCGCGTAGCTCAGCGCGCACGTTTTCCCAGGGGGTCCTCGCGTAACGGCTTGGCCAGGGCCAGGGGCGGACGTCGGCATGGCAGCGAGGAGGGGTTGGCCTCCCGCGCGCGTGTCTCTCCCCAGTACGACGCGCAACATACCAACGGGGTGGGGTTTTTCGACGGTGAGGAGGGTTGAAGCGGAGCGAAGGGACGTCGAGACGCCGTGCGTCGGGGCGTTCGCGTCTGCTCTGCGACGGCGCGCGAATTTCTTACCTCCTTCGTTCGCTCTCTTTCCTCGTTGTTGCTCCTTCTTCGTCCAATTCTCCCACTTCGAAGGCAAAAGTGCGCGCGCGCACACATGCTAAGCTGGGACGACGTCGAGCGTTGGAGAATCCTCCAGGTGGTGGATGATTGCAAAGAGAAATGATCTTGAAAGTGTAGGATCGATCGAGATCGAAGGATCGCTTCTGTTAATACGATAAACGTGGATAAAGGGTGAATGATATTTTTGGTGAGCTCGTGATCGCGTTTGCGCGTCGAGGATCGTTCTCTTGGATGCGTTTGAAAGGAGGTGCGTACGTGAGACACGTGGTAAAAGGGAGGAGGATGGGAAGAGGAAAGAGAAGCAGAAACGCGATCCGAGGTAGCAAGAAGGAGAAGAGAGAGAGATGAGTGGAGAACAGAGGGTTGGAGGGAACGAGTGAACGAACGGATGGGCGAGAGGAGAGTGGAAACATTATGCCGCATTTAAGTAACAATTTGTACCTGTACGCGTGAGTGACGCGTGACTAACCAGTCGCGTGTCACATCATTTCTCTTGGCGGGAGCCACTCAACCTCACCCCCGCTCTCGCGCGCTTCCCATTCGGATCACCCGATTGCAAATTAATCGAGAGTGAAATGCGAACGCGCTCTCGCGCACGTTAAACGCGCCTTTGAGAAGGACGTCGGGCGTGCGCGCGCGCGCGCTCATGCTCCCAAGCTGGAGGCGCTAATCATGAATAATGAATGCGCGCGGGCCTGCCCGCAGGCTTAGAATATTTTAGGAATCGCGAGCGTGCGAGCCTCCTGTCCTCTCCTCGTGTACTCTCGTCAGCTTCTGTCTCGCGTCCTCGTCAGCTTACTCGTGACCACCTTAGTAGCGATAACTAAGCAACTGCCATTTCTCACAATTTCTCTCTATTCCTCTCGAATCTCCGGAGAGATTTCGGGCACCGAGACGCCGACGGCGGCGTTTGTCGAGCCTCTCGTCTTTACCGCTACCGTCGGCGAACTGACTCTCATTCCATTTTTCTTCGTGGTTTTTTCGGAAGCTTCAAATTTCTCAGTGTGCCACTGACGGTGACGTCGATCAGGTTTTGTTCTGCTTCTCGAGAATTTGTTTTTTTCCCTCTTCTCGAATATCTGAGAAATTCTTGGCGTCTCGACGCCGACGGCACCCACCGAGCCTCCGACTTGCTCGCTCGCGCGCTTTCAATTCGCTTCGACCAACTGACCAGTCTCCCAGAATGTCCGCCTGAGATTCTCGGAGTGAAACTCGTCCTCCTCTCTAGGAGAGGTGCGCTCTTTAATCGTAATTGAGGAATGCGCTCGGCGACCCTGCTTATACATTGTCGAGCGGCGACCAGTTCTTCTGGATTCTGCTCGAACGATTCCGTCGCGAGGCGATAGAAAGAAGCGGTCGGGGCGTAGCGGACTCGCGAACCCGAAGCGGAAAACTCGTGCGAGTGCGAGACGAGGCGTCAGTTGTCGTTAGTTGTTCCGATTGCATTTCGAAAAATATCCTTACCCATTACCTTTAATTCTCAAATCCTCGAAGCTCGTCTCTCATGGCATAACGAAGAGTCGAAGCATTTTTCATCCCTTAAATTAAAGAGCTTCTTCGCTTCGAGTCCTGAAAATTCTCATAGCAACGCGATCTTCGACGAATCCTTCGACCCGATTCCTACGATACTCCAAACCTTACTACTCGCACATACTTTTCGAGAAAACTCGAACACCCTTCACGAGATTCCGAGGTGTCGTGAACGAGCGGTAGCGTCGTATCGATCGCCGAGACTTTTCAAACTGGCTCGCTCGAGAGGACCGACTAGAAGTAGGGTCGAGGAAGAACAGGCAGAAGAAGAGGAGAAGTGGAAGAGGAAGAGGAACAACGACGAGAATGACGACGATGAAGCAGACGGGCAGTCTGTCTATTTCATTCTCCACCTTCTTCCACCCCCTTCCCTCAGATTTTCGCGACTCCTCTTCTCGGCCTCGTCCCTCTTCACGGCATCCCTCTTTCTCTACCCTCCACTTCCATCCCTTTCTCCTTACCTTCGCAGTGCTCCATTTCTCTCTACTCACCGACAACCCCCTCCTCCCTCCGACTTCCTCTTTCTCTGGATCGTCGCGAGTGGAAGAGGGAGCGAGCATTAGTATAGAGCGAGGGAGAGGTACTCGAAAACCTCCTGGGGTCTCTCTACGGCAGTCGCGATCTCCGGCTAGGCGCGGCCTCACGACGCCCGCTCGATAGAAACCAAGCCGCATCCGACCAATGGTGCGCCCGGGCGATGATAAAGCCGTCGCCCGATTGGTCGACGTGGAATTCACACTGACAACGCCGCGAACGAGGGGGTGGGAGATGGAGAGAGGGAACGGCCGCAGAAACGAGAGAGGGGAGAGACAGAGAGAGAGAGAGAGAGAGTGAGAGAGAAGGATGGGTGAGAAGGAGAGGAGGAGTCGAGAGATGGAACTGGTCCCACCAGCATCAGCATCCTGGGATCTCTGGGTGCTGCTTATACTGTGAATGGGAGTCATCTGGTGGACGTTGCTGGAGGCTCGCTCGGAGCATTCCGCCAGCCAGCGATATTGCTCGAAATGACGTCGGGCTACGACCTTCGTTTAAAGAAATTCACTCGATACTTTTGCTGGTTCAACTCCGCGAACAATTTCGCGATTAGAGATTAATAAGTGTGCCTACTCTGGCGCAGTTGTAAAGATCCGAGAGCAAAGACTTTTGGAAAGAAGACAATTAGAGAAGCACGAAGACTCGGTATTTGGATAATTTAAGAAATCAACTCGGTAGGATCAATTCGATAATAACAAGCTCGACCTAATTCCACGGAGAGAATTGTGCTAGGTCTCCTCTCGCGAGTAACGGAAATTGGAAGAAAATAAGTGAACTAAATGTCTAGAGAACGTTATTGAGTAACGGAGGATTATTTATTTGGGTAGAAGGTATCGGCGGACGATTTTTTCTAAATATCACGAGATTATCTTATCGCGTGAAACGACAGATTTCCTTCGAAGACTCGTCTCATCCGCACAGTGGATGGAACTATCGGGCGCGATGTCTCGTTGCCAGTAGGACCCGATTGCATTATGTAAAATACGCTGGCCGCCCGGCTACGTTATCGGTCCCGTGTAAGAGTAAATAAGTGTAAAGATATAACGGTTAATTTCCGTGTTAAGCACGCTTTATCGCGACGTCCATCCTTCGGGTGGCTCGGTGCGCCGCCCAGGCAGCAGGATACTCTGCGCCACCGTCCTTCGCGGTGTCTTCCTCCTTTTCCTTCTCCTTCATCGTGTACCAGCCACTGCTCTTGCGCTCGCGGACCAGAATACGCGAGAAAGAGAGAAGAAAGTCACACCCCCCCATTACTCACCCTTCATATCTTATACCCTCTTCTCAGGCAAATTTTAAGATCTTAAAATCTCCCATCTCCTTGCAAAGTACCATCTTGCAATATACACACATAGGTATTTTCCACAACTTCGAGATAAAGATAAGAGAGCAGAACCGTCACACGTGCCTGGAAAAAAATAATGTAAGAAAGAAACACACACGAAACCTACGAACATTTTAGACCGGCAAAAAAGAAAGAAACCAAATCAAGATGAAACCCGTTTAGAGGGATAAGAGTTTAAGGAGAAAGCTGGAAAGAAAATTGGGAAAAAGAAGGCCACGTAAAGTACACCCGTACGAGATGTAGGAAACAGAGACGAGAAGAAGGAGAAGAGGCAGAGGCAGAAGGAAAAAGTGGAGGTGGCTCTGGAGACGGTGGAGGAAGGAAAGCTGGTGCGTGTGCGCGTGCATCGCCCTGTATACTTTATGCGCGCGGCACCGTCACGTGGGTAAGGATCGTAGATTGCGGTTGGATCCCCGAGCGTGTTGGTGAATGAGGTTGACGTGGATAAATGGTACGTTTCCTCGCGGGAGACGTGTACCCCGTGATCTTCCGGGCAGCGCGCGGTACCGCGGCGCTCCCTCCTGCCCCCACCTGCCCCCACCTGCCTCCGTCCTGGCCACCCCCAGCCCCCTTCCCACCAGTACCACCGATCGTTGCAACAGGAACAGTTCAGGAAGCACTGAAACTCGAAAGACACACCACTTCTGCCTCACCTCACCACCAACTCACCGGCCTGTCTGCCTCTACCTGCCTCTCTGCTCTCCCTGGCTGCCTGCTCGCCTGCCTCTCACCGCTAATCCGATCTAACCGGAAGGCTCTCCGACAAAAAGGAACCGGTACTTTCGTCGACGTAGACGACGCACGTTCCTGTCGTCGTCGTCGTCGTGGCTTCGTCTCCTCACTATCCCGATTCTTCCCAGCCTCGTTCCGCGCGTTGTCTTCTCCGTCATCCTTGGCCAGAGTAGAAATAGAGATCTACGTCGATTGGCTGTGGCCAATCGCGTGCGATCGTCGACATTATCCTTCTGCTTATCGTCATAATCCTCGACGTTATCGTTCTCGCGTTATATATGTCGCCTTTCATCAAGAGTGTTTAAGTGGATTGTAGTCGATCGTTGTGGCTCTTTGGATTTGGCGTTGATGCGGATAGGATTTGGAGTAGAGAAGAAATGTTTGAGAAAGGTGGAAGGGTGGAGGGTGGAGACCGGAAGGTGAATAAGGACGAGGGTGCGGGATGAGAATGGTGGAGTGGAAGGAAGAGTGAAGGACGAGGACGCGAGAAGAATGAGACGAGGTGGAGGAAATGAGGGACGAGAACGAAGAAGGATGCGCGCGAGGACGAAGGACGTGGAGTGGGAGTGAAGGAGGGCAGGTCGGGCGCGTAGCGAGCTGACAGGGTTATCTGATTGCGAGAGCGCGCGAATATCCTCTCGGCTTCCGGCGGCCAACCTGTGATTACCGCGTCGATTGTCTGCAAATGGAGACTGAAAAATGCATCTCACACACTCGCCGCCGGAAGAGTGCACAACGCGCGAGCATAACCTCCTCTTCCATGGTGATTCGCGCGCTTTCGTCCTTCTCCATCCTTCGACACCTTCGCCATCGACTCGTGCGAAGTTTCTCTTTTTAATAAAAGAATCAGGTTCTCGACGAGGATATCTTTCTTGAGACTGTTTGTCATTGGAATATTCCGTCCGACGAGTCCCGTGGAAAGCTTGAGAAAATCCAATTATTAAATATTCATCATGCTAAATTTTCTACTACAGAACTGCTTGTTGAAGTTATCTTGACTGGACACGAGATTCACGCACGAGGATCCTCCACGAGATTCGCGCACTCCGACCTGTATTCCGATTCTGATTTTTAAGATAGAGCCGTAAGTGGGGTGGAGCTACACAGATGTCTGTGCTCTAGGCGCGGGATGACTGATCTCTATTAAATAATTCAGGAAACTGTAGCTTTTCTCCAAAAAACCAATATCTTTCTTCTCCCTTTCGATTGCAACAAACTCGCCGATTTTCAGCTCTCTCGAGAGCTGCTGTCGCGTATTCGCGCGGAAACTCGCGTGTGGGCGAGAGGTAACGGATGGAAGAGGGAAGAGGGAGGAAGGAGGTACCTATACATTTTAGGGACAACGTCGCCGTACGAGAGATTTATAGAACGACGGTAGTGTATGAACACGGAAGCGTGCGAGACGGGGTAAGGCGAATGAATATGCGCGCAAGGGACGTTTATGCGCCATTGTCTATTCCTCTGGTGCCGGGGATCTCCCGTTATCGGTATCGAGTTACTTATAATATTTGCATCTGTCTAATAGATTCATTCCTGCATGCGCGTGTACTCACGGTAGGTTTCTCCTCGCTTCTTTTGCTTCTCGGTCCCTTTCGATCTCGCCGGAGGCCCCGCGATTCCTCTTCGCCTACGCTTCGCCTTCTCTCGGGCACAAGCGTAAATACACGGATAAGTTCTGTCTAATGCGTTCTTCGAAATTTAATACCGCGCGACAGCATTAAATCGGTAGCGACGAGTGAAAAATCTCAATGACAATTTTTAAAGGACACCAACCAGTTTCCGTCAAACAGCGAGTCCAACGCGAACAATACCATCTTCTAATTAGAGATACCGAGGATCGTTAGAGGAGCAAAGATTTCCTCGCCATTCACCCTCTCACAGTGCCGCGCGAGTTCCGCAAAAATGGTACGAGGGGAAGATTAATCGCGGGAAAACACGACGAGGGAAAGAACCGAAAGATTTACGCGCGCACGCGCGTGCGTGCGTGCATGCGTGCGTGCATGCGTGCGTGCATGCGTGCGTAAGGGAATGGCGAAGCGGAAAAGGTGGAGGAGAAAGAGGAAGCAGGACGCAGGAGGAAGAGGATCGAAGGGCAGCGAAATAAGGGAGAAGCCCTCCTCCGCTTCCTCCTTCTCTCTCGACTCGTAAATCGTTGGGCCTTTTTTCCTCGCTTTCCGCGATATTTATGACGTTGGAAACGCTATTCAGACACCTACGCGCGAGGCGTTCTGAACGAGGCGGCCGGCTCGCTCGCGCTCGCGCGAAGAAATGAAATTCTCATTACTCTTACACGAGTACGTTCGGTGTTGAGCATCCGGCGGCGGCGGAGGCACCGCGATTTATTTGAGCTTCCGTCTTTATCGGCGAGCAGGATCGCGGTAAAGGAGGATATAGACCATAACCACTTTACATCGCCTACTTAGCACGATCTGACGGGCATACGGAATCGCGGCCGGACGTACCGGCTCGCGCCTCACGCCCGAAAGCCTCGCCCGCTCGCCCTTGGGACCTTGTCCGCTTCATTCGGTCGAGCGGATCGTCCTCTAATAAGGACGATAAGGGCCACTGATAACCTCTCAGGGACCAAGCGTCGCTCCACTGACCAAGATTGCCCACGCATGTCCGAAAATGGAACAGCGGAGGGTTAATCTTCTGGATGTCCGTCGGAACATCGTTGGGTTATTTTTCCCGAAAGACTTCATTTTCCCGATAAATCTTAGCAAGCGTGTTACACGAAGAAACGAGACTAGGGGAAATTGTTTCTCACTGTATCATTAAGGATTTACTTCTAACCGCGTCTGCGCAGATGTCACGTCGCACCTCTGCTCGAATATCGGCGCGGTGAACGACAAAGTGGCGTCCAAAAATACGCGGTTCGAGTGGCCCGGTGGCAGCCGTTCGCTTTGTTTGCGTAGGTGGGAAGCCTGAAGTGTGAGACGTGGCTCGTGGCGCGTCGACATCAGAGGACGCCGCCAAGTCTGCATCGTCCACGTAGTTCGAGACTTGCTGTTTACTCCTCGCTACATTCGATACAAATGACGCCGTTGCGATATTACTACTCGCGAAGCATCAAATTCACAGCATAAGCTGGTGTTTACAATTTTCAAGCCGCCCCACTTCGAATCTTCTGGATGCTCGAAAATGTTCACCCTCTCGCGACAAATCCAGAAAATTTCAACTGAGAGAACGCGACTGAGGACAGCGACTTAATCGGTTTTTTGACCGCGAAGCGCGCGTCGATCCCTCGTGGAGCCGCTCACGGAAACGAGAAGGAAAGGAAAGACGATTACGGCATAAAGCGAGGACTTTATGGTTATTCGACGTACGATTCCGTTGACGGGTTCACTTTGTGAGAAACAACGAGGCGGTGGAGAGCGGAGGAGAGGTAGCTTGTGGACTGTGGCGCTAGAGGAGAAATTACGAGGAGTGGACGAAAGAGGGTCGAGGAAGGACGAGGAAGGACGAAGAGGATGAGAGAGAGAGAGAGGTGAAGTATCCGAAGGACGCCGAAATGCAGCGGCACCGGTGGACCTGCTGCTACCTGAAGCATTCTGCCACGCGCGGAGCAAAGCGGCGAGCGTCCTTGTCTCGAGGGGACAGAGAGGAATTAAAAGAATGAAATGCCTCGGAAAGAGGAAAAGAGACGGAGGGAGCGGTGAGGAGGGAGAGACTCGTACGTTGTCCGCGTAGTTGATGTGTGGCCATTGTGACGGAATTTTGATAACGACAGGGGAACTCCACGGGGTATCCCGCGGGGCTACCCGCGATTCGGACGTCGAGCATAATTCTCGTAAAATTCTCGGCTTTATGGTAATGTCCGCGTCTCTCGGCTGCCTACGTCCGCTCGGTGTCCCGCTTATTCTCCTTCCTCACCGCTCTTCTTCTTACTCGACGAACGCGCACCCTCCTCCCGCTCCGCGTCCTCCACGAGGTGGTTCGAATTTTGTTCGTCGACGCGATTCCACTCCCTTCGAAGAATACCTCTTCCTCTCCTTCTCGCTCTCTCCCTCGTTCCCTTTCTCCGTTCTCATAAGGGATCCATCCGCAAGACACGAAGAGATTTCTCTCCGCGGAGAGAGGAACGTAGAATGAGTTTCTTTTTCCTTATCACGATCGCGTTGTTGCCGGGAGATGATTTTCTCGTAAGTGGCTGTAATTTTCACCGCCGCCACCACCCTCCTCCTCTCGCCACGAGAAGCGTCCCCGATAGTCTCTTCTTTCGTAAAGTATTCGAGTAACCGCGGAACCGGACGATTCTTTAGATCTCAGATAAGTCGTAGATACGAGGTTTGGAGAAGTATCTTGTATACGGAGTTGGTTCGTGTCGCTTCGAAGCACGGTATCGTAGTTCGTGAAGATTCTCACGATTTTCATCTACGAACACCTCCGTCTATGCTGAGGACGCTCGAGAATTTCGTCGGCATGCCAACGCGGAAAATGTCGGCATACTTTTCAGAATTCTCTCACTGAAAATTCCGCTAGGAGCGAAATTCATTTCTTGGCCTGTTAAAAAATCGTGGGCGCGTGGGCAATTGGACGAATGTTACTTGCACTTTTCTTTTCTCACTGGTGTTACACGCTTTATCGATTCGGCGATCGTGTCGAGTCGGAGCGAGGGTAGAACGAAGAAGCAGGATGGACGAAGGAACGAAGTGCATCGCGGTGATTTCGCACGGGCGCCACTCACTCCACGCCTACCGAATTTCTCACAGAGAAAAGACTTCGAGGACGACGCGCTTCGTCGCCCGCTCGCTTGTTCACGCGCGCACTTGTAGCCGTTATACCGCGGGACCGCGCGCGCGCGCGATAAAATCTTCGTGAAGTTACACGTAAGGCTGGAAAGCGCGCGTGTGTCGCTCCGGGCGACTCCTCGTTCTCCGTCTCACCCATTCCTTCGTTCTATCGCGTCTAATCCGAGAAGTAGTATCAACTCCATCTTTATCATCGTCATTCCCGTGAGGCCGTTCGCGCGCGCGCCGCAGGACGTCGAGCCCTTTCGAGTCCCCGCGGTCCTTCTTCTTGATCCCACTTGGACGAGAGGACAAGCACCGAGGAACATTAAACACTCACACCCCTCGCATCCTTCTCGTAAACTTAAGGATGCCGAGTGAAAAGGTGAACAAGCGTTAGAAAAAATATCCGGAGTTACTTAACCCCTCGTCGTACTTTGACGAGTCTCACTCGTGATAACAAATTTTGTGCAAACGTGAATACGAAGAATCTAACTCGTGGAACCAGATGCAGACCGAACATGGGTATCAGGAATCGGATTCGTGGAATCAAATTTGAGCCACGCGTGAATAGTACGAGGGTGAACTCGTGGAATAAAAATCGGGGCAAATATGAGCATCACGGTTTGGCCCGAATTTCGTCGAGCTAACAACAAGCTGCTAAAAAAAAGGAAGAACATTCTATTCGCTACTTCTGTATTAACCCTTTGACTGCGGCGTGAATCCATCAATATGGACGGCGCGTTTTTCACATGTCAGTCGCTGCGATTGGTTGTCCACTGACTAGTAACCAAAACAGTACCCGAAAATTTGATACCATTCTTAGGGTTTAAAAAATAATAATGGCAAATAAATTAAAAATACAGAGGGCGTATATTTACGCCTTTCGTGTATATTGATTAAATTTGTGAGGGCGTACATATATGCCTTTCGTATATATTGATGGACTTGTGAAGGCGTATATATACGCCTTTAGCAGTCAAAGGGTTAATTAGTCACGATCGATTTCAATTTTCGAAATGTGACATAATGCGCCGAGTCAAGTGATCTGTAATAAAATGAAAGAGACTGGAGTTTACGTATCCACCCCGGAAGCCACAATTGTTCTCTTACCTCCTGCATCCCTCCGGTGTTCCTCCCACGGATAAAATCGGAATAGCCGATTGAAGGCGTGCCGGCGCTCGGTACGTAGTACCTACACGTCGCGAAGGGAAAGAGCGGCGGGAGGGTAGGGGCATTGATAAATAGCTCTGCTTCTTTTGGCCGCGCCGCGGCAAAAAGCTCGCTAGCGCCACGGATCCCATTCATGAGCGAGGCCGCTGCATACGAGAAACCATATGTGGCGCTTCCAGCGTCCTACATGGACCTCCGCCCCTCTACCATCCTCTGCCTGCCCCTCCCACGTGGGACTCCCTTACACGAGATTCCAGGCATCAAGGAGCTCGTCCAGAAAATTTACACTCTACGTGCCGCTGCCTCCTTACTTCGAGGAATCCTTTGGAGAGAAGAAGCATAAGATGAACTGAAAGTTTCTCTTTCTGTGGATCCGCGTGATTCTGAGAGAGAAGAATGGGATGAGACTGACTAAATAATTTTCGCAGGTGCAATTTACGAAGCGACAGGAAAAGATCGAGGTGTATTGAAAGAACGCGTACGCGAGTAAAAACGAAGGGGGTGGAATAAAAGGACGAGAGAAAGGGAAGATGATAATTCGTCGAACAGGGATGCCCTCTTCACCTTCTTCGTGCAAGCTTCCCTCCGAGCATCTCATCCACCACCATCGATTGGTCGAGACCTGATAATTAAAATGCATTCAAGAGAGTTATAAAGTTCCTTAACGATGCGTACTCCGCGACCGATTTTTTGCCGACCCGTTCCCTCCACCTCGTGCACTCGACTTTACGATACGTTTTACTGCTTATTTAATTTCACCTTTCCTCCGCATCGATCTCCTCGGGGCCCGTCATTCGCCGTAACCGCGGTCGACAGGAGGTCTATGGGTTTTTTCGCTCGCGAGACCATCTTCTCAACTGCAGGTAGCGACGCCCCTGAGACCCCGAACGATCAATGTGGAAAAGGAAAATTTACAAGGAATTATTCTTACACGGATGTATCATGTTATACGGTCATCGTATTATTTTTATGGACTATTCAGGAATCTTTCGGTAGACGATGTAATGTCATCGTTGAACTTTGGTAGCTGGAAACGAAGTTAGAAATTACGTAAGTAATGAAATCCATTGCTAATAGAATCAATATGATTCTCGCTTGACTACAACTACGGATAGCGACACCCTTGAGAGCACAAACGATCAATGTGGAAAAGGAAAATTTGCAAGGAATTATTCTCACACGGATGTACCCTGTTACACGGTAACCGTATTATTTTTATGGAGTTTCCAGAAATCTTTCGATAGACGATAAAAAAGTCAATCGTTGAACCTTGGAAGCAGGAAACGAAGTTAAGGAATTACGCGAGTAATGAAATCAATTGCCAATAGAATCAACATGATTCTCGTTCGGTCTGCAATTTCTTCTCTTCTTTCTTCCGCCTCCATCCCCCATTCTCTTCTCCTCAATTTCTTACGAATCTCGCGTCCCGAGAATAAATCGCGAGATAAATCATCCCGTTTCTCGTGATCCCTTCCATCGAGGGCTTCGATTCGGCGGACATTTTTGCTCCAGTAAAAATGGTCAGTCTCGCGGATCAACGACTTTCCAACCGCGACGTGCGCGGCGAGTCAAGCAGCCCTGGCCCCGAGCGATTGCGCGCTCCAATTCCTCAAACATTGTCAGGTGCGCGTGACTCTTCAAGAATTGCGCGCCTGGTACTCGTCGGTATCCGAAAAAAGTTCGCGAGCGCACCTGGCGCGCGCTTTTCGATTCGCGAGTCGCGCGCGCATGCGCTCCGTGTCCGCATTACTCCGCCCCTTTGTGCGCGACGCGTTGAAAGGAACATCCTTCCGGTTTATGAAACTTTCAATTTACTTGTCCACACGCCTTATCCATCTTCGAATCTTCAATTCACCCGGCGACATTAAAAAGGATCACAACAGATCCGAGAACCTTTCCAAACATCGCGTCAAATCTATTTTCACACCAATTCCATCGTCTGTTAATTGTTTCGTCGAACCTCGACGCGGCGTTCGTAACCAGAACACAAGGGGGGAAAAAAAGGGAAGAAAAAGGATTCTCGTCGCTGCGCCCCCATTGGTTCGACGAGGCGTGTCCCTGGGCACTATTCGACCGTTACAAACGAGAGAGAAAAAAATAGGGGAATAAAGTACGCAGGTGCGTGGCACCTCTCGAGTTTTCGCGATTTAATTAAACGTACGCGTAAACCGGAGAAAGAGCTTGGCGGAAGAAGCAGGCGCAGGGGGAGGAGGTTGGAAGGAAACGAAGGAAGGAGAGGGAGTTGAAGAGGCGACCGACGACGGGCAAGGAGGGAGAAAAACGTAGGGGTAGGTGGCGAACTAACGGAGAGAGACACGGAGTGGGACGAAGGAGAGAGGAAGAGAGAAGAGAGCGAGTGGTGAAGAAGTACGAGATGAAGAGGAAGGGAAGGAGAGAAATAATTACTACTGGGCTTGAAGTTTCCAGGGCCTCGATGCCGCCGAGCAGTCATGCAAAAAATCCCACTGCCACCCACACCGTGGTGGTTGGAGAAAGGGTGCGAGGGAGAAGAGGGAGAAGGGTGCCTAGGAGAACGGCGAGGGATGCGAGGGACGAGAGGCTCGAGCCCGGTTCGGAAGGGCAGAGGTTAGTTATTCATGCGTCAAGGCGCCACCGCAGAAGTTATTCGAACCAGACCGTGCGTCTCTAATGCGGCCGTGCGCCTACGAAATTCTAAGCGCGTCCAACACACACCGTCCCACAGCCCATCGCACATCGTTCTCCTTTTTCTCTCTATCTCTCTCCGTTTCTCTTTCCTTTCTCGTTATCCGCCAAGACTTGTCCTCCTCTTTCCTTCTCCATCGCAGGCACCTCAATTCCGCTTTCGTCCCCCAAGATTACACCAGCTGAATGAATTCGCAAATCTAACCTCTTAAAAATGTAATCCCGATTGACTTTGAATTTTCTCTCGCATCCTCCATTTCTCCGCCGATTTCTCCTCATTTCTTACGAAGGACGAAGTTCTGCGAAATCGTGGACGATTTAAGTATTGAAAACCGTGCGCATCACACGGTAATAGACGCGTCTCCATAAATCAAGCGTTCCCTCCTCTCGAGTGGTCCAAGCCGAAAAAAGGCGAACGGGCGCGGGGTTGGAATAAATCTATCGGGCCGAAGGTGAGATATGGGAGTAGAACTGCTCGGCAGGAGTGAAAAAGGAAGGAAGGAGAGAAAAAGGAGATGGAATGGTAAATTGAAATAATTCTTAGAGGAGAATAGCCGTCGGCCGAGCCGAGGAAACGGACTGCGGGCTCGCTCAATGAAAGTGGTAGTGGTAGTGCTATTCGTCGGGGGTGGGAGTAAGTTTTGAGACGAGGGACGAGGATGCGAAGGGTGCAGGAGGTAAAGAAGAAGGAGGTGGAGGCAAAAGGTGAGGAGCTCTCACCATCCGAAGGAATAACCCTCGCGACGATGTAGCCGTAAATCGAGGCAAGTTGATGGCGCATTGATTGCCTCTCGCATCTCATCACCAGTTGGTGAAACATCGAACCCGCTCGTACACCTTCGCTCAACACTCCTCCACACTTATTCAGCTCCAACTATTCCTAGTCTCTCCCGTTCCCCGTTTGCCGGCCACTTTCGCATTGACACGCACTGCTAACGTCTATGTGTCATTTCACGATGATATCCTCCTGAAGGGTTTCTCGAGGATACAACTAGTCGAAGAATTTCTCTCCTGAACTAGTAGCTTACTCGGTGCATGAGACGTCAGAATGTACAACAGCGTTCAGATGGAGTAGCGACTCGTGGATTTTGAAATCTCAAGGACTTCTTTAAGGAAGAAAACTTTGCTGAATTTTCAATCGTACACGACGAATTGATAAATGACCACATTTCGTCCGTAAAAGGAAATGTTTTTCAAAGCAAGGGGATCAATTCCGTTTGTAACGTCACTCCTGCAACGTAATTACGAGGATCTCAACCATCATCGGGTCCTAAGAGGCATAAAACGAATATGACGCATTCGGTTTGAATCGTCACTGTGGTCCAAGGACCTGAATCAATTCACCCGTAACACAGGATGGCTCTATTTGACTAGCGAAAAGGATCAAGATCAAGATCAAGATGGGAGATCGGGGCGACCCGAACGACGAAAGCTCCTTCGTCATCGTGTAAACGAATGTTCGGGAGGGCATGGAAAAAGAGAAGGGGGGAAGAGGCGAAGGTTGCGAGCATCTAACTGGATCGGGCGGTTTACTACTCGGAGCCATTAGCTCAAGACCGTAATTTACGTATTTGTTCTTTGGCCTGTAAATCTTCGCGGAGTAAATCTTCCCTTTCGTGCCTCTCTCCTTCCTCCTCACTCTCTCACTCTCTCTCTCTCTCTCTCTCTCCCTTTCTCTCACTTGGCCGTGTGCATCTCGCATAGACATTCGTCTCACCACCTCGGCCCATTCTCCTCCTCCAGCTTCTTTCCTCCTCTTTCTTCCTCCGGCCACTTTTCTTCCCCTCCTTTGGGCCTCGACCACTCGGTGGACGAGAGAACGAAGGGATGGAGGCGCCAAGAACACTCGCGCGAGCGAAGGAAGGCCCCCGAACCAATATGGATAGGAATGCGTGACGTTACCATAATATTAATAGTTTATTTACCGAGGCCCATACGTCACTATGTCCCACCGTCGGCTCCGTGTATTAGTTAACGTCCGTTGCTCTCGCTCCGGGCGACTATCACTAAATATTCCTCTTTGCGAGTGTGCTGACAGGCCCTCGGAGGCACGCGAGCTCGTGTGGGTGCACACTCGCGGCCCTTGCGGATCCTGAGCGCCTTTATATGCCCGGCCTCGTGTGTTCGACGGTTAATATTGATGGCAGGATACGCGCGCAACGATCGGATGGAGGGAGAATAACGCGAGTGGGATGTTACTGGTACTTACGTGACTTCGGTGTAAACGCGCTCGAATATCAGCCTAAGATTGCGCGCAAGCGATCTTTAATTGACGCGAAACTCTCTCGAAAAACTCCCGGGCAGGGTGTATTCTCTTTCGATTATGGAAATTGAAATACGCGATATATCTCCGATACGAAGATCAAACCACACGTGCACAGTTCTAACCGTGAGAATCACGGACTTACGACTGGCCCGAAAGGAATTGCGAAACCCAAGTGGGACCACTAAAATCGTGCACGTAGTTAAGAGGACCGGAAGCAGATCCAGAACGTCCCGTAATGACGACTTCGAGAATCGTACCGGCCCAATCGTCACGAATCTCTCTCCACACGATTTCTCTCGTTCTCCGCTCGCGCGATCCCCTCCGTGTTCTTTTTCACGCTGACGATCCTCGAATCGGCGAGCACCGTCTCACCTTCATCTACGAGAGAATTCCGTGGAAACGACACGTGGAGGGTTACGTCGGTGGCGCCCTGAGAGAATTGGCTCTCGTGTTCTCCATCCTTCTCCTTGTCTCCGTCCTCCTCGTTCTCTCGTCCTGTCCACCGATTTGTTTACCCATTGTAGCGTCCCGAAAGCATCGATCGGGCGCGCCTCCCTCGACGAAGCGTCGCGAGAGGAAGAAGGAGGACGAGAAGTGGAAAGGAGAGAAGCTCCAAGAGAAAGAAGATAGAAGGATCCAAATCGTCGTTGCGTGCGCGGAGAAAAGGAGAAGAAAAGGGAAGAGACATTGAAAAAAGGAAGAAGCGCGTGGGGCACCTTTCCCGAAAATGCGTGGGGCCGCTCTCCTTCTTTCCTTCCTCTTTCCGTTTCGTGCGCTCTCCTCGTTCTATCCTCACGATCCTCGCACCTCCTCGCCCTCAAGAGTCGGCCTTATCCTCCCCGCGTGCGCGCTTTTCCCAGAAGGAGCCGCGTGGATCGGTAATTTACGACGCGGCGTGGAAACGAAAATGGAAAAAAAGTCCATCCGTAATGATAGCAGCGGGATACGTTCAATTATAGTGCGGTGCATCGCGTGTGCGCGTCTAATGTGTCGCTACCTATATACGCGTGCACGCTGGCTCCTCGAAGGGAGGTGGTGAGGTGGTGGAAGTGGCAGAAGGTGATGGGAGGTGTCCTTCCGACGTATCCTTCTCTACCTCTTCCGTCCACTTCGAAATTCATTTCTCGTTTGTTACCTACAGGGACCCGATCTGGTGCCGATACGAAAGGATCGTTGGTAAAATTGAACCTGAAAATTTGAAATCGTCCGATTTGCGACTGGGACGATACTTACTTCGCGCAAGCTCGTGCGAACGAATCGCAAGCGAATTCGGAAGGGACGATGACGACGCGCGATCGACTCGTCTTTGTAAAGAAAGCCGGTGGCAGGACGGTAGGACATAGCGATGACTACGGTAGGATTGGACGGACACGTCGGGAAGGAAGGGATCTCGAAGGAATTCGCCGAGTAATAACTTCGAGCCTCCGACTATTAAATCTCTCCCTGTTACCCTCGACTTTTCGTCCACCACCCTCTTCATTCACCCTCCTCTCTTTCCTTTTCTCCTCTCTGTCTCTCCTTTTCGACTTCAACTTCTCTCTGCCTCCTGTCGTCATCCCAAATCGTCCACCCGTCCGTCCCTCGACCACCGCCCTTGACCTCCACCAAAGACCCCCAGACACTTTTTCACTTACGATGCCCCGAGAAACACGACAGCTCGGCGACCACGAAGGACCTCGTAGGCTCTTTCTCTCCTGCTCGCGTACGGAGAAAGAAGCCAGGTTGACGTACACGATGGCAAGAAGCAGGTATAGTCACCACCACTGCCACAATCGGACGCCGCCGTCGTCACCGCGTCCTCTCACCTCCTTTCGTGTCACCGCAAATGCAACCGAGATATTAAAAGGCAGTTTAAGGATGACTGGACGATGAGTCATGACGCTTCTGCCATTGGGACGAGCCGAGGCAGCCAGGACCCCCCTTTCGTTCTTCCGTCTATCCACGTCTTGCTCGGATCATCCTCCTCTTTTTCCTCTTGCTTCGCATCTTCGTTCATCTTCCGTTTCCTCGTCTGCACGATTAATACGCGATTGGAAAGAGAGAAGGGAAGGAGAAGAACTTCTTCGGGACCCGTTGACATCGAGCAGGATTTGCCAGTCACCCTCCTCGGCTCCCTCGGACCCTCCGTGGACCCTGCGCGTCTCAGTCGGACGTCGTTCCACCGACGGGACCTGTGCGATGACGCTGCGATAGCGGCGCGAGCTCCCTTCGTCCTTTCCTCCTAGCCGTGGGAGAGAAGATTCCTTCTAGTGCGGAAGCTTCCGACGCACGATGGTACGCAGCACCGAAAAATGTGGCGTTAAGTAAAGTAAAAAATTAAAATTGACTCGTTAATTCTCACCGTGCGCTGGAAAAATCAGTTTACTAAACTGCCGACGCTTTATCTCTTCGCGAACGATAACCTCCAGAGAAAGGAGTATCAAAAGTGACTAGGCTCGCTGAATAAAAACTCCGAAGATACTTCCTCGTCCCTAACTGTCTACTTAAAACAATGAAAAGATAAACAGCCACGTTAGGTGGCATCGACGCGAGGAATGGGAACTCGTTTTGTCATCCTCGCCGCGTCAACGGACTCTGCTCGAACCTTCCCCACAGCGAATAGAGTAGCGTGCGTTCACCGATCCCTACTCGATCGAGAACGCGTGACTCGCGATCGATCGAGCTCGATCGATTCCACCGGCGAGCTCGATCGATCGCTCGAACGATCCCCGACGGTGAGTCAAAGGGAGCCGCCGGGCTCTTATCTCTTCGCGGGGTCAAAGCGTCCCGGGTAGTCCACCCAGGCGAAGCTTCCAGAGGCGAACAATGGCGGTGACTATGCGACGACGCTCGAGACGGCGGCGTCGAATCGGCGGCGGTGGACGCGGTGGCGGTGGCGGTGGCGGAGGCCACTGTACGCCATTGTTCTTTGTTGGCGCTCGACCGTCCCTCGGCCCCCGGAACATTCGACGAACGAGCGACGGGCGCCATTTACGTGAGCCTGTCTGCCTCCTCGAGCGATCGCACGCGTAGCAAATTCCAAGCACACGCTTCTCGGAGGCGGACGACCAGTTTCACCAATTCCATCTCTCCACGTGCCCCTTACATTTTAATTCGCACTCGTTAGAAAGGTGAGATTACACTCGACGTACCCTCTCGCCCGATAGGGTAAAACGGGTCAGCAACCTTTCTCTCTTTCGGTCTACACCTTTCTTTCTCCCCGTCCTCCTATCGCTCCTTCTCGGCTTCATTCTTCTCGCGGCTGGCAATAATGCGAGCGACCTGTCTCTGTCGTCACCATGGATAAATAATTAAAAGCGCGTCTCACGGGTGCTGCACTCGGAGAATCCATGAATCTAAGATGAGTCCCTTTTTTTTCCAGCGAGGCGAAAGAGAATCGAGCGCACGTCACGAAGTCTCTTTCGTCATGGCGCATGAATAGAGCGACGAGGTTCGCGAGCGTCGCGACGCGCGGTGGTGCAGTTGAAAAGCAAACATTGGCGAATTTCACGTCCCTGGGATCTCAGGCTTGAAGCGTAAGAGTATACTTCAGGTTCGTTCTTTCGCGATTCTTCTCTTTATTGTAATCTTCAAGGAGAACTTTTCTTCCATTTGCAACCCTTCTTCCACGATCGTGAATGTTCTCTAAAAGTTTCTCTCCTTCCTCGCGGAACAGTGGATTCAATTCTCCGTAAATACCCAAGAGGAAAGAAGAGCCGAGCACCACCAGTCGCAAGAGAGCATCACGGATCCCATGGTGCATTTACGATCGGTTATCGGACACCACCTGCTGATCCGCGATCGGACGATCGGGTGGGCTACGCCAGGAACGATTGGATCGTTGCCCGATGATAATGACTGCTGGATGATAGCGCGGCTCCCATCCTCGGTGAGGGGATGCACTCGGAGCGACCCGAAAGGGCGCGAAGCGGCATTCGTGGGGCGCGAGTAATCACGGAAGGCATTGAGAGGAACGTTCCTGGGTACAATGCGACGAGAAGAAGAAAAAGGATAAGAGAGGAAAGATGCGAGAGAAGTGTTCGTCGTCCCCGGCTGGCACACACTTCAAATGATTAATGTACCTTTCCTTCTATAATTCTGTCTTTCTCTCGCGCCTCTCGATTCTTTCTTCCTTCGTCTCGTTCCTTCTCTCTTTCTCTCCTCGCCTGCGTGTCGAGGATCCACGCGCGCCACGCTCACATCTTAATTCCCGACGTGATAATCACCTTAACGATTTCGCCGGTAAATCGGTGAAGGTGCGCGCGCGCGCGCGCGTGCGCCGCCTGCTTCTCTCGCCTCCCGATAAAAAGGGGATGGCCGATCCTCTTCGTTAGCTCCTCTTGTCGGCATCGATCGTCCTCAGGCTTTGGGACTAGGCCGCAAGGCGCTCATCTCGAGCGCAGAAGATGGTGAAGAAATAGAAGCAAGCCAATCACTTTATTCTTTCAATTTACACTTTCAATTTATTTACAAGTCGACGCGCGAATCTATAAATTACCCGGTATTTCTATTTCTTTCTTCTTACAGGAATAAACGCGGTTGAAGGCTCGACGATTCGAGGTTTTTTTTCTCGTGACAAATGCACAAGTTCGAAGAACGAAATTATTATGTGCAGGACGATTCCCCTTGGATTTTAGAAAGCATGTGTAAGCACGGATCCAGTCCAGAGAGATAAAGTAAGAGAGAAGGAGAAAAAGAAAGGAGCGTAGAAACGGAGAAAGGAAAAAAGAACGGAGAAAAGGGCAACATCCGTTCTTTCCCCGTGGACGCGCTTGGACTGATTTATAGCAAAGGGATGATGAGGCGTTGCGCTATGTTAAACGTCGCTTTTATGACCCACTGCCGAGCCTCTAAGTCCGACTTTGATTGTGGATCATTAATCAACGAGCTAGCTGCTCTTGCTCGTTTCTCTCTCTCCCTCCCTCTCTTTCTCGAGTTGCTACCTCAACACGCGCGCACGAGATTGAATCCTTTTCTCATGATGCTCACGATCTGACGATCTGTACTTGGAAAGCGAACGAGACATCGGATGAGAACAAGTACGGCAAGCGTACGAGAAGTATTTAACGATAGATAAAACTGTTTCTTGATTTTCATTACAAAAATACAGCGAGCTTTAGACAATGAATGTCTGACGGAACTAACGTCTCTGGAAGTAGCAGCGTAGGTTGGTTAGGCCATCGATCTTGACTCCGTTGGCTCAACAAACAGAATCTTTCTTCAAACAAGGACCTCTCTCATCCTCTTTGGACCGCTCCTCGTGGAACGCGACGCTAAGGGACCATCTCCGTTTGTTCGACAGATTAGAACGTGTTTGATCGTGTGCTTAGTTGCACCCTTCGCTTACCAACCGATCGCCTAGTAGCGTTATTAGAGCAAGATGCTTCGGACGCTTTGGTGAGCGAGAATGGGAGAGGCACCAGCAGCCCTTTTTCCCTCACCCCTCTTGTTTGCTCTATCGCTTACAATCGGCAGATCTCGTGACGCCCAACGCTCGTCACGGCCCGCAAAAGTCTGCGCGGGGCTACCAGCGCGTAATTCAATCCGCTATTGTCGTCACGAGGGATGCACGTAGGAGCTGTCGTGTTGTCGAACATTCGTCCCGATTAGCAGATTTCCTTCTGGTGACAGGTGGTGGTCCGCTCTAATTTTCTTCTTCGAATTCTAAAACTACGAATGGCGAAATTAAAAAAATTCCTGCATAAGAATCATCGAACGATGCGACTCAAACACCAGTAGTATCAACGTCATCGATATGTATACGATAAAATTGATTTCAATTAGCTGGTCATTTATAAATTCATCTTATTTCGCCCAAGAGAATCTAAAATTTCCTTGTACCTACCATAGGATCGATATTCAACCCCCAAACACAAGTCCGGCATCAAATCCCCATCCCCGACGACGCAGCATTGAAAAATAACATTGTAGCTGAAGGTATCCCAATGAATATCAGAAGAGACGGGCTCATTGTTAACGCCCGTGTTGCGATACCTTCCTGCAGGTGTTCCATCGGACGAGCCTTCGTTTCGCGCAAGGATGAGCCGAAAAGGGAGGAGACTGCGCGCGCTTACCGGCGTGTAATACGAGGGGTGGAGAAGCGAAGGACGAAAAATGGAAAAGGAAGGTAAAGAGAAGAGAGAAAGAAAGAGAGAGAGAGAGAGGGAGAGGGAGAGTGAGGTAAGCACTCGAAGTAGAGACGTTCGATTGCTGTGGGAGCACCGAAAGGGCCCCGACAGGGGTTGAATAGCACCAGTGCAAAAACAGGGAGGAGCGGAAGGGTAGAAAAAGTACGAGGGGGTTGGTAAGGGGCAGGAACGAGAAGAGTAGTGCAAGCGATTCGTCACAGATATTATTTGAAGGGGCTTCCCCTTCTCGAAGCGGCGCGCACAATACAAGTCAACACGGTTGTCTGCGTAATGAAGTAGTTTCTAGAGGGGTTGATCCCGCCTAACAGCGAGGAGCCTCCGAGAGAAGAAGAGGTCAGAGGGGTGCCAGTAATTGGGGGGTAGCCCACTCTACCCGCAACTCCCATGGGGCCTACCAAAACCCCTAACATATGCTCCCTTCGATCTTTCTCTCTATCCCTCTCTTTCACGTATACGCAGACACACGTACACACCTCATGTACGAATTTCGAGCACGTTAATCCCCGCGATCTCGATTCGACCCGCGTGTAATAGATAAATAAAGCTTGCACTCCGTTGCACCCCCACCCTCCTAAGGACCCGAGCAGAAGAGGAGGTCCATTCCACGTTGAAGAGTGGGCCTGGAGAAATGAGCATCCCTTCCTCCTCTCTTCACGAGGCACTCTCGAGAGTCTCGCGTATCGCCAATTTATCGTTTCCATCTACTGCTCGGCCCGCGAGTCGCCGCGCAATCGCCCACCGAATTGAGCGAGCACTCGTGAATCACAAAGATCTCCCGTGGAATTCGCACGATCGTTGGGAATCCCGCAGGGTTCGCGGATCGAGAATCGAGGAACGATTCGAGGTCGACTTTTTAAGGAGAAAGGAAGGAGAAAAGCGAGGTGGGGAGTACTCGTTTATCCGCGCGCCACGCCGTTTTGTATCGAAGTATCTTAATCGAGGAGTAAGGCGTGCCCCGCTTGGATTTAATGCGAGTGTCACCCGTTCGCGGTCCAGGGCTCCCAAACTCTTCCGCCGTTGGTTCATCCGCCCCCTTTTTTTTTACCATGCCGGTAAAACCGACGGTATAGAGACATTAAACGAATTTATGGCCGCCGCAATCAGGGGTAGGCGAAGGAGAAAGAGGAGACTCCATACGGCGATGGTTACGCTCCTTCCTCCTCGCTACCTTCTTTCGCTTATACGCTCTTTTTTTTTTTAAGCGGAGATCGAAGCGCGTTAGCATTTAGGCCCCCATTGTGTCCCCGCAATTATACAAGGGCGCGGGCTGATTTATTGCTTTAATTATGCGCGCGAGGGGAGTGTGCACTTTGGCGAACAGACGCGAGAGAAGCCGTCGAGCGGGTTACATCGAGGCCGATTCGATTTTAGGTAATTGAAATGTTCCTCGAAACCAGATGACCTATCGAGGTGTTTATAAAAAGTACGTCCGTTCGAAACTAACCACTCGAGACTTTAATCCTTAAAAGATATTCACGGGTAAGAAGAAGCGATCCGGACGCGTACAAAAGAAATCAGTGGTCACCCCGCGTCCTCTAAAGACCTCATTAGCCCAAAAACGCGCGAGTATCGAGAGAAGGGTGTCGAATAAAAGTCAGAACTCGAGGCTCACCTGTCAGATCCACGTGACCACCGCGACAACGGTGGTGACTCCCTCGTTTTCCACCCGTTTGCAACACCCTTCGGTTTCTCCTTCTCGTATCTGTCTCTCGGTCCCTCTTCTCTTCGATCGGCCACCCTCTCCATCCCTGCCACCACCCTCGGCTCTCCTCTCGTATTTCCACGTGACTTCCATGTGCTCGTTAGCGTCGGCTTTGGATGAAATCGAGAGCGTCGACGTCACTGTGGCGTAAGCGTAGGAGGGCGCGCGAGCCGTGGAAGGGAGGGAAAGAGGGAAAACGTCGGCGAAGTTCCTCCCTAATTGGGGTGGGACGACGACGATGACGACGACGACGACTGTCGGGCGGTGGCCCGGGGATAAAATCGGAGCTGCGCCGTTCTCTTCGAGTGCCTCTCACCCGTCCGAGCGACGCCCACGACCCCCTTCCTCGTGACCGATTGCGTCTACTTCGCTCTACCGGATTTTCAATTTTAGCCAACCCCCCAAAAACTCATCCGAAGGACCCACTTCGTTGGTACGTCCAGCGCGTATTTGCGAGACTGCGCGACGAAGTTTTTCCGTTCGTCTAGTTGTTGGCTCGATGAAACGGGAAAGCCAAGGGCGCCTGGGCAGCAGACAAGACTTCATGGAATTATGGGCATCGATGTACCTACCCACCGATTTCGAGGTAGTCACAGAAGCGAGCCTCTCGGCCCGAAAGATAAACCGCGAATTACGCGCCGTACGGAAAATATTTGCTCGCCCTGGCCGATTGGTTTGAGTGGAAAAGGGAAAGGGCTGGTTTAGGGCTCGTAGGGAAATGAGCATAATGTTTGACCGCGTAATCGATCAATTAGCGCGAACGGCTCGCAACGCCGATGTGCGTTGGTTTGCCACGCCAGACTGACCACCCCCTCGATCAATCGAACAAACTTCCACCCCCGAGACCGTCAGGCCTTTGGCTGTGTACCTACCCTCGAATTTACCAGTGAGAGGATCGCACGCGAGGTAACGTTGGAGGATTCGACGGTCTCCTGTGAGTTCGCGTTCTCTTAATTATTCGAACATTCTTCACTCTCTTACTTATAGTTTCGTATATTTACTTTTTGAAATAATGGTTGTGACAGTTATGTGAATTAGTGTGATCACAGAAAGTGACTCTCGAAAACGTAGAAACGACGAATGGCTTTTGAGAATCGTTGGTCCACGAGTTTCGCAGCTTGGAATGGAATTACGTCAACTGAAACGTCGTGCGGACACGCGTCGACGCGTTAATATGAAAATACTAGAAGGGGAGTGTTCCACGAATGAATCCATCCCCAGCTTCTTCGCAACCCCAAACGTAAGCACCGAGTCTCATTGTCATATTGTTGAACATGCGTACCATTCATGATCGGTCTGGCCGATGCGCAAAAAGTTCGAGCGCCGTTATACGATTCGTATTTATCATAAATGGCGGAAGCGATCGCATTAGAAACGCTTCCGTCGTCGGCCGCCGGATAAACCGCCCTGCGGTACCGCACGGCTTCTGACCCTTGACGAGTAAAGGAAAGAGAGAGAGAGGAGGGGAGAGGAAAAGAGAAAAAGTTCTCGTCCATTGATGCCTCCACGGTGAAGGGACCACAAAAGGTGTGCCGTCGGTTTAATGCGGGGTGACGTGTGTTTATAAATACGGTGGTGGTCCGATGCCGGGCGGTGCTCGTAGCACGGCATTTCCTATCTCTTGTTTTCACACGTAATAGGTATATAGCTACATTCCTCTTCAGTTGACTTTAAGACGATCTTTCGAATGATTTGTGCATTGGAAGTGCCTAGAGTATTTAAAATATTTGTGGAAAATAAAATCAAAAGCGAGCTATTTAATATACCACTTACGTAATAATCACTTCCCGCAATTATTACTAATCCTGCATTTCTAGATGGAATAAAGAATTCTTTTATACCGCACTGACTGACTATACGGAACCTCTTTCCTTTAATTTACCTTCGCAATCCTTGCGCATCCTATTTCAGTCGATACCATCCTCCGCGCCGAGATCATTATTACGCTCATCACGAGTCACGGGGAGTGCTCGCGATTTTGAAAAGCCCTCCTCACATTTTTCCTCCCAGTTTGCTACACGGAGGATCTCCTTCTTCCTTTTTACTCCGAGACGACTCGACACCGGCCTCCTCCCTTTCCTCACCCTCCTGCAACTGCTCCTGCCGGCTCTCTCGTTCGCCACCCTTAGCCTCGCAATAGCCTCTTTTCTCTCCTCGTTCTCCTCATTCCTCCCGATTCCTCCCCATTGCTTCTCTCCGTGTTTCTACCCCCGCGGTTCCGTCGGTTCTCACCCTCTCCGCCGTACCGCGAGGCTAACCTCCCTTACGAAGAATGAAATTACCTTCGTTACGCGAACCTCGTCGACTCACCCGATCCTCACTCCCTTGCTCACCCTTTTTCGCTCTCCTCTCTTATTCCACAACCTCTCGCTCTCACCCTCTTCTCAACTCTGCGCTTCTCGCCCCCTCTTCTCCTATTTTCGCTTTCTCCGCCCTACCCTCTCCTCGTAACGACGACGACAACCACGAGGACGTGTGACACGTACATTCGTAGGACCCCACGCTTACAGCCATTCTCTCGTGACACGAACACGCACGGGCGCGCGCACACACACACACAAGGCACTCTCGCTTGTGACAGGAGAGACGGGATTTTATTGCGCCATTTTTACTCCCTCCTTCGGCGGCCCGGGCCAGTCCTCGGGGATGGTACGAAGGTAATGGTGGGCTCCTTCGAAGACCAGGCAACTCGACGCCGCGTGACACACGGGATTTATGGCCGCTCGTGTTACTCTCCTCTTCTCCTCGTAATCTCTCTCGTCTCTCTCACTTACTCGCATCTTTCCTTCGGTTCTCGTCTCTTCTCCCCCTTTGTTCTCCCTTCTTCCATCTCGTTATCAGGTTCGCAAGAGAAATCGATTCGCGGAGGATGAAAATCGAGAGAGGGGAGCTTCCAGGAGAAGTCATCGATCGAGATTCAAGGAGAGGTTGAAAAATGATGGGGTACCGATGGATTGAAAGATTCGAATGTCTCTCTCTCTCTCTCTCTCTCTCTCGTTCTTTCCGATGGATTTTCTTGAGTTCATCGTGCACCTGGTGCGTGATTGTAAAAAGGTAAGTGTATGGTACCAGAGTACCCTAGTACCTCGATGAGAATTATTATCCATTGGCTGGGAAGATAAATGGAGTTCATTGATGGACGATCGATTGTTAGGCTTAAGGAGGGGTGACGATGATCATCGTCATGCGTGCCCAACGTAGGCATTGTCCCTTCTCGAGGATAAGGGAGAACCCTCGTCTAGTTCGCCACCGGCAGCCGAGATTTGCTACGCGAGATTTCCGCCCCCGTTTTAGGGGGTTCGTGTAACGAGACCAGAGGCTGAGAAGGGTGGATAATCGGGCGCGTAACAGTGCGTGTGCCAATTGAAGCGTCCGTTTGCTTCGACGTCTTCTCTAGAGGGATAATACGGGAGTAGTCTTCGATCAAAGGTGGTGGAGGAAACCCTGTTCTAAGGACTGTGAACATTATTTTCAAGAGGTTTTTCCTTCATGCTTTTCGAGCTATCAACAAATACTTGAATCCTCGCAAACGAACAATGAACTTTGTGGACTCCTCTCCGGTGTAGATTAATTGCTCAATTGAAACACCGTAGAAGAGTTTTAACTCGCGATAACGAAAATTCATCATTTTCACAGGAGAATCTTGTGGAAAGATCACCTCGGAGAATTTGATTCCATTCGGAAAAAGAGTCCCCATCTGAAATCAAAACAATTGACTTTCTCCAACAATGCAGTCCAGTATTAGTGAATAGAAAGCTTCCGAACGCAATATACTTCACGGATTTAGATTTTTTCCACCAACCATACGTCGTATCGCTATCCTTAAACGAACTTCCTTCCCCTACGCCTGTTCTTCTCCGAACCATCCAGCTATTCGACCACGTCACTGTAGAATTTTTCGAAATAGCAGGAATTCCGCGTGTCACGCCCACTCTTTTCCTTTCCGCACGCGTCATTAGACTTCGGTCTCGAGAGCGAAACGCGAAGCGGAAAGCAGAGACCTTTCGGAAAGAGTCTCCGGTCCTGTTCTTTTTGGAGAAATTTGGAGGCGAAAGGGGGCGGGAGGGGGTTGGTTTGGCACCCTTACCGCCACCGCAGACGTATCGCGTGTCACCAATGCAACGAGCCTGGCGCCAGGCTCATCTCGCGCCTACTCCCTTCGGCTTCTTTGAGGGGCCAACCGGGCACGAGGGCCCTTCTGCCTCTCACTCCGACCGTTCTCTCGTTCTCCTTCCCTTCAATCCGCCCCTAGGCCCCCGGAGAAGCTGGTGAGACTCTCGAGTGTAACAGGCGCGAACACGTGCCACACTCTCGGCTCGCTTGCCCGCAAATCTAGCCACAAACGATCGAATTTCTCTGTTTGGAAGGAGGAACCGATTCTTTGAATGAAAAGCTGAGAACAAGAGTCTACGTTCGCAGAAGCTACCTTCTGGTTTCGGTGAGCAAAATATATGGACCTCTCGTAAGATTTGTAGACTTTCAGGAGGAGCAAACGTTCCAACAGGTTCGTTGTAAGTGGTGAGCAACGAGAAGGTTAGTATTGTAGAAAGGAGATTGACTCGTTTTACGTGCTAACGTGCCAGCTCTAATGACGCGAGCCAAATTAAAGGGCCGGGATAAAGGGAAATAACGAGGTGAGACTTTACGAGTAATTTTATAGCCGTGAGCAGGGTGGATGATGAGTGCATGTGCAAGTTTCGTTATCTAATAGGAAAATTGCCAGAGGGCAGGAGGCTAAGGATCGTGTTACGTAATTCGTAACATCGCGTTACACGATCGATCTTCTTCTTGGTCGTTGCGAGCGCCTGATTGTCTTGCATACGAATCGACGGAAGAAAGTGCGTGTTGCGAAAAATCGATCGATGATTCTTGCGTTTGAGAATGGGGGTGGAAGGTTGCGTCGCAGGAAATCGTTAGAACCCGGAGACGCCCGGCGTCGTGATCGACGTCGTGACGGTTCACTTGATGCCTGCCGGACGCATTATGCCTCACGGCACTTGGCCAAGACCGAATGGATCGTAAAAGTGAAACTGTAAAAAAGAGAAAGAGTAACGCCCACAGTCGGTAGCTCTCACCCTCTTCCTCGTTCCTCACCCAAGCGTCTAGTCTCGTTTCCTTTCCTTTCGCTTCTTGTCGCCATTATTTCGCTCGACAGGAAAGTGGAGAAGAAGTAGCGAAGACTGACGTCAACTACCTTGAAACGAAAGACGAGGATGCGTATGAATTTACGATTTCCATGGAACAAACCTTTGGAACAAGCTTAAGTTTAATTAGTCCACGTAGTCAAATGTAAATTAGAAGAAGAGCTAAAGAACGAAATAAAATTCTTAACAGCGTAGAACCTTGTTACAATATTTACTCGACACCAAGAATTACTCAATTTGCAAAAAACCATTGAAACATTTCCCACGAACTCCACATCCTCCAACGAAATTGCTCCCTAACCCGTCGAGCAGAGAACGAACATTGGAACCCGCGAATAAGAAGCTCGCGGGTTCGGCGAGTGTCGGGGGCGTCGCGCAGCAGGTGCCGCGCTCGCGTTTATATTTACGATGGCCCGTGACCCGCGTCCACCCGATTGGAATAAGTTTTCCGCAGCGGTTTCTCGCCGAAGGAATGTTGTGTGCTTCACGATCGGCGCGGGCCACCGGGCCACGATTGCTTGCTGGTGAGAGAGGACAAGGAGCGGGGGGGCTGGAGGGGTTCGTGAAGAGAAAGGCAAAAGAGAGAAACAAGAGAAGCGAGAGAGAGAGAGAGAGAGAGAGAGTAAGAGTAAGAGTAAGAGAGAGAAAGCAAAGTGGAGAACGAACGGAGGCCTAGTCCTCTTGGTAGGATACGGCGCCTGCCTCTCTCCCTTTTAGGCCCCGATTTATGTGTGGCCCCGATCGAACGAATAACGATCTGTAAAGAGGTTTGTAAAGTTGGCGGGTAGCGAGAACCCCGCGGTGAGCTGGCGGACTCGAAGCGAAGCCCTCCCCGGGCGAGATCATAGAGGCATCGACGGGCGCTCACGCCTCGCTCGAGACTTTGTTGAAGCGGACCCTTCATCCGAGGCCCGCTCTCTTTTGCGCCAGCACGAGATGCGCACGGAACCCGGACGTCCCGTCAACTTTCTTCTCTCTCTGCTCGCAGCAGCACGCTGAACTCCTCGTCGCGCGTAATCTCTGTCATAAACTTCAGATTTGCATGCATATTTGTAGGGTGACGGGTTTATGCTTCGTTGAAGAGATACGCAGTGTACGCGAGGATTCTTCTGCCGCGAGCATAAATTCGTCCAAAGGGTAGTTCGATCTTTAAAAGAGAGTCTTCGAAAGCTCGCGCGGTTCTTCTGTGAATATGACTTGGAGTCAGTGGTCCCTACGGCTTTGAATTATTCAGAGGAAGGTTTCTTTTTAAACGTACGTGTCTTTTTATTAATCAGATACTCGCTTCGACAGGCGCTACGCGTTTCACGATGGTTCGATCGTCAGTGAAGAAGAGCGAAGTGAACTCGCAACGCGCGCGCGCGCGCGCCCACGCCAGCTACTTCGGAGCGAAGCTAAGAGGTTCACCTCTTGCTATCTCTCGAACGAAGGCCGAAGCCGATAACGACGAAGGCGCAAGAGCTCAGATAGCGAAGGGCCCACCGCGTGCGCGCCGGTTTCCGGCGCACGTTGACGCGCCCAGCATCATTGATCATAGCCCGCGTGCGCGTGGAACCACGACGAATCGTCGTTCAGTGCCATTTCTTTTCTTCATCGTGGGTGGGGTCCAGCTGTCTCATCTGAATCCAAGAAAGAAAGAAAGGAAGAAAGAGGGAGAGGAGAGAAGCACGCGATGAAGCCTACCACGACCACACGCAATTCGAATGTCCTCGCGATGAATTATCGCTGAATGTCGAAGATTCTTTCGCTACATTTTATAGAATCTTTCGAAATGAAGTCCTCGAAGTAGAAGCTAGTTTAAGAAACCGATCATTTGCGATACTCTTGACTCCGTGAACGTCTCTGAGTGCGTCTAAAGAGGATATTAAATGCGCACGATGGTTTCTGAGTGGAGAATCGAGATTCTTCCATCTACACCCTTGACTCTCTTTTCTCTTCTTCCCTTCCTCCGAAAGCCCATCGAGGTCCACAGCGAGGGAGCGTGCCACATCCGCACACCCACTCGCATTATCGCGCGTGGGCCACGAGACAATCGCCACCTACGAGCACCATTCTTCTAAGTGCGCTTACGAGCGCGCAGGGGGAGATCGAAGATTTACGGTTCTTCCTCGAGTTATGGCCAATTAATTGAACCGCGGTGGAATGAGCTTCGCGACTCACCGACCTAACGCTTTCCACGTAACGATCCGCAGGGATGAGAGAGCTCCGTAGAGGGTCTGCCAAGCGCGTGGCACGCCCGTCATCTTTTCACGGATCTCTGGATTTACTCGTACGATTTGCGTTGGCGTATCAAAATCGCGCGGCGAATTGGAGGGATCGAGGCTCGCGATGAAATCCTCGAGGACCTGATTATTCGGAAGGATGGTGCGTAGTTTCCGAGAAAGTCTTAAAAGAATCTCCTTGACGAGGTTACGTCCAAATTAGCCGCCCTAACTTTACGCGCTAATAAATTCACAAAAAAAACGGATGCACAGATTGGTTCCTTTGGGTCCAATTCTCCAAAAATACTCGACAATCTATCGTAGTACCAAAGTGTCGTTAGATCACCACGGTAAGTCAATATGTCGAGCCCAAGAATGTCGAACGATCACTCTTCTCGAGAAAGCGCGACAAAAAATGACGTCTTCGGGGCTTCCGAAGCATTCGTCAAAAGCACCGTCCTTCCTTCCCTAAAAATTCTTACGGAAAGAAGCTACTCGCGCGCGACCATTCACTCTTCTGGGTGGTCCACGAGCAGCCAAATTATCCCCGCGCACGTTCTCTCTTACTCAATGGAGCGTATCTGGTTGCGTAGGAGAAGAAGGAGAACCCTTCGTCCTTCTCCACTCGTCTCTCAGTTTCGTTTTATCGGTGGAGAGTTGCCGACAACAGCGACAGCTACGAGAAATACGAGAAAGAGAGAAAGGAGGGAGGAAGAAGCAGGAGATTTTTGGACGTAGGCGCTACCAGGCGTTGTACCGAAGTGCGAAAGGTCCGGTGACGACCTAATGAGCAACAACCCGGTACCCAGCCATACCATCTGGTCACCAGCTTCGAAGCGCCTTCCTCCTCTTCGACCCAGTCTACCCGACGTCTCCTCCTCTTCCTCTTCCCTTCGCTCCGGGAAATTGATGTACCGCGAGGATTAATGATCCCGTTCTCCTTCAAGGCGCACGGCGGGAAAACCTGCGGTCTCAATCTCTCGTGGTGTCTGGCCGACGCGTTCCTCGCTTCCTTCCTTCCTTCTTTCCTTCCTTTCCGCCTACTCGGGTCGCCTCGTTTCTCTCGATTTGAGTATGCGAGAAGGACGAACATTTTTACGTTCCCTCGACGCAACGTGCACCACCGTGGCGGCAGCTCCGGTGCTTCCTTCGAGATTGGGCAGAAAATCTTGTGGGTCGTCGGTTGACTCCGGAGAATCTCAAGAATTTGAAGCTTCCCTTTATTCTTTCGAAACCAAGCGCCGCGCCGATGTATACCAGGAGAATTTAATGAAGCATTCCGCAAGGTAGAAAGATTAAAGCTTCCACTTTGCTCCGAGGTGTGCTTTTTTCGAATTACCCTAGGAGACCGAAACGTGCGCATGCGGAGGTTACGCGGTACGATTGGCTTCATCCGTCGAGAATCCGCGCGGGCCGATCCCGACAAATCGCATTATCCGACCGAGGCCCAGACCAAGCGAAACCGAACTGACCGTATGTATATAGGGTGTAACGAGTTTTGCGATGATTTACGCCCCGTGCCCTCACTGGAACTAATCTGTATTTGTTTATTTATTCAAACACTCGGGGGAAGAGCCACGAGGCACGTATCCATCTCTGTCCACCGATTCTCTCCCTCTCCTCTCCTTCTCTCTTACCACACCCGCGCGCACACATTGGCACGCACACGCGTTACCCTTTACCACGGACGCGAGAGCGCGCGTGCTACCTGTGCATCTCATTCTCCCTTATTCTCGACCCATCTCTTCTCTCCTCATCTTCGCCTCCTCCCTCTCCAATCCTCTCTACCACGGATCTACGTCGTGATTTAGGGTTTCGGGTTTCGATGCACTCGCCGGTCCGTTCTGTTTACCATTCCGTTTGAATTTATTGCCCCAGCCGAAGGAGATAGCAGGCGGATGTGCTATGGATGGAGGGGGTGGATGGAGATCAGCCGCAAAGAGGAAGACGAAATGGCGAAGGAAGGAGGATGACAAAAGAAAGTTAGCCTTATCGCCTTTCATCCGTGATATCATCTGACGCGTTAACTAGAGGCAATTCGAACATGGTAAACTAGTGGTGGTTAGTGGTCGGCACGAACGCCGGCTGCTCGCGCTTCGCGCTCGCCTTACTGGGTGCAGAAAAGCTTCGCTTCCTGCCGTAGGCACGACCGCGTAACTCACGTTTCCATACTTGAATTTCCCATAATTTTGAAACGGTTGAAGATGGCGGTACATAAAATTGCGTGGCACCAAATGGGTATATACTCGATGTACATGCCAAATTTTGTTCGGATCCGTTCAGTCGTTTTGCCGGAATATTGGACTAAAGATTTGAATTAGCCGCCATTTTTGATTCGGCCAATCAAAAAATTTGAAAATTTCCAGAAATTGTTATTGTATACGTGTAGGTACACGTATGTGTAAAATTTTATCGGGATCCAATGAATAGTACCAAAGATATGAATTTTTCGATATTTGAATTTGCCGCCATTTTATACCAGTTCAAGATGGCGGCTCACAAACCTTATTGTGAACTCACAGTAATGTACTTGATTTTTGTGTCAAATTTCGTCCCCATCGGTTCAGCCGTTTTTCCGAAATCGAGGATATACACGGACACACACACACACACACACACACACACACACACACACACGAACGGTTTTCAGGATGGCGATTGCATAAGTCACTCCCTTAACGGTCGTGCCTACAAAATTTCGTCAAACATCAAAATCAAACATCGATGTTTGTATCCATAATAAAATTTGCGCATCTCCTCTAAATATTATCCGTCACTTCTTATTAATAATTCCAAAGGTCGAAGATAATCGTAACAAGCTATCGTTTCTTTACTTTCTTGCCTACCACCCATCGACACACACGTGTCATCATAAAATCAGTTATGATATCCCACGCACTATACCCGTCCTCGTTCCACTCGCGCGAATGGCCAATGGGCGAATCGCATGACCAGGTTTGGATATGCTACGGATGAAGAGGGTGGATGGAGATGAGCCGCAAAGAGGAAGACGAAATGGCGAAGGAAGGAGGATGACAAAAGAAAGTTAGCCTTATCGCTTTTCATCCGTGATATCATCTGATGCGTTAACTAAAGTAACAAACTCGAACATCGTAAAAAAGATTCCGTGAAACATCAAAGAGCATCAATCTTTGTATCGAAAATAAAAACTGCTAGCCTGCTCTAAACATTATCCGTTGCTTCTTATAAATAATTCCAAAGCCTGTTTTAGCTACCGTTTCTTTACCTTCTTCTTCCAATCGCCCTTCTTTCCTCTTACCTACCACCCATGGACACGCACGTGTCATCATAAAATCAGTTATGATATCCTACACCCTGTAACCATCCTCCATCCACTGGCGCGGAAGGACAATCGGCGAATCTCTTGACCAGATTCAAGGCGCGGAGGTGAAAAGCAAAGCTCGCGCGCGCATCTACAAGGGAAGGAGATTACGTGATTAGAGCCGTTACGGTTCACCGAACCGTCATTCACGATCGACCGGTTGTCGGCGGCGTGACGCGTCACGGCACGCATGACGAGGTCGAGAAGGCGTGCGTGCGTGCGTGTCAGGTACGCAGCTCGCGCGCATGCGTCTGGGCGGGTAGGGGCGCGCGCAAAGGACGTCGGTAGTTCATTCTTGCACCTGTGCCGCTGTTATCCCCCGTTGCCTTTGATGTCGTTGCGCTTACCTGCTCCGCTCGACTGAAATAACACATCCGAAAACACCACGCGTGAGAGCGGGTGGTAGTGGTGGTGGTCGAGCGGCTCGCACAAGGGGTGCCTCGCGGTAAGCGTGTACGAGCGTGTGCCAGGGTGGATCGCGCGCTCGCGCGAGCGGACCTCTCGTACGCACACGTGTTTCACGTTGCGGATACTTCGCTTACTAACGAGGGTCGCGGCGGCGCTCGCCTATAAGCTGCCAATTAACGAGCTATGAGTCGTTGTACGAGATTGGCCGTCAATTAATTTAAATTCTGCCTCCCCGTTCTACCACCGCGCGCTCCTCTCGCCGGAATTGGCCGACGCGACGACGTAATCGCGGAAGGGTTGCTTGCGCGTAATGCCAACCTCGTTGTTGGCAGCACTGCTGTCTCCATTGCAACCTTGCTGTCCGATCGTCTTACGGATCTTGCGATCTTCTTCCAGCTTGTTTCTTCGTTCTGTATCTATAAACCGAAGAGCGTTTGGCGTAACTCTTGGACGAAGAGAGTCGATTACCTTCTTTTTTAGCTTTCGCGAGTGTGTACGTGCCATGTGAAAATTCGTCGGGAATCGAAAGAGCTCCTGTTCGATTCGAGTTCGTCTCGTCTTTCTCGTTGTTCTTTCTGCTCTCGTGCCGCTTCTCTTTTCGCATTCTCCTTCCCTTTCCTCGTTCCTCCTCCTCCTCTCCCTGTCTTCAGCCGTCGGACATTTTCCGTTACTCTTTGCGATTCGTCCGCGTACGTCCACCGCGTTCCAATTAAAACGTTCACAAGCGACTCACGAGAGCGCATGTTCCGCATTGTAACGGTAGTTACAGGAACTGACGTCGATTCCCTTGACGACCGTCCCCTGGGATTCGAACGGATGGCCGGGCCCACCAAAATTTCCGACGACCATCATTGCAACAATGAGAGCAAAAGGACAGAACGGGGGGCTTCGAGAAAACTTCTTCGCGTAGAATTCGCATAGTAACGCTAGAATCATCGTAATGAATACGTAGATGAATCAAATGTAAACCTTCTTGAACTACGAGAGTCATGGTTATCTGAGAGGGTCGACTCGTTCACAGCTCTCAACAAGCAATGGCTGGGGTAGAGGAATCACCTTGTTTTATTCCTTGCCTTCCTAATTTAGTAATATTAACAACGAGCAAGCAGAAGATTCCTTCTGCAGTTGCGCAACGCATAGTAATTAAATTTCTCACGCGAATCCGGCCGAAATTCATTGCCGATTCAACTCTCAGTTCGATAACAATACCCTATTATGGGCATGAGTAAAGGTTTGCTGTAATAAATTCAAGGGAGGCCGTGAACGTGTTGAAAATGGGGGCGAGCGATTTGAGAACAACGAATAGATGGAAGCGTTCGTGAGCGATTGGTTATATAGCCGCCTTGTTTCTTCTTACCAAAGAGAGATACAAAAAATTACCAATCCGTTAGAACAAGTGTATAGAGGAAGAAGGAAACTATGTGGAAAATTAAGAAGAAACCATTCTACTTTCACATGGCGAAATCAATTCTGGACGATTAAAGGCTCGTTTATATTTTATTCCTCGTATATTAATCGAAATGAAAATGAAAGCAGTCGTAAAGTGTGAGAATATTACGTAAGCTCGGCAAAAGGCGCGAGAATTATCGATCTTCTTCGTGCTATCGGTAGAACTTTATTTGAGACTGTGAGTCAACGAGGAAAGAGGAAGAAGGAAGGAGAGAGAGAGAGAGACAAAGAGGGAGAGAGAAAGGTCAAGCCCGAGAGACTGGCATCGCGGAGCGATTCCTCACAATAGAGCATTTTAATTAATTAACCAATAAGGCACTCGTTAGTGATAAATTGATCGCGTCGGTGGCGACGCCGGCGCCCGACGATTTCGTCGTTTACGGCCGACGTTGAGGCGATCGGCGTTGTTGCGTCACATCCCAGAGAGAATTTTCTATTCGCATGAAAAAGAGAGGGTGAGGATAGAAAGAGCGGCCTATGATTACGGACCACCGTGGGGCCACAGTCGCGAGAACCCGATCATTAGGATCGGTTATCAATTAAGTCATCGTGCCGAACGTCTCGTTCCGCCGACATAATTAAAATTCCCCAGTGCGTTCTCCCGATACTGTTTTCCTCGTCTGGCGCCGATTTCTCGCGTCAGTAGATAGTGCAAGAATGTCGAATCGAATTGTCCTGCATAATTCGCCAATTTTCATCCTCAGAACATTTTCTTGGCAAAATTGTTTAGTAGCTTAGTGAAACATGACAATTGGACAAACTTAGCATTACAGAGTGACAAGACTGAGGATGTTTGGCGACTTGGGAAGTAAGTGGAGTAAGTAGCGTAATCGATAAATCGATGGACGAGAATTGCGTTGCGACGGGGACAATGGAAAGAACACCTGACGACGCGACAAAGGTGAAATCTCAGTTCAAGTCGCTTCCTTCACTTTTCTATTTTGCACCGATACTGTTATTCTTAATAAATACACGTAGTTATATATAACCTATTAGTACAATTCTTTTTGTAAGCTTTGAAATAAGCTCTTTTCGAAAGCTATGTATGTGTGTATGTGTGTACACAAGCGTATAAACATGCATTCTGCACTTTCTGAAGAGTTCAGTGCCAATACAGGAATAAAAAATAGATCCTTCGTTTCGATATTCAGAACCTCGTGGAATGCACCATAGATGCTCATTCTTACCTACGAAATTTCGTCTTCTCTGCTACACCTAAGAAGAACCATTGGTCCCGCGATCACGAGGTAAATGAGACGTCCCCGAGAATCGACACCACGTCCTCTCCGTGTCAATGGGACGAGAGGTCCCCTCTGTTCTCAAGACCTCGACATCGATCATTCCCGTTATCGGTATCTCGATCCTTCGAACCGGTCGCAGGGAGGACAGAGAGAGCGCCTCGACGACGTTACCGGCAAGATCTAGGAATCTCTTCGTTCGGACTCGATCACGCCTCATCGGTCCTGAGAACGAGCGGTCCTCAGATGCGATCCGAGCGAACGTACCGACCCGGTCCCTTATCGTTAAGAAGGTGGAGACCGAGAAAAAGAAGGAGAGAAAAGGGGCGCTAGACGGTGGAACGAAGAGATGCAGGAAGGAAGGCATAAAGGAGGAGAAAAACAAAGAAAATCGAAGAATACCTTTGAGCATTGGTTTCCATGTCTCGATAGGATTTCGCCAAAAAACGATTCGCGCGTTTCAATCGATTCTTGGTGGAGTGGTCCGTCGAATTTAAAGGAACAAAATCCAACGTGTTCTTCTGGTCTCGTAAAAACGTTAATGTAGACGAAGGTGGGGTAAAGTGTGCTCCGGATTGGCGCGCCCGCCCGTTCCCATCTCCACGATGAATTTAATGAATTTACCTTGGGAACGATTAAAGGCGCATAAATCGCGACCGGTTGATTCGGTGCTTCCCCGTAATTAAGTGCCTTCGATTGGCTTACCATGGGCGAGCATTCACGGGTGTCGTAAAGTGCGATTAACTAATTGACCGTGTCACGAAGCCTCATACATACGGAGAGAGGTTTACGAGTGTATGTACAAGCGCGCGGTTGAGTTTATCGTTCCTTCCTCTTCACTTCGACCTTGCCGGTATGGATTTTCGAGGTAGAGATTCCTACGAGTTCCACGCAGATGTTCAGTTGAAGAAGTTTCGAAAGGAAGGAAGGGGCGAGGATGCGCACGGGATTGGTGAAACAGTGAGAAAAGGAAAAATTCCATCAACCCTCTCTTAATACATACTTCATGCCGTTATTATTTCTTACGGATGCCCGCTCATTAAATTCCTCGTCCCGATTTGTCCGCTCCCGGAGGCCCTCGAAGCGAGCCCTTCCTTTCGTTGGACCCTTCTCGCATCTTTCTCCAATATCTTTAGCTTCTGTCCTCTCGCTCTGTCACTCCCTTCCATTTTCCTTTTTTCCTTCCACCTCCGACACCCTCGAGACTCTCCACGCTTGAAATCACTCATCGCGTTCGTAGCTTCCTTGATGTGTCTTCAACGGAGAAACTCGAACTTAGGCAACCCTACCGGTAGCTTCTCCACGCATCCACCCACACCCACAATCCACTCTCTCATCGACCTGCCTACCCTCTCTCGCCATCTCGGCACTCCTCGAACGCTCTCGCGATCTCGCGCAACCCTTCACTACCCAAGTTCACCTCACCCGAGGACTTTTAACGCCTCGCTTCGCGCTCCAATGCTCCTCCATGCGCCCCGAGACTGCAAGCACGGACGAGCTATTGGATAGAGGTTACGTGTAATGTAATTTTTTGGTCCGGAATTCGGGAGCTCAGAAAAACTTAACCTAGAAAACCAAAATGTAATTAGAAATATGAAAGAATCAATGGTTTTCCAAAAAGATGAAAAAAGAAAAAACGCAATTTTCTAAACACTATAATTCGCGTAGCTAATTACTGGGGATTTTTTTAGAAGCTTATGGAGGTCGCAAATTACGGGATCAAATGTAGGTTTGGATATATTTTAAGGTGTTTAAAAATCTATTTCCTCTGAACCAATCTATTTCTTTCCAATTTACATGAATTCATGTAGGGTAAATAATTCGTACGTGTAATTTCATCCAACCTACATTGACATATTTTTCAAGATACTATGGAATATGCGATGTACCATCGTGGTTCTCCAACGAGGTAATGCAGCCGTAATGGTCGTAATCTTCCAATTGGTACTGCGGTTGGTAATGCACGTTTTTCCAAAGCACACGAATACCCGAAAATTCGTACATTCTTACAAGTTCTCTACAAGGCCGCACTTCTTAAAATTTCGCAATGCACCTACTCCCTTTTCTTCCATACTCTTGCCACCCTCTTGTACCGCGTTCCCCTTCGCCAAATAAACAAATAAATCTCCCAATGCTCGACCTTTGTAGCAACCCTCTCTAACTGCAATTCTCCATTCTCCTCTTCACTTTTCTCCTCCTCGACCGAACATCTCCCTTCAAAATTTGCACCCTAATGCAACCCCCTTCTCTCTTCACCCTTCCTTTCCTCTCATCCAGGCAACTCGTTCCTCTTTTACTTGCCGCAACGACCATAGGCAAAAGCGGCGAAGTTCCGCTGGCTTCCCGAGAAAAGCAGAAGAGACTCCCTCGGCACAAGTCACGAGAACGTAAGTCGTGGGCGAGCAGGGTCGAACGGAGGACTTTGACGCCCCATGTCACGCTCGGATACCATTCGACAAGGCGCGCGCGCGCTCTTCTCCGAGCCAATAATTCAGACTTCAAGGCGGCGGGCGTGAAGATCGTCGTGACGGAGTATCAAAAGCCTCGCGTCGTCGTAGTCGTCTGGTAGCCTCTCGTCTCACCCCCTCCTTCTTCCGGGCTTCACCCCTTCTTCTTCCTCCTCGCGCTTTCGTCCCTTTTGCGTCTGCCAGCGTGAAAGGCGCCGTTGAACGCGAGGCGGAAAGACAGAGGAAAGCAAGAGTGTAAAGAGAGAGAGCGAGAGAAAGAGAGCGAGAGAGAAAAAAAAGAAGAGGAGCGTGAAGGAAAATAGAAGAGCCATGAGAGGAAAGGGAGGAAGTAAAGTGGGGGGAGGTCGCTCGGCGTAAAGCGAAGACGAACTACGGCCGGGCAAGACGAAACGGAGAGGGTGAGAAAGAGAGAGAGACAGAGAGAGAGAGAGAGAGAGAGAGAAGAGGAGAATGAGGGAGAAGGAGGGTTGAAAGTTTCTCTCTGGTGCCGCGCAGGGTGACAAACAACCGCGAGGATTCCACGGATCCGCAGGGCGCGCAAAGTTCGCGCTAATTAGCGGTTCACGAGCGTGCCGAAAAAGAGACTGCGAAGGAGGTGGTGGGAGAAGGAGGAAGACGACGAGGAGAAAGCGAGAAAAAGGAAAAGAACGGGGGTGACGGTCGCGCGCGTGCGCTGGGGTTAGAGCGAGAAGGACGAAGGAGATGAGAAGGAAGAGAGTCGGAGGGCGAACTGAGGATGTGGAGAGAGAAGGAGAAAGTGGAGAGAGAAGAAGGTGGCGAGGAAGAAGCAGAGAGAGAGACAACGGGGGTTGACGCGCGACGAAAGGCAAAAGGAGAATCGAGTCGAGATGGCTGCTCGTGAAGGGGTGGGGGCCGGGGGTGGCCTGGAGGGTGGGAGAGACGAGAGCATTTGAATATATCGGTGCGAGACAGTGAGCGATGTTGCACCTGCTGTCGCGAGTCAGCGTAATAGCTGTGAGATGTCACGCGGCGGTACAATCGCCAACAAAATTCGCGCGGTCCCTCCTCCCTCTCTTGTTCCACCATTTTTCCCTTCCTGCAATTTTCCTTAAGTGCCCTTCTTCCGTCTTCTCTCTCCGTCGCTAACCTTCCAGTATCTTCGTGAGAAATTACACCCGCTCGAAATCCAGAGCAAAGGACAGGACGACGGTTCTAATGTTTAAGGAATTTGAAAAATCGCGTTCCGGATTTTTTAGACGAGGAGAAAGTTCGATGAATTTTCATTTTACGTATGAAACCTCGAAACTTAGATAGAATAATGGATTCTGTCTACCGTGAATAAAATTCGTTCACGGTCCGATACTCGTCGTTGGAAGCGAAAAGAAATTTTTGAACGCCGGTGTACGCACCGCGAGACAAGTTCTCTTGATATACGCGAACTCGCGACGCATCGGTGCGAAGCAAAGTCGGTAGGCGGGGCCGAGCAAAGAGGACAGACACCCGCGCGCCCGTACAATCGTCCACGAATCGCCTGTACGAGCGTGCATTTGTCGCTTGGGGTGAACACCCACGCGATAGGAAAGCTGTCCACGCGTAACAGGAAACTGTCCTTCTCGCTCTTCTTCCCACCTCCGTTCTATCCTTCCCTCTGTCGTACTTTGCCTACGAGCACAAGGGTAACTTTTATGTCGTCTTTGCAGAATACGTTAGAGAAGTGGGGCGCGAAAGCTTCCTACTAACCCCAAACTGATTTATGAATTATCTCTAAAACAATACTGTCCAGCTAGATTAGATCTAATCTGGTCCAAGAGTATTTTCCATAATCCGCCAAATAATCCTCTTAAGTACGCGTATAGTAAAAATTCTCGAAGACGCCGATGTTCCGTCCGAGAGAGCCAAGGGGGAGGAGGTCGCGAGCCAAGCGCGGACAAGGAGGTCTTTATCGACGAATAAAGGTCGCGCCTCGTTACTCATCCTCGGTTCAAGACCAATTCGGTGACCAGTGCCAATAGCGAGACGATAAAGACCAGCGAAATGCGATCGTTCCTTCCACTGCTTCCCACTTTCTCCCAATTACCCCGAACAGATCGTCTCCTCATCTCGAATGGTCTGCTTCAAATTTAAGGAAAGTTCAATACTCTCGAGAATAATAAATACGAACGAGGCTCTTATAAATCGATAACGGGCACGCACATGCGCGAGTAAAAGGCAAGAAAAAGAAAAACTGAATTCAACGACTAAAGGCATTTTTACTCGTGACACCTTGGTACGCGTCTAGCGTAAAGACAACATGCTTACTTAAGTAAGCACTTTAACTTTCTCGACACCTAAGTCACCGAGATAGAAGCATAGAAACAGATCGAACCTCGCAGCACCAAGAGGCTTACTCCCATGCGTTTCATCGCCGCCATTCTAGCGACACGAGTGCACCAAAGGGGACCAAGTTGCGGGCTACATAATAAATCTTCCTTGGCCAGTGCCCCTCTTCTCTACCTTTCTCTCTGGCTTTATATCCGACCACCTATCTATCTCTTTAGCCTCTTCCGCACATCCGCCGCCCCTGTCCTTTCCTCGCGGATGCTACCTAACCGAACACGCGTCCGTGCGTGGCCGGTGCACGCGTAGGACCGAGAGAACGCGAGAAGAGTAATCTGCGGTTGAAATCGGCATCGGGGGGACCCGTGCGTCATGCCGTTCTCCATCCACGGATAGGAGAACAGAATGCAACTCAATGCATATTGCATGGGCAGAAGGCCTACGCGACGTCGAAGGAGCTCTCTCGGTACTCGCGTACGGCATTCTCCTCTAGCCTCCTCGCGTGCTCCTCCTCTCACCGACTCTAAACTTCTTTCTTTCCTCTTCGAGCCCCCTCGAGCTCTTCGCGTGCGTCCACGAGAATGCGCCCTCCTCCTCCATCTCGTCCTACCGAATGAGGCGTACCTACATACGACGAATGTGTGTCGTCGGAGCTTCTTAAAAAAAAACCTCTGCTGAATCCTCGGGCCGCTCCCGCTCGGTGCACCTGGAAATGCGATTCAGAAATTCCGATGCCGACTCCCCCAGCACCGGTGGAACCGGGCGACGAACAATGGCGGTGGTGCGCGCCCATTTCGTCCACCTCGGTCCATTTCGTATTCCTCGAGACGATCGCCAGTAGCGGAAGGATAGGCTTCGGATGGAGTGGAAAAATTCTCACGAGCTGCCCGTTTTTCTTTCGACGAAAGAAACAGCGGCGAGGAGACTGGAAAAGGAGAAGGAGATTCGATCTGGTTAAGGTGTAAGCTGATTCTTGGGAAAATTGCTGTAATTAGCGAAGCAAATTCGCTCGAGTGCCACGCTCCTTTTTCAACGAAGTGATCCGGGTGTCCAAGTTTTTTTTTTCTTATGGCTTTGACGAGCATCGATCCAGGAGAACTCGAGATCTCAACTGGCGGTCCTGTCGACACGAGATACCGCGCGTTAATTACCATAGCCTGTGGCCAGGTAGCTCGATTTAATTTAACGCCACCTTAATTAGCCACGACTTACCGCAAAAACGCGTCAAAGCGCATGGTGTTTCCTGGACCTGCGAGAGGAGCGCTTTGGCGCGGACAACACGAGCCTGTGAAGTCCAGGGCGCGCCTCGACGACGAGATTCTAACGCTCGAAATCTATTTTTGAGCTTCACCTCTCGATCCGTCGACAAACACGTCGGCGGCGCGTCTCTTGCTACCGAAGCCAGTGATTTTCGTCGCACTTTAGGCACCGGCCTCCGAAGGACCGTCGATACATCTGAGAAGTTCGCGAAAAGAAACGTTGCATTTAATACTGGAACGTGGAAGAGGCGTAATTCTCGAAATTTTCATGAATCAGCGTGCAAGGCTCGCTTAATCGCAATTGTTCCAATTTTTTCAGCTAATTCTCTTTGCCATCTACAAATTGTACAATTATTCCACTGCAATCGGGTAACTTTGAATCTTCTCGAGTGATCGTAATCGAATAAAAGTCGACGAGCCATGGCGGGATGGCAATTCGAGAAACTCGCGGTCGACTTTCTACGAGACTCCGAAGTCCTTGTGGTCGGGGTGGAACCTCGTGCACTCGCTCGGCCCACGGAGCAGGCGAGTCGAGAGACCGCCTCGATATAGTCGCGCGTGCTCCTTTAACGATCCGCCTTGACCAAAAGCAGGCCGACAATGTTGCGCCGATTTCTTTTCGCGTTAGAAACCTCGCCCCGAGGAGAATCCGTCTGCGGTGCGCCCGACTTTCCATCGGACGACGAACGGACCCACGACAAAAAGAAACGTCCTCCGCGAGATTTCGATGAATTTCGCGCTGGTAGAACGTACGACGGAGAGGAATCCTCCAGGATATAACAGGAGAAACTGTGGTAGGACGAGAAAAATGAACGATTAGACGGCGGGATGTATATTGTCAAAATATATTCAATGAAAAAATCATCTTGTAAAATTAGACAATCGTCCCATTCGATGGTTCATGTATTTGCTTTTTTTTTTTTGCTTTTTACGAGGATACTGCGTGATAAAATGGAAGTAATAATAATAATAGATCGATCATCATTATTACCTTGCCTAGATACTTGACCGCTACCGAATGCATTTATGATCCCTAAAACCTATAGCGGTGCCTTAAGGAAAAATGTCGAGGAACGTCCACATATATATATATATATACTATATATATTAATATTTACAATGCGATTATTGTTGCGCGTGTTACGCGCGCCGACACGCGCGCCCGGCGTGCGCCATTTATACACGCGTCACGTGCGAATTCCACGAGCGAATCGTTTCACGGTCGATGGATTTGGACCAGGATCGTGGCGAGAGGGCCCCGGTAATCGTTCTCGCTGTCGAAATTTAATCTTCCATATGCGAAGAGTACAGTTTCACGCAATTCGAAGGAGGAACGGTGCCACAGGGGTCTCCCCACGCGATGCGTTACCCCCCTCGACGCGTTTGCGTGCCAAGAAAAATTGCTTGAAAATAAGCCGAAGGGCCACGCTGAAAGATTATGCAAAACAGCACCTTCTTAACTCCTCGCGAACACGTTTAAGGCCTGTCATCGGCATTTTTCGTGTCACAGCGATGCAACTCGTCGCGTCACGCGACGAGTCCGGGCAGCACCTTGCCACGTTCCTCGTTCGATTCGCCGCTCGAAGGAGCGAAACGTTCCATCGAAACGATTCACGCTTCCCACTTTAGCTTTCCGCGCGGACGATATCCCGAGCCTCGTGAAGTTTCTCTTCGCGTTACCAAAAAATTCGGCCGGGCGCGCACGTCTCAAGCGTGACCAAGATCGCGTGCAATCGCGAGAAATCCACTCGGATCTCTCGTTCTCTCTCGCCCTTCCGGTTTAACCGGTGAAAATTCGTTACCCTACGTCTTACCACTTCTAGAACGCTTATACCAATAAATAGACATCGTTAACTAATTACACTGCTCTCAGCAGACTACGCGCATCGTCGCGTCCCTCGTCCATTTCGCAAATAGTAGGGCGTTCGTAGAACGAAGATTCGCGCGCGCTCTCTCTTTCTCTCTCTCTCTCTTGTAAGCGTTCTCTCCAGGAGCGGCTCACCCTCACACGTTACTATTCACCTCGTACCTCTTCGCCATTCCGCATTTCCTCACTGTTACAGGACTCACGAGACGTGGAGCTTCTTCGATTCGACGCACTACAATAAATACAACGAAGAATATCATACTCTAAAGTCACGGTCCTTCGCCGAGATTCAACGAACCGGAGAACGATACCACAGTTCCCACGTTTAGGATCTCGGCTCACTCGTATTCGATCGTCCCGAACGCGCGCTCTCCATTCCTGTCCCTTTTTTTATACACCGACGCGGTCGCGCTCGCGCGCCTTTAATAAATTAATCGCGACCACTGAGGATCCCAAAGCGAGCCGGTCGCGTTCGCGAGAGAGTTTCGTCGCATCGAAATTATCGAAGCGTACCGCGCACACCGCGTCCTCCTCGTCGTTCTCTTACCCATCTGCAAACGGAAAAGAAAATTCAGGACGCGATGCAACGCACAGGAACACACTACCACCATCACCCACCACCGCACCTTTTCTTCCGAGATGGAAAGGAATTTTCCGGACTAACTTCGCGTGCCTCGAAGGTCCTCGAAGATTCTCGAGGATCACCCGCGAAGATCCATCGACTGAATCGTCCAATGAGAATACCGGTCTTGAGAGTGCGGCTATCCTTCGAGCTCTCGATGCAAAAAGGATCCTTCCTCTTCTCTCGCGGCTCTTCGGTTGCGCCCGCGAAAGGATCACGCGCAGTCCAAGGATGCCAAGGACGCCGGACTGTGCGGTCCTCCGAGCATGAAGGGCGGGCTCATCGGTGGTCCGCCGCTTCCCGCGCTATTTCCGTAAAGCTCAAGGTCACCCAAGCTACCACCGTCCACCCCTCCGTCGCACTTGTCCGACTTGCCCTCCTGCTTCAGCACCATGCGTCGCCATTTCGCGCGGGCGTTCTGGAACCACACCTGAGAACAAAAGAAACGGGCGCGACGCCATTGCAGATATCTTCCTCTTTTACGCTTCTTGTTCGCGTGCATATACGCGTGAAGAAGAAGAGCGAGAGCAGAGAGAGACTATTAGACATAAAAGAAGATAACCTATTGCGATAGAGAGTCTAGATTAATTTTAAGCACGAGAGTTCGATCAAAGAAAGTCAAAGACACACGTCCGAAGGTAAGAAGCTCTCGAAGACTGGTAAAATGATAAAACTGCATTTCTCCACGGAGAATTCAAACGACTCTCGGCATCGAATATTATCCACAGGTCTATCTTCCTTTATCGACGCGGGAGGCAGTAGCTAGGAGATAAAGGGCGCACGCGAAGAGAATGAGAAAGGACAATTGTCCGGTGGAAGGGTGGAAGAAATGGGAGTGAGGTGGAGAGAGAGAGGTACCCTTGTAGAACGGCAGGATGCAATTTAAATGCAACTGCACGCGCACCGGCATGGAGAACGAAGGATCGAACGAGCGAAGGAACGAAACGAACGTCAGGAGGGTGCTTCGCGAATGGGATAGCTACATCGTCCATACAATAGCGCGATATATAATACGACGACGCACTCGAAGAGTTCTTCGAGTTCTAGCTCCCCGCCTCCAACCATCCCCGTCACCCGCCCTCGTTCACCCCAGTCTTCACCGCCGCCTCCGGCACCTCCGATTCTCCCACACAGATAGAAACACCCGCGCACTCGCACACGTGGGCACCGCGCGGCTTCTCTCCTCGCCCTGTCTACCCGCTGCCGCCCACCCACCACTTCCCTTATTCCTCGATAGATAAAAGACAGAGGCCCGTCGGCGGCGCGCGTTCCTCGTCGCCATTTTCAAGATAGTCTCCTCCCCCGGTGGAACGGAAACTCTCGGGTGGAGGCTACGTGCCACCGTAGGAAAGGGAGGATGGAAAGAGAAAGAGAGTGGAAGAGAAAGGGAGAGAGAAGGTTTACCACCACAACCGAGAATCTCCCCTTTCGAAGATCGAACCGCGCTCACGTGCATGCGTAGCTTCTGAAACGAGCGAGCACTCTTGCTTTGGAGTAAGCGAGCGAGTCCTCGGGTGGATGGATGTGCGCGTGGATTCTGTACGTTGTCTGTACGGTGTGTCGTAAGTGTGTGCGATACAGTGGAGTATACACGTACGGAAGAAACGCGCGCAAATGTGTGAGACCACCGCTGTCGGCTGGAACGAGTCTACAGACGCATTCGCGAGCAAACCCAGGCCGAGTATTCGTGCGTTTCGCGATCAATATCAAGCAAGATGGCGACCAAGAACCCTATGCCTGCGCCAAATACAATAGCCACCTCCTCCCGTTCTCTCCCTCCTCCACCACCTTCTCCTTCTCCACCCTTCACTCGCTCTCCTCTCGTTTCCTCTCCACGCGTCTTTGTCCACGACCTGCGTCAACCCACTCGCGTTCTTTTCTCTTGCTCTCTTCTCTCCTCGTGTCAACGCGACCCTCGCCCCTCTATCTTGCCTATTTTTCTCAAAAATCCAAAGCAAACCCGTTCTGGAAATTTTGCTGAGAATCCTCGAGCAAACTTGTACGAGTAATTCTTAAATATACTTCACACGTGAGAGATTATCATGGAGGGATAATACTTTCCAGGATTATTTTTAAAATTCTTCTTTCAAGCTCGATAACCTTCCTCGAACGAATCGATCGCGAGTTCGCTGGTTTAAACTCTTTCTCTCGTCGATTTTCCACGGAATCCCAAAAAGCGAATGGTAACGCGAGAAGAGGGGAGAAGCCGCGCGAGGGAATAAATTCTACTCGCGCGCGATTTAACCGCGGTGGGTTAACGAGGCCGCGGCGCATCCTCGTCCTCGTCGTCGTTGTCGTCGTCGGGCGGATCGACGCAACTTACCCACGTCCTCCCGCCTCCGCCACCGCCCCCGGTTGGGCGATTTTGACTAGCGCGCGGGATCGACGGTGGGCCATAATTACGGGAGAAACGGCCGTGGCGCGTCTCGTCGACGGAAATATCGTCGTGGCAATGTGAGCTCGCGCGCGAGCGGTTCTTTCAACTTCAACGGCTGCCTCAACGTCGCCGCGCCTGCGGGACCCACTAATTGGGAGAAGTTGTGCTCCACTCGCTCTCTCACTTTCTCTCTCTCTCTCTCTCTTCTTCCTTTCGTTCCATGCGGTAGAACGCGCACGTGAATATTTTTATAGGGCGTCCCCGTGCCAGTGAAAGGGCGAACGCGAAGAGAGAGGAGAGAGAGAAAAACGGACGAGGAGGAAACGACAGACTACTGGCTATCCGTCTTCCCGGCACGAGTCCCTTTCTATTTCTCTTTTTCCGCATCGTTCTCTCGCCCTCGCTTTTCCACGCCGCGCCGTTTCTATTTCGCGCCGTGCCACCTTGTGTACCACGCACGATTCTTCGGGACAATTTTTCACTTCCCGCCTCTACGATCATTATTCCGCTTCTAACGTGCACGTGAGAAGCGCGAGACCTGCCGGTGGTAGGAAAAATTCTCGGATAGAACCTCGCGTATCCGTAGTTCCAGTGGACATGATATAGGTACCGTAAGATCGAGGGATAAGACTAGTTGCGTTAGCGAACCAGTTGGTATCCGAGAATCCGTTCGAGGAAAAGGAAACGGCGGAAATTTTATCCTGAGGATTGCGAGCACAGACGATAGAGAGAAGAGGGGGTAGAGGGTAGATCTACGAAGAGGAAGGCATTCGCCTGCTGCTTACCTGCAGTACCCTTTTTGGCAAGCCAGTTTTCTGGGAAAGTTGCTTGAGATCCTTCGCGTCCGGATTGTGATTGATAGCGAAGTAACTCTTCATCGTCCTTAACTGGTGATGCTTGAAACTCGTTCTCATTCGTTTTGTTCTGCTGTTCGAGCCGGGCATGCCCGGTGTACCTGGGCCGCCTCTTCCGAAGGGCATGTCTATGTAGTCCGCGTTCAGATCTGCAACACATAAATCGGTCCGGCAACGGTCAGATTAGACGAGCCGTGTGACTTTTGCCTCGTTTCACGAGTCGCGGATAGAACCGGGCCGACGTAGAATTTAAAGTACGAGGAATTCGCTTCTAATCATTGGCGAGATACTTCGCGGGTAACGAGGATTTAGCAAAAGGATTAGACAGCTGGAGCTCGCAACCGTCTAATTCCAATGTACGGCCGAACGATATCCATTGACGTGAGATGAGGAGTGCTCCCCTTCCGGGCATTCTCCGAGAATTCGCCGTGAAGATTTCATCGTTGTAATAATTTCTTATCTCTTAATTGACACGTGCACGAATCACCATTGCTCAGCCGACAATGAGAGGCGAGTGGAAGGAAGGTCGAGGAAGCTAGAGCTAGGAAATTCTCCTTCCTCTTCCCTCTTCCTCGACACTCCTCTTTTCCTACACCCCGCGGAGGACGCGCCGCGAAGGAGGTATCGTGCCTACGAACTATTTGCCGCATAGAGTTGTAATTGGCCGTGTATCCAGAGAGGTCCTCCTCCTCGCCATAGGCTATCAGCCCTCTTGTTTGCGCTCGAGGAGCTAATGAGCCGTGATACACATCGAACAGCGCTTGGAGACTCGCGGGCCCACTAAGGCGGCAATCGACGAGCTTCCGAGGTGGTTCCTCGCGATACTTCGCGGCCTAACCACCGCACGCAATCTCCACTGCTTCCGCGATTATCGATGCCTGCATCGAGATTCGCTAAGAACGATTGTTCCATGATTGACGGACGATTGGCGTAACAGTCGGAAGAAGACACATGTCACTTTCATGAGAACAAATTTTGATACACGGTCTTTCGATCAGGCCAGGTTTCATTTAGACGGTGGAAAATTGGACTTTACAGTTGCGCGCAAAACAGATAAAAATATGGGCTCGGGAATTGTTAACCTTGTAACAATTAAACGATCTGTAATCATAATTCCACGCGATATTCGCTGCTCAGGATGAACCGAGGAATACTCATTCTCGAAAACGGGAGCGAAAGGAGGAATCGAGGTAGAACCAGAGGCCGAGGAGAAAGAAAAAAGGTGAACAGCAAGGAGGAGAGAAACGCGAAGCTGACGGAGGTTACACGTTGTTCCCACGGTCGGTCAACAATCGAAATTAAGTTCTGGAAAGGTAAGAGAAGCGCTGCTGCCTCTGCAGGCTGCCCACGCGCGACACGTACACGCCTCGTGTCGTCGTCGGAGGAGGATTCGTGAATTTATGTCGCGCCGACAAATTTTATCAGGGTTCGGTGGCAAACGGCGCGCGCCCACGCGGGCCAGTAAATCACCGAGAAAGGAATCGGATTCGTGTATCCGGAACGGGGACCTCGCGATCGGAGCAGCCCGCCTTTGACTCTTATACGTCGTGGACGAGAGCGCGGCGCGCTCCAACGGCGACGCGTTGCTCGAAATTCCTTCTCACCTCACCTTCCTGTTTCCACTGCCTCTCGCTCTGTCTCGCGATGAAAGAGAATTTTCTATGGATCGACGATAAGCGCGAGGCTGAACGAAAAGACGTGACGACGAAACGAGCGCCGGATTTGTACACGGTGTTTGTATTCCGATCGATCGAAACTTGACAAACGTGGGACGGTATACGTAAAGCGATTTCCATCGAGAGAGTGAAAGAGAATACGTAACCGAACTGCCACTCGAAAATATTTATCCGTAAAGTCACTCGATTCGGAAAGTGGCTCGAGAAGGGCCAAAATAAAGATGAATGGAAACTCACCGAGACTGGCAGTCATGGCTTCGAGGTCCTTGGGCTTCCTCTTCCTGGGCCGTCCCTTTTGCCTCGGTGGTGGAACCACCGTGGCGGCGCCATTAAAGTAGGGGACCTTGGGTGGCGAGCCAGCGTCCGGTACCGAGGGCGTCGATGGCTGCAAGGGCACTGGGCTCACGTGACTGTGGGGATGCTGCGGGTGCATCGAGTGATGAGGATGGGGGCCGTGGCCTGGATGATGATGATGATGATGGTGGAGGAACTCGGAGGTGGGAAATGGTTGACCGGGATAGTGAGGACCAGGCGGGTAGACCGGAACAGGTGGACTCTGGGCAGGATGCAGCTCGGCCCCCATCTCGTAGTGAAGTCGACAGAGTACCGCGCCGTCCCTCATCCCGAAGTGATCGCCCTTGGTCAAGGGCACCGCGCATGCCGCGCACGAGAAGCAACGCACGTGGAAGACGAGCTCGCGCGCCCTCATCACCAGCTCCGAGGCGAGGATCGCTGCCTGGCAGCGCGCGCATCTCTTCATGCTGCCGAACATCCTGCGAACACAAAGATATTTTTCTGATAAGAGAGAGTTTATTCAATACGCTTAGTTTATTTAATATTCGAGCCGATTGTGAATTCACGCTTTTCTCATTCTTCTTTTATTTTCTATCGCATTCTCTTGCACGGAGCATCGAGAGAGCACAATTTACCTACTTGTCGTTGCTACATTTAATCATTGTATGTGCTTGTTCGTGTCCTAAGGATCATCTAATAGACTCAGAGCAAATAAAGATTATTCTATGTGTCTAGATACACGTGGAAGAAGAATCATAATACAAGGGTTAACGAAAAATGATCCCGAAGGATCATCCAAGAGTTCACCGACTCGACTATCTCCGCCAGCACCCCACAATTGCCAAAAGAAAACTCTCCTATCCTCCGTCCTACAAGACGATATTTCCGCGATGGCCGATGTTCTCGATAACGTTCGGTAAAACGAAAAGGTGGCCACGGAGAAAAATCGAAGAAGAGGACGAAGCTGAGAGAAGCTTGACGAGAACTCTCTCGTTCTGAGAAAGGGATGGAAAACGGGAGTTGGAGAGAAGAGACGCACGAAGGAAGGAAGGTGGAGGGATGAGGTTCGAAGAGATACGCGGAGGTTGAAAGCAACCTCTGGAGAGGAACGAGGGACGCGGATGGGAGGAAAGGAGGATGAGAAGAGGCCGCGTATATGTCGGCGATATCGCGTGGGACAAACGGGTGAGAGGACGAGTGAACCGAGTGAAAGAGAGAAAGAGAGAAAGAGAGGAGGAGAAGAGGGGCGAGGTTCTGAGAGGGAGGAGAGTGAGGGAGGAGAGAGAGGAAGGGAATATACCGATGCACCGGGCACCGTGACATCGCTACTGCATTAGCGGCACCCTGCAGTCTCCATTACCGTGGGGCCGGTCAACTATCTGCCCGACATCCACCTTGGCTACCTACCTAACCACCTATCTCGCTCTCCTCTCCCACCCTCCTTCCCAAAATATATTACGTCCCCTCTCTCGTTTTCCCCGTCCCACTATAAAGAACCTAGATAGAGACGTGGGCCCGATCTTATAACGTGCCGATCCCAACCTCAATACGGAGAGGTCGTCCGATTCCGACGCGAGCGCCCTTCCCAACCCTCATTTCTAAATTCTGTTCTCGCATCTCCCACGTCGCATTTCCACCCTTTAAATTAGCGAGTCATTAAACACCTGAGAACGAGCGAGTTAAAATCCTTTCGAATGAGAAGAGACAGAGTGGATGTTGGTGAAGTATTGAGAAATGACGATAGTTGTACGGGGTTCGATAAGAAGGAAATTGATACGATGATTGTCGATTACGTGGACTCGATACGGAGCGTAGCTTTATGTAAATCTCTTCGGCCAGGAATACGCATTTCAAACCAAGCGGCATCCTTTTCCCTCGATTTCCATTTTCACCGAGGCAAACAGGTCTCGCAGGTCCCTCGACAAAATCGAGGCTCCGCAAAAACCTCGAGCCTCTAAACCTAATCTAACGGATTAGCCGAGCCCTCGAAGGCTCTCTCGAGGGGCTCTTGACTCGGGACATATTGTCATCGTTCCTGATCCCATTGCCCGATCCCTGGATCCCCCCGGGGGTGCGCGACCTCGTGCCGGCACACGAATCCTCCCGGAATATTTTCGCCTAATCGGATCCACCGTGGGTACACAAGGAATTCTTCTCGTCCCGTTGGGCAATCGAGTGACCCCCGTGGCAAATTCGCTCGTCGAGCCGTGCAAAGGTAAACCACGGGGGTACACGCCCGAGGAGGTAAGAGAGGCAAGTGAGCGCGGGGAGATTTGGAAAAGAAACGCGGCTGCTGTCTGAGACGCGTGAACTTTGGGACCGCTGGGAAATGTGAGAAAGAACGAGTGAGAGAGAGAATGAAAGAAGGCAAGAGAAGAAGGTGAACTGTTTTCGTTTGGTTTCTTATTCGGTGTTTGCTCCCCGCTGCACGGTTCCAGCTCGTCGTCTATGGCCGAATGAATGAACTCGCCCTCTTTCATCACTACCCCCTCTCTCCCTCTCCTTCTCTCTCTCGCACGCGCGCCGTTATTCCGATTTTCATCCGCATTCGAGATTTCGGGAGGCCAACCCCTCCCGTCCGACGTCCTCCTGAAAAGGTGCTGGAACGCCCGCGGAGTTTTACAAGATGCGCCATATGCGTTACATTATTATACAATGCGTAACCGCTTCCTCTGTGCGCGAGCCCGCGCACAGAGGAACCGTGAAGGGGAGGATCGACGACAACGAGGCGGAGGCGAGGAAGAAATAGGGTGGCCGAAGGGAGGACTGAAGGAGGGGGCCTCCTCCTCGTTGTGGATGCGCCACGCAGTACTGCCACTCGCCACAAAGAGTCGGAAATCTTTTATACGAGTTTCGCGCCTGCGGACCACTCGCCGTGCGTTCGCACACTCGGGAGTTCCCGCTGAGCGCGTGGATTCTCCTACCACCTTTCCTCTTCCTCCTCATCCTCCTGTTTCCTTTTCTTCCTTTCGGTCTTCTCTCAGCCCCCTTACCCCTCGTCATCAAGCGCGCGCTTTTTTAATTCTGCTTCTCGCACTGTTCTCCGCCTGCTTCCAATTCGCTTACTACTTCCTTCTCTCTGCTTTCTTTAAGATCATTCTTTCTTCTCGTCGTTCATTGAAGGTCGCATCGTGTTATTTCTCTTTAGAAGAATTCGCGCACACGAGTTTTCTGCCGTTCGTCCGATCGCTCCAATTCGTCTCCATGACGCACAAACCAGTATCCTTAAAGCATCTCGAAAAGGATGATGGAATCGTTCGCACGCCTATCGGCGAGAGGAGATGTTCCCATTAGAATTGACCGAGTAACGAATTAAGAATTGACCGAAAACGGTGAATCGCATCAACCGATTCGCCACGAGGATCGAACGAGGAGGACGAGAGCAGAAGGGAGTGACTTTTGCGTGCCTGGAGAAGCTCGCGTCCCTGATACAGATTCTATACGCACTTTATGGTGTCGTGTTCCCGTCGCATTAGTCAGCGCCGCGTGGATATCCAAAAGGTACGAGGCGGGTTGAGCGAAGCGGACTATTCGCCAGCGAGGTGAACGAAGCGCTTGGTGCTTGATATACGTGCGCGGAGGGGCACGGACAAGCGGAGGGGCGTGCGTGGAAAAGAAAGGACGACGGAGGAAGAGAAGAAATGAGAGAGAGAGAGAGAGAGAATTAAAGAGAGGAGCGCATATTTATGCACTCGCGTTGTATACGAGCTACGATGCAACGCAGCGGCAGCCAGGACTCACTACGATCTTGCCAACCCGTTTTCCAACGCGCTCTCCAAGGATTAAATCGAGCCTCCTACCCACCTCCACCGTCGCGGCTCCTTCGTCGAGCGAGATGCCGTAAATTATTATTTCCAAGATATAGGCAGCCCTCCACCATCCTCCTGCCCAACCCCGAAATTCCCAGGGCCTTGGCAATTAATGCATCAGCAGATAACCCGCCGCGGGACGAAATCTAATCTAAAAGATTTCGCCCGAATCGTTTCTCGGCAATGGCAAGGACGAACTCAACGGTCGAGAACTTCCAAGGAGGAAGATCCTTTCGAGAGCCGTGCGAGACGAATAATATTATCGGTGATGAAAAATCGACCGGCGAAGAGAGAGCGTCGACGACTCGGAATCATTTTGCAAAGTAGCGGCATTTAAAGTAAGAGTAGCCGGCTGGAAATTTTATCGCGACCGCTCTACGGACGCTGGCAAATTTCGCGTCAAGTTTTTACGACGTGAAACGTCGATATTAATATCGATTTTATTGCATCGCAAAGCGAGGCGGTTACGACGCTCTTGCACAAACGGCACCGGACGCGGGCGAGAAAAAAATTCATCGCTGTAATATCCACTGCAAGGGTTGTGCAAAGTTTATGTAAAACGCCGTGAAAATTAACGGCGGTGTTCGTGCGCTCCCATTACTCGAGTTATCTTACATTTTATCCGATTCCCCCATTCGTCATTCGACTTCTCCTTCGCCTTTTCCTTGCTGCTCTTTTATTCGCCAAAATCGAGATCTCTCGCGGGAGAAGAAGTGGAAGCCTTCTCGGACTTCCAATCCGAGAAACGATTCCGGACAGAACGCGCGACCGCGCGGCTCTCTGAAAAGAAAAAAGGAAGAGAGAGCGAGAGAGAGGCGAGAGAGACTCTCGCCGATGCTGATCGCGTTAGCGCGTCCCGTGCACGGTATGCCAATAAGAACAGGTAACAGGTAATATAGTGCTGTGATCTAGATTAATGCAAGCAGTGCCGGCAGCAGTCACGTACCGCGTCCCACGCACAGCGGTGTCCTCCGTCGAGAGACGGAAAGAGAGAGGGAGAGCGAGAGAGAGAAAGAGAGAAAAAGTCCAACGGTGGTAGCCTGTCGCTACATTATTCATAAAATAAAACCCCACGAAGAGGGCGAGAAAGGAGGTAGGGAGAAGGACAAGAAGGTGGAGAGGAGAGCAACCGCGTGCGACGATAAGGGAGAGCCTCGAGAAAAGAAGAAAATCACGAAGCGAAACTACACCGCGTTCTCTCCCTTTTCCTTCTTCTCGCCTTCGTCCTCTTTTCCAGCCTTACCGTTATTATAATTATTTTCAATGCTACTTTCATTATTATTATTATTATTATTATTGTGCTATTGTTAGAATTGTATACGCATTAATTCAGGGTTCATAATACGATTATTTTTTTATATCGTCTGGCCACTCGCCACAATTATAGTATTATCTGTGCGTGGTCTATTGCATCGTAACGTTAATAAGTAGCTGACTGCTGTTATCTTACACGTATGTCACTCGTGACATAAATATGTATTATTTGCAGTCGAACTTATTTACGTTACGACCCGATACTTCTTTGTATCCACTCGTTCCCTCCTTTTCTCTTTCTCTCCACCTTTATCCCACGTAGATAGAAGGCACGCAATAAAGTGCAAAATATAATTAGAGCTCGACAACCGCTTTGTCAGGGACTTCCGACGATGATGGCCGTGGACGATCGTTAATAAAATCCCACACGTGATCTCGTTCCCTGTCCCTGATTAATTTTACGATTTCGCGTCGCGGGACAATATTAAGCTTACAAATGAGCGTGAGTTATTCACGAGAGGCTCTAGGCGGTAAGCAGAGTCTTTGACGACGGTGCAGTCGGTTCACTGGACGCCTACTACGAGCTTTGCTTCTCGAGACAATTTTTAAAGTTGTCTGAAAGGAAGCGAGCTCGAACGGTGCACCTTGTATTATATTCGAATAAACAAGTACGACGTGACACTAAATAATATTAAACTCTCGTTTTAACCGTGTCTTTCAGAAAACGGCAGTGGCTACTCGCTGATCTAATTCAGTAAAAATAAGTCACTCCCTTTACGGTCGTGCCTAAAAATAAATAATAAGAAATACCACCACCTTCTCAATAAACCGGCCACTATCATTCTTCAATCCCCTACTCGTGAACCATGCTCGAACCCCTCGGGCAAATTTTCCAGCCAGTCATTCGACCCGCATTCGCGAGATATCGATCACGGGGCAATCGACGGGAGCGACGATTCAGAGATCGATAGGCACGATGCGCAATGGGATCGTCGAAGCGCAGCAGAATGATGAATCGTTTCAGGAAATGTTACACCGACACAATCTATGCCGGATAATGTTCGCCGATTCACACAATTAATCGTAAGAACAGTATAGACTTGTCTCGATCGTCTTATTGTTAGTACTATCTTGCATACGCAAATCCGAGGAAACTACGAGGACAAAAACGAAGTTACACGCGCGATTCTTCAGTTGAAAGATCGACCCGCGGCGATCTGCCGACTCAGCGCAGCGAGGCAAGCACGTCGACGTCGACGTCCACGTCTAGGAAGGGTCAGGACGTCGCCACGAGAAAGAAAGAAAGAGAAAGAGAGAGAGAGAGAGAGAGAGAGAGAGAGAGAGAGCAGTAACCCGATACTCTCATGGGGATGGTTTATGCGGTGATACTCGAAGAAAAGAGGGAAGGAGAATTCTCGCGGCGTGGTGGCGGTGACCTTGGAGAATCTCCACGGGGACATCGCGAGCCGAGAGGACGGCCCCCTGCGGCGCCCGCGCCGAATCCTCTCGGCGCGCGAAGCGAACGACGAGCGACGCGCCACTCGTAAAAACTACCGAAGAATCCCCGTCGAGGCGTATGGAGAACGGAGTTTATGTCCGCCGCGTCCGCGGTGAAGCGGGTGGAGAAGGGAATAAGGAAAGGATACCGAGAAATTGTATCTCCGTGTAAGATTCGGTGGGAAACGTCGATGCGAGGACGTGCCTCCTCCGTGGGAACGGAAGATTCCACGGGTGGTTGCGAATGCCGAATTGCATTCGAGCTGTCCTCTCTACGGTAGATCGCGAATCGAACGTGAAAGGATTCGCGAGGATTCTCACACGTCGCGTGACGCGAAGCTAGACGGGGACGATTCAACTTGGTAGAAGGGGAAAAAGTCAATGGGGCCAGATGAAGTCGAGAGAGCTCGTGGTGAACGCTCGCGGAGAAACGACGCGACGACTCGCGGGGTGCCATTGTCCCTGAATCTGATAATAGTCCGTGGAGCAAAACGGCTCGATCGAGAGTAAGGGAGCGAGAGGAGAACAAAAGAGGGGTGCTGCAGGAAGAGGAGCGGAATAAGAAAAGGAAGCTCCGTCGTTCGTGTTCTCGGCATGTTGGACGGCGTTCCCTTCCCTGATACATTGAGTGTCCCGCGCGCAGGTGTCGCCGTACAAATACGCCCTCTCCGGCCAGCCTTAATCTCGCGAGATCTACTACATCGCGATATCATGCTTCTCTCCTCCCTTTTTCTCGCTCTCTCTCTTGCGCTTACAATCCTCTCGCAGGATCCCTAGGCAAAGTATTCATCTATATGGCCGACGAGGGCGCATAACTCATAAACCCCTGGAAGCGCGCTGGCGCACGCTCGCGTGCGCCTGGCATCGTGCGCACGAGGCTATAAAGATCCACGGGGACTCTCCCTCTCTCGCTTCTTCTCTTACCTTTCTCTCTCTCTCTCTTCCTTTCGTTTCCTCTATCTCTCTTTCTTCCACGAGCCAGCGACCGGATGCCCGCTTGAACGTCTCAATATCTCGCGCGCCTCTCGTGCTGCGCCCGATCGCGATTGTTATCATTCGATGACTGTATCTACTCGGAAGAAGAACTCGCAACGACCCCCACCGCAATCCTCTTCCTTCTTTCCCTACCATTTTGTCCCGGTCATTAAGCGGTCCTCGGAAACATCGACTTTAATTCGGCGGAGAGAAATTTTATCTCGAGAATGCGTGAATATGCGGCTGCCACCGCCGTGGTCGTGTCACCACCGTCGTCCTTTGGCCTGAAACTTGGAAGAAAGGAAGGACGCGTTTTCGTTTCGAAGAACGAAGAGGGACGCTGTCTTCTTGGGCTCTCCCTTTCTCCTCGTCCTTTGGACCTCTCCTTGGCGCAGGAGACGCAGCGGCGCTCGAGAGTAACGATAACGAAGCGGGGGACATAACTCGGTGTCTCCACCGTGTTACGATCTGAGAAAGGGCCTGAGAAATACTGCGACACCGCGGCCGCTACCGATGATGCATGTCCCAGCGGTACGTTACGGCGCGGCGCGAGCTCCGACCGGTGTTCGCGTATTATGTTACGCCGTTTCTCCTCCTCCTTAGGTCTCCACCCTCGGCTTCCTTCTTCGTTCCCCTCTTTCTTCGCTTCTCCTTCTTCTTCTTTCCGCCTCGTCCTTTTCCTTGGTCCTTCTTATTCGTTCTCTCCATCGTCCATTTCCATCGTCCTGTTCCTTGATCCTATTCCTTCGTCTTCCTTCCTCGTCCTTCTTATTCGTCGTCTTCGTTCGTCCTTTTCCTCGGCCCTCTTCCTTCATCCTTCCCATTCGTCCTCCTTTTTCGTGCTTCTTATTCGTCCTCTTCGTTCGTTCTTTTACCCGGTCCTCTTCCTTCGTCCTTATTCTTCCTCTTCCTTCCACATCCTCCTTAGTACCTTCATCCGCCCTTTGCAGTTCAAGCCTTCCACCCCCCAACAAGCCTCCCTTCGTCCACTGACGCACACACGCCCTTCTCCTCTACATCTTACCTTCCTCCTCCTCATCCTTCTTCCCTTTAACGCCACCGTGGCACCAGCCACAGGGTCTCATCCTCGCGACACTCCTCGGCGCGTGCACGTGAACGCTCGTCTCCGGTAGGGTCACGACTCCGTCATATTTATGTTCACGACCGTTCCTCCATCCCTACGCCCAAAACAGTCCCAAAGAGGACGCAATCGAAATTCCAGGAGACGCCGCGGAAGATTCTCCGGCACCGATAACACCCGAGCGATCGTCGATAGTCGACTAGTTATCGTTATCAGGGTCTAATCGTTCCTCTGCCGCGCGCCACGGGAGGGACGGAGGGTTACGTTTCGGGAATGACGGAGAGACATGGAAGCTGCACGACGACCGAGTGACACGGAGACTTCTCGAGTTTAGAATGCTTCCACGAAATTTCGTTCACGAAGAAAACCCGAAATCCACGTTACATCAGCAAAGTGTTTACGTTTAGATAAATAATTACTGGAACGAGTGACCAATCGTTCAACGAGCTCGGACGACCACTGTATTCCTTAACACGTTGACTGCCACGTCACCCGAATTCGGGTGACGGTTTCAGTGCTTGATTTTAAATGATCAAAATACGTATTTGGAAGTATAACTAACGCTTTAGATAGGTAACTAAACAGTCGCCAAAATTCAATGTTGCGTGGAAGTCAACGTGTTAAACGGTGGAATAGAAATTTTCTTCTCGACGGAAGAGTACGAGCGCGAGTCTCGGTGGTAAAACGACGATATCATCGTGGGACTACCTCGTGCGCCGTTATTCCTCCTCTTTTCCATCCACGCTCACAACCCACGAGGCTGGAAGCGGAAAAAGAGGGGCCGGCGGGTTCGCGCGAGCCACCCCGGCGAGTCGCGAGTCGCGCGGAGTTCGCCATGCGGCGCATCTTAATTATGAGGGCTAAATTATGAGCGGGCTCCTGGCGCTGAAATATTTGTGTGTTCGCCGGTCGAGGGTTATGGCTCAATTACCACTCGCTATTCCCTTTGCGAGGCGTTGATTTAAGGCGACCGCATCCACGTTCCCTCGCCCTCTCACTCTCCTCTCTTCACAACAGAAGCGGAGAGACGCGTTTCTCGCGAGGCGTTTCGTGCGCGCGGAATTCGCGTGGTCCCCTTTGAACGAGGAGATTCAAACGTTCCTACGATCCGATCGTTTGCGTTACACAGAAACGGCCGCAGAAGCGAGGCATTCTTCGGAACGATTGCTCGCTACCATTTGGCATGTCCCGCGAGATTCCACGAGCGACCACCCGGTGGTCTCGTTACTCTCGGGGGAAGCAAACACGCGGTGTTACGAGCGAGAGCGTTAGTCGCGGCTGGACGAATCGCGCTTGGAATTGTACCAGCTGAGTCCATTCAAAAACGATAATCACCGTAAATATGAAAATTGGTAGACAAAGCGTGAACGTTTGTAGTAAGAATCACTTCCTATCTAAGGGTTATCTCGCGCAGAATACGACGGTGCGCGCTGCGCGCGAAGAATCTTCTTCTACCTTGGGGACCGATGGACAAAGCGAGAAGAAGAAAGCGGAGGAAGTGGCGCCGTTAAATTTACTAGCGATTCCACGTACGAAAGGGTACGTCAGATCGAATTTACCGGAACGCGTGTCCGGCGAGTTTATTTTCGTTATTGGTACTAGTCGTCGAAATCATCCCTGGGTACAGCGCGCTACTTCCTCCCTCTCTTCCTCGCTTCCTCAACCCTCGTCTTCCTCGCGAATGAGAAGGGAGGGAGAGGAGGGAGGCAAGATGAGCGACGAGAGGCAGCGAGGAAGTGAACGCGAAGGGAAAGAGGAGGTAGACCGACAAGCACGCCACTCATTATTTATCGAGCAAACTCGTACCCAGCGCGCCACGTGGGACGCTGGACACGAATAATTTATCGCCCGTCTTCTTTTTTGCACGTGGCGAACGTATGAGTCCTCTCTACCCCCCCTCTTTCTCTCACTGTTTCTCTTTCTCTCATTTCCTCTCTCCCCTCCTTCCTACGGTGCACGCGTTCCTGCCTCTCCTCGCATTCGACCCCAGCAATCTAGACCCCGTGCTCGTTTCTCGCTCGCTCTCGGTCCTTCCGTTTCAAGCTGCCCGGCCAGAGTTCGCGAAAGAATCCTATGCTCGCGCATTGGTCCCTCCTCCACCAATGGTTAATTATTTACCGACGGCCCCGCTCTTTCATTTCTGCCCTTTGAGTAAGACTTCCTACCGGGGTAAAAGTTGGAGCAGGCATGAAGAGCGTCGATTCGCTTGACGATAATTTCGAGGATGCGCGGATTGTCCCGTCACGCTTTTGAAAATGCGATTGATGTTTAACAGGGCATCTCGAATGTTAACATATACGTTGTATGTTTTATTTAACGAATAGGCGCATCTGAACGGAGAATGAACGGTAGATAAGAAGAAGAAGAAGCAGGAGAAGCGAGAGGTAAATAAAACGCGCGGCAAATTCAAAAGCTTCCGTCGGGACTCGCTCGCTCGCTCACGGCCAAGTCCCTCGCGGCTTCGCGCGGTAATTCATTAGGCGCATTAGAGCAATTTATCAGCAATCAGGGGGATGGACACGCTTCGATTACCGTCGAGTCTCAATATTGTGGCCGCGGCGAGACCGAACGGGGTAAGAAGGAGGAGAGAAGAGGAAGAGGTGGAGGGAGGAGATAGACGATCTGATAGGACAGCCAGGAGTAAGGGAGAAGGAGATAGAGGGAGGAAAAAAATGTGGGAAAGGGGCCCTCTCGCGGTGAGCCTGAAAAGAACGGAACAATCCAGGAAGCACTTGGCTCGGCGCTCGCAACCATCTTTCCTTTACGCGCAGGCAATTTTTACGACGAACTCACCCGGCCGGGCCGAGGCAACACGCGAGGTGACGAGTTAACTTTCGGAGCGTGTGTTGGTCCGCGTTCAACGCGCTTCCGTGCGCAAATGCCGTTGAAACGCACGCAAAAATCCGCAAGAACAAGTAAACGTATACTTACGCGGCAATGCGCTTCGTCGCTTAGCCTTCTTCGGAGACTCATTCTCAAACTTTACCAATAACCGTTCGCATCGAACGTTCGCGCTAACGCGAGCGAAGATATCGATCCTAATCCTGAACGCACCCGTGGTATCGTCGGTAATTAAACTCTCCGACAATACGTCGGTTCACGAAGTTTCGCGTTTCCGGCTTCCGAGTCCGATAGAGATTCATCGCGGTTTTTCGTGTATCCGCTTGAGGTGCATGCACACACACGCGCATGCGCGCGAGAGAGGGTCCACGCGCTCGCGACGAACAGGCCGGACGAGCACGCGATGTCTCCGCCTAATAACAGCCGGAGAAGACGAAGAACGGAGCGGGACGACGCGCGGAGAGTGTCGCACGGTGCTTGCCGGGGCGTACCGCGGAAGGTGGAAGGAAGGACTGGTGGCGCGACGTTGGTGCCCACCGGGCGGCCAGCAGATCGCACATGCGAACCACCGCGATAAGACTTTCGAGTAAAACCGTGTCTCTCGTGACGGGATGTTCGCGCTCGCTCGCGCGCATGCGTGCGCGCTGCGTCTCCCATCCGTCCTCGTATGACGAGGAGACCGTGTGCAGGCACGACACCTAGATCGTATCGTGCGCCGAGACTCGAGCTGTTACGAACGAATCGAATCACTCGACTTCTTCGGAGATATCAAATAACAGTCCCGGTACGCCGAAGAGGACTGAGAGTTGTGAGAATATTTAACGATGGAGCGATACGAATGGGAACGAAAGATAAATGGACTACCGAGGAGAGTTAGAAAAATAGAAGGGTAATTTATGTAGAGAAATTTAAGAACTGCAATGACAAACCTCGAACTTGTATTCCGTAGGGTAGGGGTTGCAACCCTTACGGACGAAGCGCTCTCGAGGACAACATCTGGACTCACTCGGATTCTCGTCTCTACGCGCATTCGGAGGCAAGAAAGAAGAAACGGAAGGAGAGGGATTATTGATTCTGTTAGACGTCGGCGAGCGGCCAAGCGGTAGAAGTTAATTACCGCATGAACGTCCAAAGGATTACCGCGCGCGAGCGCGCGCCACGTAATAATCTGGAGGAGAGAAAGTCGATGGCCGTGCGATTTAATTTACGGGATCCTGTGGACGGACTTCGCCAACGAAGCCACCACCGACGTCTCGATGACTTTCTCAAATTTACTACAAGACGCGGAGGATGTAACAGGATGAAGTTCGAGAAACGGAGTGTATCGCTGAGACCGGTTCACTCGTGCGCTCGTACGATTTGCGATGCGCGCAGATATCGCGTATCAGTGACATTCTATCCGCGCGCAACGGAGAACGGAAACGCGGCTCGCGACTGAGAGCGGCGCGATGCGTTTCCGGACAGAGTGGTGGAGGTGCGGTGCGCGTAGAAAAGGTGCAGCATGCGGCGCGATCCGATACAGAAATTTCTCTAACATTATGCAGTTTAATCGAAGAAGAAACCGTGCAATTCTCGCAACTCGGTGTTCCGTAATTTTCATATGCATAACGAAGAGTATGGAATACTCGCGGCTCACAGTTGCGGTACCCACGGTGGTGCGGTACAGCCGCAGAGAGTCATGTTCGCGGCAGAGGAAGAAACTCGAAATGACGTGTGCACCTTAATTTAGTGCCCAGGCCGGTGCAGTGCGCGGGCGAGTCTGTGCGCCACGTGTGTCTGCGTGTGTACGTGTGTGGGACGCGTGTGCGGGCAGAAAGAAGACGCGAGTGCCAAGAGACTCTTCGACCACGATCTTCGTCCTTCTGCAACGGTAGGATTGTGTCTCTCCTTTTCGCTCGATGCGTAGGCACGTGTGCGTCTCTTTCTCTCCTCCTCGTTCCCTCCCTAGGCGTCCTCTCTTCCTCCGATAAAAGCAGCTGCTTATCCAAAGATCTCGGTCGTACCCTCTAAGATCGGCTAATGCGATTTTAGAAGGGGGCATGCCACGTCTACGGGGCGAAGGAACGGAACGGGTGGCGGATGGAAGAAGAGAGAGAGAAAGAGAGAAGAAGAGAAAGGGAGAAGGTCGAGAGAAGATAAAGACATAGAAATAACATTCTCGTTGGTCAACGAAATTCTAGAGTAACGAACGGCCGGGAAGGTTGAACCGGGTGCGCGCCGCTTGAGGATATGAAAATTATTCTTTAATGCCGCGCATACCACGACCTATCAGGAGCCGTGCACCTGTATACTCGTGCCTATATGTTACATAAATAAATGGCGGTGGTGGGCGCTGCTAGCTGAACGACGAGCCTCTAAATTTAATTCCATCGTGTCCTCCTTAGTCGTGAGTCGAGCTAGAAGTGCGAAACGCTTCCACCTACGAAATGGTATACTAGTTACCGGATTGATTCTCTTAATTCCTTCACTAATCCTTACCACGCGTGGTCACTCTATTGCAAGTTTCTCAGGTCTACGAACGTTCGATTAATTTCGTTATTAACATTTAATGCTTTTAGCAGCCTACGAAATCGTTATCTTTTAATTGTACGAACTGAGTGAGCTAAATAAAAAGCTCCAGAAATTTATCCATGCTGAGTTTTTTTCTTACACACGGTACACTCTAATTTCCTTCGATCCACGTTCTTCCATCGTCTCTTCGACCTCACCTATCCCGAATACTTTTTTCAATTGCACATTCATGAGCTCCTCATCCCTCCCGCACTCTACGCGCGTGCGCGCGCGAGTACGTCGGCGTATCGTACGCCAGTAGCGAAAATGTAGATCGCCTGGTGATTTACTTATCAAGAATCGACGCTTCGCCGGAGGTAAATGGTCGAGTCGTGACCATTAGTCCCGGAGGACTTCGGGCCTTGGGATCATACGTCCCCGTTTGCCGCACGGACCCCTGTGTGCGAATCGGGCGAGCGAGAACGAACAGGCGAATTTGCGAATGACCAAGCGAGAAGAAGCGAACTGGCGAATTGGCGAACGAACGAGCGAGAGAACGCAAATGAACGAACGAACGAAAGAGTACGCTAATATCCACGCTGTGTGGGGCCCCATTGTACCCAACACGACGCCACGAGCATCTCCGGCCACCAATTCTCCTTCTTCCAACATACTCTTTCCCTTCTCTTTTAACCCTCAAACGAATAAAGTATCAATCTTGATACCAATCATAATAAAGGCCATTGCAAACAATCTATCCATCTTTCTTCTTTGACTCCATGATATTTTTACTTCCAAGCAGAAACTCGTGCATTTAAGGGTTAAGCTCCACATTTTCGATGCACTCTTTCGAGTCGTCTCTCGAAAGAGAAACCTGTGCGTTCCTCGCGTGAATTCGTATGACTGACAGATCGCGAGGAAGCGTGAAAGAAATAAGGAGTAGGTTGAACGGCGAGTGCCAGGGGCGTGGATACGCAGTCTGACGAAATAATGACACGAATCCTCCCGCGAGTACAACTAGCGATTTGAATCGAAGGCGTTAATGACGACGCGATGATGCTTTTCGTGCCTAATGCGTCGAAAATGACACTGGGTTGGAGGTGCGCGCTCCGAAGCCCGTGGGGTTCGGACGAAGGAAGAAAAGACGATGGGGAACGAGGTGGAGGAGAATGAGAGGAGGACTCGGGCGCCGACTCATGGCTCGAGTCAGTGGAGAAGGGTGAATAGCGAGGCAGGAGAAAAATAAATACGGCAAGACAGGTGATTTCCGCGTATTACCGCCAGCCGCCTGAGGGCGCGCGCGATTGTTTCCCGGAATGGAAATCACCGAGAACGCGCGCCCGCGGAACGTGAGAGAATTCGTATTAAGCGGCTCTATAAGCGCGCGGAACTGGCGCTCGCGCGAGCATGGGAACCGCGTGCGGGGGTATCAAAGGGGACGAGGTTGAAAGAAATCAAAGAGAGCTGCACCGGCGAAAGAACGATCCTTTTTCAGCGATCCTCGAATTCGAATTCGCGTGAACGAGAATGTGGAGTACTTCGGGAAGAAGTAATATCGCGTTTCGTAGCAGTTCCACCGGGACACGACGGTAGCTCAAAAATTCTAGAGTAACGTTAACAATTCGTCGAAGTGCTCGCCAAAGCGGCAATATTAATTTTACGAATGGCGAGTGAAACTTTCCAACGTGTCCGATGTAGAACGAATGCTGATCGTAAATTGCAACTTTTTGCTCACTGTCAGCGGAGACTAGCAATCCGCCAGCATCGAAATTCGCATTTCACCGTCTTCGCTCCCCAACGGTAAAGTCTCGTTCTCGTTGGGTGTCTCGAGTCGAACGATATCTCGCCTCCTAAAATAATAGAGTAGAGTCGCTCTTGGATATTCTTGGCAGCTGGTCGAGAAGCCCTCTTCGTGCGCGCGCGGTAACGTGCGGAGTAAAGTGGAGCGCGGCTTCCTCGCGTAAACAGAAAATTACAATCACGCTCGATTACGTAGTCAATGGCACGGACGACGCGCCGAATCGCGTGGCGCACGCTTCCCAACGTCCTTCGCGTTACCTTTGATTTTTTCCACGCTCCTTCCCGTCCTCTCCTCTCGCGAACCTCGCGAGACTTTCCGTGCGTGTTCTAGAGATCGCATATCTCGCATCTACCATCTCGTTTGTCCCAGGTATACACAAGATCTTGGAACGTATTCGCGAGAGAATCGAAAGGATCGTGCCGCGCCCGCACTGGCGAGCAAAGATGCGTCGCGAGGGCGTCAAAACTTGAGACACGCGAACTCCCACGAAACGTATTAATAACATTCGCGAACAATGCTAGACTTTCTCTCGCGGCCGAACTCTCCTTTCGCGTTTCCATTATTTTGTCAGTTTTAGAAATCGCTACGAGCTCTGGACCAAGTCGATATCTCGGATGAAGCTACACCTGCGCGCATTGTGCTCGTGGAAATTGAAAACTAAAAGCGCAACAGTGGAACGAAATTGTTTCCCAATAAAACGTATAGAAACAGAATGACGAAACCTTCCGTTTGAAATCTTTCGTCCTTCTCGGCAAAGTTTACGAGAGGAACGAAGGATGCGCTTAATTTCATAATGCGTCGGCTACCGTATAGGTAGCCGCCAAAGCGTGCGCGGCCCTTGAGAATCGCGCGAAATTGCTTCACGCTTGACTCGCTCGCAACGACGACGATCGCGAATCGACGTCCCTGGTGGTTGCGTTAGTCCCGGCCACTTGGTTCTCTCGCGACGGACGAGTGACTCCGAGAGGCTCGCTTGCGGGTACACGAGGATGGGGATCGAAACGGAGAGAAATCAATTTTTTTGCACGAGAGAAACCACGGTGACGACAAATCGTCTTAATAGTTGAGCAACGTCGCGCACTTTTAAGAGCATTAAAGATGCAGAAGCAGTCTCTCGAGAAACTAATCGTTCGCGACAATCGATAGAACGAACTCGAGAAAGAATTACCCTGTCGTCGCACCCCAAACGAACAATTTTCACCTGCCCACGCGACGAACGATTGCATCGAAAGCTTACGACAAAGGACAACAGCACGAAGAGCGTTCATCGACACAAGCGGTGCGGTGCGAACGGGTCGCGATTAAAGTTAAACGGCAGCCGACTACTCACCATGCTCACCCGAGCGCGGTAAAGACCCGGTCTTTTCAATTACTCCCCGCGAGGCTACCGAGGGGCCATGCGAAAGGTATACATCTGTAATCGGCTGTGTAAACCTCGCGGTGAGACACACCAGCGCGCTGGTCGAGGAAGGGACGAAGACGAAGAGGAGCCTCGGGGCTCGCGCCTCTTCTACGGCCACCTTCGCTTCCGCCGCTCGGCGCACTCTCTCCCTACTCGCGCGTCCAACACCACAGAGACACCGCATCGCGCACACCAGACCGCGCGCGTCGCGTTCCACGCCGCGATAATGATTTACTCCGAAGTACAAAAGTACGTATTTCCGCGAGAAACGCCGCAGCGAGCGTGACAGACGTTACACGCCCGCGGTCTCGCTTAATGAGCTTGCCCGGAAAGATTGCCGGTGCCGGGCGCGTAAACGGTGGAAGGGTACGAGGACGAGGATGGAGGGAGGTGTCGGGTGAAAGAAGGACGGGGGACCTGCCGGCAGGTATGGCGAGAGAAACCTCGTGGAAGAAACGAGAGCTGTGGTGGGCGCGCAGGGTGTAGGAAGAAGAAAGGTACGAATGGACAGTAGCCCGGTACTAATGAATGACCTCGAGTGGAGCAGCGCCGAGGACACTCTGGGGTATCCCGTGAGGCGACTCTATCCGTGACGTTCGACGCCTTTCGTTCCTCCTTCTTTCTCTTCTTCTTTCACTCCTGCCCATCGCGAGATCCTGCTGCATGGTGAACCAAGGCGACGACCTACCGCGCCGTTTACACGAAACTAATCCACCGCGGTAATTTGACGAGTAGTCGAGAAGGGATGTGGACTCACCGGTAATAGTCCTTCTTGCAGTAGATGTTCCCGTCCCTGCTGAAGCACGTGACCTCCCCGTCGAGGCCCTGACGGCAATGGGAGCACTGAAGGCAGGCCGCGTGCCACCTCCTGTCCACCGCTTGAAGGTAAAATCTGTCGGATATCCTGAGACCGCAGCCCGCGCACAGCACCATACCCGGCACGTCGTCGGATTGTGCCGGTGGCGTTGGGGGTGGTTCCAGCTTGGGGATGGGGTGAAGGTGCTCCGCGGTCTGCTGCTCCTGCGTGTGCGTTTGCGAGTGCAGGTGGGGGTGGTGGTGATGATGGTGGTGATGGTGATGGTGATGGTGGTGGGCGGCCTGAGGTGTCATGCTAAGGTCGCTGGGGTTCTCGAAGTTACTGTTGCTCCGGTACTCCGATCCACCTGGTGAATAGGAAAGATTAAATGTTTGTTCCTCGACGATGTGTGGTTAAAACCTTTGATTTGAAAATGCAAGGAGAACTGTATGAATTCTGATTAGCTGTATCCGTGATATGATACTCGTAAAATTGGGCAACAACTTCTACAAGCTTTAACCCTCAAATCCATAATGTGCCAATTTTTATACCGATCACATTAAAGTCCATTACAAACAACCTACGTTTCTTTTCCTTTGGCTCTGTGGTTTCTTTTTTACTTTCAATTAGAAATCGTGCATTTAAGGGTTAGTTCTAAGGGATGAGATCGAGAGGACAGAGACGCTTACCTCCTGGCGAATCGAACTCCCTAGAGTCGTAGGGGGTGGTGGAGCCGTCGTAACAATTGTTGTTGGTCCCGCAGTGGGTCTGGTGCAGGGGCGTGTGATGAGCGGCGCCGTGATGGTGATGGGCAGCGGGGGGACTACACGGGAGAGTGGTGGGCCGTGCGGCGTCGCCCATCGACGCGGGCAGGCAGGGACTGAGATCCCTGGGCTGCTCTACCGCTCCGGGCGCCCCCGCGCTACCGGGCCCCCCTTGACGTCCCACAGCCAAGCTGCTACCGCGCTCCTGCGAGCTCGGTGGCTGCTGAAACAAACCAATCGTCATGAGAACGAAACCATAGCGGTTGTATTTGTTTTTGACAAATTTCTCTTCCGCGTGTAATTATGTCCGAAGTGGGCGCGATAAGTAAAAGGATAGACGGCATAAAGATGCAATTCTAATCTAAATTGTATTAGAAGCGTACTAGACACCCCATGGTAAATGTTGAGTTTTAATAAATCATCGAATTTATAGAACGTTTGAAACTATACACCACGTACATAAATTTAATTGCGTCGGAATAAGTATTCCAGGGAAACTTTAGAAAATAAGACTAATGCATATGATCACAGCTGGGTGTGTAGAAACAGTTGCACAGTCACAGAGAATTCGCCATTATCTACTCTCCGATCGGTAGCAGGTAAGAAAATGGATACATTTAATCTCAGATGAGATATCTTGATGAATCGGTCGTTAATACTAAATCATAGTCATTAGTAACTGGCGAATCCGGACGTAAACCCGTCCTTTACGACGAATTCGCGTCGCAGTCGTCGCGGTTGTCGTCCTCGTGGTAGGCATCCTCTTCCTCGCCTCGTTACGATCGTAACGCACGGCGAATGAACGACCCGCGACGCCCGACAACGGAACCGGCAGTCGTAATCCTGTATTTTAATTAATCGCGGAAGAGGGCGACCAACGGCGCGCGAGGACGAATACCAGGACGACACGTAATAATAATCTCCCCTGGACGAATTCACCTCCTCGTGAATTCTCGCGACTTCCAGATCTACATTAACCGATCCCAAAAACACTCCATTCATTAACAAGACAAAATCGAATGTATACCAAACAGATATAGCGAATTCATTCGTATATACATTCATGTATCATTCACTCATTCATATACAGATTCAGCGAACAAGAACACAAAAGAAAATTTCGCGTCCACCCGAGAGAACCTTCGCCCTTCAAGACCCACCCCGAAAATCAAGTTTCTCTCCTGCAGAGAAAGGGAAAAACAGCGACGCGTGAGAAACGGAAATCGAATGGCGATCGACAAAGGAGACAGCCGACTGGGTCCTCCGAAGTGTGTAACCAGTAGACACCCGCATACCTCCCGCGATCGTTAAAGCACCTACATGGCAAGATAGTCCCGGGTTGGCTGCGAGACGCGCAACCTCTTATCCAACGACGCCTTTAGACGCCTTCGCGTCGCCATTATTCCCGATTACCGGGACACGCCGCGAAGAACCGGACCGCTCGCGAGAAGGTGGAGTAAGAGGAGGAACAACGCGGATTATCCGACGCGTTCGACCAAAAAGAGTGGCTCTGCCTCCACCTCTCCTCTATACTCGCGCACAATCGATCGCCGCGGTCCGATTGTCATCCGTCGCGACGATCATTCTCGTGGAGTCGAAGAGGACGAAGGAATCCTCGGCAGCGTCGCGATGGAATGGTCGGGTAGCTCGAGCGGTAAGGAATGAAGAACGACAGTTACGACCTTTCCGACGGCGACGTCGTGAACGTCGACCGGTGAACGTCAACGACGACGAGAAAGACGAAGACGCCCGCCGTCGCGTCGCTCGTGGAAGAGAAGGAGGAGAAGGAGGAAGAGAAAGAGGACGCGGGCGGAGGGGCAGGCTCTGATGGATGTCGCACGGTGGTGCGCGCATGCGCGCGACCCTATAAGGCGTCCGCGACCGGCCAATCCGAGCCGCCGTCGTGTTTCAACTGTCAACGCGCGGCAACGGTGGCAACCACGGCAGCCGCTGGTACCGCCACCGCCGCCGGACCGACATAAATTACCAGCCGTTGCTGCTGCCCTTCTCTATCTTTCCCTCTTCCTCTCTGCTTCTTTGCTCTCGCTGTCCTTCGTCGTTTCTTCTTCCGAGCTTCTCGATCTCCCTTGTATCTCTCCTCTTCCTCGCTCCATCGTATCTTTGTATTTTTATATTCTCCCTCTCGGAAATTTCCCCATCCTCGTTTACCCGCTTCTTGGCACTTTTCCTCTTAGTCCCTCTCGATCATCTCCATCGTTCCTTTTCTTCTTTTTTTTCTTGTCTCTCTTGTTTTTATGTAAAATCGACGCGGGTAGAGAGCGGGCGCGACGATGACGGAAAGTTTCGAGGGGTGTCGAGAGAAGAAGTTTATTAAGGTACGCGAGTTACCTTCTACGGGGCTCGCGATGCGGAGAGGGAAGGAGCGAATGACGGAAGGAGCTATACCCGCGAATCGCGTCTTTCTTCGTCTCTCCATCTCACTCTCTCTCTCTATCTCTCTCTTCTTCTTCTTTCTCTTCAATTCAACTCGTCTCCCTCCTTCGCCGTTTAATTAACGCCCGGGACAGGTCGTTTGCTCCTGGCCGACACGTGTATCGGGCGATCGGCGAGCGAGCGAGCGAGACGCCAAAGGAATTCTATGCATCGTTGGACCTCAAGTGCCGCCGACTCTGTTCTCAAGCACCGTGGAGGCTCACCATCGATCCGCACCGTTGTAATCTACCCGTAGGTGGCGTGAAGATCTTACGTAACGATCGGCCCGTCGAAACCGACGAAGTAAACGCAAGCGCGAAATTTTTCGACGAGGCAAATCGTTCGGTTGCGAATGGAGGGAGTGCAGAGGGTTTTCGGTGATCCAATCAAAGAGCAGAGAGGGCTGGTCGAGCAAGGCTTATTGACAGTTGCAGTGAACAGCACAAAAAGAGAACAGGAGAGCGTAAAAAGGAGTAATCATTTCAAGGGAATAATAGCCCAAGTTTGAAGTAAGTTACTCCCTTGGCGATCGTGCCTAGGAGTCATCCTACTGTCGAGAAAGCTTTCGTACTTTATTGAGAAGCGAAGTGTTAAATAACTGGCGAGTAAATTCCGTTTCTCGCGAGACCGAGTTAAAGCATTGGATGTGCTTTTGCGGAACAATAATAAAAGGCGCATAGCGCACCGCGACGACACGGGCCGAAGGAAAGGGTTTTTCTGCAGAGGCTCGCGAATTTGGCCCCAAAGAAACGCTGTCCTCCCCGAAGCGTAACCGTCTCTTGAAAATAACCAGGCTCTCCTTAACGAGCTCTCCCGGTGACACGATGTTTACGCTCCTCGGGGCAAAGCCGTCCCGCTCCTTTGCGCGAGAGTAACAAACGAATATGCGCCGCGGTGGCCGACGTCGCCACCGCCACCGTGCCGGGGGAAGGAAAAACGACGTCGCGAAACCTGAACGCGCCGACGTGCGGCTTTCTCTCCTAGACCCGCGAGGAAACGGGTGAGAACGTTCGTCGAATAAAGGAATCGAACGCACCGTTCCTTTTTGTCGCGAGTCAGCCAATGGCGAGAAGGAATCTAGAAGAACTCGATGAATCTGCGAACATTACAGGACGACGTGCCCCAACGAAAAGACTTTTCTGTGTCCTATAGCTTCGTGGATTTTCAGCTTTGCTTCTTAGGAAAATTCTCTACGGAAAATCCTTCACGGATTATTTCTCCTTAAAGATCTGATTAAAGAACACTCGATGAAGAAGACACTTTATTCGCGCAGGGGTAATTCTCCGCGCATTTAATTCTAGATAAGCAGAAGGATGAGCTTCGCAGGAAAATCCATCATGAGTCTTCCTCTACGAAAAATCCTTCGCAGATTGTTTCTCCTTAAAGATTTGATTAAAGAACACTCGATGAAGAAGACACTTTACTCGCGCAGGGGTAGTTCTCGACACACTTCTTTCCAGATGAGCAAAAGGATGATTCGCAGGAAAACCTTCTACCGCGTGCTCGTACTGATTGACGAAACCAAATGCTCGGGGGTGTAAATCAGCGAACGAACGCGGCTCTATAAATTCTTCACGAAGCTCTCATCGCGGACAGCAACCACGCCGATCGATCCTCGCCATCATCGAGATCCTTATCCATCCCAAGAGTGGACCTGCCGCTCGCGAGCGCTCGCGGGGAGACTTTCACCGCGCGCCAACTTGCACAAGAACGCTCTACGCCTTTTTCATTTTCGCGAAACGCCATCGAGGGCCCGGCTAAATAACAACCGAGCCACGGAATCCGCTTCTCGCTCTTCTGGTGCGGATTCCGATGCGAAACGGTACGGTAGAATGTCGCCCTGAAATGTCGCTCGACTAGACGGGACGCGCGCGCGCGCGGGGTCAAGCGGAGAATAAGTGTGGGAGACCAGAAGCTGATTATCGATTCGAGTGTCGCTACCGTAGATCGATTTCCTCCTTCTTTCGTTTCCAAGAGAAAATCCATCGACGAGCTGTCTCGATTAGGGTCCGAATCATTCTTCGGAGAACGTAAGAAACAGACGAACTGTAAGATTCTAAATTTCACTGTGAATTTATTTTTTTCATCATCCAAGTAAAAGTCATTCCCACGGCAATCTTTTCTCTTATCCTTTCATCCTCAGCTTCTGGATCCCACGAACATGTAATACCAGCGTGCAACAATATACGCGCTCGGAGGTAGCTCCGATTATTATTTTTCTCATCGAGAACGTTCGACTCTTTTCTTGCGCCCACGTTGCATCCACGGTACAGGCGAGGATGTCGCTGTCACCGGCGGCGAGCAAAGATCGACGATAATTGCAATCTCGCGATGCTTTTTGTCGCGCTTAGTGTGCCGCGGTGCAACGACGCTCTTATGATTTACGAGGGGCATCTCGCGCGAGCGACGGATCGGGAACGCGAGTGCCAGAGAAGAATTTTCATTCTCCGTATACTCTTGGTACCGACGCGGACCAGGAGAAAATCCTCGAAGAAAAAGAGAACTTGTCTAGTGGGCTTCAAGCCACTAGACGATGGTCGTTTATTTTACATATTACACGCGAGAATCGTTGTAATATAAATGACAGTCGCGTTGATAATAACGACGAGAGAACGAAGGATGGATAAATCAATAGGAATATTAACTATGAGGGGAAAAAAAATGAAAAGCGACAGTGAAATAAAATAGGAAATCCGCGGAATTGCCAAACTGTCTGTAAATCGTCAGAAGTACCTGTAGAACGGTGGATAAATTGTAGAACGATAAGACGAACTGCGAAATAAAACAAATAGAAATGCGAGAAGGAGGAAGAGAAAAAGGGGAGTGAGAAGAGGTTGCGGCACGCTGGTATCGGCGAACGCACGTGCGAGGAGAACGTGTATACCACCGTGGTATCAGCTTCCCTTGCTCCAGCACGATAGCGATAACAACGAAACGGCCTCGTCCGCTTGCTCGATGACGAGCGCACGTCACGTCGTCGACGCGAACACCGTCGACACGATCGTATGATCGTGATGATCTACGGATGCCACGAAACGCGAACGATTCTATTCTCCACCAAGAACCAGTTAATTTCTTGTCGCGCGAAGATCATCGGCAAATTCCACGAAGGTCGTTGCATCTTACCGCGAAGAATGGAAAACCCCAAAGGCACAAATAAGTGGAGTAGGATCGACGAGAAATTAAAATTTTTTAAAGTCGTCACTCGTACAGATACGATCATTATCGCGCCGATCTTGAGGATCACGATCGCTACGAAGATCGTCATTGAACCTTCGTTCTTCCTACGTGGTAAATTAATCGTTCGGTGAGCCGAGATGACGTTCGCCAGCTAGGACCAAGTGAACGCACGAAACGAGAGAATAAAAAGGAAAAGCATCGCGTGAACTGCGAAAGTCAGGGGCGACTCCTCGCGCAGTTTTTCTCTCTTTCGAAGCGCGTGGGCGTTCGACGCTCGACACCGCGGCGGCCGTACCGATAAAACGACCCGCCGCTATCTGCACTTCTCCGTTCCGACTCCCGCCGCTTAACCACCACCGTCGACTGCCACCTAAACCCAAAACGAGAGACGCAGCAGGGCCTCGTGAAGAGAATCCGACCGCGGAATCGTATATTTATATATCGAGGGGCCCCTTCGGGTTAATAGTCGAGCGCTACCGTGCCACGGGAGTTCTTGAAAGTGCTCTTCGGGCCATTTGGAAAGACAGGGAGGAGAGTGGAGGTAGAAGAGAACGAGAGAGACGGAGTGAACGTGGTACGGAAACGCGTTGGACCCTCCGGCGAAGAATAAAATGGCGATGCGAATTGGTTCCAGCGACCGCTTATGCCGATCCGCCACCGTTCCTCGGAATTCGAGTGAAGGAATGGACTGTGAGACTGACGAGAGGAAGGTAGAGAGAATAAAATATGAATGGAACGAAAGAGAAATGGTAAACGGTGGAAGATGAAAAAGAAGCGAGGAAGAAAAAAAAAACTAAGCAGCTTTGGAGTCAGGACTTTCTACGAATCTCAGCATTATTAATAGAAATACGATAACTGACTTCAGCTCGTGAATATAGCGTTCAACTTTGAAGAATTAGTGCGATTCTTACAGAGATTATTGAAGTTCTGGAAGCTCAGGGTGGGCCCAGGAGATTCGAAGCGCGAAATATTTGCAAAGTCTCCGACAAGCTTTCTCTCTTATTCCTTCTCTTCACCAATTGATTCTCGCTCGCTCGCTCCTTCGCCGAAACGGACACGAAAGAAAGGCTTAATATTACGTTCGACGCGATAACGTTATATCTGGTTAGGGTCGTGACGTGGGGTTATCGTGGCGGCACACACTTTTCCGCGGTCGCTTCGCTCTTCTCTCTCTCTCTCTCGCTCTCTCTCTCTCTCTCTCAATCTTTCTCTCACTCTCTCATTTCTGTTTCTCCTCTTTTCTCCTCATGTACCACAGAGAAGCTCGCGGCAGGTCCACGCTCTTACACGCGCGTCCCACGAAGTTTCTTCGCGAGCGACGCCGACGACGTGAATCACTCCACACGAGTCAGCCTTTACTTCCATCCTACCCCTTCTGCCCCTCAACGACGAATCTTCACAGTTTCCCAAAGAGATTGAAATAGAATGACAATTTGACCCTCTAACGATCGTCGCGACGCTTGCATTGTATCGCTATCACCGACTGCAAATTTCGAATGTTCAAACCTCATTACGAGATCATTACATTCGTGACTCGAATAATTTCGATGCCTATTAAAACCGATCGTGTAATTAAATTTGAAATCTACAAGCACCGTTGTCGTCTCGATGCAGAATTTGAAATATTCCGTGGTAATAAATAATTTAATTTCGGATGAGAAGTGCGCAAAATCGTCCATGGAAATCAAGCAGCCTGCGAGAAACGACTAGCCAAGCCTGGGATTGTTTGCAAAATTGGTATTGATCGTTGAACCGGAACACCACCTGCTATTTCCTTCTGTTCCAGGGACATCCGGTAACTCTCCTCCGCTGGCGATGTACCAATTGAAATGTAACGATGGAAAACCAAACGGTACAATTGCTCTCACAACTGATTGCCAGGAAGCCGGAACCTCCGCGATCAGTAACCACCGTCTGTTTTCCTCTTCCTTTGTTCTCCTCTCTTCGATTCGTACTTCCTTACGTTCTCGCGAAGAAATAACCGCGAATTATCCCAAAAATGTCCTTGAATTAGAACCTTAGAACATTCCATCGCTTCTAACCTGCGCTTCGATCTGAGAATTTGAGACCAAGAAATAGCTGTGCGCGCATCTCTCTCGTTAGAACCGAAGCGATGCTAGACGATTTCTGAATCAGCTGATCCGGATCTAGTGGCACATACTCGGTCGTCTCCCCTACGATCCTCTCCCCTTCTCCGCTCGCCGATGAGGAATCTTCCGTCTGTCCTGCTACGCGAATAGACGAGCCTCCTCAGCTGTTCTCGACGCGGAATCGAAGAAAGACGAGACGGTCGGTGGCACGAGACGAGAAGAAAGACGCGTGCATGTCTGCCCCGTCGAGCGATTACGAAAACACGCTTTACGAGAGGGCATAAGTAGTGCGCGAGCAAAATCAGCTCTCTCGGTTCATTCGGAGCGTCGCTCGCTCGGGCTCAGAGTGGCGCATGCCGTCCTAGAGGCCAAGAATCGCGCGACCCGACCCCGAGAGATTAGCTCCCTACTTCGGAATCCCCGCCCGTCCGCCCGTCCGTTCCTTCATTTCGAGACGGACCACACGGAGAATTTCACGTGTCGAATATGAACTCGAACTCGCGCGAGCGAAGGAACGGTAACGGAAGCGAAACGAGAAAGGGAAAAAGAAAGGAGAGAAGACGTGCTGGCAGCCGGACAATAAGTGGTCCTTTAAACTTGAATAAGCGCCATTTAAATTTCATTTGTCCTATGATCGACGAATCGATTGAAAAATCAAGGGCACTAACCGAAGAATATTCGTCAGGCACCTCGTCAATCACCCGTTACTTTATCTATTTCTACGGTTAGAAAAGCAGCTCGCTAATAAGAATCGATCGTTAATCGCGTTGCAATGTTCGTAAAAAAAATGAAATCCGACGAGCCGATGATTCCCACAATCGCGCTCAAAATGAAAGGAGCGACGTAACGTGTCGTTTCAAAGCTCTTCCATACTTCAACATAATCCGATGATCGCTTCCACCCAGGTGGGCGCGCCCGGTGCAAATGTTATGCAAATAATGGCCAGTCGAATATTCCCCGATCCCACCCCCTAGCTATCACCCCAGCGCGCCAGAGAATATTCGATCTGATAAATAAAAGGCATCCTTTGTGTATTTATTAAACATTCGGTCGCAATGACCGCTCGTGCGGACCACTTCGACGCTCGCTGGTGATAATACGCCGACGGCGCGTGGTGTGCGTGAATCCCACTGTGGTATTAGCGTGGCACCCACTCCACGATGGTAGTAGTACACTGCACTGGTGGTGCGACGCGGATACACGCGTGTGTGCGCGCGAGCAAGCGACGTATCTCGGACGTGGTCGGCTAATAAATTACACTCGGCACAAACCGAGTATTATCACGGCCAGACACGCTCGCAGCAAGAACCCCCTCCCTTATCTCATCGAAGTTACAATAATCGCGCTCTCTCCGTACGCGTCTCCTTTCTTTCTCCCGGCTTTCCATCTCTCCTCGAGTATTGAAAGGAGGCTTCTTCGTGGGAGAACGCACGAACGAAAAATCAAAACAGCTGCGCTCCGAAACCTTAATCCATCGGCATACTCCGTAACGAATGTTGAGTTTCTTCACCGCGAGCGACGAGCCAGTCCCGTTTGTTCCGGCTGGCGCTCGCTTCGCTCGCGATAAACGACAATCGTCGTCGAGTCCCGCGTCGGCACCGGTCGCGAGATTAGGCGCGGGCACACGCGCACCGCTTGGACTTTACACGCTGGCCTCCCTCCAGTTCCGCGCAATCGGCTCCTGTTTCGTTTCAATAAACAAAATATTTACATCGTTCCCAGGCACTTCGATACGGCCACTGGGGACCCCTCAACCCTTCTTCATCCTCTCCTCGCTTCTTTTCGTGCCTCTTCCAAATTCTCGCCGAATGTCCATGCGAAACCAGACGCGTGTATATGTTTCACGCGCGTGCGTGCGTGTGCGCAGCGTGCAAAACTGGTTCGCGATTTCCTCATCCTTCGAGCCACCCCCTTCCTTCGCTCGCGCTCGTTCCCTCGTACTACTTTCCCGTATTTATACACCTTATCTACTTATCGATATATATATCGATCTACGTATCTATTTATCTATCCATCTATTCGACTATCCGTCGTTCCTTTCCTCCAGCACCCCCTTGTCCATCTGTGGAGCGGTTGCACTTGCCGCGATGAAAAATCGCGCTTGATTTGACGCGCGGTCACGCGGAACAGATGGAGAGGGAAGGAGAATGAGGGAACTGGTTCCTCCTTCATTGACCACAACGCGTTTACGATAATACGCTCGGGAGTGCCGAAAAGACGGGCGAACGGGATCGCGCCGCCCTTTGTCGGCCTTCACCGCAGACAATTGATTTAGGAGGCCGAACTTGTGCCGCCGCACCATATGCGCGAATCGTCACAACCGCGTAGCAAATAAATTATCCAGGGCGATGGTCGAACCTTCGTTCCCTCGCATTTGGTGAATTTCTTCCATTAATCGAAGAGTGAAATTAAAGAATCGGCGAATGTTCAGTTTCTCTAGATCCACCGGCATTCATAGTTTGCCTCGGAAATGTAACAAACACTATCTTTAAAGAGAACGATGATAATAAAGATCGAAGATACGTTTTGAATTTTTAAACCAACGAGAGAAAGAACCGTAGGATGTACTTTCATTTCTGTCGGGCGTGTCCTTTGCAATCTTAATACGAATTGTTACCTAACGAGTGAAATCGAGGGTGTAGCGTGAATTAGAATTGAAAAGTCAGTGATTAAGAGTAATTATCGCTAGTTAAGAAGAAAGAGGGAAAGGCCGACGAGAGGGAGGATCGAGACGCGTCTTGGAGACGTCCAGTTGCGATAAACCAGAAAACTCGCGGCGCTCACGCGGTCAACTCGTTCGAGGCGATAAACACGCCGGTTTCGCCGGTTTAAGGAGGTTAATCGGTTACGAATCAACGGGATAGCGAGTTTCGTTCAACGAGTCACCGGTGCAACCCTCGCATGGGTAACAAAACCGATCGCTACGGCCTTCGCAGAAATTTTTTTCCCACAGGAACAGAGTGGAAACTGGATGCACAAAATTACATTGTAAGCGCAGGTTGGTTCATAGACGCGGGAGAAAATAATCGCGAAATTCGTAGAGTTGCTTCGCGCGACCGTAGAATGATGAAGAAACGAGGATCTAACGTTTTGGAGTGGACCGCAAGACGTAAAAATAGTAGAGAACAAAACGTACGATAATTCGTGCACGGTATAATGATCAATTCGTAGGAGAAGGCTTGAAGAAGAACGTTGAAGAAAAGATATTAAGCTTCTGCTTCGACCACGCACTGGTAACCGACGGTACACGCTCAAGATTCATAAAACCCGAGTTATTTAAAGAAGAAATCTAGTCTGCAACCAGAGAGCTTTAAGCATTAAAGGACTTTTCTTGGAAACAATTATCAGGGTGGTATCTCGTCACATAATCCGTTAAATAATCGTTTACACAATCCGTCGGAATTTTCCGGAATCGAATCGCTAGGCACTCGACTTAAGATCGTCAGTAGAATCGCTCGTACGAACGATCTCGCCCATTTAAAAAGCTCGCGCGAATCCTATCGTCCACCTAGATTGTCTTAAACAAGAAAAACGAGAACGAAGAAATTCACGAATTCAAATCGTACTTTTCCAATGGGCAAAATAACTCGCGGTACTCTCGTTGCCGCGGGCCGATTACGTGCAGGAAACATCCGTGTCGGACAGTAAAGTGCAAGAGTCCACGCGCGATTGTCCCGAATAAAAACATTCTTGCGTCTTCTCGAGCGTTGCGAGGGAACGCGACGTTCTTTCGCGTGAAGCACGCCACGCCAATCGTGGAAGGACATTGAAAATTGTCGGCAACAAACGAAAGGCGCGCGTCCTCGTGAATTACCCGTGAGACGTCGCGCGATTCTATCGACGATAATACAATCTAAGAGTCCTACATTTCTGGGATAAATCCTCGTGCCCGAGGAAAGCTTCGCGTTCACTGAGCTCAGTACAATTTAAGAATCCACATAAACCTTCGTCCTTATTTCACATACGATAAATCCCAATAATTAAAATCGACCGAATCCATCAAAGAAAACCATTGATCGACGAAACCACATCAACGACGGAACAACCCTCTCGATGAAGAATCCGCGTTTACTCTCGCATCTTGCATTTCTCCTCTGTCCTTTCCTCGTGACGCAAGGACGCGAGTCGAGGGTAGAGAGAAAAAAAAAAAAGGGACGTAGCCGAGGTCCCGCGCATGGCCAATGAGCAACTCGGACAGGAAAGGATGACACTCACCCAGTGCATGCCGGTGGTAGGAGGGGCGCGCTCCTCATACACTCCCATCAGGGTGGCTGCTGTCGCGGGGTAGTTCCCGCTGAGGGTGCGCGACGTTGAAGCTGCTTGGGGGGGAGTCCCGGGGGTTCCGCTTGCCGGTAACGCGGAGATGGCGTCCGCTGCCCAGATCTCCTCCTCCTCCTGCTCTTCCTCCTCCCTCGCTTCTCCTCCTCCACTTCTTGCTCTTCTTCCTCTTCTATTCTTCCCTCGCACACGCTCGAGATTCTACCCCCACCGAAACAACACTCCTACCCCCTACACCCTCATCGATTCTTCCACCCTATCGAATCTCCTCTATTTACGTAATATCCAAGGAAAGATGCGTTCGAATATTCTCAAATCCCTTCTCTACTTCGACCTTCGTCCGCTTCCTTCTGCACAATATCCGCAAGTTTGACTCCAAAATGTGCCTTTCGTCTTCCTCTTTCTTCTCCTTCACTTTTCCATCGAAAAGATCCACGTCGCACTACTACTTCCTTCCGAAGCCGCCTCTTCCTCTCCTCTTGCACGCGAAGCAACCAACAACGACGAACAACAACAAGAACAACAACCGGCGGAATTCACCGGTCACCCACGGGCACTTCCGAGAGAGAGAGAGAGAGAGAGAGAGAGCTTCAAAGCACTACTTTTATTTTTCTTCCTTCGGGAGGGCGGAGAGGAAGGTGGGATGCCTCGACGATTCTCCTTACCTTCGGAGGACACACACACTCTCTTTCTCTCGCGTGTTCCTCACGAGAGATAGGAATCGGAGGGCCCGCGCGACGGCGAAGACGCGCGCCCCTCACGAGGGCGAGGGCATCTCCTTGTCGAGTAGGAGCGTCGTCGTAGTAACCGAACCGCCGGCTTGTCCGATCGTATCGTCGCGGCGGCGCAAACTCGCCTTGCCACCACGAACCAGTTCGCGTCTCCTCGAGATCATCGGGGTTCACGTGCGCGCGCGCGCGCGCTCGCCCGGACGATCGTCGTGCTTGGGGAGACACCCCCGCGCGCGCGTCACGATTTTCCTCGCACTCTCACAGCCCGAAAGCACCACCCTGCTCTCTCGCGTCCAACCCGTACGAAGAATCGCGCGCGAAAATCAGTGGAAACGGACGTTGCGCACGGCCCTTCCTTCCATCTTGCGCTCCTCGCTCGTCGAGCTTCCCGTGGTCCTGGAGACGCTTGGATACCTTCCGCGCGTGAAGCTTCGCGCTCTTTCGACCCACGTAATTAACAAATATCCAAAAGTCGTCGAGGACTCGGAGTCAAGGACGACGGACGATCACCGCCCAGCGGCGCGTGCACTCCGAAATCCTCCGCACTCCAAATTCGCCACACCTTGCTCGTCCTTCTTCCCCCTGGTCCTCCTGGTATTCCAGTATTTCGTACACCTGCCTGCGCGGGGTTTGTCGTCGCTTCCGGTGAACGAGGAAGAAACGAGGCTTGCGGGTCGGCGGCGCGTCTCGCGAACTTTCACGCGTGGCACTACTCTCCTAATGGTTCTTCGTGGAACTACCCCGTGAATGGTGGAGAGGAGGCGCGCGAAACGTCAACGCTGGGCACGACGAAAACGTTGACTCGAGGCTGCGCAGAGACACTTGATGGAGCACGCGTTGTCGCCGCGGTAAATACGAGACCGGCTCGTCTTCCGACTGGAGGCCGCGATGCGGAGTGAGTAGACCGGCTGTCCCGCATCTGGTCCCAACCGGAAGCAGCGCCTCCGCGCGGCCAACTCGAAAAGCAGGGCCGTACGAAGGTGGGGCGAAATAGCACCGTTCCACGAAGGACTGCCCACTGGGGCCCCTTCTCCGTCGGCACGACCATTCGGAAGCTCCTCCTCTCTTGAGTTTCTCTCTCTCTCTCTCTCTGCTCTCTCTCTACTTCTCTCTCTCCTTCTCTCTTTCTCTCTTCGAGACCCTCTTTCTTACTCTCGACCTTCCCTCTTCACCATCCACCCTCTCCACCCCTTCCGCTCACCTTGCTACCCTTCCCATTGCCGTCCCTCACTCGATACCCAACGATGCTTCTCACCCTCTCTCTTTCTCGTTCTTTTTCTCTCTCCCTCCCTCGCTCTTCTCGTCCTCTCCTTCCATTTCGCAGAGCCAGTCGCGCTCCACGCCGCTGCTCCACTGCCGTTTCCAAAGCCATCGTCGTCGTCGTCGTCGTCGTCGTCGTCCTCTTCCGATCCTTTCGCCGCCTCCGACGAAAGAGGAGAGTGAGGAACGGAGGCGATTCTGACCAGTGGCGTAGAAATCAAGGGGATCTATTATAGATAGGATGATGCTTATGGTGATCGCAGCTCGGTGTGTCCGGTGAGCTTGTAAGCTCTTTGACGTTCGTGGAAATTCGTGGGTTAAGGAAGCGATGGAAGTGACGGGGGAAGAGGGCGTCGCTCCTTCGTTTTTTGTTGGTCCAGTAGATTTAAAGGGCGTGGCGCGGAGAAAGGGATTAAATTTGGAGTAACGAGAGATTTGATCTCTTGGGAGAGTAAAGAATCTAGGATAAGAGGGTAGATTTTAATTAGAGCGCGTGAACCACGAGAGTGGGTGTGCGCTTGTCGCTACAACGCGTAATTCCAGAGACAATTATGAATCCGCTCAATCATAACAGCATTCACAAATTAATTCTCTCACCTCTATTAAAATTCACGTCTGCGCGGTCACATCTGGAATTGAAAGTAATCGCCGGTACTCTGCGATCGTCAGGCACCCCATAAAGGAACCGACTCTATGCCCTTGTCGGAAAGAAAAGGGAAAGGACGATAAGACGAAATCGTCTTTATCGTACACCCTTTTGGCTCCCTTTTACACGACTTCTCGGCGGGTTCCGCACTCGGTGGATGCGGCAGGAGGAAGCGGAGATAGAAGAAGCGCGGACGAACGAAGAGAGACGGACGGAGAAAGGGAAAGGAGGTCGTGAGAAAAAGACCAAAAACGATCGGTAAAGATCCCTCTCACCCTCGGTCCTTCGGTCCTCTTCTCGCTACACGCGCCCGTCTTCTCCTCTTCCTCGATCCACCTGGAACCAAAACCGAACGAAGAACCGAACGACGCGCCGACGACGCGCGGCCCGATATCCTGTCATAAAAAAGAACCGGTTCTACGTTGCAACGGAGACGGAAACCGCGTCGGGCACGGAGGACTCCTCGAGATAACAAATTCCACGGTGTTTCGACGTCGACGGTGCACGGGCATGACGGAATCCGCGAAAACACAGGCTTTCAGGCGGAGAAGACTCGCGAACCTCCCGCGTCCTCCTGGCGACCACCACCCCCGCTGCCCCCGGAGCCGCGCCCATCATTTTATTTCGGTTCGCCGATTAAGTCGAGTGTTTACCTCGCGGCCGGCCGCCACGTGGAATGCAGAAAAACACGTCGTCGCCGGAGTGAGTCGTCGACGGCGAGCGCGCGCGCGCCTACAGCTCCCGCGGTAAGCAACGAGAGGATCCTCTTTCGCTGCTGCAACCTGCCGCTGCTGGTCCCTTGTATATTCAAATTTTATTGCGAGATCGATTCGCGATAGCCGACGGAGATGAGAATGGCGGCGGGGGTGGAAGCTCGAGAGCGCAGTGGCTCGTCGCGCGAAAGTGAGCTCGAAGGTGAGTGAAATTTCGAAATGACGGTGAGGGTCAGAGGACTTCCGCGTGGAGAAGATGGTGCATCGTGGAACGTGAGAAATTAATCGAGTGCGCGATGGATCGAGTGCTTCGTCGAGATTTTGTATTAGTGTGAGCGTTAGTGGTCTTTGGAAAAATCGATGGGATCGTTTTTGATTAGGTTCTGAAGGACCGTGGGCGAGGAACTCACGGAAGAGAGGGTTTTTCGTTCTTAGAGTGTACGTGGATGTGATCTTCTCACTGTGCGCGAGAAGTAATCTTCCTCTCGGTCCAGGAAGGAAGGTACCCGAAGGTAGAAGCGAACGGAGGAGGGAAAGGAGCGAGCGAGCGATTGAATGGGCAAGAGCGCGCGAGCCGAGCGTTTAGCGAGCGGCAATAGAAACGGGGAAGAAAAGGTGAAAAGGTGGATGGGAGGAGGGATGCCGCTGTTAACTTGACGCGTGAATACTAAACACGCAGTGACGGTACAATGAACACCGGCGCCCCGGTGAGAATGGGGCCCCGCCCGTTGAGAACCCCCCACGAGTGGGGCTCGATGGAACCGCGCAAGGGGAACAACTGAAAGAGAAAGAGAGAACGAGAGAGAGAGAGAGAGAAAAAAAGAGAACGAGAGAAAAGAATCGTATCCGTTCGCTACTCAACCTGGAAACGTTCATCCTGCGCTCGTCTCGCATTTTCTACTCCTACCGCTTGAACCCCCTGTGAAAACGAAGTCCAACGATTCCAAAGACGATTGGTCGGAAACACTGTGTGTATCGCTTCCGGTTACGTAGTTGTGTTGCATTCGTGCCGCGAGGCGTGGTATTCGATATTGTCCCGATTGTGTGTCGAGGGTGCGTGCAAAATGTCAAGGGGTAGGTCCGCCCGATGGATTCACGAATTGCACGGAAACATTCCTATAAAAGCGAGACACTCGAAGCTATTAACATTATCGATGCGAATCATTGTTTTCCTTTGAAGATTGATATCGAATGTCAGGAAAAATCACGGGTCACATTATAACCTACGAATAAAGATTTCCATCGTGAAATGTTTTTCGCAAGATTCACGTCTCTCCCCAATTACAGTGTCCTACTTTTCATTCGCAATAAAAATAGAACACAATCCAGTAGCATGGAAAGATTTACGATGCGACGCGGGGCGAATGTGGCATATTCTTCGCGCGAACGAGAAACTCGTAACGGGCGAATTACAAGGGGGAACGTGCCGTTTAGAAACGGTAAGGCACACCACCGTCCGTTCTTCTGGAGTACCGACAATACCACGGACGCACTCTGTCCTCACCCCCGTCGTTTCCATTGTCGAAACTCCTAAATGTCCACGTGAACACGCGCGAATAGGAGGAGAAGAGCGCGTGAAAGAGGGAGGAAAAGAGAGGAAGGAAAAGGTGGAATCAAGACACGAGTGCACGACGGTGAGAGAACTGCGCCCACGCACCGGTTCACGATTCTTCCTTTCTCTCTCCTTCACTATCTTCGTTCCTCGTTCGTTCACTCGCTCCAACTCGACGACGACGATATTATTGTACAATGATGAGAAGAGCTTGTAAACGGTCAGGCGTTCACGGGGCGCCAACCGCCGCCGGTGAAGGAAGAAAACTGTTTCCAGGCCATTGTGGGGGCGGGGGTCTCCCATTGAGTACGGTTTTGGGGGCACACCGGGTCCGACGAGAGGACCATCGTCACTGGATGATCGGTAACGCGTGCTGCTCAATGGGACCGCATGGGATTACAGGAATTTCGTGATTTTCCTGCCGAGTGGACAGCGCCGCTTTGACGCTTGTTATGCCGTCGGCCCTCCCCTTCGGGCTCCAAAGCTTCGCGTCGCTTTGACCCATTGTTGATTTCGTTCTCACTCTCTCTCTCTCGCTCTCTTCATTTTCTCTTACTTTCTCATCGCTGTATTCTCGAAAACTTCATATTTCCTTCCGTTTCCGTGCTTGTAATGCTGGTCCTTGTATCTCCAAATATAGTTGTCGCTTATATAAATCCGGATATCATCTTCTTCAAAAATAGCACCTAGTTTACATATTTTTCTTTTTTTTATCAAAGCGATGCGTATGCAAGTACATTAAGAACCACTTCCATGAGATCTACCGGCGTGGACAAGCTATATTTACCGTTTCGTCCTCGTCCTTGTCATCGCCGTCATCCTCGGCATCGCCGTTCATAAAAGTGCACCGATACGCGGCTCCGATAAAAGTTCCTCAGTATGCCGAGTATTCCGCAAGCTGGATGCCAGCGCATCGTGGTCGTCCCGAGTCTCACTCTGGACCACACATTACCGCAAGGGATAAAGTCGCAAAGCCGAATTTACACATTTTCACTCGGGATGATCTTCGCCGACGACTTACCAAAAAAACCGGTCTTCTGCAATTTTCTGCATTTGTATTTAATAAACTCAACTGTTATAAACATTAACCGTGTCCTTAAGTATCGTCTTTTTTTACATCAACACGCAGATCTGTACCTTTTCGTTTACGATCTATGAAACAATAATACCATCGTCGTCGTAACTCTATCGAAAGATCCAGTCGTTATTAATTGATTAAATTCTTCGCGATTATTCAGTTCCTTTCGGCAAAAAAAAGGTAATAGAAATCTGCCACCGTCATTCGTCCAGAATTTTGCGAACCTTGTTGGCGAATCCTGCACGATGATCCTTCGAAGTGAAAGGGTGTAAATTCGACTGGAGTATCGCCGCCGATGGAGCATCGAGGACGGTGAGCTGGGCACGCGCGGCATTCGGGAACCGCAAATGCGACCATGATCGTGCGGAGCCTGCGAAGTCATCGGCATCGAGCGATCTCGCGCTCCTTCGACCTGTCATCGTTCCATCGTCGGGCCATCCTCGCGCCTCGTAAAACTCGACAACCCCTGCTCACTCCTTCTCTCTTTCTAGCATACTCTTTCCATCGATCCTCGCGTTCTCCTCCTTCGTCCTGGGGTCCTATCCAGTCGCGATCTCGAGGCCGCGGCACTCGAAGTAGGTAGGGTATAGAAGGAATAGACCTTCGAGAAACGATCTGCAAGTGAGTGCCTTCATCTCCTCCGTTCTTCCTTTTTCTTCTCCCTCGACTCCACCTCCTCTACCTCCTTGTCATCTACCTCCACGTGTCCTTTGCTCCTCACCACTCGTTCATCTTCCTCCTCCACCTCCTAATTTTTTTCCCCTCCTTACTTCTCCACCTCTTCTTCGGCACACGATCAGGCAGTTCACTCGTCGTCGTCGTCGTCGTCGTCGTCGTCCCGATCGCGAGGAGAACGCATGCAACGAGATTCCACGATCCTCTCGATTCTCCTCTCCCTCTGAATGGCTGGCGCACGCCTCTCGATCGCGTCCTTTGGTCGATTCAGGCGGTCTTAATGTATGCGATTCGTATGCGCATCGGAGATCTCACGGCTCGCAATAAACTCCTCTCGGAGGCGCCGTACTGCCTTGCCGCGCGCGTCCAAGAGGGCGGGTAGATGTGGAGAAGGAGAAGATTATCCAAGGCCTCCGACTACTCTCCGTCTAATGGTGGACCGATCTAATGCGAGCTCGCTCCTCCTTCGGTTCGCGAAATAAAGGAGGAAGGTGGAGGAAGGATAATTTCGTCTTCTCCTCTCCTTCGTTCCGCGCGATCATTCGGTCTGCCCAATAAAATATATAACAACCGTCGGCCGAGGCTTTAAATACCCATCCGAGAAATAGGATCCGGCGTTAAAGGATTGGCGAAGAAATATTTCGGTAATTTTGGGGAAATTAAAAGCAGTGTTACAGGTTTAATTGCGAAATGCACCGTGGGTCGGTTCGAATTTCATCGGTTGTTACGGGTGAATTTATTCGTTCGACCATCCGGTCGGAAGAATAGATTCTTGAGGCGCCAATATCGTAGTTCTCGATGATCGCGATAGAAACGTAAAAGGGCGTGCGTTCTTCCTGTACCTTCGGTTTCTCGAGCCAAGCGGGAGATTTAGAACGTAGCCGAAGAGAAGCAAGCGATGGAAAAGAAAAGGGAGAAGATCGGTAGGAAAAACGAAGAACAAGAGAGAATCACGAAGCATGTGAACGAGTCGGTCGACAGTTCGGACGTTTTCTATTTTCATTCTCCTCCATTTCCTTTTTTTCTGCTCTTCCTCGCTGCTTCTCTCACCTTCGTCGCCTTCTCTACCTCCTCGCGTATCGAAGCCGCTCTCTTAGGGTAGCGCGGACCGATATCCTCTTACCGACACGTGGCCTGCACGTGCCCTTTGCCGTGCAGTCCCTCCTCCCGGTGTGCAGAGAGAAAGAGGGAGAGCCCTTCGACGAGTCTCGCGAAGGGTCCCCCGATCCTATAAGGCTATTAATTAAGCGAGATCCGAGACACGTCAGATTTTCACCGCGCGTCGAGTCGTTCCCTACGAGCGGCGAACGATCGCGTGGTCCAAGAGAGCGAGAAAGAGGGTGGCTTCTATCCGCTTTGAAATCCGGCACGAGGGTTCCGCACGGTTTCTGGTTGCACCGGTGTATAAAGGGAAGAAATAAAAAAAAAAGAGAAAAAACGCAAACTTGCCGGTGGTCTTGGCGCTACTATCGTCCTATCGAAATCGAAGGGTCGAAGGAAGTAGCGAGGAAAGGGCGGATAGTCGTTAGGCGAATTATAGATCATCTGGGTAGATAGTGAGAAAGGAAAGGGAGGAAGAGAAAATTTGTGAGAGTGTATGGTGGCATAGTCTCGGTTGACTAGGCTGTGAGAGAGGCAATGATTTACGTCCGCATGCAACGCGAGACGTTGACGAGAGACGATGCGACGTGTAAGGGATATCCCGTAAAAAGAAAGGTAGAGAAGGAAACACGCACCACGCCCTAAGATCACGTGCGCCTTTTATTGTGAGAAAAAATAGCCGTACCATTTATGCCACGGTCACTCCCATCGAACGTAATAGCGTCGGAAATATGGAATTCCCTGGTTTCCCCCTTTTCAGGGGAATAGGTAATACACATTGCGTGGAAAAAAATGCACGCCATACAGTCGTAATAAATTGCATTTGTACTTGAACATTCTTATTGCCAAATATATAGAATATATTTGTTTCGATAGAGTTGTATATCAATTATTTACTCTGTCAGATTCCTGGTTACAACGCTCTACCGACCATCGTGATCGAAGCATCGCATCGGCATGCGAGCGTCAAACGAAATGACAAATATGTGCGAAGGGATGTAAATGGGGAGCAGGATTGCGCGGTGATTGGACGTTTACGATATCGTCCCGGTGTCAAATGTATCCGAGAGATTGATTAGCCGATAAGCACACTCGAGTCCCAGCTACTCCGCTTCCCCTCGTCCACCCCATTCACCCGCGCTCAGAACGGTCCATAAAAGTCCGCTTCGCTAATTACGCGGGGCCGTTAAAAAAGAAAGGGACGTTTCTTGGTGGGGCACACGCACGCCCGCCGTCGCGTTGCTTTATTATCCGGCTTATCGTGGCCCCGATGCGTGTTTCCATTTTGCCTCCATAAAAATCCCATAAACAATGCGATCAGCCCCGTGCGCTCGCCGTCCTCCAACCACCCTCGTAGTCTCGCGTTACAGACATCCAGAGTTCATCCATCAAGCTGAAGAGGAACGGCGCGAAAGCCCGACCGCCGAACGAATCAACCCCGCCAGGGTGGCAGCTCGTGATTGATAAAACGGCCAATAAGCTAAACACCGTGCCACGATGATGATCTTGAGCTCTTCTCTTCTACGAAGGGTACAGTACATTTCAGGTTTCGGAGCTTTAAATGCCAATCGTCCGAATTCACCGGGATAATTCTGATGAGATTGGTTTGACAAGTTATTAACATACAGCTGTAAACTTCGTTCGAGTTTGTCCGTGTGTCGTGCGCATTGTACGAGCTCGAAAATTAAATCGACGATTATAGTAAGTCGAAATTAAACGTAAAATTAGCTCTTGTTCATTAGGACTATGAGATGATGGGTTGGACGAAAGCTATTGAAAATATGACAGAATTGTAATAAAAGTTTTTGAATGTTCGTAGAATTTTCACGAGCCTCTCTTAATATTATCAAGTGAAATAATATTTAAGTGAACATTCAAGAGTGATACTCCTGCGCGACAAATGGTGGTCGTTTGTTACGGAGAAAGAAGAGAGTGGTTAATAATGGAATTTGTCGTAAGCAGTATTGGCGAGAGGTAAGCCAAAGGCGACACCTGGATCCTAGGATCGCAGGTGTGGTGTCCTGGCAAGGACCTCCCGGAGACCGACTGGTTCGTAGCATCGAGGAGCATAAAAGGGCGTGACGACATGCTGGGCGCGTCAAGGGTAAACGGATGATTTCACACAAATTAACCAAAGCACGACCTCGGTAAGCTTCGGCTACCGACCCCCATTTGCGAATAATGAAGCTGTGAGTTCCTCCTGCGGACCGAGAAGATAAGCGTTCGGTTGGGATCGGAATGCCTACCAAGTGACAAATTAACGACGAGTTGACAAATTTGTAAGTTAATCCCTACCACGATTTCTCCCATTCTCCAAGAGTCTTCCCTTTCATTATCCTTCAACATCACTTAATAAAGATAAACATTGACACGCTTATTGCATTCGACGATTATATTACCAAAAACACGCGATATCAGATTAAATTCGAATTTTGTGAATGGACATAGTAAAGAATAGTGTCCAGTTTCGGCTAATCCTTAAAATCAGGGCGAAATTCTCGGCGTTCGTTAACCGAGAAATCTAAAGGACGTCAGCCTAACCGTAGTTTGATCTTACGACGTCGTTATCGGTCGAACGAGCCGGTCCCGTTCGATCGAATCGAAGGCCTTCGGGCTCGAGGACACGAGGCGGGTAGTCACGTGCTGCGTCAAGGGGGTGGCGTGCGCAACGCAAGGGAACGCAACGTGCTCAGCAGAGAAGAGCGCACGTTCGCTCGTCCCCATCGAATCACTCACGCTTCGTCTGAGACTGCTGCGAGAGAGGATTTACACGTGGCGGGGCAGGACCGTGTAACACGCGTGGATCACGTACGACTCTTTCACCACCCCTTGCTAGCGTCAACCAAGCGTTTCATTTGCGATCGGCGAACACGACCATCCACCCGCCTCGTCCTTTCATTCGCTTCTCTATGCGTAGATGCGCGCCTTCCTTCCTTCCTGATTAGAAGACTACAAGGATCTTTCCTGTAATCTCGTAGGATCATCCTCTCGCTTGAGTTACCTTATTTCTTTCTTTTTTTTTTTTTTTTTTTTTTGAAAGGTCTGGTTTCATCTCTTCGTCAATGCTCATTTACTAGAATGTTTTTTTCTTAACTATTCTCTCTTTCGTAAAGCAGTACCGGGATTCTGTATCTCCGTAACGACAAATGTCGCTATCGTTATCCATCGATATCGATGATTATCGCAAACGGTTATTCGCTAACTAGTAGTCAACGACAACTCTCGATAATCTAAATCGTTACATTCCGAAAAGCGTCGAAGCCAGCAAATTTTGGACAATTCTGTACTGAGGGAACGATGTTTAGTTACATGATATAATTATACCCTAACCCTAACCTTATGCGATAATCATCGACATCGATGGATAACGATAGCGATATTTGTCGTTACGGAGTTACAGAATCCCGGCACAGATCGAATAGAATACGACCCATCGATTGAACGTTCTAAAGCGTAAGCTCGCAATGCGCGGCTGCTGGCACGCAGAACGCCTTTAACGTCAACTGTTATTAATAGCGGTGCGCCGAGTTTCGAAAATTGCATCTCTGGGCAACGTCAATGAGGCGAGCGCGATACCGAGGATTTCGCTGGTCCCCTTACTCCATCTTCCTCGGCTTCTCACACGCCCTTCGTCCCTCTCGACCAAGCTTGTGGCCCTGTAGGTGCCGCGCGCAGCCACTTCGACCTGACCGGTTATTTATGGCTGGATGTATTAGAGGTGGATATAAATGTCGGTTATTGCAAACACTTAACAGTCCGTATATCAATCAGACGCCAGCACTGCGGTGCAGCATCCTCCAGAGAGTTCGGGAGGCTAACGCGTCGAGCCCTCTCAAAGATTGTTTCTGCATCGCGCGCGCGCGCTGTTGTGATTCTCCTTGGCTCTCGAAGGCCACTGTGTTCATCTTACAAAACATTCGACGCATACTTTGACTGCATTCATGAACTTCAACAAGTTACAATTGTGTCAATTTTGTGATCGACGATGCAACGTCACTTCAAGCTTCACCCACGAAAAAGGAACTTTTGGAATAACTTGTTAGTAAAATTTTCAAGATCTTCCTCTACTGTTCTCCAAGTAGGGCATCTAAGAAAGGCATAAAACGGTCGTTATCGATGGAGATAAACGATTTTTGAAAGTAGGCTGGGAACCTCTTTGGCCTGGGAAGGTGCATTGGTCTAGTTGGATTAGTGAGCAAAAAATGACAGAAAGAAGAGGAAAAGGCGACGCACGCTTCGGTCTTGGTTAGTCTGGTTCAGAGATGCTCGTAAATAACGCGCTCGACGGGCCGACTCGGAGGGGTTGAGAAGAGAGGGATGAAGTTGGAAGGCGACGGAAGTCTCGGAGCTGCCGCTGAGAGAAGGAAGATGGCAAGCGGCCGAACTGTCCTGAGACAACGTCACTACCGGCGCGCTCGATAAGACCGATAAGAAGCATAAAGAATGCTTGTCCTCTTCTCTCGTTCTCTTTCTCTCTTTTACATCTCTCTTCTGCTCTTCACGCGTACCGCTTCTAGTCGCCCGGCATACATATCAGAACGGTATCTTAACGTCTCTTTAAGTTTCCGCGTGTATCTCTCGTTTTTCCTTTCTTTCCTCCTTCCCCGAGTCTGTCTTCAGATATACTTGTCCTCTCGCAACCAAAGGCCCAATTCTTCTTTCTCTCGATTCGCTACGAATCATGCTCTATAAACCGAGTAACCGCGAAGAGAACCGATAGCAGATGTGGCTGAAGAAGAGAAGTTACCAGCAACGTTCGAATCTCTCGGCTGACAGTTCGTTTTTCACGCGCGCCACAACGCTACACGGTGCAACATCCTAGAAGAGTAACTGCGAGGTACTCGATAAAATAGATTACCGAGATATAGGTCGCAACATTTGTGCCAGCATGATCTACGGATTCTCGTGCGTACTTAATTCCAACGCTCGAATTGGTGTGAGAGTCTCTTCTCTGGATGCCACCTGCTCTTCGAAGTCCCATACTTTCTTTTTTTATCCGTGCAATCTGTGTCTTACGCACCGGAGCATTCTATCAGCGTGGCCGATAAGTTACTCGACGAGACGAATACTTCAGTTCTCTTTCTTACATCGCGTGTAACCTGGCGACGGCAATTCAACGAATGGCAAGTTATTGTGCCGTAATTGAGACGCGACGTGAAATTGTTTTGCGCGCTTAAAGACTTCCTACCTTCCATGTGATTTCTTAGCGCGCTTCGTGACGGGATCACGGCATCGCGGTCGCGTGATGTTTTAATGGTTTTTTGGGGGAGCTCGTGTCGGCGAGGAGGGTCAGAAAGAGAGCGGAAGAGAAGAAAAAGGATGAAGCAGCGAGGCGGCTCGTTCGTAAAGATTTCCCTACGATATATCTTCATTTACGCGCAATAAATAACTCCCGCGGGTACCGCGTGCGGTCTGGAGTCCTACAAAACGGAACGACGAAACGAAGAAAAGTATGTCAGTGCGATAGGAGCTGACTTACTTTTTCCTGTCCATGCGAACACTTCGAGCTACACTATCTTCATCGAAGCATTCACTCGCAGGTTCTTGCGCTATTTGTGTAAAATAATTGTATAAATTAATAATGTCGAAACTAAGACCGATGCGATAGTAACGCACAGAGGAGACGACGGAGCAGGTGTTCTCGAGAGAAAAGTGTGAAGTTAAAATAACAGAGAGTAGGTGCGAAAGAAGGCTCGAGGACAAAATCCACCTTGGAGCAAAGCGCTCGTTACAAAATCGTTCGCAAAAGTGCGAAGACTCGATGGGATCCCTGCCTTATCGCGATTCGTTAACAGAGGATCTTAGAAAAACAGGCGGAAAACGGCGAAAGGCCCCTGTGATCAGGGAGTTCAACCTGTCAAGTGTCTTCCTTCTATTCCTGAGTCCTCTCGTCTTCATCTTTTTCTTTCTAGCCCCTTCGTCTCGCCAAAAATTAGAGAAGCCCTTCATTCGTGGCACTCGAGTATCGGGCGGCGCCCCGTCTAAATATTTTCTTAGGCCACGAATCTCATTTCTGGAGAGACTTCACGGGCTGAGACAATGAGAATACAACGAGATCCGAAATGAGGGCGTAAACGTCCGATATTCTTTACCTTAAGGCTTTGCCTGCGTTCCGGGTGAGCACCTTGCGGGCGAGAATCGATCCCTCGACGAACAGGTAAGATCCTTGGGCCCTTCATCGGCCATGAGAATCCATGGGCGCCAGGAAATTAACAATTTTCAACCCAAAAGAAAAAGCTAAAAGATCTCCTGCAAATTAATTTTTCATTTACGTCGGATTATATGTATAATAAGCAAAAGAGATTACTTTTTAAAGAGGAAATTCTCTGATTTATGCGGCCGTACATTGACTACGAAAAAAAATTCTCGAAATCCACGCGCGTCGTTTACCGAAACGATTTGCAGTATATCATACTGCGCAAAGAAACGAAATAATAATCTACGAAAAGATATGTAAAACGTCGGACTCCGAAAGCAGTAGGAACGGAGTGGCAACACGTCCAGAATCGTTCCCGCAAATTGTACGCTTCGCGTATTACGAGGAAGAGGTAGATAAGGACTTTATCTTACGAGGAGTATCGCTCCTCGAATCCTTATCGCTTTCTCTCCTTTCGTATGTCACAGCCCATTGACCAGAGCCCGCGCCGAACATCTGGGCGGCACAGATAATCGTGCTACGGGAGAACTCTGGCCCGCGGTTGCTTCGCAGAAGCATAAATCTTCCGTAGACCGTGGCGCTTCAACGAATAAAACAGTCGGACAAGCAGTCGAGACGACCTTGCCAAATGCTGCGATATCGCATGAAAATCGAGGAATCGAGTAATCCAAATTGCAAGCTGCGAATAAATGCATTCTCCGTAATACAACGACGTCTGGAATTCACGGAGAAAAGGAGTACGAAATGGATTTCTTTTCCTTCGTAAATTTAAATGCGAGAAGTTTCGGGACTCGTCCTCGATACGTCGAGAAGAACCAAAAAAACAGAAGACAAAATTGAAATTTTCGACGAAGGAAGAATATGCGAGTGAATCAAGTGATAGCGAATCGTGACAGCGGCTTACTGAATGAATACGCGGTTGTCGCGCGAGCGAAAATCCAATGGCACATAAGTGGAGTGAAAAAGAGAGGATCCTCGAAGAAGAAGGCTAATAAATTGCGGAGTATCCTTGCGTTTAATGTGCAGCTGAGTGCAAGCCGTATCGTGTCGGGAGTTAAGACCACTCAGCAGCGGTCGATCGGTAACATCGGGACAGCGATAATGATGTTTAAATTGACGATAAGCAGTCATAATTAATTCGTCTAGGAATTAATCTGCTGTTTCCCGGCGCGACCGACCACTGACGCCGGGAACATCGGAATAGTCGTAACATCGAAGAAGCGTGGAGAGATTAAAAAAATGATGACTCTCGAGCCAGACTGGTCGGCACCGTTTGTGATCTCGAATAACGGCACGCGAAGTTTCGAGTTATTGGAAATTGGCGCGCTCGGCAGGGAGTCGACGATGTTTTTTTTCCCCTAACCTTATTGTTCCTTGAGATCGCGCAAAATGAATGGCTTTGAAGGAAGCCGAAAATCGCATATGTATGAAGCAATTAAATAATTTAGTAGCAACCACAGAAATGAAATTGTACAAAGTCGTTTGCATAAATAATGTCGACCGTGTACTCGCCACCGTGGCGGAAGTCACTGCACTGATTTTTTAACAAACTCGCGAAACTGTACTCCCTGGGAAATAATTCGAGTGACGGATAAGCGTGAGGAGAAAAAAATAGCCTAGACGAAAATACCGAAAGGCATTATAACGGTTAAAACTATCTCTAGTCCAATTCGCTTCTGTCTCACTAACCAAGTTCCGCTAGCTCGAGTCAGGTTAACTGGCTCGTAAATATATGCGCGTCCGCGCGGGCATCGTCAAAGTGTTGGTACAAAATTCAAAAGAAAAGGACGAGAGAGAAAGCAGGAAGAGAAACGTGAAAAAGGATGGAAGGAAGAACGAAAATGAGAAGTGGAAAAAGACGGAGAATTTGTGATCCCCGTGGTGGCAGAGGTGAGAACAGGACCTGCGAACAGTTTCGACCCAGATATAGATGAACCTACGAGATTAGCGGTATGAATAAGCAGTGCATATTATTTATTCCTCGTTAAATATTCCCATAGGTTTACCCTCGCATGGCTATGCAAATCTACGATCAAAAAGGAACTTTACTGTGGGTAAGCACCGCGAGCGCGCCCGCTAATTTATTTTATCCTTTCGACGCTTCTTCTCACGAGCTCTGCTAAAACCGGCGCTCTAACCCACGGCACCCGGGTAGCAGCACGAATTCACGTTACACCGACTCGAGAACATCCTGCGGATGCATTTTCTTCGGTAATGTCGTGTAAACAAACGGGACACGAGCGATACCCATGCGCGCACGAGCGCGCGCATGCGAACCGGAAAATGAACCCATTTCTCTTGCTCGGCTACCGGCCAGAGTCACGCGTCGTTGATAGTTTTTTAAACTTTGTACGGCCTGCCGCTCCGTCGGCCCCCAAAGGAAACATTTGTATCGGAGTCGGAAGACGGGACTTACTCGAATCACGTGGTTTTGCCTCGAGCACGGGCATTGTGTCGTCGGTAACGTGAGACCTTACGAAGGCGTCGCGCCGCTCCTCCGGAGCATGACACAAAACTCTCATAACGCATGGCACGAGTCTTGAGAACGAGTGTGATAAACATGTCAGCGTGACTGGACCCCCTGTAGGGGGCTCAGCGTGCCGGGGCCCTAGGAGCCTGATGCCCCTTTACCTGCCCATTTCTCCCACCACCATTCCTCCTTCTCCAGCTTACCACTTGGCCTTTACGCTCTTTACTCTTCTCGCCCTCGAGAGCTCGCTCCAAATATTCAAATCCACCCGTAGATTCGAGCGAGTAGCAAACTTAATGTCTGTGCAATGCAGAACGAAAAATCTTATGAACCCAGAAATAATTTCCATACAAGTCTAACAACCCCATGGTATACAGGAAAAACATACTAGCCTACCATAGCTGTCCGAATAAACAACAATGGAGAGAAGAAAACGAAGCAAGGACAAACTGACCGGCGAAACATTATCTTGTACAAACACGAAACACCCTTAAAGAAGGTCACAATCGACCTTTTTCGCAATCGACTAAATAAGAACCTTCAAATTTGAACGGAACGTAAAAAAAGGAGGGGTTGTCGAAGTAGGAGGTCGACCAATTATCTTCAACAACGAGAAACATTGGAAAGATATCACGAGAGTCTAAGCTGGCCCACATCCAGACCCTACCTATCGCTGCAATTCAGATCGCAAGGCGATACGAGGATTACATCGCAACTTAATGGGATTCAAACGGAATCTTCCTGCGCACCGTATCCCACGAAACAATGGAAACGGTCTGAAGCACAAAGCAGCTCGCGCGCGCGCGCGCAGTAACGAGCTGGGACAGTGAGGAGGGACAGGTGGTGACCGGATCTTTGGAGAATTTACGGCCGACCGATTTCGCACCTAATTCTAGCGAGGCACCTTTGAAGAGCGACTTCCGGCGCCGAGCTGGGCAGAAGCCGTCGCGCGTCGTCATCCTTTTAATCCTCCGATCACCGTAGCTCTCTCTCTCTCTCTCTCTCTCTCTCTCTCTCTGGTCCTCTCAAGTCGCTTCTCGTGATGGCTCGCGTCGTAAACATCGACGGTCGGCTACATCGTCGCCACCGCGCTTAATATCGTCGGACAGCGCGGCGGCGAATAGCGAGAACGAGCGAGTTAATGCGCGATACGTTCGGCCTTAGTGCGCATGCTCCCGCGAGCGGAAGGCGCAGGACGCTCGCGCCGATAAGGCATGGCATTAAATATCCCATAAAGATCGAGCTTTCGAGCGGCCGCTCGTTTTCCGATCCTCTCGAGTCTTCTCCCTCCATTCGGCACTCGCTCTCACTTTCTCCACGAGGAAGGTTTCATTACGTCTCACATCTCTCACCTATCGGCATCCCACCTCCTTTCTTCCTTCGTCTCGCTCCTTTTCCACATTCGACCTGGACTTCGTCGCCCTTGACGCGCGACGTCACGCGAGCGAAGCCTTTATCGTCTTCTCCGTCTTCTTCGTCCTCTTCTTCTTTATCTCCTACGTCCTTCTCCTCGTCCTTTAAAGAGCGAACCTTTCGACGCCGGCGGGGAGCTCGCGATCGGTGATCGACGCGACGGAGGCCCGTAAACGCGCTGGTGGAATGCCGGTGATCGCAGTGGGGCGAGAGGGAGGCCCGGAGATCGGTGGCAGTACAGCAAATCAGGCATTTTATTCGGCATAACTGCCGCGGCTAACCGACAGCTCTTCATATAGGTTATCTCCTTGCATTACGTCGCCGCTCCAAATGCAGTCTTCAAATGCTGCGGTGCCGGCCCGAGGAGAGTCGGCCGGGGGAATGCGGTCCCAATAGTCTCCAGTGATACTCAAAGTCCCTCCTCTCTCGTCCGGCCAGTTATCCGCCCTCGTGTCCACTAACAGAATCCTTCTCCGCCGGACGTGAGAAAGAGCGAGACGTCAGGTGAGAAAATTCGATTCTTCAGGATCGACGAAACAACGACGAGGACGCGTCGAGGGAAATCCAGGGGTGCATGGAAATGCAAGAATATTTTGTTCGATGTGTCGAGTAGAATAACCTCGGAGAATGTCTCTTCCGCTCGTCCGCTCGTTCATTTCAAAAGCAGCAAGTAGTTTTTAAACTTCGCGCCTTGGACACCTTTACGCGAGGCTACCCCGACTCACGATCAGCGATGAAAGGAAGATTAGCACGAGTGAAGGTAACTTTCAATAGAGATTCTTTTCCTCTGTTCTTATTATGTTTTTTTAGGTTCATAATCGTCTAACGAATTTTATTGATCGCACATTAAAAATGTGTTCAGCCGTTCGAGTCAGCTTCTTTCAGGATTAAATGCTGTGCGCGGCGCCGATCGTGAGTAGGACGCCCGCTCGCTCGCTCGCTCGCCGGTTTGAGAAGCGCTGCGTGAGTCTGCCGTATTTCGTGCCGGCGCGCTGACGGTGCGCGCCGCTAGCGCGCGCGCAGCGGGTGTGGGTCCGGGCGCGATGCCCCTTGTAACCGGTGAGCTCTCCGATCTCTTCCCTCCCCTCGAGTATGCGACATCCCAAGCGATATAATATAACGTACCCGCGCGCCACGACTATTTTCAACAAATCGACCTGGATGCCCGCTTATCGCGAGATCTCACTGCGTCGGAGATGTGGAGGAAGAGACGAGAAGAGATAGGAGGAAAAAGAAAGATGTGTATTTGTTCGTCAGGGACAAGAAGGAAAAAGAAGGCGAGTGGGAGAGGGAAGGTGAAATATTTTGAAAAATTTCCATCGTCCAAAAAATCGAATTTCAATCGTTAAAAAACCATTTCCACGTTGAGACGATAACATCTGGAACAAAACTGTAAGCGTGGATGGTTGCATAATCTCAAAAAGATTTTTTCTTTTTTAATTTCTCCTGCTTTCACGAGATCTGTTTCGTGCAAGGAAGACAAGTCGATAAAAGAGAGAATGACGATTGAATGAACGAAGCTCTATTGCGACCCTGTAGAACCTACGGGTGCTCAAACATACCCGCTTCGCGTTTCCATTGCAAATTTCACCGTTGAACTTCTCTCGCGGGCGCCCGGTCTGACTCGCAGACGTAACGCGAAGTCGACGGCCCTTTGCCCGCTCAGGGGCAGCAGGTGGGGCAGGAGGTAGAGAAAAAGTCAGCTTATCTGACTACTCGCGCTACCTGCGCGCGAATACGCACCACCCCACGAGACGCATCCTATCTTCCACAGTGACATCAAACCCTCCCTTTTATCTCACCTCTCATTTACCCTATCGCTCCATTCACTCTCACGCTACAACCTCCACTTCCATCTCGTTTTCCAAGTTCCCAACGAGTTACTCCAAAATCGGCAGCTTTCACTTCTCCATCGGTAGCAGTACCCTTCGTTTAATTGCCTCCCCGAAAGGTTTACGAGTGAACGAAAGATTAAAATAAGCTAACCAACTATCCTCTCCCCTCGCGTCTCCTTCTTGAAATCCAAGAGGCTCGTAAAACGAACCGTGCGCGTCGCTCGGCGTTACGTAATCCGTTAGACAGCGCGACGAGCGCGCGAGCGAAGAAGGCACTTCTAATTAATATTTGCAGTTCAAATCTGCGATCTAGATCTGAGAGAGAGAACCGCTAGGCATCCAGCCGGGCCGTGGGGTGTACCGCCGATTCCGTTGTCCGACGTTGTCGGCCGTGGCTCTATGCGCGCTGTTCCTAAGCGTCGGGACGATATACGAGCACACACGTTGTATGCGCTTAAGTGTTCACTGACCTGACGGCGCGGCGCCGGTGAGCGGACCGCAAACGCGAACGCGCGCTTCGTAACCTCCCCTCCTCGATGTTCCGGGACGACAGTGGCCAAGAGACGTGGCGAACGCGAGAAAATTCCGGACAAAATGCGAATTAGAAGGGTTTTAACGAACTTCAGCCCCTAGAAATGCAACGGAAACTTCCCACCTCGTGTAATCCTGTAACCTCGCTGTAATCGAAACACTAGGGCGAGACCGAAGAAAGGAAATAGCAGCAAAAATAAAATCGCAAGGAAGAAACAGATGGTACCTCGAGATGGAGAACGAAGTTCGAAGAGAGTTGAAAGGGAAAATCGAGTGCTCGCGCGTTGATAAAACTTCTTCGTTCGCTCGGAGGGAAAATCTATGCGAGATCGTTAATTTACGGCCTGCCCCGGAAACGCCACAAATAACACGAAGTCTAGAACTGTGACGTGCTCGAAACGAAAACGATTTCCAGGATTCAAGTGCCACTTCCTTTCACCGTCATCGGAATGCCAACGTCCTTCGAGTAGTCCACACACGAACGTTAAACCGATCCCCAGGAAATCTACAATTATAAATCTACTTTTGCTCGCCCGAGAACGATACCGTCTGCCTGTAAATTCTACAAGTTTCTGTGCGAACTGGCATACTCCCTGCGTCCACGAGTCTGTCAACAAAAGTTTAACAGTAGCCGCGATCTTGCGCCCGAAGCTGTGGCCAGCCGCTCTCGATTACAAGTATCATCATCCCTTCGAGAACACTTATCGAGATTCACTATCGAGGTTCCGATCGACCGCTAACTCGGCATTCGCGCGGGGCGTAACACGAGCCACGAAGAAGCACGCGATTATATCGACGCACCCTTTACTCGTCCTTCCGCACACCTTTCAGACCCACAGCGCACTTACCCGGAAGGAAAGGAAATAAGAGTCCTGCTGAAATTTCCCCAGAAAGAGAGAGACCGAAAAATCAAAAAATAAAGATTCGCGAGTTTGTCTCGTTGCAGCTCTTCGCTCACGTCCGTGAAGAATTCGCGAGTAGAATTAGCGAAAGAAGGCCTCTAATAGAAGAGTGTGAGAGGATGGAATACACCGTGTAGAGAAGGAAAAATGGAAGAAGGTAATTTCAGGCCTGTGAACGCGAACGGGAAGTAGATGGGTAGGCGATTACCACTGGGATACCGTGTTCCTGTCATCGACGAATCCAGATCTCCTATCTGATTCCTGATTACCCGCTGCTCTCACCTGTGTGAGTTGCTCGCACAATGTAAAATAAAAATCTCGCGCGAGGATTAACCTCCCGGCAACAACACAACAAATGCCGCGCGAGAGCACGCTCGTCACGTACATCCTACGTTGCGTAGGAACGCGAGCAGTTCGAATTAAAGCTTAAGTGCATGAAAGAAAGAGAGAGAGAGAGAGAGAGAAAGATAAAGGGAAAGGGAGACGGCGAAGAAGGAAGACCCTACGTAGTACCTACGAAGAGACTTCGTAGGCTCATTGCCTACGTGCGTGTTGTACACACATATCGCGCTAGGAAGTTCCGGTCCGAAGAAACTATCAAGTTGGAATCAACCACGCGAACCTAGCGTCTCTGATTGGTAATTAAACGCATGACAGCCGACTACACTTTTATTCGTCGATTTCTCCTCCCCCAACCTCTCGTTCCTTCCTTCCTTCCCTCCGAAGAACTAAGGTCGATCGAATCGGGTTCGTCCTTCGTACAAGGTCCCATTAAAACGAAGAACTAACGATGTACTCGTGGCTTCGAAGAATTCTCATCGAGCCCCATACCCGATAGGTATCCAGATGAACTTTCATTCTTATCTTTTAATTCGACTTGCCCCAAATTCGTCGACAGGGCGTGGAAAAAAGCGCACGCACGAGGATTCATTCTCAAACGGTTCCATTCTCAAGCGCATTCTACGGCGCGCTTCTCCATTCTCGAAGCACGTTAAGAATGACGTCGAGCACGCACGACGACTGACCACGAAGCGGCGAGTCGTGGAGACTCGAGGAAGAGGACGAGTGTTGGTAGCCGCGAGAGCGTTGGTGGTGGTGGTGAAAATCATGATTTGCTTGCTTAGACGAGATAATTAGCACCGGGAGTGAGTTGTATCGCGCATCTGTTCATGGTAACTTAGCGGTAGCGATAAGTAGTTATTTTTTGTTATCAAAGCATGCGCGCGCGCAAGCCCTCGCCGGCCGTTACACACGGTTAATGCAATTGTAAATTATTTTACACGCTGCCCGCGGCGAAGGATCGCCCGTGCGCGCGCGCTCTTAATACGAGGAGCATGGTGAGCGACCGTCCGTCCTACCGACTCACCTTACTCGTGAGATCTCCGAGGATGGGAAAAGAGAAGAAGGAAGGAAGGCGAAGGAGTAGGAGGAGGAGGTCTTCTAATTGATGCGCGTAACTTAGCGCAGCGAATTAATTCGATAGGTGTCCGGTGCGCGCGTTTCTTCTGTCCCAGCGCCGAACGATACCTTCCACCCCGTACCGCCTAATTCCATCGAGTGCGGCGATAAAAGAAGAGCATTACCTTAGAGAGAAGATATCACTACCTCCTTCTCTCTCCACCCACCCTCTTCTCTCCTTCTCGACTGCGTGCTGGCCCCCGGGAAAAATTATCATTCTAATCGGCGCCGTTTCTCAGAGAGAGGGGCAGCCGTGCTCATCGATGCCAAAAAACGACCGGACCGTGCAGCCATTCACAAAACGCGCGCTCGAGGGTAAGAATAGTAAGAGAGGAGTGACAGAGAGAAAAGAGGTGAGGCGTGGGGAGAGAGAGAGAAGTGGAAAGCGAAGATGGAGAGTTCCGTGAAACGCCGCAGCTCGCCCGTTTGTCGGCGCGGGACTCACGTTACATTTATCGTGCCCATCCGGCGCATAAACAATAACAATTACAGGTATCGTTAATTTTATGCTTATACGTGCGGCCGCGCCGCGCGTACCGACGCTGCGATATCGGGAGGAAGTCATCCCCGTGCGCGCTTTCGACTGAAATACTCCCTTGGGTACCTCTCGAATAATGGAGTAGAATCGGTTTGGCGGTGCGAACCGGCGCGAACGAGCGATACAATCGTCTCTTCGAAATCGTTCCTCGATTGCATCGAGAAAACCTCTTTACGCTTGAGCCAGGTGCTTATTGTTAGCACCGTGAAGGAAATGGATTTGTAATATAAAAAGCTGTGAATCGGGATCACCTCGTCTTTGCTTCGCCTAATTCGAACGCGGTCGTACCTTTTTGGGTTCAATAAATCGGATCGAACGTCCTCCGCCCGCTCGTCCAACTCGTGCGTACGTTACGCCCCCTATCGGCATTCTCGCGCGCGCGTCCGGCACGTATGAGCAATAACAATTACGGGTATCGCTAATTTTATGCGCGAGCCATCCCTCATGGCCGCGCAGGGCAATAAATACGAGCGGGCGGGCGAGGCGAAGTAGTTACCGATCTAGTTCGCGGCTTCCCATTAGACGGCAGTGTGAACCGTAACCCCCTCTGTCCTCCCTCTTCAATCCTCCCTCCTCATTTCCATCCCTCCTCGTGTCTCTCTCCTATTCGATGCGCGCACTTTACCCGGACGCGAGGCGCGAGTGTGCACGAACGCATCCGGACGCTTCTCCTCTTCTCCTCTCTGCGAAAGAAGGCAAGCAGCCAGTGGTGGCTCGCTTACACATATTTTATCCTTACCCGTGGAACGTCTTGCCGAGGAGGTATGCGCCACGGCGTGTAGCACGGTGTACAACTATGCCCGCTTCCTTCCACATTAAATCCCCTGCGAGTTTACTCTCGGCCCTACCTCTGCCATTCTCTCTCACTTTCCTTCTTTTTCCCGAGCTTACTTATTGTCTTTTGCCTTTCCACCGGTACTTCCTTCCTGCACTCTATACGGAGAATCTTCTCGGTCTTTTTCGTCCAATCGATATCTTCGTTTATCTGATTGTGAAATAGAGAAGTATGGTGATAGGAAGGAGAAAGATTTTTATGCTTGGTACATGCCGAAAGGATTTTTCTTCTTTCGTTACGTCCGATTTTCTTTTCTTTTATCTGTTTGTAGAACGGAGAAGTATAGTGACAAAGAGTAGAAAAATTTATTTCTTGCCACGTCTTGGAAAACTTGTCGTTCTTCTGTTAATGTCCAAGTAATTGTTACAAGGTGAATCTTTGAGCATCGATGTTTAGACACGAAGCAACACAAGCAACACGGTAAACGCTCCATTCTCCTCGATTGCTCTCCTAAACAATTCTTCCTCCCTACCCACATCTCTCTCGTCCTCTCTCTACCTCATCGGCCGGTGTATCGCGTTTCAGGAGCCCCGGTGAAACCCGAGGACCTATCGTCCTGTACCTTGCAACGTAAACTAACCATTGTTTCTCATTTTCATTACAAAGCGCGCACACCTTCGCTAAACCTACCAAATCGCGCCGTTCCGACCACAGGTACCAATCCATACAAACCACGTCGAAACAACGTGATAAAACAACCATCTGTCAACAGACTAATCGTCCGTTCCTTCGCGAAAGGATCAATCGCATTATCAGGATTCTTCCTTGAAAACAGACCCAACACGTCGATTCGAAGGGAAAGATTAAAAATCGAGGACGGATCGCTTAAGCAAAATCGAAGTGAGCGGCGAACCCTCTTCTGCAGCCCCTCTCGAATCCGGCGAATTAGGCGCGAAGACATCGCGTGGCCAGGCCTCGCGAGGAGACTCCACCTCGGGGCCTAGGAGGCTATAGCGAGCGGTTAGTACGGTGCCTCGTAATATCCCATATTTATACCGGCCTCCGTGAATAAAACTGTTACATTATGTTTCGGCATTCCCGCGTGCGGTACGAGATCGCGACGGGGGTGGGGTAGGGTTGGCGGGACTATGGGGTGACGAGGTGAAGCGGAGAGCAAGGAGAGAAGAAGATGAGAGGATGAGAAGGGAGAGGAGAAGCGGCGGGTTAGCCGATCGGTAATTTTTGTCCATTCGAGGCGACACACGGGTCGAGGCAACGCGCAATACATTAACGATGCGGACGCGCAAGTACGTATATCCAAGTTCTTCCTCGTCCCTCCTCTCGTCCTCCTCATTCCCTTCGTTTAATAACTTCGTACTCATACATGCGCGTGTACGCGATTGTGAGCGCCTCGCACGCGAAAGGTTCCAAAGATATTCCAATTCAAAGTACCTGCCAGCCACTGTTTATGCGCTATCGCGTATAAATGAGGAATGACGTACTTTCGAGGATCTACCTGGAGGTTCGTCTAGCCTCGTTCCTCTTCACCGAGTTTTTTCGAGGAAACCCAGGTTCGCGAATGGAAATTACGAAACGCGAGCCTCTTCGTCACGAGTGACCCTCTTTTCTCCAATCGCGCGCGATCTTCGAGATTAGATCAAAGTCGATTTGCGCGCGCGCGCGCACTGCGCAGCCGAGCCTCACGACACGCTCAAAGCTCCCCTTCCATTTTGTCTTTTTCCGCCCGCAGGCGTGTTAACACTTCGCGCATCGCTTTAAACGGACAGCGTCGACGACGACTCTCCTCACCGTCTTCGAAAGCGAAATTGAAATATTTATGACAAACGCAGAAAGATGTAAAGATATCGAGTGGATCCTGCGGACGCAAGGGGCGCATGCCGACTCTCGCACCTGCGCGTATCGCGACGTCGCTCATTTGCATTTCTCGATTCAAATTTTTCACCTATTCATAAGTAGCGTTCCGCTTCTTACGACGTGCCATTAATTTTCCGTTTCACCAGGCCCGATGCTCGCCTTGACGTCAGGTCGACCAGTAGCTCGCCAGCGCTTCGGGGAAAATTGAAAAGGGGCAAAAAGAAATTCGGGGGAAATCAAGATGGACGGTACTGTCGCTTCGCTTTCGGTAGGCATCAAGGCGGCTCACGTCGAGCGTGTCATCGGGCGCTTATCACTATAGAGGAGGCACCTGCGCGTCACGAGGTGCCCCGTGGAAGGGCCGTGTAATTGAGGCACGCCCGTGCGCAGTTTCAAAATGTCTCGCCAATATTGATTGCACCTGTAACGGCTGCGCTTGGTGCTTCTCGCACGGAAATGAGTATCGAGAGCAAAACCGCCTTCCATCATCGCTCCCGTGTCGAAATACCGGTGCCGATCCCTTACCTCGATGACGTTCGGTCACGTTCACGGTGCTGGGAAACATCGAAGAGCATGCGGATCGACGTGTTTTAGTCGACGCGTGCAAAACAACGTTACAACTGTCATCGATACCGATTCCTGATAATCGACTTGCGATTCAATCATACATAATACACGACGTAGAAGCAAAAAATAAGCATTACAAATCGATACAGGAACATTGGAATATCGAATTGACACCATCGACATGGATACATTTACGTTTCGTGACGTGAAAAAAATCAAAAATGTACCGCGCTACTACCGCAAAACGACAGGGCGAACGTCCTGGAAACATTCACGGGCCCGCTTATCTACCCGAGTAGAAATGAATCTAGTACGTCCGATGTGAAACCTCGTAGGTAGATAGTATTGACTAGATTACATTTTCTTGCTAGCAGCTAGGTCAGTACTAGATAAGAATTTATAGACAGTTTTACTGACGTAGCGGTTGTGTAGTAATACATAGAAAATATGATACTAGATGGTGCTGTCTTTCCCAGAAAATATAATCCAATTACTAGTCGCCACTAGCACTTTTAAATTAGTCAGCGAATCTCTCACGAGCTTGACGACACCGGTGTGAACCTAACATCTCAACTGTCAGCATCTCATGAAAAAATTTCAAATTTACTTGCATCCAGCAAAGTTCAAGGAATTCTTACAAGTTTTAACAATAGTTCAAATGATTTACACCAAAAATCTCGTTTTAAAAAACGAGATGCGAACTTCGCGTATGGCTTGATTGCATCTCACCGAATTTCGATCTTTCAACGTACAGGAGTGATATTTCGAAGAGTTCAACGTCCTGGGCATGAAATGTTAAGAGTTCAGGCGAAAAAACTATAACAAAAATAGTTTATCATCGCAAAGTAAGATGCTGCGCAAAATTAGGGAGTTCATGTCGAAATAAAATGTTTTCTGGATAGCTGTAGACATACTACAACATATTCCAAAGAGTTCGAGGCACTAGCAATGTCGAATTGTTTTTAAATAAATAAATACTCTTCGAGTGCCGTACATTTATAAAGAAACTCCGTAGTTTTGTGCATCATCTCACTCTTTTCTCTCTCACACAACAATCCGAGTTGTGGTCTATGTGTAAGGGAACAGGCTCCGTGAGCTAGAGGTCTCAGGTTCGAATCTCCTCACCCAAGAAGGTATATAAAAGTGGATTTTTCAATTCAATAAAAATACAAGTAATCGTTAAGCAAATTGAACACCTACTTACCGGCGTTTCAGGAACAACGATACGTTGGCAAAAAATAAGAATTATCCAGAAGTTTATTTTATTTTGCTATTTCCTGTCCAGCCCGGGCTAGGTTACTACTACATTTACATATCTTAAATTTTCTATCTAAATAGTAGCCAGTTTTTTTGATGCAGCCACTGGTAGAAGTGACCGTTACATTTCAAGCCCACTACTACACACAAAAAATAGACAATTCCGATGTATATCTCGTTTTTTCTATATCTGAACTAGACAGCAACGATGTTCAAATTCTACTCGGGTATAAACACGTGTCAATGGTAACGAAGCAAAAGCCCGTAAAATCCTAAAGCAAATACGTAGCCGATAAAAAATATAGCGTAACGAAAAAATTGCGAGGCTACAGGCCCCAGCGTGGATTTGCAGTATCCGCGCTCGGTCGCGCCGTACGTCGTCGCGAGGCGTAATTTGTTTCACTTCCGTTGGCCCAAATTACAGGTATGACCGCGCAAACGGAGAGGGAAATGCACACTATCGATTGGTGAGATGCGCGGCCTAGCCCCCGACCAGCAGCAGCGGTACGCGCATTTCGGGCATACGGCGAACTTCATAATTATTCATCTATGGTGGATGCTACAGGTTCCGGTCACTGAGTGGAGATGTTTATCCGACGTGGCTCGCGGCCACCTGCCAAAACCGATATGCAATTAATGCTAAATGTTCAGGGAGCATGCAATCTTTACATACTGCCCATCCGTGTAGATCAACGGACTCGAGAGTCCTCAGCTCCTTCTCCTTCTCTCCTCGTCTTCTCTCTCTCCTTCTCTCACCTCTTCTCTTTCCACCTTCTTTTCTCACTCTGTCCTTCCTCCTCATCCTCCTCCGTCCACTCGTCTCCCTCTCGTACCTTAATTGCAAGGATTTTTCGTTTCGCCGGGCAACATATCGGTGAAGCAATAAGACTAATTCTTTTTCTCCTTCAACATCCTCCCCGTCTTGCTTCAGCGGAACGGCCACGACGACGAGAAGAAGAAGTAGAGGGAGAAGCCAGACGTTCCAATATCGTCCGATGTAGTCTCGACGTGACGAAATATCCTCCTGGCTCTCGTGTTACGATATGCAAACAATATCGTGTAATAATTGTGGAATGGAAGGGGATGCACTATCGTCGAGCGGAATTATGAAACAGCGCGGCGACGTAACGCGTCCTCCGTTATATAAATAATCGATCCAACGTACCTTTCGGAATTAGAAGCGGCCCCATCCGCCGGTGTTCGCGGCCCAATTATTTTCCGACGATTCTTCGTTCCATCGTTCGTCTCCATCCTGTCCCTTCGAGCGTCACAATGAACGGTAGGTAGCGAGGCTTCGGTTCTCGTTATCGTAGTCTCCAAGATTTTTCTTCCTGGATGATTATCGAATCCGACTAAAAATACAATAAATATTTAACGTTGGTATGCTTATATTGTGTTCAAAGAAACAAAAAAAGGAACAACACTTGTCCAGAAGCACGACCTTACTCCTCGAGCAATAAACCACAACTGAGACATTGCAAAACTACCACGTAGGCACGCATACTATCTGAATACTTTTTAGAAACGGATCAATCATCGGCCAATCGTAACGCAAACTACATCATGTCCACATGCCGCACCGATACGCTGCATAACCTTAATTATAATTCTAACACACGCCCTCTACGACCAGCCAATAAAATACACAAAACACAAATAAGCAGTCCTCTCGATTACACCCTTCCTTCCGTACAAAATGAAAAAAAGGAAAAACGTAAGAGTTCGTGAGAAGTCGTCGATGCGGCAATAATTTCCCACGTCGGTGAGCATCCGAGGAGGCAAAAAATGAGGCGCACCTTTTGGCGAAAGACCAGGACCCGGAAACGCAACGACGGAAGAAGCCTTCACTGGTATTATCGATGACGCGCGAGGAGGATAAGCGAGAGGATAAGGAGGTTGACGAAAAAGGAGAAAAAAAAAGAACTGGCGGGAAACGCGATCGTTCGCACAGTTCTCTCCCTTCCTCAGATCGAAATCGCGGCACGATCGAGGGACGCGAATGTCGGGACGGGGGCTCGCGCGCTCGCTCGCACGCGTGGTCGCTCGAACGCCTCGCGAGGGGACACGCGGAGGAAACGTTTGCGAGGCACTTGGATCGACGCGGATCTCCTTTGAGTCTCGGCGCGCCTTAAGGGATCAGTGTCACGGAAACGTTCACAGGACATTCCCCAGGACGAGCACCGGATTTTTTAATTAATGCGCTTGGCACATCGCGTCGGTAGCTGGGAACGCGCTCGTCCTGAGAAACGTCTTACGCATGCGCCCAAGGCAACCGGTGTGTATCGAATGTCGAATCGATGTTCCGCGGCGTTCGAGGAAGCGCCCGTCGTTACGAGAATCACGCGCGCCTATCGTTCCATTCGCACTTCGTCCCGTAGGATGGCCGACGAGTAACGTAAATCGCAAGGAGGCCAAGACGAATTAGCGGATGCCTGGTCGAAATTAACAAGACTTCTCGGCGGTCTCGTCTACGAGATCATCTAATTCAATTACCGGAGAATCGTTAGTTCCGATCGTAAAATATTATTCGTAGTAGTATACAACGCTCGCGCGCGCGCGCGTTATTCTGCCGTGGTATAAATTGGAACATCCGCTCGCTGTTTTTCAATTGGTCCACTTCCTCCCGTGCTACCTCTGCCTTCCGTTCCTCGACCTTCCCTCGGTAATCGATTTCTCAATGTAACATTGTTTCGCCGCAGCTAGAATTTACATCCCCGTGAGCGGTAATTAATGGAGCAAGGGCCGTGTCCGGCGGTTTTTAATTGCGCGGATGAAAAAGGAACGATTCCGCGGGATAAGCAAAAATGGCGGATCGTTCGGATTTAATGCGAGGCCGAAGAAAAACGGGAGATGGTTGCACTACAATTTTGCTACACGCCGGTGCTTGTTTTCCAATTCACGCGCGCGTACGCATGCGTCGTTCATCTCACCCTCGTTAGTCCAAATATTTATGGAATCAACGCCCCACGGCCCCCTCCGTCAGTGCGCGATACGACAGCAGAGAAATAATAATCGAGATAAACAGCATCGAGGTTGCAGAGGGAGGGAAAGGGAAAATACAAAAAAAAGGAAATCAATAAACCGGCCGTCATCGCGGATCCTCGTTATCGCGCTCCGCATGCGATGATACATCCATGCGAAACCTCCGCTCGTTCGCGAGGCTCACGCTCGTCGATTTTACGCCAGTACGAAAATTAAACCGCTAATTTGGACGAGTAATAATTATCGGAACGATAATGTCGGTCGCGTAGAAGAGGAGCCGGCGAGGTACGAGGGTGAGATAAAAATTGTCCAATTTGGAAATCCGCTGGAATCGCGGTTGGACGTTTTTTCACGGAGCACGGTTTTTTACTACTGCTCCCTTTCCTCCACCTCGTCCTTCCGCCTCTTCTTTCCTCCTCGCATTCTCCTCTCCTCGCTTTCTTTTTCCGCCTCGTTTTCGCGTTCGGCCCCCCACTTGGCGCCCGAGGTAATTTCGTGAGCATGGATCTACAGGCCGCTGCGGTGAGTGTTACAAATTTATTACTTAATAATGTCAAGCGGTTGGTTTTAATTATTTTTTGCCGCGCGCTCTCCGCGTCCTCCGCAAGGAATCGAGCGCGCGCGCTACGCGCCAGTGTGCTGCCTCTTCCGTTTACATTTTAACGGTTCTCCACTTCCTCCTGGTCTCGATCGACCGGTCGCCCCATGGCGCTCCGTGGAAATCGAGAATCGTGCGCCCGCACGCTCGCGCGCGCACGTTTACAGGCGCAACACACGCTCCGCGCGAAGCATCCTGCAGCACGGGCGCGCTCACGATACGGGGCGAGCCTCTCGTGAGACCTCATGCAGGAAAAAATGGTCTACCGGACACGATAAGATCGTCTGGTTAAAACCAAACAAACTATTTCATTAATTCGTGAAAGAAGCCTTTTGCCGCGTGCGCGCGCGCGCGGAGTCCGCGTCCGCACCTTGTGCGCTCGCCGGCCGGCTCTTCTGTAGACCTCGTACAGCCACTGACAAGTTTTACCGCTACGCCGGAGAGACGGAGAAAGCAGGACGAAGGGAAGGAGAGAGGAACGAGAGCCTCTATCCGCCTCGATCCTTATCCGTGCCCGGGCTTGGCCATCGTCGAATAATTAAGAGCGAAGATATAGGAAGTGGTAAGAATGGCTAACGTTCCCCGCTCCGGACGAGCTGATAGATACGTCAGTGTCTTCTTCGAGTCTCGAGGGAAACCGGAGAAAAAACAACCAAAAGATATGAACATTTATTTATACGCAGAAATTCATTCCGAGCCTGCATTTTCAATTCAGTTCGATCTAATCTTCCGTGTACTTGGAATAGATGGACGGGGCGCTTGAAAAATTGATAAACTCTGTTTCGTTGGATTATTTGTCCCGTCGAGGGTAAAGCGTTCTTACTCGAGCTCACATTTATCCCCAAGCTGCGCCAGAAGGGCAGCCAAAATCCGTCGAGACTCGAGAAAGAGATAAACTTCGCTAATGGGCAAAATATTCACTCGACACATTGTACAACCTACTTTACCCTCTCCGCCCTTTACACAATTTTCCAATTTTCCAACACCGTTTACTTTCAACTTTGCGCCTCGACGATTTCAGCCCCGTTCCTTCCGGGCTAATTCTAAGCGCTCGAGCAAAATCTCGAGACGCGCCAAATCCTAAAGTACGTCGATGGAAGTAGCTTTGTGAACAACAAAGTACAAACCGAGAGCTCTCGGTACAGGCAAATCTCGTCGGAGGCGAGGACTCGTAAAAGTTCGCCGACACCTGGCCGAGCTAGTCAGTGGCCGATAATCGTCTCTGTCTGTCGGCGCGGCCCTTAATAAACCACCACGTTCGTTTGTCGTCCCGAAAGGGGCTCTCTAACGAGCCCCCTCTTTTACTCCGTTGCAAAAGGAACCACGAAATAGGCAGCGCGTGCTGGTCGTTTCACGTTTTCCTGGCGCGAAGATTATCCTCGTAGAGGCGGCCGACAATGGCGGGGGCGCGCGCGATCTCTCGAGGCGGATCGGTGAGGAAAGAGGAGAGAAGAAAAGAGGAAAGGAGAGAAAGAGCCAGAGGGTAGATCGTGCCCCGTGTGGCCGTGCGCGCCAGATATAACGACATTTAAAAAGGACACATTTTCACGGCTCAGCCTGCAAATGGCCGGATTACTGTACCCTGGACGAGTGCTATTTCTGTTCACTCTTCTGCTACTGCCTCCGATCCTGGCCCCCTATTCTCGCTCCCGATCTCGAAGTAGCTTCCCTGCTTGTCCCAACCCTCGAGCTTCGACTTTTACGACCGTTTTCCATCGGGAAACGATTTTAAGATCGTTAGGACAGAGAGAGCTGGTCGACCAAAAGGCGAGACACTGCGTAACAATATTAGTTCACAATTACCCGAGTAGAATTTGAACATCGTTGCTGTCTAGTTCAGATATAGAAAAAACGAGATATACATCGGAATTGTCTATTTTTTGTGTGTAGTAGTGGGCTTGAAATGTAACGGTCACTTCTACCAGTGGCTGCATCAAAAAAACTGGCTACTATTTAGATAGAAAATTTAAGATATGTAAATGTAGTAGTAACCTAGCCCGGGCTGGACAGGAAATAGCAAAATAAAATAAACTTCTGGATAATTCTTATTTTTTGCCAACGTATCGTTGTTCCTGAAACGCCGGTAAGTAGGTGTTCAATTTGCTTAACGATTACTTGTATTTTTATTGAATTGAAAAATCCACTTTTATATACCTTCTTGGGTGAGGAGATTCGAACCTGAGACCTCTAGCTCACGGAGCCTGTTCCCTTACACATAGACCACAACTCGGATTGTTGTGTGAGAGAGAAAAGAGTGAGATGATGCACAAAACTACGGAGTTTCTTTATAAATGTACGGCACTCGAAGAGTATTTATTTATTTAAAAACAATTCGACATTGCTAGTGCCTCGAACTCTTTGGAATATGTTGTAGTATGTCTACAGCTATCCAGAAAACATTTTATTTCGACATGAACTCCCTAATTTTGCGCAGCATCTTACTTTGCGATGATAAACTATTTTTGTTATAGTTTTTTCGCCTGAACTCTTAACATTTCATGCCCAGGACGTTGAACTCTTCGAAATATCACTCCTGTACGTTGAAAGATCGAAATTCGGTGAGATGCAATCAAGCCATACGCGAAGTTCGCATCTCGTTTTTTAAAACGAGATTTTTGGTGTAAATCATTTGAACTATTGTTAAAACTTGTAAAAATTCCTTGAACTTTGCTGGATGCAAGTAAATTTGAAATTTTTTCATGAGATGCTGACAGTTGAGATGTTAGGTTCACACCGGTGTCGTCAAGCTCGTGAGAGATTCGCTGACTAATTTAAAAGTGCTAGTGGCGACTAGTAATTGGATTATATTTTCTGGGAAAGACAGCACCATCTAGTATCATATTTTCTATGTATTACTACACAACCGCTACGTCAGTAAAACTGTCTATAAATTCTTATCTAGTACTGACCTAGCTGCTAGCAAGAAAATGTAATCTAGTCAATACTATCTACCTACGAGGTTTCACATCGGACGTACTAGATTCATTTCTACTCGGGTATTTTCACTTTACGCCCGCGCCGGATCATTACGTACGAATAATTATCAATAATTGTAAATTAAGCTTCTCGTCGCCTTGCAAAAAGTCCCCTACGAGAAACATCATCCATGGTTTTAACGAACTCCTCCTCGCAATCTCTAAGATTCTCCTAACTAGATATCGACGGTAGAATGCGAAATGCATCGAGTGCTAGCGCACGAGCAAGTTATACTCCCCGTCGCGTTACAAGCCAAAAGCATTCTCATTACCTATCAATGTAACTTTGGATATGCGAACGACGCTCGTTACGAGTTTTCATTCTCGCATTCCTCATTCGAATGGAAAAGAAGAAAACTACGAAAGAGGTAAGAAGGCGAACAGAACAGGAGAAACATTCAGCAAGTGCGGAGTAATGAAATTGGCTGTGAACGTTCGTCGAATACCGCGTCTTACGAATTTCTACCGTTCCTAGATCATTTCTAACATTTCTCACCTCACTTTACACCCCCACCCTACAGTTATCCCTTCTAAAACAAGACTTTTGTCCTAGCCTTCTGAACCGAAGGCCTAGGACAAAATAAACTTACATCCCACTCCAATTCCATTTCCGCCAGCTCCATCGCCACAATCTCACGTACCTGTCGTCCTCGATCTTCGCGACGAACTCACCGATACCCGGCGCCGTAGGCGACACCTCCCGCTCAAGTTGACCTGAACAACCGGGACGACATGGAGCGTCACGACTTCAAGCCTAAAGTGTGCGAGCGCGCTCGGTCGCTCGGAAAACCAACGATGAGGCTTATTGGGGTGGACGCGTACTCGTCGAATGGCATTTACCCGTGGAATCCGTCTGGAAAGAGGGGCATGGACAGGCATGAGCGGCCAGAGAGAAGCGAACCCTGGGCACGATAATGCGGCGCGTCCTACGGTGCGGTGACCATAGGTAAAACGCCACGCGACCATTCGAGACGTGTTCCCCAAGAGAGAAAGATCTTCTCTCTCTTTCTCTCCGACCTTGTCCCAGTCGCACGGAGAGACAGCCGAAAGGCCATAGTTCGCACTGGCCCGTAGATGCTGGTCGGATAAGACGACAACTTGAATTATATTCCACTGGGCCCGGCCTTACCCCTGGGTTACCTATCCGGATCAGTTTCGGAGACCGAGATAAAGTTAATAGCTTTATTAACTGTGGGAAAGCTCATCCGTGCCGAGGAGAAGGAAGGAGGTTGTCCTGGATCCTCGCCGGTATCGGTATCCTTCTCTTAGGAGCTAGGTGGTGTGAGGAAGCGTGGAATTTCTTCGTCGTTTCCGTCGGAACGCGAAGATTCGACGAATTTTAAGGTTACACGGGCGTTAAGAGCGAGCGCGCATTCCACTTGAATTTTTAGCCGGCTACCCTTTCATTCTACAGGGTGAAATTTCTTAGCGCGAAAGGATGTATCATCGGTATACTCGCTGTTAGAATATTATCAATGGCGATCGATGCACTTCTACGATCTAGAGGGTACGAAGAATTCTTGTAATATTAGAATCCCCATATGTCGACCAGCCTGTTGCCAATTAATTTCTTCCATAAATCTTCCCTACCCTTCGAGCATTTTCTCCTTCTTATCTGCGCCCTCTTCGCCACAAGCCGCCCAATTTCGTTACACCCTTTCCAGAAGAATTGAAGAGGCCCCTAACACGATTCACGACACTCGAATCTGCGTTCTCACAGCGTGCGAATTACGGAAGGGGTGGTTTGGTGGTGGTGCCGAGCGTAGGACTGGCGAGACGCACCACCGGTCGATCCATCGATAGGGCACGGAATCATCGAATACGTCGAAGGGGCGATCGAGATGATAGGCACGGGATCGATCCTATCAGTTTTGCGCGTAATTACGCGTGTTGGGCACACAAAGTGTCCCGCGGCCATTGTGAGCGAGCACCGATGTAAGAGGCCCTAACGAAGATATCGCGACTAGAGTAACGAGGAAGCGAGACGAAAGGGGACTCTCTCGACACTCCCTACTTGCACGCTAGAAAATCAACGGGGGTATCGGGGTCAAAGAGAAGCTTGTGGCCGAGGGGTGGAATCGAGGAGAAAGAGAGAGAACCAGAGACGAAGAAGAGGAGAGGCGAGAGGAAAGCGGTGAGAGCGTTGCGCAGAAGCGATTGAATTCTCCCTGTGAGTGCAACGAATCTTTGCGTGATCCTAAGCGCTTGCGTTATTAAAAAGGCGGATGCTGTTAGAGGCGCACTTAATATCGGTAATGAGATCTTGCATAAATCAGAGAAAATTGCGAACGCTTCGAGACTTAGTCGACGGCGCAACATCCGAAATTTCTTCAACCCACGTAATCTCGTGAACTGTTGCCCTGTAACTATAGTATAGTTTCGAGGTTCCTGAGAAATTGTAAGTCGTACGAACGATGAAGTATATTGAGGAATAAATTTCTTCTACGATCCGTCTGATCCAAATAGATTTCTTCGACTTTCTCGTTTATAACGATGTACGCGTACTTGAAAGGTCGCGAGGTAAAAAGGAGGGAAAAGTGCGCGTTAACGCGCGCCCCATCTTCCATGAATCCTGGACTATCTGCCGCGACGGATCGACCGTGGAAGCTGCGACTTCTTAAAATCTTTCCACATTCTTCCTCGCGCTTGGCCGTTCAACGGCGAAACGACGACCCCGGAGGATCACCTTCCTCGTAATTCCTAGCTAACGTCGTCGCTGGCCCCGGCGTCGTCCGGTAACCCGGCTGCCGTCACGAATTTCGAAATTTACGACCGTAATATCACCGGCGCCGTCCAGTACGAAATCCACGTGGAGTTATTATTCCGCGGAATTTGTCCGTCCCCCTGGTGCCGTGCGGCTACACGCTCGAAATCGTTTCGAAGGCAGAGAGGGGTCGTAAACCAATAAAGTGATAAAAACTCTCTCTTTCCACCATCAGCACTCTTGACAGCTTTGTCGAACCCGCGATCGCGCGCCGCCGAGAACGTAACTTCTCTAGACGACGACGTCCCGACGCCTCCTTTGTCCCGTGAACAATCATCGCCTAACAAACTGACTTCAACGGAATCGCGTGAAACAAGAAAAGCCGCCGTTTACGGCCTGCTAGCTGCGGTTCTCGGGCCTCTCGTTTTCCTTTTAACGGCGCACCGTGTCGCGTACCTACGCTAGAGAAGAGGCCTCTTGCTCGCGGAACTAGAAAACTCTTTCGAAAGACACGTTGCTTTTTAACAATGAATCTACCGAAGACTTTTTCCATGTTGGGAATTTCCCTTGCAAATCAATCATTAGATCGCTTTTTCGGTAGCTATATTGCTAAACCATTCATCTTGACGTTTATTCTGATATTCAACCCGTGGCACTTTGAAATTGCGTGGTAAATAAACGATCTACTTTTCTTGGCACGGAAAAATGCTGGAATTGATATAAGTATCATTGAACGAGTCCGTGAGATTTTGTAAGCGACCCTCCCGCAAGTATTAACGCTATTCAGTGATATTTGAATTCATATTACCCTGGTCACTCCCGAATCGAAGCAACCAACCAACAAACTGGCTTACGTAGGGCCTAAATGCCAAACATGTATCAACGCGTGTATCGCACACAAATCCCGGGCTGATTATAGGGGTGGCTCTCATGGTGGATTTAACTTAGGGGGTCGGCCAAGTACAAAACACAAATACGCAGCACTCACAATTAACCGAAGAACTTTTATCCTACCCTATCGACGATTGAACAATCCTAATAAATAAATAAAGAACAATCGAAAAATGAACCGAGAAACATATTTGAGTTTGCATCATCGATATCGAAACAATATTCTTCCGTCGTCTTCCGATACCTATTACAAAATTAACTGAAGTGTAAAAACTGGAGCGTGGGGTCTAATACGCGAGTACCGAGCTTGGATCTCCGGACAAACGAGAAGCATGCGCCAGAGCAGCGTGAAAATAGAAGACGAAAAGTGGAGTAGCACGTGCGACAAAGTGTGTCGTCGACTGTGTCCGCCCACGAGAAATCCATCTTCGTGCATCATCGCCTGATCAGCCACGAGACGCCGACACGGTGTCACTAGTCCTTACCAAAAACCACGAACACCCATCACCACGACGCGCTTGGTACGAGGCAAAAATTGCGGTCGACTGGGCGCGTGCCTTTCGCGGAAAAGTTAATTCCTCGAGTTTCTTTCTCTACGAAGCGCACAAATCTCCATCATAATTACTCGCACAAATTATCCGCCTTAACGAGGATATTTCGAGGTCGCAAGCAAGCACGTCCGAAAACTTTCTGGAATCACGAAAAGAGAATGCTTTCTTCGTGAATTACGCGAAGGAGCGGGCTGCTTCCATCTCTCGCCCCTCGTCTCATTCTCTCTATCCACTCGGCGTGTTTCTATATTCATCTATTTATCTGCCCATCTATGTATCCATCCATCCTCCCTTCCCTCCGCGAGTCACCCTCTTCTCTCCCTCCAATAAATCGTCTCGGTTCTCCCTCCACCAGCGCTCACCTCGTCCCTTCCTTCGCTCTTCTGGTCCTCGCCCGAGAAGCGAAACGAGCGCCGCTTGACAAATCCCTCCGGCTTCCCGTATTTATAAACACTCTCACGCTACATGAATTTAAGCCCCCTAGGAAAGGACACGATGACGAACATCATCCCGCTCCTCCGACTCTTACCACACACAACACCAGTTTTCGTCGTCTCTCCCTTCCTCGTTACTTCGCTTCTCTCCTTTCCTCTCATCTCTTTCCCTCCCTCTTCCTCCTACCCTAGTTTTCATAAATCACCGAGATTTCACTTCGGTGTACGCGACGCTGTCTCAGATACGCCGTCGTACCTCACGCGCGACAATCTCGTAGCATTACGTTTTGATAAAGGAAAAGCGTTGGAAAGTAGTCGCGAGAATCTCTCGGTTACTTGCAGTAGTGGAGTTTAAGACTCCCGAGAATCTAGAGGTCTCACTAGAAATTCTGTGCAAAGAACTTTTGTTGCGCACATGCGAATCCACATTTCTGGCGAGCTTCTAATTAATACATCTTGGTAACCGAGACGGTAAATACTATGAAGTTTAACTTTAACGATAATACAATTTTCATAATTACGAGTCCTGTTTTGTGTCTTTACCGGTAATTGAAAATGCGAAACTTCTTCCGATCTAAAGGCTTTCCTTTAGATTGGAAGTTTCTAAATCAACCGTTCCTGGCTCGTCTTAGGAACGACAACGGTGCAGTTAGAAGGGAATAGCACGAAGGTTCTCGCTGCAAAATCCGGGAAGCCCGCTCGGAATAGACGCGGCTGAGCACGAGAGCAAGGGAGGAAGGTAGCAGCTCCGGGTCTCCTCTTCCTGCCCGAGCATCCCAACTCTCTCACCCCGTGCGCCTCAGCTTCCTCTCCATCCCTATCTGCGAGTACTCCGCACCTTTCTCTTTCTCCATGAGCCAGGGTGGATGCGGTTGAGCGATACGATTCCACGCTTGCGATCTGCATGTCGCTTATTCTCTCTCTCTTCTTTCTTTCTTCTTTCTTTCCTCCTTGCACCGTCGCCACTCGACGCACTCGCGCACGCACAATGTCTCTCTTCATCTCTCTCTCTCTCTCTCTCTCTCTCTGTCGTTCTATCCCTCTCCCTCTCTCTCCCTCTTTTCCAACGCGCCCTCGCGCTTTCGGCATCTCGCCCTTTCGTTCTCCTTTCCCCATCTGGCTACATCTCACCCGTTTTTACGACGCTTTGAGACGCGGGCGTCGCAGCGGAATGCGCTAATGAGGACTTGGCTACCATCACGCTTCCCCCTTCGTCAGCTCGCGCCACCCCGACGACGGCGGCCCGTGGCAACGGCAACTCCACGACGACCACGAGGAGGAGGAGGAGGAGGACGCACGTCAAAGATCGCAACAACAGCCCACGGCCTATCGATCGCCAATAAGTCGCGTCTCGTCTCGATCCGTCTTATCGAGAAAGGATCATCGATCACCTTCCGCGGTACACCTTTGTTTCGTTCGGCTTGACGACAATTTTTCACGCGTAAACAGAAAAGAAAAGACGCGAGAGAAGAATACAGCGAATGGGGTGGATCAGGATGTTCCTTAAGGTTTCTACGAGACGAGATAAAGAGTGGAGAAGCGAAAGATTGAAGAGGATCATATGAAAATTTGGACACTTTCTCCGACGATGCGATTACCGGAAGAAGTTGATTTAATAATAATATGTCGCTAGTTCGATATCGTCTGAGAGCATTTCAATGAGCAACCTCGAATCCAAAGGAAGACCCTCATCCGTGGTTAAGCCCGTGGTGTCACTGCCGCAAGAGCGCACATATCGTGTGCAATCGCCCGTATTTAATCGAATCACCGACGAGTAATTATTCAATTTGTCATTTGGCCGATTAGCGGCCCGAGGGGAGTGCCATTCAGATAGGGACGACATCCCGCCAATTAAGATAACGCGACTCCTCGGACGGATAGATTTGTAAACCGTTTTGCCAAATAAACGAAACAGCGTGCGCGTAAATACGAGCGCTGAAAGTGTTTCCTCGAAAATGCAAATAACTCGAAAAGATCCGACTCGAAAGATCGTAAAATTCCATTCCGCGAAAGCTCGCTCGTTAAGATCGAGGAACGTCTTCGATCAGCATCCACGAACGAGGCGAGGTAAAAAGATTGGCGCGAGCTCGCGGTGGAAAGCGCGCAGGCGCGGATTTCGAGGCGAGCGCGAAAGGAAAGGTGCGATAGGAAGGATAATTGCTTGCGACACGGCGCTCTCTCTCTCCACCATTGGAATCGGGCGCGCGTGTGTATCGACGGTGAAGATCTACGAGCGGCAGAACAGTGCCGTTTGAGCAAAGGCACTCGCGAATGCTCGCTTGGGAGAAGCTTTTTTGCGAGGCGATCCACGCCTTATCGCGGCCGAGGCGCGTACAGCTGGTAGACGCGCGCTGGCCCGTCTTCCGCCTCGACCGAATAGGGAGGAAGAAGGCTCGCCTTAATAACGATGACGTTACTAACAAGGGAGCATTTTTTTTCCACTCCCTTTTTACCCTCCCTCCTGTGCCCCATCCCGTCGCGCTGGAAAGCGCGCGCGCGCGCGCGCTCACGGAAAAATTGCGCAACCTTGAGAAAGTGCGTAACATCGCGTGCGAGCCGCGTTTTCTCTTTATCGGGAATCAACGTTAAAGTAGGGGCACACGGGAGCTAAAAGCCTCTCTCGAGCATCCTGCTGCTTTTTCACCCTCGATTATGCACTACAAGATGAAGAAAACTACGAAAGAAGGGAATTCGCTTTACCGCCTATCCCCACCCCGTTTTCTCAATCGCGTACCTCGAACAAATCGAGAAAGTTCCTCGAACGTTCTTCACGCGCGAGACGACGAGGAGACCTGCTCTAGACGAACGGCATCTCTCGGGCCCGGTTAATTCGGGCGAACGGGCGCGAATCCTCGCGCTCGAGCGTTCTCGCACTAATCATTCCGCGCTCGGTTACGCGCCGTTTCTCCTCGTCCGTCCTTCGTCGTCTCTCGGTCTCGCACCAACGTCTCCGACGTGGCGTCGCGCGTTTCTCACCCCGCGCGCGCGTCTTTCGCTCGCCCTTACGACGACGACGAAGTCACCGAGCGAGCAACGCGTCGGCTTCTCGTAGCGCACCGCGCCAATCCCTTTGGAGGAGCCGCTTCGCGGGATGGTAATGTGCACGCGCGCTCTACGACTCTCGGTGCCTCGTAAATTCCTCGTACGGTCGTGTCGCTGGATGCGGTAAGCCGTGTAATGCGCCGGCGTCGCCGTCGGTGTGAGAAAGGAGGCGCTGCTCCCTTGACGAAGTGGAAGGAGCCGAGGAGGAAAGAAAACGGAAGGAGGGAAGAGGAAGAGGAGTGACTCCAGTCGAACGTGAGAAGCCCGAAGGGTGGAGGGAAGAGGACTCCGGTGTCGCACTCGCTCGCGCGCCCGCATAAAAATGAGAGAACTCGGTGCATTAAGCCGAGTAATGGGCGCCTTGGGAAGGAAGCGCGAGCGACGCCCCGCGCAACGGCAGGCGCCGACGCCACCGTCGACGTCGCCGCGCTGGCTAGGTGTAATATCCCGTGGCAAAGTAGCGCGTCTGGCTCGTAAGCAGCCGAGGATATAGCTCGTTGAGCCCTACCTTCGCCATCGTCCTCGGACTCGCCTATGTCCAGCCGCGCGGAAGGAGTTCGTTCCCTCCTGATAAAACTTATCCGACGAGATTAAAAGCAACGTGGATCCTTCCGCGAGGACTTTCTCACGGCTTCCAAAGTGATCCTGTCGTGGAAATTGAAACGTATTAGATAGAGTATTACGTGAGAGGAACCTATAGAGATTTTTTGAGGAGTGGAAAAAAATCGAAAGGACACGAACGAAGTAGTCTTGCCTGTAAAAAGATCCACGAAAGATTATTTTAGAAAATTATTTTCAAAATGTAGTCAGACTCTAATTTGTGTCCTTTGTTTTCTTGTTTCTTGAGACAGTCTGTAGCGATGATGTAACGGAGCGTCTGATTTTTACTTTTTTCGAAGGAAGACGACTTCATCCTGTTTCCGTTCACCGTGTATTTAATTTTCGTATTCGTTTTCGATCTCGCGTCGTTTCTCTTACGGAGTCGTAAATTCGCGACGTTAGGGGCCGCGGAAGAGCGTTACCTTTAATATCCCACATGAGATACGCGGGAGAGTATTTCACGCGGGACGCGCATTTTTCTCGAGTTTATCTTCCGACTACATAAATCCCTCCTGCCTTCCTTCGTACGTGGAAGAGCTACCTTGGCGTCGACCGGACTTCTTCCTCGAGTTTCTGCACGCGCCCGTACACCTCATCGCATTAGCATATATTGGCATATAAACATTGTTACTTCGGCGAACATGACAAGAATCTACACTCGCATGCGTCTGGATCAGATTAGAGCCGGAGTCTTCGTCAACGCCGTGTAAACCGTACATATGTACATCTGCCGTACTAACTTGCCGCCATCCACACTTCTGCGTGTCCTTATTATTTAAATAAATCAAACAACGTTGAAACAAAAATCGTCCCAGGGTCAAAGAACTCACGGTCTACTCCACTGTACTCCTCCGTGTCATTCTTAATGATATCGCGAACGAATCGTTCACGATGAACGTGAAAACTTCACTTTGAAAAAAAAGTACGGATGAAAGGATGGACGAATCGACGAAGCTGTCGTCGAGAATAAAGAGACGTAAATTCGACCTAAGGTTCTTACACGCAGCGAAATGCTCGTCCCGCTTCTACTCGGCAGCGAATAACAGACACTAGTTGCATGTCGCTAAGCTGTAAACGTGGCGTTACTCGCTTCGATTAACGTCGATCGTCTCAGTGCCTGAGCAAGGAAGGATATCGCGCGATGGATCGACGTGGCGAGACCGATAAAAGGGCGTATAACGATCGAGAGGGGAAGCAGCGGAGACCCGGCACGCCTTCCTCGCTACCGGCTCGGTAGAAACGATAATATCGTACCGACACTAATAATTCGCGGCCTTGACTTTGCTCGTAACGACTCGTCGCACAGTCTATACCGAAGTCTCACTTCGTCTCTTCCATCCAGTCTAACAAAAGCAAAAGATCTTTTAATCGACGCGACGATCGCGTCTAGGTGTGAAAGAAAAAGAAGAAAAAAAATCTCTCGATAAGAACTTCGTAGATTTCGACGCGGAAGAAGGCACGGCTCTTAACTATCAACACTGGACAACCCGAAATTTATATTACACGACGTGTTCATCTCGCGAAGAGAAAAAAAAAAGCTGAAGGATCCGAGTGGAAAAAATTCTCTTCTCACTAAATCCTGGGGACTAGAGCGCCGGCGCGACTCAATTTAAATTCAGATAATGAACGCGCAAAAGCGACGACGAAGATCGATATAGGGAGATCGTCGTAGATCCCGGTAGGCCGGAAACGCACATGTTTCTATGATATGCACACATCCGGCGCCACGCCTCCTCGCCTCACCTGCCAGGTATGATGCCTTACACGCTGATGATAATAATAATGCTCATCCGCATGGCCGGGGATGGGCATTCATAACGTACGTTAAGTCTCCTCTCTCTCTCTTAAGGGGGCACGTGGAGCGATAAGGCCCTTATAGTCACAGAGCGAGACGAGCATTAACGAGTGAGCGAGGCGCGAGCGTGCTGGGAAATCTCGCCGGGCGCGGAAGAAGCGCGCCGCGAGTAGATTGATCTCTTGAAAAATACATTTAGATAAAAATCCCTATACAACGAACGGGGGGAGGAGGCGGGCAGGCGTGCCGTTTCTTTTTTTCTCTCCTCTTTTTCTCAACCTACCTCCTCGCCCCGTCCCGCCGACCACCTTCTCAGAATCGTCAGACGGCGCACGCGCAATTTCGCTCCAGGCCAGAAGCTCGACGATGCCCTCTTGTAACATAAGTATGTGTAATTACGCGTAAAAACGGATAATTTAATTTTATAATCGCCAGAGATACTCGCATAGGCGGGGACGTTCTACTAGCACGGTGCAGGCGCGTAATGCCTCGCATAGTTCTCGGTGATTGCAAATGCCGTTCGCGGGCTATCGGAATCTCGGATGCAAATCGATTTAAGAAAAAAATAAGCAGAGGTGAAAAAAAAAAAGAGGAGAGGCGGGACGTCGTGGAAATTTTAATGAAATTCTTGCATACTCACGGTAGAGAAAATATCGATTCGATCGCTATGACGCGCGCTTTGAACAATGACGCGCGAAATTGTAAGCAGGCAATTTTTTTCTTTTTGTCTAGAACTTCGAGCTTTGGTTATACTTGAATTTCGAAAGAGAGCAAGTACCCGCGCGTCGATCTCACGGCGCACTTTTAACTCGCATCTTCCTCCTCGCAACCGGGATATGTTGTTTTTTTTTCAGTTCGAACGGCAGAGGTACCGCCAATTTGTGGGAAAGAATCGTTCCAGTGCCGTCCGTCGATGTGTGCCAGCGAAACGCCGACGGTCGAGTCGCGCCAGGATCTTCGCTTGCGCGTGCGCGCGCAAGATCGTCGCACGGGGAGCGCAACACAAATCGGTGTACCGTAACACCGTAGAGGGAGGTCTCACTGGTCTCACGAGTAGCTCTCTCGCTATTGCCGGTAACACGCGAGGTACCGCGCGACGACGCGCGAGCATTAAGCAAATCTCGGTGGAGTCCCTTGCGTGTCGTCCGCGCGAGCTGCGACGCGCTTCCACGTCGTCGAGCTTTTGCGCGAAGATCGCAAGTAAAGTTTCTCTTTCGTCTCCGTTCACGAGTGAGACGCTCGTCGAAAAGTTCGAGACTAAAACAAAAGTATCATTTTCAAATTTGAAAGGACGAAGACACCCGCGAAAATCAGCCAACGATGCACAATTCTCCTTCTCTCTTATTTTCTTCTCTCCTATGGGCCCCAAGATAATCGTGGCTGGCAATCGTGCGACATTCTCGATGAAGAAACCGCTGAATGAAAGGAAACCGCTCGCGGTTCACACGAGCCTCCCGCCGACACGCTCGCGTACACGATCGCGGGACGAGCAGCTTTACACGCGTAGCGGAGCGCGCGCGAGCGCGAGGGCGCGCGCACACACGAGCCATTTACTTTAAAGTAAAGCGATTTCCTTTTACACATTATGATCCCACACGGTACGCGCGCGCCGTGTAGAATCCTCGCCGTGTATATCTTCCTCCTGATTACCCGTGGGCGTACGGAACGTGTGTAACTTACTCGCGCGCACGGGAGGACGCGGTGTAGTAGAAAGAGGAGAAAGAAGGAAGACACGGCAGAGGTGCCGGTGCTTTCGCATGGGCTAGAAGAAAAAAATTGCCTCTCGACGAGAGTCTCAACGATACAATGTACTTAAGTACCGAGGGCTCTTCGACGCACGCGGTGCAACCGCGACCTGCACCAGGGTGCCAGAGTCGCGGAGTGGACGGTGCACGGTGGAACGGGCAAATGAGCCGCGTCAGGTGCCGCTCGCGAGCAACCAGCGCGACGCTTTTGGGATTTTACGAGGCACTGGAAGTGGGAAGAGACCGCGAAAGGATCGAGGAACGAACGAGATCGGCTTCGCGTGTGAGAACAGAGCCGCGTGTCTAACGACGCGCGCGGGTGAGGCCCCTTACACGGAGAAGGGGAGGAAGGAGAACGCAAATTTATTGAGATTCCTACGTCGTGTCTCTTACCGAATCGCCTTAAAACGCATGCGCGCGACAACACGCGTCATGCGTTCTCGCCCGGGAATGAGAAACGAGTCCGCCTTCTGCGTGGCTCTTCCAAGAGAACACGAAGAAAAAAATTCTATCCACCACCTCCGGCGATCTTTACTACGCAGGCAATTATACGCGGGGCGATCTTTACAGAGTAAGTGAAAAAAAAAAGAAGAAACGGAGGAAATATGTTTAGGACCTTTGCGCGAAAAACGAAGATCGATTGTTTTGAATATTATTGGATAAGGATCGGAGTGCTTGAAGTTCCTGATTTGGAAGATTCACCCTGTCGACCGTATAAATACTAAATCGCGGAACTTCTCGTAAAGGGAGCTACGAGAGAAAAGAGCAGAAACGCGAAACAAAAAGAGCAACGAGGAACTTACAATGTGAGGAGCAGAATAGTTAAGGTTTCTCGGCGTGGAAGGATATACGGCGTAGTTTTGGTGGGCGAATCACGGTTTTATCTGGTGTCGCTTAGATGCGAGCTGCTAGACCATCTCGAGCCCACCATCCCGAGAGATCCCGGAGATATGGAAGGACCAGTCACTAAAAGAGCCTCCGCCGTACCTGCCCTACTCCTTCGCCACCGGTCGCGCTAACGGGCGAAGGACATAAAGACGTATAAAGTGGCCTAAAGGAAGGAGTGACCCTCTCGTTGTGTCCGTCTGTCCGACCGTCCCTCTTCCACCGCTCGACTCTTCGACCCTATCCTACTCGCTCTCTCTCTCTCTCTCTCTCTCTCTCTCTCTCTCTCTCTCTCTCTCTCTCTCTCTCTCACACTCACTCTCTGTCTTTTCTCTTTCTCTCTCTAGCTCCCTTGTACTCCACCTTTCCTCTCCTCTAACCATCCTTCTCCCTCTGACCAACGAGTTTTCGAAGACGACCCACGTCGGAGTCCGCAGACGCCGATGAATAGGCCGTTCACCGGCTGCCAACACTCTCGCGCGCTCTTATCGGTGTACCACGAACGTGTGGCAGCGACGCGCGCGTGTTCGTGCACGAAGAGGAAAAAGGGAAGAGAGAATGAAGGAAAGAAGGAGAGAAGAGGGTGGAAAGGGTAGGTGAGGACGAAGGCGTATAACGTCGCCACCTGAAATATCTTTTTTAGCTTGAACGTAAAATGAAATATTTCATATCGGATCTGACGAAGTCCGCGAAGGAGAGCGCATAAATGAGGGTAATTTCTTTATCGGACGCTTTTACACAATACAGGAGTCGGCTTGAAATTTTATGCGCTACTGCGTTTTACCGTTTGGCCATCCTTCTGCTTCCTTCGCGCCTCGAATGTAAATTCTGCGTGGGAAAAGGGCCGAGAAGAAATTACTACGGAAATCGATATTTTTCAATCGGTCCAACGTACGCGCACTCGAATATTTCCATTTTGAGGAGCGCCTATTGGGTTGATCCGCGGGAAGACTCTGGGGGCGCTTGGATTAGCGTAAATGATTTAGCCCACGCGCTCGCCGCTCGTAATAAGGAAACAGTATATCATAAAGGCAAGAAAAGCCGACGTGCTAACGCCTACCACGTCAGCAATTCGATCAAGAAGCCCGTGAACGCGCTAATTAATATCATTAAAAACATCACAGGCTTGAAATCGGCAGGCAAAGTAATTAAATGTGATAAGAGGGTATTTCGAATTCCAATTACGCGGTCATTATAATTGTAGCTTAATGGGTTCTAAATCATTTTGTCGGGCTGCGAGTATTTTCCAACGAATTAAATACCAATTGCTCGTAGAACCATGCGAAAGCAAGAGGAATTTTTACGATCGGAGAAATTCTTCCTGGCATATATTCTGCATCTTACCTCTGAAACCGGGAAATGCATGCGAGCTGAAAATCAATTATTCCGCAAGTACGTTTCTCAATTCTTATTCTCAATTAAAGCGAGTAAACTGTTTCGAGGAAAAAATCAGTGCCATTGGAACGTCGTTATCTATACATCGGAAGGAAAGTGCTCTATTAATTATCAATTTGGACAAACGCTACGCCTGAGATTCTGCGATATACTATCGACAATTAGGCACGCGGAGATGCTGTCATCCAGAAAATTGAGACCTGGCGAGTCGCTTTCAACGGAGACATCACGGATAAACATCTGAGGCCGAAGGCAGGTCACACGATCTCGAAGGTCCGCTCGGAGGATGACGGGGCCCTACGGATTCCATAGTAGAAGTCCCATTTCTGACCTATCGGTTCGGTACCCGAACCTGTCGTGTATTCGACGGTGCCCAAAAAAGCTGTCAACGAGAACACCGCCACCCTCGCCAACTTATCGTTGACTTGTGCCATTCACCAACCATGGACACCTCTATCTCATGATCATCGACCTGCCTTCGGTTCATTCAAGTCCCAGAAAGCCTATGAGAAGATTATTCACAAAACGCAGAGCTCAGGTCGTAAATCGATGCCAGCTAAAACCAGTTTATCGGTCGAACGGCAAATTTATTTTTTAATAATAATCCAATAAATTTACTTCGAGAGAGAGAGAGAGAGAGAGAGAGAGAGAGAGAGAGAGAGAGAGATACTTTGATAAACTCAACCTATGAGCTCGCCCTTGTGAATGAACGTTGCTCCGAATTTCCATTCGATTCTTCCTCGAACGAAAGAATTCCAAGGAGCCCGAGAAATGAAGCCATAATTTATCTCAGGGTCCTCGAACTGTTTTCAATCTACACGGGTACGAGAGTATCGTTTAATCAGATTACGGAAAAAAACTACGAACAATTTTCTTCCCTTGTCGGCCGGCATGATCAAAGGGATACGATACAGCGAAGGTTTCCGTTGACGGTTGACTATCTGCCTGTATTCGTGAACGAACAATTCCATTATCTATCGTCGCCCGAACCAGTTCGTGAGCTTGTAAAACGGGAAATCCCATGGAGGTAGCATCCTCCGACCTACCCTCTAACCGATTCGAACTTTTCGAGCGTAAGATGTCCACCCTGCAATTATAAGAAAAATATTAACCCTGACGATAAGCAAATAGAATTCATACCAATTGATAGCGACGACGAGAACGAAACACCAACGAATTTATTAACGACAAAGCAGCGTGTCCGGTACGCGCTGTAAAAGCCAAAAAGCCCATAAACGTAGCGTCCTCCGATCTACCCTCTAATCGATTCGAAATTTTCTAGCGAAAAAAGTTGACCCCGCAATTATATTATAAGAGAAATACTGACACTCACGATTAGCAAGTAGAATCCATACCAATCACGAAGCACAATGAAAACGAAACACCGACGAACACTATTAACGACAAAGCAACGAGCCGCTCGAGTATGCGCTCAAAATTCTCGCACCGATCGTCAAATCGAATTATACGCGCGCTCTTCGGAGAACGGAGAAGGAAAGAGCTAGAGAAAGGAAGAAAGCGTACCCTAGAAGGAAAAAGAGAGAAGAGGAGAGATTGACAGGCGGTACCGAAACGCAGTGGTTAAGCGGATCCCCGGGACAATGCGAATCTGTAATTATAAGAACGCGCCGTCTCTTGCCTTCGCCTCCTTCCCTTTCTCTACCCCCGGTGGGGCTCTCCTCACGCCGCTTTCTTTTTTTTTTTTCTTCGTAAAATCTCTCGCTGCCCCGGTATTATCGCCTTAAATCAACAAAGCCGCTTCGTACCGTCCGCTCGAAGAGAGCCGTACGGAGAGGAGCGACGCCGACGCGACGACGACGTGCTCGCGTAGGAGGGACCGAAAAGGGTAGAAGAGGCCAGGAAGGATGGCGTAGGGAGCATCTGGAGCCGGAGAGGAGGAGGACGCACCAGGGACCTTAATGGCAGGTCTTGCTTAATAACCCCACGAGCCTCGAAGCCCAAACTGAATGTCATTGCGGTAGATTCGATCAGGTGAGTCGGCACTGTCGGCGTAGAGAAGCCAGCGGGGTCATCGAAGGGGCCAGCAAAGAAATTTCGGCAACGGTAGCCCGACGGCGCGATGACGCAAGCGGCCCGTGATTTACAAGCGCATCGAGACCGCGGGGTTATTTCGAGATACTCGCGGATCCGCCTAATTTCCTGTAATTTATGTGCCCGTCGATCAGAGCGATTTTAATTCTTTTTTTTTTTCTCTGCCTTTAATCGTACTCTCTCCCCGCGGCAAATGGAAGAAAGAGAAGTGTTAAGGATAATGGGTACTTAATATCAGTGGTATTCCGAGGAAGTAAGATGTTGAGGTCAGCAATAATGGAGATTATTAGTGAGCCGATGATCCGTAGTTTTGTATAATCCTTGCAAATTTTAAAGTGTTACGTGGGGCTGTTCCACCTACGGTCATTCGTGGGCAAAAATTTAAAATAGCGCAAAAGACCAGAAGGTGTCGTGCAGGGCCATCTATAGGACATTCCCGAAACTAACTTGGTATTTGTCTGCAGATATCAACGAGATGAGAGATTTAGTTCTACTTTGTCGATGGAGTACAGCACGGAAGTTGACTCTAGCGCCACCAACGACACAAATGTCACGAGTGTATTCTTTCTTATCGACATAACGAATCCAGTAAGATCAATGCGGTGTCATCTATATTTTAAGCGGTGACAATAGCCACTACATTCAAAAGAACGTGATAAACTACGAAAGCAAATATTTAAAAAGTATTTCCCGCGAACCGTTGACGCATTGTTATTTTCCGAACCAATGTATCATTCGTCAAAAAACTTACTACTACTCTCATCTGGATCTTATCATAATTTCAGCAATCACTCTTGTTTCTGATTATCCTATAGATCTGTTTCGATCTAAAGTAAAAGACTGCATAAACCTCATTTCACTGTGAAAATACTCATTGTGACCGCTACGATTAATTGCATAAACAATCGTCGATTTGTATTCCACGGTAATACCACGTAAAGCGTCGAATTAAGAGGGCGTGGATGAACGGAGTCTCACCTCCTGGAAGACAATTCTCCCTTCTAGGAAGACGATCGTAACGCGAGCTCGAGGGATCTCCATAGCGGGATGTAGAGGCACGTAGAAGAAATGCCGAATTAAATAATTGCCCGGCAAGCGCGCGTGCACCGTTTCGCCGCATTACGTAAATTGATCCGGCTGATGAATTTCTTCTTCTTACTCCCCTCAATCACCCGCTTCCTCTCGTCTCTCGTCCTACCTACACGCGGTCGGTCACCGCGTGAGAAACACAATTACCTACTTTGTCACGTACGCTCGGCGCACCACCGACGGGCCCGCAATTGCGAGCGGAATTTCAGCTAATGAGACGACAAGCGTAAAACCCATTTGCAATGGCTCGCCGCGCGAGTGACACGCATCGAGAATTTGGCCGCACGCGTCGTGGATATCTTGTTAAAGACACGCTCGAGACTCTTTCGCCACAATTTTCAATTGGCGCGGCCACGGGTCTTTAATATCTTCCTGAACGAGGGATGGAGGCACTGAACCAACGATACAACGCTAAGAAAAATTCGAATTGGCCCATTTCATGCAAAAAAAGAAAAACAAGAAAAATTCCAGCCCAGATACCACACTATTTTTATTTCCTGATTCCCCTCGTAGACAAGCACGTGTAGATAATTAATCGGTCCGTTTCCAACTCGTGTCTTACAGCGATCGGAAGAGCGTCGCACGTGTGCCAGAAGATAAGACGAAATATTTACGACGATAATGCACACCGTGAATTCTTCAATAGTAAGTGCTCGATGCGCTAGCAGCTCGGGAGTATGAGAAGGAGATGAAGAGGGGAAGGTTCCCCTTCGTGCTACACAAAGTTCGAGGAGAAAAAGGGGAAACGGGGTAAACCTTGGATCTCGTCACGTACATGTGCGACGTTAATTTTAATTGCAGCGTGGAATCCGCGAAAAAGTCGAGCTCCTTTGTTCGCGAGCAGATGGCTTCACAAAGTTGACTAATATCGATGACGCGCGCGAGCGCACGCCGCTGGATCGTACACGATATCCTTCGCCTCTCTTCACGCAGGATAACCGCGAGATTATTGCATCCGCTAAGGAGACAATAATTGCATGCAATTCGACCGCGAGAGTCCATTTATAAATCGTCCGCGGTCCGATTACTCATGGGATTTCCTGAGCGGTATTGTTAAAATTGGCGTATGAAAATTGGAGCTTCTCTCCCCGTGCACAAAGATTTCCTCGGGCCGATGACGTAAGTGGTTCAAGCGGAGCCATCGTTCCGGGAGAAGCGCACGCGCGTTCACAGTCGAACGACAGTTTGATCGGTCGTTGCTCCGATTTTTAGGGGAATTCTCTCCTTATCGCAATTATTCTTACTAACTGACGAACCACCGACGAATTCGATCCTCAGACAGCGACGTGACATCACGTAGAAATTATTTAACACTTGTTCTTTGTAAGTAACGGGAGTAACGCGTCTGCGCAGCTGGCGCGCGTGAAACCGTTCCAGGAAGAGCCGCTTAGTCGTGAAAATTCTGTCACGGGCAGGCAGGATGAGCCCATCGAGAAATTGCTACGTCCTCCACTTATCGCTGGCACTGTGTCTCGTAAACGAGATTCAGCGGTCTCTTATTTAGCCGCGGAGGGAACGAAAGATCCGATTTCGAGGAATCGTGGGCGGAGAGATGGGCGGCTGAGAAGCAGAGGTGCCCATCGTTCCGAACGCGCCAGCCGAAGGACTCCCTTCTGATCGCTTGTGGTTAACCCAGAGGCTTTTTCTTTTTATTAACCCCTTCTCTCCACTAGCCGTAGGCAACACGAGACTGTATTCGCGGCTAGACCTACCTGTAATCGGAGAATAGTTCGTGAGAATTAACTCGACTCTGCTGTGTAATCCGTGGAACGGTGATTTTCAAGCTTCCTCGTTTCACCGAACGAGACGCTAGAATTAAAAAAAGAACGTTTTTGTTTTTCGTTATAAGGTGTCGATGCACTTGTCGATAATATTTACCCGTTGGACGAATAACTTAGAATTACTTACACTCGGCAATCTTCTTTTTCTTACTTCTCATTGTCTTTCGCTTCGCTTCAACCTTTCCTCGAATACCACCAAGCCCACACGAATTGTTCATCACTGCCCCAGAAAGTCTGCGCCGCCTGTAACGTTAGATATTAATTTAAAATTAGCGAATTGATCAATTATCCACTTCATCCACGGCGCGCACGTGCGACTCGCTCGAGTGCGGGCGGGCACCCTCAAAAATAAATTCTCCATGCACGAATGGCTCCGTAGGAACGCAGAAGCGGCGTGATAAACTCCGTCGCACCACTCTGCTTCCAGTCAGTCCGCTCGAGTCTCTCGAAGACGTCGGATGTGCCGATTGCTTACGCGCGCTCGTTTATCCGCCGAGTGATACTCTCCAAGCTTCCTTAATTTCTCTACGTATCAAAGAAAAGCACTCGATCAAACACAATGGTGAAATGAAACGCGCGTCGACATTCACGATCGCTATAACAAGAATAAGAAAAATTCTAATCCGAGAGTGCCCTACGAATTATCGAGTTCTCGCGGTGAGAGGAACTTGCGATACGTGGAACTGAGAATAAATTTCTTTTTCTCTCAATGTGCCGTTGAATTTCGAAAAATGAATCTGTGCTGAGCAGGGTCCATCGAGAGTCTCCGATCTGTAGGAGGAGAAATGCGACCACGTGCGATCTTGCAGGGAGGCAAGAAGGAACGCTCGTGAACTTTTCTTTGTCCTCTCGTCGACTCTCTTTGATATCCGCTTCTGGTTACCTTCGAATAGAACGCGTCGCCTGCGGAGTAGAAGGGCTCCGATAGAAGCGGAATCGTGGTGATCCGAGAATTTACGGAGTATCGGCGAAGAAAGGCGACGTCTCGAGACGGCGAACGGACGAGGGAGCGGCGCGGGAGACAAAAGAGCTAGGAGGGAGAGAAACGCGAGGGAAGCGTCGGCTTTGCTCCTTCCTGCCATCCTCGAACAACGCGGGAGGGAAAAACCTACCGGACAGGTTTTAAAGGGGGACAAGGAACCGACGAGGGACATTTAACGTTTTCGTTCCATAGCAAATCCTCGAAAAATCGAAGGCCTTCATGATCATCCGCATCGATCTCAACCTCGCTCTTGTTAGTACATCGGCAGGCAATGAAATCTGCTCAGCTAGTTTCATTCTAAATTTATCTTCTTCCAGAAAGCAAATTTCCAAATGATAATATACAATACAAAAGAGTATTCTAGTATACAAAGGAGTATATTTTTTATATTGGTGTATCTTTAAAATAAAAGTACAGTCGCTTGGATTGTACGTTTTAATTGGACATTCGAATTGACTCTGGAGAAAATTAATTTCCAATGAAAAGCGGGAAAGAAAGCCGATTTAATTACCTTTCAAATACTGATTCCTACTTTTGCAATTTACCGGTGGCGTAGCTGCGATTGCGCAAATGAATGCTCTGCTTGTGCCGCGGTTTAAAAGACCATTGATAATCTAGAACTTACAAAGAAATTATTATTCTAGCGGTAACTGTCGTTATGTAAAGATGCGGTAGAAAAATAAGGAAAATCGGTGATGCAGCTCGAGTACTAATGACACTGCGAACACACGAGTTCCAATTTTAATTAGGCGTATACAGAATTGCTTCCGAACTGTTAATTTTCCAAACATCTACGTCCGAATTATTTAAGACGTTCGGAGATTCCAAGCATTTAGACAACGATCATTTCCTTCTATACAATAACAAAAGATCCTAAAACGTAAAGAAAAATCGGACAAGGAAAAATGTTTGCGGTACCTCATTTCCTCGATGCTCCAACCACGTGGTTATGATGCTTAATAATCGTGTAAACGAACTACGCCACTCGTACTCATACCGTCTAGTGATATCATAGTGAAGAAGTGCGTCTATCGAATTTTAGTCGATCCCGCGAAAATGACTACCGTCGTGCCCGAGGACGCGAACAGGGCTGTAAAGATGAAGCAGAAACAGGCGATCAATGATCGTCATCAACACTCGCGTCAACCGGCCAAAGAGGAGACCCGCTCCTTTCTGAGCTTCTCTAGAGAGAATTTGAGCATATCGAACTCAGATCTAGAGCAGGGCTTCAACAAGCACAGGTTTCGTCCCAGCAGACACACCATCCTGATCACGGTTGGCCTCCTGATCGCTCTGCTCTGCCTTGGCCTTGAAACGTGGGAGCTCCGAATGTCTTTGGCGAACGCCCGCAACATCGAAATACTCCAATGGGAGGTCGATCGGTTGAAGCATCGGGTCGTCGAAAAGGATCTGTTGGACGAGCTGAAAATATTCGAGGAACAGGTTAGAAGTAACACAATTCTAATTTATTAACCCTGCATCGATTGACTGTTGTACTACGATATTCATCCTCCGAACTCCACGAAAAAATATTTTCAAGAGCTTACCCAAGGAGAACAGAAAGTCAAGATGTCGTCAAAATGATATCAAAATGACGACAAAATGATTACAAACAGTCATTTTCTGATCATTTTGTCGTCATTCTGACATCATTTTGACGACATCTTGACTTTCTGTTCTCCTTGGGTATTTAACACTATCCAGATATAAAAAAATATTTCGACGATATTACATATCTAGTGACGCAATTTTTAGTGGCACATGGAGCCAATACAAAGGCTGCTTAAAGGTACAAGTAATCTCAAAAATTGGTACGTCAGTTTCCAAATCGAAGGTCAGAAATGCCGGAAATTTCCTTGTTCGTGAATCCTTGACAATTCCATTCTCGCTTTATCGCTCGTACTTTTATCGACGACTGAATATTTGTTCACGCGCCTAACCGTGCGACGTGTTCGTGGAAATTAATAATGACAACTGGTGCACGAGAATAGGATGTCAAATTAATGGCGGGTCTTCGAATGCACACAGTAGATGACGAATGACGCAACGGGGAATCCCACCATTGGTTGAAAATAGACTGGACGGTACTGGAAAATTCGTAGTCCAAGAAAGTTACTTTCACGTTGCTATCGGCGTCGATCTCTCCTCTTTCTCTCTCTTTCTACCATCTCCATCTCTCAGGCTCGTAAATCAAAACAGCCATTCCATCCGGCGGATTTTGGGCAAAGCACTTCGAGTCCTACTCACGATTACTTACAAAGTCCAGCTCGTTCCACGTAAAGTGGAGAACTGTTGACTTTCCGTTAACGGTCGAGATAAAAATCTCGAAAGGATCCCACGAGCGTTTCGACCTACGGTAGCGAACGCCGAGGCACGAGGGAAGAACCGCATTAAGATTGCGCTCTCGGAAAAAGAAACGAATAATCGGTTGGTAGCGTATCAACGATCGTAATTCCGTAACGTCTGCCACGTTGCGAAATCGTAGTCTAATCAGAGGTTATCACCGCTGGAACACGAGGCAAAATCTTCCATACCAGCTGTACACTCGAATTACTTTCCCACACGTCGGTGTATCGCTAAAAAAACAGAGTACAGGAGCACGAAACAGTTTGAGGTTACATGGTTTTGAAAAAAAAAAGAAGAAAAAAAAAGATACGAAACATATATATTCCTGTTTTCGAGAAAGAAGTTCCGGTACGTTCCAGCTCCGATGCACCTTCGGTTCAGCTGTAAATATGGAAACGCGCGTGTTAGTTAGGTGAAAGATAGGACGCGGTGAATCGATCTCATGATTTCGTTCACGCGGAATTCCCGAGTGGACGCGGGAACGGGTTTCCACCTGGAGCGAACGAATGCAAGAGCGGAATCGCGTCGGAGAGGGAGAGAGTATCTGGAGAACGTAAAGCGGACAACGTAATCGGTAGAACGATTGGAGGCGCATTCGAGCACGATCCTTTTCTAATAATGCGCCGGCACGCCGGTGTATCGTGAGGCGAATTAAAAAAATTAGGCAACCAGGATTAAGTTCGTTTCAGTGGTACAAGCTAATCCTGGTAATCGTTGACGCGCGCGTGTGTGCGTAAGGGTATAGATAAGCGATTAAACGAGAGGTATTAAAAGCGTTTCTCGCTTTGTAAGCAAGCGCGATCGGATAGCCGATTTCTTTTCTAATAAGCTCGGTCCCCGAATTCATTTTTCACCGGATTCTCACGAGCTATCGGTAAATGTGACAAGACAAAGTAAGAAAGCTTGGCACTAACATCGTAAAGACAAAGCTAAAGAAGCTAAAAAATTTGAAATGAAAATATGAACGTAGAGCTACCACGTACCCTTGTGTCACTTGTCCTTCGATTTACCACGTGTAGTTAATATTTCGATTGATGATCACGGTACTCTAATTGCATCGTTCGATACCATCCATGGACTGCCAACTCTTTCATTACCAATCGGTCCGACGTCGAGTGACTCTAGAAGCCGTAAAATCGGTCAGCCACTCCACAGATGGAAAGAAAGGAAACACGCGAGCGAAACTCGCGGAGAAGAGATGGGAGCACGAGAATCACACGTGCGATTCCCGGTAAAATGTAAATTCTTCTACGAACGAATGCTCTGCCGCTTGCGAGCAACTTACAAGCGTGCGCTCGACTCGATAGAGAGAAGAGTCCGCGATGGAAAGGCGAGTAAATTAAAGCGCGTACCTCGCGATGCAGATTACCTCATCGGTGAGTCACTCCCGACTTATGGACCGTTCGTGTGTTCAAACGCGCAGCGCGGTTGATTATAACGGCCACTTACATGTACAGCTAAGACATATATTTAACCATCTGGAAAAATGATTAAACTCCTGCTAATGAGATAACAATTGAGACATTTTAACGTTCCTCTAACACCTTCTACCCATCGGTCTCCCGGTAAAACAAAATATTTGTCGACTTCACCATGCTACATGTGTGAAGATGTGAACGTACCTTCACACGTGATACCCGCCAATTGGTAGCGCCTTCGTCGCGTCGAGAAGGAAAATTGTTACCTGCTGTTAGCCGTGAGAAGGTATAAAATCGTTGAGAGCGCGCACAGGGTCACTGGCACGGCGCGCTCACGCTCCGAGCAGCGGAAACGCACGTGCGCAACGAACAAAATTCTTGAGTTCTGGAAGCTCGTGTTTCTTTCACCGTCTAACGAACTAAAACAGGAGACAGTAGTTAGTGGTGATATTATTAACGCACTGTGCTTTATGACTTTTTTGTCACTATTTACTGACGTCGTAAGATGAAACCGGATATATTAACACGCTTTACTTAGGAGTTACGTTAAATAGAAATAGCGTTTATAAACTCTCTACAAATGTTATTCGGCGAAAGCCTTCGAGTGCTTATAATTCAAATCACAATTCTAAATTAATTTTTTTCTTTCTTAACTACTTTCGCTTTTAATATTGTCACACTCAAAAGGGCTCTTTACTGTTTTCAGCTCTACGCTCACCCGATTAGCGACGAGGACCCTGCCGACTCCGACATTGACAATGACTACGACACCAACTACGAAGACGAGGACGTCTCGCACGAGTACTCCGAGGACTACCAGACTTCACCGAGCTACGGTGCGCGACCCTCCGACTTTCCGGACGGCACGATCATCTCGGACTCCGTGCCGACGCCTCCTGAGGTCCGACCCAACAAGAAATTCGTCGACATCGTCAATGCCGTGAGAGAGCTCAAGGCCGAGCACGGTACAGATTTCGAGAAGAAGATACGCGAGAATCATTGGGACGTCGAGCCGGAGAAGCTGCTGGAGGAGCGCAAGAAACTGATCGAGCGCGAGGAGACGTTGAAGAAGAAGAACGAGAAAAAGATCGATAGAGACGCTCGGGAGGTAATCGAAAAGAATGGAAGGAAGAAGAGAATCGTAGGAAGAGTCCCCACTTCGTTGGAAAAAAATGATGCGAATTGGCGAGATGATTTCGTAATACGAAAACGATCGGTTGACGAGGAAGAAGAATTATCCGTGCCCGACGGAACTCCGGAACCACCTTCCACACGTCGCAGAGGCTCTCGCAATCAAATAAGGAGAACTTCCTCGAACGAGTCGAGGACGCGAGAACGCGCCAGCTCGAAGGAGAGACGCTCCACGACCGAGAAGATTACGGCCACGTAGGTTTACCGCTAATGGATTCGATTCTTTTAAATGCGCGCGTCCGAGCCGAGTAGACCCGGTACGGTTTATTGCGCGTAGCTTTTAATTGACCCACGTGTCCTTTTTCTACATCTCTAGAACGCTCGCTTCCTGGGACCGGCATCCTCCGAAGAAATACTACGCCCACACGCGCTCGGAAATGATGCGTGCCTCGGCAGAGGAGGCGAGCGTCTTGCAAGAGCAACCAATTCATCCGCGAGGACGTGCCAACGACGAGCCGGAAGTCGATAGGGGAGGCAGGAAGTCCAATAGGAGGTCGCAGTGGATCGAGGAAGGCGAAACGGGAGTGAGCAGAAATGTACAAGTAAATTGATTGATAATTGATTAGTATCGTTTAGGGTTCCTCTTCAAGAGTAAATTGAAAAGTATACTTGGCCGGAAAGTTTTGCACGCCACGGTAGATCCTTCCTGGAAGATCGATGTAATTGAATCCAATGAAAAGCATTAATTGTCCCGGTTCCTCTAGAGTAATGAAGATGTGCAGAAGCAACGACGGCGCGGTATGATACGACGACACGCGCGCGTTCTGCCTCGCGCTTACGCGGTCCATTACGTCGGTGACACGCGCATGAACATGCCACACGAACACAATCACACCGGAAACGGAAAGGTACAGCACGCGAACTCGAACTTCACAGCATGGAAGCCGAGTGAGTGGGTCGGCAATCTCGGCATGAACCAATATTTTACATTGGCGAATGGGATACTCACGGTTCATCAAAGTGGATTGTATCTGGTCTACGCCCAGATCCACTATATCGACCAGCACGATGAGAACGCGTTTCACATTCTGGTTAACGGAAGATCCATCCTGCAGTGCATGGTAAAAATTACGCTATTAGCTTTTCGTACGTGAAGCGATGTTATGGGCTTGGAAAATGTTTACGTATCTTCGTTTTCAGGATTACAGTCCTGGCCCAAGAAGCAAAAGTCGATCCTGCTTCTCCGCCCAAGTGACGGTTCTTCGAGAGGGTGACAATCTGGTGTTAAAGGACGTTGGGTCGTCTAGATGGGTCCTCTTTCAAAATGACAAGAGTTTCTTTGGCCTGGTGAAGCTAGGAGAAACGGGACAACAAGTGGAGGCATCCATTAGACCCTTTTAAATATCTTTCTCGTCTTTCGACTGGAATGGATGGTCGAAGTACTGTGATTACTGATGTATTTTACCGTGAGGACGATAACGACGCAGCCAATGAATAACTTGCGACTGTGTAGTGAAATTGCACATTGCATCGATGCAACTTCATTCGTTGCTTCTGAAACTTCCAATTTAGTATAATGTCACGTTCTAACAGATTCATTTAGATAGTTAAGTATCATCCAAAAACGAGTGTACATAATATTTTGTATTTTATTACCAGAATAAATAGTCTGTAAGAATCGAAAACAGAATATCACTATTGTGAAGTCGAACATAATGCAGCAAATCCGTAATATCATTTCCAGAAATAAAGCCGTACGAAATAATGAAGCAAAAGAATAAGTAGAAAAGTGTGCGTTAAAGCGATATTTCGCAATCGGTTATATCGTAAACTAATTGTTTGTCACAATAGGCCCTCGCACGGTCAGTCCCAATAGGAATTAAATCGCCAGGATTGATCATCAAGTCGACGATAAGATTAGGCTTCAGAAGACTCGTTGGGTAAATACGTTTCGGCGGAATAGTATTTCCACTCTGAGTGGCTGGAGAGAAAGTTTCCGTCTTTGTTCCTTTAGTTTTTCCAATAGAGTCTGTTGTAGACGTAGGGTCTTCCGTGAAAAGTTTCTCCGAGTCTGTATCCCACTATCAAGAACAATTACAACATAGAGTATAGTTACAATCAATTTCCTCGAAGGTTTTAGCAAATTTCGAATAGCTTAAAATCTCATTGTGAAGAGAGAAATCAGTGAGAATCGAAGTGTGTACCTGAGGTATGGCAATTTCTATCCACGCTCTTCCATACTCTCCTCGAACTAAAGCAGCCGGAAGACATATTCTGTCTGCTATGACTTTAAAAAGCAATGACCTTTCCAAATACGAACCAACCCGCAGCACCCCCAAGGGAATGACGCGCGAGTTCATGGAATCTTCAAGCTCCTTCAAGTGAACTTCTAATTGATGGTCTATACACCAACTGTCTGGATCTGGGCCAGACATTTGGCGAACAACAAATTCAGCTAACATCTTTGCACGCGGCTCTATAACGCTTAAGTTTAGTGTGCCTGGTAGCTCGGACGTCCTAAAATCGATTTCAATAAATAAGAACAACGAGATAATAATAAATAATAGATTACCTTTGTCTTCGTTCGGCCGCTAACAGTTTACACTTGAATAATTGGATGTACTCGTTGAGGTAGGGGTCCGGTAACAATGATGCTAATCTCGGTGAATATCTTTCGTCTGCACAAATTATGCGTTAATGCACGTTTCAATGAATGAAAATAATATGAAAGTTAGACGTAACATTCCCACCCTGCGTACTCCTATCGGTGTTGGTACCATCGCCTGACATCCTCTGTCCACAGTTCACCACATAAACGGCTTCGTATGGAAAGCTTTTTCTTTCGTATCGCAAGATGTCTTCTAACACTGGAAATCTGAAGCGGATAAAAAAAATGTTCATTAGTAAACGCGACGAAAAGCCAAAACGAATATCTCTAACGCACGGGCAAATAGTTTTCCTCATCACATAGAATCCATCTAACGTTACATCGTGTAAGGAAAGACGTCCAGTAAGGGCAAATTTTATAGGCAAATGAGAATTAAAGAGTGTCTCGATGCAAGTGTCCCACGTAGGTACGATTCTCGCCGATGATCGATTCTTCAGCATACTGCAAAATGCAATGAGATTTTATCTATGAGCTTCATTCAAATTGGTGAATGGTAAAGATTTAGCATACTATATTAAATATTTGCATTCCACAAAGGCGTTCCTCATGCTAGGATCGGAGCACAGCTGTTGGATCAATTGAGTAGCGGCTGTTCTCACTGGAATGGACTCATCATCGGTAAGAAGCTTGAGTAATTTCTGCGGACCCAGAATTTTGAGAAAAGATTCTCTTCCTGCTTGGTCCAAGCAAAGCATAGAGAGTGCATTGCAACACGCGATCCTCAATTCGTCTGCCGAATTTGGCGGCCACTAAAAAAATTGTAATTTGCGAACTTTCGCGAAATTGATTTGTTTGAGATACAGCATAATTTGGAAAGTTCAGATATTACAGCGAAATATGTGCACAAAGCATCAGCTGTGTCCGTAGTAGTCAGACTTGGTCTAATATGCGGATAACTCATTATTGCTGTTAAACATCCAACTGCTAGAATTCGGCTTTGTATGGGTACCATTCCCAAAGGTTGCTTCAACAGAGATGTCAGGTATAACTGAAAAGATGTTAATTATCAATGTTACTTGGTTACACATATTGCAATCGGAGGCAAAGCAAAAAGATAAAGAAAACAGAAGATAAATTATATCGTTAGTATTATACCTGACCATGGATATCTACTACGCTTTTGCAATTGATCGGATCGGTTTTTATTAGCTCTTGAACAGCAAACATTGCAGAGTTTCTCACTGACCATTTCAGGGTCTCATTTTTTATTAATTCTAAACAAAAATAAAGAGAGTAAAGATTGTATTCTTCAAGCTGGAAAAGTGCAAAAATAGAAGCTGGTTGCCCGACATTACTCAAGTACGACTGACCTAAAATATAAGGCGTGACATTTGCCTCGGTCAATTCCTCAGCCGCGGGAAAATAATGGGTCATTTTTCCTACACCGCGACAACTGATTTCGTAGAGCTCGGGTTGCAAAGTTTCTTCCAAGGCATGTATCAAGTAATCGACGAAATTACACAAGTGCAACATCTGTAAAAAAAAAGTTACTTTAACCTTCGACATTTAAGTAACCCAAAACTTTAAAAGAATTCGAGGTATGCGTGAATCGGGCATAGAGAATAGCCTACTTCTCTTCCATCTGCCGTGGCTGCTAACTGTACAACAACTTCGAAAGCGGCCATGAAGAGACATGATTTCGATGAATCTTCTAAGTATTTGAATATTCTTCGAATACCACCAATGTCGTTGAGAAGAATCGCAGTTTTAGGATTGTCGCATGCCAAATTAAGCAACTTAAACGCGTCCACGTGCAGATCGCTCCACTCCTCGGTCTGAGAGAGAGTAGATACTACTAAGGGGTATAAGGAGGATGTTCTAGAGCAAAACTTACATCCAAGATGCGTAACACTGCCTCGAGACCATTACTATCGCGAAAAAGAGTTTGGATATGCTCATCCTTAGACCTGGCAAGAAGCTTGTAAACCATATTTATAGCAAGTCTCTGAATCTCTGGATAGATATTATCGAAAAGTTTATAGAATGTTGAAAAATCAAAACTCTGAAAAAGTTATAACATGAATACTGCGTTTCATCGACGAATGAATAATAGTTGGGAACAACCTTCGCTTCCAGAATATCCTTCAATGCCTGGGGATGTCTTATCAAATTGTACATAATTTGTAGATTATTTTTCTTCACGTCAGCATCTCGTGATTGCATCTTCTCGAAAAGAAAATCTAAATCCGGACAGTGCTTCAATAATTGCGCTGCGCCATAAGGATCGTTGGAGAAACGAGCAAGAATGAGGGAAGCAAATTCTTGCATGAAAATATCTTGCTCGTTGATTAGCAATTTTGTAAAATGTTGTAAGTAATGCTCTGAACACATCAGGTATTCTAGAACGGAAGGTATAGCCGTCATCTCAGCTAAAAGTTTACCAGCGAATCTACAGAAATTAAATACAGTTAATTGTATTGAAGTACTATGTTCAGAAGCTGAGCAATTTTAATACCTCCGAGTAAAAAGATCCTCGTGTTCGATTATTGGTATGACATTGTTCACGATTCCTAAGTCAAAGAGGAATTCTAAATTCTCCTGCGTTTTCGTGGCATATTTGGTAAGAGCTTCAGCAGCAGCAACTAGAACAGATTTTTCTTCGCATTGCAGCAACAAAATTGCTGTTACTGGATTCGCTGGACGAATCTGAAGCGCATCGAATGCATATTTTGACTGAACTTGTCGGTCTTCTCGAATTTTTCCCGTAGACATACATTTCTGTAAAATTAAATCTTTACTTACTTCGAAATTGATTGTCTGCAATAATTATTAGCAATTCTCAGTTGTATAATTTACCTCTAAATCTTTCGATAACATATTTGGTAACCTACAGTAACTACTGAAACCGTTTTACAATACGTGCGCCAAAATTAATTAAAAATGTCTAGATTCCTTTTAAATCGTTTACAATTTTTGCATACCACTGAAAGTGATAAAAGAATCTAAGGTACAGCGATTTTTTTTAATAAGACGCCTTTTTCGAATTTAATAGCTCGCACCTTTTAACTGAAGCTGCTCCATTTTGCGATTGTTCTAAACATCAATACGATCCGTGTTGATATGATAAAAAAAGAATATGTATACATATAAGATTTAAAATTATGTTAGAAACATGTATTAGAAACTTCTATAAAATAAAGATATACAATAAAGATATGCAATAAACCGATATACATTTGAATATACTTTTATCATAAAATATTTTGTGACAATACTGTAACATTTATTTGGGAAACGTTGGTCGTGCATTTTTGTCTCTATACACTTTAACTGAACCTACTGTTCGTGAATTTACATAGCCTTTGTAAATATTAATCTTACCTCTGAAATGCATAAAACTTTGTCAAAATTTATAAAGATACACCGGAGCAACATGCTCACTTTATTATAGTGAAAAATACAAACATTCAAATATATAATTTTTATCTTACTCTATATGAGCTGCAGTGAGATCGTTAATATTCTACAACTACATAGGTATGGTATATAAAAATACTAAAGTGACACCTTATCGTTATTAAGTTAGCTTTTACAGTAAACTACTAATACCAGATTTCTATAATATGTCTATGTGCAATAAATTAACGCACGTTGTTTTCAACACTGTGCAATAATATTATGATAACATTTGAGTATGCAATCTTATTTTATAAATTATTAATTATTTCTGTATACGTTAGTTTTATAAAAAGTACTTCATATTTTGTAATACACTGTAACATTGTGTACATTAACAAATAAATTCTAAAAAAAACAACTGTCAGTTATTGTTTACATATAAAAATCGTCAAAGTAGCAAAGGTAATAAAAAAGATTTTGTAAACTAAGATATTTTTTACATCAGTGATAGCAATGTAGCATGCTTATTCACTTTTGTATACAAATATAAAATATCCATTAATATGTACAATTTAAAACGAACATTATATAGAACTATGCCTATGCCTAACATCGTTATACTTTTATATGGACGGATAAAGTTTAACTTACTTCTAATAACTTTTCACTTTTCATTGGATGGCAGTGTAACTGTAGGCACGGTTCAAGAATAGTATTAACTAGCAACATGAACAGTATTTTTGATTCATATCATGAACATATAAAATTGTCATGTTCCATTATTCTCAAAATACGTAAATAACATTAACTTGCTATTATATAAATAATTCAGTCATCACTGTGCTGCCCCAAACCAGTATCATAAGATTGATTCTTGTAATATATAAATTTGTTACACATACAAATGTGGTTTGTTCAGTTAATACATGATAAATTATATATATTGCAATCTAAAATAAGGAACATAAACATTCTATGATCAACCATTTGGAAGAATATTTTGTACAACACTATTTAAAAAATAAATAAGCTATACGATGATATGTAATTTCACGGTATTATTTGTATGATGGCTCGTACCTACAATACTAGACAGCTGTTTGTGGTACTCCTTGTACCAAATGTGTTTTACTTTTACTTTTAGGTATTGTAGTTTGACTCATTGCTTTATTAAGTCTTGGTTGCCCATTAGGTGAGCTAGTAATGAAACCTTCCGAACGCATATCTTTCAGGGATGCATTAGAATTGCTTCGTAATGAAGGAGTCGAACTGAATTTTCTATTTTGATTTAACCGTTCCTGAAGTTTTGTTTCATTTTGACGTGGTACTCTAGACCTTACTGGAGGTGTGTCACGATATTCATATACATTTTCTTTTGAGGCCCGATTTATATTCTCGATTCCCTCCGAGGGTTCATCGTCTCGTACCATCAGGATGTCTCCGCTATAGTAGTGATCAGATTGTCTGTGGAAAAAGAGAAACTGGTAAGAGTAGATAGATTACATAATGGAATAATCAAAACATGTATAAAAAGAAAAACTGATCCTATAAGCAAAATATTGGACATCCATGTGCAAGTCCAAACATACCATTCATTTCTATAATTAAAATATTGCAAATAAAGTGCGTAAAAAAATTTACAAGTGTGCTGTAACTTGTATTAGTGCAAGGAAAAAACTATCTGAAATTTACCTGCTTGCATCCTGGCAGCTTTTGTTTTGCTAAGTTTGTTACAAGCAAATACAGAATTAATTAAAATCTGAATCAAATATTATTGTATATCCATTTAGACCCGAAACCAAAGGTAGAGTGTAATGTTAAAACCAGAACCAGCATCCCCATGCACTACAGATTTATGTAGCAAGTGCCACCTAATTAAACGTAGTCACAAGGATTTGGTTCTGTTTACCTTTTCTTACCTTTTGGCATTGCGCCAAAGCATACAGCAAACAACAGAAATCACTAACAGCAGTAGACATGCAGTAGACATGGACCAAAATGCGATCTGCAAAGGTTGCTTAGGTTCCCACCAGTACTGAAAAAACAACATTAAATAAGAGACAGAGCATTGTTTTCACATAAGTATATACCATAAACTGTGCTTATATATTGTAATATCATTAAAATATAACACAGATGATGTTAATTGAGACCACAATTCTGCCTTACTTCAGTAACAGGAGGATACGTAGGTACCACACGTCCAATCACTGTCGGTAAATACATTGACCAAAATGCACTTTCTGTTTGTCGGTGGTTTATTAAAATGGAGCTGTTAAATGTTGTATTTATATTAAGATACCGTAACTGCCCTTGCTTAGCTACATCAAAATGCAATCCTAAAATCTGCGAAGGACTTGGATTCCTAAAATAAAGTACGAGTATTTTCATATGCTTCACATTTATAGGAAATGTACTATAATATAAGACACAATAATTGTATACCCATAAGTCGCAAAATTTGCATATGCTTTCATGAAGAAGTGACTCATATTACGGTCATTATCAGTCCACATATCTCTCTTCAACCTTAATCTTTGTGGAAAAAATTCTGAAAATATAACTTTGTAAATACATAATCATAACGAAAAGACAACAAAAAAAGGAAATACATACCAACGTCCATAAAAGGTGCTCCAGTTAGCCAAAGAAGTTCTGTATCATGCGGTATTCTTCGCCAATGTGGTAATTTAAGTCCTTCTATGGTTGTGTTTAATACATATAAGTAAGTCGGTACATGTCTTTCCACGAGTAACTTTGCCATTTTATCAAATGGTGCAACATAATGAAAATCTGAGAGAAGCTAAAACATGAATATAGACTATGTACAATTCGTAATGCAATAGACAATTAAATTTCTAATTATTATGCTTCTTATTTACATTTATATATTGATCACGAATATGTGTGACGTTTAACGGATCTGGCCAATATGTATACATGTACTTGATAGCTTCATAAACACCTTGAGCATTGAGAGTATAATTATATTGCAGAACCAATTCCCATACTTTTTGATCAAACAGTTCTGGAGTTATAATATACTGATTTTTTGCTAATGTAGCGTTATTATCTAAGAAAGACAAATTAAATTGTGTATGTACTTGGTATATAGTATTTTTTATACTGTACAAGAAAAACTGTATTTATAATATACTACAGAAACGCTTATAAATTTACTTACACAAAATATATGCTGCTTCTTGTGTAGTAACTCCTGCCATATACGATAAATTTTGCTTATATTTTCGAGATTTGATGCTTTTCTCTGGTGTCTCAGTAAAGAAGTGCCAGTCCGAAGCTCTCCATTCTTCATACCAATCATCACGTGGTATTGTGAAATTTAAATCTAACACAGGTGCCCATGGAAACATACCAACATGAGGTTTCAATTCAGAATTACCCAATTCATAAGAATTACGACCATCTTTTAGGCATTTAACTAATTTCCAGCTACTTTCTATGCTGCAGCCCAACATTTCCGCATATACTCTGGATGTATTTTGAGCTCGGTATTTATCTATTATTACTGCCCAATCTGCCAATGCAGAACCCGACTGTGCTATAACTTTCGATACCATGTCCCGAGTTCTAATTAAAGAAATAAAATGTAATTAAGTATCCATGTACAATATTACGTATATGATCATCCAACTTACCTAGGTGCAATCATTAAAAGACCAGCACTAGCTGCCCCTGCACCAGGACCAAAAAGGGTAATAGCATCAGGATTACCATTGAAAGATGCTATATTGTCATAAACCCAACGCAATGCCATAGCTTGATCGAGAATTCCATAATTTCCTGGGCTATTTTCATCACCCGTACTTAAAAATCCTATAATAAGATTACATTTAAAGAGACCGTATTCTTAGATTCGTTAATCATAAATTTTTATCACATTTTAAATATGTGGCATTACCAAGTGCTCCTAATCTGTAATTAATAGATACAACAACCACATCATAAAACCCAGCTAATACATGTCCTGGAAACAAGTTGCTGGCTCCATGAGTAAATTCTCCTCCATGAATGTAAAGCATAACTGGATACGGTCGTGCCAAGCCTGATCCAATCTGTTTTCAAGGGCAGTCATTAATTATCTCGCCAAACACATGCATCGACTATTTAAAATAATTCATATACTCACCGAAGGTGTAAAAATATTCAAGTACAAGCAATCCTCATCTACATCTCGAATACCTTTCGTGACGCCGGTATACGTACTAGGTTGGGGGCACGCAGGTCCCCAGTCAACGGCTTGTAAAAGTTGCCAGCCTCTGCAATAATAATTATTCTTGCACACAAATTCAACTTAAAGTATCATATCCATTTAAATGTTCGAATACGTGCACAAACCTATGCGATCTGGGAGGTTTAAAACGTCCTTCCTTTGTAGGAGGCATAGCATAAGGAATACCCAAAAATACATTAACATGTTTTATATCTCGTTCCACAGGGACGCTCCAAGGTCTGTGTCGGGCTTCTGGATGATCGTACAGGTAAACTTTGAACCCTTGAACTTGTCCATAATTAGTTGTCACGAATATATCCCTATCTTTGGTCTTAGAGTCAGGCCGTTCTCTTCCCTGAAGGTCTTCGCGCCATCCTCCGAGTACTCCTGGCAAAGGTACTCGGTCCGTCGTATCCTTCTGCAATAACAGAAGTAACTCACAATTTCGACGATGCTCATTTGATACAAGATCATATCGCAAAATTAGAGAAGTTAAACCTAGCATTCGAAAGCTTTACTTGTGCATCGTACGTCTCACGAATATAAAGTACAGCAATGGATACAAAGTAAACACATTGGACTTCACCTTATTCGTACCGTAAACTTAACAGGTTCCATTTGATTATTCCTTGTCACTTACCCCATACTGGTAACGATCCTCCGGTGGTCTTGTGGGGCCTCTGTTGATGGGATCAAGATAGCTAGGCTGATACCCGTACCTCCTATCTTTATAAACATAGGTCTGATAACCGTTCACATCCGTAGGCACGTAAACTCCATCACGATTGTAATACCGACTGCCAAGTGGAACGGATTGCTGGGCAAACGCTACACCGTTTATAATAAAAAACCAGGAAAATGCGCGGGTTACCACAGCAACATGCGTACTACGCGCGGCCATCTTGCCGCGTGCAGTGAGTATGTGTTCTCCAAGTACTACAGGTGTGGTCTTCAAATACAAACGTGAGTACAGTTGTGCATGTGCATGTACGCGCGTGACACTTTGCCTCAAGCTCGACGTCAGGTTAAAAAAAACTGGCCACACGATCGGTAACTCTCGTCCTCGTAGACGAAGGGGAAAAGGGAAAGGCGTCTTACGCTACGAAAGTAAAATCCAACGGGGCACGTCGCGCACGTTCATTGATCACCTCGAGACTAGCCGCGCACTACTGAGAAACACTCGGACACCTTTTCTGGAGAGCGTGGTAACTCGATTCCATCGATTGTCACAGTGACATTGTTTTACGATCGCGCGCGCGCGCGTAACATGGGTGAATGAATCACACGGTTAAAGAGTGACACACCTCGGACTCGTAGGCCTGCCGATAAATTCCGATCAATTCGAAATACGAGACTCGCTTCGCAACGACAGTTTGTTTTCGGCCAACACCCTTGCGACCTGTCGCAAGCGCGCGTTCCAAACGACGACCGTTCCAGGCGTTCTTTAAACTCGAACCAACTCGAACTAACCGCCTTCACTCTCGCGCGGCCCTCTCGCTGTTTACCGTTCGCCCCGCGCGTACACTCGAGGTCGACTATTACCGACGAATCACACGCGTGGCATATGCGATGTAACGTTACAGGAGAACGAAGAGGTGACCGAACTACCGCACTCGATGCAGAGACCGAGTGTAACCGTAACGTTGTCCGTAGTGTCCATCGCGTGCAATTGCTCGCCCACACGCATCCGATGAATGCGTAGCGTTGTGAAACGATCCGGACATACGAATGCGTATGATCTACGAAGAATGTTCCTCGCGTGAACGGACGTGAGTAATTACAGGCGTAACGTGGATCCCCGGAGTACTGGAGAGAGAGAATTATTGAATGCAACTGCGAGCTTATCTCCGATAATTTTACGCGCGACAGATTAGATATTAAGAGACACCTGGTCATACTCTCTTCCATGGAACTCGTGAGATTGTCACCATTCGTGGAAGTTTTCGGTGAATCGTACGAAGAAAATGCGAGCGCACGAAGAATCTGTAGCTCTTGGTCCGGTATTGGCAACCGAGTGCGCTTTGTTCACTCCGAATCGCCATTTAAAGAGAAAGGGTCACATGTCTAATGAACGGTACAGTCCTTTTAGTCAATGGATCGTTGACTCTTACGGGAGCAACGGATGGTACCTAGAAGTTTTAAGTTTTGCAAGTCTCGTTATAAATGTTCAATTAGGATATGAATTATAGTATAAAATTGTAAAGTAACAGGAAACATCCTGGTACCGAGAAAAGAGTTTACATTTCTAATGAGAATCATCGTCTCGATATGTTATCGTCTCCGTCGCGCGTTACCATGAAGATTAACAGTACGGAGGCAGAAACTTTCAATTAAGGACATGAATATTTTACGAGCGCGATAGAGCGTATCGAATAAGCTGGTTTAACATAACGATTGTGAAAATAAAAATACTTAGCATGCCTCATTACGAGAATAAAGTGTAATTTATTCAATTCGGTTTATTTTAATTAATTCTATTCGTGCCGGTGGAATGTACCCTCTAATACTTTCAATATTATACGATCGTATTATGCGATAACGCGCGAAGTGAGTCTTCATTTGCGACTTTCTAACGAGCACCGCGCGAGTTACAAGATAAACGTTTTTTTTTTTTTCGTCCCTTCGCACATTCCACTCCTCATTTGGACTTTACCGACCGCGAACATTGTTCAATTCGCCGTAATTGGGGAATTTATTGCCGTTCCAGTCTCAACTTCGCGCACGCTCGGTACAGCCCCAATGAAAAGTACTCGTAAACTCCTTTAATTGCACAAAGAAGGTATCGTCTTGAAATCGTCACGCTTCACGCATCGAGGTCTTTTCTGGCGAAAGAAGAGCGAGGTTCCGCTGAAAAAGTAAAAATTTCAATGAACTGCTGGATTCTTTCAAAAATGGAGAACGATAGCTTCAGTCGGTGCTCTGCCAATTGAACAATCTGTTATTTAACAAAACCGTATGATGACCTTTACGATCGACGTGAAACGACACGTTGTCACGGAGCCCACGTTCACAGTAATTATGTAAAAGATGCGTAATGCGAAAGCGAGGTTGCGCTGGATTCAGCGGCCTCTAAGATCCGCCCTGATCCGACGATCGTGCAAAGTTGATCTAAATGGATGGTATTATGCTCGTTGTTCGTGCCTCGTGGTGCGTACATCCCTTTTTTGTGGGAACTCGGACATTAATGCACCCTTTGAACTCGTGGGAATAAGTGGCCCACCGCGAACCGCATACTGACCTCTCAATTGCAATCTCCACTATCGTATCTCGGCCTATCAAGTTCCAAAAAATATCTCTGCACCTAGCGCAAAAATCTGTAACAAGCAAATCTGTATGTTCCTCTAGTGTCTGTCGTATGCGACTTTCTATAAGAGAGACTGTGAAGGAAAAATGTAGATTTTCTTGAAAACAAAGCAAAATAAGAACTAAAAATCCTGAAACCATATACAGACTCCTTTCACTTTAACACTAGAACTACCAAACCTGTGAGAGTGAGTGGTGAACAAAAAAGTTTCCATATGAAAAAAAAAAAAAAAAAAAAATTGGTAGTCAAATGTTAAAGAGAAATTTTTGTGAAAAATCGATGCAACTGGTCGATACTTCTATAGTGTTAATGCAGTCTCCATGCGCGGTTTTTCATCGTTCTTTTCTACTTGTTAACAGAGAATGCATCGAAGAAATGAATATTCCTGCACGAAAGTTCCTCAAATGAAGTAAGAAACAAAAAAGTCGCATGATCATTTACATTAATTTCTGTCTTCCCGGTCGGTCTTTGAACTTTGAAGCTCGCAACAGTACCGATTCAGGATCGAACCCGTAACTCGTGAAAGATCATCCCCGAACGATGGCGGCGCCAGTGGAAAGTTCATGCAGCCGCAGATGCACCGTCCGAACCCGCGTACCCCGGGAGTGGGGGCGTGGAGGTGGGGGTGCAGACGGAGCCGAAGCCGGGGGCCCACTTGTTTCGCCACCGCCTTGTCACTCGAGAGCGCGTTGCCACTGGGGCAACATCGGGTTCAGTTTCCTCCTCCTTTCAGCTGGAAGACAACGTGCGCGTCGCGTAAAACGATTTCCATTCATTTCGCGGTAATTCAAAACCGCGCAAACGTGAAAGACTCGCCACGATACTGGAACTACCGAAAGACAGAAAGAAAAAAATCAAATCCAAGATCATTCGAAAGAGCGCCTGAACAGGAACGCACGTGGAGAGCGATCAACGACTAAAATCTTGCACAATCTCTTTGAATACCTGCAAAAGTGACAATCTACCGAGGATCGAAAACCCTAGAAACTCGTCGTTCGCAGTCAAGTGATTCCACGAGGGACTTTAAGAAATCGTCCGAGATGTTCTAAGAGGAAGTAGAAGCCTTTGGACAATTTGGAGCCTCGTCGAGTCTTCTCTCTTGCAAATTACTTCCACGGGACCAATTCAAAGGGAATAATGACGGAGTCTTTGCCGCGAGACGTCGATGCTCACATCGTTACGCTTCTTACGAGGCTCTCGGCCCTCAGGGAGAACAATGGCGAGCCGACCGAGAGAAGAACTCCGATGTCGATCGAGGCGAGGAGCCTCGAGTTGTGGAGAGCAGTGGCGGTCGAATGCTTCGCCACTTTTCTCTTCAGCTTGGTCGTATCGGGGGCCGCTGCAGCATCCGCCGTATCCGGAAGTGGACTCTCCGTATTGGCTACCGCGGTCGCTTCCGGTTTCGCCATTGCCGCGATCTGCCTCATATTCGGCCACGTGAGCGGTAAGAGAACGAACTTTATTTTTTCACCTTTTATTTCCAACGATCGCGCAATCCTCGATGAATTTACGTAATCGGCACGTTACACTTGTGCCTTTCTCTCCGCGCACGTGCCACACGATTATTTGCTTCTGTCTTTTAAATTCGCGTTGTCCAAGGGGTTTCGAATTTTCTCCCTCGAAGGATCAAAGAATTTCAGCGGTGTGAATCTCTGGTGTCGGCTGGATCTTCCGTTTCTGCTGTGGCGTCGCTTACGATCACAGACCCTCATGGCCCCTCTCTATTAGCTCGTTAAACGATTACGGGGCTCGATATAGATATAGAAGCGCGCGGCGTCACCGCCGGAACGCATGTGGGCACATTCAGGGTACGTTCTGTGCGCGCGCACCAGTTTACGCACGATGCATGATCCCAATTACCCATCGAATAACGGAAACACGATAGCCTTCTATTCGTGAGTTCGCACATTGAACGCCTCGAATATGAGAAGTGCGAGGATGTTGGTAATATCGCGGGTTCCCTAATCGAAGGAGACACGAGGAAGGGACGATGATGAATCAATTACGATGCCGATCGCTTATCGTTAGATGTTGGCTCGCGCGCGGTCGGAGTGGAAATTGTTAAATGAACGTACAAGCGTGTAGAACTGTCATTCATAAAAATCTCGTTGCGATTTAAGTATTGGGGAATACCGAATATCACGTATTATTGAATTTGAATCGATGAAGAATCTTGTGTAAAAAACGCAGAAATTCTTCTAAGATCCCAACGACAACGTTAAGCTCCATAAAGATTCTGGAGCTGTCCGAGCATAGCCTGGTTACATAAAAATCACTATGATTTTGCAGGTGGGCACGTAAATCCAGCCGTGTCGGTATCATTCGGTCTGTGCCGACGAATATCTCCACTACGAGCAACCCTCTACATAGCAGCACAATGCGGAGGTGGAATAGCAGGAGCCGCGATGCTCTACGGGTAAGTTTCACCTTCATTTGTTTCTCACGAATCTCATGCGGATCGTTCGTAAGCTTTTACAAAATTGAATCGAGAGTCGAAAAGTCCGAAGGTCCAAATTTCCTCGGGCCTCTTTAAAATTCCTTCGATCCTTGGAAAGGACGAATGAGATACACTGGGCTCCCAAGAGGGGCAGCTGCTAGATATGGAATCCGAGAAGCACACGAAGGCATGTGGCCAAGGAAGGTGGCCCTGCCCGAAGCATCGGTTCGCTCTTTTCTCTGAAACCGTGGCGTGAATCGCACCTCCGGTACCGCAGCTCGCACCGAGCAGGTTTCCCCAGTGAGAGCGATGCGCGTTCGTGCGCTTAATTATCCTCCTTTGTGTCAAAGTCCCGCCACCAAGAGTGACCGCAACGTGACACAAGAGAAAAGAATCAAAAATTTCGCACCCGAATTTCCCTAGGTCTTCACACCCCGCGACTTTGATCGACCCCATTGCAAAACTCGTCCACCGAAAATAGTACTCGTGTAGAAACGCGTTTGATCCTCCTCGTGGAATAAGAATGACGGTTTCCAGGGTGTACGCGTTCGCGCAACACCACGAAATCCCTGCTATCGTGAAAGGCAAACAGAGCGCGGTATCTAATGCGATACTTCTGGAGACTCGAAGATGATAGAAATGGTAGAGATAGAACTTTCTCAGTGGAGACACTGATTCTCAAAGAAGAGAATCATTTCTGACGTGTTAATCCACGAGGTATTCGTTTCTTATTCGTTCTACCTACAAAATTCGGAGACCCTCCTCATATTCCCAATTGATACAGACGGAAAAAAGCATCCTCCACGCGCCAGATTGCACGAACATCCGAGCCTCGAGCAAGAGGAAGCGAACAGGCGGAAGCCGAGGATCCTGCGATCTTCATTCCGATCTGGAAGTCGAAGGTGGAGGTTTTGAAAAATGCACGGGTGGCGCAAGCGCGCCGCCGTGCACGTGCCCGGTTTCGCCCGTGGCCAAAGGGGCGCCCGCAACATTGGGGCGCGAAAAAATAAAAGGTGGCACGGGAACGATGGAGAAGAGAGGAGGAAAGATGCGGCTTCGTTCTTCTGGACCAGACTCGAAGGCCTGGTGAAGCGCGCGCGCGCAGGATCTTCGGTGGTTGAGGAGGAAGCGAGCGAGGAAGGAATGAGCGGAAGGGGAAGAGAAGGTAATAAAGCAAAAAAAGAAGAGAGAGAGAGAGAGAGACGGAGAGACGAGAAGATGAGACAGATGGGAGAAGGAAAAAGGAAGAGATGGAGGGAGAAAGAGAGAGAAAGCGTGGCGAGATGGCACGAGGACGAGAGCGGTTCGTGAAAAAGATAAAGATAAAGAAAGGAACGTGGAGAGATGGGCCAAGGAGGATGAGGAGGTGGAGGAGAGTGAGGTAGTGGGAGAGGCAGTAAGAGGCACGCGTAATTGGCAGGCAAGGGAGAGAGCCTCTCGGAGGAAGGTGAGCACCTGCCTCTTGCCTCGGCGAGTCCCTCCGCCCTGGGCAGGGCCACCGCTCGCCTCGCAGCTGCCGCAGATGTTTCGTGGACCAAAAAAGATCTCCTCGAAAGAAAGGATCCCCCGAGCCGCACAGTAAAGACGAAGATAATGAATACCTATGCATGGGCCGAGGTGGGACAAGTTTCACGACGCGATCGAAGAGGATCGCGCGCGTTGAAGGAGGATACCGTCGATCGGCAGAGCCCAGGGCAGATGTTCCTCGTGCCCGTGCTTCCGAAGATCATTGTCCGTGCTCTGCTTATGTCTTTCTTTTCGCTCGCAGTTCTTCTCTTTCCGCGAGTTCCACTCGCGATTCGTCCCTCCAAATCGATTCTTTGTCCATCGATGATTCTACGTTGAAATGCTGTCTCGTACCTTGCCTTGAATTCTTCTTCTTCTTGCTCTTCTTCTTATTACATAAATTTCACGATGCGACGAGATATAATCGTGCTTTGAAAAAAGACACGGACGATCGAGAGAGTCCCGAGCAGATGATCCTCGTGCCCGTGCTTTTCCGAAGATAATTGTCCGTGCTCTGCTTGTCTTTCTTTTCCTTCGAAATTCTTCTCTTTTCGCGAGTGCCACTCGCGATTCGTCCCTCAAAATTGATTCTTTGTCCATCGATGATTCTACGTTCAAGTGCTGTCTCGTTCCTTGCCTTGAATTCTTCTTCTTCTTGCTCTTCTTCTTATTACATAAATTTCACGATGCGACGAGATATAATCGCGCGTTGAAGAAAGACACGGACGATCGAGAGAGTCCAGGGCAGATGATCCTCGTGCTCGTGCTTTTTCGAACATCATCGTCAGTGTTCTGCTTGTCTTTCTTTTCGCTCGCAATTCTTCTCTTTTCGCGAGTCCCACTCGTCTTTTACCACCTCGCAATTTCGAGATCGATTCTTTATTCATCGATAACTCCACACCCGAATACTCTCACGTTCCTCGTCTCGAATTCTTCCTCTTCTTCTCGTTATTCCTCTTTCTCGCAAGCGCGTCGATTCGTTCCCTCGTCACGATCGCGCTTATCGATGTATCAATTCGGTGTGCTTACATTTGCCCGCTTACATCGCGCTCACCGCTCGCTCGTGTAGATCTAATCTCTCGACGTTGCTCCCAGGGTCCTTCGCAAATACACCCCGCCCATTTTATCGCGGTCTCCTCTCGTATCGTCCGCTCGTATCATCCGCTCGTCCCACAGGGAGAAAATGCGAACTTGATAATAATTCAGCGGGTCGCGCGCGCGCGTCTGTCCCGAGGTTCGCAAAGTGTGTCTGGAAGTGGCAATGACCACGGTGAATTATTCAGTTAATCATATAACGAGCTAGATCATTAATAATTACATTATACCGACGGCGCCCGCCAGAAGACAAAGTGGATATAATGGAGGATGTGGAGTTAATGGGGATGAGGTAGTTTAAAACTTTTGCCGGGTGGGACGCTCTCCCAGAAGCGTCCAAGGGAGGGAAGCGTCCGTTCTGACAATTAACTAATTAATAGAAATTAAAAGAAAAAAACAAGAGACGCCTGCTCACTCGTAGGATACATTTATACGTTGTCGTGAGAAATGAGAATCCAGGAGTGAATGCACGCGCAGGTTGCAGCAGGTTGCCTCTGGGGAGATCAAAGCACCTTACCGCGAGGGCATAGGCGAGGGGAGAGAAAAAAGTGAAATCGTAAAATTCGGGAAGAATGGCACGAAAACCTTTTACACCCGTCGCAATCGTCGAAGGGCGAGAATGTGAAGGGAGGAGGTGGCGCGCTACCCACATAAAACTTCATCGACAGCTTTCCTCCCCTTCCACGATAAATAGAAACACCCCTCTCTCAACCAAGAGAGCGCACCACTCCGCTGCCATTATCCTTCCATTAAGTCACTATCGCCGTTCCTAATAAAAAAAAAAAGGGACTGCTGCACCAGCGGTCCCCGTTCGACAGTAATAAATTTCAGTCGCTGCCCGCGCGACGTAAATGCACGTCCGCGTTTCGCGCTCTTCAAAGAAAATGCGCTCAGCGCGTGATTATATCCCGGAGAAGTAATGCGTGCTCGAGAAAAAGCGGGTTAAATTGAAATTCAAAAGGCGGCGTTTTACTCTTGCGTGAAAGATTTCGTCTTATGATTGGAAAATTTGTTCAATCGATGAAATCCCTTAAATAGAAGATAATTCCATCTCGCGTTATAACCCTCGTCCATTTCATCTCGAATTCAGCTACTCTCTAAATCGGGATTTCCCAAACTTTTTCTCCAATAGAACACTTCGCAAACTTGGAAATTTTAACGGGACACTTAGCTTATTTTTTAGGTTGGGTAATTCCTGCTGGTAAAAAAACTGTTATTAAAACACATTATTTATTTAGTAATTAGAACAACCTTTCAAAATTATCGTGGAACGCCTATTCAGATTCATCGGTGTTCCGTGGAACGTAGTTTGGGAAACCCTGCTCCAAATTGAAACGATGCTATCGATCGATTAAAATTCCTCGAAATAGAAATTAAAAGAATCAGTTCTATCCGCGGCGCGGTCCATCGAAACGAATCATTTTGGGTTCAATCTCATGGCGAGATCGCATTACGACCGCAGACCGAAGAGCGTTGTATATCCATTTCATTAGGGGTACGCGGCGCTTGACACGCGTCGTTGTCGGGTGCACGGGCCGATATCAACCCCTCCTCGGTCGGCGACCATATGAGCCCACAAAGAGGTAACAAGTGCGCGATATGTACCGAAATAATAATCGAACAATACTCTAGTTAACCGGGGGCCACCGCGGCGCGCGGCGTCGCACGGCGTCGGGACGTCCCGAGGGACGTCGATGCGTCCCTGAGCGCAAAAAAAAGAGGGAGAAGGAGAGAGAGAGAGGCGAAGAAGAAGGGAGAGTGCACGTGTGTGAAAGAGGAGGAAAGAAACACAAGGCACTTGCATCTGTTACAACTCGAGCGCCCAACGACGCGTTCGTCGGCGTCGGCTTGTGTAAAACACCGAGGCTGGGGGCTCTTTTTTTTGGCAGGGCTGTATCTCGCGAAAGAAACTAGGGGTTGCCGCCCATCCTACCCTCCCTCGCCACTCCACCAATTCTCGTCCTGCTGGGATACTTTTGCGGGCCATCTCTGGACGCACCGAGACATAAATAGAGAAAGATAAAAAGGGGTCGTGGCCGATAAATCGCGAAAAACGAATCGATGCGCGCCCGTACGAGAGTTTTTGGGGTGCGAGTAAAGAGGCAACCTGCCACGGATCCTGCGAAGTGTCGTTCTTGAGGGGATAAAACAGCACGAGAGGAGAAAACGAATAAATATAGACCTTTCTCGTCTAACGGTCCGTGAAGGATTTACCATCACCTTTCTGGTTCTCCTACACAATTCGACCATTATCCTCGTGGCTTACTCTCTTCTTTATTTCGAATCGAGCGAAACTCTTTTGAGACGAGTAAGATGCATTTTTCCTCGCACACCCTGAATTCGGGCCGCGTGATAAGGAGACATGAAATTTTGCGATACCCCAAAATCGCTGGTTCCGTTCGATGCCAAGGCAAGATTGGATGCAGTCGAGATGGGAGCTTCTTATACTCCCGGAACACGTAGGTCGCTCATAAAGATTCGACAGAGGCCGGAGCCCTGTATCGAGGGAGCGTCGATATTTCTCCTCGTGCTCGGACTTCGATCTTTATCAATCCACTTCCGGAGTGGCACACTTCGTCGATCCATAATGTCTCTCTCGAGATCCCATTTTCACGGGGTTCCTTAGCTTTTAACCTTCGGCTTTTAATTTAGTCGCGACCGAACGTGGCATCGATTGGTAAGAAAGGAAGAATTAAGGGTGACGCACGCACGCACGGGGCTACGAATCAAGCCTAGTTTTCAAGGGGGTTTGTGCCACCACGGATCGAGGAAACAGCTGTGAGGAAGCAGGTGTGTACGTGACGTCAGGCGAGACACACGCGGAGCGCGTGGCCGGCCGGATGCACGACGAAAGGAGCAGCTTTGCCGCACGTTTCCTGCTGCGAGAAACCACCACCTACGGGTGGTGGAAAGGTCCTCCGCCCTCCCCCGAAAATCCTAAATAAATGCACCGTGGTACCTTTTTCCACGATTTTCAACAGACGTTTAGTCGAGCTTTGTGACCGAATATTTGGAACCGAAGTTCAACGATATAAGGACATCGAGATAAACGTACTGGGGCGACTATTGCATTTGTACATGAGAGGATCGTCGATTAAAAATCAAAGTTCGTTCTGTAACCTACCAAAACGTTCGAAGTCATGTTTTAAAACATCCGACGCTGATAATAATCTTCCGAAGCTCGCCTTCTACCGGTTCAATCGAAGATACCCGAGCGGCGCGAACGCAAGCCATAAATCTGTCGTTTAAACGTGAAAATATCACCCGTCTCCAAAAAGGGACGCGCCAGGATCCTCGTACGCAATATCCACGCTTCCTGGAAGGCATCCCCCATTCGATATTGAATTCTTAAGCCGAGATTTCCAAGAGGTAGGTTTTCAACGGGCCCGATCGCCGCTTCGAGCGTTTCCTTCCCGCGGGTTTTCTTTTCAAGCGACATCATTATTGACGGGGCGAAATGAGCACGAAAAAATTTTCTAGAAACGTCTCTGAAGATCCTCCGATCTTTTCTTCTCTCGTTCATCCCGGAAAATAAGAAGAGCCGTCCCGATAGTTTCTCGGAAAGACAAGAATCAGAAGTATATCTCGCAAACGTTGTCACTGGAAAATACAAACGTCCTTTACCGCGAGATACTTTCACGCCCAAGAACGGCACCGCAGTTCGACGAACAAAAGAAGAAGGGAGAGAAAAAAAAATGAAGAATGGAAAGGCCTGTGCACGCGCGCTTTAGAACCGCGCGTTCCGGCTTTCGATGCGACTCCTGGATTCCCCGAGCGACGATCTATCCGGGATGAGACGCGAAAATGCGACGTAAAAGCCAGGTGGGTCAGGCGTATCGTTTGGCACGGGTGGCGCGGAACGGTTTCCGAGTAGAAATGCTTTACCTGCCGCGTAGCGCAGCACCTTTTAGCCGTAGTAGGAGGGGCACAAAAGCATCCCGATCCCGACGAGATTCTCCGTCCTCTTTAGGTGCCGCGCGCGCGCGCGCTCGACCTATTCGAAGCTGCTGTGGCATCTATCGAAGGCGTAGGAAGTATCGAGAATTACGAGGTCCCTCGATACCTTCCTACGTCCCTGTGCTCATCCTCGAAGGATAAATTCGCGAAAGAAGACGCGCACCGTGGATGAATATTGGTGGACCCAGTGGTTCGCGCTTCGATTTCTCTTTAACCACGGAAAAAGCTGCGGAACGAGTTGACGAGAAAAGGTCGAGATAAGATCGGGAGATGATGCTTTATGGAGTTTTAAGAGCGGAGGGTGGAAAGATTACTAGACGAATGTGGCCGTTCTCGATGGGAATGTTTACGCTCGCGGTAAAGCGCGAGGAGTGACGCTTTATAGTTTCGCTCGACGCCTTCCTATGCCAGACTAAACTACGCGGTGTGAGAACCGCGGGGGCTCTTCGAGTGTTGTAAACAGTACGAGGGGGAGCCGTGAGGTCTGCTGTGGTCTGAAACTCCGTGGCTTGTGACGAAGGGACCGAATGTACAATTGCCTTCCTTCCGCGCGATGAGCTTCCTTCGCGTGGACTTTTTTACTCGAAGCTTTTTTTAAGAGTCTATGGAAATAATGTGGAGAACAAACAAGGGCGTGGAAGGATCTCCGAAGAAGAAGTTTTCAATGTTACAATGAAGGAAAGATATTCGAAATGCATGCACAGTATACAGTGAAATTGCTTAATTCTTGAATGTACAATGTCTGTCAATGCTGCCAAGAATCATCGGTAACGTCACAAGAATAGTTTTGAAATTCTTACGATCGGTGAAACGAGAAAATGATCGATCGATCGAGCATCAGGCCCATGAGGATCCATTGTAGGTGCCGTGGCACGTTCAAAAGGACGAGAAAAGAGGAGCCTGTCTATTCCGTCTCGCAAAAGGCCCCGCTCGAGTTAGCCCGAACGGAGCAGGATGCCAACAGATGGTCGCAGCCACGTGTTCGTTCTCAAGAACCTTCATCCAGTTCCTTGCCCGAAGAAAATGGGGTGGCCCTATTAGATACACGCGTATGTCGCGCTTTGTGCGCCCGTACAACCTTATAAAATTAGCTTCGTGACTCGAGAAGGGGATGCAAAGACGCGCAGGGAATTCAAATTACCTCGCGTCTCGAAATTCCCGAGACGACGTCCACGAGGAAAAGCACGCGTACAACCGAAATCTAAATATTCGAAGATAGCGACGAAACTTTCCCCTTCTCTTCAATTTAGAAAAGTGTCGTCGCTCCTCTCGCGTTTGATTACTCCACCCCGAATCAACGACGACCCCGTGCGGGTGGCTCTCTCGAGAATTACGCCTGTTCGTAAGTTTCCTTTATACGGCCCCTAGGCGCGCAGTCTTCTTGTTTTTCTCTTCTCCTCTTCTCCTTTCTCTCTCGCCGACATCATCCCCTTAAGCGTGTCCGTCGTCGAGAGATCGACGTCTTCGTAGCTGGAAACGGAAAACATCTGCCGTGTGCGGAGGAGACCGCTACTGCCGTGGTCCTTCCTCCCCTCGCCACTCCTTTCCAGCAGGCCGCAAACGAAGGAGAATCATTTATGGGGTCCTAAAGCTCCTTTGTGACGGCGACTTACGGCCTCCATCCTCGTGGGCCCTCCTTCGAAAAGGACCACGGAGGATTCCTTTTGTGCAACATGTGGCCGGCACGTGTTTCCCTCGTAGAGAGGGGCACGGTGCACGATTTATACGGGATCGACGGGGATTGGAGGCGGAGGGGGAGGATGTGAAGGTAGTGGAAGGGATATTTGAGGAAGGGCGCAACAAGGATTCACGACGAGGATCCTCGTGTGCAGCTGCGAGCGCGATCCTTTGGCCGACCTAAGAGGTCAATAGGATCCTTTCAGCGGAAAGATCCCTTGCTGGACTGACCCTTCTTCTTCTCTAGGTAGGCATATATCAAACGACGAATCGGTAACAATGTTCACCGGAATAACAAGGCTCTGGCCGATCGAAAGAACGCTCGAGATTTTATTTTTCAAGCTGCCGGGATTTTAAGCTCAACCAATCGCGTTCCATCCTCGTGTGGAATGACTAATTCGATGAGATCACTCGAGACCGCCGTAAGATAATTTAGAGAAGGTCGGAGTCGTAAAAGGTCGGTAGTATCGTAAAGCGTTCCGCTCGTGCAGACGAATCTTCCGGTCGGAAAAACGATCCTGCTTTTCCGACTTCGGCACATGGAGGGTCAGCGTGAAATGGTCGTAAGACCTGTGCGACCCTTTGACCTCTCAAGGGCGTACCTTTTGCATAGAGAATGTCGAGGGACTGTGCGAGTCCTCTGCTTCGCATGGCGCAAAAGAAGGAGGAGAAAGATGAGGAATCACGTGGAACGACGAAGAACGACGAAAAGAACAACGCCTACACCGTAAACAAGAGGCGCGCGTGGAAGGATTTGAATCTGGGTGCGCGCCCGCCTGTTCACTTCCGGTCCCGCTTTTGCATTCATCGGCTGCCCATTCACCGCCGAGGGAGGTGGATGGAATTCTGATCCGACCTGTTCTTTGCTCCGCTTTCTCTGTCCCTTACTGCTAAACGAATTCCTGTGCTTTGTGCGGGTGGTTCGGTCTCTTCTCCCTTACTGTACGTCCTTCTCGCTCTATCTCTCCCTCTTCTTTCAACCAATTCTTCTCCGTTCGCCTTATGCGCGTCAGGAAACCACCTCTACTAAGAGCACAGAACCAAGGGCCCATCCGCTCCCGACCGAGTCTGCCAACAAGAGGGAGGAGACGGAAAAGCATGGAGGGTCGATGGAACTGACAGGATTGCGAGAGACCTTCGGGCAGGTAGGGTAGGAAGAGAGAGGGACCAGGCGAGATAATGCGGCCTACCGGACACAGGTGATGAAATATTGCCCGACCGATAATCGTCGCCGTTCGACACGCTCGTATTTGGAGCGAAATCGTGCGAAGGAAAATCATGCGAGTGTAACGTGACCTAAACCTTCGAGGAAGCTCCTGTATCTTCGAGAACAGAATTGAATAGATTTCTTTGTAACTTTGTTAACGATTTCTTCTTACCGTTAATCGAACGTTGGATTAATCGTTACGGAATATTCGTATTGAGTAATTTTGACGTGTGACAAAGTTAACGCAAGATTGAAAAGGATTTAAATAGAAATTGTGCGTATCATTGAAAAACGTTTACCAAAGTGGTGAACATGGAGCGCGCTTGCTTTACGCACCTGGAGAACCCGTTAAAAGACGCGCACCCCCGTTCGTTTCTCGTAAAGCATCGAACAAACGATCTTCACACTTCCATCTCGGTCCCTTAATTCTCACCTTTCTCCTCCACGAAACACGACGACTCGCGTGACGTGCTCTCCCGTCCTTCCACGGCAATGACCTCCGTGCACGCTCCTCTCGTCACGATCGACCCTAAAACCTAATTTTCTGGTCATACCGGGGGCTTATGGGCATCTGAACTTTCTCACAGCAGCGTGGTCCGGCGAAAACTTTCCCATCGGCATGGAACTTTATAATGGCTCGTCACGATCGGCGTCCGACACGATCGGGCCCTTTGGTCTGCTACGCGGTGACGCGCGACACGTGCGCCCACGACGTCCAGCATACACGAGGGTGAGATGGAAAAATGAAGCGAGAAAGACGATCTTCGAGTCGTGGAAATTCGTCGCGGCCGAGTATATCCGTCCTACACGGTGCAGTCTTCTTCGTTCACGAGCGTATAGTGGAAATAAACGAAGAAGAGGGAGAGAGACGAAGGGGTGATATTCTCGTGGTATGGGGTGTATCAATAGCTCGTTAAACTCGACAGAGGGCCAAAGTGATAGAGCTACTACAGCTCGCTGTAAACCCTCGACCACCCCCGTCCGATGTACCCCGTGCGCACACCCCTCCAATTCTTCAACTGGGTTCCTCTCTCCCATCGTGCGACTCTCGTCCCACATCCCTCGACGAATTGAAATTTATTTAAAACGCGCGCACGCTCGCTCGAGGACCCAGAATCGAGGGGTAGGGCTACGCGAGAGATTAAGGTGCACCCTGCATCAGCGCCCTTCCTACGCCCCTCGTGTGAATCGCAAAAATGGGGCACAGGTTGCACGCGGGACGGACTCTCGAGTCAAGTGCACGCAAGATTAAACTTCCTCTCACGGGGTAACGAGAGCCTATCCCATGCGTCTCGCCTCGGTGGACCGTCTCCGCTCGGTGGATGGGAAAGTTCGATACGACAACGACGAGGGCGAGGCTCAAATGGACTTGGGTCGAGAGCGAAGCTTGCCAAGATAAATCTAACTATTTAAGCGATCGAGAAGGTGCTCATCGATTTTTCTCCAATGCCCACAACTGTAAGAACTTCGTCTATTAACCTGGTGACCTCCTCTTCCATCGGATAGTCGTTAAAAATGTAGCATCCTCCGTTTCTTTCGCTTTTGTATTCTACTCCAAATTAAATGCGACTATTGTCAGTCTGCTGGCAGCGAGATTGAGCTAACTTCTAACGCCTGTTAGTAAACCGTGCCGCGACACCCCAATCACGCGTGTATTCTGGGTAGAAGGCGTTCAGGCGCAAGGCGCACCTAAACACTGATTTTTCAACCCTCCCCCGTGCCGTCAGATTCGAAGTGACGAGGAGAAGCTTCGTTTGAAGAATCTGTAAAACGCGAAGGAAGTGCCCCCTCGCTTTATGCGCTCGGTTACACAAGCGTCTACAACTCTCCCTCTTCCTTTTGTCCTTCTCGGTTACGCGCCTCGCCCTTTATCCAAGCCTCCCCGACGAGCGAGAAACTCTGTTGCGCCGGCAAAGAGCCACGAAGCGTCTGCATTTCTTTTCGCGGTAGTGGACTGTGGGTTGAAAAAAGCATCCACTCCTTTCTCCCTGCTTCTCTCGTCACGAAATCCGCGCCAAAAATAGGCCTTTCGCGTGCAAGCGCAAGACTAAATGGAGCGCGTTGGTCGCACGACAACTCGCGACTAGATTGAAGAGACCGACGCGCATAATCGGGGCGAGAGACGCGCGAATATGATCCACGCGCATGCGCGAGAGACCTTCGAAATAAGGGAAACTGCTTTTTATGCGATTAGGGAAAAGAGAGACGTAGACAAAAAAAAAGAAGAGAGGAGAAAAATAGGCAAACAATCGGAGGATTTAGCGCGACGCGTCCCGAAGGGGATGAAAGAAGAGAATGCGGAGTGACCATAGAAAGAAAAAAGATTTGGAAATCCGCTTATCACGCAGGGCCGCCCCTGTTCTCTCTCTCTCTCTCTTTCTCTCTCTCTCTCTCTCTCTGCGTCTGCACTCTCGTCCCCTTCCTTTCTCCTTTTTTTCTCTCATCTCCCCCTTTTCTTCGTCACTCACGAGCGGTGCAGTTGATCCCAATTGTACGGTCATGATCTGCATTTCTGATTTCATCAATTCGCTCCGTGTCGTCGTGATGTGGATGACGTCGTGGGCACCTTCTCCTCCACCTCTTACTCTTCGACGAGGGAGAAGAGGCTTATTTGCATCCACGAAGCCGACGACGAAGTAGAGAATGGCTTACGGCTTTGCTCCCCGCACGACGAAACCGATGGGGACGGGCCACGGCCGCGACACTGCGGAACCGAGAGATTAACAATAGGGGACGAGGGCGTTTACATCGAGATTAATCGAGATCCGGGCACACTCACCTTCCGACTAGAAATCTAAATCCCAAGTTCGAGCTGGGAAGAATGAGGGGTGGGGTGGCCCACTCGAACAGGTGTAGTGGGTCCGGAAATTTTCGGATATCCATCGACGCGTGAGCATTGAGAATTGCTCGTGCATTATTGATTCTCGACGTTGAATTTGTTAAACGAAACTATCCTTCGAAAAGTTTTTCCATTGATTGAAACAAATTCTCAAATTTTCCATTCACGAAGCAACAGGATTCAAGTACTCGAAATTCGGATTATCAATTTCAGCGAGGATCTCCCTATCCTACTCCAATCCTTCCGAAACAAATACTGCCCAGATTCGTTGTATCGTGTTCTTGCCTGAGAAAATTGAACGCGCGAAATGTTCAGCTCGCAGCGTCGGCGAAGAAGCCACAGGATGGCGAAGAAAGATTGCTCGTAGAGGCCGGATGGGGAGGGGCCACGGGTCGCTATTATGGTAATTTCGTCGAGAGTCGCGGGTATTCGCCCCACGAAAATATCCGGACGAAATGACGCTTCCTCCCGCAAGGCCAATGTGTATGCGCGCATTATGCATAGAACGACGGTCTTCAGAAAGGCACGAGCATAGAGGAGCACCCTCTCCTTACCTGAAAGGCAAAACCGATGACAGAATGAATATTATGCAATAGTTTAATGGGCCAGTACACGCGATCGACGTAAACTAAATTTCTAAAGGTAAATTTAACGAGGCTTTCTCTACAATCTACGCATTCATTAAACCGTGTCTTGAAAAAAAACTCCATAAACTCTAAATATTTCCAACTGCGAGAAGCAAGTATTAACTGACAAGGGGAGGATCACAATGTGTTGTTTCCAATTTCGCTGAATTTGAAATAGGTCATAGTTCAGCACCCCTAGATGCTCATGGTACCCGGTTTTATATGAATATGGCCCGTAGTTTTTGAGAAAATTGCAGTTAAATATTGCGATTTTTCGGCCTAAATTGAGGATGTGGCAGCGCAGCGTCCGAGGATGAGAGACAGGAAAAAACAACAGAGAATCAAATGTCTTTGTCTCGTCGATACGCGTGTCTCGCTGCGCTGCCACATCCTCAATTTAGGCCGAAAAATCGCAATATTTAACTGCAATTTTCTCGAAAACTACGGGCCATCTTCATATAAAACCGGGTGCCATGAGCATCTAGGGGTGCTGAACTATGACATATTTCAAATTCAGCAAAATTGGAAACAACACATTGTGAGCCTCCCCTTGTGAGTGTCTCGCAATCTTTAATCATCCCCATAGAAAATTCTTCAGATTCTCTCCGAGTTCCTCTTACGTCTCTGAGTCTAGTGCACAATATCCGGCTAGATATAGCGAACCTTCGAACGGCGAGAAATGCGAGCCGCAAACAGACGCGGAGGAATCGCGACGGGGGATGATGTGGTGGTTGGTTGATGGAGGAGGTCACTTGGCTGCGACCCCGTATGATTATATGGGCTGAGAAAATCGACGGTGCTTTTATGGGAATGGTTCGACGACGTTTGCAAAATGGTGCGGAGTGACGAGGAGAGAAAGTTGAAGGGGGAGCCGAAGGATGCACCGGCTAATATAAACATTACACCATTGGGAGCGACTTACAGCAGGGGGTTTTTGTGACTGGGTGCCGGCTCGGTGGAGCCGTTCTCAATGGGGAAAATCATCTCGTGCCATTGTATCTCGGTGGTCTTGTAATTTACACGACGGGCGTATGCATCGCGAATACAGTGACGATCACAGCCGAGGCCATATGCCAGCTCAAGCCAACCAGCAGAATGGCGGATCGATAAATTTTCTTTTTTCTTTCGGAAGATGGTCCGATAGAAGGATCTACCTTAAACATTAAAATTACCTTTGATCATACTAATGGCACATTAGTATTGTAAAAATAAAGTAAAGTTATTAAAAACGTTACACCTGTTGCTGAGCATTGATAATGCACAATATTTCTCGCGCGTGTTCTCGCGCTACTGACAGCGTTTAATGTAGAGAAAGAAACCGGGAAGTTACATACACGTAGGATGTACCCAACGCTCGTGAAAGTGAAAGTCACTTGCAGGTCAAAGACGCGATGATCGCACAATGCTCGGTTATCTACGTTGCTCGTTCGCGTGGCCACGTTAGGGTGCAAGTTCTTGCACGTAAATTCAACAGATCTTACGTAACGAAATTTCGCGAAATAAAACAAATGGAAATTCAACGTTTCGTAAATTCGCGCGAGGCTTTCTTTCTGCGATCGAGCGAAGATTGGCGCCCCTGACGGGCGACATTTCGAGCGTGCGTTAATTGAAATCATTTCTTTTTGCTTTCAGAGTGACTCCACCCTCCAGTACGCAAACGTTAACCTCGCCTGGGCGCCTAGGAGGTGCGATAGAACGGCTCCTTGTGGAATTAGCCTTATCGGTCTTCGTGGTCCTCGCGCACTTTGCCTCGGACACCGCTAGCTCCCTGCCTGTGGGCATCTCGTCGAAGGCAGCCGGAGTCTTGGCTGCAGCTTACACCGCTGCCACCCTTGTCTCGGTAAATTCTTGTTACTGTCTCGTTATTATCGACGATAATCGATAAGCTCGTCGTTAATGGAAGCTTTCCGGGTTGTTCGATTACGCGACTCCCCTTCTTTCCGAATCTCTTATCGGAAGAAACGTTAAACATATAATTAAGCTTGCGACACGGTAGATCCTACGGTGTAAAGTCGCACCGAAATGTTCGAAATATTCGAGACTCTCCAAACTGGTTGGCTACAATTAAGAAAAAATCTCCAATAAGAACGAACGAAGGGTCGCGCGAATAGGTATTACTTTTAAGTAAGAGAGATGGCATTCTTCGCGTATATCTTTTTCCTCTCATTTTTTCATCCGGTCTCCGCTTGTTCCTGCTCCTCTTTAGAGCCCAGTCCTCTCTCTCTTTGGCAACCGGTCCACTCGTATCGTCAACCTTTCTCGATCCTCCCTCCCTCGAATCGGCGCCCACGTCTGCGCCTTTAAAGAGGCACCTGCCGCCTCTCTGAAAAAGAGAGGGAGGTAAAGGGGAAGTGGACGATGTCGGGGAGAGGAAAAAGGAAGAAGAAAGAGAACTTGATCTCGGTCCCACCTGCTTCGTAACGAGCGTACAATACGCTCCAAAACGACTAGTACCAAAGACACACTGTGAGCACGTTAAACGGCCAACCCTCGTGCGTAAAATGAGAACGAATCGCGTTAGCGAGCAATGCGAATCGGGAGATGCGGAGGCACCAAGAATGCGTTCCTTTCGACTCCAGATAAAATTAACGGGTGCGCGCACGTACGAGCCCGAAAATGAAAACAATCGACGAAGGCACGGGTGCAATCGTCCAGAAGATCGAATCCACGATGATCCCCTCTGAAAAAGAAAATTAGATTACACGCTAATCGTAGCCTCCTACTAATCGCAACGCTATCTTTAATTCAAAGATCATTCGCAAATTTTACATCTCTCTGTCTCTCTTATGTCCACAGAGTCCATTTCTAAACCCAGCGCGCGCCTTGGGTCCGGCCTTCGTGATGAACCGCTGGGACAACCACTGGGTATATTGGGTGGGACCGATCTCGGGTGGCGCAGTGGCCGCGCTTCTTCACGAGTACGTTCTCAGCCCTAAAAAATCTCGAGAGTCGCGAGAGATAGACGACGGCGACAACTCGTCAATGAGATCGGACGAGGACACCTACGACGATCTCGACAAACCCAGCGGGCCCAAATTTCCAAGCGCCTATGCGACGTATCGTCCAGTAGCAGGGGCATCCTCCTCGATCTACAGCGCGCCACCAACCGCCCTGGAAAGGGTCGAGTCGATTTACGGTGGCACCAAGTCCCTCTATTGCAAATCTCCACCTCTTACTCGAGCCAACTTGAATCGCTCGCAGAGTGTTTACGCAAAGTCGACGTCCGGCACGAGAGACGGCTTGATGATACCGAAGCCTGGACCTCTGGTACCTGCCCAGAGCCTCTACCCAATAAGAATCGGTCAAACGGCAGCCACGCAGAACACGGGCAGGGAGAGCCAGCAGGGTGGTCCACCTAATGGACAGGCTCAGAGCACTCAGAATCATAACAGTACCAATCAAAACATGCAGAATCAATTGCAACAGTGCACACAGAGTATCTACGGTATACGAGGAATTTCCACTAGCCTGAGCATCCGCGAGAACGGCATCTACGGGGTGTCCACGGGCTCCAGTATATACGGACGTGCCCCGGCGCCACCACCTGGTGCCCCGAATGCTCAACAAACCGCTCAGAGCACGCAATCCACGGTGGTGCAGGGCCATCCGCAACAGCAACAACAGCAGCAGCAACAACAGCAACAACCACAACCGCACCAGAATGGTCCACTGGTGAACTCGGAGAACGGAACCAATTCCAGGCGACCCGAGAGCATGTACGGGCACGTGTCGAGGCGCAGCGATGACTCGGCTTACGGGAGTTATCAGGGTTCAACGAGAGGAAATTATGGAAAAGTGCCTGGACCTCCTCCTGGCTCTCAGAACGGACCCACGGGCCCACCAGGACCCCAACAGTATCGCGACCAGGGTAGACCAAGTCCAGCTGGACCCGTTCAACAGAATCAAAATCAACAGAGCAACTTCCAGAGGAACTCGCCGAATCCTCAGTACTAGCTTTAGATAGAGTTAATAGTATTGCATCGTTAAATACCTCGCAGAAAGTCCAATGTGCGCGGTGATAGTTGTGAGTGTCATCGTTTTCTACGAGGAGGTTCCGTGAAAATAGTAAAGGCAGCTTTCGTTGTTTTGGTATAGTTTACTCCTCCGCGATGAAGTACATCATTTAGGGCGCTGAAAGTAAGGATGAAGAATGAGAAAGAACGTCGGAAGAAAAGCGCAAAGGATGGTGAACAGGTCGTCCGGTAGAAACGTGGAGAAGTGGTGAAAGGCAGGCAAGACCTATCTTTTGGAACGGAGGCTGTTGATGCTTTTTCAACCAAGTGACCGCAAGTGTGCACACGAATGTAGGCAGTTTAAGAAATAAGCGATGAATTCGTTATTGTCTGAATACTACGTAGTCGCCGTGCGAAAGCAGATACGAAGTAGATTAACGATAGAGTATTAAATAACTTCTCGCTTACCGTTGTGAAAATGAGGCGTATCGCGATTCCTAATGCGAACTAAGATGCGAGCGAAGGTAATTCATATACCGAAGTGCTATCCATACTGGCGTTGTCGAGTGCGGGATATGGATACGGTTGACACATTGTTGAAAGACACGAGCTGTGGTAGCGTACTAGCAATTTTTATTACTTGACCTGTGAAAAGTGAGATCGTTCGTTGATTTTCATTATGAGATACTCTATGAAAATTTCGATCGTAACACGAACTTCTGTTACTTCTAGCGAGATAATGTCAAGCCCTATGTCATATTAATTGAACTGAATTAACAATGAAGACATTAACATTTATTAGGATCATGCGAAGAAAGCACATATCTATCGGACAGTCAACGACACTATGTTGTTGTTTGCAACTCATATCAAATTTACTCTTTGAATATTTCTACATATTTCTCACAGAGACAATCATTGAATCGCAAATGATAACTTTAACGAGCAACGAAGAATTTTTATAAGGGGGCTTGGTGTTTACTTGTATCGTATCTAAATCTACGATTTAGAAACAAGTACTCTTTTTAATCTGGTTTCTCGATAGGTAGATGAAGAAGCGCGACGAATAGAGTAATGATATCCATTTGTAATATATTATGGCTATGTAAAAAATGATTTGTGGTAAGTTATTATACTACCCAAAGCATCGCTTATAACGCGATGCAACAGTAAGCATATGTATATAGGTACCATTTGTATTTATTATTTTATACGTATTCGTAGATTTATTATATTGTTATATATACGCATTAAAATAAATCGACAATAAACCATGCCCATGTACGAAATACTGTATGTTTTCATTTATACACAATAATAAGTGTAGGATAAAAGCAGTCGTCCCTCAATAGACTTCTTTGTAAGTAGTTTTCTCGACGTCGCCAAATATTAATGTATAACATTCGATCAATTCACATTTAAAACAATGTGATATGTCTCTGAATAATTCTCATAGAACTTTCCTCGTCCTGGGGCTAACGTCCTTCCTTGGCAGTGGCTTGTGGCATTTTTAATTATTTTTCCACATTGTTGCGTTTCGTACTACCGTGACGTAGCGCCCCTGGCCAATCAGATCAGGCGACGATCGTGATTGGCTGCGGGATGCTGCTGGTGCTGCTGCTGCCTAGGCTGCCTAGCCGTATACATATGTAATACTACTACATTGCTAATCGGACCGAAGAGGCGACGCAAATACCACGGTGCAGACATATATATCAACCTCTCACTCTCACCATAATTATACTATGCTCTCACTTCGTACTTTGGGGCAACTACGCATGCGTGCGTTCTAAGGAGCTGCTAACGCATGCGCATATGTTCGAAAATACGATGTTCTGTCTTACTTTCTCGGCGCCGCTCCCGCTTATAGGAAATATACGTGGCTAGCAATATAAGAGTATTACATATATGCTAGCTTACTTAACGCGCCGGACGTGGTAGCAGCCAACATTGTTGCCGCAACTGTCGTACAACGCGTTGAGCAATGGAAAAAATTCAAAAAATGAAAGTCTATAATTTAACACATTTGTTGAGCAGTCAGGAGTTAACTCGTGTTTCTAGAGCCCCCGAATTCTGGGCTACAAATATAGATTAAATGTTAGGTCTATCCTATGTCTCAATTGTGCTTATAATATTTATAGCTCTACATATAATTACCGATGACACCGTGCATCACATTTGCCAACTCGTGGAATGAAAAAGCAGCTACCCAACCCGCTACAAACTATAAGCGACATCTGGGTGAGAACATTCTAAACAACATTATTAAACCGCCCTCTACAAATGAATGGTGAACGACATGTGTCTCGAAAGGGATCCGACAATTCCGACATGTGTTTACGTTCGATCGTAACTTGACATCCTTTTAAGAGCGTTTTATTTAATACGCGTTGCAATGGATGAGGTTACAAAATTAGAGCATTTATCCTTGGTGTCAAAAATCTGTACAGAACTTGAAAATCATCTGGGTTTAAACGACAAAGACTTAGGTAAAAGATTTAACGATTATCACACAATTGTGCGTAATTGTGATTTGCATTATGAAAGAATATTTGTACTATTATAATAATTTCCATTGTTGCAGCGGAATTTGTAATTCACTTAGCAGAAGCCAATAGCACATTTGAAACCTTTAAGAAAGTTTTGATTGAGAATGGGGCAGAATTCTCAGTAAGTACCCTCGTATCATTACTATCAGCTTTTGTCAGATATGTCTGGACAATTGTTTTCATAAATAATAGTTACACACTCTGTACTTTCAGTACATTAATTGTTTTACTATTGTGTAGTATAATAGATACAACTGTCCCAATTCTTATAATTTTAGGATTCCTTTATCGCAAATCTTCTGAGAATTATACAGCATATGAAACCATGTAAGGATTCTTCTGACAAAACTATAAATGTCTCAAGAAAGCAAAATCACTTGGCTCAAAAATTTCCTGGGTTAGCAATCCCAAATGAGGACCCAAAAGGCACTTTTCAGAAGAACGCAGATGACGAAGACATAGTTAATGATGTTATGGCATCTTTGGAAGCGTGTGCCCCCTCTAATACAAAATTGAACCAAGAAAATACAAAGAATAATGTTGAGACAAAATCCACTGAAAAGAGCCACGTAGATGGAAAGCGTGAGAGATCCAAGGATCGTCGGAGACATAGGTCAATCTCCTCGCATCGAAAGGAAAGAAGACATAGATCAAGGTCACATGGCCGTTCACGTTCTCGTAATCGTTCTAGATCCAGAAATAGAACGCATGATCGGAAACGACATAGATCGCGGGAACGCAGAAGGTCTCGATCCAGAGATAAGATAAGTAGACTAAGAGATCGTAAAGACACTAAACGAACAGCACCACATGGTTTAGATCGCTCTCGATCACGATCAGTAGAAGAGCTTTCTATGGACCCTGAAGTAGGAAAGATTTATACAGGAAAAGTTGCTAACATAGTTCCATTTGGGTGCTTTGTTCAATTGGAAGGTTTAAAACGTAGATGGGAAGGATTAGTTCACATTTCTCAATTGAGAAGAGAAGGTCGTGTAGCTAGTGCCAATGATGTTGTATCCAGAGGACAAAAAGTACTTGTCAAAGTTCTTAGTGTTGGAGGTCAAAAGGTATAATTTGTAACGGATATTCTATTGCAATTAGCATAATCAATTATTGTTTAAGTATAGCACCCTATAAACCAAAATGTGCTATCCAAAATTTACGTAACACGACTATGTTTATGTTACACTTATAGGTTTCATTAAGTATGAAAGATGTTGATCAAGAAACTGGTAAAGATTTGAATCCTGTCGTAACAGTTGTCAAAGCAGAAGAAGATGAAAAACATTTACGGAACCCTGATCGTCCTACTTCGTTATTAGATCTTCAGGGAAACTGGGATGAGGACGAAACGTACTCTAGAAAACGCGTACAAAGATTGTCTTCCCCAGAAAAATGGGAAATAAAGCAAATGCTTGCTGCATCCTGTATTGATCGGTAAGTTCAAATTTTTTCTATGTATAGTTACATTTATAAACCACTATCGGCAAAATACAACATATTACTAGTACTAATGCCGCAGAATTTTATCGCGAGTCTTTTCATATCTCCAGTAGATATTATTATAGCTATTCTTATTTATAATTTATTTATGAAAAATAATAATTTATGCATGTACACTTGACTAAAAAGGCATGACATGAAACTCCTATCCATATATGCAGGAGTGAGTTACCAGAATTTGATATGGAGACTGGCATTCTTCCACGGGAAGATGATGAAGAAGAAGATGTTGAAATTGAACTTGTTGAAGAAGAGCCACCATTTCTACATGGCCATGGTAGAGCATTGGGAGACTTGAGTCCTGTCAGGATAGTCAAAAATCCTGATGGCTCTTTAGCACAAGCTGCAATGATGCAAAGTGCATTAGCAAAAGAAAGACGAGAACAAAAGATGTTACAGAGAGAGCAAGAAATGGATTCTGTTCCAACTGGTCTGAATAAAAACTGGATTGATCCTTTACCCGAAGGTAAATATATAAAACATTTACACCAAAAGAATTTGTATGCATGAAGCAAAGATTTTTCTTAATGCATGTTTCACAACTGTTAAAAGTATGCATATACTGAATAATGTATAAGTATTGATACAGCTGAAGTAACAATCAAAGAAGGTGAACATAATATTTTTCTTGTAGCCGAAAGCAGAACTTTAGCTGCTAATATGCGTGGGATTGGCCTTCAAACACAAGACTTGCCTGAATGGAAAAAACATGTAATAGGTGGAAAGAAATCCTCATTTGGAAGGAAAACAAATCTGACTTTGCTTGAGCAACGACAAAGTTTACCTATATATAAACTAAGAGACGATTTAGTGAAGGCTGTCACGGACAATCAAATTCTAATTGTAATTGGAGAAACTGGATCTGGTAAAACAACACAAATTACACAATATTTAGCAGAAGCAGGCTTCACAGCAAGGGGAAAGATTGGATGCACACAACCTAGACGTGTGGCTGCTATGTCTGTAGCAAAAAGGGTAGCAGAAGAGTTTGGCTGCCGCTTAGGACAAGAAGTAGGATACACAATTCGTTTTGAAGATTGTACTGGTCCAGAAACTAATATTAAGTAAATAACTACCATTGCCAAGTTGCTATAATTGTCATACATAGTTATATATAGTTTATTTATATATTTTGTCTGCGTATAGATATATGACTGATGGTATGCTGCTTCGTGAGTGCCTTATGGACCTAGATTTGAAAACATATTCAGTGATTATGTTGGATGAAGCACATGAGCGTACCATTCACACAGACGTATTATTTGGATTACTGAAACAAGCTGTAGGAAGAAGACCTGACTTAAAATTAATTGTCACTAGTGCTACTCTTGATGCTGTTAAATTTTCACAATATTTCTTCGAAGCTCCAATATTTACTATTCCTGGAAGAACTTTTGAAGTAGAAGTAAGTAAAAAAATATATAGTACAGTGAATCATTTATTAAATTTTTTCTTTATTTTCATAGGTAATGTACACGAAAGAACCTGAAACTGATTATCTTGATGCAGCGCTCATAACAGTAATGCAAATTCATTTAAGGGAACCCCCTGGTGATATATTGTTATTTTTGACTGGTCAAGAAGAAATTGATACTGCATGTGAAATTTTGTATGAACGTATGAAATCATTAGGCCCAGATGTACCTGAACTCATAATATTACCCGTATATTCAGCACTGCCATCTGAAATGCAAACAAGAATATTTGAGCCAGCACCACCAGGATCACGCAAAGTAGTAATTGCAACAAATATTGCAGAAACGAGTTTGACCATTGATGGCATTTACTATGTTGTTGATCCAGGATTTGTAAAACAGAAAGTATATAACTCGAAAACTGGTATGGACAGTCTTATAGTAACACCAATAAGTCAGGCTGCTGCAAAGCAAAGAGCGGGTAGAGCAGGTAGAACTGGTCCAGGAAAATGTTATAGACTTTATACAGAAAGGGCTTACAGGTAAGTGTCCACATAATTTTTTTTTTGTCTTATTTGAATACAGTAACAAATATATTTTTAAATCGCACATACTGAAGTTAGGAAGTTAAGTTATGCTAGTGAAACCATCATGTTTTAGGGATGAAATGTTACCCACACCTGTCCCAGAGATTCAACGTACTAATTTAGCTACCACAGTGCTGCAATTGAAAACAATGGGCATCAATGATCTATTGCATTTTGACTTTATGGATGCTCCACCAGTAGAATCATTAATTATGGCTTTGGAATCTTTGCACAGTTTAAGTGCCCTAGACAATGAAGGACTTTTGACAAGATTAGGCCGTAGAATGGCAGAATTTCCCCTCGAGCCTAATTTATCAAAAATGTTAATTATGAGTGTACATCTTCAGTGTTCAGATGAAATATTAACAATTGTTAGTATGTTGTCGGTTCAAAACGTATTTTATAGGTAAGATTGCTTTTATAAAATTGATTTTATTAAAATGTTGCAAGGCAGAACAGAAAAGAAACTAACAATTTAATCATTCATAGCAATGTCAAGTATCATGTAAACCATCAAATTTATTATTTATAGGCCTAAAGATAAACAGGCATTAGCAGACCAGAAGAAAGCAAAGTTTAACCAAGCAGAAGGTGATCACTTAACATTATTAGCAGTTTATAATTCTTGGCGTAATAATAAGTTCAGTAATGCTTGGTGTTATGAAAATTTCGTACAAATTAGAACACTAAAACGAGCACAAGATGTACGTAAACAATTATTAGGTATAATGGACAGGTAAGATTTTGGATTTTTATAAACAGTTTTTATGAGCTTTTATGCACCTGTTATAATGATATGATTCTTTCTAGACATAAATTGGATGTTGTGTCAGCAGGAAAAAATACTGTAAGAATACAAAAAGCAGTGTGTTCAGGCTTTTTTAGAAATGCAGCAAAAAAAGATCCTCAAGAAGGATATAGAACTTTAGTGGACAGTCAAGTTGTATATATCCATCCTAGTAGTGCATTGTTTAACAGACAACCCGAATGGGTGAGTATCTAAAACAAAACATAATTCACCGAAAGGCAGAACTTAACTCACTGATACATAATCACAAACTTTTTTAGGTGATTTACCATGAATTAGTACAAACTACAAAGGAATACATGAGAGAAGTTACTACAATTGATCCTAAATGGTTAGTAGAATTTGCACCAGCATTTTTCAAATTTAGTGACCCCACAAAGCTTAGTAAATTTAAGAAAAATCAGAGATTAGAACCACTTTACAACAAATACGAGGAGCCAAATGCATGGCGAATATCAAGAGTTCGCAGAAGACGCAACTAAAATGTATTATGTTGTTTTGGTGTAAATAAATTTATACATATGTAGATCACATTTCCTCCATATTACACGCGAATTTTGTAATGTTTCATGTGTTCAATACTGTATGAACTGTATAATTTTAAAAAGTATTATTTATCGAATAATAAACATCTATAAAATAAAGTTTTGCATTTAAAAACATTAGAACTATGTTTTTCATTTAATTTTACTACCATATGGTAAGGTTTGCTTATATTAGATTTAATTAGTAAAAAAGTGTTCCAATTAGTATACATTGAAATGTTATATGCAATTATTATTCATTTTGTTATAACAAAAATTAAATTTTATTTAGAGTAAGACAGCAGTAAGTAATTAGAAAAGTATAATCCTTTAACTATGTACATTATAAATAACGTAATGAGTTGTTAATTACCTGTAACTTATATTCATGTAAATGATATATTTCCGATGTTTAGGTAAAATATGCAGTATACTTAAAATATTCACTTACAGCTTATTGTATAATAATATTAATCTTACTAGAAATAATTTAACAGTACAGGAGAAAGTACATATATTATACTTGTTCAGTCTTAGTCTCATAACTAACACGTAAGTTTATTAAATAAATACATCTTGAAGAGTCTGTAACAAAATGGCATATTGATGAGGTTTTGGGTAGGAGACTTTATAATTACAATAGACTTACGATAAATATTCTATTCATTTTCACAAAATGTATATAATGTAAACTAATATATCTCTATTCTTTTTATGGGTACAAATGTTTAAAAAAAGCTTTTGTATGTTCTTGTGTGTAAAATTTAAATAATTAATATTCATGTATATTTTACACAATATAGAAAAACGGACATTTTTATCTCCATTTGGTCGAATAAAGCACAGCTTTGAGATAGAAGTACATTTAAATACAATTCATTGAGATTGCTGCTGCTTTTTCTTCTTTAAAAATTCCACCATCCGTATATACCTTACTTGACATTGGAGCTACAAACGATAAAATTTACTAAACATTTCTACGCTTCAAATGTTAAACCCTGTTGTACAGTTTCTTAGTAAATTCTTGAAGGTTTTATTTTCATTCCATTTTCTTTCATAATATTTTACCTTTGTCTTTCCTTCCACGCACGTTGCAATTTTTTCCCACCTATTTACAGTTGTTCCCCTTGGATATTTTCTGAGAGCTGCTTCTAGTGCTCTTTGTTGTTCTAAGCTCCAACGTGTTAACTGCACAACGTATTCAGGTGTCTTTGACTTCACTGGTTTTTCTTCACCTGTATCAACAGGTGTCTCTCCAGGTTTCAAACCTTCAACCTTTATCTGAGTGCACATTGAAAAAACATTTCGTGCCCATATACATAATTCTGTAATACAGTGCACAGTCTCATTGATAACGATAAGCTACAGGTACTTACCTTGTTCGCCATATGTGTAACTTCATCAATTGTACGATTCATAGCATCTGCAATTTTTTCCCACCTGTCTGGAGTTCCCCCTGGATACTTTTTCACAAGCTTTATTAAATCGAATATATCATCATCGGTCCATAAGCCACCTTGTATAACCGGCCTCTCATACACATTGTCCGGCTCATCGGAGTCCTTTCTACAGTTTTCTTTAGCACCGCCACTGGTTCTTTCTTGTGGAGTAAAAGCTGTTCTCCTTCTTCTAGGTGCCCGTGGCGCGGGTTCTGGTTCTGGCTGCTCAACTTCTTGAGCGCTAAACTCTCATAACAAGTCATTTTTATTATAAAATGTGTTTTACACTATGGAATACACAGAGTTAAATCCTGTTTACTCACAGTTCTTCTTCCTTTTCCTTCTTTCGACGCTTTATTTCTGCCAAGGTAGCATTGATAGTATAAATAGAAGATGGTACTGCTCTTACAGAAGCGACCATCCATCTAGGCAACTGAAATGGCAAGGTGTTCCAAATACTTGGTGTAGGTATTCTCTCTAAGATATCTGCTAAATCTGGCACGTCCATTTTACCTTTTCGATTCTTTTTTTGCATTTTTTGAAGCTTACTACCAAGCACTTGTTCCTGCAGTACACATATTTTTTCTTATAAAGCGTAGTATCGGGTAATCTGACAATGTTATGAATTTTACAGGAAATAAAGAAATACTTACATATGTATACCTCTTTTCAAAGTATGCTGCCCATGCAACAAGATATTGCCCGACAGTTATCACAGTGAACAAAATAATACTAAGTTCCAATAAACCCATTTTTCGAACATGGCGATAATAATAGACGGCAGATCGCCAGTTTGGTAATCCATTGACAAGTACATTATCATATCGCTGTCGTTTTCCAGGATCCTTCAAAACGTCATACACAGCAACTAACTATAGAAAAAATAAATAAAGAAAAACCCATTGCTACACTGTGTATTTACATCGTCATTACATCTGTCACAAATGAAAAATATGTTACAATTAAAATATACGGAAAAAGGTGGATTTACTTTTCTAAACCGTTCTTCGGCATCTTTGGCAGGATTTTTATCTGGATGTAATTGAAGTGATAGTCTTCTAAACGCTTTCTTGATCTCCGAAGCATTTGCAACCTACAATAAGGTTTAAAAGACATTTGAAACTATGCGAAACACTGAATAAACATTGGAAAGAGTAGCTATATAGTTTAAAAATCATTTCCTACACGTTTAGTAGGTAGTAATAGGTCTATAATTAACTGAAGGGAAAAACCTGCGTAACTCCTAGGAGATCATAAAAATTCTGGTTGACTTCCTCAACAACATCAAAAACTTCCAATTCATCATTGTCCCATGCAGTCGTATATCTACACTCATTCAACAATTGTAATACTGCAATAATCACTAATAGTAATCTCATTTTTTATCTATTACATGGAGACATATCTACTAACACATAACAAACACTTAGGTCCGTTTCTGTTCAATTTTTATAATGAAAAACTCCTTGCCTTCAATAAGACAAGTTAATATCGTCGCAAAACACGGTAACAATGGACAAACTCTGGAGCAGAAACGTAGATGCCACATAGCCACATCTGGGGAAGGAAGCCGAAGTGGGAGGTTCGTGATCCCTTGTATTTTTAGTTAGAATAACATTCCCAGATGGAGTCAACTCCACCAAGATACTACAGAAACGAAGACAACTTTCTACACACGTTTTCCTCTATGATTTTACAGTGGGTAAATGTGCATGCGCCCCGGTAGCGCTGGCTGTATCCGGAATCTTGTGTTACTTCTATTTATATGTGTGCTTCATGGTATAAGAATGCTGAATATGTTCGTTCCGAAACGAAAACGTGTTCCTAGTGCGCAGGTGGCCGACGACGTCACTGCGCAACTCCGATATATATGTATACGATGTGCGTAGTTCACGACACAGCACACAGTTTTGTAAACGATACTATCTCATCAGCAATTGGCGATGTGTGCGATTAGTTAGTGTTTCTGGAAATTGGAATACACTGCGGTTAATCCTAAAAATTATACTAAATCAGTGCTTATTGTGCGAAAAGCTGTTTATCTACACAAACAAATTGAATTGCGGTATTTACATGTAACATAGCTATTGCATTCGGCCAAATGACGTCAGCAAAACATGCGTAAGAACCTAAGAACATACCTAGTTTTGTTTATGGTGCACCATGGTGCGCTTCATGATGCAGCCAAAAGAAAAAGAAACGTTTAATTTATTGGAAATTGTTCAATCGTTAGATACGAATCGTTTGGAAAATAATAACCCAACGTTATATAAAAAGTTAGGTGAACGACATATTACAGCTGAAGACGAAGATGAGAACATAGTAGATGACTTTGATGAAAGGGAGGTTTTTGGTAAATATAATAATGTTTGCGTTTATGCTGTTGATGCCAATGTTAAAAAGTGTTATTTCATTCATTCGGTATACTTTGTAGATTTAATCAGGAACATTAATGATCCAGAACATCCCTTAACGTTGGAAGAACTAAATGTCGTCGAACAGAGTCTAATTCAGGTATTTTTTGTTATGGGTCTACTTTTCTATGAATGTGTGTCTATAAAAGTGTTATTACAGGTTGACAATAAAAAAAGTAATGTGCACATATGGTTTACTCCGACTATACCACACTGTAGTATGGCAGCAATGATTGGCTTGTCGATACGTGTACAGTTACTAAGAGTTTTACCATCGAGATTTAAAGTAAACATTGAAATTGCACCTGGAACACATAGTTCGGAAAGTGCAGTTAATAAACAACTTGCCGATAAGGAAAGAGTTGCCGCTGCACTTGAAAACCCATACATTTCAAAAGTAATAAATCAGTGTATAAATATTAAGAATTAACAGATTTTGTACAGATCGCTGACAATAATATTGCATATGTAACAAAGGTACTGTACAGAAACTTATATCTATTTTCAGCACTGTCAGCAACAGTTTAAATTATGACATTCAGAATAGAATTTACATGTATACATACCTATAGAGAAACTGAGAATATAATTTAAGTTTAATAACAATTATTACACACAACTATAATAAACCTCTTTCTAAAAGAAATCTAGGGGTACATTGGACCTTATTGTGATTTTCCTTTCATCGACATGGCATGAGGAACATTCTCTTTCGTTGGATCATACTTGAAAGTCTTTGGTATAGGACCTCTGCCAGCTTTTTGAAATTGACGTAAATCCGCCTGAAGTCTGTCTCCTAACTTCTTAGCTATTTTCAAATTTGTCCAAGCTTAAAAGAGATACAAAAATTTTATACCGGATTCTCATATCCTTAGTTAGCAGTAATTTTAAGATACTAACATGACTGTACACCTTCGACAAATGTTTGAGACTTCTTTACAAGTTTCTTTTTATCGTGTACAATTGGAACGGGAATATTAAAGAATTTCCTTACTCTTGGAATTTTTAAGCATCCTACTTGTACTAAAGAAATCACGTTTGTGGATAGCCAGTAACATAATATAGCCTGAAAAAGTAATCTTTTAAAACATATTAAAAGGACATTGTTAAAATATCAATAATTCTAACTCTACTGCTAACAAACTTACACTGGGGAAATGCATCATGAATGGAAATGCAACAACTGGTATTAGCCGAAACACTGATTTTAACCATCCGAGTGAAGAAGCTGCAGCACTGTCTGTACCAATTTCAATTGTCACAAACAAAGTCAAAGAGGTGACAATTGGTAAAATATAAAAGGGGTCGTAAACTGTTAAATCTGTAAACCACCAAAGTCCACCTTCTTTTAAGCTTTCAACTGGAGTACTGGCCATTTCTCTTAACGCCAAGAAAAATGTAATAAACACCGGAGCCTAATTAGTAATACATAAATGTAGTCATTAAACTCATTTTGCACCTCCATTTATCTCATAGAAAATTTTAAACAAAAGTTAATTTCTTGGAATGCAAAAGTACTGTGATCCATTCATTTACTTACTTGAACAGCAGCTACTATAAAATTCTTTGCAGGGCTTATTCCTTTTTCGGACATAAATTTCCACAATTCTTGCGCTTGCACCGCGGCTAATAGTAATAAAAGGTTATTTATTTAATCATATCACACATGCATCGATTAAATATGTCTTTTCATACATTCATATTGATCTCCACTCTGTCTTGCTTCAGTCATCCTTGCCTGTATCTCTTGCATTTGAGGCAAATTATTTTGCATTTTCATAACATTCCTTTGACTTATTATAACTACTGGAAATATCAGTAATCTGACACACAATGTACCTACATCATAAAAATAAAACAAATCTTAAATGTATTGAATTAATTTGATTAAAATAATCTATACCTTTTTTGTATACCTAAAACAATAGTTGACCACCATGGCATATCACATGATAAATGTAGAAATTCTAAAGAATTTTGCACGAGTCCTTTAGGAGAATACCCCCCTAATCCCAAACTTGCAAGTGTTCCTTCTGCATGGGTAACTGTGTTAAAAATAGTATCAACAACTTCTTGCGGCATGGGTGGTGCTTCTGCACGGAAAAAAAATTACGGCCATTTACTCCAAAAGATAGTAACGTTTTATATTATACAAACCAACATTATACTATTGTAAATTATATTCTACTGATAAATAATGTATTCTTACAATTTTCTACTTCATATATGTAATCGAATTGCATTGGTACAAAATAAATTTATAAGCGATAGTAGACCTAGTTTAACAAGTAACTCTATTAACATTTCCTTTGGAATTAACAATACCTGGTATGTGCTCTAGAGGATCATTTTGAACCACATTTGCATCTATCGAGCTGGCGTATCTAACAAATGAGGCTTGTACAAACTTGGATCGCTTGTAAGAACCACATAACCATCTGGATTTTGTTAAATTATTTCCTACTCGATACGCTGTGTGAATGGATCTGTTCGCGACTATTTTCTACATGGACATAAATTATATGTTAGATTTATGAAGGATATCATCTCGACCTAATAAACTGAATAATATAACCTAACAATGATATAATTCACGAAATTACAATCGCATTATATACCTGCGTAACAATTGACACACGTAATACTACTCGGCAAGGCATCGGAGATGTTAATGCAGAGAACATAATGATGCAATAAACAAGAATAATACAATAAATCTGATGCTATAAGTACAAAATGTGCTGTTCGCATAAGCAGGAAAGGATACACAGACCGAATCGTGTATGGTTATCAATGGTTATGTCAGGTTATGTACAATTCTTTTGAGTACGTTTTTACCGCGAGTACTACTGGCGCCACTAGAATGCATGTCAATGTGCCTTTTCATTTATCAATTTTTATGTAATTCAGCTTCATCTAAAATTCATCGATGACATTATTTTCGGTACACGATTAGTTTCAGTGATTATTTTTCAATGAATAAAAAAACCCGTCCCTTTTTGCATATCCACAGCGATTCGTAACGAGAAACTGGTAATGTGGATTTAGCTTGATCGTAGGAAGCATGGTATTGGAGGAAGCCTATTATCGATGAACAAATAAGAAGAAAGCGGAGCAACGATTCGGTACTGGTAGTTTAGGTTAGATGATCCTGTGAATTCAGTGACAGGCAACTTTCGGTAGTGCGTCCTGAAACAGTGAATAGCACATTTATCAAAAATGGAGTGTTTAATTGGAATACAATTTAAGAATTTCGTACTAGTTGCAGCTGATATGACAACCGCTCAATCTATAATGGTTATGAAAAACGGTAAGTATTTCGGTATTCTATTCAGTTTAATACACATAACCATAAAGTCTAGAGTACATACATTGTTTTAAATACTATGTAAACAGTTCATGCTCTGTGAATATAAATGTAATGTAACTCACGATATATTTACAATGGGTTTTCAGATGAACATAAGATTCATAAAATATCCAATAAACTGGTAATGGCGGTTTCCGGAGAATCTGGAGATACAACACAGTTCTCTGATTATATTGCCAAAAACATACAACTTTACAAAATGCGAAATGGATATGAATTACCTCCGAAAGCAGCAGCTTGCTTTACGAGAAGAATTCTGGCAGACTATTTACGAAGTAGAACTCCATATTTTGTTAACCTGCTCATGGCAGGATACGATGAAGAAACCGGACCAGAATTATATTTTATAGACTATTTAGCTTCTTGTGTAAGAGTACCCTATGCAGCTCATGGTTATGGAGGATTCTTCTCACATTCAATATTAGATAGATATCACGACTATGGTAAGTAATTTAAAAAATTTCGTATATAGTTAATGTGTTTGAAAAGTAGTTATAATAGCCCGTAATAAGGTACATATAAGTGCTCTTGTTTCGAAGAGATAAAAGTATGGTACTTTTGCCTACGTTTATATTGTTCCATTATAGATATGACTGAAGACAAAGCATACGAACTAATGAAGAAATGCGTTCGGGAAATTCATAAACGATTAGTTGTGAATTTACCAAATTTTAAAGTTCAGAAAATATCAAAAGAGGGAATTATTGATATGCAGCCAATAACAGCAAAAAATTTAGCAGTTGAGGAAGCTGCTAAATCGTGAAGTAATAATCTTTGCCTTTGTTTTGAAAAAAATACTTTGAAATATACAAATAAAGAAGTTTAAATATAAAAGGCTCATTGATATAAAATCTTAATCTTTCATTCATTCATAACTGTTTCCTTAATAGGTAAAACATGTGATTTATATGCTATACACCTCAATAATTGTCTTTTAAAAGTCACCTTGTTAATTCAAATAAAAATGTGCATATAATATAAGTATAATTTGCTTGTAGAATTATTTATTTTTCATTATTTATAAAGTATTCTGTACCAAATAGTATGTAAACATTGCATTATGTTTACAAAATCTTTATGAAAATATTATTTTGGAAAAGTCTGTCCCTATCCTAAAGTGTTACCAAAAATGTGTAATACGCACACTCTGTGGTTTCTATTCTTTCAACAGATTTTTAGTTTTGTTTCTTCTTTTTACATCAACATTGGATTTTTTTCATTAGTATGGTAGTTACACTTTGCATCTGCGACCTAAGGTCTGTATAATAAGGATATACAGTCTTTAAAGCAGAAACCATAGAATAGTATCAACAGTATTCTGTGAATTGTGCTCCAGCGCTATAATATGCTTAGTTAGGTTAGAATTTGTGAAACTATACCTTTTTAAAATTTATTTTCCTAGCTGCTCTGAATTCATATATATTTCCAAGTGATCATTCACGATAAAAACGCAAGTGGTTAGAAGTGCGAAGATCATGTCTAAATTACATATTTTTCAAATTTGAAAATTTAGCATAAATGTACAAAATTTGTTCAGTTTAAATAACAAATAAAGTTGAAACATATGCAGTTAGTACACATATAAAAGTCATCAAATTATGAATAGTAATTAATTGATCTGTCTAATGATTGAAATGTTTATCTATTTAATTTAAAAAATATACATGTTACTGAACATACATACTTGCCTATCAATTTACCTAATTTGATATTAGTAAAAAGGATGTAGACTGCAATATTACCGCTCATGTCCAAATTATACAACCACATAGTAACTTATTTGATAATATTGCAAGTTCGGAAAAGTGTACAACAATTATGCATACATAAGTACATATTGCAGAAAACTAATGTAAATACAAAAATTTCCTATATTACATGCAAAACATTTTAAAAACGGCAGTTAAATAAATTTTGTAAATTTACATAAATATTAAAATTTATGAATTACACTTTTAGTAAAAAAATATTGTAACTGTAGTAATGAAAGACAAAATATCTGTATAGAATTCTTCAAGTAAAAATTTGATATCTCTATTGCAGAGTCCGAATACTTTCTCTCAATTATATGAGCTAATACAAAATATATATCATTAAACCTTGCCTTTATATTTCATCTTATTAGTCTAATTTTTGTCATATACAAAATTTTAAAAGTACACCAAAATTATGATTAATTTTCAGAAAATAAAAATAATGTAGCTTCCTTCCTATGATGTGAAAAAGTAAATATTACTTAGGCATTTTAGTCAATAAACGAATTGTTATAGGTTACGCAGAATTTGATTAAATTCAGATTTATGAACTATATGCAATGCAGGCAGTACTAATGTTTAAAATACTGTAATTTAATAATTTTGGGTGGTCTGCAAAAGATTTCATTGAGTTTACGTAAATTTTGTCAACCTATTGTAAGTTCTTAATTAATTTCAAAGTCCAGGAACTCTAACTAGTAGTGGCATACATACTATACTCTAGTAGTGGAATCACAATCTTACACAATAATTGAAAATTATTTTGCAAACACTGGTACCAAAATGCACAGTATTCAACAATTATCCTAAACGTAAACAGAATTATCCTACAGCATAAACAAAATTTGCTTAATCACGCAAGGTAGACTGTTCAATCGATGATCTTACAGTTATTTTGCATTTAAGGTATGAACATTTCATGCTTCATTGTACTTCGCAGTTTATGATTAATTTATGCATGCATCATGATCTACCCATTTTCCTATGTTTGATGAATTACATACACAAAGAATAATTGCACAGCAGCAATGCATATTCTATTGCTTGCACTGATTGTACACAAAGTTATTATTTATCTTTTTTTGCTTCTATTGAAGTCTGCCCTGTAACCTTTGTTTGTTCAATTTCCCTACTTGTATCTGACGGATGGTCCTCATAACTGGAAAGATAATATACAACACATATAACTTTACAGAAGAGAAGAAGAGATGGTTTAAATGAATGATCATTACTTACGCAAACAATGCTTTTATGTCTCCTTTAACTAGGGCCAAAAGCAGTGGAGTCCCCACGCAAGCCGGTACCAAATATAACAGAGCAGGTTGCGCGTGATTAAATAAATGCATTATTAACATTGTTGCAAGTAATCCCATAAAATAGGCAAAAAACGTAGAATAGAAATAGACGTTTGTTTTTCTGTTTAAGCTGTTATCAAATCGTAATAACAGAGCAATAAAAATTCCAGGTAAAACAATGTCACCCAAGCCTAACATAGCAAAGTTTCCAGCACTAAGACCTTTCTCTAACAGATCTTGGGGAAAAACTAATTTTATAGGTACTTCAAACGACTTTGCTACTGTCACCATTACATCTGTACCAAACACCCAAAAAGCATCATAAAAGAGAAGCCCACAGAGTAAAATGCACCCTGTGATCACATTGTTCAAATGCAACAATTCAACTCCATTAATTGCAAATGCTATTCCAAATAAATTGTTTGCAATCCAATGCTGTAAATAACAAATGGTATTTAAAAATATTACTGATACGCATAGTTATCTAAAGTGACGTACCTTTTTCAAAATATACCAAGCTCCTACTACAGAACAGCATATTAGGCAGACAATATCATGAAGATTAAATTTATAATTAATAATGTGCTCTGCTTTATCATCTGCTCCTTTTGTAAATTGGATACGATACTGTGTCTTTGGAATCGCTGCAGGTACCAATGATGAAATTAACGGACTGCAACATGAAAATTCAATGCAAAGTACAATTTATAAAAAATTCATGTAAATCGTATCATTATTTCTAGTACGTAAACGTTTCATATAATTTCTAAATATGACTTAATCATAAAATGTACATACCTTGTCAAATGACATAAAGATAAAATACCAAGGAAGAAAAAGTATATAACTAGAATTAGATTTACATACTCCTTTGCAAATACCTTGAAAGAAAAAAAGAGATTTAAGGATGTATCCACTAAAATTAGAAGAATCTGAAGCTGGATTGGTTGTTTACCTTATATAATACGTATAAACTTATAAGTGTACAACTTGAGATAAACGGAAACATCGCAGCTTCTCTACGGGACATGGTATCAGGTTGCTCCCCGCTGACTTTGTATTGTTGCTGTTGAATATCACGTCGTATAACAATATGCTCATTATTAATATGTTAAGAACAAAGAAGACACATGTATAAATAATCTCTAAACTTCATTGTATTTTAAACTATCTGAACATAATCTATCATAAGATGTCACAGAAAACAACGAAATATAGACATTTATTTCGACCGATATGTACACGTCATTAAAGACAAACAAAAGGTTTAAAAGCGACATGTAAGTAAAACGAGTATACTTAAAAATTCGCGTAATAGACGCAATAAACTAATAACATTCGATAGTGGATTATTAGCAAGTGTAAGAGTGTTACAAGGCGCTTGCAGTCTAAACATATGTCGAAACGCGTGGCTAACCTGCTGTTCCTTATGATGTTTAACAGCTCTATAGCTACCGAAGAAAATAGGTAAAATAGCCATTATTATAAGACTTCCGTATGCAATAGCCATTCCCTCTGGTGTCGAGGGCACCCTTGTGCTTGTCGAATTCTCATATTGCGTGAGATTTTCGTTGACTTGTGCGGCAATTTCGTTTACCGTATTTGCCATCTTGAGTATTTTCACACACAGTCACCGAATTATGCACGACAGAATGGAACAGGACAGGACTGTAGATACTGTGCCTGTCAGAGTCGTAGTGCACTCGTGTCAACTCGTGTACCACTGGTGTTAAACAAGGAACATAAATTCTTATAGAAGCATTCACGTTTCTATTTCGTGCGACTGAAACCATACAAAATAACACAGAAAGTGAACAATTGTAGGGGGCACTTCAGTCGCAGCACTGTTTTCGACACTTTCATCCAGATGTCTCAAACAGTTTCTTCAGTAATGTAAAACGGGCGCAATTTTTAATACGTAACTTCAAACTACTTCAAACAATTAGTATTCTATATTTTCAATTTATTTTCTTTATAAAAAATACGCTCGTGAATGCACTACACGCACTGAAATATTCCGCATAACCGTGTGTTATTTCTCATTAATGGAAAGAATTTCTAATTGTACGGAACAGTGTAATTATTCATAGCAGGTCTCTTACTCGCATCGAATAAAATTTGTTTGCCAATGCGGTTTTCAAACGTAATAGTGACAAAAAGTCATTTTAAGGGCCTGACTTTTCTACGCATCATAATTCTTGTAAACTGAACCAAGGTAAAGGTGACAAGACGTTTCAATACTTTCGTTCATTCATACGCGATCAATTTAATAGGTTATGGTTCGTTTTTTTTTAACATCGCATATGAATTAAATAAAAGACTGGTGGCTTAATTTTCCAATTTTATTTAAATTAAAAATCAATGTATATATGAATCTTAAGTAACTCTTGGGATATCATTTCGCCAAGCATCATCGGCAGGACAAGTTTCACTTCGATTTAGAATAAATTTGTCTTCTCTTGTTTTGCTATGCCATACACCATAAGAGAAGTATATAACAAGACCTGTAGACAGAAATGTAGTTTGAATTATTTTACTACTTACTTTTGATTATTGAGCATTATGTCTGACATTGAAACGTAGTTCTTTTGTTTCTCATAACTTACCAATAGACATCCATATTATGAACCTTACCCATGTCATTACATCTAGCATCATCATAAGGTAAATATTTACGAGAATACTGAGAGCAGGTAAAAATGGAACTAGTGGAACCTAAATAAACAAACCTAATGTAGATTCAAGTATTATTGTGACGTTAAGTTTCTACTCAAACTTACGGAGAATGCCAGTTTTTTCCCTGAGACCGGTTGTAGATAGATAAAGATCAATGTGAAGCATAACGCAATTATCAGTATAACAAAGGGTATCACAACGGTGACATCACCATGCATCAGATTCTCTGAGCAGTGTGAAATCATGAGTGCGATACAAATGCAAAGTACGACTGCAAAACAAAATGGCAGGGTCATTATAAATTTTACATTTGATTAAAATATGCGCGAATCTTATCCTTACCATAGCAAGAAACAAGAGCAGTCGCTATTTGTGCCGTTAGCTTTGTAGAATAACGCAAACGATTGGCGTTGATTAACTGTTTTACTACATACGTTACAGTTCTGGGATCGCGATCTCCTTTCTTTTCATAGGCTTCACTTTCCTCGTACCTATAATAATTCTAAACAGTTAATACGATCATTTATTACATTCTATATTCACAGTATGTATTGTCCTACCGCAATATAAGAACACAAGCTGCTACAATGGAATAAGCCAAAAGTGTTCCTATGCTCATCATATTTATTAATTGAGACAATTCAAATATCGCTGCTAATACACCTATAATAACGCACAAGGCAATAATGACCGACCTTTAAATTTCCAAGTTAAAGAGTAGGATTGCAATTATACAAAACCTGTGAGAAGTCCAGCGGAGAAAGTGCCCATTAGAGGTGTATGAAACCGTGAACTCACCTTGCCCATCCACTTAAAAATTAAGCCGTCCGAAGCCATTGCATAAATTACTCGTGGCAATGGATACATTGCACCAAGTAAGCTAAGTGACAAATGAACAAATCCACTGTGTTAGCATAATCATTATACCTGATCATATCATGCAAAGGAAAGGGATTGGAATAAGTGTTAGATTTAATTCATATAAATATAATTACCTAGCACATAATCCGCAAATTGCACCTATTGAAACAACCCATCTACCCCAATCCCAGTTGAGTCTTTCAAATAAATAAGGGAAAGGAGCATCTGCATTTTGTTCATAATATGGAAGAACAGTGGTGAGAACGGCCGACACACCAAAATACGCCAGGAATACGACAGTTAAAGAGACAACAATGGCCACAGGAATAGATCTCTGTGGATTTTTGGCTTCTTCCCCAGTTGTTGCCACACAGTCAAATCCAATGAACCCATAAAAGCAAGTTGCTGCTCCAGTTATAATGCCAGATATCCCATACGGAACAAATCCTCCTGTCCCGTGTTCGCATTTCTCTTTGGTACATTCGGGCTCCGTTTTCCAGTTTTTTATGTCAGCTTCCAATGCGCATGAAGAGTATGTAACATTAATTAATGGCCGAGTAATCGTAATATTAGCAAGACAAGGAATTACCTTTCACGGATCCGGCTATTATTACAAACAGAACCACAGAAAGATTTATCAAAGTGAAAATATTATTTGCCAGTGAAGATTCCTTCACGCCAAAGGCCAGTGCAGCTGAAAGAATCATGCATACGCGTAAGCAGAATTAACAGGCGTTCGGCTACCGCGAAAATCGTTTTACGGGAAAGAAAGGGTGGTGATAGGTGGTCATTAGTTAACGGCAAATCTTAGTGATTTAATTGCCATTTGCTTGCACAGACTTAATAAAAACCTATTAAATACTAGATACAGTCATCTAAAACCTACGCAGATGATATCGTATGTCGATACATACATCCGAAAATTCTCCTTAACAGTTTGCTCATTAAATCTGCGCAGATTGACTTCGCTAAATTTAAGCGGGTATAACGATCATCGTAGTGGATTTACAGAAATCGTTTTACCGGAGAAGACGATTGTTACGCCGAATGCGAAGAAATCTGGATAAGCAGACAGATGACTGATCTCGATCGGAGCTGCGGATTCAAAAGCATTTCTCATACTGTTATTGAACAGTGCATCGACGTAGGTGCTCAAGCCTCGTACCACGCTGGCCGAGCCAATTACATATTCCAAAATGAGGGTCCAACCGATTAAAAATGCAATAAATTCTCCCACTGTGACGTAACTGTAAACGTATGCAGAACCTGCTCGTGGCACTCTCGCGCCAAATTCGGCATAGCAGAGACCTTGATAAGGATGAAAGCATCATTAGCTTACGTAGAGTTAACTTTAAAATTGAAGAAATACACTCAATTCTCTTGTTACACGAACTTCTTTTACACGATTTTGATTTAACGCGAATTAGAAACAAAATTTAATTAAAAAGAAATCGTGTTAAATCAACATCGTGTAGAAGAAGTTCGTGTAAAAAGAGAATAGGGTGTACTCGGAAACGCGAATTGTGTTTGACTCACTCACGTACCTGCGAACGTCGATGCAATCGCGGCAATCGCGAAGGAAATTATCACGGCAGGGCCGGCAATCGTTTTGGAAACTGATCCAGCGAGTACGTAGACACCTACGCCTAGCGTGGATCCAATACCCAAAGCGGTTAAATCAAGAGTCGATAGACATCTATCCAGTTTCGTCTCCTGCAATACATCCAGCCGTTTCTTCCTACTGAATGCTCTGTACACATCGCCGAACTTCATGTTACGGTACAACTGTAACACACGAGCGATAAAATGTCTTTTAACTAAACATTCGTTTACTACTAGACAAGTCTTGTTTCCTAGGATTCCTTCGCGATACTGACTCGATTGAAATTCGATAGGAATTCGTCGTTTCGAGATTGCGGCTCGAGAGTTGAGTCGGTTTCTCTATCATTTTATTATCCATAGTAGAATTACAACGATTCTAATCTCGAGGACCGCTCTTACAAAGTCTACTAATCATTACGATAGAGCATTGTCGCCGATCAGCTATCGGCTTTAATGGAAGAAAATTGAAACCCATGCACGCACGTGTGTCTCTTTAGCAAAACTACAAACCCACCAGGAAGACATTTGTCAGTGTGTAATCCATTTCTGCGGTAATCGACAAAAGAACTAATTCTTGCTTCGATCTGCTCACGAGTGGCACACGCGGTTGTTAAGGGACGCTAACTAAACTGCCTTTTGAATCACGCGGAATGATTGCTCACAGTAGCAGGCCGAACATACTCTAATACTTCTCAATTGAATGAATTGTTCTGCGGTCGCTCCTAGAAATTCTCGCCTGCCTGCCAATATTAAACGGTGCGTACAATTGTTCCCGGCGAATTGTCCTTTGCAAACTAATTGGGCCAATTCGTATGTGTAATATCAGATTTCCAGTCAAGTGTGATCTTATATCTAAGATTTTACGATGATTCAATGCCTCGTGGACATTTAAAATTCCTATCGCTAACAATTTTCCAATGTCGCAGATGCATTTATTAACGGATACGGCACCCGCGGAATTTAATGTGCAATAATTATTATCGATAGAATTTAACATCTTCACGGTCTTTGAGAATCATTCTTCTTCGCTCGATTTTTTCAAGATCTTTTTTTGTATGGTGTATGACCAATTAACGGGCTTATTGATAAGAGAAACAAGTCCGTGCTCTAAAAACTATTTTCGAAGGTAGAAATTTGCGAGATGTACCCTGAATGCAGATTGGGAACGGAGAACGCGTTACATAAATTTGATATTAGTAGCAGTGATCGTTATAAGCTGCCAGATAATATTGATTTAAGTAAGGTAGATAACGTTTAAATGTTATCTACCTTTCCGTGACCATTAACAGTATGTCGGTTGGGATGGTCGTCATCATATCGCGTAAATTAAACCTAATTAGACGCTACCGATAGGTAAAGTGGCCCCTACGTAACCATTTTTCTCGGAATATCATGTTTGTTTTTTTAACCTGAACTCCCAAGTGCTTGTGATTAAAAATGCATACCAGGTATTCCTTGGAACTTTGCTCGTATAAAGTGTGGGTTGCACCGAGTTGTAGAACACAAATGTCTTATTCACAGTTTATGCGTTCCTATGCTATAAATTGCTAAACATCATTGATAAACTATGTAACTAATAATTTTTAATAAAGTTGAACATACTATAACTCCACTCACCACTTCGACACTACGCGGACTGAGGAACGTACTGCTTTGACACGAACAATCCTTTGACACGTCGAAGATAAATGACGCGGTATGAACCGGTCTTAGGATTTGTTTTCTATATAATAATTATTGTTTATTTTGCTTATCTCTACAGATACCGGTTATCCCTTCTTTGACAGGTATGATGTATGGATGATGTTGAAGGGGATATACCGGCACACGTCAATGATAGAAACGTGACCGCGGTATTCATTGTAGTAGAAATAAGGATGCGACTCGTGTAGATTATTGCAGTAAATTTATTTAAAATCATGTGTATAAATTCATGAAATACAAATATACAATATATTTAATAACGGACTATAACAGTCTTTATAATGGACGGATTAAAGTAATTACGATTAAAATATGTTACAAGATATAACAAATACTTCTTAGTGGACGGATTTAAAAGATTTTCGACAGATTGTATTGTGTCAATACTGTTAAAATATCATCACTATTGTTCTACAATACTATTTAAAAATTTCCTCCAATCTTAATTGAAACATTATACCTGCATAAAGTATGTACATACATTTTAATATGTAATCTTTTTCCCATAGACATTAAATATCTATTGGGATAGTATTTTTTAACGTTAGCTGGCTAGTCGGTTTGTTCTACATCTTAAGAATGTTTGTATTAAATACTAACGTTAAATAACGTGTAATACGTTAAATACTAACGTGTTATAAAACACAAAGACGCTAAAAAGCGTGAAAAAGTAGTATAAAAATCTATTAAACTAAATATAAACTATTTCTCTTCGAGTATGGTCCTTTGAATTCATATCGATTAGTGTTGCTATCCTTTGCAATCAAATCTGTATAGCTGACTAAAACGCCAGCTGTGCTGCATTGGTTTAAGCATATTGATTTTCATTTGTCAGTGTATACTGTACATAAGTATTAGAGATAAAAATATTGTCAGCACACCTATGCCCTGGAGTTTTGTCTGATGCGCAGCAGACTAGAAGATGAATGTAAATTCTGTTAATGTCTATGTAATAAATAATGTAAATGTTTATGTATAAGACTTACAATAATGAAAGAGTTGCATTTATCCCCTTGACAACATTCGCCGCATTTCCAGTCCTGATACCAGATATGCGTACAATCAGGCATGCTATTTCTTCTCGCTCTCTCACATTCTTTCTTGGTGCTACATCTTTTTGAAATATAAAATTGCTTCTTGGCTCCTTGAGACCAATAAGGCGTGCCTGCAAATTGATATTAAAAAATGAATGTATGTATCTTAATTGCAACTATAATAAATAAAACTAGTAAATACGATATCAGAAAAAGAAACATTTAAAATCTCTAAAGAAAAGCAACATATAACCAGATATTTACATTAGGGCGATACATAACCTCAAAATAAAGAGTAGAAGTATATAATAAAATATCCACATATACATACTTCCCCATTTAATTTCTGTTAAGCAGACATCCTCTCCTTGTTCACATATTTTAATTGTTTTTAAACATTTTTCTTTATTTCCCTCCTGATTCGTACAAACGTAACATTCCAGGGCGTGGCCTAAAAAGAGTGGTTATTGCAGATATGAAGAATTCCATTGCACAGTGTTACATCTACTTACTGAATGGTATGACGCAAAGTACAAGAAGTGCACAACATTGTATCCACGTTTGCACCATTTCAAAAGATAAGGGGTGACGTCTTGTACACACGGAAAAACAAGATTAAACCAGAGCACAACATGGATTATTTACGCGTTGACGCCAATTAGCGGCATTAGCGCTGCGCTCAACTGACAAGATGACCGATGACTAACTTCGGTAAGTGGCGCCACGGTCCGGTAAGCACTTGCACCACAACTCAACTACAATTTAGTTTCAGTAACCGCGGGAATGTTGAACACGTCCGCGAGCGATCGGAATCAATTTATATCCTTTACGAAATGTGTGATCACACGGGAATGTAAATAATCAAATTTGCATCGATTATAATATGCTTGGTTAGTAGATGAATTAATTTCTATATTCTTAAAGAGTTCCGCATTCCTTAATTGTACTTCTAACCAGTAAAGGGCGCGTAAGTTAAGCTAGTGAAAAAATTATTTCTAATGTAAAAAGATGATTCTACTCGGTATTACGTTTTCTGGGTCATAGTAGCTGGTAGAATAGCCAAAGCAAAGATATTTGTGCCTACATAAGCATTCCGTTTCCTTTTACACGCTTGCCGTGTTTACCGAGATTTGGTGCAATATTCTACAGGCATCTCACATAGGATGCACGTATACATATGCACGTGGGAACTACGTGCATGGTCACGTTATTAAAAATAGCCGGAGGATATTATTGACCCGCACGTCACAACTTGGGTTGCGGTCTTTCCGGTTGACCGGCTTAGAATCAGCCATACCTTAGGCTAATCTACACGCGCTCAACGACATCGGCAACGGTGATGAACGGACACTTGTAGTTCACTCGATATATCAATCTTACAAAATACACTTTCCAACATTACGAAAGCTTTGTTTCATTTGTTGTAGCGCCGCAATACCGATACACGAGGCTTCAGAAAGTTGGAAAAACAAGGAAAATGTACAAGAAGAAAAATAGAACTGAAAGAAAGAGAGAGAGAGACACACACACAGAGAGAATGAAGGAGATATAGATGGACTCCGAAAGAGAGTAAAGGTTGACGCACATCACACGTTTCAAGTTTGTTTGGTTTCGGTCCAGCAAAATGCGTAGTACGGGCACGTGTCGGCCAGTCTACTCGCGTCACAGACATCGAAAAAGGATCTGCATACATACGTACATTAATCGTACAACTAATACAGCACGCTGAAGAGAGAAGAAGAAAAAAAAGAAGGAAGCAAAAGCCGAACATTATCGAAATCCAATCGCGGACATCGACATTGAAAAATAGGGGAGGTGAAGTTAACCCTTAGGAAAATGAAAACCTACGAAGAAGTAGGTGGTAGGGCAATCGTACCAGGATCCACGGATCGTAGGAGGAAAGAAGGACAGGGATAAAAGGAATATCGCGCGGATTTAGAATCTGGTGAACGCGCGTTGCTTCTTTCTCCTCTGGCTTGTTCCCTGGGCTGGTGCGGCCGCGGGTCTCGTGGTTGTCGATATTCGAGTGCGCGGCGCAGGCTGAGCAGTGGCAGTGCTGAGCCACTGCGCCGAGAATCTAAAATTATCGGGCTGTCCCTGTCGAGAAAGAGAAGGAGAGCACGAGTAGAAGCAGGTTGCGCCTGAGTAAGTGTGAAAGTGCACGAAAAGGGTGGAGAGAGGGATAGGGTGAGGAAGAAAAAGCGGGAGGGGTGGAGGACTGTTTCGAGGAGGGAGGAAAGGGAAGGGGAATAGAACGGAGAGAGAGAGAGAGAGAGAGAGAGAGAGAGAGAGAGAGAGAAAGAGAGTGGGAGAAGGGGGGAGGAGAACGAACGAAGCTAGGGCGAAGCGTCGGAGGGGAAGAAGAGCGTACGTCGGTGCGACGGTAGAAAGGGAGGTAGGGGAGGGTAAGTGGAGTGAACAGTGGCCAGTGTGACAGCTAATCTAGCGAGCGGACGAACGGATCGTGGATCGGAGAAGGAGAAAGATGTTGGAGTAAGGAGAGAAGAGATAGATACGTAGATCCTACTCTAGTTGGGAGAATGGGTGAGAGCTTAGGGGTGGGGGCCTAGGAGCTTGGGGTGGGAGTAAGGGGTGGCTGAGTGGGGGTAAACGTGCGAGCTACGAGACGAGGACGGAGAAGGCCGATGGAAAAGCAGTCGCGGTGGGAGTGAGCTGGCAAGCGTAAAGGGGAGTGCGAGCGAGTCCACCGAGCCCGGCGAGTCGACGGCGGCGGCGGTGCGCTGGTATCGCGAGAGAGTACACCGGAGTATTCTACCCAGCACATATCGTGCGAGCACACGTTGTACGTGACACGCTCCTCTCGCTCGGCCACCGTACGGCCGAGATATTCGGTCCACTCGTATTATTCGTTTCTCGCGCTCTTCTCACGGGACCCGCGCTCCTCGTCGGCACCGAAATCGCACCAGGCGCAGGGAAGTACGCGCCTGCCAAGGGAGGCTTCGGTGCGCGCTCGAGAAAAAGGAAAAGAGTGTCGCAAAGCTTGTGACAGAGAAGGGTAGGGGGAGGAGGGTCGTAGGGACACCCCCGGCGCCAAATTCACGGCTAAAAAGCGCGACGACACGAGATCCATCACCATGGCGGACGACCAGGAGACGAACAACACGTGCGAGGACTCTCTCGGACCTGGTGACACCAACACCGCCTTCGCCAAGAAGCTTCGCGGGAGGAAGGGCGCCCTCAAGAAGAAAAATGTCTACATGGTGAAGAATCACAGCTTCATGCCGCGATTCTTCAAGCAGCCGACGTTCTGCAGCCACTGCAAGGACTTCATATGGTGAGTACGCGCCTTTTAGCATTTCCACCTTAATTTCGTCTATTCTTGTACCCGGGTGTCTGGCTCCCCCCGCGTTTCCACCTACATTTTGCGCACCCTGTTGCCGCCGCGAGTTTCGGGACGAGTCAACGCGCTCGATGTTGCACGCGCATTCGGCCCAGGCGCGCCTTACCCGCGAGTGCTCCGATTGGCGTATGGGATCTTAATATCGACCAATCGATGCCACCTATCCCGTTCCTCATTCGATCTCTTCGCCCGTATTATTTCCAGTACGTCCGCGCGGGCCTACGTGCGTCTTCATTTTGCACAGGCACGCATGTCCTCTCGTTCGGAAGGAGAGAGGGGGAGAGAAAGACAAAGGGAGACAGAGAGAGAGAATGTATGAGCGTGTAAGCGAGCGAGTGAGAGGCCGATGAAGAAGGGGATCGAGGCAGAGAAAGAGAGAGAGAGAGAGAGAGATAAATTCAGTCAATAGCGCTTGCAAAAGCTGCGCGCGAAGCAATGGCTAAATTGTACGGCCTTGAGGAGGTCTCCCGCTCGCCCGCTCGCTCATTCGAATTAGAAGCGAAACTGGCTTCGCGAATATCTTGACCGTGCGCCGACGCGCTTTCGCAAAACCAGAGGCCACTTTGCCCTTGCTCCAAAGGGGCACCGATGCCGCTTCGTTTCGAGAACGTCATTTCGAGCTCTCCCAATGATCGTGGGAATGGAACTCGTGGCGTTGCTTAACGACGGTTATTCATTTTTTGACAGGGTCTCTGTCAAGACCGCCGACAATTTCTCGAGATGTCGTTTCCATTAAGTTTCCAGCAAGTTGACAAATGGTGGCCACGCGCTCAGCTGGGTACGCTTGTATACGTTTCCACGAAAGATCAACGACGAGACTGGACTGTTTACTAGTACGTTCGTTTCCAATACACAGGCGGAGTTGAAGGATGGTGAAGGGAATTGGTGGAGGTCGAGTTCGTAAATAAGAGCAATGTCTCGTCGATTTCGACGAACCCGAGGTTAATCCCGCTACTCGGGTAAATTCATTCCATTTCCTCTGTATTTTCTATTAACCGTTTACCAGCGTAATACGCTCGCGCGAATGCGCGCGTGTTAAATTTTTTTTCTTCTCCGCGAACCTTGAGAGAGCCAGCTTGTGCTTATTGACGACGAAAGGCTCCAGTCTTACGAGATTTTGTCTCTCTCCCTCTCTCCGTCACTCCCTTGCCACGATCTTCTCCGACAATTGGATTGAAAAATGATCTCATTAAATCGGGAAACGTGGATAGCCCTGCGATCCGGTTTAATCCGGAATTAAGTTGGAAGCGGCAGGCTGTCTGGGGAAGCCCGTGCATGCGCGGCTCGTGCACGTGGAAGCTTTGCAATGATTTGTCGCTTCCACCCCTACGACCGTAAGCTAGCCGCCTCGCTTTTCCTAGGAGGCTTTCTTTCGTTCAGCCTGGCGGCCGTATCGCGCGGAGAGCCGAGCCCAGAGCAACGAATGAAACTGGCTCTGCCTCTGGTTCATCGTTTATTTTCACCTGCTCCTCTAATTCCCATTGTCGTGTCCCAGTTTAACCGAATTCTTCAACGTACAACGCTCCTCCACGAATTTCGAGCGTCCCCGTGAGTATTCCTTTAACTAACCCATTTTTTTTGACGGGCATCTCCGAGTGTCAGGGTCCTTGACGAAGGCCGAACGTTTCAAGGCGCAGGCATACTCTCATTCACCTTCCTCTTCTCTTCCTCTCCTTTCCACCCCGTGCTTATTGTCTCCTTGCAAGGCATACCTCGTCGTTCGAAGAAACGACGACGGACAAGGTGACGCTGGCGCCACAAAGTCCCCGCATGACATTCAATCTTTTCGAAAGCGACGAGCAGCTCTCTCTCTACCGAGGGAGCTTTTCCGCGCGAGGCCACAAGCTTTCCAGATGAGATTTATTTTATGGGCTTCTCGTTTCAAGGGGTGCACGGAGGAAATTCGCTTGTCCACGACGTTCCAGGTCTCTTCTACCTCCTCTTCTCTAATCCCCTTCCTCTTCATGCGACACCGCTTCTCAGTATGCGTTCCGCGTCACTTGTAGCCTGCACGTCCCCAGAGTAATCGTAGTCGTCGACCTTGTCGTTGCTAATGGCGCGTTTAGCCTGCTCAGCCTGTAACCATAAATCGTTATCAAGTTATGCGGTTGCGTTGCGATGGTGGCCCGCGAAGGATGTCGATGGGTGACTGGCTCTGGCACGTGCTGCTGTTTTCAAGTGATCGCTGACGATCGCGACGACGAACAGTGGAGCTGCGGGATCACTCGAGGCGGGATAACATGCCAATCAGGTTCGACCTTCTTACAGAAGCGCGAAGCATGGACCACTGGACGATTTCTCGAAGGATTCTTAATAACCACCGAGTATGCGCTTAGCGCGAGAAACTTTGGTCCTGCGTAGAAAATAAGAATTGTTTTAATTGGAGTAGAAGATTACTTGTTTACCTGCGGCCTGCCATTACTCCGTATTCCGATGATAATGGCGAGTAATCGTCGGCTTCAGACGTCTTCCTTCCAGACTGCTTGTTTCGTTTTCCTCGTCGTACACGCGCGCGCGCGCGGACGAATACGCTTACATACTCATTCTCAGCTTCCTCCCGCGTGTGTGGCCCATGTTACGCGCAAACAAGCCCATAAAAGCACGAGGCGGCGTCGATGACGCGGGAGCGTCGGTCGTGGGTAATTTGAATACGGCGCAACGTGGAGATGCGCGCACAGCAGCCTGCTTGAACTCGCGAGATGAGGAAGTGGAGATGAAGGTAGTCGATCGAACGCGATTAAAGTGAGGAATGTAGCATTACAGGCTTCCAGTTGACCGTGACGCGATGACGCCTTTTGGACGTGAGTTGCACGCGCTGTCTTTGTGATGCCATCCGGTTTCGATGAGCAGGAGAGCGTGAAAAGAACCGCTGAATAAGCACGAAAAGTTTTTACGACTTACTTCGCGTTCAAATTGATTTATACGTATTAAGCTGTGTCGTAATCGGTGCACGCTTGAACCTTTTAGCGCAGATTTTTATAGGATCACCTGTTCGTTGATGTGCTTTGTATTAAAACTGTCCGAAGTTTGCCAAACGCTGTTGTACCACTCTCTCGGATGATGGTTATTGGAAGAGAAGGTTGGTCCACTCGTTTCGCACTGACACGCGCGGCTTGGATCACTCGTCGAAATATAAATACCTTTGTTCTTCGTCTATCAAATTATAGGCAAAATATTCCTGCATCTTCTTGCGCACTTCTCCTCAAATTCTCTTCCACCTTCCTGCTCGAGGAGAATTAAGGAGCAGAATGTCGCTTTCGCCATGAGCAAGTTTTCTGCGGAGACTCGATCGCGCCATTTGTTGCACGAGACTAATGGAATTGGATCACTTGTTTCGTTCCCTCCTTACCCGAGAAGTTACCGCCTTGCGGTACCAGTCACGTTCGACCTTTAGTTTCAGTTGATTCACTAGTTCATTTTCACTAGCCTTCGCGCGTTGGTTGCCAGAGCCCGTTTGGCGGCGCAGCCGAGGATCGCGCAGGTGCGAATCGAAGTATCGTCGACGGAGATCCGTTATTTGTAGATACATCGAAATTCCATTGATTCCAGTGGCCTTGAACTTTAATGTTGGCCAACTGACCAAAATCATAATTTTGATTTGCTCATTGACATTTTAAAAGGTCTCGAAATCCATCCATTTATTGTCTTCGTGCTGTACAGTCTACTCGGTTTGAAGTAACCTTGGCTAGCACGTCGGCTGTCCAAAGCCATTGCCAGTCCGCGTATCTATCGAGCGTCATTGTTCTGGCGAGCGTTGCGACGCATCACCGTACAATGTCAATCGCCAAATTGAATAGCCCTTTAACCCAGGAATAATCTCACCTGGAAATAAGGCAGTCTCGGGAGGAGGAGAAGTGGATTGCGTCAGATTGCATGGAAGGACGGACGACCCTTCGCTCGCCCGGAAATGCCGGCCTTCCGCGTGAGAAACGCACACTCTCCACGTTATACATTATTTAAGTGAAACGGAGATGACGCAAGCTCGAGATTTACGGCGAGTCAGCGCTCTTTAACCCTCAAATGCATGAATTTCTATTTGAAAATAAACAAAATCCATAGAGCCGAAGTAAAAAGAAAGATATGTTGTTTGTAATGGCCTTTGATACGATTGGTATAAAAATCGATGCTTTATGCATTTAAGGGTTAAAATCAATCTGCTAGGTGAAGTGGCGAAAGGGGTTGGTGAGAGGCGAAAAGGGTCGAAGAGGTAGAGGGTGGACGAAGAAAAATGGAAGAAGAAGGAGGAGTAAGAGGAAAAGTAGAGAAAGGGAGAGAAGTGACGAGAAGTGAACTAAACTCGGGCTGAAAATAGCTCCGCGATACTTGGACTTTGGGTGCGAACGTACAATACCTCATTGTACATGGTTGTACGCGACTATGCGCGGTTCCGCGCGAGTCTCCTCGTCTCCACTATTTCATTCTCGTGTCCTACTCGCGTCTGCCTATTGCGAGGGAAATAACTGGGCGAAATTTTTCCAATCCGAGCAAATTGGCTCGAGGCCTCGGCGTTGACGTCCGTCAGTTGACCTCGTACAATCATCCCGGCTGGGTGAGTTGTTGCGAGGCTAATTAAACGAAAATACAGTAATTAGATTTCAACGAAGGAGAACCGGTGGCAACAGGTCTCTCTTAGGATTCCCTTTTCCAATGCCGAAAGAAGACATAAGAGAGTCGGAGAAAATTCCAGTGGATTCTGCGGTTTCGGTAGGTGGGGGTTAACGTTCCTGGATCAACCTGGACAACCTTCGTCGACCGTAAGAATATCTTCGCTGGAGTGTCGTTCCGCTCGATTGGAAATTCATTTACACGCTCGGTTCATCCGGCGGGTCCACGCGGGGTGGCTGTGAGGAGGAGGTCGAGCGAGGACGGGGAAATGAAATGATCGGAACGCGGCGGTGGAACAGGGCGATGGAGGAAAGGCAGTTGAGTTAGGGTGCAGAGAGAGGCTTGAGGGTAGTAGTGACGGGGTGACTGACGCACGCTGAGATACGACGAGCCCGAGATAGGAAAGCATTTTCATCCCTCGATGGCACAGGATGTCTCTACCCTTTTCCCAGGATAACCTAACCCTTTTCTATCCATCTGTGCTGAATTAAGACCCTTACGGATCCTACGATTTTGGCCCCTCGCAATTTCAGCTAAGTAATTTCATATTTTTAGGATCAAATTTTTCCGAGATAACAATCTCGTACTTCAGAAAATGAGAAGTTTCTGCGACACTCTTCATTCTCTCAATTTTCTATGCGCGCTCTCACTCCGCTTAATTGTCAATTTAGCCGTGATTTAAATTTAGAGTTTTCACGACGAAACGCATCCATTATACGCATTCGCATTTCCACCCTCCAAACCCCACGCCTCCATAAAACAGAAAGGGGTCACAGTCTTACGGTCCAATCTCCCTGGTTAACTCGATTTTATTCCCTGTCCGAGACTTAAATTCTCCGCCGAATGGCTGTTAATTGATCCACGTGACGGTCCAGCTGGATTGAAATATTCGCAGTTTCTCTCTCACGTGTGCTCGATCGATCTCTTTTCCCACCTCTTTTTCCTCCCTGTTTTTCCCACTTTTTCTCTTCACCTCCCACCGTCAGGCGTTTTTTTTTCTCTCCACCTCTCTTGTCTCCGTTCTATCATCTGCTGGTCCGCTAGATTCCACCGATCGTCACGAGCCGATCATCAATCGTCGTTAACGGGCTTCTAATAGTCGCCAGTCCCGTGACACCGATCGGCATCGATACGAATAGCGTGATGCTGAAAAGAGTGGTCCGTCTAACTAAAGGGAGGAGGCTAGAGTGGGTAGGACGTAGTAGAGGCCGTGTTCTCGCACGGTTGGCCGAACAAAAAGCAACGAGGTGCCGCAACGGGCACGAGGCCGCGGGTAATCGCGAGATATCAAAAATCGATCGTTCGCCTGAGAGGTCAGGGAGATGCTTAGAAAAAGAAAAACTCCTTTCTCTCGTACCCCTCTTCCGACTCCTCGTTAACATTCGCGCGGCTCACAGGCACCATTTCATTTCCATGGAAATGAAAATTGCTCCGTGTCCACCTTCCTCCTTCACTCGCGCGGCGCTCCTCCATTCCGCCCCTGTGAAAGCTTCGCTCTCAGGTTGAAACAATCGGTGCGAAATAATTGCCGGCATATGGTTTGAGAGATGCTCGCTCGCCCGGAACTCGTTAAAGGTTCCGGGAGTCTCGGTCGGATCCGTTACAATTAATATCTAGTCCGCTGACGTGGGAAGGATGATTTTGAGCGGAAAGTCGAAGCGCGTTGATGCACAAAAATTCCAAAGGAGCATAATGCCGATGGATAATTGAAATAAAAAGAGGTACACGGTTTTTTTTAGTTACCCTCGAAAAATATCGAAAATTGCCTCACGCTGGAGAATGCCCGTTCTATCTCGCGTGTACGTGGTTTATCGTGCGCGTGTCGGTCGGTGCCTTGCTCGTGGATGAAGCAGCCTGGACGGTGGATTCTTTTGCGCTGCTTAAGTAGTCTGGAGATTCCGTGATAAGAGATCTTGACGTAGAGGCAGCAAAAAAAGTCGCCTATCTCCGGGAAGTGCGAACAAAAAAAAAACAAGTAGATAAGGCAGCTGTGGTTAGCGATGGGATCATCGCATGGGAAGCGTCTCGCATCTGTTTATTCAAATAAACCTTTCGAAGCTGAGATTTTAATTTCCATCGCTATCCACGGTGCTCCTTCCTTCTACTGTAAACACAATCGGCTTCGCGTTTGCCACGCGCTTTAGATGTTTCTCGAGCGAGTCACGCGATGGACACGGTTCGTAAGTGGAGGAGGAGCAGAGTGCTGGTCCCTTACGTCTGCCGATGCCTGCGAGTCACTGCCGCGGCACGGCGCGTTTCCCATTAATCACTGGACGTTATAAAAGGAGCATTGGCGGCCGATTCACTTCGAACCTTAGCTGAAAGCGGCGAGTTAATAAATAGCGACTGGTTGCAGTGAACGAAATAGATAGAGCGTTAAATATTTTATTATTGTTCTAGGGTTTCTAACTAGGGATTCCAACTCGGTAGCGCGACCGGAGATTAAGCAGCGCACTTACCGCAGCCCGAAGGATCGAGTAACGTTGGATTTTTTGGTTATTTAGATTCCGTAGACCGGGCTCTACAATGGGCGGTAGTTCGCGGCAGTGCAGCTGTAGACATTTCTGTAAACTATCTCCCAGAATTGTCTACTATGCTAGTAGAGAGGAGTTCGGGGTATAACTTGGAATCTACAAACAGGATTTATAACAGAATCCGCTTCTCTCGCTGACTCCAAGTACACATCCGCTTCCGACGGGAAATATGAAACGAGAGCCTCGATTTACATGTTAAATACGTAAAACATCTCTCGTACCATCTACGCGCGTTATTCCGCACGTTTAAATCATCGTCGACCAAAATTCTCGCGAAGCGTTCGAAATTTGGTAGAACGACAAATCTGTGCGCTTTGCAGATTGACATTTATCGTCGGTATCGTTCATCGTGAAAGATTGCGTGACCTGGCCAGACCTCTCGATTTCTCTCGTGTCATTGGTTCTCCCAAGGTGCGTTTTGGAGCGACCCCTTTTTCGTCGCCGAAAAATGCTTGTTCAACGCGGCCCGTATTACGCAACTCGGTGAGCATACTTAATTACATAATGGCTAACGGGGCCGGTGACGTCGAGAACTTGGAACGAGACGAGAGGGGGCTTTATCTTTCGTCCGATGAGCATACTCGTTTCGTCCTTGGCCACCTCCTCCTTCTTTGCCTCCTCTCTTCAGCCTCCACGGCCTCCTCCACCCCCGCCAAATCCCCGCCTAGGACGACTGGATATCAGGACACGGATTCCAGTAATCCCAGCCATTCCTTTGAAATGTACGAGAATGCTGTCGCGTCTTGGCCCCGTTGATGGCTGGCCACATATGTGTGTATGCACGCGCGCGTTTACCACCACTGGTCTATATGCCGACACGCCCTCCTGCACGCATAATCTTTTCAATACCAAGCGCGTACCTCTATCCTACGCGCGTTCAACACACTTCCTTCGTTCTGCTCGTCTCTCATTCTCGCGTGGGTCAAGTCAATCGAATAAATCGGTCAATTAAGATGAGACGAACGATTACCTTGTTTCGCGTGTAAATATGCGCTCTCCTTCTCTCTCTCTCTCTCTCATTCTCGTGGGAGTGCAAAAGAACAGAGAAAGACAAGGGACACGCTTTATCACATGCTCCTACACGTTTCGCGTGCTCACACCCTCCCGCTCGATTAATTTTAGATTCTAGGCATCTTAGAAAGACACGTTCCGCGCACGCAAGGCGTTCTCTTTTCCTTGGCCCCGGGCCAAGAGAAGGACTGCCTGTTGAATTTCTCTCGGTAGGAATTTCACTCGTCCATTCATCGATTTCGCGACACCACCCTCCCTTCGCCCCTTCTCCGCTTTCTCCACCTTCTCACCCTTTCAGAGCTCGCTCCACGAGCTACCTAATAAATAGTCGTCGGCCACTGCGTCGACAGAATCGATGCGCTCCACCGTGCACCGGCTCGAGTAAAATTCTCCGTACTCACGGAGTAAATAGTCTCTCTAACCAGCCTTGCTTCCTCAGATTTGCTTTCCTCGACCTGCGTCGATTCTTCAGATCTGCTCTTCTTCCTCTTCTTGGAAATCAGTTAGGAGAGATTATCCAGCGGTGGAAGGTCGGCGCAACATGGAACGGACGGCCCGGTAAACAAGATTCTCGTGCAGAATCTTGCGCTCTTGTTCTTTTGGAGTAGCCAAGAGGGTGGATGGTAGTTGAGTACGAAGATCGAGGTGGTGAAAGGGGTGGGTTACGACAAAGTTTGCTTAGCCACCCCTTCTGATCCAAGTGGCGATGGTGCCGGTGGTAAAGTGATTGTGAAAGGGATTTACGTGGTAGGGTCGAATAAGGGTTGAGAGGGGTGAGCTCGTATTTAAATAAATGAATACAGAAACCGGGCATATTTTAAACTCCGCGGAAAACACGTTAATTTAGCCCTTGTGTCTATAATCCTGCTACACAGACACCCTTGATAACATGTTTGCAGATTCTCTTATTGAATGTTTCGCTCTTTGGACTACGCTGGTTATAAATACCGACGATTTATCTGTGCTAGAGGAAAAAGTTTTCGATCGTTTCGAAGCGTCCTACGAGCTCTCTCTGATTTGCGGTGCCCGCAGGCCCGAGCCAAGGAAAAGAAGATGGTTTATGCGGAGATAAAGAGCACAAGATAGGAGTTAGTTCATCCAAGCCAGGCGCTCGTTACGCGGAACTCACGTAATGCTAATGGACATGGTGCATTCTCCTTGTAAAGTCGCGAGAGTTTTATGCGCGCGTTTACCACCGCTCGGTCAGGTACACGTTTCTAAAGGGGATGTTGTTTTACCGTAACGCAGTAGCTCTAACCAACAACTAACCTGTTTCAAAGCCACCCTTAAAACGCTACGTTCCCTTTCATCTAATACAACCTCGATCTTCCCTTATTAATAGAATCAGTCTCGTGCATATCTCGTGACAGATTTTACCAACGGAGGATGCGATCTCGAACTATTTTAAAGGTCCAGCGAGGTTGGTGTTTTATTCCGGCGAAATGTGATTCTCTATTTATTCTGGGTGCAACCACCCCTCGCCTCCACCACCCCATTTTACTTCCACCACTTTCACCTACCTCCAATCCCTTCTCTACGGCGTATTTCGCGGAAGGAATGGATCCCGGATAATTACCCGAGTTGCTGGCGGACGGCCAATCCAACCGCCTGTTGGACCGTCTACCAGACCAACTTTCAGCCCCCGTGTTGCAGTCGATCGTGCATACGTGCGCGCGTTGCTCCCGCGAAAGTAGGAAGGCGAGTTGTGGCGTGGGCAAGCTTAAAACGCAGTTGGGTGTGATTTCTTCGGACGATAAAAGGAGGTCAACGTACGATACCGTCAAGGGCGCAGCTGCAACCGTACGAGACGACGATGCACTTTGAGATAATTTTAACAGCGAGACGAGTGGAAGGCAATTTTCTCTTTGTAATTATTCATTATCTGGTGAGGATCGGCGAGCAGGTCGATAGTTTGACACCGAGCTTAAGGCTCATCGGTGTCCCGGAACGACAGTCGCTCACCTATCTCCATTCTCATTATTATATCTACGATTGAACAATATGGCAGCGAGAACGCGAAGGAGAGGGCGTGAATGCGCGCACGATATACGCCCTCCTCACGTGTCCAGCGGCTCAATCATGAGCACGTGCGAGATGCATTATGCAGCCTGTGCTCCCTCGACCGTTTCGCGGTATAGAAAGAGAGCCACGGAGAAGGAGAGGGGAGTTAGAGATGCCGCAGGAGGTGGAGTAGGTGGAGGACTAGGATGATGCACAGGGAGAGAGAGAGAGAGGAGAGGGAGCGTGAAGCGAGGACTTTGAGATCGATGAAAACCAGGCTAACCCAATTAGGTCAGAACAAAGCCTTTTGGTAGGTTTGCATGTGTGAACGCAAAGGTCACATCCGTGGAGTCCAATGCGTTTAACGCGACGCGTAGGTGGGCTCGAACTCGCGAAGCCTGTCGCCAATAGTCTGAAATGTCCTGAGGGAGCGTTGATGAGGAAGAATCGGACCCTTTAACTCCCTGTCTCTTTAAGGACGAGTGTTCTTAACTTCTCGCGGTAGACGAACGTGCGAACTTTATTGGGGTGGATGCTGGGAGCAGAAGGAATAGGTTCTGAAACTGTTCTGGCTCGCATTAGATCCGACGCATCGTGAAGTGCACCTGCTGCAGGTTCTTCGTTTCATTTCGCTTCGAAGTTTCTCGTTACCTTTCGACCCTGGAGAAAAGATTCAAACGAGAAAGTTCGCCTTACTTGCCACTATCACCTTTCATCTCGCTACCCCTCGACAGACTACCGTTTCTTCACGGAGTCACCTCTCTTGCCCCGTCAACTTCCACCGTATTTCGCGTCCTCTGGCAAATATCCTAGCAGTTAGCGAATCGATGAATTTTTCATCAATTCTCGCAACCTGCTGCCGTGCGCGCGGGTAACGTGTCGTCGCCGCCGGCAAGCTGGAAAATTGGATTCTACGCGAGTAGCTTTTCTCGATATGTCCGTTACGCGTGGCATGCGTCTCGGGTGACTATTTTTCTTTTTTTCTCCTTTTACCTTGTTTGCATCCATGGAAACCTACCTACCCTTCGACGAATGCGTGACACGATTTACGTATCTCGTATACTGAAATCCCGTAAACCGTTTCTCCTGGTGTAAGGAATATTATCGATGCCAAGAGCCAACGGAATATCGATCGCTTGCTTCGCGTTCTAGCCATGTGAATTTCGCGATGCGCCACAGCACGACTCCTCGGTCTCACCTTCGTACCAGCGTCTTCCAGTTGTTCGCGAAATAGTTATGGGAAATTAATTCGACGAGGGTGAGGCGAACGATCGGTTACACCATCGTTCTCCTCTCGGTACCTTGCACTGAGACTCGCGGGGCGCCTAAACCAACGACGAAGTTGCGCAACGCTAAGTGGAAGGGGTCGTGGTTTCGGGGGTTGGATGCTGCAGATGGGGGTGGAAGCGAGGATAAACGCAGCGCGAGGGTGTCGTCGTGCAGAGAGGATTGAATTTCCTATTCGATAGACACGTCGATGACTTTCCCCCATTTCCTGGAACTTGTCGGTCGGTTGGCTCGTGCCCCTCTCCTCGTCCCTCGCCCATCCAGAGAAGGAGAAGGCGCCAATCAAATGGAAACCGGATTGCATGCGAATCACTCGACATTTTCCGCCTCCTCTGCTGCGATCCGCTCGTGTGTGTGTGCGCCTGTGCGTTTGTGTGCGAGTACTCACCCACCTACCCTCTCCATCCCACTTCTTCTCCCACTCCCAGCCTTACTACCTATCTCCGTGGTATTAGGATTTGAAACGACATCGGGGATTATTTGTAATTGCCCTCGAGCCCCCCTACTCGGAGCACCCAGCTTCCTCTTTCCTCTATTCACTTTTTTTTAATCCGTATGGCACAAGCGTGGGCGAGCTGAACATTGTCGAGAGCCATTTGAGAATGTCGATACCATAGTTAGAAGAAGGAAAAATAGAAGGACGTTCTGGGTGACGTAAAAGAGATTTCAAGGGGTGCTTTTTCTAGTATCTTTATTACAAGTATTATTCTACAGTTGTTGGAACGATTGTCGAACGTTGCTTGATATTTGGTTTTTACTCGAAATTTTTGTGTGCTTTCTCTTCTTTCTTCTCGATCACCGTACTCGCTTGTCCTCGACGAAGTGATCTTCTTCGGCATCCAGATTGGAAGCACCACCCTTTCATTTGTTCTACTCCGGAGTGTATCGCAGAATTTCGCTGAAGCTTTGCGTTTCCTTGTCACTCGTCTGCCCTACTCTCAATCGCTCAGCCTCATCTACCTGGCATTCTCTCTCCGGCCACCTCTTAACAGCGGTGCCGTGTAACGTGCCACTGCGGTTTCCTGGCGTCTCGTCCCGGCCGGTATGCGCGGCGCGCGCGCGCATCTGCGCCCGCCGTGCTACGCGCAACTGCTCGATATTCGATACCCTCTCTCTCACTCACCTTCATCCTCCCACTTCCTTTCTCTCCACTGTCCTCACCCTCGCTTCCTCCTCTCGTCATATCACAGCGTGACGCGCTGCGCCGTATTAGCGGAGTACCCACCCCCTCGTACGTTTTTCGCTACGTTCGGAAAGAACGCGACGTCTCTCGTAAATCGGCATTCCTCTCGAATCCTCGAGCGGGCCCCGCGCGAGGACGAGGAACGCGGGAGGCTTCGAGTACATGGAGCGTAGGAAGAGAAGAAGTGAAATAAAGAACGGTGGAAAAAGGAGTATCGCGCTCATAGATTCGACGGGGCGAGACGAATGGAATTTCAAGGAGCGATCCACTCGCCTACTCTTGTGGAGAGGGGTGGATGGAAGGGCATGATAATGCGAATGGAGAGAATTTCCAGGGGTGTCCCGAGGGATCTTTAGAATCGACCCGCGGCACCGTTCCGCATACACGCGCTACAAGGTTGAGGAGAAGGGTGGATAGGTTGTAAAGCGACGAGGGTGCATGTTTTACATTCTAGTTCCTTAGTTTAGCCACGACCGCATGCCAATGACTTATGCAATCGCAATCGCGAGAATGTACGCGCAACGTTCCTCGCGAACGACCTTCGAGAACTTCTCATTTTCGATAACTCTTATCGGACCTGGACAAAGCCTCCGTGGCGAGCGCGCGCTGCTTCTCGTCCCTGTTTCTCTCCGATAGGTACGCGGCGAGAACGCGAGAAAGAATATCTTATTTTTAATAGCCGATCGATATGCTCGCGTGACGGCGCGCACTCGTTATTGTTGTTGACTTTCTCTTCTTCTTTATTTTTGCTTCTCTTTCTACTGCGCACGTCGCGCATGCCTTGTACGATCTCGGAGTAGAAGGGCTCTTTTACGCAACCCTTAATTCTGTCGCTAAGTATCGACGACGCGCGTCGAGCTTTTCCTCTTCGAAAGCAACCCGCTTTGCGACGCAAAATTCTCACGCAGCAGGACCAAATTCGCGCGCTATTCGTGCGCCGCGCCGTTACGGACCTTTCGATCTAAGCTTCGCAGCAATGTAGGCTAATCATGGATTAGCGCTACTCTTCCGTCCTCCGCACTCCGCACTTTCTCTCCGCCTCGTGCGATTCCTCTCCACCTCTCATGTGCGTTTTCCGCGCCCTCGTCTTAACTTCCCTCTCACGAATTCTTTTCTCTTGCTTTTCTTTTGCTTCAGTCGCCACTTCGAAGTGTCTACTTTTCCATTGGCTCGACCCTACGCGAAATTTTCCCTCGTCTCCGTCGTCATCGTTTCCCAGACTTTTGCCATGTCTCTTTACCGTTTCATCGGTGCCGTCCTTTAGCGCGTTTAGAAGCTTCACGACCCTCATCCGCCCGGCTGGTCGTCCGTCACTATTACGTCATCCGCGACTTATTTATCAGGATACTTTCATCTTAAACCTAATTGCACGAGTCGACGCGCGCTTTATATTTTACGCCGACGAAAGCAATCTACCGACGGGCGCGCAAATCGAAAAGGAACAGAGGCGGCGAAGAAGAAATTTCGCGGGATGGTGTAAAGTACTAAAAGTGGAGCATCTAGGCCGGTAGAGTTACCGGTACGGAGTGCAAACGATTGCTCCATGGCGAGGGTTTCGCGCGAAAGAGATAGAAAGAGGGAGAGAGTGAAACGAGGAGAGGAGAGGATGAGAGAAGGGGAGAGAGAGAGAGAGAGAGAGAAAGAGAGAGCCTTGAAATATTGATTTTGCTCGTTGGGGCTGATCTAATCGTCGGTGGTCCGGCATCATAGAGGTGCCACTCGTAAAGCCCCGTAAACAAAGGCCGACGTTGAAAATGCACTTTTATCTCGTGCCGTACACTTCGACCGTGAGCGGAGTAACGCGATCGACAGGGGTCGCAACGGGATGAAGAGGTACGAGGGGATTGGGCAAGGACGGACAGAGAGAGAAGATAGAGTTCGACACAGAACGTCATTATTCTCGTTCCGTGGAAGAAACGCGTCGCCAGAAAAATTGAATTACCCGACTTAGCTCGCTCACGTGGCCACGTATCTGCGCGTTCGGTTTCGCTTCCGTAATCCTATTCACACTCGGTGAGCTTACATGGTCGAAGGAGCGCGAGGATGCTCCTTCCACCTTTCCAAGGAATCCTCTTATCCCAACCGTCTTGCAATTTTGCTCTTGCTTCGGAAACTTTCTCGAATCCTCGGTCTCGATCGAACCGCGTGAATTTCAGTATTACGAACGAGCGCGAGCGACGAAATCGTAGATCGGGAATTATTGTAGGCTCGCGAGTAATCGAGACGCGAGATGACAAGTGGAATGAGGAAACGACGAGGCGCGTTACTCGCTTGCGTCAACGAGCGCATTATTAACTTTTTTGTTGGCAAAATGATTCACGGGACGAAGTCTCCGCTTGCGTGGCTTCTCGCAAACGTCATCGGTAGAAATGTGCAGCCATTTCTTTCCGGACATTTGCGAATCTCGTGTTTCAAATCTCGCACTTGGTATCTACGATTGATCCGTCGAATTCGTTGGATGGTATACAATTTTTCGTCTCGGTTGGCCGTGGCAACGAACACGAGAGGTGGGAAGCAATAAACACGGAACTGAACATGGGCACGGAATTGCTACTGTAACCGGTGTAGTTGTCCTCGATATTTGCAAAAGAGGAGGAGAGAATCGCAGTTTGGTACGCACCAGATGCACGTGTCAATGGAAAACGCTTTGCGTTCCGGGACCGCTGATTTTACGGGGTGTTCGGTGAATGCGCTTGTAACATCGTCGATCCCGTGTACCGAGAGGGGCGGAAACTCGTCCAGATTTAACCCTTGGGGTGGTGAGCCGATAAGGGTGAAGCTGCGGTGAAATTGAGCGTGGACCCTATTACCTCGTGCATTCGACAGCGCGCAACGCAGATTCGCGGCATTAAGTAGTTCAGTCAAGCTATGGCTAGACGATCGAGTCGAGACTGACTTTTTTTCCGGGACGAGAAGAAAAGGTGAAAGGGTTAGGTGTCCTCCCCTGTTCCTCCTTCTCCTTGTCCAGACCAGCTGGCTACTATCTCCGCGATCGTTGCGTGCCAAGCTCGCCAAAGGTTTCTCCATGCCGGATAAACAATCGGCCGTGTGTGCCTTATCGCGCGTATAGCATTGCGACTGCCTTCTTTTCGCGCTTGAAATTCATGATATGCAAATTGGCAAAGTACGCGTAGACGTCGTCGAGGCTCTCACAGTGCGAGGCAACGATAAAAGGGGAGAATCTAAGAAAAGTATGAGAGATGCGTATTGGACCTTTTGCCATCGGCAAACAGCGTCGCCATTTCTTCCTCTCATTTTCCTCCCCTCCTCTCGAGAATCGCAAAGGAGCTCATTTTGCACACTGCAAGCATTCCCGATTGAAGGAAGAAAAGAAATCTGAATTGAAACCCTATTGCATTAGCGTGTCTCTTTTATCTTTTTCAAATGTTCTTCGCTTACGTTGGTTCGCGGAAGTGCTCCTCGCTCCTCGCTCCTCTTCCTATCTACCTGGTTTTCCTCCCGAGAAAAGGAGAGGAAAAGAAACTTCCTACTAATTCATCCCCAGTGTCGATCTCGAGCGGAATTAATCACCGTAATTTCGTTCTTCTTTTTTTCGTTGCAGGGGCTTCGGGAAGCAGGGATATCAGTGCCAAGGTAAGAGGGTCAGACCGATGTTGCATCGACCTCCTTCCCCGAAGTGCAGCCTCGAGGAATACCATCGGGCACGTTTTCCTTGTGTGTTTCAGTCTGTAGTTTCGTCGTCCACAAGCGATGTCACGAATACGTGACCTTCACGTGCCCGGGCGCCGACAAAGGAGCTGACTCGGACGTGAGTGTCGAAAATCTCCACCCATTTACGTTCACGTTATTCCTCCGACTATTGTACAGAGGAGAAAAAGTATTTTACTTTTTTCCGTTTTCGTTCTACTTTTGGTTTCGGCGCGCGGTACCTGTATCCCGCTTCTATCACTCCGTCACCGTCTCTCTCTCTCTTTCTCTCGCTCTGTCACTTACTCTCTCACTCTCACTCTACCTTTCTCCCACCTTCTCTATTTCTCTCTTTCTCCCTTCCGCTTCCTTCTCAGGCCAAGGATACGAGAATGGCGATATCATTAAAAGTGCCGGAAGCGTATCGTTAACCACTTTCGCCTCGTTCTAGGCACACGAAGGTTACAACTCGTAATTATTTCGTCTTTCCGTGCGACGCGATTACTCGGATCTTACTGCGAAATCTGTAAATTCAATTTGAAGTGCTCTCGAGTATTGCGCCGCCTTGTCAGGTTTAATGATCCCCGGTGATAATTGCACGATCGATGAGCGGACATCGGAAGCATCATTCGGCGCGCACCTATGGGCGTGAAAGAAAACACCGTAATGGAGGTGATGGGTAGCGAAGTGCAAGCGCTCGTTACTCCTCGCCAGTCGGGCCACTTAACTAAATATGCGATAATTAGCGGTACGTGGGTTTAACATGCGTAGAACATTTACCGCAGCAGGTGTTCTCTCTCTCTCTCTCTCTTTCTCTGTCGCTCTATTGTCCGCATTCAGAGTTCCGGTCTCGGGGTAGCCCAGCAAGAGAAGCGAACGAAATCCGATCGATGGTCGAGCTCGTGGTGGTGAAACGTTCGAAGGGATGCTTCCGCGAATTTACTTTTCCAGATACGAGAAAGAAAAGAAGTCGACATTCATTATTCACCGTGACTCGTGCGAAGAGAGCTTTCTTTTTGACCTTTGAAACGCATTTAGCGAACGTGCGGTTAATTAATTGACGAAACGTCGAAGCACGTGCTCGAGGGGGTAGAGTGGAAAACATCATATTTCACGGAAATGGAGGAACGGGATCATCCCCCTCGTTAGGACAGACGGTATTTTTCTTCCGTTATGTTATCTCGGTTGATACTTTTTCCTTTCCGATGGACGAGCACTCTGTCACGGGAATAAAGCCGACTAACGATATGCACGTGCCAGAGCTAGGGGAAGGATAACGAAACGAAAGAGAGAAGTGAATCCTTGGCCCGAGCGGAAGGGCGAAAGAAGACGCGGACGCGTTTTATTCGGAGCTAAGAGCTGCGTTTATAGATAATAAATATACATATGTGTATATGTATATTATATATATACCCATAAATATGTACACGTATTATATACAATACGTATACATACCTCTCTACCTTGTCCCACAATCTTCTCGCACCGCGCACGATTTGCCTAGCGTTCTACTGCGCTTTTCGTTTCTTATTGTCTCTTATTATCATTTTCTCTTTTGTTACTTTATCCCGTATTTCATTCCCTTTCTTTTTCCTTCTCAATATGTCATCACGCTTCAAACGTACGCGCGTTACACGGATATCATTTTGTCATTTAATATCGTTCCGCAGTGCGGGGCCTATCTTTCATTTTGATTTCGTTCTTCTTTTTTTTTTTCTTCGGTTTGCGTTCCCCTTGGTTTCACTTTGTCAGTTTTTGTCCAAGTCACCTTGACGAGGGAAGGAAACGTTTCTGGCCGAGAATGCAGAGTGTTATCGTAAATCGAACGACGAGGAGGATTAATTCCTTATTCGAAAGAGATATTAATTAGGATTGGTTGCAATAGAAAGAGGTATGGAGAACTTTTCTCTCGTTCAAACTACAAATACGAAAGAGTAACCTCCTCGTTGCGAGCCACGAACGTTTCTCAGGTCATTTGCGAAAAGCAACGCCTTTTATTTCTGTGGATCTTTGGTTGAATAATCGATACCCCGGTGTACTCCCTTGTTTCCGGTGCTGATATTTCCCTGTGCTTCAACGCTTCGAAGGTAATCCATCCATTATCACTCTCACCGTCCCGTTCGATCGATGCCCTGATCTGCCTTCGTGGGTGGATCTCTTAAGAATATTTCTTTCAGTAAGAAAGAAAGAAAAAATTACGCCTGCATCGGCACGGATTATTGTTCGAGGGATGGAAATGAGGAAGAGTAAAGGGATGAGATTGGTTCCGCAGGCCGGAAGCGCGAGAACACACGAGCCACCGTGTCCTGTGCGAGTTCGCCACTCGTCTTTCACAAATGCACGAAGCCCGAGATTGTACTCGGGGGTTGCCGAGCGAGCAGAGTCGCTAGGGGAAGGGTAGAGGCGGGAGAAGGCTAGTTTGGCCGGAAGTTGTTCGTATAACGAAGCCAGGCACGCGATACGCCCACGCGATACGAGCGTCCGCTTATTTCGAATCCTGAGAAGGAGCTACTCACAGTTTCCTTGCTTGCTCCCTATTCGCGTTTCTGAACGGATGCGCTGCGGTCTTTCTCAAAATTTATTTGCTTCCTTCTCAAAATGAAGCCGCACGAAAACGATATTTTCGGTCGAAGGATTTTTGGCTGATATCAAGAAGAAGAAAAGAAAGAGTATAAATCGTTCTCAGGGTGCATACCTTTCAAAAAATTCCATTATAGGTACGGTTTACTTTGTGACCATAAAAAAGGCACTCGTATGTAGTTATTTTGAACTGTTAATGATATCACAGTTAGTTCATTCTTTATCTTATTTATTGTACTTTATAGTATACGGGTGAGTTTTCAAATTAGGAACTATTCACGTTGAACCACCCTCATGTTGAAACATAGTTACCTTGCGGAGGACCTGCATTCTCGTAGGAGGATCGGAGACAAATAATGGTAGCAGTTCTTTAATCTGTACGAATATCATTATCACTAATAAAGTTCATTTTCTACTGAAAAAGTTTACACTTATACTCTAACCTACCATAAATAAGATAAAAAAATAACTGCCTTCGATATCGCGTTCTTTCATACCAATACCTTTTTTTTATGGCCACAAAGTAGACCGCTCCCTTAAAAAAAGATTAAGCGAGCGATACGGAAATATTGGACGTTTTAAAAAACGCTTCGGAATGGATAAGCAACAGGATTAAGCATTATTGGTCCTCGTGACGTGGGCTTGGCGCCTTCCTTGGTAGCGGAAGGAAGCACACGGGTCATACTTTTTTCCCTCCCCTCAATTAGGAAGGTTGGAGGGAGTGAATGTGGCCCCTTTTAACAATATGATAATGACCTTGGCTGGTCGAGCGGTAGGCCGGCTCCCCTCGCGGAGATTCTGTTCGTGTCAAGGTCGAGGACCGAGAGAACCAATTCGATCGGAATATCGACGAGGCGCATAATAACCTTATGCGGTAGCTCGTAGAGGCCGTTATAGCCGCGCCCCTGCGGCTCCTCTATCCGAAAGAAAATTAGCCCCGGGGCCGCGAAGGGAAGGACGCGAGAAGAAAAGGTCGCCTGAAGGGATAACTGGATGCGCGGGCGCACGCGAGCGCTCGAGGATTCTACAAACTCCTGCTTTGTGCCCTTCAGGGGGTGTGCAAGACAAAGTGTCCTCGATAAGAATGACGACCTTGTTCGTAAGCCGAGTCCCAGGTGATTTGTAGGCTCGGCAGCCAAGCGATTTATAATATTTAACCCCTTGGCAGGGTGCGGTGTAGCACGCATCGATCAAATTAAACTATCATCGTACAATAATCCGCGAGATTCTCCATCGTAAAATTGAACGAGAGAAATGTTTTAATCAGCAGAATTTTTTCGACGAAGAATTTCTAGTGCCAGTAGAAAATTTCAAAAGAAATGTCCTTCGATCGCGAGATCCACTCTCGAATGCAGATCGAATCGATTGTCTTCCTGTCCACTTCCACGATCAACGTCTCTCGTGTCATAATATCCTCCCACCACCCGTCTGCGTGTGTGTGCACGGTGTAATGGTGTAATAACGCAGGACACGCGGACGAAGCACCAATTCAAGCAACACACCTACAACAGCCCTACCTTCTGTGACCACTGCGGTAGTCTTCTCTATGGTGTCATCCACCAGGGCATGAAGTGCCAAGGTATCATTAACAAAAGCGCAAAAATAACAACAGCAAAAAAAAAAAGAAACAAACGAACACGCGAACAGTATACCTGACGTTGCAAGAGACCGTTTAACGATAATTTCGCTTGGTTAGCAAACAGACTAAAAAGGAAAACGATACAAAGAAGAGAGCACACTCGTTGGAAAAGAGAATGAAACACGAGAACACGAAATTGTATCTGTATCTTGACGAACACGCGTATCGTGCATACTGTATAAAAATATTTTTGTGCGAAAGTTTTTTTTTTTAATTAATCTAACGCACGCGGTTACACGTATTAATGGTACATTTATCTATACACGCGGCACGTCTCTCGAAAGGACGAATCATTTTCTTTTCTCTCTTTTTTTACACATATATATATATATATATATTTATATATCACCGTGTGTACATATGGTGTTGCGCTTTGTCTTCTTCATCTTTATTGTTCACCTCTTCTGTTCTTTTCTCTTCGTCTCTTTGTTCACTTCTACTTGTGTAAATATGAAACCATGGTGTGGCGCTTGACGCGGCGCCCACCGCATCAACACACGTGTATATACTTGTGCATCCCATACACGCAGGAACGCACACGTTCCACCTTTGTTTACTCGACGTTCTTAACATATATTTATAGATATGTAAATAAACGAATATACGTACGTATATAAATGTGTATAAGAAATATTTATATATGTACGTGCGTGTCACGCGCTCGTGGCTCACGTCCACTCAAACTTATTTGCGCGCGAGCGCGTGATTTGAATGTATGTTTGTTTCTTTGTTCTTTTCTTGTCGCACAATCATTAACACGAAGCATTTCACACGTCGTTCGTTGTCGTCCTCGTTCCCACGGACGATTCAGATGGGACGAAAGGTCGAAAGGAGGCGCTCGGAGACGATCTTATTTGTTAGAAGTAGCTTTTGCGATTCCTCGTTCGATTTTACACTTCTCGATCTTTCCAGGTGTGTCTTCCGAGTCTTTTCCTCCTCGGCCTCGACTTCGTAATGCACGAGTTGGCGTATTTATAACACGAACGTTCACATTCACAGTCACAAATCCATTACCACTCACAAATACGCGCACATTGTGCTATGTGTGACTGGAGATCCGTTTAATTGTATTAATAATCGAGAGCTTCGAGTTTGCAGGCTGAATCGGAAATTCAACGAGGCCTATGCTCGGTACCCTCTTGCAGGTTATCGGTGAACGTTTGAAGTAGCGTTGGCCGATATATCGAATCGCGGTGATTCGATCCTAGCGAGCGAACCATTTATGGTGATTAGAATTCATTAGAGTAGTTATTCAGTACCTGGGAGCAGCGCATATGCAAGGCCCAACAGATTTATATTTTCAATTTATTCGTAATTTCACTACTACGTGGCAATTAGTAGCTTGTTTTTCCAGTTATCAAGAGTGAATTTTGCATTAATATTGCGAATTACATTAGGACTCCGTCGACAATGTTAATTAATCACAATTATACCGGTCGTCGAGTTGATTAACGTCACCGTTAAAATTAGCACTGATTACAAAATCATTGTTGCCGTTCTACCGGTTCTTCGGAAATTACGGAATTTCCCAGCGTTGACTCGAAGGCTCGGAAAGTGGGAAGAGGAGGGCGAAAAAGACCCTCGTTCTCGGTAGCTCAATCGACAAGGACGATACGTTGTCGAACATTTTATTTCCATCTCGTTCGAATATTTTCCCTACCCGTCGCTTCTCCCTTGGAAGTTCTTCGCAAACCGTTGGCAACGTTGATTCTTTATGCAAAGGTGCTTGACGACACCCTTCCGATTCAGCCGCGATGATTATTACTACGATTAACGCGATCCTAATTACCATTGTTAAAGACACTCTCTCAAGGTACTCCTTTTGTTCCTTCGAAGTTGTTCGACCATCGTGTGGCTTTTTTTCGTGTTAACGGACAGACATTATCTTACCAGCAGGGAGATTCGTTGTTTGTGCTTTTCTGTCTGTTGTTGCACTCTCTGCGTTGGACATTGCGTGTGCATATTTATTCACTGTTATTTCTGTTGTGTTTTTCCCCCCTCTTTGAAATGCCTCTCCGTGCGAGGAGAGCGTGTGTGTGTGTGTGTGTCGCGTTGAGCTTCTTTCACGGAGTTGACTTCCGTTGGTGGGCGAGAGGGGAGACGAAAAATATGTGAGAGCAATTCTGGAAGATAAAGGGGGGTGGAAGGAAGATGAAAGAGGGGATTGAAATAAACGGCTACGAGAAGGTTGTAACGAGCTCTCCACAAAGGAAATGATATGAGGCGGAAAAAAAGTTAGGTTGAGGCAAGTAGGATAAAAAAAAAATGATACGCCGAAGTGGTGGAATCTGGTCGAGTGCTGTCATTTGACCTCACCACATTTGCTTTCTCTCTACTTTCTCTCTCCAATTCTCTCATATTCTCCGTCTCTCCGCCACTCTCCACTCCACTTTCATCTCTCACCGTCTCTCCCTTCTGCCCTTCCGCTGCTCGAAACACGCGCATATCAGAAAAATGCGAAGGTTTTCTCTACCTCCTTCCCCTCCTTCGTTTAACTCGACACATACAGGAAGAGGCAAAAGCGAATAAGCGTCACACGAAAATGAAATAGTACGCGATACTCGTTGCCCTCGTGCTCCTATGTGCTTTATACTTTGAAATTGTTTTTCAATTTCTGTGCTTCATACGCGTAAATTTTCTCGATAAATTCCGCTCGTTCGAAGATACAAGTACGCGCACTTTTGACTCTCACTGTACCAGCGGGTCTGTTTCTTATCCGTTCGGTCTCCCTCCTCCGAACGAAATATTTTTCTCCTCCCCGTTGCGTTACTTCGCGTGATACGCGCTTAATCAATTTCGGCGAATAAACCGTCCGACGACTGTAGATACACGCGGAAAACATGATTCGATCGTGGGTTTACGATTCGACGCACGCGAGACGGGTATGGGACACTTGAAGTTTAATTGAGCGTTCGCGGTAATGACCAGTCGGCTAATGACGAATTAACGCGGTAATTAGGCGCGAAACTTCTCCTGGCACCTGAAGCATCGTAGACAACGATGTCGTGAGTAGCAAAAGGCCCGCTTGAGAGCCGCGTTGGATATAAAAACTTTCTTGCAAGAAGGAAATTACGAGCACTCGAGGGGCGAGTTTCCGGAAACTAAAGGCTGGATCTGAGCTCGTTGCATCTCTGTAAATTTTTTTTACGCGAGTCCGCGATCGAGTCATCGAAATTGCTGGTTACAAGTGTAACACGTTCTTGACCTCTCGAGGCCGTTCTTAACTCGTTCTCGAGATAGGGTGCGGTCCCGTTAATTATATCGAGCGATTTATTCACTCCAGACTCGCACCTTATTCAAATAACTGTGCATTAGCCTTTTCGAACGGCAAGTGATTCTTTTTATTTCGCGAGCAAACTCTCCCAGTAATATCTTTACGAACGCTTCTCCCTTCGTAGTCGACACTTATTCGCGCGTGATATCGTTTCGTTCTGGAGTCAAGCGGAAATTGTCCCACTTTCCAGAATGCGTAATCGACCAACTTCGCCGGGAGAAAGTTTATTCGACGAGCGCGAAAAAGTTTTCCCAGAAGAAGTTGCTCGAAATAGCGCAGAATGTACGAAGTAAAATACGACAAAAGAGTTCTCTACGGAGTAACGGGAACGCGAACGCGCGAGAGAGGACAGAACGCATGGAGAACTAAGTATACGCGACTGTTCTCGCCTGTTGGGGTGTATCGATGCATTTACTTTTACGCTTCGAGTAAATTACGCGTTCCGCGTCACTCTCCAGAGGTCTTCATTTCGATATCGCGAAACAGTCGTTACGTTGTCGACGTCGTTGGCACGCCAATTAATCACTTGGGTCTGATTAATAGCTGCCACTGTAAATAGTCTGAGCGAGGTCCTCTCCTCGATTGTGTGCGCAACCGCACGAGCAAGGATCTTTTTCAGAGCGTTTCATTAGGAGCGTAACTCGTCGTGCTCCATACGCTTTTAATGACTCGCTCCTTTTTCGTTTCCTTTTTATCCTCTCCCTGTTTCACGTATCTCTTTCGCTCTCCCTCACTCGATTCGTTCTTACACAACGCATTGTGTAAGATCCTTGATTAATATCGATGTCTGTTGAAAAATACTTTGGGCTGCCTCCTTTTCTCGTACTCTGCTTAATTAAACGCGTCCTTATGTCTCTCCTTCTCCTTCTCCCCCCCCCTCTCTCTTTCTCTCTCGTCGTTCCCTTTTTTGTCTCTCGATATTATTAACGTTTCCACGTAGGAACGGCGAAGTTGGTTCTCGTGTCCGATGCTGTTCTCTATTCCCTAATCGCATTCGTTCCCCGATGTACATAATTATATGGCAATGAGACGTTTGCTCCACTTGTGTACATACAGTTGGACGTTTGTGCGTGTTCTTTATTGTACGTAGTAGAACTATCGTCTTCCACTGCGACGAGGATTAAGGTTCGATTGTTTTCGTCCATTAGATTGTCTCTCACTCCTATTCTCCGATCTTATCCGTGTACTCACACACGGTGTGTACGCAAGAAGCACGATGTTCTTTCCTTTTTGCTGCGACTCTCGATGTGACCTCATAGCACTGCCGTTCCTCCCAGCTGTGACTCGCAAGTGGCTAATATTCGCATCTAACGCCTCGCTCTCTCTTCTCTCTCTCTCCGTCTTTGTTTCTCTCTCCCTCTCTATCTATCTTTTATTCTTCTCACTCCTCTTCTTCCCTATGCGCATAAATTGTTACGTATGTGCACCTATGTAAATTAGGCCGAAGCGATTTCTCTCTACTCGAGACTCCTGCTTCGCACTCCGCTCTCGGCTTCCGGAGGGGTGACTGTTTAAATCCAACCACGAGGCTCTTCTACCCTTGTGTCTTCCACTTTCCTCTCCACCATCTTCTTCGTCACTTCCTACTCTCCTTCTTCTACCCCACCGTCCAACGAACACATTGCGCGCTGAGGCAAGTTTAACGGCAACGTTGACTCCCTTACGTCACTTGGAGCCTTCGCTCCCGTCGTTTACGTTATAGGGAGAGTGTCGCGACGACGCGAAGGCGGCGATCTCGGGACGAGGGAAAAAAAAAGGAAGGGGCGCGGATGGAAGTCGCATTGACGAGGGAAGGTGCGCCGAGGTATGCTATCTTCCTTCGACAGAGTCCTTCGTGGTGCCGCGGTGGCTTTGGAATTTCGGTTCTCAATCGGACGGATACAACAGGCTGTGATCGAGGATTGTTAAGGAAATCTGTAATATATGTACCTACGTAGTGGATAATATATGTGTGTTCGCAGTGGATACCGTCTGATTGGTTTATTCCAACGGAGACTACGGGATTCTACCGTGACAACCGGCCTTTTTCTCATCCGTTCCCTTCACATCGATCCCAGCAACGTATTATCGTTGTATTTTAATCCGCCTCTCGTCACGTTCGAATAGAACGAACGAGATAAGACATTTGTACGCGACGAATGCCCCGTCGAATTCGAGGATGAAGACGAGGCCGACGAAACGTTGCCTCGCTTAATCGTTTCCTTCGTACTCTCTTCGTCTCCCTCCACCTTCTCCTTCTCGCCTTTTTCACGATGGCAGGAACCAGATCTGTTTGAAATCGCGTCGATCCAACGTAGCCCTTCACCCTTCCAGGGATCCCCAGCTGGATAAACCGCTGACGAGTCTCGGTAAATCTTCCCGCAAGCCACTCTCGCCAACTACTTGGCCGCTCGCGAAAGCAGGAGAACGAGTTTAAAGCGCAGCCGATCGAGTTTAAAACTTGGACGCTCTGCGAGGTAGCCAGCCTCGCCGTCTCTCGCGGATTATCGGGAGCGCGAGAGAAAATCAAGATGAAGGGAACGTGACGAGGTACGACGGGGAGTGAACGAAGATTTGCACGAGGCTGATAACCTGGAAAGAGGAAAATGAAACGATATTCTCGTGGAAGACGTGGAAGAAGGGATAAGCGAGAAGAATGGCTGGACGGTGACCGAGTTCCTTGGATACCGGAATATTTCTCGATCCGCTTGCTTTTCTCTCCTTCGCTTCAGCCTCGTCTCCTTTCGCGCGCTTAATTTCTTCGCCCGTTGGTCTCGACTTGGCTCGATTTTCTTTTCTCCCTCTCTCACAGTCGAACTTTTCTCCGTGCCCAGCCATCCGCCCGCTACTCATCCTTCCATCCTCCAGAGACAATAAGTTGTCTCTGGCTTCCAGCCTCAAACAATGCCTACTATTCCGTAAGTTGCTTAGGCGCGAATCCTTTTCTCTCTCCGCTTTCGCCTCGATTCTCTCCGCGTCTCCTCGAGCCGCGTCCTTCGCGAGCTCCTTCGAGGATCGTAGTTTCGGAACCGAGGAAGAATGGACAAAAGGATCGTGGGTGGTTGAAGAAACAGGGTGGACGCGAAGGAGAATTGGAACTTGGACGGTGAAAATGGTAGAAGTTTGAAGGAAAGGAGACAAGAAATGATTAGTCAAAGCGCATGTTTAATCATGCTGGCGTAAGGTACCGTGAGGTTATCGAGAGGCATTCTTCGAGCGAATTCTTGAGCGGAAAATTGACGAAGTGCCTGACGTGGCGTCTGGACCCGACCTCGTCCACTTGCGCGAAGCCCGCTCGAGACAATCGATGCCTCGATATCGAGGGCGCAAAAAAGGGGCCAGTGGTCTCGTTACTGGCGAGTCTCTCGAGTGCATCGCTCGAGGAGAATGCCATTGAGGATTTTACGAATTCAAGAGGAGTCTACGCGACGCGTCGCGCGCATACCAAGGAGCCAGCCAGCACGCGGTCGATAGCGATTTTCCTGTAAAATAAAATATAAATACCAGCGCTGTGGAACACAACGAGAGGAACGTACGCGAATGCATTTTTTTTTCTTCGCTGAAAGCCAGAAGCGAGATCGCGAGTCGCGGTGACGTTCGCGCTCTCCTGTCAGATGCACTCTGGAGTCCGGAGTGAGGGAACAAACGACAAAGGTTCGTCCTTTTGTACCCGTGGGACGTGAATGCGAGAGGTGACGAGAGCGAAAGAGAGAGGGTGCTTTCTAAAGGACAAGCCTGCGCGAGGAGAACAAGAAGAGAGCGCGGAGGGCACGCTTCGAATACGTGGGACGACGCCTGGAGAGCGATGCTGGACGAAGAGAGAAAGAAGTTCATGATTGCGGATGTAAAGGACGAAGGAAGAAGTAGCCGCCGGGATATATATAAGAAGAGGAGGAAGAGTGACGTGGAAATTAATTAAACGCTCGGCTCCACGAGGCGGACGGAAGAAAAGCTCGGACCGAGCGGAAGGAAAAGGAACGTCCCGCGGCGGCCGGACTAAGATCCTTAGAACCCCCCAAGGTAACGTTGGAAGGATTCCAAGAGGATGGACTCGATTCGCACGGTAGTAGCCTCGGCGAAGCTTCCGGTAGAAGACGTCGAATTTTCTTATCGTGCCAAACAAGCCGCCAATCGGCTACCGTCGAGCCACTCGCCCTTTAATTTCTCAAAGAGGAAACCCCTGGATCTTGCCTTGCCTTCGGAGCGTCCCTTTGCGAGGCATTGAAACGCGAGAGAAGTAGGAGGAGGCCAAGGATCTTATCCTTTCCGCCCGTTTGCCGAGAGGAAAAAAAAATCTCGTGCCCGGATTTTTCATCTTTCGAGGAAGCTACGCGCGCTTATGAAATGAGAGTCCAGTGAATAGACGGGGTCGCTCGTCGAATTCTTTATATCGGTCCGGTAATTGATTTCGAGGGAATTGAAATGAGGATGGGGTACGTACTCGAGGAGGAAGAGTGGCGAGAAGAGGAGGCAACGAGGGATGGGGCAAGCGGAAAAAATTTCTCTTCCAGGGCGAGCGTCTCGCGGTTCATCGATTTTCCTTCCGAACGATTTCTTCCTCGGTCTCTCTCTCTCTCTCTCTCTCTCTCTCTCTCTCTCTCTCTCTCTCTCTCTCTCTCTCTCTATCTATCTATCTCTCTCTCCCTCTCCTCTCGTCTTTTTCTTCTCCTCTGGCTTTTTATCCTCGACAAATGGAGCGACGCGAAGTAATGAAATGAGGCGTCGTTAGCGTCTCAGAAGCGGCGCGTCGAGACTACTTCTTTTTTTTAACCTTCGTTTCTTCCGACTACAACTTACTCCTCTTTGTTCCTTCATTTCCTCTGGAGATAGTGCTTCCTTCCTTAAACATTTCTTTCTCTCTTTCTCGAATACTTTTACTCGTGTTTGCTTCTCCACTTTTATCTGCTCTTCTTCTTCTTCTTCTGTCTTTCTTTCCTCTCTCAACCTGCGCTGACTTATCTCGACCGACTCTTCGCCTCTATCCGCGTGGTGACGAGAGACGAAGCATCTTTATCGATGGTCCATACAAGAAACGACAGGTCCCCTGGCTCGAGAGTGGCAAATGTTCCGACGGACTTGGGGTAAAGGTGGGGAAGTTCCACGTGTCGATAAGAAAGCGACGAGGCGTATAGGTCCTTTGAATTGGACAGGACATCGAGGAAGTGGGTAAAGCGTATCAACGTCGAGAGAATGAAGCGCGATGTCCAAATCGTCGGCGTGCCACCAACCGGACGGATGGCTTCTTCAACTCTTTCTATTTTTCCTTCCGGAGAATCCTACGTGTCCTCTTTTTCGTTCAGGACTCGAAAAGTCCGACCCTAGCTTTACTCCTGGTACTCCTTCCACGTTTCACCTTTATGAAACTTCTTCTCAATGCTGGGCTTTAAACTAGCGCGAGAGTTCGATCAACAGTTACGACTAACACGATAACAGTATTATTCTCCTCTTCGAGTACGAGCAGGACTCAAGTACTAAAAAAAATTCGAAGAAAGGTCCGTGATTCTTCGAAAATCACACGAAAGATGTTTCCATACAATTTTCCATGTGACCAATCTTCGAGCAATCTTCCAGATATTTTACTTCGAGTGAGCAATTTCTTCTCTCTTTTTCTTGACTGTTAGAAGTATCGAGGATGTCGTCGAAGGATTATCTCTACCCCACACACTATCAATCTTCTATCAATCCTATCACTACTATCATTATTATTGTAACCATAATCGCCATTGTTATTATAATTAGCATTGTCAACGATTGCGGTCGTCCGCAGACACGTGTGCGCGATCATCTAGCACGCTACACGTCTACGACACGCTGATACCACTCGTGGTTTGTCCACCGACACCGCAACAGCGTAACTGTATAACAAACACCTCACAAGAACAATAGTAACAAATACCACCCCACGATTCACCGATCCCTCACATCCTCGACGAAAGTACCTTTAGCGCGCGCTCTCTCGCACCGATGGCGCATGGATGGGCTTCGATGTAATGCAAGAAGAAAAGGAAGAGGAAGCACCCTTTAGCAAAATCTCACCCCATCTTATCGGACACGCGGCTGGTACATCGCTTATCATTCGCGGTTCGGAAACGGACCATATTTCACTTTTAACACTCGACGAAGCTAATCGTCGACCCTGAAAGGGTAAGCTTCCCTCTCCCGTCTGGCACCGAACCTCCACCGCATCGGTTCCAAGGGTGGAACCTTCTGGAAGCTTTTGGTTATCGTAGATGGCTCAAGTACCCGGCAGCTTCTCTCTGTTCTCACAATCCGTCGATAAAATCCGTCCATCATCCGTCCGTCACGATTCCATCACCCGCGATGCTTTCTTTCTGTCTTTCTCTCGCTCTCTTTCTCTCTCATTCTAATAAATCCCATCCCACCCTCCCATCTTCGATCTTCTGCCGCAGGATCAGACCACGCAAATGAAGGACCGGGCTTTCCCGGGCCCCTGTTTCTTGTTCCCAGGCGGTGAGCGCCCCACACAAATGGGAGGTTTTCACGTTCCTGACGCCGACCTTCTGCGACCACTGTGGCTCGATGCTTCATGGTATCGCGCATCAGGGACTCAAGTGTTCAGGTAGTTAATTAAAAGAAAAAGAAATTAAAGAACGAAGTGCAATATGGAAAAGGAGATACGAGGATGGAGGTCGTGGACCTCTCAGGCGTGAGCAATGAGAAAGGAAAAGATAGAGAAAACGAGGAGTTGCGATTTTGTTGTGCCTCGCTGACAAACGGTTCCGCGCGCGCTCGCCTTTATACGAACCTTCGCGCGCGAGCGGAAGGAAAGAGGGAAAAATCATCTTAGCTCGCCGGAACAAGTTTCATCGATCCTGCGCCCCATCCGTTATTTATCGCACATGTCGTCCGTCTTTCTCTTCATTTTTATCAAAACCTTACCGACACTCGCTTCAACTTACCCCAACCGTGCGTTGATCTCGACCTAGCGAAGTGTCGGAGCTCACCTGACTCCACCGGAGCCGAAACTCGTTCTTAAAATTTAATGCACCGTGATAAGAACACCCTGCTGCGTGGAGGCGCCCATTCATCACTCTTATCTTCGCGCAAGGGGGTTGAGAGAGTAGTAAGCGCGTTTTTCATTGTTTCCATTCGCTAGAGACATTTCGCGATCGCTTCGAGAAGCTCAGCCCGCGCTTCGTCAGGTGAGACTATTCTTTCTCGGTGCCCTTTTCTCCCTCTCTCACCGTCTCTTCCTCCCACTTTTTCTCTCCATTCTATTTATCTCCCGCTGGCCACACCCCGTCGACTCTTTCCTCGCGATAAATCTGTCGGTCATCGGAATGAAATTCTTCACCGGCGTATCGTCCCAACGGGGGTGTTTGAAAAAACAAGAAGCTTCTCCGCAAAATCCAAGCCCCAGCGCGCGCGCTTCTCTTTCACTCCTGTAATATCCGTCGGGCGCTACCGTCGTGTCGCAACCGTTGCAAATTGGTTTCGCTTATCACCGCGTCAATTTGATTTTCCATGAAACTTGGACGCTTCAACGTCGCCCGTAAGTCCGAGATAATCGATTTAACGAATTTATCGACTTACCCCACCCGACCGGCACGCTTCAACGGCGGACGCAATTAATTTTTGTTCCTCCCTCTCTACCAAGCCCCTTCTCCTCTCGTCCTGCATAACGGCGAGGGAACTTTGCGCACCCGGTGCCCGCTTAAGCTCTCCCTTCAACCTGCGCCTCACCCTCTGTCTCCCTCTCTCTCTCTCTCCCTCTTTCTCTCCCTTTTCCAGCCTCTCTCCCGTATCGTTTTGCGCCTCGGGGTGTCCCACGCTGGTCGGATCTCACATGAGCCCGTTCGCAAGGTAGAGTAGAGCACACGGTGCCTCTATAAATCAGTTTTCGCGGAAAAGCGAGCAGGCCTCTATCTCCCTCCGATTTCCTCCTCCGGTCCTCGCCACCCGATCCGTCGACGGTTCACCGAACTCTCTCCTCCCAGATGCGAGGAACGTCAGCAACAGAGATACACCAATACCCCTTGGACCGTTGCCCGATGCCGTCGCTCCCACATTACACACATTCTCCGTCTTTCTGGTATCGTTTCGAGGCCGTGCACGGAGCGGTGGCCTCTCCCTCTCGCCCCCTCCTCAATTCTTTTTCCACGTCATCGATAGAGAGCGATAGGTCGCGCGCCAGGGAGAAAACAACGGAAGCCACGTACCCGCGCACCACCTCCGTCCCCTCTCCTCACGCTACCGCGAGCTTTTTTCAGGCTCAGGCTAATCAATTCTCCTGTTTCTCATTCCCTCTTAATAACTCTCATTACTCGTTTGTTATTCACGCTGCTCGCGCCACCACCACCACCACCACCACGACCACGCCTTTATCACTACCATCACCACCGCCATCCGGCAAAAAAAAAAAGAAAAAAAAAATAATCAAGAATCTCGTCCCGCACGGCGCCGGCGGCGCCGCGAAAGTTTGACTCATGTGCACGCAAATCCTTCTTTCTCGCATTTTTTGTATGTATATTTATATGAATATTTGTCGAAGACGATTGCCCGTATCGCGGACGTGCGTTTACATGCGCGAGCGCACGGCCCAAGAGGGTTGGAAAAGCGCGGGTGGTCTTCGACACGCGTTGTCCTTGTCTCCTCTTCTTTTATTTTCCATTTGTTTTCTCTTGGAGAAGAGCGTGACGGGACACGCGTGTACGATTACGGAAGACGCATCGAATGAGATGCGTAGATCGTGCATAGACCACGCACAGACGGCGCATTCGTAGTCGGGCAGCCAAGGCCCGTCTAAATGAACTTATAGATATGTACATATATACGTATCTTTCTTTTTCTCGTTGCATGCACGACACAGTTGTATAATTGTATATATATTCTGCGTACGTATTACTGTTCGATCCTCCCCCCGTAGTTAGAGAGACTTTTACAGAACTTGTTGTGTTGTTTGTGTACCTTGCCACCCACCGAGTTGTATACACGTGCAACACGCCTATTCTTCTTCTCCTTTTTTTTATCTTCTTCTTTTTCTTTCTCTTACCCTCCAAAGATAAATTGAGACGATGGCCGGTGGTTCGCCGCTCGGGTGGTAACCGTGCCTTAGATCATTGCATAATTTTCTTATTGGCCTGCGTGTTTACCTGTAGCCAATCGGAGAGCAGAACCCTTAGAAAGCCACGTATCTGTACAATACACTCGTATGTCACGTTTGCCGCAACAGCAGCGGGCCTCCTTGCATAATGATCTTTCGTTTCTTCTCTTCCGTTTCTTCTTCTGTCTGTCTATTTCTTTACCGGCCTCTGTCTTGTCCGTTCATTTGTCCTTCTTGCTCTCTCTCTTTTCTCTTCCCTGTGTAACTTGTAACCTGTTTAGCATATTTACTTCGTCTCTGTCTTCTTCCTATCACTGTCTCTTTAAATCTCTCTGCACCCTGATACGCAATCGCAACGAGCTGCGAGCGAGGCTCGAGAACACCGTGCTTACGCGCGGGACTGCGAAATTACAGCGCGCGTCACGGAGGAGGTTCTCTTCTTTCTTTCTTCCTCTTGCCTCTCTCTTTTTCTCTCTTATCGTTTTCTCTGTCTCTCCCTCTTGCTCGATCTTCCTCCGTCTCTCGCGTACTCTCCTGCCTTCTACTTTTCCAAAATCTCTCGTCTTCTTTCCCCTTGGCTCTCTTTCTTTCGTACAGTTCTACTCGCACCCTCGCACACGACGCATACTCTCTCACACACGTCGCTGCTTTTGTTACAAAAGGGCGGAAATCGCAATAACAAGGAGAATTCGAAAGAGCACGGGGGCGAGCCTCTTGTGACGCCGCGCTCGGATCGTCCGCGTACCGTCAACCCTCCGTCCCGTAACATCCTTTGAAATACTCAGTAATTTATCTAAGTGAAAGGTGGACGTCGACCTACTCGTCGTTGTATTCGTTCATTAACGAGAAACTGTTTTTCAACGAGCCACTCACTCGGGTACCGATAACGTCGCATTGGCCAGCTTGTAATTTGGCACTGATCCTCTTCCACCTGTTTACCGGAGCACGTCGTAGATTATGTAGAATGTGTTTACCGAAGCTCGGCGTGGCCAGGTCATCGTCCAGAGGGTGGCCCGTCACGTCGCAGCAACGGGTGAATTTATCCCTAATTGTAAATTTGTATCGATCACCTTGCCTCGATGTAACGCGAAGCCGATCCGAGCCCCGCGCGTAAAGCACGACGCGTCTTCGCGGTCGCGATCGCCGATGTACGAGGATCAGGCTCAGTATTGATTTGCTATTGTGCTGTAACGATAATTCGACTAATAAACCATCGAGCACCGATCCTTTGTATTCTCGACGTAATCGGCTATCGTGAGATTCTTCGGAAGAGTGGCGATCGTATTGAATACGTGGATACGTCGGCTACGATAAAGTCACGGGTGTAAGAAACGAGTGGAGAGAAAAGGTACGCGTGAAGAAGACGTTGGAAAGAGTTAAGGAAAGAGAAACGCAAGAGAATAGTAGGAACGTAGAAAAGGGAACGGAAAGCGAACGCCACGACCGCGCTAGCTCTCGATGCGATTGTTAGGACGAGGGAGAGAGTACCTTGTTACTCGGAATGATGATAATCGATGATGATCCGCTGACCTAGCATGCGACATGAACGTACACAAGAGGTGCGAGGAGAGCGTGCCAAATCTATGCGGATGCGATCACACCGAAAGACGTGGTCGTATACAGCTGCACATCACCTGTTCCGGTAGCAAGCTCACCGTCGAAGGTAAGTCACAGAAGAATAATCAAGCTCCGTTCGATCCTTTGGTCGATCAGATTTTAGTTGCTTGATAATTATCGAAGAAACAAGTTGATGTTTATTCTACGATCGATATTTTAACACTGGAACTATCAAACCTGTCAAAATCAGTGGTCAACAAAAAAGCTTCCATATATAAAAAAAATTGGTAGTTCTAGTGTTAAAGAGAAATTCTTGTGGAAAATTGACGCAATCGGTCATTTTGACCGGTCGGTACTTCTTGTGTTAATTAGTACGAATGTCGAACAGAAATCGAGTCACTTGGTTTGGACAAAGGGCGTCAGACAATCCCCGCCGAATGGATCGTGAAATAATTTCTTCATTGTCCTCGCTCACGCGCCTCCTCCTAGTTTATAGCTCTTTCGTCGCAATGGTGGCCATTAATTCTCATCACCTCCCATCTTTCTCCTCCTTAACTGCGCGCGCGTCACGTCCAGCATGTAAGTCACTCTCGATCGAACGAGGAGACGCTCTCCTTCACCGGGCGAGCCAAATGGACCACTAATGCCGCCATTCACGGAGGTCCCTCGAGGAACCGACGAGAGGAAGGCAAGCGGACAGGCGGAAAAGGCAAGCACGACTGGAGGAGGAGAGCAGGCCACTCTCTTCCTCCTCTCGAGAGGTCCTTCCTCGTTGAGATCCAACGACGAAAATAATAATATCCGCTTCTTCTTTTTCGAGTGAGGAACTAGCGCGAATTATTCTGTCCTTTGTGACCTGTGGAGCAACGCAGAATTTTTCGGTGTTCTTTTTTTTAGTAGAGGGTTACATCGTGATTCGATCGGGCTCATTTGATTTGGGGAATATTCTCTTTAAGTTCTTGGTTGGATGTTGGTGTATCTCTTGAGGTTTTCTGCCACGCATTAGAGAAAAGTCGCTGGAAGATTCATTTACGCGTTTATTACTCTATTTGGCCCAAGCTCCCTCGAGAAGATCGTCCAAGTTACACCATGTTTCTCCTGTAATTTGCCAATTACGGAGTATCCGTGGCAAAGTTGGACAATTTAGCTCCGAAATAATTTATAGAATCGATTCGACTCGCAGTCAAGTCGGAAAAAGGGGGTGATGGTTTTGGGGGCGATCGATTGCAACTTTATCAAGTGAATAAGGGGGAGAGAAAGCAAAGAAAAATGTGAGCGAGCAATCGAGCCAAGAATAGCTGAAATATTTTCGTATTTTTATACAGAGTGAAGAAGTAAATTGTCAAATTTCTTCGTCAATTTTATACTCGCGATGGCTTTCGAACACTGGGAGAGAATATTTTTTTTCTGCCAATATCTGAACGAAATTATCATTCGTTCGGTCAGCGAAAAGGTCGTATTGCATACAGTTACCTGTTCAATTATCGTAGCAACAGCAGATGTCCAGATAACGATAAAAAAACTCAACTGCTACTTTTTTCAGTAAAAATGTAGCAACGAACGCGTCGAGCCATTCGCGCTTCGTGACGCGTATATACCGGGGACGGATTCTTGTTTTTCGTCGAAAGAGAATTTAATATCCGAAATAGAAATATGAAGTCGATCAGGATAACAACTCGCCAGTTTCTCAACTCCGTTTTCTCGCGCACCGCCTTCTGCCAGGTCCGCCTGCTCCGCGCTGGCCCATTTGGCGTTTCAGCGCGATAACAATCGGCTCGAAGCTTTTATCGTTTACGATTTTATCAAGAGAATAACTCGCCTTTAGATTCCCATTTCGTGGAGCTTTACTCGAGTTATCAGAAAATTAACATCCCCTTTCCGCACCTTTCCTCGCTTCTAGCCACCCAATTCTACCTACCTCGAGCCTTTCCGTTCCTTCCTCTCCCCCAACGGTTAATCTATAAATGAAAATTAATCCCAACGGCCGGCTTGCCCTTTTTGCCCCGACCACTGTTTATCACTGTGCACCCTTAACGGTCGACTGGAAGGGGCAACCAATCGAGACCGAGGTTCTTAAGCTTCTGTCCGTGATTGTTCGCAGTCAAGCAGGGCAGAAACCTTATACCCATGGATCCGAATGGACTTTCGGATCCCTACGTCAAGCTGAAGCTGATCCCCGACTCGGACAACGTGAAGAAGAAAACGAAGACAATCAAATCGTCCTTAAATCCCGAATGGAACGAGACAATCATATTGTGAGTGGAAAGAGCACTTGGGGTGGAGCGGAAGGTAAATTGATTTTGGTTTTTTTTCTTTTCGCGTGTTCCTTTTTCTTTCAGCGATCTTAAGCCCGAGGACAAGGACAGGCGATTGCTGATCGAAATTTGGGATTGGGATCGCACATCCAGAAACGACTTCATGGGTTCTCTGTCCTTTGGCATCTCGGAACTGATCAAGGCACCCGCGAGCGGATGGTTCAAGCTGCTCACGCAAGAAGAGGGAGATTTTTACAATGTACCTGTGCCGGAAGAAGGCGTCGATTTGGCCGAGCTCAAGAGCAAAATGCGAGTGAGTCGCGACGATTTGATTTTCAATTTATTTAGGATTTTCGAATCCGTTTTATATTTGCGTTTTCTTCTTGTCGCTTTGTCTTTCGTTTTAGAAAACTTCCGTCACGAAGAAGACGTCGACCACTCAAGATAAAGACGTGCCGCACAATATGGGTAAGAGTGATCTGATTAGAGCGAGTGACTTCAACTTCCTCATGGTGTTGGGCAAAGGTAGTTTCGGAAAGGTACGTGCTTCTTTTCGTTTCGATCCAAATTTATATCTGTTATTTACAGTCTCGTAAATGACGAGCGATCGATTAATTTTCGCGTTTGCCACGAAGGTGTTGCTGGCGGAGAGAAAAGGCACGGACGAGCTTTACGCCATAAAGATATTGAAGAAGGACATTATAATACAGGACGACGACGTGGAGTGCACGATGGTGGAGAAGCGCGTCCTGGCATTGTCGAGCAAGCCGCCGTTTTTGGTGCAATTGCATTCCTGTTTTCAAACTATGGTGAGTTATCGCGCTCGTCCGGCATTGTTATAAACTTTTCGCAATTTCGTTTAATCTCATTTCCAGGATCGACTCTACTTCGTGATGGAATACGTGAACGGCGGTGACTTAATGTACCAAATTCAGCAGTGCGGCAAATTTAAAGAACCTGTAGCAGTGTGAGTGGCTGAACTTTGCTAATGGGATTCGCGTTAACTTGGACGGTTCGGTAACCTTAACGCTATTATAACACCGCGAGACTTGATGGCGACGTTGTCGCACCCCGGAGCGATCCACCCTGCAAGTTGAAACTTCGTTAACGCGGAGTGCAAATGTTTAGGCATCTAGCCATGAGTATTTTAATTAGGGTCGCGTCGCCTATGCATATGCAATCTCTCGCGAAACATATAGGAGGGGTTCAGAAGCCTAATGCGATTACACCCGTAAGACAAATACTAGGAGAAATAGTATTTCCTAATAAAGATATCACTCGTTCGTTCAAAACTCAACGTAAATCAATACATTTCTACAGAGTGGACTTAATCGCATTGGGTACTGCCTCGTACGTTATTCTTATTTTTCTTCTCGACCTCGGAAGAATCATATTTCTCGTTTCACCTCTTCGTCTAATCTTTTTTTCAGATTCTACGCGTCGGAGATCGCGATCGGTTTGTTCTACCTGCACGCGCGGGGCATCGTTTACCGCGACTTAAAGTTAGACAACGTTCTGCTGGATCAGGACGGTCACATCAAGATCGCGGATTTCGGTATGTGCAAGGAAGGTATCACCGGTGACAAGACCACCAAGACTTTTTGTGGGACACCCGATTACATAGCACCCGAAGTGAGTTTCACGAATTCCTAATGTTTGATAAATCGTCGTTACACGTGGATGATTTTATTCTTCAGATCATATTGTACCAACCGTATGGAAAATCGGTCGATTGGTGGGCGTATGGAGTTCTCCTTTACGAAATGCTCGTTGGTCAGCCACCGTTCGACGGTGAGGACGAAGAGGAACTCTTCGCTGCGATAACGGATCACAACGTCAGCTATCCGAAGAGTCTGTCGAAGGAGGCTAAGGAAGCTTGCAAAGCGGTACGCGTGCTTCTGTAATTTCCACAGGATGTTTGATGCGATCGTTCGAAGGGTAATTACGAAGAGGCTCTTTCTTCTTTTAGTTCCTGACGAAGAATCCAAGCAAGCGGCTGGGCTGCGGATTCCGTGGCGAGGAAGACGTGCGCGGTCACGCCTTCTTCCGACGGATCGATTGGGAGAAGATAGAAAATCGGGAGGTGCAGCCACCATTCAAACCGAAAATTGTAAGATTTATCGTAAAGCCGGAACGACGCTTGATCCTTCTTTCGTTTAATACTGTTTATTTTTACCCTTCTGCAGAAACATCGCAAGGATGTGAGCAACTTCGACAAGCAATTCACGTCGGAGAAGACAGATCTGACGCCCACCGACAAGCTCTTTATGATGAACTTGGATCAAACGGAATTTATGGGTTTCTCATTTCTCAACCCAGAGTTTGTTCAGCATATTTAAATTAGGCACCCCACACACACACACACGTATTTCTACCCTTTTTGATCTCAGTCTCCGTCATACCTTTTCTTTCTCTTTCCGTTCTACTCTTGCCATACTCTTTCTCCTTTACTTTTCTCACCTCGTTCTCTCTCGCCATTACCCTCTCATCATTTTCAATCGCCTCATGATACTCTCTCCTTCGCTCAGGGTTCTCATATCTCTCTTTCTCTCTGTCTCTTTCCATCTCACTCTTCGCCACCCATATTATCACTCCTATCCTTCGCGGTGATTCCTTGCGTTCTCGCTAATACGATGAAATCAGCGAAATATTTAGAAGCTAGACTATCGTCTCCACTTCATTAAAAGGATATACGAGACTTTTCAATGTATTTTTAAAGAAATGCGCCATATTCGCGCCACGTATTACTACGATGTAAGGAAAAAAAAAAAAGAAATAATATTATGTAAGTATAGAATCGGTGCTGATCGTCGGAACAGATCCTGGTTTTCGAAGCGATCCAGGCGGACGGACGAAGGTGAGCGGCCACGGTCGTGGAGAGGGAGGATCGATCTCTTGATTAATAATGAAATGCGATCAAAAGAGAAGAAAAAAAGAAGCAAACAGACAAAGAGAGAATGTTAAAATCGTTGTCTTCGTTCGCTGCGTATATTATTATGCATTTACTTCAGTAGTCTCTACTGTCGCCTTCCAGAGTATATATAATATATATCGAATGAATGAATATATATTATTATATATACAGGTGTATATACACGTGTATACAGGAGGCATATACAAGATTCGTGTACCTGTGTATATACGCGTGTGTAAACTCGCGCGCCCAAGTGCGGCGCATTACGTATATACATTAAATTTCTATCGATATTTCGTTAACGTTGCACCTCTCGTCGGTTTAAATCTGCGTAAGTAGCGTATATATATTATAGGGTTCGAGTCCTTAGGTTTTATTCTGGGCTTGCGACGCGTTATTGAACTTATTAGCTCTCTGGCGAGCGGTCGCGAATTCGCGCCGTGAAACACACATACAGACACACGCGCACACTCGTGCGCCCCCCAATCAAACTCTCGAGGCGAATTGCGCGAATCGATACACATCCGTGCAACGATACGAGCACCATTCGTGATGCTCTCACATATCCACACACAGTCTGACAATTACACGTACACGGAGAACACCCACAGAGGCACATTATCACGTTTAACGATATACATTTTCTTTCTCCTTTTGATTCGGTGCGATGATAAGGATCCCAGATGACTTTCTAGTTTTTTCTCTCTCGTGTGGCCAAGGCGGTGGGTAACCGGGTTCGTCGTCTCGCCACTCCGTCAAAGAATTTGCGCTCGATGAGGTATACATATGTACAGGGTGTTCACGGCACATCGGGCCAGCATTATCTTCAAGACACAAAATCCCTGATAAAAGTGACATAGAGAAAAGTTTTAGCGCTTTTTACAAGGTACACGAACGCAGACGCGATTTCTTTTACTTTTTCAAATTTCTTTGACCAACGTAGGTGAGCTTCGATTTCTCAAATGGACGACTATACCTTCTTATACATATTACGAAATCGACTGTTTCTCCGAGAAGTTTGAAAAAATAAAAGACACATGCGTGTGCTTGTGTCTCTCGTAGAAAAATACTATAACTTTTCCATATGTCACTTTTATCGGAGATTTTATGCTTTCGAAGAAAAGAGCTGGTTCAATGTACCGCGTGCACTCTGTATGTACGTATAACTGTCTATATACGTATGTATGTATATATACCGAACATATAGAGTATATACATATAGGAAGTAATTGAGAAAACCAATGCGAGCCGAGGACATGTTATGTCGATTATGGACGTTGACTATTTATAACCCCCTCCCGCTAGACTCTGCACGATTGCGTGCATGCGCGCGAGTGCATTCCGCTTTCCCGTGAAGCCGGAAATGAAAAGAATCCTCGAAACGTCATTCCGCGATCGCGCTCTCATGCTCGCCACTTCTCTCGAGTTCCGTTCTCACGTCGTCCGTCGGATTCCGACGGTGCTCGACGTTGGCGCGCGCGCGGGATCCACCCCTTCGATCAACTTCTTTGGATAATCCTCGCGACAAGAGAAACTCTTATCTGCTTCACCCTCCTCCTTTCTTCCCTTCAATCGCGGAAACCGCGCGCAGCGTCAATCGATTACACGAACGATTTCCACCGCGTTCGTTCGAAAGAAGCAGCGAGCAGATGTCTTTCGAAGCCGCGCTCGATGGAAGGAAGCAAGCGTGCGAGCGTAATCGAACGAGAAGATAAGAAGTGGTCGGGAGAGCAAGAGAAGTTAGAGAAGAACTAATTTGACGAATCGCGATTTTCGACGACGATCTTCCTCCGCAAATTCTCCCTTTTTGTTAATTGACGGATAATTAAGCGTCCGAGTGCCAAGTGAGAAGTGTCCAAATGATAAACTAACGTGATCCATCGATCCGTGTGATACGCGAGAAACTGTTTAGAATCTCATTCGTCAAGATTTGAAATTGCGAAAAGGCACGCGGACATGCTTAAGGATGCGTGAAATCGAAAAATTTCATTTCCCAGGCCATTCGGAGGAGCTCCTTCGACGCGGCCCTCCTCTCACTCTCTCTCTCTTTCTATCTATCTCTTTCTCTCTCCTCTTCTCTCTTTCTCTGTCACTCTCTTTTTTGTATATATACATATGCGTAACGTATACATATATACATAATAGAATTATTATTGTAAAGAAACGGGCGCAATTTCGCGTCGCGGCAGGTTTACGCCCGTACCTCGACCGTTCTCTCCTATCGCAGTCCTCTCTCTTTTCCTTAATTTCCGCTTGATCGCGCGGATGGAGAGGAGAGGTCGAGAGTCGGACGTTTCGCGCCATACTGTAATCCTCGTCCTACCATCCCCTCGTTTCCAAAAAAAAAATGTCACCGATCGCTACCCGCTCGAATGCGCAATGATAAAGTGCAGGAGGGAAGTGAGAAGTCGAGGAACGTACTTGCGTCTCTTCCACATTTTTCTTTCCTCGCGGGAGCATGCCGAAGGGTTGGGAGAAAAAAGACAAATCGCGTGAACCGTGATCACACGTCGCTCATGTAAAGTATCAGCGATTAATGTTCACCGATAAATGATCACTGTCCGGTGAACATTCTCAGATTATCGTAGGAAACTTCGAGGACAGATTTAGCGGAGAAGTTTCCGTAAACGAAAGGAAATCTGGAAGGACGCGCGTTCGTTCGATCCTCCGGCTGAACTCGTATTATAATATGTACTGACGACGCATCATGGCTCGTGTTCTAATAGTTAAGGAATCAATTAGTAGCCGCTCGTCCTACCTTTTCAACGGGCGATTCGATCTTGTTCTTCGATCGAGCGACTTCGCGCAGCCTCGTAGCGCGATTGTCATCTTGATCAAAACGATTGACTCGTCGCAAAGAAGGAGCAGGGATAACTGTCGAACAGCAAAGTGATTGAATTGTGCGTGACAATCGGGACATTCGAGAGTGAATCGGCTTGGGTTGTGAGCGGTCGATTCTCGTTTTTGAGAATTCGATGGAGAAAGGTTTGACCACTCGCGTATCAATCTCGATGGCGCGAATCACGGTAAACACACGCATGGATGTATCTCGGGGCGAAATCAATCGTGCCGTTCTCTCGTTGGCATTAGGTTAGGTTATGACGGATAGTGTGCTAAGTAACAATGACGAGGAGAGGAAAAAGCTCTCGGTGCGCGAGGCTGCGCGATCTCCACTCGGCATCTATTTTTGTACCAAAAAAGAAGAGAAACGCGAAAAAAAAGAGAAAAAAGATATGATCGACACTTGCACAACACGAAATATACACACGTACACACACATACACGTATGCATAGGGAGAGAGAGACAGAGAGAGAGAGAGAGGGAAGATGAAGAAATGTTGCTCGTAAGAGGAACGCGTGATGAATTTATTTTTTATTTATTTTACGTCAGCGAGCGTGATTCTTAAGATCTCGATGATCTTGATGCACTGTGCTCGTTGAGGATGCATCGTCGAATTTTAGTAAAAGATTTCTGTCTCTCTCCCTCGCAGTTAAAGTGGTCGGTCGTGGCGCGTTAGTATGCGTCAGATGGACGAGGGTCCTTTACGTTTGTCCGTTTTTCACCGTATTCAAGAACGCTCGAAGAACTCTTGGAACTTCTCCAAATTTCGCGCTGCTTGCCCCTGCGCATTTGCAAAGCGTGCTCGAGTGCACCGAAAGGAAATTCGAAAATTTTGCACGACCTACTTTCTCGCGGATTCCTTTTCGACGATGACAGTCCAATCGTGAATTCGATTATTGAATTTGTTCCGTCTGACGAAATTCCACTAACATGGACACATCGACCACTCGAATTTCCTATATACATATCTTTCTACGCCGAGTACCCTCTGACGTCTTTCCACTCTTACCTTTCTCTTTTCTTCTACGCTATCGATCCACCTGTTCGTAGTAACGCGAGAAAAGAAACCAATAAGGAATCCTCTTCTTTCGGCCTGCTCCGCGACGGAAAGTTCCGAGAAAGAATTTCCAGGATAATCGTAATGGTCGATCGTACGACGACAATCTTAAAATAACAACGAACGACGACCTTGCGATTATTAAAATTGATCGACGTGCCCGAATAAAGAGGAAGGAATAAAAGTCGTATTCTCCTTGGCGTCGTGCAAGTGGCACGTTCGCCGACGTTTCTCTACCCTTGACATTTCGATGATAATTGATCGGTCGAAAGAAAGAGAGACGAGAGACGGAGAAAGATTTCTGCGCGAGTGGGTGGAGAGAGATTAGAAAGGAACAAAGAGTAGAGGCAACTTTTCAGGACTTTCCGTCGGAAGTGTTGCCGTAATCGTTGCAAGTCTAATTCCCTCTCGAAACATTCCTCGAAAGCTGAAACGGGGAAGACAGAATACCCTTGACTAAAATCGATCGCTGAAGTCTTCCGAAATTCACTTTTAGACTACAAATTTAGACGGAAAGATTGTCTTCCTCGTATTCAACGAAAAAGACGAACGAGCAAAGCCCTTCGGTCGATGAATTGAGTCGAGACGCAAACAGAAGGGGGTTAAAGGCGCGACAAAGAGAAGAGGAAGCTTCACGAGGGAAATAGAAGAATAAAGAAAGAAGAGGGGCATTTAGAAGGAAGGACAGGATCGAGCGAGAAGAAAATTGAGAAGGAAAAAAGAAAGGTGGCAGACTGGAACGAAAGGAGAAGGGCTAACGAATAGGGACGATGATCTTGCGAGCTCTTGGATTTACTAGAATGAAGAATACACGTACACACAGAATACACACATGAGCCACATAACACATACACGGATAAAGAAGAGAACGAAGAAGAAAATGGGGTAAAAATCGGAGAAAAAAGCATGGATAATCTCACGTCGCGTCGACAACCATTCTCCCTCTCTCTCTCTCTCTATCTCTCTCTTCTCTCTCTATCTCTCTCTCTTACTCATCCTCCTCAGAGTTGTAATTAAAGATCTACCTACGTTCTCTTGATTATAATACCAATGGTATGAGAAACAAAAAAAAAAGTAAGGGGCAGAAACCTCTCCCTCGAAAAAAAAAAAAGAATAAAAATAAACCAACCAAACCAACACACGTATTTACGCATACACATGCATATTTTTAAGATGTTTTTGTGCATTTATAATGTCGTAATAAAAGTTCCGAATCGTGCCATGACAAGCGAGAAAAACCTACCTGGGAATTGGTTCCTTTCGCTCCGTGGATCGTTCACTACGAGAACGCTCCCTCGTAATTTTACTCACTCTTTGCGCAGGTAAGGTAAGAAGGAATACTCAATGGAAGGTCTATCAATATAAATCATTTATTATGTTCTCGTACTCGTTCTATGCTTAGGGCACTACGCTACGATTGACGAAAAGAGAATTGGCTAAAGCTTTGGGCTACCCGGTATTACGATGCTCGCGACAATTTTTGCATTTTCTCGAACACACATCGACGACGATTGAAATTGTGCCCTTACGAGCGCGTGTCTATTTACAAGGATCGTTCGCTCGTCGTTCACGGATCGTTCGCGCGTGTCACGAACTCGGTCGTAAAGATAAAAAAACCAAAGACGAATCGGCGAGAGGGCCGACGATCGAGAATTAAAATGAACGAGAAAGAGGGAGAGAGAAAGAGAGAGGAAAGAGCGAAGCGAGCGATCGCGACGAGCGACGAGAAGAAGCGAGTAATGTGGCACCTTATGAGAACATTAACGCTCTCTCGAGAAGATTATTATTAGAGAAGAAGGAGAGAATAGAAGGAGGTGTACTCCTACGTACCGCTTTCCTAATCGCGCCTTAACTAAGAAGACTAAAAGGTAAGTGGCCCTATCGTTAAACCATTTTTACGTGAATAACATAAACAGGATGTTTTCTTTTCTATTTACTCGTGGGGAAAGGAAAGTGTGTTACGCGGTTTCCCGTAAGGCTACGAAACGAAGAGCGAAGATGGACAAAGAGTCGTCCGTGCGCATGCGCGTGCGCGTGCGCGACACGCGCGGTTCTGCGCGCGCATGCGCGCGCGTTTTTCGACTTTTACACTGGGATGTACATACTATGCCGCGAGCCTGCTCATCGGCCGAAAATACTGCACGGTGCTCTGAAAAACGATATTACAAAGAGGAAGAAGAGGGTGGACGAGACGAGGAGGAGGAGGTGGTGGTGGGCGAGGATGAAAATTACAAAGTAGAAGAGAAACATGCTTACTTAACTAGTATCCGTAACGAGAATGTGGTGGCGCGTGAGTTCGTGCCCGGCAAAATAATCGCTTCGTAATAATTAATTAATTAATTAATAGTAAGGTCGAACGTTCAATGGGTGTGATCGCGGCGTGGCCGTTCGAAGGATGTTGATCCTGTCCTGCTTTCCTTTTTTTTCTTCTTTCTTCTTTTTCATGTTTACGCTGACCGTCTTCGACGAGGGACTTCTGAGTTCTGCTCGTTGACCCGTCGACGATACACTTCCTTGGCACGCTTCGAATTCCCGTTGGCTCCTTCCCGACCTCGTCGTTGCTGATGCGCGTTTCCAGACGCACGGATAAGTGTCTCGTCATCGTCGAGGATGTGAGAGCGATTCGAGATTTCGAGATGGAGCGGTGGGTCGAACGTGAGGATTACGTTTTACGACGGGGTGGAGAGAAAGGAGTGGGTAGAGGGTATTCAGGAACTCACCGCTAATGCGTATCGACACTCGGTGGTGACTAGTAAATTCTCGCCGAGGACTCCTACTTACGGTTGTGAGGGGTGAGAGCTGAGAGGATTTGCGCGAGGCAGTGTATACGATTCGTCGGAAGAAAGGAAAAGAGGATACGCTCTGGTGTTTTTCCAATTTAGACGCTTTCACGTCCGCCTGCAGGCTCATTCGTCTTCCGACACGTAAGCGCGAATAGACACATTCTGAATATTCGGGAGTGTTGAAATGGGCAAACACTGAAACGCGGATTATGGCATGGACGCGAATTCGAGTGGAAGGAGTCCTGGGAGATAGGGCGGGAGGGAATTGCGCGATGGTGCGGCTAAAGTGTCAATCTAAATGCACGCAGAATGTAGAGGGACACGGCACGTCTATCTCTGGACGTGCGTCACGGTGCGCAGTACGGTGCGTCGGGACGCCCTTCTATCAACGCAGGCGTCGTGCCAGTCCCGTTGAGGGCATCGATCCCGACTGGTCCCAAACCGTTCGACACCTCGTCGATTTTCGCCAATGGGGCAGCTGAATGCCCAATCGCTGGCACTCGTGCACGTAGGCCATGAATGACTCGCAGTAGCAATTCTCGGTAGGGCATTCGCACATGTCCTGCAGGCAGGCCTTGTAGTACATCGTGGGGTTTACCTTCTTGTGGCACGGATCGAAGATCTGAGATCGGAGCCGATTGCACAATCTGCCGGACCAAGGAGTAGTAAGATATTAGGCTAGAGAAATAATATGGAGAAACTGATAGGTAAGCTGGAGTAGGGTACGAAGGGTGTTAGCAGCTTCTACGAGGCACAGGATACAGCACGCATAGTATTTTTTAAGCTGGAGCAATAATACGACGATATTGATAGGCAACCCAGAGTAGGGCCTGAAGGATTTAAGCAGCTTATTCAAAGCACAGGATATATATAGAAAGCATAGTATTTTTGAAGTTAGATATAGAAGAAGGATCCTTTAAGAAGGATATAAGCAGCCTACACCGGGTACAGAATAGAGGAGGAATTTTTCCAACAATCAGGACCAGACTACGTGAGTATGTTAACAAATACGACTTCTATAAGGAAAAAATCTCCTCACCGATGATCCTTTCTTCCTCTGCAGCGCCTATCCCTCTCCATGGTGCCCGGCTTCATCCTAGCGCACATCTTCTTCGCACCTACGGCCCAGGATTGGCCAAAGGACTGAGGATCCTGCAGGAGCCGGCCTCGTCTCGTGGTGAAGTCGTCCTTGGGCATGGAATTGAAATTTCCGCAGAGACCACAGAGTCGACCCCTGTAAGATGTCGGGGCCGAAACCTCTAGGAAACTGATGCCGTCCCAGAGGACTTTTATGCCGATCTGCGTGTTGACGATGATGCTGTCAGCAGTGCGATTTATGTCCAACCTGTTGGCCAAACGATACGGCACGTCCACCTTTTTTCCGTTCACCTTCACGCGCATCCTTTGGCCAAGATTGACCTTCAACTCGCCCACCTGCGTAATAAAAGTTTCGTTAGCCTCTTCCTTAAGTTCACACCTTTCACAAGAATGAATTTTATTATGCGAGTACAGCGCGTCGAGAGTTTTACGGGACCCCGGAAGACAAGCGCGCGATCAGAAAGGGGTGAGAATTTTCTTCTACCTTCATGGCGATTGTCTTAGTCCAAGCGGAGGACCTCGTGGACCTGGCATCGTTCGTCACTCGTATGCTGAAGGCATGGCCCACGCAATCACTGGCTAATTGATACTTGCAAGCGCCCTTGAAACTGTAAAACTTTCCGTCGAAGGTACGGTAGTGCGGATCGCCGAACACCGTGCAGACTCCGTCGCCTAGAAAGTACAAAACGGACTCGTGCAATTGGTAGAAATTGAGAGAAGGACGAGTTAAGATAATTGGAAGAAGGATCATTGGACTCACTCTCAACGCAACGTGGACAGCATTGACCTTCCGGATGCTCCAGTCTCGAGTTGGGTGGACAAGGTAAATTCAATGGTGGGCACATCGGCATTGCGCAGCGCACCTTGCCCTGCATGCAAGCGCATGCCTTGCAGGGATCTAGCTTCCAAGATTCGCCATCCTGCCTAGGACAAAAAAGGACCTTTAAACCAGCATCTATGGTAACCAGCTGGTACGCGGAGCTACTCACGGAAACCTCTTCAGTTTCCGCGAGTACCTCCTTTTCTCGAAATTCGCCGTGATCCTTGAGGCGTCCATTCTCAAGGATCCTGGATCATCGAAATGAATAATCTACAATAATAAGGAGTACTCGCCCCGTAAGTTCGGCCTCCGTAGGTGCACGAGGCACGGCTTTCTTCTACCAAGGGGCACTGAGGGCAACATCGTCCCGGCAGGGTCATCTGATGCTCGCTGGTGCATTCCAGAACTGGGCAGGTCTGCTTCGTGCACGATATCACCGAGTTGCTGCAGGAGCACCGCGTGCACTGGTCCAAATAGAACTCGGCCGCTCCGGATTTGTACAAGGTCGTTCCCAGCATGCAGGCGCCTCTCGGTGGTGGCAGAAATCTTCCGCTTCCTAGAGACAAGGTGAAAAGGTCTTCTGAAACTTGAAACTTACTTGCCAAGGGTTACTAGTCCCGTCGTCTAATTAAAATTTGAAGAACCCCACACAAATATTTTGTTCAGGCTGCGGTTGGCCCAACGAACCGGCAGATAGTTAGTACTACTCCGTCTATCATTGTGTATCTTGTGTTTCTAAAGTTCACTAACGTTCAATGAGAGTGCACGATTGGACTTGTCACATTTCATTCGCATGGAAACACTTCTTTCGTCCAAGAGCCTTCGATCAGTGTCGCGGGAAGAGCCTTAACGTGTATACCAGCCGGTGCAAGACGATCTCTCAGAATCGAAGACAAACACCGGGAATATCGTCTAGTCCGCTTCCACGAAGAGGATTTAATTCCGCCACGGCGCGCCGCCGTCGGCTCCGTAGGAGCCTAGGCGTCTTAATTTATTCCGAGCCGCGAATTAATTGTTTCAAGCTGCGAATAATCTCGAGTGCGTGACTCACGTCGTCGCCTTCCGTCCCGCCCGGCGTCGGCATCGTTGCGGCGCGCAAGGCGCCTCTTTTGCGCTCGCAATATCGAGAGGAGCTTAACCCGAGCGCTGCGCCTTATCGCGTCGATCATTTGAATTTTTACCTCTGCAGTGCGAACAGCACTCTCCTGGGTCACGAAAGATCCTCGATGCTGGACAATGGAGAACCGGACAAGCCTTCTTCGCGCAGGTGAGTCGTCCCATGTTACACCTGCAGGTCACGCAAGGATCCTCAGTGGTGGTAACCGATCTATCCGCCGTCACTTTCTGTCCGTTCACGTAACAGCCTGCAAGTGGAAAGACGTTGTCGTGCTTGGTGGAATTTTTTACTTTCTTTCTTTCAGCAAGAGCCACAGGATTAATTCGTACCATTGCAAACGGGACAGCACTGGCCAGGCGCTGCTGGAATTGGATTCGAACACGGGGTGTAACACCTCAGTCTCGAATCCGTTATCACCCCCGCCTTGCAGGTGAAAATTCGACACGGGTCGTTGGGTTCCGTCCATTCGGTGTCGGACGCGTGATACACGCCGTTGCGAACGCATCCTGGGCAGATAAAAGAAATTTTATTTCCAAAATTAATTTAAGATTATTAATTTAAGATTTTAATCTCTGCGAAATTGATGGCCCCCTCGTTCGTGTCCTCTCTATATCTAGTGCGCGTAATTTACTAAGTGGTGATAAAGAGTCACATGTCCTAACTGGGAAAAAAATGTCGCTTCGTTTCAGTCGCGTGAAAGAAATTTCATTGAAGAAAAAAGAGAGAGAGAGAGGAGAATTCTACTACCGCTCGACGATAAGTTCCATAATTAATAGAGCCCTCCTTCTTCGAATCACGAGTCGCAGGCGTGACACCGTGAACCCTTATCAGTAATCGCGAGCCTTGGGACACTCGGTCGATTAATTAAATATCGATTGAGACGAGTGCCGACGGGAGACTCGCGCGGTGGTCCGTCGGACAGAGAGAATCCGAAGAATAGACGAGCGTCCCCGAGAGGGGCTCGTAACTCTGGGACAATAATCACGGCGGTGAAATGTGACGGAAAACTACCGAGGACTATCGCCTGGACTGTAGCCAGCGCGCGCTCCGTTCTCAAGATCGAAGAGACTTTCGATGGCGCGAGAAAGATTTTGTCAACTGGGGCAAGGGAGCACAAACGAGAGACACGGAGAAAGGGAAGAGAGAGAGGGAGAGAGAGAGGGAGAGAGAGAGAAGAGAGTGCTGCAAAAGAGCTGCGAGCTTACGTCACAATTAACGTAATTCCTGGGTCCCGATAAGGAGAGGACGCGCACGCGCTTTTCGGCGAACTCTTGGTGAAATTCATCCTTGATCCTCGCAGCAACGGATCAGACGGGTCCCCCTTGTTTTCTTTCTAATTGTTTTGTCCTCGAGAGGAATCGAAAAACGTCAGGGACATCGAGAGGAGAGGAGAACGCGCGCGTTCCTTCGAGAGAATCGCGAGAGAGCGAGCGAGAGGAGGAACTTACGTCACAATTAACATAATTAATAGAGAACGATAAGAGAGACAGCGCGTGCGATTCGGGACCGGCCCGAGAAGCCGGAGCATCTGTCAGCGATGTGATGTAAACAGTTGGCTCGCCCCGACACGCTCAAGTTTCTCGGGTTTATCGCGCCGCAGGATTGAACAGAAGTGCCTTTGTGCCCCGGCGAACAATGCTCTCGCGGTCGTGCTTCTTCGGCCTCTCACTCTTTCTCTCTTCCTCTTTCTCACTTTCTCACTCCTCTCTTTTTCACCCGGCATACTCTCTCGCACCCTTTCGTTCCTCGTTCCAAGCTTCCTTCGCTCGCGCTCCTCTCCTTCCGACGTTTTTACGCCTTCTGCTCGTTCACTCCAAATCGTTCGAGATTCTCTCCCTCGCCCATGGGTTTCTTCATACTTCTCTCTCATTCTCTCCCTCGTTCCATTTGTCCCCCACCCCCCTTCTAATTATCGCGCCTCTAAACATCGTAATTATCACTTTTGCCCAGTGTAAGTAGGATGCACGAGTGCGCGTCCTCGAGATACGCGCCACTCGTAATTTCACGGCTATTGGTCCGCGATGATGCTCGGGCGTTATTAACATTAGAATTCTTCGCGCAAATTTTACCGACGAGCGACGAAATTCGGTGAATTTGGCTTTTTTGGTAACGAGGTGAGCTACATTATTCGATAGGCTGGATCGTCCTTTTTTTTAAATTTGTTTTACCGTCGATTTTTCTCTTCCTCGTCTACTCGCGAGAAGAGGTGCGCAGGTGCATATCGAAGAAAGATAGAAGGAGGGCGCTCCCCTCGCAGGCGAAACAATTAGGATGGTTAGAGAGATTAGCGTGGACAGGCACGACATCGATGGACTTACCTTTGCACCTGTGGCAGCACTCATCGTCCCCGGGTTCCAGCAAAATGTAGCAACCTTCGATGCTCGGGCATTGCTGCTTCAGACACTCGACGAATCCGTTCTGAAAGTAAGCGGACCACTCGTTGAGCTCTCAATCTTTTCAATTGTCATTTTAAGAATTGCACGTTCAGCAGAACGCTACATCCTGCCGCGACACTTTTTAACATCCATCTCGCGTTCTTCTTCGCTCACCACCGCATGCTCATTCTCACTCTCGACTCGTCTTATCGCCCTCGCGTAATTATTTCTCGCGAAACGGCCCTTATCGCGTTCTATAATTAAATCCGTTCGGCGCTTTTATCTACACGCACCGAATTACGTAAAGTCAATTTCGGGAGAGAGAATTCCGGATGTAATCGGCGAGAGATTCCGCGGCGCGAAAAGTCTGGTAGGAAGGCGAGAAATTCAAATCACTCGGTGAGCTCGCAATGCTGGCGAAACTTGCGCAACGCGTGTTTCCGCGACCTAAAATTCTCGTGATTCGGTCAGCAACGCGGCGCAAACAATCAATCGGGGGTATTGGCGCCTTTGCTATCGAGGGCGATTGTTCGCGTCAATTCTCATAAAACTCCAAACACGAATTTTTCATCGCTGAAGTCTACCAGTCTATAAACAATCCCGGTATTCTTTCTTCTCTCGTGGCTTTAAAATCCTGCGTCTTCGCTTACGGTCTACTACACCTACAAAAATTTCTTCTACGCTTGCAGAAGAGTCCCGAAGATCTAAACATTTCATTCTTGATGCTAAGAACACCACGCGGCCAGAAGATTCCAAAGGATTCGGAGCGCGACGCGCGATCTTATCCCTGGAGGCTATCGGAATCGATCGTCTCCAATCGACCCCTGGTGCCCCGGTCTCGTGGAGCGCGCGCAAGCCTCGATACGTTCGATCCGATAGCAAACTGGTAATTATGTCACATGCCGCAGCCGGTGGTGGCTCCCTTCGCGCGTCAATGACGAAAACAGCAGCCGGAGCGACACCAGCAGGCAGTAGCAGACCAGTTGACGAGTCAATGAACCAAACGTTCAGATAAATAGCGGCCTGCCCGACGTCCTCTTAAGACCTCTCTCTTTCTCTCTCTTATTTTCTTTCGCTCTCTGGACCTAGGCAGAATGCACGCGGGAGGCAATGTCGCGAGTAGTCCGGCGCGTGTTTACGGCCCGGATCGACGATCGATACCTCGTTCTCTATCCGTCGACCGGCTGCTTCGAGAGTCGCTAGGCGGGGCGAAGATTCCCTCTCTTTGACCTCTCCAACCAGGCCAGCTTACTTTAACCCCTTTAAAACGTTCGCCCCGTCGCCACATGGCGCGCGTTCCGCGAGAGGAAGAGACAAGAAGAGTGAGAGAGAGAGAGCGAGGGAGAGAAAAAGAGAGAGATAAGAAGACTATCGACGAATTGGACTATGAATACGGGCGCGTCCCGGTTTCGACGCGCTTGTTTTTCCGGTTCTTTTCTCCGGTAACGCATCCTTTAACCCCGAGACTTAACCCTGCCTGCGCGATCAGTCGCCAGACGGCTCGTGACCTCGCGCGCCGATCTTCTTCGTGGATTTCGTCGTCACTGGGCCAATAGTGGAGATTTCAATTGCGAGGTGGTATGCGAGAAGCCGATGAATTTGTTCGAAGGTGATCGGCGAAAGGCTCGGCCAAGTTCCACGGAAAATACTCACCTTGCAGATGCAGTTGAAACACCTCGTGTTCGGTATCTTGTCGACGGTGAAGTCCTCGCCCTCGATATCGCAGGTCTCCCGACTTCCTGCAATCATACGGAACGATCTCTAGCCTGTAATAATCGTGGGGCGAGTAATAAGAGACGCGAGGAGAAGTGCGCGTTGCTCGCGCGAGGCGCGAGCCAAAGGAGTGTCGCTGTGAGAGCGCGCCGCCAGCCTTAAGTGCGTTTCGCGAGCTCGCCGTTCTTGTTCTCGCGATATCGATTTTATATCGCAATACGATATCGGGGCCGAAGGGAAGGGGAGAGATCCGCGAGCGGGCCGCCCCGTTTCTCCGCGCGATCGACCTTCGTCGTTCCGGTGCCTTCCTCGTTCCTTCGAGAGCACGCGCGCATGGAAAATCCCCTGATGAAAGGCAAGGTTCCTCGGGGTCTTGCGGTGAAATTCATTTGCTCGCTCGAGGGTGAGTATCGATCTCGCGAGATTAAGAGAATTCAAAGTCGTTGATGCGGAGAGTTTCTTTTTACCGTTGTTGCAGCATCCACTCGCTCCGAAGACGACACTTTGGTAAAGTGAGTCTCAAATAACGAAGGGGTTGAAATATGGTGTTAATTAAGAAAAGGGTGAGTTGCCTTTCGCTTTCGGATGTCTTTTACAGCTCGCGAAATTGATCGAATTGAAAACCGTCGAAGTGATAAAATTACTTTTTACTGTTGCAGCAGCATCCACTCGCTCTGGAGACGACACCTCGGTAAATTGGGTCGGAACTAACGATGGGCTTGAATTATGGTGTTAATTAACAAAAGGGTGAGTTGCTCTTTGCTTTCGGATTTTTTTCACCGCCCGTGAGATTTTGAAGATTCTTACCTTTTGAAAAGCTTCTTTTCTTTATCACAGGACAAATGTCCATTTGTCTTCTCAATGGAATCTACTTTCCGTCTGAATGTTTTATTGTCAGGCGATTCTGAGGCAGGTGATGGTTTTAGGTACGACCGCAAAGGGAGCGAGTTATTTTATTTATCATTACACCGCGGTGCCAACTTGATTGACGTCGATCGAACACGCTCGCGTGTGCCTCTTTTGGAAGTGGGGCTGGAATGTATGCGAGAAAGGACGCAGCAGCGTTGGCGTAAGCGAGCGTTTCTTTTACATTCCCTTTGTCTCCCTCTCGCTTCATCTCCCTCCTCGCTCTCTCTCCTCCTCCGCGTCCTACCACTCATCCTTGTCCGCACCTTCTTTTCTCGCTCCTCTCACGTATCCTTTTAACTGCTATTTCGTAGCAATCGCCTCTCAACCTTCTCTCTCCTTCTCTTCTCTTTTCTTCTCTCTCTCTCTCTCACTCTCTCTCTTTCCAGTGCAAATCATCCTCGTCGCCTTTCCAGGAAAGTCATCGAGTGCGAGGAAATGAGTCGCAGGGATACGTCACGACTGGTGAGGCATGCAGACGGATGCTAACATAAGCCACGTCACGTCATACGCGCGAGGCGAGGAGAATGGATCGGACTTCTTTTTTCGTCACGAGCCAATTCCGTCTTTTCCATCGTCGCACGCTTCTCTTATGGCGCCACTCTCATTTTGTCACACACTCCACTCGATCCATCCTCGTCTTATTTTCTCTTACCTCGCACCTATGCCTCGTTACTTCTGTTTCAGGCGCCCTCGTCCATTTCCACATTTTCTCGCGAAGTTTCTCACGATAATTGTCCTTACTCTCTTTATCTCGCAACTTACCTCGTTCTCCGTGTAACCCGAGCCTAAACATTTTCAATGCCTCCTGCCGGAAAGAAAAGTATGTGCGAACGCGCTCGGCCGATTAGACGGTGCATTAAGAATGAATCGTCGACGACTTAGGAATAGCGGTATCGCGGTACGCTGAGCGTGAACGAGCGAGCAGGATGGTAATACGGAACGAGAAGAGCGAGGAAGGGGTTCGATTGGCCAGCCGCGCCTGGAAGCGATGCAACGCGTCGCGCACCGACGTGCACGCGTTTATCTTGTAACTGAATCGACCCGCGAGCCACTCCGCGAGAGCAACGGGAAAATAAACATCTTCGAAGAGAGCTAATTACGGTCTCGTGATTGAAAGAATGGGCACAGAGGACGTGGCAAACGAGAATAGCATGCGCAACGCCACCGATGTCCGCGAGTAAAAGCGATACTCCGATGAAATCGTAATGTCCCCCTTGCCGCGCGCGATTTTCAAAATCGTCCGTCACTTTGGTCTCTCTCGCGCGCGGTCCTTTCAATCACGAGCTTCGAGATTCTTCACCGATTGTCGTTCTCGCGATTGAATCGTTCCGCGCGTTCTCGTGCCCTCTCGTGCTCGGCCTCTCTCGGGTGCAGATGCACCAAATGCAACTTCCGATGAGAATTAGCGGCTCGCTCGGAAGTGGGTACGCGCGCGCGCGCGCGGATACGCCCAGAAATAGACCGCGGGGATGAGGTTACACCCGTAAATTGCAGTTTACGCCGAGCGACCCGTGAATTCGACTTTGTTCTTCTTCGCGTTGCTAATTCCCACAAAACGTTCGCTCGCGCTTCTCCATTCGACGTTAACAACGAGGACACCGACTGGCAAGGGTCGTTCGAGTTTCGAGCAGATTCTCTGCCCCGTGTTTATTCGTTTACGAATGTCCTCGTTGAATGTTAATTCTTTACTCGGTGACGATTAAGCGCGAAATTTCTGCATTCTGCAAAAACGCGCGCTCGTTTAATTCACACGCGATGGAACACGAGTGCGTAGCAGGTCCATTTAAGCGGAGTATCGCGTTTCAGAAATTAATGTTTTCTTTAATGTAACTTGGTGCGACGACGTGGCGCGCATTTACTGTACCTCGCAGGCGCCACGCGTTATTCCCTCGCTTTAGATTCTCGTCTAGGAATGAAAAATTTCATCCGGTTGGCATTCTTCCCTTGTAGCGCGAATTTTACGCGGTGACAAACGACGCGAGTGCACGGGTCGCACTAGCGATTCGAGAGAGAAGGGCACGACGCGCCGTAAATCAGAATCAGCGAGTGAATTATCGCGTTCGCAACGAGGAGCATCTTGTTTATCGGATTATTCGATCGTAACCCAATTCGCGCGACAAACTAGTCATTTCACTTTTACAGGAGAGACAATTCTAAGCGCGAACTGGAGGGTTGGTAAAGGATTCGAAAGCAATTGGATCGCTTTGCGGAAATGCTTTTTTCCTTACAAGCTGATCCGCTTGCCTTTTTAATCGAAGGACATTTGCTCGATCGAATAAGTTGCGAGGTAAGACTGTTGCTCACTGTGTTCGCATCCTACGTCCGTCAACTGTCGCGTGGAAGCGTGCTGCCAGTCGTAAGTTCGCGATAAACTTTTACCCAGAGCTTTTACGTACCTCGTGTGTCCTCAGGGTTGCACTGACGCGAGAGCAGGTCGCACATTTTCCCTTCGTTTCCCTGAGATTCGGCTCGGCTTGGCGCAAATAGACCGAGAGATAATAGAGATAAACTAAGAATAGAGCGCGTTTAAAACGCGCAAATGGAGCGTGACGCGCGCGCGTGCTCCAACGCCGACGCTGACGCCGATCGCGAATTCGATCGCGAGCGCTGCGAACGTTGGAAATTTACCGTCGTGTCGATCCGATCGTTCGCATTGACCCTAGAGGGGCGCGAGACAGCCAGCTGTGAAAGTCTCGGATTTTTCTACGCGGTAGTCTTTCCAAGGAAATCGAAAGTTCCCCTATTTAACCTTTTCCAGGATCTATAGTACGAAAGGCGAGGATCCCTATTGCCAATTGAGATTCTTGTCACGTAAATCTAGATGAGTTTGCTCACCTTTAGCGCGCGAAACGTAATTATATTCTGTGCAAGTTTATGTGGGTATTAACCCATTAGCTGGCAATTTTTTCTTTTTATATTCTCGACGGGATAAGATATATATGTGCGCAAAAAATTGTTTAAAGTGGCATACGTAAAATTCGAAAATGCGTAGCAATTAATGGGTTAATCCATTGACTATTGTAACGAGTGAACAAATTTTTTCAGTACCCAGTCTAAAAGGAGCTTTAAAAATTTGATTTCAATAAGGCGACATTGATATCTCTTCTCGATATCCTGGCTCGTGCCAGAAGAAGGAGATTCTCTTTTCGCCGTGCGATTCCAATACGAGAGATCCTTCTCGTTTTGCCGGGCGGTCGACGGACGCGCCGAGAAACGAGAGACTGCTCCTCTTCCTTGTAACGCGGAAACGAGCGGGCCCCGTTCGGTTATCGGAGTTTCTCCTTGCGCACTTAATACCCCTTTTTATTCGACTACTAGGGACTACTAGTAGGGGCTCGCTGCGAAGCCGGACGTTTGTTAATCGGCACGGGTCGGAGATTATCTTGGCCGATTATCCGCGCGGGCTCGAGCGCGTTTCTAGGATGCTGCCGGTGATAACGTTAAGGTGGGTCCAGATTGAAAATCAATAAGCCGACCCTCGATTTGCCATTCGTAAACATTTCACCGAGCTCGGACGAATCTTTGCTTAGAGGAGAAATTCAAAGCTGAAGTTAATTTTAAATTTTCTTCGAGGCTCCACTCGCGAGGGGTTCGTTGGCCTTGAATCTTCAGTCTGGACGCGGCTTTAGACGAGCACGACGGATACTAGCACGACCATGACGACAACTCGCGAGTCTCGACTCACCTATGATACTCTCCGAGACGGCGTCGCAGCGTCGCGCCGCCGATAGGAAGGCCAGGGCCAAAGCCAGAGCCAGCGGTGTCGAAGGTAGAGACGTCAGCTCCATCGTGTCGAGCCTTTCCCCTGCGCGCCGACGACGAGCACCACGGCGCGGACGGATCTGCGAAAAGAAATGGGCATACGTTCGGTATTTACTCGCATTACTCGCTCGAACTCGCGCGAGCTGAACAGCGGCGAGGCGCACGATAATGTCGATACTTAAAGGTAGACTCGACATTATTTCTTCACTTTCTTGTAAATCGACGTCTTCCTGCTTTAACTCTTACAAGCTTGGCGATACAAGTGAAGTACCACCTTTGTTGTATCTTATTCGGCACGGTGGTACTCAAATTCTACCGCCAAAAACATATCTCTCCGATGCAACACGAGTGCTCGAAAAACGTACCACTTGCTTTAGAATATAACTGATTTTGTTTCTTAGTTTTCACCTCGCGCGCAGGTTGGGTAAAGAAATAAGGAAATTTGCTGTGCCTGTAAGAGGTAAGGTATCGGCTAACTAATAATTCATCTCTCTCGATAATCCGAGATTGTCGCTTGGACCGCGACAAGAGAAGTTTCAAGACGACATCGACAGGCACGGGCCTTGGACCACAGGTGGATCCTACGCCAATGGCCGACTCGTCGATTCTATTAATACGTATACGGCTCGTCAAGTCCAATGTTTCGAATCGTGTTATAAGAGTGACTGTAACGGGCAGGTATGCTTTGCGAGCGACCACTTGGACCGTCGAGGAGGAAGAGAAAAGTCGTGGATTGAGAATCGGTGGTGCGCACACTTCCACCGCGATGAGAATGAAATAGTGTTTCCAAGGGTTACGAGGAACACGGTGAAAGGAAAGTGTTTAATGAGCATTGGCTGCTTCGAACGAAAATAGCGCGAATGACTTCCTCGTTAACTCGCAGAAGTGCATCTTCCGCGCGAATAATATCGAGAGTCTGAGAAGCCACTCGATGAGACTGACGGGCCGAGAGGAAACACTTCTAACCACTTGTAACGTGTAATTTAGCGAAAGGTGTATGCTCGTGCCGAATCGACGGTGTCAATTGAGAGAAAAGGTTGGCGCTCGTATAAATTGTTTGCGCGGGCAGACGTGGGCGCGCGGTAATATCCCGGTGGCGAAAGGATTACTTACTTACCGTTAGCTCGAGAATCGAGATGGAGAAAAGTGTGGAGACTGTGAGCCGATTCGATCGATATCTGTTAGTCTCAATAACATTCGTGGACTTTTTGCTAAAGGCATCGCGACCTGGCTTAACTCCGAGTAAGAAGTTAAATCGTCGAAATTTGAGACGCATTTCATTTTGCGAAACTATCGTTTATCTCCATTTTTTAATCTTTTCGTATTTTCATGAAATACGAGGGTGAGATTTGTGGACGGTAAAAGTGCTTCGAAAATTGTAGCACCGTAGTCGGATCCTTTGCGCGTCCGCCAAATTAAAAGTGTTCTTTCTCCGAGGGTGTCTGAACGCGACTGGACGTTTCCACTGCAGGGGAGCGTGGACGTATCGATGAAAAGAGAAAGATCGCCCGGCTCGATTAACTCGCCACGTAAGCCTCACAGCGAGGCGAACTCAGCCTTTCTCGATCTATACTTACGTGCCTCTGGTCTCGTGTCACCGATGCATTTAGCGCCGATATTGTTAAGCAACGTTTGTATTAGACAGACGGAATACGCTGGCTCTGTGACTATTTCGAGCGCGACCGAGCGTTCGTTCGCTCGCTCGCTCGTGACGATACATTTCGTTTCGCGGGTAGCTAGCGCTAGCTTCCATAGTGGATCGACCCATATAATCTCGACCCTTCCCCTCTTCCTTCCTCCTTTCTCCTCTCTCACGTTTGTCGCACGTTTCACGCGACTTTTCCATACACACTGGCCAGCCGCGCGCTTCTCCGTTACTCGTTCAATTTGTACTACCGCTTTCTCATTGTTACTCATTGAATTCAGACTTTTACACATCGTATCGCGATATCGACATATCGATACATACCTCAGCTTCATTGTTTTACTCGTCGAGTTTAGCCTCGTACCGTTATCAGGATTCTCCTCGCCGAATTATTCGCTCGAGCCACAAGCCCCGCAGGACGTATCCCGGTGCTTCTTCCACTATACGGTCCACTCGATACCTCTCCAACGATCGCTCGGCGCTCGATCGGCAGGTATGCCGCGCACACCATCGTCGTCTTTCTTGTCAACAACGGCGGCGATCGAGAAGAGGTCGAGCGAGCGAGCGAGAGCGTGAGTAGACAAAATGTCAAAGCGTGATTTACGAGCCGGCCGGCCAGCCGCGCGCGGAGTCTCGAGAGAAATTAAGAGGAGGACGCCGCGCGGCCTCGTCGATTAGGCCGTTTTATCGAGGCCTCCTGAGTTCTCCATGCGGCTCCGCCTGCCGATTCGACGAACTTTCGTCCACACAATCTTCCAACCTATTGGCCTCACGATCCCAAGCCCCCTTATACGTCGTGTTATTTACTTTGAGTTCTTCTACGTTTAAAGAGAACGAAGGAAAGAGAGAGAGAGAGAATAGCGACCGCTATTCTCGTGAAAAATAATTCCAAGGATTTGCCAAAGCGGCGCACTCGACACGAGTAAAAATTAAACGAAAGCTCAGCGAGGAGAGCGAGTGAGATAAGGGTGGAGAGTAAGAGACGGAGAGATACTTTCTACGGATTTTTTTCTTCTTCTTTTCCTCCTTTCGTAGCCAGGGCATCCATCTTTTTTCTCAATTTCAGGCTTAACCGGTTGATTAATGAGATTTTACGATTCGACGCGTCGCGAGTAGGAGGCACGGTAACGACACGCGAGCCCCGGTAAATGGAAATTAAATGGGCACTAATGAAATTGAAATTGAAATTGAAATTGAAATCAATGGGTAGAGGCGAGGGCATTTAATTCAATGTCCCCACCTCTTCGCGCCCGTGGTGGTGACTTAATGGCTCGAGCGACGAGTACCCGATCGCAATGGCTCGAGCGTAATCGCGCGAGTGGGAGCGACGACGCGCGAGTAACGTGCCGACACAATGTGGAGCGACAAGGCGGTCTGACGCGATCAAACGCGACGCGGCTATGGCGGAAGCATCGTAATGCGAGTTAAATTCCAATCTATTCGTTCTCCGACCTGCTACCAAATCGGTCCTACCAATAATCATTCGAAAGAACCACCGTGTACTGGCTGGATCGTTCGGTACTGGCGAATTTTGCCTCATCCTGAAAACGTCGAACAAGCTCCAGAGCTCGAGGACATTGACACTTCTGAAATGCTTGTTTTCTCGAATGACACAAAGCCCACTTTGGAGTTTCCTGTTTCCGCGAAGCGCAGGTGTCTTCCGGGCTACTAAGAAATAACGAAGCGTTCGCCAAGTGAATTCCACGGGACGATGTTAATTGGCGAGCACATATTATCCCTTCGCTCGAGCTTGAGTCTCGAGCTAACTCCCCTGTACTCTATATTCTCTCTCTCCCTTGCAAAACGCACCCCCCAATCTCCATTTCATCCAGGATACCAAGCGAGCCGACTACTCGCCAACGAATTTTCTCGGAAATCTCTCGATCGCGGATCTGGAGTATCCGTCGATGTGGTTTCCACCTCAAGGACCCTACTCGAGGCTATTCATTTTATAATCGTCGTTGCTCAACCGGTATTACTTATTCTCGCAAGACTCAATAGGAACGGAAGGAGCAATAACGTCCCGGCCTACGATCAGGACCTGGCAGGGTGGGCCCAGGCGGAGCATTCTAAAGAAAAAGAGAAAAAAAAACGAGAGGAGGGAAAAAAGCGTCGCGGGCTAAAATCATAGAAAATTATAAATCTGCGCGTGCGGTATCGGCGCGGCCTCTAAGGTCCATTTAAACCTGTGTAGAGCTGGACGGTGTGCGGGTCGCGCAGGTGTTTCCACCGCGATACACTTCTCGTAACTGCAACCGACCATGCGGCTCGGCGACTCTCCCTCTCGCTCTCCGTTCGTTTCTTCCTCTCCTTCCCTTTCTCTCTTCTTCTTTCCTTCCAACGACTTCTCTCTCGTTCGGTCGGTGCCGTGCACGTGCACTCTTCGGACGGCGGAGTCATAGGCGACCGGCAGGTAAGCAAGCGCTGCGCTGGCCCAGGCGAACCCCAGGAAGAGAAGCCGCGGAGGGAAAGGAGAGAAGAGAGAAAGAGAGGGTAAGAAGAAGGAGAGACAGCGGAGGCCCGCGAGGCTTGCGCTTTTGCGCAAGCAGTGCACGTTTTTACGACGCAGCGCGGCCCGCGCGCGCGAGTCCGACTCCAGCCCGAGAGCCGAGTCGGGCTCTCGCTCCTGCGCTTGCGCAAATGAGCTCACCGTGCTCGTGCGCGCCGCACGATTCCGCCGTAGAGATGTAATAGCCGAGTAAAACCGAACGCCAGTCGTCAATACCACCCCAGCACCCTCTCTGTAGTTTTGTGTCGTGCCGCTTTGGACGCAAGGGTTTTTAGACAGGGTGGAAGATGACGAAGCACGAGATCCTGGACGATTAGAAATAAACACAACGAGAAGGATTTGAAGGACTCAAAGAGGATGACATTCCTTTTCTACTCGATTGTTCATTTTATTCGTGAACTTCTAGGTGTTTCAGCTGAAGTAAATTGAATAAATAACTGTTTTTTGGATCGTATAAGTATCCGGGGTTTAATGCAAAAGTGAACGTTGCTCGCATCCTCGAGTCTCATCGCGGAACCAATTACTTCAGCGTCGACTTTATTTTAACGCGTGTGGATCGTTCACTTCTACTCACGCGGAGAATCGCCGACGTAGAAGGAGGGATGGAGGTGATGAGAAGGGAGGAGAGAAAGAGAGAGAGAGAGTACGTATAAACACGAGCACGTGTCCTCGTGCGCGGCGTGCGTCGCGGATAGGATGAGAGCGAAGGAGAACGAACGATTGTAAGTTGAAAGGAGAAGGCGACGCTCGACGTCGTTTGAAATGCAAATCTCGGGAACACGGGTGCGAGCACGTGTTCCGTGAGATTAGGAGAATGAGAGAGAAAGAAGGAGAGAGAGAGAGAGGGAGAAACTCGTCAACGAATTCTTCACCGAGGAAGAGCCGGGTTTGTAACAGGAATTCGGCAAAGGGGAAAGACACGCTGGAAATGCGTGAAATGCCAAATAGGTTTTGGGAATTCCTGATTCACAGGAAAACAATTTTTATTAACATATGTATAGGAGGGAGAGATCCTCGAGAGAACGGAATCGAAGAAGACTGTTTTCTCGGCGTGTAACCTTCTCCCACCTGTTTCAGTGTTCCGTCTCGAGTTCTCTTGGGATCTTACCCTCCCTTCGTCCTCTCTGCTACACCACCGTTCTCCTCTGTCTTCTATCATCCTCAGCTTCCTCCTTTTCTCTCTTTGGAACGGACCACGAAAGAGGCCGAAGGCCGTGAGGCCTCGCGAAGGCTCCTCTCTCTCTCTCTCTCTCTCTCTCTCTCTTTCTCCCTCTTTCTTTCACTTCTCTCCTCACCAGCTTCTCACGTGCTCGCATACATTGCTACTAATTCATGGACCTCACATTGTCTCCGCTCTCTCTTTCTCTCTCTCACCTCCTCTTTTCCTTTCTCTCGGTATTCTCTCTTTGTTCTCCTCTCTCTCTCTCACTTACGAGTAATAATTCGTAGATCGTTTTATCGCGTGCTCTCTCGGGAGCGGATACAAATTCATGAGGCTTCTCTCTTTCAGCCTTCGCGTACCTAAGCGACTGGTGAACTCCTTTCTTTCTTTCCTCCCTCTCTATCTCACCGTGCTCGTTTAAGCGGTAGCAATCCCTGCTCTCTTTTCTTTCCAAGCAGTAGCGGTAGCTAACCGCGATAGCAATTCCACAAGGAGGACCTCCTATCCATGCTCGCTCGCTCGCCGATGATAATTTGCCTACCCCACATTTTCCTTTTCGCTTCTTTCTTCTTTCCACGCTCATTTGTTTATTCTCCACCTCGGCTCTCCCAGGGCCAATAACAGGGGAACGATAGATACCCCTCTTCCTCTTCGTACACCGGAATAATAAGCCACCGAGACGTTTCCTTTTTCTTTTTTTTTGACTGTTGGGTACGAAGACGAGTGTTTCTTTATCTTTGAGCATTCAGGAATAGGCTCTCAGGTTCTTATCGAATTTTATTGGAGCCACGTGCATCCATCTCGTCGTCCAATGATATTCTAAAAATCGAGAGTCCCTGTTCGGATACTTCTCTGGATCGACGATTAGAGGATCGTCTGGTTTCGTGTCTCTCGATCCGCATACCGAATCGTCCTCTCCTCCTACCTCCTCCAGTAGATTCTAGCGCGTAGTGACTCACGCGCGCGAATTCACCCGTGGACACTCCCCGCTTCGCGTACCCCTCGGCGAATACTAATTCGCCAACTTCTCTTCCGCGGCCCCCCATACGAGGTGGCCGCTAATTTATAGACATTTTTGTTTCGCGCCCTTACGCGAATACCAATTCTCCGGATTCCATTCGGTCACTGTGTACCGGGCGCGCTGGCTAATCCGCGGACATTTTTATCTCGCGCCCTTACGCGCATACTAATCCCTTACATTCTCCCTCGTACTCCTACCGAGACGCTCCCCACTGCCGCACGGGGACTTTTACTTCGCGCGTAAGCGCGAATAAAAATCCGATCCGTCGAATTTACTTCCACAAACGAGCGCGCACAGTTTTATTTCACGGCTCTACGTTAAAGTAATAATCTTTGGCGCGTACTCTTCGAGGAGCTTGTCACACCGCCGACGCGTACAGCTCCTAGCAATTATTAATTAAGCAACAGCGCGATTATAGGAATGAGATCTTTCTTTTCTGATTCGCGAAAATTGGCGTCGATCGGCTGGAAGTGTTCTCGTGCAAATTTTCAGCTTCCTCCTATAAGTAGCCATTGACGTTGAACGCGTGAGAATCAATAGCGCTCATACCGAGCGAGATAATTCTCGTCGTCTCGCGTTTCTCAGGTACCTCCTCTCTCGGGGTGACTTGTAAACGCGCTCGATAAATATTGGTTGTAGCCGGTGCGCGCCAACCTGTAATAATGAATTATCGTTTTCTAGTGTAATAACCGCTTGTTCGATAGTAATTATCGTACGAAAACGAGAGCACCACCGTAGCTGATCCGGAGCTTCGCGCGCGCGCTCGCGCACACCGAGAGCAAATCGCTCATTTCAACGAAATGTTTGTCGTGTTGGATTAATGCGAGAGTAACGATCGCACCTCGTAGATCCTTATCGGAACGACTCTTTAACCATCGAGGGTGCATAATCGATCGTACGATTTTACGTCCAAGTGGGATGCAAATTCCACCGGAATCGAAACGCCGGCAAATAATTATTAGCAAGTCGAAAGACGATTCGTCGTATACGATTAAGTTCCTTTTTCCGAGAACAATCGTAATGAATTTTTAATTAATTAAAACGTTCCCGTCTCGGATCGCGGACTTTTACAAGTGGCAGATTTCACGCTAAATTACTCGCGCGTCCGTCTTCCCTTTTTCTCCTGTTTTCGCTGTTGCAATCGGCAATCAAGATGCTCACCCCGATGCCCATTCTAATCCATCGCTGATTATTGCTTCCTCTATCGAGCCGTACGATCTCGCGGTGTCTCTAAAGTGATATTCTCTTGGACGAGCCACTCTCTCCTCTCTCTTTCTCTCCTTCTTCCTTTTTCACTCCGTCGAGGAAGAGAGCGTCGAGCGGCTCGCGCTTCGTCGTTGAATTTCATTACCATGCCGAGATGGGCGAGCGAGGATGGTGTAGATCCTCGAACTTCATTATTCCTCGAGACTACCGAGGCTCTCTAAGTACCACGATAACGTGCGCCTGCGATGAGAGTCCGCCGTCCGTTACGTACCCGAGCGATAATCTCGCGTCTGCGTCGCGGTGCCGACGTCGTCATCCTATACGACATAGTTGCGAATCGTGTCGACCCGCGAATAAACTGCAAATACAGACGGCGTTGCGTAAGCGGAGAGATGGATATGCAAATCTCCAATTACTGTCCGCATTACTCCCTATTTATTTCCTCGAGCTTGTACCTTTCTCTCTCTCTCTCTCTCTCTCTCTCTCTCTCTCTCTCTCTTTTTAACGAGTGGATTCGCCGTTTGGATCAGACGTTTAACTTTCTCGCGTGAATGTCTATATAGAGAGGTCACTCGTGCTCTCGCGAGGAGAAGCTTCCGTTTGCTACTTTTATCCAATGAAGTTTCTTTTTCTTAGTTCTTTCACGCGCTGCATTTCTCTTGCTACGTTCTACTGCATTTTTCCCCTCTGACTTTAGGTGATTCGTGAACCAGAGCTTTGGACTTTCGTTCTCAAGTTGACACTTCGCTTCGTATCGTTTGCGGAAAGCTTTTCTCCAACGATGAATTTTCATCCCCTTCTCGCGGCTCTCCCTGAAAACGTAAAGCACCCCAGCTATCTCGCAAGGACATTTTCCGTGGCCGTTCTAGAGGCGGCTCTAGAGTAGGAGAACGCTTAGTGGTCGCTTTCGCAATCGCATAATCGCTCGGGTATGTATCGTGGTCACTTACCGATGCACGGAATTTTTCCTTGACTCTCGTGGATCGGACCACGTTTGCACTCGGCGCATAACAATGGTAGTTAGCATTTCTCACGCGTTACACTCTAGGTTTCTACATTTCGTTGCGATGAGCGTGCGCCGTCTGCACCTCGTCCCTCTTCAGCCACGTCGTTCATCGTCCTCGTCGGTTTTGTTCTCTTCCACACTCGCGTGCTCCTCGTCGACCGGCGGTCGCGGCTTCTCACGCGGCAAACGATCGGTATGTCTAGTCGTAGGTAGAGCAAAACCTACTTTTCTCCTTGGCGCGAAAGCACGAAGGATATTCTCGTAAACATAATTCACGGGGGACGTTCGCTATGAGAGTGCGCGGCCTTCGGCCACTCTTCCACGATAGAGTTCTGAATTTTCATCCTTCCTTTTAAAATTTGCCACACTAATAATCATTCTTGACGATCCTCACTTTCAATTTTCATTTCGAGCTGCACGATGGACAGCGCCTTCGACCACTCTTCCATAGAAAAGAGTCCTGAATTTTCAACCTCCGTTTTGAAATTTACCACTCTGAGAATCATTCTCGATGATCGTGCGTTTCGTTTCTTATGTCGAGCTGCACGCTAGAACAGCACCTCCGACCACTCTTCCATAGAAAAGAGTTTCGAATATTCATCCTTCGTTTTGAAATTCACCACTCCGAGAATCATTCTCGACGATCGTCCGTTTCGATTCTTATTTCGAGCCGCACGCTCGAACAGCGCCTTCGAGAATTTCCGGTCTGTCACCTGTCCGCGAATTCCAGTGACGTCCTTGCTGCTGCTTCTCGCGGTCCACGAACCAGTCCGCGTCTTATCTCTAATTTAAGAGCGGAGGATGATACGGCGAATGGTCCCGGCCTCGAACAAGGATATCTTCTACCGTCCCCGCTCGTGTGAGTCAGAAGGCTCGGGTCCTCGACCTTAGCTCTTTTTCTCCTCTCTCGTCCCATTTGTAAAAAAATAGTGGAACGGTCGTCGGTTAACAGTCTAATGCAGGCCTCTCCAATCTGTTCGTTCCTTCTCGAGAATAAAATTATTCAGAGAACTCTCTCGACATCTTCTTTTTTTTATTGTTCCCGCCTATCCAGATTCTCGGCACGTGCGACGAAAAATCGACGAGAGGTCGCGTCCTCTACTCTTTACCCCACTCGTCCTCTTTACCAGCGACAATCGAAAACTCGAGCGCGATCGATCTTGCCTCGTGGGGCCTCGTGGACGAGAGCGTGCGCGACGAGTCAATTAAAATGGAAATTAAAATGCAAATCTTGGAGAGTTTGAGCGCTCGACGCGTGGACAAGGGGCCAGCAGAAGTGGCCGAGGAAGACACAGGAGTCTTTTATTGTAAAAGCCCTCGTCACAGGCGTGTATCCGATAGGATCGTGAAACTCGAAGAAGCTGTCGCTTACTTTCTCGACCTTACCGATTCGATTGTTCTCCACTGGTGGTTTTCTCATGCCACCTCTACGCAAGTGGGTCTTAGCTCGTGAAACATACCGCGCACGGATGTTCCACGAAATCGTGAAAGCTCGCGGTACGCAAGAAGCTTCTCTCGAACGAACTTCATCGCTGCTCTCCTTATAGAATTCACATTTCAGAAGCCAATAAGCAAGAGGCACGAATCTCCACTAACCGAATGACAAATTCAGCGCGACGTTCGGCAACACCGAAGAAGAATCACGAGTGCCATCCTACGAGCACGCGCAAGAAGAGCAAGAAGAAGAATCTCTAGCACGTGTTCCTCGACGAATCCGCGCGGCGCAGCTGTCCACGCTCGTAAATAATAAGGAACCATAAATAATGAGGCCATCGCCGGAGTCGTTTTCTCCCCGGGGTAAACACACCGCGGTAGCCTTTCGCAGGCGGTGATGCTGGGTACTGTTGGTGGTGTGCTCACGATGGTGTTCGTGATCATGGTGGTGGGGTCGACGGAGGCCGCGAGCGTCCAAAAAGGAAGAGCGGGACCGCGAGATTCTCGTGACGGGCGGTCAGGTGGCACATTCGGAGTCTCTTGGGCCGTTGCGTTGCGTCGTTTCGCGAGGCGACATCGTCGTAAAATTTCATCTCCATCCTGATGGAGAGAAAGATAAAGAGGGAGGGCGAGAGAGAGAGAGAGAGAGAGAGAGAAGAGTGGAGAATGAGAGAGCAAGAGAGAGGGAGAGAGAAATTCGACGCGCGGGTTGCGCCCGTAGATCACGAGGGTAATCGTTGGGTTTTCTTGCATTTGATCTTTCCACTCCGAACAGAAGCCAAGACGGAGAGAGAAAGTGAGACAGAGAGAATTGCACAGTTGCGGAGGATAGAACGTAGGATCGTAAGAAGCTCGGACCCATGAGATTTCTTGAATTTCTCCGCGCGGTTTTCTCCACTTTCCGATGTCCTTCCGCAAGAGCCTCAGAATTTTTACTCTCCACCTCTCTTCCGGCAGTAATACGAAAAATTCCTCAATGGCAGGGAACACACGCGCGACGTCCTGTTTTTAGTCTTCCGCGTGGATATAAGCGCGTGGTCGGATGCTTGGGAGAAACTGTGGAAGTCGAAGATCAAGCCTCTTCCTTTAAGAAGACGAGGCGAATAAGCGGAGAGAGATGGACGAGTATGATGAAGACGAACGAAGAGAAGAGAGAAAAGAAAGGAATCAACGTGTCCATTGTCCGCGCGAGAAAGTCGGAAGGAAAACACATCGTCGCACGGAAGATCAAAGGTACAAAGCACACAATTGGAAGAGATAGCGAAAGAAGAAAAGGAAAATGAAGAGAGAAGAAAAGAGAAAGAGCAGCAGGAGGCTTCGACCTCGTGCGCCGCGGGTTTTAACGGCGCGAGGTACTCGCGCGCGGTAAGAGCGTCGGAGGCGGATGTGATTATTTTCACCAGCCACCAGGCGCACACGATCATCGACACGATCGTCATCTCGATCGTTTCCTCATCTTTCGGTGTCCACGCGATCTGCAGGCCTCCCGTGGAGAGCGCCGCGTTCGACACTTTCCGCTTCAAAGACACGAACATCAAGATGAAAAAAAAGAGGAAAAAGCAGGACGATTATTAATTCACGTCGCGCGTAAGTTGGGGTGAGCTCGTCTTCATTTCAAATTTCGAAAACTCGCGCGTAAACAAGACAGAGCCCAATGCAAAGGGACACGTGGCTCGAGTGGCCTCCGTTGACGACCAATCGATTACCTGGCAGGACGAATGTGGAAAAGTAGTCCGCGACAATCCCTTACCTGCACCAGTTGAAATTCGAATCTCGCGGGGCGAAGAAGCGGAAGAGTGTGAACTACGAGTAAAAGGATGCGCCGAGATACTTCAGCCGGCTTCACTTGTGCCTCGCCAAATCTCTAACACGCGCGCCGTGCCGGAGCAGTAAGTGGCACGAGCTGTCGCGTGCAACCACCACGGGGAGAAGAACGGCGTTGGAAACGACGACAACAACACAACAGGTGCGCGCACCGCGAGAATGGTCCTGCGAGCGCGCCTCGGTGTAAAGTCTCGGTGAGTCTCTTTCCTCGTGCGTGTGTGTGTGCGTGAGTTGTGAATGTGTGTATGTGTGCGCGGAGAGCCGCACGCTGCCCTCGCGACAGGTAGCGAGCGAATGAGTACGCTAAGAAGAAAAGGAGAACGTAATGCTGCGAGTGGAGAAAAGGAGCGGAGAGAGAGAGAAAGAGAGGGTTAGAATTGTGGAGCGAGATAGAGAATACATTTGTGTATGTGTGAATGAATGTGTGCGGTGCGGAAAAGTGCGAGTAACGCGAGGATCGTGCGCTGCTAGTGACATCTAGGTCCGCATACTCTGGTGTCAGTCGCGTGCACGCCACCTCAGATTGACGATCACCAGCAGCAGCTGACTTTTCTCCCGTGCCTTCTACACGCTGCGAGTCGAGATGAAAATTTCCATCGAATTGAGAAGAGAAAATAGACTGTACGAGGGAACGAGTATTATTTTGCGAAGAATCGTTGGAGTTGTTTTAGAACGCGTTCGCTTTAGAAGAGCGATAAACGCGGAACCGATAACAATGTCAGGGTCGACGGCAATTGGTATTTTTCTTTAAGAATTCGTCGGCCTGTGGCATTTACCGATCGCTCTTGAGCTGGTTACTTAATCTCTCGTGAACGATATTTTCACGTAAAGGCCAAAGAGCTTATAAAGTTAGATGTGTTTCGCAATGTCGGGCCCTTGTACACAACCTAGCTACGAAAGTTGTCATAACAGTTACCCGAGGATCTTGTTGAAGAAGCTCGAGTGGTTGGAATATTTGTTTCGTTAATTCACTTAATTTAATTACTCCACTTCCAAGCGTGACACGTTCGACTCTTCATTTAGGACCACACGTGCCATTATTAATTATCGGCGACAATATTAAAACAATGTTAACAATATTACTTAAGAAACAAAGCGATGATCGCGCTTGTGCTCCAAAGTTTACGAAACGCTCCGAACGCACCGCAGAAAATCTCCGATCGCATAACTGCGTCTTACCTTTCCGCGCCTTAAAGAGGACGATCCCCGAAACTGTTGACTGGCATTGGAGTTCTCGCGAGGCAGTACATCGGTCAGCTTTCCAACGATTCCCTCTCGTAGCAGGCTCAACCACGTAAGAGTATCCGTCGTTGGTTCTGATCCTCCTCGCGATTCTTCTTCGTCCCGCTTCCACCGACGTGACGAGTGTCGTTCAATTCCGGCAATTCACTATCCTTCCTTCTCTCTCGATCCTCCTGGCCCACGTCCACTTTCTTCTCTGGCCAAAGAGAAGTCGAAGGGCCTTGAAGAGGATCACGGATCTGCTTCCTCGCGAATTATTCCGGATTGGGTTCGCCAACCAGCCGCGATCGAACACTTTACGCGCGCGTCCTGCTTCTCGAAGCGAGGTGAAGAAAAAATTGGAGTAACGGAGAAACTAAACGATTGAGTTAGGATAGAGGTAAACTCCGAGGACTCCGTGAGAGGACGAGAGGCTACCGTTGCCTCCGGATAACGATCCCTATCCACGAGGCAGGAAAGAAGAATAATGAGGAATGTCTCGCGCTACTCTTTGCGCCAATTCGTCCGTAACACGCGCATCCGCCGTTCCTTCCTGCACGGCACTCGAGGATTCGGTCATTTAACCAGGTCTCCAGTAGTGGTTGACGTTGTGCGGATCACCGTGTGAAGTTGACACGAAGCATCCAGTCACGAGACCACAACTTGACAAACTACCACCTTCATTCGCGCGGACCAGAATCACCGAGAGGATAACTTCAACATCGACGATCCTTGCTCCGGACGAGAAGAGATCGAGGAGAATTATCAGGAACCACCTGACGTTCGATTACCCTCGACTTCTCCGATTCGGCGACACCTTTCCTACCTCGCCAATCCAACGATCACCTTGCTCAGCGATGTTGATACTCCCAGAGTAACGCTACGTTTCGATTACTTGGACGCGTTAACAACATCTCGATTCACAAGTCTACTCCGAAACGATCTTAGACCCAAGTGTAACCGGCAGAAGGATGATGTTGACAGCCCAAGGAAGACTCTCTGCGACCTTGTCCACCGATCAAGCGCACAAATCCGAGCGTACGTTAACGTGCCAAGCTGCTAAACATCTTTGACGTTGACACCAAGCCCGAAGTTGGACGCGCCAGCAAAGGACACTTTTGAATTCACTCGGTGCGCAGAGTCGCGTGTGCTCGTAGCGGGGCACCGTGGTTGCGCGCAGGCCGTTCCGGCGGGCTGCTCTCTTGCGGCGCAAGACTCGTCTCGCTCCTTGTTGCTCGAGCTACTGGCCGCCACGAGAGGCTCTCTCGGACGTTATTCCGCGTCAGCTGCTCGCCACAGCTGCACTGAAGTTCCGTTGCGACTTCCACCGGCGCGCGCGGTGCCGCAAAGTAACGAGGATCCGCAGAGACGATCGGGGAGAAGAGAACGAGGAGGTGGTGGAGGAGGAGAGAGAGAGAAAGAGAGAGAGGGAGGCACATGACGGAGGAAGGAGAGAGAGAGGGGCGGTTTGGAGAGGAGAATAGTGAGCGAGCGCGCCAGAGAAGGAAAGGAGGAGGGAGTAGAATGAAGAAGGAGGAGGTGGAGGAGGTGGTGGTGAAGGAAGAGGAGGAGGGAGTGGAATGAGAGGAGGGATATCGAGAGGAGGAAAAGACAGCGCGGCGGTGTGTCGCGCTGGTGGCCGCGGTGGAGGTGGTGGAGGTGGTGGTGGTGGTGGTGGTGGTGTGGTGGTGGCAGCGCGAGTGGTAGCCACGGTGCCGGCAGTGGTGGCAGCGTGCCTGGCAGCGTCGCGACGGCCGCTGACGCCCGAGGATGATGACGATGAGACGCGCGCGAAGAGAGAAGGTTGAAAGAAAGAGGAAGAAAATGAGAGAGAGAGAGAGAGAAATAATGCGTGCACGTATTATATGCGTAAAGCGTGCACGTGCGTCGATACGAGGCGGCCGTGCGCGCGCGCGCGTGGAGAAGACGGCGATTAGCGGCCGCGCGGAGTGGGAGAAAGACATGCGAGAAGGGACGAAAAGAAAGATAAAACGCGAGGAGAAGAGAACCGCAGAGAGGCAAGATGCTGCTGGGAGAAGGAGGGCTGGGTGGAATGGGAACGGGAGAAGGAGAGAAAGGAAGGAGACTCTCTGTGGGGAGAAAAAAACAATGAGAGAATGAGGAGGGATGGGGTGAGGTGGTTGAGGAGGAGCAGGAAGGGGAGAGATTCCACGGAGAGAATGATAGCGCTCGGTAGAGCTCCTTGTGAAATAGCAGCACCGCGAGAAAGGTGGTAGAAGGGAGAAAGAGTTTATCTTCGTGTGTCGGAGAAAAAAAAAGAAGTGGGATAAAGCGGAGGTGGAGAAAGAAGGAGAGAGAGAAAGTGAAAGGGAATGATGAGAAGGGAACGCGGGGAGAATGAATCCTGGGGCATCTGAGAATTACTGACCCTTCGATTCTCGGACATTTTTCTACGATACACCCCCGCGAACAATCGTTTCTAGATTCGTCCTAAAGATCCGTAGTACGTGTTTTCTTTCGTCGGTATTTAACGCGGTCAATCGGCCGCTTAAACGAAAATGAGAAGGACGGGAAAGGTGGAAGATGGAAGAGGATTTCAAAGCCGAGGAAGAAGAACTCCGGCGAGTAGTCCTGCGCATACCGTGCCGCCCGCAAAGGCGCACCAATTAAAACGAAATTAGTAAGGTAAATAAGAATGGCAAGAGCACCGCGGTTGTGTCGTCGGGCTCTTCGCCTTGGAGAGGAGAATCGCACGAGGAGCGGAGAGTGTTTGTTCTTGGAACTGGACGAGCCGCGTCTGGAATGGCCGCTTTCACAAGGAACACCCGGAGGTATATCCGGCCACCAGGAGCGACGTCCCGCGGAGGATCTCGAGTGGGTCCATCCTCCGAAATCCTCGCGATGGAATGCCGGGTGGATAGGAGGGGAGGAGGCCGAGCGAGCCACGACGAGGCAACGTACCGCCGGCGTAGTGGATTATAAATACAGGGCACGCGATACCGTCCACGAATTTTTATTTCACCCGATGAATTCTCTCATTCGATCTCTCCACGGGTAAAGCGACGAGCGACGAGATACTTATTCTAAACTCACTAATTTCACCACCCAATTCTGTCGGATTGAAAACATTTCCAAATTACCTTTAAAATTCCTTAATTTTTAGGCACGACCGTAAAGGGAGTGACTTATGTAATCGCCATCGCGAAAACCGTTCGTGTGTGTGTGTGTGTGTGTGTGTGTGTGTGTGTGTGTGTGTGTGTGTGTGTGTGTGTGTCCGTGTAGATCCTCGATTTCGGAAAAACGGCTAAACCGATCGGGACGAAATTTGGCACAAAAATCAAGTACACTACTGTGAGTTGACAATAAGGTTTGTGAGCCGCCATCTTGAACCGGTACAAGATGGCGGAAGATTCAAAATTTGAAAAAAATGTAATTTAAATTTAATATTGCTGCCATTTTGAACTGTTTCGAAATGGCGGCAAATTCAAATTTTGAATCCACTATTTCAGCAAAAAAGTTGATTAGTCCACTATTCCGGCAAAACGGCTGAACGGATTCGGACAAAATTTGGCATGCACATCAAGTATATGACCATTTGGTGCCAGGAAACATTGTGTATGGGCATCTTCAACCATTTCGAAATGGTGCCAGTTTCAAATCTTTAATTCACTATTTTATAATTATAGTTTGAAAATCCCGTAATTTCGAAACGGTTGAAGATGACCATAAAGTTTTGTGGCACCAAATGGGTATATTTTTAAACTACATTGCAATTTTTTTTTGAATCCGCGCAAGCGTTTCGCCGGAATACTGGATTAAAGATTTCAATTTGTCGCAATTTCTGGATGGTTGAAGATAACCATGCATAAAGTTTCACCGCAGCAAAAGTGTATATACTCTATGTACATGTCAAATTTTGGTTCGGATGCATTTAATTGTCCGGTTTTGATCACTTGGGCCTATTGCAGAAATACTGCATTTCGTGGGCGAGCACGAAGCGCGAGTGCCGCGGTCGTACCTATTGCAGAAAAGCGAGCGCGAAGCGCGAGCAAAGGCGATCTGGGGGGTTGGCGCTTGAGCGAAGCGAAAGCGCAGGGGGTTTACCCCCTAGTTTTCTTAGACAAGGTTCTTTGCTTCCGCCATATTATTCCTTCGAGATCATTTCTAATCGAGTCCTCTTGGACTTTGAATCGAATCGTGCGTTTTTCTCCTTGCCCTTTTTACCACCTTCTTCTCATTGAGAGCAGTGACATACTTATTCCAAACTCGCTGCTTTCAGCAACTAAGTCTATCGAATTGGAAAAATACCTAAATTAGCTCTAAAATTTCTTGATTTTCTTCTTAGACAAGGTTTTTTACTTCCGCCATATTATTCCTTCGAGATCATTTCCAATCGAGTCCTCCTTCCCTGGACTCTTAATCGAATCGTGCATTTCCGATTCAACGTCGGGATTCCTCCTTGAGTTTTTCTCCTCCTCTTTCTCATTGAGAGCGGCAAGAGGAGCAACAAGCAGGAGGCCATCCGTCCTGGAGTGATCCGCTGGAGATATCGCCGATCGGACGCACCGGGAGCCTTCCGCTCGGGCGCTCGTTATGCGACTGCAATTATCCTGGCGTCGATTTAAAGAGCAGAACTCCTCCACCTGTTGGAGGGCCCAGTGGACTAGCGCGCGGGGCCTCACGATCGCGCGGCAACCGGAGGGGCCCAGGGTGAAACGACCTTACTATGGCAGATTGAACGTTCGGTTCCAGGTCACTCTTTCTCTCTCTCTCTCTCTCTCTCTTTCTCCTTCTCACCCGGCGCCCGTTGGTCTTGCACAATTTCAATAATCCACGCAGGTGTCTCCGAGGAACTTTTCACGCCCTAATTAGTTCCTCTTCACGAGCCCGAGTGGACTCACCTGGACTTTCAATCGTTCCTCGCCTCCTCGCTACTTCATAGACTCCGCTTCTTTATCGAGTTCACAATGAAACTGCTGTGTGCTCGTCTATCGCTTTGAGCTCTACAAAATTTTCCAGAGTACTTCCGGTCCCTTGGAACAAGTAATCTTGAACGATCCAGCGCATAAAAATGATCACAAACACACCTGATGAACATTATCCTTAATATCCTTGCAGGCACTTATCTCTCGGAAAGCTAGCTCTCTTCCAGTGGCAATTTTCATTTCATCTCGTGTCACTCTTCCCTCTCTTTCTTCCTACCATCTTCTCTCCCTCAGGTCCTTTGAACGCGCGCGCCATTCGTCTTCCGCTTACCCGCGAAGTATGCGTGCTCGCGCTTCCCCTGTTAGTAACAACTACCTGCCTCGTTAGCTCCGTTCGTGGAAGTGTGCCCTTACCAAGTATCTAAGAACAGCGACGGACTAACGGCGGCACGGTATCTTCTTCGTTCTAGCCGCCACGGTGCCGTCACTGTTCCTACCGGCTTACGGTACGATGCCGATCGCGCAGTATTACGTCTTACTACTGTACTCTCGCCTCATTAATGCTCGGTAGCGCGTCGTTCCTTCTCTTCTTCCACTCGACCAACCTCGTACTTCCCTTTTGCTCGCTTCTAACGAGTCCTCGTCCACTCGACTCGCGAGCGTATCGCGAGATCTGCGGGAGATCGGTGCGGAGAGATCGCAAGGAGACTCGGATTTCGCGCAAAAGCAACAGGGGAAGCTGAAGAAGGGAGCCCTGAGGGCGCGACGCGATCGAGAGTCGCCACCGGATCGCGCCTCGCTCTCCGACACCAGCTTTTGCTTTCTTTTCGTGTAACGGGCGCAAGGTCGTCCCGAATACCACGCGCGTCCTCCGTCTCCTTTGCGGAGCTCGCGATAGAGAGGAATTTCACGATCGTGTCCAAACGGCCGTGCCACATTTGAACGCCCTCCTTCGTCCTCCTTCTTTCTCCTTTTCTTTCCCTCTCGTCAGCGCCGCTGTCCACCCTTTTCCTTCTCTTCTCGATTCAGCTCGTTTCTCTGTCTCTCTATCTTTCTCTCTCTCACACACTTTCGTCCAGCCTGCCTTTCTCCTTCCTCTCAGTTCGCGCCGATGAGGAATTACCACGGCCTACGCCCGCGGCCGGTCCGCCTCAACGCTCGTCGCGTACCCACCGCTCGCGAGTGGCAAAGCGCTCGCTCGTGCACGTTACATCGGAAGTGTAACGGCGAATTATTCCACGAGTAACGCCCCTGAACCGCGTCGAGAGGATAAATTCGTTGCGAGTACCGCGAGACGGCAGCCGTCGCGAATACCGCGTCGATGGGTTCGAAAGGATAGAAGAAAGTGTTGTACGGGGAAAGAGATGGAGAAAGACAAGGTGGAGAATGGAGTTTACAGAATGGAGAGCATCGGGATCTCGCGAAATTGACTTAATAGGAAATTCAGATAATTCAGGTATCCGAGGAATGTCGCATTTCTTCGAGCTTCTCTCGAGTACCTCGTGATTCATAGCAACGTCCGATAAGTTATCGGACCGCGAGTCAGATAGCGTAATAGATGAATTCACAATTGTTCCTGAGAAAAATTCTCCGTCTCAAGAGAGACTTCAGCTTTGTCTCGGCCAAGTGGAGAATTCCCAACTGGGAACAATGTGATCAAGTTCGTGTTAACTGTCGATAAAATGATCGGATAGGTTTGCGATCGGTGATAAGCCATTCGAATTTCGCGGTATTTCAAATGTCAACGAAGAGAGAGGAAGAGAGAGCGCATTCGCGTGAATTCTAAATCTTTTCCCTTCGTTAATCGATATCTTCCTTCTGGCTTTGATAAATCATCGATAGCTAAACGACTCCAACGATTACGCCTAATTATCAATCATGTCACGCTTGTTTAACATCCGCGCGAACGGCAACGATCGTCATTAATTATCCTAGCTACGAGAATATTCCGTGTAGAACTTCTCTGTAGAAAAAAGGAAGAAACATCCTATCTTCTTCGGCGCATCTTGAAAATCCTATTAGAGACTCGCGGCACGTGGCACGTGTGTCTCGTTGTCCAAAACGAACTGTAAAATATCCGTACCCGTTTTCCGCGCTTTAATCGTGTCTCCCGTTAGAAGGAAGACTACGAAGTTAGGTGCCCGATTGCATCGATCGGCGACACGCACGTGGTGAGCGATCGCATGATTCACGTAACGTTGATAATGCACGATTGATAAGCGCCTGGTGAAACCGGACGACGTCACCGCACGTGAGACAGCGCCGATGAGTCGCCAATTTGGCACATTGCTCTTCCACGTATTATAAGTTTATTGCGACGCGTTGGATGATTCACACAGAAGGTACTCGGTATCGAGGGTGCGTTACCATAACTGATTTTGTAACACGCAAATAATTTTACACTTTCGACGGATAATCGTGCAACGAGGAACTCGAACGTGGCGCCTCGTAAATGAAACTGGGTGACGACGAGCACCGAGCTTTTCGTTGTCCTCGTTTGGAAAAAACGATATGCGAGCGGAAGTGATTCATTCGGCGCCGCTTGGACTTGCCATTGGAAGGACACTTGGCACGCGACGCTCGTGTCGCGAGACGACAGAAGATCGATGAAAGTAACGAGGGTAGCAAGCGTAGTTCAGTGGTAGAGAGAAGTAGGGACTTGCGTTAAAAAAGGAAAATCTAGGAAAATTTGGTAAAGAGAAAAGGAATGAACCGTACGTTTAATTTGTCGTCTCAAAATAATCTCACGTGTCTTTAAATTCGCTTTAGACAGCTAACGGATAAATTCTCCTATTAATCGATCTTCTTTATTTATTTTTTCTTTTTACAATCTCTCCGCGAATTCTCCACTCTCCTATTTCTCTTCTCTTCTATCAACGTAGACATTTTACCTGCTTAATTCACCTATTAATCGATCTTCTTTATCTTTTTTCTTTTTACAATCTCTCCGCGAATTCTCCACTCTTCTATCAACTCTTCCTCTTCTCTTCTATCAACGTAGACATTTTACCTGCGCGCCTTTCGGTCTCTCGGAAGGGCCTAATGAGCCTTATTGAGCCGTCTCTTAATGTAATTTCGTCCTCGTTACTCGCCATTATTCTCGTCCCTCGTCGCGTCCGCGCTCTCTCGCCCCTAGGCAGCAGGTGCGCTCGAATGTCGCGACTCGACCCACCTTCACCATTCTCCAAGGGGGTCGCAGAACGAGCGTCGTTGCGATTCGAGAAGCCTCGAGTAGTTTTGATCTACCACATTCCCACCCACCAGCTCCTCTTATTTACCTTTTCCTCGTTATCTTCGTCATGGCCGCTTAACGAGCCCCATTGTTGCCACTCTTCTCTTTTTTTTCTTTCCGTCTCTTTACTCTTCTCTGCCTCGCGTGTTCTCTTAATACAATTCTCGTCCTTCTTACTCGATCTTCTCTCTCTCTCTTTCTCTCTCACGAAGGTGGACCGTTTTTCGCCGCAGGCCCACGGAGATCTAACCTCCTACCCAATTACCAATTGGTCCGGGCACTTCACCGACGCGCAACCAACGGCATCGTGTGGTCTGGACCAGAGTCTATGCTGCGCAGAAAAGCCTCACGGCAAGGACGTCGTGAGATTTCGTGTTGATCTTTAAGAAACGATTGCCTCGCTTTCGAGAGTCTCTTTCGAGTTCGTCGAGAGCGTTTCTCAAGAGTCGCGGGGAGAGTGGCCTGTTCCTATTTGGCCGAATGTCTCTATGCGCCTTTTAGCTTTTATTATGCTTACGGGCCTTCGTGGTTGAAAGTAAGGCGTAGGTCGTGGATGCGTCGCGGCGTAATTTCGGCCAAACTGTTCACAGTGGAAATATCGCGTTGGAGTTTTGTTTACGATGCGCCGAGAAGTAGAGAGAGAGAAGAATCGAAGCAATTCATTGTTGCGGTGCCCGTTGAATTTCACTCGCTAAGCACGTGGTACTACCACCTTCTCGATTGCGTTACTCCGATGCCAGCTGATCGTTGGTCGTGATGTCATGACCTCCGCGAGGAGAAATTTGTTTTCAATGGAGCAGCAGGTTCCCCTTAAGGAAATAGCTGGATAATCGAATGTGTACGAAAACGCGTGGAAGGGAGTCGAATGACGTGCGAATGAAGATCGCACGTAGTTTCGACAAGAAAAATACTCGACGCCACAGCTGCTAGCGCGATCGAGGACTTGAATTTGTTTTGATTCGAATGCGTCTTTACCACCCAAATCGGTGGTCTGCTTTTGAGTTCTCTCCTAGACAAGAAATATCCTCCGATTTAGTCTGGACCAGTGACTCGCAACCACGATGCGCAAAATACTCCAATGTCCTCGGGAGCACTAACAATAAGCTTAATCGTAAAATGGTTCAAAGCTGTAATACACGTAGACCCATCTATCGAATAAAAAAGAAGCACGGGTGAGTTTTTTAATTGTCCAAACTAGTTTTGAAAATTGTCTTTCTCGAAGCCCGCGCCTCTTGTTGGGAAACTCTGGTCTAGACGAAATTCGCTAGGAGCGCTACGGCGGAGAGAGCAAATTTGAATGAGAAGCGAGAAAGAGAGGGAAAGAAGGAGTGGACGCGCACCAAGTGCGAAGACTATAAGCCAGTCTCGGCTGGCGTGCTCCCCACAGGCGAACATAAAACGCCACCCGCCGTGGAGGGTCACAAATTTTCTTCGAATTAACGAAATAAACCAGGCCGGTGGATATTTTCCAGACGTCCTCGCTCGCTCTTTACCCTCCTACCGTTTTCTAATGTCGCGCGAGCCAACGATTCGTCGAAACGCGGACGAAAATTTTCTATCGCTCGTGGGTGGAGCGCGAAAGGTCAAAGGGTAATCGTTCGCTCGTAGGCGACTTCGTCATCGAACTTTCCGTCATTCTCGGGAACCGCGTCGAGAAAGCGCATCATCGACTATTTCAATCTCTCGGCCAAGCCCACGCTTGGGACGATCAAACTTTTCCTCTTATTTTCGTAGCTCGTCCGCGAATCTTCTTTCAACACGGAGGAATCGTTCGCTCCTACGTTACTCCCAAAATAAGTCACAAGCTCTGAATTTATTTTCTCTTTGCCGTCTTCCTTTTCCTCTCTCTCTCTCTCTCTCTCTCTCTCTCTCTCTCTCCCTCTCTCTCTTATACTCGCTCTCGATACAGTGTTCACGAGCTCGCACGCGATCAATCCGCTCGCCTATTGACTCACTTCGATTATTTCGAGATTTCGCGATAAGTGATCGGTAAATGCTTCTCGTTCGACGATCGTGCCCGAAGGATTCCGCTTTTTCGGTTCCACTCTCCTTCCGTCCCGAAATACCTATCGAAACACGCTCGAACGGAATAAGAAGGAGAATAGCCCGAGTACTTTCGCGAACTCACTTTACGACTCCTCTTCTTTCCTCGCGCCGATTCTCGTGGCAGAGGGAGGGGGCTAGCTGTAAATTTTCTGCCAGAGTCGCGGAAGTGAGTCATTAGCGCGTCTCTCCTATCTTTACATCCATCTCGCCGATGACCCTTCTCGAGTTGGAGGATTAACAGACCCGAGAGGAGAGAGAGAGAGCGAGAGAGAGAGAGAGAGAGAGAGAGAGAACGGGGCTCACGAGGAGCTGAGGTCCCGAGCGGAGTCGACCACCTAAATCGGTAGTGGCCGTCGACGAATGCAGGAAAGATTTATGACCAACTCGCCTTCGACCGAGATGCCTGCGAGAGATCGATACGTATCGGCTCGAAGGAGAGGAACGAGGCACGAGTGGAAAGAGAGAGAGGCGATCGGATGGAATCGGTGAGACCAAAACGAACTGGGACGAGCTTTACCGGCCACCCCGTAGGTTCTTGGAATTTTTTTCAAATTGTGCTTTCGTATGGACAAACAAACAGAAAACAACGAGAACAGTCTTGAAACAGACTGTTGTAGCTTGCAGATTAATTCGTAAAGTATCTGGACACGATCGAATATGTGTACCCCGTATTCGCAAATCGGAAGTAGAGAACATGGTGCAAAAACACGGCTAAACTCGAAGCTCCTGCCACCCCGTGAATTCTTGGATTTTAGTTCAAATTGTGCTTTCGTAAATAAACAGAAAACAACGAGAACAGTCTTGAAAGAGACTGTTGTAGCTTGCAGATTAATTCGTGAAGTATCTGGACACGATCGAATATGTGTACCCCGTATTCGCGAATCGGAAGTAAAGAACATGGCACAAAAGCGAGGCCAATCTGGAAGCTCCTGCCACCCCGTGGGTTCTCGGCTTTTTTTTCAAATTGTGCTTTCGTATAGACAAACAAACAGAAAACAACGAGAACAGTCTTGAAAGAGACTGTTGTAGCTTGCAGATTAATTCGTGAAGTATCTGGCCACGATCGAATATGTGTACCCTGTATTCGCGAATCGGAAGTAAACAACATGGCACAAAAGCGAGGCCAATATCGAAGCTCGAAAAAAAGCGAGGGAATGCTTTTAGCGCGCTCTTCGCGAGCCGCGCCTCGGGGTACGTTTGTTAAGGGAAAAATGGCTTCTGCGCTATGTCATTGTCGCGATCCTTCTCCATCCTAATGCATCAGTGCTCTTTCCCTTCTCTTTCTTTCTCTCTTGCTCGCAAGCTCGCAGCAGCATCCCAGTGCTCGCGCCGACGCGCATTTTCATAACGACGCGACTTTTTATCGGCTGTTGCGCAAGGCGGAAGGACCGGCAGCAGCGGAGAGGGAATTTTTTTCCGTAGTGTTCACCTCCTCCCTTCCACGCTCACTCCTGTCCAACGAGTACGAGAGGAGGCGCCTTTCAGAATCGATTAGACGATCGTTTCTTCATTCTACAGGCGAGTCGAGGGGACGAGCCACTAGCGGAGCGCCTACCTGCCGCTCGTTTACCTCGGCATTCGTAAACTTCGAAGTTAACAATCCACGTTACCTGGTTGCAATAAGAACAGCGGAATAACGAAAGACTCGAACGTGAATAATGTTCTCGTTCGTGAAATATTAACAAAACCGAAGCTTAACACTAGAAGTACCGACCAGTCAAAATGACCGAGTGCGTGAATTTTTCACAAGAATTTCTTTTTAACATTCGAACTACTAATTTTCATTTACGTATGGAAACTTCTTTTGTTGACCACTTATTTTAATAGAGAGAGCGTTTATTTTATCACTGAGCTGCCATTTACTTTTGTTTTTATATGGAAGCTTCTTTTGTTGACCAGTCATTTTGACCCCCTTGGTAGTTCTAGTGTTAATTTGTCTCGCTGGATTTAATTAAGCCCTCTCTTATTAACCCATTTGCGTCATTCGGAAAAGTGGCAAATTGGCCCATGTCACCGAACGATAGAAATGTTTCGACAAAAAGAAACAAAAGAAAAGACACAAAAGAGGACGAACAAAAGGAAGAATTCAAAATTCTATTCGGTCCAATAAAATGAATACATATAGCATCAAAACTAATTTGAGAAATTGCATCTAATAGTTTTGCACAGTACGACAGTTTTTGAAATGATCAATATACGTAGCACTTTATGTAACTTTACTTTTTACCTTATGCCCTTTTTTCTCGCCCTACACCTAATTTCTCCAATAAATCCTATCTCTAGCGTTAATTATGATCCTGACAATATTTACTATATGCACAAAACACTTGCGCGCATATATGTGCCTTGGTGATAATGGCCAGGAAAAATCCGCGCATATACGAACTTACGATGCAAATGGGTTTAACGTATCGGTTGGAGCTTCTCGAAGCTTTCGACTTTAATAACAACGTGCAATTAGTTTTTTCGCCCTGGTATACTCGTCGACCGGAGAGTTAACGGGTTAACAATAGGCCCGCGCGGGGCGAATAGCACGCGGTGAAAAAAGGCAGGATAAGGAGAGGAAGGAAGAAGGGTACTTGGCGAGCAGCTCCACGTCTGTTCGACGCGAGGTGGAAAAAAGGTACATTCCGCGGCGACTAATCAAATCCCTCGAGGTGGAAAAGAGACTGGTTCGCCGATGATTCGAGCCTGTGGCGCTTCTTCCGCGAATCTAATGCGCGGTAGGAGAAAAAAAAAAAGCGTCCCGCGGTGCGCGCCGACGACAACGATCATGGCGGCGCGCTCCAAAGGACTCCTCTCCTCCATTCTCCTCCATTCTCTCCTCCTCCTCCTCCTCATTGGATTCTGTCGACTCCACCGACTACGACCGGCGCCGACGACTCCCGTAATTACAATTGCGCGCGTCTACCTTACGGACGGCACAACCGAAGGAGGCGCACGAGAACGTAAATACGAGTTTCCATTCAACGGAGAAAAGACGGAGAACGACAGCGTGGTATATACCCACTTCGACGAATCCTCGGATCCAATCTCCTAAATCAGAAGTATCACGAAAACTTCGAGCTAACCGACGACATTTTACTCCACGTCGGAGTTACCCGTGCATACGAGGATCTACGACTATATAAATTCTCTTCTACGTATAATCCTACGATAAAGGCAGAAGAAGTCGACGGTTGTCTCGATCATCTCGAGGACAACTGGGGCCCGCTCGCTCGATCGCGTTAAATCATCTAGGTGGAACGATCGGCGGGCTAAAGGATCCTTCCTCCGATGGGATCCCCTCTCGATCTTATCTCGAAGCGGCGATCGCGGGCGTAGATCGTCGCATGAATCATCGCGAAGAAGCAGCCGGCGAGAAGAAGAGGGTCGGGTCCGTTGAAATTTCAATTTCGCCAGGTAGGAGGTGGAGCCCGCGTGCCCAGCTGGACGTTTCCGGGGGGTTCTCTCTTGGAGAGGATCCGCTGGATGGGCGAGCGAACGAGCGAGTGGAAGGATGGACGGGTAGTCCACGTCTTGGGAAGCCTGGCAATAGATATTTAGGGTAGGAGTCAAGGAGCGAGGTAATTGGCCGGAAGCCATCAATTACGGAAGGACCGAGTGAAGAGAGGAGAGGAGAGAGAGTTTGGACTGCGGCGGCGGGTCGAGACCGCTTGGTACCTGAGCTTTTTCGGCTACTCTTTCTTTTTCATCGGTCCCTCTCCTCTCTCTCTCTCTCTCTGTCCCTCTCCTCATTGTTCTCCGTCTCTCGCTCCTCCGCCCATGCCTTGTTATCCCTGATTACCTCTTCTACGGTGGCTTAATCCTCAAAACATCGCCATCGGTGGTCCGTGGAATCAAGTGTTTCGGCTAGACGCTCTCCAAAGGGCCAATCTCGCGGATTTAAGGCCCGGCCTCGTCCTTTACCTCCCCGCTCGCTCGAGAGAGGCACGCCAGATGGTCCCAAGCCGAGTCTCTCTCAGAGGTTATCGTCAGCTACTTTTGCCCTGATGGATTGTGGCGTGCCGATCGAGCGAGGAGGTGGGGCCAACCGCAGAGAGTTTGTCCGACCAAATTCGTGGCGGCTAGTAATTTTCGTTAACGTCGTAAAAGTACAGGCTGCTTCGCGGTGGATAGGTCGGCTTGCCAAGCGGGTGGCTTCCAAATTAAATTGGCGGTCTCGTGGATGCTAAAGGATTCTCCACGATTGAATACGATTGAACTCACTACGTGTCACTCGTACGGTTAGGACCCTCGAACGAAGATTAAACGAATAACAAATGCATCGAGTACCGATCTCGGTGTGTTCGAGAACCACGGCCACTCAATCCGCCCCTGTTTTTCACGCCGGTTATCGCGCCCAGCTTGTTTACGTAATTTCTATTGCTCCGTTCGCTCGACGGAATCTCGAGGGGCAAGAAGGAGGTTGCGGTATTCGCGCGCACCGCAACAATCGTTGTTCCGTTTCCGCTACCACCGCCTACCGTCGTGGCCAATAGTAGGTCGTCCTGCGAATTCTCGGAGCGAAATCGTGCACGATTCTCAAAATCCTTCCTCCGCTAATTCCAAAGCACCGTGAACGGAGCTAGTCCACGATTTGGTTCCCCGAAGGATATTATTACCGACTGTCCGGGGCCCCAAACGATGGGAGGGAGAAAAGAAATGAGCTCGTGTGTTCTAACCCAATTGCGGTTATCGTTTAACCTACATAACTGATTGCGCCTGCGGTTCTTCTCGCGTCGACGAAGAATGAGAGGAGGAGGAGCGAGAAGGAGAGAGAAGAAGATGGACGAAGGAGGAGAGACCGAGAGAGGATACGAAGAGTGGAGGAGAAGGTGAGAAAGAAAGGAGTCGAAGGAGTAGGAGGAGTAGGAGGAGGGGAGGAGAAGGAAGGGGAATACCTTTATCGGTATCGCGAGCTAATTAGCCACGCGAACTAATCAATCCTTTGCGGGCGTGCAACCGGTGCCGACGTTGATCAACGAGGACGACTGGCCCGGCTGTGGATGGCTCGTGTTGCCCTTACGATTGCGCTCGCGCATTCGCCGCTATCGCGCCTATCTAATTAAACTCGCATGTCAACGCGGAATTCCTCTACGCGCTTGTCCACTGCCTCTGAACGAAGACGTTCTTCCGTTACCCACGAATATAATTGAACCTACTGGGAGCCCGTAATTCCGACGTGGAATGAAAATTCGACTCGCTCGCACGTACAGGAATCTTCGTCGCGCGTCTTCGGACGAGAGAAAAATCTCGGAGGGAGATTTCTCTGCTATTCGTTAGGGAGGAATCGGTGAGGTGCTTCTTGGCGGCACGATCAAGCGGCTCGTTCGGTTCTCACGTGCCGCCGCGGATCGCAGGAAGCATCCTTCCGAGCGAATCCGTCCGTTCTTCCGGGAAGCTCGATTACAAAGCCGCAGTCGAGTTTCCACGTAATTCAGGGGGTGGGAGGCCGGGATGAAGAAGAACCGGGTGAGGAGTCGTACGTTGAAGAGGAGACGAAAGGGGAGACCCGAAGGCGAGAATAAAGCGAAGCGGGTTGCGAGTGCTGAGAAAAGCTTCGAATGAAGGGAAATAATGGGAGTGAGAGAGATAAATGGCGACGATAGGTACCGGCACAGGTGTTTAATCCGATAACGGATTCTACTCGCTGATTCGAACGTGTGAAAGTGAAAGACGACGGGGAGCAGAGATGTGCGAATCAAGGTTTTCTAATTCGGAGCGAATCGAATTTGGAAAGGAAATTCGAATCGAATCGAATTGACAAAAATATCGCCGGAACGAATCACCCACATTTCGAATTCGAACCGAATCAATGCGTGGTATTTCATAAGCCCACTGATGGGGCGCGTGGTTTCAACCCTTCTTAGGCGGTTCTTTTATTCGAATTCGAATTGCAGTGATGTGACTTTATCGAATTTTTCGAATTTAAATAATTCGCACATGTCTACCTGGGAGTAAGCTTTTATTTCGTCGACTTTAATTAACTTGCTTTTTCGACACGAACATCGAGTTTATCGTTTATGTAAGGAACCCATGAATTACCACAACTAAGCGCAAGTATCGATTACTCGAATAACGAGCATACCTACGAGCGAGTCGTTCGATCATTGCGAAGAACCTGTCAAGACGATGCTGAAAAATTTCAGGACGCTCGCGAATGGTCCCGAAGGAGACGAAGGAACGGCACGCGCAGGAATCCACCGGTCGTTCTCTCGATTCGACGAAATTCGAGCGTGGATACGGAGTGGCTGACTAGGCCACCTGCGCCCACGGGAGGGTTCCGACTTAATAGAGATCTCTTCTCATCCGCCACGCTCCCTAGCATTCTAACCAACCGCCGTCGCCTCGCCGATCTCTCAATCCTCGATGATATTTTAAGATAACCCCGAAGAGAATCCCCGAAAGCAATCGGCTCGTGAATAATGAAGTCGCTTGGTTTGTTTACTCGCGCGCAAATGGTTTACACCGAATGCTCCGTTTCTCGGTAAGAAGTTAACCCATGGGATTCTTATCGCGCCTACGAATCGTCCGTCGCGCTGCAGGAGCGTCGTAAATCCTCGGAACAGCGGGCGGAGGTCCGAAATTAATTATTCTAAGGACAATCTCCAACCTTCTCTCTCTCTCTCTCTCTCTCTCTCTCTCTCTCTCTCTCTCTCTCTTCGACTCTCACGTTGGTTTCGCGCGTCGTCGAGTTCCTGCTCGTGGACTTTGCGTCGGCCTGGACGATCGCACGTTCTCCTCCTCCTCCTCCTTCTCTCCCCCGCAATCGAGGACGTCCATTATAAGTAAATTAGTTTTTCCAGGTAACCGGCCGGTGTGTTAGCGGTTGCCGATTGTGTGCGTGAGAAAGCCAACGCCGACGTCGATTGTAATTTTAGAATGGCCGCTCGTGGCGCGCGTTCGTCTCCTTCTCCTCCTTCTTCACCTCTCCTCGAGCACCGCCGCTAGCAGCTGGCCTATCCATCTACGATATTATCCATAGGCGTAATAATACGTAACGAGATCGTAAAGGAGCGAGCGCGACGCAACCGCGTCGCAGTCGCGGCCTACGTTGGGAAAACTGGGGGCGGCAGCGCCAATAATTCCTCAGACCATGACCCCTTTCGCAAACTCTCCTCCTTTTTCCTGGTGGCGCTGGCTGAGCTGGATTATCGGAGTAGAGAACTGACTACCGTTCGATCCTCTTTTCTCTTTCTTTTTAGGATTAGGTTGGTCGGATCGAAGAAGTGTATGCATAAGATGATTCGGTCTTGTAATCTCTTTTATTCTTTTCCTAGGGATGAAGGTTAAAGTTAGCCTACGGAGTTGGAAGTAGAAAGAACGGACGACTGATCTGTGTTTTTTTTTATTTTTTTGTTTCAATAATCGTCTGGAGATGGTTTTAATTTTCCACCCTTTAAGAGTAAAAAGGGGAAAACAAACTACCGATATGTTCTTTTTTCTTTTTGTTTCACGAGAAGATCCAATCGATCCTACTTGAGAACGTTTTACCCCCCAGGGGAACCCCGATGGAAATAATTGGCCTGCGAGGATAATGAGTAAGGAGGGCGAACTAATGCCACTAATTTTCACTTTATTTGAACTTCATCGTGCGGAACAACGGACATCGCTTCAATCGATTCCGCATATCGCGACGAATAACGTTACGAAACGTGTCGTCTTCTCTCCTTCTCTCTCTCACACACTTCTCTTCTTCCTCTCCGAGCCCGATCTACGGACTCCACTTTGCAAGGCTCTAGTCGATCATTAGGCAGATCGGTATCGCGTCATTAAAAAATTATCGAACAAAGCGCATACTGTAATTGGTCCCGTAGCTAAACACGTGCCTCGCCCCCGTACGTACATTCTTCCCATTAATTAGCCTCGAAAAAGCGGAATCGTGGCGCCGCCGCGAATCATTCGCTCGGACGGCTCGAGACGCACTCGACGGCCGAGCGAATCGTGCGAGCGAGCAAACGCGCGAGCGTCTCTCGCTAGTCGTCGGCTTCTCCTCGCTGTGGCCGGCCGCTTCGATTCGATCCTTTGCCGCGGCACCGGGAGCCAGTCGAGCGTTGTAACTGTAGGCGCGATCATCGTGTCTACAAGCGTTTTGCTCGCGCTAGCAAAGAGCGCCTCGGCGGTGCGCATGAAAAGAAACACCAGCACGAGTTGCTGAGAGTATCCCATCCGAGCTCCATAGGTCCGCACATATTAAGAAACATTGTATTGGACTATTAGGATGTACATTGCAGGGACACGCTTGTTCGATTATCATCGTCATTTGAATTGATGATTTCAAAGGAGCGTCCTATCTAACGACGCATCCTTCGCTAAATTAACCTTTAACACGTTGACTACTACGTCGCCTTGAATTTTGGTGATTGTCTAGTCAACTATCCGCAGAGTTAATTATACTTTCAAATATCTATTTTCTTCATTTATAATCAGACACGTGGCAGTCAAGGTGTTAATGCACGGACGTTCGTTAGTCGAGACATTCGTTAGAGGTAGGTATGATTGAGACTTTAACAAGGGATGAAAATCGACTCGCGTGAGAAAAGGCACGGGCTGTATCGAACATTGAAATTCCACGTTGTCGGGTTGAGTTTGTTCGTCAAGGTACTAGGTGCTCGAGGTAGCTACAAAGGATCGTAACGATCGCGAGACTCGAGTCTATCCAGCGCGATTTAACCAGACGCGAGTGGACCCTCCCCGGAAGCCACGTGCTCCACGATGTCGGCCTCCCTGCACGCGTCCAAACGTTCGACCATGTGTATCAAACGTTTCTTCAGTTTTCCAAGATCCTTCGCGGACGTGTATTTATTCAAGGAAGTTTGCTTCGCTTCCTGCAAGGACGTCTTCCGGGATGTCAATCGAAGAAAGGTGGCAAGGGCGACATCCGCTATTTCCTCCCAATCCTGAAAATGGCAAAGTGGAAGAGGGAAAAATATTTATTCTGCTACTCTCGTGTGTACATTGAGGCGCCGAGAGAGAGACAGAGAGAGACAGAGGAGAGAGAGACAAAGAGAGGGAGAAAAGTGCGTGAGCGCGTCGGTATTCTCGTGCGTCTCGCACGAGCGAGCAGGGAGCGATTTAGCACGGGAAAATCTTTGATTTCCTGCGCCGTCCATTCGTCCTCGACGCGTTGGCGCCTTCTCTTATGTTTCTCCTACCTCGCCTCACCTTCTCTTTCTCTCTTTTCCACTCTTTGTGTCCCTCTCCCTCGCATTCTCCTCCGCTTCTACCCGCGCGCCGTCACGGCGAGCGATTAGGATGGAAAATTTTCAATTTCCTTTAAAAGCCAACCCGAACGACGCCACGCTCCCGCGACTCCTTTTTTTGTCATCGTGTTTACCCGCTCGTCTTGCACCGAGGATATTCCATTTCCTCTGGTAAATCGATTCGCTACAAGATTTCTCCATCGTCTTTATCTACCCAGTATGGAGATCGCTTGGAACGGAGTGACCAGCAAGAATAGTATTCGCTTTTCACGTGGCTTTCGATCAGCAAGAAGAATCACTCTCCATTGACTTTGATCAAGCTCAAATTCGTCGGTCGAAAATTTATGCGAAAAGCAAACATCCTCTGCACCCATGAACCAAGAGAAATCACGAATTACCTTAGCCCAGTGGTCGGCAAACCGGGGCTCTTTGGGCTTTTGAGTGTGGCTCTTCCACAAAATACCACTCGCGGGTACGCACGTAAAGTGCGATTGAAACTTTGTGGCCTATGCGCAGAAGAGTCGACTTGGGCCAATCTATTTTGAAGAAGTGGCTCACAAAAGAAATTTCAATCGTCCTATTGATACTTGGCTCTGTCGATTAAATGAGTTTGCGGACCACTGCCCTAGTCCGCAGGAATCCTCTTTCTCACTTTACTCACCACTTCGTTGTCGAGCTGCGATTCGAACCCAATGGCCGACTCGACAATCGCGAACTTATCGTCGCTCAAATTCAATCTCAATAGAATTAGCAGCAACCTGAGAGCACACTGGAGACAGTGGCCGGCCCGCTCACGTACCTGAAACAGCAACAACAATCGCACGAGGAGCATCACCACCTCCTCTTCTGCTTGTTCTCAGCGATGCGGGGTAGGTCGAGAGTAGGAGCGGAGAAAATAAGGAAGGGGTGAAAATAAAGCACGAGAACGAACGAAATTCCAGCAGAGAGCGGGGCGAGCCGTGCTCCGGGGGATCGCTCGCTAATGAGAGAGCGTATCTACCCCGAGCACGCGGGAGGCTCGAGAGGAAAAAGAGAGCGGGCGGTTGGCTCTCCCCGTTCTCCGATTCCTCTTCCCTTAATTGCGTCCTTTGGTACTTAACCGAAGCAAACGCACCGATGTTGCTGGCGAACCTTCCGCGCGCGGTGCCGCCGGGGTAGGAGAAAAAAATTTCGCGTGGAGCGCCATCCGCTTCTTCTTCCTCACGATCGAAGCCGCAGACTACTCCTTCGGCTCTCCTACACGCGAAAGATCCTTCTTCCTGAAAGCTTCGTTGGCAAGAGGAAGCGCGACAAACGGAATCGATCGATCGCGAGATTATAGAGCGCGCTGGACGATGGTACCTTCGAGATTTCACGGAGAATATCGCGCAAGGGTTTCAGCTACCTCCTCAGCTCACCTTCTTTCGGAGGATCAAGGACGACGGTATCGGTGGAATCGGCGGAGTGGCATGCATGCGACCGCTCTACAACGTCGCGACCAATTAAAGTCGATTATCGGCGGACTCCTATTCCCCTCTTCGCGGCTTCGTATCGCGCGAGCTTTCGCCTCCCTCTGCTTTTGCAGGCCGCGGCTAGGTCCACGTGTGCACGTACCTCGCCGAGTCTCCGATGAGGGAGAAGACCCCTCGTGAATTATGTCTCTCCCTCCAGCTCGATTCTCTCCTCCTCGCGAGAGAGCTAGGGGAAGAGATAGGATCGTGAAACCCCGTCGAAACGCGATTCCGATCCTCGGCCGCTCGCTCCGAGAGCACACGGGCCCGATCTACGAGCGATAGCGCGAGCGTAACGCGCAATTACCCAAGATCGCTTTGCCTCGCGGAGCGAACTCGCCCGCGTCGTCCGACTGTTCAGCCGCGGTGACATTCTCGCGGATCTTCGTGGAGTCACAGAAGATTCGACGAGGTTCGATGCTGAATCTTGGAGATGGAATTTCGAACGCTGGCGTAGGTAAGAAACTCCGAGGAGAATAAATGGACAATAGTCGGATGATAAGCTCGTGGTTAACCACTTAGGTGTCGGGCGAAAAAGACCTTTTCGTGCCAAAAGTGTGGTGGACATTTTTTTTTAAACTACATCGAAATTTTAGTATAAAGGTTTCTAGGGTTGGTGAGTACGAATCTGAAGTCAGATTTTTGAAATCCAATATGGCGGACCAGCACGTAAGAAGTTATTTTTTTTTAATGACGCTCGATGCTCGGGGGTTTTAACACTAGATTGCCCGAACATTTTTTATAAACACGATTTCCCATTTGAACCCGTCAAATTGCCTGGTTTCGGGCAATCTAGTGTTAAAGATCGCCCAATTTGACATCGAGTTCGAGTTTAACGACTATAAAAATATATAAATACCAGAGTACAATTAAATAGTAATAGTATAAATATGGTTTTTTCAAGATGAGCGTATGCGCGTCATTGACACCGAAGTGGTTAAACGCGGCTCCATAGAGCGAAAGCTTGAACGACGGGTTGAGGGTTTGGAGAGATGGAAAATCAGAGAAAATTGAAGAGAGGCGACGATTATCATTGCGCAGTAGTACGCCGAGATATTACCGCTCTAGCTGCTGCAAGGTCGTCCAGGAGCTTGAAGATCGAACGATAGGTCGACTCCAGAAGGAACGGGAGTCCAGTGTCGGCCAAAGATCGACTGTTCCTCTCCCTCACGGCACGCAGCATCCTCCGCTCGATGTTTCTCAACTGGGTCGTCAGTAGGGCGAGCTCGGACTGCATGCAAAAAAGCCACTTTGATGCCTTGACGGAGAGTGAGGAGGAGAGAAGTGGAGTGGAGAAAAAACGTAATTTATTATGCGCTAAGGCAAAATGTCCTTAGGGGAGTGTGCTCGCAAAAAAAGTAGAATCATTCGTTTGCTTCGTGGAAGAATTCGAACGGCAGAAGGGAATGTCATAAATATACGCAATGATTAATTCAATTGCATTAACGTCGTTCTTCATAGAAAATATCGATGCGCGTTGAAATTTTTTGGGTACAATTTTTCACGAGGAAATGGAACTGTGGACAAAGATCTCTTATGCGTTTCGGTGGCATGGACGAGAAGCACAAAGAACAGGAGGAAGAAGAGAGAGAAGAAAAAAACTGAGAGAGGGCGATAATTGATGAACGACGACGGATAATATGTGCCGACGAATCGGGACGTAGAGTGGTGTTGACGTTGCTGACGTGGTCGGACGAGCACGAGGCACGCGCGCTATTTGCAATTAAACGTGTTAAACGCCAATTACCGCTACAAGATTTCAAATGGGATAAATACATTTGTCCACATCTCGAACCTGCAAGATAATTGCGAAATTTTCCAGACGGAAGATCACCGCCAAATATTTGCCATAAAAAAACCCCCTTCATCGTCACTCACAGATCTCGTAAACCTGTTCAATCGAATATCTCTTTCACAAAATACAGAAGAATAAGCGCGTGTGCTAGGCTACAGTGCGTGAACGAGGCCTTGTAAAAGATTTCTCGGTGAATTGCTGGCGAGTGGGGAAGAGGAGTGAAGGACGGTGCGTCGACGATGAAGGAACTGGTGGCGGAGGATCAGCGCGGGTCACGAGAGATTATCCGACGGTACGATATTAAACATATTTAAGGCATCCTAAGGTCGCGTAGCGAGGATTTTTATCTCATTGTACCCGCGACGAACGTACCGTAATCTTATCGACCTCCTGTCGGCTGAGAAAATGAGCCTCGATCTGGGTGTGCACCAGCTGAACGTGGCTCTGGCTAATCGAGGCGCTCAGGCTGCCGCTGCCCGACTTGTCCTTGAGCCTGTTCACCAGCAGTTGAACCACCAAGGTCATCGCGAGGGAGTCATTGGTCTGGACGCGGTATCGATTGCTGCTGGCACCGGAAACGATCGTGGCCACGTGACCGGTCTGCACGTGCTGAAGACCAAGGGCGTTCCAATTCTGTCGCTGCAGATGGTCGCCGACGAATTCTGCGCTGACAAAATACGATTGTTTCGATGTCGAAGGATTTTTCTGAAGGATCCGAAGGACAAAGGCTAACCAATCCGCATACATATGTTCTGTATTGAAATTTAGGGAACGGAAGTTTTGGAAACGAAGAAGAAGCAAGACCGAAGAAGGAATAACACGTTCCGTCCTCTCTCTAATTGGAGTATTAGCCGAAACAGCAAGAGAGGCTGCGTTTAAGGTTTAAACGTGCCACCCATTTGACTCGGGCACGCCGTCGTTCTCGGGTCAAACACACTTATTTCACGGCCGATCTCACCCAAGTGTAATTTTCGGCGAGGAGCAGTCGGAGGAGGAGAAGGAGGATCGACTAGGAGAACGGCAAAAAGGATCCACGCTTTTTTGGAGAATATTTTACGAGGTGCCCAGGGCTGGAGGATCTCGGCCTCGCGAGTAAAATGAAAACATCAGAAACCCTGGATACTTAACGTTCCCTATAAAATATCTCAATCCTCGACCGACCTTCTAATCTCTCAAGTGTGCCAAGTCGATTGAATCAGTACCCTGCTTCGTAATCCAGAAGGGTTCGTGATAAGCCAATAATCAAATTCTTTGTTGCTAGAGTGCGTGCATCCCTGACGGGCTCGGTGGATAAAGGCCGATGGATTTACCGGGAAACAGCTGGCTCAAACTGACGACCGGCTCGTTAGACTTGATAGTGGCGGTGAAGGCGGACGTGTTCTCGGGTGGGCAGGCCCTCAGGAACATCTTCGGGGGCAGCTGGGCGGTTTTCTGTAACACGCGTAGGCTCCCACGATCGGTCTCGTAGGTCACAGTGACCCTGACCTCCGACGATACAGGTGGAAGACCACCGTCCGTGTAGACCGTGGCCTGCAGGACGTAGCGATCGCCTGTGAAATTATGCTTTCGCTAAAAATTACCCTGGCTCGACTCACGGATGAGATTCTTCTGGCTAAGCAAAAAAAAAGTAACAGAGACTAAAGGGGCGAGACTAAAGAAAAACGATGCCCTCGCTATCAGGTGCTGCGTACAATTGTCGAGAAAATTCCTGAGAAGGGAACAAGATAATGTTCACCCACATAAATTCGCAATAAAGTGGCAATTTGGCAGGGCTATGGAAGGCTTGAAAACTTCCACACAGACTTGCACGTCTTTAATGGTCATGTAGGAGGACAACTCTACGCTCAGCCGACACATCGTCGAACGTCCTTCGGCTTCGTCCTTGGAATCGTCCTTCGCATCGTAGGACTTGCTTTCCACCTCGTTCGAGACACTCAGGATAACGATTAGCTCCGCATCGGTAGCCAAGTTCGCCAGACGATCGCCTGTGTCGTGAAGAAAGATCAGAACATTGTTCATTTAAAATTTGAAAAAGAAAATTCAGTGAGAACGGATCTTACTGGAAGTCTTGCTCTTCTTGGAGGCTCTACGAATTTCTTGCAGTTCCTCCTCGGTAGCGGCAGAATCGAAGCCCCTTCTATTGAGAGGAGGTGCGATGAAGAGGGATGGTTCCGAGCCAAGGTAACAGCATTCTAGGCGTCCTTCGTCCGACAGAACAACGATCGTCCCCTCCAAGTGCTGGAGCAAGTTAGCAGGTAATAGAAATTCACAGAAATTCTAGGAGCAAGAGTCTAATTCTATTAGTAATTCGCGAGGTGATCCAAGTCGGCGTAATTCGTTCAGCTCGCTGAAACTTTCATTCGGCCGGTCTCCGGTTACACGCGGTAGAGAGGGCACCGTGATAATTGGTCGATTAAGGAATCAGTGGCGATTCTCGGTATTAAGTTAATTAGCCGACAGTTTTGCGCGCACTCCGCCTGTCCCCCGGAAAAGACAACAATGGCAACCTTGCCCAGTCGTCGCTGCGCCAGGACGATAAGATAACGGCAGGACGATAATTGGCCCGGCTCTCATCGTCCTCTCGCGCTGCTCACGCTCTCTCACACTTTTTCGCCTCAAGGTTTTTCGATACCGGTCGCACACGACCTCCGGGATCGTTCGCTAATTTCACTCGCTCTTTTCCTCCTCGATTTTTCAGAATCGATATTGTACCCTCGATAAACACCGCACCATGAATACGACGTGTTTACTCGGAAATCTATGTCTCTATCAAGAATAATCGCGAGTTCTTCGTAAGTAGGGAAAATCCTGTCGTCCTTCGTGCAACATTTAAACGACGATGTTTATATTACTCGTGTTAACGGTATCGCCGCTGTATGATTGTTCAATGAATCGTACCAATGAATTGACCCTAATACAATATCAACGAAATGACGTAGATGAAAGTGAATCATCGAATTATGCGATTTCATGCTCTCAACGGCACACGAGGTAAGATGAAAGTGGCACCGGATCGTCGAGTAGCACGCGCCCTTCTCGACCACCGCGTTCCATTGGAAAATTAATTACGATTGGCTCCCTATCGTGAACGTGAAATACGTAACTACGGGGCACTCGTGGGCGACGAGGGTCGCTCGACACTTTTTTTTCGATAAGCTCCTTCCACGCGCATTACACATCCCGAGCCTGCTTGGCTGGTGCTCGCTGACGGGAAAACAACGGCTGGCAACTACGATAGGCACGCTCAGCGCGGAAAAGGAACACCGATAGAGAGAGCGAAAGAAACCGAGAGAATTCACGAGAAAGAGAGAGGAGGAGCAAATTTTTTCGTCAAATCCCATTCGACTACGCCATTACTCGACTATCGTAGTAGAGTTTGAATAGGAATCGAAGCACACTCTGGCTGATGGAATTTTCTTTTTCTCCTAGTGACCGATTCTGAAATGTGCCTCCGACGATGACGAGAGAAGATGATCTCTGGGGTCCCTCGTAGAAGCTCTCCATTTTCGAGACTTCTTTTTTTTCTTCTTCTTCTCTCCTACCGCGCAATCTAGTCAAACGCGAGCAAATAAGATTAATGACCCTGGCTTATCTCGCAACGTGAAACTGTCCCCGAGAGAATCTCAGCCATTCGGTTTCTCGTTTTCTCTCTCGTTTACTCCCTTGCTCATGGACACGTGTCCTCCTCTCGTTTCCACTCGCTTCCAATGGGGAACCGTTGTACATATTTATCGTCGCGAGAACCCCGGATCTTCTTCCCGTCCTCTATTCCCCGTTACTTCTTCTATCGGCCAGTGCATCACGGTAGTGGCCTAATTGATCTTCGACCCAGGAGGCGTTTACTAAGTGGCTATCTGTCTTTCCGAATCGGCCTATCCATCGGGACTATGAAAGTTTCGGTACTCTCGTGAGAACCTCTCGACTTTTTACAACACACGGAGAGAATCACTTTCGAAACCTATTTATGTTCCGAAGTGCCGCGTGCCTTTGGAAACGATCGCGAGATATTCCGCGATTTTAAGCACGAGACGCGAAGTATCGCTGAAGGTCTGAAGAAGAATGGAAACGGTCGCGCGTAAAAACGAGAACTTACATCCAGATAAGGTCTCTCAATCGTGGTATCTATCGAAGCCACGAAAATTTCGCTACTCTCGCGAGTACCTCTCGCCTTTTTAAATCGCTCGTATCACTACCATCTGATTTTTGAAACGATCACGAGATCTTCCGTACTTTCGCGCGCGATACGCGAAGTATGAATGGGGCTGGGACGACATTGGGGTAGGATAAGGCAAAAGAACACGCTGAAAGAGGATGCCTTACCTCGAGATGAGCCCTGGCCACGGAGACGGGAGCAAAAGGCAATTGCGCCGACCACTTGAGAGTCGTACCCTCGTAAATCATCAGGGTGCTCGTGTCAGCGATTACGAGCACCATCAGCTTGCCATCCGGCTCTATAAGCATTCGAGTCAATTAGTACGCTCGTTCTGTACCCGTTAAAAGTAATTAGACGCGGCGTATTACTTAGGAATGATCGGCCGCCGTTCGACTCGTTTCTCTGCCGCGCTAGCACGAGCGTGTGTGCGGGTCGCGAGCAGTAGGTAAGCGCGTGCTGCGTTCACGAGGAGGCCAGAGAGCGCGTGCACGCGTCGAAGAAACGTCCGCGGTATCGTTTAACGAATGCTATAGAGATTATTTGGTGCTTTCATTATCTCGTACCCGTGCAGCAGGTTATCTCGCGGCTACTTCGAGACGTGAGGACGTTACGGCAAGATCAGTAGATTTTTCAAATACTCTCCTCGTGGATTGCCGAGATTGTTGATTCGAGCTTCGAGAGCAAAGAATCGCAATTTCCCAGGATAACTTCCTTTTTCTTTCATTGCTCGCCTATTAATATCGAAATTCCATTACCGATCACGTAAGCCCGAAAACAGAGAGCCTTGTACTCCAATCTCTTCGAGTACTTGAGAGTGGCACAGTTGTCTCTCAGGCAGTAGAGATTCTTTTCGCCCAGCACGACGATTCCAACCTCGAAGCTGCTTAGGGTAACAGCACAGATGTCGAGGACCGCTTCACCGATATTGTAACTCCAGTCTGGCTCTAAGCACTTAGGAGCCTTCTTTTCCGCGGACGACTCGTCCAATCCAGGCTCATCCTTGCTTCTCCCAAAATCGGCCAAGTTCTGATACCTAGGGATCAAAAATAATTCAACTCGCCGTGCCTCGTCTCTTCCTGGTATCTATTACGATCTATTATAATCCTACGATGACTCTCGCGAGTGGCAAAGAGCGAAAAGTGTACTAGCCTGTAACATTCGAGGAACCAGGAGGAGCTGGACGTGACGAAGACGTCGTTCCTGGAAACATAGACGATGGGCTCGGGCAGTAAGCGATTTTTCAACGCCTGGCTGAAGGCGTAGCTCTCCTGCTCGTAAAAGAGAAGAGTACCGTCCAGGCACTGGACGCATAGGAAGTCTCGGCCGCGCACACCGCCGAAAGGCCCGCACGTCAAGGACGCCGGAAAACGTGCGAGCTCGTGCTCGTAGGCGACTTCCAGATCGCAACGATCGCCTGAAAATAAAAGCATTCTCCGAAAGCTCGTTAAAGCGCCCACCCTTGGGACACGGCGTGCGCATCGTGTCCGTAACCAAATGGTGTTACGGCTAATTCCTCTCGCTTGCGCTCCTTCCTGCTCGTGCTCGTTTAAACAAATTCAAGCGAAAATTCGCAGGAACGTCATCGGTGTTACATGCCGCTTTCCACCCGTGAATTAGTCATCTCGCTTGCTTTCGATGATGGCTTGTCGAGTGTAAAAGGTCCATCGAGCTGCGCACTTCTACTCGTGTTGACCCTTCCCATTCTTTCTTTAGACGCTCAACGGTACTGCCAAGAATACCCGATACTCATTGGATTCTCGGTACTGTTCCTAAATCTCGAATATTCTCAGTACTTCCGTGTTTACAGAAAATTCGGCAATACGCGTTTAAAATTAAAAACGTCCGAACGATTGTAAACGTAAGATCGATCGGTCGGTCAAACTTCTATAGATGCGTATGTCGTTTGAAGAGAATTACTCTATGTGGCTAACAATAAGACCAAGCAATTGAAAAGGTTCGTTCAAATTATTAGCAAACCTTCCGAGCTAACATGATCTCTTATCGCGAACGATAATTTCACAGACGAAAAACTCTACACGTCTGTGCTTAACGATATCGAGTTTCTGCGATTGGAGAATCGGGCTTCAGCACCGAGCACTTACAATACGTTTCCACCAAGAGTTACGAGTACAGTTTCAATCATCCTCTCGGGGCATTATGATCTCGTTGGGCGCGCGGGTTGCTTGGTGGTCGTCGGTATTTTTGCACCTACTCTACGAGAGGCTCTCTGGCGTGGCGTGGCCCGAGGCGAGCAACCGGCATGATAGACTAGTGCCGCGCGGGCGAGATAAGCGAAGGAGCCGCCGCGTCGCGCGTCGGCCTGCCAATCGTCGAGCGAGCGAGCTCGAGCGAGCGAATCGGCGAACAAACGCGATTCCTGTCACTATATAGGTCAACTCGATTCATCGCGCGCGCGCTCTCCGCCACTTGGTTTGTTTCTGGCGCGGGGCACGAGGCCGACGCGGATCGCTTGTTTCGCGTGCTTTCATTCAAGCGCGGTACCGAGCCGGAGAATGAATCGAGCGGAAAAATAATAAGACGGTGGAGAGAATCGATCGACGAGAGAACGGGAGGAGAGAAGGACGGTGGAAGGCTCGCGTGCGCGCATGCGAGTCTCGATGAGAGTTCCTTTTTAGCTGCGAGCGAGGGGCGCGAGTGAACGCGCCGCGCAGAGAGCACTGGCAACGATGTAACCGCTCGCAAATTATTATGAAACGCTGCTCGAGCACGTTCGCACGTAAGGGCCGTTCGTTACGCGCAGCCGCCTCGCCAAATATTCGTTTATGCGCTCGCGCGCGAGCGCCTCTATAACGAGATGTTAGCTCGAGGCACTCCGTGCGAGTTCCTTCGTATCGCGTGAAAGCAGCCTCTAGGCGCACAGGCGCTCGAGAGTTCCACGAATCGCTGGGATTGGTCGCGCGCACGCGCTCCCGGCTAGAATTCCGTGCGAATGGAAATCCGCTGATTTTGTAAGATCGCTAATTCAATCTCGTCTCCTCTTGTTGCCGGTGGAGAAAGTGACGATTTTCGCGATAGGGTCGCTCCTCCGTCCTGCGCGCGCGCGCGCTGGTAAGAAAGAAGGCGGAAGTCCGTGGACAATGAGGAAGCTGCTGCGCAATTCGTCTTGGAATTCTCGACGGATAGTACGTGGAAGCTGATTGTTTTCCCGCGTTTCTTATTTTTGATTGTTTTCTTCTTTATCTTCGATCGTCTTTGTACATCCAAGTGCAAAGTCGGTGCTCCACTGAGGTGCTTGAACCGATCTTCCATCGTTCTGAGGAGGGAGCATTTGGACCTTGCAATATAAGCTATCTTGCGATCTTGTTATCGGCAATCATCATTTCGATATATTTTATTGTGAATAATAAGAATCGTAGGTAAAAATATAAGTCTTCATCGTGAAAATAGATCACAGTCGCGGTTGCTTGTGATTACTTGGCCTGATATTGCCTGTCGACAGGGGACGCCGACTTTGCTCTTGGGTGTACCTCTGCTCGCCTTTGCGCACGCGCTTTAACGCAATTTTGTTTCATTTTCTCGGTCATTTAGCGCCGAGAGGAGACGCGCGAGAGGAAGAGCGCCTGAAGCGAGACGGACTCTCTTGCGCTTTGAAAGTCGATATCGCATATTCCGCTGCCTTGTCCGCCGATCGGGATAATAACGCGACGAGGGCTCTAATTGACCGATCGGAATTGCGCGCACGCCTCATTTCAATCGGTAATACTGCACACGAGCCGCGCGGTTGGTGGTTTTATTTGTGGTGGTGTGGTGGTGGTGTGGTGGTGGTGGTGCTCGCTACCGCGAAACGTTCGGCGCGGAATGTCGGGCGTCGTTAAATTCCATGGTGATTCGCGCACAGCTTACTTTCTCCTGGCAATTTCAAAACTTGGCGATTCACCGTACCGCAAGTAGATTTACGCACCATGCTCCATAGATCCCTTGTGCAGGATGGCGGTGTAAACTATGAGACTCTTCGGCGTGAGTACCGCCAAGCGTAGATCCTGAGAACCTCTGAAACATGAGGTTTATTCAAAAATGATTCACTCTCTAGAGTATAATTAACCCCTTGACATACAACGACGTCTGGGAGATGTCATTAATTTCACATGCCATTGTAGACTTTGATGTCTTCGAGACGTCAAGAATTGTCTCCGGCGAACACCGTGCAATATATTATTAGATTATTCAATTGTTTCGGCTACAGGCAAAACATTGCACACTTTTTTCTCAACATATACCTTCGACTAATAAAAAGGAACCTCCTGCAAAGAGATGCCACGTGTATGCGTAAAAAATAATCCAAGAAGCGAAACAACTTGGCAAAGTAAACATTGTGCAGGTCTCTACATATTCGAAAATGTTTCATACTTTAAAGAACTATGTATTATTTTATAATGTTACTTATTCATTGTCCATTAATATTGTATAGTAATATAGCAATGCAAATTTCAAAATAAATTGTTTCGTTCCTGAGCTCGCACGCAACTCTTCGATTAAGCTAAATTAAATAATTTTTTTTGTCGGATCAAATTTCATTTTGTTTGTATGTCATGGGGTTAATATGTAATATTTGGTTGCATCGCGTCGTACTGCATTATTTCTAATGACGAGAGAAGAGGAAATGAAGTTTCTTCTCGTCGAGTGGTACTCACGATACGAATCTTCCCGCCTTCACGTCGACGATGCACTCGCTCACGCGCATCTCGATAATAAGATCCGTCGACTTGTAACCCGTAGGCGCCTTCGTTTCCTCCGTCCATTGCGACGTGGGGCTATATATTCGTAAATATCCGGCGTGGCTAGCGACGACTATGACGTCCTTATTGTCCGCACCAAACAACGGCGCCACGAGCAGGCTACGCCTGTCGAAGCTCTCATTTACTCCGCACTCCGTTCTCCACCATTCTTTCGTCTTAAACAACGACATTATCGTGCGCTCCTCCTTCAAGAATTCAGACGAATTCCCGTGTCTAACGTATGCGCGACGCCACGATGGAAAATTACATGCATTGGGGGTAGACGAGCTTTACCTTCGGTAAGCTCGCGTTGCTATGGGAGCGAATGTTCAAAACATAACCTCCTTCTGTGCCTGGAATAACTCGCATAAGCATCCTCGTGAATAGAACGTAGAAATTATATATTTAGAATATCTTAGTGAAACGAAGCTGAGTATTTTAGGTTTACTTCTATCGCGTATTATAGGAATATAAGAAATTATTCGAATGATTCTTAAAAACAAGGTTGCACTTACGTTGCAATAATATGGAAGAAATGGATTTTAAATCGGTGATTTGAAAAACATTCCAAATTCGATTGTCTGGCGTACGTGAAAGATGTAAAGAGATTTTACGTTCAAATGTTTCAGCCACTTTCGACTCGATAATAATCGATTTCAGTGGTAGGTGGCGGTACCAGATTGTTTTATCGAATGGCGAACTTCGTCAAAGCGCAGAGGAGAAATTCTCAGTCAGAAAAATTTCGCTGTGGCGAGCGCCACGTTCACTTAACTACATAGCAAATCAAAATAGTTTACATTGAAACATCGTGAGTACCGTGAATCGAACAGAGCACTGCAATTATCTCCGGGACACGCCGTAGATGGCTCTCTTATCGCTTTTCTGCACTCTTCTGCAATTGTTCCGAATGGATCAGAATTGATCAGAATGATCGCAACTGACAGCAAGTGACAGTTTGTCGTGTATTCTTGAGATTAATATTTCGCTTGTAATATTCTTGTTTCTCAGTGATACATTGTTAACTTAAGGAAACCATCATGGAACCACAAGATATGTATTATGACAAGGCGAAATACATCGAAACGGTACGCAAGTATTTACAAGTGTATAACATAACCTCTTACCTTCCTAAACCTTTTCAGGCTTCGGGGAATAAAATTAGTAGGCAAACAGTACTTTGCGGATCGCAGAATATCGTATTACATGGAAGAGTAATTGTACAGGCGGATGCCATAATACGAGGTGATTTAGCTAATATTAAGACTGGACGTTATTGCATTATTGGTGAACGTGCCGTGCTTCGGCCACCGTTCAAAAAATTCAGCAGGGGGTTTGTATACTGTTTATGTATACATGTAGTACTTAGAAGAACAATAACACGTATTCCATTACGCTATATTTCCAATTAGGGTTGCATTTTTTCCATTGACAATGGGCGACCATGTCTACGTTGGAGAAAGTGCTGTTGTTAATGCCGCAATCGTTGGCTCTTACGTCTACATAGGAAAAAATGCAGTGATAGTATGCCCATGATAATTTATATTTCACCGACAAAAGCGTACAAGTTCCTTTGCAAACTATAAATGTTGATTGTAGGGAAGGCGAGCTATTCTGAAAGAATGTTGTTGTATCGAGGATGGAGCTGTAATTCCTCCTGAAACAATCGTGCCTTCTTTTACTCGATTCAGTGGGAACCCTGCAGTATGCACGCAAGACTTACCCGAGTGTATGGTCGATCTAATGGTAGATTTTACTAAGAGTTATTATCGAAGATTTCTACCAGGTCCCGATACGTATACAGATTAATTTTTATTTATTATAGATTATATTTGCATTTACTAGAATTATCACATCACACACTTCTAACTCGTCTCAATTAAAAATTTCATCTACAGCATCATTGGACACGATATTTTCTACTTTATCTTTCAGTTTAGAATTCTGTCTGTAATGAGAAATATATTTCCTTACTGCGATTACGAATTGTTGCTACATAATCATAATATACTGTTACCTCTTAGACCACAAGATTTCCAGCAGTAGAATGATCAGAGTGAGTCCTAACCCATAGCCTATTGTAACCAATGCAAAGTAACACTCCGTTACCCCGATGCTAATGAAATTGGTTTGTACCTGGCATATTGGCTTATTCGTGTACAAACGATACTCTTCCCGGAACTTCAACCCACTCTCGCGAAGTAACAGCGCTCTGCACAGTAGCACAAGGTTAATAGAAGTTCATATATCACTCTGGTAGAATCACTGGCTGTACGAACCCATTTTTAATAATCTCCAAGTAAGGTGACTGCGTTTGTGTTACCAGCAATGGACTAAGCACGTTGAGAAAATCAATCTCCATCAAGCCACACTTCTCCTCCTCTTGGTAGGTGTCCTGGATCATTTTATAAACAGTACCCACCTCCCCGTGAAAGGCGAACAAACCCTCTTTGATTTTATGCACGCCCTCCTCTATCGTCATCCAAGCTGGTTTCTTCCCCTTTGGTTCGATCCTCTGATCGACTACAGCTCTCCTCACTGGATCTTGGAATGCCTCCGCAAACAAAGTAAACAATTATTATATTTCTTTGCCTTCAACGGGCACCCTATTAAATTCAAAGAAGAACTCACCTTGAAGTAGTGCCTATTATACACTATATCTTGAGCAGCCAACTTTAGAGGACTGTGCAACAAGTCAGTGACCGTTCTAATGGAATCTGTGGTGGACTGTAGAAGTGCTACGATGTTCGCAGTATAAGAAGCATACAAGCTGAGAGCAGCTATCAATAACATCAATGTCACGATTCTACAGGGCACTCTGCACGGTTCGTAGGAATATCCTGACGAAAATTTCAAGCAAAAATTTCTATTCTCTTCCAAGACCTCTCCAATGGTTAACTATGTAACCCGTGTTGAGATACCTTGTTGGGCCATCGCTCCCAGTACTACCAGAAGATCATCGCTCAAGGTCGGTTCACTCTGATTGAATTGCGCCCAGTATTCTGCGGATTTGCCCGAAACACCACGGCTAAATTCCCACTTCATGGACAAGTAAAGGAGTCCAAACACGAAGAAGAGAAAAACACCGATGGCCATCCACACGGAACGTTGGAAAGGCAAAGTAAAGATATTACTAACGCTCGACAGGAGAGGCTTCTTGAAAATGAAGCGAGATCTGCAACTCTCGGAAAATTAATCAGATCGGAACGTCGTAATTGAGAAATAGAATGTGAAGTTCCTTTACCCGGTTTGCGTGTAAAGTTGCACATATTGTACTACGCCCAAGCGTTCCGGTATGAGGAAGGTGCCGGTCCCACCTATGTCGACTTCTCTACGTTGTAGTTTACCGATCATACCGCTCCAAGATCCATTTTCGCTTCGGTAGCCCCATGTGTTCACCGTGTCGAAGGTAATACTGTAATCGCAACGCGACAGCGGTCGCTTTTAGAATTGGAATTGAAAACAATCATGACATAGGTTTTATACAAAGGGACCTGATCAACTATTCAGGCGGGCTGCTTACGTAGCGTTCATTCGATTTGCCAAGTGCAGCACCCACGCGTAATTGGCTTTTGTCACGGGATCTACATGCTTCTCCTGATAATCCGTCAGATGATGGAGCGTATCTGGGTCCGTCATCTGGGTGCGCAGACAAAGTATTCTCACTCGTCGGTGAGTACGAAGGTATTAACATTGCAAGATCTGATTCTCATTCGCGAGAAATTCTTTTAATTTTCTTCCGCATTTTCTCGCGGCGACTTGCTAATGCTTGGTAATTAAAGACTGACGTAAAAGGGAGCTCCTATTACACTCGGAATATATGTCATTTCAATTGAGGATACATTATGTATTCAAATTTTTGTTCAATTCAACTCCTATTGATTTCTTATAATTTGTTTTCTTTTTTAATCGATAGAGGTATTTATGAGTAATTTTTTCTCAAGTATTCTGAAACATCGAAGAGCTTCGAGCGCCTGGACATAGTTCGCGAAAAGACGTCAGTGGGTGTAGGGACAGAGCAATTAAATTTCTCAGATAAAGAGTAGACTCTTTCGGTGACGAGCACGCGCTCTTCCGCGTAATGAAAGAAAGGAAAAGAAAAGGAAAAATGTAAGAAAATACAAAACGAAGCAGGCAACATTGTTTTCGGAGGATTAACGTATTTGCGTGAACGTATCGCGGCAGAATTTCTGCGGATAACGGAAAACATTGAATCACGCGAAATCGTCGAGATGCGGTTGTTCGGGAGATGAAATCTCGAATGAAATTTATCCGTGCGTTTTAGAAGCTCGCTCTTACACCGTTGTTATAAATAGAGGCGGAGTAGGGTGTGGTGAACCGTAGCGGCAAGTTACATTTACATTGTAAATGAACAAAAAAGCGGTTTGCATTCGCGGTATGCGGTAGAAGAAAAAAAAGGAAAAGAATTGTGCTTGAAATTCTTATTCGTTTCCATTTCGCGGCTAGTGCGGAACGAGGTACAGATCAATGGCGGGTCTTGATAAGAAAATTCTTCGCTCTCCGTCGAATGGGATTTCTTCGCGGAAGACGAACGATTACTTTTATTTGGAATCTCGCGACGTAATTCGGAAGTTTAACACTTTGACTGCCACGTCAGCCGAATTCGGGCGACGGTTTCAGTGCCTGATTATAAATGATCTAAATAGGTATTTGGAAGTATAACGTTTTAGATAGCTAACACTAGAACTACCAAATCTGTCAAAATGAGTGGTCAAGAAAAAAAGTTTTCATATGAAAAAAAAAATTAGTAGTTCTAATGTTAAAGACAAATTATTTAAAAAAAATGAATGTATCCGGTCATTCTCACCGGTCGGTACTTCTAGTGTTAACTAAACAGTCACCAAAATTCAAAGTGACGTGGCGCAGTCAATATGTTAACGAGTGAGCTGTTGATCTTCGGTGTAGGAGTGGAAGTCTTGTTGTAAAAATGATACCACGAGACAGGATTTGAGAGCCGTCTGACGAAGATCTCGACGGCGTCGCGACGCCGGGTGATAATCCTTGAGGAGAACGCCTCGATCTTTCGACCAGCTTCCACGATCTTCCAGGATCACCGTGCGTTGAGGACTCGGCCGATATATCGAGAGAATCTCGAGATAATCGTCACTGAAACTCCTTACGAGTACCACATCGCTATCGGGATAAATGCCGAACGATTCGAAGCTCGTCTTCAGAATTTCGTTTTGGTTCTCGTCCAGGACAAATTCGTCACTGCTGTTTTTCGGAGTCCTCACGTCTTGGAACAACAGCCACTTAGCGGGTCCCACGAACATCTTCTTCGAATCGGCCTATCAACGGAGAAGAACCATTTGTGAGAGATTAATGCATCGCACGTGAGAAACATAGAGAGAAGAGTGCACAAGTTTACAGTTAATTTTTCCTAGAAGGGGAAATATGCTAGGATTGAGAAAGTCACTGCTTTAAAAAGACTCGGTCACTTTTCTACGTAAGGAATTCTTATCGACACGTAGCAACACGATAGTCTAAGCTCAACTAGAAGTAGCTAACATTTAGATAAAGCTAAAGACATTCGAGTACGTGCCTCGGTCAAAACGTCCATAGCTTGCTCGCAGTTCATATCCAAGACGTACAAGTTTCTGTGCTCCAAGTTGTGATCAAGCCTGCGGTCCAGACCATGGAATCTCGTTCTAATGTCATGAGACAAATGATGTTTCGACATCCGTCTTGATAGACGAACCGCATCATCTGCGAAACGAAAGAGACAAAGAAGCCAAAAGGATCAATCAAGTTCAACTACCGATTAACGCGTACGTGTATCGTCGTTTACAGCTTTCGCACTTTTTTTTCTTCTTTTTTTATCAATATCGCGCGCAATATCTACAAAACCGCACGGGAGGGTAACGATAAGGATTAATCCTTTATTTATTAGTACAGTTATTGACTTATCTTCTTCCTTAAATCTATTGCGGTTTAAGCGCGTTATACTAGATTTCGCTGATTAGATAGTTGCGGTGGATTCGTCGGGTATCGAAGCTTAACAAAAGAAAATTCTGAGAAGCAACGTTACATTGAAGATCGACAGTTACCTTTATCGATGCAAAGGTGCGCGGATATTCTCGTCGGTGGAAAGAGAACGGGCACTGCATCCAGAATGAAATCCACCAGAACGCTCGTGACAATTCGCGAAGCTAAGGCGTTAGAGAGGCAGAAGGACACCAGCACCCAAATAACTGCCTTCGTCAACATCCTTTTCCTCTTCTTTTCCGCGAATCTTGAATTACGAAAACGATCTGCTGGTTTCGTTGGAGCACAACGACGCCACTCGCAGGATCATCGTTCGTGAATAAAATGGACAAGCTACGACGAAGAATCCTAAGAAGGAAGAGAAGCCTATCCTTGAAGGTTATGCCGATCCCCTTAAAGACCTCTGGGCCTCTTGGATTATTCAAGATTCCGTGACACAGGGCTCATGCCTTGGTTGACTTAATATAACGTAATGTGTCGCAAATTACCCCGTAATCCTTCTCCAAAGAAGCATTCCGAGATTCCGTCAGGTTTCGTCGTTCTCACGACGATTATTTCTCCTTCGATTCGTTCCGTGAAGTCTTCTGGACTCACACAGTGCTCGTCAACCTGGTAAACTACTATCGTCCGTCAAGTACGAGGATACCAAAGTCGAATCGTGTAGCTTCTTGCGCCCAGAACCACTGGCCAACTCGAAAGCTACCGTGCCCACGAACGTGTAATTCTTCGACACCGGTAATAGGCCACTCCGGAATAAAGCTCTGCTATCCCAAGAAGCCTGTTTCTCGCACGAATATGCATTAGGTACCTTAATCAGTGTTCTTCGTCTTCCGTTTTCTTTGCTCCAAGAGAAATGAGGTCGAGCCCCCGACGAATACCGAGGCTCGCTTAAAAATTCAACAGCCGGAAATCAAATTCCGTCCTCGGTATTCGCGGGCACCGACTTATCCTTCGTCCGGGCCGCATATCGCACGCGCAAACAATCGGCTTTTCTCGAAGTGGCTGACTCAGTTGAAGAAAATCGAAAGTTCTCTGGAGAGGCGAATCGACGTCGCGCAATGTATGCTCGGGAACGAGAACGTTGCTGGCACTTAATCGTTTTGCACACCGATGAATTAGCGCGAGTCGTAAAGTGATAAAGGCACCGCGCGCTAATGTGCTCGTAATCAATTCGCCGAGCGCGCGAAAAGTTTCCAAGCCCGAGCCTCCTGCCTGTCGCGAACGTCATATCCAACATTCGAATATTTTTCGTGGACGTCGTCGTAAAGGCGGGATCTCCGAGAACTTCTGCCGCGTTTGAACGACGAACGATTAGAGAAGAGGCTTAGAGGGAAATAAAACTAGAATGAGGTAACGTAACGTGCGGATTCACTCGAGCCTTCAATCCCATCCCATGGCATTGGGCTCGTGAGCATCAGGCTGCGCAGTAAGCGCCAAAGGAGAAAGAGAAACAGAGGAAGGAAAGTTCTGGGACCTTCGCCAGTGAATCCCCTCGAGTTCACGCGGGTAAAACGTGCGTGGCAGAGTGGGCGCGCGCGAGTATTCGCACGTAAACGAATGTTCGCGGAGCAGCTCGCGCATACTCGGCTAAGAATCACAGGCGACCAAATCGTTGATTGACAGTCGGTAAACTAAAGCACCGATTATTTATTTTCTTTATTTCAATCGCCTCCGAGAGCAGTAATCGTTTGTGTACGTCTGTCGTTGCTGTCTCCCGAGGTACTCAAAGTTTATTTTTCCAATTCTACTTGCGTACGCGCTTAAAACAATTCACGAACGATTTGAGATTTCTCGAAGTTGGTGCAAACTGAGCGAAAGGACCCGAGATTGCGTAAATTTTCACGGGTATGCGCGAAATTTTTCTTAATTCGAGATTTTCAATAACCGATGATTCGCACGAGGACGAGAAGCTTCCGATTTACGCGGGGTGATCGCGTGATGAGTTAGTGATTAGCACGTGAGACGAGCCTCCCGACATTACCTTATCGTCGTTTATTCACGAGATTCGTAAGTGTTCGTCAAACACGTTCCAGAGGAGGGAAGGACGGTTTCGTCGCCAGATGCGAAGACGTAGATAATAATCGATGTTGAGGATTGGGCGCCAATTTCGCGCTTTACTGTCGCGTTGATTAGCGACGAAGAAACAGATAGAGAGAGAAGGAGAGGAATCGTCAATAGCGGAAGCGAGAGAACCAAAGCGGAAAGATTTCGGCTTGAATCGAAGATCGGAGATACGCCAGCACAGGTGATTCGTGATAAGAGACTGTAAGATAATTACGATGATTGGATTATTTCAATGATATCTCGCCTGATGTCCGAGCGGAATGCTGTGCGCCGACTTCGTTGATACGGAAGAGAAGAAAGGAAGCGATTAGAATCGGTTACAAAATTTAGCCGTAGGTAAGCAGAGAAGAGATAAGAGAAAGCAGAGACGTCTTTTCGCTGTTGTAAATAAAAACATTTCTATCCGTCGAAACAACGAAGATTACGAGAAAGTTAAAGGTGATTTTTCCTTGTGACCGGCTTTAATGCAATTAACCGGAAGCCGCGTTAATTGACTTTCACCGTTCCGTCAAGATCGTTAGAAGGTGCCCTCGTGCGATTTCGCCGGTTGAAGAAACTTAATTAGAGAGCATATCTTTGTTCGCGAGGCTCCTGTCCAATATCGAAGAGGACAAAGACACGGGGGCAAATAGAAAAGAGAACTTAAACGAGGGAGTAAGCAAAATCGCTGCGAAGGATTGTCTTAATTAAGCACGACTCGTTCGATTAGAATGCTAATCGGCCCACAAAATTTTATTCTGTTTGCCGAAGACACTTGGTCTGAATCGATTGGCTTCTTACAGCTTATCTTCCTCGGGACGACTCCGAGTGACGGCGCGATTACGCATCAGGCGGTAATTCGAATCCAACATGTGGTCTAAGAATCGCGAGACTTGTTTGAAATAGATAAAGTTCATCCCGCGCCAGAAGTCGAAACGCTTTCCAAGAAGTCAAACAGAAATAATGGCTCTCGCATTGCCTTATCGTCGTTAGATATTATTGTCACGAATCGTCTCGCCTGGTCTTCGACACGTGAAAAATTGAAATACGTGGAACGACAAATCCACCTATTCCAAGAGCACGCGAGCTCCTATTTTAACCATCATGCGCCACAAGGACAAACGCGTCGAATCGGCGAAGCTAAGCAAATCGGAGCGTCCTTTACCCCTACCATCCTAATCCAGATATCTTCGAGGAAACTTGTTCTCTCACAAAATCGCACTAAACAATCGCGTTCACGCTCGTCACCGCGTGCCTCTCTCTCGCGTAAACCTAATCCTTGCACTCTAATCGGCCCATTCTGTTAAGTGGGCGCACTTAGTAGCGGAGAATTGCCTCGAAGGCTGCGACGAGGAAGTTGCGAGTCGCTCTAACACTCGCTTATAAATTGTACCGGTAGGCAGCCGGTGTCATTGACAGACCGTACCAGTTTGTCGACCTACTAACGAGGCCGTGGCTGGACGAGTCGAGTCTGTAGGTCATTCCGGAGGCCGATGGGGCCTTCGACGATCACGAGCCTCTCCGAAGAGGACGTTCCTCGCATAAGAGAGGATGCTACGCAGCCGGAATCGTTGCTTCGCGGTAATCCTCGTTAAATGACGGCTTCGTGACGAGAATGGCTGATTGCTCGCGGTCCTACTAGGCAGGCTGTGGTAAAACGACACGAGAAACATGCGTCTACTTTTCGCGTGCTCATATGCTCTTTGGGCCTCGCAAGTGGTCGTCATATGGCTCCTTACGTAGGACGTAAGAGACCGATATTTATCGTTCCGCGAAATTATGTCACGACCTTCCGATTTGTCAAGAAGAGACAAGAGGAAGTTTGAAAAGAGATTTGCCTCGCTTCGAAGATGTATTTCTGTAACAAAGAAACGTCAACAATTATGGCGTATGTAAGCGGTCCAAAAGAAACGAAAGCTTAAAAAACTGAAAAAAGTCCCCTAAAAACTAGAGAGACTGCGCTAATTAGATATCAACGTTTCGACTCCAATATTTGAGTCCTTTTCAAGAGAAGTCTTCACCGAAATTTGCAAAATGAGCGACAACCCAATCTCAAGCCGCGAAGGAAACGAGAATCTGTCATAAAAACCAACAAAAAGCTTAACTGTCTGTAATGACCCGTAACAACACACAGCTACGTTTGAACGATCAGTTTTACGGCCAGAGCTACGTTTTAACGTTTTTTTGTTACATACACGGCGATCGTGATCTTAACACCATTATGATATATTTTTACAGTACGATTTTCCCAGTTGTAAGTCCTTGCCTCGCTCTCTGTTTCCTTTGCGCGAAGAGCGGATTATATTTATTGTATATATTAAAGGAATCATCGACTGTGAAAATATTTGCAACTGTGTACACTGCGGTGACGAGAATACGATTGGATATTGTTGCTCATCTGGAGAGTTTCTTTTCAACAACGGCGCGCACCTGGCAGTCCTTGCAAAGCAGCGCGCTTTGCGCTACAACAAGCTATTAGTAAGTTCTGTTCGAAGGACCACTTTCAGTTGTAGGACACTACACGAGGATTTTCTGCGAGGCGCCATTCGATTCGCGATATTTAGGATGAACATCGTTCGGACCAGGAGCTGCACGAAGGAATTTTTAATGGTGAGGCTTTAACAAGAAAAATAAAGAAAGAACACAATAATCGTGCGATATCGCGAGAGCACCTTCGACGGGACGGTCAAACTCTCGATACTTAAAGACTCGAAATTTAATTATCTTTCGGACGTATCGATTCACGATAAATCGTATCCAACGATCATTTTCGGGCGAGCCCCCGAAATTCTCTTCGCAATTAACAATTACAAATCGTGCACTCGCGTTCGAGTGCGTTACGAGAAACCAGGCAAGACTTTTTCCAAAAGATAGCCTCGAGGCTAACCTCGTTACACGAAAGCGACATGAAAATCCCGATACGTGTTTCTTACCTTCTTCCTAGACTCTCCGTAGAAGTGCGCCTTTTTTCGCGTTCGGCGCACGCGCGTGCCTGAGGGTCGAAACATTATGCGCGCGCGCATCAAAGATACTGATCGGCGGTCGTAATCAATATTCCACTAAAACTTGTTTTCTCTGGAATCAAACACTATATACCAAGCGTTACCAGTCGGTCGAATTACGAACGTTGATCGACGTCGTTGACACAAGTAAAAAAAAGAAAAAATCAAAAGGAAGTAAAAGAAGTAAGAAGAGTTTGAAATTATCCTCGACCTAACATTGTTGACAGTTTTGAATCGTTTACCGAGAAATTCATCAGGCCGCAGAATGCGCGGCGTCCTTTATAATTATGATTCGTGTAGTTCCAGGGATTCGCGGTCGATTTCGCCGGTAGGATTCGGGAAAAGCGGATCCCGCGTGGGAGAAGATGGCGCCGGGCTGGTCGGTGGGGTAGAAACGGTGCGCTCTAATTGGTCGACGCGCCCGAGGTGTCTGCCGCTAAGTGTCGCGGGTCCGCTCGAGTTTCTAACAGTGCCCAAGCGTCCGCCGACACGCGCCGGGTGGAATTTTGAGCTCGTCTTTCGCAACATTCTTCTCTTTAATCGCGTGCTCGTTCTTGTTTCCATTGGCCAGGAGGAGGATCCGTCTGTCGTTGAGGAGAAACCGACGCGAGAGCTGTAGTGTCCTGACCAGTCGACATCGAGGAAGAGATTAGTCCAGCAGGATGGTCGAGAACAGGATGTCCCTGGACCGGAAGAAGTCGGAGCTCAAGTGTCCCGATGTCTTCGAGACTGAAGTCGCCATGCCAAACGGTAAGTTAGTTCAGTTTTCTGTTAACGTGGAAATTTGTGCGTTTGATCGTGAACTAATAAGGAGAGATTTTTGGTGACGCGTTCGCTCGATAGGCGGATGAATTTTTAGATAAATGTCAGGAGTGATTTATCGCGTGGTTAACATTTTAGTTTGTGGCTAAGAAAGGTTCGAGGACGGTAAGTGAAAGAAGAAGAAGTAGGCTTCCGTATTTGAGCTGTAGGTGTATTTGTAATTGAAGAAAGAGTATGGTAAAAAGGGAGTGAACGAGTCAGTTTTGCAGGCGCGCCTGAAAAATGATTTCGTTCCTTACGTTCTTTCGGCAGAGGCGCACTTACCTGCGCCTTAACTTCGATTCTGGGTTACGGTCTGCCGGTTAACGGAGCGTCCGATGTGCGCGTCTGGTGAAACCGTGGGTGCTCTCACTTTTCGTGCAAATGAGAAAAGAGGGAGCGACGAAAAGTGACGATGCGTCGAGAGACTCTTAAAGCGTCGTTCTCGTGCGACCGTAGGATCAACACTCAGCGACCATATCGGACCATACTTCGCTTTCTGAATTTCATTAATGGAATTCAACTTTCCATCGACCTTGTCAAGATTTCTTTCTCCGTTAAAACTCCAATTTGTGACTCGCGCTATAATAAAAGCAATCTTCACATCTACTTTGACTCATCGTGCGCAATCATTTGGAATGTACTATCGCAGAAATTTACTGACATTATGTAAATGTCCATTATCGCTTTATTTACATACAAATGTAAAGTGCCTGCAATCTTCCTCGAGCTGTACAAAATCAACTTACGTTGACCGGACAACGTATTCTCGCGACGTCATTAATCAACGTGACAGACGAGCTTGTTTCACTTCGACCAATCGTCGACGATAATTTGGATTCCTTTTTTTTCGTAACTCCGGCTATTAACGTTATCAACGACCGTCGATCTCTCGTTGACCGTTTCGTTCCAATCGACTCGCGCATTATCCCGCGAGCTCTCGATAGAAATCGCTATTAGCCTCCGGGGTACAAAGATATTGACCGTGTACGAAACGATCCGGTTGGACGCACGTTTGCCCTTCGCGAACAAACGAACGAACGAGCGTGCAACGATCTTTTTATTCCTACGACGCTTCCGTTCTGTCGCTGTTCCGTTTTATCGCGTGAAAGGCAATCGGAGTCGCCGAGAGAACACAGTCTCGCACGGCATCGTCCGGTAATTACAGGGCAAGGAAAAGTTAGCGATGCGAGGAAACAAAAGGATAAAAGAGTTCACGAATTCCTCGCACTTCCGCCTCGGCTCACTATGGGCACGAGGCCGTCGCAAACTTCGTGAGAATACTTGGAGATTAGTAATCGGTTCGACGATCGATCGACAAACACCCTCAGGCCCCTCTTTCGGTAACGTTCTCCAGGACCTTTAGAACATTCTCGTTTAACACCGAAATTGTCTCGTAAGATACCTTTGGCCATGACGCGACTCTTTGGAATGTTCCGTTGGAATTCTCGTAGTACAGGTGTATCGTTGCTTCGTGTATTACAGCCCTCGCTTTCACGAATCTTCCGATTACGCATGCACGCCTCGAGTTGACCGTAAAACGATCGAATCGAAACTACTTCGTCGGAGGCTAGAAGCGCACCAGTCCTTTTTTTTCTCTCCTTTTTCTCTCTCTTTTTTTTTCTTTTTTGTTTACGGAAGCGTTGCATAATTTCGAATGCGTCGAACGATTCCACGAAGGACGCGGCAGTCGGGCGTGCAACGTAAACCACGGGAAACTACAGGAGAGGATATGATCGCGCATAATTTCATACAAAGTAGACGATGTTGGTTGCCATTCGTGATGAAGAATTATTGTCGGATAAGCGTGTCAACGTTACACCGCGACTGAGGTCGTGCGAATTCCATCTTAAGAGCTCACCGCGAACACTCTCGTTCTCCATTATTACGTTCAATTACCTCGATTACCAACGATTACATCGATCTCGGTGAATCGCACGGAATACGAAACGGATGCCGCGAGGTGAGGAAAACAGTGGCGAGACATATATGCGCGACGCTGGAAAGTAAAGTTGCCGCATTTTTTTTTTTATACTTGTGCTCTCCAGCGCAGGAATTTCTTGTTGGTACTTGAGAAACTACGCATACTACGAGTACCGATGGATCATCGTCGAGATGACTTCTCAGGTCAATATGAGTTCGCGCGTACTCGTACTATTACCGAAAGGAAATTTCAAAATCTTGTCAAAATTACACCTCATGAATGATATTCGATTTTTTTTTTTTATTCTTTCCATCCTTCACGATCGATTTATCTGCACGATCTTTGAGGGGCTGTCGAAGACGACACGAGCATTCGCAATTTCCTCAACGCCGCTGCATCGATGTTACCTGCATTCCATGTGCAGAAGGTTTCTCTGACGTCGCTAATTACCTGCTCGAGATAAACGATCTGTGGAAAACCACAAGGATATTATCGAACCTCCAACGCATCTGGTCACTCGTGCCTCGTAGTCTAGTCGCCTTTACGATTCGGCGACGATAAGAAAAAAAATTGCGCGGAAAATTACTCGTATTTCCAAGAAATATGCGAGGAGCGCGCGCGACGACGAGTAACGATAATCGTCCGAAGCTCGGAATGAAAGGGGAACTACGCTTTCACCTGTAATTCTCTAATCCATTCCAGCAATGACAATTGATTCTACCTGAGAATGGACTCTGAGTGCTCACGATCTCTGATTAGATTGCAACGCGTTAGCGGAGGTCGAGGCGAACAGTTCTATTTCCACTTGCGTTTCACTTGCCCTTGCTTTCGTTCCTTCCAAGCGTCACGGAGAACAGTCGACGAATTAGCCTTGGATTTTTCGCACAATTTTTTCCTTCACCTTGAAACCTTCTCCAGATTACCAAGCGTTAACGATTTTATGAAAATCTTGCGATTTTTCGTGGATCGAGAGCTTCCACGATGAGTCGCCGATCGAACTCTTGAAGAACGTGCGCGTGGAAAGCATCTGGACGAGAAACCTTCTCCAATTAATTAAGCGAACGATCGACGAGTTTTCTGGAACGATTTACGATCAATCAGCTGATCGTGCTCGGAGAGGTATATCGAGAAGCGAAAATAACGCAACGCGCTTTTACAAAGGGCGTGAGAACTGTTGGAAACTTGGAGGGTGCAAGGTCAACGGTGAAGTATCTTTGCACGATAAAAGTTCAGGGCGCGCCATTCGTCGCGATCGATGATCGATCGATCGGTCGATGGTGTCGCGGGCGTGTCAATCGATTGTTTTGTTTTCACGTCCGCGTTCCTCGATAAGATCGAGTCGCGCGGTAAGGAAGACGGAAAAAGTTCGATAAGAATCGTCAATGTACAAAGGCGCCTGTAATTGAACGTCTTGTGGATTTTCGTTATCTCTTTCTCTCGCCATTCGCTTATGACTTATATCCGTCATCTTTGCTTTTATTTCGTTTCTTAACACACTAAAACGTACTGCTTTTCTAGATTTATGTAGAACGCGCGCCACCTGTGGACCAATAAATTTCTCCTTCCTTTTTTTCTTCTGTTTACCGTGTCTGCCTCTGTATAAACAGACGAGGAGAGTGGGCGATTATATTCGTAGGTTGAAGGAAACGACTTCGTGAGATGGAGGTGGAGGGTCTTTGAAGGTATCCTAAGGTCGAACGAGAGCGGAGCAATTTCCTGCTTGTTTCGTGGTTGCTTCGTGCGACCTTGTTCGCGTCGCTGTTAGGATGGGAACGATCTCGCGAGGCGATCCGCTCGTCACTGGTGCTAGCCAGTGCCATGCGCGTGTGAGCATTTACCGGTAGTGTCCTCCAGGAGATGAGCGCGTCGAAGGGTACCCGGGAAGAAAATTTCCTTAATTAAATTTGTTCACTTGCCAAACTCGGTAGTTTACTTTTAACCCGTTTATGCTTACAGCGGGTACAGCCGTCATGCCGTTGGCGATTTATAGACAAATTGGGGCTGTAGCAGACAGTTTTACGGAGTAGATAAAAAATCATGGTAAACAATTTACGGTTAGAGCCGCCGGAACTTTTCCTGGAAAAATACCCTATTGCAGTAACAAACAATTTTTGAAAAAGTGTGTTCCTGGGAGTGATCTTCGAAAAAACCGTGTGCGTCAATGGATTATCACTTTGAGTACCATGACGTCATATGAGCTGTTCAGTGCAGAAATCGATTAACTCCATAAATTATGTTCAAAATTATGTTACAAATATAAAAAGTAGGGACTTAATCAAGTGGTTCGATGCTTAAATTTATGAAAAATGCAAAAAAGTGGAGTTAATCGATTTGTCAAGTGAGCGGCTCATATGTGACCGCAACTTGTTTTTTCTATGGCGCCACGGTGGTCACTGGTGGCCTCCAGGAAAATCAATAAAAAATTATTATACTAACCATAATTAACAGCACTTTAAAATCGTATATGGTTATATGTTAATAAAAAAAAAGAAAAAAGCAAAGTGTGGCGCCGCGGGCAATCCATGGAAAATCAGCGTGGCAGTCAAGAGATTAAACAGTTCGCCGAATCAAGGCCTACTATTATTGTCGATGTCCTTTGTATTCAGGCTCTTTTGTTTTTGAAAGCAAAAAATCTCGAGCTAAGAGAATTTTTAAACTTTTTTTTTCTTCTTGCGGCCCGGCCTCGTGTCCAATTTTATTTAGATCGTCCAACCTAGGTAGTATATCCGGCGTGTTACCCGGCACAACAGTGTTGCGCCCGCATTTCAATCGTCGTCAATTTCTGTGCTCAATTGACTTGTAACAATTGCGAGTTCCTCAATTATCATGACCTCTCGGAACTGGGAGCATCCAATTGTTCTTTTCTATCTTTCATGTCCTTCGTTATTGTTTCGCGAAAACAATCGTAGTATATTTGTGACCCTTAACACGTTGATCGCTACGTCACGTTGAATCCTGGTACCTGTTTAGTCAACATTAGAACTACCAAACCTGTCAAAATGAGTGGTCAACAAAAGAAGTTTCCATATGAAAAAAATCGGCAGCTTTAGTGAAAAATTGATGCCACCGGTTATTGTGTCCGGTCGATACTTCTAGTGTTAACTATCCAAAGCGTTAATTACACTTTCAAACACTTATTTTGATAATTTATAATCAGGCACTGAAACCGTCACCGGTACTTGAGTGACGTGACGATAAACGTGTTAAAGTTCCACGTTTGGTCCAGAGGCAGCTTCCTTACAGGAGACGCGCGAATCTGCCGCAACGTCGCGACTTCCTCGTAATCGACAACGCTCGCGCAGAATTTACGCGCCCTGCCAACGCCTGGCAATACACGTATGCATTATTCGTTACGAGTTTCGAGTCGAAGGTCATTCTACATGAATTATCAACGAGACAGGCCATGCCGTTTACCATTCTCGATACTATCGCGAGCGTTCTTTTTATCTCTCGCTCTCTACTCTGCCGTGCACTCTACCTGCTTCACACTTATCTACGTCCATTCATCTTTTTATGTTCTTGTCAGCATTCGCCGCTACAGCCGCACCTTTTCTCTCTTTTAACGAAAATTAATAAACATCAGAATCTCACGTTTTACAATTATCACGAGTTATCATCGCGCGGGTATTGATTATTGCATTAGTCCCGACGAAGTTGAAATGAAAATGTTTTCTAGCGAGTTTCGAGTTTCGACCTTTGATTTGGAGCATCGAAAACGAAGCAGTGGGTCTCTACGTCATCCTTAAACTCTCTCGCCGCTGGTCTCTCAAGTGTTTCCCCGTTGCCCTTTGCCGCTCACCTTCACCCACCCATTCATTCTTATTTCGGTCGGTTCCGTAGACAGCTGTTCTCCGAATTCATCGCATTGATATTTTGTTTTTGCGGCGTGGCCGCAGAACGACTGCACTTCGAACACTTCTCACCTTTCCTTTCGCAAGACACTTTTTCCTAGTCAATGTCGCGCGCTTGCTCGCGCGTTATCTCAATCGGACGTGCTGCTGCACTCGCACGACTTACACGTGCGCTCGGTGTGTGAGGCACGTGATTCCAACTCTCATTCCGTAACACGATCTTCATTGATTAGTTTCACCGTGTGAGAAAAAGTTGGTCGCGTCTGGTAATCGGCGTTCACTTCGGAAACTGTTGTTGAATTGAGAAATTTCGAAAAGGAGAGGGTAAAAGATTAGACGAACGAGCGTGCAGGTGGTGCACGGCGAGCTTTGCGGACGAGTGCATCGTCGTATCAAAATCATTTTTTGTTCGGAGAATGACTCTCTAATCTACAACTCTCTAATCTTCATTGAGACTTCCAGTGAACTTCTACCGTGCCTTTTCTATCGGCGCAAAGAATTTCCTTGGAAGAATCGTGCCTCGGTTTAGTTGAAATTCTCGAAGGCGCAGCCGACGCCCAAGAGCGTAGAAAGTTGAGAATTACGAAGCACACGTCGGTTCCTCCTAGAAGAGGGGAAAAAATAGAAGGAAGACTCACGAAAACGATTATCTTATCGTCACTCCGACTGTGTCGCGGGCGATACTTACATAAGTAATCCCGCTCCACCTCGTTTCTCTAATTGCGGCCGCACGTGCGTCTCCTTACCTTACGAAGCGAGCGAGGTGTCGTAATGTTGCGGATGATACCTTCTTTACATTGGAAAGGATCGCTGCATCATTTCTACTTTTTAATATTTGATAAAGTTAAGCCCGCACGGCGGGCCGTCACGCGCGCGTGTCGTCGCACGCAGAGGCGATCGATGCTTTCCAGGAGCCCCCTTGTCTTTCGTGTTTTACGCGCGAGCGAACGATTGTTAAATTTTTCTCTCTCCGAGGAAAACAATTCTCAATCGAGACACTCGTCGGAATTTGAACGCAGGCAGATCTGAATTCTTCTCTGTCGTACAAAGAGAAGAGTGTTTCGTGAAATGTTCTCAGAAATTTAGATGCTATTCTTTTTCCGACACGTTTTCCAAATTCTCGTTAAAACCGACTACTCATCGGTCCAGGAAAGAAATACTTCTAGGACTTTCTCGTGTAAATAACGAAACAACCGTTACAGCACGTTCCTCAGATAATTAAGCAGTTTTCCATTAATTGGTGCGAGGAAAGGATAAATAGAGATTAATTCGTTGGCACTCGTAAATTTATAACAGATAAATTTGGAGAAATTTAAGGACGACAAGCTAACACAGGAATTTTCTCTTTACACTAGAAAGGGGTTGCACCCTCGCAATTTTGATTAACCATCACTGCGCAAAAGTATCTGCCGCGTAAGAAATCGATGCTCGTCTTTCTCGGTAACGACGCCGACTCTCCAGTAGTATTTCTTCTTTCGTTTTTTATAAAGTACAGAATTCTTGTGAAGGCCGTGTTATGGGCAGTAAAAGGTCGTAAAGGTGTCGCGCTTCTCCCGCGAGCCGCAATAACCCACGCACCTTCCAATTAGTCTGTTTTGTTCACAGAATTCCCTTCGCCATTGTGCGTCGTCGTCTTCATGCTCGAAGGGCAGAACGTGAACACCATTCGTCATCGATACGTTCGCCTCGTATCGTCTGACGTTCCTTTTCTTCGTATACTTCTAGTTTGCCTCGTGTCCTTCGCTCATTAAGGATCAACTAACGCCTGATTTAATGCGCAGCCTGATAAAATGAAATATTCATTGCTAAATATTTTTCGAATTCACGATTTTTCATACAATTATATTAAAAATAACTTTCTCGAATGAAATTAAGCGTGGACGAGAACGACTGATTAATGGCACATATGTTTTATTAAATGCAACGTTGAGGGCTTTAGACAATTTTGAAAGATTTACGATCCCTCCTAATTGCAGGGAAGGATAAGCCGGAAACAAAGGGGCGTTTGAAAATTAACGAACGACCGTTTCGCATCATTGGACTCACGGCGAAGGTGTGTTTCAAAGCTCTGCTTGACTCGTGTAAACTGTAAAGTGAATCCGTGTAGCTGATAACGTTCAATGTGCCAGTCACCATCTCCATGCGAGGAGAGGCGCTATCACCGCGAAAATTAATTCCATGGAATTTTTTATTCTTAATACCTCAAGTATCTACAGTACGACTTTTCTCATTATACGTATTAACGGGTATTAGCACGTTTTAAGTAAGGTACACAATCGTTTCGCACGTATTCGTGAACACTTTAAAAGTAAACATGACGCAAGGCCACCGTCGATTTCCCCGTGCTCACTTTCGTTCTGAACAGTTTTTTTTTAACAAATGCTACTTGGTTCATTACTTAGCCCATTGTGTCGGCAGCATGGAAAATTGCCTAGGAATTCATGTGGTCGATAAGATTATCGCGATCATGCGTGAAATACTTGTGTGCAATCCGTGAGACGAATTGCCTACATGTAAATGGAACGATTTTGCGAAGATAAAACACGTGAACACGATTGATTAGACGAAGGAAAAGCGTGTCGATTTTTTTCATGCTACCGCGCTTGCCAATTACTTCACGAGCTCGTAGCAAGAGCCCACGTCGTCAGAAGCCATAACGAAAAGCGTAAGAGCTGTAAAGTTTCAGGCGATTGGTTAAAAGGTGATCAATAGACGTCTCTCTTCGTTGCAACAACTCGTTCATCCTCCGTTACTAGTTCTCGGCTTGCATAATTAATTTTAAACTAATCGCGAATGCACGCGCGGATGCGAACGCGCAACGTTCTTAATTTATAAAAACATTTTTCAAGGCTTTTTTACGTCACGGCATACTTAAAGTAATTACCAAAATTTTGCGGTACGTTACAGAAATGTGTTCGTACGCGTTTAAATAATTCTCATGACGCACCAGTGAAAGATAAGAAAAAAGAGAAATCTGTAGAAACGCGCTCACTCGCAAATTTTAATATTATTATCTTCTCTCCTTTATTTTCATCCATTCGCTCTCAAACTTTTTCGTTGAGACGTTTATCGCTAGTGCTGATAGTCTGGAGGAGCAAAACGCGATTGCTGTTAATGCGTGCACGTGGGCGAGCACGCGTGTAGAGAATCAGTTTCATGTATAATGGAAAAAAGACCTGTTCACCTGTACTACCGAACGGAGTATCTAGTATAATCGGACGAAGTGCGTGAAGATTGTGATAAGAAAATATATTGGTTCGTGGTCGACGCGACCCGAGGACAGAACACCTAAATCCCGTAGCTTTGTCCCCTTCGAATTTTCGGGTCCTTCTGAAAAGCGAATGTGTCTACCGTTATTTTAAGAAGTCGTGAAAATCGTTGAACAACTGGCAGGAATTAATGGTGAAAAATTAAACGCGAAGAGATTGGACAGGTGCCAAGGTTTCACTCTCGAAACTTTCTTAAAACATCAGGATCCCCATTTTAGGCCCGCGATGAACTCTTCTCCGCAGTTTGTACGCTGAATAATGTATACGACGGTGTCATTGGCCCATGGATAATTCGTACTTGTGTTAGTCCTGAGCAAGAGGGAGAAAGGGAGAGAGAGGCGAACGATTGCGAAACCACAATAACGGGGGAGTGTGAAAGGTTCGTCTGCGACGCAGAAAGCCCAAATGGTCCTAAAAAATAAGCAAATAAAGGGAGTACATTTTGCGATTCGAAGAATTGAACTCCACGATCCCACCTTGACCTCCATCTTGGGAGAGGCTTTTAAAACGTAGAGAACGCGAGAAGGGAGAAGAGAAAAAATATCCGGCGCTATTTTCCTCTCGCAAAGTTCAGCACTAAAAAACAAATAAGAAGCACGCGATATAAGCTTGCAAAAATAACATCCGATTTTCCAGTGACAGAAATGAAAAAGGAGAAGTTTCAACCGGACATTTCTCTAAAGATCGCTGTCGGCCGTGAATAAAAGGACAGGAAGGAAATAGACTTTGCGCTTGTAAAAATATCCTCGCTCCACGATTTTCCAGGCCGCAGCGCATCTCGTCTCTCGATCCTCGTACGATATAAGCCCTAGGCACTTCGAGACTCTTCTAACGTCCGTCCAAGCGGAATTCAATTGAGCCGGACGCGCGCTTACACGTGACTTTGCGATGAAAGTGGAGCCCGTGTGTCCTATAATTATCGCACGGTATGTTCAACTTGATTCATCGATCGAGCCAGCCGGATAAGCTGACGAACGAGATCCGCTCCGGCTTCGTTTTCCTTTTTGCATTTCCTCTTTCCATTCGATGCGCTCACGACGGACCTTCAGATCCTCACGAACGCGTCGCACTTCTTTTTAAAAGACTTCTGCGAATTTTTCTACTCCCTTTTTCCCGCAATTCGACAAAACCATTGTCCGCATAAATGAAAGTAGAAAGTCTCCTTGGACGAGTTCACGCCACGATTCCTCCTTACAACGGCAATGCGTCGTTGTCCTTTCTGGAATTTACCCTGCTTGCCCCCGCGTCCTTCTTGCGAAAGAACGCAGGCGAGAGGAGAGTCTCGAATGATCGCGCTGTCTCGATTAATATCGAGAGTGACGTCAGTGGGTTCGCTTCACCGAATGGCTACCCACGATCTTCCAATGCCCTCGAGGTGTCTTCGTCCTAGAAACCATTCGCCGTGTGGTATGTTTTAAATAAATGGATTCGAATGTTTCGAACTCGTCACCGGTAATGGCTTGATCGGTGAATCATTGTCGCAGGTAGCTTCGAATGGTTCTCCAATGCGTCGTACGTTCGCGACGATTGTTCCATGTGCTGTGAAACGCACGATCATCGGTCTCGGATTATCGCGTTTGAGGATCGATGTTATTGTAACGTCTTGCGGTTAAGAAATTAAGCAAATGATAAGCATAATTTGTGTGTGTCACGACAGGGGGCGTAGACACGAGCTAAATCCCGATGACTGGTGAGAATCGCAAACCGCGAGGAAGAAGATCCTTGTAATCGTAGTAAATCCCGATACCAACCGGATTTTCCATGTCGTTTCGTAATAAGCGATCGATCGGTTCGACCACTGATTAGTGGGCAACTGTCAACAAAGACTTATTCGTTTGATAAACGTTCTCGCTCTTCGATGCTTATGCAAATTGAAAATGCCCTGACCAATCGACTTTTCTTATTGTTGAAGATCGCATATTCTTATCGACTGTCGAAGGTACTTCCCGGAGAATTTCAGTCGACTTTGCCCGCGTGTGACCGTGAGACGAATGGTACACCCAGGACAGATTAATGTTATACAACGTAGAAATTAATGAAAGGAAGGTTCGATGATGCGAAGTGCTTGCTGGGTCGCCGGAAATTTGATTTGTATAGCAGATTTGTCGTTCCAAGGCTGTGTAAGCAGGTTGTAAAAAATTTGCCGGGTGTTTGGTATTGGAAAGACGCAGTTCGTTCCCTTCTCATTGTGTCAGGAGGCGGATTCGTTCTGAGAAGTGAGATGGTTCGGTGGTCCCTCGAGCCTGGCTTTGCCAAAAAGAATTCCGGTTACGGTCTAACGAATTATTTACCGTCCACCTTGGCACACATGGTATGTATACTCGACAAAGACTAACCGTCTCGTGAAACACGAGGTTCTTTAACCTGCGCATTATAATTGACGTCCGACGAACACGAGAGTTGAGGCTTGTTGGCACGCCCATGGGATCTTTTTTTTATTTGATTTTTTCTTTTATTGCTTCTCGCGACACGTGCGTCGTGCGAGTCGTGAATTGTAAGCCAGAAGATTTCGACGTAAGAGGACGGGCATATTGAGCAAGCGGGCGGGCGGAAAGATCACTCTACGTATATGTAAACAGGTACTCTGTTACTTAATACCATCGTGGACATATTTTCGATTGTATCGCAGTTCCATTTGTCATTGATCCGATTCGCGTCGTGAAATACCATTGTGCCGCGATTCGCATTCAGAGAGGATAATTCAGGCGCGTCGGCGATGACGGAAACTATTAGGAGCAATGAAGGTAATCGGCATTTTAACACCGCAGAGAATTTCTCCGGAAGTCCAGATGGTATCATAGTAGAACTATTCGGATTGTTCGCTTGGAATATGCAGTCGGAAGAATATTCGAGGTAGAAGGCATGATAAACTTATGAGCGCGTCTTTTGCATCTCGACGACTTTGACATAGTATTTTTAATAATACTGAATTCTCAACGTTCGTTTTCAAGGGCCTATTCAAAATTCACGAAGGTCAAAACCGAGCTCTCGAACGATTCTCATCCTTGTCGGGTAGACTCTGATAATCTCGAAGTTTCGTGCGCGCGCACACGAGGCATTTCCCATTTGTGCTTTTCCCCTGGCTCGCATAGGGGACAAGGACGAGACGAAGGTATATATTTTCCACTTTGTCAAGTGGATAATCCGTTGGAGGGCCCGTGCGTTTCCTGTTGACGTATGCGGGACTAAGATCGCGTGCGTCGTATTAGGGCCGCGAGATGGTGCAACGCTTTTGAAACGGCGAGCTAAATAATATAAAGGCCTCTCTTGGATCGCCGTACGACGATGCTTCTGTGACACGATTGTTCTAGGCCTTCCTAGCATTGTGTTACTGATTGAAGAACAATCGAAAAATCGTTCACATCCTGCTTACACAAGTTTTCGCGTTTCTTTTCGCGTCCGTTGGAGCGAGAGCGCTCGTAAATCTAAATAAGGAGCAAAAAGACAGGAACGCATGATTGCGTAAACAACTTTAAGATGAGGTTCGTTACTCCAGGATTTTATTTGTACAGTTTATACTATTTACCGTCAGTTTTTCTATTCATTCGAACAGATTACTGATGAGGAATAGAAGTAAAAGCAGTTTTGTTGAAAATAATTCCTTTGGCAGAGGAGTAGTTCGTAAATTTTATTTTGCACAATACTGTGCAGAAATCTTAATGACCGGCGGTGATATCAAACAAAGTACAGTATTTATGTTAAACGTCGCGGTCGGACGATATCGCAACAAGACATCTCTGTGCAGTACCACATAGGCCCTCTAAAGTTCTGTGGTCAAAACTACACAAGGACCAACAAGGACCGACCTCTATAAAGAGATAGTAATAAATAATTAATAAATTTTCTGTTGGTATTACTGATAGAAACATTTAGCTCAGCCAATCAAAATACAGTTAGTTGTTATATGTATAGGTGCACAACATGTTTGAAATTTGGTTCGTACTGCGGTACGTGCTTGCTTGTTTATCCGTTGACCGTTGTTGACTAGTGGATTTTTAAAATCAATACGCGAAAACTACAAAACGAAAACGTTTGGATTTGGTGCTTTCGAAGAGGGCAGATATTTACATATTGAACGAATCGAAAAAGCTCGCAAAAAGCTCAGATCTCAGACTTTCTCAAAAAATCGTAACGTGCAGGATTCAGAGGAAGAAAGTATGGCTATAAAATTTTATGAAAACTATGTATATTACATTGTACGCGTATATTTATACATTTATACATCTCACCGTATATTTCTGAGTTTTGTATTTCATAAATATCTAATGGGTACTTACAACAGTAGTGTGACAATTGATTGTGTCTTGTTTAATTTCCTATGATTTTATTCTGCAATATGTAGACATACTTTCTAACTGGTTTTAGATCATGAAATATGTAATGTACGGTCATGTGGTTAAGTTCAACGTAAAATAGTATTATAAATAATTCCAGGAGAATATCTTAAGACTGTTGAAGACCGTATGGCGAGATTGTTAAAGTGGAGAATTGAACGAAATAGACTTAAAAAGATAGCAAAGTCAATAGCAAGACCTTTGTTTAAAGTAGGCATAGTTCATCACCATCCTTACTTTCCTCATAAATATGATTCACCTATCCAGAAATGTGAACATACAAGGCAATGTAAACAATTACAAAGAGAATTGATCCAAAGAAGACACCGAGTAAGAAGAGATACAGAAAAACGGTTGAAGATCAAGCAATTAGAGAAGACTGATAATACGACAAATGTTAACATTCCCGTTACTGATTGTGCGAAAGAAACAAAGCAGTCAATGAGAAAAAGTATCAACACTAAGGAGAATAAAAAATCAGTTGCACCAAGCAATTATAAATTTGCACCAGCAATTGAAATACAAAATAGTTCATTATTTGGCCGAATACGAATAAAGAAATTGTGTGATGAATTTATATCACAATTAAAAAAAGTATCAACACTAATTTGCTTCATTGATTACTGTAGTTCCCATTAGATATTTATGTACTGCGAAGTGTTTTTATATTAGAATTTTCCTTATATTTTATTTTTCAACAAGACTCTCTAGAATTGGAACTGCTTACAATTTCTTCTTCCAGTGATGTTTTAATACTTTTTTTTGGCTGATATACTCCAAAATTCTCCTTTTTGTGTATTTAACGTGGAAGGTTCTGAAAATGTATTATAATTATATCATTCAAAATCTGCGTTACATGCTTGTTTTTTCTACTTTTCAATGTGTTTATCCTTGACACATCATTTTTTTATACCTTAATAGATACTTAGTACTAAGTGTATTACTAAAAATTTCTATGGTAAAGACTTACCTTCATACTTTGTGACTTTGTGAGATTGCCCTCCACTGACTGTGTTATTAATATTCAGAGATACTTTTTAACTTTATCATGTAATACTTCGCTAGTTGTTTGAAGAGCTTCAGTAGCTACATTTGATTTCGCGCAACCCTGTAGTTCGATGAAATCTGATCTCAACGGTGATATAAATTCATCACACAATTTCTTTATTCGTATTCGGCCAAATAATGGACTATTTTGTATTTCAATTGCTGGTGCAAATTTATAATTGCTTGGTGCAAATGATTTTTTATTCTCCTTAGTGTTGATACTTTTTTTCATCTATCGCACAATCAGTAACGGGAATGTTAACATTTGTCAGTCATGTTATCAGTCTTCTCTAATTGCTTTATCTTCGACTTTTTTTCTGTAACTCTTGTTATTTGCCGCTTTCTTTGAATCGATTCTGTTTGGAATTGTTTATATTGCTTTGCATGTTCACATTTCTGGATAGGTGAATCATATTTATGAGGAAAGTAAGTATGGTGATGAACTATGCCTACTTTAAACACAGGTTTTACTATTGACTTTGCTATCTTTTTAAGTCTATCTTGTTCAATTCTCCACTTTAACAATCTCGCCATGCGGTCTTCAACAGTCTTAAGATATGCTCCTGGAATTATTTATAATACTATTTTACGTTGAACTTAACCACACGATTATACATTACACGTTTCATTATCTACAACCAATTAGAAAGTATGTCTACGTATTACAGAATAAGGTCATAGGAATTTAAACAAGACAGAATCAACTGTGACAGTATCGTGGTAAGTACCCATTAGATATTTATAGAATATGAAGGTTAGAAGTATATCGTAATGTATATATAAATGTATAAATATATGTATACAATGTAATCAATATTTTTCATAGAATTTTATACCCATACATTCTTCTTCTGAATCCTGCACGTTACGATTTTCTGAAAAAGTCTGAGATCTATGCTTCCTCCGAGCTTCTTCGATTCGTTCAGTATGTAAATATCTACGCTCTTCGAAATGACCAAACCCGAACGTTTTCGTCTTGTACAGTTCTTGCGTATTAATTTTAAAAATCCACCAATCAACAGTGGTTAATGGATAAACAAGCAAGCACGTACCGCAGTTCGAATGATCAAATCACGAAAACTAAAATAAAGTCGAATATTCAACCGAACCTGCGACTTGCTGCGACCGAATTGACTTTCAAACATGTTGTGCACTGTTGTGCACTGTTGTGCACGTATATAACAATCAACTGTACCTTGGTCCTTGATTGCCTGACAATAATCCAGCATATCTGGTCTGTGGCAGCAGTACCGCGTGAAAAAAAAAAAATAAGTCACTCCCTTTACGGTCGTGCCTAATCATTCGTACAATTCCCGCCAAGAACGAGCTCTGTGATACCGACGGTGCAAAGATGCGACGGCTGAGATCAGTTTCAAGGTTCGTCGTAAAGAGTGCGCCAACTGCATCGAGTCGATTAGTTTCACTTATCGATAATCGACTTTGATACTCTACATCGACTAATATTATTTCTCAGAGATGTCTCTACTACGATGAATCCTCGAGTTTTTTATGGATTTTATCTGAAAAGCTTCGCTTTTGCATCGTCTACTTGTTTGAATATCGTCAAGACGAAAGGTATAATAAACGTGGAGCCGCCAATCAGCGTAACCCTAAGCTTCAATCGTGCGTTAAATGTGCCGTCAGTAAGATCACCACGAGGCCCGACATTACGAGCGATTAGGGAAACGAGGCGTGAAACCTGACATGGCCGACACTTTAAATAATCAGCACCCGCCCGCGTCTTATTAACGGTGCGCCGGTGTCGTGTTCTTTCGCCTGGGTACATCGTTCGAATGATCGATCCCTTACATAAATCAAATCGCCACTGTTCGTCGCCTCTACAAAGTCGAAGGCTACGCGAGCTCGTCTCTTTCTTCGACAATTCTCCATGTTCCATTTTGTTTCTCGCACTTCATTCTCAGTACCTACTTTTCAATTCTATCTTTTACTCCGCTCTGTTCTCTTTACTTTTTTCCAATCGATCGTGGTCGAGAATTTTCCTCACACCCGGAATGTTTCGCAATCGCGAATAACCTTATCCGGTAAATTATCGTCCATTTGCTAATTACCGTCTATGTATATTCAACAAACGCGTGACACAATCGTAGAAGTCCGAGAAACTCTGGAGGACGATAAGCGGTACGAAGTACGAAAGAATTTTTGACGGTGGGGGTGGTAGCGATGAAAGTAAAAAAAAAAGTCGACTCATCGTTCCACGCTACTCAGCGTAGTGAGCTGAAGGCGGGCGGGAATAATAATATCCTTGCGGTAAACTTGTAACAACCTCAATAGTAAATTTAACGCGAACGAAAATGTGAAAATTTGAGTCGATGAAGATACGTGACCGAAAAATTTTCTACCGTAGAATCCGAAGCCCTCACGATTAGAACGATCGACCCGTTCTAATCAATTTGGAATCCCCACGCATTCGATTAAAATCGATCATCTTATCGATCTGCTTTTAAAAGGAGTCACGTCTGCTCCGAAAATCGTTCTCTCGTATCGCGCGCGCGCGAGAGCGTGAACCAATAGGCGGAACGATAGGCGTAAAGCACTGGCCGTATGAGTCATCGGCATTTAATCGGGTTGTAGTAACAAATTGTTGCGATGTCACGTTCCACGGTGAATCAGTACTCTCAAAGGTATTGCGTAACTTTTCGCCACACGATTACGATCGCATTCTTAGCTACCGCCTCCGTAGATAAGATAATCCATTGTCCAAGTTACCCCGTTAGTTCGCACCAGTCCTTTTCTGCTTCAATCGCGACGCTCTTCCAGTGTCTCGTGCATCTCTTTAGGGTTTCTTCTTCGTGCCAAAGTTGTTATTTCCCGGCAGATAATAAACCCTACTTATTGACAAAGAAAAAAAGAAAATTAAAAACAAACTCTTCCAGTGGCTCGTGCATCATGTCTATCGGTACATCTCTTTTAGGGTTTCTTCTCCCTGCCAGAGTTACTCTTTGCTGGCTGATAATAAACCCTACTTATTGACAAAGAAAAAAAGAAAATTAAAAAAAAACTCTTCCAGTGGCTCGTGTCATCTTGTCCATGGGTACATTACTTTTAGAGTTTCTTCTGCTTGTCAGAGTTACTCTTTCCTGGCAGGTAGTGAACCCTACTTATTGGCAAAGAGAAAAAGAAAATTAAAAAAAGAAACTCTTCCAGTGACTCGTGTACCTCGCGATCGGCCAGGAGTGAGCCGTGAGGACGAAGAGCGAGGTGGAAAGGTACAACGCGAAGAAGATGCATACCGCGCTCTTCTCATCCTTCACCAATTCTCATCCGCTCCGCTCCCGCCTCCACCCGCCGCGAGCATATTCGCGGGCGGCGCGTATGAAGCAAGCATTTTTGGCACGTTTAAAGTTTTCCAGGTATTAATAGACCACCGCCACGCAATCTTATTTCTGTCTCTGTCATTTGGCCTCACGGTCGGGACGCAGAGGCTAGTATCTTCCTCCAGCGCGCGCGCGCGTCACAGTCGGCGTGGGAGTGATCCTTAGGATCGGCAGGATTTCGACTGCCATCGTTCTCTCTTCGTCGACTCGAGATCCACTCGACAAATTTACTTCACGCGATTCCACGCGAATAGTTTAGAAAATGGTACGAGCGGGGTGTGATCTTTGGTACTTGCTATTATTTCTGGAAATTCTTCGGTACTCGAAATATTTCAATTTGTATCAGGTGAATTATTTGAAATAATACAGTGGCGCGGTGCTCGACGGCCTGATGTAACAGTCGGTTGTAGACCTGAGACGTTGCAACACATTAATGATTTCGGTGGAATGATAATTGCGTCGCTTGAATTCCAAGGGCAAAATCGAATCGCCCAGAAAATGCTGCAAGTGGTGCGATTTTTCGGTTCTCGTTTTAATAAATGTGCAATTTCGTTGCAACTTCTCGCGTTCGTTACGTCTGGCCGTCAAGCATCGCGCCAATGTATTTGATATACTTTAACTTGTATTACTTCAACTAGTATTCTTTCAATTAATTCAAATAAATCATTGGCGCAGTGCTCGACGGCCAAACGGTGGGCAGTCGGTGCGGATGCGAGACGTCGCAACAAAATTGCACCTGAATGATATCGGTGGAATGACAATCGCGTCGCTCAAATTTCAAGGGCAAAATCCAATCGCTCAGAAAAGGCTGCAAGTGGTGCGTTTTTTAGTTCCCTCTTTAATAAATGTGCAATTTCTTTGCAACTTCTCACGTTCGTTACGTCTGGCTGTCAAGCACCGAGCCAATGTATTTGAAATACTTCAACTTGTATTCCTTCAATTAATTCAAATAAATCATTGGCGCAGTGCTTGACGGCCAGACGGGTGCAGTCGGTTGCGGACGCGAGACGTCGCAACAAAATTGCACCTTAATGATTTCGATGGAATGACAATCGTGTCGCTCGAATTTCAAGTGCGTTTTTTAGTTCCCTCTTTAATAATTGTGCAATTTTGTTACGACGTCTCGCGTCCGGTACGTCTGGTCGTCAAGCAATGTACCAATGTACTCGAAATATTTCAACTTATACTACTTCAACTTGTATTCCTTCAATTAATTCAAATAAGTCATCGACGGCCAGACGTAGCAGTCGGTTACGAACTTGGGGCGTCGTAACGAGACTGCATCTCAACCCCTAAATGCATAAAGTATCAATTTTCATGCCAACCGTATTAAAGTCCATTAGAAATCAGCTTTCTTTATTCTTTGGCTCTATGGGTTTTTTCTTATCGTCAAATAGAAATTCGTCCATTTAAGGGTTAAGGATTTCGGTGGAACGACAATTGCGTCGCTCGAATTTCAAGGGCAATATCAAATCGCAGCTTTTCAGTCGTCGGCGTAGAACGAGTTCCTGATGCGGGCTTTTGAAACTTGAGAAGCCCCGAGTGATCTGTGTCGCAATAGGAAGTGAGAGAGGAAGCTAGAGGGACGGAAAGGGAGGATGTTTTCTGTAGTGCGCCTTTGTCTCATTATATCAACGGGCAAAATCTACCGAGCCTGCTACCTTTTCGGGAGGGCGCGCGGCGCGGCCGCGGACGTTGACGATTTAACGCGGAATTGGCAGTGATTCTCATTAAAAATAACCCAACAATTGACATTCGCCGGGCATTCGATTCTCTAATGAGAAATTCAACGGTATAAATAAAACGATGCAAATTGGTACGTTACCAACGGTGTCCTCCGTGCGAAACAGAACTTCAGGGAGAAATGCTCGAAGCGAATGAGCAATTTAGTGTGTCCCCGCTTCACAGTTAACTTGCAATATTTCTCGTAAGAACTCGAAAAGCATGCTCAAATTTCTACTAGGTATACTTATTGCGAGATGCGTAAGAGTACGTATTCTTCTGGTATGAAATTCGATTTAAAATGTTTCATTTCAGAGCGTTCTCAGCCTCTCGTTTATTTGGGCTCCGAAAAGTAGATACTGCGCGTTATTTCATTTCGAAGCTTCCGCTTCGAACGCGCTAGCTAGCTAATCTGTAAACAAACGGAAGAGAATACGCCCTATCTAATCGAATGATCATCTGGCCGCGCCGCGACGTCGTAAACTGAAGCTCGGTATTGATTGATTCCATCAGTATCGTTGCGAATGCGGCAGGGTCAAAGGGATACCATTAACGCAAAAATAGTTGATGCATCGCCAAAGCTTCGCACGCGACTCTTCGATTCATGCGGTAACTAGGGGCCGCACCTTACGTGAGGCAGGTTGCGCGTGCTGCCTCGTGAAACCGACGCTGATTGCGAAGATGCCCTGCAATCGCGCCGATTAATTTGCTTCTCTCGATTGTTCTACGATTCGATAAATTAAGATTCTCGATACTATTCTTTCCTCTTTCCTACAGCCTGGTAACAAGCAACTCTTCGAAATATTCAGCAGAAGATTCGAAAGAGTACTCCAGAATATTTTTGACTATTAATTTTACAAGATCTCGAAGATCTCCTTGGTACCTTCTTAATTCCGCGTAAACCCTACTAGATCCCTTTTGTCCAGCGGGATAATTAAACGTGCGCGTTATTTCGTCATGCGTTTTTCTCTTTTGTAATACCAAGCTGCTTACCACGATTAAAGCATGGCCACGTCGTTATTACCCCAGGTGCGTCTTACCTGTGATTCATGCGCGAAGCGCCAACGATACTCTCCGAGAGCAACGTGCGGTAGGACGATAAGGGAAGAGCGTATTCGCGAGAGTATCCGTACGTCACAGTTTTTATGAGTTGCAAATCATTCGAGAATTTTATTAGTCGTTTACCGTGCCCCGTACTCTCGCAGGACGTTCGACAAGATTTATTGACCCTCGGGGTAATTTCTGTGGGGAACGTTAATGCTGTTAGATAGCACGAGGCGAACAAGAGCGCGCAACACTTTCGCGACAGACGCGCGTGAGCTTTAATTTGGCGAAAGGGTATTACCGAGAGAGTTCATATCGCACGTGCCGCTCCTTTAACATTTAAAAGCCCGTGGGAGGAGAAATTCTCGTGTGGCCATTTCCGGGTCGCAACCGCAACATTGTTGTCATCCTAGTAGCAATTTAAGATATTTGACGGACGAGACGCGTGTCGGTGTAACGTGGCGCGTATTCGTGACCCGACCCCCAAAAATAGCATTTTGACACTTTCTCCCTGCCAAATCGCACGGTGGTCCGCGAGAGGGGGGCCTATTTTCAAACCTTTCGACGAAGTCGATTTATTCCACGGATATGCGCACGCGCGCGCGCGCCACTGGACTCTCTTCGCGGCTTGATACCGGAAATGGAAAACATACCCCGCGCGTCGGAAGCAGATAATTTATCTAATGGACATTGCGTTCGAGGTTGAATTCTATTCAGAGAATCTGGCATTTGTATCACGCTGGAATTGCGTCTGGACGTTGCGGATGTTGCGGATGTTGCGCCACAATGAAATGCCGCGTCGACGAGCAACGTAATTCGTCCCTCTCGTTTCCTATCGCTCGAGCATGCGTTACTTCATTGCGAGTGGAATTTAATTGAAAAGCAGATTGCGCGCCACGTCGAGAATTCTAAACCTAATCTGGTATAGCAAGCTAATACTCTTCTCAATTCTATCCTCTCTTTCGACGAAAAAATGAATTTACAAAGAAAAGCTCGTATGGAAATCTCCTCACATTTTCATTTCATCGCAATTAATCCTTTGATTGCCATGGACGCATATGTCCACTCAGCGAAAGCTATTCGAATGGAGTATGGGGGCACGTATACGTTCGGTACACGTTTGCCAATTTAATAAACTAATAATGCTGAAAAAAGTCTTTAAACACAATTAGATTTCAATTATCATACTTAATCAAAAGCTATTTAATTCCCTAAGATTTCCAATTTCTAAGATCGCCGTCCACGCGGAATGTTTCAACCGAGACTATATTCAGCAGTCAAACTATCAAAGCACCTTATTCCATAAACAGAATTATCAATCTACGAAAATCCATCTGATCTCGTTGAAAATCATCGAGAAAGCTCGAGGAAAAAAAAACCCTTTAAAAAAAAACCATCTAAAACATCCATTGGAAAAAGTGGAGGTGATGGACTGCGTAATTTTCCCGCGCAGACGTGTATCGATCACGTGAGCCTCCGCGATTCGTCGAGAGATGGCGCAGCGGTTGCCAATCGCGTGCCGCGGTTGGTTTGTTAGGAGCGATCCGATTGGCCGTTCCGCTTCCGTCAGTCACGCGCTCCCATTCGTCACTACTTACGGAACGTCGGCTGACGAGCTACGGGGACGGGTGAATTAAGTGGGCGCACGCGGAGAGCTGCCGATCGGTCGTGGCTCGTTAATCAACGTTATCGGCGTGTGGTGGGACGCGGCACCGACCAACAAGCAGTCGGTGATTCTCACGTGTAAGCGAAGGCGAAAGCTTCGGCTGCGAATATTAGTCGCGCGAAAGCTCTCTCGCCGTTGGTCTCGTGGCTCTTCGTGCGTCTGGGTCGAACGATGACGATCCGCGGTCTTCCTCGTGCGCGTGTAAGCGTTACGCCGAATGTTGTTAAGCGCTCGTAAGCGCGCCCCTATCCTCGCCAGGAGTGAGAATCACCGTCGCGCGACGGTATTGGTATTAGTAGGTGAGGCGGTATTAGTACCGGCGACTTCGGAAGTACAGACGCAGAAGCGGCAGTCGTCGTTGTACGCGATTCCGATTACGAGCTGACGTACGTTTGCGCGAGTTGTGCGGTGCCCAGAGCCGAACGTTTCGAGCTTGAAACTTTGGATTCGGTCGTGAAGGACCTCAGTTGGGAGATAGGGAATATCGCGAAGCTTTTTCTACGAGTTTTGTGCACGTCGCGCCTGCCATGAGCGGCAGCCAGGCCAACGGAGGGACCAGAGGAAGAAATGGCCACGTGCTTGTTTGGGAGCAACCCGGCCTCGAGGAGGCCGACAGGCCGTCGCAAAAACGGAAAGGTATGGAGTAGTCGTTTGCTTAGATTATCCTGTACTGCTTATTGGGTATTGCTTGTGAGAATTTGTCGAGGCTACTTGCGAGAAGGACGGAGGGTACGAGTTAACGCGAAGTTTTGTAGTTGGGTGCGAGTTTCTTTGGGTACGGTAGGAGCTGGAAGGAGATAGAAAGAGAAGTATGGAGTAGTCGTTTAGTTAGATTATTCTGTACTGGTTATTGGGTACTGGTTGTGAGAATTTATCGAGGTTACTTGCTAAAAGGACGGAGGTACGAGTTAATGCGAAGTTTTGGAGTTGGGTGCGAGTTTCTTTGGGTATGGAAGAATCTGGAAGGGGATAAGAGGAAAAGTAATGGAGTATTCGTTTGGTTAGATTATCGTGTACTGGTTATTGCACCTTGGTTATAAGAATTTGTTAAAGTTACTTGCCAATAGGACGGAGGTGTGAGTTAATGCGAAGTTTTAAACTTGGGTGCGAGTTTCTTTGCGTAACGAACGTGCTGGAAGGGAATAAGAGGAAAACTGTGGAGTATTCGTTTGGTTAGATTATTGTGTACTGGTTGTGAGAAATTGTCGAAGTTACTCGCCAAAAGGAAGGTAGGTACGAGTTAACGCGAAGTTTTAGAGTTGCTTACGGATTTTTTTTGGGACGGAAGGGGCTGGAAAAGGATAAGGTTTGGAGTTGTACTCGTGGGCCGCCGCGGCGCTCGATCCCTCGGCCAATGGTAAAGGCGAATACCACGTGCTCACCCGTCGGCAGACCGGCGTACCCGCGCGTAACGCCACGCTCTCACTCGCTCCTTCTTTCTTTTCTGTTCTTTCTTCCGCTTCCTCTTTCTTCGATCCCTTTTTAATTCGACTTGGGTTTCTGCCGTTCCTTTGTACCGCGCCTTCTTTGTTTCTTAAGGTTCCTTGCTGGAGTTCTTCCTCTTTTTGCACGTATACTGGTCTTGTTTTTTAATGAATCGTTTAGAGAAGAGGTAGTGCCTTGACGAAGATAAACACAGGATTCTTTACTTTAGCATGGAGATTTCACTCGATCTTATTGTTTATTGGAGTATGTCTTTACTGAATGGATTTTAGTATACGGTAAATTTGAGAATGAGGGGTCTTGAATTAGTTAACGAGCGTGGACAAAAAAAGTTTCTTCTGTAAGTAAATTATAATTGTGATTTTGCGAAAAATACCGTGTAAAAAGGAGGTCTAATCTGGACAAATTCATTTTCCTATTCACGTTGGCACTCCTGCACTTTGAAATTATTTACTTCCGTTCTTGGAACATTAGTTTGAATTCTTCACGTGCAACTTCTTTTGCTCCCTTTCTCTCGCTCTTCTCGTCGTCTACTTTCAAATTCACCCGACGACTTCGAGCGAGCACCATTCTCTACTTCGAATTGCGATCCGTTTCAGGTTTACGCAATAGGTCGTACCCGTTCGTGGTGGAGAGCATTCGCGGGATGCTTACGGACGCCGACCTTCTCCGATTTTTCCGCCGATTCACCCGGAATATGTTTACGTCCCGTTTCTCAGGGTCCTTCGGCTTCTCCGCCTACTCCTGCTATATCGGTTTCGACCCGCTCGTTTACGATGGATCCTTTACAAGAATCTTATCGCATACTGAGAAATACTTTAGAAAATGATTTACGTAATCCAAGTAAATATATCAGTTCGCGAGATACGAAATTTCACACCTGCCAGAGAAGACATTCCTAATATTTCTAACGGTAATAAAGACAAATATTGAAGGTTTGTCAATTTAGAGCAGGTCAAGCCAGTCCAAGTCGTTTTACGGGCCACTTTGACGACACGTAAAGTTACAGCGGGCCGCACTTTAGGTAGACATGCTTTTAAAAAATGTAATACAAATACAAAATGAATCAAACTTTATTGTTATACTGTGATTCAATATAATTAACTCTCGAGTCTTAATTAACACTTTGCTTCGATGGTCATATGTGACTGGTCACGGTTTTCCTATGATGCAACACAGGGGTGGTCACCTGTGACTTCCAGAAAAATCATTAAAAAAACTATTATACTAATTGCACTTTAAGACATCATATGTTAATAAAAAAAAGCACCAGAAAATGCAAAGTGTGGCGCCACGGGCCATCCGTGGAAAATCAGCGTGGCAGTCTAAGTGTTGATGAGACTTTTGTTTATCCTTTCAAAAAATCATAATTTACCCAACAAAAATTTCAACAGAAATATAAAATGGGCTGTACAATTTAATGCGGTTGACCTGGCCTGATTTAAAGTGACGAGAACTCCATTGGTGTTTCCAACGGAAAAATTGGATTCACTCGTGAAATTATCGGCGCGGAAAAAAAGGGGGGAATTACGAGCGGCCTGTTGCTCCGTTCGCTGCCGCCGCCGTCGCGCTCGGTCAAGACTGTGAGCCGAGGACAGCTGTTATCTAAAGATACGCGCGCGCGTGGGCGTTCCACTCGGCGGCACGAGATTTCGCTGGTAATTGATTTCGTGCGGTGAAAGCTAAATTTTCTCGCGTCGAATCGCCTTTTTCCTTTTCAAAAGAACGTCGTGGAAAATGCTTCCAGCACATTAACGTCCAAGAAACGTATTTTCTTCTTACTCCGTGGACGCGTCCTACTCTTTAATGCGTTCCGATAATATGCAGTATTCAATTAGTCGAGGATAGACCTGGCGTTGAATTGACGCGAGTGCAGAAAAATTTCAATTCACCCTTGGATGGTTTTCTTGTCGCGGAGTAGACGCCTTAGAAAATTCTCCTTCGAGTTTTTTCTCACCCCTTGGTTCACGACGGAGTCTCGTTTCTGAGAAAAATTATTCAGGCGCCGAGCAGCTGGGCATCTTAGGAGCAAAGGGGACGGGGTCTCCCTATTATCTAGACCGGATTAACGCTCGAAGAGCGCGTCAACACTAGTGTATGCACCCTACCGTGAAACTATTCACTCGACCCCTCGAAAACCTCCGGCCTGTAATCAGCACACTTGGCAGAACGAACGGAAGAGAGGTAAAAGAGAAGTGAGACAAAATTTCCCGCTCTTCTATCTTTCTTCCACCGTGTAGTAAACATAAGGTATTTTTCCTTCCATGAAAAATTGATTTCTAAAATCGTAATTTCCGAGATCGTCGTTTTTATCTCGGAATACATTAGGGGAAAAAAGTAAATCGTTGATCCAAGAAGAGATATTTTTCCTGTCGGTTGGAGAAGGACTACAGTAATTCCTCGATTTAAGTCCCGAAAGTAGAATCGTAAAGGGACATATATGGAGAGCTAGGAATCGAAACTCGATCCTCGGGCCACCTTTGTAGTTCGCCGAACGAAGAAAAGGACAGCGAATACGAGATAAGAATGAAAGGAGAGCCGAGGCAACGGAGGCATTTAAACTATTGTACATTGTACGCTTGACCGACTCCGCTGGAGATAACATTGGCGTAGACACGCCGTATGCCGTGGCGTAGGACCAGCACTGGGGACTTAAATCGAAAGCCAGAAAGGGACTTAAATCGAGGATTCACTGTACTCCGATAAAGGCTAATGCCAAGTGTCCACGGGCAATTGTTCTATGGAAATTTATAGAAAAATGTTTAAACGAAGCTTGTACCAATCGATAGATTTCGTGTTTATGAACACACTGATATGCATCTTTAAATCGAGCGGATCCTAGTTCCCTAGATACGAATTCCAAAAGTTGATGAAACCGATGGAAGAACGTCTATAGCTTGTGGTGTTGCTTCACGGGTCCAGATGGTCCTAGGACTTTGATTTTTTTACAGAGAATTCATTATGCACGGTACTTTAATACTATGCTGTGAAATATTTTCATTCTGGCTGTTCAATCTCAGATTGATTTATCCCTGGATTTATCGTCATCTATCGGATTCTCAAAACCCTGAAAAAATTTGGAACCTATATCTGTGGATCCAGGAGCCGTTTGCTCAAAAAACACATATCACTGTGTTCAGAATCACAAAATCTTTCGATCGATACAAGTCTCGTTGCAAAATTTGTCTGCAAATTTTCATAGGATAATCCTGGCATTAGCCTTTGAGCAGAGTTTCTTAAAGAGTTTCTTTCTGTTTGGAACGGATTGTATCGTATAAGTACGAGATAGTATTTTAATACTGCGTCGTCAAATATTTGAATTCTGGATACAAGTTTTGTAGCAAAATTTTTCTATATATTTTCCTACGATCATTCTGACATTAGCCTTTCTCACAAAAGAACATCGTCCGGTAGAACTTTAGTGGTAAGCTAAAAGCAGCGAAATTCAGCTGATCGTTCGAGCTCAGCTGGGAATTACCCTCGGTCGTAAATAGCCGAGAAACTTATTTTTCTTAATTCGCGCGCGCTTACGCGCGATGACACATCGGAAAATATGCGCTCGGCCGTGATGTAAGCTCTCTATTGGCTTCGATAAGTCGTCGGATGGACGCGAGTTAAATCTCGTCTGATCTCTCGATCAAGGCGCACGGTCGAGCGTGTCCTCGTCCGGTATCGGAAGTGATCGAGCTGCTATTGGACCCGCTCGCGAGACCGTCCTCGCCGAATTCGTTTTTTTTCAGTCTCGCGACAAGATACCTCCGAAGGTCATCGTTGCGCGTATGACGCTCTCGCGCACGCTTTCAAGCATTCCTTAAAATAGCACGGACTCGTCGAGATAACTAGTGGAACTCGAGAGTAGGCGAGGGAAAGAGAAAGAGAGAGAGAGAGAAGGGAGAAAGAAAGAGATAGATATCCAGGTGTGCTTGATTAAATCAATCTCGGGGAGGAGGACTTGACAGTTTATACGAGTGCCTCCCACCATTTCCATCTCCCACTCGATCTTGTCGATTTGTCGATTCGCGTAGAAAAGATTCCACGATACTCAGAAGATATTCTCATTCGAGAATTCATCGTTCTACGAACCACGTGGGCCAACCGAAACGAGAAGCGATATTTCTGCGGACACGATGATAGCGCAGAAACGAGGACTTTGGTATTTTATTCGCTGAGATCTTTCGCGTGACTAATTTAATCGCTTTGTTAATCGTCGATTAACTTGGCGAGCGAGCGAGACGGTTTCCTTATTTCGAATTTTCGTATGCGCGGGTACTAACGAGGCTGTACATATTGCGAAAGTGTCGCGCTTCTCGTGTAATCGTTTCTGCGCGCGCACGTTTAAGCGAGGTGGTTCGCCGTTTCCGTCTGTGTTTCTGATTGGTCATGTGCGCGTGAAAACGAGCGATTTGCATGTGAGCAACTGTACGCGCGTCACGGCATCGTCAGACTGGTTCACGTGCACGAGAGACTGGTTCTCCTCCCCACCTCGCTTCAATTCTCTCCCACTCTCTTCTCGCTTACGTTTCACGTTCACGCAATTTCTCTCTTTCCACCTCTGCCTCAATCTCCTCGATTCACTTTTACCCCTTCCTTTTCTCTTACGAGCCTCCAACTGGCAATTTTCCTCGTTTACCGTGTACTTCGTTTCGATCCACCCTTCTCTCCGCACTTCGAATCGTCTGTGACATTATTTCAGGACAATGAGTTATTTTACCATTTCACGGTGTAGCGCAGTATGCGCGGAGCTATTTCTACCGGCCGACCACGTGCTCGGCGACTGCGAGCCGAGCGAAGATTGTCGAGCGTGACCGATGATGCGCGACTCCCGTCGAAATCTGCCGAACCATTCCGAAGTACTCGTTCTCCGGTTTGTAGCACCTCGTCGCAAACGAGGGAGTCTTACGCGAACTTGGAATCGCGCAATGAGAGAGATATAGGAAAGCTCTGCGAGTTTCGATTATGTAAATCGTTGTTCCGACGGTTTGGTTTGAGAGAATCGTTGGAGGTTAAATGATGGTGGATCGCAGGCGTGATCGAGGTTAACTGGACGTTAACGTGCGACCAAGTAGATCTTAATTCGGCGTTAATTCTACACGGAATTACTGCGGAACGTTTTTAAATTGTTTTCCGAGTCTACGATTGTGCTCTCGCGTGCGGCTTATTCGCGGTATAAGAAAATACGATTCTCCGTAGGAATTTTAAATAGCGAATAATTGCCTAGAATTGCGAGGAACAAGTTTGCTGTGTACTAGACTCTGTACCGTGTGACAAGATTCGCGGTATCATCGGAGGACACTTGTAAATTATTTTCCAAGTCTTAGAAACGTTGTATTCTCGTGTGAAGGCTGTTATAAGAAACTAACATTCTCGATACGAAGTTTAAACGACGAGCAATTTTCAACATTGTCCTAAACTCGCGCAAAATGATCCTCCAGGCACTCTGCACGTGCACGATCGACACGAGCAATTTTACGCACGCCCGCGGTTTTTCTCCATGGTCGCATCGAAAACAATTTACAACGAACGGTGCCAACTAATTGTAAGGTCGCATTCGCTCGCGCAAAAATTTCATACATGCGCGACAGTACTTTATGCCGTGGTAGTTGCGCATTGAAAGTGTCCGGGACACTTGGCGCACGTTTACCGTGATAAGAAGCGAATTATCCACCCGTAATGATTGTGACAATGTTATCGATGGAAGGTAAAAGAAAAGATCTTTCACAGCTTGTTCTTATCGATCTTCCACAACAGTTCCTCGTAAAACCTTACTCACGTTTACTTAGTTAAGCTCCGTTAAGATTCTCGAATACGAAGTATCCAGAAATCTTCCTTTACCATCCAAATCCCAACGATGGAACAAGTCGTCGCGACGCGTCTACTTTCTACTTAACCCCTTGCCTTACGATTAAATCTCGAAAAATCGTACGCATGCAGAGATAATTCAATTTAGCGCAACTCTATGCGCGCAGTTATCATAAAATAAAACTGAAGTATTCTAGCTTTCCACATTTAATACATTTATATAAACGTGAACAATAATTCATTTGTAATAGAACAGGCTTATAAAATAATGATAATAATAAATAAATTGGGACGGAAAATCTTTCCACTTGAAATTTCCACTCAAGGGATTAACGTTGATAATCGATTATCGACGCTTAAGTCGGAATCGAGCTAACCGGTTCTCCAAATGTCTTCTTATTAGAGGAAAGAAAGATGAAGAGGACATTCTCGCTCACGATGCGAGTTTGTGTCGCGCACGTCTGGTTTTAGGCTCCCGTGCTCCTGCTTCCTTATCTCTCGCGAGCCTACCTATATTATTAATAATTACTCATCGTGAAAAAGTGTTGACGAGGATGCTCGAGCGGAGAGGGGTGGGATCGAGAATGGACATTACGAGACAGGTGTCTATTAATATCGCATAATGCATGACCCGTGCCCGCGAAGCGTTCTACCGATAGATACACATGCGATTGTATTGTTGTGGTGGTGCAATCAATCGACTCTTGTCGCGCGCGCGATCGCGGTCGCAAGAATAGTTCTTCGTTAGCTTATGATCTCATTGTGTACACCTCGTGCCCTCTTTTACATCCGTGCTCGACTTTCCAATTTTTTTTTCTTCTCATTTGAGAATCGACACTGGACCACCACGAACGTGTTACTCGAAAAATAATTGAGATATTCAATGTTTCAAATTGTATTTTAGAACTTTGAGTGGTGAAGACTCTCGGGTCGAAGCACTTGGCCTGAACGGTGATCTTAGCGATTGCAAATCGGTAGGAAACGGAAATTCCTTTTCGTTAATGTAAATTCCGTTAATAAACCCATTACCGTTTAGTTTGAAAATCGTGCCCAGAAATGCAGTTTTTTTTTCTTAATTATTGTTAAATTTTGCCACAGTTTTTCCAGGAAAACTCCCAGCTCTAAACGTAATTTATTTAACATTACATTTTTTTCTGTACTCAGAACAAATGACGGGTATAGAATACGAAAACGCAATTGAGATATGGACCGTTTACTTTAAAACTGGTGATAAGTCCATTTCTTTAAAAAAATCAGATATCACATAGTTTGTGATTAATTTCGTGTAAACTTTTTATTTGTAATGAGTTAATTTTCTTTTATTCATTTCCACTTTCAAAATGAACCATCCGTATAATTGTATTTTCTTTCGCGCCAAATTCAAAACGATGCAAAAACTTTCTCCTTAGCATCGATATTATTTTATTACATCAGCAAACGCACGTGTGCCGCTAATCTTTACCAACACACATATGCGTATCCGTAGCATTCAAAGGGTTAAAGTGTTCATCGTTACGTGGAATTTGCCAAGTGTTCTTAGAAGTGCGCGTCGAAAGAGACCGTCGGGCAAAATTATCAATGCGTATCGAATATTTGTTTGGAAGTCTGCCGGGTCTCTTCTCTCATTCCGCTTGGAGAGCCGAGTGCACGCGCAGCCAGGCGCCGTTGTCTTATTTTAACAAGACCGACGAATTTTCGCTCGGGACGAATTTCAATCTTCCGCGTGATCGTGGCTAAGATGAAAGAGAAGACGGGCGCCGTGACAAGAGGGCGAAGGGTAAAGAAGAGGCGGCGCACTTGTGAAACGCGCGCGTAGAGTGCACTCGAGGATGCTCGGTCACGAGCGAAACACGATTGGATCGGAGCCAATCGACCTACGCGACTTGGCCTTCGGTTCTCCCTTATCACGAATCCCCGCGAACACGATGCCGACTATCCACGTTCTTCTTTCTCTCTCTTTCTTCCACGCAGTTCTTCACCCCTCACCGAGTGCATTATGCGCGCCGTCGAATGGATTCAATAGCGGCCGCTCGCCGAAGAAGAATCGCTCGGATAAACTCGTGTTTACTTCTATTAAAGAATTGCGTACAATTAAATTACACAGTTCCAAGATAAATTATACCGCAAAAGTCGATTCTCTTGCGTTGTTTCGCTACTTTGCGACGATTTCGAAGTTTCTGCGATGCATTTTTTGCCCTTAAATGCATGAATTTCTATCTTCTATTCGAAGATAAAAAAAGAAACATAGAGCCAAAGCAAAAGTTTGTACTGGGCTTTAATATGATTGGGATCAAGATTGATGCTTTGTGCATTTAAGAGTTAATGCCGAGCGTGCAGAAGATTTTTTTCCATACGGAAATTCTGTTTCTGTTCTGTGGACGGTTATTTGACCGCTTTTAGTAATGTCAGTGTTCACACTTTGACTGCCATCCCGATTTTCCATGGATTGCCCGTGGCGTCAAACTCTGAATGGTTTGTTTTTTTTTTTTCTTTTTGTTCATATATGATCTTTTATGTGCTGCAAATTGCGGTTAGTATAATCATTTTTAAATGATTTTTTTTTGGAGGTCACCGGTGACCACCGTGGCGCCACGTGAAAAACAAGTTGCGATCAGATATGGTCACATATGACCATCATAGTAGTCAAAATGTTAATATGCCGGTGGAATGCTCGAATATCGACGAAGACCTTTGAATAATTTCAGAAGGCATTGAGACTAAAAGCGGCATACGACTTACTTGTACAGTTTTTCATTGCCGGTTGATTCCGAGCTCGCGTGCACGGTCCGTGAAATGCAGCACCGTGAAAAGCGAGTAAACGCGCTTACGCTTCCACTTTGCGTAACTTCGCACGCCCGTGCTACTGATCCGAGACCACGAAAAGGCGAGAGGGTAGGAAGGAGGAGAATTCCAGTGCGCGATTTTATTCGCGCGACGCGAAGGTATGCGCGCGTCGGCGACTTGTGCTTCGATTTTCTTTCGCGCTTGATGTTAAGAGCGCAGGAAGAAGAACCCATAGTAAGAGCATGGACATGGTGTTTTGCGATAAGAATGGATCGTTTAGTTTGTTCTCGGTTCGGTCTTTCGTTTCTTTCCAAATCATTTTCGAAACTGCGATCATTTCACCAAACTTCTTTTGCTTCCTCGGAACCAAGATTTCCTTCTCTCCTCTTCCATCTCTTCCCCCTCTGCTTTCCACGCTGACCTTCTTTTTTATGCACCATTCAACCTCGAGATACCCTGCGAATCTCCCACGGTGCCCCCCGTGACGGTTGTGTTTGTCGAAACGCGCGCTTATCCCGCGAGTTTAATTGAGAAAATAACTTAGTCATCGTCGGATAGGAGACCCGCGCGCAGCAATTTTCCAAACGCATGTGGTGGTAAACGAAGGATCGTGAAAATTCTCGGAAGATGAAATTCAACGAAATACAAAAGAGGTGGAAAAGTCCTTCGTCGATAAGCAGCGCGAAAAAGGCGCCTGATTCCAATTTACTTTGGATAAAACGTTACGTTATGATCTCTTTGGCTTATCTTACGATTCGAATTATTCCATTTCTCTCTAGATAAAACGTTCCATCACAATCTTGTTAGCTTATCCAGAACACATGCACTCTCCTCAATGGTAAACGAAGAATCGTGAAAATTCCCGGAAGATAAAATTCAACGAAACGCAAAAAAGATGGAAAATCCTCCGTCGATAAGCAGCGCAAAAAAGGCGTGTGATTCGAATTATTCTAATTCTCTGTAGATAAAGCGTTCCATTACGATCTTTTTACCTTATCCAAAACGCATGCGCTCGCGTCGATGGTAAACGACGAACCGTGGAAATTCTCGAACGAGCATGATATTGAGCGAAACGCAAAAAAAGTGAAAGATCCTTCGTCGATAAGCAGCGCGAAAAAAGATTCGAATTATTCCAATCCTCTGTGGATAAAACGAATCACGCCTCGTTGCGATATCTTTAGCTTTCTCGCAGCGTGCCGCGATTCGCTGACCGCATTATCTGCTCATTGAAATTCGACGAAAAATAAAAGGAAGCGCGATTATCCGCTGCGAAGGAGGAGTGTATCGACCTTCGAAGCGCGCGAGATCGATCTGCTCTCGGAGTTTAATCTTTGCGTGGAGCTATGGAGTGCGTGCGGTACAGGAGAAGCTCGGAATTTTGTTTCGCGAAAGAGAGATAGAGAGAGAAGGAGAAGACTTATCATGGGTCTTCATTTAAATTATCACCGAACCTTAACCGGTGGTAATCCTACAATCGCATTGACGTAACTCGCCGCGGCGAAGCGGCAGGTCAGACGCGTGATCCCAGATAATGAAAGATCGCCTGCCCAACGAAATACCCCGACTGGATTGATACGATAATTGACTTCAATTTAGCTAGCGCATCCTCGCCATCGGCAAAACGCGAATAGGCCAAGTCGCGTGGTGAATCGGGCCGAGCGAGTGACGCGTCGAGTCAAACGGCGGCTTCTTTACACGCCTCCGTCGAGATGACGAATTGTTCGAAATTGCACGAATTTTGCTTGACTAGAATTCTTCGAGGTGCAGAAAATTGGTAGCAGGTACAAGCGAAAAGAAAACACGTTTTGTTTCTGCAATACGGAATTCCTTGAGTTACCCGAATTTCGTAGGAGGTGACACGAAAATCAATCGACTAGGTCGATATTACCCTGTAAAAGATCCTTGTCCAAGATTTCGTATGAAGTGCTCTTTTATCAAATATTTTACAGGGTAATGGCAATCCTTTGTAAAAGATGACTCATGATAAGATTACATTTTTTAAACGATCTTGGACAAAGATCTTTTGCAGGGTAATATCGGCTGCGGAAAGGAGTAGCACTGAAAAGTGCAACAGAAGGTATAGTTAATTTGTTCAAAGTCAAATTTTCGGTGCCAAATCTTCTCGTTGTCTTGCATGGCATTCTTCCTATTCAGCTCGTCGTCTCTCAGCATTTTCCTGTCCTCACCTACTTCTCATCTCGTAATCCTCTCGTCATCGACTCTTCCGCAAGACTCGTCTTCCCCTTGTCTCCTCGTGTTCCGGCGCTTACGACGTCCACGTAATTTTCTCGTAGAATTGCTAATGTCGCCTGGCGCGTCACACGCGCGACGCGAGCTTAGAATCGTCTCGTTGTTCCGAGAGCACGCGGAAGGCACCGCTCAAGAGCTCACGAATTTATCTCCCGATAGGATCTGTCTTATCCGATCATCTTCACCGACGCGCCTTTATTTTCCGGCTTGGTTATCTCATCGTGGCGTCGTGGATCGATATCACGCGGTACTTTGTGACTAATCCTCCTTCCGATTCCTCACCGCTTATCGAATGCACATTATCATTTTTATCGAGCTCGATGATGATGTTTAGGTGTCCAATTGCAGAGTCAAGGAGAGTAAGTATTTCTCCTTGAAGTATTTCTCAGTAAATACATCGAACGTCGAGGACGAAGAGTAATGAACTTTTTTTGTCACTCGTTTCCGGGGACCGAATGTTATTATTTAATTAGCGAATTCTTCCATTTTTGGAGCGTCAAAAAAATTAACTAACTTTCTCGTGCTGCTATTTCGTTTTGAATATTAACGAATCTTCTATCGATCGATCCTTCGAGATTGTTCCACGATCAAAACGTAAGATCGTTCGTCATCGTCTAAGTTCCAACGAGCGCAAATGAGACACGAAATTCGTGAATCTTTCTTTTTTAGAGTGATACAAAAATGAACTTATTTTCTTATTTTATTTTATTTTCTTATTTTATGTTCTTCGAGATTTCCCTTTTGAGTTTTAACCTCGTAGGCACGATGCACCAGTATAGTGGCTTTCGCGGATGTCATCTTATATTACGACGCGCCACTATAGTGGCTTTCCGCGGATACCATCAATTTGAACGGTGCGACACTATATGTAATGGCTTTCCACGGATTCCATCAATGTTGTATTCGAAATCGTCATAAACGGTTTCTGTGCCATCCGTGACCAAGCGCGCCTTCTCAGAGGTTCAAGAATCTTCTATCGATCGATCCTTCGAGATTGTTCCACGTACAAAACGTAAGAACGTTCGTCATCGTTTGAGCTCCAGCGAGCGCAAATGGGACGCGAAATTCGTGAATCTTTCATTTTTGAAGTATTACTAAAGCAAAAGGGAAGTAATTATCTCATGCTACGAGTATTTCCTTTTGAATATCAGCGAATCCTTCATCGATCGTTTCTTCGAGATTGTTCGACGAACGAAACGTAAGAAGGTTCGTCATCGTTTGAGTTGCAACGAGCGGAGCACGCGTAGTACGAACTTAATCCCTCGTAATCCTGGAACGTGACCAAAAGTGTCGATGCGCGTTAAGGAAGTCAACCAGCAATGAAACCTGACTTAGTCTGCACCTAATGTTAAATTATCAAACGCTCCTTGCATTTTCTCATTCTTAGCGCGAAGCTCGTTAAACTGCGCCTTTGCTTGTGCAAGTGACGTCACTTTGTGCGCTCAGCAACGCGCGGAGTAGAAGAATAAAAATTTTTATCTCGTTGGGTTTGCTCGCTCGAAGTGGCAGAGCGCCTTCGCACTTCGTCGTGGAACTTTTCGAGTCCTTCTGTCGCCTTTCATTTACTTCTTGTCTCGTCACTCGAAGGTTCATCGAACCTCTCTTCGTCCGTTCCAAATTGATAAAACTCACTCGTGCTAGTAACTCGGTCGAGCAGAGCTAGTCCTTTCTAAGGCCGTCCGCACCGGTGCGAAATTCTTTTCATCGAGATTCTTTTCGCAATTGAAACACGCGGGTGCCGAAGATTTGAATTATTCATGGGGTTGCGCGTGCGCGTGGGTCTTGCGATTCACTCGCGCGAGTCAAATGCATTCGACTCGCGCTCAAACGAATCCGACAGAAGTGCGTGGGCGAGTATTACTTCCTGGAAGGAATTATTGATAGAGGAAAACACAAGATGATCGACAAATTTTCATCGTCTTTGTCCATTACTTCTTTTTTTTATTTGATCTTTCTTTTGCATTCTTCGTTCGAAGAATAAAATGGTCACGATTGACCGAAAAAATTGACGTTCAAAGTTTATCGGTTTGTTTTTCTTAGTCGATTTTTTCTTCGGAACACTTCTCGTTCGAGGAATAAAACGATCCCGACTGTTGGCTTTCTCAATTTATCTTTGCTCCAATTTCTGTCGTTTACTTTACCCCCTCTGCTTTGTTTCGTCTTTATATATTCATTTGCGTCAGCTTCACTCCTCGTGGACCACAATTTGCATACTTTAATTACGTAACGTGAGCGCTTAATTGATCGAATTATTCGAAGCACTGACGAATCGAACTATTCGACACTCGGTGGAAAAGCGGAACAAACGTGAGAACGAGAAGGACGTCTGGCACGCGCAATATTTGGCTCAATATATCAATATTGGTCCGACGTCTGGCAATATCTTTCTCCTCCTTTCGCGTTGAATCTTCTTTATTTGCGAGAATGCCAGCTGGAGAACGGTGGGTCGATTGTTTGACTTTAATCGATCGTGACTCTAAAGGTGGAGACACGCGAGTACTGGTCCTCGGTTACTCGCGGACACGCTAATCTCTCCAGTTGATAGTTTCAGCTTTTAGATTATAATGTTAACCGCGTTTGTGTGCGCGTTTGCGCATGAAAAATAATAATCGACGTTTCTCCGTGGTTTGAATTCTTCTCTCTTTGTAAGTAAGGAAGTTGCAAGCCAGCGAAAAACGTTATCGCCCGTGCATAAATTTTCATTTTTCAAAGCTGTTTTTAGATCGTCAATTGAGTCGACAAATGTGCATTTTTATTCCATCGCGATTCGCGTGAATTTACAAGCCGTATAATAAACCACGCGTACTGCGCCAGTCCAGGAGGTCGTCCCAACTTTTTACATCCCGTGCGCACGTTACGCAGTTTCGCTCCTCGCGAACCCACCGTCACGAGAAGAATGAAGAGAGATATTTTTGCACGACGATCTGGTGCGTGCACGCGTTCCTCGGCTGACGATCCTTACTAAGAAGCGCGGGATTCACAGCACGCGTTTGTCACGTGCGTCTTCCACGTTCTTCCAATCGTCGCACAGAGATGCCTTGGAAAATCCACGCCTTTGATACGTTTCCGAATCACCCATATCTCTTGGAAAAATAAAATTTGCAGCTGTGCCCTGAGAGAATAAAAACAGAAACCGTTTCTTTGATTTTTCGAGAGAGTGGCTGCAGTTAAAATTTTGTAGGTCGCCTGGCGAAAGAAATTCTGCAGGTTTTTTAGAAAATCCAAATAAAAAACTATTTTTTTCACTTCTCTATAGACGCTACTGTTAAAATTCGGTTGGTCTCTTGGAGAAATCAAATTTGCAGGTGTTTCCTGGGAAAAAAAAAACAGAAACCATTTCTTTAATTTCTCTATAGGCGCCGCTATTAACCCATTGCCGCACACTTTTAGTCGCCGCAACTTTTTATAGCCGTAATTTGCCTACATATCGCCAAAAAAATGGACGGTTATAGCCGTCGTTTGCGGCAATGGGTTAAACTTCGATTGGTCTCTTGGAGAAGTAAAATCTGCAGATTTTCTCGAGAGTCCAAAAAAGAAACTGTTTCTTTCACTTCTCTATGGGCGCTACTGTTAAAATTCGGCTGGTCTCTTGGAGAAATAAAATCTGCAGATTTGTCCGAGAATTCAAATGAGAAATCGTTTCTTTCACTTCTCTGTAGGCGCCACTGTTAAGATTCGATTGATCCGAAAAGCGTGGAATTTTTTTTCGACTCACCTGCTCCCTCAACGTTCGAATTCCTCTCCAGGGGATTTACCCGCGCGATAATCGCGCTCTCATCGATCATCGGAGACATGTCGCCCGTCCGGTGGTTAATCATCGATCCTCCGGAGTCGTGGAAAAGTTTCTCGAAGCCCGACGCAAACAGATCCCTCGCGGCGCCAGTGGAGATTGCTCTTCGCGATTCCTTCCCTTGCGGACGAGGGGCTGGCTGGTGCGCACGAAATTAATTACACGAAACTGCCTGGAGAATTGGATTGGCCCAGGTTACTTACCGCACGTAGACATTCTTGTTAACAATTGAACTGGAGATTTAAACATCGAGAATTATAAAACTCTCGCAACTTTCGGATCGATACCGGAAATATGATTTTTTTTACACAATCTCCTATTTAAAGGTGGAATTCCTCTCGAATGCGTTGCGCAACGAACGTGGTCCGTTCTAGGCCGAATCATTCTACGTGCAGACCAAAGTTGATCGTTTAATTTTCATGAGAACGACGCGGTGCGCTCTTGCGAGCGATGACAAACACGAGCGCGACCACGATCATTTTCCACGATTAGCAGTCGCGATTAGAAAAGCGAGCACCAATGATTTTGACCTTCCACCGTAATATGGCCGATGGAAGAATTCACGTAGCTCGATTTGGCCTAGAATCTTTCTTTTTCCAAAAATTAATAGAATAGACTTTTTTATAACGCGAGTTTCTCCAACGCGCATTCGTACGACGAGGCAAAGATTTCACGAGCACTGTTTACGTAGAACACGATTCCTCGTAAAACGCGCCAAATAAAATTCGTGTTTTTCTTAACGAACGACGTATATATGCCAATTGTTTTTAAAATACTGTCACATTTGATAAAATAGAGAGAACAAAACACGGTAATAATCATTCGAACGTGTTACTGTAGATCAGTGAGTCTTAATCGGTGTTACACGGACTTGTCACAAATCTTCCGCGAGATTATGAAAGCGTTAATGTATATTATACTTACTTAGTAAATATGCAGCATGCACAAAAAGTCATAATTTGGACTTTTGTCGTACAGCAGCGTCGTGGCGGTTGAACCACCATCTAAAAATATGATCTTAGTCGTCTTAATAATTTTGGTGTTCCGCAAATTATCCTTCTAATCAAAAGTGTTTCGTGACTTTGAAAAGGTTAAGAACCACTGCTATAGATTGTACATGTTATGCGTGAGAAAAATTCTCGCACAGCACGATTTCCTATAACGCATACAACATACATATAACGTGTACATTAGCAGCGTTATACTATTTTTTTTTTTAAATATATACGATTATGCTTTACAATACAAACGCAATTTTATTGGATATTTCTTTTCATATTCTCTAGCATTTCAGTTTTGAAAATTGCAAGTAACGATATGGTCCGCGTAAGTCGCGCACGAGCGGGGCTCGAGCATTTAATTTTCTAAATTAACTACGAACCATCTCTCATTTTGTTACAGCGATGGTCGGGTCACGTCACATAGTCACATTCATGCTCTTTCTCGGAATGGCCAATGCCTACGTGATGAGGACGAATATGTCGGTGGCTATTGTCGCCATGGTCAATCACACCGCCATCACCGAGCAGAAGGAAATAACGACCTACGAGTGTGGAAATCTTCCAAACTCCACCGAGAGCAACGTAAGTATCCGCATCACGATCCTTCATCTATGCTAATTCGTCGAGGTATCGGTCGCGCGATCGTGCAGCAAATTAATCGAATTCGAACTGGACGAATTACGCAAGCAAGTGGTATATGGGTGCCTTTAATAAACCGTGGCTCCCCTCGGAGTAAAGAAAATTGGCAAAGATGAAAATTCGAGAAGATCGCAATGAAACCCGAGAAACAAGAATTTAAAGATTTAAGGAGAATTTGAGGGTCTAGACTTGGGTTTTCCAAACTATGTTCCGCGAAAATTTGGAAAGCTTGTACTAATTACTAAATAAATAATGTGTTTTAATAACATTTTTTAAAATTTTTTTAAGTGTTCCGTTATAATGTCCGACTTTGTGAATTGTTAGATCGTAGAAAAAGTTTGAGAAACCCTGCACTAGATCAAATTTAACACGTTCGCGGACAATGAACATTTTAATGAGCCGCAGAAGCAGAGGGATTTATTTTTAAATCTGTTATGATATCCAAATTTTGATTTGCATCAAAATGAAAAGAAATCGTCCGCGAACGTGCCTCTTACCTATGCCTCTTTTCATATTTCGTGAAACCTTTCTCGAGCCTTCCGGTCGAGCCATGTTGGGCGCGCCCTGGCCAGAAGGAGCGAGCGAAGAAAAGCTAAGGAAAGGCAAGAAGAGTCAGGGAGGCTCGATATGCCTTATCTAATCGCGTGCGCGCATTAAACTGTCTGGGTCGACGAGTAACCGGAGGCACGTTGTTCGCGTCACGGGCCTTTTAATCAGAGGATCTTCGGAAAACTCCGGAAAAGTAACGCAGAGAGGGAACTCCGAATACGTAATGCCTTACTTCGCAGTTCACCGTATCAGCAAGAAATCCTAAGTTTGTGCTGTTAGACTAACTGTACAATTTACCGATTAATTCTCTATGAGCCCGTGTGACTTTCAAGTTCAACATCAATATTTTACCAAATAATTTAGGCTTTTGACAAGATAGCGCGTACGTCTTAATTATATAATGTCTCGGAGATAACAGATAACAATACAGTCAAACCTGTTTTTATCCGGTCCTTTTTTGCGCGATTTTTTTTTTGCGTCTATTTATGTGCGATTGTTCCATTTATCCCATAAAGAAGTTTTTTTTTAAATGTGCTGCAAACCAAAAACTCATGAAGTTACACGAGACCGTTTTTATGTGATTTCTTTTATGCGGTCTCTATCCCCCGCACAAAAACAAGTTTGACTGTATTGATGATAGTTGGCAACGCCGTCAACTTGAAACATCAAAGTAAATGTCTTGCAAGTTTGGAAAGTTTGCCTGGTAAATTTTGTGTTAATCTGTGTGCATAAGTTTAATTGTTGATTTTCGATTCCTTCATTTTTTTTATATGTAAGAAAAAAATCCGACCTATAGAGGGTTAATAATAAGTGGAAAAGTGATTTGGCAAATTAAAGAAACGATCGCACGATCGATTCTGAGAACATCGATCGACATTTATCGTGACGATAAGACGCACTTAATTCAGAACGATTATTAATTTCAACGTTCCTTTTACAGAGTAACAGCGACGGCGAATACGCATGGGATTCCACTAAGCAGGGATACCTCCTGAGCTCGTTCTTCTACGGATATGTGATAACACAAATACCATTCGGCATACTGGCCAAGCGTTACGGATCGAAATATTTCCTTGGTATTGGAATGTTGATAAACTCCATTTTCGGATTGTTGGTCCCGGTGTCGGCCCACTGGGGTTACTACTGGCTCATGGCAGTGAGATTCATTCAGGGTCTAGGAGAGGTAAGTAAGCGTTATCGCTGAAATAGAATTTGACGTTTAAAGTAAAAAAGGAGAAAGTACATGAGTAGCTTGGAGTACGTCGGGTATAAAGGAAGGAGAGAGCAAGGAGGGGTGAGAATGTTTGATGTGTAATTTACGTCTGAAAGTGAGAGAAAGAGAGAGAGAGAGAGAGAGAGTGAGAGAGAGAGTGAGAGAAAAAGTGAAAGAGAGAAGGAGAGCAGATTAAGATGATTTTAGTGTCTCCTGAGTGAATAGACCGGTAGACGAAAGCTTAGATGTCTATTCGTGTTATCGCCTCCTTACTTTGCGTCTCCGTCTAACTCGATTGAGTAAGTATGATTGTTCAGTAGAAAGACAATAAGAGCCACGCGCTCATCGTTACACGAATTGATTCCGATCTTACCAAAAGGAAAAAAACAAGAGCACATAATTATGATATTTACTAACGGAGAAAGTGATCACGGGTAAAGAGTACTAAGCTTTTTAGTAATTAGTGTTAGGCTAAAGGATTATTGATCTGTTGAGTGTGAACGCTTTTTGATTGTTCGGGTGTATTTCCTCCCCCTAGGAATGGATTATCCCTATTGCAGGGTCCAATTGTGCCTTGCACGCACGCAATGCTGGCAAAATGGATACCGCCGAATGAACGGAGTAGAATGGGAGCCTTCGTCTATGCCGGTAAGCTCGTTCGATGTGATATTTCTTTATTTAGCGTCTCTCGCATACACTGAGTCACGAAGTTGCCGCGTGTCCTCCTCTGGGTATTTCGATGCATCGGTTCACTCTGTGCGCTCTCTCGTTGCTACCATGGAATTGGAACTATTTGGGACTACCGGAGCTAGTCTAGAATTCGGATTATCTGCTGTTACTAAACTGATCCTCCCATAGGGTTCCTTTCGACCGGTAAACGTATACCGGCTAGACCCATGGAACATCCTTCACTCATTATGTCTCTCCCCTCTTTCTTGTAGGTGCTCAATTTGGTACAGTAATTTCGATGCCGCTGAGCGGCCTCCTTTCCGAATATGGTTTCGCAGGCGGCTGGCCGTCTATCTTTTATGTATTCGGTGCAGTTGGTACCCTATGGTGCATAGCATTCCTAATCATGGTCTATGAGGATCCTGAGAAGCATCCGCGTATCGCGGAGGATGAAAAGAAATACATTCTGAGTGCACTCTGGGGTAATGCCGGAGCATCTGTGAGTAATATCAGCTACGTCGTCTACTTTACCTTATTTCTGAGGTTTCTTTAAGCGAAGCTTGCTTAAGGTACGGAGTAAACATTGAATGTGCATATTTCAGTCTCCACCCGTGCCATGGAAATCCATTGTTACCTCCTTGCCGTTCTGGGCTATCCTGATGGCCCATATGGGACAGAACTATGGTTACGAAACTTTGATGACGGAGTTGCCCACTTTCATGAAGCAGATACTTCATTTCAATATTAAATCGGTGAGTACTAGTCATTGAAGACTCGGTTGATTAATGTCAGTTGGGCATCGATCCAGTAGGATCGGCATTGATTGTCCTTGTTAGTGCAATCTAACTCACGGGCGTTATTCTTTCAGAATGGTACTGTTTCCTCGCTTCCATACTTAGCAATGTGGATCTTTTCGATGGTTATCTCTCATGTTGCCGATTGGATGATTTCTACTGGAAGATTCAATCATACGACGACACGGAAGATTATAAATAGCATCGGTCAATATGGTCCAGCCATTGCGCTAATTGCAGCATCCTACACTGGCTGTGATCCATGGTTAACAGTAGGCATTCTCACAATTGGAGTGGGATTGAATGGTGGTATCTATTCTGGCTTTAAAGTTAATCATTTGGACATATCGCCAAGATTCGCCGGTGTTTTAATGTCCTTCACTAATTGCCTCGCTAATCTTGCTGGACTACTTGCCCCTATCACAGCAGGTTACATAATAGTTGGTACTGTAAGTATCAAGGTTCTTGCACAGATTGTTGAATCTGCTATGCGCCCAAATCTATATGTATATTTATTCCTATTTCTAGCCAACGCAAGCCAAGTGGAGACTGGTCTTCATGTTATCGGCAGGAGTTTATATTGTATGTGCGACGTTTTATATAATATTTGGTTCCGGACAGAGGCAACCTTGGGATAACCCAGAAAAGGATGAAGAGAAGAACGATAAAAAGGAATTGGAGGGTGTAAAAACCTTGAATGAAACTCATCATTGACACTGTGAAATCGAGCAAGGAGGTAGTGTCAATACACTTAAGTTATTACTCCTTGTGCGATGAAATCCAGTTGGCCGATTCTGCCTATGTACACTCATTCCCTCCATATCGTTTAGCCATATACGATGGAGTTACGTCGATGCATCCAAGTCAATCTCAAGATTTTTATTTACTGTGGATAGTGCGTAACTTCTCGTATTAGTGATCTTTGTAATCCACAGTTGCCCTCGTAATTTATGTTTCTCTATGAAAGTTACATGCCAATTGCCGTAGTGTTTAGGATGTGTCGTAAAGTGTAATGGATAATGTGTATGCATGAACTAGAAAGTGTTAAGGTATATAGGGAATATATTGACATGAAGGCAAATGTATTCTTGATGAATGCGCAGTGAATCAAGATAATATTATTAAGTCTCGGTTTCTTTATTTTATTACATTTTGTAATTTATCAGCCTTAATTGCCACCTTGGAATGTCACAGATTAAATTCTAAGAAATCTTTTTAATATCAAAGTTTATTCTTCAGTAATAAGTGCCAAACCTATAGGACTTCCAATAATTTGTTGTTATATTTTGTCAGTAAAAACAATGAAAGGGTAGTTATAGTTTCATATACATCTGGAAAAAGTGCATGCAGAATAATGAAAGTAATTTGAATGCATGAAATTGCTTTATAATTTGTGAACAATAAATACACTTACATTGGTGATATAAAATTAAAAAAGGTTTTAATTAAAGTGTCCAAAATTGCTAAAGGTATCGGTTAATATAATCTTTGGACTTGACGATCTAGAAACATAACTGACACATATGGTGTTCACGTAAAATGGGGAAACATACGTTGTGATTGGAGCAATATTTAATTTGGTCAAATTTACGATTGTTTTAAAAATACCAGTTCTATGATTTGCATTTGTGCACATGAAACTGTACAGTAACACAAAAACTGTCTTATCTTGTGTTCTAGGTTACTGTTCATGTTCATGTGTACAATTACAAGTATGTTATTATTGTAAAGAGTACTTATCACATTAAAAATAACTAAAACTTAATTAAATTCACTCTAACAACATCTGTTGATACATTTACCCAAATTAAATATTGTTTGACACTGGCAATTCTGGCAGCAGTATTAGATTAAATATCCTCATTTTTGTTCATCCCTCTTTGTTACATGTCTTTTTATTACGAAGTTCTGCCATTTTGCATTGTCCAAGTTGCGCACAAGAAATGCTGAACCATCTTCCCTAGTGGAAAATTTGTGCTTTTTGAACTGTCGCTACAATAGAGTACAATTCAATAATGGTTGACACACACAACACACACACACATACACACACATGCGCGCGCGCGCACGCGATATATATATATAAAAGTATAAAAAATATATATATATATATATATATTGTAGATATTTGCATATAGACTCCTATTAAGTTATAGACATTAGATGTGTTACTAAACGTAGTTATTTATATATTGTTATGAAGGAAGAATTATTACCTCGAATGTACTACAATGAATACTTGAAAGAAAACTTGTACAGTAGAATGCATTTTTTTAATTGATAAGTTTTTTTTTCTCTGAGAAGAAGCACAAACTACTAATTGATGATGATTGTGATTCCTTTTTGTATAGTTTCCAATTATGAGGCTACATAATCTACAATGTTAAAACATTGCAAAAATATATTGTTACAGAAGCTTCTACCTATGTTCGTAAAGTTCAGAGAGCAGTATGAACTAAAAATGTGACCATGTCCTATATTATACTTTGTGTTTTCATATCTCTAAATGTGCTATTTTGTTATTAAGAGCCAAATGACTCTTAAATTGTAATATTACTGATATTTCCTTAACATGAAATTTCTAAAACTGTTGGAAAATTAAGTGCATTAATTGTAATACCGATTTTTTCATCTATCTATCTGTCAACCATGGATGATAAATATTTGTACCTGTATAACTGGTAATGGTGTACGCAAAAGTGCCTTCAAGTAATTGATTACGAAATGCAGTAACAGGTAGCCCAATATTAAATTATGACAAGCAAGGGCAAATTGTTTTGATATCATTTACAATGGAAAATAAGTTTTGGCTAATTAGAAAGTATTCTAAGCTCTCTGACAACGAGGGTAGTTAAGATCAAGTAACAATTAAGTTAGAATTATTGCAGCACCAATTTTATACCACAGTGATAATGTGTAATTTGTACGTCATGCATGCAACTAATAGGATAGAGTAGTGTGTAATCTGTACGAGTTAAAACAATTATTACAATGCTCCCCAATGATAGGCCACTGTATAATAATTCATCTTTAAATCTTGCAAATCATATTTTTATACAAATATTTATGATCGATGTATATATTTAAAGAAATATGACTTTGCGCCATGTTGTAAAATTATTATGCACATTTTGTTGTTGGGATTGTAAGATATGTGATAATAGACCCATAGGTAAATAAACATCATCTTCTATAGTGTCGATGCATACTAATTTTTCATTTTTCTGTTATTTATTTCAAATCCGCAAAGAACGCACTTTTTCAAATGCAAATGTATTTCAATTGATTATAAACTGTATTGTACGTGAACGTATGTGACTATACGATCTATATGATGAATGTTACATTTACGGAGAAGAAAACATGTGTGATTTCTCAGGGGATAGCCGCATCGTTTAATAACTTTTGAATGCCTCGTACTCTTCCACATTTTCCAAACTGATACTATTTATTTCTGTAAATAAAAGTAATCTATTTTCTGTATAGTATAGTTTTGGATCTACATACCCGCGCAGCTGACACGATTAAACATTGAATTCAAATTGATTGATTCTCTTTCGACTCCTAATTCGATCAACACAATTCGATAGTCGATCAAACATATCGATATACATGCGAATAAAATTATGTACACGCAACATCTGTCTTTTTATTTCAACACGACGTGCGCACTCTCATGTGCATTGTGTAATACGTACAGTCGTCACAATGATAGAGTTGAGTATTTTTAATAGAATTGACAGTCCTACCTTTGATTGTTGAAAGTTCTTACAAGATGTTCCTGGGTGAATTCAAGCTTACAAAGCAGCGCTAAGGCGCCTGCGTCACAGCTTTATCGGATATTACGTGTACAGAAATGCACCAATCACAAGAGAGAAAACTGCGGGAGCACACGACGCTCACGAATTCTTGCAACAAGTTTTCAAATGCAACACGCAGGCGAGCGCAATCGCTCCTCGGTTGGTAGATAAATCTCGCGAGCACCACTTCGGCATGAGACGGAGTTTGTTCAATGGATTACTGAAGGTAATACAGTAACAGAAAATGGGTAAAACAGCGCACTGACTGATAAATGGGTGCTTGTATCTCGTCTGTGGCAGTCTGTGGCAGTGCTGCGATTTCGAGCCCGACAGCACGCTCGCGCATACAGTGCGTGCTCGTCGGTGAGCTCGGAAGCGCTCGGGTCGCCGAGTGGGAGGTAGAGTATCTCCCGCCCTTCTCACTCCTCACTAAAGCAACCCACGCTTGTTTCGTTTCGGCCGTTTCGCCTCTCGCGCGAACAGGCATGAATTTTCCAAGTCCCGCGATTCGGTCGTCTGTAAATTTTCTAAGTTCCAGACGCGCAGGCTATACACAGAAAAAAAAAATAAAAAATAATAAAATATCGTAATTATTAAGAAATATTTTTTCAAATGTGTACAATGCATCTATTCTTTTAAAATAAGTATTTTTATTTATTTAAATAAATACTTAATCGTGGAAGTCGAACGCCGGCATTTCGAGGAATGAAAAGCTCGCGAATTTTCCGAAAGTTTTCGTCGACGAGAGTCGCGCTCTCAGGCAACAGCATGCCTCTTAAACCTCGAAAATTTTCTACCGGGCTCGATAGTTCGAGTATTGTCCAGATCAGATTGTTCAGATCCAGAACAGATCCAGAACAGATCCAGAACAGGTCCAGATCAGATCCAGAACAGATTCAGAACAGATCCAGAACAGGTCCAGATCAGATCAGATTCCAGATCAGATCTAGAACAGATCCAGATCAGATCCAGTACAGATCCAGAACAGATCCGGAACAAATCCGGAACAGGTCCAGATCAGATCCAGAACAGATCCAGAACAGATCAGATCCAGATCAGATCCAGAACAGATCCAGATCAGATCCAGTACAGATCCAGAACAGATCCGGAACAAATCCGGAACAGGTCCAGAACAGATCAGATCCAGATCAGATCCAGAACAGATCCAGACAACAAGACAGCATTGAGTTGTCATGAAGTACGGTTGTCATACTAGGCGGTTGTACCTATCGTATATTTTATTCCTACAAAAATCAACTCAACTATAGGTTATCGGAAGCACCCATAATTTCCGTCCGACGCTTCATGCTGTACCACCGCGATGCGCCCGTCCACAACGCGCTGATTGTGAGTGGCGAGCATCACGGCCCTGAGCGCGGGCTCTACGGGCGCGCTCATTTGCCTATGTTTTTCCTTAATAATTCAAAAATGAAGCCTCATCGAACTTTTTAACTAAGGAAAATGTGGTTTAGAATCACTTCAGCCCTTCGTGGGGATTACACCTATTGCGGGACACCCTGTATATTTGATTCTTTCATATACTTGACATGCCTACCCATACAGCACAGAATGATTGCAGCAACATTGCAGGAACGTTACATTGTAAGATTGCAATATTGCAGGAATGTTGCGCGACGTTGCTGCAACGTTGCAGGATGGTTACAGCAACGTTGCAATGTCCTCCCTCAGACTGATTGCAACCCACACAGCACGAACGTCCTCATGATATCCTACGTATATCCTGAATATCCTGTATACATACGAACGTTTACAACGTCCCAAGTACATCCTAAGTATATCCCGAAAGGTCTCAAACGTACATAGCATTACAGCAATGTTGCAATGCAATAAATTTGCAATGATGCAACGTTATTGCAGGATAAATATGAATAAATGCACAAAACTGTTTTTCTACGCGAAAATGTTATCATTGTGTTACTGATAGCAACACTCAGACTTTTTGAAGTTAAGATCAAAATATAGTGTTTTCCAGGAATTAATATATATAAAAAGTCTGAGTGTTGCTATCAGTAACACGACGATAACATTTTCGCGTAATAAAACAATTTCACACGGTTGTTCATATTCCTTCTGTATAAATAAATATTTTACTACTCTGTAAATCGACATTCGCGATGCACTCTATATGGCTGCTATCCGTCTTATGAGACCTGTTGAGACTTGCTAAACGTAAGGGGTGGTAGCAAGAACCGCTAGTAACGTTCAAACTGATCGAGGCGCTCAGCCAGCGGTGGCGAGTGGCGGAAGCAAAGTTGACTGAATGTTCTCTAGAATTACTGCCGTGCCGAAAATTGGGTGTGGTGTGGGGCACCAAACATTCGTAATAAATGTGAATATCGCGAAAAGAAGTTACGAAAAAAAAATACCAAGGCCCGCGCTACTGTGACAGCTGTCACAACTGGTCACAACCAGTCACTGCCTTCCTCATGACACCGTTTCGCCATAGTGCGGGGCCCTCGCTGAAGCAGTTACAGCGGTGGATCGATTCGCACGCCTCCCTTAAATATTTTTGCAATATTTCTGAAACATTGCTGCAAGGTTACAATTGAATAGCTTGCATTTTCATAACCGAGCAATGACTCTGCAACATTGCAATGCAATGTGCAAGATTGCAATCTTCCTGCAACGTTGTTGCAATCATTTGTGCTGTGTGGGTACACTGAAAAAATATCGTAATATTAGAAAAATATGTTTTAAATGTATGCAATGCAATTATTTATTTAAATAAATACTTATTTTAAAAGAATAGATGCATTGTACACATTTGAAAAAATATTTCTTAATAATTACGATATTTTTTTTTCTGTATACATATAGCCTGCGCGTCTGGGACTTAGAAAATTTACAGACGGCCGAATCGCGGGACTTGGAAAATTCCATAGACTTATACTCATAGACCGCGCATTCTGTGAGAAGCGTTGAAGACAACATGATACGAGAGAGCAATACTGGGAGTGAACCTGTCTCTGTCTAACTGGAGCGTTGGTGGGGGGAATAAGGAAAAAAGGAGAAGAGCAACGTTTAAACGCGAGTATACGTTCATATACGTTTAAACGTTTATACGCGTAAACGTATGCTCTTCTCCTGTTTTCCTTATTCCCCCCACCAACGCTCCAGTTAGACAGAGACAGGTTCACTCCCAGTATTGCTCTCTCGTATCATGTTGTCTTCAACGCTTCTCACAGAATGCGCGGTCTATGAGTATAAGTCTATGGAAAATTCACGCCTGTTCGCGCGAGAGGCGAGACGACCGAAACGAAACAAGCGTGGCTTGCTTTAGTGAGGAGTGAGAAGGGCGGGAGATACTCTCCCTCTCACTCGGCGACCCGAGCGCTTCCGAGCTCACCGACGAGCGATGCGTCTGTATGCGCGAGCGTGCTGTGGGGCTCGAAATCGCAGCACTGGTCTGTGGTAATAATAAATGTCAATAATCACCCGTCAGTTCACTAGAATGTGTATACAATAGTAAATTTGGTAAATTATTTCTTTGATATATTTAATCAGACAATCCCAATACAAAATATATACCAGGACTATTCAACAAAGGTACGAAATTGGAACTGTTATATTTCTTTTCTCGCTTTAGTTCACGTCAAATACTATGACGTTTAGTGAGGTTAAGAAGATTAATGTCATTGTGACATCATTTGCTAAATGAGTCATGTTGTTAGGATATTATAAGTTATTCTATATTTGAATCTTGAACTTTTATGTAAGTGTAACATTGTGATTAGCAGGAAATGTAAATAAACAATATGTGGCTTCATTGGATCTTATACCTTGTCACTTTTGTGACAACAATCGATTCAAGTGATATAACACAAGCAGTTTTTGGCAATGTTCTCGATGGCATGCCTGCAGCATTTGGAGATTTCAATTCCGATGAATTAACTGATGTGTTTATGTTACGAAAGGATGGCAAGACCGTAGAAATATTTTTAGCTGCGGAGCAAGAACCTTTGTTGAGACCTAGTACGGATTTGAACTGCTCGTTCAAGAATCCTGTTACTAGCGTTGTCCCGGGTGATTTTGATGGAGATGTATTCATGGATATTTTAGTTACAACAATAGATACCAAGCATGGTACGACACATGCGCATATTTTGTGGGGTGGGAATGGTCATCTCAGCTGCAGTGACGAAGACAAGCCATTAATAAAGATGAAAGGGCAACCTTTAGCGCTGGATTTTAATCAAGATATGATTATTGATCTCTTTGGAGTGAATGAATGGGATAAGAGATATTTTTGGGTATTTAACGAAAATCGAACAGCTGTCCCAGTGGAAATGCACACTCCAAGGGAGTTGGAACCATTACCACCCATAAGCGTACCACATTCAAACGCCTTCTTAGATTTAAATAATGATTTTCTACCAGATCTTGTGATAACGACCAAGAAGTCCTTTGAAATTTGGCTCGGCAGCGAAGATGGTTTTGTGTACCGCAATGCAATCGAACTACCGCAAAATATTTCCAAAGATCATAGATCCGGTAAAATAATTGGCCAGACTCTGTATCTAGATGTTGAATTAACGGGTAAAATGGATCTACTTTTACCCGTATGTCTTGACGAAAAGTGCGCGGAGAGTAGAATTATGTTGCATTCGAATGTTTGGCATACCTTGCAAGTAAACTTCAGAGATCCTAATGGAGTAATGTGGGGCTTTATAAAGCCCGATGGTCACCGTTACACAAATACTATAACTTTACACGGAGGAGATTTTAACATGGATGGTTATCCTGATATCCTAGCCACCTTGCGCAGTACCAGTGATACAAAGAGGTCGTTCTTATTTGAAAATGTGGTTTGCAATAGTTGTGTTGGTTTTAATCGAACCTTTGAAATCAAATGGCAAGCATTAAATCCATTTACTAATGACACTGCCATGGCAGTCTTTTATGATTTTTACCAAGATGGAATTCTAGATGTTATTTTGGTAGGAGAAGACAAAACTACTAACACGTATTACACAGCTGCATTTAAGAACAGTTTGGATTATGACGCTAATTTTGTGAAGGTAATGGTTCTCACAGGTCGCAATAATAGTATGTATCCAATCTCACCTGGATCCTTGGGAAAAAAGAAAAGAACGTATGGCACAAATCTTCCCGGACCTTCAATTGCATATAGAACTACTACGCAAGATGGTAGTCCACGAAATGCAATTGCAGCCCAGTTGCCACAAAGTGCACATTTTTCTCTAAATTTACCATATACGACATTTGGCTTGGGGAGAACACCGAATTTTGTCGATGCTCTTACGATTGGAGTAAGAAACAATTGATCGCATATGAATTTTACCTTAGTACCTATTATACTTTTTTACATCATCCGGTCCTTTACAGGTTGCAGGCAAGTCTAGAGAATGGCCTCAAATTATTCCCAATTCGCAAATGGTGGTCATTCCAAACCCCATTGCAGAACCATCTAGATGGAAGGCACAGTTATTTGTTACACCCAGTAAATTAATCTTGTTGAGCGCTGCTGCTTTAACTGGCACTTGCGGCTTAATATCAGCTATTATCGTTGCTTTGTACTGGAAGGAGAGGAGAGAAGATAAAATCGAAAGATTGCAAGAAGCACATAGGTTTCATTTTGACGCGATGTAAAGGTGGAAATAAGGAAATATATCTGTTTGTTAGGAATTATTTAATTGATTCGTATAAGGATAATTTAATAAATAAATTATTTGGATGCTTTGTTTTCATTTTTGTACTGTCCTTACAGTCTTATCATTATATGTTTCCGATTCTAACCGTTAATGGATTCTATCCGTTAATAGAAAATTACTGATAATCTTAAAATTGTCAATTTATTGAGCTCATTTTAGACACTCGTATATAAAAGAGAACTTGTCATTATTTCACAGTGTGATTGACGCATCAAGTGCGAAATATATATTAGTAAACAATCTTTGCCGGAGTGTTTTTGGTCACTGCGCTAGTCGCGCTACATATTTTCAGTCGTGCTAAATTAATAGGGAATCGCTATTGGCATCTATCATTCTTTATGGCAGGGTTGAGATCACTGAAATATGGATGTGTCATAGCTTCTTCTGCCGATAATCGTAGTGCAGGATTACATATCAATAATCTCTGAAAATATTAAAGATATTAAAGATTCTACACAACTTACTTACAATCAATATTCACAGAAAGTGGACGCTCTTTATTATAAGTGAATTTAAATATACAATATTAGTTGATGCACGAAGGAGAAAAAAAGTTCGTTTAATAGTATTACCTGCAATAAGTCTTTGCCTTTTTGGTTGAGTTTTGGTGTGACTTGTGCTAAACCTTGAGTAGGGTGGTACTGTGGAAAGGGTTTATAATCCGGTAATGTTGTTAAGTCTGGCCATGTCTCTTCCGTCGGTGTGCCAAGCATTTTAAATATTCTTTTTAATTGATCATCTACATCTGAGCCAGGGAAAAGGGGCCTGCCCGCATTCGCTAATTCTACATTCAATTATTAAGATGTACAATTTACTGTTAGAATATTTACTGTTATTACTAATAACATAAACATTTGATAAACACGACAAATCAAACCTGCAAATATGCATCCGGCACTCCACATATCAATGGACGTAGTGTACAGTTTTGCTCCAAAGAGAACATCTGGGGGACGGTACCATAACGTAACAACCTCAGCTGAATAACATTTGACAGGAATACCAAATGCTCTTGCTAACCCAAAGTCAGCTAGCTTTAACTCTCCATTCTGTAGATACGTCAGTTAATTCTTGTATCAGTAAGTACTATATATTAAGTCTTGTATATTAAGTACTATATGCTTCCATCGACATTTGTAAACTACCTTATTAATGAGCAAATTTTGCGGCTTGAGGTCTCTGTGCAATACATTACGACTATGACAAAATGCTAATCCACGCAATAATTGATATCTGAAAGTAAAGATGGTTTAATTTCTGCTTTCAAGTACATTTCATAGTTGTAAATAATTCTTACAAGAAGGATTTAACCACATCCAGGTCGATCTCTCCGTTGAGACTATCGAAATACTTTTTTAAATCCTGATCACAGTGTTCGAAGACTAGAGTGAGTTTCTTATCGCTATGTAGTACATCGTACAGGCGAACGATATTTTTGTGCTTCAGCTCCTTGAGTAGACAGATTTCTCGAAGAGCCGAGGATGGAACGCCCTGTCAATTTAACAAATGAAAAATTATATTGAGATACCGGATGCGAATTAATCATACACCAGTAATACGGGGTATACTATCAGAGCGTATCGATGATTATTTACAATTATTTATTCTAGTGAACCGATATGTATATTGGTGTAAGATTAGAACAAAGTAAACACGGCAGCTTGGGTAAATTGTTATATCGTGTACACCTGTAGTGGACGTAAACGGAATTAACGTGCTCTTAAAAAAAAAAACATTCGATGTAATATACATACTTCGTCGTCGTCGTCGAGACGTACTCTTTTCAAAGCGACGATTTCATGGGTCTCGTGGTTCTTCGCTTTGAAAACGGTACCATAGGTGCCTGAAGAAATATGAAAAGGAGGTACAGTTGTTGCATTATTGTCGATGACAGCTCCGGCATTTAAGCGTGAACTGTCAAACGTAAAGGGGGGTTGGGTGTTTGTAAGGGACACTGTATCGTTACACGGTACTGCTTAATAGCTGGCAAGCATAGATATCGGGATAATTATTCTACACGCCTACCTTCTCCTATTTTCTCAAGTTTCTCATATTTTTGCATATTTTTGGCGGTCCTACGGGCGGAATGGACGCACAGTGGTTAGCGCTGCGCTAATGCTAACTTTAGATGAGCATTGTCAACGCTAGATGTCGATGCTATTTCTGTGCTTTGAAACAATTATCGGACTTGATAATTGTTTCAAAGCGTAGAAATACACCGCTAATACTCAAAAATTCATAATTTTTTTCAAAGCATTTCCATCACCGTTGGCCTGCCAAGAAAACGAACTAAAGGCAAATATGTTGCGTATTTTTACCATTAGTAGCGTTAGAGTTAATTTCTGTATTATATCGATAAAGTTGGACGCGACACTGAGATAACAAGGAGAGCTCTAGAGCCTCCGAATTCCGGGCCGAAAATTGCATCTAGGTTTATCCTATATCTCATCTGTGATGTTACACACCGCGAGATAAATGTGTTACGAATGTTGCAATTAGTAGCGCTGAATTTAATTTCTGCAAATGGTAATACATGTTGGTAACGTTGAGCACGACACTAAGATGGTACAGGAAAACATTGTGCGTTATTAGGTATCTCCCATACCTGGTCAATGCTATGGTTATAGAAGTTTGATATATAAACAAATATTACAATCATTCGTGCATAATGTTCAATTTTTAACGATAGATGTTTTATTTGCGCCATTAAAGCAAGCCTAAATAGGCGTGCATCTGCGGAAAACGGTGCCCAAAGAGAATCATCGTGCGACGTGTTACGAAGGTGTGCTGTTTTTTAAGCTAATTATAATTCCAAAAAACTTTATAAAGCGTGTGTGTGTATAGTAATCCATGAATTGAGATTGGTATAGTACAAACAGATAGTATTTATTATATTTTTTGTACTATTTTTAATGTAGTAATTGACTTATTTTATTGTCAAGCTTCATTATTTTGATTTGAAAACATCGACTAAACAATCGATGTTAGTTAAAACAAGCGTAGATTATCGATGTATCGAAGGAACGTCATTCATAGAAAAGTGTCATGACAGATTTTAATTTATTCTAGTACTATATAGTTTACTATTCGATACTGTGGTGGCATTCCGCCGAATGAATGTAAATTCATAAATCATTTTACGACTAAAGGTATTCGTATTGAATTTTTTATTGCAATATATATATGTGTTAAAAATAAATGTCAGGTAGGGGTGGATGTATATCGAAATCTATCGTACGCTTTAAAGAAATCACCTATCTTAACCTTACTTTTTAGAATTACGAGTAAAGGAAATGAATATTAATCTACGATAATTCAGAGACATTTCTGACTGAAATTCTTAATATATTTCTTTGTCGTATCATGAATAATTTTTCTCGTCACATTTAATTGTACTAGTTGTACGTCGATCATTCTTAGAGGTTAGTTGTGCCTTTCAACGTTTGCAATATAAAAGTATTATATCACCATGTAATTATAATGACACCAAAAGTTTCTTTTTGTAACATAAAACATGATATTAATGTTGCACAATGGAAAAACGAATACCTCGTGAAGTAGTTGTATAAGAAATGTTTACACTACATACCTTGCAACCTCACAAAGAAATTGACAAGAAATTGTAAATTGTAATAAAACTAATGAGTAATAATCAAATTTAATTTTAATAGCGCACGGAAAAAATGAGTTATCATCGTGGAGGTGGCAACAAGCCAAAAGGATTTGGCTTTGCTGGCTTTCAAATGGCAGGAACAAAAAGAAGTGGATCGAATATACCTCCGCCACCACCAAATTCGACATTAAGTAAACAAGGATATCATACTATGAATTCTATTACTGAAAATGCTTTATCCGCATGTTGGGGAATACCTAAAAAACGTAGTAAGACCGAGGAAGAGTGAGTACAATAAATGACAGAATTCTCGAGTCACAAGAATATTCTACACGTGTGATCAAACTATGATATCATACATTCTAAAAATAAAAAAATTAGATATTTTGAGGATGATGATGAACCGCCAACATCCTCTTTGGAATATATACCTGCACCTGGGTCTCCTACGTATGATTTAATGAAGAAGGCAGAACAAAGGGATGAGAGTGATAGTGAAGAAGATCCTTTAGATGCATTCATGGCTGGAATTGATGCTGAAGTTAAAAAGAATACTTACGAAGCCCAGTTTGCAGAAGAAGAGAAAAAGGAAGAAAAATCAAAAGGATTTAGGGCGGACATTGACGGAGAGGATGACGAAGAAAGCTATTATAGGTAATAAATGTTTATTGCGACCGTCTTGTAAAAACTTGGAGAAAGGCATATAAATTAGTTTTATGTAAATAGGTACATGGAAGAAAATCCTACTGCTGGTTTACAACAAGAGGAATCCGATCAAGAAATTGAATACGACGAAGATGGAAATCCTATTGCACCTCCAAAGAAAAAAGATATTGACCCACTACCACCCATCGATCACAGTGAAATACAATATGAACCATTTGAGAAGAACTTTTACAACGTGCATGAAGAAATCGCTAGTCTGAGTAAACAACAAATAGATGATTTGAAAAAAACATTAGGTATAAAAGTGTCAGGTCCTTCGCCGCCGAATCCTGTAACAAGTTTTGGTCATTTTGGTTTTGATGACCCACTAATTAAGGCTATACGTAAAAATGAATATACTCAACCCACGCCTATTCAGGCACAAGCTGTTCCCGCAGCATTAAGTGGGAGAGATATAATAGGCATAGCAAAGACAGGTAGTGGCAAAACAGCTGCTTTTGTATGGCCTATGTTAGTGCACATAATGGATCAGCGAGAACTGAAACCTGGAGATGGGCCAATCGGGCTCATTTTAGCACCAACCAGAGAACTGTCTCAACAGGTACTTTAGATTTCCTACTACGGCAGATATTTTTACTTAACGGGTGGAATGCTTATTATACTAAGTGTATTTTATGCAGATATACCAAGAAGCCAAAAAGTTTGGTAAAGTTTATAACATTCAAGTGTGTTGCTGCTACGGTGGTGGAAGTAAATGGGAACAAAGCAAAGCATTAGAGAGTGGTGCTGAAATAGTAGTCGCCACACCTGGAAGGATGATTGATCTAGTTAAAATGAAAGCAACAACCTTAACTAGAGTTTCATTTTTGGTGTTGGACGAAGCAGACAGAATGTTTGACATGGGTTTTGGTGCGTTTATAAAATTCTCGTTAATCGACATAAAATATGTGTGATAGCTCATCAAAACTTATTAATTATGATAACTTTCCACAGAACCCCAAGTGCGTTCTATATGTAATCATGTAAGACCCGATAGGCAGACATTACTTTTCAGCGCAACATTTAAAAAAAGGGTAGAAAAATTGGCAAGAGATGTTTTAACCGATCCCGTAAGGATTGTGCAAGGAGATGTTGGTGAAGCAAATACCGACGTAACACAGCATGTTATAATGTTTCATAATAATCCTACGGGCAAGTGGACATGGTTGTTACAAAATCTCATTGAATTTTTAAGTGCTGGCAGTCTATTAATTTTTGTAACCAAGAAGGTAAAATAATATTATTTTCATACACAAAAAAAAGAGCATTTATTTGACGCTTATATATTTTAGTTAAACGCAGAGGAGCTCGCAAATAATCTGAAGTTAAAAGAATATGACGTATTACTTTTACACGGTGACATGGACCAGATAGAAAGAAACAAAGTAATTACTGCCTTTAAAAAGAAGGACGTTAGCACATTAGTTGCTACTGATGTAGCCGGTAATATAGCTCATTTCATTAAGCAGAAATTCCACTTGTTTGCCCTGAAATTTTCAGCTGCAATACAAAAAAACCATATTTTTCTATAGCGCGAGGCTTAGATATTCCACATATCAAAACAGTTGTAAATTATGATGTTGCGCGTGACATTGATACGCACACACATAGAATAGGAAGAACTGGCCGTGCGGGAGAAAAGGGTACAGCGTACACGCTTGTAACGGAAAAAGATAAAGAATTTGCCGGCCATTTGGTAAGAAACTTAGAAGGCGCAAATCAAGAGGTACCAAAGAGTTTAATGGACTTAGCTATGCAAAGTGCATGGTTCAGAAAGTCGCGATTTAAGGGCGGAAAAGGAAAAAGTATGAATGTTGGTGGCGCGGGACTTGGATTCAGAGGAAGGCCAGACACAGTGTCAAATTCGGTAAAACTAATTTTGACATTCTATTAGGTATAACTCGATATTTTAACAAATTTAAAAATAACCCAACGACGTGTTTTAGAGTGGAGGCTCTTCGTCGCAAGCTAGTAAGGATATAAGCGAAGTTGTGAAAAAGTTAGAAAGGCATGGGCCTGGGAGCGATCGACTTTCAGCTATGAAAGCAGCTTTCCGGAGTCAATATAACACACAGGTAAATATGATGCATTCATACGGCTACAACTATACGGTCTTGAAATGATTGAAACACTCATTTTCGAAACTACTTGAACAGTGTGTAAAGAATTATGTTAATTCCAGTTTCGAGCATCTTCAGATCACACATGGGAACAAACCATTACACCCCCTTCAGTAATAATGCCTCCACCACCCCCAATGCCACTGAAACCAAGTGCTGAACAATCTAAAACGACAGACGGCAATGCGACGAATTCTGCAAATGCCGAGAAAGGCGAACGAAAGAGGGTGAGGAAGAGTCGGTGGGAATGAGTCGCAGATAAAATCACAATTATTTTCTGTAAAATAACATACGACTACCGCGCGATCAGTACATAATACTTACTTGTTTTATATTACAATAAAATTTAATTTTAACAATGCTTTTATGGTGTCAATACTTTCCTCGAACAATAAGTCAAAACAATAGTCGAAACTTTAAACAGTAAAACGTGTATAGAGAACGTAACATTCAAGAAATTCACCCTGAAAATTGGGAAAGAAACGAAAAACAGGTTGTCATTCTGCAGCACATACTTTTTATTAATACACTTTCGGCAAACATGAGATTTTACTAATCGAGGTACAATGCTTCGTACCCAGGGTCGCGTCTAGATCCTTTTGGTCCTTAGGCATGCAAATGAAAATGGGGCTCTTGTTAAACAGGGTGGCTCAAATAAAATGCCGCAAGCTGTTGAAGATGTCGACTTACTTTTCGGCTTCAATTAAATGGCACCAGTGGGTTAGTTCTTTGGTGCGCAACCAATTTGAATAATTTCAAAATGAAGCCTCAACCAACATTTTGGCAAAGAACCGAATCATCTCGGGCTTCGGCTCTTCATCTTCCACTCTTTACTGTATATTTCGTGGTGTAACGAAAAAATACCTCTGTTCAAGCACCCTTTTTCAGCGAGCTCTAGTCACCTACTTATTTTGCCTAGTCGTAAACGCGCCCCTGTTATACCGGACAATAATGCAATACATATACCGTAAAAATAGTCGCAAAGATTATCATCATGGTACGCAACTGTCGTCACAAGTAATACTAATTGTTAAAGAACTTCAACGATCCCACGTAAAATATTAGTATCACGCGTAATAGGTATGGGAGGTAATATCGTCTGAGCAGTTTCGCAAACTACAAATCTACGCACCTACGATTGGTAAACGCTACATCCTCGTGTAAAAACAAACGAATTTCGAATTTTCGGTATCGAGCTATACTACGTTTTCGTGCATACAAAGTGTCCTTCGAAATCTAACCGTGGTACGATAAAAGTGTCCTAACGCGACGAAGAACGCGTGGAAACGTAAATGGTCCCACTTCTTCAACGAGTGTGCACATGGAGGCCGACTTGTTTCCGTGTCTCGCAAGTAGTCACTCGGAGCGCGCACCGGCTTCGCAACACACTTAGAGTGAATCACGCAATAATTATTTCCACAAGGACTCGCGTACGGGATTATATCTCCATAACGCAGTTTCTTTATAATTCCTTCCTTTCCGAATCCCACGGAAAGACACGCGGGAGGTACATATACGTACACTCTTTGAAATAGGATTCTTCATCTGTATTCTGAAGAAGTACGCGACTGCAGCACCGTCTGCATCGCTCCTGGCAATCGTTTCACCTTACAAAATTCCACCCAAGAAGATAAATCCACCAAGCAGATTCTCAACCTTGATCTCTACGCTCGTGGAATCATCATCCGGTACCAGACATTCTCCAAACTTAATTCTCTCGTTACCGTTGCACGCGCGCAGCCTCTGAGAATCATTGGGATCGAAAAGCGCGTCAGTGACGCCAAATTCAATTCTCGACGACCTTCGCTCGGACTTAGAGTACAAATTCGGAGAGGCAGAGTTCGCGGCACGTTTACAGCTTCTTTTCCGTGGGAAGGTCCTCGTTGCACCGAAGAGCGCGCGTGTCTACGACGAAGGAGAGAAGGAAGAAGAAGAGGAAGATAAAAAATAGTTCTCGATCGGCGCGCTTAATATGGAGATTAACCCAAGGATAATTCCGAGCCGATCAATCAGGATCGACTGCCTTGTTGGACGCGGCCAGTGAGCGCTTTGGCTCAGGTGGGATGCTAATGACGGGCTCGTAGTTACGCGACACATCTACAACACGCAAATACACTCCCATTTACCTGCATTTACCTGCCGCCTGACACGGAACGTCCGCACAAGCTCCTAGTAATTTCGTGGCAGCGTTTCGCTTATGTGGGTGGATGCAGACGGTTGTGAATATTCAAGTTAACTTATTGTTGGATAGACGAATCCTTTTACTTCGACATGCGAGTCACGAATGAGCATGCGTCATTATTGAACCGATGATCGGTTATTTGGCTATAAATAAAATCCATCTTCTCGCGATTATCGCGCTATCCGAAATCGCTCAAGATCGCTCAAGTGTAACTTGCGCGTTTATGTGGGCGGATATAGGCGGTTGCAAAGATTCAAGTTAACTTATTGTCGGATAGAAGAATCCTTTTACTTCGACACGCGAGTTACGAATGAGCGTGCATTGCTGATCGCTGATTTGACTATAAATAAGATCCTCTTCTCGCGATTTAACGAGATCGAATCCGAAATCGCTCAAGCGTAACCCGCGTGTTTATCTGGGTGCATTGAGACGGTCGCAAAAATTCAAATTAACTTAAATGGAAGAATCCTTCTACTTCGACATTCGAGTCACGAATCCGCGCGTGTCATTGTTGAACGACGATTGGTGATTTGGCTGTAAATAAAATCCATCTTCTCACGATTATGCGCTATCCGAAATCGCTCAAAATCGCTCAAACGTAACCCGCGTGTTTATCCGGGTGTATACAGACGGTCGCAGAAATTCAAATTAACACAAATGGAAGAATCCTTTTACTTCGACATGCGAGTCACGAGTGAGCGTGCATCGCTGAAGTCGTTCGGTGATTTGGCTATAAATAAGATATTCTTCTCACGATTACCGCGGTATCCGAAATCGCTCGAGATCCTCTGCGGATTCTCGAGGCCCTCCGACCCATTATTTCTCACCTTGATCCGACGCGAGAAAGGACGAGAAAGAGGCACAAGGAAATATTCCAGTTCCGCTTCCGGCTTGGCGTTGATCGTGATCAAGGGTGCTTGGGGATTCGATAAAGTCTCTTTCAGTCTTGGTAAAGCGAGATGGACTCGTCGTTAAGGGTTGACGCATTGAGGCATGGCCGGACTGCTTTTTCTTCGGATTTTCTCCGCTTGCTGCGCCACGCCCAAGGTACTCGCTTGTTTTCTGTTACCGTCGCCTCCCTTTCCGGTAAAGCGCTCCATGGCTCTGGTATAAGACCCGGTGCAGACTCTGCCCCAAAGTTTTCGATCCTCGGGTGCCTGTCTGGCTCCTTTCGTCTCACCCACGGAACACTTGTGGCTCTCGCTTCTGGTCCTTGAAATTCTCGAGGTCTCTTCTTTCTCTAGAGAAACACTCGAGCCTGCTCTAGTCGCCTGCATGTCCTCCCAGGACACGTTGATGTCCGACTGAACGGTCGAAGGTGTTGGACAACTGCTCTCGCTGGACAAGGACGAGGATCTCACGAAGGACGGTGGTACCATCAATTTCGTTTGGTCATCCGGTTGCACGGAGTTCGACGGTGGCTCGCTCTTAGCCCGACAACTCGATCTGTCGGCGCTCTTCTCGCGAACACTCGCGTCACCGTTCTCGTGCTTCTCGAGATTGTCGTTTAAGATGATCTTCGCGATGGACGTTCTCTTTCGCAAGTTCTCCATGTTCTCCTTCGGCGTGCTCTGGAAACTGTCCACTCTCTGAAGTATGTCCTTCAGATTTACGTTCGTCGCTTCGACGTTGTTCGACGTGGACTTTGTCGACTTGGATGCTCTCTGGGTAGCTTTACCATTCGTCAGAATGGAATTGGATTTTCGTGGCGCGTCCTCGTCTCTCGTAGACACGGCTAAATCTGAGTAGATGTAATTTGGTAATCTCTCCTTTTGACGAACCTGTGGAGTCGTTACCTGTGGACGTTGTTCAGCGGTGATCCAGAGCTTTGGTGATTTTTCCGTGGGTGCGTTCGATCTGGCACTTTTCACGCACTGCTTGTACTTTTCATCGATGGTCGTGTCCAAATGATTTCGAACCTCGTTTCCTTCGTTGAACACCGATTCTCTGGTAACAGACGACGCTTCGGTTTGCACGAGAGGCCAAGGATCAAACGGAAGAGTCGCGGTTCTCTTCTTTTCGATCATTTCCGTCGATATTTCGCCGTTGGACTCCTCCTCGGTCTTCTTCTCCGGCGTCTGATCGGTCGCTTCAATTTTCGACTTCTCCCGACCCTCCTCGTCCTCGTCATCGTCGTCCTCGTTACCAGAGTCATTATCGAAGCTCTTCAACAATCCCTCGTTCTTCTCGTTCCTCTTTCTCAGCTCCTCCCAATTCTTCCTCGGCTTGTAACTCGTCTTCCGTCTCACTATGGTACTCTCGGTGATGTCGATGTCGGGTATAAACAATCTCAGAGCCTTGGTCCCAGTTGGAAAGGTAACCTCGGTGATTCTCTTCTCGCACATTATTGCCTCCAGACTGGTCTTCGAGGCGACCTCTTGATGCTTGTTAAAAGCTGAGACCAGCTGAGCCACCGTGTACTTTGGCTCGTCGTTCTCCGACTCCGTCGAGCGATCCTCCTTATCGTCCGAAATGCCCGAATTATTCGAGTGACTCGACGCGTCCGAATGTTGCCTCTGACAAGGTCGTTTACTGGAAACAGTTCCTGCTTCGCGATTCAAGTGCATCTCGTCCGAGTCCTCCGTAAGGGTATCCGACTCGATGGACTTCAAAGAGTCCAAATTCTCCTCGGACTCCGAGCCAATCTTCTTGCACACCTGGAAATTAGGTATCGATTTTCTATCGTCCTTCGCAGGCTGAACTCTCGTGTCACGATTCTCTCGAACCTCCTTATCGTCCACGCCATTAACATCGGTCACAGTAACCTTCGGCATGTTTCCGTTCACCTTCACCTGAGAAGTCTCACAAGCTTCCTCGGTAGCCTTCGACTTCTCGTTCTCGGCATTCGTCGAATAGCTCGTCTCATTGGGCAAGCACCCAACGATGGAAGGGTTGGACGAAGCAATTTCAACTCCAAGTTGCATAAAAATCGGCAACATGTCCTCGGTCTTGGCACGCTGATAACTCTTCCTCCTGCGCTTCAGACACTCCAAGCTCCTATAAATATCCAGAACTCCTTGCGACTTGGACAAGGACCTCAGCCCATACAGCTTCTCTCTAGAACTACCAATCGCAGGGTTCATCGAACTTATCATGCGTTGAGTAGTCGACACAGGTGCGTTGTTTACCGTGCCGTTCAACAGGCAAGCCTGAGACTGAATGCGATTCAGGCTACGAATTCTCGAAAGTAATCCACGACTCGGGCCGTGATTAAGATTAGCTTGCGATCTGCTCTGAGCTCTGTTCAGTAAACCTTGGGTCTGTTCCTTGTTCAACAAGCAGCTTTGACTGGCGCAGCTCAGACTGGTTCTCGACGAGCTCAAGCTGATCTGAGAGTCCGCTGGGCTTGGAAATCCCTCGCTACCGACTAGACTGGATCGACTCTCGGTGAGGTATTGACTGAGACACATCTCGCTCTGGCTCAGCAGACGATCCTGGAGGCCTTGATTAAGCGGAGGCTGGTCGTGAATGTCGGCCATGAGATTGGCCTGACTGGTGGTCTGACTGAGGAGCGCCGCTCTTCTCAGATTCTCTCGGCTGACGACCCTCTCGAGTAGAACCTCCCTCGACTTGGACAGATACCTCCTCAGGTGCGGCGAGGCTTGGGTAGGCGCTCCACGTAGCCAATCGTGGCGCAGGCATTGCTTCGCTGTCATTCGTGCACTGATCGGTAAAAGAGAGAGGGTTTTAATTGAATTGGAAATGAGGTTGCAGTTAAGTCGACGAGCGAACACGAGAGTGGTGGTGTAAAGCGCGCACGAGTTTACCTTGGGTCTAGCACCAAAAGCTTCGCGACGAAGTCCTTCGCCTGCGCCGATACGTCCTCGAACAATTCCTCGGGGAAATCCACCTCTCCTAGGGATATATTCTGAAAGGTTTCTTGATCGGTCTCACCTCCGAACGGTGAGAATCCTGTGAGTAGAACGTACGTCGTGACGCCGAGCGACCTAAAAGAACAGTCGAAGATTGTTTATTTGTTTGTGTACTTGTTTAATCGTGTTGGCATCCCTGGTTTTTTTACAAAGATTTCGAATACGGTCAAGGAGACGCCAGGTACACGAGAATACAGTGTTTTAGCGAATTTTACTGATTTAGTTAATGTAAACTAATAGTGTAAAAAGAAAATGGAACAGAAGACGAAGCAATTTTATAACAATGTGAGCCGTCTAATTGAAAGATGATGTCGTGCCACAAAAGAAATGTATACAATTTGTCAATTTGTTAGCTGATTCAGACGATATATACCGGAGATTACGTTATAAATAATTAAACGAAAATCAGAGGATCCGCGTTTACAAAATCGCAATTCAATTTGGATTCTGAGTATTCTGACTCACCACATGTCCGCGGCCAACGTGATGGGCTCGTAATGAAGGATCTCGGGCGCTGAAACGAACGACGGAAGATTACTCTTTGGGACAATGTCTAACGACCGATGCCATTCGAAGACTGAACATCATTAATCATTCCATTCAACCTTCTCCATATCTCCGTAAACAATTTAACGACCATGCGACTTTCGAATTCAAAAAAGCTTGAGATCATTTGCGTATCAATCTCGCTATGGAGCTTATCCAACCAGGCTTGACGTTATCCCTCAAGTAAATTCGAAATACTTCGGTACGATGACCCTCGGTTAACGACGTCATCGCGCGACGTATGGTCGAGCAAAATTCGCGTGGGTGGTCAGACTGCTCCGGTGAGATCTGATCTCTCGATAGATTCTCGCAATTGATTTGTCTATCGTAAGTGTGCTCGCAGTCGCCGGGAGGCACGAGTAAGGCACGCGTATCGCGGCGCGGCCAGGGATCGTTAAACGTCGTCATTATAATTTCATTCCCGTCGTATCGCCAACCGAAAGTGTCTATAAAATGCGTCGTAAACCTTTGCGCCTCGTCGCGAGACGGTAGCAGCGCGTAGATACGCGAGACGGCAATAACTGTTTCTCGTCTATCGCCAGAAACGTCGTCCCTCGTTTCCTCGTCGACTTCTCAGCTGGTGAGATACGATCTCACCTACCCACGACCATACGCTCCAGTGGTAAAGTTGGTAAAGTCGAAAGGCGCGCGCACGTCAAGTTTGATTTCGGCGCTCGGTGCCGCCGGCGACGATTCTTAATTAAATCTCGGCGTTAATTTGCATCTCTCGACTCTACGAGCCACTCGAGAAAGAGGGAGGAGCCCCGGTGAATTTAAGACGGAATTCTCGAGACGGTACCTTTCTCGACGAATCTCTCGATAAGTTTTCGGTAAGGCGCGCATCGCGTCTCGTACACGCGTTCCGCTTTCGTTATTCTCGCTCGCACGAGATGTTGCTCGATGGAAGTGAGTCGAGTTTCGTAAATGAGCGGGGCGAGTCCTTTCTGGCGAATGAATGACGATACCATTAATTCAAAACGATTAATTCAGTTGTGACAGAGGCCGATTCAATTATGTGCAACTGTGCGGCACCGCCACGAGCAATGAGCAATTAAAGTTTATGATAATACACGCGGTCTCCGCGGCGTTCCTTACCGAAACGATCCATAAAAGTTTCTGTAAAAGCGGAGGCGGGTACACCTCGACCGACGTTCTCGATGGATATTCGCTGCAACCGTGGTCTCCTGGTAATATCAGAAACGACAATGTCGATTACCTTGCCGGAACTCGAGGCGCGACCGGATGTTCGGAAATTTCTTCTCATCGTTGTCGAGTACGTAAAATTAGGGAGTAAGCTTCGATGAAAAGATCACAGACGATCTTTTAGACATCTATTTATTTTTTTTTCATCTTCGAGCAAATTCTACGCTGTTTCCTTCCGGTGAGAGAATCATTTTACGCGAAGATCCAAACACCCGGTATACCCTCGCGCGCGTCGTTTTAATAAAGGGTCGATGTCGGCGGGTCCGACAACACCATCGCGCAATGAGGCTAACGTGTCAATTAATATCGATTATATTTGCGATTGCGCTACGGAGATCGTCAATTAGCGGATCCGAGATAACGATCGCGAGTAATTAAGCCAAGGCGGTGCACCAAAGTGGCCGCGCACCTGTGCACTCCTGCCTCCAGCTCCGTTCTACTCCCCCGTGGATCGTGGCGCAGAAGTAATGCGCGGCTCGCACTATCTCGGACGGCGATAATGCGCCGATTTATATTTTCGCGAAACGGCCCGACCAATGGAGACCCTCTGTCAAATCGGACGAATATCTTTGCCACGATCGCGAGTGCGTGTACAGATTTCACTCGAGCCATTTCGCAAGCGAGAGACGAACACTGCAATTTCTCGGATCGATATAATTATATTATATTATATATGTTATATTAGAGGTATATTAAATTGTGGAACCTGCGACAGAGCTTGTTCTTACCCACATAATCCGGCGTCCCAAGAATTTCGCGAACCTCAGTTCCTTCCAGGATCACTCTCGATATTTCAAAGTCGCACAGCTTCACGTCGCACTCTGGAAAGCTGCCCATCATCACCAAATTCTGCGGCTGAAGCATGGAAGAATCGAGAGGATTAGTTTAATAGTTTTTAAATTGAACGTGGCATTTTGTATGATTAATACTATTTCCGGAATGTGCAATATCGCCAATAATTGGGCGGCTGGCTCTGACTTTAATTTGTTCAACGTTAGCCGCTCGACCGTACGAGCTAAGGCTTTATCTGAGGTGCTATCGCATGTTTAATGTTTGTCCGTACGCGGTAATTTCATCTTCTATATCTTCTTTTGCTTCTGTATTTTTCTTTTTGATTTGTTATCTATCCTTGTTATGCTACAGAGCTTGTCCCGTCAATAAATAAATAAATACATTGTTTACGGATGACCAGATATTTCGGAATTTATATGGTTCAGTTAGGGGCCGTTGACGAGATGTCTCGCATTTTCAAATTTTTATCCAATGGTGATTTTATAATCGCGATGACAAGTGGTAACAGTTAAGAGATTTTGATAATTTGAGGCAAGAAACTACCTGATCATTGGGTACGGTTAATAATAAAATATCTGATCTGCAATGTGTTAACATTTGAAGTGTTTCTGTTTTCTGTTTTTGTCAAACTTCTTCTCCAAGCATCCTCTTTTCTCTCGCTGTGCGTCCTTCCGAGGATTCTTCTTACCTTGGTTAAGGACTCGATTTACGACGTTCAGCGTCTCGTCAGACCTCTCGATAAGCAAAATATGCAGGGCCACGCTTTGCCGTTTTCTTCGATCTTTTTCACCCACCTCGACGCGACCAAATTAACGGCACTGGTAAGCTGTACCAATTACAATTTATAACCGCGCTTCGCAGATAGCGGGACGCGCTCTTCCAATTCGTGGAAAATGTAATTTCCGTGTACCTCGCTCGTTTAGATTGTCTCGTTACGATACAATCCGTGAAGATCTCACGACTTTATGTACAGGGTGAGTTTTTTCCGATGTTTGATATGGGGATCTTGGAAACTAGCAGAGATAAAGAGACGATTAAACGGGGAAAGAACTGCAGCTTTTATGAGCTCAATTTACCGAGCTTCTTGTTCTTTAATAAAACTCTGTGACTCTGTTATTATTGACTTTAGGAAAAAACGTGCAAACGGAAGAATTACAGACAATTTCGCGCTTAATAACACAATCTACCCGAATTTTTGCATTTAACTTATAATCTTTGAGTTACGCCACAGACTTTATTGTTCTTTCTCATGAAAACTCCAAACTGAACACCTTAAATTAAAAAAATTCGTTTAAACTATATTATCAAGCGCACAATCGATCCACAACAATTTCCTTCGCACATCTTCTTTAAAATCATTAACAACAGAACCATGTGCACCGAACGAAATACGCAAACCGAGTGAAAAAACCAACGCTTCGCCTGAATGGAAAATCATCAATGCGCGCTTCTCATTCTCTCGTTGTCGTCTCGATGTCACGAGAAATCATCGAAGGAAGGTTCACTAAAGGACCGCAGAATTCCGCTTCGCGACCGAAAGGTCGCGAGGCGGGAGGTCGTGGAGGAATTGTGCGCGAGGACGGCCGCGAACAAAATCGCATTAAACAACGCTGACAATTAGTGAGTTAATCGCGTAATTGAGTACCGTTGGCGCTGTGCCTTGTGGGCATGGCGCACGAGCTCAGCGTGACGTCCGGTTCCAGGCGCTACCGCGAACAATGTCGAACATCGAGCGTACGCGAAACGTCAGTCGCTTCATGCTGCTAAATTGCCCCTTGGCTGGCTACCGCGCGCCAGGGTGCACAAGTCGGACCCCATGGTCCTCCACGTTCTCCACTCTCCTTCCTTCTCTCGAGCTTTCCTCTTCTCTTCTCTTCAAAGTTACCATCCAAGCCGGCGCCGGAGGGACGCGCATTAAAAAAAAAGAACGAGAAAAAAAGAGGAGAATACAAGGATCGAGATAAATTAAGCCACGGTGCCCCGTCGGCGATTAATTTTCTCCACTGGTGCGCGCGGTGGCCCTGCGATTTTTCAACGGAAAGTCCATGAGAGAGAAAGAGAGAGAGATAACGACCCGAGCTCTGGCTTCGATAAAGCCCCGGATGATAGATTACTCTTTGACTTCGGCGAATAATTTCGAAGGAAATTTCTTTCTCCTTTTTCTCACGGCCTCCGGCGAATCTCGCGGACGTGCTCCATTTCGAGAAGGCTCGCTCCGATTGATCTCGGAAGAATTAAGAAGAGCAACAGTGGGGTTAAGGCTTCTCCGAGCGAGATAAAGCGTCATTGGGATTTGCATAAACACGGTAGATGGTGTTGCGATAAATCTACTCGCTACCAGAGAATGGAATATTAAGTTTCCGGAGAGCACGCGCTACCATCAGCGACGTTCCTTTTTTGAGAGCGAACGAGAGAGGAGAAGAGAAGTGTTCAATTACGCGGATTCAATAGCTCACCGACTCACTTTTCTCTTGACCCTTTAACTCGTGTCCCGAGCATTATTATATCACGAAATTCGCCTTGCGTCTTCAGCCGCGGTCAAGAGGTTCTCATTTTTCTTGCGCCTCTCGTATGGCGCGACTCGTTGCGCAATTAGGCTCCGCGCGAGTGAATCGCGCGCGATGGACACCGACACAATCCTCGTTCGCTGATCCGCAAGGAGTCGCGAGCATCTCCTCAGTGTCTTTTTATTATCGCACGAGAGCGCACCTCTAGAGCCTTGGAGATTTTCACGTGGGCGCATCTGAATATTCAAAGCGCTTCCTCTCGCTCGCTCATCGGCCCGCGCGCGCGCGCGCGCGCTCTTGTCTCTCCGTCTCCCTCGCGCGCTTCTTTTCTCTCCGGTTGACTAATAAATAATGACAAAAGGTGTAAAAATAAATCTCGCCTCGGTTCGGACGCGCTTGGTACACCGCGTAATTTCTCGAAGCGTTCACGTCGCTGCCATTAGGCGGCACCGTACGTTACAGGCCGCTTACTACGCCCGAGGTTTACGAGGGTTCGTAACGCGAGGCGAGCCACGGTAAATAGGAAATAACCCGGTGGGACGAATATAAAGAATAATGTGGCCTGCAATCGCGACTGTAAATCAAAACGGCCTCGCGCGGCCTCCGGCCCTCCACCTTCTTCCTCGTACTTCTCCACCTTCTTAACCTCCTCTCTCGTATCTCGCCATCGCACTTGCCCTTTTTTGGATATCCTCGCATCGTTCGTTACCCTAACGGTCATAGAGAACGTTTCGGTTGGACGTAATGGACGATAAACGAGAGGTGTTACGAACGAGGTCGCGGAGCGTCGAGCGACAGAAGAGAACGAGATGGTTCCCGTAGCAGGTGGAATTTCGCCATTTTACTCGCCCTGACTCATCCTGCTAATGCTCGTCTGCCATTTCCAAGCTGTTTTTCGAGGATATCGGATCGAGTTCCACCTACGAGAATCGTTTCTCGTGCTGTTTTGCGCGCAAAACAAATTCGAATCGGCGGCCAAGTGGATAAGCACGCGGCTCATCTATGGTCCGCCAGGATGAGGCCGTGGAGAGTGCCTAAACGGCGTAGCGAGGCCTTGTTCTAAGACTGACCTCATCGTCCGAGGCTCGATACTTCGATAATCATCGATTTGTTCTCGCGTCACCGTGCCGACATTGGTAAATATTTGTAATCGTGGAACTCGAAAGGATGTCACGAGGAGTCCCACGCAGGCCGAAACTCTTCGAGAGAGACTATTTGGTCTTCCGTGAGGCTCGACTGTTTTTCGTTGGCCCGCAGGGTCTCGAGCGTGGGCCCACGGAATAACACGCGACACGTCCATGGACGAGGCTGAACGCTTCGCGCGGTGTTTACGTCGACGAGTGCGACGCGCGCCCGAGTGCAACGCACTCGAGAGCACGATTCGTTCGGAGAAGAGCAGAGTTTCGTAACGTTTCGAGTGGTCCATTCGTCGAGCTCGATTTTCTCTGTCTCTCTCTTTCTCTCTCTCTCTCTCTCTCTGTTGCGAATTGAGTGCCGAGTGTTTGAGAATTTCTTTTGTTTGAAATCATTCCTAATGTCGAAGAGAGTTTCGCACGGAGAACAAGAGAAAAGGATGCCTCGTGCTCGCCATTTTAATTTCGCGATCCTAGAGGCGAAGGCGTTTCGTATCGATCCTCTCCCTCCTCTCCTTCGAGAGAGTAAATGTCGCGAGAATACCACGGGTGCTCCAGTTACGGCGAACAGGTTGGCAGCTCGCACTCGCCCTCGGAGACACCGACCAAACATGATTCACCGCCGAGCGCGAACTCCCGAGCAGTGCTAGAATGTAATTATTTAAGCGCGAACGCGCGCATCGCGTGGGACGCTCAAGTGCGTTTCATTTTTCCCGACGCCCAAACGATGCTTTCGATTTCTACGCTTCGCCACAGGTTTCACCGTGCGAGAAAACATCCCTGCGCAATTTCGCCGTTAAGTCTTACCAGGTTGTTCTCGATCTTTACGCACCATTCTTTCAATCGGATTGTTCTTCTAAAGTGAGCGCGAAAAGGAGCATTCGCAATATTAACATTTAGATAATCCTCGAGTACGTTCGAAAAAAGAAAAGGAAAATAATTTATCGTTCCACCTTCGCGATCCTTTCTCCTTTTCGTGATTAGGCTTCGTAGAATGTTCTTCATTTTTACACCCCCTTCTTCCTATCGAAGTACTATTCCCAACTAAGCGCGGTAGAGAGTAAATAATCGAAGTCGCCCAAAGGAGCATTCGCATTACTAAAATTTAAAGAATTAAACAATCCTCGAGCGCGTTCAAATAAGAAAAACAAAAATAGTTTATCGTGCCACCTTCGTGATCCTTTCTCCTTTTCGTGATTACATCTCGTAGGATGTTCCTTCATTTCAACACACCCTTCTTCCATTCGAACTATCATTCCAACCTAACCGCGCTGAAGTAAATAATCGAAGTTGCCAAACAGAGTATTCGCAATACTAAAATTTACAGAATTAAATAATCCTCGAGCGCGTTCGAAAGAAGAAGAAGAGAAGCATTTATCGGTCGACCGGAGGACGTCGACGTTCGTCCCTCGCGATCCTTTCTCCTCTTCGGAGCGTATCGCGAGTTATCGCACCGGGTGCTCCAGTTATGGCGGTCCCGCATAGGCCGGTCGTGTGGTGCACCCAACGGAGATAGGAGACCAGGTGTGATTCACCAAGCCCCGGCTGCAGAGCGTGCTCAGGGCGTGGTCGTTCCACCGTGAAGAGAGCGTGGGGCCTACACCGCGCGCTCTGCTTTTCCTCCGCCCTGAGACGTTCGCTCGTTACGCTCGACCTTTCTCGCTCCTTCTCCTCCCTCTTCTCAACCGTTCACTCTCTCGCCATCCCATTCGAAAGTGCAATCGTTCGCGTTGCAGATCGCATCTGCATATCTCGGCAAGATCCGACACAGCGCCGGGTTATTATCGCCTGCAGGAAGTGAGCCCCAGGTTTATGCGATTGTACGCGCCGCGCGTAGGTGGCTAAACTCGAAGCTCGTCGTTTCCCCGATCTCCTTCCTCCTACTTTTCTACTACCACTTTTCCTCTCGAGCTCGCGCTACGCCTCGTCCACCTGTAGGCGCGCGTTTTTACTTACCTCCAGGAACCAACCGTCGTTTCCACGATCTCGAATAAATGAATTTCTAATTTTACCGTGAGCGGTGAAGCGCGCCGCTAAAGGATCCGCGAAATTTTTGCGCGTCCAGGGTGAATGGGGAGTACTTCGAGGTTGAAGTCTCACGGAGAATCGAAGTTAATTTTGTGCACGCGAGGAATTCGCAGGACCTTTCGCCACGATGGCCTCACGTTGTTCGTCGGCATTACATTCGATAATCGATCCCCTTTGCGGTGCCCGACGCGGCGGTCCCGATGCATCACGTACTCGTGCGGTCACCGGAGATCCAGACAATATAATTGCATCGATTCGAGATGTATGCCCGGTACCGGCGCGAGCTACGTGCCGTGCGAGCGAGCGGCCCTGCGCGCTCTGCCTTTGATACGTGCGTGCCACCGTTTCCAAATACGGAGCACGCGGGGGCCTATATGGAGCGCGGGACTACAAACGCAGAAGAAGGTGGCAAGAGGAGTGTGCGCCCAGTCGCGCCGCTCCACGGGATTCGACGGATTAATTAGCGAGCTTGTCGACGAACAGATGATCCTCGTGATGCTTCTTGGATCGAAAGCTCCGCTCGGAGAAAATATTTCGAGGATAGTTTAATATACGGATGAATTTTCAGTCCGCAAAAGCGCGCGTGAGGTTTTCGAAGAAGAGACGTCTTTGCGATGCTTTTCGTTTTAAAAGGTACTGGAAGGAAATGTTTCGAGAATATTTGAAAGTAGTGGAGAAGTGTCGAGTTGCAGCATGCGTGGAATAGCTGCTCGAAGGAAGTATTTCGAGAATCTTTCAAAATCCGGGAGAATCAAGGACGCGCAGGATGCGGATGAGGTTGTCGAAGAAGTGATGACTTCACGATGCTTTTTACCTTAAACATTCCTCGAAGAATTTTTGAAAATCCAGGCAAATCCTTGACCTGCAGCGCGTGTGAGATTGTCGAAGAAGAGATGGCATCGCGATCCATTTCACCTAAAAAGTTCTTCGAAGAACATACACATCTTGAGGAATCTTTTGAAGTCTGGGAGAATCTTCGGATCACAGCGCACGCGCATAAGGTATCCGAAGAAGAGATACTTTGGCGATGCTTTTCACCCGAAGAAACGAGTCATCTTGAGATTTCGTCTCGAAGAATATTTTAAAATTCAGGAGAATCCTCGACGCGCGCGTGCGAGTTTGTCGAAGAAGAGATGGCATCGTGATCCTTTTCACCTAAAAAGTTCTTCGAAGAACATATACATCTTGAAGAATCTTTCAAAGTCTGAGAGAATCTTCGGATCACAGCGCACGCGCACAAGATTCCAAAAGAAGACATAATTTAGCGATGCTTTTCACCCGAAGAAACGATTCATCTTGAGATTTCGTCTCGAAGAATCTTTCAAAATCCAGGAGAATCTTCGACGCGCGCGTGCGAGATTGTCGAAGAAGAGATGACATCGCGATCCTTTTGACCTAAAAAGTTCTTCGACGAACATATACATCTTGAAGAATCTTTCAAAGTCTGAGAGAATCTTCGGATCACAGCGCACGCGCAGAAGGTTCCCAAAGAAGACATAATTTCGCGATGCTTTTCACTCGAAGAAACGATTCATCTTGAGATTTCGTCTCGAAGAATCTTTCAAAATCGAGGAGAATCCTCGACGCGCGCGCGTAGCGCGTCCAAATACGGCACCCCGCTGTGTTTACGGAGCACGAGGAATAACGCTTGGGACGGCGACGATCGTCGAGGCGAAACTCGTCGCTCACCTACATGTTAAAGGATTTAACGGTGGTCCAAGGCTGGTACGTTGTCGGGCAGGGGAAAAGACTCGTCGCTGCCATGGCGGATCAAACGCGAGCCGTAATCACTTTCCAAAATGGGCGCGAACTTCTTCTCTTCGGTGATCGGCGACGAGAAGGAGGTGGAAGGAGGTGGTGGTGGAGGAGGGCGGAAAAAGTGAGGGAGGCACGAAGATGGAAAAGGAGGTGGAGAAGGAGATCGAAGGGAGGAGACGTGCCGGTGACTGGCGGGTTAACTGCATCCCGAGGACCCGTTCGGACCGCGACGTCTCGCGTTAACTCGTCGTCGTAGTCGTCCGCGCGACGTATAAATCTTATATGGTACGGTGATCGAGTCATCGCGCTGCGCAGCGCGCGCGCGTCCCATAAAGCGTTTCTTTCGTCTCGCCGACGAACGCGATCCGCCCGCTTGCTTCTTCAAGCACAGGGAGTTCGCGTCGCTCTCAACCGTGTTACAAGGATCTTCGCGACAGTTATTCTCTCGATAAAACAAACGATCTTTAAACCCAGCGCGAGATTAATTGCGAGGGGTAGTTTAAGTAATATGCAGATTTTTGTAATGATTTAGAAGATTAAACAATTCTGACGTACATCCTACGTCCCATTTTTATATGTAGATGGAAGCTCTAGAAGGAGACGACAACGAGACTTCTCAAAAAGATTTCATAAGGATTTTTAAAATGTGAGTTAAATCGGGCGGCAAATTTGAATCGTTTCAGTACGGTGCACGTGAGTAGTGCGCACATACATTCTTAAATAATTCCTCGATGAAACTAAAAAAGCCCACCCTCGTCTCGCTCGTTTCTACCTACCCAATAAAAGTCCTGGAACGAGCCAAGGGAAATTACTCATTCTCGGGATAATTCCCATCCGCGAGCTTCGTCCAGAGCCCAATCCTCGTCGTCGTCCACGCGAGGGGGCAGGTTTACGATCGTCCGCGGATTTAACGTCCTGTCCGCTCGCTCTTAATCGTCGAATCTACTTTTTCCTACGCGCGTTCCGGCGTCTCGTAAATTTTCCGTCCGCGGTTTTCGATACCTTGGAAAAGGATCTTGCGCATCGGCTTGGTCCAGGCCGAAAGGCACGACGATCTCACGGCGTGGCGACGCGCGTGGGGCCTCCTTCGTCGCGAGGATAACGAGGGAGAATCCTCTCATCCGTAACGAGGAATCCGACGACCTCGCCGGATCAAAATGTATTTTACGACGTTGCGGACATCGTCGCGCTCCTCTTTCCCTCCGAGCCTCTCGCGTCCTCCTGGGGTCGTCGGCGCCACCGACGCGTTGTCTTCCGCTCGTCTTCTCCTCTCCGTTTATCTTTCTTTTTTTTTTGCCGCACACCCACGTCATCCGTAAACTTTTCGAGGGTCCGAGAGGTCGTCGTTCTCCTCTCAACATCCTCTTTCGTATCGATGCTCCTCGCGTTCCGCTTGACTCACGTCTTCGCAAAGCGTCGTCATTAATCCAAACCCCCTCCTCAATTCGACTAATCTCGTAAATCGAGGAACTGTCTAAATAAGGAGTTCGGAAATGCCAAATGATCGTTGAACGCATGGAAGAGTCGAAGTGGCGCTTGGATCGATTGACAATGTTGTAGAATGAAATCGAAGCTAGGAATGAAGTGGAGACTCGAGTGGGATCGAAGGAATGAGGAAAGGTTCAGAATGATACCAACAGGTGAGAAACGAAATAAGGTGTTTGGAAATGTCAAACTATTAGGAGATCTATGGAAGGGCCCAAATTGCGCTCGGATCGATTAATAATGAGAGGTGGAGAATCGAGTAGGATCGTAGAAATGGAGAGAAGATTCAAAATGGAATATTAACAGATACGAACAAAATAAGGAGTTCGGAAATGCCAAATGATCGTTGGACGCATGGAAGGGTCCAAGTGGCGCTTGGATCGATTGACAATGTTGTAGAATGAAATCGAAGCTAGGAATGAAGTGGAGATTCGAGTGGGATCGAAGGAATGAGGAAAGGTTCAGAATGAAATACCAACAGGTGAGAAACGAAATAAGGTGTTTGGAAATGTAAAACTATTAGGAGATCTATGAAAGGGCCCAAATGGCGCTCGGATCGATTAATAATGAGAGGTGGAGAATCGAGTGGGATCGTAGAAATGGAGAGAAGATTCAGAATGGAATATCAACAGATACGAACAAAATAAGGAGTTCGGAAATGCCAAATGATCGTTGGACGCATGGAAGAGTCGAAATGGTGCTTGGGTCGATTGACAATGTTGTAGAATGAAATCGAAGCTAGGAATGAAGTGGAGACTCGAGTGGGATCGAAGGAATGAGGAAAGGTTCAGAATGATACCAACAGGTGAGAAACGAAATAAGGTGTTTGGAAATGTCAAACTATTAGGAGATCTATGGAAGGGCCCAAATGGCGCTCGGATCGATTAATAATGAGAGGTGGAGATCGAGTGGGATTGTAGAAATGGAGAGAAGATTCAGAATGGAATATCAACAGACGCGAACAAAATAAGGAGTTCGGAAATACCGAACGATAGTAAGACTCGCAGAAGAGTTCAAAAGGCGCTCGCATCAATTAACAATGCAAAGTAGAGAATCGAGTGGGGTCGAGGAAGCGGAGAGGAGGTTCAGTATGGAATATCAACAGACACGAACAAACAAGGAGTTCGAAAGTGCCAAACGATTAGGAGATCTGTGGAAGGGTCCAAACGGCGCTCGAATCAATTAACAATGCAAAATAGAGAATCGAGTGGAGTCGAAGAAACGGAGAGAAGATTCAGAATGGAACATCAACAGGCGTGAACAGAACGTCCCCGCGAGTGTATCGCAAACTTGCTCCGAGCGTCCTTGAGGGATCTCGAATCCGACCTTGGCGCTTCTAATAGGCAATAAATCGAGGTCTTTGTGTGATTTTTTTTCTTTCTCTCTCCGATCCTCTCTTCTCTTCTCAAAGGAAACTTTCGATAGAGACACACATGCTCGATCTCGATACAGTCGGCGGCCATTGTTCGCGAGGAGGAGAGAATCGGAGAAGAAGAATCGCCTTGGACCCTGAGGGCCTCGCACTCTTGTCTCACGCGGCACCTTCGGCCGCCTCTTCGATGGGTGGTCCCGTAGAATCGAATCGAGCTGGGCCTCCGACTCGACGGGACGATCGAGACTCGAGTGGCAAAGTAATGGTAATATCGTCTCGAATTATCATTTCTCCGCGACGATGACCGACGATGGCGTGGCACGGATGCGCGATGACGGTGGAGTAAAAAGGAACGAAGGATGAAGTGGCGAAGGAGAAAGAGGTGGAGGAGGAGGTGAAGTAAATAATGAAAGGATTCTTGACGTCGATCGTGACGGATCGGAAGGAGGATCCTCTCTTAGAGGGAGCCAACGAAGCTGCGAGTTTAACAATGGAAATTATAAGAAATAATAAGAGGCCATTGGCGAAAGAGAGAGAGAGGAAAACGATGAAAAGATTCTTGACGTCGATCGGTGCATCATCCGGGAGAATCTCTTCCCTCGAGAGTGGTTCTAAGCGGTGCCAGTGGATGAGGACGTCCTTGGTTGAGACGACGGCGAACGCGACGTCTGACGTCCGCGGCCCCTCGCCGAGAGCTTACAGGAAGACGTTATCCTCGATCGACGACGTCTGATGATTTAATCGATTCGACCGGTAAAAAACGGAGGAAAGGAACGTCCGGCCCAATCGGTTTACACGGCAAGATTCCGATCGCGTCGCTTGGGCTCGTGCGGCAAAAAACTATTAGCGGAAAGATCCGTCCTACGATCGAGGGGATCGAAGGATCGAGCCGACGATCTTCCACGGGTTTAGTCGAGTGGACGACGCGAGCTGGAAACGTCGAGCGGAAAGGGTGAGTTCGATGCTACGAGAGAAAGAAAAAAATTGAGAAACAAAGAGGGGGAACGGAGTAACGAGGTAGCTGTCGACGGAAGAAACATCGTGTTTTTTGGCAGGAGGATTCGATGCTTTCGTGAAAAACAATTTCTTTCAGCGGTAGAACACTGGCAAAGAGGCATCTACCTAATTTTGCACCCTCGCGCTTGCGTTCCAAGGGCGGTCACAGGTAAAAATCGATTCTCGAAATCGAAGGAACACGACGTGGAGAGGGAAGTTGTTGAATTAGACTTTGAGAGAGTGATAGAAAGAGAGAAGGCCTAGAGTTAAATGAGAAGAAGAGCTACGAGGTGCGAACGAGCCGGTGGAGGTCGTCGCGACGCTTTCTCTCTCTCTCTCTCTTTTCGTTTCTCTTTCTCTTTCTCTTCGCTCGTGCGCCGTGTTGCGAATCGCATTAAAACGCGACTGCCCCTCGTTTCCGCGGATGCTGAAATAACACGCGCCCGTGCGCCGTATCCAGACGCAATAAATCCCGAGGAAACAAGTTGGAAACAACTACGAGGGCGAGCACTCGACGTCGATTCGACGCCCCCCTTTTCTCTCCTTCTCTCACCCTCTCTTAAACTTCCATCCTCCTCGCATCGTGGTCCAATCGATAGACTTTTTTCCATACGATGCCGGTGGTGGGTCTGGATCGCGAGTGAGCAGAAGCATCGCCGAATCGAGAGAGTATCGAGAATCGATCGTGCGTATGCAACGTTCCCTCGTTCCATACAAGGCGATGCCAATTTGTCTGCCGAAACATTTTTCCTCTCCAACCACGGCGACATGCACGCGCGTAATTAAAGATTCTCGTAGTCGGCAACGCGCCCTCGTGATTTTCCCTCTTGTCATTTTCCTCTCGACGAAGAATCGTCCGACGAAATTGCGCGGGGGCGTCCCGAAGTTTTCGAAAGCGTGCACGAAGCGTGGACGGATTTTAATCGACACACGAGCTCGACGAGACGTCCTTGCACATTTTATATATATTTTTTTCTCTTCCATCCAGTCGCGTCTTTTAAAACGCACGTTTGCATTTTCCAATATGGCAAAGAGCTCGCTACTAAGTAAGCAAGATGTGAAATACTATGTTCGCAACTGAGTAGCAAATTGCCGTGTGCGGTGGAAGTGTGACGGAATGGCATTGCAGATTACATACGTCGATTTTGCTCCGTTAAGTATGCAACCGGTATTACGAGAGAGTGATCGATGTTCTCGCACGAGCGTTAGTAAAACGCTACTTTGCACCCTAATAACGTGCAAATTGTCGACGGGACGGAATTTAATCGATACTTATAGTCTACGATTGTTCCATGCTCATCGACCTTCCGATTTATTTTTCTCCGGCGTGTCGTCGCGCAACACGCGCCGAATGAAAAACGATCTGTATATTCATGCACGACGATTCACGGAAGGCTGCCGACGGTATGGCATGTAAATGAGGGAAATAAAGAAAAAAAAAGATCGGAGGTGCAGTCGAGGTTTTTTTTCATTTTCACGTCGCGACGATTATTAGTTCTACAGTCGATTTTACATATGAGACTGATGTATGGCGCGAGGAAACGATAATGTACCGATCGCACTTTGTCGATAGCATTAGGAGATACGGTGGTGATTGTTATCGAGGTACTGCACATTGGAAATTCCTACGCGAAATTAAAACGCACGCGACGCACACTGTCCGTCTTGGAATTTCAAACGCTCGCGAACAATTCGGTCTCTCGCGGAAAATCGTCTCGGGGACGAGAGAGCGAGATGAAATACTCCGCCCGTGCCACGGCACTGTTCGATAAAACTCGACGATGGACGTTAATTGCACTGGTCGCCGAGTGAGCGTCGTCGAGGATTCTCTTAATGAGGAATTTTATCGTGTAAACGCAGCCTCGCGTCATTCGGAGATTTAACTCGCGGCCGAAACCTTCTCCCACGTGCACACAGAAATTGCACGCGAATGTGTTTCCTTCACTCTTCTCTTCCGGTATATATTCATGTAGACGAAGACGAATTACGCGGTCGACGATATTGGCACGGAGATATGGACCGTTCATTTTAAAAAAGTAGGGTGGTAACTGGATTGTTTTAAAAAAATGAGATGTCACATAGTTTGTCATTAACTTAAGGTAAGCTTTATATTTATAACAAGTTAATTTTTTTTTTTTTTTAATGGACTTACACCACTTTCAAAATAAACGGTCCAATTTTGATTCGATGGATAAAATAAATTCGTCAGAAAGTAAGCTCGCGAAGATGGTTACATTTGGCGATGCTTTCGTAGCTAAGCCGCGATCCTTTTTCAGCCTGACAAAAGATTACTTCACAGCAGGCACAATGCGAGCCGTTCAATGAGCGATCGCTCGTTTCTAATCGCCTCTAATCGGCGCGCACGTGCAAGGGCACGTTAATTGCGACCGTCGATCGATTGACGCGAAACAAGACGTTGGATTTTCTCGACTGATCGATCGGAATGCGCGCGCGGGGAATACGTCCTGGCCGATTGACCACGGCCTGCGCCTACCAAGGTGCGAAATGTTTTTTTCTCGGCTCGCGCTCGAATTTGATCCCTCGAGCGCGAAACAACAGCGTGAAATCAATTTTTCTAACGTCTCTGAAATACGAGGGTACGGCTATACGATAAATATTGGGTGTAGAACAGAAGTTGACGGCACTTTTTTCCGAGACCCTGGAAAGATCACCCGAAACAATTTATCGTCGAGAAAAATGCCAAGTGCTAACTGCCAAGATGGAACGACACCTGTGCCGGGATTCTGTAACTCCGTAACGACAAATATCGCTATCGTTATCCATGGATATCGATGATTATCGCAAAAGGTTAGGGTTAGAGTATAATTATATCATGTAATTAAACATCGTTCCCTCAGTACAGAATTGTCCAAAATTTGCTGGCTTCGACGCCTTTCGGAATGTAACGATTTAAATTATGGAGAGTTGTCGATAACTACTAGTTAGCGAATAACCTTTTGCGATAATCATCGATATCGATGGATAACGATAGCGACATTTGTCGTTACGGAGTTACAGAATCCCGGCACTGGTCAAACGTTAATTGCAAACAGTTGAAGATTACTTTCGAGTTTCATTTCAAAAACCCTAGGAACATCTCTTGCAACCAAACAGACGGTACTCTCCAAATTCTTCAACAACAGATTTTTGAAAATAAAGAGAAAAGAGTTCTTCTCTCTGTCCGAAGAAGAACTTGGCGTAAACAAGTGACCTTCTACTTTTCCACCAACCTCCAAGGAACAAATCGTCGCGTGCCCTCGTTGAGAACGTTTTCCAACGAACGATTCTACCGTGGCACGCCAAGCTCGAAGCTCAAAGGAAATCGACGGAAAGTTTCTGGTGCCTGCGAGTATCAGCGACGAAGTCAGTTCCGGGATCCGGATATACGAGAAGCGTGACAAGTACGCATCGACCTTTTATGGGTCGAACTTACCTTGATGTCCAAATGGGCGATATTTCTCTCGTGGAGGTAGGCGAGTCCTTCTACTAGCTGCCTCACAAAATGAACGACGTCACCTTCGAGAGGCACCAAATCGCCATCGATGAGGGTCTGCAGGTCTCCTCCCGGCGCACTGAGGAAAGAGGAAGAAAAATTCACGAGAAAGCTCGAAATCTCCAACCAAGGAAAGCAACGACTCGATATACTCACTATTCCATCACGAGGATGATCTCCTTCGGGGTCTCGTAAACGTCGTGCAAACGGACGACACGCGGCGACTGCGAGCACAGGGACAGCAAAGCGATCTCGTGCCTCAATTCGGCACTGCAATCGGCATTGAATCGACTTCTCGAGGAGTATTTAGCGGCGTAGAGAATTCCACTGGATCGAGATCTGCACCGGTACACTCTCGCCCACTGTCCACTGCAAAAAACAGAAAGCGAATGAATTAATCAAAATCCATCGATCATCTCGCGAGTGGATCTCGACGAATGAGCTTCGAAACAAAGAGGCACGCGGACCGGACTCGGAAAAATTTGTCTCACAACCTCGGAACGTTCATTAGCCCCTGGCGAAATAATTGCTCTCTCGCATTCGTTTAATATCCTCTTAATATCTTCTCTCTCGTTCCACCTAACTTCGCGACTCTCTTCGCGGGCCTTCTCCCGGTGGCTCGGTAGGTTGGCGCGATAGAAACATTCTCCTCGTCATTTGCATCGGATAATAAAGAATCGGCGTGGCTCGGTACCCGCGGAGGCCCCGTAACGACTTTAACGATCGTCGCCGAAGATTCCGGGCGTCTCTTTGGATGGCAAGGTCGACGCCGCGGCGCCGCGGCAAGGCTGCGCCTGTAATGCGCACCTCTCCGCGTGGATATTCCACTCGTATATAAAAGCGCGAGCAGTGCTGCCTTTTGTGCGCGTAGCCGGGTGCACAAGCGAGTGAGAGAGAGAGAGAGAGTGGCGCGAAACTTTATTAAGCGAAAAACGTCTGCGGGCGAAGGAATGTGAGATTGAGGAAGAAGAAGGAGGAGGGTGGAGGTAGGAGTAAAAGGAAGAAGAGAAGAGGGTGGATAAGCAAATGTTTATGTTACGACGAGGAGCCTCGAGGGGATTAGTTCGCGGATGGAGCCCTAGCCAGGATCTTTTATGGATCGTAAGGAGACTTAATCTCCCGCGCGGGATAATCTCGCGCGATCGTAAACGAGAGGGCAAATTGCCCTCACTTAATTAAGGTTTTAGGCTGGCGGAATTACAAGTGCGCCCAGCGAGAATTGGAAAAATTCTCCGAGCTAGAACGAGCTACGTGGACGAGCGATTTTACCGGGACCGATCGAAGCAAATGAATCAGCTATCGGAATTTTAAAATTCGCGCTCGCGTTTTCGCGAGCGGTACTCGCCAATTTTCTCGGGCGCAATTGGCGCGAGGCGGTTTTTAAATGCGCCTTAGCACGCATCCTCATTGTTTCGACCGGTTATCCGTGAACGTGCGCCGCGCGAGCCCGCGCGGCGACTAAAAGCTCTTACGCGTAAATCACCGAATCATGTCTCGTGCAATTTTCCCCCGGTGGGTTTTTCGTTAGGCTGAGATAAGAGTGCGCGGAGGTAATGATCATCCGATAGTGCGCTCAATTAACTTTAATCGTTTTCAATTTTAAGACCCGTACCTACAGTTCCCTTCTCACCTTCTCTCCTTACGCTATCGACGGTCCCTCGCCTTCGATCGTTCGGAGAGTCTCGACGGTGCTGGCGAAGCGAGACGGTAAGAAGGAAGAGAGAAGGAAAGTGGAAGCGAGAGAGAAAGAGAGAGAGAGAGAGAGAGAGAAAGGTAAAGATCGAAACGCAAAGTGGACAAAGGAAGAGGCGAAAAGAGACGGTGGACGGCGCGATACGCAATTTTTCCTCGGCGTGGATTCAAGGCTCGTTTCTAAAAGTAATTACCGGCGAATGCGATACCGAATACACCCGCGCACCCTGTCGCGTCGCATGGCACACGCACACGAAGCGAATTACAATTTCGCCCGAAAACGAAATCGACGAAAGCGGCGCGGCGCCAGTTGGGGTCCACTCTATATAGGGCACTGTCGCGCATTATTACCGTGGATCGCGACCGATTAAAGTACTTCGGTCATTATCGAGGCACGCGTATAATCATAGAAAATTGGATTTTCGCGAGCCGAGCATTTTATACGCGAGCAGACTTTAATAGCCACGAGAATCTCACGATCTCTCTTTCTCTCTCCCCGCATTCGCTTTTTTCACTTCCCTCGCCGGGTTAAAATTGCAACGGCAAGTAGGAGGTGTTGAAATCGTATCCGTCCGCGGCGGATAATTTATGAAAATTTATTGGCCGTCGCTGTTGGCGGATTTTTTTCTCTCTCTTTCCCACCACGCGTCAGCGCCAACAACGAGCGACAGAAGTCCTTAGAATCATTGAGCAGTTCGGTAGCTCGTCACCGCCGACTTCTCGTAAAACATCCGGAAGGCGAACGTTTCTTCTCTCCTCTTTATATATTTACGCGAATCGAGAGAATGAAGTCTAAATACGTGGAAGTTGCGCACTCCTGTTCGCGCGCGTGAGCCTCGCAGAGAAAGGAAACCGGACGTATCCTTATTTTCCTTCCTCTTCGCGGAAAATCTACCTGACGGAATCTTGCCGCTATTTATAATCTTCCGGCGAGCATCTGAATCAACGTATTGGACGCGCGAGAAAGGGAGAGATCTCGCGCGAAGCGAGAAAAGCCTCGACCGGCTCTCCTTTGTCCAGGTGCGAGGCGAAGGCTTTCCTTAAACGCGCGACGAGCATTCTGGAAACTGCCGTCGCGCGGGGATATTTGAAAAAGGAGCTCTCGAGCGGGTTGACCTGACGCGTACGCGCGCGAGCAAATCATTTCTCGCACGTTCGTAGAATCGACGCGCTCGTCGCCAAACGCGAAATTCGTCGTAAGAAATTCTCAGGTGTCGCGAGGACAGACGGACCGTTCTCGAGAAGTCAGCTTGCATTCCGAACGCGCCGCCCTATAAGCGAACATTCGTATTCGAGGCGAAATCGAATTATGCTAATTGGAGCCAAATGTAATTTAACGCTTGCTATCTCGTGCTCTCCGTTACACCGTTCGCCGTCCTCTTCTGCCCCGCCCACGAGAATAAAACAATCGATGCACGAGGAATCTCGAGATCGAAACGCGGAGTCGACTCACCCTGGAGTACGCGCTCGAGCGAGCGATCGGATCCGGAGGGATGTAAATAAACCAAGGGTAGACGCGAATAGCAATGGCGCTCGTTAATGTCGCGATTGGCTGCCTTTGTGGTCCATGCCAGTGAGTAAATCAGCTTCATTAGGGATGCAAAGATACCGGATGGGATCGGCGCGCGGGCCTGATATCGTACGAGGCGCAACGAGTTATCAGTGCCCACTGACATCGGCCATTAAATCGAATATTAACATATCCATGAATATGAAACGAGCGTAAAGTTCATCGGGCTTGAGGACTCCTTACTCGATTTCACGCTCGCCCTTCTCCTCACCGCGTTCTCTCCTTCCTTCCTTCACCCTCGTGCTTCCTTTCTCTCCTCGTCTCCACCCTCCACTCTCGCGTCGAATTAACAAATTAGTCAGGGGTATCGCGAGAAGGAGATCGGTGCGCTACTTTGTACGAGACGCATTCGATCTCGGTCCACCTTTAAAAAAGATCCTGTTATCGATGAATTTATTAGGGACGATATTGGCGTCCGAAAATTAGTAACGGATATTCCGCTCCACGGTGGAACTCGTAAATCGGTTCCGCTCGGTGATCGCCGGCGAGTATCGTTCCTCACGGTTGTTACAAGTGTTATTAATCGGCGGTGGTGGTCGGTAACGAGGCGCTTTTAATACGACCATCGTCGAGATCCGACACTTCGAGGTCCGCTTAGCGGCGAAATTCGTTTCAGAGACGATATCGATTATTCCGTGGTTCGAGATATACGCATAAATTTATTATCAATTAACCGTGGGCGGCACCGCTAGGCGCTAGGCGTTCGAAATTTTGCAAAAAGCACGCCTTAAAGGATCGCAACCGGTTACTTTTGCTCTTACCGACGCCTGCGGCAAACGCGAACCACGATTAGACGCTAACGTCTCGTATATCATCGGAGTATTCGACGAGCTTCGACAACTTTTTTCGCACTTACTCCCAATAAAGAAACTAGTGCCCCGTACGACCGCTCGGACATAATTTATATACGATTCTCGAAGAAGTGTTGTATCTGCGCTCGACGGACATCCTCGTACGACAATTGAGCGTGCTTTTTACGCGACGCGCATCGTTCGTTTCAATTCTCGAATTTGAATGGCTCAAAATTAACAAAGTCCGTCGAAGCATCTACACCTGCGCTCTTCGAAACCTCGGTACAAGATTAGACGCTGACGCGCGGTGAAGCATCCGCGACCAGTTGCAACAGCTTTTTTCCCTAATCTCCCAATAAAGAAACTAGTCCTAGTGATGCTCGCATAAGCGCTCATAGGTCATTACTTATTAAACAGCCGTTACGCGCGAAGTTGGAAAAAGTGGAGTCTTCTCGAGCGCGCCTTCTACCCGCGCGCGTCGTTCCGGGAAGGACAATTTTCTTATGAGAATCTTCGATTCTCAAAAGCTGTCGAATTAAAACGATTTTCCATTTGTCGGCAGGGTGTTTCGCGAGTAGGCTTCAGTGGGACGGCAATGAATGGAAATTCGTGAAAATTAGCGGTAAAGGGCGAAATTAAATTAGCCGAGCGCCAAGAGCGATGCAAAACACGTGCCATTTCGAAGCGGACGAAACGAGTGGCCCTGCGTATACCAGTTGAAATGAAATTATTAGCGGAAAATTATACGTCCCCGATACTCGATCTATTAACTTCTCGGCGCCCGTTCTCTTCGTCGTTCTCTCACTCTTTCTCGCTCGGCAGGCCGTTTCCTCCCCTTATGATTGCCGGTAATCATTGCGAACCTAATTCGCCACGACGATTAGTTGATGCAATAAATATGATTAATGCACCGTGCGCGCCAACGCGTCTCGCGCGCAAGTATCATAACGCTTATTTGCCACCGCGGCGCGTAACGCCCTGACAAATTACGTATCACACCCAAAGTCAATTAATCATTGTCGTTGGGTCACAGAGTTGGCGTGTGCACGAGCGCGACGCAAATGCCGCCGGACGAGGGGAGCCACCGTGGAAAATTTAAATGGACTCGTGACAAATCGCGAAAGAGATTATCGACGACGCTTTAAATTCGCTGATGAATTTAATTTTGGAAGAAAAAAAACTGCCGCGTTAAGTGAATTGTGGAAGGAAAAAAACTGTCGTGGTAGGTAATTTTTGGAAGGAAAAAAACTGTCGTGGTAAGTGACTTTTGGAAGGAAAAAAACTGTCACGGTTAGTGAGTTTTGGGAGGAAAAATTTGTCGCGGTACCAAAGTGAATTTTGGAAGTGAAAAAAACTGTCGTGATACGTAATTTTTACAAGTAAAAAAACTGTCGCGGTGAGTGAATTTTGAAAGGAAAAAAACTATCCAGGTAAGTGAATTTTGAAAGAGAACACTATCACGGTAGATTAATTTTTGAAAAACAACCTAGTAGAAAATCTTACCTCGCGAAAGGTTTCGGATCGATCTCGTAGTGTTCGGTGATCGGGCCCGTTTTCACGACCCTGGCCAATTGGGCCTCCTGCACCAGTACCAGGCCCTCCTTCACGTGCTTCTCGCTCCACTGCACCCTGCACCTTCCTCTGCATCTCTCGTCGCTCACGGTCCGCTCGTTTCCGCGCTTAGCCTTCGCGTTCGCGCACTTCATCGAGGATGCTTGCAGCGTGCGATGCTGAGGACGCGGAGAGGTTTTCCTCGTCGACGACATCGTCGGAGCCTGATGACTCGATTGGTAAATCATGACGCTTGAAATCTTCTCGAGATCTTCGGCACCCCGTAATTCTCCAAAGGTGCCTACAGTGTTTCTCTCCTCGAATCTTCCTCGAGAGAGCTTCACCCGTCGAATTTACTTCCTCGCTAGGTCACTGATACTTCCGCACGACACTGTCCTACTTTAATCTCGAAACCAAAATTAACCGGGCCACTTTTCTCCAGCAAAGCTCACGATTCTCCGACACGAGTTCCTTCGAGCGTTGATCCTTTGCTCGAGCTCTCGACCCTCGTCCACCTCGAGATCTCTCGAGAAATTTTTCGGCTCGATTACACGCTCGCACCGGGACTCGCCTCGTTTCTGTATACGTGGGTGTCACACCGGTTGCCGTGGAAATCTCTCGAAACCGTCCAATTTCTAATAGCAGCCTTCGAAAGTGCTCTTCGACAATTCGACCAGCGTAGATCACCAGGATTCTTCCTGAAAAGACGAGATGCCCTCGTTAATCGAGACCTCCAATCATTCGAAAGTCCTCTTCCATCGAGGTACCTACTTGCGATCCAGAAGCAGAGTCTCTCGAAGACACGAGGTAAAGGAAATCGAAATTGTAAAATTTGCACGATCTCTCACTCTCTTCCTCTCCTCTTCTCAATCACTGAACGATCACACTCCCCAGGCGAGTCGCACGACGAACTTGGAACGGTAGTGCACCTCGACAAAATCTGCACGCTCAGGTGGCATCTTATCGAGCGTGTGTCACCGCGCGAGACCGTCGCGAACGAATCGCGAGCGACCGATCGGCTTGAAATCGAGCAACTCCACTCTCGACGAATCCGACGCGAGTGGCGCGCACGCGCTGATGCGGTGGGGGTGGAGTGGAAGAAGGACGACGAGAGGTGTCAGTGGACCGAGGGAAGGGTCACGAGCCGATCGTCGCGGCGGCGCTTCGCATCTTGGGGATGACGATCGTGCCTGAATCGTCTTCGAGGAAGGAGCTTCCTGGAGGTCGAGCCAGGAGACGGCGAGAGATCCTCCGCGTGCCTCGCGGTCCAGCGTCGTGCCTGAAACTGGCCACGAGAGTGGATGGGACCGCGATCTTCGCTCGAGTTTCTCCTCGACTCTTCTCTCTCTCTCTTTCTGTCTCTTTCGTTCTCTTCTTTTTATCCCTCTCGCTCAGCCTCTCGCCTCTCTTTCTTTTCATCGCGCGCCGAGAGGCCGCACGAGCGAGCAGCGCGCCTGCCTTCTCATTCTTCCTCTCGTTTCTTCTCTACGCGCGTCCTCGTCGAATCTCTCTTACTCTCTTTCTCTCAGAATCCTTCTCTCTCTCTCTCTCTCTCTTTTCGTTCTCCAGCATCCTCCTCCCTCGCAACTCGAACAGAGTCTCCGGACCGTGCGGCACCTCTCGTGTCCCACTCGCTTCTTCCTCGACCAACCTCCTCGTCCTCTTCTTCTTGAACCGAATGCGTTGTTGTCGCGGTCGTGGTGGTGGTGATCGTCGTCGTCTCGTCGTTGTTATTATCCGGATCCGTGGTAGGGTACAGTGGTGGTGGTAACGGCGTTGCTGGCGATGGTGGACACTCTGACGTAGGTGGAATCCAGTTGAGAGGGTCGAAGAGGAGGAGAAGGGACGCGGAGCCAACGTAGATGTAAGCTCGGACGCGCGTGAGTGCATTATGCATGTGCATAATGTTGCACTTTAAGAGAAGAGGGAGAAGGACGGAGGTAAGAGGAGGGAGGGAGTGGAAAAATGGCAGACAAATGGGCCTGTGGAGGTGGGACCGAGGCTCGTGGTGGAGCGAGAAGCAATTAGGGTGGTTGGTAAAAATTCAGTGGAAAGATAGAAGGAGAAGAAGAGTGGGAGAAAGAGAGCGAGAAGGGGAATAAAGTGGAGAAGGTCTTCTGGAATTGAATCGGAGAAGATTCACCTCTCCGAAGAGTTTCAAATTTTCGCGACACTCCTAAGAAACGTTGTCCTCGCGAGAATCCTGACGTTGCCGGTAAGCTCGAGTTTCTCTTTCTCCGATGCGCGAGCCGTGCCACGTTGGGACGAAGAAATCGCGTGGATTTTAAGCGACGATGATTCCATAATCCGTAATGACACACCTGTGGTATCGTCGAAGCTTCTCACAATTGAACGCGCCATTGAAGATCAAGGAGGAAGAAAATACTTTGACGCTAACATGATCGTCGTATTGGCACGCGAGGTAGAGTTCAATTCGGTGACTCGTAATTCAATTCGGCCTCCAAACAGTTACGACGGACAGTAACGCGCACGAGATAGGACGAGCAAGAACGTTAATTCTATTACACCGACGATTACATCTTTCCGATTCAACGATTATCCGAGAAATTACACGCGCTTGCTCCCCCCACGCGCGCGTAATCGACACGCGACCTTAACACGCCGCGTCCGCCCATAATCGAAGATCTCGAAATCCTTCCAGCGCGCGCGTGGCACCCGTGATATTGTACGATCTTACAGTTCGCGCGAGATTCTCGCTCGCTCGCGATTCGTTCTACGATCACGCGCGTGCGAGAAAGATTAGGTGGACACGATACGAGCGAGTACATCGGGCCATTACCGCGCGTTAATAATTACATTAGCATATCGCCGAGGAAGGCTCGTTATCGTTACGAGTACTCACGATTATACGCGCCCGTTTTAGAAAGTCCTGGTGGGATCCTTCGAGTCGCACTTTATCCAGATGTTAATCCGCGGTGACGAGATAATTTCGGTGAGGATCGTTTGATAGTCGTTCTTCGATAATCGGCGAATCGTCGTGCTGAATTTTGCAAATTGACTTGGTCCATGGTCGATAAGTAGAACTCTATGGACGAACTTGCTGACAGTGGTTTAACGGTATAGTTGATTGTTTAAGAACGCCTTTGTGGTCAGAGAAATTATATCGCTTCTCGTCGATTTCTCTACGATTTTCGACGATCTTTTCGACAATTCTTCCTGAAGATTTTTCGAACATTTTTGTATCTGCTCCTCCTCTTTCGCGCACAGTCTCGCCAGTAAAACGAGGAGCACGCGCGCGCCCGTAAAAGCGTTAATATGCTAATGAACGCGTGGGGGCCCTCACCTTCGAGGTTTCCATGTCCGATTATATCGCTTCTCGGAAACTTGCCGAGGTGTCGATCTCGATTCCAATAGACTCGAGACCGTTGCGAGATCGTCAATGGGCGAGCGGGAAATATTGGCGGGCTCTTGGAATATTTAAAAATCGGTGCAAGCTCTCGCAAGCGCGCGTGTCGTTTGCATCCTCGCGACTACATCCGCACTCGAGTGTTTATAAATCAACGTTCGACGTGTTTTACACTTGCGAGCGAATTGTGATGAGAAGAGACGATGATGCAATCTCACAACTTCTTCGGCATATTCAATTTTACATTCGACGTACCGCTCAAACGTTTAACCCTTAAATGCATAAAGTATGAATCTTTATACCAATCATATTAAAAGCTAGAACGAAAATCTTTTTTTTTGCTTTGACTCTATGGTTTTTTTATAATTTTCAAATAGAAATGCACGCATTTAAGGGTTAGTGAGAAATTTGAAACACGAAGTATTCTAATGCAATCGTTATTGTTTATAATGACTTCTGCGCGTTCATTCTCGGGCCAAAGGCACCGATTGATGCTTCGCACGATTTCCATTCGAGACGATTAGAAATCCGGCGAACGAAGAATCGTTTGGTGCTTGCCTCTGGCGCCGAGCAACGTCATCGATCACATCTCGTTGAGAGTGCTGCCTCGTAAAAGTACCGTTTCGTTGGTGAACGTTATTAAGGAAAATCGGCGTATGGGCCGCGACGCAGTAACGCACGCGTGGGATTCGACGAATGGTAATTAGATCGGCCTGGAGATAACGCGCGGGCGCGTGCGCGAGGAAGACGGAAAGATAGAAAAGAATAAGAAGATATAACGAATGAGAATGCGAGAGAAAGTAGCACCAATGGACTAAGAACTTTCTTGAGAAGGAAAGGTCCTTCGCGTCCCTGATCAACCCTTAATTAATCCGTGAAGATTAGTTCTCGGTCTTATTGTAATCGACTTGAAAAATAAAATGGCGCCAATGTTTTAAGTAGTTCTACTCGAATTGTAGTTTCATCTCGCATCTACACTTTACAATTATTTCGAGATAGACTTCTTTAGGGAATTCTGCTCAAATTTGAGTTACATCTCGTACCTACATATTACAATTCGTTCCAGACAGATCTGTTTAAGAAACTCTGCTCGAATTTGAGTTACATCTCGCATCTACATGTTACAATTTGTTCCAGACAGATCTGTTTATAAAATTCTGCTCGAATTTGAGTTACATCTCGTACCTACATATTACAATTCGTTCCAGACAGATCTGTTTATGAAATTCTGCTCGAATTTGAGTTACAGCTCGCATCTACATGTTACAATTTGTTCCAGACAGATCTGTTTAAGAAACTCTGCTCGATTTTGAGTTACATCGCGCAACTACATGTTACAATTCGTTTTAAACCGATCTCTTTAAGAAACTCTGCTCGATTTTGAGTTACATCGCGCAACTACATGTTACAATTCGTTTTAAACCGATCTCTTTAAGAAACTCTGCTCGAATTTGAGTAACATCTCGCATCTACATGTTACAATACGTTTTAAACAGATCTCTTTAAGAAACCCTGCACGAATTTGAGTTACATCTCGCATCTACACTTCCCAATTCATTCCCGACAGATCTCGACGCCGACGCTCGTTCCATCTTCTTCGTTCCACCCTGTCGATCCAATTATCGTATCGCAGTTCGCGCATATTATAAATCCAACGTCCCGCGATAATCTGACCGAACGATCTGAAGTCCTGCGCGTTCCTCATATTCCCAGGAGCCTGGCTGGGTCGCGCAGAAAATGCAGGGTGCCGGCGATCGAAGCCGGAGAACGCGCGGGCCCGCGACGGCGTTCGAGTGGTGACAAGCAATTAGTGCCGACAATTAGCGGCCGACGTGCTCGCCTCTTCGATCGTGTCAAGGATAATTGGCCGCCTATTCGCTACCGATCGCCTCTACGCTCGATGCCGAAGGCGTGCGCGCGCCCGAGTGCAACGAGGACTTCGCGAACTTCGACGGACGATCTCGTCATACCCCATTCGGCAAAAAGGACGCACGGTACCTTTGAATCGATTCGACGCCGATGCACTCCTCCGCTGCAAAAGCAAACAAAAAGAGGTTCACCGGTTAGTCGAGGACTTTCACGAGGACGTGAAAATTGAAAGGATAAAAAGATTATTCGGGAAGTTGCAGACTCTGGAAGCACGGTGACCTCGAGCCTCTTGAAAGAGAGACTCGAGAAGCGAGTAATTAAGCGGAGAGAGAGTTGGAAGTTGGCCGATCTTCGCGTGCCTGGCGAAGATCGCGAAGCGCGTGTATTTCTTGTTTTTTCTTTTTTCTTCTCTCAAGCGAAGGGACGAAGCCAGTGGAAAAAGAGATTTATAGGAACCGTGGACGTCGAGCGTGCCGAAGGTCGCGCTCGATGGGAGGGAAAAATTGAGAGCGCGATTATGCGGAAGGGAATGGGATGCGACGTGAAGTTCGCGAAATCGTGGAAGGTACGGAAGATTTATGCCTCGCTCACGGTCGACGGAAAGAGAACAGAATTTTCGAGTGAGCGATCGCGTGGAATGGAAGCGAAGCGAAGCGAAGTTTAATATCTCGTACGATCGCTCTCGAGCGAGAGCAAAAGAGGTAGAGAAGAATTTAAACGAGTACATTGTAAATTAAATAATTATGTCGGGTGAAGCCGGACACGCGAGCGCAACGGGAACACGGGGTAAATACGCAAAAGCGAGGAGGAAGGAGAGGAGAACCCGATGTGTTTCGGAGTAAGAACTGGAACGTCCAGTCGTCCGACGTCTCAATCGCGATCGGGCGAATGGAAAAAATTAAATGAGTAATTATGCGCAAAAGGACCGCTCGCTTGCTCGCGGAGAGCGCGCGCATTTGGGCGCAAAAGCGGGAAAGGAGAGAGAAAAAAGGATGGACGAAGCGCGCGCGCGACCCCGCTTGAGAGAACGCGACTCCGTTGCTCGATGTCTCAATTGGTGCGCTGCTGGGGCCGTGAGAGCGCAAAAATTAAATGAGTAATTACGCGGAAGGGAAAACGCACGCGAAGCATACCTCGTGCGCGAGTAACGCGAGTTTCGCGAGCTCGACGGAAATATCGCTGAGCTTGATAAAATGCAGGAATAAGAGGAAAAGCAGAATAAAAGGAACAAATCGCTGCGTAACACCGATCGCACTCGTCGATTAATTATCTCGTGAAATTATATATTGCACCGTGGAAGGACGAGTCGACGAGATGGGGTCGGGTAAATATGGCGATGCAACGAAAGTATTCCACTCGTCGTGGAAGAGATAAATCGTCCAGAATTCTTTTTTTTTTCCTCTTCTCCAAGAGCCTCGTCGCGTACTATGCTCGCAGTCGTCGCGCTAAATCGTCCGAGGAAAATCGACGAGATAAATTCGAAGATGCGAACGGGAAAGTGGTCCGCTTGTTTCACACTCCAAGTGCGCACAAGCGCAGGATAATGTTATTCACGAGCCTTTTACGCGGCCGCCGCGAGGTATTCAACCGATGTTTCGGGATATAGCGTGTCCAGCCGAGTGCATTTTCCACGCGTGTTCGCTGGTGGTGGGTGTTGTTCTGAAAAATATATTGAAATGTAACGATAAAAGTGGACTGTCTTCGACGAAGAAAGACTAATGGTAAGTGGTATAATGGCCCGCACTGACTATGATTGAGAAGAAGTACGAAGAATGCTGTTCCAACCATGAACGTTCTGCGCACCAGATTGACAATTGGGATATTACCAGATTTCAATAATTAGTACCGAGATTTTTTACCTAGTTCTTCTTTAAAATAAATAAACCTCAGAATATACTGTAAGCGTCTAGAAATAAACCAAGAAATAACTTGTGCGTTATTTTTATGCTAAATTACCGATGATCTTTTGCAGCTGATCATTGCAGGAAGATTTAGAACAGGGAGATTTGGATTTATTTATTAGAACGCATCTGTAAATAAGTACAGATACCAGTTTTTTCGAAGGAGCACCAACGTGGTTTAAAGAGTACCAGCTTTGATACAAAACTCCCAGTTTGGACAATTCTGCTCGTGGCTGCAGGAGGAGTAAAACTTCCGCGCATCTTTCGGTTTTTAGCGCGTCACAACACGAGACTAGCGTCATTGCTGGGCGATACGTGACACGACAGACAACGAGGAGCGTCAAATTCGAATTATATTCGTAAAAGGCGGAGTACGAGCGAAATTTACCTAACGCAATTTTTTTCCTCTTGGCGTGCACTGCGAAGCGCGACGATCTCAAGAAACGACAATTTGACAGAGCGCCATCTCGAAACTTTCGCTCTCCCGATCGTTCGATTTTAACCCTAGGTTTACGGAACTTTTTTCATAAATAAATACAATTTTTTTATAAATACAATTTCACATTTAAACCCATTAAATTGACGACTTGTAAACCTACGATTAACACCGTCATTTTCGCGCGCGTTCTCCACGAATCTCCACCTTCGACATTTAATCTACGTACACCAGAGCGCTCGTTCCACTTGCAAAATTCGCAAGGAAAGAATAGCATCGAGTGCCGTATTCGTTTAAAGCGAATCACTGTGATTATTTATAGAAACTCGCGCAACCCTCGTGCCTCGAAGACTTCGAAGAAAAACTGCCTTCTTACCCTTCTCTCTCACTTTTTTTAATCCGTTTCTTAGCGCGTGCTTCGTCTGATCTCGGAAAAATGGCCATTTACAGTGGAAAGATGTCGGCGACCCGAGGTCGCCGATTGCACGCGCGCCATTTGAAATCAATTATCCCCGCGGCAATCGAACGTTGCCGTAAGCGATTTGACGTCGTGGCCGCCATCGCCTCTTCCAACCTTCTCAACCTACCCTCCCACCCACCCGTTTACGCGCTTAATGATTCCTCTTTATAGGAGCCCGCGCGCGTAGCAGGTGCAATAAATTCAAGCCGCGCGTCATTGTCGACTCTGATGGCTCGTTATTTGTGGCAATGTCCTCGGCACGATACGTTGACGTCTACGCGGCGGCCAATAAAATCGGCACGTCTCACTTTCCGTCCTCCCATCTCGACCTCCCCTAAGACTCGAGAGAGCGGTGACGCGACGACCTTAACATCCTCTTCCGCGCCAACGAGGAAAGGGTCGTCGAATGAAGGAAGAACGTGAGACACGGGCTTTATCCTTAATTTACGAGCTTCGCCCAGCCAGTAAAATCGTTTCGCTTGGAAACCGTTTACGTTTGTACCTGCTCCTTTCCCTCGTGACGAAAGATTCTCCTGCTGTTTCCGACTTCAAGAGCCCTTGGGGGAGCTGTTTTTCTACGTGGGTCGTTGAGAACCCCCAGAAAAAATTGTCAGGGTTGATCGTGTCGAAGAAGTCTTCGAGTGGATTACTTGAAGTAAGAATCAGTTTTCCTTGCGAAGAATCAATAAAACGATGAGAGACTGACGTTCATTATCGATGGATTCTTTGGTACTGGGTTCATCTTCGAAGTTCTCCGCTTGAAAGTCGATCAGTTTTTATTCTTAAAAAATTTGTCAGGATTGATGGCGTCCAAGGAATGGATTATCTACTTCGAGTAAGAATAAATTTATCTTGCGAAGAATCAATGAAACACTGAGAGACTTACGTTGATTATCGACCGACTCTTTGATACTGCGTTCTTCTTTGAAGTTCTCCACTTGAAAATCGATGTATTTTCATTCTGAAAAGATTTCTCAGGTTTGACAGCGTCGATGGAGTCTTCGAGTGGATTACTTCGAGTAAGAATAAATTTTCTTTGAGAAGAATCAATGAAACACTGAGAGACTTACGTTGATTATCGACTGACTCTTTGGTACTGCGTTCTTCTTCGAAGTTTTCCGCTTGAAAATCGATGAATTTTCATTCTGAAAAATTTCTCGGTGTTGACAGTGTCGATGAAGTCTTCCAGTGGATTACTTCGAATAAGAAGACATTTTCTTTGAGAAGAATCAATAAAACGATGAGAGACTTACGTTGTTTCTCGATGGATTCTTTGGTACTGGGTTCTTCTTCGAAGTTCTCCGCTTGAAAATCGATGAATTGTCATTCTGACAAAATTTCTCAGGGTTGACAGTGTCGATGAAGTCTTCGAGTGGATTACTGTGAGTAAGAATAAATTTTCCTTGCGAAGAATCAATGAAACACTGAGAGACTTATGTAGATTATCGATGGACTCTTTGGTACTGCGTTCTTCGTCGAAGTTCTGCAGAATCGAAGTATCAACCAGTTCGAAGGATGTTTCAGGCACCACTCAATGCGAACACTGTTCTGCCCACGACGCACGTGTCGATGCGAATTTACCCTACGACCGAAATAAATCACGCTGAAGGAGAACTAATGGTAATTTTATTTCGCGTTACTCCGGTGTCCACGAATATCGATAAGCATCCGCGCACTTCACTAGCACTCGAGTGTCTCTGACACGAATATTCCAATGGAATAGCCAAGCATTAGCCTCCTTTCGCGCGTCGCACCAGTTACATCGTAGAGTAAGAAGTACTCACAGCGATGTCACAAAAGAGACTGTCTGCTCGGTCCGTTTTTTCTTTAGAACCTCCTGCGGGTCTCTAATTTTCAACCCCACTCAAGTCCATAATTTTCAAATAGGCGTAACTCTATAATGTAAACGCCCAATGGGCACGCAACTTCGAAACACCCCGTCGATGAATTAAAGAGAGCCGTGTGCGTTACGAGACAAATCAAAAATAAACAGAGGCTCTCTGCACCCTCTCTCTCTTTCAAACATCGATTCTTATTAAATATTGCACGGCACGTGGTACCGTTAGAGCGAATGTGAAATTAACACGCGATCCTTACGATCGCGCGTGACCGTCGCGTGTCGCCTGCCGCGCCAAATTATCGACGCCTCGCGAGCGTAAAACGGCAAGTCTATCGTTATTGTCCCAGTCATTGAATTTATTAAACGAGCTACCGCCATCGACAGGACTATATAGAAATTTCCGAGAGGCGCGTGCGCCACTAAACGTATTCCGCTTGCGCATAATTTTCGACGACACACTCGCGCGTCCTCGTTCCTAGAAATTCATTGAGGAAGGTCGTGCGCGCGAGAGGAAAGGATGACTGGAGATTTTTATTTACTCTTGGTCAATCCAAGCAAATGATTTTCGACTACAAAATCACGCGAGTTCTTTTCACGTTTCCTCCACAAGCTACGAACATTTGACATTGTATTCTTTCTACAGGATCTATTGAATTATTAGCACGATTTTTTACAGTATAATAATAATCCAAGATTCTTTTAGAAATGGGTAATGCTTCTTTTCTTTCGCACAGATAAAAAGTCCATTTTGTATTCTCAACATTGTTATCCGTCTGGACGAAAAAAATCGTTCTGTGCAATTCAGAGGAGTTCAACCGGGAGGAAAGGTTCGTGCTTCCAATCTTCTACTTCCGGAGAAGGAAAGAGTGCATCCAGTGGAGCGCAAAATTGCGTAGCAAGCTCGAGATGCGACTACCTCTTGAAAGAAACTCCTCGACGACCACGCGTGTCTCCACGATGCGCCTGGCGTCACGAGCGGCCGGCCATTACTCACTTTATAAATCAGACGGCAAACTGTGCGCAAGCCTTGCAGATCCCCGCGGCGCGATACAGCCGCCAGATGAATTTATTAAGGCGCCTCTCGATCGCCTTTCGTTTTGGCGCGCGACTCGCCCCAATCTTCGCTAATTGACGGAGCCGATTAAAATTTCCAAAGAGCGGAATCAATTGTGGAACACCCCGTCTGGTTTTCACGAAAGACCCTATTTGCCGATAATGTAGCTTCAATGGCGTCACTTACAATGATTTACGAGGTTAACCTGCAACTCGTCAACTTCGATGCACGCTCGAGAACTTTGCCGGATACACCGATGTTCCGACCTAAATTCTTCTTCATCGACTTCAGGAACTACGATTTAGTCATCGACCTGTGTAGTACTTCCAACTCGTTGTCGAACGACATAGACCTTTTTCGGACAGTGTCCATTGCCAATCTCGGGCAATCACTGTTTTCTATACTAGGCTCTGGGCATCGCTAAACTTAGTATAATCTGGGGTAAATCTATATATTCTATTCTATCTTATAGATTTTTTTTTATTTTTACAGATGTACACTATTTTCTTCTTTTTCGCTGTACACGTACTAAAGGCTTCTGCTCGGTTGATAAAATAAACTGGAAAATTAAGAAATCGAGAGCGAGAATGAAATCTTCTTTCGAAGGGCACGAACATTCTCTCTCCTTGCTCTTCATCTATACTAGGCTCTATACTAGGCTCTGGGCATTGCTAAACTCAGTATAATCTGGGGTAAATCTATATGTTCTATTCTATTGTATATATTTTTTGATTTTTACAGATGTACGCTCTTTTCTTCTCTTTCTTTGTAACCGTACCAAAGGGTTCTGCTTGGTTGCTAAAATAAACTGAAAAATGAAGAAATCGAGAGCAAGAATGAAATCTTCTTTCGAAGGGCACGAACTTTCTCTCTCCTTGCTTTTTATCTCGCCACCGAGCCGGTGAGCCGTTTACACACACGACCTTTGTTGATCGTTCTTACTCACTACACTTCTTCCGATAATGGAAAGAGCCCTCGGGCTCACGTCGATTATCCGACGATTCCTGGCGCCTAGAAATTGCTAAATCAACGCCGCCGCGCGACGGCCGAGTAGCACCTGGCGCGACCAAATAAAGGCGCGCTCTTTCGCACTTTCGCAATGATAATTCGTTAATTGGCGTGTAGGTCGTAACGCGAATTGTCGTGGCTCCCAGAGCCAGCCGGTGGAAAGTGTACCAGGGTGAGAAGGTAGACGAATATCAGCGCGCTCTTGCCCGAGAATGACGAGAGGAGTCGCGCGAACTTTAAACGGACACCGACAAAAGCGGCGCACGGTCTTTAATTACAGGGCAGAACGAGTCCATCTTGGTTTCTCCGTGAGAGGCGCGCTACTTCGGCGGATTTGTTCGACGAGAGTGCCACCTTGAACGGCATCTTAATGACGGCGAGCGGCCAAAAATCTCTTTACGGAATTAAACGCGCGCCCTATGGCGGCGTGCCGCAATCGTCATTCGAGCGAGATATTTATTTTCGCGGGAGAAAGGTGAGCTTGCGCCGTCGTTTCTGCGAGTGAATCCTCGAGGTTGAATCCGCTTGAATTCTCGAGATTGCTAACTCGTAGAGAGATGATCGCGAGAATCATTGAAAGCGACGTTCTTTCCTTCCACGCCTCACTTCTCATTGATTTATTTCCTCTCGAAGGTGGAATAATTTGGATTGTATGGAAATTAAAAGTTCTTCGGTGTCCTTGAGCCGATGGTCTCCTCTGCCATTGAAGATTCCTGAAAATCTTCCGAACGTAGGTAAACGCCGCATAGCGTGGGCACGCTTTCAAGGCGCGAATCAACCGTAGACTTTCGAAACGCGATTATCTCGCGACTCTCATTCGCGAGCGGCATTATTACAACTGCACTATTATTATCGATTAAAAAGGCAGCGCAGTCGTCGTCGGTGACACAATCGGCGACGAATTAAGATCCGATCGCAGTTCCTGCTTCTTCGCGCGCGTGGAGGTTCTACCACTGACGACTGAGCAGCGCGAATAAGCAATTCCGATGTTACGTAATTATTTGTGATCTCGTGGCTGATTTATCGCGTCACGTCATTGCGCGCTTGCACCGAATTGAGCTCGATCGAAGTGTCAAGCGTAATATATTAACCTTCTTTACTTATTCAATTTAGCGATACGCAGAATTGCTTGTCTTCTGCACTGGGGCTAAAAAACAAAGGCATGTTACGCGAATTGACGAAAAATATTTTAAAAACATTTTAGAGACCTTCACCTCCCTTCTGTCTCATCGACACGACGAATTACTGGCTCCAGCAACGCGCCAGCAACACCAGTATCCGTAAAGACAAAGGTGAATCACTGCGTCTTCAGTATCAAATGTAATGTTAATCCGATCTACTTACTAATTCGATTTATCGACGCGCAGAATCATCTGGCGTCTACCCCGTGCAAAATGAAACAAAAATAAAACCATGCTTGTTAAAAGAACCCGAAGAAATATTCTAAAAAATTTAAATGGCATTATCCACCTCTCTTCTCAGCCTCGGTCTCATCGACGCGACGGATCATCGTCTCCAGCGATGCGCCAGTAACACCAGCATTAGTAAATTCAAATGTGAATCACCGCGTTACCGCTGTTAAGTGTAATATTAACCTTCTCTACTTACTCATTCGATTTATCGGCACATAGAATCATCTGCCTTCTCCTCCGTAAAAAAAAATCTATTCTTGTCAAAAGAATATAAAGAAAGAGGAGCATTCTGAACATTTTCAAAAACATGACCCACCTCCCTTCTCAGCCTCTGTCTCAACGACGCGCCAGTAACACCAGCATCAGTAACTTCAAATGTGAATCACCGTGCTACCAGTGTCAAGTGTAATATTAACCTTCTCTACTTACTCATTCGATTTATCGGCACATAGAATCATCTGCCTTCTAGTCCGTACAAAAAAATCTATTCTTGTCAAAAGAATATAAAGAAAAAGGAGTATTCTAAAAATGTTCAAAAACATCACCCACTTCCCTTCTCAGCCTCTGTCTCATCGACGCGACCGATCATCGGTTCCAACAACGCGTCAGTAACACCAGCATCAGTAAATTCAAATGTGAATCACCGCGTTACCGGTGTCAAGTGTAATATTAACTTTCTCTACTTATTAATTCGATTTATCGATACGCAGAATCATCTACCTTCTACCTCGTACAAAAAAAAAGAACAAACCTATTCTTGCCAAAAAAGAATATAAACAAAAAAAGAGCATTCTACAATTTTTCAAAAACATCACCCACCTCCCTTCTCAGCCTCTGTCTCATCGACGCGACGAATCATCGTCTCCAACGACGCGCCAGCAACACCAGCGCCGGCAAAGTCGAACGTGAATCACCGCGTCACCTGCGCCTAGTGCCGGTAATGTGCACCTATTTATAGGCTAAAAAGAGGACCGACGTTCCTGGAAAAAGTGCATCTCGCGCGCGCGCCCATATCGGTAAGCGTGCACCGTCCTGGTAGCATGGACCACCGGCGCTGTGGTAGCCTCGTCCTCGACATAACGTGATTTTAATCGTGTCGACCTGTACGCATCCTCTCTTCTCCGCCTCGTAGCGACGAGAGAAAGAGGAAAAGGGCGACGAGAGCTCCTCACGCTTCTTAACATTCCTATTTTTAGTTGCATTGATATTCCACCCTTGCTCGCCACTCGCCGCCAACCACGACAAGCAGGACGACGGCGAGCGTGTGGTGGCAAGGAAGCGTTGAATTATTTATAATAATGCCGGTAGGATGGCATCCACCCTGGAGCATTGTTATTTGGTACGGATCCCTTATTCATGCCACGCGAGGGCACTGACCGTCCACGTAATACGGTGAACTTCTTCGCATCTTGCATTTGCGAACGAAGGAGAGAAGACTGTGTTTTCGGAGCGATGAGTAAAGTATCTTTTGAATGGGTCAATTTGGTTGTGCTGAGAATGTCGTGGTGGACTTAGGAAGAAGGGTGAATCTTTTTTCGTCCAAGTGCCAGAAGCCTCGTGATAGGCCACCCGGCGTGCACCGGTGTCTCTTCTCGCAGATCGAATTAAGGTAACTGGAATTTAAATAATAAGGATCAGTGAGGGACGATCCTTTCAAATGTATTGTAGCGTTTATTTCGTACGTTATTAAAATTAATACAATGACAGATGTATTTACAGGAGGCCTTAGCAGCTACGTACGCGATTCGCTCGTCTTCTCGTAATTAACTCCTCAGATATTAATAATAGTATAATGATAACGTAATAATGATAATTGAATAAGTCGGGGTAGCGGGGGGCGCGTCCGAGTCGAGCGGGGACCAAAAAAAAGAAGAAGAAAAACGGAAAGAAGCAACGAGAATGAATGGAAAGAGAGAGATAGACAGAGAGATAGACAAACAGATAGATAGAGAGAGAGAGAGGAAGTTGAGAAGTTTGAGGCGCGTTCTCCCGCGAGGCTGAACGACGATGATCCCACGAAACGGATTTGAGAGCATCGACAGCGCGAACGGTAAATAATCATCGTATTAATATTAATAATAGTAATAATGTTAAACATTAATAGTAGTAACATTAATGCGTAATAAGAATAGTAATAATAGTAGTAGTAAATAATAATAATAATTAAATACGGCACCTGGCGATCGCGATAAGAACAATAAATAAACGGCGAATTACTTTTCATTCGTCGGGAGAACGCGCGACCATTTTCGTCGATATTTCTTGCTCGAGCGAGATCGCGCCCACCTCACCCGGTAGTAGCAAAACTATATAACACGCGTGTCATCCCACCTTCCTGCTCCTCGCTCAATTCTTTCGTTAATATTTATCTAATTGCCCTCGCGCAAGTCCCGCGCACCCCATCCGCGTTCGCGCGACGATTTCCACAGAAATCGTCTCTTCTCCGATCGACGTCGCTCCGAGGATTATTGCGCGTGCGTGTTTCTCTGTCCTTTTCATTCCTGTTTTTTTTTTTTTTTTTTTTTTTTTTTATACGCGTGCGTGCACGCGCCACGACCGACGGTCGAACGTGTCCGAATTTATTCTCCCTCACTACAGTTTTACGTGCTCGAATATCACCCGTTACGACTACATCTCGATCCACGAGACGAAGCGACGACGCTCGCACGATCAGCGGGCCGGAAAATGAGCGCCGCGACACGCTCAGCGTATTTTCATTCGGTCAACGACTGGAGAATCCTACGCGTCTCTCTCTCTCTCCTCTCTCCCTGTCTCTCTTCGTGGTTTAGTCACGAATAAAATTTCGCAAGGGTAAGTGAACTCCTATCGTAACGAATAAAGAGCACGCTTGGTTCGCGCGGCCCGTTTCGCCGACGACCGGCGTCGCGACGAGCGTCGTCTTCTTGAATTAATACACGCCGATTTTTCTCTCTTCTCTTTGTGCTATCCGAACCGCGATAGCCGCCTCCTCTCGTCCATTTGCGATTCAATCTCACGCGACACAATGTGGTTTATTCTCCAAAGCGCGAGTGTCCACGACGAACGTCGGGCCGCGGCCTCATCGCCGCTCGGAAACAACGAGAGATCGAGCGGAAAATAATGGAAACGAGCGTGGTGGAGAGGACGAAGCGATATTTGTGACTAGCATTTACGAAGCGCGCGCGCGCGACCTCAAAAGACGTTCGCCGTCGTCCGCCGTTCCGCAGTTCTGCATTTTGGATTTTCTCTTGCCTATGAGCAAGTTTTCTCACGTCTCTCTTCGTTTGAGAAAGATCTTCATGCGCGTGTCGAATCCTCGGAGGATTCTTCGATTTTAAAATCTTCCACGAGGGATCTTGTGTCGGCGAGTCGATTGTAACCCTTCCGGTCCTGATTTCTCCGGAGAACGCGAACGAAGGCGAGGGATCGCCTTTCGTACGCTAGAATTAACTAGAGGAATTATCGTTTTCCCATGGCGTTTCGCTTACGGCAGTCGTTCGCTATTTTAATTAACAGGCACGCGTACGTCGGCGTACAGGTGAAACGGACGTGTAACGTCGACGGGCAGTAATTCTCGTGTTATGGTTAAGGGCGAGGGGGGTAATAACACCGTGAAAATTCTTATGTTCGTGCGTACGATCAATAAAAAAAGGGGTCGAAAGTGTGTAAACACTCGGCGGAGTATTCAGCGCGATGAGTACTCGGCCGAAGGAGTGCGATTCGCTCGCGTTTCTCGTCCCTTCGTCCAATTAGATCCTCGAGCGAATGATCACCCCCGTGTAAATAACGATCGAGCTAACGAGAATTGGGAAATGCCTAAAGCTGCGTTTAGGCTCACAATTTTCGGTCGGTCGGTCGGTCGACGCTGAACACTGCTTGGTCGTACGATTAAGGCACTGTCTGAACCAGAGATCTCTCTCAATTCGTTCGAGTCGCGTAACGATTGTTTAAAATAATTCATCGATCCAGTGAGACCGTCCTTATCTCGTATACGTGTGTTTTCGCCGCTCGTTGTAAAATCGGGCGGACCGTTTTCGAATTTTGCCGCCCAATGTTGGGCGCTTCGCGTAAACGTGTAATTAAGAAAAGGAAAAGAAAAAAGAAAGAATACGTAGGCACTACGATTGCACGCCTCGCGACATCCCATTATCGACTATGCTCAATGCGAAAGGCACCGAAGTTTCTGAATTTCAGAATTATTGTAACCGACGCGAGATCCGAAGGTCAACTTCGCGAGATCGAACTCGCTTAATTTTGCTCGCACCATCGCAACGAACTGTGGGGGTCGATCGATTAATATGGCGACTGCGCGCGAATCCCTCGCGCGTTCTCCTCCGACGATAATAATCCACGATCGTTTCGGCAATGCAGTCACGAAGGTTCATGAGAATCGCTCTTAGAAATAGTCACAATATTTAAGAAACATTAAATACACTCAGCTGGAGGCTATCAGCTGCTTGATAAGGCCATAAATTCGCAGTACCCTGAATTTCCGGTCACCGTACAAAATCGAACGATGAAGAAGACGAGAACAAACGGTGAACTGGCATTGCTTGAGATCGTCGGATCGGATCGCCGTGAAAATCGCGCTCAAGTTACGCGCGTTCTTCCTTCTCTCGGGAGGACGGTCGGTCAGTCTATTGGTAACGGCAGACAAACGAAGAGCTGCCTCGCATCATCCATCGTCTCACTCTCTCTCACGTTCACGCAGGCACCACCTACTAACAATTAACCTAACACATTCGCATCTCGTATTTAAAACCCTCGATACGTCGCGCCTCCTCGCACGAGAATCAAAAAAAAGAAAAGAAAAATACTCGACGCTCTAGCGTGGATCGCGCGGAAGACGCGAAAGGTGGCGCATTGCCCTTTTCTCTCTCTCTCTCTCTCTCTCTCTCTCGTTATCAATTAAACTTATTTACAAAGACGGGACGCCACCCCTTGGATCGACTCGTGCTGCCGCAAAGAATCCCACATAACACGCATGCACCCACTCATTCCTATTTACAACAGCCATTTTATAAATCTTTAGTACAACAACGCACTCCCTGCCTCCTTTCTCACGTCCAATTGGCCCTTTCCTCGTCGAACCCACTCCTGTCTTTTTCACCGTGAGGCCACTACTGCGCCTCCCGTCGAACAACGAGAAACAAAAGAAAAAGCAAAACTCAATCGTATCACACATGCACGCTGCACCAAGCGCCACAGCTCTGTACACGCTCTTACAATCTATGTACAACAGGATGACTTCTTTCGGCGTCCGCGGTGCGCGCACGGCTCTTGTGGGTCACAATTTTCCTACGTAATTCCTCCCCAGGCGACGTCCTTCCGCGAGCTCCTCTCGAGACCACCTCTCAAGAGCGCTCTGCTTCCGCCTTTCTCGCCCGACGACATCCTAGACCGGTTTTCCCCACGGGGATAATACTCAGGATCTCACTTGCCCAATGGTCTCCTCGTCCAGGCGTCACTCAACTCTCCACCTCCCTCTCTATTTACAATCAACCCCTCTGACCTCTTGGAGCGCGCGCTCTCGAGCAGAAGACCTCAGCGGTGACCGTGGTAGGTGTTCCTCGTGCCGAATTAGAACCGTTCGCGAGGACTCCTCTTCACCCTGGACGCTCCGTAGCAGGAGCCACCACGAGGCATGGGCAACCACCTCGTAAATCAACATCATCGGACAGAATGATCTCCCTCTACGAGGCACCGTGCACCTGGAACCGTCGAATCCGCGCCTGCACCGACTCGCACTGGACCTCGCTGTATCTGGTGTACCTGCCAGCCCTGACGGGCTCGCGGATCACCACGAGATTACCACCGCCCTCTCGCAACGCCTCCAGACCGGTTTTTCCACGGACGATCGTCGGCGGCGTCGTGATCTTCGTCAGCTTCGCGCCTGGCGACGAGCAACCGGTCGACGAAGCGGACGAGGACGTGGACGACGTCTCGGAGCTGAAGCGACTAAGAACTTTGCTGACCACGCCGTTGCACTCTCTCGGCCAAACTCGATGATGCTGATGATGCCTCTGCTCCCAACGATCCGCTGCCGTATCCACAGCGGCGAATGGAAAACTCGCTCTACCTTGGCTCTTACTGTAAAGAATAAAGTCGAGAGAGTCGTCGGAGTAGATGCTACTGCGATCGCTTGAACTGTCGGTCGATATCTCGGACACGGTGTCGCTGCCGCTGTCGCTGCACTGTTGCTCCTCGCCTAGGATGAAGACCGGAGTGCACTTGAACACTTCACCCGCGGGCATCGTGTGAGTCGCGGTGGCCCTTCTCTGAGTCCCGTTCGTCACCGTAGCTCCAGGTGTGCTCGCAGGCTCGATTATCACGATTTCTCTCCCTGAGAATTTTTGCGCCAGCGAGTCCATGTTTCTCTTGAAGGTGTCCCTCCGATCTGGGCTCAGTCCGAACCTTATCGACTTCGGTGACGATTTTGGTTTAGAGTAGATGTTCTCGGTGTGAGAGGACACTGCTCGCGTGGCGGTTGCCTTAGTTTCGACGCTTTGACAAACGTTCGTGGTGGATGGTCTCTTATCTTCGCTCTTTGGAGTCGACGTGCTGCTCGTGGTGGTGGTGGCGGAGGTCGGTGGTGGAACCGAGGGTGACGAACTTTCAGGTGTCTTCTCCTCTTGAGACGCTGCCGAGGTCGTTGCTGGGTTCGTCGTGGTCGACGGTGGGTTGCTCCCTGGGCTTGACGTTCCTGTTGTCGTTGGTGTCGTCGTCGCGACGTCCAGCGTGGTCTCCTCGGTTGTCGGTGGTGGGGTGCTCAAGGGTGCCATAGGATCGTCGAACATGGCGAACCACGAGTGCTGAAGGCACTCCGTCACCGTGAGTCGGTCGCTGCAAGAAGATCGAAACGTTGGTCAGTACGATTAGCTCTTGTCGAGGTAGTAATCTATTATAATTAACCGCGCGCCGCTTACTCATGCGTCACATCGTAATCTGCTGGTAATTAACTCGCGTTAAAAAATGATTTATTGCCACGCGAAATACAGTCGTCCCGACGAGCGACGCGGCTCCACATTCTAATAAGCGGATACGCGCTAATTGGTTTACCGACGGCTGCGAACTCGGTGAGAAGGTAAACTCATTTTTCATGCGGTTATCGTGCGCAACGACAACTGCCTCGATCCGGTTTAGGATATGCAGCGGGCGTGAGTATGAAAACGAGGATGAATCGACAAATTTGGTCCTTCCTCTCTCCTCGAGGTAGAGCAAATTCTCCGATCGTCTCGTGACAAACAGGCGGAAGGCTTAGCGCGAAAAAATTCCGATCTTCTGCTTCTCTGGGATTCTTGAAAAATGGAAGAACGTGTAAGAATTCCAATCTTCTGCTTTTCCGAGATTCTTTAAAAATGCAAGAACGTGAAGAAATTCGAATCTTCTGCTTTTCTCTGCCCTTGAAAAATGCAAGAACGCGAAAAGAAGCTCGCGAATCGGTCTATCCTTCTCTACTATCTCGTCGCTTCCTCGAACGAGCCGGCTGTTCGAACGCACCTATCGACCGCGTCCGTCCGTCCGCTTGTCCGTGTCCCTCAATCCCACCCGTTTCCGCTGTCTCCTCGGCTCCTCTCTTCAACCTTTCACGACTCCCAGAAGCGTTTCGACGCGACGTCGATGCGTTACGTGAAACGTGAACGAATCTACGAACGAAAGGTACGTCTACGAGCGCACTTCGGCTTCCGGCACTCGTCCCAGGATGTCTTCAATAACGGAGTAACGAGTTACGTAACGTCGGAGAGTTGCGAAATTGGAAAGTAGAGGGAGGAGACGGCAGGTTTCTTCTCGAAGCCGAGAAGCAACGAATAATTGCAATACCCATACTTGCACTCCGAAAACTAATTCTCTAAAATCATCCAGCTGCTCTTACGATATTAAAAAAAGAAAATATCACCGCACAAGAAAAGAAAAAGAAAATATAAACAATTCCAAAAACAATTAACAATGTCGATCGAAGGAGTAGCGAGGAAGAAAAAGTAGGACGAGATGTAGACAAAGCCTGGAAACGCAAAAGAGCTTTTGAATAGTTCCACTACGATTGCGTTAGCCGCGGACGTCGGCGGCACGATAATCGGAGCTAGGGCACGGAAGATAAGCGACTGTCGTTTCGCTTGGAGGAGGAGCGAGGAAGGAGAGGAAGGAAGGAAGAAAGGACACGGATATTCCGGATGGCGACTTCCTCTCAGCTGTCGGGTGCCGGCACCTCGGACACGATAAGGAAATCTACGAGTTTTTCAGCGGAACTCGGTCGGTCGAGAGACCTCCTCCTCACTCCTCTCAACCACAACTGCAACACCCTTTCCACCTCCTATCACTTCTTCTTCCCGTTTCGATGAAAGTCGACCGCCAGAACACGTCTCTAGGAATGTCGATCGAGCGACGATCGAAGCCTCGCGCTCTTTCGCTTCGTTTCTCTCCACCCTCAGCCATTCCGCAAAGAGGCGAGGCTCGCGATGCAGGAAGCTCACGAGGAACGATCGGTCGCTCACTGCCACCACCACCGTCGTTGCTGACGCGGTGGATCTACTTGGCTGCAGGCTAGATCGCGTAATAAGCCAGATCGTGCCGCGACCATCGCTGCCAGCAGGAAAGCCGATCCCCAATGGTGCACGAGACGGAGAGGTAGAGGTGGAGAGAAAGAGGGAGAGAGAGAAAAAGAGTTGAGAATGAGAAAGGAGGGAGTGGCGTGAAAAATCGTTCGTGATCGCGTGATAACGGAGACCTCGCGCGCGAGTCTTTGCCTGGTGGTAGGAAGTCGTAGGAAAGGCTGGTATGGAGATGGAAAGTACTGAAACTGCGAGTGAAAAGGTGGCGAGGGCGAGAGGGAAGGTCGATCGAAAGATGTGTGGGTGACTGGTTTGTGAGGAACTTTATAGTTTAGAGCTTTGGACAATGAAAGGTTCGCATTATGTGCGAGGTATTTTAAGTACTTCGTCCTGACGCGATCGTGGTACTGTTGCGTAATTGAGAATTTCTCGCGAAAATTTTAGGAAGTTGAGAGATAGGCTGGTATGGACGTGGAAAGTACTGAGACTGCGAGTGAAAAGGTGGCGAGGGCGAGAGGGAAGGTCGATCGAAAGATGTGTGGGTGACTGGTTTGTGAGAAACTTTATAGTTTAGAGCTTTGGACAATGAAAGGTTCGCATTATGTGCGAGGTATTTTAAGCACTTGGTCCTGACGCAATCGTGGTACTGTTGCGTAATTGAGAATTTCTCGCGAAAATTTTAGGAAGTTGAGAGATAGGCTGGTATGGACGTGGAAAGTACTGAGACTGCGAGTGAAAAGGTGGCGAGGGCGAGAGGGAAGGTCGATCGAAAGATGTGTGGGTGACTGGTTTGTGAGAAACTTTATAGTTTAGAGCTTTGGGCAATGAAAGGTTCGCATTATGTGGGAGGTATTTTAAGTACTTCGTCCTGACGCGATCGTGGTACTATTGCGTAATTGAGAATGTCTCGCGAAAATTTTAGGATGTTGAAAGATAGGTTGGTATGGACCTGGAAAGTACTGAAACTGCGAGTGAAAAGGTGGCGAGGGCGAGAGGGAAGGTCGATCGAAAGATGTGTGGCTGACTGGTTTGTGAGAAACTTTATAGTTTAGAGCTTTGGACAATGAAAGGTTCGCATTATGTGCGAGGTATTTTAAGCACTTGGTCCTGACGCAATCGTGGTACTGTTGCGTAATTGAGAATCTCTCGCGAAAATCTTAGGAAGTTGAGAGATAGGCTGGTATGGACGTGGAAAGTACTGAAACTGCGAGTGAAAAGGTGACGAGGGTGAGGAGAGGGTAGGTTGATCGAAACATGTGTGGGTGAATCGTTTGTGAGAAACTTTATAGTTTAAAGCTTTGGACAACGAAAGATTCGCATACCGTTGCACAGTCGAGAATCTATCGCGAAAATTTTAACCCAGTAACTTGAAAATCTCCACGCGTTTCCTAGACCCACTGGAACTTTACGACAAAGTCTTTTGGTCAGCAACGATAGAGTCGAACCCCGAGTCCGCGTGCAGAATTCTTGGACGTCGTGTAAACAATACTTTCGTAGAAGTCTGGCCAAGACCTACCGAGAAAGTCTATCGGCTGAGCATAGAAGCAAAGGAGATAGGTGGAACGTGGTGAACGTGGTCGATGAGCCGGGTTGCAACGCGCCGAGCGTCGGACGACTAGCACGGGTGGTTATGTCAGTTGAACGATGGCGTTAGTAAATTTCTCAGAATGAAAACAATCGCGTGGTCACGTGGACTCGACACGTCGACGCATTCCGACGACGGATTACAAAAATTCACGGACCAAGCAAATTTCGCGAGGAGAAGCGAGGTGTCCGTGAGATTGAATGACGAGCGTGGACGAAGTTTCAAAACTCGAGCTCCTCGCTGGTTTATTCGTACGGTTGATGACAGGCGACGACGATTCAAAGGATTGAAAAAAGGAATCCTCTTGAAACTTTAGCTTCTGGAATACCTACCAGGGATCCTTGACCATGAGCTTCCGCATGAGGTCGCGCGCATCCTCCGACACGTCCTCGAAGAGATCGTCCGGGAAGTCGAGACGACATCTACTGATGTTGCAAAACGTCTCCTGCTTCGTGTCGCCGCCAAATGGGGAACATCCCGTTAGCAGCACGTACAGGAGAACACCGACGGACCACATGTCAGTCGCCAGGCTTATCGGCTCGTAATTAAGGACTTCTGGGGCTGAAACACGAAGGGACGGCAAATTGTAGAGGGGTGCTGCGACGGTTTGCGAGCTTCGATACCGTTAGTCGCATCCAACGACCAATGTCCTCGAGAGGAGAAAGATCTTTTTTCGCGTGGAAAAGATTCTCGATCGCTTCTATCTCGATCGTGAGAGAAAAGTCTCCGATTCGATCTGATTGGGATCACGCGAAACGGTCCAAGTTCCCAGTCCATTATGGAGAGCTACGTGCTGCTTTATTGCCGACAGAGAGAAGTGCCTTGTACCGTTCAGAATCACACAATGGGCCTGTTTCTCTAATGGAATTACGTGCTACCAAACGTACCCAATTTTCTGCATGGTCACCTTGCCGATCGTGGCGATGGGACTTCATGAGAAAGTCGAGTAAGGAGATATCACGAGGAATTTGGGTACTCACCAACATAGTCGGGCGTGCCCAAAATTTCGCGTATGTCCGCGCCGTGGCTGATGTATCGTGAGATGCCGAAGTCGCACAGCTTAACGTCGCAGTCGGGAAAGTCGCCGGTAAGTACCAAATTTTGGGGCTGAAACAGAAAGGAAACGGAGAAAATTACATTAGAAAGGAACACACGATTAAACAATAAACACACACGAGAAAAGAAATCATTCTCTCTCCTCTACCCGAAGAACATTATAAACATCAAAGAGAACGCGCTCTTCTGTAACTTTCGGCAAAACCTCTTCCTTAATGTTAACGAATCTTATTATCATATTTCATTAAGGTCGATTGTGCGTTGTGCGAAGTCTCGAAAGGATAAATTGGCCTCGTGAATGGTGGAAGGACGGCAATGAGGTCCCGTACATCCCTCCTTACATCTTCTACCGATACTTAGCACCCTTGTCGGCTCATTCCCCTAATAACCCGAGGAATCATTTATATCCACAAAGTTACCGCCACGTCTCGTTTATTTCTCACGTTTGCCCTCCCTCGAACGAGAGCACGAGGCTACCATTCGCGCGTTCTTGGCGAACGTTCCAACTCTCTTCACTCGAGCAGTAGGACGACGCGCAATTACCGTCCTACGAGCTCTGCGCCGAGTGCAGCAGCTGTCGCGTGGTAACATGCACCGATGCACTTTTCACGAGTGCATCTCGCACGAGGATCACGAGAAGGAGGAAGAGGAGTGGAAAAGGGTGGCACGAGGAGGTCCACCGCGATCATTACACGTCCCGATGTGCCTACGCGATCCCACTTAATTAAACTCATTTAATAAACAGCGATTCAGCGCCGCGTTCGTCACGTAATCGCGGCAATTAATCGTGGGCACGAGTGCATGCTCGCTCGCTCGTCCGCCAATTTTTCTACGAGCCGGAAGAAGAAGTTCGCGTCTGCTAGCCGCTGCTGAGAAGAAACAGGTGCAATGCGAGTAAGAGGGTTGGAAAAAGAATCCGCGCTTCTTGCTATTCGCGGTGAAGAGAGAGGCCTCTGAAAACTCGCGTACGCGAACTCTTAATTGACGCGATCTCGTTTCGAGGCACCATCGAACGACGAGATCGGCGAGTCGATCCTACGATTCCACCGGGGTTGCGTTTAATTAACTAATTATATAATCCCCACGACCGACCGCGCGGACGTGTTTCGTCGATTCACGGTGATTTCCTTGCGGGAGAGCAGTAGCCGGAGGGGTGGATGTTAATGAAGTGCCAGTAACGGAGAGATTAAATTCCCTAGAATGGACAATCGAGAGAGTACGCTCTACTCGTTTGTAGCAAGGAGTAGCCAAGCGTGTCGAGATACTTTCCGTAGAAAAAGTTCTCTACGCATTGAACTCCCGATTACAACAGTTGCCTCGAGAGAAAATTAAGGAGCATAAATAAAGGAAGATTCCGTGCGACGAATCCACCGTGGTATCACTTTGTGAAATTTACAGGACGCGTCGATACTTCCGCGCGACTTAACGAAGAATATTATCAACCCTCACTTCATTAGCCTCCGCAGATTAAGAAAATGCAAATATTACCAGTCCCGGTGAAGTCACCTCGATCAACGAATTACTCCAATTACCGTCTCGCGAACAGCAACACTCGTATTTTCTGAATCGAGTCTCGAGTGCCGACCACGGCGAAAACCTCTCTCGCAGCTCTTTTCTCTCTTTTGCCATTCACGACGAAGTAAGAGAGAAAAGGGAGCCCACTCCGTACCCCAATCTTTAAAAACGTTCTTCGCGGTCTGGAGAACCGTCGAATTTAAATGGCCGCTAATGGTTCGGTAGCCCGCACTCTCGACGAGCCGAGGCAATTTTACTCTTCTCGTTCGAAAGGGTCCCCGCGTGCACGATGGCACTTAATTAAATGTATTTAATAAACAGCGCGAGCGGCGACCCTCGCTCTTTGCCGGCCATTGGCTCGCTCTCGTACAGGTAATCGCGGCAATTAATCGCGAGCGAGCCTCGAGAGATCGAATGGGGGACCGTAGCGTGGCGATCGGCTACGAGAGAAACAAGCGTGTATTTAATAAACTCGTTGATAATGGCGCTACTCGTGCTTCGTAGTCCGCGCGCGGAAACTCTCCAGCAGAAGAGGCACTCCGCGAGTGCCCTTCGGAAAGTATAATTCCAGTCTCGACCTAGGTGGTCGTAAACCAGTCGTACCGCGCTGACAATGGGCCAGCAACGAACTTCCTTTACCCATTCGCTTCTTCCTTCTACCTCTCCACTTCCTTTCAATGTTCCCCTCCACCCTCCAATCCCCTCGTGCCTCGTGTCGGACAAAGTATTTATTTCCACTGCTTTCTTATTCACTCTACGTCTCATATATCCGCGTATACACGAAAATTAGGTTGGTTTAATGTGTTTGAAAAGTGCAGACTACTTCATTGCTGCTCGGTGATACTTCATTTTTAATAGGCAAATTTCCTTAGATTTATTTAAGAAACTTGTTTTTAAGGATACACGTTATGGTCGTGTAAAGCGTCAACAAGAGGACGGAGTTATTGCTCTTCTGTGTAGAACGCATTACTTTTTATTGATAATTTATTGCAGCTGCTTGTCACGTTTAAAAATTGTTGTCGCCAACAGCACGCGAACCTACCATCGGTGGATTTAACCCTTTTGGTCACGAATTTTTTATGGATTTAAATACACTAAGCATGTATTTCGAGGTCCTTATACGGAGGACCTTATGATCGAAAAGGTTAAGAACGCTGTTTTTTTAATTGAGGAACAAGTGGATTAATTGTCTTTACTTTCTCTTTTGTTTCTATTGTTCGCTCACACTTTTGTTCGTTATTTTCTTCTAATTTCGGAAACTTACATAGGAACTTAGGTCCTGAGGCTCCAAAAATATTCATTCGTTCGTTCACTCTCCTTCCTTTCCTCCTCCGCAAGCTCAATGCACTCTCGAGTAGTACACCGAAGTGGTAGAGTAGGCATCTTCCTTCATTCTCATTCAAAATGATTTCCATTTTTCTTTTCTCCTCTTCACGGATTTATCCTTCTCGTTTCCTCCGCGAAGATCTTCTCGCGTCTTCCTGACCTCCTTCTTCCGCTCTCTCATTTCTCTACTCCTCTCAACGTTTACCACCACCGTCATCGCGCACGGCATTGTTCGATTGTCCCGCGTAGGAAAAATTCCAAACGAGTAACGAGCACCAAGGAGGAAACGAAAAAAGGAAGAAGTAGGCACCGAGTAGTTGCGCCTAGGCCGCTCAACGACCTTTCTTATCGAGCGATCTCACGACGAGAGAAGAGGAGAGCGCTCAGGTTTGAGGAACGAATGCGCGCGAGGCGTGCCCACGCACCGTGCCACGAACGCACTTGCGATTTCAATGCATCTCGCGTGCGCTCTTGCTCATTGCTTCGAGAGAGGAGTGTCCACTTTAGGCCGGACGTAAGAAAGAGAGCCCACGGTTTTCTCGTGGCTTATGCAACGAGAGAAGAGGAAGAGCAGCGGAAGCTTTTTATCGCGGCAGTACTTCGGCAAAGAGGAGAATAAATGTATTTGAGAAATGCTTTCTCGCTCTTTTGTCTGGAGAGAGTTCTCTCTTCGAAGTGTACCTGCGATTAAAAAACAATCTTTCCGTTAATCAGTCCCAACAGGTGCTCTCGTTCCGAGATGATTTCTACTAGGAGTCGTTGCAAAAATCGTCGAGTTACATCTCGACAGAAAATCGAAGCTCGACGGGCCGTCGAGTCGGAGCTAATAACTCGAGATGGAATTAATAAGTGAGCGGAGTAATATCGACCGTTTCTCAGCGCAGGAATTTCCTGGTAATTATTTAGTCGTGGATTTTAATCGCGACGAGGATATTCCATTGACCAGTTTGACACCGAGCGAAGAAACACGCGGTGGCGTGACCAGATCGTTTAAGGAAAAGCCTTTCCTTCCGGCCGACAGGTTTACGAGTTATCATCGCGAGCCATCTTTGAAATCACTCTGTACGCTTCTTGCGCGCACCCGCGAGCTTTTCATTTCCGTTTCGGAACGCAGACCCACGCTCTACGCTCGCGTAACTCTGCGAATCGCGGTTACGTAAATTCGCGTGTGGCTCTAGGCGGATGCGCCGCGGCACCATTCAAATTTCGACAACTTTCTACGCGCCGATTGGTTCGTAGAAAATAAAAAAACACATCATCGATTTTGCAGAATTTTTCCTCGAGCCCACACCGTGCGAGCGCGCACAAGCGTGCTCCAGTTTCTTCTCGCGATAGGAGAGCGTGACTTCGCGAAGTTGGGCGCAATTAAGTCGAGAAGTGGAAAGTATATTTCCTTTCGGAGCAGCAATGCGTGGAAACGACGAGCGGGTCTCGAAAGAGTGATCTCTCGAGATATTAATTGTGTTAAGTGAATTATCATTAAGCGCGAGGATACCGTTAAGTGTTTCACAGTCTGGTAAACCGGATAACACGTCGCCCTCGTGTCCAAACAGATTCTCCTGTGCCACGTGAGCACGGGAAGAAACAATCGAACGGATCGTATCGGCGACGACAACTTTTACGTAAAACGAAACCGGTAAATTATTTCCCCGCGGGACCACGACGAAGAAGCTTTCACGTTCCCAATTAATACCACGGCTACGTTTCTACAAGGATAGCTGCTACATTGTGCGAGTAAAGACGCGTCGGTGTAGAGCTCCGTGCTCCGTAAGAGGAGAATCCCACGAGGCCCTCGCTCTCTCATCAGACTCGTTCTTGACCGCGGTTAAGGTTCCGCGGCTCTTTTTACGAGGCAGATAAATCTAGTAGGCGCGGTAATTTGCGGCTCGTAAAATCCTCGTGGCGAGAGCGAGAGAGGGAGAGAGAGTCTAGGGATAGATGTAACGAATAAACTAAGATACGAGGCGTCGAAAGGTCCTAATAATTTCGACATTGAAACGGTTCTCGCACGTGTGGCGAGTCATCTGTCGCGTAGAGAGCCTCGTAGTAGGGTAAACCACCAGGAACCACGATTATATTTCCTTGAACCTTCTCCATTTCACGATCCGTTAGATTCCACCGACGATATTAATTTTGCTCGGTCGAGCGCGAGGGAACGTACGAAATAAACAATCTCACGGTCAATTATTCCCATCGCCCACGAGAAGACGCCGCCGTCCACCGAAACACTTTCGTCGCCCTCCTTCGCTCCTTAATCGATTGAATAATGCATCCTGCGCGAAGGAATCCATTGAGAGTTCCGAACGGATCTTCCCTATTAGCTTTAAAAACACTTCCGAGAATCTCGGATATAATTCAAGCGGTGCCACGAACCGGACCGAGGACCCAGTGGAGTCTCGAAAAGGGCGAGAGAAAGAGGTGGTGACGAAGGAGGAAGGCGGAGGGCAAGGGCGGAGGAAGGAACGGAGAATCGTGGCTTGCATGCTCGCTCTGCTCGTGGATTCGGTTTGTGTGTTACGTTTCGTTATACCGAGTTACGACTCGAACGTGACCGGACTGCATCATGAGAGGCTGCCCCTCCGCTCGGCCACGGTCGCCGAGAGTAACGTGCTCTTCAAAACTACTTACCCGTAACGTCGCCAATCCTCTCCTTCTCGTTCCTCCATTCGAACGATTCTCTCTCCGTTCGCGAACGTTTAATTAAAGTCGCCGATTCTGCTACTCCAAATACAGATTCTAATCGGAAAAGCAGTCTGGCGTTATTGTTAGAACGAGGCTCGTTGTCTTCTCAAATTTAACACTTTGGCTATTGCATCGGTCGAATGTTAAAGACGCTTTAGTAAACTTCTTGCTGTACTTCGACGAATCTCATTCGTATTGACAATTTTGGGGTAACCGTGAATATCACGAGTCTGATTTGTGGAATCGAATTCGTGGAATCAAATTAGAGTCAAGTGTAAACATTACGAGAATGAACTTGTGGATTCGATCAAACATAAATCTGACCCGGATTTCGTCGAACTAAATAGTACGGCAAGGTGTTAATCATCGGTAGACTTGGTTACTCTTTCAAATATATGTTGACATCGTTCATGAACAGATCCTGAAATCGTCAGCTACATTGGGATGATACGAAAGTATTAAGAAATATCTTAGTGGTTCCTTTGTTCGCGCGAATCAGGCAAGATTTTTGCGAAGCCAATTCTTCGAGAAGTTCCAGCTCAATTCGATCCTTCCGCGACGATGCGTAGGTACCAATTCAGGATCGCTCGACGCGGTGCTCTCCTCGAGTCCCGGAAGTCCCCCAATAAGGAACAAAGACATTTCCATAATTAACCATTACGACGAGAGTTCGTACGTCAGCTACTACGTTTCTCGTAATCGTCGCTCCGCTCCTTAACGCGACGCGTACCGAGCGTGGGCGCGTCCGACGATCGATTACCGCGAAAATTGTCTGGAAGTGAGCGACGGCGCGTCGCGTTTCGCAAGAGGATCCGGACGACGTTAAAATCGCTTGCCGCGTTTCTACCCTTCTCTTCGTGTGCCTCTGTTGATCTTTGCGGACGCGACGTCCGGTTGAGCGAACGATAAGATCGCGAATTCGCGTTAAAGCCTCTGCTCGTTACATTCTCGCGCGCGGCGCTTGGAATTTCAAAAGCGCAGGAAGGACGGCGCGCCGCTGCACGCATCATTGCATCCAGTCCCCGGAAACTTTCCTAATTCGCTTACCGCTAATCGATGCGTGACGCAATTTTTCTTTTTCTTTATCTATCTTTATATATCTCTGAACGGCGCTGTACGATCATCGTTAATTTTGTATAGTAAAATTTCGCAACACTTCTTTCCAGAATTTATATTGAAGGATAAGAGCATGTAACGCGTCAACAAGAAGACGAACTTATTGTTCCTCTCTGTAGAACGCATACTCTTCCTTGCCCCTTTATTGCAACCGCTTGAGGAACAATTGAATTAATTGTCTTTGTCTTCTCGTTCTCTCGTACTTTCGTTCTTCATTTTATTCTAATTTCAGAAGCTCAAATAGGATCTTAACTCCTGAAGATCGATAAATATTCATTCGTTCCGTTGTCTCTTGAGCGTACTGTCGATACTTGTAAATACTTCTAACATCCAGCACCCGTGCGAGCCACATCTGCCGCAATAGCTAGCAAACAATGCACCTCTAATGCACCTAACCCTTCGAGAATCGTCAAGGGTTATTTAACAGACGAGATCACACTCGCTTTACTATTGCAATGAAGTACAATGACTATTCCAATGCCACTGGCAGGTCCATCTGGCGACGAGGAACGTAAATAAAAATTAACCGTGACGTGGGAAGGGACCCGTTTTAAATCACCCTTTCCAAGAGTAACCACCCTTCGCGAACCCTTTACCTAAGACCTCCGGAGGTAACGCAAACCTATTTCAATCTGCACGTTTAATTTCTTCTCGTGGAGTCTCTCCGCGCCCAAGGGCAATCGCTCTCGTACGAGACGGCCGTCATCGCGCGTTGCCCTTCGCAAATCGCCAGGGGCGTCGAGCAAACAGGAGGGCCAAGCCCCTGGAGGCAACGACGATGCAATCAGACGATGCACTCTACTCGTACCCACCGCCCCACGCGATATTTAATCGGCCCCTCTTGTTTGCCGATCCCACACGGGGGTCCGATCATCGTCCCTAGACGCTTCTCCGCTACTTCTCCTCTTTCTATCGACCCAACGAGCGGTAACAGGTGCACGTGAGTTCATCGAGCAACACTTCTGACGGATGTCGGTACTTAGGAGTCAAGCCGCCTAAGACGCAAAAAGCTTTCGCGCCGGCAGGAAGGACATGAACCATTAAATCGGCTCCCGTCGTGCCGGCCGTTAATCTTTGGCTTATAAAAAAGGGGCCCGGCGAAACAATTCTCACGAGGCTTCTTAAATAAGAAGAAGAGGTGGATGCTAGATGGTATTTGCATAGACATTCCTTGAAAAGAGAGAATTTTCTTGATTAGATACTTCGTTCGTGGGTGATGAGTTAGGTAAAAACGGGATTCGATTAACTGGATTGGAATTTGGCTTATAAAAAAAAGGCACGGTGAAACAATTCTCATGAGGTACAAACAAGAAGAGGAGGATGTAAGATGGTATTTGCATAGACATTCCTTGGAAAGAGAGAATCTTCTTGATTAGATACTTCGTTCGTGGGTGATGAGCTAGGCAAAAACGGGATTCGATTAACTGGATTGCTATTTGGCTTATGAAAAAAAGGCCCGGTGAAACAATTCTCATGAGGTGTCTCAAATAAGAAGAAGAGGTGGATGCTAGATGGTATTTGCATAGAGATTCCTTGGAAAGAGAGAATCTTCTTAATTAGATACTTCGTTCGTGGGTGATGAGCTAGGCAAAAACGGGATTCGATTAACTGGATTGGTATTTGGCTTATGAAAAAAAGGCCCGGTGAAACAATTCTCATGAGGTGTCTCAAATAAGAAGAAGAGGAGGATGTAAGATGGTATTTGCATAAACATTCCTTGGAAAGAGAGAATCTTCTTGATTAGATTCTTCGAGAGGATATTTCGTGGGTGAGAAGCTAGGTAAAAGGGGAATTCGATTAACTGGATCGATCTTTGCCTTATAAATAAGCAGGCTAGCGGAACTATTCTCACGAGATGTCTGTCTCTCCCGAAGAAGAAGAGAGAAGAGGCTGCTAGATAGTATTTACATAGAAATTCCTTGGAAAGAGAGAATCTTCTTGATTAGATACTTCGTTCGTGGGTGATGAGCGTGGCAAAAACTGGATTCGACGGCCACTGGCACGTAACTGCTATTAACGGCGAAAAGCTTCGGGAGAAACTTTCAAGGATTAAATACTGCACGAGGTCGAACCGTGAAGTTCCTTGTGCGCTCTTCTCTCTAACCGCGACGACGTGGCGCTTCTTCTTTACCGTTAAGGCCGTTCGTGCGAACGGCAACGGAACGGCGCACAGAGCAGCCGTCTAGAGGAAATCGAACGAGTCGATTCCAGCTCTTCGTCCCACGTTTCTAAGGCACCCGTGCAAAAATTCTAATTGGCGCGTCTACGCCAGCGGCTCTCAAACCATCGTCCAACCTCGTGGCTCGTGTAACAAAGATATTACACGAATGGCCACGGAGAATTAATTTCGCGGCACGATTTTGGCACTCGGAAACGCGACGAGGTTTAATAACAATTTTGCAACGGGACAAGTAATCGTGACTAGAGTAATCACGAGTCTCTCTTTCTCTCTCATAAAATTCGTTACACGTGCTAATACAGATGTGCGAATTATTCGAATTCGAATCGAATCAACGTAGTTTGAATTCCAAAAGATTCAATAAGGTCCGATCACTGCAATTCGAATTAGAATCAAAGAATCGCGTAAGAGGGCTCAAAACTGGTTGAATTCTATCTTACACTCAACGCATCGTGTACGAAGTACTCCAAATGTACTCCAATTTGGCGATATTGTTGTCAATTCGATACGATTTGCATATTTTTTTTGCAAATCCGATTCGATTCGAATTAGAAAACCTCGATTCGCACATCTCTACGCGCCAGTCGCAATGAGCACTCGGTGTTGCTCGTTGTTACGCGGAATGCGCGCGCGCCCATTGTGTTCGCCGATCGCAAGGCCGTCCCAACGGCCATTAATTCGCTTTAACGACGTTTTAATATATTAATAGTCCGGGGCTCGTTTAAGCTCGAGTCGCTCGACTCGATCGCGCGAGCTTTCACGTGCAACTTGCTCCTACGCAACGCGCGCGCGCGCGCTCTGGTAAATAATTAAGAGTCGCACACAATAAAATCAGTTTGATTTTATTGCGCGCCCGTCTCTCGCCACTCAATTAGAGATCAATGAGACGCGAGATTAAGTGCTCGCAGGAGTAGAACTAGGTAAAATTGGTGAAGGATAATTTGAAAGTAAACGGAGGGCGGGGGTGAAGGAGAGAGGGAAATACTGGAGGCTGCTAAGAGGCAAGACGCTTTTTAGCCAACGGCCAACGGAATTTATGAGGATCCGTCTCTCGCGCGCGCGCGCGCGCTCATTGAAACTTCCGGCGGTTGAGCAAAAGGGGAGAAACGACCCTGCGGTAAGCGCGGCTTCGTGCACGCGCATGCGTGCGCGCGTAAAGCGCGGACAGACGCGCAGCACGAATGTAATAAAGTTCGTGGAGATCGAACGGGAAAGAGTCGTTGCCGCGGCCCCACCGGGGATGGCACATTTGATTTACGCCCCATAAAAATCCGTTGATTAATATATCGTAAATCAGCGAATCGTTTTTCGATCTTTTTTCTCAACATTCCACGCTGCCCTCGTTTGTGGGCTGAGCGGAAGAAAAAACTGGACGTTGCGGGTGAAAGCCATGATATATGCACGGTAGATTAGGGAATTCTCGTCGACCTCTTCGGAGAAGTCCGAACACGCGTGCGCGCTCAGCTTCGTCATACTTTATGGATTTCTTTCTGTAAAAGGTCTCTAGACGCGCGCGTTACACTTTTTTTAAATCTTTGACCACGCGATCTGTAATCGTCGTTGGAATAAGTGTCGGAGGGAACGGTATGAATAATTCGATGCAAGGACGATAAATAAATGCGAGAAGATTAAGGCGAGAACGTCGTAGGAAGATGCGCATTGAAGAAGTCGTACACGCAAGAACGAGAGAAGATCGACGAAGTACCTTGCGGGAAGACGGACGCGAAGACGAAGATGTAGAACGAGGGACCGTATCTCGCCATTAAAAGACTCGTCTCTTCTCGTAGCAGATAAGGACAAGGTACATTCGACGAAACGAAACGCGGCCGATAGGAGCGAGCGACGTCCGTGATGTATGAACGTAAAAAGGAAAGAGCACGTAACTAGCCTACACTCCCGTTTTTCGTTACCATCGACATCGCTCGCCTCTCCATTTTCTCACTCTGCCACTCGGGTCGCGCCACTCTTGGAGAAGTAAAGTGGCCGATAAGTGGCCCGTACGCGATGTTAAGGGATGAAAATAAAGAAGCTCACGTGCTCGGAGAGATTCGTACGCGCGCGAGCAATGACTAGCAATATCATTGCCTCGATAAATAAATCGCGCGGCACGGATATGGCGGAAAGAAAAAGATTTCACGAGAAAAGAAAAACTCGTGGCACCCTTCGCGATGAGTGTTGTAGTACGGAGTGGAATGACGTTGGAGTTGAGAACCGGTTGTGAGTTTTGATAAAAGGCGTAGTACGTGACGAGTGCGGAAAACGGGTCACCGGAAGTTCTCCATAGCGGCGGGCCGCGCATGCGCCGTAAGTTTTAGCCGCGTTCTCCGGTGTTTCGAGCCCACTCACAATCGGTGATACCTTTTCTCGCGGATATCGCGAGTGCCTCCAATCCCGATGCATTAGCGGGCTCGAATAATGGCAGACATATTTGTAATTAATGGCGTTTAAAGAGACTACAGTGTTGGCACCTTTTTGCCAACGGGATCCGGTTCTCCTCTCGTTCCTCCTCCGGTTACTCGCGTCGGTTCACGCTCTTTCTCCATCCTTCTCCCTCTTCTCTCTTTGCCTTCGTGTCTCGCTCGTTCCACGCGGCGCGTGTGAACGCGGCCGAGCAGCAAAGCGACGTATGAGAGAGAGAGAGAGAGAGAGGCATGTTGTGTCTACAGGGCGGAGCTCGAGTATCCCATTAACGGCTCGATGAATCGATTTCATCGAATGCACCGTAGAGAGTCGTGCCTAATGAACGAACGCACGCCACGGACGCACTATCCGCTCGCGATGAGGAGCGCGCGAGGACGCGTGAGCGTATATCGATCGTTACCGTCCTCTCGTCCAGGGCGTATTTCACGAGGTAACGTAGAAACGGCGTTTCTCGGTACACGATGCTTCATTCGTGCCGATTTATTATCACCAGTTGTGTTCGTCAAAGTCAATGACCCTTTTGTCTGAGAAACTTACAATCTTAAGAAAGGTCACGTTGGTCCTGAAACGTTTTTTTCTTCAAGTAAAAGGAAAGGTTTGTAAGACGTTCTGGTCCCTTGGGCCTGGACATCGTCGGGATTCGAGATCTGACCACTGCACTGCACATGGCCCACCCGAGGACGGACCATTGCATTGCACGTGGCCCCAAAGGGGTCCCCAAAACTGCAGGATACATGACATTTTATGACGAGAAAGCGCGGACAGGAACGTAGTCAGGATGGACGGAACAAGCACTTGATTGGAGAGCGTCTTAGCCTTCGGATCTTTGCGAGCAATACATTCACTCTTGTTGGAATCTACGAGCATTTCATTTCTATTACCGTCTCTCCCCGCTACTCTTTCTTACAGGTTCTAAGGTTTTATGTGATTATAAGCGAATTCCACGGTGCTCGATTTTCTTATGAATTTTTCTCAGTCACTCGATGACCGAAATTAGCGCAACATTCACGAGTTAATAACGCACGGGTGAATATCGATCGTTATCGTCTTCTCATCCAAGGCGCATTGCACGAGCTAACGCAGAAAAGGAGTCCTGAATATACGATGTTTCATTCATGCTGATTTACATTCACCACTTGTTTTGGCCAAACTAAGTGATCCTTTTATCCGAGAAAATTACAATCTCGAGAAAGGTCACGCCGGTCCGAAAACATCTCTTTCTTTCAATAAAAGGAAAATCCGATTATAAGTCCTAATCCACGTTGCTCCATTTTCTCAAGCATTCTCCTCGTCCCTCCAAAATTTCAGACACGCGTAGAACTTGCGAGTTAATAACGCTCGCGCGCGAATATCGTATTTCCATCGCGCACGAGCGGGTGGGGACACGTCGTCGTGACAAATCGTCGAAACGAGCCGCCATAAACGCGCGGACGAGAAATTGGAGGAAGGGACACGCCATTTGGCGCCGGTCTAGCCATCGAGATTATTACGCGCGTTGTCCGCCGATTCGACCGGTCGACTTCTCGCGATCTCGTTTCTCGATTTTCCACGTTCGCTCGTGCGCGCGCGTGCGGCAGCATTCCGCGACTAGAAATATATCGGCCTGTTGAGTGGAAACGGTACGTACGAGCTCGGACGCGGCGCGACGTGACCTACAGGACGATCCAGAAATAAGACGGTGGGCCGGACCAAGAGAGGCCCATTCGCTCCACCTCTCTCGCGAAAACATCTTCGAAGATTCTCACGAGAAGCGCGAAAGACGAACGAGAGACGTGGAGAACCGAGAGTATTAATCGCTCGCTCATCGCGCACGACGTTAATGACGATTTTAATTAGCAGAGAAATTCCGCTGGAATTATTCTAAGCTTTTAGCGCAAATTCGCATGCCTCTCGAGAAACATCTTAATCCACGATTCACACGCGCGGTAAGCAAATCTCTCGATGAAAAAAGGAAAAAGGAATCCGACGATCCATCCGGAAAAAGATTCCTCGTTACCATTTCCCTGTTGGCTTCTTTCCACGCGAGAAGAGAGTGAGAGCCTACTCTCGGACCGACGACCCGCGTGGACTGTTGGACGCGCGCGCGCGCGTCGGGACGCCAGGCGTCGCAGTGGCAAGCGCCGGCCGAGAACTCGTCGGCCGGGGGAGGGCAGGAGGACTCTCGTTGGCCTCGCGCCAGAGAATTCGCTCGTGCATTTTTCCATTCATAACCGCGAAATCTATATTTGGGTCAGCGCGAATTCGTGGCACGGGCGTTATTTTAAGATGAACCCGAAATGACGTGTCGCTCGGCTCGTTAACCCGCTCTCTCGCGTTCGCTCTATCTCGGTTTCTCGCCTCGATTTCCATTCTCCTTCTCGATGCGACGAGCTTTAATTGAGATCGCCTCGTCAACTGGTATGGTCGAAGGAAGTGTGGAAAATTCTCTGGTAAGCGTACACTCTCCAGGGCGTGCGCCTCGCTTAATTTCATTCACAGTCGTCCCTCGTGACGATTCGCGGAAGGCGAGGAGAGGTCGACGATTTTCCGATTGCACGACCAAGGAAACAGTTGAAAGCGTCGTAGATAACTTTAGTGGATACCGTTGCGATCGTTCGAAGTAAATTATAGGAATGAGCTGAGGCGTTCGCGCGAAAAGAAAGAAATCATTGCGTAACAAAGGCCACCGCTCCGATATACAACGGAATTAATAATACTACGGAGGAAGAGCTGATTGCTAGTGCTCGAATAATTTCTCTTCTCTTCGTCAAACCGATCCTTTTCCATATCGTTGTACCTTCCTCGCGAGTACTTCCCGGTACTCGAAGTCCGTTAGGTGATTATCCGTCGATTGAAAGAAAGATCGCGTGCCAAGTGGCGGAAGGTGAGAGAGTCAAATTGAATTTGGTATTTCTCTGCGTCTTCGACGAGAAAAAAAAGAATGTCGAGAGAAGAATTTTTCGAGAGACGCGCACGAATCTCGGGATTGAGATACGGCGCGTTCTTAAGAAACTAGTGTTCGCGATTCCGCACCCTGCGTAAGGCCGTAGATCACGAAGATGCGGCACGCCGTAAAACAAGCAATTCGAAGGCGGTAACCGCGCGAGCCTTCTGCGGGGCCGGTATGCAAAATTTCGACGCGAAGGAGAGTATCCGTCGTTGGTATGTGTAATTTCAACAAAAAGGAAGGCGGTATCGGACGCTGGGTAGCGGGCCGGCCCGCTGGTTTGTTGACACGACATTTGCCAGCTGCCAGGCCATTTGACGCGAGGAATTAGCTAATTGTCGTCGCTATATTTGCAGACCTAAAACCGACGAGAGGCCATTCCGTTCGCTGGCACGCACCCACCGAGTCGAATTCTCCTCGCTCTTTACCATAGATAAAGAAACTCCGTAAGAGCTTTGATTCAGTCACGACTCAAGAATTCTCTTTACTCTACTGTTAATTCAACTTCGTTTCCACAAGAGGCCTTAACAAGGCGCCAAGTATCTGAAGTATCGTAGTAATAGAATACGAAACTGCGTAATTTATTAAAGACAACAGTATGGACAGAATGGAAAAAAAAAGAGAATAAACTTAAACACCGAAATTTCGCCTTTGTCCCATCTTCACGCGCTCCTTCGATCATTCTGCTTGCAATTCAACCATCGATCTATCGATACGCTACTGCCTAAATCACAGACATCGTGCAACGTAAACTTTCTCCAATTATATTGTCACTAGGCTACCACGATATCCTCGGTGCAAAGAAAAAGGGTCCGCAAATTATTAAGACCCCCGTGTGTCGAAAATTTCGAATGCGTAGGATACCACGGTCTAAAGAAAAAGGGTCTGCAAATTATTAAGACCCTCCGGTGTCTTATTATAAATTTCGAATGAAAGCAGAGGGTTCGCGAAGATAATGGGAATTTTTTTTCGTTCACCCGCTGTTGAGCTCTCGCAGGATACTCTCTCCTTCTCTCTCTCGGCTGCTTCCACTCTTTCTCTTCTCCCTTACTCCCTTTCTCCGGCGATCTTGAATGGCCGCGCCGAAAATAGCCGGGCTGTTTGTTCGCGGGTCAACGGTTCCCTCGGATGCACCCGCCGCCGCCGCCACCGCCGCGAGAAAATATTTCGGTGGCGGGTGGTGGTGGTGCAGGGGCCAAGCTGATTCATCCCGACGATAAAAACGTCTCGCGAGCCAGCCGGCACCGAGACGGGCGCACCCCCGGCGCTACGATGATCGATTTTACACGCTCAGAAAAATATTTCTCTTCAGCGCCGCCCGATAAATTCCCCCTCCCGCCATTCTTCTCCTTCGAAAGCGCGTGACTCCGAGAGGACTGGCGCCGTCGTCGAACTTCGTGGCACACGGGGTCTCCGAACAACTTTCTCGTGCGTGGTGAAGAGAGAGAGAGAGAGAGAGAGAGAGAGAGAGAGAGAGAGAAAGGGTAGGATGGAGAATGCGCAAAGGGAGAAGGTGAAAAAATAAGCGGACGAAAGGAGACGGAGAGTACGTGCGCGTATCCAGTGAAACAAGGGCTCGCGGAGAAGGACGATAAGGTAGAGAGAAGAGAGAAGAGACGCGAAACCCAAGTCGTCTCGAATTCGTCTCGCGAAGACACGCGAATCCCAACAACCGCACGTACCTTCCTTCCTTCTTCCTCGACTCGGCTAAAGGGAGTGGCGCCCGGACGAAGTGAAACTTCAATCTTGAGAAATTATTCGGGACGACGTAAGTGCCTTCTCGTGTAAGGAATAAACGGACCCCTCCTTGCGAGGAAGGCCAGGACGAGAGTATGCCCGGGTATTTATACGCTCGTGATCTTATTTATAGAGGACGCTAATGGCGCGGCGTCAGTGAGTCTCGAGAGCCCGGTAAGGCCCCCGGGGTGGGCCCAGAAAACGGACTTTCTTCGCGAAAGTGAATTTTAGGAAGATCGTAGAATGCGCTGAAAGAAATTCTTCTCGTTCTTTAACACTAGAAGTACCGACGTCAATTTTTAACGAGGATTTCTCTTTAACGCTAGAACTAAGAATTTTTGTTTCGTGTGGAAACTTCTTTTGTCGACCACGCATTTTGACACGAAAATTGATTTTGTCAAGTTAGAAAGCTTATGGAATAAAATTGTATTGGAAAGAACAAACTATTTATTACACAAGAATAGTTGATTTAAATTAATTCCAACACGATTGAGCACGACCGTACCGTACAAGCTACGGACAACGAATGACTTCGCGTACAACAAAACAATATGTTGCACGTCTCATAGAAACGTCTAGTAATTTACCAGTGGTCCTGCGACGCGCCAGTACTCAAACTGCTCGAGTTCGCACGCTGGCTGCAAGTGGATTTTCACGTCGAATAAGTATCAAGAATCTTTTTATCAATTTCTCTTACCGGAAAAGCATGCGCTTATCCAATCGCCTCGAGCACGAATTCAAGCGTGCCTGGGAAATTATCATTTCTCTCCGCGACTTCCTCCTCCTCGTTCCCTTTAACCGCGAGAAATCGAAATTCACGCTGTACCCGTTCTCTCGCGTTATCAACAGCAGGGGTACGTACGTACTACGCGCGAAAATTATCTTATCGCGGGAACATCGCGGTACGCGGATAACTCGAGCGGGGACGCGCGTAATCGCTCGTTATCACAGATGTGGGAAGACGGTGGAGGAATATGATAGCTGATAAGAGCGTGTCGCAAAGGTCGTTCGAGCGGTTCCAACCAGCCTTCTCGTACCTGGCAGCTTTCACAGTTACAAAGCAGAGGGAAAATACGAGTCGCGACCGATCGAGATTATCGGTACGGCCGGATTGGCTCATTGTGAGCGCAATTACAAGCGTAACAGAATCATTATCCCGGAACGAGTGCAGGCCACACGACTTTATCGTATTCAACGCGCAATACGCGCGACGATAAACGCGAGTCCGCGCAAGCAGGCCGGACAAAACGTAGGAGTCGAATGGAAAATTCAACCGGCGCGATACGCGTAGGAATATAACCCGTTCGCGTCAATCTCATTCTCGGCGATCGGTGATCGCAGGATCGTACTAATAGAAAAGAAAATTACAGGAACGATTCTAAGATAATCGACGACTTTAAGAGCGCCTCTTAGACGTATGCGGACCGAAGCTCCGCGTCGAGGATAATCGACGAGATCGCGCAATTTTCCCTCCGACGTATTGGCCGTTTAAAAAAGTTTTCTGCGATTCTCTCGCTCCAACCGTTCCCTCGAAACGATACGATTATCCCGCGAATTAACCTCGCGTTTAAGGCACTATCGAATGAGCGCGGCCAGGCGGAAGATGAAAAAATGGCTGAGCCGATTTGCATAATTGCCTAATTGCTAATCGGCGCGCGCCTCCTTCCTCTTGCCACTCCTCTGCTCCTCCTACTGGTCCCACTCTCGTCGACGACGAACCTGTCGACAGCATTGTCGATCGACAACGATATAATTAAGTTAACATCGTAATTCGATCCGATCGAGGCCCGCGCCTCGACTCGGCACCTGCGCGGGCCCGGAAATTAATGCCCGATTCGCGAAAGCTCGGTTAATTGGGTTGCGTAAGAACGCGAGGCACGAGATCGTAAGGCATGCCGTTTTAAGGGAAGGAAAAAACGGGAGAACGGGGAGGCGAGAAGGTTCGCCGTAGAATTATGCGATCTTTCACGATCTTGGTATTATTAATGCACGACCGGCTCGCCTTGGCTGGCCCATATCGATCGTTCCGATTCTCGATAACCGCGAGCGAGTCGCAAATCGCTCCTCACCGACGCGAAATAGGAAAGGACGAAGTTGTCGTTCGCCACGGACCTCTCTCGTCTCGTCGGTGTCTCGTGGTTACGTCAGTCGTGTAAAAATGCACGATGCGTCCATCGTGGAAAGTGCGTTTCTTCGCCACAGGCGCGTTCGAGATTACGCGAAAAAAATTAATCGACATTCGACGCGTAACTCGGTGTCAGTCACGGTGGATTTCAATTCGTCGTTGCCACAAAATCGAAGATCGCTTTTACCGTTGTCGTTGGATTCCGCGGGGTGGAAGAGATTAATGGCTTAAGTGGAAGCGACGATAAAAGATACTTTAACGCGAACAATACACAGGTATTTACGTATGCACGAAGAAATCGAGAGCACACACTGAGAGAAAAGTATATGATATATCTAACTATAATGGCATAGTAACAAAGTTATAGTTGGAAATATCATATTTATGATAAATGTTACCATAATGTGGGTAATAATTACGATAGAGGCATAGTATAACCAATTATATTATGTTTTTACCAAAAATTATGGTTATTTCAACTAAAAATATAATATGGTCGAAAATATATAATGGTAAGGAAAGTAATTATTTTATATAGTTAAAATTACCAGAATATTGCATACATAGTGATAGAACTAACTATATTCACATAGCACACTTTACTATACATATGGTAACAAGAACAAAGATAATAGGTAATAATATAACCATTTGTATAAATCGTTCATTCTGCTATATTTTGTATGGTTAAGTGAACTATAAAAATATGTTTGAAGCCAAATTTTACTATAAAATATAGTGAGATTATAGTAAACCCAACCATTTTTTTCTCTCAGTGCATTATTTCGAGCGAGACAACGAAAAGATCGATTATATCGAGGATCAATTAGATAGGATAATGAGACGTTTCCGAAAAATTCCTCGCGTTCTCTCCACCACGTTCTCGTCGATCGGTTTCCTTTATCATCGAGATGATTCCTTTTGAACGAAATACTCGCTTGCTTTATCACGAATGCGCGACGATACCTCGGATACCTGAATCGCGGAAAGAGACGTTTGCTCGGATTGCGAGGACTTTGAGTTTTGGCAAGGCGCTCCGTATTTACATAACAATTTAGGTCGTTCGCATCGAGGAACGACGACGGAGAGCGCGCGACGCGGAACACTTTGGCGAACGGGAGAGTTTGCCAAGGCGAGAGAGGCGCCCGAAATGTCGTCGTCGGGGCGCGTCGGTTGCCAGGGAGTTTCTTTTCCACCTTGCAGGCGGTTTTCTCGTCGCGAAAACTGGCACGGACAGTTTGTGAGAAAGAAGAAGGGAGAGAGAGATCGAATCGATAACTCGAACACGATTGGCGAACGTCGAGTGCGATCACCGTTTCCTACCCCGAATGGGTTCTCCACAATTTTTCCTCTCGATTTCCTCTCATTTCCTCGCCTACTCTTCCTGGATCGTCCAGTACCACAGCAGCAGGCCTACGGTCGCACGCTCACGCGGCAAAGAGGCACGCAGAAGGATCTTGATAAGAGTTATTTGCACGAGCGACAATCTCTCCTCGTTATCGCGCCGAGCCGTTATTTTTAACGCGAAGTAACGCGCTCGCGATAAGGCGAAGAGCTGACGCTGGAATGCGAAATTCCACGAGCGCACCCGCTCAAGATTTTCCACGAGCGAAAGGAGAATGAGAGAGAGGGAGAATCCAGTCTCGTCCTAGCGAATCGAGAAGGAATCGAAGTGGTAGAACTAAAACTGGAGTTTCCAGGCTCACCTTAATGTCGAGATGCGCCACGTTGAGGGAATGCAGGAATGCGATGCCGTCTAAAATTTGTTTCAACAATCTTGCGACCTGACGCTCTTCGGGGACCTCGTCTCGGTCGAGGATCATTTGCAGCTCACCACCGGGCGCCCTAAAATTAACAGTCGGATCGTTTGAAAAGAATCTCACTTCGGACGATCCACGCGTTCGAGCACTCGAAAAATTTCTCTTCAATTTTTATTAAATTTGTCATTGTAAGCATCGAGCGAATATTCTTCTTTTTGTAATATTGAATTTTTCTTTCGTCTCTTGAGCGTTGTGTGAAATAAGGATCGAATCAAATGAACGGTTGATACTGTTTGAAATAAATTGGTGAAGTAGACCGATATGGATTGTCTTTTGCAAAAGTTGCCATTGCCTTGTCAAATGTTTGATAAAATACACATTTTACAGAAGATCTTCAACCGAAATCTCTTATGGTTTAATATAGGCCACGTGTAAATTCCAGCGGATGGTGAAATATCCACTTCAATCCTACCTGTAGATTGTAGCATTTCTCAGTTTGATGGTGAACACGAGCGAGTTAAAAGAAATTACTAGGGAGAATGGAAGTGCATTATTACTGTTAACTGATTTAAATTTTCTAAGAAGGAAAGTCTAAAATCCAGAGAAATTAAACTGTGTTGCACACAAAAAACGCGCACAGCAAAAGTTGCACACAATTGGTTTTGCACCGCAATGTACATATCTCTCAAAGATTCCTTATCAACCAGCCGCCGTAATTTATAGGTTGGACTAACAATAAGAAGAGGTTCGACCATCGTTGCAATTTACACGTGGCTCTAACATCGGTCTTACCAACTTAACAAAAGAGTGTACTTACAATTCGAGAACGAGGACCATCTCGCTGTTGGTCTCAAAGACCTGATGAAGGGTGACCAAGCGGGAGCAGTGGGCCGCGGCATCCAGCACCGCGACCTCGTGAAGGGCTTCCGCTCTGAGCTCCTGGGCGCGCCGTCTCTTCCTGAGGAACTTCGCCGCCCATTGCCTGCCGCTGGATCTCTCCCGACATCTTCTCACCGTCGCGTATTTGCCCCTGCGCAAGAAACAGGAAAACGATCGTAAGAGGAGAGTCTTCTACGGGTGGAGCGCGGTGCACGGTGCCGCGCACCTGGTAATTCCGCGTTAAAGACCGAGGCCCGTACGTGCACGCGCGCGCGTCGGAGGATGCTCGCGCGAACGCGTGAGAACGGCGCGCGATTCGACGGTAACAATGAAATGAACGGGTGTAAAACTTTTGCCACCACTTTTGCTTTTCCGTTCGACTTCTTTATCCTTCTCCGTCTCTCTCGTTGCGAGGTCTTACCCCTTTTCCAACCTGTTTAATGTGTTTCTTTTTATTTCTTTTTCCTTCGAGAATACGCAACCTACCGGAATGAAGCCGTTGCGAGGAAGGACGAGGGGCAGCGCGAGGAGGAAGTCGTACGCGTAAACGTTGCTTTCACTCGTAAGTCGAGGGCGGATCCCATCCTTTATACTTTCCTAATTACAGTGCAACCACTCGCGGCCTCCTAGCGCAACGATCTCCGCGGGCCGGAAAAGTCCACGCGGATTTTCGCAACGAGACGAAACCAACTGGACGGGATAACGAGCCACGGGTGATTTGGCGTAATTAGAATAATTAACGCGCCCGCACGAAGAGGAGCAAGAAAAATCGATTCTTCTCCGATACGCTCCTTTTCACGTTCTCAAAAGGTCGAGAATTGTCGAAACGTTTTATGCATCCTGTGCGTATACCGACGGATCGATTGTACGCGAGTGAATTCCAGCGGAAGGATACCCGAGCAATCAACATCGCGTTCGCGGATGAATTTCAATTTGAATCGCAAACCTCGGCATCGAGGGATCGACTTTATACCGAATACGATCTTGCCTCCTCTCCCATATGGGCAATGACAATTGGAAACGTCGAAGCGGCTCGTCGAAGCAGTGCGCGCGCGCACGCTCGATCCTTGTAATCCGATGATCTAAACGGTCTCTAGAAAGCGAACTCACTGGCCCGGCCATTGCACCAGCCTGCAGCGTCCGTTCGCGTCCGTCCATTCGTTGGCGAACTCTGCGATCCGAGTGGGCCTAAATTCGAGCACCGGGTGAAAGCATCCACGCGCGTGTTTTGTTACGTAAACCGCACCGCGCGCCACGGACTCCGTACGAGGAAGTGCGAGCCTTCGAAGGCAAGAGCTTCCACGGCCTAACAGGACTGGAATCCTTCCATTTCTGCGATTCCCGGTGCTTCTCTCACGGTCCAATTACAAATCGTCCAGGTTGTTGCCCTACCACGAGCGAAATCAAATCTTTCTCAACACCTAAATCCGAGAATGCGTTACCCAGCGGATGTGATCCGTGAATTCCTCGCGCGACCAAAGTCGTTTTCAAAGAGGATTCAACGAGCGAATCGCGCTGGGATCGATCGGTACGTTTCGATGCGGCCACGGGCGACAATCGTAGCTCGCGTCATTCTTGAAGAAAGACGAGAATTGCAAGGGACAGGCGCCAGGCTCGAGGGTAACCGAGAGACGGACGTCGAAGTGTGAGCATCGTTAGAGGCCATTGTCCAAGAGCCTCGTGGTATCCCACGGAATGGAGTACCGAATAATGCAAGAATCCGCTGTAGTGCGTAGTTGTGGACGACGTGGTGCCACGGTGAATGAATGCAAGCGAACGCGAGTGGAAGTCGCGTTATCGGGCGCGATGCGCCCGAGGCTAAGGCCGACGCGCGGCGTCGCAAATTAATTGTTAACGATGCCGATTTCATGCCGCGGTGCAAAGCCTCGGTAAGAGCGAATTTACGACGCCTGCCCGGGGCCATGGCGCGATTCGAATGCCGTGGAATCGATCGGGGTTAGAAATCAAATGGTAAATTGTCCGTTGAATATACCGCGCCACACGCGATCCTCATTGTTTTCTTATTAAATGTCAAGGAGCGAGAGTGTAAATAAATTAGCGATTAGTTATGATTTCGAAGAATACCGCGCGATTCTTGCACTTTCTATGCTCCATAAATTTTACTCTTCCAGTTTAGCAATTCTCTCGGGTCCCTGCCAATTCGTGCCACGCTGACTTCAAGCTCGCGCAACTTTTTCTCAGAAGCCTCCAACTCTAATTCGATCGTGCTAAGGACAAACGTGGACCATCGGAGCGAGTGGCTTTTCTCTATCGGATAGGCGAAACGCCTCGCACATTTAGGTGAGAACCACTGCGACACCGTCTAGGTATGTAGGTTGGCAAATGCCAATGCGAACGGAACATAGAGCGGATCGTAGGCAGCGTACGACGGCGAGTCGAACCAACTCGTTATCTACGTTCTAATTACAGGCTGTTACAGAGGCGGCCGTGTCCAACGTCGCTCGTTCATTCGCTCGGCGGACAAATACAGGAGGCACGCTTCTCGATATAATTTGGAGGATTGTCTGACCCTCAAACGGTAGAATCTGACGAGAAGAGGGTGTGAGTAGATTAGCCGATCACCATCTGCTCCTCTTCGGTTCGGATAAGAGATGAAAAGAAGAGAAAAGAGTATGGAACTTATCAGAGAAATTTCAGTATGTACCCACTAATTTTGTATCTGTGGTTGTCAATTGATTTTCGGCTTCAAAGCTAGAGCGGATCGTAAGCAACGCAAGACGGCGAATCGAACTGACTCGTTATCTACGTTCTAATTACAGGCTGTTACAGAGGCGGCCGTGTTCGACGTCGCTCGCTCATTCGCTCGGCGGACAAATACAGGAGGCACGCGTCTCGATATAATTTCGATGATTGTCTGACCCTCAAACGGTAGAATCTGACGAGAAGAGGGTGTGAGTAGATTAAACGATCACCACCTGCTTCTCTTCGGTTCGAATAAGGATCAAAAGGAAAAGAAAAGGAAAAAGAGAAGGGCTTGCCAGAGCTTTTCAGTATCCGCTAACGTGTATCCGTGGTTCTCAATTGATTTTTGGCTCGATTTGATAGACGCGACCACACGAGCATCAATATTTCTCCTTTCACCCCATTGACAACTACTCGCCGCAATACGTTCCTCGTCCCGACGATTTATCGGTGTAACCGGACCGATGCAATCTCGCGAAGCCGTCCAGAGCTCATTTTGCGCTCTTTATCGAATAATTGACTTGACTCGACGGGTCCCTACTCCGCACATGTTTCAAGCACACTTTGTCGCGAGAACGTCGAAAACGGTCGGGTGCAACGACACGGAAATCGTTCACGATAAAGAGCATGATCGATCGCGGTGCTCTCGTCTCTCTGCTTCTTCTCTCTGTGCGTAACTGTCTCATTTCTGTAGGTAGCACGAGGACACTCGGAATAAACAATTTATATTTAATTTCAGATCTTATTCTTCTTGCATCTCTCATTTTCAAAGGCATTCGATATTTTGTCGCTAAGAAAGGAATCAACGACAAAAATGTAACAGTCTCGTTTGTTGCAACCACGAATACACTCAGGATTAACAATTTACATTTAATTTCACATCTTATTCTTTCTGCATCTCTCACTTCTAAAGACGCTCGACATTCCGCTACTGAGAGAAGAGCGAACGAAAACAATGTCAAGTAATCTCTCGGTCTTCGCTTCTTTCCGTCGCTATTCCTTCGACGATTCTGGGCGGGCGCGCGAGCAAATCGAAAGACGCCAGTGAAGGTGGAAAGAGAATAGGAGAATAGCTCGATCGCGAAAAGCAAAGTCTTCCAGAGTCGAGCGGAAGGATCGCGATAATTGAAGCTTATCCACGACTTTCATTCGTCTCGACTGGGACTAATCTCCAGGTGCGATACGACATTAGAGACGCCATTCGCGATAATAATACCAGGGGAGCGAGCGATTCACCGTCGTCATCGCAACGCCGAGATTTACAGTTGCGCCATTACCAGACGCGATGGGAGGTCCCAAGACGATTCGCTGAAAAACATTCGCCGAACGATTCGTTTCGGGCTGTCGTCGTCGTCGTGACGACATCGGGGAGGGCTCTTGGGTGGTGAAGAGAGGGAGAGAGAGAGAGAGAGAGACGAGAGGAAGAACGGTGACGTTAACAAAGTTAACAAACTGCGGAATTCGCGGAAAGCTTCGTGCCGACGAGTCTAATCTAATCTAGAATGATAAGCGGATAATTAAGATACAAGAACATTATTGCCCGACGGGGCACCGTGAAAGTAAATTATTAGAGGCTACGTTCCTCGACGCAAGAAACTTTCGTAGAACGACTAATTCGGTGCACGCAACTTCCAAAATTTCTCTCTCCATTCCATGCCGCTCGAAGAAGAGATGGAGCACGGCTCGAAGTCTACCATTGCGCAATCGCTCGTGTTTGGAACCGGGAAACAAGTCCAGGAGTCGAGGAAGCGAGGCAAGGCGGCCTCGTGCCATACATCGTGGGCTGCTTCGCTATGCGCGTACTGGTCTCGATTTCCCCGTCCAGGTCGAACTCCCACGCTCTGGCTTACCTGCCTACGCCATTCGTTCCTTCAAGTCGAAGTGAAACCAGACACGTTCACCGTATCCACGGAAAATCGGTGCTCCTCGCGCGCGATAAGACGTTGGAAGAGCAAACGCGAGTCAATCGTCCCAAGAATCAAGGGCTTATCTCTTTTATCGTACCCAGCAAAGTGAGCTGGCCGAAAAAGTAATGTCTAAAATTACCACGTCCGTGCGTGATTTCTTTCGTCGAACACTTTCGATTACCCTCCACTCCGTCTCGTTCTATCGCGGTAAATCGGTAAACTTTCCAAGCCGCGATCGCTCGAAAATACTCGACGGGGACTTCCATCTCGGCCGTTGATTCTTCGGGCGACGATGACGTTGACGATTCTCGGAGCGACAGGTAAGAAAGCGACGAAGAAACCAACTTGGCTTTTTTTTTTCTGTCTGCCCTAACCAAAGGCGACACCTGCGCGCGACGACGACGGTCGAGGAAGGATACGAAGAAAAAATAAAGGGAAAATGTTCAATGCGATAGCCAGACGCGAGCAGCTGTGAGATAACGAACAGGTGGAGGGCTAAATTACGTGGACGAAATTTATGCGCGGGGCACGCGCACGCCTTCGGAAACTCGCTCCGTCCTAGACGACACGAAGCGACGGACAGTCTAATAGTTTTTGCGACTGGCAGATGCGCAGTCGTCCTCGTGGATTTCGCGCGATTCGCGAGAGGAGATGAAAACGCGGAAGCTCCAGGACCCTCGTGGACGATCTGACGCGAATTCTGCTCCCGTTACCGAGACGTTCAGGAAGTATTAATTACCGAGCTAATAAATGCCGAGTAATTATACGCCCGGACGCCGTCCATCAGAACCCTCTTGTAAGAGAGAGATAGGAGGGAGAAAGAGAGAAGGAAGCAACGTTTACACATCCGAGGATCATCGTCGTCGAGAAAAGATTTCCTCGAAGCGCAGCTTCGATCGGATTCCACCGGACGGTAGCTAAGCATATCATTAATCGATCATTTTTCATCCCAATCATTAACACCGGATGAATCGTCGCTTCTTGCGCGCCGGTGCTTCGACGTGGCTATTACTTTTCAGTATTTCGACGCACGCTGGATAGACAAGAGGAAAAAAAAAGAGAAAATAAGAATAATTGTCTGCAGTTAGAACTTAGATTACGTTGCTTAACACTTTAACCGTTGTGTCGCTCGAATTCGACTTTCGGTAGTTGATTATAAATAATCTGAATAGGTACGTTGGAAGTATAATTAACTCTTTGGATAGTTAACTAAACAGTCAATAAAATTCAAGGTGACGTGGTGGTCAAGTATTAAATTGAACTTCTCAAGTTTTATGGCGACACGGCACTCCACGCCTCCACGTGTGTCCGAAGCGCGGCGTGTGAGCCACACGGCAACGAACTATCTTTTGTTATAATGCGAGATCTCGAACGAGCACGTGAGAGCAGGCAGCAGTCAAACGACAGCCTCGAATAAAGAGTCTCGGTCAAAGTCAGTCTTCAATTTCATTCAAAATCAAGGCTACCCCATTTAATTATTTCTGAAGGCCCCGCGTGCGTTAAAAATGCGGGTAAGAAGCGGCCTAACAGTCGATTCCAAAAGTTCACAGTTAATTTTTTCGAAAGCCGATGCTTTCCATCTTCGAATCATCGATTGGCTACCGAGATTCGCAAACGTAGCCACTTTCGAAGGCTCTTGAGAAGCGCTCGACTACGCCCTTTCATCTTCCTCGGGGCAAGAGCTCGAAGGACTCGGTAGCTGCGAGCCTTTAAAACCGCGCAAGGTTCTCTTTTAAGAATGACCCGCGGCGGATATAGCGAGCGGTGCAAAACATCCTCGGTATTTTCCACCTTCCTCTCACTGACTGGCCACCGCCGTCCTTGCCCTTCCACCGTCAGTTTCTATCTATCATTCTGGCACGGATCGTTACGCCAGACTTCGGTAGCACTTCCAAGTTCCTGGACGCTCTTGCCGCTCGTTGCCGAGTCGACGACGAGTCCCGAAGAAGACACGAAGGAATCTCTGGAATCCTCGAGGATCGATCGAGGCGGCGAGCGTCCTCGTCGGGTTAATTAAGGATTTTCGATGCGAGCATGTTTATCGACTGGCGCACGGTTGAAGTTTGTCCAGGAATGATACTCAGCCTTGAGAAAAACATTTTGAAGTGTAGCCTAGTCCCACGGCAGGGATGCAAGCCACCTGGATAATTAGTTTCTAAGGAAAGAGTATCCCAGTGTCAAGGTCCCGCTTCTTCTCGTGCCGATGGAGGGAAAAAAAGGCCACGGAAACGAAGCACGCTACCGGATTTACCGAGCATCCGGAGAGACTTTTCCCTAGTTTCGTGAGCGTTGGCGCGCCGTGGCTAGGGTGGCTTCCGTAAGAACGGCCGATGAATCCTCTCCGGAGCGTTGAGAGAAAGAGGGAAAAGGCACCGGCCTTTTTGCCAGGGTAGCATCATCAGGGCCCATCGGAGGGATCCGGTGGAATACCTACGTAGCAAGAAGTACCTCTTCGAGGAGGTCCGATCGCGGGCCGCGCGTAAAAGCGACGTGCTTACGACCCCGAGATCACCTTCCGAGAAGAACGAGAGAAAAGAGAGGGAGAGTAATGGAGAAAGAAAGAAAGAAAGAGAGAGAGAGAGAGAGACAGAGAGGGTCGGAAGAGAAGGAGAAGAGGGAATTCGACCTTCGTACGGTCGACGACGAAGACGGGAACGAGATACGAGCGAGCATCGGTAAGATCGTCTCTCGGGGTCCGCGCTAAGGGCCCGTCCGCCGGCACTCAAGGTGAGGCCCTAATTTTACGCACCAGGAGTCAGACCTCCTGGATACCGCGGCGCTTCGGATCGATGAAACGGCCCGTCCTCGTCAGGCCCTTTGTTCTTCCCGGGGCCATCAACGCCACCGTGCGGGAGACCGCGCCAGGGTTTACGAGCTCCGCGAATCATCCCGCAGGCCGCTCATGCTGCTTCCTGACCCTGCACGAAAGAGCATTACACGCTTAAAGGCGCGCGGAGACCAACGCGAGGCACGATCCACGCGGCACGAGGGTAGAAGTAAATAAAGACGGATTAAATGCCTTGCAGGCATTCCTGGGCGAATCTAGGTACTCTCGTATCTAGGCTTAGATTATTATTTTCATCTTTATCGGTGGGTCTGGTATTATTTTGATGAGGGACTTTTATATTTGTTTTTTTTTTTACATGTCGTCTTTGTTATGCCGCGTTGAGAAGAATTATTTGTTCTTAGGCTTTGGGCTATGTTACAGTTCGTTCTCGTTAGATTGGGTTATATATTTATTTGTACTCCTGCTTAGGTTCGGGTCAAGTACTTACGCGAATCCTTACACGCATGAATTTCTATTTTCAAACTAAAAAGTTCGTCTTTGCGCTTCGCTTCTTCCGCCCGGATCTTCCTCGATATTTCGAGCATCGTGAGTGCATCCCGTTTAGCGCGATGTTTAGATGAGTCTTGCGCAGTGCGTCCCTGATCGAAGGTGGCAAGAGACCACCGTGCGACGCCGGTGACCGTGGCCGCGTCCAACCGCGTTACCGTCCGCGTCCACTGGACCATTTCGATCGGCGCGAAACGGGAGGATGGCTACGAAGCGGACGTTTGATTCTCGTCTGTCGTGCTCTATTGGGCACACGCGCATCGCACGCATCCTCCGCATTTCGTTAAACGGAATCAATCGCGGCAAACGGGAATCCAACGGCGTGTTAACACTTCGACGACTATCTGGCGCATCTATTTCCGCTCGAGGTCTTGGAATCTTCAGGTTCCACCGATTGAGAGTATTCCGATACTGTTCTCTCGTCTCTTCTTGGTGTCTCTACGATCATTGATCAAAGAATGTACCGTTAGAAAACATTTTGGTCAAATCCGATGAACACTTTGGAGCAGAGAATTTTTGAGACGCATGGAACGATCGAATGTTCCAGTGGTGATCTCTCGCCTCTTCTTGACCTCCAATACCATCGATCAAAGGATACAAGGTTAAGAAACATTTTTGTTGTATCCGACGAACATTTCGAAGAGGTAGAGAATTTTTCAGACGAATGGAACGTCGAGGCAAAGGTTGTTGATTTTAACGAGGATAGAAGTCTAAGAAGAATGGAATGTCGAAGAAATGCGCGCGACAAGTCAAGTCTCGTCGAATCGAAGAGAACCCTCGAGATGAGCGGCCACTTTCGTCGTTCCACTGCCTTACTCCACGCATTCAATATCTCCGTTTAATATTTAGCGACACAACAATACTTTCACGTGTGCCCCACGACGGCAGGCGGCAGGCTATCGGCAGCCGGGAGCAAGCTTCTTATTATTTGTAGGCGCCTTTCCATACAAACAACGTTGCACGTGTGTCCACGCAAAAGTCCTTAAGCCGTTGTCGCGACTCCTTCGCGATCATCAAAAAAATTCAAAGTGTCGTTTCATCGACACCGCGTTAAAATGCAGGGAAAGCGACGCGATTGATGAAATAAGCGAAGAAAAATAAATCGACGAATAAAGAGATTTCAATCGAACGCTTCTACCTGTCTTTTCTTTCTTCACCAGACCTCCAATTCCTTGATCTAATCAAGCAAATCTTCATCCAGCAAAACAACTTCGATCCTCATCGACGTAGCAACGAACGCTTCTTTGTCCATTTCGAAAGTCCTCGCTCGCGCGATTCATCGAAATCTTCTCGCTCCATTTCTATCCATCAGCTTGCCCAATCACTTTCTCATCTTCAGAGGCACACGTTTCCTCCCAGTATCCATTGCGCTTATCCGATTAGCGATTGATCTGTTTCATCTATGTAGCGACCCGTCTTTTCGTCCAGTCGTCGCGAGACGAACCTTCGTGGAGGTCCCGAGCGGGACCTTAACCGCGAGGACGGTAGTCCGCGCTGATGCTGTAGAAAGTATAGACTTTCACCGGTCGCGTCTCTTCGTGAGTGCGCCCGGGTACGTATGACTTCTCGCGCAGGAACGTATTGAAGCGCCTCTTTCGAGGTTACCTGGCGTCTTGTTTGTATACACGCAAGGGAGCCACAGGTGTCCCGACGAGGAGAGAAGGAGAAAAGGAACGTAAGAGTGAGAAGGAGCGAGCAAAGCGTCGCGACGAAGAGAAATGAAAAGAGAAAGAACACCTTCTCTCGCTCGCCTAGAATCTCTCTCCGCCTCTTGCAGACTCCAATTCTTTCAGAGCCTTCGGAAGGATACGCGAGTTCGATAGCAGTAGCTTTCCCAGCTACAATTAGTCACCGAACAATTCCGAACACGATTCCACGTGGTTCAACACGACGGATGTGGAGCGTAACTCCTTCGAGCGCGATTCTTCTTTCAGGTCTTTTCTTTTCGTTCGCAAGGAGGAGGCCTCGTGGTCCAAGAGAGATTTCAGAGTGCGTCCACGAGACAATCGAGTCTTCTTCTTCTTTCTTTTCTTACTCCTCGAAAGAAGCGGTAATGGTCTAAGAGAAATTTCAGAGTGCGTCCACGAGACGATCGTGTCTGCGAATCTTTCCATTTTCTCGAACGTATCGTTGGTATTCCACAGGTAGTCTCCCTCTTGTCGTTGCCGAAGATGAGACTTCAATGGAAGAACAGATTTATCTATGAGGTTAGACGAATGGAGCGTGGGCTCTTGAAGATTCTCGCGTGTTTGCCCACGCGCGCTTCTCGTCGAAGGGACGTCAATGAAGAGTGCTGGCCAAAGGACGCCGACCTTCGAGCAAGAATAAAACGAAGGAGTTTCCATTCTCTGTTAGCAAGTCGCGTTCAAAGGACCAGAGCTTCGTATTATCTTTCTTCGTGTTCTCTTGTCGCTTTGGAAAGTCCTTTATAATATCCAAGTTCGTCCGAGGCTTTTCTCCAGCTGCACTTTTCTTCGATGAAAGTCGCGCGTGCCGTTTTTTTTTTCAGGAAAAACGCGTGACGCGACTCTCAAGAGGACTGACGGGAGTTGGTGAAAAGTTCGCGAGATGCAGACCCATTAAAACTGTATACGTAGCGCGGTGCAGGATCAACGACCCAAGGTCAAGGCGGTGGAAGGGCAAGAGGAGAAGGTGAAGCAAAGGAGAGGGGACGGTCGCTCCGCGGAGCGTTAACTGCTCGTTGCTGCTCGGCGTTGCTGGTTGCGCTCCTCGGAACGAACGCTCGTCGTGGAGCGCACGTGGAAATCGGCGGTAACGGCGAGTGGACCGACGTCTAGCAGCGTCCTGCTACAAGAGGCATCCGTCGTCCTTTAAGGCATCCATTAGCCTCCTAACTACTAAACACCCCAGTCAGTCCGACGACCCCGCTTGTACATTGTGAGCCCGAGGAGTCGAGGGCACCGAACGTCGTTCTCCTTCCTTCTTCTATCTATCTTGTCCTCCTCCTCGTTCAATTCGTCTATCCTTCTTGCCCTCTTTGTTTAATTCGATACTTCCTAGTGGTGTCTTCTTCAGTTTTCAATTTATTCTTTTCCTCTTTTTCATTCATTTCGTTAATTTTTCTTCTTCTTTTCTTCGTTTATTTTTTTAGGCGTTCGTGTCCCTCTCTTCGTTCATTTTTTAATTCTTCGTGTCATCTTCTTCGTTCATCTTTTATTTCTTCATACTCTCTTCCTTCTACATTCTTCCTTCTCCTCCTCTAGCAAGTTTTCAACTTCCACCTCTTCACTCACCCTCCTGAGTTTCCGTCCACCCGTATCTTCTTCTTCTTCTTTTCGGTCCTCTTCTTTCGCGCGCGCCTGCTCCAGCCAGCCAACTTCTTCCTTCTCCCTTCCTTCTTCCTCTCGGTTCTTTTTCTTCACCTCCAAAGTTTGCTCCTCTTCTTGCTTTCGCCGAACTCTCCCAGGCCCTCTCCGCCGCATTCTCATTCTTCTTATTCCTCTTCTTTCTCTCCTCCTTCTTCCACCCTGGCCGACACGAGGGCACCCGATGTGTTTGAGGGTCATCGACATCCTCTCGGCCGGCGACATTGTACGCACCGGTGTGTTTCCTTGGTCATCGTGGTTACCGACCCGGGCACGCACCTTGCGCACGCACCACCGTGCTGAATAATATGTAACTGTTCATTTTTCTGCTTCGCGACTCTCGAGTTCCTCCCACCTCTTCTCTACGCGTCTTTTCCGCTAGTGCTCTCACGAATTTCACGTTCACCATCCACCCTTCTCTCGCTCTATCTCTCTCGACGAAGGACGAGAAAAAAAAGACGGAGGAGGCCGCAAACCTCGTCGGCTTTTAACCTGACCTCTCACGCTTCCCCTCCACCTTCTTCTTCTTTGTGCCTTCCGACATTTCCTGTTTCGCCCACCCGGCACATGTGCGCAAACCCATGTCGCATTTAACACGAGGTAATTTTAAATGCGTCGGACCTGGACACGCATTCTCACCGATCCGAAAACCTGGAGATTGCAATTACGCATTCTCCGCTAAGAGAATCCACATTTAATACAATCCCGCGCGGTGGTCAGTAGTTTGCAACGGGATTATTTCGAACAAATGAAATAATTAAATGTGAGAAGAGGGTCGGTAGGGAGGAAGGAGCTAAAAATAAGCTGGCGCGCGCACTCGCGAGTAGGACGTTGCGCAATGTTGTGTAATCGACTAATGAGCGGGGAACGCAACTGGAACGAATTTCACCGTTGGTAGCGCCGCGGCCCGTTGCAGCTCTTGCACAATGGATTTGCATTCGAGGGAGCACCGACGATACGACGGACGGACGGACGGACCCGACGACCCGTCTCTCGGCGCGTCTAGGTATATCTGCTAATTTCTTTAATTACTCACCGGCATAATTAAGCGAGCAAGCGAAGGGAGAAGACGCGCGCTCCGATTTCCGCGTTGGTCCGTCCCTCTTACCGGCGTAATAAGACGAAATTCATTGGTGAACGAGGCTCTGGAACGTGGCCGACGGATTGATACGCCGCAAGGCTCGATAAGACCAAACGTGTTTCCCTCGCTGCCCTTTTTTTTCTTCTCTTTGCTCTTTTCTCTCTCTCTCTCTCTCTCTCTCTCTCTCTCGTTCTCTCTCTTCTCAGAGTGGAACGTCCCATCGGCGATAAGCAGCTCGCGATTGAGACGTTCGTAAAGTACGATTGAGAATTCGATTCGTAAAGTTCGATACTTTAATAACGGACGAGTAGATGCGAGAGGCTTCGTGAAATCTCAGTTCATTCCTCCTTCCTTGGTTGCTCGTTTATCGGAGAGCGTATCGTCGATTAAGGCTTCAATTTACACCGTCCTCGGGTCGGTCACGCGAGAATAATCAAAGAATTAACGTGTCTCATTATCCACCCGATTACAATCTTTCTCTCTCGATCTCTCACCCTCTTCGATAAACCTTCCCTCTCTCTCTCTCTCTCTCTTTCTCTCTCTCTCTCTCTCTCTCTCGTTTGCTCTCAGAAGCACGGCAATGCGTACGAGCGCACTCGAGAGAACGCGTACCCATTAAAACTCAATATCTTCTCTCGGGCATTAAAACCGATTTTCGATATTCCGCATGGTGGTGGCGGGCGTTCTAAAATCCTTTGCACCGTGCACCACTCTGTCTCTCTCCCTCTCCCTCTCTCTCTCTCACTCTATCTCTCAGTACCTCTCACCTTCTTTCTTTCTCGAGCAACGAGCGAGCTCGTAACGGTGCAAGATGATTAAGTACAAATGGAATCGCCGTCGAAGTTATCGGGGGAAGCATTCAATAAACTATCGGCGATATGATGCCGGTAATAACGCGCCGGTGGCCGAACACGATCGACTACATGCAAAAGTCAGGTACCACCACCGTAGCACCCCCACTATGATTCGTCGTCTTCGATACGGGCGACTCCTTCGACCGATAATAATACTTATTACGCTTTAAGTAATAACGTGCTCGCGAGTACGAGAATGAGCAGGGCTGTGCTCACGTACGTAACATTTAATGGAAACGTTTCGAACTCTCTCTCTCTCTCTCTCTCTCTCTCTCTCTCTCATGCTATACTATTTTCCAATGCGTATTATAATCCACGACCGAGATAATCTCATCGTAGGCCCACTCACGCGTCCAGCTGCGTATCAGGGCGAGACGTTATCTCGAATCCGCAGGTTGTGTTCCGTTAAACACACAAGAGCGCGCGCGCGGAGGCTTTGATGATTTATGCACCCGTTTGCGATGTTAACGATCATCGAGAGAGTCTGGCGTTTCCGGTCTCGAAACAGAAGAGGGAGAAAGAAAGAAAGAAAGAGAGAGAGAGAGAGAAGGACACGGAGAGAATCGATGGTGAGGGAGCCGCGAGGAACAAACGATCGTTCGCCAACCTCGAGAGACCGATGAGATCCCACGATGGTTCTTGCGCGACTCCTTTCTTTTATCTTTAATTCATCCTCTTTTTTTTGTTCTTCCTCCCTACCGCCGCGCCATCGTATCGATGCGAGCAGGTGGAATCCAGTCGTCTCCCCGTTACGATTTCACGGGCGAGCAAAGAAGGAGAGAAAGAGCGTGATGGGAGGTGAACGCACCCAGGCCAATTATTGTTTATCGCTTCTCGAACGACATTTTCTTACGTCTCGGCCCCACCGGTGAGCGCTGGACGACGTCCAGTTAAATTAATGCCACAACTCTACCCACCACTCGACGTACACTCACTTCCAGTCTCGAGAATTTAAGAATAGGTCCTTCCAAAAATGCGGGTTTACAAGCGAATGGAGTGGTCTCCTCGTTTCTCTCGTGCATTCGTGAAATATCGCTTGGACAAGCAGAACGTTGCCAATGAGAAACTAAATACAAAGCTTCACTTTACCCTCCAACCGAATGAAATCCCATGAAGAGAATCCCAATGTTCTCTTCCAATAAGATTCCACATAAAATATCCATGCGAACAAAGCCTTTCGAAGGATCTAACGAACCGTTAGGAAGGAGATTCTTATTCCAACTTACGTTGCTCAGTCGCGTTGGTAAAGGAAAGAAGAAGAAAACAGAAAAAGAACGAGTCAACGTGAAGAGCCTGGTGCAGCTCACGCGAAAGAAAATGGAAAAATGTTCTCGATCGAAACCGATACCCACCGCTTCTCGATAAAATTTAACGGTAGAGCGAATCCCGTCGGACGACAAGAAGCAACGGTCTCGAAGGCTTGGATATGCAGGCGGCGATCGGTTTGGAGCGTCGTCGAGCGGAATATTGGCGAAACGTTCGATCCGTGCGTGTTATTTCGATGTCTCGAGTGCGCTCTCGTAGAGTCCTCCTCCCCGGCGATCCTTCTCGACGTTCGAGTTCTCGTCCACAGTCGTGACCTCCTCGCCAATGTACCTGGACGAAGAGGGCACAAAGCGGAGAGGACGACGGGCACACGACACAACGACGTGCACGCGCAGCACGAGGCCTTTCTAATCGCGCTCGTACAGCTGGGGACATTCAAATTTATGAGTGCGCCGGCGCGTCTCTGAGATTTCCAGGCCGCGTCCGCGATAGCACAGTCGTGAGATCAGTTCTGATTTATTTATTTATTTATTTTGGAATGCTCCAGAAACGCGAAAAGAAAGAAAGGATTGATTTTTTTTGAGCGGATCAGTAATTTTGAGACTAGAGAAATTTTCATATATTAAGAGCATAAAGCGCTCAAACTTTAAGCGAAGAGGCTTGCAATCGTACAGCTCAGAATATTCAAATTTATGAGTTCGCTAGTGCGGCACATCTTTGAGATTTCCAGGTCGCGTCCGCGATAGTACAGTCGTGAGATCAATTCGTACTTATTTATTTATTTTGGAGTGCTCCAGAAACGCGAAAAGAAAGAAACCAAGGAAGAATTGTAAGGATTGATTTTTTTAAGCAATACCAGTAATCTGCGGACTAGAGTGATTTTAACGTACTACGAGCACAAAGCGCGCAAACTTTGAAGCGAAGAGGACTCGCGGCAGTGTTTACCATAGATTCTTTCCCGCGCGCGAGTTTCATTCGCCCGGAACCGAGGCTGGCTCGCTCGCGAGTAAACAGGTTTGTTTGCGGTTTCGTTCCGGGACAAGGTGTTTATATGTACGGTAAATTGAATAATGCAGGCGGTACCAAGGCGTGCATTCAATTTGCTACGCAACGAGGAGAGAATATTCCGCGTTAGTACGTGGATAGGTTACACCTATATGCGTGTTGAGATTTTTTCACGCGCGCTGCCAGATGGATACGAGCTATCCATCCCCGAGCGAAATTACTCCTCGCCTCTCTAATCGGATTTTAATCACTGTTATCAGGATATACGCACGATTACGCGAGAGGTCCGTCGAACCCTCGCGGCACACGTTTTCCCACGTAACTTATCGTTTCGAACAGTTTTCGCGCTCACCGCGACTAAGGGACCGCGCACCGTCCTTTCTTAGTCTAGCTCGCGCTCTCGCGAACGTAAATCATCGAATCGTCGAGGATTCGGTTTTTTATCTCCTCTTTTTCTCTTTCTTTTCTCTCAGGAGAGACGCGAAACGTGCGAAACGGCCGCGCACAGCTCACAGCGGGATAGAGAAAGGAAGGGGCGAGTTCTCGCGAATCGCATGAATATTTGCGATGCCTTCACTCGCGTCGATTATCGCTCGTTAGCGCCATTGTGCGCTAAGGCGACGGCGGCCGAGCGAGTGGTAGAGGTGCGCGCGAGTGGCGAACGGGCGCGTTACGCAAGCCACGCACTTGATACGGGGCTTGCGGCTCGCCGAGAGCCGATCCAGAAAAATCAAGCGGATATCGTGTCCCCGAGGTTGTTGCTTGTCGCTTACGGAGCAAGCCACGTTGAGTATTCAGAGCGAGCGAGGCTTGCTTTCGATCGAGAAAATTTGAGAGAAACTCCATTTTTATTTATTTCATTATTTATCCAACGTTAGACTTACGGGGCATTTCTTTTTTTTTACAAATGCGGTTTCTCTTTCGATCCGATGTTAAACGGATGGCCTCTTGTTTGATGACAAAGATTTTCGAACGCAGAGGAAGAGACGACGGGTAAATAAGAGCGCGGTATTATGACGAATTTAAACAATTTAGCTAATATAAGCGAAAGTAAAGAAAATAAATAAAGACACGCACTGTTTAATTATATAAGCGATCCAATTGGACTCTCAATAGAGCCGATTTTAAAAAATAGTGTTGACCCACCGAAGAAATTCGTGTAATTTGACAAATTATTGACAAGTCGAGATAATTTCGATAATTCATTGTTTATGGGCAGGTGGAGTTATTCACGCACAGGTGGTACGATCGTGCGATTATGCCATCTCGACGCCTGAATTTGCTTCCACATCTGCTCTCGAATTTAATCGGCTAGTTGCCACGCCTTCGCACCAAACAAATATTTATTCCGATATTTAACGATACCACGACTGTTGTAACTTCGTCTCGCGTTTCTCTCGCTCGACTTATCGGCGTCGCGACGGCCCCGTACGTGCGCGCCAGTCAAACAAACAAAGGTACGCGCCGATGGAGAGGAAAAAAAGCAACAGGAGTAGAAGAAACGAACGCGAAGCGAATGCTAATTTTTTAGACGGGCTCCTTTTTTTATGATGCTTCGTAGAGCCCGCGAACTTTCGACCTTCGTTTTACCGGCACAGCTTCCGATTCGTCGCGTGCGGATAACGTGAAGGGAGAGCGAACAAAGAAACCTTCGAAGAAGGAGAGAGCGAGAAAGAGAAAGAGAGAAGGAGAGAGAGGGAGAGAGGAGCTCCCTTAAACAGACATTTAAATTCCACGTTACGCTCAGGGCCGCCCGCGCGTCGCATAAACGCACGCTGAGAGCGGCCAGCGGCTTTCGTGATTCTTGCTTTCCATGTTCTTGAAAAAAGTGAAAGTACCCGTAGAGGGTATCGCGTTACATCCCGGAAAAAGTCCACGACGATTACCCACTTCGATTCGACGCGTGTTTCTTCGAAGATCGTGACACTCGAGGATACTCATCTTCTCCAGAACAAAAGAAAATCGCAGAAACAAACCAGTAGAAATAGAAATAGAATTAGAATTAGAAATGGAATTTACACAGTTAAGCCTGGACTCAAGATCCTTCAGACCTTTCGACAACACAACCCCAAAAAAAAGAAGGTGCAAAAGAAAGAGAATAGAATTAGCAAACAAAACAAAAAGCAAAGAAGGGACGGAAAAAAACGAGGTAGGACAGTAAGATAAGGAAAACCAACAAACAGAACCCGAGTACACGACACGATTGAGTCGCCAAGAACATTTGGCAATTCCACGCGACTTAATGCACGCTCTCGTAACGATTGGTTAATATTTTGCTAGACGCACGGGGACGCGAACGTGAGCGCGCCGGTAAATCGCGCCGTCGGATCGTGTAAATCAATGAAATGGTAATCGATTTATCTATTACCAACAGCACTCGCTTCTACCTGCACCCCACCCCTCTACGTCTCTATCCTTCACTCCATCGCGTTACATCATACTTTCTAAAACCTTTGGACGCGTAAAATTACAGGCTTTCGATTTTTCCCAAAGGTCTCGCGCGGCACCCTTGAAACGAGAATTATCGTTGTACGAGGCATCGAGTTGCTCGCTCGATCCACGAGAAAAAAGAAATCCAAGAAAAAAGGAAACTCAACGAAATTTCTCAAACGCGTTTATCTCCTTCGCGCTTCACTCTCGCCCGAGGGACTCCGTGTCCGTCCCCGTGACGACCTTTCGCGACTGGCTTCGATCCTACCTGGTTGAGAGAAGCGCATCCTCTCGTCCCTGCCAGCGGGGACTTTCGTCATTTTTGCTTCGATCCGCGGCGCGCATTCCATGCGACGCGCGCGGCGTGCGGCGCGGGCCGTTACAAGCGCGCGCTCGAACCCTTTTGCGGTCCCAGACGCCGCAGAGACTTTTATCGATACCCGCGACGAGGATGATTATTACGACACTGGACACGCGATATTTCAGTCTCGTCTCTCTCATCCTCCCGGCGACGCACCACCACCGCGAGACTTCATTGATTCCGCGAGAGACATAATAAATAGTCTTGAATGGCTGCCCTCGGGGCCTGATCGGAAAATATGGTCGCGAGAGAAAAAGCGAAGGTGGGGCTTGGTCGACGGTCGAGTAGCGTGAAAATAATGGTCGAGCTCTTTTACAGGAACATACACGAGATGAGAGGAGAGAGAACTGGGAATTTGTGAGAATATATCCATGTGGAAAAGCTTATGATCGTACTCGTTTGATTTTGTGGAAAGCATGAGAAGGAGAACGGTAGCTGAGACCACTTAAAGGTCACGCGTACGAGTAAGCTCGAGGGACCGTTCTCCAGGAACGTCGATAGAATCGTAGTCAAAGACCACCCAGAAGCGTTTGAGAGCCCCAACGAAACCGCTTCACCTTTCCTCGTGCCGAAAGAGAAGAGAATCTTAAAGTGAGTAGCACTTATAAGAGCGACTTCCGTATTTCTCGTCTCCTCTCTCCACCATCTCGTCGTCTCAATTGCACGCTGTGAAAAGCACTGGCGTCGGTAGGAGCCCCGAAATGTCACTAACCCCCGTTACTTTTCCACGAGGGATGACGAAGCGCGACTCGCCGTCTGAGCGCGGACTAAAGGTCACAGCTGACATAATTATCGATATTCCAACGCCTCTCCAACCATCTCCCTACTCCTTCGCGAATTCAATTTCGTTTCAGGTGAGAACCAATCGACGCCAGTTTCGTCCTGACGTATTAATAAATTTTTACGAGGCGCTTGCGTCCCCGTGCAGTGCCGATCGGCTCAACTTTCACGAGGAATCCACGCGGCCTTTTATCGACCCTAACACGACCGAGGAGAACGAACGAACGAACATCCACACTCCGTCGCTTATAATATTTAACCTTTCTCGAAGAACGCCCCTGGCTTCTTGAAGAACCGTGGACCCTCCTTCTCGTGGCTCACGCGTCTTCGACCTCTCGCGTCCAGATTGGCGTTAAATTAATTTAATCGAATAGTCGTGCTCGTGACCGTATAATCACGAATTCCTCGTGATTACTGATTGGACTATGTGGGCACGTTTAGTGGAAGGGTAGTGAAACGAGTTGCGCAAAGTGGGATAGGCCCACTGGTCGCGTTATCCTTCTTGCTTCTTTTCGCGACCGTCTCGCTTAAGTTCTCGGTGAAAAGTCTGGAAGAGGAGTGCCGTGGACTCGATTGGTACGTCAAGATGTTAACTGGTCGGTAATTCAGGTGCGACGCGGCTAATTCGTCGCAGCTGAAAGGAAAAGTGTATTCGTGGATGGATAGAGTCGATTCTCTACTTTCGTTTTTGTCGATTCAATACGGAGAGAATATCTTCGACGATTACGCGAATTGGTCGAGCTTTCAGTTTTACACTTTGAATCGACGAAGTAAAAATGAAGTAGGTCAAGCTAGGGTGTTTGTCTCGCTGCGAATACGCGTGATCTAATAAAAGCGCCTTCTATTATCCGCTCGATAGATCCCACGAAGTAATAATCGAGATTACACAATCGCATCGATCATATCGGTCCCACGTGCCACGATGACACGTCGGTGCTCGAATCGTTATCTCGATGGATGAACTAACGTAAGGACTGATTCATTGTTTACTACTCGTGTGATCATTTTAATCGACCAATTATTCTCGGTGCCACCTGATAGGTAGATCGCCGCTAAGTTAATTAATTGGACGCTTCGAGTCAAGGTTGGATAAGCACGCCGTTGAACTCTCCCAGTTCTAACGTGACGAGCGGAAACTTCGAGCGAATTATCATCGAGCGCCACTTTCAAATTGGAAAAAGAATTTCATAGATCGATACCTTTCTCTCGATCTCTCGCAAATAACACGATTCGAAGGATTAGAAGTTCGCGACGATCGAGAGTAAAACTTTCTTACGGCTCTCGAGAATCGATTCTTATATTCCAGCTGATTCGACGATCCTCGGTGCACGGTAGTCTCGTAGTTTACCTCGTAGATCAAGAGAACTCGGGATCCTACTTCTCTCGTCTTGTTGCTTCGCTCGATTCAACTGCCAGACGATATTTTGCTTCTCGTGGAAACAGAAGCGAACGCTCGAGACTCGATCCAGGATGAGGTTAGGCCGCGAGAATTTGCAAGCCAAATGAGTCCGAGGTCAGGGAGCGGACGTTCGTTTCTCGGACGAGCCAAAAGCCATCCGCGTCTTCCTTCTCCGGGATGCCTCTCGCGTACGATTCTCCACGACTGAATTGACAATCGTAGTCGTGTGGTCGTTGGAGGAATCGACCGTTGGAAAAGTTCGTCTCGGGTATATCTCGGCGACTACTGTTCCGTCTCCGGCGCGAAGGAAGCGAGATCCGCGGCCTCGACAAAGAAAGTAAACAGAGAGAAGGACTCGTGTCTAGACTACGCTCGTGGCTGGACACGTAGAAAAATAAAGGTAACCTCGAGACAACGTGGAAAGACGCGAGTGATCCTCCTCCATTGGCATCCGTCGAGCAAAAGGTGGCCAGGCAAAAAAGAGTTTCGGCTCCTGATGAGCGAGAGGAGGAGCGATCAAACGCTTCATGATGAATCAGCTGCTAAAGAGAAGCTGATCGGAGAATTTCGCGTGAAAGGAAGAAATATCGGACGCGCTGACCCTCTCGAGACACCCGCGGTGGACTCTCCCGTCTCATTGTGCTGATCCCGCGTCGATGCTTTCAGGAATTAGCATGACGAAAAAAAATAGCCCGCGAGCGTGTACACGACGTCCGAATTCGCCTCTCGAATTCGCCGGACCACGATGGACCCCGCGAGCCAAAGTGAAGTTCTTATTATGGCAACAGGAAGATCTCTCTGTCCGACGTGTGCTCGTCACTCGAGAGAAAGGTCTCTTGGAGCAAGGAGTTTCTGCATTCTCATTACGAACAATTATGGATAAGCGGAATGGATTAACGGCTCGACTAAATATCCAGCGTGTCGCTCACCGCCGGCCAAACCTCGTGGCGACTACTATCTCGAGGTATCGATCTTCGATCCAGCTTGGAATACGTCTACTTTCTCACCACGGGATCTTGGCCCTTCCCTCGCTTCCGATCCGGAGGAATCGAGAATTCTTCGTGGTTATAACGCGAGCGCGAGTAAAAGGGACGATAAATCCGCGAGCAGGAGAAGCGTGGCGCGCGGAGGAGGGCTATTCGCGCCTATTCGACGTAAATTTCACCCGCTCGAACGCGAGGTGACAATTATGCCAAGGTAAACTAGAAACTTAGCACAGTTTGGCCGAGCCGAGCGAGCGATTAATATCTGAAAGTCCGGCGCGGCCGCTTTGGCGCGTGTAATTGCGCAGCGCGGTGGGCACCGAGCGGCGGTGCGAGTTGAAAGATGAGAACCGTGGAAAGGAGAAGCGGACACGTCGAAAAGCTTTGAGGACTGTCGAGAAAGAAGAGAGAGGAGAGGAAGAGAGCATCGACGAGGAGAAGAGAGTAAGTAGAAAGAGAGCAGGAACTGAAAGCAGAAGCTAGTGGAAAGAACGAGAGAGCCAGAGCTCGATCCAACAATCGTTTCGCTCGACCGGTCGCCGACTGACTTCCTTCTGCTGTCAATCCCTGAAATATGGGCAACGCCAGGTCCTCCGAGGGCCTCGCCCCTCAAAATCCCAAGTTGACGGGTGCAAATAAAGCGAGCCGAACACCGTCGCTCGATTCATTCGATTCCTGCAGCCCGGTCATGTGCGCTTCTCCCTCTCTTCCTCTTCTCACGAAACCAAAGCATCCTCGAACGGATCCGACCCGACGACTACCGCCAGAATTTCACGTGGATACTTTTCTCAGTGGCAGAATTCGCCTCGAGAGAAAGCAAATGCTCGTAACGATAAATGAAATTCCTAGTTCTTGCATTGGTCGCGCGTTTCGATTCCAATTCTACCGATGGAGAAGAAACGTTTCCGATTTCATCCGACGACGAGTTTGCCTCCTCTCGCTCTGTATTTCTGTAGCGCGAAAAAAGCAATTCCTACATATTCAGGAACCTACCGATCGACAACAATAGCTCCCGGGTCCGGGATAGAAAAAGTGGATCGGACAACTGGCCCGCTGTGCTTGTCACCGCGGGCCAATGCGGTTTTCGGCTCGCCCTCTCCACTTGCCTCCTCCTCCTACCTCCCTGCTCTGCCCCTAACCTCGTTCTCCACCGTCCTTCTGGTTTCACCATCGATTTTTCCTCTTTGCGAACCGGGTCAGCAAACTGTGGCGGTCGCCGAAGGACGCCCATGGGATGCTGCACTCCTTCTTTCCTTTCAAGCCCTTCCTCCCGTCCCTTTCATCGACCCTTCCAACTTCTTTTTCTCGTCTCATCTCTCCTCTTCGAATTCCCTTTCTACGCGCGCCAAAGATTCGTGGACCACGAGAAGTACGTCCCCTTCGTTTATTCCACGATCGTATTTCTCGAAGAGAACATATTCTTCGTTGGCAAACACGTGAGATGATAAAAGGAGAGAACAAATGGTCCACGTGATGTGGTAGCTTATTGTTAGTGAAATATGACAATTGGGCGGACTGCAGAGTGGCACTCGCTGATGATGTTTTGGTGATTTAGACAGTAGGCCGAGATAGCGTAATCGATAGATCGATAGAGAGTAGTTGCGATGAAGAGGACGATAGAAAGAACGCAAGACGACGCGATAAACACGAGATCTCGGTTTAGGTCGTTTTCCATTACTTTTCCATTTTGCATCGATACCGCTATTTCACATAAAATACATAGTTACGATCAATTACTATGATAATTTTGCAAGAAGTGCACGAAGTCGTTTCGCGAAGTGGGTGTTCCTCGTATGCGCGCTAGATCAAACGTCGAATTACCGATTCGCTCCTTCGGGCGAGCGCTTCTTTCGGTGGACTTTACAAATTGCGTCGCATCATCGGCGAACGGTTCTCTCTCTCTCTCCTCTTACCCCGTCGGGCTCTCGTGGAATGAATGTAATGGAAATGATTCCCGAAGCGCAGTAGCCAGCGGGCATCTCTCGATTCGGCAAGAGAATTACCGTAATCGAGTGAGATTCTCGCGTCGATCGGCGGTGCCGATAATCTCAGAGAAGTGGACTCGCCGCCCCGCTTACAAATTAGCCCGATCGGGGACGCGGAACGAACTTCAGCATTGATTTAATCGCGTGCCATCAATAATACATACACTGGATCGAATTAATTTCAAGGCTTGCTCGCGCGGAAAACCGCGCCACGCGGCGTTTCCTGGGACGATAATCGATCTAATGCCTCAAAGCAGGGCGCATGCTCGCGAGCTTATGCAGATCTTTCTGCAAGAAAGCAGCAGGGTTATCGAAAAGCCGTGCGCGGCACCTGCCCGCGCACAATCGCTCTCTTTCTCTCGATCCGACTCGAATCTCTCGAGTCCTTCCTTTTCATCGATTAAAACTGCAGGACTTCGATCTCATCGATTTTTCCATGTCCGTCCGCAGATGGATACTCGAAACCAGGAAAGTGAAACTTCTTTTTTTTTAATATACTCTTGTTTGTTTCGTCGGGGGTTGTTGGTGAAGGCGTGTTGACGTATGTGCGTGAGTAGGGCGTGTATCACTGCACGTGGCAAGAAGTTTGAGAACGTTTTCGAAGGATCGCCCGTTGCTAACAATAAGCAATGCAAATTTGTTCTCGAGAATAGCGTTCACTGGACTTCGTTCGACAAGTATTCTCGGTCGAGACTTCATTCAGTCAGTATTGCAGCAGCTAACCTGCATATTAGACGTGACCACTTCACGCTTTACCATTACTTTCAATTTTCCGTTGTGTTATATTCTAGTTAATAAATAGTTCTCAGTTAAAATTGAAATAACCGTGTTTTCATTAACCCTTAAATTACACAAAGAATCAATTTTCACGCCAATCGTATTAACCCTTAAAAGGTATCAACTAAAAAAATCACGTTAAGCGTATCATGGGTGTAATTTGACCCCATGGAAATTGTTCTATATTATTAAAAACCCAAGTTACTGGTAACACTGATTTTTCCTGTAATCATTTATGGCGTCCATAGGGATAACATTATCATAATATAGTATTATCATAAAATAGTTCACTCTTAAGGGTTAAAGACCACTACAAACTACGTATCTTTCTTTTTGCTCTGCCTCTATAGTTTCTCTCACTTTCAAATAAAAAAATCACGCATTTAAGGGTTAAGTTGTACACGGAGGTTGAACTTACGCAACGTGTTTATCCGCGCACAAGAGACCGGAACGAAATAAAATTCTTCTCGCAAGTCACGCGCCACTCGGAGAAATCTCCACGACAAAAGCGCGAAATCTCTCGTTGTCTTCTCTCATCCACGACGCGCGCGCGTTCATCGAATTTCCATAAACGCCTCGTGGCGAGCGGCTGCGATCAAGATGAATCACAATTAACCAAAGAGGAAGACGAGTTGCGTTAAATTAAGGTGCGCCGGGTTCCTCCCGCACGAAAACCAAATCGAGTCGCGTGAGTCACGCGCGCGCGCACCGCCGCGCGTAGTGGAAGCCTTCGGTGTGCGACGGTGCGGAGAAACGTGGGCGAGTGCGAGCGAAAGGAAGCGAGCAATGCGAACCTGGAAGACCAAGAGAAGAAGAAGAAGAAGAAGAACGGTGCGTGGAAGCGGCGGAGAAAAAGATGGAGGAATGGACAAGAAACGGAGTGTAACAGAAACGGGACGTAATCCTGGTGGTCGTCCTCAGCGTCCGCGGCTGTTGAGGAGTTTTTGCTCACCTCGTTACGTAAGTCCATCGTGACCGTCGAGTGGACTTGGCAAAGAGGACGAGGAAGCGAAGAAGAAACGAACGACGACGAGGCGCTGGAGAACCGACGAAGCTGAAGGATCGTGCGAAGAAACCGGCGCTGGAGAAGGAAGAGAAGCTCTCGCGAGAGGTTTACGAGAACGCGCGAGCGCTCTCCTTCGTACCGTTAGCTTCCTCCTCGTGGCAGATCCTCGCGTTACGTTCTCGGCCTGCCACCCGCTCGCCCTAAGAAAGTTCAAGTTCCATCCGTGATAAAGCAACATCTGGAAGGCCGGCGTAATAAAGTGGAGCGCTCGTCCTCCCCAGCTTCAGGTTCACTCGCTCGCTCGCACGAGGTTCTCGCGCAAAAACAGATAATTTCGAATGCTCTCGTGCGCCCAGCTCCTCTTCGCTCCTTTCCGCTCGACCACCACCACCACCACCGTCATTGTCGTCGTTGGTCGTGGTAGCGTCGCTTGTTTGCGAGCAACGGTGTTTCCCTCCTTTCTTCTCTCTTTTTAACGGTATAATTGATTGTAAGCGTCGCGCGAGCGCTCGCGCGCGACTCGCTCGTGCGGCAAGGTCGCCACGACGTGACACACACGGTGGAAACAAGGGGGAGAAGATACTTTTTCGCGAGTTTTTGTCACTGGTAGTGACTAGCGTCGTTAAATTCTCGAAAAGGAAATTGACGAGAGATGTTTTCTTTCTTCTTTTTTTTTTAAAAAAAAAAGAAGAAGGTTCTGCATGTAGCTCGACGAAGAAAGTTTCGTAAACGCGCGTCGACGTGGGCGCGAGAGCCGAGAACTGCATAAAGTGCGTGCCTACGCGCTCGCTTTTCGAGACTAGAAGAACTCGCTCGGTTCTCGTATTCGAAGTGGTTCTTTTTCTCCGTCACCATTCGCGTGGAATAAAAGCGCGATAAAAGGAAGACTGCGATAAAAGACGAGAAACCGAGCAGCGTGTTTGCGAGAGCCCGCGGGCGTGACGGGACGAAAGTAACGGAGGCCTCTAAATTCGGCTTCGAGTCTCGAGAGGCGGCCTTGCGAGGAAACCGTTGGCGGAAACCTGCGCGCGCGGCGAACATAAATTAACACCCACCACCGACGTTACGTCAGGATAAAGAGAATAGGCGAGCGCGGTGGGGTAGTAAAACTCGTTTGTAACCTTTCACTGCGCAGAGCGCGCGCGCGCTCAGGCCAAGCCGACGTCGAGATAATCGTGTGGCAATCTCACCACGACGCCTTCTGCACGACGATAAGAGGAATTATCAGCTGCGGCTAATCGCCGGGTCGGTACCTTTCCACAATGGGCAACGTTCACGGGCCCCCGCGCGGTACCATTGAGAGACCATGCGCGAATACGTACCTGCAACAAATGTAAAAAGACCAGTTCAATTCACCGTTCCGATGTATCGTCGATAGTATCGATTGCAAGGTAGAAAGCAGAAAAAAATATCTTTGCACTTTCGCCGTAAATGCCTTACGAATCGTCTCGTCGAGAATAATAAGGAGTATCTTTTTACGATCGCAATGAGCGCGCGCGTGAAATACACTTGCAGCGCGCACGTGTCCCTCGTGTTCTTCTTCTCGACGCCACGCAACGGCGAATTTTTACGGGCGACAGGTGCGAGGTGTTAACAAACTACTCAAACTCCAACGTAATATCTTTCCGTGGAGCTTCTTCGAGCTCGTAAAAAAATAAAATAAAAAAAGCGAATTCGGTACGCACGTAGGATTATCTGGAAATTTATTCTCGAGGTGTTCGTTCCACATTCGCTCAACGCACAAAGGCTTCAACGATCGGTCGAAGTAGCCTGAATTGTTCAGAGAGAGAGGAAAGAAGGATTGCGCAAAAATCGAAATGGAAGGCAGAAACGCGCGAAACGAACGCACGAGCGGTGACTTTATTCGTCGCGCGTTGCGCGAGGACGAGGGTAGGATGGTAGACGGGGAGGAAAGGAGCTATCGAAAATCTCAAATCCCACTAACCTCCTTGGCGAGCTACCAAGGCGGCTCGAGTGTGGCGTGTGTGCCTTCCTCAGCTCGGCATTTCTTTACGGCCCCGCTCGCAGAATTTATTTCCACTTCTTTACGTGCGGCGGATATATATTCGCGATGGCCTACCGCTAATGCAACCCACCAGGTATTCTCGAAATACCTTTTCCCTACTCGCCATTCTTCCTTCTGTTCTCTCGTCCTTACCAGAGAGACCGGATGCGCCGAGGAAGAAGAAGAGAGAGAGAGAGAAGAGATCCATCACGACTTTTTAATCACAATGGCGTGACTAATAAACAGGCGGGTAAGTTCTTTTACTGTGGCGCAGTGGCGGAAGAAAAACGAAAGTGCGCTAATGCTGCAATGCCGCGCCGGACGCGCAGACAAAGCCTGGTTGCGCGCACACGTGCTTCGTAGAAGTGGACGAACCCGAAGCAGGACGTGCAAGCGGTAATCTTCTCTAATGGAATTGTCCTGACGTCGGTTCTGCGTTAAATAAACAATGCAGCGGTAGAGATTATCACGAGCTCTTCGACGAGAAAACATGCTGGAAGTGAAGCGGACGACGAAGTAGGTACCTCGAAGAGATGTCTATTCTAAGAACACTCGGTCCATCGTTGTTTTACTAAGCCTTCTCTCTTTCGTGAACAAAAAAATAAATTCGCGCAACGAATCTTTCCATTTTGTCTCTTGATCCAACAGAACGAATTATCCATACAATCTTATGCTCCTTCCTGGATACTCGCGCGAAGAGACACGTCGAAGCCGCGAATCGTAGGGGAGAAAAAGCAGCCGTGGGAATTCGCTCGAGGCTTCCTCGCGCCCGTGTGGAGAATTCCGAGAAGGAAGGACGGGATGCGAGAGAAGCGCAACGTATCAGTGCTCGGGAGAGGCACCGCACGAAGGAGAGACGGAGGAGACACGATGCTCCGAGCGGTGTGGAGGAAATTTAGAAACAAGTGGTCCAATTGCGGGCCGCTAGTTGGGCGCGGATCCGAGGGAGGTCTCGATTTGCGCCCAAACAAGTCATTGACGACTACGAGGCACTCCTTGTCGACGTCCTCTTGGTCGAATGGTTGCTCGCGCGAGGTTAGAAACTCGGTCGTATGACGTAACTCGCGACTGCCTCGCTCGAGCAACGATTATTGCCAGTTCTCCCATGCTGGCGCGCCGCTTTCGTCGTGACCATCGCAACAGCGTGCTGTCTTCGAGTTTACTTCGTCGGAGAAGGGGCGTGCGCGTGATATCGCGGCGTGTCGTAAAGCGTGTCGCAATTACTTAGACCCAGGGTAACAGCGCGAATCCTTGCGGCAAGAGGAGAGAGATTGAGGATTTTCTTCGTTGTCGTCGCGAATTTTAGGTGTACTTGTTTCATTCCGCTTGTGAGCTAAGCTGATAATCATTTTATGGATTTATATTCTTCTTCCGAGATCTAATTATTACCGTTTGGATAATGGGCTTCGATGATACCTTTTTATGTAAATTTTATCCCTGCTGTCTTTCTCTTATTTTGCCTTATTTTTCAGCTAACAATCTTCTGGAGTTATATCCATCTTTTCCGATCTAATTATTACTAATGGGATAGTGGATACCGACGACATCTTTTTATCCAAATTTTATCCGTGCTCTCTTTCTCTTATTTCGTCTTCTTCTCAGCTAATAATCTTTTGAATTTATATTCTTCTTCTGCAATCTAATTATTGTCGATTGGACAGTGGATATCGACGATACTCTTTTTATCCAAATTTTATCCGTGCTCTCTTTCTCTTAGTTCATCCTCTTCTCACCTAATAATCTTCTCGATTTATATCCTTCTTTTCCGATCTAATTATTACCAATTGGACAGTGGACATCGACAACACCCTTTTATCCAAATTTCATCCACACCCTCGTTCTCTTATTTCACCCTCTTTTCTCAACCACCACGTTCTCATCCGCCCTTGCAAATCAACGGCACGCGGAAACGCGTGGCGTCGGCCCCGATTGCGTTCTGGAAGGTAGAGCGGTGTGGTTCAATTAGGCGGGTTCATTAAAAACGAGCCTCCCGAGGGCGCTGATTGATACGGCAGTCCCCGTGAATTTCAGGCGGAGACACACGCAGGTGGAAACCGGTTGACCACTCGCGCGACCGATTCGCGATTCGAGATCGAGGCCGGAGGCGGCTGGGGGCAGAAGAACGGGGGGTACGAGAGGCACGGCGCTGAGCAGAGTTCGAGGAAACGAAGGCAGAAGAGACGAGCGAAAAAAAAAGGAGTGGGGAAAAAAATGAAGGAAAAGGAAGAGAGGAGCGCGAGCAAGAGAGAAACGACACGAGGAACGCCGATATCGCCACCGTTGGGTCCAGAAATTAAGAGAATTGCGTTTTTAAGAGGAGCGAGAGAAGCCTCGATGATACGGTGACTCGATAACCAGATGATGGAGGAGGGCAGGCCCGGAGAGCTCGCGATAGCACGAAGAAACGAAAATATCAGTACGCGCACCCCGGGTTGGCAGATTGAAATTAAGGGAGGTAAATATTGCGAGCTGCACAACGAAGAATTCGAGGTCTCACACGGGTCGTTGTACAAAATGATTAACTCCAGCTTTTTACCGCTTTTAATTCTGGCACCGAAGCACTCTATTATCGGTGAATTCTCTATATTAAGAATTTTTATTATTTACAACGAGTGAGTTAATTCGGCGTAGTCGTATAATTATCCGTGTAATCGTTTCAACCGTACCATCAAATTCGAAGAACGCAAAATCCATCGACAACTTTCAATCGCCCGTGATTCGTCCCCCGTATCAATCATTAATAATCAAGCCTTCGAGAAGATTCCGTAGGTAAAAGTGCGATAAATCACGAAGCATCGTACGTTAGAAACTATTCGTACACGTGTACCTTTACACTCGACGTAACAAACAAAAAAATGACCCACAACGAAAATTCGCCCGAAGCTCTTCGCCCAGAACTTCCTCCTTCGAGGCACACCTGAGGTAGCCGATCGATCACGATACTCGATCGCTTTCAACAGCAGTCAACAAAAACTCAATCCTGGCTGGTAGCAATCGACCAAGCCGCCTGCGGTATCTACCAAGCGATCTCGTCCTCGCTAATATTTCTCCTAAGCGAAACGATTTCCTTTTCTTGGCCACGAGGTACGCTATCTGCTCGCGGTGGGTCTGGAAACATTGTATCCACACGAGTAACAATATCCGGAGCAACAACAAAAATATTAATGCGGTAACGGTCTACCCTGGCGCCCTTCTTCCATCTCTCGCGCGCATCATTCATCTTCGATCGGCATCATCTCCGTTCCTCCTCGCTTTCCGGTATTCTGCTACGAGCAAGCGCAGAGTGCCCGGAGGCGTCTTCTACGTGAGAAGCTGCTTTTTCACACGTCCTCGTGGCCCCGCGTCGATCGTCCTCGACGAAGGTAGAGAAGAGGCGGTGGTGAACCCAAGGTAGAAAGAGGACGAGAAGGCCGAGGAGAGGAGCATTCCAGGTGGGGCTTCGACCGATCCTCCGTCCGTCCGTCAGTCCGTCAGTCAGTCCATCCTGAGGACGCACTATTCTCGGAACTCGAGTCGTCCAGGAGCGTCGGCTTAGGCGTCGTAGAAGCGTCCGTTAGACGCGATAGTTGCTCTTCTCTTTCTTCACCTTCTCCCTCTCTCGTCCCCGCGCGATCTACTCGCGACGAGAGCGTCGATCGTCCGACGCCGACGACCTCGACCGTGTGCCGCGCGAAGCCTTGACGATTTATTAGCCGTGAGCAATTAACGTCTACTTCTTCCATCCACGCTTCCTCGTGATCTCTCGGGCTCGTGAAAGGAGCCGCTCGTCGCACACGCTCCACGATAAACCGACATTCGACTATATTTATGTAGGAACCATCGTGCGTGCGCGCGAGCCCAAAGGTAAACCAAGTCGAAGATCACGGCGGTGCTCGCGATCGCTTAATACGTTCTCGTTCTCCTCTGTATACAGTTGGAGGGCGGCGCGTTAATGGTCTCTCAACGTCGCGATTAAAATATCAATTAATGACCGACACTTATCTCGCGTCGCGACGTTTATCGTTCCCTCGTTAAGGAGTTAACAGTCTCTTCCTCTGTGACTTCGTCGTTGCGGACAAGCTGCGAGGGAAGGGTGGATCGATTACTGGGCGAGGTTCGAGGAAATGAGAGGAGAGTTGAGAAAATTTGTGGAAGAATGTTGTTGGGAGGATTTGTAACGAGTTGACGGTTCGTCGAAGGGTTTCTTTATAAAGAAAGACGTGGGTGGAGGGACATTTGTCGAAGTAGAAGAGATTTGGAGGAAGAAGGATCGAGTCGTGAAAGAGACTACGATCCTGCTGGCAGACGATCCGAACGAAAGAGAATCGAAACCGTCTGGCATTATCGTTTACCTCTGCTCCTCGAGACTCCTTTGTCCGATCGAAGGTGTGGCCGAAAGATCGACGATCCATTCCTCTCGATCTATCGACCGGTCTGAGCTCTATTCTTAGCGCGAGAGCAACCTCGTTTCTACGAACGCGAATAAATACCGAATTCGCGAAACAATTGTGCTCTTTCGGTGCGGGCTCTCGGGGTACTTTATCGACAACATTCGTGACGGCTGCTAAGCCGATTGGACGCGGAACCGCGATATTACGCGTGCGAACGGTGGAACAATGCGATTTCGATTAAGTAAGGAGGCCACCACCACGCGAGTAAGTCCGAGGCGCAATCGCTTCCTCGTTTCGAGCGATTGCCTTGCCCGGAAATGCGTTACGAGAGTGCTCACGTGGCTGATAATAGCCAATAAGATTCTTTTCAAAGTGTACTCGAGAAGGAGGACAAATTTCAGGAAGCTACGAAAGAAATTTCGTGCGCGTTGCTGTACTATCTCCACGGTGACGGAGTCTATTTTAAAAATTTCGCTCCCTTTCTTCTTCTCGAAGTATTCCAATACCCGACCCTACGAACCTTTTCTTACGATTCACCCTTTGCGTCGGAGAGTCCCTGAATTTTTACTGGCGTTGAAAAGCAGTCCTTTTCCGACCCTCCCCGTCTCCGCTGACAGCTGCTCGAAGCGACACGAGAGCTCCAAATGATTCTAAAATCGTCACGTCCCGACAACCAAAAACTCTGGAAACTCGATTCCACTTTGGGCCGCTCTCGCGCGGCTTATTGCCTAATTAAAAGGTTACAAAACGCTCGATATCCGGAGAAGCGTGAACGCTCGAAATAATATCCGTCTCAGCTGGTGGAGTATTTCTAAAGAAGAATGAAAAGTTCGGTCATTGACATCGTCAGCTCAACGGACCGATACTCCTTTTGGAATGCAGCAAAGTCTCCTGAGTAAGGCACCTAAGCTTTTCTCGACATCTTTTTCTTCATCCTCCACCTTCGATCATTCAAATTCTTTCCGCAAACGGATCCTCCCCGGTACGCGGAAAGACACACGTGGAATCTCCGTAAGTGGGAGGTCCTCAAGCGCATAAAATTCGTCCGCGAAATTTACGCGCTCCACGAACGACAGCATCATCGTTTCTTCTTTTCCTCACGTCTTCTGACTCAATCGAGACGTCCGGTCAAGGCCAATTAGATCATATTATATCGCGTGATTAAAAGGTAAGAAAATGCTCGATATCCGGAGAAGCGTGGAATTAATACTTTTCTCAGCTGGTAGAGTATTACGAGAGAGAATGAAAAGAGCGGTCATTGACCTCGCCAGCTCAACGATCCAACACTTTACGAAACGCAGCACCTAAGCCTCTCTCAACATCCTCCACCTTTTACTACTCAAATTCTTTTCGCAAACGGATCCTCCACGATGCAGGAAGCCACGCGCACGGTAACCAAATAAATGGAAGGTCCTTGCGCCATGGGCAACAGTATCATAATCTCTCTTTCTCCTCGCCTAATTAACACTAGATTGCCGGAAACCAGTCAATTTGACTGTTTCAAATGGGAAATCGTGTTTATAAAAAAGGTTCGGGCAATCTAGTGTTAAAAAATTACAAAATGCTCGACATCCAAAGAACTCAAAAACCTTGAAACAATACTCTTCTCAGCTACTGAAATATTCCAAGCAAAAACAAAAAAGATCGCTTATTGACATCACCGACTCAACCTCTTTACAAAACGCAGACACTTAAGCCTCCCTCGACATCCTCCACCATGCACCACCCAAATTCTCACAAAACGGATCCTGCGTCGAATGACACACACGAAATCTCCGTAAGTGGGAGTTCCTCAGTTAAACGTAAAATCCATTCGCGAATTTTGCGCGCGCAACTGCCAACGGGGCATTCATCCTTCCTCCTCCTCCTCCCGTCCTCTTACTTAATCGAGACGTCCGGTCAAGCGCGATCGGATTATACGAGCGAGCTTTCTGTGAGAGAGCACCACCACGAGGCGGAGAACACAGCGAAAGTCCATCGTACTCTGCGGCAGAAGGAAGGGTAACGTGACGAGGAAGAGGGGAGAAGGAGACGATGAAGAAGAATCGAGGAGAGCGAGAGAGAAGCGTGAATTCGGCTGGGTCGTTGAGTGGCCTTGACTCGGGTCGGCTAAGCATGACTTCGTTAATTATGGCGGTGCCTGCGTGCTCCCCTACGCCGAGTCCGCGAGCAGAGGGAGCGTTCGTGCTGGGCACACACGGTCGGCTCCCTTTGCGGGATTAGACTCCCTCCTCCTCCTCTCGGTACCTACCGACGACGTCTCCGACGCATAAGCACGCGTAAATTTACTTTTAAAGCTTCTCCGGTGTCCGCAAGAAATTCACCACCCTCCGCGCGCGCGCGCGCCGCGGTGGGTATTAATAAAAAAAAACTGCGCCACGAGGAACAAACGAGGGATGACTCCCGTGGACCAATTAAAATTACAGTGCTCGTCTGTCTGCGCTCCGATCGTTGTCACGGCAGTGAGAAACTTCGAGATCGTCAGATTAGCAACGCGGAGAAACAAGCGGCTAGACTGGAAGGAGGGTGTAAAGGTGCGACGTATTCTCGAGTGTCCGTGATATATTTAACAGCGCGAAAGAAAAAGTTAAGGAGAATATTATTTTAAGGGATTTTACTCGTACGAGATTCTATTCTCGCGAGAATTCGAAGAATTGGGCGTGGCGCTTGTTTCTCCGGAAGCGAAGCGAGAGTGCCCACTCGCTCTAAAAGCATTGTAAACTAACCAAAGGTTATCGATCGACCGGAGGACAAAGGCCGGGTTCGAGTCGCGCGACGACGACCTGAAGAAGTGGAAGAATCGAGCGGAGAATGGAAAGACAAGAGACCCGCGAAGGGACGTTGGTGGATTAAAATCTGATTAACGAGGCGGCCAAGGCGAGAGAGGTAGAGGGACGAAGAAAATCTTGCACGCCCTCGAAACGTTTTAATCGAGTCCGGACGCGGCACGACGTTGAGCGTGCCGCGCGCGGAGAAGGGACCGCATCCGGCGCAAGGCGGGCCCTGCATCCGGTCTGAAAACGGATGAGAGCCTCGCATTCAAGTGCAAATTATTTCGCGGCATTGTGTGCCCGAGACCTCGACACGTACCAATAGGAAAGTCGTTCGTGGTGCCGAGAAGAGAAGCCGAAGGAGAGAGAAGGACGGAGGACTGTGAGAGACCGGGTCCGACGACCTCTCGGCCTCTCTTGTCCTCACGCGAGCTAAAAGGATTGAAAAAAGAAAGAAAAGCTGAAGAAGAAGAAGCGAGCGGAGAGAGAGAGAGGAGACCGGAGAAATATTTCGCGCCCGCAATTATCGTGAGCGCGCGTTATTGCGCGCGAATTATCCCCACGAATTATCCGTAATGGGACACGGTACCCCTTCGCGCTCTCGCTCTCTCTCTCTCTCTCTCTCTCTCTCTCTCGGCATCTATCCTTGAAGCCTTAATGGAATCGCGGGTGGTTTTTATTCGTTTCGTCGAAAAGTGTATCGTATTAATCCGGAGAGTGGACGTCGAGAGATGAGAGGGGGGTGACGGGAGCGTTGAAAATAATCGCGTATAAGCAAGTCGAAAGAATCCACGGGACGCTTAAGGGGTATGCATTATGCATTACGTCAATTAAATTACCCGTAGGCAAAGCAACGTTACACTCTGTACCCCTGGATATACGGCGCCGTTGTCGTCGTCTTCGTTCTCTAGTTGCTCGCGCGAATCCTCTTGTCTCTTTCTCTCTCTCCTTCCGCTTGCAAAGTTCTTCCTTCTCTGTTTATCTTTCGTTTGCAAGCTCTTCTTTCACTCTTCGTCCTCCACTCACAACCCCTACCCTCTCTCTCTTGCTTCGTCCTCTTTCAACCTGATCCACCCTTCAAAGCGATCATCCTCTCTCACGATTTTATTTACGTCGAGACGAATTTTCTTTCTATTACGGAATTAACCATAATGGCCAGGTGGCGAGGAGCCGGCGTCCTCGTGAGCGTCGCGTCGAACATCAAAATAATATGTACAAGATCGTGCACCAGCACCATCCCTCCACTAACTTCCTTCCCTCCCGGCCCTCCCTTTCCTCGGCCCTTTAGCCTCGTACGGGGCACACGAGGGTTAATTGGAATTCTCCGTTCCATTATTGCACCGAGGTCCGGCCTCGGCTTAATCTTGCCATCTTCCTAGTGAAATATTTACATAATGCCGGCAATTGGCCGTCCAATCGGGGCCGCGCGCAACTTATAATTTCAGTTGGGCCTCTCTCCTCCTGGGAAATCGCCCGCGGCCATATTGCCTCCTAGACAAGCGACTTGCCCCGGCAAAGTGTGTTCCGGGCCGAGTTCTTCGTCCGCTTGTCCCGAACGAACACGCGCCGTGTTTGCGAGTGGATGCGTGCTAAAAAGCACGAAGGAACGAGTTCGTGGATATTCGAAGGATATTCGCGCTTTGAGCTGCCTCTCCTCGTTCTTTTCTCGTGAGTTCTTGTTTCTTTCTCCCTCTCTCTCACTCTCCTTTTCTCCTTCGCTAGTCTCGGTTGTTCTCCACTTCGTCGATATCGAATTCGGCCTCTAGGGGCTAATTACGTAAATGAACGCCTCGTTTTTGCGGTAGGCCGTGCGCGATTGGCACCCAGCCGCTTTCGTGCAATCCTTCGCTACCCCGTGCGTCGACGCGCCAATGCGTCGTCGTCGTTCTCCGCGAGATCGCAATTATTCCCACATCAGCGAGGAATGTAGGCAACGATTCCGTGCCAAGTCTCGACGGGATAACGAAACGATAAATCTGAGAGAAAAAAACAGTAAACTGTGCGAGGGATTGGTGAAAAAATTGTTAATCGCGAGAATTATTCGACGCGTTCGCTGAACGAACCGTGAAACTGCTATTCGTTCCACTGTATTACCTTTTTTTTTGCAAATGAACTGTCTTTATTTACCGTTTCGCGAGGAACCTTGAAATTTAAATTGGACGACCTGAACTACTGCCACGTGATTATCCTAAAAGTAAATCATCATCGTCTTATCTTCGTGTTTCAAAAAAAATGGAGGAAGAAATTGAAGAGATTCGCCCCAGTGAACACTTCACTTTTTGCAAACACCTTCGACGAAGGTTAGAATGAAACTGACCTATCTTACGACAGTTTCTCTACTGTTAGTCTTTCAAAAAAGGAGTGGTGGCTTTAGAATGAGGAGTCGACCAATTATCTGCAAGGCTTTCTTTCGCGAAAAAACGGAAGAACAACTTGAAAAGATTCACCTCTATCACTTTACTCTTCGCCAACACGAAACACCCTCGAGGAAGGTTAGAATGGAACTGACCTGTCTTACGATAGTTTCTTTACAGTTAGTCTTTCGAAAAAGGAGTGTTTAAGCAGAGGGTTGACCACTGATCTTCAAGATTTCCTCTCGTGGATAAACGGTAGCAGAAATTTGCTCAAAAATCGATCGACTTCCTCCTATCGTCTTCTATCTCACCCTTCCTCCTCTCGCCTTCCTCTAACATAAGCGTGAGAAATAAAAGGCGTCGCTCGTATAAATGCCGATGCAGATAACGATGGAATTTCATTGAGCGCCGGCCACGAGACGAATGGCCGTCCTTAGGGCCTCTTAATGGCACTAATGAGCGTGCATTTACTCGTCCGAATCAATGAATGCCTATCATTCATTCTCGCGACCGATTGCAGCCACTGGCGAATAAAACTTCGCGACGAAGGCGCGACGTGTGTAATCGAAAAGTCACGAGAAATTCCGCATGGTGTCGAGCGTCACGTAACTTCGAGAGTACCTCGACACCTAACAGTAACAACACACTTGACCAGTAGAGAGCACGAATAATTTCAAACCCGAATTGCTCGCACGCCCGATTGAACGACGATCGAAGCATAACTCAAGGGAGAGTCCGTCAGCAGAGCTCCCAATTCGCAACAGTTTCTAATCGGCTCGAGATAATTGGAAGAGCGTGAAACCTTGAGAAAGCGCGCTCGATCTTCCTCGAAATTAACCTGTCCTTCGCAGGACTCGTGAACTCCCCTAGAAATTCACTCCTCGCAAGACGAAAGACATCCGTGGAGAGTGACAGAGAGAGAGAGAGAGAGAGAGAGAGAGAGAGAGAAAACAACATCCACGATGGTTCTCCTCTTCCAACGGAAACCACGCGAGCCCTTCCACACTTCTCTTCTTCTTTCTTCCCTTCGGAGACCGTGAAGAGAGTCTTGACCTTCGTCGAGATCGAAGTTCAACGACGACGGTTGGATCGTTGGTAGAAGGAGAGGTGAACGAGCGAAAGAGTGAAAAGATCGTGAACGATACGAGGCGACCTGGAGGGTGCGAAGAGTGAGAGTGAGAGAGTGAGGTGAAACCGAAAGGAGGGAAAGAACAAGAGGGCAGGAATAAAGATGGCGAGCGTAACCGCCAAACCTGTCGACCAAATAGCTTCACGCATGCTTCCCACGTGACTCACGCAGTCGGGCGTAGATACGTATCGTTTGTGGGGCCCTACGGTGCAACCTGCACGCACAATGCGTGGCGAACTGCTCTCGTCGGGGCGGTGTTCGCGTTTGAACGGCCTGCGTGCACCTTATGACTCAACGTCGTCGGCGGAGTCACTAACCTTCCGCCGGCTCGCCTTTTTTTAAACCATTTTCCCTCCTCCCTCTGTTTTCTCCTGCCTCTCCGTTCCAACCCGCCACTCTTCTTCCTCTCTCGTTCCTTTTACTTTCCACCGCCTGAGAACCTACTCCTCCAGCTCACCAGGAGGGAACAACTCCAAGAAGACCAAAGGTATTCGGAAAAATTCAGCCGAGCAGGAAGAAGGAAACGGTCGGTGGTCAGAAGAGCGTGGAAAGGAATTTTTAAATAAATCGCTCTCATTCACCGAGCTTATCGAATTCCGCTTTCGTGTTCTTCGATCTTCTCGTATTTTTACTACGGAAGAGACGCTTTTTAAAAATAAGGGAGTAAAAAATTGAGGCGTTTGCACGAGGGATGAAACGGTCGATGTTCGAGAAAGGAATTTTTCACTTTTGTTCTTCATTCTTCTTATATTTTTGCCACGCATAAAATGCATTGTAAAAAGAAGGAAGGTACAGATTGAAGCGAGCAGGAAGAAGGAAACCGTCGATGGTCGTGCGAGCGTAGAAAGGAATTTCTAAATGAATCGAAGCTCACCCAATTTTTAATTCTCGTTCCCCGCCCTTCTCACAATTTTCGCCATGCACCTAACAAAACGCTTCGTAGAAAGAAGGGCGCGGAGCGCGTGAGTCACGCGGGCGCGCGATTCGAACGGTCTCCAGGTGGTGCGGCCGAGGAGGTCCGTTACGAGTGATTCAACAAGGCCTTTCGGAGGCCCGGCACACCGATGGAGCGAGGGAAAGATTCCTTCGGGAATATTTCGCGTGCCTGACTCTCGTCATCCTCCGCATACGAAAGCCTCTCGGGTCCCCGCAGGCCTCTCCAGACTTGGGTTTGAGGATAATCCGTAAACAAGTCTCGAGTTACCAATCGATCCACAGGTACGGATAGTAGCAACAGGTTGCGGATTTGCTCGGAGGCGGAAATTTATTGGGGTAGTATCGATGCCCGTCGCTTGGATTATTACCGGTAAACAGTACCCAAACCACCCGTTGTTTCGATATTACCAGAGGGACTAACTAGAGGCGCCTGGATTAACGATAGGCTCGTGGAAAATTCGTGCTTCACTCGAGCAGGTACAGCAGAACAAATACCTACAATGGACAGCAGCACCGGAGGTAGTAACAGGTCGCGAATTTACCTGAAATTCAGACCCAGCTAATGACATTCACTTGACTCTTAATATCCTTCCACCTATCCTACTCGAATAATACCAAAATGTGCGCGAGTAAATCCTTTTTATTACGCGAGTGGATTAATTAAAATCGTTTGACAACGTACCTCAAACAAGACTCGAATTTACCAATCGATCCTCAGGTACGAACAGTAGTAACAGGTTGCAAATTTATCTGAAATTCGGACCCTGTTAATAACAATCATTTGGCTCTTACTGTCCTTCAACCTGACCTACTCGAATAATACCAAAATGCGCGCAAGTAAATCCTTTTTATTACGCGAGTGGATCAATTAAAATCGTTCAACAACGTACCTCAAACAAGAATCGAATTTACCAATCGATCCTCAGATACGAACAGTAGCAACAGGTTGCAAATTTATCTGAAATTTGGACCCTGTTAATAACAATCGTTTGGCTCATACTGTCCTTCAACCTGCCCTACTCGAATTAAACCAAAATGCGCGCAAGTAAATCCTTTTTATTACGCGAGTGGATCAATTAAAATCGTTCGACAACGTACCTCAAACAAGAATCGAATTTACCAATCGATCCTCAGGTACGGATAATAGCAACAGGTTGCAAATTTACCTGAAATTCGGACCCTGTTAATAACAATCGTTTGACTCTAACTATCCTTCCACCTGCCCTACTCGAATAATACCAAAATGCGCGCGAGTAAATCCTTCTTATCACGCGAGCGAATCAATTAAAATCGTTGGACGACCATTGAGGGCTGGTGGCGAGGAAAAATTTCGCAGCTGGATCACAGGCGGTCCCACTTGCCAATGATTTACGACCACGAGAGGCTGCGCGAAGTCTCGAAAAGGTAGGAGGAGGCACCCCGCGAGGGTCAGCGTATTACTGCGTTTCGCAAACGACCGGGCTCTGCTCGGACGGTTGCCGTAACGACGTCGTTCGCTCGTGCCTTCGTGCGGCTTTAACGAGAGGGGTGGGCACGATTCGAGGGAGAGGGTTAAAAAAAAAGGAGGGTGGAGAGGGCGCGTAGGTGTGGGCCACACGACCTATCGCAATAACCGCATTGGCGCATGGACGAGAGAACGAAAACCGGGTGGTTTTATTATTTTTCGTGGCGCGGGTAATAATGATCGTCGATACCTAATCGGTATGGCCCGGTGAAAACGGGGCCGTAAATCAGACGGCTTTCAAAACTGGTTGGGTGTCCGGGCGCGGCTTGTCCGCGCGGTTCTCATTGATACTCGCTCCTTGAAGCAGGCGCGCACGCTTTGGTGACGGTAATTGGACGGTACGTCGTCGACTGTGATCGACAGCTTTCGGTCGATATTGCGTCCTACGGTCCGCAGTTTCTCGCCCACGCTATTCACCGAGACAGCCCTCCTCACGCTCTTTTCTTTTTCGTCCCTTCGAAGAAAAAAAGATACCAGGGGTTCGGAGAGAAATTGAGGGACGGTGATGGATCGAGAGGGTTAGGGAGCGTGTAACGAACACGCGAAAATTCCACGAAAATTGGAGGCGATCGAGAAACGGGAGCGCCGCCGTTACCCGAGATCCCATTTATCGCGAGTAACTAGGAAGTACGTGGACACACCGGTGGAGTAGAACAGTCCGCCAGAAATCGTATCGTAAATCCGTGCCGGCGTGCTCGCGATAGAGAACGATCGTGGACCGTTGAAGAACGATCGCGAGAGGCTAGACGCAGCGAGGAGCGTGCACCTTTAAACGCGCGATCGTGACGAAACAACGAAAGGTGGTTATTACTAGCCTACACCGGGAGCCGATCTTTCTCCTCGCTCCACCACCACCCCCCGTTCTCTTTACTCTCCCACCCTCTCTCTCGGTCTCTCGCTCTTCTTTCACCTTTGGCGAGAGATAGAGAGAGAGAGAGAGAGAGAGAGAGAACGCGCGGTGCCGATAATCGCGGCGCGATAGAAAACCGGACCGATAAATCGTCGGTTCGTGAGAGGCCGCTGCTGCTTTTTCGCGATTACGTCAAGGACTTCTCTCACTGCGTGCGCGCACGCGGAGCAGTTCGACGTGGTCGTGGGGCCGAGAGCTTACGCGAGCGTAGCAAGAAGGAGAGAGAGAGAGGGAGAGAGAGAGAAGAGTCGCGCGCGTGATCTCGATAATTTCACCGCGAACCGACGCGCGGCCTAATGTTCTAGTAATTTGACGTAACACGGTACGTGAGCCTGCTGTTCGCAGCGTCGTCCTCGTAGTCGTTGTCGTCTCGCACGCTGTAATTTCTACGCCAGGAGTTGAAGGAAAATAATAATCGCCTTGCACCTTCCTCCTCGGTCGCGAGAGAAGGCCAATTTGCCTGTGACTTTTTTCCACGCCGTTCGAGTTCTCTCGTGGACGATAATAATATTAATATCGTGTAATATCGATCGTAGGGACCGAAGTGCTCGAGTGCGTGAAGCCAGGTGGGTTGGGAGCTAGAGAGCAATTTATGAAAAAAAGATTCATCGGGTGGAGTCGGTGATTTCAACGCCGGAACCTTTTCGCGGAAAGCACGAGTAGACGCGGCAGGCTGGACGAAAGTACGCGAGGTCTTGGAAAACGGATGGACTTCGTGTGTCAGGAATGACGACGCTTTATTTGTTTTCACACGCTCGCGTAATAGACGGTGGAGATGCGAAGACACGCGAAAAGATTCGTAGGGAAAAGACTCGGAAGGAGAGGAAGTTCGCATTATTTATTAAGCTCGTGCACGCGCACGAATGTACACAAAATCTAAGAGGATCGAAGCGAGAACCGGGCCGATAAATCAGCCGTACGTAAAACCTGCTTTTCCGCGGTTACGCCGGCGAAACGCTTCGCTCCGCTCGCGAGTGCGCGAGTTCGCGACAGCTGGTACACGCGAGTGAATAGATAATCGCGTCCGTTACATTATGAACTGTACCAATGATTTATCGCGCCCTCCTCCTCTCACCACCTCGGCAACACGCTCTTGCGTTGTTCCGGGAGCGCGTAATCGGCTCTGAAGCGACCGGTTGCGCTAGTAATGACGCAGACAGTGCCACGGAGAATGGCCATTGAAAGAGCGCAGCTCGAAAATTCGGAAAATTTCGCGTTAGTTCCTGAGACTTCTGGCCACGGTTCACGAGCAGGTAGAATTCTTACCACCGCCATTTTCACATTCCATTCTGCTGAAGAATTCTCACGACCTCCTCTCTCTCTCTCTCTCTCTCCCTCTCGTTCTTTCATATCGAGAGCCCAAAGGTGACGAGCGACTCGCGCGAAAGCTCGAACAAAGCCTTCGGCAGAGGGAAATCTTCCATGCGGAAAGATCTTGTCTCTTTTCCGATCTTCCTCCTTACTTCGTCTCCGTTACTTCGCATTATCGCGAGTGCTCTATGACTCCGCAACGACACCGATAGATACCATCGTCGTGGTCCTCTCGTCGTGGATTATCAAGGTGGTATAAACTGACGTCGAATCTCTTCTCCACTCTCTTCAGGCTCTTTGTCTCTAACGACAGTCTCGTCGTGCGAGAGGAACGTGAGCTGCTCCCATGCGCGCGCGTCATGCGAGGATCGCGCTTTTTTTTCGACCACCCGAGGAAAGAGAGGAGAAAGAGAGAGGAGAAAGAGAGAGAGAGAGGAAGAAAGAGGAAACGTTCGAAAGAGATGCCTCTTACGTCCTCCTCTTCTTCGTTCGCGCTCGGACGTGGGCCTGACGTTCCCCACCTACCTCCTTCTTCGCCCAAGAGGAGGCCCCTTGTCCACGAGGAGGCCTACTTTGCACACGGCCTACTTGCGGAAGACCGACGGTCACGCGAGAAGGCATCGCGCACCTTCTCCGACGCGTGTCTCTCTCGGCGTCGCGCAAAAGAGCCTCCCAATGGTTGGCCGCGACTGCTCAGAGGTAGAAAGACGAGAGAGCGCCTTCGAGAGTTGGCCATCGGGCTGAATTCCAGACGAGAGGAAATAGTTTGACGATTATACGATGCGAGCCCTGCTCGTAAGAATCCTCGATAATTCGAAAGACTCGAATTTGAAGAATTCTCACGTGATCCTCGCGAAGATCGGCTCAATAAACGAACGTTCTCAATTAGCCGAGTTAAAGTCCGCGCGAGACGCATTGTTCGCGTGAAAATCAACGCGCGCGCGCGCGGAAAGGAGCCAGCCGCGAGAAAGCTCGAAAGTGTATCGTCCACCTTACCAGAGACAGTTCGAGTACTCGCCGCGTAAGGAGCACGCGTTCTTGTACCGGGTCGGAATGAATTTAAGTAATTAGTAGGATTCGCTCGGAGCGCGAGCCGGAAGGAGGTCAGAGCGAGTTGGTAACGTGCGGGCTTGCTCGAAGGATCGATACCGTCAGTTGGCAGGCATGCTCTTACCCTCTTGCCTCTTCCGACGCGCGGACCAACGGTATTCAAAGCGCGCATCCGCCGGGCTCCGAGAGCAATAGGATTCACGAGAAAAGAAGCACGAGGAGGAACCGCAGCCGAGTCACTTCCTGTCGGACGCGTGGGGTGAAGAAAGAAGAAACGTGGCTGGCACCGTAGGTGATTCTCGAGCGATGAAAGAAACGAGAATGGTGCTTCGTAGAAGCGCGAGCGAAACACTTTTGGGAGAATTCAAGCGTGAATGGAAGAAACTGTCGGCGCTTACTAAAAATATGAAGGTACTACGACGCCCTTCTTCTGCTTTTATTTTCTCAGTGACTTCCACTCGTCTCTGTCCTTTCACCGTTCTCCTCTCCTCGCTACCTTTCGCCGTGCCTACGAACCCAAGACGCAACTACCGGTCTTGAGAGGGCCCGTCGTCACAAAGAGGAGCTCGACGGAGAAGGAGAGAGAAGATGCTGAGTGCGGGCTCACGTGAGACACACCGTGTCCTCACCTCACGGTGTCGCGACGATGGGGGACCCAGAGACCTGAATAACCGTAGCCGGCGGGCCCGACGGGGCAGAGTAACGGTCCGCGGATGAAGGTTAGCCGCGTTATCTGCCCGGCCTGCTACTCTCCGCTCAAGATCGAAAGATCGAGGGACCCGAGGACCTCTGGATCAGCCGGCGCGTCAATGGATATTGGCCACGCCATTCATCCATCGAGCCACTGGAACGCAACACTCCACTATGCGTCGTGAACTTTGCTCTCGAGTCCTCGAGGATCTTCTTTTGCCACCGATGGAAGAGCCTCCGGTCGGCATTATCGTTAGAAAGGGTTTCGATGTAGTTTATGAGTGCCCTTTCGAGATGGAGAAAGAGAGATATAATGGCGTTAATTGAGCAGACGAGTAGTCGACAGTACGATTTGGAGAACGTGATGTAATTTTTAAAAACGGCGAGTGAGCGTACGCGACGGGTATGAGACTGATTGCGCAATCCGTCTGACATTGCGGCGCGCAGACGAGATAAGACGTCGTTAGAATTATTTTTTTCTCATTTCTTCGCAATCGATGATGGACCGACTAGACACGGACTATAAATAAAAGGGATGCAGCAGAAGACGTTCTTGAATACCGCGCGCGTGTTTTCCAGGAAGTTTTCCTAGAAGAATATTTCCACGGGGAATATTTTCCGTGTAAATGTCTTCTCGGAAGAGCGGCGCTTCGGTTTCGATTATATCACGAGTAGACGTGAACTTCGTAGCAGGCTAGAATGCATTCCAGGGACGCGACACGCGGGAACGTATTCGGAAAGAAGAGTCACTCGAGCGAAGCAGACGCCAGGAGAGGGAGGACCCTGTAGGAAGGATCGATGCCAGAGAAACCGAGGAGGCGTGCGAGAGAAAGAGAGAGAGAAAAAGAAAAAAAGAAGGACGAGAGAGAAAAAAAAAAGAGAGAGAGAGAGAGAGAGAGAGGACAGCATTCGAAAAGTATCGAAGAAGACAAGTTTCACTTTTGGCACTGATCCAGCGAGGAGTGCGACGTCCGATCCGTCGTCCTCTTACGCGGTAGACGAAGAAGAAACGTTAAAAGCCTTCCGTGTATTCCGAGCAAAGAGAACCGTGCCGGAGGGGGAGCGAGAGGAGAAGAGGTTGGCACGGCTCGCAGGAAAAGGCGCATTTCGAGCAAAATTCCACAAGGATTACTCACGACCGTCGGTCTACCCAAGAGGCCGCACGAGTAAGAGCCTCCTGGCCTTCTGCCGTAACATTCCTCGAGTAGAGGAAGAAAGGAAGGTAGAGTCTACCGAGAAGAAATCTTGGAAGGTTAAGGTGGAAAAATAAATCTGAGAATAGCGAGGAGAAAGGAAAGCTTTGGAGAAAAGGTGATTCGAAGAATGTTTTCAAGCGACTCGTGGCAAAAGGGCGTCAAACGATCCCTTTTCTCTTTGACCTCGTTCCAGGATCATCCTTGAACTCGAATTCTACCGTGCCTCGTGTAAACACGATCTTCCACGAGCGATCTTCCCTTCTCGTCGCAATTCCTCTCCCTTCTCGGCATCCGTAAAATCTGTCTCTCCGCGTGAAGGTGAACGTGGCGAGGCAGGAGGGTAGTAAAATATCCAGAGTGTTTGATAAGCTGCGATCGTGGGCGCGGCAAGGATTTTATTTCGTTGCTGCGGTTACGAAGACCAATTCCTTCTCCACCTTCACCTCCTTCTGCATCCTCGACTCCTTATCCTCCACCTTCACCTTCTCTCATCCTGGATTCTCCTCCTTCTCACCCGGCGTTTTATGCCGATCTCGATGGGTTCGCAATTCGCGCGCCGTCGAGCCGACCAGATTCCATCGCCAAGGGCTGAATTTACTGTGCCGCTGGATGGCCACAGGTCACAAAACGAGTTTTCGTTTTATCGTTCTCTCCTACCTCCTCCACCCCCTCGTCCTCCTTCTTTTCACTCCGCCACCAGCGGCAGCGGGTGCCCCGCATCCATCGCCTACTTCCCGCGGTGCGACCGTCTGCCGCTAACGTCTTTTATATCCTCCTTCATTTCGCTCCTGGGCACGTGTGGTCGTCGCACACGAGCGTGTACCAAGTAAATACACGCGTCTTCGCGCACGCACACTTCTCGGATTCCACGGTATACTTTACCGTTCCACACCCAGGGTTGTTCGAACTGCTACTTTTCTACCAAATCTGATACTCTTTAAGCTACTTCGATACGTTGATACTCCTTTGAAGAACCTGGTACCCATCTACGGACGCGTTCCAAAATATTCTTCAGGTAATAGGATGTTGGAGCAGACTGTACATCCTCGTTTGATCGAGAGATCGTCACTAATTCAGCATGAAAAAAAATCCATAAGTTACTTTCTGTTTTCTTTTCGACGTTTACAGGAAATTTTGACGTTTACTCGTTTTAATAAGAAGCTTGTGAAACAAATTTTGCCGCTGATTATTAAAATCTGGTAGTGCCCGGGTTGCCGATCTGGTACGCACAACGTTCATGGCTAAAGCATCACTGTCCACACAGTTAAGAAACGGATACTCGGTAGACTCACGATCCTCCGACAAACATACATCGACGAATACCTCAAGACGATAGGATCGTGTGACTCGCGGTGGTCCCCGAGAGTCTTGGCCGCTCCTCGATGAAAAATGCATTTCTCGAAATTTCCAGTGAGCCTCGTGGGACGTCCTCGCATTGTCTGGAGCGCGGACACGTGCGCGTACCTCGTGTTTCCTGGGATTACCGTTGCACGAGCAGCCTCTTGACGGAGCCTCCGAGAATACGAAGTTAGTTAGTTAGGTAGGGTCGTTAGTTAGCTGCTTACTCTCGCGCGTGCGACTACGGTGCCAGAGCAGGCATCGACGGACGAAGAAAAAGGAACCCGAGGCGGGACGCGTGCGTCGCGTATAAATAAAGGGCCTCGTTACGCGATTCTGCGAATCTTATCGCGAGCTGGCGGCACGATTCGCTCGCGCTATGAAAAGAAGAAGAAGAGGAAGAAAAAGGACGATAATCAGAAGCTTCTCTAATCGCACGTGTAGACCGACAGAGTAGTACCAAGGACGAGGTAGCTCGAATTCCACGAGCGCGCGGACGCCTCAGGGCCGTCGATCTTTTCCACCTCGGTCGTCTAACGTTAGTTCCTTAGTCATCGATGACGTTAGAGAGGATAAGGCGCGAGTCGCGGAAAGAGGAGTGTAGCGCAGGCGCAACTCAGACACCGGTTTTCGAGGTATCCGAGTGACTAATGCTGCTGGAACTTCTTTTTTCTTTCCTTGCCTCTCCTACTCGGAGTCCACCTTCTCTCTCTTATCATTCGTCGTCGCGCTTATTCCGACCGGTTATCGTGCCAGAGTCGCGAGCTAAACTCGCAAAGTCCACGGATTGTGGTTCAAGGCTCCTTAACCTTCTCTCAAGGAATTTTCTCCATCCGCGGAACTTTGACAGTCGTAGGAAAGAAATAAATCCACGATGGCAGAGGACCTCGCGAAGGAGAAGGCACGTTCCGCACGAGGAAGGGAGATTTATGCGATTACAGATCCAGCGCTCTTCTCACGGCCGTTGTTAACTGTTTGTAATTGCTTTCCGGATGTGTGTGCCGCCTGGAAGTCGCGCCGGACTCTGTTTCAGGATTGACTGCTAGTTCGAGGGTTTTTCAAGGTCGAGAAGAGGACCCCGAGGGGACGAGCTGGAGGTGGTCGACAAAGGTCGGCGCCGAGGAGAGAGTTGATCTGTCCAGAAGCAAGATCAACGCTTAGGATACATCGTTCGAGATAAAGAAGTGTATCGATGTCGAGGAGTAACAAAATTATTCGTGTCACCGGAGAAAACGTGTCGTCACCCTGAATCACGTTCCAAGAGTATTATCGAATTTCCGATAGTTTCGTTTTAACACGGGTGAGTGAGTACGAACTACGTGGAGCAAGTGTGTGTCGTGCGTGTATTACAGAGCAAATGTGAACTCATTTTCCAGATAGACTATCGCGTTACGCGACACCTTCGCGTGGCACACTGATAATGTCGAACACCGGTCCACCATTTCTTCCACTATCTCGAGTGATTTCCGCTCGATCTTTCAAACTCGGTCAGATTTCGATCTTCTCACCTCGCGATTCACTCGCGCCCAACACGCTTGCGCTCCGTTGTTTCGACGAATCCACGAGACACGTTGCGAAAGAACGAGTCACGCGTACTCTTAAAGATCTTAACCCTGGAATTACCAAACCTGTTAAAATGAGTGGTCAAGAAAAGAAATTTCCGTATGAAAAAAAGTTGGTCGTTCTAGTGATAAAATAAGCGCTCTCTCTCTCTTAGAATGAGTGGTCAACAAAAGAAGTTTCCATACAAAAAAAAAAGATTGGTAGTTCTAGTGTTAAAAAGAAATTCTCGTGAAAAATTGATGTAACCGGTCATTTCGAACAATCCGTACTTCTAGTGTTAACAACTCCATTTACACGCTTCAATTTTTAGCACCTCCTAAACACGCGCACGTTGCACGGTGCGCGAAATTAATTAAAAAGTGCGGACTCGTTCGCGTTAAATAAACCATCCCCGGCGAATCTCGTACCGCGGAAATGTCAAGACCGCGTGTCGTAACGAGCGTGCACGGGCAACGCTCGATACTCTCCAACTTCGTTTTCATTCATTTTCCGCGGGCTGTAAAAAAAAAGAAATAATGCGCGGCGCCGGAGAGCCAATTACGCAAATCACCGCGGCAACGAAAGCGTTAATAACGAACCGTTGCGAGTACTCGTGAGCCGCGGGTGTGCGTGCGCGTGCGAGAGGGTTGAAGGAATTGGAGAAGGCCTTTCAAGAGCGAGAGAGAAGAGAAACGAAGACGAGAAAGAGAGAGAGAATGAAAATGGTCCGACACATTTGCGATAGGAGCCAGGCAAGCGCGCGAGTAAAAGCGCAAAAACTGTTTTTCCTTCTGGGGCTTCTCTCTGGCGCCTTCAGCATCTCTCCTCTTCCTCTCGTCCCTCTTTCCACCCCGAAAGAGCGAGAGAACGCGGGCGCCAGTGCTAATGCAGCGCTCACTCCCCAGGAATGCGCTCGTGTCGCGACCGAGCGGAGTGCGTGCGTGTACGCACCACGCGCGCGTTATATTTGTATGCCAGCAGGGCATGCGCTCGTGAGTTCGCCCGGCGGGCTGACAAATCTGGAAGCGAGCCGAGGTGAGAACGAGAGAGGACCACTGCCCAAACTCTCGGCTACTACTACCTTGTCGAACTTTAATTTTAGAGCTCGATCGGTCTTCGCCCTGCTGAAATTCGCATTTGGAATTTCAGAACGAGAGACGAGACCTGGTAGATGCACCCTCTCGTGCTCACGTGGTTCTGCGAATTTCCGTGGAAGAATTTCGTGCTGCGAATGGATTCTCGATCTTAAGGCCCAATGATGATTAATATTGATTCTCGAATTAATTACCAAAGTGGTGAAAATCAGGCGCGTATTTATTTAGCTTCTCGTCGTCCACGTTACTCTTAATGTACGGTCGACAAATTGAAAAGAGAAGTAAGGAAGCCTTTAATCAGTATCCTGCATGTTTGAAGTAATCCCTTGTGCCGAATTGCCTAGAATAAAGATAAGTAAACATCCATGATTGTCTAGGGTTAAAACTGTGAAATGAGAGACTAATCGACGCTTTTACGATTCGCCGCGAATCTACGCGAATTCCGTGATCTTTGCAATGAATCAGGATGAAAGGAGCTCGTAAGACGATCGATCGACGATGTAGAGTCGCGGTTGGATGCCGCGATGATGCTCTCTCCAGGTCTTTCCGCGAAGACCAACAGAGATCTACAGCGGGAGAGCAATGTTTAGTCATCAAACAGGATATCCGATTAAAATGCCACGAGCGAGAATAAACAAACTCGTCTAAAAATAACGCCTTGGCTCGTTCCTCTCGGCAGGCTGCACCCGTCACACGTGTGCGTGCGTGCGTGCATGCGCCTCTTTGCGTGCGCACGAGCATATCCGGGCCCCTTTTTGTCAATGTGACGACGACGTCGTAAAACGCGCGTGCCTTCTCCTTCTTTCCATCTGCATCTTTCCTTGTCTTCGCACGTAAGGGGAGCATAATGAGCTCTCGAGTGTCCGTTTTTCTTCCCTACGATTCAGCGGATTTGGAGCGCTCGTGGGCTAAGTCGTTGAACCGTGAAACCGAATTAACCTTCGAATCGACGACGCGATGCAGAAATCCGCGAGCGAAGAATGCGATGAAAGTCGCACCTCCGAGAGATCTCGACGATACGAGGGAAAAGTTGGAGAAAATGTTGCTTCGTTATAAATTTGAATAAACACGAAGTACGACGAGGCGAGAGGGGAGAGCGAGAGTCGAAGTGGAAGAGTAAAATTCCGCGCGACACTTCGGAGATGGCGCGCGTGGTGGATCGTAAAAAGGACAGTTTCACCGTTGATAGCGTAACGCGATTGCCTAATTTCTTAAATGGCGTTACGCCGTCGCGGCTTGCGAGAATGTCGAAAAGAGGGGAGGGAAAAAAAAAAAAGGAAAAAGAAAGAGGAACGACACCCATCGTAACTACGGGGAATGTCGTCGATCGAAAGTCACCGAGGCTGGATGATGTCGCGAGGTTTCTCCGCGGATGAGGATCGCGGATCGTCGCGATCGAGAGACGATCGAGGAATCGATAAAGCGAAGGCGCTCGCGCCTATTATGTAAAAAAGGAAGAGGCGCGGAAAAAGGTGGAAGCTGCTTCGATCGGAAAGGCATGCGAACGGTGAAAGGCGGTAAAATTTCACTCCTCGTTTGATATTCCCACCTTCTCTCTCTTTCTCTCTCGCACGCTTGTTTCTCTCTTTAACATCACGCGGCACGCAGCAGCGCGCTCAGCGGACACGCTCCTCTGCCGATTTCGCGGCGCTAAACCCGACGACGTTTTCACGGCAACAACGACTGGTTCGTCTTCGCTTTTTAATCAAGCCGATCTCCGAGAGATCTTCGTGGAATGTAGGTTTCTGGAGCTGTGACAAAAGGAGTCGCGCACGAGACTCGCGTTAGTAATTATCCACGGTGGTATCGCAGTTCGGTGTGAACTCGGCGACGAAAAAAATTTCACGAGGTCCTTAATCGAGGGCGTGCTCGGTAAACGCGAAGGACAATTAGGGCTCGTAAGAGCTCCATGGTAATTTAGAGAGCGAGTGTAAAATTCGCGGAACTCCCGGCGTATCCTGCACTCTGTCAGTTTTCATAATCTCTCGGCGCTCTGACGTAGAAACTAAGCAAGCGTCGTTTACGAGTAAAGCGCGCCAACACTGGCGCGCAATAAGAGACGATCACCCACGTGGACACTTACATCGATGCGAAGCATAAACGCGTGTGTACACGGGCCAATTAAGGCTTCGCGCGCTCGTGGGGCCCGCATGCGACCACTTTGTGCGGAACAGAGTGAAATTTTCTCACGACAATGCCAAGCGATCGGCCACCCGGACTAGACAATGTAGACGCCTGGCGTCGTCTTCATCTTCGTATAACTACTCTGGCCACAACAATCTGCGGCTCTTGGTTAGATAAATATGCGATCAATTGAGCAATGTTTTCGGCAAATACACGAGAGAAAAAAATACTGCGTGAAATTATTTCTTCGTTCGTGGAACTTAATCTTTACCTCTACTTCCCATCAGCGTCGTACCTCATCTAAATCGACTACCTGGACTAGACAACGTAGAGGCCTGGCGCCGTTTTCATCTTCGTCTAACTACTCTGACCAAAACAATCTGCGGCTCTTGGTTAGATAAATATGCGATCAATTGAGCAATGTTTTTGGCAAATACACGAGAGAAAAAAATACTGCGTGAAATTATTTCTTCGTTCGTGGAACTTAATCTTTACCTCCACGTCTCATCAGCATCGTAACTCATTTAAATCGGCCACCCACAGTAGACAATGTGGACTTTTGGTTCGAGAAGGGTACGATGAATGCAACAATGTTTTGATTGAGACCCAAGAAGAAATACCACGTGAAATCTTCCTTCGTCCGCCTTCTCTACCTCCACTCGTCATCAGCATCGTAATCTACGCGACGCTTCTCGATCCCTCAAAGGCGATCGCCCACGTGGCGCTCGTGAGTTGCCTTTTCAAACGACGTCTCGCGTCCTCTTCGCCGCTGCTCCAGCGCCGCGTGCCTCGTGCGCCCATTACTCGCGATGACACAATAACAACAACGACCACGACCACTACCACCGACAACGAGGAGGACGACGACGACCGGCCGCTTACGCAAGGCCACTGGAAGGTAAAAGGCGAGCCACCCGACGATCATCGTCGGTGTGGCGCTTCGTCGAGGAATCGCTCGGGCGGAGGATGCTAGACGGATACGCAGGAACAAGCGAGCGAGCGAGTCGTAGCTCATTTCCACTCGCTGCTGACGCCGGCTCCGAGCCTTTCGCAACCCGCCAGCAACGACGATTTCCTCGAGTGGCGCGTGGCACGGATTGCCAATGCGGATCGATGAATCGACGAATTAATCGAAGAGAGAGAAACTTCTCTAGAGAATCTCTTTGTGCCTTTGTTCGATTCGTCGCAGGGCACAGTGGTCGAAACAGTTGAAGATGGGCGAAACCTTCAAAATCAATGTTCTTTAAGTCTGGATAATTTTGCTTGCAGGGAGTTCTACGGCCTTTTTCCACCGAATAGTAATTATTTGTGTAATATGAAGTAGAAGTGGAGGCCAGACTAAGGCAACGGTATTCTCGTATCAATCTTGTTCATTATAGACAGTTTTTAAAATAGATGCACAATGTTGGTACTTTTAAAGGCAAATCGACGGTAGGTATGCACGTCAGTTTTAACGCTTTGTTTTAAATTTTGTCATAAATGGCATTTTATTACGATGTAGACTTTTCTAGACCATCAAATTTCATTGAACCGATATAATTGATTGACATAGTTTGCCATACGATTGTGTAGGGTAAACAAAATCATTAAATAGCTTACTCAAGCTTCTTGATACGAGGATACTGCCGCTTTAGTCTGGCCTCCACTCCCACACGTTATTATATAAATAATTTTTATTTGGTGAAAAAATGCGTAATTTCTATCAAAATATTGACTCTTTGGAACCCCCTACAGGCAAAATTTCCAGATTTTAAGTGGATTAATTTTAAAGATTTTCTCCACCTAATTCAACTATTTCGGCCACTGTGCAAAGGCGTACATTCTTTCATCGCGCAATTTCTCTACAATAACTGATATTATCAAATTCGCACATTTTTTTTCGTACCGCAAAAAAGAGATTGACATTATCGAATCTTCTGGATAATGATCCAAAGAGTATCGATCCATCGTGAATCGCGGACATCACTCAGAGCGTAACGAAACGAGCGTTTAAATCGGCGCCACGTCTGCGGCCTCGACTCACGCGCTCACTCGCCATACCGAGGTGAAAACTGTGCGAACGCAATGCAATTGCCCTCCTACTAACGCTCGAGGTAACCGGTGATTATCGATCGCACTGCTCGCGCCGCGATCGTGCGGACGCGAACTGCGTCGCGTTTTCCGCGTTCGCGTTCACGTTCGCGCGACTCACCCGGGCGCGAGAAGTCACTTCGCGTCGGCACAATCGAGCACGATCAACAAACGATTAGCCGTGAAACGAGTCCCCCATTGGAGGGTGAAAACCGCACGCTTCCGCGTCTTTCAAATAATTCAGCCACGCAGGTTCGAGAAAGTTGCACAACGCGCGGTGAAGCCACCGGACGAGATCCCGCGCGAGTAGCGGTGGTTAGCTTTGAAGAAACTAACGGGCGCATATAGTGGAGAAAAATCCTGGAACACACCTGCGTGGAGTTTTACGGAATACGAATGGCCACGTAATTAATTACTCTCGAGCGTCGATAGAAATTGATCCGAGGGACTTGCGTAATCGAAATCGTCCCACGGTGCGCCAATAAATAACGCTACTTTCCACGACGACATTTACGTGCACGTCGTCGGTTCGAATGTTAAAAAGAAAAGTTGAGAGAGAGGGGAACCCGTCGGCCGTTTACTTGGAGCAACCGTGCGTTAAATGGCGGTCGAGAAGGGTGCACGCGCGACTTTGGCGAGGATTTTCGCACTCGAGCACGCGCGTCCAGTGGAAACCTCTCTCGTAGTTTGGCCTACGTCGCTCTAACAGCGACGCAAATGTGTAACATTAAGGTAGCCACGGCCAGGTAGCGATTATCGTGACAGAGAGGTAGAGTGGTGGGGCGAACGCCTCGACACCGTTGCGTTACCGGCAACAAGTTACATACGCCGTTCCTACTCATTGGCCACGATTGCGTATCCGTGTTAGGTAGACCGAGCGAAAAGGTGAAGGGGCAGATCGAATTGGCGGGGGTGTCGCTCGAAGGACACCTCCGGAGAAATTCAACGAACGCCTCGCCGAGACTCGTAGAATGTCGGCAATGCGATCCAATCGGCATGAGCGTAATCGACTGGATTACACACGGTTGCAAAAGCTTGTCGAGCAAATTTTTTTTTTCATTCTACGTTAATGTGCCGCTTGAGCATTTAGAGCTACGATAAAAATGCCCCAGTTTACCAGAAATCAAGCGACGTAAACGAAAACAGGCGAGGTGAACCAGACCTCGCGATCGAATTCTATCTGGACGCTTAACACCTTGACCGCCATGTCACTTGAATTCTCGTGACGGTTTATGACTGACAAATGATCTAAACAGATATTTACAAGGACAATTAACTCTATCGATAGTTTAACTAAACAGTCACTAAAATTCGGATTACGTGGCCATCAACGTGTTAATGAAAATTTTCTTTCCTTTCAAACTCACCCGCATGGTGCGTCTCTTAAGACAAGACTCTTACATCGAAAGGCGTGGATAACGCCAGGATGACTCACCTGCAAGCAGAAAGACAAAACGTGAGCGTGTAACGACATGCAAACTCTCATTTCCATAGCTAAGGGAACTACTACCTACTACTATCCATAGGCGTACTTAGATATCTCGCGAGTGGCGAAGGAAAAGTGGCGCGACAGCGGCGGAGGCGATAAAATTATAAGCGAGAGGGCGCTGGATAGAGAAGAATCGCGCGGAGAATCCGCGCGCGCGCGAACGCGAGGCGCCGTTCTATCGGAACTATCGCGGCAGGGCGCCTCCGCTTAATGATAAAACTCGTCCTCGCCACTCTTGCGCGATGTCTTCGGCTTCGACGGTTTCGCGCGGCGGACACCAATAATTACGCGGAATCATAATTATACGCGCGGCGACCCGCGCGAGGAGATACGAGCTCGAGAGGAGCGAGGAGACAGAGAGAAAGAAGAGGAGGAGAAGAAGCGCCGGGCCGTCCCACACGGCGCTCGATGAGGAGGACGATGGCGACGCAGGTTTCACTGCATTCAGGTCATCGGCGGCTGACCATCCCACATGAAAATGTCCACGTAGTAGAAACGTTCGCCGTCGTCGGTAGAAAAGAAACTTCTCTCTCATTCGGTATCGATCCCTAGGCATCGACGATTTTATCAAGAGCGCTCGCGAGAGAGAAGCCTGCACCGTGGAAAAATCGAAAGCTTGAATATATTCTCAAGCGAAGTTACGTTTGAAGTAAAAAGGACACGGTCGGTGGGATTAAATATGAAGACACTTGATGGAATACTTCTATTTCTTTGAGTATCCCTCGCTAGATATCGACGATTTTACCAAGAACGTTTCACAAGAACAATCTACACTTTCGAGTAAAGTCGAAACCTTAAAGTGCCGTTGAATATATTCTCAAACGTATTTACGCGTGAAACCAAAAAGACCGTGATCAACGGAATTAAACACGAAGATACTCAACGGTACGCTTATTTATCACTATCACTCTCACGAACATTCTGGCAGAAGCTTAGAAAGAAACTGATCCAACGTTCCACCGGTTAACTCAGACAGTAAGAGGGTCAGGTCACCTGACGAGGATTAAAAAATTCAACCTGTGTATTAAAATTCAATCTAACCTCCAGAACCCTCGAAAGAGACACAAAGCACTCGTGAAAGCAACGTCTCGCGATTCACGCGAAAAAAGCTCGCGGGAGCGAATCATTGGATATTTTTGTCGCGTAAAAGTGAGGGTACTCTTTCTTTTTCGGGAGTCGTAACTCGCTCCCGCGCGAGGTCACGCGACGCTGAATCCGTAATGTATGCACACCCACTTGTCGACCTATCGGAAGTGGGAAAGGAACGGCGAGGAGCGGGTCGATTCGTGGAGGAATCGTCGTCGGTGGTGGTGAAGGAGCCGAGAAACGAGGACACGCGTCCCGACGTCGTAAATGGGGACGTAAAAGCGTACGGTTTACGAACGAGGAAGCAAGCCAGCCTGCCTCAACGCGGTTAGAGGCGTCGAGCGGCGTGCGAGCCGCGACTACGAAGCCTCGCGTGGAATACGCTCGCGCGAGACGAGGAGAAAGAAAAGTTTCGGCGTTCGAAACGGGACCGAGTGCTCGCTTCCGATCCACTTTCGAAGGCCCCTTCGAAGATTCGTCGCTTCCTCTCCTCGCTAGAAGCGGAGCGCGCCCGTACAATTAGGCTTTGTTCGCCGAGTAAGCCAAAGATAATTCTAACGGTCGAGAAGAAATCCTTCGGTAGCGAGAATAATTTGGTAAAAGTGTTCCTCCTTCACGATTCCTTTTCGGAGCGGCCACGCGTGTGGTCGAAAGAGCTTTCTAAAGAGATTTTTTTTTTCCCCGAACGAAACGTTCAAGCAACGCCGGACCTGAGTTTAGAGAGCCTGGTAATACCTCTTCATAGAAACTCTTCGTAGGTCGCTTCGTCGAAGGAGCGACTGGTAATTAAACGCTCTCGGTTTTGATCGGACTGGTTGCGCGGCCAGGAAGAAGGAACACGTACGGAACACGATTTCCAGAAGCGAGCCTCGTTGATTTCAACGCCTCGACTGTCTCGAGGATGAAGATCGCGGTAAGAAGTAATTCGCCGTGGAAGAGGGGAATGGAGCGCGAAACGGAAGAGGAAAAAGAGAAGCGGAGTGCTCGCGAGGTCAACGTCGAAGAAGAGAGGATAGGCTCGGCAAAAATCGGCCGACGCGGGAAATCGATCCGCGGCGTGGCGCCGATTGATATTTTCTTACCGCTCTCGCGAGCGTATTCGTTACGGTAATAAGAGCGAGCGAGTAGCACGAACGTGCGCGGGCTTCGTGGAAACGCGCCTTTTCCAGGAGCCCTCTCCGTGCTGCTTCTGCTCCGGCTGGAAGTGAAGCGGCGAGGAGAAGGTTTTGCCCGCTTGGCGTAGAGCGAGCGGTTTCGGCCGGAGAAATTGATTTCGAAATCGAGCGCCGCCGCAGAAACCACCGCGTACGATTCGTACGATCCGTTTGATGAGAATGATCCTCGTGTGTCGATAAAGTGGAAGAAAAGAATGTGGGTTTGGAAAGTACAGGACGAAGGATAATAAGGACGAAGGAGGTAGGGGAGAGTAATGATCCGTGAGCGAAGCTTCTTTTACCCTCTCGGTGTGTACGACGGAAGGATCGCATGACCGTGTCGATAAAAAGGGCTATAAATTGTGTCTAACCGCATCGATCTATAATTTGTTCTCCGCGAGGCGTGCTCGTGAACAGGCCCGCCGCGACGGCACAATGTTGCAGGAGAATCCTGCGCCGTTGAAGGCTTGCGCCGATCAGGCGCATCGTGCTCGATAAATCAGGCGGTTCCGCGCTGTAATCTTCGACACTTCGCGTTTTAAGCGCCATCTTCTCCCGCAGCATCGCATTAAATAACGATGAGATAGAGTGTCGTTAAGCTGAGGTAAGACACGAGAAAGGAGAAAAACGTAAAAGTGGAGGAAAATTAAATATTCAATCGAGAATTTTCGTCTCTTCCTTTTCGCATCTGGAGATAAGGTTCCTGTAAAGATTCGACAAGATTTTTCGTCCGATGAAAATGAATTTGCCGGTACATTACCGTGGGATAATTAATTAAAGCGATGCAAATGTATACCCTAACGAGGTTAATTAAAAAAATAAACAGAAGTAAGAGAAAAAAGTGAAATTAACCGAATATATGCGCACGCATTGGTTCTTACAGATCGACTGCCTACAAAAGCATGGTTATTTCGTTAAAAGCGTATTTGAGACGAACGAACTACAGTGCGGCGTAATCTATCCCCAATTTATAATTAATGTACCGACTTACGACACCACGTATCACCGTGGTGTTCTTTTTATTTCCGTCCTCGCGACAATCGTCCGGTGAAAATGACGAGAATAAGCACCACGTTCGCCTATTTCCTTCGTCGCGACAACGGTGATAAACGAAGCGAACGATAAATCGAGCGGGGTGGCTGGCCACACCTGACGCGTGCCTAGGTGGGCGCGCTAAGGTGTCCCTCTCCTCCTCTTCTTCTCCGTCTTTGCGATGCGAACGTCTCCCGCTGGCCCCTTTACGCTCAGTTCGCATCTCACACTTATCCTTCACCGTTCTTCTCTCCGAACCAGGCACGGAAAGTTTCGCAAAAGGACACTTTACCTCGCGGTGACGCGCGAACGACGACGCCGGAGGTGAAAAAGAGAAGGTGGAGTCCAGCACCAGACCCCACCCTACTCGACTTTAAAAGAAAAGCACCGAGAAAATAGCGAGAGAAATCGACGCGCGCTCGTTTTACACCCACCCGACCCCTCCGTCTCGCCCATTTATTTCCTTCAACTTCGACATTCCTTGTTGCCTCGAAGCTACGACCGCGACGTTTCGCGTATGTCTCGCGCTTTACGAGCGACGTTACGCGCTCCGCGCGCGAGACACTCGACCAGCTGTCGAACAACGACGACGACGAAGCTTTTCGATACCTCGATATTCGATCCGCGACACGCTCGAGTATTCGAAACGAACGTCCTTGCGAGTTTGCCAAGCTTTAATCGACACCGAGCGCACTCGAGCATGCGCGAGAATTTCAATATGCGGAGCGCAGACAGTAGCATTCAGAAGTAAAATTGTTACGCCCTTTCTTTCTTTTCACTTCCAGAAATGACGAATGAATCGAGGGTAGAAGAGCGTGCACAAAATTAAAACGAGCCAACACGCATCGCCAATCCGCATAATTACGACGGGACTCCTCGCCTCTTCCCTTTTCCAGGTTCTGCCACTTTACTACATTCTAAGATCGCGTGCTGTTACGTAAAATTACCCTCGTTGCGAAAGCCGCGTGAGGACGATCTCGTCGCGTCGAGATCTCGAAACTTTCTTTTTTATCGAACGCTCGCGCGTGCGCGAGCGTACCACGCGTTGCATCGTCGCGCGCCCGTCCGCGCGTAAACTGCGAGCTCCTGTTCTCGGAGCAACACGCGGTCGTATTATTCGCGGTGGTCGACGCGGCACCAATCGTGTACACAAAAAATATGTACGCGCGCACGCACCTGTCCACTCACACGCGCGCTCCGATTCGTTAGGCGCACATGCGCGAATCTATGCGACTCGCGCACCTGCACACCAACACAAACTTCGCACGTACGAAATCCACTGCTTACCAACCGACCATTCGTGCACGCGCGTGAAACACACGCGTGAACCAAGCTGCGACACGTCTCAGCTGTCGTACCGTGCCGGGTAAGAATGTGCGTGCCGAGGGGAACGAATTCTCGAGTTTCAGCTGACGGAGGCACGCCGGTGGCGCGTTCATTGTTGCCAGGCTGAGAGACGCTCTCCTCGAGGTTCCTCGGGTTTACCGGAACACGAATTTTAGGGCTCACCGTCAGCGAGATCATTGGTCAAAGATCATCAATGGAGTGTACCTGTGTGAACCTGGCACCAGAATTTAAGATATATCGATTTTTTTTTTTAGCAATTAAAAGAGCATCTTTTGTAGCCGTTTGTACCTCCATGGAGTCGGAGATAGAGATACTTCAAGATTTTACAAGAGACTCGGTCGGTCTACGGAGATTGATCTATCTAGAAAGCAAATAAATCAATAATCGAAACTTGAAGTCGCAGTGAGGCTTTCTAGATAGATCGATCTCCATAGCTAGACTGAGTCTCTTACTAAATTTTGAAATATCTATCTCCGAACCCTTTAAAGAACAAACGAAAACAAGGGATGTCCAAAGGGGTACAAACCAAACTCTTTCGATTGACAAAACAAATTTCGATATCTTAAAGTTAGGTACCAGATTCACACAGGTCAATGGAATACAGCGATAAAAAAAGTAAATTGCTAACGAAGAAATCAGAGCTTTTTGGAAGCAGAATTGGGATTGCCTGGGATGCACCGCATCATCGAATACCCTCGACACAATGACTTCGTTAGTTATTGAAAAGTTCCTCTGAGCAAGTGATTTGAGCAGCCGAACGATGAATCGTTCCTTGCCTTGCGAACGTTGGGTTAATTACGAGACGCGAGTTATGCGTCGAGGATACTTTCTCGCGTCCCGACCACGTCATCGATGTAATGCGCACTCGGACGATGCACGCGGACGAGATCATCGCGCTGGCACGCCCGAGAGATTCTTACGAGAGATTCTTATGTCAGCCTTGCCTTGTCTTCCTCGCGGTTGGGGCCTTCGCGTCGTCACGGTACGACGAGTCACCAGCGTGTCTTCGGCGAATTCGCCCGTCCCAGATATTCTTTTCAGGATGTTCGCGGTAGCCTCGGACGTCATACGCGTGAGAAACGAGGACTGTAAGGCACGTTCTCCTACACCGCGCAAATCTTCTCTTGCGCAAATTAAAATCTCAATTTACAATGCACCTAAAGCAAAAGCACTTTGACCGAACGATATATACTCAAGAGATCAAGTGGCATCAATAATGGAGCGAGAAATTTTCTTTTTAATCTTCTCTTAAACAAACTAAAATTTCAATTTGCAATGCATCTACAGAAAAATTCCTTCACCTGTACGATACACGCGCAAAGATCGAGTGACACCAATAACAGCACGAGGAATTTTCGTTTCAATCTTCTCCACGAGCCACATTTCTCTCACACAAACTAAAATCCCAATATACAATCCATCTACGAAAAAGAAACTCCTTTAACCGAACGATATACGAGAGATCGAGTGGCACCAATAACGGAGACGAGAAATTTTCTTTTTAATCTTCTGCAACGGTACCTGAGAATTACCTTTGGGAGTGAGCACAATGCGCCACGGCGAATTATTATTAATCGAGTCGAGCGGAATACTTGGTCCACGGTGGGTGGTGGTGGAAGAGGAACGAAAGAAGGTGAAGAGGACCGGCGCGGAGCATTCGATCGACCCTGTTCCCGGTCGATTGACCCGCATTACGTTACAAGGGCCTTGCAGCTGGCCCTGCTGTTTACCGCGCGTACGGCACCGTCGAATCTGGGACGGAGAAAGAAGGAAGGGTGCCGAGAAGAAGAAAGAGCTGTACGGGAGGGAGGACAGAGATGAGAGAGGGTAAAGGTAAGACGATATATCCGTTGGACTATATCGATCGTGGGTCGCCCGGTTACTCGGGCGCGCACGGGCCACAAAGTCGCCCTTGGGATTCCTTCGAGGCGTGGGTGCCTTCGTTCCTTTTCATTCTCTCCATCCACCGTCGAGTCTCGCTCTCTCTCTCCCTCACTCTCTGCGCTCTGTAAGTACGCTCACACGTCTCTTCTTCTGTGTTTGCTTTTTCTTTGAATTGAGTACTGCTGCTTTTTGCCTTCGGGCCTATTCTTTGCAGGATACTGACGGGCTTACTGTCCGGTGCATGTGGACATAATAGGAAATCGTTTTGCGGTTTTGGTTTATGGTTGCTGTTTAACACTTTCGTCACCTTTACTCTAACCTCACTTCATCACGGCTCCTTTTTGGTGCGGCGAGAACGTGTTTACCTTTGGAGGTGATCGATGTTTATCGATTACAATCGACTGTAATCGATTATGACGGGGCGTTCAGCGATAGAAGTCGATAGCGAGGGATCTGAGGACGACTTTCACGACGTTCAGGATGCTTTTCAACTGCCAGTGTCAGATGCGGATTTGGAGAAAGTGCGTGTTCGGCTTAAGGACGTAAATCGTGTGGCTAGTGAAATCGTGACGTCTAGTAAGGAAACTATAGACAAGCGAAAAGTTGTGTTATCTGCTCTTGCGGAGCACCTCGAGGCATTTAATAACCTTTCCTTGGCTTATGCGAAATTAGCCACTTATGTCAGTTCGGGTCTCGATTTTAAGCGGGACATTAGAGCGGCGATTAAAAAAGAGTGCTGCATACAGATGCGATCTGCTTTTAGCGAATTTCGTCCTTGTGTTCAGGCGGAATCGCAATCATATGCGACAGCCCTTAAGGGCGACCCTCATATTGGTAGGGTTAATAAGGAGAAGGTAACTCTTAGGCGGGGACCTGTCTTACAGGTTCCGAAAACCACGAGCTTTATTATTCGGCCCAAGCAGTCTGACGCTGCTAAGTTCGCCTCTGCTAAGGACACTAAGTTGGCGGTTTTTAAGGCCATTAAGCCTTCTGATGTAGGCCTTAAGGTTACTCGAGTGTTGCCTCGAAATAGGGACAATTCGATTAGAATTGATGCTGCGGAGGTTGATTTACAGACCCTTAAAGCGCATGGTGCTCTAGCTAACGCGGGCCTTGAAGTCAAGGCTGACCTTAAGTTGGACCCTAGGCTCATTTTGCAGAATGTACCGACTAATATGGGCAGTGAGGAGGTGGTTAGTGAGATTGTGGCTGGGAATCTTAAGCCGGGGGATGAGTCCCATATTAAAGTTGTCTACAGATATCCTGCGGGCGATCGTTCGTCGTCTAGATGTGTCATTGAGACTTCTCCGGAGATCAGGAGGTTATTGAAGAATGCTGGACGAGTTTTCTTAGGGTGGTCGTCTTGTCGTATTGATGACTACGTAAAGGTTACGCAGTGCTTCAACTGTCTCGGCTTTGGCCATATTGCTAAAGCTTGTAAAAAGCCTGTTCGATGTGGGCATTGTTCTGGTGAACATGATAGTAGGGAGTGCTCATCCAAATCTGGCCCTTCCTCTTGTGTCAATTGTAAAGAGGCTAAATTGTCTGACGTGAAACATTCGGCCTTTGACTTGAAAAGGTGTCCACTGCTTATTAAAAGACTGACTGATAAGGCTTCTAATATTAATTATGGCTAGCTCGCAGATTTGTAGCATTCGAGTGTGTCACGTGAATTGTCAAAGTCTATTTGCCCATTTTGATGAGTTCAAATTGTTTTTCGGCAAACAAACGTATGATATTATTTGTATGTCTGAGACCTGGCTGCGTAGTGAAATCGGTGACGATCTTGTTGCTCTTCCTGGTTACATGCTGGTCAGGAATGACAGGTCGGATGGCAGACACGGTGGCGGAGTTGGGGTGTATGTACGTGACGACCTTGCAGTAAAGGTACTCCATTTCGGTGGTGCGCTGTTCAAACCGGAATATCTTTTGCTTGAAATTGGCAGTGAATCTTCTAACAGGTTACTACTCGGGGTCGTTTATAGGCCGCCTAAGGTCGGGTTCTTGTCTGAATTCGAGGATGTGTACCAGCAATTATTGCCTAGGTACCCAAATTCGCTTCTTTTTGGTGACCTGAATATCGATATGTGCGTGGACAGTTTCGACAGGGCTGCTTTCAATAATTTCCTGCTATCTACTCATCTCTTTTTAGTGGCGCACAGTCCCACACATCATTTGGCTCATTCTGACTCTCATCTGGATGTTTGTGTCACTGATGACGTTCATAAAATTCTTGGGTTTGGGCAGGAAGTGGTATCCTTTCTTTCGGCTCATGACCTTATTTTCGTTAATTATGCCTTTTCGGTGCGTCGTTTCACTCCGCGTGTCATCAGGCATAGGAGTTTTCGCTCTTTCGTTTTAGATAATTTCTTAGCTGATCTGCAGTCATTAGACTGGGGACTGTTTTTTAGCTCTCGGTGTATTGATGAGAAGGTGAATGTGCTTAATAGTCATCTGCGAACTACCTATAATGTACACGCACCTTGGGTTTCTACAACCCTTAAAAGACCCTCTTCCTCTTGGCTCACACCTGAGATAACGCGGCTTATGCGTGAGCGTGATAGGCTTCGCAAATTGTATGGCAAGTTGCGTACGGATTCGCTGCTGTGCAAATTTAGGCATGCCCGGAATTTGGTGTGTGCTAAAATTAAGGAAGCTAAATCGGAATATTATCATTCTGTGTTTGCTTCTTTTGGTTCGAATCCTGCCTGCACCTGGCGTGAGCTTCGCCGTCTAGGTCTTCTTAAGTCACACAGGCATAAGACACTCAATGTATCGGTTGACGAGCTTAACAGCTTTTTTGCGGAGACTTCTAGGTGTGACGGCTCTGCTTTGATCTCTGTTGAGTCTAATGGAGAGTTTGATGATGGGCAGTTCTTCTTTTACGATGTCCCACCTCAAGATGTGGCTGATGTGGTCATGTCCTTCGGCTCTAACAGTTCTGGGGTTGACTCTATTTCTGTTAAGCTTTACAAAATAGCATTGCCTGTCATATTGCCTCACATTGTTCACTTGATCAATTTTTCGCTGAGTAGCTCTGTTTTTCCGACCCTGTGGAAATCCGCTCTCATTGTTCCTATACCAAAGGTGACGGCCCCGCTCCTAGCGGGTGATTTTAGGCCAATTTCGCTACTTTGTGCGCTCTCCAAATGCTTAGAGAAAATTGTTGCGAAGCAGCTCACGGATTATCTTATTGATTGTAACGTGTTGGATCCCTTTCAGTCCGCCTATCGGAAGGGTGTTAGTACGCAGACTGCTCTTGTAAAAGTGGTAGATGATTTTAGGCGTGCTATTGATGAGCGGAAAGTCACGATTGTGGTTTCTTTTGACTTCTCGAAGGCCTTCGATAGGGTTAGACATGACGTCTTAGTGCGGAAACTTAGGGCCTTACGTTTTTCTAACTCGGTCTTAAACTGGTTTGTCAGCTATCTTGGAGGGAGGAGGCAGACTGTCATTGATGGTAACTTAACTTCTGTCTGGTTGGATACTACGTGTGGGGTCCCGCAGGGATCTGTACTTGGTCCGCTTCTTTTTTCCTTATATATTGATGATTTTCAGACTGTACTATGCAACTGCAGGTACCACTTGTACGCCGATGATCTTCTGATCTATTTTTCTGTGGAAATGTCTCGCTTCGAGGATGGAATTATGGCGGTAAATGAGGATATAGGCCGTATTATGCAATGGGCAAGGCCTAATGGTCTCTTGATAAATTGCAAGAAAACCAGAGCGATGGTTATAGGGTCCTCGAGATTTGTTAATTCTATTAATTTGGAGCTTGCTCCGCCAGTTTGTGTAAATAATGTTCCTATTGTATATGTGTCCTCGATAAAGCTTCTTGGAATCACCATCTGCTCTAATTTGTCCTGGGGTCCTCAAGTTCATCTGACGGCGGGTAAGGTTAATAAGGTACTTTACCAACTGAAATTATGTCGAAATATTTTTCCGGGCTCTCTGAGGGTGCAATTGGTGAGGTCTCTTATTTTTCCGCTTTTCGATTATTGCTCTGTCCTCTTTACTGACCTTACTGCTGAGCATGGCCTTGTTCTTCACAGGGCGTTAAATGCCTGTATTAGATTTATATTTGACGTTCGTTGGGACCAGCACATCTCTCCTTGGTATGTCAAGTTGGGTTGGCTCAAATTAGAGTTCAGGCGTGACTATATGTTGGCTTGTTTTATATTTAAGGTCATTAGAACTAAGTCTCCCAGTTACCTGTTTTCCCTATTAAGGTTTCATGGTGACTCTCATCTTCGATCTGCGAGTGCTGCCTCCGTTCGCCTTGTAGTACCGCAGAGGCGTACAGTGACTTTTACTAAGTCCTTTTTATGTCAAGCTGCGTATTTATGGAATGCTCTGCCGGAGGATGTTAAATCCTGTACGACACTTGCGAGTTTTAAAGAGAAGGCTTTTAAACACTTCAATGATCTGCAAAAACTTTAATTCGTTTTATGTACTTATACGTTTTTAATTTTTTTTTTTTTCTTTATTTTTATTATTGTATTGTTTTTTTTTTTTTGTGTAACGTTACTTACCTGTTTTGGAGTAGTCCGCTACTACTCTCTTAATTGATATATATTTTTACATTTTTTCTGGTGCTGTTCATGTAAGTCGGGTGCTTCAAGAGACTTTGTCTCAGAGTGCAATAAATTGTCATTGTCATTGTCATTGTCTCTCTCTCTCGCGCGAAGAAACGATCGCCAGAGAGTCGATCGCGATTTACTCCGCTCCTCTTGCTCGCACTCACTTGCAAGAAAGAAAGAAAGAAAGAAAGAAAGAGAATACGCTCTGGCTCGGGTCGAGGCACGCGGTCGCTGGAGCATAACCTCATTTTTACTTCACCGCGGTGTACGAGACTGGCGTGAGCTTCGAACGCGATCCCGCGCTCAGATATGAATTTCGTCCCTCGCTGTTGGTTCACTCGCGAGGTAGTGAACCTTTGAGAACGAGAGAGAGAGAGAAAGAGAGAAGGAAGAAAAAGGAATTTCACGCGGCAAGCGTACCTCGAATATCGCAATGGGATCTCAGATATCGATCCTAGCAAGAAGTATTATTCTTCTTACCCTCTGTGCTCCTCTTTCCTATTCGACACACGCGCTCGCCAGTGTGGCGCACGCAAACCAACCGAGGACATTTATAGACCAACGATACATTACGCCGCGAATATCAGATGGAATTTTAAACATCGCCCGGTTAAGTCCGCGCCGCGACGCGCACCACTGGCCGCGCACGTGGGTACGAGGATTATCTCGTTATTGTCGTTTCGCGCGAGCACGGTGACTCTCCTCCGTATCCTGGCACCTGCTACTCCTCATTAGCGCGCGCGTATCCTCGTTAAAGAGGATCTTTAAGGGCGGAAAAGGAGAAATCGAGGAGAGATAACTTTGTGCGGTAAGGATACCGTGGGGATAATAGGTATCGCCTACGTCAGCTTAGAAAACGATGCATTACCTCGAGGGTGGCTGTGAGAAGGGGGCCAGGGGCGGTGGACAACGACGAGTACAAACAAGACCACCAGGTAACAACAAACTACCCATCCGCGATAACCATCTCCACTCTGGGACCCTAACAACGCTCGTTTGCCAAACGATATTACAGTCTCATCAATACCCTCCAACCTCCTCCTCCTCTCTTCGGCACGAGAGAGCACGAGAGAGCGGTGCTCGCGAGCAGACGTAACAAAAGGAAAGATAATGCAGATGAGTGCCGATCCTACGAATCGTCCGAAGAGAGCTGAAGGCGAATAAGGGTGTAGTCGGTGCCGCGTGAATTAATGGGCTTGCTACTCGCTTTCTCCTTCTTTCTTACTCCCGCCACTTTTTCTTCTTTACTCGTGAGCCGACACGAGAGGAGCCACCCCTAAACCCCATCGGCCTCTTCCACCTTCGGCAATTTCTTACTTCGGGGGGTCACGTGATGAAGTTGTAGTCGCCCGGCGCATAACTTTGTTGCGTGTTGCCGCACTACTCCCTGGGCGTAGGTAGATTACGAGCCATAATCGCTCATGTAATTGCATCCCCATCGGGGGTAATCGAGACGCATTTCGTCTCGAGGATCTACGACGGCCATTAGCGTCCTCGAGCACGAACGACTCAATGGAAAAGGAGACGGCGCGCTCCTCTTCTTCTTCGTCCTTCTCGAGTAGGAACCGAAGAGAGGATGGCTCGATTCACACCGAGAGTCCTTCCACCGAGAGGATTAAGCGCGTTACCGAATATACGCGCGAGATGCATCATCCAGAGGGATGGATATAAATGTCGCTTGAGGGATGAGAAGATATTCTTGGAAGCGGGGACGGATTAAGAGTGAATCATTGCATCCATTGGTAGCTCTTCGAATCGTCCGATCGGCTTCAAGACGATTTTGCGAGGACGGAATTTATTTTGATTTATTTATCGACAACCTTTCGACAAGAGCGAAAGATCGCGAGGGTCACTCGCAAACATTCTACTACTTTGGTGTTCTCACGACCTCGTTGCTGGCTCTCACTCGCAGCTTCGACTTTAATTTTTCCTTTTCTTTCAGCAATATGTTTGTCTTTTTTTCTTCTTCCTTTTCCTTTCTCCGCGATCTCTCCTCATTCTACTTTGTACAGAGTTTTTTTTATCTTTCTTCTTTATAATTATAATTTGCGTTACCTTCATTTTGGACTACGTATGTATATTCCTCGGTCCGAAGGACCTAGTGGTGTCTCTACCTGATAATAAAGTTAACTAAAATTTATTCTCGCGTTTTAACTCTCAAGTGCATGAATTTCCATTTGAAAATAAAGGAAACCATAGAGCTAAAACAAAAAGGAAGATAGGTTGTTTGTGATGGATTTCGATACGATTGCTATCAGAATTGATACTTTGTGCATTTAAGAGTTAAGGAGAGAGGAAAGAGAGCTCGAAAATTCCTGTCGTCGCGCGCGTTCGATCACCTTGTCCCGTGGATCCGTTGTCCGCTGAACGCGGTTCGCCATTCCGCGCGGCCGCAGAGTTGCGCGCGCTCGGTGGAGCGCGTGTCGCTAATCGGAATAAGGGTGGATATGGAGAGAGGCTTGCGAAACGTCGGAAAATGCGGGCAAGGTTGTTCCCTTTCCAATGAACGCCACAATGGAGACACGCGGAACCGCAGCGCGAGCGATCGGCGCGCGATAGAACGCGGGCACAGCCAACTGGGACGTGGCCAGGAACGACGACGCAACCACCACCATAGTCCTATGCGAGTGGAGTTGCTTTCCAGCGATTTCTGGACAACTCTTGCCCCTTTAGAGGCATACTCTCGCGGGTGCGGGCCGAGAGGCGCGCTGGATAACCAGTCGGACGACGAGAGCGCGAGCGCGCGTGGAAAAAGGAGAAGAGAGGATGTATAAGTAAAAGGATTTCACTCGCGCGAGAGTCCTTCGAGCGCGTTGCTCTTGCTTACCGGTTAAATAGAATATTAGACGAAGGAGGAAGACGAGGATTAGGCTTAGAGGTAGGTTACAAACTGGTGCCGGGCTGTGATGAATCTCTCGAAGCCGTTGCAGCGGTGATCTCGCCTCACTGCGATTCGCTCTACTCGCTCGAGACCATTTTTATCGGTCTCTCCTTTCGTACGATCGGCTTCTTCGTAGGCCGCAACCGACTACGACGACGACGCCCAGTCGATTCGTGGTGCCTCTCATCCTCTTCGCTCGCTCGCTCGAGTTGGCCGACCTTCACCCGGCTACCGTCGCCATTATGCTCGTTACACACCGGTCGCGGTTGTAATTTACGGTTAACCGAACGGAAACCGAAGGGGAGCGACCGCGTTGTAACGAGGTCGGTGCAGACAGGGTCTTAACGAAGAGACCAATGCGCGACTCCCTTTCTCCCCGTCGTCTTCACCCTCTCCTCTCTCTCTCTCTCTCTTTTTCTCTCCGAAGAGACTTCTTTCTCCTCGTCTCCTTTGCCCTCCGCACCCTCTTTCTCGCGAGCAACGACGCACAATCGCACGCGGCAACGAAGTTGTCCGCGTCGCGAGTCCCCTCGCACCTTATTTTTGCCACGACTAAGCCGCATAGATTCGTTACCGGAGACCACCGGGGCACACCTCACCTGCTCCCTCTTTCCAAGAATCATTACGAGCTCGCGAGAAGCGGGATCAAGGGAGGAATCTCAGGTGCGTTTGGCAATTTTCATCTAGACCCAACGCTCGGTTATTACCAGACGAATTCGAGTTCTTCTCCTTATTCTCGTCTCCCTCTCTCGTTCAACCCTTCTCGAGATCCTCTCGCTGCTATCGCTCGCACGTATTACCCGGTACCCTCGTTACTCTACCTCGTCCTCTCTCCGCTCATCCTCCGAGTTGGCGCGCGCCTACTACCGAGTGAGATCGTTTCGTGAACGTACGAGCGAACAGGTTCCATAAATTCGCTCGGGCCCGATAAGTAACGAGATACATATTCGTTATCCTCGTTCGATCTTCCTCCGGGGCTGTGCCCTATCGCGGGATACATTGTCCGGCCTCATTGTTCCACGACGATATCTGATTACGCGACGTCGAGAAAAAGAACGGCACCGGAGTAGGAGGAGGAGCCGCGGAAGAAGGAGAAACGAGCGAAGCGACAAAGCGTCCTGGGACGAGAACTCGTGTCCTTCTTTCTTCGAGAGGCTGTTTCGCGAAGCGGGAGGTACGCGCGACGAGTAACAAAGGGAATGAAGGCGTCGAGGGTAAGAGCGAAGGCACATTCGGTATCTTCCAGGACCATTGTATGAATGAAACTTCAATGGAGGAAGGAGAAGTGCGTTTTGCACGCGAAAAGAGAACCGCGCGTTCCAAGTGCAAGAATAAAGAGGCGCGTGGGACGAGGAACAGGACCGAGACAAGGGGCCAAGTGTCGCGCCAACGACAATTCGATTTTGGATACCCTCGGTGTTTCGAGCGCGGTCCACCCTCCGATGTGATCAATGAGGGTTCGGAGTAAGAGAAACGGTGCTACAGGACCCAAGGAGCACACGCGTGCCGCTTGCTTTTTCTTCCTTTTCGGTGCCAGTTGGGCCCCATTGCGATCTCGCGAAGATCGCAAACTTTATAATTCGCCCGCAAGAGTTTCTCGCTCGAGAATATCGCCGGATACTTTCGCTAAGATTCGTCGGGATGACCGAGAGAATGAAATCCTGATTTCACGCTAATCGAAGGAGTAAGGCTCTCGATGTAAAATCCAAGCACGGTTTTATCCCACCCACCTTCTCGATAATCCTTTCTCGTGAAACTACGGGCGAGTCCGGAGCGACAGGAGTCGTGACGGCACAATGGCACGGAGTGATCTGGGCCAAAGGTGTCTCGCCACCGAGGGATCGTGACCCATAGATCATTGCAATCGCGAACGATCCTTTTCCTTACCACCCCCCCACCTTCTCATCCTTCGCGCTCTCGTGTCGTAATATCCTAGCCACCGCGCCTCCTTTTCCATTTTCCTCCTCGTCCCACTTCCATTCCCGTTCTCTCGTGCGATCGATCACGATCGGTAAATCATTCGAGCGCGACGTTTCTCGCTCGATCGAGATTCGCCGATTTTACACGCGAGCCGCGTCAAGCGCGTCTTCCTTCCATTCCTTTTCTCGCGATCTTCCCTTCCCCAAGTGGAATTCATCGCGTTCGCGATAATCGCGAGAGAATCTGCCTCTGGTTCGTCGTGCGTGCGCGATTCCTGCTCCCGCCACTTGCTTCTCCTTCTTCTTCTTTCTCTTAGTTCATCCGTTGCTCGGTTACTCTTCGTTTTTCGTGTCGCGCGAGCGAGTTTGATCGCTCGCTCGAGACGGAGAAACTTGAAGGAGAGCAAGAGCGAGAGAGGTGCTGGCATTAATGGAGAGTCGCGAGGTAAGAATCCGGAAGTCGCGAGATGCGTCGTTAATAATCGACGACGCCTTTCCGTTTTAACCGACGGAGGATTTAATGAGGGAATTTTATTCTCGAAGGTGGTCCCTGCGATTGGCCGATGATAGGAGAAGGCGTCGAATGTAGAAGCAAGGAGAAAGAAAAGTAAAAAGAGCGCGAGAGAGGAAGGCAGAAGCGAGAACGAATTATCGTAGATCATATTCGAACGAAATTCAATGAATCTCGTCCGATATTATCGCAATCGTCGAATTTCGAATCTAAGCTGCGCATTCATCGCGCAAGCTGACACGCAAAATGATCAGCGCATGCCCTAAAACAAAGCTGTACGAAGAGAATCCTCTCGAAAGCATCGCATTTTCGTTCTCTCGCAAAACGGAAAAGCCACCCCTTTCAATCTCGAAAGCTCTTCTTCGTCCCTCGAGCACTCGTAATCCACCGAAGTGAAGTTTCATTCGGCAGGCGCAAACTCCTCCATTCTCTTCTTCCTCCGCGAATTCTTCCAAGCCAGATATCGGAAGGTAGGGTGCACTTATCGATCCGAAGGTACGAGTGGTGGTGTTCGTCGGAGCGCAGAGGAAGATGAGAAGGAGGAGAGAGTGGTGGACGAGAAGGAGAAGAAGGGCGAAGGGTGGAAGCAACGATCGCGACGACCTTGAGAAGAAGGCAGCGTTTGTTCGCATCTCGATTCTCCTTCTCTTTCTTCTTCTTCTTCTTCTTCTTCTCCCTGCGGTACCGTCGCCCCGCGTATTTTCTCGCCCGTAAAGATCGGAGCGCGCGCACGCCGAGCCGTAGAGCTTTTTCTTCCTGCGAGAAGAGGGACTTCCGATCGAAGAGAGATCGCATGGCGTTCCGATCGAGCGAGCCGATAAATATAATTAAGGCGACGGGTAGCAGTGCCACCACCACCACCGACCAACCGAGAAGAAGAACGGAGGATGAAACAAGTGAGGCCACCTTCCTCACTCTCTCTATCCAAGCACTCTACACCAAACTCCACCGAGTCCCCTTTATCAAACGCTGTATCTGTATCGGTGATAATCGCCGTCATCGCGCGAGTTCGAGCGAGGAGGAAGGGATGTTAATAAGACGTCGCGAGCATGCGCCACGGGTGGGAAGAAACGAGAGATTTCTACTCGCTCGAGGAGGACGGAGGAGCTGAAGGTGCGCTCAAAAGCACGGCCACGACAGCTCGGAATTTGGAGAACGTCGACCGTGGCTATTTATAGTCACGCTCCGGACCGATTGAGAGTGTGCTTATGAGCGTGCGAATTTAATGCGCGAGAGTTTAATGTTTGCGAAAGTGATGGAAGAACTGAGGGAGACGCGCGTTCCATTAGTCGAGGTGACTCGTTCAACGAGGTTGGATTTATGAAAGTGCGAGTTTCTAAGGTCTCGTAGTAGTTTCTCACGTGTTTTCGTAATTCCAGTTCTCTTCTTTGCTCGAGAATTCGAAAATTGGATGGAATTTCGCCCGCGCGTTTCTGGACGTTCTCTCGAGACCGGAAGGAAGGAGCCGCTGTGTAAACCGAACAGATTCCTGCCACGTCCTTTCCTACCAAATGCGGAGCTTTGTTACCCTAACTGAAAAGACGGGTCCCAAAAGTGGTGTAGGACGGAGGAACGCGCAAGGGCCCAAGAACCGTGCCGCCTGACGTCTTGGCCAATGGCGAGCCGAGACGTGGCACAGCTGTTGCTCGCCTGAAAAGCAGCTGCGTCCTGCGCTAGCTGCGGTCGGTTACGAGAGCCGAGGGGTTGGGTGGAATAATCTTGAAACGAACGACGGAAGAGGCGTTCGAGAATTTTCAGTCGACTCGAAGCTAAACAACATTATAATATATCAATTACAGAAAAGAAATCACCGATTGATTCCAACGAAAAAGCACAGTTTCTTGACAATCTTCAATACAATAGATTCAAGCGAATCAAGTGGAACGACGAAAAGACGTTCAAGAATTTTCTGTCGGGTCGAAAAATCCGGGCAAAGTGGACAAAAAATGAATACGCCAGAAAATAAATTATTAACTCAAACGAACCAAAAAAAAAAAAAAACAGTCTCTAGAAAATCCTTCGACACAATAAATTCGAATAAATCAAAACGAGTGAGAACCATTTGCGGTGAAGAACTCGCGGCAAGAGAAATCAGTGACGGGACCAAACGATACATTTTTCCTACGTTGGGTTAGGTTGTAGCAAAGTCTTAGTCAGCCTGGAGGAATCTCCATGGGATCCGAGCCGTGACGAGCATCGAGAACGAAATCGTTCGAGACCATCCTACACGGAGGGACAAACTCCGCTGTGTTGGAGAAGAGAGATAGACGTTTTCCCTACGACTTCGGGTCGAAAACTCGTCCGGGCGGAAGAAGGAGGCGTCTCTCGACCCTCCACGTGAAATCTTCGCGAGCGAGGGAAATCATTTCTCCGGCAATTTCACTATCCAACGTGAAATTCTCATCCCTGCCTCTCCTTGCGGTAACGTCGGGATGCTACGATCTCTCTAATGCCTCACTGCTTATCGTAACGATTTTGACGTTTATTAATGGCGAAGGAGAAATCTTCGTCGTCGCCGTGATCCTAACCCGATCGCCTGACGGAAACGGTTCCGATGCTTTACAAGTATGTTGCAAACCTAAGATCTCCCTTTCTCGAAGATCACGATTTCTACGATCCACCCCCTCGATTGCAGTCTCGTGTTAAGCCCACCGACCATTAGGTCAGTTTCACAGTGGAGCCGTTCCGTGTCTGAAAAAATCCATCTGAATGAATACCATCTAGATGAAATATCGCTGGATCGCGCCGCGTTCGTATGTTTCGGGTCCTCCCACGACGATTTCGTTCCGGGCGGTATTGGTCGATCAGCTTTTTCCACTTCCACTCTACTTCATCGTCTAATTGTAAGTCTGAGTGCACAATTTTTTTTCAAGCTAATTCTACAGTCCCACGATTACGTGGGGAATTAATCTCACGCGGTAAAGCGTGATGGAAAAATTCTAAGCAGTGACTAATACGCGATCGCTGTTGTCGGCACAAAAGAGGACGCGGCACGTCTCGTAGTCCGCGATGACGCGGAAACCCTCAACGTCTACGCCTTCCTCCTCTCTTCTCTTCCGCGGACGGAAGGTCGCGGCGCAACGCTCGAGCGAGTAAGCAGAAGCAAAGAGGAGAAGGTACGAGGCGGCAGGGGCATGCAGTCGAGCTGCCGCACTAATTGCAAGTGCCGTTACCGTTACTTTCCAGATGGCATGCCCGTTTCTGTCGCGTTACCTCGTCCAGACCATCCGCAGCATTCCGCCGTGATCTCAAACGAGAGCCCGACCTCGAGTGACGCCTCGATGTTACACTTCTTACGCGCCGTGTAATCCGTCTCTTTCTCTCCGCGACGAGGAAAATTCCCTAGGCGCGATGGAATTACGGTCGCGCGAGGGTCACTTGAAAACTCGAGAGTCTTCTTACATTGGCAAATTTCTGGAGAAGCTTTCCTGCTTTCTTGAACAGAACTTGGACAGTGAGACCTTGTCGGATTTAAAGAAAAGCAAGATTATTGATATTGTTGCGGGATCGGAAACTTTGGAAGAATATATGTGATTAAAAAAACACGAGTTAATGTACTCGTTCGTTTAATGAATCTCTGTCTGAGATTCTGACGATCGACTAGTACCTCGTACGTCTAACTCAGGTCCTTTCGACCTTTGTCGAAAATCGACGCAAATCACACCTCACGAGCACTCCGACGAGGACAAGCACGCACTATTTTGCAAAGTCTATTTTAACACGTCAACGTGCCACGTCACCTTAGATTTTGATGACTGTTCAGTCAACTATCTAAAGACTTGATTATACTTCCAAATACCTAATTAGATCGTTTATAATCGGGCACTAAAATCATCACTCGAATTCGATCGACGTGACAATCTAAGCGTTAATAGGATAAGGAATTTGGCCACTGCATTATTAGACTACTACGAGAATGAAAAGAAAAAGAATGCTCGAGGCTCGAATTTCATCGAACGACGGACCGTTTCGAGAGTCCCGAGAAAACCGTTTGGGCACCGTGGAGTGCCCATAGAAGGCGGTAGAGTCGAAATTGAGAACACATTGCGGTCACGTGCTTCGTGTATTTATTGCTTCCGTCGGGCGCAGGTGATAAAAGCGTCCCCCGCTGTCTGCGCGCGCACCAACGCACCGAATACCCGCCACACTCCTCAATTCTGACACGCACACGCGCGCACGACCCTCTTCTACTCTGCGGCTTTGAGAACGCGTGGCAATCGATAGCGCGTAGCTGCTACCATGTTAATTGGCGCATTTGCATCTGTACAAACATCATATTTAACGCAAATCCTACGTAGACTCGATGTACGAAGACATTATTAGCTCTACGAGAAAAAGATCGCGCTCCATTTTCTCGGTACAATTCTTCCAGAACGCACCGAGAAGGAAAAGCGAGGCATCCAATCGTCTAATGGCGAGCTCGAGAATGAAACGTGAGGAGAGAGGAAAAACCTTTGGTAAGCGACTCGAAAACGAGAGAGGTTTTCAAATCGCCCGCCATTTCGGCCAATCTGACGCTCACAAAAGGAACACTTCCTTCCGTGCAAGGACCAATCTCATAATGGTGTGAGCTGGAGGAGCGCGCTCGCTCGCGTTTCACTTTTCGGCCAATTTTCCGCGGAAAGAACGGAAGAGATGCTTTCGCGCGTGCATAAAGGAAACCAATCTCATAATGGCGCACTTGGCGAACACACGCGAGTAGAGAAGCTCATCGTGGGTTCTACCGAATCGTCGGAACCCAGCTCGACGCGCGGCCGCGAGGGTAGAAATCGTGGAAGGACGAGGCCAGTGGAAGGTGCCGCCGGTTGTAAAGTTGGAATAGAAAAACGAAGGAGGAGAGAAAGGAGAGAATGAAGACAGAGGCGGCGCCGAGCTCATTTTCTGAAAGGCCAGACTACTAAACGTGGCCTGCTCGCGTGAGGTGGGTAGTTGTTACAGCGAGGGTAATTAAAGTGATGAATTTCGCAGTAGAAACAACGAGGGAGGGGATGAGAAGAAGGATACACGAGAAGAAGAACGGCGACGTAGGAGCGCCGATAAATCGGCACGTGTAATAAATCGCGAGGGCGAACGAAAATCGAGGAGGTAACTCCGGTTGTGCCTCATGGATGATGGAGGATCGATGAAATTCTAGACGAAGTCGAGGTTAAACGCGCGAATGCTCTTGAACGTGGCGCTGTTGCATAAACGCGTACGATCCTATCGAAATTGCAAGCTTCGAGAGAGAATCCTGTGGAATTCGCAAGAGGAAAATCGCTCTCGTGAGACTCGAACCGAGCCACGTGAATATCGGAGAATATCGCGGAGAATCCTTTTCCACGGTGAAGGATCCTTTTGAAAGAATTCCAAGGAAAAAGAAGTACGAAGAGAAGCATCCTTCTCCCTCGTCAATCTCGTCCTTTGCGGAATAAGGAACCCTCCACGCTGGCCGAAGGATGTTCTGTTATCGGGGTCATCGAGCCCACCGCGCGCTTCTTCTTCCGAAAGACGAAAAGGAAGACGAGAGAGAAAAGGTGCACGAGGAATCCCTCCACACCCTTTCGTATACCCCACGCTCTCGCCTGTTCCCTTCGCGCGCTCGCGCGTGTGGAGCAGCTCGTAAAGCGAATTGTTCCAAAGGCTTCTCTCTCTCTTACTCTTCTCTTTCTCTCAGAACGGATATCGAGACTCTCCTAGCAGCCGCTATATCTTCCCTCGCGGATCGTCCTTTTGTGCCCCTCGGTCGCGCCACCAGGAGGTGGAGGTTGCAACGTATCTACCTATAAGGGTATAAATATCGAGTGGCAAGTGCATAGCGGACGGTCTCCGCATACTACGCCCGGCCACGGGCTATTTTCAACCCACGCTAAACCGCTTGCTTCTCTCTATACACTCTCCACCTTCGTCCTCTTCCTCTCACCATACCTCCTCACCACCTCCGTGCGCGTCCCACCGCTTCTCTCTCCTCCCTCTCTATATATTCTAAGACACGGGCTGCCACCATAAAGAGCATCTCCTCCCGCCCCGAGACAGCTTTAAGGCCTCAGGAAGTGCGCGCACACCTCCGTGCCTTTTCCATGATCGATGAAACGCCCTAAATAATTCCGCGAGCACACCGAGTACCTCGTGTGTGCCCTCTTGTCTCGGCTACATCGACTCGAGCGAGAGAGCACCTTCATTTTTATGTTGTTCTTTCGTTTCTTTTTTTCCACGTGGTTTCGCCGCAAGAAGAATGCGGCTACCGTGTACCGAGCGTCGGTTACAGGATCACTCGATTCGTAGGATGTAATAACGGGTACAGAGCGAGGTACGTTGGATCAGGAATGTTCGATCGAACGTCTTGCGATTGCCTGAGAAAATATTTCCAAGCGTTCGAGGTAGGATCGCGCTGCCACAAGTAGGTTGGTTAGTTTAAAAGAATTCACCTGAACGTCCGGTTCGAGGAGAATATTATTTTAAGCCGTCGCTCTCTTCAAAGGAGGCAGGATACGCCAGCGAAGAGTTTCCCACGGGTTTTCGTCTTATGTAAGACGTGGCACGCCTACAGATTTTTCACGGCCTCCACCTACCCACCCTAGTTGGTTCTGAAAATTCTTTAAAGTCCTTTCGTCACTCCGTTTCGCGTCGATGTTTCTTTAGGCTCGTGGGGCGCTTTGTCGCGCGAGAGGAAAAGCACGGAAAGGATGACCGAAAGGAGGAACAAGAAGTGGCAGAATGCGATACCGTGACTCACGAACGGTCTCTCACTCGCGATACGTACACGTAGCGCTAATCGCGACGTAGTAAAGACGTCGAGTACCGTTTTTCTCGATTGGCTTCGCCCGCTCGGCCAGGAGATTACAGAGCGCTCGCGATATTCGCGGCTGGCTCTCATTGTCCAAGCGCAGCACGCCGAAGCAGGCCTTCTCCCTTCTGTCTCTAAGCACCTAGAAGTGCCCAATGAATAAATCATGGCCGAGCGAGCAGCAACGCGCGCCGCGGGAAAATTCGAATTGGCGCGCCGGCGCTTGCCCGCCGCATCGTTCGTGCAAGTCGTTAGCAAGCCCACTTGTCACTCGTTCGTGATCCATCGTAGGTTTTAAAGCTTCTCGTGAGAACTTTTACATCTAAAACTGTAGACTCGAACTCTTCCTTCGTTTTTGTTAACGAACCATTGGGTCTGAAAACTCGTGAGAACGTTCAAAGCTAAGAATGTAGATTTAAGCCTTTCTTTCGGTTTTACTCTCGGATGAAAGAAAAAAACACTTTAATCACTCCTTGATTATTTTAAATCTCTTAAACTCTTCTTTCGTTTTTGTTAACGGGCCATGTGCCTCAAAGCTTCTCGCGAGAACTTTCAAATCTAAAATTATAGGCTTAAACCCTTCTTTGGTTTTTTACCTTCAAACGAACACGTTAATTACTCCACCATTGATAATTTTAAATTTCTAGGGAGTCGAGAACGAAGATTCGAGCGAATAAACGTCACGTCGCGCTCTCTCTCTCTCTCTCTTTCTCAACCGCGCTTCACTACTCGGGAAATCAATCTCGCAAGAAACGCTGCACAGCAGCTTAGGAGAATTAGGAAGAGCATTTCACGCTCGTCATCCGGGCGTAGGCCACGGTGAAAAAAAAAAACAAAAGTCTCATCGAGGAGGCTTTCACTTTTGTTACCACCCGAGGCTCTCCTCGTTCCTGCGACATCGAAGGAAAAAAGGGATATTGTTGAGGATTATGTCACGAGGAACGTTGCGATTAAGAATCGATGAAAGCCACGCGCTGTGGAGCGCGTGCGCGGAGCAAAAGTGAAAGCAAATGAGTACTCGCAAAACGTGAGACGATGTGATTCATTCGAGGGTAGGATCGATTCATCGCGAGTGTCGTGTAATCGAGGACCGAATATCGAGGCGAAATATCGATCGACGAGAACGGGGGAGCCCTGCGGTGTTGAAATATCTCTCAATTAGCTGCGAACGGTTCGGTTTTGGAGCTGACTTTATTTACTTGCGAATAACGTTCTCTCGGGTGCCGACACGTCCATAATATTTACACGCTCGTTGCCCTCGCACGGCCATCACGTTCCTTCGACGTTTCGCGCTTCGATCGAAGAGGCTCGTCTCCGCTAGTTGCTTCTCTCTGCCTCTTATCGCGAGTTTAACACGCCACGCGGTTGCGATACTACTGCGTGGCCCGTGCTTTTCGCTCGAGCTGCCAGCGTGTAAACAAATCTGAAGAATGGAGAGGTTGATTTTGCCGAATTGGATTTCTCAGGGTATTTGCATTCGTATACGCTTGGCAATTAAGCGAGAATGGTTAATTTGCGATTGAAACACGCGGAAGTTCTGAAATATTAATGAATAAGAGATCGCGAAAGGTTCTCTTCGTTTTTGCGAGCATTCCGTGAGCTGTAGTTAAAATAAATAAAGAGCGATAATAAGGTTTATAAGATTTCATGCAATTTACCGTGATTTATATTAGGTATATTAGGTAAGAAAGAAAATTGTTAGTTTGTGTGTTTCAAGTTTGTTTATCCGGTGTTCTCGTTTAAAATAAATAAAGAGCGACGATACAATTTACAGGATTTTATGTACAATTTATCGTGATGTAAATCAGGTAAGAAAATTGTTAGTTCGTGCGTTTCAAGTTAGCTTATCCGGTGTCCCCGTTTAAAGTACCTAAATAAAGAGCGATAATAAGGTTCATAGGATTTCATATAATTTACCATCGTACACGTCGCGTAAGAAAGGAAACTCACGCGTTCCACATTAGTTCACTCGGTGTCCTCGTAGCAAAGAATAACGAGCGAATCGAATGCTATCGTGCCATTCGTCAACTCGCGTCTCGTTCCACGATATTCCGCTCGCTAACGGGATTCACACGTATCGACGACCTCGAGAACGGGGAAATTCGAGGTTTACCAGTCTGTCATTTACGTAAACTGACTCTGGATACGAGACACACAATTCTCGGGTCACGCGCAAACGAAAACTCGAGCGCGTACGTGTCGTCGCGTGGAAGGAAGTGGGCCACTTCTTCGAAACTTCGAAGGTGACGTGTCCACTCGACTATGTCTCATTACTTCCCCTCCACTGGTTTCCTCGATTTTTAATTTCACAGCGCTCGAAACGGTTCTCACGAAACGTCTTAAGGCCCCGAGCGGTAGAGTACCACGACGTGTCGAAGCTTCGACGAAACGTTGTCGGGACTAAATTTTTCCCTATCGATCCTGCCAAGGGGTCCCATGACTGATGGCTGCATAAATCTTCGTTATAGTTAACGTCCACGGGACGAGAGAATGGGCACGAAGCCGATGGGGTCATTAAAATGCATTAATAAGGAGGCGCGAGAAAACACGCCTGCTCTTTCTCTGCCAGTGGAGAAAGAACGAACGATTCGGTTCGATAATTTGTCGACGTAACGATCGATCCTTCATCGTGGTTCCTTCCAAGCATCTCTCTCTCTCTCTCTCACTCACTCTTCGCTCGCAATTAATTTTTACACGCTCCAAAATTACCGTGTGTCCGGGTTTAGATCTAAAAATAGAATACCTTTAAACGCGCGAGTCCGACGGTCGGGGCCTATCTCGAGAGAATGCAATTTGCAGCATTCGCTGCGCAACTTCGAGCAATCGGCCGACAAAAGGACCGTCCATCAAAACGGCACTCGGGCAAATCGAGCGCGTGAATGCGCGCTACCGGCGCGCGAAGATCGTCGGAGTCCGTAATACGAAGAGGTTTGAAATTTTCCAAGGCAAATTCGAGGCCCTCGTTCCGTTAACGTTTTGTCTTCGTGTTGGAGCAAAAAAAGCCATCCCTCATTAGCATAAATCCGTAGTGCGCGAAATAAGAAGGAAAGTGTTGGAAGGTTAAAGGAGAAGAAATAGTTATACAATTTACGGCGCCTCGTCGTGTCCCTTTCTCCGTGGACTCTCCTTTATTTTTATATTCCTTTCCATTCTCGCGATTCCCAGCGGCTCCCGAATTATGGAAATGAAAGTGCTCGTAAAGCCTCGATTTTAGAGGCCTGCGAAGCGGTCAGGAAGGCGCGAAATAACTGTCCGCGAAATCTGCTGAGGAATATCAACACCGATCCACGTGCATTCTAACCGATCCTGGCAACCTTGACGATCCGCGCGCTCGCGTTATTTGTATTTTGCTGAGTTTTTCTGCGCGCGCGCGCTTCGTAAAGCGCAATAAAGATATGCAAAGCGTTTTATAGTCCTGCAGTCTTGCTACTTCGAGAGATTTACGTGGAGGCTCTTTGGAGCGCACCGCTTCTAACGGGTGTGGAATTAGAAAATCGTGAAGGAAGAGGTTCGAGCACTCCGAGAAAAATCGAGGAAGCGAAGAACAGAAATGATTCGAAACTTGAGGAAGAGTTTTATCGCGAGAAAGGAGCGCTGAGTTGTTCGAGCCGCTTTAAAGTTATTCTACGTCCCGAGTGGCATCCATTAACCCACCGTAAGTTTTCCAACTTCTCTAATCTCGAGCTCGTCCGTGACCTACGCCAGCTGTGCGTCCCTAAGCGACCTCTGTTGCTCTCTTCTGGTTACCAACACACGAGCTCGAATTACGACGGAGTTAAACATTAGAAATGATTTAACCCTCGTGCGCTCGCCCGCGTCCTCCTACGTTTATTATACAGACGTATGGGTGGACGAGATTAGAGAATTTCTCTCCAACGATATTTCATTATCGTCGACCCTGAGCTAAAGTACTAGGTCTAAGGTTTAAGTAATTTTCTACGATCGCATTTTCTCAAGTGTCCTTTCTTTCTCCGCTGTGTCTCTTTCACCTGAGACTGCTAAAGGGAATTTTTCTCGAGAAAAGAAGAGAAGGATGTGCCGGTGAGACGGTGGTCGTAAAAGACGACCTCGATCTCTCGCGGCAGGGCCACTTTCCTTCTTCGAAAAGGTCCAGAGTACCTCCTCTCGAGGGACCCTGCTCAGGTCTTAGACATTTTTCCAGAAAAATCCCTCGGTAGCGAAGATTCGAGACGCGCCTCCCAAACGGCAGATTTTTTTTCTGAGTAGGGATCGTTTAGACCAGTGGTTCTTAACCGGTGTTTCGCGGACGTGTTGCAAATTTTCCGCGAAATTATAAAAGCGTCAATGTATATTATACCTAGTTAGTAAATATGTAAGACGCACAAAGATGCTATAATTTGGAGTTTTTTAGTACAGCAGCGCCATGACAGTTGAACCATCATCCAAAAATATGATCTTAATCGTCTTAATAATTTTGACGTTTCGCAAATTATTCTTCTAATCAAAAGTGTTTCGTGACTTTGAAAAGATTAAGAACCACTGCTTTAAACCATCCGTTAAGTTTGGGTTACATTTTCCTTCGGGACGTTAGGTTCCGGTGATTTTACCGAGAAATAGATACTTCGAGAAGAACGACATTCCACGCGCAAGACGTTAGAATTCTTGCGAAACGAGAAATCAGATTTTTCACGGTCGTAAGCATTTGCAATTTTGGCGTCACGCATAAGAGGGTACAAGGTCCGAGGATAATATTTTCTCGTGAGTAAACTAACCTTCGAGGATGTTACTTTATCAGTTTACAGTATCGAGAGATTAGGTATTATGACCGCACACACGTGGAATTCGAAACATCTCTAAACTCCGTACCCCATACACGATAATAACAATACCAAGTATGCTGTAACGAATGCTCTCTCGAACATTGTAGACTCGTATCTAGGTTACCACGTAACAGTAAATAACATAAATACGCGAATACGAAACCGTAGATTCAACGCGAAGTATTTTCAAACCTAACCTAATCCAATCCAATACTTATTACACACTTCAGAACGCATCAAAATATAATACAAAAATCAACGACGTACATAACCTCGTTTAACGAGCCCACGAAGTATCAAAACTCAACGCAACCTTCTCTACATTTCTTCAAAATCTATCCCACACTTTAACACTTATCCGAAAAGAAACGAGTCTCCAGACTTACTCAAAAATTCTCGAGAACCCGTGAATGGCACGAGAAAAGAATAATTTAAGCTTGAAAGGTTATCGAATGGATCGAGAACGAGCGATCGATCTCTCGTGTGACGGCGCAGGTCGGAAGTGGAATGGACCTAACCTCATTTTACGAAGAAGGCTCGTAGCAGGAGAAAGAGGGAGACTCGCGAGCGCGAGTCTCGAGTGGCGAGCGTGAATCGTGACTTACCGTGCGAAAGGCTGTTCCTCGACCTCGTAGAGCTCCTCGAGGGTCTGTTTCGAGAGAAGCCTCTCGAGTCTCTCGGGCGTGGGAGCGAGATGCCCCGGGATGCTGGTAGGCTCGAAGAGTCCGTCGGCAGTCATGGCCGCCACGAGGATGACAGGGTGTCAATATCAGGGCGCGACGATTCTTCGTGCAGTAGAAGCTAACCGTGCGACGGTCGTTGCTCACTTGTAAGAAGCCCGTAGAAATATAATCCCAATCTGCTGGATTATTCGTATTTACGCGCGCGCGCGCGCGCGCAGGAAGCGGGATAGAGGACGTGACGTATTTAAATACGCGAAAAGCGCGCGCGCGAATTCACAGGACGAGAACACGTCGCGTCCGAAACTCACTTCTAAACGAAAGCACAATAATAATAATATCGTCGATGGACGACGATAAAGAGAGGAAGAGGCACGGAGGCGCCAGAGATGCGAGACGTGGAGGCGCGAAACCAAAGGAGTCGTCCCCCTGCGTGCCTCGTATCGCTCTCTCTCCGCTTACTTCACCACGATGCTTCTTTTCACGTTTCTCTTGCTACCTATATACTCCTCTCTCTCTCTTTCTCTCTATCTCTTTCTCTCTCCTTTTCACGCCTGTCTTCTCACCGCGTCGACATAACGCCGTAGTAAGAAGAGCGCATCGTCGCGCCACTGTGCCACGGGGCGATCTTCGAAGGGACGCGCATCTCCGATCTTTCACCGTCCTCCTCCACCTTTCGTCGTTGCGGTTGCCACACGCAAGTGACTCGAAGAACACAGTAGTATTATCCAGGTTTCGAAGATATATATCCGGTTTGCGAAACGAGAGTGCGGACGAATAGAACGGCGTCGGACACGTGAAACTATTTCTTTTCTTTCTCGCCTTTTTGGCCCGGAAGCTTCGAGGGCACCGCACCGATCGAACGAGGCACGCGCGCTCCTGCCGTCCGAGTGTTATCACACGCGACCACTCCTTGCGACAGTCGACTAACAATTGAACGGTGCGCTTCGGCTCCGAGCGCTCCCCACTCTAAACTGGTGAGCGCCGTTGCCGAGCGCGCAATGGTGGGGAGAGTTCGAGTTACCCCCACCATCGGCCCAGTGACAGTCACGAGCTCGACCGAGCGAGACCGAAGACGGCCGAACGGTCCTCTCCTGCCAGCTTACGCCTGAGGAATATGCAATGCGCCACTCGGCGCTCACCGTGCCCAACAACCACTTCCTTTTCTCTCTTCCTCGGGCTTTTGCAAGCCTGTGTATTTAGTCTACGGCTGTGTATTCGCGTCTCCGCTTTGTCGACGAGCCGACATTTAATACTAACAAACAATGGGGCACAACGGGCGTACCGACTCACGCCGTAGAACGCGTTTATAGAGACCCATAAGGGACTCTGGACCCTTTGATACTCGATATTCGCTTTATCTTAATTGGTCTTTCGCTTCTTCGTAAAGAACATTGTAACTTTTATTCGAGTCGTGTTTCTGCGCGGTTGAATATGCGCACGCGTATGGTCGATGTATAAGGTTATTGGAGTATCGCGCTTTTGTAATCGGTGATCCAATGAGGGTTTTAGCGCGGTAAAAAAGCGCGTGCGCGTCAGATCTCGTATTCTCCTCGATAACGTCTCAATACACGAGACGCGACGTGATAAATCGAAAAGCTTACGGTCGTGCCGAGTGGACGGCCACGATCTCGCGAGTGGCTGGAACAAACGCGAAGAAACGAGGAGGCCGTAAAGCATGACGGGTTCTTGTCAACCACTGTACATGATTATGGCGAGCATGAATAATGGAATGCATAATTTATCGGTGAGGAGAGAGAAAGAAGTAGGTGCGTGGTGGAAAGATCTAGAGAGAGAGAGAGAGAGAGAGAGAAAGAATGAGAGAAGGGAGTAGCAGCACGAGTCCGCGCGCGCGTGCATTACGGATTTCCTAATAAGTCCGGTGCAGCTTCCAATGCCGAGATAAATCGAGTAATCTCGATAAGGATAACCCTTGTCTCGGTTACTATGACGCGCTTCACTCGTCTCCAGCAATTATTCACGTGTCGTTTGATAACCCGAAATTAACGATACACTTGTAAATCACCGAATCGCCCTCGCCTAATGCCTTGGTCATTGCCACCGCGGCGAAAAAGTGTCTTCTCTCGCGTAATGCGAATTCTCCTAAATATAGTAACATGCAAATGTAGATAAGCAGTCTTGTCCGGAATTCTCTCTTTTTTTCTGTTTTTTTTTTCTTCTTCTTTTTCTTTCAACAATCTTAACCACCGGTAACGATTATATTTAGCACTGACCGGTTCTCGATGAATACATCGAGCACGAAAATGTGAGTCGAAGTTGCAGCAATGCGAGCGGTGGAACTGTAGAGTGGGAAAGGATCGTGGAACGTGGAACGTCCACTTCGTGTTGCAAGCTCGAAAGGAAGTTATGCATAGAATCGTAGACCAATGGCTCGGACGTTTATCGTGACGCGTACGGTCTCCGAAGGGGAGACGCGAAAAGATTGCCGATTGTTAATTAGTCCGCCATCGTGGAGCGCCGACTTGTTATCTACATCGCATGAGAACCAAGTAGGTTAGAGATAAAGTGAGAAAGGAGCCTTTCGCGATTAGCAGCAGCCTTTCGGTGCCAGAAGCGATCTTCCTGGGATTTATTTCAACCTACTCGACCACCCATCTCGGAAGGGATGGCTTCTCTTATTTTAAATCCGTCGAAATCACTGGCGAATGAAAGCAAAACGAGTCGACCGGGTAGAACGACCACCAACGATCTTCGATCTCGAATATCGAGGAGCGTGTCGAATAAAGGACACGGAGGCGCAATGATCTTCCAAATGTATCGATGATTCTCCTTGCCTTAAAATCGTGCGACCTCGACGAGTTTCCAGCGGCCTTCCACAATTTATCAATCTCACGCGTTTCTCGAGAAACTACCGAAAAAGAATACCAACGAAAGAGAAGCATTCCTCAAACCGGAGCGTATTATTAGCACCTGCTTGTCGCTACAACGCGTACGTACCTTTTGATCGAGGAGGGCAAGTGCAGCGCTAAATTTCGGGCATAAAATCACGACGCGTGTACCGTACAACGGTGCCTCTCCAAAAATATATATCTGGAATCGTGATACCGTTCGACGATCGCTCGAGTGAAAGAGAGACGCGGAGAATCGGCACGAAAATAGGATTTCGAGGAGTTAAGTGTGTCCGTTCGAGGCGCGTCGATCGTGTTGTCGTTAAGTTAGCCTTTCATATTTTTGGCGCGGCGATGGGGAGGTCGCCTCGAGTTTCGCACAAAGGCGCGTTCGAAGGAAAGGCGCTAGTAATACGAGAATATGCGCATACGGTACACATGTTTATTTGTGCCGCGTGCGCCGTACCTGCGTGATTCCGCTCGCCGAGTTACGGGAGGTCAGGCGAGAGGGGTTAAGAATTTATCGCGGGAACGATGGAGCGTCTTCTAAGCGACCGGACGTTCCTGGTATACGTAGTTACAAGCGGCGGAGCGCGGGAAGAGATCGAGGAATGAGGAGCACCGGCCCGTTGCAAAAGGTGGTGCATCTCCGTGGTGAGGAGGTGCGCGTAGAGTAAGTTCGACGCGCGCATATAATGAACTCTACGGGGACGCAGGTGATTCATCCTACCGAGCGTGCCTTCGTGGCTGGCTCGTTCGATCCGTAGTGGTGAGACACACGCACTCACCGGCACAAGCGACACGCGCGCGACCAGTTCTCTCTATGACGGCAATCGTAATTGGCCATCCTGCAATCCCGCGTTGCGCCACGCGGTATCATCGCGAAAGACGACTGAATAAAACGTCGTTTCCTTTCCTAAGATGCCGATTTCACGGATACTCGAGGCCGTTAATACATCGCTGGACGGTAGCTTGGTCGAGAGTCGGATGATATCTATCTCCTTTTCTTCTCTCTCTTAATTTGCTCGCGCAGGTACGCGCGCGAGTACTGCGTAAGTCTTTTGATAATTGTTCCGGGAGCTTTCTCAAATACTTCTTCGTTCGAAACTTGTATTTGCATTTACGCTAATATGCGCGGAGTCAATTTTATTTTTAGATTCTTCTTGGATTTTCGAAGCCGATGGTCGTCATTTTGTAATCGTTCTTCTCGCGTCCTTGATGGCGAATCTAGGATAACGAAGGCATAATTCATTCGTTCGCTCCTTGGAATTAACTGGCTATAACGAGCTGCTTCGACGAAGAAGAAAGGCGTGGAATTTCAAAATATACTAACAGGCTCGCCGCGAACTTTCCTCGTAAAGCGTAGGGGAAGGGGCCGAACCGAAAGGAAGTTATTTAAGATCGAACGTAAAGGAAACGTCGGTGTTTTATCAGCTGCACGGATCACCGGGCCACCGTACCTGGTTTAGATCACAACTTTTCACTAGAATTCTTTTTTCTTCTTCTGTACGACGCTTCGATCGTCCTTCGTCGCGCCGAACCACGAGGAACGAATAAAAAAGGACACGCACGAGACGGTAATAAAATTAGTCGTAAAGCCCACCCTGCCTTCGATCCTCACGGAGAGCTTCACGCTCTCACCTTTACCACCGCAAATCCTCGTTTCATCTCGCGCCCTCTCTCATCGACTCTAATGAAAATCCGCTGACACACGAGGCGTCGCGAACCTCTCGCAAAACCAGTGCATAAAGCTCGCAATCAAGCCGCCAGTTTTCTTGGGCTCGTATCTCAAATTCGTTCCTTGGAGCGTGGCTTGAAGAATTTTCTCGCATCGCCTTCTACATTCACTAGCCTTCTCCATTTCTGAAAAAAACATACACACACACACGTTAATCCTTAAACGCACAAAATATTAATTTTGATACCAATCATATTGATCAAAGGCTAAAAACAACGTTTCTTTCTTTTTACTTTGGCTCTATGGTTTTTGCACCCTTTGAGTATATTTTCCGTAAAGAATGATTGGAAAAAAAGAAACTCAGCTATCAAAATGTTTAAACTATTGACTGATGAAAGTTTCCGGGGCGAGTTTGAAAAGACGGTGATCGTTCAACGAGAATCATCTTCACAAATCTGCGTTAGACTCAAGATTTTTTAAAGAAAAAACTACGTTCACGATAGACAAGTATCTTCTTTACCACAAAATACACATATTTTGGTAATCGGTTTATTAAGATTGATAGGTTACCATAAAACCTCGGATCCGATACTACGAATTTTCCCTAAAAAAAACCTCCAGAAATAATATTTCGATTCTTTTAAATATTTCTCCCGTACATAAGCCCCTTATAGCAAACACAAACATATTTTTTGTCTTATATTCAAATAGAAATTCGTGCATTTAAGGGTTAAAGCAACTATTAACATTTCCACAACGAACAGTGATTACATCGCAGTGGCAGCTTCTCCTCCTTCCTTCAGGCTCTTCCCCCTGGGTCCTCAAAGAAGAGAAGAAGCGTCGAGAGGGACCCTTCCTCCGTAAATTTCCCTCCTACGCGTCCTGGCAGGTAGGTAGACCGGAGCAGGGCGACGCGAGGTGAGAGAGGAACTGGAAGAGGAAGCCGAGAGGAGAGGAGACGCCGAGAGGGTGCTCCGGCATGCGGCGGCGCTCGAGCAGAGCCTTTCTAATCCGTCCAACGAGTTGATGTTTTCGTTTACGCTAGTAGATCGCGGCGCAGCGTGTTGCCTGCCACGAAGGGGCAAGGACGGCCGAGGCCGAACGGGTCGCAACTGCTGCAACAGCAGCCAACATGGGAGGAAGTCGAGGTAGAAGGAAGGAGAGGTGCTCGATCGACGAGGAGGAAGAGAAGAGAGCGTCACCAATACTCGAGCGAAGATGTGCGTGTGATGCGCGCCAATGGTGTACGTGTGTGCGTGCGTGTGGCAAAGGCACGATGCCACCGACACCGGATCTCCACTACACCACGAAGAGAAGCCACCGTGTCGGCCTAACGCTCCTCCGGCTGAACCTTCGCCTTTTCGGTACACCTACGTGCTCGAACGTTGACGGAAGGGGCACCGTTTCAGACGATTATGGCCAGCCCGGGGGAGTTCGTACGAACCTCTTCTCGAGAGCAGTTCACGTTCCTCTTCCTTCTTTTTCCTTCGCTCGCAGTTCTCCTCGCCCAGTTTCTCCTTTCCGCGCTGCGTCACGACGACGCTTCGCGGAAGCGCAATTATTCTCGGCTCCGGCAAGGTGTCTCCCCAGCCGCGGTCCGCGTAATTCGAGCGTAGAATATTTTGAGGGCCTCCCAAATCCGTAGTTCCCGGTAATCCAAGGATGCATGTAGAAGATTTGCGATGCAGATTTGGGAATTTTAACGGGACCGCTTCCGAGGTGTACGGCGGTACCTCCGGTTGGAGAATCGTCCAATAACCCGAATTCGGGGATAATTGAGAGGGAATTGATCGGTGGCTCGTAGTTCTTTCTTGACTCGGACGAGAGACCTCGTTACTTATGCGCATAGAGCAAAATACGTTTTGGCCCACATCGAAGAGCTCGAGGATAATTAAAGAAAAAACCGGAAAAAGGGGTATCGGACAGGGGCCGCAGCTCGTTTATTGTCCTTTCCCACGTGCCTGTTTCGGTAGAGGCTTCTGTGAGCGATGCACCTACGAGGGCCATTGTAGGTAAACGAGGATATTGTAATTCGGTGGAAGGAGAATAGTTACGTTGAACGAGAACGCCCGGGGTATTACCGAATGGCCCAGATTCGTGGCATACATTATTATCGTTTATCGGGCTAGAATCGGGCTACTGTATGGAGGCCACCTACGCTCACCTCAGCTGAATAATTTCTCCTTTATTTCTCGTTTAATAATCCAACCTTCTCTCTTTCCTCGCGGACTTCGTCTTCTCGCGCTCGAGAGAAGTACAAGACTCGGGACGCGCACGAGAAGAAGCGCAACGAGAAACGAGGAAGCGGTTTTCTCTCACGGCTCCTTTCCATCTTATCAGACATTTTCCTCGTCCTCTTCCCACGTGACTACCGCGTTCGATCTCGCTCGTTCAACGGTCTTTTGCGTGTCGTGCTGCCTCGTCGTTATTAATACGCAGGAGTCGTGCTTAGGGCTCCTACGCGCTCCGCTCTAGTCACTCGCCTTTCACGTTTATGCGAAAAGTTAGCCTGCTGACTTTTCGAAGGAGAGACAACGATCTACCCACCTCCGGTACGAGAGTTTAGCAGCCGGTATCCTATCGAGAATCCATTCTGGATGGTTTTCGTTTGGAATCTATTGTCTGCTGCTTTCTCGACGACTTTAAGGGCGTCGGTAACTATACCGTAGGAACATTGTTCACCTTGGCACGAGACTGTTCTCCTAAGCCTGCGCTTTCCGTGAGCGAATCTGTCGAGCTACTCACTCGTTCATTTATAATAATGTTACTCAAGTTTTTTTGTGCTTGGAGAATTGGGGAGAACATTGGGCTGGAAGATTATTTCGTCCATTTCCACGAAGTTTGTTCGAATTTTCGAATGTACTAAGAATACGCGAGGAATTCGTTTCGCTCGATGCAAGCTGATTAATGGAAAGCTCGTGAAGTGCCCATGGAAGTGTCTCTTCTCGAGGACCCAGCGGGATAGCTACCGCACGATTTAAATTTCTAAACATTTCTGAGACAAGCGCGAGCAATGGAGGATACTTTTCGCATAACGCTAAAATTTCAAAGTCTAATGTCCGCGCATTCTAATCTCCTTCCGCCGTAGCTTAAGATACTTTCTTCTGGCCGAAAGTATCGCCGTAAAATAATAAATAGTTTATTATTATAAGCCACGGTGGATACTTCGTTCCGAAAACTTTCCGGCGCCACTATTCTCCGACGCAACCACCAACGACCGTCCATTATCTTCGGAGCGTCTGGTAATTTATGCTCACGAAAATCCATAACCATAGTTCATTAGTCCCAGGACGGCGAGCAGCTTCCGGAAATATATACGCGCCAGTCTCGACGGAAGTGTGGAACGAAAAATAGCGGTGAACGAGAGCGTTCCTTACCGAGAAAACGTTGTCGAGAGTTTCCTTCGCCATTACGCCCATTACGGTTTTTATGGGCACCGAGGAATGCTCGTATTTCCTCCGCACCAGGAGATTCCGCGCCGCGGAAGAGGATCGAGAGACTTTCAGGATAGGTGTCCCGCGACGAGAACACGGGTACGCGCGACGGCAACTGGAAACGAAGAAACCGAGACGACTGGAGGACAAGACGTCGACAAGGAGACACGAGGTTGGGACCAGTCGAATGATCCGCTCGAGTTACATCGAACTGGCCCTCTTAACCTCGCGAGAGAAGGATAGTCCCAACGGCTGGCTGCTCCGAACAGATGGCCGCTCCGAGACAACGAGACGGTATCGAATGATCACGTGCCACGTGATGAATTTTATCTCCTTCGATACCATCTGCCCTCTCGTAAAGGAAATCCTCCCTCGCTTAAAAATACCCGAACGCAGGAGCGCCAAAAAAATGTCTCCTTAAGCTCAGCCAATGATAGCTAATCGGGCATATGGGTTTTTTTATTCCATGCTTATGATAACAGTGAGTGAGATGAGCAGGGTCGTTAATCTATTTCAAGAGTGTCTCGATATTTCATCCGATCTCTTTAACGAAACTTATCCGACGCGCGCTTTCACCGCCACTTATTAAGAGAGACGTATAAACCAATTGCGTGGAACGGATAGCCTCCCTCGGATTTTTATCTCGTTTAACGAGACTCGTGGAAATGAACGAAATGCATGAATGACGAGAGAGAGGGGAGACCGATTAATCTCCACTATCGTTCCGTCGCATCGATAGGGGCTGTTTAGACAAGGAAACGTGAGGCGAGGCGGGCGTAGAGCTATAAATGAAATCAAGATAAATGCGCGCGCTCGCGCGTCGGCCTCGTACGTCAGAAGTCAGCAGGACTCTCTTCCTCTTTCCACGTTCACCCTTCGGACGAAAGATTTGTTGAGCGTTCGTGGCGACTGTAATTGTTCTCGTGGGATTTACCGTGTTTACCACGTGTTCGTGACCGACGGAAGTTAAGGCGAGCGCGCACGTCATCGTGGCACTAAAATAATGCCAAGAAGGAACTCTCCCTTTTACGCCCCATCACGAAAGTAATTTCGACAAATTCTATCTCCGCTCTTTTCGGTGCATCTTTCGAAATTACTCGAGAATGGGCTTATGTATCTCCTTCCTTCGATTAACGAGCAGCACGTCTATTTTTAGCATTCGTGGCGCGTTTGCTTTGAGGGCATATCCGTCAGCCTAACGACGCATTCGCAGGATTATCCACGCACGATGACACATCGTAAGGGGTGGCTGTCGCAGGGAGTCGGTAAGTTCGATGCGCGACACGTCTCGTTATCTTCATTCACGCTACCCTTCATCCGATAGCCGGAAAACTCTTGATTACAACCAACGTAAAAGCCTGGAGGAGAACGATTAGAAGAGGGTCCAAAGAATTTCCGAGCGCGTCGTGGAACTTCGTTTTCCGCTTTTGGCGCGCGCACGTGTCGCGCTCGTGGGCGTGAAAATGTGCCAGGAGTGTTTAGAGACATTAAGCCGGCTGGAAAAAATGGTCCATTGAGCTTGGTGAAACGACGACGCCCTGCGCACGGAAGTGTCCAGATGCGAGCGTGCGTAGAAAGTGCGAGGGTGCCAGAAAGGGAAACATCCCTTCGTAATTGAGCTCGTGCTCGAGTAACCGGATAGCAGCTAACGTTCTACGCAAATATTCATATATTTATAAGTGCGAGAGTCTGGACTGTTTGAGGGTAGTGGAGAAAGTTGAGGGAGAGAAAAGAGAGAGAGAGACGAGAAGAGAGGCGGTAGAGCAGTTACGTGATACAAAGGAGTTAATTGTATTGCGGGACTCGTCGCCCGGATTACACGGTTGGTAGGGTGGAAATACGGTGGTTAGGCCATACAATACGCGCCAAAACGTTCCATCGATCCTCAGGGATTTGGGTGGAACGGTACAACCCCAGAAATTACGTGAGCGCGCTTTATGTGTTAGAGAATAGGGTGGATTCTCCTGGTTAGGGCTACTGCTGACTCCGACTTTGGCAAAGTGCTCCTCTCGATTTACTCGAATTACTGGCCGTGCTGGCACGGAATATTACGACGAATCGTGTGTCCAAGTGAAATACAGGATTTACGAAGTATCTACGGAGAAAATTCTGCTTCGAAGTTCGCTTCGGTGGACGAGGAATTCTATTAATGCGAAACCCAAAGCCATGCATTTTTCGTCGGAAAATGAGGAAGAGACTTTTGTCACTCCGGCAAACAAAAGTGTTCTGTCATTTTCGTTCTGTGTACTACGTCGGGGTAGACGGAAAGCCAGTGCATTATCTGCGAGAGAGAAAAATATTTGGTTCAGTGCGTCCCTTTTGTTCAACCCTCCTGTCAGTCCGCGACGACGTGGGTATCTCGTGTCAAAGCAAAGGGAAATGCATTTATTCTGGCACGCTTGTATCAAAGACCCACCCTACTCCTTCTATCTTTCTCTCTCTCCTACCCATCCCACATCGGCGGGCAACAGATGTACACTCTCACCTGCATTCGCCGAATGCACGCGCAGAGGTTATCAAAGCTTTTGCTTACGGATTTTTTTCTTGCCAAATGTACTCCATTACGCTTTATGTAGACGAATGTTGCAAGTTCTCTACTTCGGAAACACGTGCACCTAGAATCCTCAAGAATGCAATTACGAGTCCATTTTACAAGTCCTACTATTGCAAGGTCCTAAATTAAATTCGTAGAAACGTATTGCACGTCCAGATTCATTATTCGTCCCCTGCACAAATGTCCAAATAAATGTCTATTGTAATGGACGTGGGTCCTTCTAATTAAGGCGGCGTAAATTTCCCGAAATTTCTTGGACCGGAACTAATGCCTACTGGGACGAGCAAGAACATCTGCTGGAAGTTGAGAAAATCCACATTTTCGGGGACAATGAGCGAGGATCGAAGAGGAGGACGAAAGCTGGGAACAAAACTGCATTCGAAGTGTATGCGGAACAAACGCAGATGAATACGATGAGCGAGCAGTGAAATTTCGTCTAGACCAGAGGACAGCTTGGACAATCCGCACGTTTCGCGAGTGTACGCAAACTTTCTGATTCATTTTTCGCGAACTTTCCATTTCGCTTACTCGCCAAGGTTAACGCTTGCTCACGCGCGACAAAATTCCACCGAGCTCTCTTATACGACGATTGCGACATCCCTGTTTATTATTCTCATTTAAATGAAACGGCTCAACTGTCCCGTAGTAATGGCGCGGTGATTTATTATTCTTGTCATGAGGACGTGACTCTCCACCTCTGCGGACGGGGCCCGTTAAGTGACGCAATGGAAAGAAATCGGTTGTACAATACCCCCTTGCATACACTACCGCGTAATGAACTACTATCCTACTTACCGGAAGTACTGTCGCGCGGAGAAAGGTACCGAGCCTCGAAGGACATCCTGCTCGAGGATTTTCTCGATCACTCAATTGTAGATTCGAAAACGGATGCCCTCGTCGGCGGTGCAGTCGTACGAAGAATAATGGAACGCTTTGAAGAAAGAAAAATAATCGCTCTAGGTTCGACGACATTCTCGACGAAGAATCTCCGCTCACAATATTCTTGAAAGCATCGAGAATCACTGAGCACGGGTGGCGAGCAGCCGCTCCCGAATACGGTGGCAGATGTAGCCCGTGCGAAATTTCGGGTGCCCGAATCTTCGTTCGACAATAAGACAAGGCCTGCACCCCGTCTGGCGTCCCTTAATCCGTTCCACGTGTCGGTAAGAGGATCTCCTACTACACGACGTAATCGAGGGCGTAACTTGGCCCGAGATTACACAAGCTGGCAGTTTTTACACTTAACCTAACCCCGTGCGACGTGATGCAGGGACCCGAGAAGAGAGTAGAAGAGGAAGGAAGAGGGAAAAAGTAGTCCTCGGGGTCAAAAGGAGCTGAGTTAAAACACGGGGTCTACGATAAGGAGGCCAGCTTAGCTAGAGAGAGTGAGAGAGTGAGAGAGCACGCGGCACCCTCTATTCAGCCTGGTAATACCGCTCTTATGGATGGAAGGCGGCCTTTGAGAACATCGTCTAGACCGGAGCCCTCCCATTTAAAAACAGATTTTCTTGGGACGATAGAGATGCATCGCAGCACGCGCACCGAATTGCTTGCTTGGTTAGCCTGACTGCTAGACCGAGAGAGCTCTCGCATGCCATCCGGGAGATCACGCTGATGCGAAACATATTTTTAGAATTTGCGCGAGCTTACTTGTTGCGCCGTGGCAAATTGTTGGGAACGTCGTACTGTCCTGAGATTTTACTGGTCGGTATGTGCATATTATCCCTTTAATAAAACGTGGTTAGGATATTTAAGAAAGTCAGAGGTGATTTTAAAAAAAATGTTTATTCGGCGCACGGTTAAATCGACGCGGTGAATCAAGAGACATCAATGCCTGACTGGCAATGTCATAGGAGAACGTGGCAGTGAAATACTACTTAGGTCTGACAAATTTTGGGAGAGTCGAGTTTCAGGTGAACGCCAAATATTGACGTAACCATGCTTGGTCATGATTTCGCAGACGGGCCATTTGTCATTGGAGTTTCCTGACTCGTGAAACGTCATCGAGTCCGTCACGTAACTTTCGCGAAGATGTTTCAGTAATTCGTGAAATTCATTTACACGTTTCTTTCTCACCTTCCGAGCACACTTAACGTAAAGTAATTCTCGTTACTCGAGTCACCTCGTGGTTCCAGCACGAAAAAAACGTGCCAGAACCCACCCTTTCAATTTCTCCCCGTCAGTTTTCTCATTGTGAACCCGTAAAGGTACTTGTCAGCCATTGCAAGACCGGTGGGCTCGTTACTTCCACGCCTCAGTTTGACCGAATGAAACACGACAGGTTGTCGGGGCCGTTGAATATAATTTCTTTCAGGCGAACGGATCCCATTTCCGCGCATCTTATTTCACGGCGGTAAGCACGAGCATAGCGAGCAGAAAAGAAAAATGGACACTGCTCGTTTTATCTACCGGGTGAGAATTCGTTCGGTGGTCTGCGAATTGAGAAACGCGAGAGTCGACGAAACAATTGAGAACAATCTCAGAAATGAATTCAAAGTAAAACACAATTATCCTCCGTGGAATTAACTAAACGCTACGAGCTTCACATTTAAAAGAACAAACCAAACCAAACCTACATTTAACCCCACAATCTACATCTTCTTTGACTACCGCTTCTCCTCAGACTCCACTAAAAAAAAAAAAAAAGGAAAAAACAAATCTCTCGACGTTTCCGCAAAATTTCTTTACACCAAGGCTACCCTCGAACACCGCGCGCGCTTCAGTCTCCGCGGAAAACGAGAAGACGGTCCGGAACACGCTCTTCCCTACTCGTTGGCCGATAACCGGGCGCAATCTATTTCCGGCCGCACGAGCCACAGGCGCCAGACATTAGGCATTCCACGCTCGCGTCCATGCCTCCGCGAGTGATCGGTTACTGACTTAGGAGGACTTAGAAGGAGGAGAAAGACGAAGTAGAGGGACAAGAGGAGGTGTAGAGACCGTGGAGAGGATGCATCGCATGCGCTCGCGCGCCTGCCGGCACCGCTCCGCCTGTCACTCGGCTGGTTTTCCTATTAATTCCGCGCGACTCGCAAAGGAAGTGCGCCGGAGTCGGATATGTGGCGCCATGCATCGTCGCGGGAATATCTCACGTCTGAATCACCCGGGCACGGCGCGCGGCGCACTCGAAGACTCCGTCCGGGGTACGTTGGCCGAGGAGGCGATCGCCTCCACCGTCCGGCTATTTGCTCGATTGATTCACGCGGCTCTCTATCTTGGCTTGGCGCGAGCACGAGCGTATTTCTCAAAGACAGAAGAGAAGCGAAGAAGAAAAAAAGAAGAGCAAGGGTCGAGCGTGAAATTTACGAGCGAGCGTTAATTAGGGTATTACGAGCATTAAAGTCTAATTCCACTGTGATTGTGGTCGGTTGTGAAAAGCTTTCGGTCTTTTGAAGAAACGTACCGTGTGATTATATACACGAAGTAGGATTAATTGTTTTCACGTTTGTAGCCGAGCGTCTTTATTCGCGCGGTCACAGTCGCTTTGTCGTATTAGAATTGGACACGAATTGGAATTTGCCACGTTGGAAGATTCTGAGATTAGGTGGACGGTCTTTAGAAATTAGGCTATCCAATGGTCGTCTGCCTTACCAATCCTGGCGACCATTTTTGAATAAGCATAAGAATATTCTTGGATAATGTTCCATGCTAGTCGATTGCGACGTTAAGAGACCTGCGAGGATTCGAGGTGGCACGCTTTATTCTTCTTCCGAGAAAGATCTGGATTGGCCAAGAGACTTACTCCTGCCGCGGGAGGAGACCGCAAGATCGGCCCGATGTTTGCCTAACGGTTCGGTAGATCTTATCCTAACGTCGTCGCTTATTTCCACTTTGGTGAGTTCAGGCCAAATGCTTTCAGCGTTCTGTCAGTCCGCGTCTAACGTCCACCATGGAATTTCTGCGTTGAAGCGGACAGGTAGCAGCCCCCGCGTATCTCGACGGATCTCGGAAAGGATTCGTGGAATTGATTCCTTTTACCTAAAAACACTGGAACCCCTCTGATATTACGTAATGCCTTAACCTTCAGTTTGAGCAATGGGATCAAATGGACTCCAGTCATTATAACATACGTGATAAATGTCTGCACCAAATAGATAAGCCAACCAGCTAGAATTGCCTAAAAATGATCTTGCAGCTTTAGCATAAAGTAAGTATTTCTTATGAATCAATAAGAATAACTATTTAAGAAAAGAAACATTTTACAAAATATATGGAAATACGTGGGGTCAGCTCGACCCCGTGCACGGGTCACGGCAAATTTACTATTCACCGAGCGAAGGTTAAACAAAAAGGAACTCACGAGCGAGTGGATCACCTACGAGCGCTCACCAAGAGGAATTAATCCGCGAGAACAATTTCAATTACGAAACGACCGTGTAATCTCGCGCGGCCTGGTAAAGCGACCACCTCTGACATCACCCTAATCCCAAGTTCACGTTCACCGTGCTCTCGGGCCCTGCACCGTAGACTCATTCAATTTCCCACGTTGCAAGACCGACCGTAAACTCCGAAAGGACTCGGAAAAATCTAATAACCTTAGGAACGGTAATCGATACTTCATCATCCTCGGCGCTCGGTCCACGCGCCCACGCGCCCGCGCCGTCCTCGAGCTCAACCATGCGCCTCGGACGCGACTAACGCAACAGGCTCGTAGCCCAGCCTCAAGGACTCGGTAGGGTCGCGAGGAAACATCCAAGGAGAGAAGGAGAGGCGAACGTCAACAGCATAGCAAATGATTCGTCCGACGAAAGCCTAAATAGGACGTGCTTTCTCTCCTTCTAGACAATCCTCGTGCGTCGGACGCGCGACCAAGAGACAAGCGCAGCAGCTGGCAGAATTTTCGCGCGTGTACTCATCGGCCCACCTAAAATTACGCAACCGCATTTAGCGAGGTGATTCAACCGTAGGGCCTGAGCCAAAGGCGAGCATCAGCCGGGTGAAGAGCTACTACCTACTCATACCTGTTAAGATACTCACCACTCGCACGCAACGTGGGCCGTCCGCTTGATCGCGCCGCGAGAAGAAGCGGAGAGGACGAGGCCGCGTCTCGACGCTTCTTTATGCGCGTTCTCATCTCATCTCGAGGCGTGGGACCGTGTAAGTGCGTGACCGCGCGCTCACACGCGTCGAGCCTCGCGCGTGCCGCTCTCGCGCAATGATTCATCCCGTGGAACGTGAGAAACACGACCTAACCGCGGGGACTCGTCCGTTAGGAGCGTTCTATTTCTATTTCGGGCGGGCCGCGACTCTTCCATTCGGTCTGTTTGTCGCCGCTAATAGAAGCGATTCGCGGCTCCGCCGTCTTACGGGCCTAGCGGAATCGCAACGAGAAGCCACCTTCGCGGGAATAGTTTCGTGAACTCCGGATACGAGGACACTTACGTAGTTCGTGCGAGTCGTTGATCACGGTATTCCACTGGAAATTGCAAACGAGGCGCGGAATCTTCGCGATCGACGAGCATCACAACCTCTAACCCACATTCGCGAGCTGCTACAGTCGCCAACCCTCGACTCACCGCCCTCGCGCGCGTGCCCTCGACAGCCGAGTTTTTCTCGTGGCCCTCTTCTTATTTCCGTCGGTGCGATCTTTAAAATAGTACCACGGAGCTCCGGAAAGGGAGAATCGTAAAATTATTTCGGAGGACCTTGGCCCGACTGGTATTTCCGAAACGTTCATCGCGAGTGAGTCAGCTCCGTACGACATCTCGGTAGAAAACTAAAGAAGAAAAGAGAGAAGCGCTCGGCGAACTTTCTATTATTCTTCGGAAGCTCGGCCCTCCCACGTGGCGCGGAAAGGATATTCGTCGCGTGGGTCCCACGCGCTACGTACCTCTGGTTTTATTTAAAAAAACAAGAAAATCCTCTTGGCTTCGGCAGTCGAAGAGAAATTATTCCACGAGCTTCGTGCGTCTAATTTTATTAAAAAGAAAAAAAAAATCGTCTTGGATTTGGCAGTCGAAAAGAAATGATTCCACGAACTTCGTGCCCCTGATTTAATTTAAAAAGAAAATCCCCTTGGCTTCGGCAGTCGAAGAGAAATGATTCCACGAGCTTCAGTGCGTCTAGTTTTATTAAAAAGAAAAAAAAATCATCTTGGGTTCGGCAGTCGAAGAGAAATGATTCCACGAACTTCGTGCCTCTGGTTTTATTTAAAAAAAAAAAGAAAATTCTCTTGGGTTCGGCAATCGAGGAGAAATATTCCACGTGCCTCCGCGCGTTCGATTGGCCGCACGGAAGATCGCAATAAAGCCGGACCGTGCCACCAGGCAAGCAGCGGGTCTTCGTTGATTGCCGCTTATGTCGAACAGCCGAAGCGCACGCACGATGCATCGGCCTCCTAAGCTAGCGCCGATACGAGCCACGAGTGTGGGCGTGTTTCGTCTAATTTGTTAGACACCGTTACGATAACCATGGGTGCGATCTTATGATTGAAAAGCACGCGGAGCGGAGACTTTTCCTGGAACTCGTTACCGCACCCGATGATGCCACATGCGCGTGCGTCCATTCTGCGCGAGGCAATGCGCGCGTGAAGTCCTGTTACACGGAAGAATTCTCCGTAGACTGGTGCGCGCTTCGAGATTACGATAAATTATTGTTTATCGATGAGTAATTCCGAGCTTTTCCATCTCGCGGAGGCGGCTAAGAATCCGGGCTTGGGCTCAAGGGGTCTCGCGTTTCCTACGGGATTCGTGCGTTCGGCCATTGTCTCGTGGGCGTGCGCGCTCGTTACGCATCGTGATTAGAATAAATTATCCGAGCTTCGTGATATCGATCTAACGTCGAGCATCTGTTCTCAGCGAGATTTTTCGAATTTTCAAAGCGCTCGAAATTCCGCCGTGAAATCGAGCGATTCTCTTATCTGTGGTATAATTAAATTTGTTAATACTTACAGTGCCATAATGGTGATGTATGACCGGCCACGAGTTTTCCTGGGGTGCCATGATGGTAGCCAGAAAAATCATTAAAAAAATGATTATACTAATTGCAATTTACACCACTTTAACAGATCATGTGTTAACAAAAAAAAGTGCACGAAGAAAATGCAAAGTGTGCCGCCACGGGGCTTCCATGGAAAATCAGGGTCTCAGTCAAAGTGTTAACCGAGTATGTATACTTCTAGAGATTACTTTATTAACGAAATTTCATTCTCTCTCGAAGAAACGGTGGAAAACGAGAAAGTGGAGCATCTGATGCAATTCTACGGGTCGCGCGTCGTGCTCTTCGGACTCGCTGCCTTGCCAAATATTTTCACGACGGAGCGTTGATGCGCTGACGACGAATTCAAGGAATTTCCGCAATTACGACAGATCCATCGAATTCGATCGCGCAGATTCGATTACGTAAACAAGCTTCGAATATAAAAACGATGCAAGAAACTGGAGAAACAATGGGCCCGAGAGTACGGCGTATTATTACAAAAGCATCGAGCATCGATTTTTCCAAGGTCTCGAGAATTCTACAAGAGGATTGTATTCTTCGAAAACGTGACATCGACTAAGAATTCGTGAAACTTCCGGTTGACCGAACGATTCGGGGGTGCCGCGTTCGTAAGGACGATCACGCCTCTGATATCCGGTGCTGGTTGACCACATTAACGCGTCCTTCTCGTCGTCTTCTGAAATACACAGCTGAGGAAGCTCACGAAATTCCACCGATTGTTCCACCGACAGAAACATTCTTCACATTATCCTTCCAAATTAGGAAGCTTCCATTTCGCTCGTTGACCTCTCTTTTCGCGCAGCTCACCCTCTCCGTGATTCACCGTCTAATAAATATTTATTTCATGCGAATCCCATCTTCGCGTATGATTCAAGAGGAAGAGGAGGATGAGGACGAGCCCACGGCGCTTCTTACGCGAGTCTCGTGCAACGCGGGGACGCGAAGATCGCACGCGGGATAGAGGCGTGACGCGGCCCGTTAGAATCTCGCGAGGTATAGCGCGGAGGAGAGCCGAAGAAGAAGAGGAACGGAGTCGCGAGGTAACGCGCGGAGGAGAGTCGAGGAAGAAGAGATTCGCGAGGCGTATGCGAGCCGATCACGCGTTCTCCGTAGTAAGAGGAGGAAGTCTCGGAGCTCAAGGTACCAAAGGGACGATCCTATCTTTCCCTCATTCTCTTCTCTCTCCATCAGCTTCTCTCAATTCTACGGATACACAAGCGAGAGGAAGAGACTGTCGGGATAAATCAGCCCGTAAATGCTTTTTCCTTCGCGGTCCTCTCCGCGTTGGCGCATTATCGGCCATCGTCGAATAACATTTCAATTTACATAATAATCGCGCGCACCTACGACGAGGAGCGCGAAAGCAGACGAAGGGAGAGTGAGATTCGAGCGTCCTTCACTTCCGCGCGCGAGCACAAACTTAAACGATAAGATAATAATTGTCGTGTCTGTCCGCGGAAACGTTAACGACGGCGCGGGCGAGCAAAACCTCGTGGAATTTCCGACGCGAAGGCCGTCGCCACGGCGCATGAATGAGCACCGCGCCCGGGCCGATGCGCGCCCTCGACCCGCACCTGGTGCAGGTGCAGTCGAGGAGCTGTAAGAAGCTGCCGCGTGCCACAATGCGCTTAACGGCTTCTTCGAATTTCGGAGAAGGCTGCTGTGGTCGAAGTCTGAGGTAGAATCGAATGGATTAACCCTTAAATTCGTAAAGTATCGATTTTGATACCAATCGTATTAACCCTTTGAGTGCTACCGGTGCGTATAAGTGACCGGCAAAAGGCATTGGGGTGGAGTTGGGGCATATATGCGTTCGGTAAACGTTACCAGTACGCGTGCGTTTGCCAATTTAATAAATGCTAAAGGAACTTTTTACATCGTTTGATTTGACGTGAAAAAAAAATTGCATCTCAATTGCGTCCAGCATTCAACGGAGTTCACATTACCCAAAAGGTATTCCGTTTCCTACGATTTGCAATCGCTAAGAGCACCGTCCAGGCGGAGAGCTTCGCCTGAGAGTATTTAGCACTCAAAGGGTTAAAGACCATTACAAATACCTGTGCTAAAAAAACTTTCTACATCGTTTAATTCGATGCAAAAAAAATATAATTACATCTCAATTGTGTCTAGTATTCTTAATCAACGGAATTCAGGTTACTCAAAAGGTAATCTATTTCCTACGATTTGCAATCGCTAAGAGCACCGTCCAAGCTGAGTATATTCAGTACACAAAAGGCTAAAGAACATTACAAATACCCATCTTTCTTTTTCCTTTGCCTGTATGGTTTTCTTTATTTTCAAGTAGAAATTCGTGCATCTAAGAGTTAACCAAGGATTATCCAATCTCGTGGAGAATTGCACCAAGCTACTATCGATTACCTCGCTAACGACAATGAAGATATTTACATCGAATTCTAGTGCCTTCCGCGCGAAGACATCCGATGTCCTTGCGTATATTCCCGCTCACGTTCGAGGAACTCGATAAATTAGCCGAGAGCACTAATTGAAAGAGCATTCGAGGGTAGTAGGAAGGAGAGACGAGAATAGAGTAGAGACGAGAAAAGAGGAAACTGAGGATAGTCCGGTGAGATCCTTGGGTGGACGAAGAAAGGAGGTGAGAGGCAGAAGAAGATGAAAGCAGGAAGGCGGAAAGATAGTAAGAGCGAACGTTAGAGAGACCAGGGAAGAGGACTCAAAGGACTTATGTAACGACCGCGTGTAATTACCCAGCGCTTCTATCCTCTTCTCCCCTTCGCCCTCTCGTTTCCTCTTTCCAAAGCCGTCATTTGTTTATGTTCCTCGCGGTTTATTAAACCAACGGGACGGCAGTGGCGGCGGCGACTGTGCTTGCTTTTTACGCGAGTGATTAGAGCGCAATATAGCCAGAGCATTATGAGCGAGTCCTCCAGCGGTAAGAGAAGGCCAGCATCCTCCTCTAAAAGGACTCTTCTTCCACCGATTCTTCTCTCCTTCGTCCTTCGATACTTCCTAGACGAGCTCGGCCAACTATCACGTGTAATTACAGAAGCGCTTTCGCCTCTTTCGACGTTGTCCTGGCCACGGTTGGTAAGCGTCGCGTTAATTGCCCCACACGTGACGCCCTTATCGTTCTTACTAACTGTAGATCCACTTTGAGGAGGTCCAGATCGTTAGTCTCCTTATCTAAACGAAGGCCGATAGTCGAGCGAATTTTTCTCCTCCTCTTTTTATCTTCCTCAACTTGGATAGGCCACCAGCGCCGGCTCGAGGAAGTCGAGTTTGATGTTCGCCGATCCGAGAGACCGAAGCCGGACTCTCAGATAGATCTTTGCTTTACGCCTGCTTAAATCCATCCTAGACGGAGGTATATAAGCGCGTTAATTACTCGTTATCGTGGATACACGGTAGCACGAATACCCCTATAATAGTTTCCCTTATCGATAGGCCTTCTGCGAGAGCCCTACTTCTACAATATGCCGCGACGATAAGAGACGAGCTTCTTTTCATTCGTTCTCTTTTTTTCCGAGTGAGGAGAGGTGTCCACGCTTGGCGCCTGCAAGTGGAGAGTAAAGTAGGACGTTTTAGCGCGCATCGGTACCGAGAGTAAAGTGCTCCTCTTTATTGGCCCGTCCGCGACGACAGCTTCGCACTCGCTTGGAAACGAGCTCGAGGAGCCTTGCCAGCACCGACGACATTCTCATCCGCAATTCCACTCGAGTGCGCGAGGAACGAGAGCGAGCGAGGTTACTCTCGTAAGAGGATTACCGTGCGCCTATTCTAATAGACTTTTATCGTTACTTTCATTAGTCGAACGACTGCGTTCGCGCGCCTCTACGTAGAATGCTCGCGCGTGCGAGCACGCGCGATCAAAGGGTTGTTCCTCGGCTAATGCTGAAATCTCGTGAGAGACGACGCGAATCGGGCGTGCCTCTTAACGACGTGGGCGGAATACTCGTCGCAATCAACGGAAACGCGTGCGCGCGCGAGAGAGAACGGGCTCAGCGTTGATTGTAAGCGCGCGTGTAGTCTCTCTCTCTCTTCTCTCTCTCTCGTGCTCTCGTTTAACGAGACCAGAACAGCTCGCGTAATTCTAGGGCTAATGAAACGGCGATGACACGAGCGATTATCGCTAATTGAGAGGAACAAGGAGCACCGTAATAAACCCTTCTGTCGTTTATCGACGGCGACGACGACGACGCCGAGGTAATTGAAATGTTATGTCCCGGACGACGCGACGCCGGTCGGTAGCAGCTGCTGCAGATGCGCGTCTCCATTCGTGTTGCTTCTGGTGCCGAAGGTGCGCCTCGTGGATTGGAAGGGACGCGAGAAAGAATATGGATGCTCGATAATTATTTACGCGGTGCTGAACGTCGAGAGAAAGAAACGAATCGGCGCGTCGTACTTTCGCGCTGCAATGGTGACCGTTGAATATATTAGAGGATCGTGACTGCGCAAGTGTAACACGGCACACGCAACTTCTAGCCCTTATGGGACGCGCAAAACAGATAAAACGTCATTTCTTCCCTCCACCTAATTCTCTCCGTTCCCTTTCACCCTTCCATCCATTCCCATTGCTTCCGCCAATTATTTCCTCGTCAAGCCTCTCTCTGCGTTAGTAGTCTCGCTACGCTTCGAGTCTGCGAACGAAAGTGGCGGTCGACAACCGCTACTCCTCTCCTCGCGCAACCACCGTGGAGAGTAGCGAAGCCAGTGGACTAACTACGACGCAACAACCCTCCCCCTTCGGTACACGCTATTAATACGAGAGCACGTTCAATTGGGTTTTAACAGCCCGTACAATTTCGTGTGATCTAATAAAGGATCGTTAAAGGTCCGCGTAGACACCTATTTAACCGGCTGATGCGGAGCAACGCACGCGAAGGGATTTATTTCGGTGCGGAAGGATGGAAATGGACGAGCGCGTTTGGGAGAATGTGATGCGAAAGAGAGAGAGAGAGAATCTTAACGAGGATTTTCATCACCGTGAACTTCTCGATATATCCAAAGATCGCTGTGGCTCGTTATGTTCCACGCGATCTATCTTCCGCACCTTCGTCAAGCTTAACAGGAAGTTTGCAGTGGAAGAGATCATTCTTTCTTCGTCCCCAATTCTGCGCATCTTAAGTAAGCAGATTTATTCTGACACGGGACACGAGCGAAATTAAATGTATCAACATGTTCTGGAAAGGCAAAATTTCACTAGAAAAAAAAAGCAAAGTCTCAACCTATATATACTCTATGTACCTTAACACTTTGAGTGGCACGGTGGTCATATGTGACCGCAGCTTGTTTTTCCTGTGTCAACAAAATAAAAACACAAAAAAAAATGCAAAATGTGAGGCCACGAACAATCCATGGGAAAAATCAGCTTGGCAGTCAAAGTGTAAAACTCGATCGTCTCTTCAAGAACATCTCGAAACTCGAAAGCTCGCAATCGTTCCTAGAATTCAACTCTACCAACATTCCTCGATCACGCATAACCTCGGCGCTCGTACCTAGACTCGACAATTTTTCATCTCGCACGCACTACGCCCGAGAGGAAGCGGTCGCGCGCGGCGTACACCGTCGCGGTCCAATTTGCGATAAAATATTGCGCGCGGCATGATAAATAAGCCGATGGAGGGAGACAGCGTAGCCTAGACCGGGCGAGCGATAATGATATTTCACGAGCGTGGGACGTCGCATCGCGCGCATTTCTATCGACGTTACGACTGGTAACCTCAGCGTGCGAGCGAGCGAGCGAGCCGCGCCGCGCGCTATTGATCCGTCGCGGCGGTGGGTCCCGGTGCATCCACGGTCCACCTAACTCCTTTAAACGTTTTCTAATCCTCGGTGGACGTGAAATAATACGCGCTCTCTCGCGGGCCCAAGCCGACCGGATGCGAGAGCGTCGAACCGAGCGTCGCACGGTGTTTATCGTCCTACGACGCGCGTTCGTAACAAGCGTCGCGCCACAAACTTGCCTTCAATGGAGAGAGAGACACTCTCTTTTTCCACTCTCGCGTCTCCTCTCTAAGGAAGGCAACGGTCCACGCACCGCGCGAGAACTTAAAGTCCAACGATCGTGGCCAATAGCTAGATGAAGAAGAGAGGATATAGAGAGAGCAAAGAGGCGAGAGCGCGTTCGCCAGCAGGCATTTCCGACGATCCTCAGGGTTAAAAGCGCCTCGTTCTACGCGCCGGCGGTTACCGGCCTACCTACGTATACGCGATCGTATCGCATCGTACACGACGTAAACAGCGTTGCGTAATTCTTACGACGACGACGTCGAGTCGTCGTCGTCGTCGTGCCGCGGTGCTCGTGGCCGCTCGCGAGGGATGCGTATTTATTTTTTACCTTTCCCTTATTCCTCGAGCCTGTGGCGCGAGTCAAGGTCGCGAAGATGGTAGCACGGAGGACGAAGTCCATCGAAAGGGGAAGGTGCTAGGTAGTGGTGGGTGATACGTCTCGTACGCTGTTATAATTAATACGAGTTCTTCCACTTGCAACCCCCTTCCTTCCTATCGTCCTCGTACCCCTTTCTCAGCTCACACACACACGAAGACACGCGCCTTATTTATCGCAGAGAGTTCGAAGGCACGGCTTACCTAGCGTGTAATACCAGGCAGTGAAATATAGACGCCATAATGCCGAGTATTTTATAATCGCGAGCGGATACGGCGTGGCCCGTAACCTTTGAACGCGGCCGTTTGCGAGAGGCGATCGCGAACGGGCACACGATGCTTATTAAATTGAGTACCCGGCGGGCGGAATAAGCGATGATCCTGTTCCTCGCGAAGGGGGTTGCTCCGGGCGATCCGCCGCGCGCGAATCGCCAACGCGCGAAATTCACGAGTCACGAGGGCCCCACGCGAGAGGGAGAGTTTTACCGGAAGGCAAAATGGCATCGGCGACCAAGAGAGGACGACGCCCTTCCTGATTCTACCTCGTATCTCTCGAGGCTCGCGGAAGGCACGCGGAATTGCGCTCGAGAGCGTGGAAATTATTAGGATTGTCTATTACTCGCCGAACCGAGTCGCGAGTAAGTCGAGACGTGGGAGGAGCGGGTGGAACGTGCTTCGCGAAGGAGATCTTTCTTTAGACGATTCTATGCCTGTCCACGGTGCGTTCAACCTGAAGAAAACACCGAGCTCCTTCCATTTTTTCCTTTCTTTTGGAATTGTACTCTGTCCGGAAAGAATTAATTAGCTGGTTGCTAGTAATTTATCCAGATGGATAATTAACTTACACACTCTTTTGTGATTATTCCAGCTACTGAAAGGAGAATAAAAATAAATTCAAAAGACTTTTCTGCTCTTCGTTTTCAGAATTTTTCAATTGGTAATGAAGCTGTAGAAAAGGGAAAAGAATAAAACACTAGAATCAAATGCATCCAAAGCTATTCCGAGGTTAAGAAAAAAGATGTATTTCCTCTTAACCCTTAAATGCGTGAATCTCTACTTGAAAATAACAAAATCCGTAGATACAAAGCGAAAAAAAAAAAATATTGTTTGTAGCGGCCTTTAATACGAATGAAAACAAAATTGATACTTTATGCATTCAAGGGTTACTTCATTTACGAGAGAATCTTTCCATCCGTCATACTGACAACACTATCGAGTCAAGCCCCTCCCAATTGCGCTTCACTATTCCATTATTCACCACCCCGATTCGTACTTTGTTTTCGATCCTAATCGTCGATCCTTATCCTCCGCATCCTCGGGCGTAAACGTTCGCTCACTGAATTCAGTTAACAATGGCAGGTGGGACAAGGCCAGGGACGTGAGGCCTCCCTCCTCTCGTCGAGCCATTGTCATCGTCCTGTTCGTCGAGCGTGTTCCCGTTCGTCACCGGCGCGTCACCCAGCGCAATTTATTCATCGGAGGAGGCCGAGCGTCGTTGTCGTCGTCGTCACGAGAAAAACGTCGCGAGCCATTATGCGTGGAGCACCGTTAGGTCGAGGCATCGCCGTGTCGAAGCGCGACAGACACCAAGGAACACTACACCTTCCGTCATAAATGTATATAACACGTAGATCGTTCCGTAGGATCTATACGAGGCTGTAAATAAATTTCCACTGTTAGCATCGAGCGAATCTCAAATATCGGCATGATCGAGACGACGACGCGCGCTCGAATCGGTAACGCGAAACCAACTTCCTCGACCCGTCTCTCGATTCTGGAGGATCTTCGAGAAAGATCGAGGAATCGTGGAAATTTGGACCGTTAGCGAAATGAGAGATCGCGATTCGGATATCGGCAAGACGATAAAGCGGTAGAATCGATCGGTGAAAGCGCTCATGAGAGTCTAGGTACTGGGTAGGTACGTGAGTAATCAAGGACGGTTTTTCGGTATCGGTAAATCGACGAAGCATAGTTATTGGACGGAGAATTTCGTGGGCCTCCTCCCGTTAGAGCGAACGTTAGGTAGATCGCCGAATCGAGATAAATCGACGATAAATCGAGAGAGCCGGGCGAGTGTCGGTCCGTCGACCGTTAGCGGGGCAGATCCTTAAATAATCGGTGAATCGCGAGGCAAGATCAAATGGACTTGGGACGGGACAACGTGTCGTTAGTTCCTCAGGCATTCGGAACGTCAAGCCCGTTAGCGAGGTCAAGTCATGCGGGTATCGGTAAGTCGAGATAAATCGGTAGTCATGCGTAGGAAAGTATTCGAGGGATCGACCGTTACCGGAGAGCGGATCTTAGGTATCACCCGTCATCAAGACTCGATCTCGATTAATCGACAGCCGGGCTCATACGACGCGACTCGCCTCCACTCTTCGTCCCACTCGTAGAGATCGAGATCGGTCTGTCCTCTCCTCTCATTTCGAATTTCGCGCGCGCCGCGTTTCACCGTCCAGACCACGTTCCATTTGTTCCTCCTCCCGTCGATTAGCGGCGATACGCGGAACAGGCGGCGATCGATCAAAGGGACTCTTTTCCACGGTCGCGACCGGCAATTTTTCACGCGGTGATCGATCGACTCATCTCGTTCACGAGTTTCTCCAAGCAGCAGCAGCAGCAACAGCAGCAACAGTCCGCGAGGGCTGCCCAAATGATCGATGCGATCGGCGCTCGCGGAGGGCGGAATTCAAGGACTACCGAAGAGAGTAGATTCATCCAATCGGCATGATGAACGTCGCATTGTGAAGCGCGCAAGAACCCGCCAGTCACTGGCGTTAATATCCAATCCTCGTCGCGGCGGTCCATGCGAGTATGCAGCATGCGAATTATCGCAGCAGCACGCCCCGACGTCCAGGGAATTTGCTTCGTGAGACTGCAGATCCGAGGTTGCTCTCGATCGTGCGAAAGGAGCGCTCGCGCGTTTCGTTATTACGAATTTGTATTCCTCGCGTGGCGAGAGAGAACGGAGAGGGAAAGTAGCGCGTTAATCCTCCTGTCTCTTTTCGCTCGGTGTCTCGAAGGCGGACCAGCGGCGTGGTGGAAATCAAAGGAGGAAAGCGAGAATCGACGAAAGGTCGTGGCATCGAAGCTCGAAGCATTCCACGGTTTCCTTCGTGCGGCAGTAAATAAACGATTTAAAGAGAGTCTGGTCTATTCCTGCTCGCTCGTTCCTCTACCTCGCGCCGATAAGCCGCATGGAAATTTCACCTGCGTACGCGGACACCCGATATCCGCATGGCCGTTCTGCCGATCCTTCCGGATAGGCACGGTGCGCCGATTGTCGTTCGAAGCGACGACGTCAATGCCCGTCGTTTCTCGTCCTCGTGCCGGCTCGCTTCGCTCGCCTGCGAAACGCGTCCAGAGATTTTCAAAGGAAGCAGCGCGCGAGGTGGAATGACATCGGGAGAGCTCGATCGCGTGTCGGTAATGAAGCCGATTCCGTTACACGCTACGACGAGGATCGCGCGAGCGTGCGTCATCCGACCTGGCCTGCCAGCTGTCAGTAGCAAGGAGACGCGAGCAGAACGACGAGTTATCCTCGTGCTGTCTCTTTGGTGGAGAGGAGAACGAGCGATGCGACTCCTTCCGCCTGCGAGGAAGTCGAGAGGGTCGAGGACCTTGTCGGCGATTCGTCGCGTTCGTGCAAAACGCGCCAGTTCTTCCATCATTGGCGACGCCTCGATGCCGTTGAAAGTAAGAGGCCACTGGCTCGGATGTGTCTCGATTCCTGTCGCGCGAATGCCAAACGAGAGTGGCTTTTGGCGCGATCGATACGCGAGTCGAACGCGATTAACGTCAACGCAAAATTTCTATTCACCGAGGTGCGTCATGGTATTCTGCTCTTTTTGGTTGGAGATTGCTCTTTGAGGTCCTTCGATTATGCAACTGTGGTAACTCGCTTCCGCGTCGTTTGTTGACGCGAGGCATTTGGGGTTCGTTGGAGCAGATGGTAAAATTGTTGGACGAATTTCTGAGCATAAGAAATGTGACGGGTTTGTATTTGAGTTTGGTCTACGTTTGTCGGCCTACTTTGTGTTAATTCGTAAAAAAGCGCAACGTGTTACGCGAATTTCAAACGCACAGAGAAAAATAGCGCGGTTGAGGTTGGTCGACGGGTTTAGCCCCTTTTCTCGATTAATTTCTGCCACAAGAAAAACCCACAACAATATCACGTACCTACGACTTCCAAATGCACAGGAAAGAATAATGCGTTTGCATTAGTTCCATCTCTTGATTAACCCTTTGACTGCGGCGCGCTCTGGAACGAATCCATCAATATGGGCGGCGCGTTTTTCGCATGTCAGTCGCTGCGACTGGTTGTCCACTGACTAGTGACCAAAACAGTACCCGGAAATTTGATTCCATTCTTAGGGTTTAAAAAATAATAATGGCAAACAAATTAAAAGTATCCATTCTTTTTATTTATTTTAAGTAACTTTTTAAGCTACTTTAATTTACTTAACTTAATTTGTGCATTCCTTCAATAATAATCGGTAATTATATATAAAGGTGTTATACTTTTACTTTTCTTTTTTACTTATACTTTTATTTATAAAGAAATACAAAGGGCGTATATTTACGCCTTTCGTATATATTGATGGATTTGTGAGGACGTATACATATATACGCATTTAGCAGTGAGAGGGTTAAATTCGCTCCGAAACAAGCTCACAACAATATCGCACGACTTCCAAGCGCGTCGAAAAAAACAACGCATTCGAGTCTGACCCAAGCGTGCCATACCTCCTCGCCCTCGAATTCTCCTCGCAGTAGTAACCTCTCGCGCGATCCTCGACCGCCGGAGCACGAGCGCGTTCCTGCTCAGTTCCTAGACTCTCAACAGATACGGAAGATACTCTCTCGGAAGGCGAGAGGGCTGTGGCGAGTGCAGTATCGCAAATTCGCTTGCTATCTCGAGACTCTCGGGTCCCTCGATCCCGTTCGTTCCAGCGTGGCGCGAACTTCCGGTTTAAAAGCGGCACGCAGTAAAAGAGGCAGTCTCTCGCGCCTCCTCCGATTCCACGAGGTTCCGTATCGGGACGCTGGCTACAGAGTACCGCGCGGCCAGGTCCTGCCCACGCAATTCCGCTCTTTGTCGAGCGCATCTCTCCCGTGTCGTCTCGTAAAAGGCGAGACGGCACCACCGCCGCCGTCCGAGTGGTGCTCGAACGTAACAGCCGCTGAGATAAGTACCTATCCAGGTAGGTACATCTCGCCCCAATAACGGTACGGATTTCCCACACAATTCTGGAATTCCTTCGACGATCGCGCGCTCTCTTCCTGCTCGAGCGAGCTCGCGTGCGAAGCGAGACGCGCGCGCGGGTCGCGTGTGGTCCGATCGAAGGCGGAAGAGGAGATGAAAATCTTCGGAGAGAGAGAAGAGTGTCTCTCGCGAATCTCCTTCTCCTCGACATGTCCCACGCTCGCGAAAGAATCCTCGTGGCGGCAGAAGAAGTAGCCGTGCCTTACGGATATTGTCCGAGTAACGCCGGCAGCCGATCCTTCGCTTGGGTAACCAGAGAATCGGCGATAAAACGCGATCCATCCGGAAGTGGCGTGGAGTGGTTCGGTGGTGATCGGTATTGGTGGATCGGCGCTGCCTCCGGGCTCAGAGAAAATAGGATAGGGCTACTCTCGCGCGTAAAGCCCCGAAGGAAACTACTTTCCGTGGAAAGGCTACACCGCCGATAACTCCTCCCTTTATCTTCTCGCGATTATCGCAACGGGAGGGGAAGGACACGGTTTAATATCGTGCCCCACGGAGGAAGACGTTCCGCTGTGGATTTTAAGAGGAGACCGCGCGCCGTCGCACACACGCGCGACGAATAAGTAAGCGTGTTCGCGCGAGCACGTGATCTTCCCTCCGCGTGTACAGATTAGCCACGGTCTATCAATTCCGGAGGAGTGGAGGTTCAATTTGCTCCTACGGTGTATCTTTCCGAGGATCTCGTCGGTACGATCGACTCTGGTTACTCGCGATTCACCTTCTCTCTTTCTCTCTCTCCCTCTCTCTTCTCGAGTACGCAGGGTACCTACGAGGTAAACACGGAAGAGGGTGGGAGAGGAGAATGAAAAGAGGAGGATATTAGCATCCTCGGATATTCGCGCGAGTGCCCCGTGTTTCTATGAGTGTTACCCTCGAACGCTTCGCCTTTATTCTCCGCTGCGATTATTCCAGCGTGTAGCGTTAACCTCTTCGGAGATTCCTGGCGGAACCTCCTCTCCTAACCCTCGTCCCTCTCACTCCTTCTATCCTTTCCCTCCTCTCCTTCCTCCTTCTTATTTATAGCCACGCGAGTTTAGGTATGCAGATGGGGAGCAGGAAGAGCCCCGCTCGGGCACCGGATTGCAAAATCCTCTCTCCTTCCTTCTCCTTTTTCCTCTCCCGCTCTTTCGCTCTCGCGTTTCTCCGGATAGTTACCAGGTGTGGGGGTTCCGTGGCGGTCTCTTTGGATTAGCGCGGAAGACACTCGATACCGAGGCACGCCCCTTTGTTCCCGGAGACAGCGCACGGACGTGCAGACACGTCGCCGAAGCGAACCGTGAAGAGAACGTCTCACTCTCCTACTCCTTCGCCCTCCACCTTTTCGTCCTTAGCAACGCGCAACGTTCGTCTTCCTCCTGCTAAAGAGCAACCGCGTGCGATCGTGGAATCGCAAGTGCGCGACATCAAAATTGCTCGCACGGATGACGCGATCTATGAACATCGTACTCCCGTGCGAATGATCCGACCTCTTCGATGGACTTCGATGGAAATTCAATTTCGATCGGCCAACGCGAACTTCCTTACTTCAGAGACCTTCTTCCAGACGAGGTCCGTGCGTGCGTCATTGGCGCGAGGGCATTCTGGGTCGCGTGGAGCTTCCGAGATAAGATTCCAATTAGAATCCCGATTCTAATTAGACTGGACTCGTCAAGGAGACGGTGAACGTCGTCGATAAATCGGTTATCGCTGAGAGTGGGACGGGAGGAAATAAAGTGCGAGTCGAGCGCGTTCCGCCCCGGTAATCACTTCCGAAGGATCCGATTTCGAATGCAAAGCTCCTTCATTAGAGCACTCGCGCGGCTGAGTTAAGTGTTCGCCGTTATTGCGGCATAATGTGGTCCGCGCGAGCGCACTCCGCGTAAAGAGCTAATGGCAATTTCATCCTCGTTCGCCGCGTTAACCGACTGCAACCTCCATAGCGACACGTCATTCGCCCGAGCTGACACCTAATCGTGACCAAAACTCCATTACCATATTCATACCGAGCGGCTGATCATTATTCGTGCGCGTCCGCCTCGCGGTCGCGGACGCGGACCGCGAACTTTTACTCACGCGCCGCTTTTCATCCGGTCTCCACGCGATTCACCCACCCGTCGAGAATCATCGCGAATGTCTTCCGATCGGCTCTTCCTGGACACGCGAGGCCCATGCAAATCCGCGTGGAACGGTGGAACGAGCGCTTCTCAACAGACGCCGATTGGCGTCCCGATGCGTGAGAATGTCGCGAAGGTGCGGACGTTCTCGTGGATGCTATTCTCGTAGAACTCCGACAAGAGGAGCTTTACCTTCTAAGGTGGACAATATTTCGAGAGCACTTCTCCCGGAGAACACTGTGGATAATAATAAGAAGAGGAGAAGGCGTCCATTAGCGAGTTCGATATCCATGAACTTTAGGAGAATGCCGCGCGACGAGGACGGCCACTGCCACCTTATCGTTTTGCATGCGCGTTCTTCCTTTTCTCCCTCCATCGTTGCACGAGGAAATAAATATTTCAACGGGGTTTGGAGATGCGCGCGCGCGCCACCAAAGGTCGCATCCACCGCGCGCGTGGAGTTACGCGCGGTTTACCCTCACGGGGCACTCCGTGGCGTCCGGTCGTAAATGAAAGTGAAAATAAATTGCCTCGACGGTTCCACCACAAAATGCAATTTACTCCATTCATGGGGCAGGTCGTTCGGACACGCCGCGCCGCGCGCGGCGAACCTGCGAGGCGGTGGCCGGTCCTGGTCCCAACCGCGACAGACACCTAAATTACGTTCCGCTCCTTCCTCGCTCTCTTTTTCTTCCTTCTCTTTGGCCTCCTCCTTCTCTTCTCTCGGCACTCGAGGAATGTGCCCATGCCCTTTTCTTTTCGCGATGCGAGCGTAGGGCCGCTCGCGATATCGCGGCACTGCCTTTCGCCTGGTAATTCGGGACCTCCGTAACGAATGGGCCTCACCAGAGATTTTGGCTTTGAGATACAGCGAAGAATCTTGGCGCGAATTCACTTTATTCGGCGTCACGAGCTGGCTCGGATAGAAGAGTGCGGCTATTCTCTTTCTTCGACGGATGTATACGATGGTTTATCGAAGGATCATCCCAGGCTTGGATAGAACTGATCGACTACTCTCTTTCTTCGACGAATGTACGTTGATCTATCGAAGAATCATCCCAGGTGTGAATAGAACTGATCGACTACTCTCTTTCTTCGACGGATGTACGTTAATCTACCGAAGAATCATCCCAGACTTGGACTACTCTCTTCGACAGACGTATGTTCGACGTATCGAAGAGTCGGAGCCAAGTGACCTTAATACTTTTTCTGCTTGTATTTCGTGCACTTCTTGAGTATCGAATAAATTAACGGCTACGATATTCGCGACGTTATTACGTAATTACGCTTCGTCCCACGTGCCAGTCGATCAATTTATCGAAGCGTGGCTCAGCCTTATCCCAGGAGCCTGCTCCGTCGCTGCTGCTATAAACAGTCGTTTAATAGCCGTGGTATCCCAGCAAATAATCGTTACCAGTCGAACTTTGCCACTCGTTCGGGCTCGCTCGGTTCTCGAGACGTCTCGGCCCCCGTTATAAATTTCAACGTCACGCGCGTACCGCGGGGCTCGTATGTCTGGACTCTGTGCGCGCTTTGCTCTGACGGACCACCTAGCAGCGCGACATGCACCTGGGAGCCGATATCATTCGTAGATTTCCCATCGCTCGATTGGATAAACTCGTTAGGACGCGGAGCGGAAAGACGTTGCGAGGCAATTCGTAATTGCGCTTAAACGCAGGCGGATGCGAGACGTGTTGTATCGTTTACGACGATATTAACGATAATGAATATAGAATTTTAATGGGCCATCTTCGAGCTACCAATCGTTACCGGCAATTATTACCAGTGGAACCCGCAATATTACGGTTTGCGAGTTATTGCGAGATAGAGATCGACGTTGCGCCCACGTGTGGTCGATTCGATGATCGTGAAAGAATCACGGACCTGTTCGGCTTTGGCCAATCGATTTGTCGAGTCGAACAACGATTCTTAATCGATCGGACATCGAAACCAGGGCGGAGCTTCTTCAAACCACAGATTTACGAGCCCGTAAACAGAAGTAACGAGCAATCCAGTCTGAGAAAATTTCTTTGAGGACGATGCTTTGCGCTATCTCCTTACACTTGGTACGTTACCAAAGTCACGTAACTCGGAGAAACGTCAGGAGAGAATCTCGACTATTGCGCAAAATCGTTCAAACGTTTCCGCTAGAGGAAGAGCGCGTCAGGAGGAAGCGTAAGATTAATCTTCGAAATATTTCCTACGCACGCACGAGTAAACGAAGCTTCGAAGTAGCCTACCAATAACGAAGGTATACCTGGTCATTAATGTTCGTCAACTCGGCGTTTCTCTCGAGGCATGCCCGGGTCGATTCATAAAAAGCAGTCTTAACAGCCGATAAATGGACGATTAGGGGAAGAGAGACCATTTAATACGTCTCTTTCGTCACTCGCATTCGCGGTCAGCCTAATCCAAATAGAAATCTTCCAAGCGCGGACACCGATTGCGACACTAGGACCACGCGCTGGGCCCTTAATACGTATCACTCGGCACCACGAGGAATTCCACGGCGAGTGGGTCGATCGATCCTGGCGCAGTTTCACTTTTCCAACTCTTCCGTAGCTCCTCGTAGAATCTCTCTTTCTCTTTCTCTTGATATCCGTCGTTGTCGCATGAACCAGTCGATTCGCAATAAAGGATTCAGTCCGCGACGATTCCCTCATAAATGTTACAATGGCTCGTCTTCCGGACACGACTGACACGTGTGACGCGTGGGAGATACCCACGTGGAGTAAGAAGAGTCCTTCTCTCCCGGAGGACTTGGAAACCGCATTCCAGGTGGCGTCTGGCGCCAAAAGCGGTTCTCACAAGCGACTCCGATGCATTCTCACCGAGTATTCACTTTAGGTGTTGTTCCAACCATGAACGTTTTGCGTACCAAATTGACAACTCCCAAAATACCAGATTTCAATAATTAGTACCAAAATTTTGTAACTAGTTTTTTCGTTAAAAAAAAAAAATACCTTATGAAAAGCAAACAAACGCAAAATAACTTATGCGTTTCTTTATGCTAAATTATTGAAAATCTCTCGATCGAACAAAAATATGCATCTGCTCCGATATCCCTTTATGTGAAAAATACTTTAGAACGCAGTCGTAGATGGGTACCAGTTTTTTCAAAGGAGTATCCGCATCAAAAATGTTAAAAAAGTACCACATTTGATAGAAAGCTACCGATTTGAGCAAGTTGACCGATAGACACGTGCGCGGAGAACCCATTCGGCTCGAGCGGAAGATGGACTTGGTATACATTCATTACCGCACCCGGACGGTTTCCACCGTTGCAAAAGGCGGCAGCTCGCCGCGGTGGAAGCCCGTCCGACCAGTTCGAACTTTTCATATAAACTGTTCTAGCCGCGTGCGCGTAACACAGCGAGTTATTGAATCTCTTCGACTCCGGGAGTCGACGGCTAAGGTGGTAAACAGGAATTCCGCGGCAGCGCGCACCGCTAGGGTCTCCGTAGGGTTCAGTTCTAAATTCTTCGTTTCATAGGTGGCTGGCCTGAAAACATCACCCGCGGAGCGCAAAGTCGTTCATAGCTTCCTTCTCGACTAGAGCGTAGAGAGAGAGAGAGAGAACCCCTCTCTCGTTTCTCGTTCCATAAGAATCGCTTTCTTAGATGCGTTCACGAGGGGCCAGTTAAGCGCACCCGCCGCGCTGACATCGGAATGCGAGAACGCGTGAAGTATCAATTGGAATATGTAACGGGTTGATCGTGTTCGTAGTACAGGACGTTCTCGTTCTCGCCTCCTGTCCACGTTTACTTTGTCCTCGAGGATAATTGCCACTTTCCTTCAGGCGGTGCTTTGATTTACGAACGCACACTCTCCCCGCGATTATTGCGAAATCCGATTATCGTGGAGTTAACGTCCGCCTTTGTTTGCGCCTCGTAAACTCTTCGTACTTTATCGTCGATCCGCTCTCGACGAGCGTGCCCGCGTGATTGATAACGCGGCGCGTTGATGTGACTAGCGATCGTAAGGCTTACATTGTATCGCGCAAATGTACCCCGCGCATAAGTAACATCCGAGCGCATTAGTCTTCTCTCTAACCTCCGAAGAAAGAGGGGTAGAGAAAGAAGGAGAATCGTACTCCTCGCGCACGATCTTCGAATTAATTGAGTTGTAGGAGAAAATAAAGTCGTCGGTGTAAATTCTCGAGGATCCAGGGTCCTTTTGCAAAATGGTCTAACTGTTCTCTTGGTATAAATATCCGACGACGCTTCTACGCTCTCGAGCGAGTATCGTCTCGAGTTTCGGCCAGGAGTAACGCGCTAGGGTAACTCGCCAATTCAGTAGTAGTTAGCGCGGCGAGGGCGAGAGCGATTCGCGTCGGACGCGGTACTATAAATTTCTCGGCATTACGGCGGCGAGCATAGTCGTCGTTAGACTAGCGCTGGTTACACTCGGTCCTCGCCACTCGCCATTTTTATTTTCTCTTTCTATGGTGTAGTGAGGAGAAGAGACGACGTGAAACGTGCGGTGCACGTGGAGCGCGACGTAGAGTACACGACTCTCGTACGTAGGTCCAGTTTATGATAATGTAAATGCGCAGTGACGGGCACAGCGGCTGAGGCCCGTGCACGATGAAATGGACTGCGTTGGAAATAGAGATTGATGAGACGAGCGCTTTCCTGAGCGCGCCACCAACGTGCGTCTTTGTTTAATCATTCGCTTATCATTTATCATTCGTTTAATGCGCGCGGACGTAGGTGCGTCCGGCCTCACGATTAAGCGCATTGTCGCGAGCTTGCAAGAGACCCTAGGCGCCGAGAATCGTGTGGGTAAGCGTGGTGAATTTTAGCGTAGCGTGGATTTTATCATTTATACTCGAGAGAATCCTGGTGAGTAAAATTGATGTCGGTGAAAATGAGCAGGACTAATTATTGGCTACGCGGCAAGCACTCTGGCAAGCGGTAATCGTTGAAGTTTTTTCCGTTTTCAATACCTGCACCAAACCATGGAGATCTTCGAAAGGAAGACCTTTCGGTTATTTCTCTCTCACGATTTTCATTCTTTTTTTTCTACTGGGATTTGACCAATGAGTGAACCGAAAGTGATACTAAAAGACGAATGCTCATGCGCGCGGCGCGTATAATCCGACGATCAAGCGTATTATGACGAGCTTGCGAGAGAACCTAGATGCTGAGAATCGTGTGGGCAAACGTGATGAATTTTTAGACTCGAGAGAATCCTGGTGAGTAAAATTGATGTCGGTGAAAATGAGCAGGACTTATTATTGGCTACAGCGGTAAACACTCTGGCAAGAGATAATCGTCGAAATTTGTTCCGTTTTCAATACCCGCACCAACCCATAAATATCATCGAAAGGAGCCGCTCACCGCACGAAACAAAGTGGACGTTTAACAAACCGCGGGGCCAAAGGACACCGCTGAAAATAATCGATACGAATCTCGATCGGACCACCATCGATCTCATGGAACCCCTAAAAAGGCCCCTTTCGATTCTTTCTCCCTCGCGATTCTTCGCAGGTGCCTTTTGCGGCGCGTCGATCTTTTCGTTCCTTTTTTTTCTACCAGAACCTGACCAATGAGCGACCCGAGAGTGCTATTAAAATACGAATACCCCACGTGCGCCGTAGGAGATGCGAGGGCCACCGCGGTCAGCAAACCGCGACGGATAATTGCGAAAAGGGCCCCGAAATTGTCGCTTCGCTTTGTATCACCGAAAACGGCGCTTAATCTCTCGTCTTTGACTCACGCGGACCTTGCTCGCCTTTTGGACATCAAGGTGCACCGATCTCACGAGCCAATTCACTTTTTGCGCCTGTGCCTTTAACTGCTTCGCTCTCGGTCTCTCGTGCAAGGTGAGATATGGCGTTCGCGGGGACTGAAAATAAGCCTAGGGGGTCGCGGATTGCGATTACGCGCGTGCGACAAGGATAGAAATGGAAGAGAGGATGGAGAGAAAGGGAGAAAGGGCGAGGCGAGAGAGCGAAGGAGAGTATGTACGCCATCTGCATCGATGCTACCCCCTCAGATTCCAAGATACGGATCCGGTTTATGAGCCTCGGATAGAATCCGCTGTCCGCCCAGCGGTTAAAAATAGAAATGCCTCTCCCAATGTGGGATTGAGTCGTCAGACAGCTGCCCCCCTTGAACTACAACGCGGTCCTTGCGAGGAAGGAGAAAAAGAGAGGAACTGGCGCGGTGAAGAAGAGAGAAAGGAAAGAAGGTGAATGTGTGTGTGTGTGAGAGAGAGAGAGAGAGAGAGAGAGAGAGAGAGCGAGACAGAGAGAGAGAGAGAATGATTGAGAAAAGGAGAGAGTGAAGAATTATGACACGGTGCGGATGACGAATTGCGGCCGATTACATCGCGCTAAGGACGCTCATTGGTCCGAGCGAGAGAGCCTCACGAGGAAGAGAATTCGCAGGGATGATCTCAATTCAATCGAGACTTTTCGTTTCTCCATCTGCGTGCGAGAGAGAGAGAGAGAGAGAGAGAGAGAGAGAGATTCGCGCATTTTTCACGATCGAACGTCACCTGGCCATTTTGTATAATAATTTATGCGGCCTAGCTGGCACAGGGAGTCTCACGATCGAGGAAGACGACGACCGTCGAATGCTTCACAGACGACGAGAAGTGTAAGTGCGCACACTTTACGAGGAGTAATTGACGACTCGCGCCGCAAGCGCGGCTCTATTTATGGGAATATGAGAATTTTGCGTGCGCGCGAGCGAATAATAAAAAGCGTCTGGCTCGGACGTGACGTAAAAGTGAAGGAGAGCAATAAATTTCGGCGCCCGCGAGACGCTTAAAGGATAAGGCGGAGTAAAATTTCATTATTCCATAATAAAGTCGTAATGATCTGATTTATGCAAATTCCTGGGACTCTCCTTTCCTCTCTACTCGCTCTTTCGTCTCGTGGCTCGATCGATGGGCTCTTCGGAGTGACATTAAGAGAAACGCGCATGTACGATGAGTGACGCGCACGAGCAGAATGGTAACGAGGATTTATTAGTGTTGCGCAATCGAGCAATTAGAGATGATCCGTTAATTGCGGTAACATTTGCGCACGGAATTATCCTCGTGTCGTTATTAAACCGACCTAACCCCTGCGTATAATAAAAAATTTCATAATCACTTCGTAGACATCTATCTCGGAGGAAACGACGAGCAACGGAAAACGTTGCCGACGGGCCGCGTCATTTTCATCACGAGTTACGCAATCGATGTCGTCCTATCTGTCCAAACAATTTCCTCGTTAGCTCATTGTCCCGGATGACGGAATTCCGTTAGAAATAGCGCCGAAACTGTTAGGTAACGGTTAGGCCCACGGTGGTCGACGATCTAACGCGAGAGGTGGAGTGGAGTACCTCGAAGACAGGAGCAGGAGGGCCTCGTTACGAGACGATACTTTTCTCGAAACTTCTCGACGACGTCGACGTCGACGTCGTTCCAGTCGTCTGCATCCTCCTTCTCTTCTGTCGCTCGACGACTCGTCGTGCTGGCTCTCGCGGTCGCCAGCTATTCGATAAATAAAACATGCTCACGATCGAGCCTCCGAGCGATCGATGGTAAATCCTTTGTCATCGTGAAGGGCCACCCGAAAGCGAGACTCATCCGAGCGACCCCTGCGAACGCGATTGCTCTATGCACCCATTGTATTCCTGCCGATTTGAAATTTGAAGAGACGCTTAAGTGTTTCGACCTACTCTGCCAAGAGAGCAGCTTGCGAGGATGCAAACTAAGGAGTATAGAGTCCAGGTGATGCCAACTTTCTTATCGTGGATTCTGCTCGCGACACGATCACGGTTACCAAAGTTTTCTCGATTTTCTTCTTTTCTTCCAAACCTAATTGTGGAGTCTAATTTCATACTACAGTGGAGTGGCGCGTTATTTCTTAAATGAAATATTGAAAATGTTTTCGAGTCAGATAATAGGACTCATTTATTAACCTTTAAATGCAGAAAGTATCAATGTTGATACCTATCATATAAAGGCCATTACGAACAACGTATCTTTCCTTATGCGTTGTCTCTATGGTTTTTTATTATTTTCAAATAGAGGTTCGTGCATTTAAGAGTTAATTAATTCTCCTACAAACGCAGTTCTACTGTTCTGTACAAACCCACAAGATATGCCACAAAAATAAACCCTCTTCCTTATAATACAAAATATCAGCAAGTGGAGCTTTAAACCTCGTGTGTTCAAATTACCCAATGCACGTAGATGACCTTTAAACCAGCTCGGTGAAAAGGCGGTCAACTCGTGTCTACGCGATGTTGGAAGACTCTAAGAAGTTAGAGAATTGGTCGCGATTCTGGGAAAACTCCCGCGCACGTCGTCCAGGTACCCCGTGGAGATTGACTCGGGGCAAGCGAGCGCGTTCGCCATGCATCGGCCGCCGGTGAATCGGCCGTCGCGTGAGAAACCCGTGAATGCCGATGTCGTGTTCCCTCTTGACACTCTTGTAAAGCAGGCAGACCCGTCGCCGACGGCAACAGCCGTTCGTAGTTATGGAAGGTGGTCCGCGGCCAGTTCTCTTCCTAGGAGACGAGTATCGCGAGTATCGTGGACTGCGGGCTTAAAGAGAGCAACAGAGCAAGAGAGAGAGCGAGAGAGAGAGAGAGAGAGAGAAGAATCAAGAGCACGAGAAAGAGAGACGAACAAGAAGAAACCCTTCGGGGCAGAACGGAGGGACGGCATTCCTCGGAGGAGCGCACCCGCTACTGCCCGTGGGCTTTCACCGTGACGCGAGGCCGATCCTATTTATCATAAAGCACTTACCATAATAGTGTAATCGTTTAATTCGTAATCGAGGACGTGCAGTTTGCGATACGTGTCTTCTCCTCCTCTCATTCCTTCTCAGGCACGAAAAAAACATAGTCTTCTGGGACGTGTGACGTGGAAAGTAGGAGAAACGATGTAGTAAATGTGATTAGAATCGTAATTAACGATATTAATACGATTTGTTGAAGGAACTAGATGTAGAGTGAGTAACAAAGGACATAAGGTGAAACATGAAAATACGAACTCACTCGTGAATTAACAGTAAGTCCACTTGACAGTCGCGTGCTTACGGCACCAATGTCTTAATAGGACCAACTGTCTGTAATCGTTTCAGATCATACCTATCTCGTTATTCTATAATAGCAAGCTGCTGTCGATACTGAAAAGTTTTTGAATTATGCTATTTCTAGTAATGGTTACAGTCCACGGAGATTTCGGTGGAAAAATAAATAAACAAGCCGCCTGCTTTCGTCCGCTTTGCCAGCTCACCAACGACCACACGAGCGACTCCAACGACGACTGTAAATCCTCCGCGAGCGCACAATTAACGATCGTCGGGCCCCGTCTACCCTTTTACTCGTGGAGGCCCGTTGGAACGTGTATCGGGCCGCGAAATCGGTGCAACTAATCGACGTTTCGCGGAACGAGAAGAATGGCATTAGGGATATCGCGATACGAGAGGAAACGAGAGAGAAGGTTTAATTCCATGGGAGTTGCGTAACCGCAGGAAACTTACAAGTTTCGAGGGAATTCGTTGAGGTACCGCGACTGCTGCGTGGCGCAATCGATTTTCGTTTATACATTGGCTTGTACACCTAATTTAAAGAATTCGTCTCCAGAATTGGAAACGAAGAAACGAGAGTGTTCGGAGCTATTCGTGGCATATTTGGTTAATTACCGCGCTTCTTCTAGCGCAGTTTGCTCTACATCCGAGCCGTCGATTATGTCGAGTCCGATCGTACAGAGAGTGATTCGCCAACTAGGGTGATAACCACGTGAATCAAATTATTTTTATTTGGTATCGTGGCAACACTTGGTGTTAAGGACTCTAAACAGACGTCAGATGTTGTACGCCACTGCAATAGGGCGCCACAATAATAAAAATCTTCTTTCACAATAACCAACAACTAAATTTTACAAACATAATTTTTCTTTTTAGTCATACGGAATATTATCCTAAAATTTCTCTAAAAAACCTCTATTCCTAATATTTCACATATCAAAATATCGATTAAAATCGATATGAATTGAATTAAAATTCAAGATATACGAAATGAAAGGAGTACGCTACGTCGTTGAAGCCAGGATCTGAGAAACCCGTCTGATCTAGGAACTTCCCTACCACTCAACACCGTTCACGTGGTCATCATCGTAGATGGATTACTCCGTACCTTCTCACAGTCCAGACTTCGAGGTGAACTCACGTCAACTGTTGTTATCACAATTAACCTATTAAACTTACGTTTACAGTGTATGAAGACTCTCTCTCTACCGCCTTCATTGAAACCCAAACAGCAAGAAGGAAGCATGCCGACGAACGGTTTTGTCGGACGGTGGGTGGACGCGCGACCTTTTATCCGTACCCTGCAGGACGCTCTTCTTTTTCTTCCATTTGTGGAACGCGCACGGGGAAGTAATGACAGTCGCGGAGCGGATATACACAATGGGCCTAGGCTCGGATAATGACAATGTTTCGGGGCGAGCGACGAAGAATGTCGGCGGGTCGTTGCCCGTACGACATTCGCGCATTCGCCGGTAATTGTCATGCGCATGAGACATTAGTAAGTCACGTCGACGAGGCTGAGGCACGGTTCCCAGAGGCATACATTCCTACCGACGCGACGTAAGTAGGCACGAAAGCGAGGGAGGTAGCACTGCCGCTCTACTCTCTTCTACTCGTCTCGTGCAAGGAAACAGGTGAGGAGTTCTCGGTACCGGAATGACTGTGTACACAACGGCGGCACCAGTTCACGAAAGGTCTCTCGCCTTTCAAAAGATTCGACGAACCGAAATGGTTAGCAGGCGCGTGCTTTCTTCGACGAGAGCGTCGGAGCAGCAGGCTCTCATTTGGCTGTTTAAAATTCTCGAGGTTGCGTCGCAACACGAGAGGGGTCCGTAACGTACGTTTAAATTAACAAGCTCGATAGATGCGTAATTTAAATTGGGTACATTGAATGCGCACGGTGTTTGCGCGCCACGATCGTGCGTGGAAACTGACCGCGCAAGTTTTCCAATAACGTTATTACACTATGCTCGGTACAACCCTATCGCGTTTAATTTGACGTAAACGGCGATCGGTGAAGCGTGCGCACGCATATCCGGAGAAAGATATTTTACCATAATTGAAGCATTTAAATTAACGGGGATTGATTTATGGTCCATTTCTGCGCGCGCGCCTCTCTCTCTCTCTTGCGCTGCTACTTTCAGATCGCTTCGTGAACTCAAGGCGATTACGGTAGCAATGTGCGCGGCGTCGTTAGGAAAGAAACGAGCGGGTTTTAGTATTATAAAACTGATGGTGAGACGAGTAATCTTTGAAGCGTTCGAGAGAGAAGAGGATTCTGCAACCTAACACCGTGTTTACAGATTCCTTTTTCACGATCGTAATCATCACATTAACCCTAAGAATGATCAAACATGTCAAAAGTGATTGGTTTCTGAGTGAGTGATTTCTGAGTAAAATTCAAACGAGCCCTTTTTCGCGCGTCACAAACACCGCGTAAATCGTTCGAAAGACGCACGGCCGTGCATCCTGGCTAATTATCGTTTGTTCCACAGATAAATCGCCATTTTGATCAACGAAGAAAATTTCCATGCAGAACGCAAAATCAGTTCTAATATCAAAGTGCAACCACTTTTGCGCATTTTTTTTCCACGAAAATTCGATTCACTATTCCTCTGCACCTTCCACTATTCTCACTAACATTCAAACGAGCCCTTTTTCGCGCGTCAACATCACCGCGTAAATCGTTCGAAACACGCACGGACGCGCATCCTGGTTAATTACCGTTCGTCCCACGGATAAATCGCCTCTTTGGTGGTATTCACTCTTTCGCGACGCGACGTCGCGATTAATTGTCTCGAGGAGGAGACGGTAACATCTCGCATCGACTGCACCGAATATCCTTACCGTGACATTCCGCGTTTCGTAATTACCGCTTGCGCTTGGCCACGCCACCCGATAATAACTCGGTGCGGTCCAGTTTTATGAACAAAGTTTCTCGACGCCGCCGCTCGTATAAATGCCAAATTTGGATTGTAAATCCTTTCGGTGCTGGAAAGGGCCCGGAGGCAGGAGATGGGCGTAACTAATAGGCGCGCGCGACGTCGTACGTTGCGCCGCGGTGGTGCTTTGCATATCCGGATTTATGGATGCGCCGATGGGCTAGCATTACTGATTTACCCGATAGCACCGCGACTCTTTCCATACCGCTTTATGCGCGATCAAATGCGCAAGCATCGGCGAAGTCTCGGCCTGTCAAAACTGGATTTACATACAGAGACGCGCGAGCGCGTCGAGATACGAGATAAGCGAATGTGGATCGAGGCACCAATGAAACTCACTTTTGGAACGAACCTCTTCCTCGTAAAATCCCCCGATTATCCTTCTGTGTCTTTCTCGATTAGCACAGACCCCGACGAAGATCCTAACTTAATATTTAATCTCCGATTCTCGATAATCCGACGTCGATCCAACTGTCTCCGCGTGCGTTCTAACGAATTGTCACGACAAACGCACCCTTTGGTCTCCATCGACCATTACTCCTTCGTACGTATATCCTCGCCATTCCAATTACGTAAGAGCGTGGAAACGGCAGGGAGCACGGAGTCACGAGATCGCGAATGGATACTTCATATAAATAAACACCGCGCGGTTTCGCTCGCCCGATTTAGCGCCACGAGGCGCGCCGTATAAATTTCTCTGTAACCGTAATGCGTTACTTTCATTAGATCGCCTGATTGCGTCGCGCTTGTTTCTTTAGACGTGACCGCGCATGCGGGGTGCTGGAGGAGCGGGAGCGCGCGGTGCTCGAGAGAATGACACGTGGAGAACGGCAAGGAGCTCGTACAACAAACGCTCGCAGAAAATTTAAATCTCCCACTCACCTGCCTAATGGACTTCCTTGACGTGCCGACAAAGCTTCCTCCCTCGCCCACGGTCCTAAACGGGATGGTCTTTGTCGTCGTGCTCGTCGTAGTCGTCGGTCGCTTTTACTGCTTCTCCTTTAGCTCGTGCACCGCCGCGCAAACCTGTAACGGTGTTCGCCAGAAGCGACGTAAATGACCGGGAGTAATTTCTACGGCAGTATCTCGCGTATGACCCTACCGCGTCACATTTAGAATCTCTCACTCGTAAACTAAATAGCTCGCTTAATAGATAGAACGATAATTTACTACGGTGGTTGGTGCTGCCTACCGCGCCAGGCCAGGCTCTTCTTTTACCCGCAGCACCGGGCAATTAATTTTTCTCGAACGAGAAACGAAGATAGGCGACGTCGCGCGAACTACTTGCCTCAGACCACGCGTTCGCACTATTATTTGTCGGTAGTTAAAAATGATTAAGACTGCTCTTACTGAAATTTATGTTCGTCTAGCGAGTGACCTTGTAAATAAGGGTTGAAGAAATGATTTCATTGGGACGACGAGGAGTGTCACGTTAGGTTTGTTCAAGCGAAGTGGGGCGCGCAGTAATGGTCAAACTCACGAGGTCACAGCAGATACTCAATTGGATATCATTTAAATATTCTGATGTACTTGTCGATTAGAATAAACGCAGCGTTTACTTAATTTTACGCGTATTTTTATTGGCTAACGCAAACCAATCGCTGAAAAGAATCTATCGCTTCGCAGTAGTGACCAAGAGAGACCATGAAAAGAAGAGACGGAAAGTCAGTTGAACACTGTACAAAGATCACAAATTATCAGTGAATCAGTATAACCACCCTATTGAAGTGCACGTATTGGTTAATGAAAAAAACTTCGTGACATGCTCAAATCTGACTTAACAGAAGTGCCCAAAGGTATCTGTGATGGGAATAATCCAAAATAAATGGAACGATGTTTTTATTTCAGTGTTCTTCCTCGACAACTTTCAACCTCAGCACAGTGCTCGCAGTGCAGTTCCTTAATATTGATCGCGACTTATTTTAATCCTTAAATGCACGTATTTCTATTTGGAAATGATAAACAAAATTTCGTCTTACTATAAGAGCATTAATGACCTTTAATATGATCGGTATCAATACTGATACTTTATATATTTCAGGGTTAATAACGATGCAGGGTGCAGCATTGGAAGAGGAATCGGAGAAGGTGAAGCCGCTTAACGCTGGACCGGTGGCGTGCACGTTACTTTTCTCAGTCATAACGGCACTCCATATCTGCTTCGTCGATACGTAAACCGTGACTAATTAAACGCCCGGAAGAGTTCGAGATCTGCTAGGAGATCGGTAACCACTTTAACCGAGGTATGTAAGTGCAAACGTAAAGTTGTTGTGAATCACCATTTAACGCTCTGATATCCTGCGACGAATACGATTCGTTTGGATATTTTTCGTACGGACTGTCGTGCTCCTTTTTGCCTCTCGCTTGCACCATGCAAATCTCATCCGCTCGGTTAGAAGTCTGCGCGTGTGCGCGCGCGCCAGATCGTTTAAATTTATTTCGCATCAGACGCGCATCTACTATTTTATAGTGGCAAGAGCGTTTCTCAAAGGCATAATAACGGTCGAGTGTCCTCAATCACGTTACTTTACGACGAGCCATTAACTCCAAGTCCTTAAAGTATATCTCTATTATCACGGCGCGTTAGCCGAATAGCTCGCGAGCCTAATAACTCGCGAGCATCACGGGTTTATCAGCGCTGTGTACTCTCAATTGCGCTTGTACTTTCAACCTGCACGCTCGCGAACAGGCAGCCGCTTCGATACGCGCTTGTAGCCGGTCAGTAGATTCGCGATAAGAGAGTATATTGGGTACGACTAGCGTCTGTGTCTAGCTTACGCGCTAATTTATTTTACACGCTAAGTCGTTCTGTACTACAGGCCAAAGAATGTCTACGTGAACTCTCGTATTATGTAACTACGTGGGTGCATTCAAATTTGCTTTCTTTAAACGAAAATAAATGTCTCAGATTGGAAGAAGGAAATTCGTTGTCGAAGCTATCCTTTGTAATATCCAGGAATAATTTTGGTACAATTATGCTTTTATAATTTTCATATTTTCTTTTAATTGTTGTCTAAATGAGATTAGACCGGTGTATGCTACGATATGAATGTGTGATCAGATATATCAGTGTACAGCTTACCGTATATCGTTCGTAAACGTCCCGGAACGCGAATAAATTTCTATGCACACGTGCATTCCAACCGTCCATCATTCAACGATCGAGTCGCCACGGTTGCCGCCACTAAGTCTGTCGCTATCGCGATCACGAAAAAGTTCCGAGTATCATGCCGTTTTACGGCCACACGTAGGTACCACGGATCCTGAAAGTATCCAGCATAAATTACGCGGTACTTGATAAGAGTAATTACGCGATTATCCATAAGATTCGTTTTGATTTACTTCCACAGTATCAAGACTTTACTCATTGGTTCAATGATTTCCATGACGTAGGGAATAAGCGTTCTAATGATTTTCGAGAATTTCGAGGATCGCACAATTTTTTCTGACCTGCTGCTTCTTTCCTTTTTTTTTAACGCATCTTAGGGACACTCTGTGTACAACATTAATTGTATTTTTTTTGACAGACTTTCATGGCAATTCCCATGTGTTTGCACAAGCGCCGTGCACACATCTGGCGCGGTATTTCATAATGAAGTTTCCATTTAGACCCTCCGCACGAATCGAAACACGTGCAGGATCTCCCCCGTGCATTGGATCTCGGCCTATTGCAACATAATACAAACACACCATATCCATATTCATACGGTATTGCGCATGAGGTTTACATTCTCGAAAACAAAAATCCCAACGCTTCACCTCGTTTACCCTTTTGGTTTTTACACGGCGATGAGAGTTCGACAGAATTTACTTGGCGAGGCAACAAAGGATATATTCCCACGGTGCGGCCTACTGCGGAAATTAATCGTGCGATCCTTTCTCGGCTCCTGACAAATCACTTCGCCATTTCAGTAACCCCCGTTCCGCGGGTCGCTCTATAATAGGAAAATGTCAAAAGTCGATGCTACCTATGAAGACGTTCGATGCAATCGCACTAAAGAAACACACGAGGAAAAATCCGAATCCTCGTCGCAGAGTTTCTCTCTCCAAAACAAACTATTAGGTCATGTGAATATGAAATGTCGCAGCGTTGTTGACTTTTCTTTGAATAATTCTACATTTCGTATTACAGGAACTAGTACTTTCGTCGACGAATTACTTTTATACCCATCCTACAATCGGAAATTGACAAAAATTCCACTTCTGTTTCTTTCATTCTCTACACATCTCGTCACAGACCTTATAATGAACTCGACATTGACTATAATTTCTGCTGAGAAGTTGGACAGAGAAAGATACTTTTCGTGACTTCTCCGTCTCGTATTACCCAGAAATATGTTTTACACATATCTGTCAAAGTGAAATAATCATCATTTTTTTTCTCACTCCATCTATACATGCTCTTCTGTCTATAGGTTACAGTGAAGTGAAAAACATATTTATTTTACTCTAACCTATACACCATCAAAGTATACTTCGAGGTACGAAAAGAAAACATGTATGGTCTCCTCCGACATATATGGCCAATCCATATTTATATACATGTAAAGTCCACACTTCGCCCAACAACAACTAACAAAACAAACCGCTCGATACCACCAAAAGCTTCGCGGTTACCTACTGTCACGCGATAACAAAGGGTGACTCCGATCCCGCGTGGTTCGCGCGATCACACGCGCGGTTCGGTCCGACTGGCCGTCTCTTTGTGCTCCCGGGGTCTCAGTTACGCAAAAGGACTTGGCAAAAGCGGGGCGGGCTGCATTGTGACGACCTAATAGGAAAACACGCGGAACAGCTCGCGTTCCTTTCCAACGAGGAGGCTGGCAGGCAGTCCGCGTGGCAGGCGGTCGAGCGCAAGCAATGGCGAACAGTCCGCGCGGTCACTCGCGAAATAGAGAGAAAACGATTGCGGCTGCTCGTGGCCGGTAGTCGCGGCTGAAAACATGGCATCGTCGCACGAGGAGACCAGAACGAGAGTAAGAGAAGAGAAGAGTTGCAAGGAGAGGAACGTGGAACGAGCGGACGCAGTTGGCGTGCGCGCATGCGCGTAACCGAGAATGCCGGACGAATCGAACAGCTGGGCGAGTCTACGAGCGATCGAAATGAGCGTTGATAAACTGACCCGGTAACATCTGGCACTTGGATTGTATGCAAATCTCGCGACATTAATCCCGAACGCGACACGATTACCCCGTACTCGCGGATTTCGACGGGATCACTGCCCGTCGTCCAGTTCGCTCTCGTGGATTTTCCGCGTTCGCTTTATAAGCGAAGTCAGGTTCCTTCGATCGAAGTTCCGAGCGAAGGTTCGCCTTTTCCGAGGCGGTTTCTACTCTCGTTTGAACGCGCTCGTAGAAGTTACACGAAGATTTACGATTCGCTCTGAATAATGTCTTCATGAGGAAAAAGTGTCGTTGGAAGAATTTATTCGCGGAGAATTCGTATTTACCGACTTCGGTAGACACGAGTTTTCTCGACACCGGAGTCACTTCCGTGCTCCAGGAAATATAACTCAATGTTACGCCTCGATCGCTCGAGGGAGTAAAAATCCCACTGTGATTTTTCTCCGCGAATCGGCACGCGTGAATAAAAAATGCCCGGAGCGTAACGCGGTTATATGTTTGCAGGTGAGGAAAAAAATTCTCTCGAGTTATGCTAATAACCACCTATCTAATGGTAGACTACTTATCCGCCACTGGGTTTTTCCGCGTTACGATCTGTTATGTCGAAGACGAATCACCGTGAGCGCTCCGCTCGTCGACGATTTTCAAGCGCGCATTTTAATAAGCGCGAACTTTTTGCTCCAATAACAATCACTCTTCTCTGTAAACGTTCGTTATTATAGGCCTTCTCGCTCGTTTCCTGTCGCTGTCACGGAGTGTTAAATTGCTCGATGAGACGACAAGGCTCATGAGACACTTGGAAATCATTTGAATTTTCCCGCGCGTTCGCCGAACGGCTTTACCCGTGATCGAGGACTCGTCGGACGCGATAAACATCGTCCTCGTAAACAGATAATTACCGTTTCTCTCGGGATAAGGGTACCTCTTGGCAAACAGTGAGTCAACGAGCGTGCCTATCGGCGTTTATTGCACTCGTCGATGTTTGCTCGATATCCAGTCGCGCAAATAATTCGCGCGATTGCGGTCACGCATGGCAGCGAAACTTCCAGAAGGAAAAAAGTTCGTGGATAGAAATTCAATTCGATAGACGGTATGCGTGTATTCGAAAATAATAATAGAATCGTGTGCGCCTAAAATAAACGGCGCATCAATCGAGAATTTAATTATCGTTCCCATTGCCAAGAATAGGAAGTGTTTACGAGAAGTGGACTAATTTCCTTCGACGATAAAAGCCACTATTCCATTCACCACTCTCTCGAGCCATATGGGACGTTTTAATTCACAGGCTGTTCTTCAATTCCATCAAACGCTTGCCGTAGGCGCAGCACGCGATCTCCATCGTCGCCTTCGATCGCGAAATTAATCGTTGCGAATTGCCTCGTAGATAGGGCAATATTTTTAATTCACGCGCGATCGAAGTCCCGCAGTCTCGCTCGGCAATGTAAACATCGTTGAGTTTAGCTGACGACAATGTCTCGCAAAGTCGCGCAATATGTACGTCGAATCGATTCGCGGCTCCACTTCCGCAAACTTGCGTGCCCCGATATGATCGATGACATCAGGCTGATAAATAAAATTTTCTTTGATCCTCGATCTTTGATACGGACTAGAGGGTAAACTGGATCGAGCAAAAATTTTCTACGTCAATCGCAGACTTCGTTAAAACGTTACATAATGCGAGACGCGCGATTAAAATTAGCGACAATAAAATGTCTCATGGGATATTTTCAGGCAACATTGTCTATGCGTTACGCGTACCAACAAGCTTTTGGCAGCTGAACTTATTTGCTTTCTGGAATGACCATTATGTGTGTTAGGTAAATTTGTACCGGCCTACATACTCGATGCCAAGACCGATAGAAATTATCCTACGAGCTTCCGACGCGCGGGCACAGACTAAACAGCGTGAAATAACACGGAAGCCGACACGAGGATCCCAAGAAAATAAATCAATGACCGAAATGATATCCCTTTACCGGAAAATCAACAAAAAGTCCTTTGAAGAACGCGACAAAAGAAACTTGCCGATTAAACGATAAATCCGCTCGAATTATAAATCATCATTCGCCACTGACGCTCCAAGAGACCGAGTTGATCTACCCAATGTTCTTCCAACCATGAACGTTTCGCGTGTCAGAATGACAACTGAGAAAGTACCAGATTTCAATAATTAGTACCGAGATTTTCGAACAAGTTTAGTATTAAAATAAACAAACGACAAAATACCCTGTAAATCTCAAAAAACAAAGAAGCAATAACTTACATATTTCTCTCTGCGAAATTACTGAAAATCCTTGGATCAAATAAAAAAGTACAGTCTGCTCCAGCATCCCATTACGGAAAGAATATTTTCAAACGCACCCGTAGATAGGTACCATTTTTTCCGATTAAGCACAAACCTACCAAAGTATTTTAAAAAGTACCAGATTTGGTGCCAAAGTACCAATTCGAACAACCCTTGATCTACCCCAATCCTTCTACTGAGACTTCTTTCACGCTAACGCGAGGAATCCGCGTCGCGTTCGCGCGCTCGGTTGAGCCTTAAGAAAAATGCGCGCCGGTCGCGATGAGGTAACCACGTTCGCCAATTAACGTCGGGAACCTCGAACTGGTAACCCCGGTTCCAGAAATCCCTGCAGAACCAGATACACGACGTAGAGAAGGCACGGTGAAGCTCACTCGAGCTCGCTCGATCTCCCGCGTAATAACGTATCGGGCAATCTCCGTGGAATCTTCCTGTTTGCCTGATGTCGAGGAAGCACGAGCTTGCCCACGGGCAAATTGCTCGTCGTTTTAACGAAGGCGTTCCATTTCGCCCCGTGGATTGATACGTTCCCCAGGGAACCGTCCCTCTTTTCTCGACTCGTTGATTACGCTCTCCAGCGTGGTGGCTGGCGGTCAAACAGGAAATTCAACGTGGCCTCGGGCCCGCTCGAATCGAGGCGCGCGCGGTAGACCGGCGGGTGGTGTAATTTCGAAAAGCGTCGCTTCTTTATCTCTCGCGATTACGATCCGCGCGACCATCGCCGAAAATCCTTCGATACTCGGGCGGCTCTCGCGTGCCACCACCAGACGCGCGCCTTCCGGGTGGCTCGTGAAACAGTACTTAACGAGGAGACGCCTTCTTCCAGTCCATACGAGACACTTGGCTTTCCGCGAAGACCTGTTAGATGGACGCCGCCAGGCGCGTACTTTATTGCGCCATTAGTATCGCGCAAACTCTCTCTCTTTTCATCTTTCGAAAGAGAAAGAGTGAGAGAGAGAGAGGGAGAGAAACGTGATGGTGACTATCGTGCGCGGCAGGTCCCTTTCGACGTTCGCCACCCGTGGACGCAATTAGTGCCTAAGGGTCTCTACCGTAGGTGCCAGTGCGAGATCGCGAGCCTCGCGATTCGTCGGAAGAATTCAGCTTGTGGATGTCCTCGTGGAAGGTAGAAGGTTCGCGGCAGACGCGATTAATCGTCGTGTTGCTCCGTACGAATAGAACGCTCAGTCTTGCCGGATACCGTCGCGTTCCGTTTCCTGGTGACTGACGACGCCCTGCGGTGCTTAGTGGGTGCTGTCTGAAGCGATGCGAGTGAAGAGTCGTGGAAAGTCGAGCGTGATAGGACGTTCCGGTGTCGCGTTTGTTTTATAACCGCCCTCGAACCTTCGTGTAGGCCGACTCGGCATTAACACTTTGACTGGTATCGTGGTCACGTCATAGACTTATACTAGACCGAGCGTTCTGTGAGAAGCGCTGAAGACTACATCAAAACGAGAGAGCAATAGTGAGAGTGAGTGTGTCTCTGTCTCACACGAGTGTTGTTTTCCTTATTCCCCCAATCAACGCTCCTGTGAGACAGAGACACACTCACTCTCACTATTGCTCTCTCGCTTTGATGTAGTCTTTAGCGCTTCTCACAGAACGCTCGGTCTTTGAGTATAAGTATATGGGTCACGTGTGACCGCAACTTGTTTTTCTTTCAGAACAGGTGACCTCCGGGAAAATCATTAAAAAAAATTATTGTACTAACCGCAATTTACAGCATTTGAAAGATCACATATTAACACAAATAAAACGCACGAACAAAAATGCAAAGTGTGGCTCCATGAGTAATCCATGGAAAATCAGCGTGGCAGACAAAGTGTTAATGGGCTTCTGAAAATGACGCGAATGTGTTCGCTCGTGGAGATTGCCAAAAAAGAAATTGATTCGTTTTTAGAATACCATTAATGATGTTTCCTGTGTCAGATGTAGGATTGCGTCTGTGAGAATAAACGACAGAGAATTTTGAACATGCCTACTATGAGGTGTAATGATTTCGAAGGTTGATAAATGGCAATTGCTTTACATCATTTTCTTGTTACCATTGTACAGGAACATTTCTGAAACGAAAGTTGGCTCGGTGCTCTTAAAGGATGAAAAATATCAGAGTGTTTCGAATTAATTTCTCCGAACGAAACCAGTCCGGTTCGCCTTGTGAATTCTTTTCGGACACGTACCGAGCGTGTTTAACCTATAAATAATAAACAAGCTGTCGGGCGCACAACCGCGATAAACAATAAATCACCGATCATTGTGCGAGGCCTTGCGCTTACGCTCTCAGGACTTCTTAAATTATTCGAGTCGCACAATGGATTGCTCGAATTCCGAGCGGATAATACTCGAAGCGGGTGTCGATGCTATGCGTCTCTCTTTGTGTCGAACAAAAACTTTTGGTGAGTTCGAACGAAGACGAACGAGTGAAAGCCGAGCGTGTTCTCCGGTGCTGATCGTTCCTTACGAAGAATGGGTAGCAGGCCGCTCAATGTCAGCCACGAAAAAGTCCCTTCCAGCACTCGTGTAAGAAACGATGTCTCTTTGTAAGTCGATCGCGCATTTCCGTCGGATTAAGACGTAACTCCTCGCTCCTTTTCCACTCCAACCTTTCTCCTTCGCGCTCGCCTTCGTGCATCGACCTAACCACCATCCAGGCAATTAAAATACGAAATAAATTTGTAGTCAACGTTTTTTCACCTTGGAAAGTCCTTCGGGACACTTAAATTTCCCTCTCGACCAAGGACACCTGTAGGACACTACGATTTTCTTTTTTCCTTCGTTTTCTCCCTCGCGGTGAAAGCGACGGCGACGTTTACGATCATTTTATTAATCAGGGGCGAAAGTGTCGTGTCTTCACGTACGTTCTAAACGAGCAAAAACTCATCTTTAGAAGGTTCGTCAGGCATACAGATATTCGAGCGAGCTCGTAACGCGTACCCGAGGTTAACGCCTTTGAACACCTTTCGAATCTGATACTCGTTTCTGTAATGTATCAATACGATTGCTAACTGATTCGAAGCATTTGCACTCGTATACGAGAAACACCATTGTATTTCAGCATCATACCTTCGAACAAAGTCAATACACCCAGGTATTCTCATATTATAGAAATTATAGTACCTTATCTAATAAAGTTCCGTTCGAATGTAACAGTTTCCATGGTGGCATTTGCCCTTCGATTATTACGAGATCATAAAATAAATTGAAACAAAAGAGAAAAGGCGGGTCACGAGAGGAAGTAGCTCGCTAACGATCGACCGACAATGGCGAATTCGAATCGAAAGACACCGCCACGCAAAGAACACCCGTCCCATTTCCCTACGCGAGTTCTCCGTAAGGAGTCAATTCTCTGGTAGCCCCTACACGCCGCTCTAATTCCGCTAATTGACGTTACGCGCTCGATTGTATCGTCAATTGATCGACGAGATCTCCTCTCGCCACTTGTACCACGCGCGCGCTCCTAATTCGGACGATCGATTCGCGAAACCGCGGGGAGGACTAACGAGCGCGATCGTGGAGTGGCCCGTTGGATCCGCTCGCTTCCTCGCACAATACGCGCGCTTCGTCTTCGCCGATTAATCAATTATAATTGCCGGAAGTGGGCGAGTCTCGCGCGTCGTTAAAATCGCGCCTCGTTATACGAGGTCTCTCCACGCGCCATTATTCTATTCCACGCGAAACTGTTGGCCTGCGCATTCTTACGATCCTCTCGCGAGCTTCGTTTCACACGTCCTCCGCCTCCTCCGTCCTCTCGACCTCCTCGCTCCACCTTCGAGGCGAAACTTTCCCGAATTCGTTAGTACCCCGCGGTCGTTTACACCGCGAGACCCGTATTCTTCTCGCTTCGTGTTATCTCCCTGCGAATAAGTGCCTCTTCGAGTCTCGTTGGTCCTGGAGCGTGTTGGCAAAAGTAACGGCGAAGGAGCACGAGCGTGGAATGGGCGGGCGAATACGTTAAAGCGGTGCTCCATTCTTTCGCGATGACTGTGACGAATGAACCGTACATAGGAACAGGGAGAGCACCGGAGCCTGGTCGCGCGATATGAGGAACGATTGCTATTCTCGTTTCAAGGACGCGTGAGTAGTCGAGAAGGTAGTCGGCCACGAGTGCTTGTCTTCCTGGATCGTTGATCCTTTTTCTGCTTTACGTTTGGTGTTTCGATGCTTTTAGACCGGTGGCTGCGATGCAGCCATTCGTCTTAATAATTTTCATTGAGGTCGCCCCTCGCTCTAACGAGAGCAAGCCGATTCACCGATGACCCAGCGATAAGATTCATTGGATGCTTCCTGTGCCACTGAGGCCAATCGATTCTTATCGTAGCATGCATTACACGTACAAGTTTCTCGGTGACCCGGGCAAGAATGCAGCCTCGGTTCCAGAAAGCTCTCCGTTCTTCACGTACTCCGACAATTGGGCGCAATTGTAGAGACTCGCGTAGTTTCCCAGTTTCATTCGTCCCCGTTGTAGATATGCGGGCCACGAAGGAGCGCACGCAAAGTTATTGTGTATGTGTGTGCGTGTGAAAGAGAGAAAGAGCTGGCGATTGAAGCGATAGAGTTGATTCACGAAGGAGTTCGTTCTCGTGGAATTTCATTTCTCGTTAACGAGGTTAGATTTATTGGAGAACGTGCGATTGCATTCACGAGTCGAATTCTAAGAGCGAGAGGTGAGTTTTTGGAGGTGGATAATAATCCGTGATTGGATCATTGAATCGCACGGTATGCAACCGGTGATCGCATTCTCAGGCTGAATTCGAAGAGCGAGAGGTGAGTTTTTGGAGTTGGATAATAATCTGTGATTAGATCATTTAATTGCAGGCCAGGGAACATGTGATCGCGAATTATCTTCTCCGTGAGTGGGTACGCGCGCTCGGTCGACATTATACAACAAAGTGCAGGACGAAAATAGCAGGCTTCTCTCGGTTCGCGCTCTCATTTACGTACAGGTGAAGCGTACATTCACTTACGCTAACCCTAATAACCGTGAGCAATACTAATCGCGGATCGAGTGGAGGAGCTGGCACGAACGATCGAGGGGAGAATGGTCGGGCAACGTAGCAATTCTCTTCTTACCCCAGAATCCACATTGTGCCGCGCAGCGGGGAATTAATGGGACTTAATTAAATAATATTACACGCTCCTGAGCTCGCTGTGCACTCCTCCTTCTCCTCCTCCTCCTGCTTCTCTTTTACCTCGTATCATGCCATATCCTCGTAACATGTGCCTTCGCGCAATGGGGGCCTTCTCCGTATCATCCAATTTCGCGGACACTCCTACTCCTCGCATGCAAAGATGTAGGCCGATGACTCTCTTGGGCGCGTGGCTCCGGGCGTGTGAAAGGATTTCAAGCCCTGTCGGCCGATCGATCGCAGCAACGGCATCCGACGAGAATTCTACGGGGTCGTAAGTGGATCTTTCTCAAGGAAGAAGAGACGTGGCCCTCGCCTTTGTGATGTTCCTGGTGGTTGTTATCCTCGTGGTTATTATCCTGGTGGTCCTCGTCCCAGTGATTCTCATCCTCGTGGTCATTATCCTCGTGGTCTTCATCCTCGTGGTCCTCATTCTCGTTGTCTTCATCCTCATGGTCCTCATCCTCGTGGTCTTCGTTCTCGTGGTCCTCGTCCTCATCGTCCTCATTCTCGTGGTCCTCATTCTCGTGTTCTTCATCCTCGTGGTCCTCATTCTCGTGATTTGAGTTCTCGTGGTCCTCATTCTCGTGGTCTGCGTTCTCGTGGTCCTCGTCCCCGTGCTCCTCATTCTCGTGGTCTCCATCCTCGTGGTCCTCATCCTCCCGATCATCATGCTGGAGGTAGATCAGAAGCAGGCAGAAATCAGGACCAGAGCGGAGAAGGACATCCTTTGTCCTTGATGAAAGGTCATCATCGTCCTCGACGTCACAATCCTCATGATCCCCATCGGCGTCTTCCTCAACCTCACGCTGCTCTATCACGGCCTCCAAAGGTGCTCGCAGGTGACCTCAAAGCCGGAGGTAGGTCGACAGTCGCGGCCGAGAATAAGGAGAAAGACTATCGCGAGGGTATTTAACATCAACGATAATTATCGTCGGACGACCTGCGCTTACCACGCTCGTGGGAAAGCCGCTTAACCGCGAGTACGTAGATATACGCGTACCTACGCTTGATTCCTAGCAAGCTAAGGTTTTATAAGCCGAGAACACGGGCGAGCCACCCCGCTGGGAGGCGGCGATGGACGATCGGTCTTACAACCGCGATTTAATGCGATTCCCTCGCGAGCAGGACGTATCTCACGCAGGACGGTGGACGCCTGCGCTTACGTTCAATTATGGTAGCGATCGTCGTCCCGCGCCGCTAATTGTTAATATTTTCCACTCGGCTCGTTTGCCAGTGCCGCACTCGCGCGCGATTAGCGTGGAGCCGCGTTCACGATGCTATCTTGATTAGGGTGAGTCCGTAATAGGACGGTATTTACTTGGATAATGGACTTTGATGGATCGGCCTCGAGTGCGTGGAGTGGCTTCATCTTGGAAACTCAAGAGTGGAATATTTAATTTCGCTCTCCGCTCGCTCGCTCTGCTCACGATTATTCAAAACCCCGGCGGTTGGAGTCCTACGCCTAATTAAAAAAGTATATGTCACCGTTAAAGGACAATGCTACTTTAGGATCATCGGGTCGTTCTCCTAGTATCTGAAATCGAGGAAAATTTTTTGCGCCGATTGACATTCCCGGGCTAAAATCAGGCGCGAATCGAGTAAGTCGATTTCTCTCTGGCAAAGCACGCGAGAGCGCTCCAGCGAAATGCAAGGCCCACGCCTCTCCAATCCAACGACTTGATTTTTCGGCTGCATTCTAGCGCAGGTACGCTTATACTCGTACGCTCCGCTTCGCAATTCTCTTCCGCTTGTAGGCGTGCAAAGTGTAGCTCGCGCATACGCGCGACACGGAGAGTATCGTGGGCGAGAGTGCTTTCTATCTGACCTAGTAGCAGTGGTATGTATTAGGAGGTTCCTCGCTCCTGCTCTCTCACTCACAAATACCCTAACCCGAGATAAAAGGCACCGCCGAGTTGCTTCTTTCACGAGAGACACCAGCATTCGATTAATCTTACCCACCCTCTGCCTCCTCCTAATTGCTCCAGCGGCGATTAGACGCGCCGATTATCCGCGTGATACCTCTCAACGAGTCTCTCTCTCTCTCTCTCTCTCTCTCTCTCTCTCTCTCTCTCTTGAACTTTCTCAAGAAATCGCGATTCGTAGAATTTCCAAGCCCGATCCAGCGGAACGTTCCATACACGACAAGCTCGAATTCCGATCGCGCGTCATCCCGCGACCTCTCGCTGCGACCCTCGAGAGAAAAGCGCGCTTGAAATTGGGCACGTCCGCGAACGTCGTGACGTAAGTCTTTTCCCTCTTTCTCTTTCGTCGAAGGTAGGCACGAAGTACCGCGCCTCGCTTCAGATCCGCGCCGGAGGTAACCACGTAGCACCACTAATCCTTCCGAAGCTTGGCAAGAGGAGAAGACGTCGCTAAGAGACGTGGTCTACTCGCTCTCGCGTCACGTATAAGTGCTCCATTCGTGAGCTGAGCAACCGTGCGAGCGGTTAAAAGGTGACACCGCGGAACGAGCCGCCGCAACCTTTGTAGGCCGCTTGGCATCGTCGATATCACTTTCGCTGGCAGCCGTGGCAGATTCCGTATCGTTGACCCTTGACCCGCCTTTCCCTGGTCGACGATGTGACACGGGGCGTGATGATAAATATTCAATTCACTTCGTGACGAGAATGCCGCCCTTTCTCTCTCTCACTCTCTCTCTCTCTCTCTCTCTCTCTCTCTCTCTCTCTCTGTCTCTTGAGGCGAACGAGGGAGCGAGAGCTCCTCGTGTGCTTTCCTAATTAATTAATTGTTCCGTCGGCTCACGGTGTACCGCGCGTACAAACTCTCCTACGAGAGAGAGACTCACTCGAGGACTTCCTATATTTCGAGCTGGAATTCCCACGCGAGGCCTTTTTCTCTTAAGCAGCCCGTAGACACAATCGGCTTTTCACCGCTCGGGTCAAGAAACTTTCGAACGTCGTTCGAGCGAGAAGAAGAGGACCAGATTGCCGAGCGAGTAAGATGATCTCGCGCGAACAGAATTGTTCTCTTTTAATTAAGCATCGGTGAATGTGTGTGCGTGTGTGTGTTTTTTTTTCCGAATGAACCCGGTGAGAGCGCGTTATTCGGGCTTCCTATCGTTCGGGACACTCGCTCGAACGTCGAATTATCAAGGAATTCTTCTCGAGCAGACAGCTTGGCAGCGCTCGTCCGTGACTCCCGAACGATCGTTAACCTTCGACACGGTGCACGCAGCCTGTTATCGTGGGACTTAATTGCGACCCACTAATCCACAAGCGTTAGTTACGATAAAGGCGTGTTTCTACGTACCCGATGTCGATATCGTTACGTGCGCCTAAACGAGCGTCAATTAAACAGCATGCTGGAGACGGAGAGGAAGGAGAGAAGAGAGCGTCGTCGTTGTTGTCCAGTTGTTTTCCACGTCGCGGAATGTGCTAATTGAATTTTCGCAATTCTTATCGCTCCTATCTCCTCTTCTCTTCTTTGTATAATAACGAGGAGCACCAACGAAGACTCCGAGGAAAGAAAAAACGAGAGGCTATCTGTCGAGTTTTCCTTCTCAATGAAAAATTCTCCTTATCGCGAGATTGGCATTCCACGAGGATGATGCGAGCGTTCGGTCGATCGTTTATAAGAAAAAGGAACTCTGAGGCGATTCCGTCCAACGGTACCGAAGCTCCGAGGAAAATCTTTCGTGAGGACTCTTCCTTATCGCTACATCGATTACGAATTTAACGACGATAGTCATTATGCTTGCAATTATAAAGGTCGTCCACTCGCGCGCGCGCGCGCGCGCATCAAGGTGTTTCACCTTACGATATCTAGGAAAAGGCATCGCGTAAGCGTAAGGCGGCGCGTAAGTTCAAAGTATCGGGGCCTGATGGATAGGGCTTGGGCGTGTATCTCGGTGCGATACCGTGGGCCTATAAAAAGCGATAATTGCCAGGGAGATATTAACTCCTGCGTTATTACTCGCCACTTGGCGCACGTTAATTGAAAACGCGTGGCACGGCACTGTGGTTATCGTGGTGGCAGCGCCGTTCGACAGGAATATCGATATGTATCCGATAAACGATAAACGATTTCTCCATCGGCGCTTTATTACGATCCACGATTCTTTCCGCTCCTCCTCTCGCCTCGATCGTTGCCGCGGTACGAGACGATCGGCACTGAAATTTCATTCGCACGTGGACTCCCTTGAGCCAAGAGAGCGAGGCACGGGGTGCTCCACGCGACACGCTCCGTTCTCCTTAACTCCTCGAGGCAACGAGTTATCACCTGATAATCGATATCTAGGGCGCAGGTGCGTACACAGTGAGACACCGGGCAACGACAATGGGCGACGCCGCCGATATTATTGCGCTCGCCCTCTCCTCACGCGTGAACTGCTTTCACACATGCGCCAGCACGTGCATAAGCGCCCGCGTCCATTTCTACCTCGAATAACACGCGATCGCGTGGGCAATGCCTTATAGGAAAGCCCCCTGCGCGCTCGCCGATTGCAAAAGATCGCTGACCCCTTTTCAGGCCCGCCGTGCCTCGTATCCTGCTCGATCGCGCCACCGTACGATCGATATCTTCTATTCGGTGAACGCGCTCTCGTGAACGTACGAACCTTTCGAGCTGAGGAAGTTTCTCGCGGCACCCGCGAAATTTCGTTCCTGCCGCGACAGTCTGGTGTAAAGTTTTTTCTTTTCTTTTTCTAAGAAATTTTAAAAACCTTGGATTAAAAGTGAAGCTTGCTCGGGCGTAAGCAGTAGAACTAGAGGACTGAGATTTTTTTCTCATGCGTAAATATGTTGAGTAGTTTATCTTTAGTTTTTCGGGGTATTTGATTTTTTTCGTTAATGTTTCAGTTTCTTCGAAATCTCTACTTGCGCACTTTATCCTTGGACCGAGTTCTTTTCGCAGGACGAGAAAGGGCAAAGAACGGAGCCCCTGTTAGGTAAATTTTCTTTAATTTGTCTAAATTAGTTTGCTTAATTAATTTCCTTGAATTTGGTTTAATTTACAAGAGTCACAAGTGCAACACAGATTCCTTCATATTAAGGAGGAGATTTTATTAAGGTGAATTATTATTATAAAAACCATCCATTACATCATACTTACAACATCTACGTACATTTCAAACGTTACACTTTAAAACAGCAGACTTGCAGCTCACCAATAACAAACGCTCGTAAATCTCTATCGAAAAACTTTAATGAAAAGAAAATCCACCAACCGCAAACTTACTCGAACCTTCTCAAGCTGCTGCCTCCAGGGATCTCGCTCTCTTACGGTTAGTACCTACATCGGGTTCACGGCTCGAAACTTAGAATTTCGTGCTCGCTTGTCCCGCATGCTCCCGCGAGCTCGGAAGCGGACAATAAATAACCCGGTACACGACTGTAACTCACGGTGCGCCCGGAGGAGACCCGATTATCTCGGAGAATCTATTTAACATTAATCGCTCGACTGCCTATCGCGGAGTTATAATTCTCGTGGATAGAAGCAGCGGATCTAAATATTCATCGGAATCAGTAGTCGCGTACGCGCGAGTCGGAGAATGCTTTCCCATAATCGAGCAGGAAACGTCGAGGAACGGGCGCGGATCCGCGCCCTGGAGACAACATTATCGCGGTGGATTCTCTATACGTGCGCGCCTTTATTCCTCGCACACTCACTCGCCTATTTACGATGCGGAGATACGCGCGCGCGCATACTTTCTCGCGAGCGAAGAAGAGAAAAAGGGTTAATGAAACCCCTTCTCGACCAGTTGGAAAGGGAGAAAGGAGAAAGGGGAGATGGTTGCGTGTGAGAAGGATCGAAGGATGAAGGAGAGACGAGGAAAGAGAGAGAGAGAGAGAGAGAGGATTGGTAGTGGAGGAAGGGAGAAAGAGGGGCTCGAGTTCGTTCGAGGGCCGCATGACCGAAGGGGAATTAAAAAAGGAAGGTGAGGAGGCGCGAGAAGGATGAGAGGAGCGAGAGGGACGAGGATGAGTAGTGGAAAGAGAAGGAGAGGAGGGCATTAGAGTCGACCTTGGAAAGAACCTTGCAAGGCCGTCACGCTTACCTGTGGACCGTCTCGGGCTGCTGCTGCTGCTGTTGCTGCAGCAGTGGTTGTAGCTGTGGTTGTAGCTGCCGTTGCTGCTGCTGGTGCTGCCACGGACCGGATCTCACTTGAGATGTGATATGGAGAAAGCCTGCGAGCCACTTCGCCTTCTTCTTCCGCTCGTGTTGCCTTACAGATTCGAAATCGATCGGACGGATCGTGCTGGATGGAAAAATTCACTCGGGGTGGAAGGGTGGTAGGAAAGAGAAGAAGGGAGAGCTCGGCGTGTCCTTTGCTGCCGGTGGTACGAGCCAAGTCGAGATCTGATGTAATTAGAAGGGGAATAATGATGTTTATGCTAATTCCGGCATACCGAGAGGTTAGTCAACTTCGAAGGTTGCACGGAACTCTCCTTGGGAAGGACGTAGCCGAGGTCCTTCGGTGCTTTACTTCGAACTAAGCGAAGTTTCACCGAGTTCTATTTATTGACGGACAAATATGCGAGAGACGTGAGATTTCTTTCCATTCTAGATTCCTTCTTTAGTCCGGCTCGCGAAAAAATTAACCAGACGCGGCAAAGTGGTTTCCAAGCCGCTTACGCGGAAACGCTCGATTCCGTCGTAAAAGTTTACATTTTTTGCGCTCGTAAACGCGCCACGGCGCTTGGACTGGATGGCGAATAAAGTTGCGAGTAAGTAAGATAAACGCGAGCGAATCGAAAACGGGCGAAAATGCAAAACTCGAGGAGGAGAGATAAAACTCGTATTTATCGCGTTCGGACGGTGGCGCAGGGACCTCCGAGAATCGCCATTTGTTTCATTCGCGTCCGACGACAGCAATAAGCGCAGATTAAACGGCTGATAATTTTAACGATTGTCAAGCGCTTTTTCGCATTTCGAAATTAATTCCGCGCGTCCGTGCGGCCGGGTCCACGCGCTCGTGTTTAATATTTACCCGCTTGGAATTCCTCCTCGGGCCCGTACGTCCTTGGTGAGGATTGCACTGAAAGTCGTTATACATCACGATCAAATTTATCGCCTCGCCACGCTTATTATTAATTGCGTGACAAAGCACGTAGGTATGCAACGATAACACCTTCGCGCGGAATAAATTTTCCGCGCACTCCCCGAGCCGTTCTTCGTTGATGCAGGCGTCGACGATGCGCGACAGGTGTTTTTCATTATGCCAAGTGAATCTCTTTTGTTCCTGTTGATATCGATCCAAGTTGAACTATGGGTTTAGGTAAGAATTAGACGCACAATGGAGAAGGAAGCTTGGAAAAGTGGCAAGATGTAAATCAAATTTCCGACGAATTTACTTCGCGGTGAAACCGACTTTGTTTCGTGCGAATATTTTGATGCTTTGTTTGCTATCGTGGGTCTCCCGCATTCGCGTTAGGGACATCGGTGGACCAAGAATAGATCTTGGACTTCTTCCGGTTTTATCAAGCGAGCTCTCCGCGAACACGTGTCTCATCTCAGGCCTATTAAATGCATTCTTGCGGCGGTGCACCGCGTGACACTGCAACCGCGACTAATACGGACGCGTCGTATAGAAAACAGAAGTATGCGGTTAAATGTACATTAAGCTTAATGGCCGCATACGAAAATAGTTTGCAATTTGCGTTAAAAGTGCGCGATGCATACCCGGCTTTACTGCTACTCATTATGCTAATGCGCGGCCAATCGTGCAAGCCCTGCTGTTAAAGATCGAGGTTCGATGAATTTATGCGCATGCATGCGCGCGCAAATTTACTTGTGCCCTTCGAAAACTCTCTCTCTCTCTCTCTTTCTCTATCTCTCTCTCTTCCTCTCTTTCTCTCGCGGCTGAGAATGACCGCAATAATTTCTCCTCTCGAAAATCATTTCAACATTGGAATACTCTAAGCGCGCCATCGGCCAACATCGTTTCTGCTTAGCAACAGGCGCATCTCCATCACTCGATACAGATAAAGTTTTTGCCTGAAACTAAAGGAAGGCGGGTGCTCCACGCGTAATCTAAAGTCGTCCCGAGATCCAAGTTGGAAAATTTACTTGGAACCGGTTTTTCATTCAATTATCCGGGCGCCAGCTGTGGTATTCTTGCAGGAAGTTCTTAATACTCCGTCTACAACTATCAGCTTCTCAATAATTAAAAATCTCCTCGCTCCACTCGTACTATTTATCAGCCTATCGCCCTGTATCTTATCCCGGACTTTCAGATAAATGCGACGTCTAAAATAAACCTTGCTTCATAACGCGTACCAGGACGAGCTATTACCTATCAACGCGCGCATTTATCGCTTTGTCTATTACCTCGACGATTCTGCGAACCATCGAGACTCGTAAAAAACCAATTTCATCCTTGGAGAACATCGGCCGAGATCGCGTAGTACAGTAAGGGACAAGTAGCAATTTATTACGGTAGAGCTGTCGTAATTGATCGTGTAATGCTTCGTCGTGCACGATCGTGTACGGTAAGACACCGTAAGAATATTCTTACAATCGACACTTGTGTCTAAACGTTCTTCTTTTCGCACATGACGGAGCCTCGAGCCGACCGAACGAAGCAGGGACTGTGTTTACCCTCATATTTAATTAACCTGCCAAGAAATCTTCCAACGTCCTCCTGAGAGGCGTCTCTTCCGGAGCATCTGGGCGCGCCGTGAAAAATATCGATAACGTCGACCTTATCGTACGATCGAACGAACGATTTACGCACGTCCCTCGTTTTCACCGCGCAACACCAACACTCGTTGGTGTTCTCTTATCGGCCGGTGACGTTCGCAAGGTCGTCGAGCGTCCTCGCGAACAACGCGTCGACGCAATCGCGACGCACGCAAAATCGCATCGATTCTCTCTCGACACGATTTCTACGTGGAACGAGAGGATTACGCAGCTCTTAACGACACGACTCACGTGGGTGGACAACTAATCGCGCCTCTCGTCGGACGCGATTGTCGGCAACGTTGCTCCGCTCCGATTTACGCGCTTCCATAGAAACTAATTGGATTTCCACTTGCGTCACAGCCTCGTTATCTTCTTTGATTAGAACTGGCGTGGGTACCAGTCATTTTTCGTCCTGCGCAATCGACACGCACGCGGAGCCTCACGTTCCGAATCGACTCTCTCTTAATTAAAACTCAACGGTGGGAGTGTAGGAGGATAGGTCTGATATTGGAACCTTGGATGCTGCAATATTTCTCGTATCCTTGAACGGACTTACTCTTGAGGCGAGGTTTTGTCAAGAAATTCAAGAATAATTTCGTTTATTTTTACTTGCTGGTATCGTCTTATTCTGTTATTTTCATTTCACGTTAGTGTCTCGTCTTACGTCAATGCTTATTTTATACTATTATTATAGTAGTCGTATATTCCTTTTGCATTCCGCACGACGCCTGACAGTGGTATACTACGAGCTGCGAATATTTGGCGGAATATAGCGAGCACGCCAAACGTTTTTCGTTCGAGAATTGTTAGTTACGTCTTCAGGTTAGAACGTTACATTTTTATGTACCTTTCTCATTGCTTGTTATCAACATCTTCTCTAAATATTACGTTCTCCATTGTTTAGCTCACTTCTTGTTACGAGCTACTACATTCTATCCTACTCATTTTTATAAGCAAATCTAAGATGCATCACGAACCTGACGCGTAAATTCTCCAACTAGAAAATTTCTTTGATTCGACCAGATCGACTTACAACTCGATTACACCAACCTCTAATCGATTTCTTTGAACCACTTGGACAATGCACCTAGGTGATCGCAGCTTCTCGGAATCGTCTTCGGAACCATCGACTCCGCATCCGGAGGCAGCTTCGTAAATATTCGTTAATCCGTAATGGGTATCCGTTTTAACTCTCGCGTAAGTACGCGACATGGAAACCCGGTCAGATAATGGCCCGTGCCTGTAATTACGCAGCCGATGGGCCGCAGTCTCGAGAGCGCGTTCGAGAGCCCGGGGGTTAACGATGAAACTAACCCCGGAATACCGTGGATACCGGCATTAAGGCGACTCTCGCAGCGTGATGTCGTTTCGTAGAGAAGAAGAAGAAGAAGAAGAAGAAGGGAGAGAGAGAGAGGAAGTAGCTGAGGAAGCAAGAGGAGGAGGACAGGAGCTCACTCGGCGCAGCTTCCACCGCTTGTAACCTGCGCTTCTAAGCGCTGCGGATGAGAACGGAGCGAATGGTCGATGCATAAAACTGGAGTATAACGAACTTACCAGCGTCTCTACGCTTAACATCCTGCCACGTCTACCTACGGTATGCGTGTTAAGGACGTTCGTCCCCGAGTAGAGTTTAAAGCGTTTGAAAAGTTTCGCGCACGGAGAATGTTCAATAGAATTCGAAGGACGTGTTCGCGCGACATGAATTTATAATCTGCAAACATAATGGGTAGGTGGGTTAACCGATGGGGAATAAATTCGTGCGAGAATCGTGTCGCTCGTGCTGCCATAAATTCATAGTAATCGAGAGGAAGTGTCCCGGAGTAAACAGCTTCGCAAATATCTCACACGTCCGCAGCTGCTTCGAAAGTAATTTACTCGAGTCGCGCGAACTAAGCGGCAATCGTACGGAAGCTTTATAGAGAAGTATGCGAGGAAATTGAAAATGTCGTAAGGTAGATAACAAAGTACACGCTCTTGCTACCTTTCGTTTATCGCTGCGCCCCGTGACAAGATTTTACGGTTTCTCTAGGAACACGCCAACGACTGGTCCAACCACGTAGCTCGCAATTATCCGCACGCATTAGAATCTGGATTCATTACCGTGGTCTAGCTACATCCACCTGGTTTAAACAAGCGACTCGCTAGACAGGATATGCCCAAGCGAGCACTGAATTCGCCCTCGTTTCGAATCCACGCCCGAGAATCGCGCTCGCGAAGTGTCATCTCTCATTTTTTTTCTCCCTCGGTACAGGTAAATTATCAATTTATCTAGGTCGGAGCGCTTTGCTCCTTCTTACTCAACGCATTACTCAACCGCGCACGTGTAACAAGGCCGAAGCGCGCTCGCGAGGTGCCCCGGCGCGGCCGAGCCAGCTTTTTGCCACGTCGGCCAGCGGGCTACCCGCTGCTCGAGCTTGCCTCGGAACATTTGCAAGACTAGCCGAGCGAGGAAAAAGAATAGCTCGACGTCGGCATCCTCGTACTTGACATTTATATCCACGACGGACGGACGCGCCGCGCCGCTGCGAACATATTTCTTCGTGTGAGAATCCTTGAACCCAGGCGAACGGGAGAACGGGACGGGCATCCTATTCGCATCAAGGCGTCATCTTAATTATCCTATCCGCTAGTCGACGTGGAACACGTTCTCCGGGTCTCTCTTTCACCGAGCCGAGCAAACGTCTTCCGGAAAACTCACTTGGCTCAGCGTAGTCCATGGATCCTAAACGATATTCCTCCTAATTCATCCTTCACTCGTTGAATCTCCATCCTCAAGCTTGGGGACTTTTCTGGCCTCAGCCGCACCCACGTGTACCCCTAGGATCCACGTTGTACCAGTGACGTAGCTGGTCGCCTCGCTGATTGGCTGTTATGCAAGATTTCGTTTCTGCCGCTCGCTCGTCGCTCGGCGCTCGAGTTATTTGTCGGTTGCCAGTTGGTTTATTGGCCTGGTCGGTCGGGTGGGTTGCCGCGCGCGCGCATGCGCGCATGCGGCAACACGGCCGCGCAACCGCTCCGCGAAGACAGTCCCCGAGGCCTGTGAGAAGCAAGAAGTAAGGGAGAACGTCCTTGCAAGGCCGGCCGCCGACGCCCGAGAGCCAAGCCTCTCCATCTTTTTCTCTCCTTCCCACTTCTCCGTCTCTTTCTCTCCTTCACGCCTCTGGTCTGCCGGCACGCTTGACGCGGTCCCACTCTCTGGCTCCCAGTCTTCTCCCTCTCTTTCTCTCTCTCTCTCTCTCACTCTTCTTCGTTGAGCTTTCTCTCTCTCTCTTCTTCTCTTCTCATTCCTCGCCCCTCTCGTCTCAACCACCACCCTCTTCTACCTCACCTACAAGCCACGTTCTCACTCGCCTGGCCACGGCTCGCGATCCTTCCTTCGGCTGCTCCTCTCCGCCAGTTACACACCGGCGCTGTAACATCCATTCTACCATCATGCTCGCGACGCTCGCTATACAGAAAACTGTCGTCTCACCTATCCGGGTGTAGTTACCAGCATGCATCCTGCATTCCACCGCGCCGCTGCACCGGCGGGCCCCTCGCGAGCGGAGCTCGCGTGAGAAAAGTCCTCTCGAAGAGCGTAACAAGAAGTCGGGTATTAAGGCGCTCGCGATGATGCGCTTTGTTCGGGACGTGCGAAAAAACGAGGGGACAGAGAGAGAGAGAGAGAGAGAGAGGTTATTTTCTCCTCTCTCGGTCTTTCTTTCTTTTTGGTGCAGGTGCAGAGAGCGATGAACCGAGTGATAAGAGGAGCGCGAGATAATCAAATATTGTTTTGGCTCATGCTTGTTTTCACGAAACTCGTTCCGATATCTACTGCAGTAGGTAGCGAATAATTGTTAAGAGATCGTGATTAACGATGTGGTTTGTTCGAGAGAGACTAGATGTAGGGTGAGAGTAAAATGGTGGAAGAAATTAAGGTTACATAAAAATATGAACTCTCTCGCGAATTAAAAATAAGTCGAGCTGCAGACTTGGCAACGGCACGCTTGCGGCTCCAATAATGCGACTGCCAGAATCAACTGTTCTCAATCACTGAGTATCATACCAGTCATACCAATCTCATTACACCTTACTAGCGAATCGAACCGAAAACTTTCCATTCCATCTGATTCTTCTTCCGATCTCGCCTTTCTCTCGTCCCTTCTCTCTTTGTTTCTCCACGAAATCGCAGACACAACACGCGCGCAAGCCGTCGCGAATAAAATCCTCGGTATATCTGCGTCCCTGTCGAGGCGCGCTCGCGCCACGAGGAAAAGAGAAAAAATGTGGCCCGTGGGCGCCCCGACCTCACAGTTCCACCGCGTCGTCGTCGTCGTCGTCGTCGTCCGGGAGATAACTTTACCAACGATGGTGGGTTCTATAAATACGCATCTGGCCGTGTTCCGGCGGCGGAGCGGAGGGTTGAATAAGGTGCTCACGCCCATTGGGCGAGCAACGAGTAAACCCACAACTGGTGACGGTCAGCGCGCAAAAGAATCCACGCCTTTTTAAAGCAAGCCCGTATTTCACTTGAACCGCGCGACTCCGCGGGCACGTTACGCGCGACGAGATTTCTCCTCGTAATTAGGCGTCATTGCGCAGTCAGCTGGAGATGACGAGATAAGGCGAGCTCGCGACGGTGGCTTTGTGTTCTCGTCTCTTACCTCGCTCTTTTTATTCTTCTCTTCTAACGGACAAATCCCAAAGAGAGACGACGAGGTTCACGACGATTAGAAGCGACAGGTGTCCGCGTGGCACATCCATCGGAGATCGATGATGAATCCGTTCCTTTACCGGTGAGGCTTCGATTCTCCGTAGAAGCCAATCCTCGCCTTTATTCCGCGGACGATGCAATAACGCGCCGTGGAGCGAGCGGACGCGCGTTTGCAGAAATGTAAATGGATTTATGGGTGGAGCGTTTACTCGCTTCTCGATTTACGGTGTCGCTTGCGTGGCTCCTCTTCCGCGTCTACGAGGAATCAACTCCGCCAGTTGATCCGCGCCCTGACCCTACCAGCGCGCGCCCAGTTCTCGTCGCGCGAATTCTCTTGTTTTCCACGGCGTATCGGGCGGTGCTAACTCACCGAGAGAATCACCGTTTTACGTAAATCGCGGGCGCGTTAACATCCGCGGGCCACGCGTCGACATCGTGTCCCTCGGTGTCGGCGGCTGCTCGTTTTCCACGTATAAGGCGAGCGCGACCTTTAAGGAGGCAACGGCGTTTCGCTCGCTCGCGTGACACTCGTCTCGCCTCATAAACTCGCGTCTTCCTTTCGCGAGATCTCGTACCCAGGAGGGAAAGACGATCGTGCGCGACAACGAGGGGGACGCTTCCTCGAATAAATTCTCCAATGAATTGGCCCCGCGTGGTTCGCGATTTGCGTCCCCTTCGAGGAAAAACCGTCCGCCTCGACTTCGATCGAGACGCGTTTCCGAGACCAAGGGCGTTCTAATTGCAACTCCCGTTGTTTGGAGCAAGGTCGTGCCCACTCGCGAGGATGACTAACGACACGGGAATCTAGAAGTCGCGCACTCGAAATCACGTCTCATTAATTGTCTCGTTAATTATCCGTTCAACTCAACCGGCGCGTCTCGCGCACTTTTTGCGCCGCGCGCGCGCGTGGTCTCGTCGACGTATTAATTTGTCGTGCGCTTAATCATAGGATGTTCGTTGGATGTCGCGTGGAATCGAGCAGGTCCCACGGTGTTTTGTCGTTGCTGAGAACGATTTCGGAGAATGGCGATTTTTCGCGCGAGTACCGATAGCTTTTATCTTCGTGCTCGATGGACGCTTGGTCGTCTAACGGTACTCGTAAGTACTGGCATAGTTTTTTTTATCTATTTAACTATAGCGAGACAAGCTACTTTACAGTGACTCCTCTAGATTGTGTACGATTACATTTACAGTTGGCAATGCTGTATGGATAAGTAGCTAGGTCCAAGTGATGCAGGTGACAGCTCACATGGAAATGTGCTCAGGCAATAAAGGGTTAATGAGACCTTAGAACACAGAAGATTCGTAATGTAATATATTTTCATGAAATATTAAATTAACAAATTTTCTATGAAAAGGACCAAACATCCACCAATATTTGCGCCCTCCCCGTACACGTCTCAATTCGAACATAACGTAATCTCCAGGATATCTCTACTAGTCGACAAACTGTCAATCGTATACACTTTTTTGATGGCTCGACATTATCTTTTAAATCTGCTCGATTAGAAGTCCAATTACACAATTCATATACTTGACTCTTTGCACTCGGTTATCCCCTCTGAGGGGACAATATAAAAGACGCCGGGAAAATGCTGAGTGTAAAGGGTTAAACAGTGCTTTTCTCTTCTTTTCTGTTTTCTGTAAATACACTTATATTAACTAAATTAGTTACATTCGCTATAATGCTGCATTTTTATTTACCTGGCGTCTGGTCTACTGTGTTCTAAATCTGTCTAAACAAAACAGTGACCACTCGTTTAAACAATTAAATAAGAAAATAAATAAATGTTAGAGGCCCTGCTGTACCGAGGCTTGTCGAATTTAAAATTTCATTCCTTTTACAACCACCGCGCTCTGAATCTTTTCCTCATGGATCCATCTATATATAGCTCTAGCATTTCATAAGAAACAATCGTTTTATTCATCGAAGGAGAATATCGCGAACCGTTCCACCCACCACGAATAATATTCCCACAATTACGATATTCCAACAGCGTCTGAGATTTCGTCAGGCGGCTCATGCGCGCGTCAAGGATCATTCCCATTGTGCGAAACGGAATTTTTCTCCGCCGCTATTGCGCAACGTTCGCGACGTCGATATTGCCGTGAATTTTCGTGGGTGAGCGAAAGAGACGTGCAATCGGGTGCTTGCGCCCTCGTCGTCGCGCTCGGTCGCTGCAAGTGGGCGCAACCAATGCAAAACGCCACGCAATGCACTCGCGCGCGATGCGGCCCACTTGTTGGGCGACTCGCGTTTCCTCGGTGCGCATGCGCGCGTGCACTTGTGCGCCCGCTTGCGCAGGATAGCGTGTGGGCGCGAAAGTCTCGGATCCGCATGAATCGAGGGGTTTATAAATAGGCAAACTGGTATTTAACGTGAGAGATTAATATTGCAAGCAGCATTGCATTGTCGTGCGGCAGCTGGTGGTTGCGCATTGCCGAGAACGGCCTCGAAGCACTTTTGTCACGCGGAAGCCCGGGCAAGACCCGCCCGCGCGCGGTTCGCCGGTAGCGAATCGCCACTTCTCCTCGTTGAAGAATTCTCTTCTGCGCGCGCGCGCGCGCTCGAGAATCGTGTGAAGCCAAGGGTGTTTGGTAGGCGTAGGCGGGCGCATTCCAGTCGCGAATGCGCCATTTGTTTAGCTCGATTCAGGGACGAGTTTATTTGAGATGGCGTGGATTATATATTTTACACCCTCGACGATTATTCACAATGTTGATTTTAAACCCGATGATGTTTCAAATCGTTACGCAACGAGACTAAACTGGTGAATTTACGAGGGAACTAATGCACGGGTTAACTCACGAGGTACCAAGGAAGTTGATATTTTCTGATTGTGTAAAAATCGTTTTTTTGGTAGATGCTATTAGCTTAGGTGCGGTAATTCAACGACAAATGGCGCTCACCTCGTAAAAATTGGGACTATGAATCCACGATATTGCGTAAATCAGTACTGCTGAGGGCACCCTTTTTTTGCGTTACGCCCCAAGAAAGTAAATTTACATTTCTTTACCTATTGCTAATGTATATTTCTGATGTGTTTGTATTGTAAAACTATGTATATAATAAAGATTTATGGAATGAGAAGACTGACAGTAACCGATCTGCTGTTACTTCCAATTTTTTACGCTGCAAAGGAACACAACACATTGTCTTTTCATTCAAAAAGGAATCTTTCTTTATGTCGTTATTTAGCTTTAATTATGACCGTTTGCACATCGAATTTTCTTAAAACAACGTTATATCAGTCTTTGACGAGAAAAATTAAGTCACGCCCGCTCGAGGGTCTAGAGTAAGAAGTGTACAAATTAACAGGAAACTAAATTCGCGCATGCGCAACGAACTTCTCGAAGGGGTTACTCATCTATTCTCGTAAATTACCGTACACCTGCCCCTTTATAGAAAAATTCCGTTACACCCAAGAGACGGAGAGGAGCCTCCCCTTTCCTGCAGTCCTGTCCTCCTGTGCAGCGTGTATCGATTAATACGCGGAGTTCACACGGGATATACGTCCGTGGAAACCACTAGAGGCTTATCTCGGACATCGTATGGCCACGATAAGGGGGCCCTTTGAGGAACTCGGTGGAACATCATCGCGCGACGCGCTAATAATAAGCATTTGATTTTATTTCCTCGGGGCGGCCTGTGTCGTCGTCGGTTGTGCTCCACGGCCGCGACGTGCCACTCGACCGTGGGAAGGGGCGTGAGAGGAGGGAGGACGTTGGTTTCCGCGAGCATTAAATATTGCAATGAGTTTCGTGGCCAGCGATGCATAAAATAGGAACGAGCATTCGTGCCGTGTTTCAGATACGTTCGAGCGTAACTCTTGCGCCCCGTGCGTGCGAGCACGAAGATCCAAAGCTAAGAAGTATTTCTACTCGGTCTTTATAGTGGAGCGTTCTTCGGGCATCGTTGTTTACCGTAACTTCATTAGCGGACGAGATATATTTAGACGGGTGGGCAAATAGCCGCGCCTGTCCACGCTCGTTTTCTATGACCGACCGCGAGACGATAAGACCGTTTACTCGATGATAGAATAATTATACAGTCGGGGAGCAAGAAACGGCGTGGGTAATTAGTTTCGCGCCTCGCGACGAGAGAAATGGATCAGGCGATACTTTCCTTCGGATTCGAGCGAGCGACGAAATAAGAAGGACGCGCGCGGTTCGGATAATGCGCGAACTCGCTCGCAAAAGCGTTTCTCAAGATACTAGCTCCTTTCTTTCGACTTCACGAGGTTTTACGAGGCGACGAGCTCCTTGGCGCGTGTTAAAAATATTCCTCAGCCTCATCGGGACCGGGGTTTTAGCCCGTATTTATTAACTGTCGGACAGCGCGAGTGAATACCTGTACTTAATGGGCCCATTTGGCGAAATAACTCGGTGGAGGGTATTGTGCGCGGCGGCCTACCGATAAAAAGGCGCGTTACGATACTCGTAATATTTATGCAACATTCTTCTTCGAAATTTACGATCTTACACCCACGCCACGTGAGTAACTCGGCTGTCTTTGTCGCGCGAGATAATTTATTGCACCGCGCGGTGACTCAACTCGTGCGGTTCGCTCCTCTCGTCTGCCACAGGCCGAAAGTAGGAGGCGCCATAAATGGAAAGAAATTTTCGGATGTTTACGAGCTTTTCTCTCCAGCTTAGTACGTCCGTACGGTAAGATCCTACGGCGACGAGAAGGAGGTCACAAGGCGCGCAAAGCGCGTATAAGAGTGCACCTCGCGCACGAGGAATCCTCGAGATAAGAAGTCTTGTCCGATACGCGTAACGGGCTTAGAACTATTTCGCGATACAAACATAATCGGACCGGAAACCATAACGGCGATTTGGCCTTCCACAGTTAAGTGCTTTTTCGTGTAGATCGAAACTGCCGGCATTACCAATAATCGCGTAATGTAAAATAGCGAGATCTGCTTGCGCGCCTCGAGAGTCGACGATCGCCACGATCAATCCATTCCTCTTCTCCGCCTAATGGTCCAACGAGTCTCGAAATGCGTGCCGGAATTTCCAGAAACCCCAGGACACCCAAGAAACCTGAAGAACCAACGACAAATCGGACACAATCCGCTATTCCAAAAAGCAAAACGAAAAAAGGAAGAAATTTATGGAGCGTACGATATTCCGTATAGGGTTACGCGTGAAGGCCTCGACTACGGTGGTACAGAAAACAAAAATCCCTCCTTATCCACGTGAAACATTGTGCAAACATTTGGAAAGCGTAACGACAGAGAATCGTGTTCGCCCACGCTTATCGCATCTTAACACGCGCGTTTCGCACAAGCGAGAGAGAGGATGGAGATAAGGGCATTATTTTCAAGCGCATTAGAGCACACACACCCGGTCATTACGTCTATTAATAACAACGAGTACCCCATTACTGCCCTTAGCATCGCTCGGTATCGCTCCACGATCGATTCTCGAGGTGTACCCCCATTCTCGCGCGAGTGGAAGGGTCTCGAGCTAGCGCTGCGATATTAATGCGAACTTTTCCGGATAAGCCATCTCCACGGAGGGTAGACGCGCGCGACCTGATAAATCGCGGCGCGCCAAGCGGCCGCGCAAGACCCGCCACGCTCTGTAATTACGACGGCACGTAACGAAAGTGTTACGCGTAGGCGCTTTTAAAAGGCCCCAAGGCCGTGAGCGCGCGCGCGCGCCTTCACCTCCTCTTCATCCTCGTCCTCTCGAGTCCGAAGAGGTCTGCACGAGCGTGCGCGCTCGTGGTACTCGCGAGCAATTGTAACGAGGCAACTTTGTTGCCTGCCGCGACGTCCTCCACATAATATCCCTGGGTAGAACGAGGGAGAGATGGGATAAATTGCCGGTGACGTTTAGCGCTCGAAATTGCTCTTTATTAAAAGGGAGGACCGAAGGCGGTGTGGCGAGCGGCGCATGAGAAAAGGCGAGACGATAGCCCGGATCCACCCTCTCGTGGAAAATTACGGGCTTTATTGCAACATTCGAACCCGTTTCTTCGGGAGCACCTTGAAAGGAATCATTGTCGCGAGTACGGCTCCAGTCACGGGGCCTCGTAATCGGAGCATTCCACGAGATCGTTTCGCAAGAGTGTAATCAAGGATGATAAGAGAGTGTTGGCTCCGAGGGTGAGGCACCTGGTTGGAACGTCAACCCCCTTCCTAATTGATTGCTTCTTCCTCGTGCGGTAGGCGCGATTAAGATCGAGAGTAAGAAAGAAATAGAGAGTACGCCGCTCGATGGTGGTGCAGAGGGGTAATTTATACACATAATGATTCCGAGTCCTCGCTCGCGGGCCGCCTTGCTCCCTTTAAGAAGAGGAGCAGAAGGTGGAAGGGAGGGACCTTCTCTTCTCGTGGAATTTTAGCTCGTAAAGCGGCCGCCGGTATGGTGGCTATTAAGGTTTTGCTTGAGCGCACGACATTGATAGCTTTCTTGCTTGTTACTTAACGCGCGAGCTTCGCGTACGTCCGTCCGTCTTTCGCGTGGCACGCGGAAGGTGAAGGGTGAGGCGGAGAAAGGGAAAAAGGATTATTAACGCGGAGAGTTTTACGCGCGCCTCCTGCTCGCCGATATGTCTTCACTTTTCTTCGAGTTTCGCTTTTACGGAGCACCGTGGTTTCACTTTTGCTTCGAAGGCAACGCGTACCTTCTCGTAAGAGAAGCAGCCCGGTCCTTGAGCCTTGCTACGATCGTGATCTCTCAGAGGGTCGACCTTGGACTCGACCTCACGACTCACCTTACGTTTATTTATTTCGTTCGCTACGGACCCTCGAAGACGATCCTCGGAATTGGAACTCGAGAGGATTCTTCTGGAGTACAATCAACGAGCACTGATGTTCCTAGGTTGGTAATAGGTTATAACTGCGTGTTTGATTAAGAATAATAGTATCGATGCAAAATGGAAGAGTAAAGGGCCTATCTTACTTGTTGCAGGATTGAACCGCATAATTGGCTCGTGCGCGCCGCGCGAGTAGAGACTTTTGAATTTTGTGGAATGCGATTACATCAGAACAGAGGCTGGAAGGTTCTTTTGTTTGCGTTCCAAATGACGAGAAAGATCCTTTACCTGTCTGCCGAATTTCCAAGAACATTACGCTTTCGTTTGCAGTAAGATCACTCGCTTCTCCGCCGGAGAACACGGTTCGGCAGTGACGTATTTGAAATTCCGCTTGGGCTCCCGCTCGCGTAAAAGTTACTTCCGCCACTATTGTTGGGACACCAGCGGTACTTGTTTTCTTCGTGCAGAGTGCACGCATAGGAATGCGACAACAATACCGTACTACTCGCCCGATGACGAGTCTCGCGTGTCCTTTCGGGCATGAAAAATGCCAACTAGCACGTGCTTTTCGAAACGTGTCATCGTCGGGCATAACCCAATGAATGATGAAACGTGAGACGGTGTGCAAGAACGATGAATGAATTTAAACGTGACTTAGCAAGCCCAGAACACAATTCAAAACTCGACAAAGAGAGGCTTCTTTTATCGGAAATCTGTCGATCGCACAAACGTTCTCCATGAACCTATAAAAAAAAAAATTCTGCGGATCGATATCTCGTTAACTCTGAAATAGCAAGCGGAATGTCCGTTTCTCGAGCGTCAACAGGTTCGAATAGCACTTCTGATCGGACTAAGCATCGCACAGTGCCGATCCAGTTTCTCTTAAATTCACTCTTTGTCTCGATAACGCATAACGTGCTTTTTGAAAAATGTCATCGTCAGGCATAACCCAGTGAATGATGAAACGTGAGACGGTGCGCAAGAACAAAGAATGAATTTGATTAACGAGTCCGGAAAACAATTCCTAAGTCGACAAAGGAGCCTTCTGGTATCGGAAAATCTGTCGATCGCACAAACGTTCTCCATGAACCTATAAAAAAAAAAAGATTCTGCGGATCGATATCTCGTTAACTCTGAAATCGCAAGCGGAAAGTCCGTTTCTCGAGCGTCGACAGGTTCGAATAGCGCTTCTGATCGGACTAAGCATCGCCCACTGCCGATCCAGTTTGTCTTCATTAACTCTTCGGCTCGATAACGCATAAAGCGCGACTTGGACGCGCGCGTCGACGGGGCCGATGGCACGCGCATAAAGTCGAATCCTGACAAGGACTATTTGCCGTAGTGGGCCAATAAATAACGATCGGACCGAAAGCAATTATAGGCACGTCCGCGACACGCCACGAGAGTCTCTAGCAAAACGCGAGTGGACGTTACAGGCAAGGACCCTCGACGTGTCCCGGATCGGTTTGTCCCAGACGAAATTGATTTACGTTTCGAGGAGAACTCAACGCGCTCTCCAATCCAATAGACCAGACAGTTCCACAAAAATATTCTCGCGAGAAAGATTCCTCTGCTTGAGGCGGTACGCTCACCGAGTACGGCTCACGCGACAGGTGTAAACAGCGTGATTTATCTGGCACACTTTGAGACGCGCGCTTTCCCATTGTCGTTGAATAATGCAGTCGCGATCGCCGATACGCGAAGGCTGACTAATTAGCTGCGTCTAGGTGAGCGGCCACCACTCGACGATCCTTTACGCTCCCTTTATGTAACGTCCCCTTAAGAATGTCGTGTACAAAGTGCGCTTTGTTACATTGTCTCGGATGAAAAAGTGTCCTGCGACATTGACGTAGTAGGTGTGCCGAGAGGTAGCCAACGAGTTGAGATCCTGCAAGAGCATCCTCTCTCGGTTTCTTCATTCGTTGCCCTTGAATTCTAATTGTTTCGCGATGGCTGATAATAAAATCAGAAAAAGAGAGAAAGAGAGAGAACGCAAGAACTCGAAGCAGCGTTGAAAATCATCCTTAAGGTATTACTCGATGATCGGTTATCGAGGAATCCTCCCACCAGCCGATATAATCGATCGTCGAGTTGCCGAGGCTGGCTGAAAAATTCCTGGACCGGCCTTCCGATCGGCTGCGGTTGGAAACGCGGGGCCCGATAAGGAGTCGATAAGGAGGACAAGATAAGATCGCGACAAGATGAATCGAGCGGGCTATCGTCCGCGTAAGATCGACCGGATGGTTCTCGAGTTTCACGCGGCTCTCGATCGGTGCCCATAAGTCAATGCTCCTTCTATACTTTACTCTCTTCGTCCTACGGTCTTCGTCCTGCGTCGTCAAGCGGTGACAGTGCGTAGAACCGCGGCTAGATCAACGAGGCGATCTCTTTACGAGGGCAGGATCTCGCGAAGATGGGGCCGATCTATAATTAAGATCGCGGCCTGATCTGCGGCTTGCCCAAGGAGACAGCGAACCGGAGGAGAACTGGACGCGAGTAGGATAGACCACTTGGAGATCCCGTGACGATCCGCGCGCGTGTGGTCTCCCTCCTCCGCGGGAGATCCTCCGCGGATCGTATTACGTAGCCTTACAACAACGTCCTCCGCGAGCTACACAACCGTGGAAGGATCGATCTCTCGATCTCTCTCAGCTATTTTCCTCGACACTCCTCACTCTCGTTCCGCGTTACGATTGCGCGCGTTAGTTCTGCTCGGCGAATTTGAACGACGGCAATGCGGATTCGATAATGGTGACCGGACGCATTCCAAAGCTGGAGTCGCGACGTTTATCGCGGGACCAGAGTAAAGTGTAATTTACTTGTTTTCTGTTATTCGTTCGTGAGAGTGTTTTTCCAAACTAGTGGGAAATCCGCGAGGTAGATTAAAGCCAGACTTGCGAAAATTTACGTTGGGCGTTCCATTCGATGGAAATTTATGTGAGTCCTGGCGAATTTATGGTATGATGGACGGGGGCGTCGCGTGAGAACGCGCTCACAAATTTCCGTCACATCCGGCGCACGCGATCCGTTTGTTGTATGCTTTTCTTACAAACACGAAAGAAATTTGTGTCACAACGTAACTGTGATTCATCAATATTCGGATCTTAAAATTCTGATAATCCGGGTATCGCTTGAAAACTTGAATATCATTTGTTTAATATCCGCATCTCATTTACACATCCGGATTTTAAATTTACATATACTTTACGAGTATCCTCAAGTTTATATGTCCGTTAGTGTCAATGAGTTTTGAAGTCAGATCAATGTCATAGTATGTCTATATCGAATGAATGGAGTTAATCCTACATTTCACGATATTATTTACACCAATTCCATGTGTATCCGTACTCTGATATCAATAGTAGCGAATATACGTTTCTATGTCATACGAATATTTGAAACCGAATATGCACGAGTATTCGAATAATTCGGAGTTAAGTATCCCACACTTTATTATTCCAGTTCTCCGAATATTTAAATATTCGGATTTTAAGAACTCTAGTACCTATCCTCGATCCTGCTCGTCAACGATGCACGAACATGTGGATTATAAACGCCCCACGAACAACGCAAATGTTTATACACCAAAAACTATGAATTTACAAAAAATTCAATGCATAACGTAAATTTCTGTGAGTCTGGGCTTTACATTTCCACGTGATTCGAAAAGAACAAATTCCACGTACGAGTCATCGATACTCTGTTAATTATCTTCATCGCGTTCAGGTGACTTACGCTCGGTTGGCCAGACGACGTCGTCGTCGTCGTCACGCTTGATCCTCCTTAACGCTCGTCATCCGTTAACCGCGGATAAGTTCGCCTCGAGATAGTCGAGATTGGGGCCCGATTGGCCATTGTCGTGACGCAACATCGCGTCCCGGTAGCGTGCCCGCGGCGGCAGCATTAATGCGATTTAAGGCGATCAACGATTCCGATACAGTTACGTCGCCTGGCCGCCGCAGCTGTTATCCGAAGGCCCCGACGGTCGCGTCGGGGCCAACCGCGCGCTCTTCCTGATTCGTTAAACTGGATTTAGCCTCGTCGACGAAGAGAGAGAGAGAGAGAGAGAGAGAGAGCGAGCGAGAGGGAGAACGATGAAACGAAAGAGGAGAGAGCATCGAGTGTCGCGCGAGCCTTAATTCTCGGTGCACTGGTAACATTCACCGGATGCGGCGGGCCCACTTCGCAGGGGACCCTCCTCTCGTCTCTGAATAAACGGATTACTCGGTTGCAACGAGTAAGATAATATTGGCTTGATCTACGAGGCCAGAGAGAAAGAGAGAAGGAGAGAGAAAGAGAGAGAGAGAGAGAGAGAGAGAGAGCCTTTTCGCGCCAATTAGAGGACAGGGACCCCGTGACGAGGTACTCTCGTGTCGCGCAAGATTTTCTCCTTCGTCTCTTTGCTCCTTGTTAGTCTCCGCGACTACTGTTTATCCTTCTATCGAATTAAGCCGTAAATAGCCTGGCTAAATTCATTCTCAGTGAGACTCGAAGCTTGGACGGGCCACTTTGCAGATGGAATAAATTCTGCATAATGATGGAAGAAAAAATTTCGTATCATTCTCGTGCCCCGGCACGCATGGAAATCTAGAGCCAATTTTCCAGCCTCGCGATGAAACCGGTCGTGGACACGTAAAATTCCAATTTTCTCAGAGTTGGTGGAGAAGCCTCGAGTGACTTTCCCTCGGCTTTGCTACCGGTCTTGCATCGCGTAGGGACGAATGGTCGCCGGTAATAAACGCAACAAGATGCACCGCGGCAGGGGCAAATGGGACTTAGGCTCGATCGTCACGCCGATAATTAGACTCGGTTTCCAGAAGCGTCCGTGGCAAAGAGAGCGCCTCGCTCAACCTGCGGTTTCTTGTCGCGCGCCTTGAATAGTCGTGGAGCGAGGGCCGCCTGGGTAATTTGGTTTTTGATCGCGGCGTTCGCGTGAAATATTATGGCCGATGCTCAGGTGCGCCCAGGAACGGTGGATGTGATGGATTAGCGCGCCACCGGGAACTCGTTCTTGTTGCCTCGGCCCATTGTATTCGCACGTGGTCTCCTGGCGGGTGCATGCAGCCTCGAGTGCTTTCCCTGGAATCACGGAGACTCGAGTAGGTACACAGAGGGACGCTGATGCTCCTCGTCGTGATGTACTACCGCGTGTTTTGCGGCCTCGCGCGACTCGAAAGCCAGTCGCGAAGGATTATATCGTATGCACGACTTTTTTTCCAAACGACACTCTTTCGTAGCCGCCGGCCGAGTTTAATTAATAATTTGAATAAAACGCGAAATAAGCGCCTTGCTCTTTAGGTTTCTTTCCACTGCTTTTATCGTAAAATTCTTACATCAGAATTTTAGTAATACTCTTCGATGACAAACGCTGCTTAAGGTCAATGAATTTCTACTCATGTCCTGATTTCTACTCACTACGAATTATTCTACTTAATATTAATGTTCGATTGATAAAATAAGTTAGAGAAAGATTAATTATAAATTATTTATATTCTCCGGCATAAGTTGCATAGGCTTGCTGCTCGCTAGGTAGTAGCACGTTATTAAAAATTAATTTCATAATCCAAGCAGTCGTAGTCTTAAATGAGTAGAAATAGGGTCACTGACCTTACGTCATTCTCGCACTCCGACATTTTACCTTTATTAATACAAGTACCGAGAAACGTAAGAAACTCACCGAGTAACCGTACATGGGTTAACGAGGTACGATGGTTTCACAAATCTGGCCACGACTGTGCCTAAGACATAAAGCAACGTAACGTGACCCTCTTCACTGTCCGACTCTCGCGCATATTCGAAACAAACGACGTGGGTCTCTCGATCAAACGTAACCCTTACGTTTAAATACTAACATTCAAAATGCAGCTTTACCTTCTGGACCCTGTTGCGCAGTAATCGAAAGCAACCCCGATCAATTACGAGCGAAGGTCGTCGTGTAAACAGAGGGACGACGAGGTACCAAGAACCTTCCTCACCAACCCCTCACGATTCACTCACCATCCCCATAATGCGTTTTAATCTCGCGTCCATAATTTCTTCCGCGGTCTATCTCGATCCCACTCTCGTCTCTCTCTGGCGAAGTAACGAGCCGAAACGCCATACGCGCTCGACATGCCGACCTCTGAATCACTCGCGTGTCCCCTGGTCGACCTTCGAGGATGCAGGGCCGCGGAGGCTTATCAGCGGCGTGCAGCCACGATGTAACGACCTCTTTCATCTGCCGACCAGCGCCAATTTCATTTTACCTTTTCTACCGCTGGCGCCGGCCAAAGCGGGCCTCGAGAAGCACGCGTTATCACGCGATAGCAATTCACGCAACTTTCCCATGGCTGAGCGGCCGTAGTCCACCCGTAAACAGTAGCCGTCATTCGCGATTCCAATTCCGTCTCTCCCTCTTCCACCTTCTTATCACTCTCTTCTCTCTCGTTCTCCACTTCCATCGTGGCTCCACGCCGAGGCACTTCTCTCCGCGAAATCCTTAAAGCATTAGCGCCTCGTTACCCTACCACCCTCCTCGGAAGGAAACACTCGACGATCCGGAACCGGCCGGTATTTATCGTCGATAGGCATCATTCTCGTTTCGCCTTAACCTCTCGAGCCACTCTCCTCTCGCGAGAAGAGGAGTCTCGCGAATTTCTCCGTCTCTTTCTCTCTCTCTCACTCTATCTTTCTTCTTCTCCTTCGCGCCCTTCCATCCCGTCCCGCATTTCTCAGGCTCGCCGGTGGAGCTTGTTAAAATAGCACCGCCTTTGTAGTAAACTCGTGTTCCTTATTGCTCTCGATGCTCTTTATCGATAATTCCCCGCGTTGCGCGGCGAGGATGAAAAGAACGCGCGGGGGATGGAAAGAGCGGAAGGGAGTAGAGAGAACGCTTGACGCTTCTTCCACGCTCGTTAGACGGTGCGCTCAGGGTGAGAGAGAGAGAGAGAGAGAGAGAAAGAGAGAGCTGTCGTTCGCGCGCGAATGAACTTCCGTGAAAAGGTTTTTTCTCATTCTTTTTCTATGGGTTCGTCTTCCTTTTTTTTCTTCTCTCTCTCTCTCTCTCTCTATTTTTGTCGCCTCCAAGAATCCACAGACAGGCGGCAAATTCTCGCGAGTCCTTCTCTCCTCCACGATGCCATACCGTAATGATGGTCGTGCCGCGGTTGCCATCCCAGGAGCCACCGACATTCCGAGACGTCCTCCGTGCAAGTAGCCCTGCCGCAGTGGAGTGGTAACGAAATGGGCATTATGCGTCTGCGACTAATAGCGTGCACGGTGATAATAAGCCGTGATGATTACACCCGGTGTTTCTATCCTCGATCGAATCCCACGAGGTCCACCTATCTTCGTGGTATGGCGATCGAGACGATGGAGAAGATGAGAAGGAACGCGCGTGTGGAGAAACATTGTGGAATCTTGCTGAGTAAGGACCACGTGGACGCAATGATTATTATTAATAACTTTGTTGTTCTCGAAAGCTCGTTGCAAGGAGAACGCGAACGTTTCAGGCGCAAGAGAAACGTTCGAAGGGCGAAACGATCGCGTTCTTTTTCTTCCTCGATTTCTCCTTCTCTCGAGCATCGCTCTTATTCCTGCCGTTTCTTCTGGTTCTCTCATTCTTCTTCTTCTCCTTCCTCTTTTTTGCATTACCGTCGTCCTTTATCCACCCAGCTCGAGCATCGTGTCCCTATCGTTCCTGATAAAAAGCACTTAATGAGGGACCTTAGGTCGGGCATAAACGATTCGTAATATCCAGCTATTCCCTCGAAGCTTCGCAATTAATGGCTATACGTGCGAGATTGCCCGGTGATTCCGCCATGGGCGACCCTCTCGTTTTCTACCTTCCTATACGTATGTAGGTACCTACTTGGCTACGAGAAAATCGCGCGAGGCCACGGCCACTCTTGTTCGTACCTCTTTCGCTCACCTTCGCTAAAGATCTCAGATTTGAATTCTGAGAGCTTCCTTGACCGGCGCGAATCAGAGAACACGCTCACTCGACACAATTCATCCGATTCTTCTCGACGAAGCATCACTCCAACTATTAACTCAAAGTTTCGCGATCTCTCGGTAGCTCGGCTCGCAAAATCCTTCCTTCAAATCTCTAGAACTTCGATACCAAGAAACGAGAAACTCTGGCGTTAAGTCTGTGGCAACGTCTACGTTCACGTCTCGTCACGTTTCTCTCATCCTCTACACACCACACAAACATACACACACACGCACACAAGTACTCGAGCGCGAGATCGGCGAAGATCGCCGTATCCGCGTCTCGTTAAGGCGATTATCGGTATTATATGTTTTCCTCTCGTGACTACTTTGTCGCCGCATAAAATACAGCGCGTCGAGCATAAACACGGCTGGACCGGGAGGATGAAGGTGCCTGGGTGGTGGTGGCGGTGGTGGTGCCGCGCCGGTGGTGGTAATGGTGGTGATGTGTGCATAGCTATGGCGGATAATGGGCTTGCGAAAGCCACCATCCTCGTGGTAAAACGAATGTTACAAAATGAAGAGGAGGGGTTGAAGAGACGGTGAGAGAGAAAGAGAGAGACGGAGAGAGAGAGAGAGAGAGAGAGAGAGAGCGGGGCCAGGGCAGGGTGCTTCGCGAAGGGGCCTCGCGAGGAGATCGATAGGATCGGGCCGGCCGATCGATCGACGGATTCGCGTAATTGGACCGGCGCTCTTAATGAGCATGTTCCTCGTCGTGGAATTATATCGCGTTATGTCGTTGCGTTAAGTACACACGCGTCGTGGCCGCCGTCGCGCAACATACTAGGAGCCAGCAATAGAGGCAGGCGGACAGGCGAGAGCAGCTTGGCAGGCAGGCACCGCACTCGAAGAGAGCCACTTACCAGCACCGCCGACCACCACCGCGCCGTGTCTTTGGCTTTATGTAACAGTCCTGTAGCTCGTAATATCTGCGTGGCTAACATTAATATTTATCGTCGTACTGCCCACGCGCTTACCCGACGATGAGACGCGTGCCTTCGACGCTCACCTTCCACCAATCCGCTTGAATAAAATCGTCGGACGGCTTGGCGATTGAATTCTGATCCGAGAAGTGAGAATTATAGGGGGGAGATGTCGTTGGGATATTAAAGGCCGAGGAAAGTGGCGTGGATGGTAAGATCCTTTGATCTACGTGGTAGATTCTAACTCCTTGCCGTACTTTGACGAGTCACACAGCTCATGATAATTTTGGGTAAACGTAAATATCACGAGTCTAAATCGTGAAGGTAAATGCAGGCCGAACGTGAGCATCCCGAATCGGATTCGTGAAATCAAAGTTGAGCCACAGATGAACATTAATAGGATGAACTCGTGGAATATGAATCGGGTAAAATATGAACATCACAGTTTCATCCGGATTTCGTCGGGCTAAATAGTATAGCAAAGGGTTAAACATCTATGAGTTAATCAGGCTGATTATTAACGAAATGAGAATCGGAAGGCTCTTCTCCGAGTTGTCGAGAGATCATCCTCCGCCCTCTCGAAGATACGTTCACCTTCGGCCGAAAGTGGCGCGTGTGAAGTCCGACGGTGGAATCGAGATCGCCGCTAATTAACGTTTTAACCCGGGCGCAGCGCACCGTAGTCGTCGCTCGGGGCTGCACGACATCGCAGTTATGTAAATCACAGATTCCACGCTTTTTCGTTACTCACCGTCGTCGTGGTCCAGATCTCGCTTCAATGGTGGGGGACAATGGAAACTGGAACGCCCGGGTCACCGGATGACCTCAACGACAGTACCACAGAATTGCAAGGAAGGTTTAGGAAGGCTAGCGAATTCGTTACGAGGAACTGCGGAATCACGACGACGACGACCACGACGAACGACGAGGGAGAAAAACGGAAGTCACGTCCCGCGATAAAAGTGAAAGTTGTGGAAGCGAGAGTTTTTTTTATCCAGGGCGAATTATTCGAGCCTAAGCGGTGGCCTGCGACAGTAGCTGCGATAAATCCTGTAGAGTATCGCGATCAACTTAAATCGCGCGCGTAGAGAATCGAGATTTTTTCTCTTTGCTTTTCCCTTTCGAAACGGAAGGATGACTTAAGCGGTGCCCGAGGACGCGGTAGGCCCAGTGATATATATCCGCTCGTGGTAGCGTGCCCCTAGGAGAGGATCGGAGACGCGGCAAGCGGCTTGGAGGGCCTCATCAGGACTCCTTCTCTCCTTCCTGCTGCACGCTGCAACGAGCGCGGATTGCAAATTACTGCGACAGCTGCAGCTGCTCCGACGATTCTCCTAGCTACCTACCGACCTACAGCTGCAGTAGATCTTCGTGCGTTGCGCCGCCGATGCCTCGAGGTACCGCGCCAGAAGAAGCAGCAGGACGAGGCGAGGACGAAGCTTGAGAACGAGAGAATAAAGGTCCTCGAGTAATTGTTTGTAACGATGGAACTGCGACGGTGAAGCTGGTGGTTCCGTTTTTCGCGAGATTTCCTCCGGTGTGGATGCTAGAAATTAATTCGGGTGATATATACTCTGGACGCGCATTCTTCATACCTGGTTGTTTTTAAAACTAAGGACTCAAAGACCAAAGAGATACTCGAAACCCAAGTAATGATTAATTATCCTCAAAGACGTCCTTCATAATTATCACAAGAAGGAATTTTTACCACATAAACCGTACATACAATTAAAATACAAGAATCGTATTAACAGAAACCACGCGAATCCACGAATCACGACCGAAGCCCGCGAAACTTTTCGCCTTAATTTACAACGAGGAGATAATCGTGGCCCTCTGTCGTCGACCAGTCTCCTTCGGGCTTCTCTCAAGCACAGTTACTCTCTCGTACCCTCGTCCGAAACTCCCACGATAAAATCTCTTCCTCCTTAGCGGAGTCTCGCATCTCAAAACCGTCCGGAGGTGAACGCGGACCGCGTACAACACGGCGTGCACGCGTGTAAACGCGAGAAAGGGAACAAGAAGAAGAAGCTGAGAAGGTGGAGGAAGAAGAAGAGTAAGAGTAAAGTTTATTGTGGCGAGCCAATGGTTGGAGCGGAAGGGGAGTAGAAGAAGGAGTCAGAGAGACGTGGAATGGGTAAAAGTACTGTTACTCGGACAAAGGCTGCCCACGTTTACGGTCAGGATGCTATAAAGGCGTTTGCCTCGCGCACACCCAGTTCTTCATGCACCTTATTGCGCCATTGGAAACGGTTCAGGAAGCCTCGTTACATCGCGCTGATGATTCGCGCGCGCGCCCGCGTTATTGTTACGTTACCCTCGCTTCCGGTTCATCGGCACGGACCTCTTCGGTACCCGATCTACTTCTCCACTCGCGTTTCTTCTCACCAGATCCTCCACTCGCCATAGAAATTTTTCCACCGAGCCACGAGGCACCGTGCAAAAACATTATTCCTCGTAGTCGAAGCCTCTTGGCGTATCTGACCAGGTGTAACGACCAGGAATTAATGATATTCTACCGACGGACGAAGGTCACTGCGGAGGTCTTCTTCATCTTCTTCTTCCTCCTCATCTCAAGATCCTCGTGTCTCTTCACTCACGGCCGAATAAATCATAGGCCACGAAGAGGCGAGGCAACGCGCTCGCGCGTCCAGGTAATTCTACGCTCGATTTCGCTTTTCCTTCCCTCGCCTATTAACCGTCGAAACCGCATTGGGCCGACGCCGACGCCACGAAGACAATCCGTTACGCTACCGCGTGAAATAGCGATGAAGGACGCGGTGCTCGCCGCGGAAAGTGAGGCAGATCGAACCGCCGCGCTTCTCTTAGCCCGCTCATTAGATGCTCGTGGTGGGAATGGTGGGATATAACGTAACCGGTTAACTCGCCGTGGCATTAATCGCGTGCGCGCGATCGCCGCTCTCTCATCCCTCGGCCAATACGATCGGCGTGCGATCCCTTTGATTGAGCGCGTGGAGAAAAAGTAAGATTCGCGATGGAAGCCACGGGAGAGTGGTCGATCCAGGGTGGCTGAGACTTTTAAATAAATCGAGAGAGAGAGAGAGGGAGAGCGAGATAGACGATCGTATCGGTATGCGTCGGCTACGAGGCAGCATCGATGGGGAACGATTAATTCCTCGAAGAGCTTAATTAGTTATCTGCGCGAGATAGCCCCGCGGCACGAAGATAATGAATTCTCCGTGCGATAAGATTTGTTTACGTTTATTGTACATTCTGTTGGGCCGACTCTCAGATCTCGGCGGATGAGCGTCTTGGATAAGTTAGATGCTTACCAGGGATCGCGCGATCTCTACCAATCAACCGACGATCCCATTGAAAGCCACATCTGATTCCAGCTCGCGCGGGGTAATTCTCTCAGGCAGGTGTTTCCATATCCTCGGAAAGAAGAGGGCAACTCTAGCACTACCGGGATGAAAGTTCGCGCCGACAAGAAATCCTGACGATATACGCGCGGGGATAGAGCTCGGTCCGGCGATTTTCAGAAATTGCCCGTTCCTCGCCTATTATTTCCTCCTCGATTCGCCCGGGAAATTCCACGTGACGGTGGTCTGTGATCGGCTTCTGCCGATCGCTACGGCCCCACTCTCGACGGCCTTTTACGAGCGTAGAGACCGACGATGCGAATAAACGAGAGGAGGACCATCGTGACGACCAGGAGGTCCCACGACGTGTCCCGAGGTCGATCGAGAGGTCGCTCGTGCGAGACCGATCGGTGCTCCTGAAGAGCCCTGTGTACAACGTCACGAACGAGTCTCTCGTTATCATAGCGGAGAGTGCAATTTTCCGTGGAAAATTATTCGTCGGTAGTCTCTTCCGGATGATGAGAGAGGGAGAGAGAGAGAGAGAGAGAGACAGAGAGGTGAATGCGAGAAGCGTGATATTGGAATAATAAAGTGATTTCCATAAATCGTTCTCGCACTTCCGCTTCCACTCGGGAGAATCGCGCGTGGACGGTCACGACCCCGAATCTTTCTCGCCTTAGCGCCAGCTAGCTCCGGCTCAGGAACACGCGCGATCTTCCGGCAGACTGGCACGAGATGAAATGTTTGTTTACGATGGCTGGAAAGACGCGTCGGAGTGGCAGCGGTAAAGTTCGGTTACCGATAGAAGCCCCGACGATCGAACGAGCTTCGGTGCCGTCGCGTCGCATCGAGAATTGAATTTCTGGATTTTCGCCTTTTCCGAGGGTCGACGAACGGTCACTCGAGGGACTTGAACCGTCGCGTAAACATTTTCTTTCTCCCGCAGATTTTTGTCGAGCAGAGGGTGAAAGAAAAATCGGCGGAGCAGTTTTTTCTAGAAACGATTAAAATATTTTTTTTTATTATAGGGAGAATATTATTTTGCTCCGACTTATTTCGATCCTTTAAATCCACGTCTCGATCGAGAGAAACCGCGAGGAGATGCTCGACGAACATACGGTTATGTCGTTGTAATCATAAAGGAGGCCTTGAGATGGGCTCCCACGCAAAGTGGGCCCAAGATGACCGAGATTTTCTGAGCGGCAAGGCCCCCGCGGCGGTGTCACGCTTCTTCTCTCTGGCCCGAGCACATACCCCTCCGCTCCTTATTCTCGTTCCTTCTTTATGCGCTATATATTTCACGCGTCGCGAGTACCTTAGGAGAGAAAGAACGATCGGTCGGCATCCGTCCCTGTAAGCTCGTACGCTCGAAGTAGAGGGTGTGCCAAAAATTGTCAGGCCCTTGGGACGCATGCTAAAAATAACGCAAAAAAGAAAATCGAAGAACAGAAATAATTCTGAATGCAAACGAATTTCCATAGAAATACCACTCTTTCATGTACGGTCTTCTATTACGAAACGTGTAATAATTCTTGAACCTTTCACTACTGTTGTCCTCTAAAGACACTTAGAAAATTTGCTCTTATGGTAGATACGTACTTATTTTGATCCACAGACCCGAGATCCTTGGTGTGTGCGTTAAGAATTCAATGCAGAATACGAATAAATAAATAATATTAATTTAACGTATTCGGTGTTTTGATTGTTTCAATATACTTTGGCAGAAATGTACGTCGTACGAAAAATTTCGCCGTTCTCGGTGTACGTTGCGCCTAAATTCCTACTCGTACCATAAGACTGGTACGTCTCAAAGTCTGTCATGGTCAGGGATGGTGTCGCACGTGATCGACGCGAGCCGGTTTTGAACGGTCCTGTAGAGCGTCGCGTTTGGCGGCATTGCATCGCAGACGTAAACAGGACCGTCTTGCTCCGCCGAGGTCAATGTTTCTTACGGTGGAAGAGGGGCCTGCGCACAATTTCGAACAAATGGGCTACGGTCGTGAAACTCGCATTACGACGGTCACCGGCGCGGCTCGCAATCACTGTCCAAACGTAGTACCCACACGAAACGCCAGATTAAGACTCGAGGGGACCTCGGTGCTAACATTAAACTCTGGCGCCTCGATCGTGTCTTCGACCTCATTTCACTTACACTCGCGTACCGTCACCGCCCTTCCACCCTCCTTCCAACACCTCGCAACGTTCTCGAGGACAGTCTCGATTGAATCGTTAAGCCCACCTCTCGTTACTCGTGCTCCCGCTCCTTTTCGTTGGGGAAGAAATTTTTTTCGCGATCCTTTATCTCCGGTATCGATTGAATTTCCAGCGCCACCGTACGTACGGTCTCGCGCGCACTGAGAATAAGCTTGGCCCAAGGCGTGGAAGGCCATTGCGATTAAAGTTAATGAATCGGGCTCGCCTCTCCTCGCCATGTTTATTTTCACTCCGTTCTCCCTCGTTACGCTCCTCTCGAACCGCTCGTATTTTCGTATTCATTAGGCCAGCCTGTCGAACTCGCCACGGAGAATAGAAAAATATTACGATCGTCCAGGGTCGTTGGGATGGTAAGTGGCGAGTGATGTAGAGCTGGATATTGGCCCCCGGTCAGCGACGAGTTAAAAAGTGATTTTCGATTATTGGCAGATTAAAAATAGAGGATCGAGACGTCCCGAGATCGTTCGATTTAGCAGGCGCCCAGACTGATCTGGATTTACGACCCGGCCGATTCGGGGTTCGAGCGTCATCGATACGTCTCCCGAACCTTGTAACTTGTGACACAATAAAATGATTTTCTCATTTGGTGCTCGCGCGGTGCTTCGCCGCGCTCACGCGATCCCTTGCACGTGTGCACGATGCATTTTGGGCTTTCGTCCGGCGTCATCGAATTTCGCATAGCTACGAGGTAAAGGTGGGTGTCGATATCTCGATCGAGGCTAAACGCGTTCGACAGCTTTCCGTAGGGGTGCGTGCCGACGCTGTGTGGCTTCGCGAGATATTATCGGATGGTATCGATTTTAAAAAGGAACAAAGAACTTTCGAATTCGATGGGATAATGTTGGCTATCTCCTCGCCTGGAATCCCTTTGCGGGCTGTCTTATCGGAGAGGCGAAGTTACGATCGCATAAATCAATTTCGCGCGTATGGAGATCGCGTTGAGAAAAGGGAAGGGTGTATTCACTGGGTACAGAGGGAGTTCCTAAGCTCTTCGGGCGCAAATAGAATAATCTTTGATCTGCACGATTTTGCGCTTCGGGCTCTCCGCTTCGAAGGAAAAAGAAGAACGTCGGGCGGACGCGCTCAGTGGAGAGGATGCGATCTCGTGCGGCTCGCGCTCGCTCGCTCGCTCGCTCGCGTGTATTGGCGACATCTTTCTGGGCCTGGAATACCTTCTGCGACAGATCCTTATTCTCGTGCTTCCAGTAGTAATCCCTCGCAGAGAGGCCAGGGCGTTAAATCACGATAATCCTTAACCACGATCTTGCGAGGGGTTCGCAGCCATGGAACTGCATACACAGTGAACTTCCAGACCAGCACTGGCGCGCACGCTTCCCCTCTCGCCTTTATCTCTTCTTCCTCGTCCTCGCGAGGAACTCTTTGGCGGTTTCTGCTTTTCGCGAAGGGTGCTTTCTAGAGCTGAGTATCCGCGAAACGTCAAAAACATTCGACATTTTAAAACACGAGTCCTGATAATCCTTGCGAGGATTTTCATGAAGGATCCTCTCGAGTATGCTTATTATCTCATCACCGAATCCTTATCGTTGTCGTCAATTTTCTTTATTTTTACGAAAGATACTTATTGTACTAAAATATACACAAAATGTCAAACCCATTCGACATTCTAAAACAAGAATATTATCATTCTGACGTTCACCAAGATAATCCTTGCGACAGGATCACGCGCAAGTATGTCCCAGGAGCATCGGAGCTTCCTCTCGAGCATCCTTACCACGTCATCGCCGAATCCTTCTCATTGTCATTAATTTCTTTTATTTTAACGCAAAAATTCTCTCTGCACCTAAGTATCCGCAAACCGTCAAAACCATTCGACACTCTAAACTACGAACGTCATCCAAGCGAATCCAAGCGTCCAGTCCTGATAATCCTGACGACAGGATCACACTCCAGAGTGTCGCAGAAGCGTTAGAATATTTTCATCAAGGATCCTCTCGAGCGTGCTCACCACGTGTCCCCTCTTGCCACCGAATACTTTTCATTGTTATCGCAAGGTCTTCAGGGTTAGCACTCGTGCCTACGTTCTCTTACTTCCTCTCACCCTCATCTTCTCTCTCTCATTCTCGTCTCTCTTCTACCCTCAACTCCTCTCTCTCACTCCTGATCGGTCACTCGGCCTGAAACGCGAAACCGCAACGTGCCAACTCAGGTGGAGCAGGTATTTGACACGTCGATGCACACTCGAAGGCTACGCCTCACCTTGCCACGAGGAGAGACGGCGGCCGCGAAGACGCCCGGCGTCCTCCTCCGTTCGACCACCACCACCACCACCACCACCACCCGTCCTGGGCGGCACCGTCGCGTTAAAATATGTTACACCCGCATATGGGACACGGATCTCGCGTTACAAGCGTCGCCCGCACCGCAAGGTCAATCCAATAGATAGGATCTAGCGCAGAAATGCGGCCGTCGTCGGTGTCGCGCCCCTCTCGAAGCGGATCCGCACGAGTCCGCTCCAATCTACGAGCGTATTGCAACCGAGAACTCCTGGGGTTGAAAGCAGGAGAAATAAAAGAGGCCTCACATTGGCGTACTACCGTTACACGTCGTCCAGAACTCCCTCGAGGACCACCCGCCACGCTCGTGATTCGATTGGGTGGGAAAGTAGGCTTCTAACGTCGATAGGATCAAGAGCTACGGACGCATATCGAGATCATATCTCGACATAATAAATCCGCATCACCGCTCGACGCGTCCTCTCTCCACGTTGAATATCGAAGGCACCCTCTTCAAGTCTATCGATCGAGAGTAGCCCTTGCGAGAATTAGGCTCCACGAGGCTCCTTCTATACCGCGTTAGGTGCTTTATAAAGCGTAGAATACTACTGTAGCTGACCCGAGGACAGCACGCGTCCCAAACGCGGGATGGTCGGCGCCACTTTAAAGACTATCGATCATTCGATCGATCGATTGTACCGCGCAATGGCGCGCCGCTGGCGCGTTAACGTCACTCGCCACCACTCTCGCTGCTTTCTTATCAGAGGCCAAGTTCCTTTAGCCTTAGGCTATGATAGTCGACGCCGTTGGAGGAGAGAGCCCGTACCAATTGGACAGATCGACCCGTGGCATCTGGCAGAGACACATTGCTCGTCGCGCCCGCTACACGTATGCCTTCTCGCGTGTGCTCGACCCGTCCCTGTACACCGTACCTTCACAAACCTACCTTCTTCTCTTCGGCTCGGAATCGGCGCCGGATCGCGCGAAATTCCAGCCTCGAAGGGTCCGCCTGTCCTTGCCACCCACCCCAACCTCGTGAAGCGAAGGGTGGGGACAGAAATCTAGACGATTCGACCATAATTTGTTGGCCGGAGGTACGGCGCCGTGTAGGACTCCGAGCGCTCGCTGATTGCTCGACGCTGGAATGAGAGGTGGGCGGACAAAGGCTCCGGGTATGCAAAGCAGCCCGACGTCGAGCTCTCGAAACGCGGCGATGCTTGTCGATGGTAATTTACGCTCGATTCAGCTCCTCGTAGTCCGCTCGGTAGTAGGCGCGTTGCGTAAGCGAGCTTCTAACGATTTTCGTGGCTCCTTGCCTCTCTTTCGTTGAGAAGAGCTTGTGAGTGATTTGGTTTGAGTGGAAGAGAGCTTTATAATCAGAGGTAGCTCTTGATTCGATTCCACTGCAAAGTGTTGCTTCGCCTAAGATAGAACAGTTCGATGCAACACTGCACTTTATTGTCCTCTAGGAAGAATCTATCGAGGTTCCAACAAGTTTTCGTGACTTTTTCAATTCTCGTGATTTTCTGTTGACAAGAGCTGATCTGATCCGAGTTGAATGGAACAAGAACGCGCTCTGTAATCAGAGGTACCTCTCTATTCGATTCCATTCCAAAGTGTATTTAGCCCAACGCAGGACAACTCGGTGCAACGTTGCACTTTATTATTCTCGAGGGAGCGAATCCTTGTACCTACCTACCTAGCTTCTCCCCGTGCTCGAGGACTTAGGGCCGAAGTCCCGCGAAAGCGCACGACGAGCGCAACCACAACACGGTGACGCGGGGCCGTGCCGCAGCGCAAACAACAACAACAACACAACGACGAGCCACGACGACCACGACGGGAGCAACAACAGACGCCCAATAAGTAACGATGGGCCAGTACCTTGCCTGGACGGCGCGTACCACCATAATACACGTCGAGCGTATAGAACGCTCAGGCAGCAACACCTACAAATAGAAGTCGTAGAACAAGCCTGGACCCTGTTGCTGGCTACTTTATGACTACCAGAGCCCGGAGTTCCCGCCGCGGCATTACTTCCGAACCATTAGACCACGCGCACGAGAGCCCAGGACATCGTATAATGTTACCTTTCGTGCTTTCAAATCGCGTCCCACTCTTTCGTAAGATTTTCGTCCAATGGAAAGGAAATCGTTGGACATCTCTCTCAACTAGAGTGCACCTCTTAAAATGTGTTCCCCTCGTTACGCGGTTTCGCTAATTTTCTCAGATCGGAGCAGTCCGACTGCATTCCAAAGTTTCTCCACCACTCATCGTGCTCAATCAGTTTCCACGGATGGGCTCGGCCTTTTGCTCGATTTTCATTTCGACTCGAACGTTACTAATCATATCGTGGATCGACGCGCCGCCACCGCCCGCCGGTAAGATTTCATTGGGCTTACTTTCCGTTCGAAATTCCACTGTGCAGTGACGCATAACGCGCACGCTCGATTTGCATATTTGAAAGTGAACGAGTGACTTTGCCCGAAGGGTACGTCGTCGCCAGCGAGCGAAGATAGCCGGCACGGGTTTCCTTGGGTTAAAGGAACGATTTCGACGAACTAATATTCATAATACCCGCCACTCCTCCCTGACCTCGCGCGACGGTAAAAGTGAATTGCTACGTGAGCGCGACTATCTCGCGGTATGCCATTATAAACAGATTCTTCCACTCTTTTCGACCCTCGCAAATTGTATCCGGGTGTTCGAATAAGTAATTTCCATTGGAGCCCCGCTGAGAAAGGACTACGCGATAGCTCGTGCTACATTCAATTATGTAACGTACGGTCGCACGTGGCAGGAAAAAAAAGGAATGATCCGAGAAAATCCGTGGAAGCTCCATGGTAATCGTAGACGTTCCTCTAGCGCGGATCGAAGCGGTGTCACGTGCTCGCGGAATCTTACCTTACCTAAATCCTCGCGCTCCAGAAGGTTACGTAACACGGATCACGAAGTTACTTGAGCTGGCACGTTGCTGCAGTCGGATCGCGCGGTATGATGCAACGAAAACAATGAAACGGGCAACCACCGCGCCCGTTCCTTCGTTCTCAAGGAGGATCCCGACGACGCGCGTTCCGCTCGTATGCTCCGAGCGGAAAATAAATCGGCGCGTTTTAATCTACGTACCTCCGGTGTGGGACGCGCCGGACAACCTGTAAAACGATACGTTACATTTTTACGTTGCACACGACGATTTGCAAGTTTCAACGAATGATGCAACCGTGACCGCGGCTGAGCTAAGTCTCCTCCATTCCAGGAGATAATGGCGGTGATCGGTGTACATCTTTGGTACGGCTCGATTATTATTCCGCGTTCTTGTGTAATCAGGTGCGGGGATAACGCTCGCGTTGAATATGCAGAGACACATTCCACGATCTTTCTTTGGAAGACGGTGGATCTGCGTCTCTTATTCCAAACTCGCGTCGAACGTGGCAACGGTTCGTAGTAATCGCGTGCCTCGATCGCATCGGACCAAGATTTCACGGGGTTCTGCTCGTGGAATAAAAATTCTGGCGGCAGGTTTAATTTTCGACTTTCGTTTTCAACGAGGCGGGTCGATCGGCTTAGAATTCCGCTGAATAAACCAGTCGGCGCCCCGACAGCGACGTAACGATGCATACCACCGCGCTCGCGGCCAGGGTTCTAACAAGTAACAAGACTTCGGCCCGGAGGTAACACGAGAGGGCCACCAGCATCGCGAGAGTCTCGGGTTTCGAATTTGTCTAAAGTAATTAAAAGCCGGCACGAGGCTGCGCCACACGTTACCTTCGCGGTTCGACGTTCTTCATGGGGGTGGTTGCACTTTGCTTGGCGAACCACCACCACCAACTTTCAGTCTGCTTCTAATATGCTTTGCGAAGTCAGCACGGTGATTGTTCACTTGAAAGATGCCATTGCTTGTGAAGATGGTGCTACTTCGTTTGGTGAACCATCACCACGAGCTTTTAATCTGCTTCTAATATGCTTTGCGAAGTCAGCGCAGCGATTGTTAAGTTAAAAGATGCCATTGCTTGTGAAGATGGTGGTACTTCGTTTGGTGAACCATCACCACGAGCTTTCAGTCTGTTTCCAATATTCTCTGTAGACTCACAACTACGACTGTTAACCTGAAAGATGCCGTTCTTCATGAAGAACCACTGCCACCAGGTTTCTATCTCTTTCCAATATTCTCTGTAAAGTCACCACTACAATTGTTACTTTAAAAAATACCGATACAATTCACCAGCTAACTAATTGAACATTCTAAAATATCAAAATTCACCTTGAAATTAAGATTCTTGGAAATCAGAAAAACATTCATCCTGAGTATCAACAATCACAATACATCGAGCGATTAATAGTGAAAACAAAAAGGCCCTTCGATTCCACTTCGATTCCATACTTGCCTCGTGCGAGAGGCAAGGCATGCTCGAGGAGATTTACCCGCGGCCAGTTTGATCATTAGTCACGATGGTAACGCTCTCGCGAATTATCATCTTCATTCTCTCACGCTCGCGAATCGCTCGTAGCGTAGGGGCCGTAGGAAAAGGGAGAGAGTCAGGCGGGCTAATTCGTATGAGAAGCATGGAGCTCGGAGTTAAGACGTTAAGAGGGAACGATAACAGAAATGGCAGTGTTCCTCCGTCCTCTCGTTCCTCGCTTCATCCAACTCTTCGGTGCCTTGCGCTCTCCTCCTCGAGGGATGAAATTCGCTTGGCGGGCTGGAAGCGCGAGAAGGTAACTGAAACCGGTATGAAATAAATTCGAGGATGCCGCGACGCTGGGTTATCTATCAGTCGCGATTTCATGCGTGTTGCGCACGAGCGAGTACCCGAGGAGTATCCAGACCCCCTGACTATTAGCATATCTTCTCACAATAAAGTTAATAGTCCCGACTAGTCGGGTAGGTCGTATCACGCCGCGCCAACGGGACAGGTATGCACTTCGGCGGATGAGGGCACTCTGTAACGCATACGCGCGTGTATTTCTCTCACCTCGTGAGATTCTATTCCGTAGAGTGCTCTGACTCTTCTTGAGACGCCAGTATTTTTTAGATTGCAATACTGAAATCTACGAATCTCGTGGCCAGAGAATTTACCGAGAACAGAAAGAGCATTCTGGAAGATATCTTTGATCTTCGTGAATTGTGCATCGTCGAAAATCGTGGGATTTTTAGAATTTATTTGAAAGAATGTTCAGTCTCTCTCTTCGTCTCTTATTCTCTCTGTTTTTCTGCATCCACTCGTGACGCAGAATCGCGTGACACAGTCCCTCGCTTATCGGTCACCTACCTGTCCCCCCGGTCATACGCTTTCTCGGAGCTGCAGCCTGGAATTGCCGTCTGATTAATTAGTTGGGCTCGCGGAGCGTCGGATAAGAGGATCGAGCCAGTGAATATTTTCTGGCAAACTGAGTGTTCGGCGAAAAAGTGGAAAGGACCTGGAGGGAGAGAAGACCCGGTAGAAACGAGGGCCAAAGAATTTTTTATCTTCACGGGGGATCAATGATTCTCCCAAAGAGTCCTCGACGCTCAACGACGCCGCGCACGAGCGGACGCTTTATGCGACGTGTTCCTGGACTCGACGACAACGAAGAGCAACTACGAGAGCGAGACGAATGAAAGAGATATTCCACAGAGACGAAACGCGTCGCGTTCACCTGAGCGCTTCCTCGTTCGCCTCCAGGTGGGCGACGTGACGTCACGTGCCGCATCTCACCGTTAAGGTCCCAAGGAACTATAATCCTCGAGGTAGAAGAAGGACAAGTCTCTCGATTGTCTCCAAATTGAGAAGCACTTATCCGAGCACGTGACCCCAAGCGCGCAACCCGAAACACGAGTACCTCGCTTTCCTTTGTAGATGTCGCGCGCCGGCCAGGACAGTTCGCAGGACAATGAAGCGTTTCTCCGAGAGAAGCGGTAGAAGGAGGAGGCCATTCTTGGCGGATAAAGAGATTCGTGGTAACCAAGAGCCACGAAACGCTTTGGACGCGCACCTCCCGATGTTCCCAGGAACGTGGAATAATAAACGATGTAAATGTTTGAGGTACGAAGGCTCGAAAGTTCCTCGCATTCCACTGGCCGCTTGGTATTTCTCCGGCTCAATAATGTCTTAGGATTCTCTGGAATGCTTCATTTTTCGGCTTCGTCGAAGAACGCGTTTTCAATTTCTTTTTGGCTCTTCTCGTCGCAGACTATTCGTGCCAGTACGCCCTTCTCTCATTCTTTTCTCTGGCCACCTATTCGTCCAACCTTCGTTGGTGCCGGAAGTCTACTGATTTAACAAAGAGTTAGTTCGTGGTAATGGACCCACCAATGTCTTAGAATTCTGTAAAATGCTTTATTTTTCGTCTGCTCCGAAAAGCGCGTTTCCAATTTCTTTTTGGCTCTTGTCGTCGCAAGAAGTATCCTTCTTCGTGCCAGTATACATACCCTTCTCTCGTTATTTCCTCTGGCCGCCTATTCGTCCAACCTTCGTCGGTGCCGGAAGTCTACTGATTTAACAAAGAGTTAGTTCGTGGTAATGGACCCATAAATGTCTTAGAATTCCATAAAATGCTTTATTTTTCGTCTGCTCCGAAAAGCGCGTTTCCAATTTCTTTCTAACTCTGATCGTCGCAAAAAGTATCCTTCTTCGTGCCAGTATACATACCCTTCTCTCGTTATTTCCTCTGGCCACCTACTCGTCGAACCTTCGGTAGTACCGAAAGTCCCGCTTGTCAGAGAAGATTCGGAAGAACGAATATCGTTCTGCAGATTTGCCGAAGGGTCAGTCCGCCATCAATGTCTTAGAATTCTATGAAATGCTTTATTTTTCGGCTGCTTTAAAAAAGACGTGTTTAATTTCTTCTTGAATCTCCTCGTCGCAGACAGTTTCCTGCTCCATACCAGTATACACGCACTTCTCTCGTTCTTTTCTCTGACCACCTACTCGTCCAACCTTCACCAGTACCGGAAGTCTCGCTTGTCGCAGAGAATTCGGAGGAACGGATATCCTCCAGCGGATTCGGCTGAGGGTCAGTCCACAGTGGTGGGCCCAAGTCGCGACGCTTGACATCCTCCTCCACCATCTTCTTCCCTTCCTCAAGGCGACACGCCTCCAGCTACGTCCGGCTCAAGTCGACGTCGTTCCTGGAAAAAAAAAAGACTCCGGACAAAAGAAAGCCGCGCTATAAACGGCGCTACGGGCCCCCCGTTAGCCGAGCCCGATCCGCTCATTTGTTTCCGCGATCACGTAGCCGCTTAATTGAATTTAGAAGCGGCCGCGAGCGAAGCCGCCATCCACGAGGGAATTTAACGGTCGCCACGGCGCAAATAATCATGACGAGCACCGTCGGCGTCCCGACGCTCACTCGCACAGAGGTGTCCGGAAGGACGTCGTTACTTTCACGGAGAAACGCGGAACCCGCTTCAAAGACCGTTCTCCAGCCCTCTTTAGCAGAGAAAAGGAGCACGAAGTGCGGTCCTGGTATTTTAACAGTCGATGCAAATCTACGAAAAGCTATCAATTAGTTTGCTTCCCATTGATCGTTACGGAGTTTTAATCGTCTTTCTTCCTCTCCATTAGAGACTCAATTTTTAATATTCCAGAGTGTAGTACGAAGAAGAAATTTATAAAAAAGGAGAAGCAACATAAAGAATCGTACCTCCAAATAACGAGAGATCTCGTGCTCCGCGTGTTTCGTACATCAGAATTAAGATTATACACGGTGGATCCGCCTGACGCTCTTGCGATCCTCTTCTCAGATTCGGCGAAGCACAATAGACGTTTCGTTGGTGATCCTCACGGCGCGTGTGGGCCGCTGAAAAATCTTGTGAGCTCGGACCGCGCTCGCCCTCGCCGCGTCGCACTTCACGCGTAATGATGACAAATGACGGTGTAAATCACTCGTTGCAAGAGCGCGAAGAGTCGCACGCTCGAATCCTCGAACCCCCGCAGTGCTCTCTTTCGGGAGACAGAGAGTAGAAAGGGTGGAGAGGCGGGGCCACCCCTCGCGATTCGAAGATCCATCGAATTTTCGCCGACTCATCGATCACCTAGCATAATAGAATTAACGAAGGTGTTCGAGAACTTCGATAGACCATCGCCTCGATGAGATTCGTGTGTGGCCATTAAGAAAGAATCGCATTGGAGAAGTAGCAATTAAATTCTCGAGACCTATTACCACCGTCGAAAGAACCCGAAGAGGCAATAATCCTTGGCAGGACGATTGCGTCGAATTGCGAGATTACTCGAGTACTCGTTATCGAACTCCTCGAGGAACACGATTTCCTCGTCCCCTTCGGACGAGAGCTGGACGTAGTCGTCGCCTCGAATGGAAGGAGAGGAAGAAGTAGGAGGAGGAGCACCGTAGATCACAATGCTCGCCTCCGGCGCGAGGGTACTTCAACGAGGCCCACTATCCTTTTAACAGCAGCTCTAAAAAGCGACGCGTCACGTGAACGAACCTGGTCGTCCCTCGGCTCGCTTCGTCCGCTCGTCGTCAGTCCTTTTGTTTCGCGCTTCAAAGAACCGCGCGCTTCGTAACCGTCGCTCATACCTACCTAACCTTCTCTCTCTCTCTCTCTTTCTCTCGCACCCCTTTCACGCGCGCTACCCCTCGCAAAGCTAAAAAGTCATCGATGGAGCCCTCCCTCCCTCGTCTCCTCTCCTTCTCGTGGGCGAACGAACGCACGAACGAACGGATTATCGGAGCTACGTCGCCAGATGAAGACGTCACGGTTTGACGGCCTGACAATGGAGTATAAATTACCGATGGTAGTGAGCGATGACGACGCCGGGTGTGTTGGTAGCGGGGTAGGAGCATGTCCATTTACCGTGTGGCCTCGCATCGCTCGTGGCGACGAGAACGTCGCGCTAGGGACACGCTCGTGAATCCATGCTCGAAGTCACCTCCTCCCTCGGTCTCTTCACCCTCCACGAGAGGAAGGAGGAGGATTTTCCTGAAGCGCCAAAGGCAATCTTCGGCGCGCGCATCCGGCGAACACAGCCGTGAATTCCTGGAACGCCTACGAAGCGTTTGACCTCCCGGTGGAGAGCGTCGGGATCGAAAGGGTCATCGCGGTGCCGACGCTCGACCTTCGTCGTCGACCTTTTGATCCGCGGAGGACAGGGATTCACGGTGAAACCGAGACGCTTCCAAGACCTTCGACAGGGCCCGCGGATACCTGCGAGGTTCCTTTAGCGCGAATCTTCACGGTGCTTCGTGGAAAATTTAACTCGGCTCCGTGAGAGGATCGTGGATTTGTCGCGGACATTATGCTTGAGAAGCTCCAGGCGCCGATTCTTTTCCGGTGTTTATCGATCGTGAGATTTCTGTCTCTTTGTCGATATCAGGAAGTAGGATTTGGTCTCTAAACTGGGTAGTACTTCCGACTTGTTATCGGATAACGTAGATTTTTTTCGGACCGCGTCCATTGCTAATTTCAAGCTATCAGTATTTTTTATACTGGGTGTATGCTGGGTCTTTCTCGAAAAGGATCCATTGTATATTTTCTTTTCTCTTCGTTTCTTGCGGACCTGCACCCTGTTCTTTCGATTTGCTTCTCTCTTGCTGTATCTGTGCCAAAGGGTACCGCCCATTGATAAAACGCAATAAAATTCATGAACCCTAGTGGATCTAGGTCTAGCAGATGAAGGATCGTCGAGACAACAAAGACATCCGGGTAGAAGCTGGCGACCAATGTTCCCTTTCACGATGGTAACGCTCCCCACGTAAACTCGAGGCGAGATGCTCCCTCTCCATTGACGCGCACATCTCGACTCCGCTTCGATAAAGTATTCCTCGGTCCTACTCGCGCAATCTATCGTCGCGGACCCGTCTGCCCGCCTCTGAGATCCTCTCCCTTCGTCACAAGCGTTCATAATCTCCTTCTCCTTCGTGGCCCGCGTCCTCTCGTTTTGCAATGAATTACAAACGCCCCGTGTCTTTCACACGCGCGAACGCGCCCCGTAGTAGTCGCGTGGGTAGCCGCGGATGTGGCAATATGGCGCCGTGCCCGGCCCGGCCGTCCTTCCGTCCCACCTGGAAATATAAAACGGGCATTGCGGTTAATTAACGAGCATTACGTTAGGTGCCAATCTGCATAATTAAGCTCGGCCCGCGCAGCCCGAGCGCATTCATCATTCGCGCCGACGATCATCGTCGGGCTGATCGCCCCGAGGAATTTCAATCGCGAGTTTATCTTAAGGGCGCCGCTGCTCTCACCGCTCGATCTTCCTGGGCTCCTTAGTGTCGCTAGGTCCTTTCTAGTTTCCTTTTCTCTTGCCGCGTAATCCGCGCGTTTCCGTATTCGCGGTACCACGCGTGGAACACGCCCGATCGCGTGCGCGAAAAACGATCTACCCTCGTGCCCACGTTACTCGACGTAATCGTCGCCTCGTGCCTTGTCCATTTTCACGGAAACGTTCCCACCTCTCCACGTAACGACGTTCGCACGAACGGAGATCGACGAGGCTCGCATCGACGATCGACGTAACGGTACACATCCCATAGACGCTTCTCCGCGCCGGAAAAAAATATGTATTCTTAAGCGAATCACGAACCGTCGCCGCATACGTAGGTGAGCTGAGTACGCGGGAGCCACGAGCTTGAGTTCTAAGTATGCGCGCATGCGCTTTCGAGCCCTACGATCAATCTCACCGGAGAATGTCTTTTCTTGGTGAGAAGGTGGCCCTGTTGAATGGTATGAGAGTTGTTTTTCTTTTTGGCTCGTTGTAAATAGCAAAGTAATTCTTTCATTGGTATTATGGTGTTGTGTGTTTTCTTGGTGAGAAGGTGGCACTATTGAATGGTATGAGATTTGTTTTTCTTTTCCGCTTGTTATAAATAGCAAAGTAATTATTTCATTGGTATTATGGAGTTGTGTGTTGCTTGGTGAGAAGGTCGCCCTGTTGAATGGTTTGAAATTTTTCTTTAGTTTGTTGTAAATAGCAAAGTAATTATTTCATTGGAGGCGATTAGTCCGGTATTATAGAGTTATGTGTTTTCCTGGTGAGAAGGAGGCTCTGTTGCAACGTAGGATATTTTTTTTTTATTTGCTGTAAATAGAAAAACAGCGCCTTCGTTGGACCCACTTGATCCGGTATTTTTGAAGCCTCTACCTGCTTAGTCTCCTTGAAGTATAACAGCTTCTCGTGATGCGAGAAAGAGCAAGAAAAGTGGAGTAGGAACTTTCTTAAAGGATCTCGACTTTGATCGAGGAAAATGAATCATTGGTATTATTCGATTCGAGCGATCGAAAGCGAATTTCTTCGTTGGCGCGAAACCGCGAGAATTTTCAGTGCATCCGACCTCGAATTACAACGCGTAATACCAGCTTTAATAAATCACCGGGCCCGAGGCACGCAATAAAAGGACGCCGGGGCCCGATACATATAATTACAGAGCGCGTGGTCTGGTGGTCGTCGCGCAATAAACTGGCCCAAGCCGCAACTAGACCGATCTAGGACAATCGATGATCTTCGGCTCACGGTTAAGACGATGCTCACACCGTATCTTTCTGAGTAAGTTACACCCTCCAAGGTGAGAGAGAAATTAGATTTGCGAGGAATCAATGAGGTCACTTGGGTGCATCAACTGGTTCTTTTCATCGATGATCGGTGAAAAATAAACAATCGATCCAGTCAAAGATAAATTTCGAGAAATCGTTAAGGACCCTTGTTCGACTAACCTCGCATGGTTTCCGTTCTCATTCTCATCGACGAAAATGCCGATCCATTAGATAAATCAACGATCATTGTATCTAGGAATTTACACTTGCTCGAATCACACGTAATTATCAAGGATCCCATAACCAACGCACTAACGACCGCGGGTCGTCGATAAATTTTCTAAGTTTCATAGCAATAACTCGCGCGGGGCGCCCATTACGCGATTCCACGGGTTTTTGCGGATAGAGGCGTAGCCAGCTCCGAATTAATCTCCGTGGCTAACGAAGGCGATTCATTGCGTGCGATTCCTTCCTCGTAGATTTTACGAGTAGAATCATCTGGATCGCGCCGCGCGCCACACCGCCAGGTGGTACGCCGCCGTTAAACGAACGTGTGGGCTTGCTTTAAGGGGAAAACATACTTTGTCGTTGGCGCGTAATGAATCGCGATGGGACCAGGACGAAGAGATAATATCACTGGAAGCATCTGCCGTTCTCAGCAGTCGACGCATTCAGGGAACTCATTCGACTGAAGTCTCCTCGTTTTCGTGGAATCTTCGAAGAACGCGGTTGATTTTCCATTAATCCGAGCTACCTTTGTCTTTGCGGAATTTCCGAAGAATGTAGCTGATTTCGAATTAATCCGAACTCTGCTTAACATTGTGGAATCTCTAAAGATCGCAGACTATTTTCCAAATAATCCAAACTATTCATATCCTCGTGGAAGCTCGAAACAATGCGGTCGATTTGCATTAATCCGGACTCTGCTTACCCTTGTGGTATCTCTAAAGAACGCAATTGATTTTCCATTAATCTGAACTCTGCTTGGCTTTGTGGAATCTCCTAGGAATGCTATTGATTCTCCAATAATCCAAACCATCTATGTATCTCCAAGCGACGCGGTTAATTTTCCATTGATCCAAACTATCCTCGTCTCTGTGGAATCTCCAAACACGATTCATTTTCCATTAATCCAAACTATCCTTGTCTCTTTAGAATCTCCAAACAACACGTTCGATTTTCCATTATTACATCCAATACCCCCAGACTTCCACCGTCGCAATTCTAACGAGCTTCCCTCGCACTCGTTTCCGGCCACTCCAAACGTCCCCGTACTCGCGAACATTCCCGAGCGCTCTCATGCATATTAATTTTCCGCGGTAGCACGGCAGTATGTAAATCAAGATTACATCCCACAGCGGCGGCGCGGCGCAGAGCATCCCGATAATCCTGTTTTCGATAAATCATAGGTGAATATCGCGCGTAACCGGGATCCCGAGCATAAATAAGCAACATTGTTGAGCTCGATCGCTTCCTGAAGTGGAAGTACCGCGCTACCTAAGACGCGCGACGCTCCACGTCGAGAACGACCCCGCGTTCGATTTTATGCCCGGGTAATCGGCGCGCGCGTTCTATTTCATTGCGAGGTATCCGCCCATCTCGCGCGTTTAAAAGAGAGAGACGAAGGAAGAAGAGAGAGCGAGAGAGGCTTTGCGTGTAATTGTAGAAAGTGAATCGTGTGAATCACGGGACGGTGGCATGAGCAGTTAGAGAGAAGGTAGGAGTTAGAAGAAGAAGGAAGGAAAAGGAAGAGGAGAAGGGAGGAAGAGAGGAAGAGAGAGAGAGAGACCCCTTAAGCAAGATTCCTACCGGTTACTGCCTTACATCTACCTGTTATTGTAGCTACGGGGCTGCATTCCAGCTGAATCTAAATGCCTCTGTCACGGCTCGCAGTAAGCCTAATGGCAGGAACACGATGTTTCTGCTTCTGGGCGAGCAGTTTCTGCTTTCCGCGCGTCCTCGTCGTCCGCGAAGACGCGCCCAGGAGAATCTGTCTCCGCGAGTGGAAGCAACGGAAACAACCTGACCAAGCGATTCTCTCACGACACGAGGATCATCCTAGTTTTCTGCCATCGCGATCCCACGATCCTCGTCAGGCATCGAATACGAGACATTAACGGTTCGATAATTGATTATCTCGGTGGTGTCCGTGGCTAAAATTTCGATGGACCTGAATTGTATCGAGCTTCTCTTATTCAATCGACGAGAGAGAGAGAGAGTATAATAAAATAGTCGGTACTCACGCGTTAGTAAGCTCTGAGGTATCATTCTAGAGAAGGCTTTGACGAACTCAGTTTAACCCAGTCACCCTCAGGACGATTTCTCAGCAAAATTCGACACGCACGTACACTGAGAGAAAAGTATATGATATATCTAACTATAATGGCATAGCAACAAAATTATAGTTGGAAATATCATATTTATGGTAAATATTACCATGATGTCTGTAATAATTACGATAGAGGCATAGTGTAACTAACTATATTATGTTTTTACCCAAAATTATGGTTCTTTCAACTAAAAATATAGTATGGTTGAAAATGTATAATGGTAAGAAGAGTAACTATTTTATATAGTTAATATTACCAGAATATTTCATACATAGTGATAGAACTAACTATATTCACATAGCACATTTTACTATACATATGGTAACAAGAACAAAGGTAACAGTTAATAATATAACTGTTACGTCCGTGACGTAACGAGGCTCGATATCAAAGGGACGCTGCGACAATCCGGCCGTCGGTAGGCAGCAGTGAATGGTAACACAAGATAAGACGAATTCTCTTACGCACTCAAAGCGTAACTTGGGACTTTATTTTCGGGATACTCTCTTTGACATCGAACCGATTATTAATAATATTACGAATACGTAATAAGGTTTGACGATGCATATACGCTATGAGAATTCCCCACAATTGAAAAGTAAAGTAAAATAACATAATTTATAGCTGTGCCAAGTATGTAATATTCACTTCAACCACCGGGATTTTAATGTCACAAACATAGCGAATATGTATGACTCATTCCCGTCACCGCATTTCAATCTCACGCTTAGCAGCGGATCGAACATATAGAAATCATTCTGACCATGGCCAATTTCTGGGAAGTGACGTCGAATGCAAACGCACATATTGGTAAAAGACGCAGAAGAATTGTTTAGACTACTCTGGACTCTGAAACGCACAGCGACCTGTCATCGGAAAATCACGAAACGCCTGACTCAAGGGTAGAAGGCCACTGCGCGGCCTGACCTGATTGGCCAACGAAATGTGACGTTCCTAAGATGAACCTACCCATCTTATTCTTTCTTATGTTCTTATCCTTCCCTAATTATCCCACTTCTGTATCGATCCGCCCATGCATGCATCATCCTAAAGAAATTATAAAAAGGCCACCAATGCCCATTTTCCCTCATTATTATTCGGGCTCGCATTATTATTCTTTCTCTCAAACGTCGTTCGATTCACACCTTAATCCGTTCTCAATTAAATCAGTTCGTAGTCTTTTCGCTTCACTCTTCAATTTACGTGGTCAAAGCAACCAACCAAGATTCAAAGTCTATTTCAATATATCCTGACCAATTCAATTGTGCAATTAATCAATCGCGTACTACCAAAAGGGTCTCCTACTTGGGTTGTAATCGTCAATCGAAAGTAAGTAGTCATTTGATTTGAGCTGCCTTAAATATCAACCGAATTTGTCAGAGCTCCTTCATTTTCATTTCTCCTTCGTTATTAACATGTTTCCTTGTGCACCACTATTTCACAGCGCATCCCTTTTGTGCATCGCATCCCTTTCGATCCTACTTCTATCCCATTTCTGTTGTACACTTTCCTTTTGATAATTCCCACTCAAATCACCTACTTCGTCGCCCTGTTCTTACAGTTTCCAATCCTAACTCTTCCTGCTCTTTTCCTTGAGGAACCGTGTGTTAATTAGCACCAACAAGAGACGCAGATCCCTTATTGACAGGGCCTGTGCGAACATACTCCCTCAATCAGATCCTCCCATTCCTCTCTATCTCGATACCTAAACACGCTGTCACCAAACCACTCGTCCTCTCCTCAAGTCCTTTTCTTCACAGCTTTATTTTACGATCCCTCCTTCAAGTCACAATTTCGTTGTCAGTTCATTCCAACAGTGACCATCGTGTCTTAAAGATCTTTGATTTGCTCCAAGTGTTAAGTTCCGCTGTATTGATCAATTATTTTCAATATATACATATATATATCTCCATATTTTGTACTATAACCTCAGTGTACGTTCATTCAAGTTACCTTCCATCACATCGAAAAGGGATTAGTTCCAAAAAACACCGAAAAGTAAGAGCTAGTGGATTAAAATCTTTCTCTGTCTCCTTTCTCTCTCACTCTCTGTCTCTCTCTCCCTTTCTCTTTGACTCCGGTCGTTGTTCGACTTCACCGTTTTCACTACGCATCCTACCCTCTCGAGTCATCGACAATCTCCCTCCAAACGATCGACGATCATTGACTTTCTGCCCTATCCCGAGTTATAGCGCGTATCGCGTTGACTCAAAAAGGGGCGCCGTTCGACCGTCGGATAAACGCGAGTAAAGTTTCGACTGACCGCCCATCTGGCCTCCAGGTCGAGCGAACGATTCTTCGGGAATCGTACTGTCGACGTCTCGCACGCTTCGTTCGGGACGTAACATAACCATTTGTACAAATCGTTCATTTTACTATATTTTGTATGGTTAAGTGAACTATAAAAATATGTTTCACGCCAAATCTAACTATAAAATATAGCGAGATTATAGTAAACCCAATCATTTTTTTCTCTCAGTGTAGGAAACACATAAATGTTTAGATGAAAATTTGAAGTGTATAGAACGATGTAATTCTCTCTTGCCTCTTCACTTCTGAACTCTTTCTTTGGAAGTTTGGGATTTGCCGCCACCTCGCCTTCTCGAGTCCTCTTCTAGCTCTGCCTTTAAGCGGAATTTCCGCGAGTGGATATTAAGATCTTTCTTTCCTCTCCATTTTAATGCACTCGGGGTTGTCCATTTTGTCTTATTGCAAGGCCTCTATGTTCTTAGATTATATGTATATACGAGGTGTGGCAGAAAAGTAATGAGACTGGCAACACTGCAAGCGATCTGGCAACGCTGCGCTGTTTTCTTTGATAGAGCACGTGTATCAGTACCTTCCCATAGTTCAGCGCGAATTTCAATTCCTTCTGTTAATTACGTGATTTTTGTGACTGCTATTAGCGAAGTTGTGTTTTGGTTGTGCGTCACGGAAAATGGAACAGCAGAATTTGGAGCAACGTTGTGCCATTAAATTTTGTGTTAAGCTTGGAGAATCGGCAAGTGCGACGGTAAATTGATGAACGATAAATCTGTTCAAATCTAATTGTTCACTCAACATTCTCAATGTTAAACGACAGTCTGAACTCACAAGAGTGTTCACACGTTCGATGTTTTCATCGGTTTTCGAAGTTGAAGGCCTCCCAGTACGGTGTTCATCTTCAAGGTGTTTTCTGCCTTCCAAAAATGATTTGTGCCAGCGAAAAACTTGAGCTCGGGACAAAGAATGTTCCCCGTAGGCCTGTTTTAGCTTTTCAAACGTCGCACTTGCCGATTCTCCAAGCTTAACACTTAATTCTGCCGTTCCATTTTCCGTGACGCACAACCAAAACACAACTTCGCTAATAGCAGTCACAAAAATCACATAATTAACGGAAGGACTTGAAATTCGCACTGAACTATAGGAAGGTACTGATACACGTGCTCTATCAAGGAAAACAGCGCACCGTTGCCAGATCGCTTGTAGAGTTGCCAGTCTCATTACTTTTCTGCCACACCTCGTATATTTATACATATATGCATATAGTTATTTCCTTTGTTGTTCTATCAATTTATGAATATTGTTTCATGAATACATTGAGTCCGTGTCCTAGAAGTTGTTATGTACCCAGAGCAAATAAAGTTAATTCTAAATCTAATTCTCTCTTCCTCTATGCGTTACACTCGACGCGCTCGCCCTCCTCAGAGCCCTCCTCTCGCACTATTAAGCGCAATTATCGTCTTTCAGCAGTGAAAACACGATCGTCACGCAATAACAATGGACTATTGTAGCATACGCGTCGATGCCACGTGGAATTCCTCGCGGTGCAGCAGTCTCGAGCGCGAATATCGGCAGGACGATCGGATCGGTAAATCAGGAGTGGGCCTCGCGCGAGATATCGACGATAACAGGAACGTTTGGAGCGTAGAAGTTTAACCAGTGGATCGGAGCAAGACCTAAGATGATTCCTCGTGGCAGGCTCATAACGCAGGTCCACTGTATCCTCGTAGCTGATAGGGCTCTCTGGATCTTCCTCTCTTACCTTCGCTCCTCTTGTCCTCGCGAGTTAATCAGGCACGTATAGGGTCCGGGTTATCCTACCAGCGATGGGCATGCCCTACGTATAATGCGCCAAACGAGTTCGCGGACTCGTCGTGAGTGGGTCTGCCTCTCGACGCTTTCTACGTGACGACGACATTTAGATGTCCGTCGTGAGATAAGAGCCGTAGGAGAAAACTGGAGCTTCGGACATAATGGGTGGACGTAGAGAGGGTGAGAGGAAGCTCGAGAGTGAGAGGAGTCGAAGCGTGTGGAAGCTATCGAGACAAAAGCTTGAGAACGAGCTAGCTCGGGCCAGAGGTACCATAGAGAGGTCTACGTCCTCGCTGCTAGCTCTCACGAGTCGTTCGAACGATAGCGTGGAACGTGAGGAAAATTGTGAAGGATTAGGCACCCCATTGATCGAGGATCGTTTCGTAATGTGTGGAAGCTTCGTGTTAGGTGTCTTTGGATATTGTACATTTCCAAGGTCTCGAGTAGAGAACAGGTTGGAGTACGTGAGAGGTACTTTAATTATCCGACCCTTAAATATTCTCGGATTTATACAATATCCAAGTGTGTTTTAGACACGTGCGCCTCAGGCCTGACTCCCATCGACAAACTAATTAGAAAAACAGTATTCACAGGCCCAATCGCATAACCGAGAATCGTTCACCTAAACACTGCAGCATAGTGGGCCACGACTCTGATAAAAAACTACTGTCGCGTAACTCTCTCAATTCGACGAAGGCGCTCGTCATTAAAGAAGCTATTTACGAATGGCTCGCGTGGAAAGAAACTTTCGATCTTCGAAAGCGTCGCGTCGCGTGGCACGTACGACGACGCAGCCGAGCGAGCAGCGAGATGAAATATCGAAGGGACTCGTGGAAGAAGATCGGTGAATTCTGAGCCAAGGCACCCGTTCGCCCACGAGCCGATTGTAATTAGGGTGGATCCGCGAGAGCGCGCGATTAGTCAGAAATGCTAATTGGCTTGGCTCCTAAGAGTGCTCCCTCCGAGAGTGGAAGAAGGAGAAAACTGAGAGATGGAGAGCGCTCGAGAGGGAAGGTTGCCGTTGCGACACGCGCGAAATTAGAAAGGCGAGCGCGCGACTCGCGCGCTTCCAATTGCGATCGCGCGACCGTTCTCACTGGCGAGAATACTCGTCCGCTTCTTTCTTCTCCTCCTTCTTCGTCCCGTGGCATATGCATCTTGGGTGTCGTTGCCCGACAACGACCAGGACACAAGACGACGAGGCATCTCTTGCGTAACACAGGTTGTTTGCATCCCGAGATTCCTTAATTACGGGAGCGAATCGAATTGAATGGCGAGGCTGGAGCAATTAGCAGGAGGTGCGGACGTGGCGCGATGAACCATGCGCAGAAACCCTCGCGGAGTATACCAATATGCTTAGAAGCTGGTTTCGTAAGCGTCTGGAATCGTGATAGCGTTAGGACGATGACTTCTCTCGTAATGAAGTCCCACGGCTGTGCGCAGTTCGGAAACGAGAATGGATTTGGATAATTAAAGCACGTTTGAACCCCGGGCGCCCGGTGAGTGCCGAATGGTGAGATTCCTCGAGTACGATATGCAGATGGGCATTAGACTCTCGTCCGACGAATTAAATTAATAACCACCTTGTTATTTCGTAAGCTTAATCGTCACTTTCGCGTTACGTCAGACCCTTTTACTATCGTCCGGTTCCTCTTACACCTCTCCTTAACGTCCCTCTCGTGAGCGCTCCTACTCGGAAATACGATTTTCTTACCGATCGTGGCACCCCGTGGCTCACCGACACGACTTCAAACTCTAAGCTCCTCTTTTCTCCCCGGAGCGATCTCTCGATTATCGTCTCGCTTCGATTCCACGAGTCTCTCGGACCTCGAACTCTCCTCGTGGGACTGGCGTATCGCTTTCGCAATCGTTATTAGACGTTGTTGCGCAAGCGCGTGCGGGGCCGCGAGAGGCGTTCGTGTCCCATATGAAATATCGCCCGCATTCAATCTCGTACTCGCGGATACGTTGTAATTAGCGTGCAAGACACTGCGCCGAGGAGCGTGCTCGCGCGAGCGCAGTTCGCTGCCGGGGCACCTAACGCGCCGTGAATGCGCAATATCTGCGCTCCTACGTAGGACACGCTCGTCTGCAAAAATTCAGATGCCATTTGAGATAGGTGCTGGGCAGATTCGCCACGGTGAGCCGCCGCCGGTGCCCGTTGCTGTGCGCTCGTTGCTGCCGTTGCTGCTCCCGGTTGCTTCTGGCACTCGGTCCAGCCTTTTGCCTCGATGCTGCTTCGGACGTTGCTTTACGGCCTCGCGCGACACTCCGGGCAAGTTCGAGCGCGTTTACACGGGCCTTTTGGCGACGAAGTGTGTGAGAGAGAAGGGTAGGAAGTTCTTCACACTTTGTACACGTAGTGTGTACAATTAGTTCTGACTTTTTTTTTTATATTACGTATTATATTACGTGGTTCTCCTTTTAGGGTGTTGTAGAGAAAATAGAATGCGCGAAAAAAACGAGCTTCGTTTCAGTTTTGGATTTATCGGTTTGGTCAGATTATTGGGAAAGTTGGTCCAGGAGAAATTTTGTCACAGCTCCAGGTATTCCGTAACATGCCCAAACTATCGTTGCTTTATGGTCTTGTACGACACTCCAGGCAAGTTCGAGCGCGTTTACACGGACCTTTTGGCGACGAAGTGTGTGAGAGAAAAGGGGTAGGAAGTAGTGTGTAGAATTAGTTCTGACTTTTTTTTTATATTACGTATTGTATTACGTGGTTCTCCTTTTAGGGTGTTGTAGAGAAAATAGAATGCCCGAAAAAAACGAGCTTCGTTTTAGTTTTGGATTTATCGGTTTGGTCAGATTATTGGGAAAGTTAGAAATTGAAGTGGGTCCAGGAGAAATTTTGTAACAGCTCCAGGTATTCTGTAACATGCCCAAACTATCGTTGCTTTATGGTCTTGTACGACACTCCAGGCAAGTTCGAGCGCGTTTACGCGGGTCTTTTAGCGACGAAGCGTGTGAAAGAAAAGGGGTAGGAAGTAGTGTGTAGAATTAGTTCTGACTTTTTTTTTATATTACGTATTATATTGATTCTCCTTTTAGGGTGTTGTAGAGAAAAATGGAATGCGCGAAAAAAACGAGCTTCGTTTTAGTTTTGGATTTATCGGTTTGGTGAGATTATTGGGAAAGTTAGAAATTCAAGTGGGTCCAGGAGAAATTTTGTGACAGCTCCAGGTATTCCGTAACATGCCCAAACTGTCGTTGCTTTGTGGTCTTGTGCGACACTCCAGGCAAGTTCGAGCGCGTTTACGTGGGCCTTTTAGCAACGAAGTGTGTGAGAGAAAAGTGGTAGGAAGTAGTGTGTAGTATTAGTTCTGACTTTTTTTTCATATTACGTATTATATTGATTCTCCTTTTAGGGTGTTGTAGAGAAAAATGGAATGCGCGAAAAAAACGAGCTTCGTTTTAGTTTTGGATTTATCGGTTTGGTGAGATTATTGGGAAAGTTAGAAATTCAAGTGGGTCCAGGAGAAATTTTGTAACAGCTCCAGGTATTCCGTAACATGTCTTGTACGACACACCGGGCAAGTTCGAGTGTGTTTACACAGGCTTTTTGGAGTGTGACAAAGCGTGCGAGAGAAAAAGGGTAGGAAGTAGCGTGTAGCATTAGTTCTGATGTTTTTTTTTTATATTACGTGTTAGGTGGTTCTCTTTTTACGGTATTGTAGAGAAAAATAGAATGCGCAAAAGAGACGAGCTTCGTTTCACTTTTGGATCTGTCGATTTGGCGAGATGATTGCTCGAGTTGGAAATTCAGGTGGGTGCAGGAGAAATTTCGTGTCGGTCCCAGCTGTTCCGTAACACACCCAGCTTCATGCTACGGTATGATATTAATGGTGTCCCATAATGGTGGTTGCGATCGTTGCACAAGATCACCGTGAGTGATCCCGTTGCGTCGAGAGGGACGCGAGACAAGCTGGGAACGCGTTGTTGCCCGCCTAGAGGGTCGTGAGCGAACGGGTCAGATAGAAAATGCATTAAACAATCCTCGGCCGGGCTGATCGCGGATTAGCGAGTAATTGGTGTATCCTGCTGTCTTGTAATTTAATCTCACCGACCGCTATAATTAGCCGAGAATGCTTCTCGGCATCGGTGAGTATCTAAAATCCTAGAGGCTTTGCGTTCGCCGACAAGGATCACGTGGAAAGGTCGCTGTCTCGAATCCCTACCTCCAAAGTTCCTTACACATTGTCTCAATTTCTTTTGGCGAGTCCTAGTACTGTTCAATTTTTCTTCACTCTTCTCTTCACCTTCGACAACTCTTTCTCTCTCCGCCCTCCACTCCCACGTGCTCGAGGCTTCACTTATCGCGTCTAAACGCCATGCGCCATCTCACGAGTGTCCGATTTGCCCGAGCACGAGACACTCCAGAAACGAAGGAGGACAAATCGCAGAACCAGCGGCTTTGACATTTGTTTTAACGTGTTAATAAATTATGGGGCGAAGCGGCGTACCTTCGAGGGTCAACACCATAGAACGCGCGCGCGCGCACTCGTGAGAGGAACAGCTGTAAACCGTGAGGATGCGAGACGTCGACGTTGCGCTTGAACATTCGCTTTTGAGAGAAGAGAGCTAGCAGAGTACTAATGGCAGATGGTCGACAAAGACCGGCCTCGGACACGCGCCACTAGCCGCCTCGGGTCAGTATAATCAAGCCTCCATAAACCAACCACCGCAGACTCTCTTTCTCTTTTCCTCGTCCCTGTACCTTTTTTTCAAGAGACTTCTTCGGCGCAATTCTTCGCAGCGTCTCGTTGTCGCGTTTGTCCGACGATCGATCGTCGCTCGTAAATTCCATTTCATTGCGTTTAAGAGAGACGACGAGAAGAATCTCATGAGAATGCGAGCTTGCGAAGCAATACGATTGTGAAAAAGTGTATGTTAGAGAAAAAGGGAATTTTTATTTCGTAAAGTACCAGGAGATTTCCTGCTCGTCCTTTCATTCATAGATAAAATTACGCGAGAACAACTGAATTACTACGATCGCTCGAACGAGGAATAATTTCTTCAGCATTTTTCCATCTCTATCTATCAATCTCTCTTTCGTGTTTTCGCTCCGAACTTATTGCTCCTCTCCGCAGAACGCATATTTTTGATTGGTCCTTTATCTCAAGTGCTTGTCACCTTTCAAATTCGTAGCAGTCAACTGCGTGTAAATCCTCTACCATTGATGGGCTTAAGAACGTCTTTTCTTTATCGGTTGAGGAACAATTGAATGAATTGTCTTGAATTTCTCGTTGTTTCTGTTGTTCCCTCACACTTCTGCTCTTTATTTTATTGCAATTTTCGGAAGCATATACGGGACCTTAGCTCGATAAATTAAATCGTACATACATTCGTCTAATTCACACAGACCACCCACCCTATTCCTCTCTCCACTCAACCCATTCTCCAGCGTGGAATTCCACGGATTATAAAATCCTCTTTACGACGTGATCCGCGACGGCGTCGCGGTCTCGTGAATTTCGCGCTCTCGTCGCGGCGCCGCCTTTGGACTGGGATCTCGGTTAAGCGGGGGCGACAATCGCTCGAGTAAGACAGCCGCGTTTAAATATAGACGCAGCCCGGGCTAAGTTTATCTTTATTGAGGTTTATGCCGGTTCACAATGCGTCCCGTGCTCGCACCGTCTTCCCTCTCGGGCATTGCATTTACGATGTAACGTGACCGCGAGCCTGCGCTCACAGGTCGTCGTGGGTTGCAGTCTCTAACTCCCTTCCACGAAGAATACTCACGAGTAATTAACATCCTCTCTGGTCCGATCATCGAATAACTACGCAGCCCTTCGCCTTCTTATTTCTCAACGAAACCGTTTAAGGGCTCGACCTGTCGCGCTTCAATTGCTTCAAAGATTATTTCGAGAGCCCCCTCCTCCTGCTCACGATCCTGTCCCGTCATCGACGCGATCGAGCCTGGAATCCGCGAGAGGACGGCCAAGAATTAATCTGAACAATTAATCTCGGCGTACTTCTTGCCGAGGACTATCTCTCTTGGGAAGAGACGATACTCGGATAACGGCGTGGAGCGCGCGTCCCTTAATTGTAACGTGTCTCGTACGCTCTAAAATATTTTCGCACGTTGCGGGCCGACGTGTAATTTTAATGTGGCCCGCGTTATAATGTAATCATGCGCGAGGCGCGCGTGACTCGCTCGACTTGCGCGGCCCACTAAGGAGGAGCGACGAAAATCGAAGCCGCGTCTCGTTTGTCGCGTCCCCGAGAGGACGAGCAATTAATCTCGAGTAATTAATCTCGCCTGGGACCCTCGACGCTCGCTCCGCTATCATTAGAACGACGATACCCGAAGATAATGCTCGCGACGCGTCGCAATAATTACAACCTGTGCTCTTATCGTTCTAAAATATTTTCACACATTCTCCTCGCGCCCGAGTAATTGCGGCTTATCGTGCATCATAAGTGATATTCGCAGGATTAAAGCGAAGGGTCCTCGTGTAAATCTCTTTTCGCGAATCGTGATGCCTTTTTCATCGCTGTTAATAATCCTAGGTGGTTTGGGAAACTTTCTTCTTTCTGTGGTCTTCGTCGCAACTCTACTACCTGTCCATCGATCTATCAATTACGCTACGCTGCCTTACTGCTGCTGATTTACTTACTTTGGTACAATTTACCAAAAGTATCGTCCTACCACTCTATAACCTTACGTTTGTTCAATCGTCGTGTTTCGAGTAGGCCGCCGCAATTTCGTTTTTGAGAAATACCGAAAATTTTCCGGAAAGTTCGAGCACCTGAGAATAGAAGTCGGAGCTTGCTAGACGTCGGATACGAAGATGCGTTTGTTAGCCTCCCGTGAAGAGGGTCATCGTATGTAAATGCTGATAAAGAGAGAGGAGAGCGCGATTGCACGAAATACGATGGGCATGCGAGCGAGGGCAGATAAAAGCGAAGGAGGTTAAGAAGGAAGCAGAAGAGAAGGGGGATCGCGTGCGGCCCGGTAAAGCGAGTTTGTTTCAGAGGGCTCGAGTTATCGGCGCACATTCGCCGCGGCAACAAAGTTGTGAAGAACACAGGCTCGTGGGTACGTATCGGAAGGCTCACCGACGCGAGAACCGGCCACGCGCTTACCTACAACCCTCGTTAACACTTTCAAGACGATTCCATTTCTCCGTGGAACACGCGTTCGGTCGCCCAGGAGAAAAGGAAGGGTAAGGACCAGCCACGCGGGATGAAACGTAATTGGAACGTGGGTACGTACGTTCGTTCTCAGGCTAACACGATAAGTGTAAGCGTAAAGCGCGCGATAATAACCGGACACGCTTTTAACCTCACCACCGTGACGTACTCTCAGTTCTCGAGGATTCTCGCAACTTTTTCCGCTCACTCCCAGAGAGAAGTGCATCTACTGGTTTACGATCTTGGAAAATTATTGGCGCGTTACATTAGGGAGGACATCGTCCTTGTCGCAGGCACCACGAATAAATTCCATCTGAAAATCAATGCGCATTCCAGGACCCTCCGTGCTCCTTTTCCACGTGCTACGTTACGATCCAATAAATACGAAATGGAGGGATAGAGCCGGAGGACCCCTCCGTTGGCGTCTCTCGGTCCTCGAGGGCGACGCCATAGTAATAACGGGGGATTATGGACGATCCCGACCGAATCCCTAGACTTTTAACACCGGGCTTATTCCTTTGACTACATTAACACGCGCACGCTCGCACCTTTCGCGCTCGCATCTCGAATAAATATCGTGGGTACTCCGTGCGGGACGCAGCACGCGGGGATGGAACTATTGGTATAGGAGGGAGAGCCGGTGGAGCGCACTTACGCGAGGGAGGGCGCGCACGCGCGAGCGTGCACGCGAGCGCAGATAAGGGACACGCGATTACGCGAAATACGGACCGAGTACTCCGAGAGGTACTGGCCGCACAGATAAAGCCAGGCTCGTGTGGCCGCGCGCGCGCGCGCGCGCATATTCGCGCGCCGTTCGCCGAATCGTCGAACGCGCTTCGCAAGATTTACTTTACGACGGCGGAGAAACGACGCGTAAACAAGCGTTAAGCGAACGGCCAGATTAGGCGTGCCAAGAGGAAAAGAGAGAGAGAGGAAAAAAGAAAAGGGAAGGTCTTACCGAGAACTTAATTCGAGCTGCGATCGCGGCAGGGGCTTACGAGCGAGTCAATTGCCGTCTGGATTCCTCGCGATTGCGAAAATTGAATCGAATGTATAATGGGGTGGCGAGGCTTCGATCCCAAGGAATTCAATGGCGAGACGCGCGTTAATTGACGCGGAATTTTACTCGAGAAGAACCCTCTAGGGTGGTACCTCCAGTCCCGAGCCACCAACACGAAATTCATTTGTTCGTCCTGAAAACGTGACGATTAATCGTTCGCTAGGAATTTTGCTCGAGAAGAATCTACTAGGGTGGTACCACCAGCTTCAAGCTGTGAACACGAAATTCATATGTTTGTCCTGAAAATGCGACGATTAGTCGCTAGCCTGGAATTTTGTTCGAGAAAAATCTTCTAGGGTGGTACCTCCAGCCCCAAGCTGTGAACACGAAATGCATATATTGGTCCTGTAAACGTGACGATTAGTCACTAGCCTGGAATTTTGTCCGTGAAGAATCTCTAGGGTAGTACCCAGCTCCAAGCCGCAAACACGAAATTTACATATTAGTCCTGAAAACGTGACAATTAGTGGCGCGGCAGGAATTTCTCAGGCGTCACTCGGTCGACAATTATCGACCGGAAGTCCTCACAGTGCTCGCGACAACCCTCGAATCTTTTTCCTTCCCACGCACCTACCCGCAGGCCATGTTTTTTGACGAGAGTTACTACTCGAGCAGTTGCTAATAGGTGCGAAACGATCGCATCCTCTCTAATTGTAAGCGCGAGTCGCGTCCCTGACCTTGCTTCTAGCAGCGTGACACGAAGGTTCGGAGCGCGGTGGCGTCGGGACGCCACCCGACGTTACCAACCGCCCGCGCCCCTTTCGCTTGCTCTTCGTTCTCCGTTGCGAGGAGCAACCAGAGTCCAAACTCGGCGCGCTAAGTGACGCGGCGACTGACGCTTCATTAACAGGCGGACGACTGACACCTTCGAAGCGACCCAACACCTCCGAACGGCCTCTCATTCTCTCTTTCTCTCTTCTCCGTCGTCTCTTCTCTCGTTTCGACGTCGACGGGCGAGAGTGTCCGTCGTTTTCTCTTTCGTAGAGTTAGCGACAGGAGAGGAAGACAGGATTGGAAAGAGAAAGAGAGAGAGAGAGAGAGAGACCGCGTGGAACGATGACTGGACAGGGAAAGGACGGTACTCAATGAGCCTGATGTCCGGGACGAAAGGCAATGAACCTTTTCGCCGCAACCCTGTAAGCTCATTATCGCCTACCATGTCAAGAGCGGCGCGAGAGTCTATCGCCACTGACGTTCCACCGTGATGGAAGAAGAAAGAAGGAGAGGAGGAAAATGAGAATGAAAAAGAAAGAAGCCCAGGCGCCTGCCAAGAAGCGGAGGGTACGTCTCGCGATGAGCCTTCGATGAATATGAGAACCCCGCGCGATTACTCGGCTCCGCCATTAAGGCGACTGATCCTAGCCGATGCTTTTATGCTCCGAGAAGAAAGGGAAAGGATTTCTGGAAAGAGTGAGATCGTCGATGATCTTTGAGCGTGCTGATCCTCTTCAATGATTTCGTAACCCGGATCGTCTAAGTATCAAGTTTAATGTTTCACGAGCGATAAGAAAATATCTGGAGCAGTTAAAATCAATTTTGAGAGTTCAGTTTTTGCAATAACGAATCAATCTGTTAATTGATTAAGAGATAAGATTTTTTTTAGAAGATATAGTATCAATATATTAACCCTGGCAACTCTGTTCTTTGGCAGTAGATAAGAGCCTCAGCCTAGAAAATCAAAAGAGTCCTTTGGTTTACCACGACGTCAATAAGTAATCGTTCTGTTCCACATCTTTTCTCCTCTCCTCTCTTCTTCAAACACGCTTGACGAATTTGTCCTATATCCAGTACCTACTATTTTGACCCTAGTAACTTTACTTCGAAAGCAATAGAAGAGAATCTCATCCTAAAAATTCAAAATCCTTCTTAGCATCCCAGCGACGTCACTAATTGCAAGTAACCGCTCGTTCCTCCTCTTCCTCTTCTCTCTTTCTCAGCCACGATCGATGACTCTTAGCCCCCCCCATTAACGCACGTTTATTAAATCTGCAACGTTGTACTACCGCGTGCTTCGAGCCAGAGATTCGATTACCGGCGAGAAATTATCCCATCGAAGTGCGACCAATCTCTACGACTTCCTTCCACGCGGCTCTACCCTCGCGAATCTAAGCTTGGTCCACAAGACGCGTCGCACGGTTCCCGTTTACGCGTGCGTAAAACTCACATAGCTTGATACTCATGCGCGTTTAACGCGTGCCTGATTTACGGTATCCGCGCGCACGGCGATGAGAGGCTGATCGCGAGTCCCATAATTCGAAGGTGAGTCCCTCGTTCGTCATCCCCTTCGTCCTATTGGTCCTCTACCTCTAGAGATTCAAAATCGTCTTGGCGCGCTGACGACGGCACTCTCGTCGCCGGTAAATCACCAGCTCCTCTTCCTCTCTCTTTTTCTCTCGCATCCTCTCCTCGATCCTTTCTCTCTCTTCTTAAGCTCGTTCAAGCACGAGCGGTGACACGTCCCGTGGGCTCCTATCACGACGAGTCTATTAAATCTGCAGCAGGACGGAATGGCCGCGGCGGCCATTACCGTTCGGGCAAGTCGTAAGTTATCTTCGCTGACAGTGGGCGCGCATAGAAATGTCTTAGCTTGGGATACCTCCCGACTACTCACCTCTGCTTCTTCTTCTTCTTCTGCTTTGTATCGTCCTCCACTTGCGATCTCTTCCTGCTCCCGAGGTTTGCTTCGCTCCGCGTACGTCCGCCTAGACCCCGGTAACCCGAAGTTTCAGGACGGAGGTCGAGACGAAGGGAGTAAGAGGGCGTTAACGAGGTCCAGAAAGATTCACGGTGTAACTTTGGAATTTCGCTTTCCTGGCTAAGTTTCGCAGTGGCTCGGTGGTAGTGCTCGTGGACCGTAAGCGACGGAGCGAAGCGGAGACCGTTAATTAACATCTGGCCTCGGATGTTAAGGGTGTCCATTAAAGGACAATTCAGTCCCCCACCCCGCGAGCGTATCTAGCTCTCGCATTTAACTCGCGCGGCGAGTCGAACAAAAGAGTAGCGCGCGAATCTGGCGGAGAGACAACCTTGTGCTTTATTTGTTTCTCATCCTCGATCGTCTCTCGCCGATTCGCGCGCGGATTCCTTCGACTCGCTTCGATCCCTCTCTCCATCGCCAATTTGCCTCGCTGCTGTACGAGAAGCTTTCTTTTTCTTTCTCTCTCTCTCTCTCTCTCTCTCTCTCTCTCTCTCTCTTCTTCTCGTCCCTTTTTATCAGGCGCGTAGGTTAATTTCGCAATTGGCGGAGGAGGTCTTTGTCGTTCCACACCGGTTGTGGATGCCGCGTTGCGCGCTCGGACACGGTGTGCACCCACCAAGAGGACGCATGCGATTCTACGTGCGTTATTTCTGCACCGAAGGTCGAGACGCGGCACCTTCCGACCTTCGCGAGCCTACCCAAAGATATTCGAATCTCAATAGGTGCGCGGCGGGTCGCGGTGTAACCGATTCGTATAAAATTTGCATCGCATTCCAGAGGAATGGGGAAGGGGTATCGGTGCTGGAGCTCAAGGTGGCAGTGGTGGTTCGTCGGCATCGTGAGCGTATCTTGAAGATGGTCCCACCTTGCCACTTCGAATCTTCTGGACGTGAACGCGACGAGCGAATGGAAGATGAAGAGGAGAAAGAAGAAGACTCGCGCCACTCTTCTCTTTCTCAGTTTCTCATGTCCATCTTCTTCTTCTCTTCCTTTCTCTTCATCTTTAGGAAGGTCCCACCTTGCCACTTCGAACCTTCTGAACAGAGCGAATGGAGAATGAAGAGGAAGAAGATCACTCGCACCACTCTTCTCTTTCTCACTTTCTGACTCCGATTCCTCTTCTACTTGTCTTCCTTCCTCCTCGGTGCTAGAGTACGTCCAACTGTCTCAAGCGACCATAAAGGTTTTGTTGCACTTGGTACCGTCAGCGAGCCCAACGGTAAATCAAGATGGCTGCTTTACGTAATGGAGTTGCACCGGCCACGTCTTAATTAGGAAAAATCGGCTAGCACATCCGTTTCCAGCTCGCCGATCCTAGGCAGAGTTAAGGTGCCCATTGCATTCTCATTAACCAGGCCGCTTTTCAATGCGGCCTTCCTCACCGTTACGGATCTACCCTATTCAACCAATTCTACCAACCACCCGCGCTAAGAATTCTTCGCGAAGAACGAGTCCTACGGCCAGGAGAAACGAGTCGAATATCACTTAGAGTTTAATCAATTGCATCATTCGATGAGAAGATCGCGCGAGAGCATCGTGAAGGACGGTGTGGTCGTTGAAAATTGTTCATTCCACCCCCTTTCAACGCACGCGCTCCTCTAAGCACCGTCTCTAATCTCAACGAGGTTAGAAGCGCGACGACTCACTCGCTACCGATCTCGTTGACATAATTGATGCCCAGTCGGATGGTAATTGCCGGCTCTTGGCACCGTTGAATTGATGACGGTTAACGCCGCCACGATGCCACGGAGTTAATTATCCAACGATTTATTTCTGAATTCACGGTGACTCTATTATAGGTCCCGCGCTCCTGGAAAAAGAGGGTAAGACGAGCTCGCGCCTCGGTAACAGGGACGTTATTACCGGCTCGCTTCCCGTATGAATATACCATGAACGCGTCCGACCAACATTTTATTACAATACTCATAGCGCTCTAATTTTAATAAATGCCTCGTTGCACACTGCCATGGGACGGAGGCTCGCGCGCTCGGAAGCAGAACGTTTCGCTTGCACCTTCGCTTTCCGCGACGCGAGGGTAAGCCCGCAATTAATAAATCCATCCTAGCTCCGATGCGATTGCGCAATCGCGCGGAACGCGTGCACCACGCCGCGCTGAGGGCATATGAAATTGTTCTCCTTGCAAAACACTACCGCGCTTACGTCCGTGTATCGTCGACTTTCACTCCTTTTATCGAAAGGGGCGTACGGGCCGCACGAGGAACCGATTGGAATTATTAGTCGAATCGACGATCGGCATATGCAGGTCGCGGACGCGGTGGACGGAGGGTGCGCGCGTTATTCGAAATCGTGTATCGATGCCGTCTCGATTAATATCGCGCAACCCATCCTGAGCAGCCCGGCTCTATCCTCGAGCGCTCGCCTGTTCGCTTCCTCGAATTCGTGTCAAGGTGTAACGTGCCGTAGTGCTGTCATTAGAGCCCCGCAATCGGCGCTACCAGAATGAAATGTAATTAGAATGTAATTGAAAGTTGATTCCAACGGGGTCGTTAGCCGTACGGAGTTATCGGGAAATAAATTTTCCGTCGTCCCGCGCGCTTGCGTAAGACGAAGTAGGGCGCATGGAATCGCGCACGTGAAGCCGAAATGGAAAAGATTATACGATCGTTCGATTATGCCTTAGGTGAGTGCGATGAAATTCTCTGGGTCGCTTTTTAAAGACGAGTGAAGTGTAACGGATTACGCGAGCTACATTTCCGTATGGCTTTCCGTTAGATTTACCGCACCGAGAAATCCTCGTACGCATTTTCACCTACAGCTGTGTCTTTAACAGTTTGACTGCCGTGTCACCCGAATTCGGATGACGGTTTCAGTGTCTGGTTATAAATGATCTAAACAGATATTTCGAAGAATGTGTTTATAATTAACACTGTAGGTAGTTAACTAAACGGTCAGCAAAATTCAAGCTGACGTCGCAGTCAATGTGTTAATCCTTTGACTGCAGCACGATCTGAGAGCAATCGTTAAATTGCGTCAACTTAAAAAATTTTAAAAAATAATAATTGCAAAGAATATAAAAATATTCATTTTTTAGTATATTTTAGTAGTCTTCAAGCTATTTTAATTTACTCATCTTGATTTGTACATTCCTTCAATAATGTGTAATTAAATACGAAGGAAAAAATCGAAGAAAAAATGCCGAGAGCGTCTATAGACACCTTTCGTATATATTGATAGACTCGTGAGAGCGTATATAGACGCATTTCGTAATCAAAGGGTTAAGTGGGCTTATTCCTACCTTCTGAAAGCGCGCACGAAATTAATTAGATCAAAGGACGCTCTCTCGTGTAAACTCAGGCGCGACGTATTCCACGAGTGCTCATCAGGACACTTATTCATCCCTCATCCGCGATCAAAGTAGTTCATCTTAAGTCGCATTACCATATTCGCGATTAACGAGCGGGGCAGGTAACGTGTAAGCATCGGCATTACGCATTCAGCTCTTGGACGAAGGAGGCGGAGAAACGTTATGCATCGAACCGCGCTGTGATTAAATCCGGCCGGACGATCGCGTAGGAAGATGCAAATATTATTATTAAATCCTAATTCTCATTTGGAAGCGACAAAAACACCGATTTAATCTCTACGTGGCTGCGCAGCAGTACTCGCGCGATGACGGCCCTAGACGGTACGGATCGTTGATACGCGCCTATAAAATCTGATAGGGTAAAAAAGGTACACGCACAGATCAAACGTTTCATTGGCGCAATCCATTAGGTCCTGAAGAAGATTTCAATGATAAAGAACAATAATAAAAACTTGAGAGTCCTTTACGAGAATCTATCGATCGTGTGTTCCAAGCGTTCCTTCTGTTCCTCATTCTTATCCTTTTCCTTAGAATGACGAACACGGTTCCTAAAATTACAAATTGTGCGTAGTACGGTGCTTCTGCTTTTAAGTAATGTTTATGCTTTTGTTCGCTGGTCATGGACAATTATGAATTATTATTGTTTTCTATTGTTTCATATTATTAGTGTACCTCGTAGTGGACCCCTTGGTCTCGGAGCAAAATCAATTTTCCTCTTCTTCTTTCTTCTTCGTTGTCCTCCTACCTTCTCTCATCTTTTACCTCGCGGCGAACGAGTCAATCGTCCGTAATTAAACGAACGCTTAAGATCGTGTGCACGCGGAATGGCACGCGTAAAGCGACACGACGAGGAAAACGAAGGAGAACCGTGGAATCTTTTCTCTCGTCGATCCTACGAGAGATCGTATCGACGCCGATGCAAGATGCGCGTCCGAGCGAACGTACGTGGGTTCGAGCAAAAGTAAACACTGGTCATTGACCTTAGCGTTGCTCGCACCAGACGTCGATCGATTCTTGCGAGTGATCCTCCGCGGTTCCTTTCACCGTTTCCTTTCTCGCGGGCTATCCACCGATTCGAGAGAGAGAGAGAGAGAGAGAGAGAGAGAGAACGAGACATTTTGTAGAACGAGGACGTTTGGAAATTTCGTTTCTCGTAGCGCGCTAAGTGACGTTGTCAGGTGTATGATTTTTCAGAAGTCAATAAACGTGACCGCCAACGACACGCGCGACGGACGTCGAGGACGACGATTATAATGGAATGCGCCGAGGAATCAATTATTCATAATGTCCATAGCGAGAAGCCTTGGGCGTTCTGCGAATTCTTCGAGTGGGACTCTTCGAAACGAACAGAAGGAGAGAGAAACACAATGCGAAGAAAGAAGAAGAGAGGTTAGCCAGTGGCGTTGAAAAATGCACGTCTAGTCTTCGTCCTTCGTCTCGCGAGAATCTCTTGTAATGAAGCGAGTGGATGAATATGAATGTTGAAAAATTCACGCCAGTCGATCTAGCAGAAAATCGATCCAAGCCGATTGAAATTGGCAGAATCGAGAAGCTTCGACTTCGACAGTCGCAGCGAGAGAATGCAACTTCAATTGGCTCTGGTACACGAGAATGCGAATGGGCTACATTCATAGTCGTGGTCGTGATCGAGATCGAAAGTCGATCGAAGTGTCGTTCGGTGCTCGAGCGGCCTGCTGGTCTTTCGTTCCGCGGCGATGTCAACATGATCGTTTGTCCAAATTCACGTGGGACAGTGGGAAACCGATCGAGTGAGAATGACCTCCGACGCGGACGGCGAATTTCCGTGCATCCAACAGCTGGAGCGTGAGGTACGTCACCGTATCGTTCATCTCGTAAACGTAACCTTTCAACGTTTGTTGATCCACGGTTACGAAAACATTTACTATCCTAGGCGTTTACCTGTCTGGACACGTTTCCCAACAAAGTCGTGGAATTGAACGAGATCATCGACGATTACATGCCGGATTCGGTGAAGAATGGATGCAACAGTAATGCGTCCCATCGTGCACCGAGATCTCAAGCGACCTTGTCCACTATAAGAGATTACGATCTTACGACCTCACCAGCCTTCGACGGTGAATCTTTTTATCCAAGACAGAGTACACTCAAAGTGATTGCGATCGTCGTCTAAATGATACTGAGTGATAGCAAAGAACGGACCGTGCTATCCGATCGTCCCGTTATTTATGACTCATAAGGTTGCAAAAAGTATCCACGTGCAATTTCTTTCCCCCAGTATCCAGCTACTACAGCCTGTCGACCTATGACCGCACACGGTCTCGCCACGGTATTTGCAAGAGAAGATACTACCGTGGTCGGCGTATCAATGGAGGTGGGATACGCCGGCGGCCAGGACACCTCGGACAGCTTTTGGCTTTCATCGTCAGTCGTTTGGCGCACTGTACGCGCAGGATCATCATAGCGCCCTCTTACTTCATCATCGACAGCGTGCTGTCCATGTTCTTTCAGAGGTGAATTGGATATATGAACATTACATAAAGATTAGGTGTCCGTTACCTCGCGCGGCACTCGGTAATAGCAGCGTTTCGTGAACGTACGTGAATGCACGCGGCACTATGAGAGGGCACATTGTTCGGTTGCATGGATTATCTTTCGTCACGGTTATCAGCGAGTAAAGATAGAAAGTTTCATAGGGCTTGCCGCCGCGCTAATGCTGATTCGCGGTTGGCCAACAACGTTCGAGCTCGAAAATAAAATCCTCTACGCGAAGCAGACTGTGAGGTGGATTGAAGGTCCTGGGTGTGCACCCTGGGGTATACGAAACGATTCTCGCTTCCAGCCGAATCGAGCGAATCGACTCACTTACGCTTAATCCCAGGCCGCTTTCAATCTTCGAACACTTTAGCTAACCACAGGTTCTTCGTGCACCCCCGTGATGCATGCAACAAAGTCGCGCCGAGAGGAAGTGGCTAATTTGGGTTGTGCCGTCGATGATGATGAGACGGTACCGCGCGCGCGCGCGCGCGCGTGGGAACGAAGTTCATCCTTTAAGTGAATTAATGAAGTGAATTTCCGAAGGCGACAGGTGAAGAACGCTCAGTGCGGCCCGTCGTCCGCTTGGAACGGTTTGCTACTGTGCTACATGGACCCGCTGACGGACGATGGCACGGTTGTGGGTAGTCTGATCAACATCATGAGGCCTGCTGCGGTGCAGCTCATCGCGGACACTACCACGGTAAGTTCTCGCGAGAGAGAAACTTTTCACTTGAGAATTATTATCGTTGCTTCTGTGGGTCCTCAAAAAGCTGAAACGTTGGCTCCAAGCACTCGGAGTGGTCACCCAACAGCCCTCGTCCGAGCAGACCAACGCGACACGCAGTACCGAGACCATCGATGGATGGGCATACGAACTCTTCTTCCATCTCAAGTACCTTCAAGTGAATCGCGCGTCCGGTGCTCCCGACGAAGTAAACCCTAATGAAGTAATCGCTAATTGCTCAAGTTCTCGCATCGACCTTACACCCCGAGTATCGCCCTTTTTCCCTTCATTCTCTCTCCGTACCCTCGACCTCTCGGCGAGTTCGCTTTTAATTGCGTCCAATTAATATTCACTGACCCTCGACTACATCACGAAAACCAACTCGCGCCAAACTCCGCGTTTTTCACGAGGAGAGACCGAAAGTTATAAAAATGTACGTCTCGAAAGTTTCTCTCGGTACGCGGAGCCTGACCCTTGAATCTCAATGGTCTACAGTGAAATAATTTCTCAAGGCAGCTACCACCGGGCTGAATTCCAACGACGAAATGATTCACATTAACCTGTGGCACCGTGTGGTCCAACTGCGCGACAACTACATCATACTCTACGAGCTTCTATCCAAGGAGCTCAAACCTGAGAATGCGAAGCCGCCTCGTGAACCAGGACCGACGAAGTCGTCCCTGGAACAACAGAGACACCCGAAGCAACCTTCGACCCTATAAAGCGCCCGTCTCATCAGCCCAGCTTATCTTCGAGGACTGTCACGCGCGCAAGCGTCGAATCGAAAGAGACTCCGGGCACGGCATCGTCGCCGAAGATCCATCGCAGACCGTCACCGTCGTCGAGTGCTTGTATACCCTGTTTTGATTCTTTTTTTCGACGAGCTTATTTTAGAGAGGAATATAGGAAGCTTTGTTTCTAAATCAATCGTGGAAGCGTGAAAACTTGCGGTAGGCTTAATTTCGAATATCGCAAGCCCTCGTCTCGCACGAAACGCTATCGACTCCGAGCCATCTGGTGCTTTCCTAACGATATTACGCCTCGTGAGCGCGGCCTCAGTGACTTAAGTAGAGGGTCCGTCGTCGGACCTCTCTCGCCCGTGCATTTCGACACGATCGGCCTGACATGGCGCACCATTGTTGCTAACATTTAGACGTCGTGCCGGTCGTCGTGGAAGGGAACGCGGCACTTTTACGTCCGACGCCGGTTGATTGCACCACCCGATCGGCCCCTGCCGCGTTCCCCGCGCCAAGAGCATGCAACTCTAACCGCGAGGCAAAATACGAAGCCTTTTTAGTCATCCCGACTACTCTGGACCATTAGCATACGCCGTCGAGGCTCGCGTCCTAGCGATCTCGGCGACCAAGGACCGATTTAAGTACCTCCGCATAGGAGCAACCTGCCACTCTCGAATCTCTCTTATAAGCAAGCGCTCCTTGAAAAAGCTCGTTAAAATTCGAGCCTTCCGTGATCCTCTTACGTCCAATCGCGATTGGTCAGTGAGATTTCCTAAAATTTCACTTTCTCGAGGTATAACGATGACGCGAGGTACTCCATTAGAAACAACGGCTGCTCTTATAATCGAAAGACATGTTTAAAATTCAAATCTCCCGCCCTCGAAATTCCGAGGTTTACGCGCTTTTACAATGTTTCTTTCTCCCTCGCGGGTGACGTGCTCGAACAACGCGCTTAATTCGAAAAAGGACGGATTTTTTGAAGTCGTGTTTAAAAAATAAGTTACATCTCTAGATTTTCAAGGAACACTCGCGCCGCCGTAAAGCGCGCGAGAAGGAGACGGTATGAAAGGTCAATGAGTCTCGACCTCTCTAATGTCATTGCTCTCGCGGTCTCTCGTTCACTTCCTAGGTAACGATCGAACCTACGAGCTAAGGAACGAGAGAACGGCACCGGCGCGATGGCCACGTTGGCATTGTTAATCATCCGGTGAGGCTAGCACAGGCACCGGCCGGCGCGAGCGAACGTGCGAGCGAATGCGCAACGCGTTCATTTCAGTTTCAACGTTCCGTGGTGTATCGTCGGTGATTCATCAGCGCGAGCCCCGTTCGCCGTTTACGGGCAAGGTCGATACCCCATTAATATCGGATGGATTTCTTTTGGTTTCCTTCTTCCAGAACCACCGGCGGCGGAGGTGCCGCTAAACCAACACTGGCTGTAATAAATATTTATGAAATAAGGGCTATTTGTAATTCGAGGATGAGCAGCCGGACGACGTGACTCGTTTATTCGTCCGCACGTTGTTTACAAGTTTCGGACTCGCTCGATATTATCGGCAGGGTGTATATTATCGAGTGCAGAATCTCTCGAACTGGATCGTTCAAAGGAGAATTCACAGTGGATATCCACGTGGAAGTGTAGAAGTCGATCTGTCGATCGTTTACACTTTGTAAAGAGACGAACACCAAGAATCATGTTCGAATAGACTTCTTTCAAAGACACTTGAGAAACCACGCGAGAAGAAACTCTTTCGCAAGAAGTCACTGACCTCGTAAACGAGAGACTATTTCAAGGTCAGGGTGAACGACGAGCGGACGAGCCAAAAGTGCGAAGTAGTGGCCGGAGAATTTCGTGGAAAAGAGCTTGGATAATTAAATTTCCGCATTTTTCCACCTGCCGTTTTCCCACGCCGACATAATTGCCGTCAACCTGCGGCACGGGCTTCATAAGCTCGTAGGAATCATCGAGATGACTTGACCCGTCATTTTACCGCTCGGTCGACGTGTACCTCGCCTTTGGTATTCACCTTTGATTCTCTCGTCCCGCGCATTCCTTCTACTCCTCGACGGAACGTCGACGAGCATCCTCCGCAAGGTCGAACGACGCGACATCGTCGACGACGTCGATTCGAACGATCCACGCCTACCGTTAGACGATATTTCGAACGCCCATAACCGCCTGCGAGAAGGAAAAGAGACTGTTATTTCTCTCTGCGCCGTGAGCTCGAAGGTGTGCGAGTCGCGCCGAGCTGTTCCCACAATAAATGCAACGCCGAACTCTCCTCCAGGGGAGTGCCAGCGAGGATCGAGCCGGTGGCTGACGTGACCGTACGATTACGGAACAACAATACCATGAGAAAGTCAATGTTACCTTTGCCCACCTCCAACGGGCCCCGTAGGGCCCGCACACGAAGAGGCCCCAGGAAATCCGAGCGATTCGCTCGATACGCGTACAATCGAATGCATTTGTCTGCTTTTTTGGTTATTTATTTATTTATCAACGGGTAGAATCTTATACGTGGACCTTATACATATGGACTGGTCATATGTATATGTTCGGAGGAGGTTAGATAGAGAAACACACTCTTCGGGACTTCTCCGTCATTTCGTATCCCGAAAAATGCTACACGGATAGCTGGTGTATAGATTAGAGTGAGATAAAAAATATATTTACCTCGCTTTAACAGACATGCGCAAAAGGGCCCTTTGGTACGTGCACAGTAAAAGAACAGGAAAAAGTGTACATCCGTAAGAAATGAAAAAGGAAACGAGTAGAGTACAATAGAGTACCCAGGAGTATACTAAATTTAACGACCCCCAAAACCTGATGGAGAAAACAGTGATTTTATATTTCACTTTGGCTTTGGTAAAATATTGAACTTCATATTTTACTGTGGCTTTCGCAAAGCCAATTGATGAAAATTCAATTTTCAACATCTTCTTGAAACCTTGAAGGACCAACATCCGGCCAAGGAACTCGCCGATGGTCGGCACGGGTTTTAATTACACGAGTACCGCGGCGCGCGACATAAACGGAGGGTTTATGTGGCGACCGGTGTCAGAGGATAAGTCTGCGACATTAGTTTCAATTCCGATCTCGAAGAGCGAGAATCGTGCTCGATCGACACGCAGAGTGCGCCGCCGCCTCATCTCGTAGGCCGACGCGCGACGATCCGATCGGCTTGTTTATGCGATGGGTCAGCCCTAACGGGCTTCGTGTGATCTCCGGTGCTGTTGCTGCTGCTGTGGCCTGTCCTCCTTTCCGAACGATTGGAGAGGTCCAAGAAGCCGAGCGATTTCTTCTTCATTCCTACCACCCATGGTTTCGTCATCCAATCGGTTGCACCGAGACGACGAGAAGAAAGACCGTCGAGATGCTTCGCGCTTTGTAAACACCCTTCGAATTCGAAACTGGCGTAAGCCGTTATATAAACATATTTGGGACACACCGTGGGGACTGGGCTGGCCCATATACCCTGCAGCCTGGCAGTAGGCGTCGCGCGGTCAACGGTAAAAGTTTGACGGCGAGGAAAACAGTTCTCGTGATTACAAGGAATTCGTCGAAGCTGTTGCGGCAAGAGGCAGTCGATCAAGCATAAACTCAACACAACCCACAACCCACAGGTCACAGGTAAGAATCTCTCGCATCCTACGAATTAATTTTCCGACTTTTAAATTCCCCTCGCAATTGAATCGACCGAGGGAGATACTCCGAGTGGAAGGTAAATGATAAACGAATATCTCGCGAGGGAGTGACGCGATGGAGAGACACCATAATTCACGTGGTTCATAAGCATCGACTGGCTCTCTCACCCTTTGTCTCTTAGGTCCATCCTACGTGGAAGCTCGCGGCGCGCGGCGCGTTCGACATTTGTCAACAATTTGCAGGGCATCGATCACGCGAGTACCCCACTGCATTCCACGCTAATAACCACCACTGTACATTCTACTCGTATAATTCGAATTTTAATGCGCTCCCTTCTTCAACTCCACCCGCAGGTTCTCCTCGTGGTTCCACAATGGAGTCTTGGAGGCTGAGCTTGGAGGAGAGGAGTGAAACGGGTTAGGAGAGTGAAAAGGGACGAGGAACGGAGGGAAGGATAGTGATAAATGCTCGGACTCGATCGCGGAGATCAGCGCCGGCCCCGATCGATTCTCGAGATCGACGGCACCACGGGCCGCCCGGCCAAAGGCGAGTCCTCCTGCCCGGCAATAAATACGGACGCCCACCGCAAAACGTCGCGCTCCTCTTTCGCGTGCGCTCGACAACCACGAGGCTGACCGAGAAAGAGGGCACACGAGAGACGGCCGAGAGGAGGAGGAGGAGGATCTGGTCAAGAGAAGAAAAGGAGGAGAGGGTGCATTTAAGTGTCTCTCCTCTGCAGTCGCCTTCTCCTCTTCGTCCTTTGTCGCGGACCTCTTCTCATCCTCTCTCGCCTCACCTTCCAGACCATTGCAAAACGTGTCAGAATGACAGAAACGAGCGCACCAACCGCCACGAGGGCCACTCTCGAGAGAAAGAGGTGATCGATGACGTTGCGAGGAATTGAAAAATTGAGAGACACAGAGAGAGAGAGAGAAAGAGAGAGAAGTCGAGAGTGAGAGAAATAATGGTCTTGCAGTTCTCCAGAGGCTTTCGTGGCGCCAGGTTAACGCCACCGTTTCTGCTCGCATCAAGTCGAGTGGGGTTGCGCCTTTGTGCCTCGACAAAGTTACACGTCGCCGTTCTACCGATTGTGAGAGACGCTCGTCCGCTTGGGCGTCTTCACCTCGCCGACAGATTATCGCGATGCTTCTCGCTTTCGTTGAAAATGAAAGGAGAAAGAGAGATAGAGAGATGAGAACGAGCAACGAGAGGCTAGTCATCGCGCGAGGAAAGTTTCGCTCTAAAGCGTATTTCCTACTATTATGCGAAAACTGTCTCTTCCACGCTCTTGCACCACGGTCCCTCTCTCTTTTTCCTTCTTTCTTCCTCTCGTGTAGGACGGCGCAGCTCCATCGACTCTTCCACCTCGGGGAGATTACCCCTCGAGAGAACGAGAGGCGCCTCTCATTTATTTACAGCGTTTCGCAATTTAGATCGCGGTAGAGGTGAATTATTCAGGGACTTCCTGAATTTCACATCTGTATTTTGTTAAGTGGATATGGAGGCTGAGCGCGCCATAATGAATATCAATAGGTTCCAGGCGAGGGTCCCATTTACGGGACCCCGAGGACCGCGTGCATCGTGGACAGAACTGAGCGCTCGCGGTTTCCTTCTGCTCACTCCCTCGGAGGATTACCCGCTCGCGAAATGGAAGAACCGATACTACGTCGATGAGTCTCTCACAGTGCGATCGTCCTACGGGGCCCCATTAAACCGAGGGGATCGATTTAATCCAAGCAATCTTACTGCGCGCGCACTCACGTCACGTGATTTGCAATTTTAACCGGCGCGCTGCGAACAGCACTGGCGCGCATCGCAATTGAAATAAAGCGACGGTTGCACGGTGAATATTTAATAACCGATACCGGTAATTTGCAAATTTAATCTCGCTACTGCCATTTGCGTCCCACCGATTAATCAACGGTTCCATAAACGTTGGGTAAAATCGTTAGGAAGCGCGGATTTCGCTAATTCGTGTATTTCTGGGAAATTTTTAGTTTCGTTTGAAGCAAACGTTAGATCGTGTTTAGAGAGTATAATTGGACTAGTCGTCTGTGATAAAAAATAAGTCACTCCCTTTACGGTCGTGCCTAAAAAGGAGATTGCAGGTATACTTTTCAATGACGTGTTACTATGGTGCGTCTTTTTGTCAATCTTCGTGATGCATTTGTCTCTTGACTAGCTCCCGATCAGAACCGTGTTTTAAAATACACGGGTACACGTGACACGTGTGTCGTGCTACACGTTATATCTAACACGGATATCCGTAGATACACGTCCTACACGGGTAACTATAAGAACTTTTTATCACAGCATCTTACATCTTGTGCCAAATTGTATGTATTTGCATATATGTATAGATGTTTCTTGTATCTCTACGACACTTTTTTTATATTTCTTAGAAAAAAAAATTTCTCATGATTTTTGAAGTGTTCGTGAAATAAATACACGTGTAGAACGTATATTCGTGTATTACACGCGGGTACCCGATACACGTGTTTAAAAAAAAAAGAATTAAATACACGTGTAATAGAGGGCACTACTCTTGACATTGTGCTCGTAGTTTTTTCTTACAGTTCCTTTTAGTCCAGGTAATGTATATATATAGGTAGATTATCTCTGCTGTGTCACATACATCCCATAAAATCTGGACGAATTTTCCAATATTGATGGAGCAACCTAGGGTTATACAAGGCTGCAATAAACATGCTTTTTCTTTCTTTCGTTCTCACACGTGCAAAATGATTATTTTCGACTGACATATTTATCTGCCTCAAATTATCTTTGTTTTTTACCTTCCTTCGAGCCAAAGTGAAAATATAATAAACGAGAGGGAGGGTCGTCGAAGGAGGGACATTGAAACGATCCTCGACCTCTCGGTTCTTGAAATAGAACCGTCCACCGGACGCGAGGAGCATCTTACTCAATAGATTGGATTATACATCCCCGCGCTTTATATTGCTTTTCTCGATTTTCCCATTACCCACTCGAGAGGTAGAAGAGCGAAGGGACAGCCAATAACGCGGTAACGGGCATACGCGCGCGAGAGCGAAATTCCACGAGAGGCACACGGTAGTCACGAGGTCTTAAAATTTAATTTCCCCCACGATTTTCCTGTCGGGGCAGGCTCGTGCGATTTTCTCGGCGTTACGTTCACTCGCTCGCCCGCACGAGTGCTCTCCACCTCTTTTCCATCTACGAAAACGGCAATGCCTACGGTGGAGTCGCCAAGAAGACTCTCTCTCTCTCTCTCTCTCTCTCTCTCTCTCTCTCTCTCTCTATCTTTAACCCTCTCTATCTATCCGTCTCCCGCAGGAAACGCCTGGTACGGTCACGTTTGCCGCAGCAGCACTTTTCTCCATAGGCGGCGTGGATGGGTTCAGGTATCCGCTAACAGGCCGAGCAAAGGTAAAAGCGTTAAACGAGTGCCGACCCCAACTAACCTATGATCTCGCTTGATAGTTGATCGCGAGTTAAGCCCTCACTCCATCCATAACGGCCACGAACCAAAAGCCTCGTCCTCCTCTCCGCCATCGTGTGGCTCCATCGTGCGAACGAACGGTAGTCACGACTCTGATTACGAACCATGTAAAACATCGGAGACCGTTCCTGCAACGGAGCCGGAACGAGGGTGGGTGTAGGAGAAGAGAAGAGAAGTGGAGAGGACGAAGCGTCGAGCGCGCGAAACGAGAGGAGAACTCTCATGGAGGGTTAAAGGCTCGAGGGTAAATCATAATTAGATCCGCGTCGATCCCATCGACGCCACCCATTGTCCTCGTACTTCGCGAGACGTCCAGGTGTCTACCTTTAAATTCGATCTTCTCTTCGTCCTCGGCTCTAAGAGGCGAAGCAACGGTAGACAGTTAGCGCTAGTAACGGCCCCCTCGCTAGATATGCATTTCGCGAATGGCAGCCACGTGGAAAGGAGAGACTGGCGAATGAATGATCCGCCGGCGATCTTATCAGGCGCGGATGCTCGCGGAAGGGAGTACGAAGAATACTCGACGCGCATATAACGTAAGATCGGCCTCGTACGATTGTAACGGAGCGTTAAGGATTCACTGGCGAACCGTTAGCGGTAAACCACGATCTCCTCTTAGTTTCTCTCTGTCTCTTACCTCCGCCTCCCACCTCAACTTCGCACCTACGAACCGAGCGAATACTCCTACTCTGCAATTCCAGCGGCGTACTCCTGACCGATCTAGCGGCCAACTTCCGTCCGGAGGGGCTCGTTAGTTACCGACGCGCGGACAATCCGTTTCGTTTCGCGGCTAGAAGAAAATTCGAGGACGCGGCTGATTTTCACGCTCGATCGCGCTCCAGCCGAGGATGATACTCTCTCGACCTCGCTGATTTTCCTCGCTTCGACGGGGCCAAGCTTCCGCTCGAGAGGATCCTCGTTAAAGAGAGGAAGAGAGGTCCGGCTGAGGTGCTCCTTTTTGAGATTTACGACTCGAGGTGGAAATGGACGGTGGAGGAAAAGAATCCGCGTCGTCGTTCCTCGCGTTCAACGGCGGCGGCCTCGAACGGCAAATTGAAGACGAGCCGGAGATAAATCTTGGCACGATTTCACGCCCCTTGGCACGCCCGAACGACGAGAGGCCGCGTCGTGCGCTCTCGTTCTTTCCACCCCGCGTTCCCGTTCGACTCGCGATTCCGCGAGATACGCGGAGGAGAGAGCGAAGCCTGTTCCCTCTAGGTTCAAGGTTCCTCGACTGGTAAGGAGTAGAGTGTAGCACTGGGACAAAAATTCGCGCGGACCAATCGTGGGTGGCGAGACCAAGTCTGGAGCACTTTTAAATTTTGCTCTTGTCCCTCGAGCCAATTACCGGCGAATCTCGATAGCGAATCACGTGGATTCGTAGGAAATTACAACGTCGTCCTGGACCAGTTCTGCCTTGAAATTTCCTCTCGTCGACGCGTCTCACGAGACAGTGAGCCAGATCTTGCGTATATACGGATTATGTTACAAATCAATTGCTTCGGTCCCTGGGAACGAAGAGAGGTGAATTATTAACTATCACTTGTAATCGAGTGCTCCCTCCTTGGAACGGAGGCACGCTCGCGTAACCCGTTCACATTATGCAAATACTCGACTACTTCTATCGCTCTAGAAGCCCGTCTAATGCGACTAGATTCGCGCGGCCGTCTTCGACGTCGACCACCCGGTTCGGGAAACTTTGTTCACGATCCCTCGAGAAAATCACTCTGGTCTCGTGGAGAGTAAGGTTCGCTAAAAGGACGTAAAGTGGGTTAGATTTAGAGTTAGATGGACTCTTTCACACGCATAGACATCGTGTTATCGTTGCGCGTTGTTTTACCAGAAATAGTAACAATGGTTGCCGAGCATAGCCACGTTGAAAGAGAAATGATTTTAGAATGATCATCGTGTATTGCGCACGGTGCACCTTCATTATTTCTTTTTATTTCTCTCTTTCTCTCTCTTTAAACGGAAAGCCTCTCGTCCTTCGTTCTCCTCGCGCCACCTTCCTCGCGCGTCACCGCTAGGTGAAACGCCATCGTGGGTGTGTTCTCCGAGCGCGTTGCTCGGGAACAATGTGACATTATGGTAAATGACTACGTGGACCATTGTCGTCAGCGAACGCACGCCGTGGCGTTGCTCCGTTCGGCGCGAAATGCCTCTCCGTTAGATCCTACGTGGATGATTACGTTGCACGAGTTGGACGAAGCTCGAGAAAGGCAGAGAGAAAAAGAGCGAGAGACTAGGTGTTTCCAGGTGAAGCGATTCGTTCGTCGAATTAGTAGATATTCTTCTTACTTCTTGGACATTATTTCTCATAGATGAATAAATTTTTGCTTTGGCGTCTTACATGAGATATTCACAAAGTGACAAAAGCCTTTTGGAAAAGCGAATGCATGGTTTAATAGTGCTTGACGAGATAAATTCAACGGTATATGTTGAAGTACTGGAAATGAAGTAAAAGGTGCAAATGCGGAGCGCGAAGTTGGTCAAAAATTACGTTTTGTTCGTTTACAAGCCTATAACTTAACATACGGCTAAAGCAAGGATATATGTGTATTCTGCTCGCGAAAACGAATGAAACGGGACTAAACATGATACAGTTATACAGGGTGAGCCAATAGTTGCGAAGGGGTCGGACATTTTCATAATTTCTTCTCCATTAATGCGTTTCTTCGAAAATTGATATTAATTAGTATTTTTACGTAGAAGGACCTGAAGAAACAAAGAGAGAAAAAGAGCAAGAGGCGAGGTGCATCGAGGTAGAGCGATTCGTTCATTGGAACTAGTCAATATTCTTCTCGCTCCTACGAGATCTTTATTTCTCGTAGAAAAAGTTTCTTCCGCGTCTTAACTTCCAATCGCACGATCCTTCACGCACGCGCGCGCCTCTCGCTCTCACCCCTTAACGATCCTACGTGGATGATTACGTCTCTTCAGTTGGATGAAGCTGAAAGAGTGCGAGAGACAAGGTGTTTCGTGGTAGAGCGATTCGTTCATCGGAACTAGTAAATATTCTTTTCATTCCTACGAGATCTCTATTTCTCGTAGAAAAAGTTCTTGCTTCCTTGTGTTACCTTCGAATCGGACGATGCCTCCACGCGCGCGTCTCTTACCCCTTGCTTTCTATTCTCCCGGCACAACGAGTAGGTGCCTAACGCGCAATAATCGCAACTTCGCACCTAGCTCCCTCGCTTTCACCGGAATTTGTACCTCGGCCTGCATCATTATTCCTCGCGCCAACTTTTCTCTCCCCGCGTCCTCGAATAAGGCGCGATAGATGATATATGTTCGCAGTACTCGCGCGGCTGATGCCATTCTCGCGCGAGATCATCGGGCTTTATTCGGCGCGCGCCAATTGTTGCCTCGTTTCCTCGTACGTAGTAGATATCCTCGAGAGAAAGGGGCAGTTTGTCTGGTATCTCAGGGCATCTCGGTGTAATACCACGATTTTTTCATTCCTTTTCTCTCATCATTTTCTCACAGCACGTTGAGCACTCTTCACCACCGACTCTCTCTTTACTCTCTGATTCTCTCTCGCCTGAAGTCTACCTCGCACGGTCAATATTATCGAGTTAATATCAATTTTGTGCAATATATCGATCGTCTAAGGGATACATCGAAACGATAATATCGAAGAAGAAATATTTAGAAAAAATTGAAGATTAAAGCAATTTCATTTTGTTTGAAGCCCTGTCAATAATATTGAGGTGGTGTCAATGTATTGCGCGTGTAAGGGGTATATTGCGCAACCTCACGTCAGCCTTTTGTCCTTGTTGAAAGCAAACTCGTAAAACGGCATTATGGTCATCAATACTATTGACTCTGGCACTCATTTTCTACCACCTACAATATTATCGCTTCGATAATACCTCTCTGATACCCAATAACAACCACGATAACACCTAATAATCACCATGTAAGGCAGGCTTAACGATTTTCTCATTTCATTATGCATCCTCTTCGCGACTCGTTCAATAATCGCCTGTCTCATCCCTCTCGTCAATTCCGCTTCACCTCCTCTCTTCTTCTTCTTCTTCGTCAATAACCCGGAAGTGTTCTCCATCGGACTGGATCCTCCGCCAACCATCCTACCAGCGACTCACTTTCCAAGGCTCGGCGGTGGTGCACGGTTACAGAAACCCCGATTCCATCGTCGTCGTCGTCGTCGTTCTCGTCCTCGTCCTCGTCGTCGTGCCGCGGGAATAATTTACAATCCAGGAAAGCCCGCGTGACTCTCGGGTTTCAGCGGCGGTCTCTAACCGCGTGCTCGCGTGTCCCCTCATCTGCCGCATTATACGCAAGAGCGGTCACCAAGGGATCCGCGCGAGGCGATTCCAATGAGTTCCCTCTCGATCATCCAATCTACGCGAGCAGCCTCCGTCGGCCACCTAAGCGGAGCTTTCACGAGCTTACGTAATCTGCCACCACCCCTTCGTTCATGCTCTCATCCCCCGTTGTCGAAACTTCGAAATTGTCGCGCGATTAATCGTAAACCAGCATCAGTTGGTGTATCTTCGTGCGTCGTGCAGAGAGGCTCTCTGGTTCTTTTCTTCTTATTCTTCTTCTTCTTCTTCGTCTCGGTCTTCTCTCTTACGATTTTCCGCGCCATTGTCGCACCAACCTCAAGAACCCGTTGCCTTCTATTCTGCGATATTGCGAGAACGCGCTCTCAGCGGAGAATGGGACGTTTATAAATACAACCCGGAATCGGACGCTGATGGCCCGCGAGAAGAATAGAACGTTAGCGCGGACCGAGAAGCCCGCGATTCGCTTCGCGCGAAATGAAACGAACGACGCGCAGGAGAGAGAATGACCTCTCGGTTGCGATTGTGATTTTGATTCGGATTGCATGGGATGATGTTTGAGTTGTTTCTTGTTGATGATTTTTGTTAAGGTCGAAGTCTTGATTAGGGATGGTTCGTGCTCGGTTGTAAATAGATAAATCGTGAAAGGAAATTGTGCAATAATAGAAGCTTTCCTTTAACAGCTTCAGTGAACTGAGGTGATACCTTGTGAATTGAAATAATCAACATTAGTTGATTTTAAAGGAACAGGGTTGTTCAAAGTCTATGTATCTCTAGCAGCATCCAATAGGAGAGAGTAGTCAAAGTGATGCAGAAATATCCTCACCTGATCCTGCTCGCAAGATATAGCGATAAGGGGAGTGACGAAATTATAATTTTAGGTCGGTTGACCCTTAAACGCCATAAAGTATCAATTTTCATACTAATCATATCAAAGGCCATTACAAACAATCCATCTTCCTTTTTGCTTTGGCTCTATGATTGTTTATAGAAATTCATGCATTTGAGGGTTAAAGGAACACTACCATTTCTGATACTCCGTGAAGTAACATGACGTGATATGAAAATAACAATCTTCGTGCAACTTGACTCAGCTAGTATGTGCGATACACGGGAAGATAGAACTTCACCTGCAGTAGAATCGAAACAACAATTCCATAACGACCGTTCCGTTTGGAGATCAATTTTCAAGCTCGCCCGCCGATTCGCGTTCCACCGCATTCTCCAAGGAAATAAAACCGAGACATGCACACGAGATTGCTCATCGAGAATAACCATGGACTCGGACTAGAACCCTCCTAATCATCGTCGGCTCGTTCTTTCGGCACGCGGCATCCGCCAATTGAATTTCTCGGAAGCGGAGGAAGTTGTTCTCGAACGTAAATCACAGACGTTCCACGGCACAGCGCGTTCCTCAGCATTTTACACCATGGTCTCGTCAAACGTCGCGTTAAGTTTTGAGTTATGCTTTGAAGTCCGCGCGGAAACGACTTTTTCCGCCCACGCGATCGCTTCTGTAAACCAAACGACAACCTTGGCGCCTTCTTAAATTTCCGACGTTTGCTTGCAAGTGCACTTTACGACGCATCGGACGAGCGAAGCTCGCTTAAATGTACTTCATTCCTTTCCGGAACGTAGAATCCGGCGATCTTCGCGGAAAAGAAATGATTTCCTGTTTACCCTTCTTTTACAACGAGCGCGTATGGCGAAAGGTAAGTTACCACGCGGTAATATCGGATTCCACCGCGCCGTTGCAATTAAGTATTTCATAATGACAACGCGCCGCACATTTCCAGGAAATGAAATGATTAAAAATGTACGGAGCCCATTGTTACGTCATTAAATCTCGCTTCCCTGGGCGCGCGCGCGTTATTGCGATTTTCATTCTCTCGTGTCGCGCGGGCCACGGAGTACCGTTCGCCCGCCGAGACCGTAAGAGCGCGTTTGCGTTCACCGCGAAGGGAACAAACACCTCGAGCGTATCTTGAGCACGGTAGTTAGCAGCGGGCAAGTAGAAAGTTTACTCTGGACGATCATTATTATTACGAATCTCGGGGGCTATCAAGGAGGGCTGATGAGCGCAGCTGTGCGGTAAGCCACAATGCTCGAGAGACTAGCCACCTCTTGTAAACACACGCGCGCAAACGCAAACACCGAGAGAGTTCACGGAATTCGTTCTCCGGAGGGATGGCCAAGGAGGGAGTGGCCACGGTGGATCCCGTGAGAAAGAACTTCTTTTTCGTTACCTTCCTTAACAAGCCAATTCACCGGTAATTTACGCAATAGGATTTCACGCTGTTCGAATTTTATTCCACGATCGTCGTCGTTACGCGATTACCGGCAAATTGATTTTACGCGCACGCGGTACGTTTCTGCCCTCCCCACTTAATTTTATATCCGCGAGAAGAATTTCCATTATGCGCCCGCATTGCCGTTTTGTCCGGCTAAAGGGTAAATTGGCTCTGGAAATGAGGATTGTTGGTTATCGGTGCCAGGTTGACTATGGAGGTTAAACGGTGCTCGGTGGCCTGCTGCGACGATGAGGTACAAGGTATCCGCGGTAATCGAGACGATCCTTGAGAAAAGGACATTGTAAGACGGCTGGAAGAGGGAAGGTGGTGAACGCAGACCGCTCGACCGATGCCCGTCGCGTTACGCTTCGTTTCGCTTCGGAATTTTACATTCAATTCTCATAGAAAATGAAAACACGGATGGATAATGTATCACGATGTAGAGAAATCATTTTTACCGTCTAACCGCGTCTCTCCTCGTTTATTTTTATGGTTTCCACGCGATCCTACTTTACCCTTTCGTCTTCCACAAATTGCTTTAATTGCGTCCTGCTCGGCACTCGTAATACCGTCGATTATCGAGCGCACGATGTTCATCCCTCGAAAAGGACGAGGTCGCGACACTCGCGGCAACGAGACTTTCCACGCGGTTGGTTGCGCAACCGTGTCGATTTCGCTAAACGCTTCGCGGCGAAACCGGGCAGTATAACTCGCTCCACACGTGATAACTTTTATTCGACAAGCCGCGCGCTTCCCGATCGGCCGGCAAGAGACTTTTACCGTGCCCGAGGATCACCGATAATTTATGAGTTTAGCAAATTGCAGGTGGATGATCGAACCGTGGAGTGTGTTGCGCAAGGGGTGGAAAGTTGAACGTATCGGCGGAAGCGAAGTGGAAAATTTTAAACGGCGGTGATCGATGACGCTTAATATTCCGCGCTTAAGAATGCCCCGTCCATATTCTCCTTCTATTCGAAGTAGCGCAATTTGTACGTAACAAAAGGTCAGTTTATAAATCTCGCTGTATTTCACAGGGGTGTCCAGCTTCGTGTTATGTATGATGGACTTTCGACCAAAAAATGTGTCTCGATCGACTCACACAAATTTCTCGCTTAAAGAGTCATTTGCACTTAGCAATTTTATGGCGGAAAGTACTATTCATCAGCAAACTTCCTCACGTGTTTGGGTTCGCATGTATTTTTTAATTTACTTGTTTCACAATTAGAAACAAAATGGCTCCAAGTGTTGTAGCGCGTGCTACAGTAATGATTATTGCAAATGCTATTATTCAAAGTTTGATAAATGAGTTGAATTCAAGGATAAATAAAAAAAAGCGAACATTGATCGATGATTGGATGAGGCGCAGGAATAGTCTAGGGGCTTATGCTCTACTATTTACAAAAATAGAAACTAAATACCCGGCATCATATAAGAATTTGATGAGATCATATCTCGTAAAATTTGAAGAATCGTTAACACTTTGACTGCAAGGCTGACTTCCATGGATTACACATAGCGCCTAGCAGATCTCATTCGACCTGTTGGTCATCCATGGTGTATCGGACCTCGGTGAGGCACAAATTCGATTCGCTGATGCCGCTTCGCAGGATCTGCTCTTTGGTACGTGGCGTAAGATTGTTGGTCGCGAGGAGAGGAGTAAATGAAAGAGAAACAGACGTAGAAGAGGAGTCTTCCTCGTGTAAGACGACCGAGACTCGAGGCGGAATTTTAACGCGTGCGATTAGACCGAAACGACGCGCGGTTGCACAACTCCCGGCGAGCGTGCACCGGCGACTTGGAAAAGGGATATTTTTTCATCCTCGCTCGAAATAAATCAGACATTAGGTAGCCACAATTAGCGACACACCCCGTCGTGCACAACGCCGTAATACCTCTCGGCGATCTTACGAGAGCCACGGAGATCCGCCGCGAAATTCCTCGTCCCAGCATGGCGCATGGTACACGCGATTATGGAGAATTGACATTCCCGGTTGGGGTTCCCGCGTTTGAATCTTCGGTTACCCGAGCCCTTGCCAAGAGTATCCTTGGGACTTTTTATTCATAGACAAGTCTCGTCTCGCCTTTGCGAAATTCAAAAGTCGCATTCGACGGAAGGGCAGAGATGTTTCGGAATTAATTTTGTTAAATTCATCGATACACTCTCCCACCACGTGAGCCTGTTTACTAGCCAAGTTCCACGAGCAGTTGAGATCCTCGATTCAGTTGCCTCATAACCTACATCGAAAGTGTCCTGAAAGTGATTGTGATAAAGATATGTAAATTTTCGACGAAAGGGCAGGTGTTCGAGAATTTATTTTGTTAAATTCGTTTAGTGTCCTGTCCTACCATGTGACCTTCATTACTATCTAAGTTCAACGAGCAATTCTTGTCCTCGGTTCAGTTTGCTTATAACCTTTATCGAGACTATTATAAAAGTGATTGTGGCAAAGAAATCTACGTACCATTGAATATCTATGCGTCTAAATTCCGTGCTGCATATATTTTCTATTTCCATTCTTTCGTCGAAGATTTACCTATTCATCAAAGCTTTTTATCTCGAATATTAAAAACTTTTTATCCCGAATAGGACACTCTGGAGAAGGATCCACGGCAATGCGGAAACTGCGTAAACTCGTCGAATTACGGCTGCAACCCCGCGTCATTAACCCCTTCACCCTCCGAGAGGCCGATCCTCTCCACGTAATTATGCCCCTTACTCAGGAAGCGCATCTTCGCTTATTACTCAACTCGCACTCTCGCGCTTATTTACAATGTTTACATTACAAATGCGAACTGGTGGCGACTGGTATCCTCCTCGCTTTACCGGCCCGCTCCGACGCTTCTACGCTCGTAAAAGAAGCTCGCGCGCGCACACGCGGATCGTGTAACGTTTGATTTTCTTGCACCGGGTGAGCGCCGAAAGAACGAGAAGGGGGATAGAGAGAAATTTATTTCACGCATACGATTATGGCTACCTTGGCGAATGGCAGACGGTAGATTTAAATTAATAACGAGCCGCCACGAGTGTACACTCCGCGCAAAACACATTCACAGCTCCGTGGGCAAAGCTGCGTAGGATTCTGGGATCCCTCGTTGTCTCATAAATGAGTTGTATCACGCGAAGACATTATCAATAATTCGGGCGCCGACACTCGACGCTGCTCGGTTCCGCGCGAGTGCTGTTCTCCTTTCGCCGTTGCCGTATCCAATTTGTTGAACGCGATCTAAGAGACTCGTGGCACGATGAAGATCGCTCGGAGAGAAGCACATCGCGTTGCGAAGTCTGTTTAGAAACTTCATGAAATATTTATTTTACAATCGAAGGAACGCTTACACGAGGGACAGTACCAGCGATCGTACCGTACTGTACGATATCGATGAGCGAGCACGACCTGATTGGGTCGCCGGTAGTATCTCTAATAGAGTTATCCGCGAGCTTGTACAACCGGTCCTAAGGAAGCTGGATAATTCCACGCCAAATCGATCACTTTTTGATGTCGACATCGTGGATTCTTTTTTTCTTTTACATTGATGTAAGATAAATTAAAGATCATTAATCCGAAAACATGAATTGGATGTTTAGTTGTATAGGAGACTGTCGATATTGTTTATAAATCACATCGAAGAAAGCAATAAGTACGAATGCACACGCGACCGTGAGTAGTAGCGAAGCGCGCGGCTCACATATCAGATACGAGCGTTCTCCAGCCCTTTCACGACTTCTTGTCAAGCGAATTTTAAAGTCTCCATTTGCGAGAGAACTTTGCAAATTCCGAATTTGTTTATAATTTTCACTATCTGAATATCAAGTTGTTAAATAATAAAAATATTTTTAGAATAGAGCAATCTTTGAATTTTAAAATAAAATAAAAAGTAAGCTCCAGTCAACCAATAGTTTCTGAGATAAAAAATGACAAGTGCAAGCTGGTTGCATGAAAATGAGCGAAAATTGCCAGATTCGAAAGTCCCTTTTTTAAACAAATTCGAAACTGGCTAACTCGTGACTTATCCCCCCTCTGGGTTCACATATCCTGTGTTAGGTTTCAATCTGCTGAAAATCCCCGATGTCGACGTCAAAAAGTGATCGATTAAGCGTGGAATTACCCAGCTCATTTTATTCAAGGTGTAAGCCACAATTCCATCGGGGATACTCTCTTGAGGAATACCGCGCGCTGTAACCGCGAGGATGTAACCGCGTCGCGCATAAATTTTCCACTTTCTTTTCTTCTCCGGGACGAGAACCACCGGCGTGGCGAGGGCCGCGCGATTCGACAATAATGATTCATAATTATTCGAAGCGACAACGCATCGCCCCGATAATTAGCCACGCGCGCGAATGCAAATTCTCGTATCGTTTGCCGCATCTTCACCATGCGGAGACTCTCTCTCTCCCGACTGGTCCCACCATCTGATTGGAAGCGTCCCCAGTTGGCGTATGCATAACCACCGAGCGCGCGCGAGGTTCGGTTATCCGTATCAGCGTCACGTGCGTAGCACGCACAAGAACGTAAGCATCGCCACCGAGGGAAATTACGAATTCCCTCTTCGGTTTCGGTTTTACGAAAAGAGTCACGTTCCCGACATTCCGTTTTCATGCGAGTGCCCCGTCGACGGTCCAGTTTCTTCTTTCTCTCTCTGTCTCTCCTCTCGAGCGATACGAAAGAATCTGATTTTTCGTCGAGACAGATCCAATCGCCCTCTTCAAGAATTTCCTCCTCTTATTCCGTTCAACCTTCTTTCATCCTACAGACACCATTGACTCGAAAGCGCGATTGTGTAATATTAACCTGAACCTCCCAAGAGACTCGACTACCCTTTTCATCGAGCCCCAAATCGCCCTCATCTTTCGCACTTTTCCATCCTTCTTTACGTTCCATCTTCGCCCTTCGCCACCACCACTCCACCCCTCGTATTTAGACCTTAGCTTAGCGTTCGCTCGCTCGGCCGAGTTTCGCATTCCAAGTACGTCGCAATGCGGCGTACCCAACCTATCTATTTACGAATCGCTGTTCCGGGATGATGAACACCGTGGGGCAAAGCCGAGACGGGAATATATAACTCGGCGCGAGCGCCTTGGGCGCCACGCATAGCTCGCCCTCTTACCCCTCTCGGCCATCACCAAGTTCAAGGATGCCTCCGAGGTCTAGGTTCGCCGGGCACACGTTCTATAAGAGGAAGGAGAGAGCGAGAGAGGAGAAGACAGAACCTTCTCCTCTCTCTTCTTCGTCCTCCTCCTCCTCCTTACCTTCTCTCGTTGTCGAGAGCGTCGCGGGGCCAAGGATCCGAACCGCGATACTGCACCGAGATTGTTACATTGTTTTGAATGCACGCATGCGCAAACGGATCCACGATGCAACTGCACAATGAGATTATATTTCATGCATGTGCGTAGGGAGACCTGGAGAAAGGGACGACGAAGATGATTCTTTCCTTTCCGTCGGTGCCGCCGGCGCTGGGATAAATTTCGTCGGAGGTGTAATAAATTAGCGTTAAATCTCAAGTTTTGAGCTGCTCTCGGTAAGCAAGGACTACGGTGTTGGCCTACGCGCAGAAGAAGAATGGAGTGGATGCGTTGGTTGGTTCACTCGGTTGCGGACAAGAAGAAAACTCGTACGAGGCCAGAGACTCGTCCGTTTGCTGCATGTTGAGGGGCGGAGAGATTAGAATTGCTCGTGAGGAGAATCGGGCATTGTCTTTGGAGCGCTCTCTACTAAGAAAGTTGGGATGGAAGGATCGTGAGATGAAACGTTCTCTGTATTGTTGAACGAAGCGACGCGAGAAGAAGCGGAGGCGTAGCTTATTACGAATAATTTTCGAACAGGGAGGAATAATACGAGTCACTACCTTCGCGATGTAGCCTAAAAAGGGGTGTGACAAAAAGTCGAAAACAATCGTCGATTACAAGTTCGGTTGTGAGGACCGCATTCCGAGGGTGGAAGTTATTGAATGCTCCTTGGCAAAAAGGCATCCTGGTTGTCCTTGCGAGTAACTGGCCGGCCAAGATTTGAATCGCAACGTCGTGCCGGAGCATGCTACATTATGAGCACCATATGGAGCATCCGCTTGGTCTCCGGCTCGTCTTACGCTCGCGCGCATGCGCAACCGAAATCGATGAAGCTCATCTACCGCAAAATCATCCGTCTCAATATCCGTCGAAGCGGTTGCACTTGAGAATATTTCATTGCCTAACGAGATCGGATCTCTTACCACTCTTGGCTCAACGGTCACAATCTACCGTTCAGTCCTACAACCCGTTCTACGCTCTTCAAACTTTAACGGTACCCACGACCTTCCTGACCACCCACTACAATAAAACCGATCTCTCACTCTCTCGCTCTCTCTCTCTCCCCTTTTCGCCCGTGCCACCCGCGCACCCGAGCAAATCCACCTCGGACATCGCCACATTGTTCCGCTCGGATCCTCCGCATCGTTCTCGTCCGTTACCACGCGCGTCGTTCGTCTTCCCTCCGAACGGCACCTTGAGCGCGAGCGATGGCCCTCCTCGCCTCTCTCCTTGTAAAATTCTTGGCGCGCCAGAAACTTTCCGCCTCGGCGATAGTTACGTTCGTGCCTGGCGCTCTCGCCCTTTCCACGGCAAGTAGAGGCAAGTTCAAGGATGCATCTGGGGTCTAGGTTCGCCCTGGCCATAAGCAGAAGGGAACGAAGGAGGAGTAGAAGGAGGAGTAGGAGAGCTCCGCTCTTACCTCTTTATGCCACAGTGTTGCTGCACGCTGGTGCCGCTGGTGCCGCGTCCTCGAGCCTCACCGGCCACACGAATGGAGATGCCGCGCGAAGATAGCAACATTGTTTCGAATGTATGCACTTAACGTGCGTATCGCGATGCAGGATGCGACCGGAGACCGGTACCAGGTTCACCGCTGCGCTGCCGCCTCGATGCGGTTTCTCTCGCTCGGGCGGAAACTTTGCCGCCTAGGCGCAAGGATGGACGATCAAGGACAACCCAAGGATGCCTGTTAGAGGATGCTCGACTCGGTGTCCTTGAACGGAGGAGGGTGGAAGGAAGGATGAAGGTGGTGTCGATGGGCGTTGATCGTGCGCGGTCTACGAGACCAGATGGTGCCCACGCGAACCTAAGGAATCTCTCTCGCCATTATTCTCGTCACTCGAGACCAACGATATGTCCCACCACGGAGGAGGATTTTCGTCAAAACGATTCTTCCCTTCGACCACTCGACGATCTTCACGGATGGTATAGGCGCGCAGCGCACCTCTTGCAACTTCACCAACCACGGATCTCCCTCTCGCGATCCAACCGCGTGCGAGCGCGTTTGGTTTGACAGTCGGAATGCAATTTTATGGCTGCCCCGAGCTCACGAGAGGATTCTTCGACGCGGTTCCCTCGACACGTCGGAGGATCCTGCGCGCGCGCGCGCGCGTCCCTCGAAAGCGAAATCTCGCGCGTCACGCGGCGCGAGTGCCGCGTTGTAAATTCTTCTGCGAAACGAGACGCACGAGAGTGCTTGCCAATCAGTCGAGCCGCGCTGTAACATTGTCTGGCACCTGCTTCGGGTCGGCGAAGGGTCGGCCCGAAGGTCCGTCAAGGACTTGAAAACTCACGGCGGACGGCACGCATGCGATCATGCGCGCGTGACTAATTTGCCACGCGAAATCAGCGGAGTTTTCACTTTCTTCTCGCGCCGCAGCCTCGCCACACGTAAACCCTACGCGTTGAATTGCCTGTCGAGGTCGAGTGCAAGGGAAACCGAACATTTTTATCAGGTCTTTTTTTCCACCTTTTTTCCGAAGAAGTCACGCGGAACGAAGAAAATAATCGTGGCCCGAAGAGGTACCACCAGGCTCGTCGAAACGTCCCGGAGAAAATTACCGGAGAACGAAAAACGGACGAGAGAGGCTCCCGTTGGTGATGATACCGGCAAGGTTAATTAGCCCATCTGAATGCCGGTCCGAGGTTAATGGCCAATTTATTCCTCCCTCGGAGATAGGGACGCTTATCAATTCCGTGTTTTCGCGCAACAACCCTCAAACCCCACGGAGACCTCGTCGGTGCCGGGGTCAGAGAGCGAGAGTCATTAAGGATAGCGAGATAATTAGGATGATTCGCTGAAAGTTCGATCAGCTCGCGATACCGCGGGAAAGAGCTCGAGGCGGAATTGGAGGGAAGATCGCGTGTCGGATACGTCGATCTTAAGTCGTCCGCGATAAGGGGACGTCAAACATCTGCTGGCAGAAGCCGAGCGGAATAGATGGACGATAGTGGGCCGTGAGCCGATTCTCTGGACGATCGCGGGGCAAGGCGAAGTGTCGATGGTAACGGCCTCCGTAATAAGAGGAGAATAAGGCTTCTCTCGTTGAAGCGCGAAGTAGCACTGAGCGAGAGAAGGGTACGATTGCCTTTGGCGTGTCTCCAGGCCAAGATCCACGCGCCTTGGCAAAAATAAGAACGCGCCTAGACTACGTGTAGAGTACCTGGCGCCATAAGGTGTAACGTGTAACTGCGAAGCGATTAGGGATAAGGCGAGCCATACACCCTGGAATGATTCCCGTGTGCTCGTAGGAGGTGCACCGAGAGAATGAACGAACAACGCGGCGCCAGAAGTTGAACCGCTGTTGGCAGGATTCGGGATAAGAGGAGATCTGCGCTGTGTATCACGGGGGTGGAATGACAGGAACAGTGGAACGGGGTGCACGAGAGAGACTGGTGGTGAAGTATCGGTGCTAAGATTCTGGATAAGACGTCTTCAACTTGGGACCAGAGGGCGGGACCGAGAGGAAGTCGAAGCCAGACGGCGGAGAGAGGCACGAAGGATGAGGATAAGGAGGATGAAACGCGTAGGGCAGACCTTCCTGCCGCGATATGCCTCTAATAATAGTCCACGTTATCTTTATCTATCCTGCCACTTACACAGAACCGAGCCGCACGTGTGACGCCACCTTGGTTACCGGACATCACCAGATGGACGGTGAAGGAGAATTGATGAGCGTGCCACGTGAGTTCGCACGTATCCATCTGAACGATTCGCATTCGATTATTCAACGTTCCCCCCAGGCTCCTTGTGAGACAGAGTCGCCATATAATTCGATACAATCCGCATCGTAAACCGATCTATAAACGAACGGTCCACGATTGACTACCGCAACCCGCGCGAGCACCTTCCAATTCGCGCCTTAACATATCCAATTTAACGACTCTCCGTATTCCCTTCGATCGATTCGGTTAACGACTTCATAAACGCGACTATTCGCAACGGAACGTTTATCCTCGGCGAACTAAGTGATTCTTTCGCGAGTGGACGCGTAAGAGAGAAGAGAGAAGACCCATGGGTGAGCGCGAGAATGGGAGAGAAAATTCGGCGAGCCACGGTGGGCCAACGCGTCACTTGGCAATTGACCAAGGAACGCGGAGCTCCAAATTTAGGCGGATTCCGCATTATTATTAGCCGCTCGTCCTACTCGGAATAATCGAGGCTGTATAGTCCTGCCGGATGTCAGTCAGTGGGTGTTTCCTAATCAGGAAACGTTGTCACTGGCTACTGAATTCATCATTGCCTTAGTAAAGGTCGCGAAATTGCATTTGAAATTTTACGATATTTTTTCATCAAAGGACTCTGGATATTAATATTGAACCTCTCTCGATTATTCTTCGGAAAATCACCACGAAAGCTCGTGAAGCAACAAAAAGATTTTTACTTAAGGCTCGCAATTCTTCTCGTTCATCTTTTTATCTGAAAACACTTGCATCGAGCCCTCGTCGATCAATTAACCAAGAGCCAATTAATCTCGTCGCCGAGGAGAGAACAAGCAACTCGATCCTTTCCCGCGTATCGTCCCAATCAATTTTCATCTGCGATTCCGATTTGTTTACCCTCCCTACCTCCGATAAACGAGGTAACGACGATCGCGGCGGTCAAGCCAATGCAAACACAATCTCCCGCCCGGATAATGTACCGTGTCTGGGCTTGCATACGTACGCCGGTCCCACCCCGTCGCGTAAATTATTAAGAATTATCTGCAGCCCCGTCGTTATTAGCCGCGGCGCGATTAATCACGCGAATGAAACGCGGAAAATTAATACTTTACCGGTGGATCGTGATCGTCGCCATTAACCACGCGGCGGCCGCTCGCGAAAATACTTTATTGGCAAGTCATCTAATAATTCCACCTGCGGATACTCGCGGCTCTGATGCATTATGTGTATATGTGTGTGTACGAGACGGTTCGCAACGGCAACTTCGAAAATCACGTTTTTCCGTGATTCTCCCGAGACGCGACGCGGTGGAAACGTCGGGCCCCCGCGGACATTAATCTCAGGGTGCAAAGGACGACGTAGCGAAGGGATGGAAGGAAAGAAGGACGAGGAGAGAGTCGGTGGGGTAGAAGATATCTCGTTACCTCGGCACCATAAACAAGTCGACCTCGTTGCAGTCCCGACGCATGAACTACGCCTTTGCCCTTAAGGGCTCCTGGCAACAATGGCTTAGCCACGGCCGAACAGGATCTCCGTGGAGGATCGCACAGGCGCCAATGGCGATGATGTAGGTGGATCTCGGGTGGAAGAGAGACGAATGGAGGTGGCGGTGAGAAGGAGAGATGTAGAGGCCTACTCTAAGGCGGCGCAGAGAGCTTAGGCGCAGAGAAGAGAAGAGAAGAGCCACGGCACAAAGTCACTGCACTCTCTCTCGTGTGCCCCGTGTTCTCCGCGCCGCCACTCGCGTGGAGTCCCTTCGCGCGAAGGGGCCGCATTAGCGAGTTGCAGCCGGTTTGTTGGCTCGTGGTATTTTTCATTGACAATAAGAGAAAATAGCCACCGCTGACCGCTAATGCCGTAAGGGTAAAAACGCCGCGCCGAACTATTATTAGAACTGTACTTAAATAAGATTACGCGGATTCTACGGACGGGTATGCACCGCCGAGGAAGAGAAGGAGGAAGCGCGCGCGAGCAAGCACTGGAAGATCACCACGGTTGGTAGGGTGCAAGGATGATGATACTAGTATTGGACGTGGTTGGCGGAGGTGGTGGGCCGGTGCATTACCTTCGAGAGGCTCGCGCACTAGCTCCTACGCGCTATCTCTTGGCATCGTATGAATCGATTATCCGTTATCCGTTTCCTCGATCGAGCCGAGATCGCTATCGGGGGAAGAGGAGGAGAAGATTTTGCGCGGTGTATTTCCTTTTAGCCAACAAATGGAAGATCTAGGTATCTTTGCTAATCGTTCGCTTCCTTTTCCAGGCTCGTCCGCGATTCTCGAGGATGCCAACCCAATTTTCCTCGACCAACCGATCATCCTACGGTCGTGGGCCCATCGAGCGACCTATCGGCCAGTGAAAGTCCAAGGATACCATCTTTCACGATGAAAAGATCGTAAGCTCGCGCACGATAGTATTCCCTCGGAGCACCTGGCCCTGGAGTGCTTCTACGAACGCGGAAGCTCGTTGCGGGGGAGTGCGCGCATGCAGGATCGCGCCGTCGGGCACTCGCTCGTTCGCTCGTTCGCTCGTTCACTCGCTCGCTAGCTCGCCAGCTCGGCTGGCCGGCCTCCTCGGAAGGTCGTGCCATTCAGCGGCCGTTCACCCGTCATCCCTTTCTTTTTCTCCCTCTACCACCTCCCTCGCTCTCACCCCCGCTCCTTCTTTTTCTAAGCTATCTCAGGTATCCCCGGCTTTGTTGCGCTATATACAATATATCCGAGGAGATCGCGTGGGGCTAAGGCCGCATGTCTTGTCGCTTTCACAAGTTCTGGCGAGCGTCCGAGATAAATGACGATAACGATTGTCTCTATCGCCTTTGTTATTGAAGGAGGCTACGAGGAATTTTTGGGGCTCGATCACCACGTAAACGACGCGGTTGGAGAGAAGGCTGAAATCGCGGAAAGGTACTCTCCGAATGTGTCCGTGAATTCGAACACCGTCGATTCTCTCTTTACTCGGGGTCTCACTTTCTGGAATTCTCATAGTCGCGGAATTCTAGCCCGCGGATTCTACAATGGACACATCCGGTAGATAAGCGTGACCCTCTCTACCCCCGATAGTCAGGGTTTTTCTTTGTCCAGGCGATACCGAGCAGGCCCCGGGCCCGTGTAAGCCCGCTTAGGTGGAATTATCTGGCGCGACGATTAGTGTCCCTTAGCGCCTCCGTAAGCTCGCCGTACACCGTGGTCCGATGCAAATGGTCTTCCTCGCGGTCGTTCAACCCTCGTCCTTTTGTCCTTCCACGGCGTCTTATCGCCCTAACGCATCCTCATAACCGGTCCTTAGAACACGCTGATCGTGTAAGCGAGAGCGCCTAGGGCGACAAATTCGCGGAGGTGACAAATTATACATATATGTATGCCGCTACATTTTTGTAATATGATATGCGCGCATGGGCGCAGCCCGAGCATGCGCCATTGTGCCACCACCCGTGCGCGAGGAGACGCGTCCTTTTATTTTTACCGCTCACTTACACCCCCGGTCTCCAGCTAGGCTCGTCATTTCTTTTCTCCGTCCACTGCCAAGGTTTCTCTCTCTCTCTTTCTCTCTCTCTCTCTCTCTCTCTATCTCTCGTACACCCTCCGCTACTCCACGGTTATTAATGATACGCGAGAGATAAGCACAGAGAATCGGTGGCTTCGCAACCAACCGACGCGCTTTAATTTTTCCTTTCCCTTTCCCGCACCTCTCGAAGGACTCCGCGCTCGAGGACGCGCGAGGATCCTCGGCATCCTTCTATCCTCGTCGAAGTGGAATTAACGCTTGAAAATCTTCTCTCCTTCACGAGCGTATAATATAAATATATATATATATATATATATATCCTGTTACGTCACGTTAGCGATACAAGGGGCCCTCCAGCGGAACGCTTTACCTCGAGACGTTATTATGGAAATATCACTCCGAATTGAATTACCGTCGTAAAGTTTTACAGCCAATGAGGATTCCCGATCGCGCTGCTTTTCACCGCTAGCAACGACACGACACGCGGCCTTCCGCGAGCCCGCCACGATTTTGCATCCGCATAATTAGATATTCCTTCGTTGGATCAACGCTCCCGGCCGGCCGTGCTCCCTTTCTGCCTTTCATCCTCGTAAGCGATCGGCCAGTCCGAGTAGGTGAGCATTCGTGCATTAGCGCTCCCGCGCGCACCTTCGCGTCGTTATCCTTTCACTTTTCGATTACCACCGTCGCGCACCTTCCTTCTTCTCCTTCTTCTTCTCCCTCTTCTTCTTCTTCTTCTTCTTCTTCTTCTCTACGAGCAAGGTGAAACTCTTTACACGCGTCGTTAAAAGCCTCACCCTTGCGCTTCTTAAATTTCAAAATCATCCCTTGAATTTTAAATGCGCCAAAGATGGGGCACGATTCTCGGAAGCAACGCGAGCCCATAGCGTAGGAAGGCTAGAGGAATTCGTTTCGCGCATCTTCTCACGCATCGCGTCCTCTCCTACGGCGACAAGTTCTTCCCTCGTCGTATACCTACCCGTCGTCCCTAAGGCCGGAGCGATTTCTCTTCTTAATCGCGACGTATGTCCTCCGGTCGCCGCGTCCTTGGGAGTAAGAACGGGGCACCCAATGAACGAGCGAGCCAACGACGGACGCAATCCTCTCGATAACCCCTTTGATTAGAGGAATTCAGCAAGAAACCTTCCAGACGGCGCCAGCCGACGACGAGGCCGATGAAAAAGCGGTCGTGTGAGGAGTTCTAATGCTCGAATGCCAATGCGCTTATGTATTTCTAGATAGCATAACCGTTCAGTCGGTCGCTCGCGCGTAGCAAGCCGCGACCACTCGAGCGCACGCACACGCGCAAGTCACTCGAGGAGAGCGCCTCGTTGGTTCGTTGAAACGATTTTGCCGGCTGCGATCCGCGCGCGGCGCCGTAAAATTATTAAATACTGAGAACTTCGGAGAGAGAAAGAGAGAGACAGAAAGAGAGAGAGAGAGAGAGAGAGAGAGAGAGAGAGAGAAAGAAAGAGAAGCATCGCGTAATCGGCGCGCAATTGAAACCACATGGATATTTGAATATTGTCTAAGGCTCTGAGAGATGGTGCACAGGGTGCTTGCGATTTTTCTTATTAATCGTTAGGCATGAATAGTCTATTATTGTTAAAGAATTTCACGAATTCGTCGGTTCGCGTATCATCCACGATATCTTCATAAGGAAACCAGATGAATATTTGAATATTGTCTAAGGGTCTGAAAGATGGTGCACAGGATGCCTGCGATTTTTCTTGTTAATCATTATGCACGAAGAATAATCATTATTATTAAAGAATTTCACGAATTCGTCGATTCGCCTATCATCCACGATATCTTTATAATGCAACCAGATGAATATTTGAACATTGTCTAAGGCTCTGAAAGATGGTGCACAGGGTGCTTGCGATTTTTCTTATTAATCGTTAGGCATGAATAGTCTATTATTGTTAAAGAATTTCACGAATTCGTCGGTTTGCGTATCATCCACGATATCTTCATAAGGAAACCAGATGAATATTTGAATATTGTCTAAGGCTCTGAAAGATGGTGCACAAGATGCCTGCGATTTTTCTTGTTAATCGTTATACACGAAGAATAATCATTATTAATAAAGAATTTCACGAATTCGTCGATTCACGTATCATGCACGATATCTTTATGAGGAAACCAGATGAATCTTTGAATATTGTCTAAGGCTCTGAGAGATGGTGCACAGGATGCCTGCGATTTTTCTTGTTAATCATTATGCACGAAGAATAATCATTATTAATAAAGAATTTCACGAATTCGTCGATTCACGTATCATCCACGATATCTTTATAAGGAAAGCAGATGAATATTTGAATATTATCTAAGGCTCTGAGAGATAGTACACAGAGTGCTTGCGATTTTCTTGTTAATCGTTAGTCACGAAGAGTTCGTCATTATTAATGAATTTCACGAATCCGTTGATTCGCGTATCATCCACAATATTTTCATAAGGCACGACCAGTGGTAATGCTCGGCGGCTCGTTATAAACGCTACGATTAACGTCCCTTTATCCACCCCTAGAATTCGAACTATCGCATTTTTAGCATTTCATGGGTCCGCTAATGCCCCCGACCCGTAATTAAAGCAATTATCAGTAGGCGCTCCGGTTTCTGATCCTGAATGGACGGACGCGGACGGGCCTGGCGTGCGTCCCATGGATGCGAGAGACCGGGGCAGGTGGATATCGCTACTATTATGTCGTGAGAAACTATGCGATTAATTTCCTGCTCCACGAGTTTACCGGCGCGCGGTCGATGCACGAGGCAAGACGGGCTCGAGGCAAGAACCGCGCGAGCGCGAGCGAGTCGTCTAGGCGATGAAACTGCTCACGTAAATGGCATACGTGAACGTCGCTCGGCTATGTAATAGGAAATCTTCGAGTTTCCGCTGAGAGTATTTGGTCCCAAGCTGGCATCCTCATTTGGGCCAGAATGCATTGGAAAAGGAGCGAACCAATTTTTTTTTTCTTTCAATAGAAAGAAGATTCGCAGTAGAGAGAGAATCGGTAAAATTCTGAGCTACTAATAAGTAATTAGACAATAATTCTAGTACCATCGAAGAATGCTAAATCATACCTTGAACTATTCTCCTTGTTAGCCAGCAGATTGAGCAACGAATCCTCGCGTGAAACGGAAACGCGCGTTTCGGCCTGCCAGATGAATGCTAATTAATTCGCGTGATTATATATGCCCACCGGGAATGGACTTTAAATGATGTAAAGGGAATTTGAATTTTATGCCTATCGTAATTGTCCAAGGTGCGTACTCTCTTCTGCTTTAGAACGAAGAAGAGCGAGCAAACTGGTTGGGCTCTATTGTTCCGTGGAGGTAGATCGAAGGTGCGAGGCGTGCGAGCGTGCAACAGGGATGGAAGAGATCGGGACTGACTCTCTCGTGCGCTTCGAAAGCTTTGCAAGGACGCCTCGCGGTGGCAGCATTGCACTGACAGCCAAACGATTGCGAAACTCTATGCTCCGAACGCGAACGATATATCCCACGATCGGTTAATCCATCTCTTTAATTTTATTCTCGACGTAATTAACGACCAATCACGGGCTCGTGCGTAAGTCAGCTTCGGGGAGATAAGCGCATTTTGATTGCGGATAAATCTGCGAGAGCGAATGTGTTACCGGTGCTCGCGAGAAATAAGAGAATCGAACTTCAAGTAATGTCTCTCGCACTCCTGATCTACACTCGGGTTTCCATGCAGAGTCTGCGAGATTTAATCGAGAGCGTACTCCTTTTTTTCAGCCCACTTCTCATTCTTGACCGTTTAAAAACCATAGACTTATACTCATAGACCGCGCATTCTGTGAGAAGCGTTGAAGACAACATGATACGAGAGAGCAATACTGGGAGTGAGCCTGTCTCTGTCTAACAGGAGCGTTGGTGGGGGGAATAAGGAAAAAAGGAGAAGAGCAACGTTTAAACGCGAGTATACGTTTAAATGTTTAGACGCGTAAACGTATGCTCTTCTCCTGTTTTCCTTATTCCCCCCACCAACGCTCCAGTTAGACAGAGACAGGCTCACTCCCAGTATTGCTCTCTCGTATCATGTTGTCTTCAACGCTTCTCACAGAATGCGCTGTCTATGAGTATAAGTCTATGTTAAAAACTCTAAATCATTTGTTTCTTTTTTCACCCCACCCAAGAGCCTAGTATTTAATATGAACGATTGTCCGCGTCGAATGTTCGATACTGTCTTTTAACAGTTTTCTATGTTCTCGCGAAGCTCTCTCATTATTTGCTGCAGATGGTAAGTCGATCGAGTGACTGACGTCTCTTTTAAACGGCAAATTCTTACGTTACGTCCACGGGGCGATGCGCTCGTCATCGTCCGCATTACCAAGGCCGACCGGTGCTCCTATCGCAAGAAGACGAGCGCGCGCGGACTTACCCGCGTGCATGGAGCGCAGACGAAGCGGATCGGAAGAAAAGATGGATCGCCGGTCGCAGCTATTTAAGTCATTCAAATGACCATCAGTCGTGCCTCATTAGAGAACGCGCCCGAGAGCATCTCTCTTTCGTCCTTTAAAGATGATTCGGTCGAATGCCACGCCGAGCAACCAGGCGTACATTCAAGGGCCACTTTATCAGGTGCATCGGCGCGAACGCGATTAGGAGACTTCTACAAATGGATATGTGTCGCGAAAAATGAAGACTCGCCGCTCGAGTGAGTCGACAAGCACTTTCCTCGGTCTTTACGTGGTGAAATATTACAGATGCTCCTAAACAGTGTCACTCTTTAGATTCGCATACAACCTCGTGTTTCTTTTCCTTGTCAATTTCGACGCTTAATCGGCGATCATCGCCGCGTTCTATTTCTATTTCTCGATATTGAATTTCGCTTGAAAAAAATTCTGCCACGTTTTACACAAATGAAAGCGCTCCTAGTAAATGTTTAACCTTTCTCGGGAAAATTTCTTTCCACGCGAAATCTCTTTCTTCGTTAACATCCGCGTACCCTCGTAATCGACGTTCACCTTTCCTCCTTTTTTTTTTCTTTTCAATCAGGAGTCGAGGAGCAGCTCTCGGACATCCTCTTTCCCATGTTCCGACACGCGATGCCACCGTAATCAGATTCTCCGATACGTGCCGGACAATCTCCGCGTGAGGATCGCGCCGCGGACCTCCGCGCTTTCCTTCGCCGCGGAAAAGACTCGAGCTACGCGACAGGAGAGAGAGAAGAGACAAGGATCGTGACACCGACTCGGGTACCTACTTCCTCGTTTGCAGGCGTCCCGTCGATAGGATCGCGCGATCGGCGCGAGATCGTCATTTTCACCGTGTCGCGCGTCCCTCGGCTCCCTGCGCGCGCTCGCGCGAGAGAGTAGCGAGCCGATTTACGTCGAGTTAAGTGAGTAACTCACGAGACGCGACAGTTACATCGGAAACGTGCCGGCGCGCTTGGACCCGACATTATTATATTGCGAGCCTTGTTCTCCAGATTCTGAAATCTGCTCGAACACCCAAAGCTTTCAAGTTCGATTCACGAAGCTTTGCTCGTGGTACTCAAGTCCAGCATTATTATTTTGCGAGCTTTATGCGCGAGATTGTTCTTCAGATTCTAAAACGCGTTTGAATACCAAGAGCTTTCAAGCTCGTTTCACGAGGTTTTTCTCGTGGCGCTCAGATCCAGCATTATTATTTCGCAAGCTTTGTGCGCCAGATTGTTCTTCAGATTCCGAAACACGTTTGAATAGCAAGAACTTCCAAACTTCCTTCACAAAGATTTGCCCTTGATACTACCCTTGCCCTTTTACTCTTCTAATCGTCTAATTTTGTTTCAGGGGAATCTTGGCCACTCCTACTCGACCGCGCCAGCCGATATCGACTGTCCGAGCGAAGTTTCTTGGAAAGACCACCGGTCGCAACACTATTCTCTCGTCTGTGGTCTCGCAGAATCAGCCGGACGTATTGTGGATGGCCGACAAAACGTCGAGAAGAAGGACGCGGGTGGACGAGACGAAGAGGAGAGAAGGAGAAGGGTGGAAGAGCAAGAGGGATGCGCGAGAAGATCGCAACGTGTCGGGAATGCGGAAAGGACGAGTCTCTCTCATTCTCTCTCATTCTCTCTCTCTCTTCTGCTTTTCTTAGGACTTAACGTGGAGGAGGTAACCCGAGATGCGATGCGGTGGCTCTTCGAAAACCGCGCGCGCGCTCGCTCGCCTCTAGGATCTCCTCGTGGCCAGATTGTATTTGCTCTTATCAGATCCAAAGGACTTCCTCGGTTAACTGACTCTAGGGTTACATTCTGCCGTACGATGAATATGTAAGCTCCAGCCTTGGCCACGACGACGACGACGACGGCGGCGGATCGGCGCCGAGTTTCCTTTGCCTCTTACACGCGTTAAGACGGCCTAGAGCATCGTCCAGCTTCTTTCCCTCTTTCGCTCCTCCTCTCCTCCTTCACCTTCTCTTTAAACTCTCCTATCCTCGTCCCACTTCTGAATTCGTTCTCCAACGAGAATGACATTCAACTTCTTCGTCGAGCTTGTAGATCCTCGAGTTTATAGTCCGCAGGAGTCGCGCCCGAGTCATTCCGAATAAAAGTGAACGCGACGTTTGAATTAAATAGTCCGTGGATATCTCGAGCACGGATCTCTAAACTCCAGTCCTTCATTTTTTCCTCTCAAGGATAAGCAAGTGGTATTTTTTTAGTTGATAGAACGGACGTGACACGCTCCGATCGACTCTAATTCTAATTCTTCCTTCGTCCGTGTCCATCAAGATAAACTCAGAGTTCACAGTATACCTTGTAATTACGAACACTGAATGAAATGTCTAATTTCAAGCGGCTTTCTCTTCGTCCTGTGGCATCGAAGATTGTCTTAGAAGGGGCGGTTTCAACGCCCTGGTACACTTGTCGTCCACATCCGGACACACTTCGCTGCTGCGTGACGTCGAACCCAGGACGATGTCCTGCGTGATAAAATTGTTAGACGAAGAAATTACACGAAGATCGAGTGAACGAAGAGCACGATGAATTTAAGTAGTGAAACATAAGTGAAATGCTTCTTCACCTCGCCATTCTTGATCGCTTCCTTTAAAACTGGAACAGCTTCGGATAACAAGATGCACTCGTAGTCGGTGAGAGGTGGTACACCCAAATGTCTCTGAATCCCGTCCGGACCCAACTCCAGGGGTCCTGCGGCGTACGTCACGTCCGGTAACGCGCAAGAGCGCACGTAGGCGCACTCGATCACTCCAGGTTGTTGTCGCACGGCTAATAACAACAGAATTTCACGGACGCTTACAATTGAGCAAGAATAGACGAAGCATCGAGAAACAAGCACGGAAAAAGAGAGAACTGACAGGATCAAATCTTTCCTACCTTTACACAAAGAAATGCAAAACCTCGCAGCAGCAAAAGCCTCCGCGATCCAAGGCGACTCTCTGCCATGCGTCGTCCTCAAGATCTCCTCGTCGGCACTTTTAACTTCCTTCGTCAGCTTGCGAGTCTCCTCCTGCGAGGAACACGCGAAATTTCAAACACCTATCTCAACCGCAAAGCGTCCGATCAACGAGAAAATGAGAAACGTGATATTAACCGGTGTAAACTTGTTGCAAGGTTTGGCGTGTGAAAAAATGGGGACCCTGGTCTTACGACAGCTGCCTCCTATCACCGGCACCGACACGCACTCCGGCGAGACGTTCATCACTTTGGACGCGAAGGTGTTCGCTCTGACGATGTCCAGGGTGGTCACCCCGAACAAGCGCCTGTACTCGTAGATGCCGGCCTTCTTGTACATCTCCGTGGCAAGTGGCACGAGACTGTTTATCGGTGACATCGATATCGCGATCATGGCCTGAGAGAACAGACTCCTCGATTAGCGTCCTTCAGTGGAATTCTCGGCGCCTCGACAACCGCAATCTCGAAAGATACATTCACCAAGAGACACGAGGCGAAAGAATACTGCGCGTCGTAAAACACCTCAAGAGGAAGAAAAGGAGAAAGAAAGAAAGAGATTCCTCGCACAGGTCCCGAGGACTACTCATTGTTCTCTCGTGGAATTCTCTTTCTCTCTCTCTCTCTCTCTCTCTCTCTCTCTCTCTCTCTCTCTCATTCTTTCTCCGGGACATCAATTTTTCTCGCGACCAATTTGCACGACGATGGCGTACGCATTATCGCGTATAATCCAGAGTTCTCCTTTCAGCGTGGCCTGCGCGCGGGCCTCTCACGGGCGATAAATAAGCCCGAACGAGGCGGCCGGTGAGTGCGTTTAAAAATCATACGTCGTACCGCGCGCGCGCGCGCGCGTCTGGCCGTCGTATATTCGCGCGGCAAACGGAAGAGGAGTATGCAGATCGGCCTGAGGGAAGGGAGGGACGCGCGTCATCGCCATAAAAGAAATGGAAGACGATCGACGACCGACAGCGCCTTCACGTCCTTGTCTCGCGTTGGTCTTCGTCCTCTTGGTCGTCGTCTTGGTCGAGCGGAATGTCGAAAACAGCTCGCTCGTAATTAATGAAGCTGCGAGGGCGTTAAAAGCCGAGGCCAACCGCTACGCAATAAGAAACGATGAGAGGCGGCCGTCTATAAAACACGAACGCCGGTCATTATTCGGGGACCAACGACGAGCACGACCACGACGCACTTTCGCCGTCGAGCATACATTTTCGCGTGCGAAGCTGGTAAACACGCGAGCAAGAGAGCAAGAGGGAGAGGGTACGCGAGAGTTAAGACGGTTTTCGGCCAATAACTACTCCCCAGCTCGAAAGTCGAAAGCAGGAAGCATTGTTGTGACTTACGCGTGTTCCTACCCTTGCCAGGCTCCGTGGGCTCGCGTGAATTACGCGCGGTGTCGGGTTTGACTTCGTCGCCGGGCGAAGTCCCCTCGCGCGACTTAACGTCGCGACGCTTTTAAATGGACGATGCCGAGCTTCTGCGCGGAAGAAGTTCGTAAAGAGGAGACTGACTGGGAGTGACACCCGTGATCCTTAAACCCTTCTGTTCCTCGTGTCAGAGGAGTTTTACAACTGTCTCCGTTTCTAGCGTATTGTCGGCACTTCGAAAATATTCACTCTCACTGTCTATGGTAAAGTACTCTTACTCTTCACCAAGCTTCTCTGCAAATTCATTTCTCTCTGCGAGAACTAGCAAAATTGCAGAATCAAGGAGAACCTACTTCGACTCTCTCACTCCAAACCTTCGAAAATGTTCTCGATTACTTTGGCACTTCCAAACCGAATGCCTTGTCGATTTTCAGACAAGCTCGATTAAACGTCACTTACTTCGTATCCGATTTATCGAGAAAAACGAAGGTTAGTCGTAAAGAATCTAATTTCGTGGAGTCCCGCGCGCCATTCGGCGAACGAATGAGCGAATGGCCCTAGCGAGGTCAGGCTCTTTGATCGATGGACCAGTCAGAAGACAAAAGAAAACGTTGGTAGGAGAGGAAACAACGGAAGGAGGGAATGCGTTCGCCGAAAGAGAACGACACGGAGGGCGACGACTACTCGTTCCAGGAAGTTCTCCGAGATTGGAGCAAACGGCTTAATTAGTACAAGACGAGAAGCAACGGTAGTCACGGGTAATTGAAGAAGACCAGGGACGGGTAACAGCATCGCGAGCGAGCGAGAAGAATCCTTGTCTCGACGAGTAATCTCACCGACGGATATATCGCGGCCTTTTCGCGCCTCCGTTAGCGCAGAAAACACGACCGTTCCGTTGCCGCATTTTTCTTATCTCTCACCCTCCTCGTTTTGTCCCACCTCCTTTTTACACCGATCCTGCTTCGCCTTTTCGCACTCGACCGTCGAGCATTCCGCTCGCTCGCGCGAGCACAGTTTAGCGCTACTCGGAATTTTGCATTCTTTCGAGAACGCGAGCAAGACGAGAGGACAGTTTGTTTAGCGAAGCGTTTAGTGGGGAAGCACGAGCGACACAGACTCTCCAGAAGTTTTCAAGTAAATCGTTTCACACTGAGTCCATAATCCAGACAAAGGATCTGCTTCCAAGTGCCTTCTCCTCTCTCTCGTTATCCGTAACGAGACCGTGCGAGGAAGACAGAAAAAAGGTTCGAAAGAACCCGCGACCTTGCATTCGTCGAGAAGATGATCGCTTTTGCGCGCAACTCGTAAACCTTCCTGTTCGTTTAGTCGAGCGCACGCGAAACGAGCGAGTGAACGACACATTGGGAGCGAGTCGCCTTCACTTACGATTCGATCGTTAACGAGGCGCCGATTCGCATGCTAATACGACAACATTGTCGCCTTTTGCTTCTTCTCGTTGTTAAAGAGGCGAACTCACTCTTGGACAGTATCTAATGATCGACGGCAGGAAGTACGACACTATATCAGCGTTTTCCTTCAGCGTGTAGTACTGCTGATCGTCCGGGCCCCTTGAAGCTACCATCATCACGATCTTGGCATCTTGCAGGGTCTTGGCAAGACATTCCTCCGTGGATCCCAATGCTGTGACCTTGCATCTCGTGTCCACGTAACTAAGCTCCAATCTCAGACCCTGTACGCATTTGGTGTCGTAGATCGCAAGCTCGTCGATCAGCGGCGATTGCTTGAGGAACAGACAGAGGCAGTTCCCTAAATGCAGGGTGATCTGAGCTCGAGCAGTCTCAGCGGTACTATTAATTATTATTCTTCATTATTTTCGTACTCTCATGCGCGTTCTTAACTTCGTTGACCCCTAAATGCATAAAGTTATTCTGATACCAATCGTATCAACTCTTATACAAGCTTCGTGGTACAAGTGAAGTACCACGTTTATTGTATCTTATTCGGCACGATAGTAATTGCACGACTCAAATTGTACCACCTAAAACATATCTCTCCGATGCTACATGAGTGCTTAAAATGCGTACCACTTGCTTTAGAATATAACTGATTGTGTTTTTCGAGTTTCATTTCGCGTGCAGGTTGTGTCAAAAAATAAGGAAATTTGCTGTCCTTGTAAGAGTTAAAGGCCATTACAAAGAACCTATCTTTCTTTCAGCTGTAGTTCTATGGTATTTTCTATTTTCAAATAGAAATTCGGGCATTTAAGGGTTAAACGAAAGAAGAAATATTTCACAGTGACTTTCTCAACAAATTGTCATTTGATTTGGTCGAGCGAGGTTATGCGTGAAACGTAATCTAATTTATCTTTCCACAAGCTAAAGATAATTAGCAATTTAATTACCAGTTTTAGTAGCCGCGCCCAGAACCACGACTTTCATAAATTTCGTGTAGCATACTGTCGTGATCGAGAACGTGCGCGCCTGGAAGCATCTTGTCGAATCCTTCCAATTGAAACAGTGCGCACCTCCGTAGCGCGGGCAGCGTCGAATTTTCTGTCGGATGACAGTCGTGGGAAACCGTCCTACCAAGAAGATTCTCGTCGAAAGCATAACGACGTGAGGCTCTCCTCGAGACGTTTAGATTGAAAATTTCTCCGTAGCCATTGCAGTCTCTACGTGCCTCGTAGAGCGACGCGGCTGACATTTAAAACAAACGAATGCCTTCCAGTTTTCGTGCGCGCGCACGCTTCACCATTCACGATCCTCTCGGCGCAATTTAGCCTCACAGCTCCTGTGGGAAAGAAGAACGATAATGGGGATGCTAAAGCATGCTCCACACTTGTACCAGAACCTGACGATGTAACAGGCACACGAGCAATCTGGAAGGATACGTAACGATTGATGCTATGAAAACAAAATAAAAATCAAGAGAATCCATTACACCCTTGGACCCGATTCAACGGAAGAGCCTAACGCGAGTTGGTTGTGTCGCGCAGCTGATGTCCAGCTGATGTGAACAGGATGGTGTAACGTGGACGAGAATATTTTTCCGTAATACGAGTAACCTAGGTACCTTACGAGGCTCTGTTACAAGTGTGGACCCTGCTTAAGAAGCGTGGACCAGGTCTAAGACGACTAGCTTAACCGTGACTTCCTCCAATTAATTTCCCTATTAACATACATCGCGCTAGTTTACGCGCCTCCGGGATGCTCCTCCACTCTCTCCTCTTCTCTCTCTCTCTCTCTCTCTCCATCCTTTCTCGTCATCCTCTCACCGAGATGGAGGTAACGAGTGGCGCGAGGCTCTCCTCGAAGCTTCCGCGGAGGCCCCTGCTCCCGAGACGTTTATAAATAGTTCAAGTCCAAGTTCACGAAGCGAGTAAAGCCACCCATTGGACCACAGAGGCGACGAAGAGCGCAGCGGAGTGGCCTCGAGGATCTTCCGAGAGGCCCACTCTTACGAGGAAGAGTCATCGTTCCGTGGAACTTGAAACGCATCCGCGCGGACTCGGACGATAACGCGCGAATTTCATCGTGAGCCCGCCTAGTGGTGTCCGTCTACCCCTCTCGTGGTGGTTCCGAGGATTGGCCGTGCTCCGAGTATTCCTTTTTACTCGGAGAAGTCACGTTGAGAGGTCAGCTTCCAAGAGACCGAGGCGCTCTCACCGAAGAGAATATCGACTGGAGAATATCAGTCGAGTTTTCTCATGGTGCTGGCCGATTCCACGGAACCCTCGCGCGCCACCAAGCCTCGATATTATTTCACGTAGTTTACAGGCCGATTCGCGTTACCCACTGGCAGCCGCGACGTCACCTAATTCCCATTAGACGAGCCTCGTGTCCAGGGCTCTCTCATAAGGGAGAGCCCGGTGTAATAGCGGGACCGCGCGGAAGTAACGGTCGTCTCGCGATTTCATATTGATAATGATGATTTTTTTCATTCTTCCGAGCGCAAGCGCAACCGAGAGCTTGCCTATATTAGTCGGGATCGTTAGGCCAGAGTAGCTTAGAGACTCTATCGTGGCTAACCCCGTGACGCGAACGAGCGGAGAGGCGCCGCGTTCGAAGGCGTCGGTTAGTTAAGAGACTCTTCGTCGCGCTCACCAATTTTTTTTTCTTTCTTTCTTTCCTCCTTTCTCTCTACGGAGGCAGAGATTCGATCTGCCTCTGCCGTTTCGCGGAGATTCATAATCGCGCGCGACGGACAAGCAGACGCCGTCGCCGACGCGCAACTTGACACGACGAGAGAGAGAGAAAAGACGAGAGAGGAGATTGAAGGAGGAAGTATGGAGGATCTGGGGGGGGGGGGGGGGGAGACAGAAGAGATACTCGTAATGAGTGCCTCGCGTTACTCACCGGAGAATTACGCGTTTGCTGCGCGGACTTTTCTCTTCTCGCCTTTTTACTTCTCTTATTCCTCTCCTCCGCGTTTAACCCCTTCGAAGAACTCAGTCTCCGCGAGACAAGAAAGTTCCTATGGTACTGTTCACTTTGACTTTTTCTATTTCGCTTACAGCAATCCTCTTTTCACTTTTCTGCCTCGCGTTCCTTTAGGGCGTGTCATCGATGCGTTAGAATTTTTGGCAGACCTCGACACGCCGTCCTACGTACCAAGATGATTTTATTCCGTGAACGGACAGCGTGTCATCGTCGCGCACGTCCCGCACATACCAAATCACCGAATTCCTACGTGTCCAGGACACCCTTCGGGGAAGAGACGGTCTCCTTGGAATCGCGCTCTACGTCGAATCCCAATCGAAGAAAAGATACGAGTTTGGTGAGTGAGAAAGGAACAGGGTCGAATCCTTCTTTCTTTCTTCTCCTCCGAAGAACTTTCTCCGGCCGATGCTAAGCGAACATTTTCCTCTTCGCCCGTCGCGCCGTCCACCGCGAACGAAATCGAACGAGCCTCCTGCAAATCCATTTACAATTCAGCGAGGGTTACGAGGGGCGTATATCGAAGATTAAATTGCAGACATGCGCGAGGAGGAGTTCGTAGCACCACTCTTCTTCCTCTTCTCTCCTTCACGTCTCACGAGTTTAAAACTTGCAGTGGATTCGCGCAGTTTCGTGCGCACCACCGCGCTCACGCATCCACCGCCCATGCAAAGCACGAAATTCCGCCTCTCTGGCGAAGAATTCTCGTACCCGGGGGCGGGAATGCGATTCTCTCGAATTGAATTCTATCGGAATCTACCGCGACCCCGAGAGGTGATAGGTTGCTCGTCGTTGTAGAAGCTGAACAGAGAAAGGTGGAAAGAGAGAGAGAGAGAGAGAGAGAGAGAGAGAGTTTCGTGACGTTGCTCTTTCCTCTCCTCGCCACTCTTCCTCCACTCCTTCTCCTCTCGATGCATTTACCTGGAAGAATGCGGCCCGATGCATTGGAAATGATCGCGAGGGACGAGTTCGCGTGCGAGCGCGAACGAAGTAAACGTATGTACGCGCGAATTCTGGAATTTTTCGCGTTCGAGTGCGTTTAATTATTATGTAGAGCCAGGCGAGAGTTTTTCCTCAAGCGTGGAAGCAAGCATCGTGGAAGAATTATTTACTGCTTTCGAAGAGAGACTTCGAAAGATGCGCGTCCTACATCACGACGATCTCGGATCCAAGGATAGTCGAAGCGAGTTACATTTGAAGAAAATTTGTTTGGAAAACAGTTTATTCGCGGTACCGTTTCTTCGTCCATTACCTCGCCACCGTGGGCAAGTATCCTCTTCTCAGGCGCTTCACCTTAGGCACTCGTAATCGAGGCGCGCAACTCATCCCGGAAACGCTAGTTGCGATGGTGGACGCACCTCGTAAAGACACGATTACAGGAAGGTCCTTTTTCGCGAAGCCCAGTCTTTACTGACAAAGTGCATGAGGCGTGGAACGATCCGCAGGAGGAGTATTACCGCCCACTGATCAAAATCCTGTTATAATCGTCACGATGAGACGATCACGCGAGCATTCTGCTTACGCGCAGCCCCGGGTACCGTAAATCCTCGATTTAGCTCGCGCGCAATGTTTGCAAAGTTCTCAGGCTTAGTCCCTGGCCTACCGCAAGTGTCCATACATTAAGCTGGCGAACTGTCCTGGTCCTCCTCCTCGTGGTCGTTGGCGCGTTTACAGGCGTATTTATTTCTCTGGGTTTCGCGATAGTCCCTCATTGCGAGCTTTGGCCTCATCCTCGATTCTTGCGGGTGCTCCAAGGCGGAAGATCATCGTAAACAAATGGAAAGTCGTGTGCGATTATGATGGAATGTGCGCAAGCATTTCGTTCTTTCTTTCGTAAATTCTTCCACTTAAGCTGACGTCCTCCTCTTCCTCGTGGTCGTCGGCGCTCCTACAAGCGTATTTATTTTTCTAGGTTTCGCAATAGTCCCTTTTCACGAGCTTTGGTGTCGTCCTCGATTCTCGTGGGTGTTCCAAAGCGCCAAATCATCGTAGGTGGATAAAAAGCCGCGCACGAACTTTTCGCATGTCCACTACGTAAATTGTTCCACTCGAGCTGGCGTCTTCCTCCTCCTCGTGGTCGTCGGCGCGCTTACAAGCGTATTTATTTCTCTGGAATTCGCGATAGTCCCTCATCGCCAGATTTGACGTCGCGCGTCGTCCTCGATTCTCGCGGGTGTTCCAAGGCGGAAAGCCACGCGCGATTATGATGGAAGGCGCACGAGCTTTTCGCGCGTCCTCTTCGTAAATTATTCCGCTTGGCCTAGCGGGACGGGGTCGCCGATTATTATCCGCGCGTAGGAAAACTTATCTCCATCGCGCCAATAACGACCAAATGGTGCGCCCGCACGCCGCGCTTTAATTGCCATCGACGTGATTTATGTCTGAAAAGAGAATTAGCTGTAGCTGGGAGAGGAAAATTCTCCCTTAGGCCGTGGAAGGCCGCGGAGGTGCCATGCCGCCGGCCCGGGCGTTAAACTCTCATTACGTCGCGCGCGAGACCACAGGCGGTGCCACTCTTCTCGGCTAACCGCGAATTCCGTTTTGACACGTTCTGAACCGCCGCGCGTTCTTGTCCTCGAGGAAGGTGAGGGTGACCCGTGCGTCCTAACTTCTTGTTTCAGAAAACCATTGGGTAGAGTGGAGAAAAGGGAGATCCTCTAGATCTCGACGTATCGGAGGAAAGGAAAATTTCATTCGGTAGGTCGATCCGTGGAACATGATGTTCGTCGGGTGTGCGCTCTCGTGGAAGAGCCAACAATTTACGCGTGTGAAATAACTCCAGCACGCTTGCGAATTTGATTTCAACGCGTTTAGATCCCCTTTGAAAACGGTTGTGACCCTTGCGACCCAACTTCTTGTATCAAAGGCACCTGAGTACTCTGGAGAACGGTGCAACCCCGTTTTCTCCTTCGGATTTCAACAATCCCAAAGAATGGAAAATTTAATTCGGTGGTTCGAACGGTGTAAAACGAAATTCCTCGGGCGCGCGCTCCCGCGTAACAATACGCGCGTGTGGAACAATCGGCGAACAACGGTAGCGACGACGGAACTTTATCTCACGGGTGATTTACAACTTCGCGCACACTCGCTCACCGACTAGGCACGCCGCGCGTCGAATAATGGAAAATCCGCACGCTCTTGCCCCGCGAGAATCAGTTACCCGCGTTGAGTATTCTTGGAATGTAACTCGCGGGCACTGTGCCGGGGACCTAGTTGAATAGGCGCTCCTTAGTCCGCAACTTTATTCAAGCTCCCGCAGCTTTCGCGTGTCCTTTACCGTCCTGTTTACGAGCCTGCTCGCAAGCGGACTAAACACATCTGAGGAGTATCGCGCGGAGAATACTAGACACTAAGAGAGTGCACCGCATGGAGAATCAGGCGTGGTGCTACCACCGATCAAATTAATAATACACTTCCACTTGTTATAAGATTTGCCAGACGGCCGAGGCTAACTAACGGAAAATCTTCTTTGATACCAACACAGAAAAGCATCCATAGGACCTTTCCAGAACAACCATCCAAGCTTCCATCAATCCCTTCCAATGAACAAACTCTCGTGGATGGTACCAGCGATCGAATAAATAATACACTTCCACTTATTATAAGATCTGCCAGACGCACGAATCTAACTAATAGACAATCTTCTTCTATTCCAAAAAAAAAACAAAATCATTCATAGAACCTATCCGGAACAACCATCTAAACTTCCACGAATCCCTTCCAATGACCAATCTCCTCTCACGCGAACCCTACCATCGATTCATAAATCACGAAATAATTTAGTCGTTTCCCACGGAGCCGTGAACGCGCGAGCGTAAAACAGTCAATAAAACTATAAACTACAATAAGATTGCAGTTTACCCTAAGCCAAGCCCGCCCGTCATTTGTGGCGACATTGTACCGGTAATGACGAACCGCGCGAACGAATTACTTCATAGCTGCGTGGCAGCGCGGGCCGGCAGGCCGCGCGGACGCCAGCGAACCTCGCAATTACCTTACAAAGTTCCCCATACTTTATGTCTTTATGGCGGCATCGATGCTTTATTACACGCCGGTGTGCGTAATAAACCTGCCATCACGCGGCACGTATAATGCCAAACGAGTGGAGCGACCTGCTTGCCCGCGCCCGCGCCCGCGAATAGTTTTCGCGCGATCGTTGTCCTCGCATTGACAACGTCGGATCCAAGGAGCACGGATTTTCTTTTCTTCTTCTCCCTTTCCTTTATTCTCGCGGAAGATCATAAAACGAACGAGCTGCATTCTACAGAGGAACACACTCGGCCGCGTCTTCGTTCGTTAGCACGGAAGGGTGGCGACGCACTTCGTGGAATTATAAGATTTTCTTTCGACCCGCGTTCTCGTTAGGCCTTGATTATAATGGCGATGATACGAGGAAACGGTGTGAAATTATGGGGCATAGAAATCCACGTCTGTTGCGTAGAGTGTTAATTTCAAGCGGCACCGCGCCGGTGTTAAGAGAGCCCAAGAGATTCTTCTGCGTCTCTCGATTCCGTTAAGTCATCCCGTGCAAAAATCTTCCTCTTCCTATTACGAGGTCCCATTAGAAACTCCAACGTGCTCTTTATACTCGCATTCGATGAGATTCGCGGTCTTGTCGGAAGGTAGGCGCGTGTATGAATACGAATGCGCGCAGTTTACGCGCGTCAAGTATCTTTTGCACGCGTGTGCAACGAGAATGACACGGGACGGCCGTGTGAAACTAGCTTAAAGCACGTCGCGATCCCGACACGGACGGATGCGCGTTTAGCTTTATTTTTCATTCCTGGCTCTCGACGCGAAGCGTGGTCCACCGGTTCCATATAAATTGAATGCGGGGAACGACATACGTAGAATACGTATGAGACGAAATTAAACCATTGGACAACATTCCAAGGGGCCGGTGCACCGGATCGAAGGGCGAAGGAAAGAGGAAGCGGGGCTGGAAAGGAGGAAGAGGATGGAAAAAAAATGAATTTATGCTCGTGGAACAGGGCGTGTCCGCGCGGGCCAATAAACTGTCGAGATGCTTTCAAAACAAGGAAACGATCGTTGCCGGATGAGAAATGAAAGGAGAAACCGAGAAGTCGACTTCATTGTTCTTTTTCTCACGCGTGCTGCGTGTGCCCTTGAATCTCTATGAATATTAAAATGACGAAAATTTCCTCTGCAAAGTTACTTCCTTGCCTCGGGATAACTGAACATTCTCTAATAGACTTATCGACCTTTGCCAGTTTTACGAATTCGACATGTTTCTGTAGCGCTCGCGCCACTTCACTCGCAGTACCTTCGTAACTAGTAAAATGCCTAGGGCTTTGGTTGACAGCCACATAAAAGTCGTGATTGAAAGAAGATTAGGATACGACAACTTCAAGACGTTCCTTCAAAATAAACATCGAAGATATTTTGAACATTAAAAAGCTCACAGAAGACACGACCAGTTCTGTCCATCTAAGAAATGCAGAATGAAAAAAGTTGTGTGCAACTACAGTAACAAGGCTATTTACGCAAAGAACACTTTCAAAATTTGCCCAGCTTCCAAACGCTATTTTTTACTACTTTCCTACTTTTTAATCCAAATATTATAATACTTCCCTCAAGTGACGCTAATTTGATCGAATTAAATAAATCAAATATAAAAATATACGTGCTTTTAATCCGTAGTCTATGAGTCAAACGATTACTTACAAAGTAACACTGATTTAAGCACAGTTATCTAGAATTAAATTTTACCAATTTAAGACGATCAATTATCCAAACTCTGGAACACCTTGAAATCCAAAGCACGCTAGAAGAAAGTCCTGTCGAAGAACGATATCCGTCTGACCGCACGCGCGACGCATTATCCTTATCTCCATCGGCAATAATTTTATCAGCTGCTCCTAAGTGGCATATAAAATACTTGCAGCGCGTCAACAAGCTTCCAAGTCTCTCGGCGAATTGTATACGGCGAATTTTACGAATAACTCTCGAGACCTCCTCCGACCAAGAGACGCACATTAGCCGTAGATTACGTGTCGGAAAATTTATACGAATCCGAAAGGGGGTTGGGAACATTAAAGGAACGCGTTCGCGCGGACGATGGGGCTGGAATAAAAAGGGAAACGAGCGAGTGGATCGGTGGTGTGCGCGCCACTGAAGAAGGGCCAATGAAGAAGGTGGGTTGAGAAGGAGATGCGTGTCCGGTGGAAGAGCAACGGTCGTGGCCGAGGATCATCAAGGTCGAGTGAAGAAGAGTTTCCTGGTTTTGCTCGCGTTCCGAAGCTTCTTCCATCACCCGCTCGGCGAAACAAGGAGGAGGAGCGGGGCTCGTTAATAAAGTCACATTGCGACACGTGGGTCCTGTAATGACAGTAAATGCCGCTCACCTCCAATACAAGCGGTGAGAGACACGGCGAGCGAGGCGCGCTGAAGAACGGCGAAAGGCGAGCACGGCTCAAACAGCAACCGTGGCTCACTTGGGAAAACTCGAAGGAGAGCAAAGCGCGTGACACGCCCTGGATGCTTACATCGTGGCTGATCGATTTATCCGAGTAATCGTGGGTGAAAGAGCAAGCTCCAACTTTGCCAATGGGACATTGTTTGTTTGAACTTGTCGATTGTGGGTTTGGCGATTAACACTTTCAACTCCACGATGGTCATATGTAAGCTCAACTTGTTTTTCCTCCGGTGCCAGGGTGGTGACCTCCAGAAAAGTTATTAAAAAAATGATTATACTAACCGCAATTTACAACACTTTAACATTTTAAGTGCTATGGATACATATGTGTTCGGTAAGATCGTTGTCCATGGGCTATGAACGCATATGTGGGACTGACTCGAGCTATAAATGCAAAAAGTATAACGTTCGCCTATGTATTGAACGCTGCTTCGAGATTTACCACACACAAGATTATTAAATTTTCAATTTAAAAGTCATGAGTTACCTATTTTTTATGATGTTCGTATTATTATTGTTTAATGAAATATTCTTCGAATTGTAGAAATTGTCGTACAAGAATTCACTGGATTTTAACACTGTGTTACGTATTTTAACGTTTGTTACGTTCTAAATTGATACTCTATTGCATAAACCCCCGACGACAGGCGAAAAAATCTGAACCAATTCCACCGGCGCCAGACAACAGAATCTTGATTACATGTACGGACGGCATAGTATTAACACTTAGCCAACCGAACGTTTGAAATATGTCGCTGCATAACCAAACGGAGAGATCTTCCACTCTGAATTTAACAATAGGTTTTCCTTTTTCTGTTATTGCCAGATATTCGTGACCTGGATTTGTTTACAACTAATTGCGGACTTTTTCTGCTTTTATAAATTACAGTATACAATCAAATTCACTGGTTTACTGGTGTTAATTTAGTGGTATTACTTAAAAACAAAATGTAGCGTTCAATTTGGCTTGTCTGAGCGCAGTGGAAAACGTATAGTTGGCTGTGGCACGCGCGGTTGACTAAATATTAAGACGCTGATTTATAAAAATCGTCTAGGAGACGGCAAGAAAGGCATTCAGCAGAGAGTCAATAGAAAAAAAGAAACTCGAAAAACAGCGAGTGCAACGGCAAATGTACGCGCATTTCAAACAGTAAGAATTATCGTACTGTGACTGGAGCTTTCTTGGTAGTTTATATGGTCAATCTTAATTAAGCCACCGTTAAGTCGTCGTTGTAGTAACACATAAGAGTTGGAATATAAAAATCGTCTGGTAGACCGCAGGCGGCAAAACGATCTTGTTCATCCGGAATCCCATTTTCGGTCAATGTAAGTTTAAGGTCTAAATCTTTTCCTTCGAACTTCCACGTGTAGGACCCACCATGCGCATTGAAATCGAGAGCACGCTCTCGGATACGCTCGATGCTATCTTCCTCGCAAACCTATTCAGTTGCAAATAGATTAAATTGGCATTGAAATTTATATTTACATTTAAAGCTAAGATCGCATTAAACCGCTCCTTAACTGAACCATTACCTGTCAAAATTATTCACCGTCGATTTGAAACATTTTTGTGTAACAATAATAAAGTATGCACCATCGATTGTAAAAAAGAAAATATACACTACGTCCCGAAAAGAGGACAATGGTAGGTAATGGATTCGATTAAGGTAGGTTAGAATGTTACTTTAGCATACAATACCATTTCTTTCACTTAACAATAATTCCATCCAAGATCTGATTCCTTGAAATTCATAATTACCCATATAACGGCCGATGAGCCTGTAAGAACGTTCAGGATTCTACACGGGCGAGCTTTCTTTGCGAGCTTGCCTTTTCTGTAACTACTGCACAACCACCAGGGACACTTGTCGAATGGCCGCCAGGTGGCAGCAGGTACTACGCAAGCGCCTGCATCTGGTATCGGTCCATGAGGACAATAGGGTACCAAGGTACCGGTAACAGGATGAACATAATGCTTTATGTCGTTCCGACTATGATCGAACCAATGACTGATATCTTTACCAGCATGTGCCAAGATCGGCTTTATTTCCTTAGTATTCGCATAAGCACTGCACAACGCCGTTAAATCGTATACACAGCCGTTGTATGAAACCCAGCAATCATTCGGTGTGTTGTGCACCGCAACCTCGGCCGGTATAAAATAACACTCGTCGACGGATTCAAATTTATCGACATCTGGCACGCTTCCTTCCGCGCACACGCACGTCATTTTACCGGCGAACGATGGAATGCGTCAAAGACACTTCCACTGCGACGTTCAGACGGAATAAGTGTTTTACGGTAATGTACGATAGGGCGTTTAGTTGTCACTGGTTGTCACTGATTCGCTTACAATTGCGCATTTATTTTGATTAGAGATTTTATAAGGAGACGCGTCAATAGACTTATTGTTAGTATAAATAGTACATTGCAGAGAGAAGAAAAAAAGTCACCTCCAATAACATGACGTGTGTAGATTTTGTTATCGGATGAGTTCAGCGGAACACACATGATTCTTTGCATGCATTTATTATTAACGAAAAAGCACGAAGATACGTAAAAGAATGCATGCAAAGGTGTGTAAAAAAAGAAGATAACTAACGCAATGATTAATTGATAGGTATTTATTTGTATTGGTAATTTTTTGTCTAGTAATATAGTATTTTTTTCACAGTTAACTTCTTGGGACTTTGTCTGCCTGAGGTTGGTACGCCTATTTGCTTGAAGCTTGAAGGCAGTCGTTGCATTGTGGCGATCGAATGGCTGCCTCGTCCAGAGTATGCACATTCTGTTTTCCTGTAATTAATTTTATATTACTTGGTGATTTACTCGTGACTCATTTTTCGTCATATTATTCGGTAAGTTTCTCATTATGCACTGATTATCTCTATAATAATATTCAATGGACTGTGTCGAATTATTGTAATATGTTGATTACTTTAAAACGTGCTCATAAAATTTACGGCCGGTGATTTGTTTTTGACCGAATATGCGCCAGAGCACAAAGATAATCGTCTAAGCAATTCATTATATATATTCTGGCGTGCCTGCGTTTTTTTCGAGAAGACATTTTGCAAAGCATGAAGTATTTATGATGTACAGTAGTTGTCAGAACATCTCATAATTTGTGACATACTACCAATACTCAACATTAGGTTTATTCGTAAAGAGGTGACTTAAACTAATACCAATGCACGAGACTTTGCTTCTCCTCCGAACATTGTTCTTTTTTTGCCTTTTGACCTGTTTTTAACTATTTTCACAATTCTCCAATATACTGATGATCTGCTCAGTGTACTTGACATATACTGCACACATGTACACATCAGCAGAACAAACATATTTCTATTTACTTCTTCGTGCTCAAAAGATATTTTAACAATATGCAAATTAAATAATAATTATCTTTAACGGTATTGAGATCATTCGGTATAACTCCAGAATAATAATAATAATAGCGATACATATAATAAATGTAAAATTTACTTAGAAACATGGTATTACAAAGTATGTAATAATTAAAAAAAAAAAAACTACAGCTATATAATCAGAGATTTTTTAGTAAAGCTACATAATTAAACATCATTGAATCTTATTGAGCTCATACCACTGTATATATGAATTGTTATACAATTTTATGGGATATTTACTGAATTTAATATATCTTGCAAGTATTCATAATTATATCTCAACTCAATATCTGAAAAAGTTTTACGCAAATGTTCTGAACCAAAACTTTATAAATACGTTTAATGTGGTATAATGGGAGACCGTATATTTGATAATTTTATGATTACGTAATATTTGAAGGCAACCATGTGATAGATATTGCCACATAATGACCTCTTCTAATTAGAACCTCTGTGTTTGTTATGCTAATGTGTACAACTGCGATATATGACATGATTACAACAGATTTTATGAAACGTGGTGATTCTGTAAAATTGTCTATCAAACATGAATTCATGTGGTCGTATCCAGTTGTGAAACACATATACATTTATTACAAAGTATTTGCACCATCATAAAAATATTTATTTCATTATAAAAGTTTGTTACGTTTTAAATTAACATTAATGCAGCCCCAACATATGTGTTTTTTCATACATAATTCCACTTTTAATATCGTTCAATAATTCTACTTGCTATAACTTATCGCTCCGTCAAATTTAATTTAGGAATCATAATTCTAATATTAGATATGCATAGCATAAATATATGAACACTTGAGAACTTTGTGTACCCTATAGAATTATAAGTTTTTAATACATGCTGCATGTTATATTAAAGAAACCAGTGCTTATTAATAGCAACATACGTATATACATCCGGTACAGTGTATTCCTGGTGGAGAGTATTTATAGATTTGTCTGACGTTTACATAAATACTAAAATTTGACAGATATGTTTTAAATTTAAAGTATTAACAATTTACTAATAGCACTGGTTGGTTACTCTGAAGTATTTTCACATTACAATAACAGTACAAGATTATTTAATTAATATTCCGCATGTCTTTGCATTCCAAAAAGATTAAATCTAATAACAGATAATGCAATGTACACACACATAATATATAATACATCAATAAACGTGAGTCCACATAAAAATTATCTTTACCATTTAATGTTTAGAACAGTTTCTCTTATTCAGTTGGATTACTGAGGACACAGCAATAGCCATAGCAATAGTTGTGAATTTGAAATGGAAAAAAGCGCGGACGGATTATTGTTTCGCGCAGAGAGAAATAATGGTGCCGACGAAGTAACCATGGGCATTGCTTGCGTTCATGAACGAGTTGCTATCTTGGATGCAGGTGCACAATATGGCAAAGTCATAGATCGTAAAGTTCGTGAACTTAATGTTCATAGTGAGATTCTACCACTTGACACGCCAGCCTTTACACTTCAAGAAAAGGGATATAAGTAAGATATAACCTACTTTATCAAAAATGAAGAGAATAAAATAACTCTAATTTGCACTATTCTAAAAACGATGTTTTTATGCATAATATTACATTGTCCTAGTTAATTAAGATGGTTTTAATTTTTATGCACATTTATAGAGCTATCATTATCTCTGGTGGACCTAGTTCAGTATATTCAGAAGATGCACCTAGATACGATGCTGATATCTTTCGAATAGGAATTCCTGTATTAGGTATTTGCTATGGAATGCAAATGATGAATAAAGAATTTTGTGGTACAGTTATTAGAAAAGAAGGTCGCGAAGATGGTCAATTTCCGATTGAAGTAGATCCCAAGTGCCTTTTGTTTAAGTAAGTTTAGTTTATAGGAAGCTTTACATTAGTACAAACAAACTAAGCAATATTAATGTATAAAATAGCATTTTGACCTACTGAAAAACATATACAATACTATCAACTGCATATTATACTAGAAATTATTTTTTATTCGTTGTTTCATTTTTTTATACTTCCATCACAGAGGCTTGGAAAAGGAACAAACAGTACTGCTTACACATGGCGATAGCATAGACAGGGTTGCAGACTGTTTCCGAACTACTGCCAGATCATCAAACTTTATAGCAGGAATAGCAAGTGACAAATTGAATCTATATGGAGTACAGTTTCATCCAGAGGTAGATTTAACCCCTAATGGGAAGTTAATGCTGCATAACTTTCTATTTGGAATAGCTGGACTCACGGGTAACTATACGCTACGTAGTCGAGAAGCACAGTGTATTCAATATATCAGAGAAACTGTGGGAAACAAAAAAGTTTTGGTATGTATTCTTTTGGTAGTCATGACTTTATTTTTAGATATAAAATTATCATATTTCCAAATAGTATTATTTTTATTTCAAAATTTACAACTATTGTATGTTATGTTGGTATATTTAAGAGTGCCCATTTACAATTCAAATAGAGTAAATAACATTACAAAAGCATACTAAAGTTAAAATGTAAAAAACTGTCATAGCTGTTGGTCAGCGGTGGTGTGGATTCTACAGTATGTGGAGCACTATTACACAAAGCATTAAGTAAGGATCAGGTCATAGCTCTGCATATCAATAATGGTTTCATGCGCAAGGGGGAAACACAGTTTGTAGAACAAAGTCTGGCTGAACTGGGAGTAAGATTAAGAGTAGTAAAGGCCGCACATTATTTTATGCAAGGCACTACATCCGTTCCCTTGGATAATGTTACTCCTGGAGTGAATGCAAATGCTATAAACAACAAAGGAATTGGTGGACCTGGAAGTAGCCCAAGGACTAGATTAACTAAAATGCTCTGCGCTACAACTAGCCCAGAAGAAAAACGAAAGATTATTGGGGATGTTTTTGTAAAAGTAGCAAACGAAGCAATGGCGGAGATGGGACTAAAACCTGAGGATGTATTCCTTGGTCAAGGAACTCTTAGGCCAGATCTGATAGAAAGTGCAAGTGCTATAGCAAGTGGTAAAGCATCGTAACATTCCTTTTTCATTATAAACTGTCTCTTATCAAAACATCACGTACATAAGTTTGTCTAATTACAAACAGTTTTATTTCATTTTGTTTTTATTTTAATAATGCGTACCACATTTCATACCAGGTAAAGCGGATGCTATAAAAACCCATCACAATGATAGTGATCTTGTGAGAGCACTAAGAGCGCAAGGTCGAGTAGTAGAACCTTTAAAAGATTTTCATAAAGATGAAGTAAGACAACTTGGTTATGAACTTGGTTTGCCAGCATCACTTGTAGACCGTCACCCATTTCCCGGACCTGGTCTTGCTGTGCGTATTCTTTGTGCAGATGAACCATATATGGATAAAGACTTTTCAGAAACACAGGTATAGTTATTTGTTAAAACCTGCATACAGTGTGTTTACTAAAAGCAAATTTATGATAACATAAACACAAATACAAATACAATTGTGTATAAACACAATATACAAAAAATCTATTTCTTTGGCAGGTAATAGTTAAAATAATGGCAGAGTATGAGCAAATGCTTCATAAGAAACATGCATTATTAAATCGCGTAGAAGGTGCAACGAGTGAAGTTGAACGTCAACACCTACGAAGAGTTTCAAGCCTTCGCCACATTGCAGCAACACTTTTGCCTATTCGCAGTGTAGGAGTTCAGGTATTTTAGAGTATATCTTACGCAACATAAAATATATATTATAGTTTTGGAATATTAAAATGTTACCAAACGACACTGAATTCCAGGGAGACCGAAGAAGTTACAGTTACGTGGTTGGGTTATCAATTGAGGAAACGGTGACAGATGGAGTTGAATGGGGAGATTTGTTATTTCTTGCAAGGCTAATACCTCGTGTATGCCACAATGTAAATCGCGTATGTTATATCTTTGGATCACAGATCCATGGTCCTGTCACAGACATCACACCAACACACCTTACATCCAACGTAATAGCTACACTTCGTCAAGCAGATTATTTAGCTAATCAAGTATTGGCAGCAAATGGTTGTATGGAAACAATCAGTCAGATGCCAGTAGTTTTAATTCCTGTACACTTTGACCGCGATGCTGGTTGTAGGACACCTTCGTGTCAACGTTCGATCGTTCTTAGGCCATTCTGTACTAATGACTTTATGACAGGAACGCCAGGAATCCCTGGCAATGAATTGCCAATACACGTAAGTTGAAGATATGTAACTACAGTTGTTTAATCTTTGGGGATATTATAGATTTCATTATTTTTCGTAGGTCGTGAGGAAAATGGTGACCGAAATATCTACGGTACCCGGCATTTCACGCGTTTTGTACGATCTAACGTCTAAGCCGCCGGGTACTACTGAATGGGAGTAGTAAACACTCATCTCTAACTCACCCCTTTCTATTTTTTCACCATCCCTGCGCGTAACGACTACAAAGTAAAAAATATATTTAAAAAATATATATATTACAAAAACACGTACGAATTCAAGGTTTATGACTTCTTACCGATTTATATGAAACCTTCGAGCAAACATCTTTTAAACATGCATTACAAATTGTATATCATTACGTTATCTAGAAATGATACTGTGTTCAATGAAATTGAAGGTAAGTATCACGTCTGCTTGTAAATATGTTTCTCATTAAGCACATTGTAAAAATATTAATTTATTAAATTCAGGAAATTTATATTACATCATCACAGTTACACTTCAGAAGGTTGCATCTGATTGGTGGTACCATTAGATTGCTGTTGTACTCAATCTGCATATATTGTTGAACGTGTTTTACTGTTTTCCTGTATGTCTTATGCCAAATGCAACTTCCAGTTTTTGTCATACATCTAAACAGATAAACATGTAGTAAATTAATGTATTATGTCCAAAATATCATTTTTATTTAATTATCAGTCGTAATGAGTAAAGCAATATCTATTCCTGAACTCCTCTGCGTTTTGTTACTGAACAACCAATTTCTATAAAGATGTACACACAAATTTCTACATAGACAATATATTACCTGTGCATGGTTTTCAACAAAATATGTAAATCTTCAATACGTTTTTTTCCTGGGAGCATGCTAAGAAATGTTGCAAGTGATAAAAAATCAACTTCATTTACAGATTTAGAATTAGCAATCCACGTTTGTATTTGCATCTTTACCTGCAACACATATCTATTTACCTCTGTTGATCATTCTTATTTGTATAGTATGTTCGCATATATCTTTTAAATATCAATTGTCTCAAGTCATGCATTTTATTTTACAAAACTCTATTGTATTTACTGTCTTAATTATTCAGAACTATTATATATCTCAATATATTTAACATGATTCTAACGTATACAAGTACAAAAATATGAATTATCGAATATATCTCACAATAATTAAAAATGAGGCTGTCAATTTATGTACGTGTATCATACGGTTGCATTGGCAAAAATATTCTTTGCTAGCTTTGATAAGACAAGCATCCGTGCCTGTTCTGAAATGATGTCACAACAATGTTCAGTTTAAAAATCGTTAGGAATACCTGTTACTACCCATATCCAATGTAACAAAATTATTATTGTTTTTCTGTGAAATTAATATTACCAAATAGTATATTCTAATATAAATACAAATACTATTCTTGTCTATTGATGATAATTTTCATCATTTTGTGCCATAGTATCATACAGTTTGAAACAAAATATCGTGCAACAGAATCAGACTCGAAGATGTAAATATTATATAAAATGTTATATGAATTGTATATATACTGTACACGTTTCGTACTTGTATTTAAAGTATGGGACAAAATATTAATTTTCAGAATAATTTCTAACTGCGTCATGTGTACTGTGTATATGTAATTTAATTTATATATAGATTATGACATTATTTGCAGACAAACATATATGTTGCAGAGTATTTCACTAACTTAACAGCTCATTCTATGTACGCTTAATAAACATTCACTGCCACTGATGCTGTGAGAACAAACTAACCATTGTGCATTGTATTGAATATTTGCAAAAAAATATTGAATATAAAACTCTCAAGTTAAGTTACTTGATGTAGAGATAAAGTAAAAACAAACTTGAAATAGATGTAGGAATTTTTAACATTACAATAACGTTCTTAAAGGACCCCTTCAGATCTCCTAAAATAGGATTTTAACTAACATCGTAGAAACTAATTTTAAGCAATGAATATATCTTTTATGGATATATAGATAAACATTATTTATTGAATTTGATTTTAGCAACAAACTATCAATAAGTTTTTTGTGAATCATTTATTTTTCTGCACGCTATTTATTCTGGTTTTACTAACAATCAAAAAAGATTCAACGCAGAGATTAATGCATATCATCTCTATAATGAATAATATTACATATTGGTACCTGTTTCACAGGAAGTTGGAAGAGATGATTTACAAGTGTAACTAGCATCTCTTGCTGCTTATCAGTCCCTTGGTTATCATCTATAATACTTCTATTATGAAGAAGAATTGCTTCAGCATCAGTTGCACTTACTTTATCCAAAGTAGCTTTAAAATTATCCATGCAATTAAGGAGAGATTGTGTTCTATTATCAACTTTATGAATATGCATACTACTTTGTGTTTCTTTTGAAATCACCCTTGCACTTTTTGTATTCAGTTTATTACCATTATTTTTTTTAATTTTACTCTTACTTCTTATTTTTGACAATTTATTTACCTTTTTATCAAGTTTTAATATACTTGCCCTACTTCCAATAACATTTTCAGGAATTTCATCCTTGTGTAGGAATTGCTTTTTTTTTACTTCATTTTCCTTTTTTTTAGCTATACAATATGTTTGTACATCTTCCTGCATATCCGCAGGTAACGCAGCTAAAAACTCTGGGTCTACTTGTGAAAATGATATATTTCCTTCATTAGCATTTTTATTGTCAGGCAATTTTGCAGTTAGTAATGTAGAAGAAACATAGCAACCATGTTCATTTACATTTTTATTTATACTGGGACAAGTTTCAGACTTGGCCTGGAGTTTATTAACTTTATACTCGTTCAATATTTCATTTCTTATGTTTTCAGGTAATTCTATTAAGACAGACATGTCTATTTCTTGTAATGGTGGCATATCTACTTTTACCAATTTTGCAGAGGTTGATTTAACTTGTTTATAAAAGTCTTCTTGACACGTTTGTGCATTTTGTATTATATTTGAACTCTTATTTTTAAAAGGGCAACACCTTTTGGACACTACATCTACAATCTCTGTTTGAATATCTTTTGGCAATTCACGCAAAACATCTTCATCAATTTCTTGAGAGAGTGTTAAAACCGCAGACTTATTATCTGTCTCTAAAACAGGTTTTTTTGGTAAAGGCAGCTCATGTGTACCTAATTTTTTATCATATTCTAATCTCCTTGAAGTATCTGCATTAACTGTCTTTGAAATTATACCGCTTTCAGTTTGCAAACAATTATTTTTATTAGTAATCTCTACCAAGTTTCTTGTTTCTGATTGAACCAAACATTTGTTATTTTTATTTTTCATATTAATAATTTCAGTTTTTATGTCCTCAGGCAATTTCTCCAATATAGAATTATCAATATCTTGCGAGGGTACCCAAATATGCAGATCACTTTCAGTTTCTAAATTTGTAGGTGAATTTGTAATTTCTGAAGTCACCACACTTTTAGTTGATACTACTTTAAATGTATTATATTCAGCAGGAAAGAGTTTTTTGGTGGTATCTTTGACATTCTGAAGTACTTCTTTAAATAACTCCTGTGGTTGAATTGGGAAAAATGAAGTGAGATTTTTTGTAACTTTGCAAGATTTACCAGAATCAATGTTCAATTGGATCTTATTTTCGGGAAACAATTCATTTCTGTCACTTCTTTGAACTTGGTTAGTTTTATTAACATAATTCATTAAAGTTGTAGCCTTTGATTTGTGTTTTATTATATTTAATCTGGAAATCTGTATTCCAATTCCTCTCATATCCTCTGGTAATAGGTGTAATTGATTCCATATACTAACAACTTCCCTGGATTATGTAACAACCTTTTAATAATACTATTTTACTTTCATTAGTATCACAAATTAAAATTTCTTTTTTAAACTTACTTAGTAATGATAGCAAGGTCATCTACAGGAGCTATTAAATTTTTAGATTTGGTTATATAATCGCATAAGCCATGTCCCATAAATTTTTCAGTTTCTATCGGTGCTTGTTTTGCTCTTACCATGAGTTTTAAGGTAATACTTCTTCCCATTGCATTAGCTTTCTTTAAACGAGTGCAAATTTCCTCACATAATCTTTTTAAGAAATCCACTGCATCACCATTATTTTGAAATCTTATACCATAATTTACTTCAGCAGATATAGACTTTCTCACATGTTCCAAATTTAATTTAGAATTGTCTATGCCACGGCACATATTGAACAATGTTTCTCCCATTTTCTTACCAAAGTCCTTTTGCAATATACTAAGAGAAATTTTTTGTAACTGTGCACATGTATTTATATTAATTCCACTTAATTTTTGTGCTGTGGAATAACCAACACCTAAACAAAATAATATTCAATATATACTTTTATGAATAATACTATTAAAGTATTGTATGACATTGTGATAATAATTTGATTATTATACATAATATTATACCTGGTAAATCTTTTACATTAAACGAGCACATGTAATTTTCAGCTTCCGAGGCTTTTAAATAAAACTGCCCATCTGGTTTAGCCCGTTTCGTAGCTAATCGTGCTAACAGCTTATTGTTTCCAAACCCTGTAGATACTGGACAATTCGTTTTCTCCTTTATTTCATTTCTGATAAATGTTGCAAATTCCATTGGTTTCAAAGCAGACTTTTTCAATACATTAGTACAGTTGACATACATTTCATCGCAACTTACTGCTTCTATATCCAATGTATAAGATGATATAGTGTCATATAAAGCATAAGATACTTCTTTATAGCCTTCAAAATCATACTTCATTGTTTGGAGATTAGGGCACAGCTTTAGAGCTTGTCCTAAAAACATGCCATTTTTTACACCAGCCTTTCTGGCTTCATACGAACAAGATGCTACTTCAGACATTGATCCATGTTCTTCATCGCCTTGGATATTATTGTCGGTATCTGTAAATTTTCCATTTGGCAGATGTCTGTTACCTTTAGCATGTGTAACTGCAACTGGTAAACCCTTCAAGTGTGGTTTATTCCTTAGACCTACAGATACAAAAAAGCAATCCATATCTATATGCATTATGATGGGATCTGAAATTGATTTACAAGTATTTGTATCGGTGAGAATTTCTTCTTCGGAATCAGATTGACACTTATTAGAAGGTCCAGGTTGTAACTGCTTCAATTTTATTAATCTGTCGAGACCAATAAATGTTCCACTATGTTTATCCCTTAATTCATTAACGTAGTCTTTAAATGTTGCTCCCATAGTTGCAATGTGATGTAACCGAGAATTATTATAAAATTCTGATATGAACTCAGAATTTCTTGTAGAATGAGTAGCATTCTGTACAACAAAAGGTGTTGGTGCTTCTATCTTTTCATTCTTGTTATTGTTCATTGCTCTGTCTTTCGAATTACAATCGTTATTACGATTATCATTATTAATATCTTCTATCATCGTTGTGTTAATACTTGCACATCTATTATTGCCAGGATCCACTGCGGTTCTATTTTCTTTTACTTGAAACTTCAATTGGGGCTGCGTGTCCGTATGATTAGTATAAAGCAAATAATTCTTATAATTTAAAAGTTTTCCAGTAGTAATACTATCTGTGATCCATTGGGGTTTACATATAGGAAGTGGGTTTTGACTTTTTCTGTATAATATTATTTTAGAATATGGTAAATTAGATGCAATGATGTGAGTCGTAATATGCGGTCGTAAATAGTGATGATATGTGCCTCCATACTGCATCATTAGTCGCCTCAATTCTTCTGCTGTTGGCTCTGTATAGCCATTAACAAATATAGAAATTTCTTGAAATATTTTTTGCACGTTTACAAATTCTTTGTTTGCTTCTTCATGAAACTGTTCTTCTAATTTTGCTTTCTTGGCGGCCATATATCCACCCTATTCAACAGTAACGATATAGAGCAAAATTATAACTCGAGCTCAAAAGTATAGGTATAATATAATATGACAGTGATATAATACATACCCAATCTTCGAAACCATTTTCTCCCCATGCTTGGTCCTTTCGTTTGTTTGCCATAATCAATATAATATCAACTTAAAAAATTAATAAAAATTGAGGTAGAATACATGCTAAAAAAAAATAGTAATTTCAACACGCATGCAAATGCGCAAGAGTATCTGTCACAATGTACAAAAAACTTCACTTGAAGAAATCTTAATCAGGAGTTGTGACACTGTTTTATCTTTGTCACTCATTGTTTACAGGTTTATAATACAAAGTAGTTATCTCGACAATCACGTGTACGAACTGTCAGCGGAACATTGTCGCATACAATTTTCCACTTGTGTACAGATGTCAGCTGACAATCCAGTTTGCGCTTGACAACTTCAAATTACGCATGTTCCTTGCATAAAAGCAAGTAGTTTTCAGTTATGGAAAAGCTCATCGCTCCGTGCACTAAATATTGGAGGGGAATGAGCAGAACGAGGGAGTTTTAAAACGCGGGAAATTTTGAAAAGCCTTAGAGGTATATATTGCTTTGTGTATTTATATATAATCATTATGTATATATTTTATATGTGTTTACTCATGATGCGTACATTACAAGAGATACATATAAAAATTCTATGATACATCGATAAAATCGATATGTCATTAAATCAGTCGCTGGCTGCGCAGTAGTTGAGAGCGCATCTGACTGCGTGCGCGCGCAAGCATCCGCCGCCGCCGCGTGATAACGTGTGGTGAGAGGTCCCGCGCGGGACCATTCATTAGAGGGGGGTCGCGTGCGCAACAGTGGCGCACAGTGGCGGCAGCTCGCTCTCTCCGCTACCGTCGTGTTTGTTTACTCCTCGGCACCCCTCGGTCACTGTCGTCTACCCGAGGTCGCGGGCATTGTCAACGTGCCATGTGAACACAATACGTAGAAGTCTACGTTTCGTAGTACTATATAAAAATATTTGTGGTAAGTGCTTCGACGATTTGTTACAATAACTAATTGCCTTCCACTAACTGAAATTTTGTTTTTCATTGTGCTTTCAGAGTTGCGTCCACTGGTAGTGTGCCCTATCCATTTAACTATATTTAGTCGATCGTTTCGGGCGTCGTGGCCTCCCTCAACAGCATTTGAGGTGAGTATAAAAGCTTTTTCCTCTCGATTCTTATCTTTTGCACATGCGTAAAAATTCGTTATATTGTGCATATTTACGTTAAATATCATTTACGCCGATCATTTGATTTTTTTTTCTTTCTTTCTCAGAAATTGTACAACGCTCGGTGAGCGGGTTTTGTATATTTTGCACGCTGTATTATTACAATAAACATAATGCTACACGTTAGTCTTTTAAAGTTTCTATTCCTGCCGCCTTTTCAAATTTCATCTTTTCTACACATCATACATTTCATATGTGCAAATAAATCCGATTGTTATTCTTACATTCCAAAGAGCGCTAGTTTCAATTAAAATCTGGAAAATCCCATCGCAAGATACGTATGAAGATCTGTTTCTACTTGCGTTCTTCACATTAATATTAATAACTGATCACCTTAAGTTATAAAACTTATTTGTGCTTCCTGATATGTTGTAGGCTCGAAGATTTCACCGTGGATTACATGAAGAATTTGTTCTAACGCGCTTTGACTCTGAAGCACGTACAAAACTTTTGAAATTCCCCGCATTTTAAACTCTTCCTTTTCACGTGGCAACAGTGCTCCTAAGGCGGTGAGATTTTGTATAACTAAAAACCAAGATCTCATCCCCACTTCTCACGCTGCAGCGACGCTAGTGTCGCCTACTGATAAGACTTACGTAACTTGAGACTCAAAATTGTTCGTGACTTTAAGCCGCCTGCCTGCTTACATTTATGAAGTGACTTCCGTCGCTTTATTTTAAGTTCTGCCTCTACCCTCATATTCGCAAAAATAAGTAAACATCCCAATAATGAAACTCCATATTTAAACTAACCCTCTAAAAATGACCAATAATAACATTGATTATACGACCACGTGACCCCGCACGACGTCTTGGCATGAACTATGTGCTAATCAACAACCTCACCATAGGTGTTTTCCTTTCACAATTGAAATGAAATATTCAGATCAGTTCAGTTCAATACGTCCAATCATATTCACGTTTACTTTAGATAATCCAATCATATTCGTTTTCTCTATGAACTGAACTGATATTATCTGATCATTGAGGTGAAAGGAAGCAACTCATATTCGCAATTAATTACATTATTCGCATGATTTGGGAGGTTAGGATTGATATAAAAATAAAAAAAAAACTCATTCAAATTAATCTTTACTGACGCAGTTTGAAATCTAGTACTTTTACCCATTTTTAAATGTTTAGAGTATGAACGGGCGGCGAAATTCAAATTTTTCTTTGATTTGCACTGTAACAAAAAATCAGCAACAATACTTTACCAAGAAATAATTGCGAATATTTCATGCTGTATTTCACTATTAGTAATGTACAGTCTTCAATCGTACAGTCTGTGCCAGATTATAGGGCATAGTTCCAGCTAGCTGGCTGTAAACGATGAGAATTCTACATTTCGCAATTATAAAGTACACAGAAATTCTATAATAATTGGCATGCAATTGTCTATGTAAATGCTAAAAGTAATTTGCAAAATAGAGTAAACAGATTTACGATACAAAGAATATAGAGAAGTCGGGTGTGACGTCACGTCCGTCGCTTGCAAGTACAATAAATGCGGGGAATATGGTTCCACCTACTTTTCCTTTAGCATAAGGGTACGGACCCGGCGCTTTCATCAAATGCAGTGAGCGTCGGTGTGCGTAAAATGGCGGACGGTGACATTGATTTGTACGCCGATGATCTCGAGCAAGATTTCGCGCAGGTAACTCGCACATTATCTTTGATAATAATAACAAGTTAATGATTACATGTATTTCTTAAGTCAACATTATTATAAAAGCCATAGTCAACTGTGAGAAATCTCCATTAGAATAGCGGAGTGTCGGCGTCATGGAGGGAACACCGTAATGATCGGTCGCAAATGATATGAATTTCTTTATCTCGGAATACTCGCAATTTCGTCGCGATCTTCTTTTGTGAAAGAGTTATAAGAGCGCGTGACAATTCCCGAAAGAACTTTCTCTAAGCTCGTTGCATAAGTAGGGTGTCTTGTGAATGCGCATACCTTCGGACATAGCACAAATACGAGTAATAGAGGTTTGGAGCAGGAAAAAGCAAAATGGTGTTAGCGGTAAGGCAAATGTATTATTTCCACCTCGTTTATCAAATTTTTAGTTGTACCTCGCACCATAAACGCACTGCATGCGAAGTAAAATAAAGGTTCAACATTCTAGCTGTTTTTTTTCTTTTTTTTTTAAATTCTAATTGTGTACGGAAAATGACACTCCTCTTTTTTTTTTTTTTTACCTTCGTATACTATGAGTTTGTTGAAAGCAATTATTATTGGTGGCTGCCACAAAACCGCTTACTCCTCGAGAAAATAATTTCACACTACAGTTCTGTGATGCATAAATATCATGAATACAAACTTGTTACATATATATATATATATATATATATATATTTTTTTTCCCACCATTTATAATGCGACTATTTGTCTCTGCTTCAGGATGAATTTGCTGCCGATGGTGTCGATCTGTATGACGATGTAATCGCAGCACCCGCGGGTGGAAATGGCGGTGTTTCTAGTGGAAATGCTGGAGACGGCGGAGGAGATTCTACATCCCCAAATGAAGAAACAAATGGAAATGCTCCATACCATCAGCTGGGCAATAACATTCAACCAAATCAAATTGGAAGGCGTCACCAGCTATACGTTGGCAACTTAACTTGGGTATGTATCAAATATCTTATACTATTATCATGTTGTTTTAGTACCATTAAAATTAAAATAAAAATTTTGTTCAAAGTAACAAATGCTTGTATTGTCTTGATCTTAATATTTGTTAACGTACCAACATTATTCCTTTTTTGATAATATTTTCCATGCGCTATAAATAAATAAAAATTATTTGGCATTGATGTGACTAGTAATGGATCTGCGTGGAGATACAAAGTCGTCGTTAATACTGTTTAATATTTTTATTCTAATGATAAAACAATGTTGCGGTATACAGCTAGTTTAAAAATATTATGTCACATCACATTGCGTTTATGCGGTCAATAAATTTTACACAATGTCTTCACTTGTGTGAAGTCTCTGTAAGCTATAAAGCTTTCATTATACCCATGATGTTATTCGTAGCTGAATTTAAAACATATTTTGATTAGTATTAACAGATATCAGCTGCTTTCCTTTTACGAGTGAAGTGAAATATCCAGATCACTTCAGTTCAATATATCTGATCATATTCGCGTCTAGTTTATATTTGAGTTTACCTTTGAGCTGAACTGATATTTTATGATCATTGGGGAGAAGCAAAACCAACTAATGATATCTTCAGAGCATATATATTTCAATACTTACGTTTAAGTAAAAATACGTATAATGAACAAATATACATTTTAATTATTATAAAATATATAAGAGTTCATTCAATTTTGTTATAGTGGACAAGTGACCAGGATATAACAGATGCTGTTCAAAGCATAGGTGTATCTGATTTTGTCGAAGTAAAGTTTTTTGAAAATCGTGCAAATGGACAATCCAAGGGATTCTGTGTTATATCACTTGGTTCAGAACAAAGTATGAGAATATGTATGGAGAGACTGCCTAAGAAAGAGCTGCATGGACAAAACCCAGTTGTAACATTTCCGACAAAGCAAGCTTTAAATCAAGTATGTCTAATAACTATCTTGTAACAACAAATTACAAAAAAAATATTTTTATTTCATTTAGGCATAGAATCACCATTCGTGTAAAATATTCATAGCTATTCGTGAGTGTAATTGTACAACATAATGGCCTAGGTGAATTAAAAATCACCAAACTTATATTTTCAGTTTGAGTCCCAGTGTAAAACGAGACCAGCTCCAGCTCCTCAGCAAAGTCAAAGCCAACGGCCTCATAATCCACATCAACATCAGCCTCCTATGCCACCTCATCAACAACATCCACAACATCCACCGCATCCTCAGCATTCTCAACAAAATCATGGCCCACGCATGATGATGGGTCCTCCACAGGGTGTTAGACCCCAGAGAATGCCACCACCAGGCATGGGGCCACCTGGCCCTGGTGGACCTGGTCAGCAAGGCCCACCTCGCATGCATGGACCACCAATGAGTCCTGGTCCGGGACTTCATCATCCATTACCTGGGCATCCTAATCAAGGTCCACCACCACCTGGATACCAACAAGGTCCATGGAATGGCCCTAGACCGAACGGACCTCCTGGTCCTCCACGTGGTCCAAGTGGTCCAGGTGGACCTCCGCAACAAGGACCGCCAGGACCTGGACCAGGCCAGCACAGACCACCAGGAATGGTATGTATTTGTAAACATTGAAATAACCTTTCCCATCTTTGATGTTAACAATTTCATGCGTTATCATCATATATGTTTATACAACATATTTCAACTGTTGTGAGTAATTTAAATGGATTGCATATTAAGGTATATTTTTCACTGAGTGCAACTATATCGGCGTATAACACTACAGAAAGTCATGTGCTTAGTTAATAACAACTGTTAAAAATGTTATCGTTGCAGTTATGTTAGAATACTTTTTACACTTACATGTCTTACGCATAAACAGAGTTGTACTAGAGACCTTTCCGAGGCCAGTTACCATATACCACAGGTAACTTTAGATAAGTTTTTCAGTAATATTTGAAACTACAGTTCGTTCAATTCAATAACAGAAACAATAAACTTTATACGAAGATTAATTGTATCGAATTACAGTTAAGAGACTGTGAAATTTCTTACATACAGAAAAGTGTAATACAAATCTTTTCAACATCTGCATGTATTTGGTGTCTTCTTCCTTCAAAATTATGAGATTATAAAAATGATAAAAAATTGTGAACAACTATGCTTACTTGATTTATAACCTGTTACAAGAAAGGTGATTGTATTCCATATATAATCTTGGACTTCTAATATTGTCCTCGACTTTGTCTTGTACGAATGTGAGTGTAAAAATTATATCAACATTAACTGAGGTGAATTGAAATCGAATCTTTATTTTGTTTGATTTAGCAATTTCATGGAGGCCCACCTGGTCCACCTGGACAGGGACCACCACGTGGACCACCCGGACATCCTGGTGGTCCCCCTGGAGACCCAAGAGGAGCACAGCCACGTCCTGAGTGGAATAGACCCCCAGGTTTGTACATTTGTAAAAATTCTAAATATAGCATACAAGTGCTGAAACATCTTGAACTTCGAGTGCTCTACTGTTTTGTCATTTACGATACTATTACTACTGTCAGTTATTCATACGTGCTGTACCACAAGATTATGATCTGCATAAGAAAAAGCAAATTGCTAAATATGATAAATAATTGCAATAGTATAAAATTTTTACTTATTTATTACAATATCTCGCATTGATTGCACTACAGTACATATTTTCTACTGCTGCATATGGAATTGACTGACAAAATTATTTAATGTACATAGGAATGCATCATGGGCCTCAGGGACCACCAGGTTTCCCTCAACATCAACATATGCAAGGCCCACAACCTGGCCAAGGCCCACCACAGAGAGGACCTCCTCCAGGTTCTATGGGTGGTGAGAAACTTAGAATGTTCATAACATGTTACCAATGTTATTTATCACTATGTAATATTGCATGATATTGAGGGAAATTTTTTGCACTGTATAAAGGTACAAGGTGTTTCAAGGAAAGTATTTTTATGTATATTGTTAGGTGACTCTTGAAGCAACCTGAAATAATCTGATAACCGTCTGAGTGCTGACAAACGTGATCATGCCCTTCTTATATTGTAAATATATATACAAAAAAATCGTTTGGCACTCGAACGGTTGTCATTTTGCTATACTTGTCTAATATTATCCATAAACACCATTATTGTCTACAGTATTGGTTTCAAAGACTTGCAATATCTCCTTAAATTACCGGCACGACTTTAACATTTTTGGAAAGTTCAGTTAATATCATCTTTTTCAGTAATATAAAATCTCCAATACACCTGTACTATACCTTCAGCTTCAAGTAATGTCTAATTATTAGTTTTGAAGAAACTACAAATATAAATATGTGTATTTATTATTCTTTAATACTCTATCTGTACAAGGCATGTATGCATGTATCCATATACTCACCTGAAAAAATTTTTTTTTTTTTTGTACATGTATTTAAAGTACGCATGCCAAAAGTCTAATTGTGTAGCAAATGGTATAGTAGGAAGCATAGTGCATGTCGTAATAAATGCATGAGCAAATAAAAGTCTTGCAAGAGTATTGTTTTTAATGCATACAACTGCTCACTGAACGACATATTTATTAAAGCAGGATTGAATAGGTGCTATTGTTTTATTAGAATTTCCGCTTGAGAAAATTTCTCTTATTCTATTATAAAGTACAGTGATAAAAATATTGTCTACTTGTGATACAACCAGTATATAGATGTAATGCTTACAAATCTGATCTGTTGCCAACTTACATAATATACATGTCGTTACTTTACCATATGCAAGAGTACATACAATTGTTATAGTTGTTGTTTTAAGCTAACATTGGTATTGATCAGGAATGTTACCAGGACCGGGAGGACCACCTCCTGGACATGGAGGACCGCCTCAAGGACCTCCACAAGGACCACCAGGAGGACCAGCACCGCATGTTAACCCAGCATTTTTCCCACAAGGCCCTCCACATCAACATCCTGGACAACATCCTCCAGGACCGCCAGGTCCACCGCATGGACCACCACATGGGCCACCTCATGGCCCACCACACGGGCCTCCTCATGGCCCTCCACATGGTCAACCACATGGACCGCCCCATGTACCACCACATGGTTATGGCCCTCCCACTCCACAGGTGTTGTATTACTTATAATATTACATTCAGTTATATTTTTGTGCATATCGTAAGTATGCATTTTAAAGCATTTCTTCGACATATATATTTTAGCCACCTTATGGTGCACCGGGACCTGATCACCGACCAGAAGGTCCTCCGCCACTTACAGAACAAGAATTTGAGGAAATAATGGGTCGCAATCGGACAGTTTCTTCATCGGCAATAGCACGAGCAGTATCTGATGCTGCAGCAGGAGAGTATGCAAGTGCCATAGAAACTTTGGTTACTGCAATCTCTTTGATAAAACAGTCTAAAGTGGCTGCAGATGATAGATGTAAAATATTGATCAGTTCACTGCAAGATACATTGCGCGGTGTTGAAACAAAAAGCTATGGCTCTGCACGCAGAGGTAAGGTTTCAATATACTTTATAACTACTACAAGTATTACATATAAATTTTGTACATGTTTAGTCTGTTGTTATAAAAATAGTTTGAAACACGTGAAATTAAATTTAATTGCAATGTAAATTCGTCTGTACAAGGACCAGTGAAGTATGTGACATTATAACATAGTTAAGCTTTGCAGATTGACTACTAAATCTTATGTTAGGGTAAAGTTATCAGCAACAGTTATTCTTGAAACTGACAATCTGCTATTAATAACAGTCTTTCTCATCTGAACAATAGCAGCAAACAGCACACAAGCAATTATTTTTCAAAACTGTTTATGTTCGTGTTGTGTTTTTCATTATGGTCTTTTCAATGGAACAAATTTTCATTAATGTTCTAAAAGTCTTTATTTTATATTTATTGAAAACCTTTATACTTTGATAAGCAGTATTGAAACGTTGAATAGTAAGACCTGTTATTCGAGATACAGAACATGATAAATTTGTTCACACGATATATTTTGTTACAGAACGCTCACGTTCACGTGATAGAGAACGCAGTCATAGAAGACGTCGTGAACGATCGCGAAGTCGTGATAGAGATTACCGAGAACGAAGTAGAGACAGAGACAGGGAACGCGACAGAGAACGTGATCGTGAAAGAGAAAGGGATCGTGAACGAGATAGAGAACGTTATTATAGTGAACCATATCCACGGGAAAGATCGCGCAGCAGAGAACGAGAGCGCGAACGCGAAAGAGATCGCGAGTATAGAGAACGAAGCAGAGAAGAAAGGTAAGCTGACATATTATTATTTTATATACATATAGTAGAGAAGACTTTTATAAATTGTAGCTTTTTACCACTTCTTTATTAACTTTTACTTAGAACAAACACCAATATTAATGGAAATAATGAAAGTGAATTGATAACTCAAGAAGGATAGCCATTTTAAAAAAACATTATAATATCCTTAAAGCGTGTACTATTAGAAATAAGGAAAGTTGGTCACCTATACAAACTAGCATGTATATATAGTTTTCAATATTCATTGTCATTACACTATTATAGTACATTTTTTTACAAATTAAAGGATAAAAATAATGTAGGTGTCTTATACCTAATCACAATGCTGTGTGGTCTTATTAATTATATTAATTGCATTATTGTAATAATTTTATATAGAAAATGGTTAATACTTATGCTAACATAATTCTTTTTGATGCTGATACGTATCCTTTTTTCATTTGACAAAATCATAATGATGATATTTAAGATTAATAAGGATCAAGAAGGATTAATCAATAAATTAAATTTTATTATAGACTTTCTGTAACTTTCAAGTCACCTATGTATGCCATACTGTTATTTATTAGAATATTTCACAGTCACTGTGAAATTATATTATTTCATACGAAACCTCAATTTGTATTGTATATTGTTATTTTGATGCTCTCTGTATGTAAAATATTACAGTTGTTAAGCAATGACATCTACGATAATTCAAAGAATAGGTGTGATATATTATAATCTTATAGTCACTGTCCAAATCAGAAAAGTATATTTTTCGTCATGGCTTTACCATGCAAAATATTCTAAATGATTATGTCTTGCAGATAAATAATTTTCCAGTTTTCCATGGCATGTCACTTTTTTCAGAAATGAGAAAACATTTGCATTTAAATAATTATTCTCATCGTCCAATATTAGATGATAGATGTTTAAAAACAATTTTTATTATATAATAATTATAATCTTCAATTACTATAAGATTTTATTTATTCTACTATCACTGTACCATAATTAGGTATGTGTATCTGTGTATACTTTGTCTCATACATACCTGAATTTGTCGATGAATTGTAATATAATGTACTCATTTGTTTACACTTAAGCCTGTTCGGAGAACTTAAAGCAACGTGCTTCGTGTTTTACTCTTCCATTATTTACAAATTATCACACTACTACAATCTATATTTCCAGCTTAAACTCTTACAAGCATATGTTTAATAATACTGAGCCTGCAAAAAATTGTATTAGCGTGAGGAAAGTTATCTAAGAGCAAACTCGAGAAAATACATATGTATTTTCTTATCAGGATGAATATGTATGTAAAATGTCATCTTATTTATTTAAAAGACTGAAAAGATTCTTCCCAAATGTAGACAAATGGGTTCAATGTTTTCTAATTTTCTGTTCATATAATACATGTTTATGCAAATGATGCAATAAGAGTGCAAATTATTTACTTTTCGTATATGACGCCCCATTTTTGTTAGACACATTTACTAAGTTGTGTTCAAGCACAGTTGTTATATCTGTCCAAATGGATTGGTACATGTCATATTAAGTTGTATTATTTACAGTCTCTCACAGTTAGCGAAATTTTCTAAAATAAATATATTAGGGTGCTAATAGTGGCAATAGAAGTTCCGTAGATTCTCAAATTATGGTACTGCACTGTATTAAAAATAATAACAGATTAAAAAGCATTTACTAGTACAGTTTTAGATATTAATAAAGATATAATTAAACCTTAATTTGAGTCTTCCAATGGCAGAAATCATCCTGTGCGAAACAATTTTAATATGTTATCTAATTTTCATCAATTAGTGATTAAGTTATAGCAGCACAACTAATACTCATAAACGAGGCAAGCACTCAACATTCGTACAAGGAATTTGCATTCTTTTAATTAATTACAGAGAATAGTGAGAACATAATTGTTATTAAGAATGTGTTCGCCATATTCATAGATACACGCAAAAAAATTGATTATTTGTAACTAAAGTAACTGATCCAAACATGGATTCATTAATTTATCAATGAATTTCACATGATGATACATACTGATCTTATTTTTATATATTTCATCATAACATATAGTGACATAAATAACATTGCAAGTTTCTGAACCTTCATACCATATATTTACACAAGTACAAGAAAATGAGCACAAATGCCCTTGGTTAGTAATACACAGGAACTATTATATAATTCTTACTTTTTAATAATAACTATAAATTGTAAAACAATTTACAATGCCTATGTTTTTATGCACGAAGTTATATATAATCACAAAGTTATCCTAATGATATATTAGATATAGAAAAGCGAACAACACAATTTAAGAGGAAGGGACTCAGAAAAAGTATTATTATAATATTAATTCCAAAAGAAAGAACAAATTTTATAATAATTCCTGCCATCAATTGGCTCATACCAATTACAACAGTTTTATTGTTGCAATAAACATACACATTGGGCAATAACAATGTTTGTTTACGGGTACATAAATTTATATTATGTACTTTAAGTAATATGTACATTAAGATAACTGTATATTAAGTCTATAAATGCAATACGTTGTTTTCCTCGGACTGTGCTAATTGATAATAATTAGAAATGCAAATATTTCTAAGCACAACATAGATATATTTCATATCGTGAACAAATGATTCAAATAATATGCATATATGCACTGATTTTTCAAGTGTAGACTCATCTCCAGTTGCATAGTCTGTTTAGGGTGTGAAATTTTTGTGTATTTAGTGTATTTTGTAATAGAATGTATATGCCTGGCAGTACAAGGAATCATAACAAAATATCCATTTTCCATTAGTACGACACGTCAGTCAGCCAGGCCAAGAGTAAAAGAAGCACCGCCAGAGGCGGCTCCTGTCTCGTCTTCCAAGGCATCTAGGTAATTGATTTTTCCCATTAAACTGAATGCATGTACATTATATTGTTTGACGAAGTGCACATAAGAAAGAATAAGAAATAATTTTGGGGTATGAACGAATATAGATATTTAACTTACTTTATAGGACATTAATTCTAAAGACGATTACAATTATCTGTTTGCTACATTTATAGTTGCGTACGACTAATTTGGCAATTGAAATTATTATATTGCGAGTTCCTATTGTAACTGTACTTATAAATTGATATTACTCACTAAATCTACAGCACTTCGATGTTAATAATTTGAAGACAGAGATTAGATGTATATTTTTGAAAACAACGAATTCATTATCTGTGTTTTGTAGTACCAACGCTACTATGTATCGACGGCTAATTATACACATGTTAAAAAGACAATGTGTAAACAGTCTTTAAAATGTGTAATGTAGAGTAAGAAATTAAAGAAGATTTGCAACAGAAAATCTAATTATAAATATGATAAATCAAGATGTCACAGGCAATTTATAAGATAATTCTAAATAAATGTATAAGTCTGATAAAGTTAACGTAATATCAAAATAAGATAATCGGCTGACGTGTCCTGTGTAGGTATTATGACGATCGCTACAGAGACCGTGAACGAGACAGGGATCGGGAACAAGAATCAAGCAGAAGACCTTCTGAACGAGAAAGAGAACCTGAACGTGAACGAGAGCGAGAGCGGGAAAGAGATCGTCGGGATGAAAGGGGAGATTCTTCTCATCGTTCACGACATTGAAACAAATAATGAGGATGTCATACAGGATAAGAACCATAGTTAAATAACTGCAAATTTCTCGTACACTTCATGTAAAATGCAACAATTCATCATTATAATGATTATTTTGTGGGTTCTCGTACAGTAGATTTAACCAATGTCTAATATAGACATTTTTATGTGGTTGTAAAATTTGTATTCTTATTTCTGTAAGAAATCTTTAAGATTTGACACAATGGTTTTTGAGGTTTTCAAACACAGTGATTGTTTTGGTCGTATATAACAGTTAGAACATAATCATCTATACACATAGTCCAGTTGGACACACTATACACACACGTACACAGAAGAAGACACTTTTACTTACATATACTTATGCATATGTAATAACATACAAGTAAGGAATGATTCATTTAATTTAAACATATAAAGTTATAAAGTGAATATTACAACTGTTCCACCTATGGAAATATGTAAATTGGATAAGTAGATGATACGATCTTGATCCAGTGGGAACTCACAGAGAAGACACATATGAAGTGCATTAGAAGTGACTACGAAACAATAGAAACACTTTCAGAAGAACGAAGACATCTATGATTCATCAAACTTCTATCTACACGACGATACAAGATTGTATCTTAATATAATACATATATACGCTTTAAAAAAATATACAAGCCAAACATGTCTTTACTTTATTCATCTGTATACACAATGTCCCGAGTGTCATTTTTATTTTTATGACTTTAAGTGCACTGAAAAATGGCAATCGTCGAATTCGCGTTTTGTTAATACTTTCTGCTTTGATAGTGGATATTATTATAGAAACAGTTACATCTTGATTTTTTGAATATATACTATTAGACGTGAAAGTGTTAACAAAGACTAAAAACAAACTTGTTTAAAAATTGACGAGATAATTGTAACTGACTGTTACATACATTTTAATCAATGACGCAAATAGATGTGTGATGTAATGAATAATTCTATGATGTAATGTAAGTTTTGTGAAAACTAGAATATCGACTAATTTATATAGAACAGTATTGCATTCGTACATATTGTAAAAGGCTGATATCATATGCGGTACTTAGACTACCACATATCGAATGTAAACTCACTTTTTATTTTCTAAATGGAGTATCTCATTTACTACATTATAGTAGTCTGACTGTTTCTGTCATGTTTTTCACAATACTATTGACAACAATCTTCTCATGTGCCATATAACGTACAGCAAAGATTGCCGAATTATGATTACCGTTGGAAAAGTCATTCAATAGTTAAGCTATGTGTAAAATTCAAATGCACATATGTATATATGAAGTTGATAAGCGCAATGATTTATATACATATATGAAATTAGCTTATTTTTAATAATTCTTTGATATATGTCTCTGATGTGTTTTCTTTCATTGTGAATTCCAGTGATGAACTGTTCTTCAAACTTAATTCGGTTCTAATTTTTCACAAACTTGTTAAATGTGCATCATTTTATCTTTCAATTCTGTCATTTAAATCTTTCTTTATGAATGCGTCTAAAAGCAGGAAATGAATGAAAAAGGCGATTTTACAAAATGGCTTCATTGCACCTGTATTTTTTTAGCAGAATTATTGTACAAAAAGTAAAATGTATATATGTGTGCCAAACGCAAAAGTAATGTTCTATAAGTGTTTTAGCTTCAAGTTTGAAAAGTACAAACAAATTAGTATTTTTTGATCTAATTATATTTCAGAGCATCAAAACTTTATGCTCATAATTATTCTAAGGATATTATCTTTCAAATATGCAGTTCTTATTTATGACATAAATGTTTTTCATAAGAAATAACTTTGCATGAACATTCCATATCTAGTTTTTATTTTAATCTATGCCTCTTCAATAAGATGCAGCAGATGTATTGTATGCATCAAAAAATTGTAAACAGCTTTCTAACTTTTTGCATTATTTAATAAATGTATTCGTAGGATCACATTAGTACTATAAATCTATGTTTTGAAATACTGACTTCTGAAAGATTTTACATACCTACAGAAATAATCATAGTTTACATAACAGTGTAACATGTGAATGGAATAACAGTCAGTAATACAATCTTTCCTATAGGATGCTTGGTATAATTGTACTTATTCTGTTGACACATTCTTTAAGGAGATCAAATTTTATATTTTGTTTAGATTGGCAATAAGAATCCAAATTTTTTGTTAAAATGGATATATATAACTTGCATGATTACTTCAAAACCAAAAATGACTAAATCAAAACTAAAAATATTGAAAAAAATGATGTTTATTGTTCTATAATAGCATAGTATAAAAATGTTCTGTGTACATACACTAATCAAAATGTGCATCTCATTTTAGCTCTACTCAAGCGTTTACATAATATGTCAAATTTAGTAACAATTTTTCTATTTACAAACACAGAATCTGTTTCTGCTCAAATGTATTTTGATACAATAAGATGCCATTATTATTGAAGAATACATATAACTTTATATTAAAACATATGTCTTCTGCATGAACATATGTTCAACGTATATTATTAACAAACCACGTGCAAAAAATAATTTGAACAGTAGACTTATCAATGAATTACTCATTTCAAAGCAATACTAAATTATATTCATATCTTATTATATCAATATCTATCTGGTATAATAGAAAGCATAAGTTAATTTTTTCAATATTTCAAATGAATCTTGGAAGCTGTTATACACAGCTGATTACCTTAGTTATGTATATATATATATCCGCATAATTTGTTGCCATTTTCAATTGTTGCTCAATCATTGTATTTTGCGCCATTTTGTAAGAATACAATGATCTTGTGTTCTTGTTATAGTTTATTTTAACGTACTAATCAGTATCTGCGCTGGGAGTTTATGTATTGCATACACTATACTGTCCTCTCTTACGAGATATTTATGCAAATATCTAAATCTATTTGTTTCACTGTCACATTATGTCACATTTGCGATTATTTGACATATTTTTTGTTTTGTGTATCATTTCACTGTGTAATGTAACTACTACTTGAAAGTATCAACTGTAGTTACCCTGGACAAATGTACGGACATGAGGGGTAAGTGTAATACTGAATGCAGCTCTATGTAGTAATTGCTAGATATAAGTATACTATGTGATATATAAATGCAAAAAGTACACCTGTCAGTTATAAGAAACCAAACATGTACTAGCTCTTCATGCAAGAATATACTATGTATTACAGGTATTGCTGTAGATTGTGCAGTACTCAGTGAAACTTTAATAAGAGCATACATGAAAGGAATGTATGATCTTGTTAAATTCTGAAACTTGCTAATACAAAAGATTATAATCTGTGATGCATGTACGTATCTGTAACATTATGCAAAATATGCGTTATAGTCCAATTTATAAATATCGAGTGTAATTTACGTTTGTTACATTGTATTCTATATTTTCATCAAAAGATATATACTACATTCTTTCTCAGCGCTAAGACAAGCATGGTATCAACAATTCATTAGCTGTACTAAAGACATAGTTCTATTCTTAAAATCATGAAGGGCATAGGACTGACTGCGAATCACTTTTTATATACTTCTACGTAACCGTCTACATCAGAGAGTAATTAATATATTCCTTTTAATGTGATAAGTAAAACAAATTCTTTAAAACTATGGAAAGCAGTACACAAAGTCTTATTTATTGAAAATTTCCATATATACTTTTGTGTGTGCATAATGGCAGACTGTGTTTTTAATAGCAAGCTGAAATAAATGTAAAGTCAAATAGGAAATAGGTTCGGCAAGAGATGCAAATGCACAAATAATTGGTATGATGATTTGTAAGCAAATAATAAGACCAGTAATTCATGCAACACAAATGCTGCTGAATTAAACTGTTTCTTAATCAGATAGAGAACAGTAATATCCAGATCTGTCTGAATATCTTATAATATACTCTCTAATGCATGTAAACGGAATTTTCAATTATGTATTTTCATTATGTACTATAAGTAGTATCAACTTATCAGTTCAGCAAAGCTGTAGAGGGTCAGCAGCGTAATGCTTCATTATTAATCAGTTTGTCATCCATACAAATATGTTACCTTCTCAATTAAAACAAAACACTGGTTTTTATAATAGATTTAAGTATTTGTACAAAATTGGAATTCATATATTTTTCTAGTCTTATAACTACTTTTAGATATGCATTTTAGCTAGGATCATATGTCCTTTATTGCTACTTTAACTGTGATATAAACACAAAGCGACATTCCACCAGATACATAATATTTTTTAAATAGATATTTATATTATTGTGCAAAAATTTATATTTGCGAATAATCACATTTTTTGATACTATTTTTATATTAGTACAATTTTGTATTGAAACTCTGATTTATATACGAAGAAAATTTTATGTGAAATGTGTAACTCGAGATCACCAAACACATGGCTGGTAGTCTTTATGCAAAATTTCATAATTTAGCAATTGCTCAACAAGACTTACTGTAAAATGTGAATTATCAACAGTTATGCTACAGTTTGCTTCATCATTTGATATACAACATAGAATACAACAGTTATTTCACAAAAATCAACATGTTATCATTTTGATATTATAATATTGTATAGTTCTAAAATTTTAAATTACTAACAATATTATAATATCTGTGTAATTGTATATAAAATGTCTTTGTTACTTACTTAGTTTCAAATCAAACTTTATAGTTGAAAAAATTTGTTTAGCTACTGAAATGCTATTAAAATTTACAGAGAAAAAAATTTAAATGAGATAGTCGAAGACATTTACATATACAAAAAAACTAGGAATACTGCATTTTGTATGACATTATATAATTCATGATTACTAATAATGCTGCACAAGGTAAGTGTTGAGCATGATTGTAATATTAAAACAATAGGCATATCAATATAATTTTTATGTATGTCAGTAAACTGAGCATTTACTGCGATGTCATCAGAAAATATGGTATATTTGTTTCTGTATTGTATATAGTGACACAGAAACTTGCGTCCTTTTTAACTGACGTTTAAAATGTAAAAGAAAGATAGGTAAAAAGTATCGGAATCTCATATTCAAAGAGATCAAACTTTAAAAAATGATATGTCTATCTTGCCAAAACGAAGTCAGCACGGCTTAAGTCAAAGCTAAATGTTATTATAACTAAGTAATATTATTTAATACTGCGTCACAGCAATTATTACTATGAAATTTTATTTATTATATAAGCAAACATATTTTAAGAGTATTTCTTGACAGTCAATATGATTATCATCTCTTTACTTACGATATAAATACAGGTAAATTAAAGTTCTCAATATAGTAACATTCTTTCAGTTACTGCAAAGCATCTGCTATACTCAATCTTTAACCATACAAACATTTTTAATATGAAAGTATAGACATATATTGAAAGTTGCACATGTATAACATCAATTCTATACTTTAATTAGGTAACCTGCTTTGCAAAATGCATCTTACATTTATGTAAATTTTCAGTTTATACCAGCAGACCCTTTGGGAAATTTTAATATTTATACATGTATTATTTCACGATACCTTACTTATTTGTATTTAAAAAAATATTGTTCATTCTGCATAAGAAAATAATTCATGCTGTGTAATTTTACGTGACAAAACAATTCATACGATATAATGCAAAAAGCAAATTTGGGATGTATATGACAAATATAAAGCAATTGAGCTAGTACTTGTAATAATAAGATAAACCCATTATAGAAAAATAATTTTCAAGTCAGAACGATATCTTATAATGTTCATATATTATCATTATAAGAAAAAAAATATATATATATGCTGTTTATTGTATAAATTGGTCGTTTCTAACATACAGTGCTAATATATCAAGCATTGAAAATATATCGCTCAGCCAGTACAACAAATAAGATTTTTATGTAATATCGTTGTTACATAGATTATTCCATCAAACTGTCTACTTTCTAAAAGTTCCCTAAGATGTTTGTTGACAAGCTGCCAATATTCTCAATTTCACTGTGATAAGATGTATCAAATGTAATAAATATTTGAAACAATGAGACAAATAATTACTCTTCATTATAGGAATATTGCATAAAACATATTCTGCGTACATCTTATACATATTTCATTAATAATAAATTCATGTTCCTTCATTTTCTGGGTTTATTATAAGAATTTTTCTCATTTTTAGCATAAAATAAAGTCAGGTAATGTTAACAATTTTATAAAAAGATAGTTTTATTTTGATAGTACTTTCCAGAACCAATCTACATTCATCAGAACTTTACACTAATTGGATAGGTAAATAAGTGTGATCTCAGGAGAATATATTTCAAGAGCATGAAGGCAATTTCATTTACATAAAAGCAAAATTAGTGAAGCACCAAAAAAAAAATTATGATAATATATATAGATTCATCATATTATTATAATATATTCATGATGTATTATAATAATATTATATAAAAGTACATCTATTATCATAAATATATTATATATACATATTTATTTATATCCATGTACATGAACATAAAAATATATAAAAAAACTTTATAATTCTCTAGTATATTGTTATATACCTTCAATTGTGTGGATATAAAATTTTTAACAGAAGCATGGGGAAAGTTTAGTTGCACATGCAGTTCAACAACTTGTATTGCCAGTGATTATTGTTTTTTTGTTTCATACAATTTATTTGTAATACAACTAGGAATGAAGATTACACTTCGTGAGTTTTCTTTCTCTCATACAATTTACATGATATGCGTGTCCGCATGAAAAAATTGCAATCCCGTTATCCCCTAAGAGGACTGGTGTTTGCAATGACAGAGTACAACATGGGCATATTAATGACTTAGGCTGATAACGCATTCCCCAGTGATGAGCACCAGTTCCAAATATATTTTTATTAAGAGGTCGTCCTAAATCTTTCTCTAAAGCTAATTTTAATTGGTCTTGAACCTGAAATTAATGACATGTTAGAAGCTATGAAACTCAGATGAATGTATATCTAATATTAATTATGCGTGTGCATTATTCCATAATGATGAATATTACATTACCTTTACAGAACACATTGCATTGTATTCATTAGCTTCTGCATTATTTTTGTTAAAGTCTATTGTGCACTTTACGTCATGGTGATGTAAAATTTTTGCAAATATCAACGACTGAAAGACACTGTAAGAAAAAATAAGAAAATCACTCGTATCATCAATCTGTATAGTTAAAGTTCTTTTCTTACTATACCTCATGTCGAATGATAGATTAGGTATGAGTGAATTTAATTTAATTAGAAATGTCATTGCTGCATCAGGTCCATCTTTCTTCATAATTTCACGTGATATACCACTCCAATCAATGAAATTGTGTTGTACGTCTATTCCTACAAGATTACCACAAAACAAACATTTTCCATCTTCTAAATCTTTCAAAAATATCATCACACACCTCCACAACTTTGAGTCTAGTCGAGGTAGAAGAATTGAGTGTATGATATTATCTCTCAGTTGAAGGCACTGGCGTAGTATGTCATGTATAGAATGTTGTTGATCAATATAAATAGATAAGTATTCTCTCCACAAGAATGGGATTCTGTTACATAAGTACACACATTTACTTGCATCATCATTTAAAAATTTTAAAAGTAATGTTCTACCAATTTCTAGGAACTTCGGTTCTTTCAGACTACTCGTAGGGCATGGGGCATTGCAAACACACTGAGGGTAATTATGTATATTAACATCAATAAATGCCTTTATGTACTGTTTCGTTATATATTCATTGTTATTTAAGTTTAGCAACTCTACTGATGTATTTTCCATCAATATATTGAAGTAATAAAGTTCTGCAGTTCTTATCACCTCGTACATAAAATCTTTAAGTTCATCTAAGGATTTGTAAGAATCTTTTATGTTATTTAATTTTACTTGAATATTAGTAATAACTTCTTGTAATTCTTCTTCGCTCATAGAGGCTTTGATTTTATTAATTGATTCGTAGATCGGTTCTAATTCTGCTTGTACCTTATGTGTTACATTTTCATCTGAAGTGAATTCTTCACACTTATTTTCCGATCTTATATTTATATCACCTTGGAAATCCAATGCTTTTGTATTATCCGAATTCTCATCCACATTAATCACATTTGAAGATCCTGGTTTATTTAGTTCTCCACAATCTACCATAGATATCGGACTATTATTACTACATTTTCCCTCTTGTGCTATACCTAATAGATTATTAGCTTTCGCCATTGATCTAAAACCGTAACACTTTTCATTTTTGGAACTTAAATGTCCAGTATGAACAACAACAATGCCAGAATCTAACTTAACTGGATGAGTGGATAGACTAGATCCTAAAACAGTTACCAGCGGTAACAGTATTCTAGATAATTCAATATTTTCTAACGTTTCCAATTTACTTTCAATATCACAAATTTCTATAATTTCTTTGCTAATTGTTGATTTTAGCAATTGCAATTTATACAATATGCACACACGTACACACTCATAATACTGTTTGTTATTATATAAGTGTAATATTAAAGAGTCAATCGAACAAAGCGTCAAACAGTGAAATTCATTATCACAGGTCATTAAATATATATTATTTCCTATGACATCTACCATGGCAATATTTGTAAATTCGTTGGTCCATAGCACCACTGATGCGGTTGTAGGATCAAGAATGTACAGGCCATTTGTTGTATATGAAAATAAATATTTTTGAGCAATTAAAAATAAACGAGAGAAATTGATAGACTGTGCTGGCCATGGCTGATAAACTTGTTTGCTGTGCAATTCGATGTTTGGTATATGTGATTTGTATATACATATTGGTGATACAGCCAAAGCTTCTTTGAATTGATGGGTTTTTATAACTATTCCATTTGCAGACACTTCCCAAAGTCTTGAACCAGGTCTGGCACAGAATATTTCTGGATAATTTTCTCCTATTACATTGTCATCAATTTCGGTAATAAAGCTGAACGAACTTTTGGCATTAGCAAGTTTGTCTTCTCTATCTATATTTAAAGACTTGTTGTCCTCCACAGTATGTATCTTGAAAAAACATGCCCCAAATTCCCCATTCCTTGCTTTATTTCCTATTTGTTTGTACTGCTCTTGAAGAGTATCACATATGTAGCAACGTGTTAGCGTTGATACTAATAACAATGGTGAAGAGTAATTTAACTGTACAATACTTGAATCTAAATTCATTAACATACAAGCTGGTGCTTGAAACATTCCATTTACCTAAAGATAAACATATTAAGTATGAATTAAATGCTTTAATAACTATGCTAAGGATATTGCAGTCTTTGTGCAAAAACTGAGTAAATTCAATTTTTTACAAAAGTTATTCGTTATCGTACATTAAATAAATTAGAGATTAATTAAAATGCAATGTATCAACATGAATTGAGTTTGTTCCACTTATTTATCGAATTGGAACTTTCAAAAGTTTAGTGTTATCTACATTAAAATTTTCACATAAAATAATAAATCTTATACTGTAAATCCAGTATGTACACTACAAAGTAAAAATATACAACATACGTAGATTGATAAAAACTTACAGTAAAAATAGAATGGACTAGAACAGAAACTTTGCCTGTTCCATCTCCAATGTAAACTTCGTAACTGTTATTATTCCAACAAATACAATTTATCTGTTCGTTCATGTGTTCTATCGAAGTTGCTACTAATGAGACATTTGGTTTTATGGAAACAAGGCAAATTGTACCACGAGCTGTGGCTAAAGCTATTGTTTTTTCATCAGGTGACATCGCAACACGCGTAACTGCACCTTCCTACATCAAATTTAAAATTACAACACGATTTTAATTATTTGTGGATATTTTCTACTAACATGTTATGAATAATTTCATAAAGCACTTACCGATAAAGGTATTAATTGTTGAAACAAACATGATTCTCTAGAAAATAAATAAATACTTCCACTGGTGGAACCTAGTATAATATAGCTGGGAGAAACGTTGAAACATGTGTACTGTAAAGTAGCAAATTGTACATTAAAATACCACAAACTATCCCAATCAGCATTAACGTAGATTTTTCAAACTTATTACGCAAACAGTTTTGGTAAAACTTGGCAGGCGGGCATCCTTGTCAATTGCGATGAAAATTGACAATCTTTTTAATTTCGGGACGTACATACAACTCGATGAGAACGCCCGCCTGCTGCAGTTTTGCCACTTTTTTTTATTTATATGTAATTTCACCAAGTTTTAGAGTTCAAATTTCAACATATAAACAGCACAGCAAATATTCTATTAACAAATAATTCTATTTTATTCCTTGACACTTTTAACAAATGCAAAGTCTACTTTAACCTAAATTTACGAATTCAAAATATACCAGTGTTTGTTTATTATATGTACCTTGATTCGAAGTGTAGAATTGATAGGTTTGTGCAGGTGTAAGTTTATTTCTTCATATTCCCATAATGTATACGGAATGTCCTGCATAGTCCAGAAATTACTTATATATAAAGTTAAAAAGACGATTGAACAGTGGAAACGTCGTAAGTCGTCCTACGTGCTGTACTACCAGCGAGATATACAATGCACAGCAACATCAGTCTTCAATGAGTATATATTACACCACAATAATAGTTAACGCACGCCGGATCAGGAGATAAATTTTAATTAATGACAACCAGAGCCAGATGTGGTCAGATAACAATTGAAACACTCGTTCCTATAGTTTATCTTATACTATCATCTTTCTATCTTTCTATTTATCTGTCTTCTATTGTGTTTAAAATGAAATTGTCTGGTTCGAATGGTTTTCGCGGTAATTTCGAAAACTACTGTACGAATTTTGATTTTCGATGCGGCTTTCACTCGGTTTGTTGGATTTGTTCTTTATTTCTTAACTCTCCAGAAAAGTGGAAAAAGCGTATGTGTATGTACGTACACATCCTATAAACATGTATTCTACACTTTACCGAAAAGTTCAGTCCCAGGGCAGGATAAAGAACAAGCTTAAAGTTCGAGAGCTTATCTCTCCTTGAAGCTGGGGCTAATTTCAGACCATTTCAGACAAACAAATTGCATAGAGGCAGATTGACGTGTGTAATATTATTTGCTTTTTAAAACATATTTTGAATGATATTTTGTCAAGTGTACGTCAATATAAGAAACTCTTTGCGTTTTTGTATAAATATGCTACAAACAGAAAATGAATTAACAACAGTTTTCTTCTGGAAGAAAATTAATTTAATTTGTTGTTAACCTATAAGGATAACATGTAGGTAAAGCATGCATATATATTTCGTTTATAAAAGATCATATCATAGAAATTGATTTACTTCAATTACAGAATGAACTATCTGGGGATAAGCTACAAAATTTAAAGTGATGTTAATGTATACACTTACGAAAATTATCAGTTTCACAATATTCATGCAAATACTTTTATATGTAACACATTCATCACTCAAAGCATGAGTAATAGCATAGGGCAGAATAGTAAATGTACAGTTTACGTGTCTAATTTGCCTTTTTCCTTGACAAACAATGATATACACCAACTTTTGCAAAGCTATGGAAAAATTATAAAGTAAGTTATATGTATCCTATGTAATATTTGTTGTACTTTCTAGTACTTTATCCACGCGTGTAATCCTTTCGCATTATTAATTATTTAATTAATTATTATTCATAGAGTTACCGTAATGAAGGATAAAGGAACACGGCGTAGTCGTGGTGTTGCATTTATTCTATTTCTTAATCCAGAAGATGCTGCATGCTGTGCGGAAAGCTTAAATAATATGGAGGTAAACTTATCTATTCTATGTAATTTACAATGCATAATGATCGTCTAAATCTCTATATTAAATGACTGCGACATACCTATTTGCCTATAATTCTTTATGAGCTTTGTATAAAGGTTTTATCATGTTCGTCATTAGGTTGGAGGACGAACATTAAAAAGTTCATTGGCCATTGATAATGGTCGAGGAATAGAATTTGTACGTCGTAAAGATTATCCTGACAAATCGCAATGTTATGAATGTCGACAAGAAGGTCACCTATCGTATTACTGCAGAAACAATACACTTGGCCCAAGAAAACCGCCTTCTAAAAAAGTCAAGTCAAAGAAAAAAGCTAAAAGTCAATCTAATTACTGTGTCAATCATGCTGATAGTAACAGCGACGAGGAAAAATCAAGAGACTTAACTAATGTAAATGTAAATACATATGAGAATACTAGGTTGGATGCAGATGTAGAAACATTGAGTAGTGCTATTGAACAACAGGTAAGATATACATATCTGTTTCTATGTATAACTTAACTTTTATTAAAGATATTGTTATTTTTATTACGTACAGCAAGCAAAAAGAGAATTAGAAGATTCTAAATCCAAAATTGTAATTGATTCTGTGGACACAAAGGCAGTAACATCAAGGAAACGTTATAGGAAGAATGTATATTTTAGCGATGAGGAAGATTTGACAGACTGATGTATATTTAATTGCATTCCTCACTGCGTTAATTTGTATATAGAACTTAAAGTTTATTGAATTTTAGAATACATAAGTTAATTTGTAAATTAACACAATGTGAAACGTATTCACAGGTGTTTTCTGATCCTGTATACTTTGTCTGATACTTTGGTTTATTGAACACATTCTGTTCGCATAAATCAATAGATACAAAAATGTAAGCTTGCACGCATTTTGGAAATTAGTCTAGTTGTTGAAAATAGTACGAAGCCAGGTACAAAAATAATTCACTCAATACGAATTTTATATATTTTATTTCTAATAATAATAAGTAGACATGTGGCATTTCATGAAAGTCGGCTTTAGTGGTGACAATTTATCGACAGCACTATCGATACATTATCGATAGCTTGGACTATCGAAAATAATCGATGGTTTACAATTGAGTATCAATAGTGCTTCGATAGCTAGTTCTGATTGGTTCTGATTTCTCATTGGCCATTATAATATCTAGTTTTATGGGATTTCGAAATGACACTTGTATCTTTTACCACCGAGGAGAGTTTGCCAAAAAAGGTGAGCGCCCCAATATGTGGAGGGGCCGTTTTATTGGGTCCCAAAGCTAATTGCAGTGTTCTATTCGATCCACGGTACTTATGGAGTTGTAACGTAAACTACGTTTTTGGTATGTAGTTATATGTGGTTATATGAAAGTGGCGCTCTCCGCGGCAAAATTGTTCAGCCTCCCTAAAGCGGCGTTCAGATAACCAGTGAGGCGTGACGTTGCTCGTGGCGTATTGCAACGTGCGGTGTAACGCGTTGCTAGAGCGTTCACATAGCGTGCAGTGTTGTCGATTTCATCTCTTTATGCTTCTTTTATTATATTATATTATTTTAATCGCTTCCTTATGTGCCTTGATACGTCTTTGTATTCGTTGTGACTTGTGACTGGCAGTGACCAGCAACGGTCCTTGTTTACGAGATTTTCGAACTTTTATTTTGATTACAGTCTCTCCTCATTGGTCGTTGCATCTGCGATTGCTCGCGTCTGATTGGCGTGTTGCTTTCGTGCGTTGTATTGCAGCGTAGAAGCTTAGACCTTCCAAGATTTTGGTTACTAGCAACGACCACTGCACCAGCGCTAAGTCGAATGTGAACGCTCTCATTTGATTCAATGGTGCCAAGCTCCCTGCAATGCAACGCACCACGAGCAACGTCACGCCTCACTGGTTATCTGAACGCCGCTTAAACATATAGACGGTCACCCTCTTTGAGAGTTTTTAGCGGCGTTCAGATAACCAGTGAGGCGTGACGTTGCTCGTGGTGCGTTGCATTGCAGGGAGCTTGGCACCATTGAATCAAATGAGAGCGTTCACATTCGACTTAGCGCTGGTGCAGTGGTCGTTGCTAGTAACCAAAAGCTTGGAAAGTCTAAGCTTCTACGCTGCAATGCAACACACGAAAGCAACACGCTAATCAGACGCGAGCAATCGCAGATGCAACGACCAATGAGGAGAGACTGTAATCAAAATACAAGTTCGAAAATCTCGTAAACAAGGACCGTTGCCAGTCACTGCCAGTCACAAGTCACAACGAATACAAAGACGTATCAAGGCACATAAGGAAGCGATTAAAATAATATAATATAATAAAAGAAGCATAAAGAGATGAAATCGACAACACTGCACGCTATGTGAACGCTCTAGCAACGCGTTACACCGCACGTTGCAATACGCCACGAGCAACGTCACGCCTCACTGGTTATCTGAACACCGCTTTTCTCACTGATCCTGCAAATGTTAAAGAAATTGTAATTGCGCTAACAAATCTTTTATCATTTTCATATTATAAGCGCGCACGTACCAGCACGTACCTTGCCTTTACATCACGCTCCCCTAATTTATTCTTCAAATAATAGATAATTATTTTATGGTCTTTCATTATATCGTAAAATATCAACATTAAAATGGTACAGAAGGAATTAAATAAATATATGTATATATGTATACAGAAATGTTTTCGGCAGAATTGACAGGAAGCATGCATTATTGATTATTCCGTAGCAGTTTATTTCGTATGAAATTATCTTTCAGTCGATGTAATCTGTGGTGAACGGATGGAACGCGTGGGGATGGGAGGCGTGACTGGAGATAAACTTATCAAATCACGGCGAAGATTCGTTAGAAAATACAAACGAAATTTTCAAACCCTTGTCTGTCAAGCATAATTTTCTACGTTGGCCGATTCATTCTCAAGTGCGATGGAAACTTATGAAAGCGTTCTACTCGTAAAATCAGAAGTATTCGTGTTTAAAATCCCACCAAGGTCAACGAACAGGGGTTATCGGTAAGATCGCTCATTTTTAACGGAATAATTTTCATAATATGATCAATCTGTCACGGCATGTTTTCCTTTCACATTTCATATTCACGTCAAAATAATTGTTATCATATCTCTGCAGCTCGTTGGAAAATCCGTGTTATTCTATTGTCTCTATGTCCCTCACCTGTTAACGTGTCCACATTGATCTTTAATATGGGAATTGATATCGCTATTAACAGCAGAATTAGTACAGTGAAACATCTGTCAACTGTGTCAATTATTGCGCGCGATCTGACGTTCAGAATATTATATCCACTATTACACGAAGACCGTTGTTTTGCTTTAGATTAAAAAACGAAAGTGTTCCATAGCCAAAAATTTCTTAATGCTTTCCAGCAAAATGGGTTTAATTTCTTGTATTTTATCTCGTATAACTGTTTGCAAAATTTAATACAAGTCTAACCAAAGCTCGTTGCTTAAAAATTATAAATGCGATCGTGAAAAGCGATTACACTAAAATTATAAATTTAATAACATCGACTGTACAAGCTTGCGATTGCGAAGAGATATATTAATAATACAGAGTCAAAAGTAATTTAATATCTTGTATTTAAGTTCTTATATATTTGTTTTTTCAGGGCAGCCGATTGGAATCTTCAAGAACCATCATGGACTGGTCGCATGCGATTGGTATCTCAAGGTGATGCGATTACCATTAAGCTCGAAGATAAAGTAACCGGTGAACTATTTGCAAAATGTCCCATCGAACAATATCCCGGCATAGCCGTCGAACCAGTTACAGACTCCTCAAGATACTTTGTTTTAAGAATCCAAGATGACGATGGAAGATCAGCTTTTATCGGTGTAGGATTTTTAGACAGATCTGATAGCTTTGATCTGAATGTAGCGTTGCAAGATCACTTCAAGTGGCTTAAAAATCGTGAACAAATAGAAAAGGAGAAGGAGAAGCCCAAACAGGAATTAGATCTTAGATTTAAGGAAGGCGAAACTATAAAAATTAATATGAAGATCACTGTGAGTATTACTTTATAGTATAGGTAATGCAAGATGTTCTTTTATTCCTTTGGTGTGCATTTTATTTGTAGAAAAAAGACGGAAGCGAAGTAGCGTCAAAAGCAAAGCAGCGAGGTAATGCCGGTGCAGCTTTACCACCTCCACCAGGTGGTGTAAAAATTGCTCCTCCACCTGCGAAAACACCAACTTCTTCACCGGCTCATAAACCTAGTCAGAATCAAACGCCAGGAGCGGAATGGGGTGAGTTTGCTAGTGCATCTCAACAATCGTCGAGTCCCGCATCAACAGTGGCTAATGCCAGTTGGGTGCAATTCTAAATCCTCCCAGGTTATGTTGGAATGAGAAAAGCTGTGCTATTGGCTACAGGCTATAAATAGATTATACATAGATAATTTTGTATGTATCCGATGTGCATACGTACTTCAGCATGTATGTATGTTCCGTTAAAGTTTCCTTTAAGGGTGACTATCAACGAGGATGCTTTTAAATATCTATTATTGGTTTCGACAATTTTTTGTCCTAATGTACTTACAAACAGTGAGAAACCATGCTGCCTTTACTTCGTTCTACTTCATAATATGTTTTATTTGCAAGAGTTCTCTAGAATATGAACATTCCACATTTATGCACAATTCACTATAGGTTTTCAAATCTAAACGCACTTCAGTATAAAAGTGTTATATGGGATAGCGGTACATGTCAAACATAATTTACATTGATAAAATTGTATTGATAAAAGTAGTAAAACATTTGCTTCGATTATACACGGATACCTTACTGCTGCAACAGTACTGTTATCTAAATTTGTTGTTCGCTTACTGTTTGTTATAGCCCTTAAAGGAATAGAAATTAAATTTATAATTGGCCTTAGCCATTCCAATTTTATAGTATTTGTATATAATACAAAAAGATATAATGCGAAAGAATGCCTAACATAGAACTAAGGCCTCTTCATCTTATAGCATATCGAGGCTTTAAATGTAACATTTATAAATATATCAGTATCTATTTTCAATATAATTGTATCATTATAATTGAAAGAGAAAATCGAAAAAAAATCCTATAATTATAATAAAAATAGCACTAATCATTACTCTATGTTAGTATATGTTTGACTAATGTACTTTTCAAATAGATAAAAATTTCTAAACAATGATATTACATGTTCTATAAAAATATAACTTTGGGGAGCTAGTTACATAGTCATAAAATATGTAAGATATTCGAATTCAAAGTTTAATAAAAATAGATTATTGACATGTAATTAAACATATTGTTGATGATATTTTGTTGTAATGTGGAAATAAGAAAGAGTAGCATTGTACAAGTATTACTGCATATTAATTAACAGTAAATTTGTTACATATCATTTTTTTTATAATAAAAAAGTTTCACTATTTTATGTACATATTATCAAATAAATATATGAATTTGAGAGTTATAGAATACTGTTGTAAAAATCTTAATGTATAGCTTACACAGAGAATTAAGGCAAAAAACAATTTATAATGTTCTTCACGCTAGTGTAAACTGTAAACAAAATAAAATAAAGTATATTGATTCTGTTACACTGTAGTTCAAAATTCAATGACATACTGATACTGTAGAAAATTGGAAACTATGTCATTAGAATTTTTATATGCGAAAGATTTTTCTAATAAATAACAAGCATCATAAATTTTCATAGTGTATATTTTCATTTGCAAGTTGCATAAGTAATAAATTGCTTATTGGTGCAGATAGTCATTTGTTACAAATCATATTATAAGTAATTTTTTCAGAGCCAAATGCAGTTTTTAGTCTACATATTTTTTAAAATAGAATATTTCATTTTCCTAAAAGATGATTAACAACGTTTATTACGAGCAACATTTAAACGTAGACTTCGCATTGCCATTGCACGACTAAAGTGACGTTGCACAGGCCGCTGGAGTTGTCCACTGATTAGAGTAGAATCTTCGTCACATTCCACACTACTAAGTATCACTAAAAGTACACCTAGTACCTGCAATTAATAAATAATATGTATATTATATTCCACACAGGTGATTCTGCATATAGAGGGAAGCATTATGTTGAAACAAAAAAATATTCAAATGGAAATTTTAAATGTACAATTGTGAACTTTATGTATATATATAGAATTATAATCTATTATAGATTTATAATCTGAGTCTGTTTATGACAGATTTTTTTGGACCACTCTAAGGGATTTATTACATTTGTATTTTTTACATACCAAACATATAATGATTAGCAATGTGTAGATATGTATGCTAGCAGCAGGAAGTGACTCTACTTCTTTCAATGCTTCAGCAGCATCTGAAAGATCTGGTTTCAATTCTAATGCATGTCGTAAATGTACGGCTGCTTCTTGAAAATGACCATATGCCTGCGATAATAATGGTGATATATGTATTATGCCGATAATTCAAATATTACTTATTATTATTATGGTAGAATCTACTTTTCTTCCAAAGCAAATTGTGTTCATATATAACAAAAATCTATCCGTATTATTCACTATACCTTGAATATTTGTCCAAGTGTGAGGTATTGTTCCCATGCATTACGGTCTGGAGGTTGCAACTCAAGTGAGCGCCTTGCTAGATATGTTGCATCATCCAAATACTGCAATACCAATAACACTCTAGCCAAGTTCAATAAAACTTCTGCATTGTGAGGTGATACAGCGAGTGCTCTCCGAAAACATTCAATTGATCTTTGTGCGTCACCCTTTATGCGCCAAAAGTTTCCGATTTGATTATAAAGTTGAACGGACTTTGGCTTCTATAAAAAATCTCATAATAACATTTTTTCTGGCAAAGAGTTAAAGTCATAATAATATAGTACCTCCCGTTTCGCCTTTTTTAAACGTCTCTCTAATAGATCAATATCAACATCAACAGTTTTGCCACCATTCTTTTTAAACATGAGGGCTACATTGGGTTCGGGGACCAATGGATGTTTGTTTCTGTTAGCAACGCCAATCAGATTGTCGTAATAGGTGAAATTCACAGGCTTTCCGCAATCTAAAACTGTGTCGTCGCAATGTTGTCCAGAAATACACGTCACTTGCTCATTTGGCACTTGTGATGAGAGAGGGTAAGCTTCAGTGTCATTTGGTGTATCCTTCAACGTATATGACGAGAATCGTCTGCCAAGGGGACCAAAGTTAGGGCTTTTTTAGTGCTGAAAGAACAGCAAGCCACACACAAACACTAACTACGGGAAGAAAAAGAAAATTATATCAGACATATCAAAATGCATTTGCCGTATAAAATATAAGGTGTTTGGCAAATAGGATTTCCCTGTCCTTAATTTCGCTATAAACAAAAATAATTGAATATGTATTTTGCTATTGTGTAACGTTCTGGTTTTATTTCTCTTTTTTAAATAAAGTAATCTACTTCTAGATTGTAAACCAATCCTTGTTTAGAATGGGAAAACTATTTGGATACGAGCGTTAAAGCGAGAAAAATAATAGTGTGTAACAAAAAGCATGCATAGCATCACAATTAAACATATGCTTTATATTAATTTTTAAGCTGATGTAGTAATATTTTTTACTAACAGATGAAGTACGCGCAATAATGTTTTGAGATGATGTCATACATAAACAATTATTAATGCAGAAAAATAGTATATACGAATTAACGTTTGACAAAATAATGTAAGTACGAATGACAATAGCAGTAACATAAAACACAAGTTTAGGAAAAAGATACGCGCTTACTCTCAAAACTAGTGTATCAAGAACCAGCCCACGATAAACGAAAATTTTCTCTTCCTGCTCTCGGTGTATACAAGGGCAAAGAATAATTGTCAGAACATTTGGAAAAATGGTTTGAACATTACTAGTAATAAATATGACCGTGCGAAAGCAGTGTTCGTTGAGGTGAAAATATATTCGTCGTGCCTTCATGTAGTTGCCGCAACAATGCTCTCTATATTACTAACACACAAGTAAGTAATATACATGCACTCGTGCTGTCTAATTTACTATCAAGCATGAACTCTTCATATAAATCCTTACCGATCATGGTTGCCAGATGAAACGGTTTTACATTCTTGACAGTATACGGACACCTTGTCGTGTTTCTCTGTGGAGGCAGTTTTGCTCCATCCTTGGCCACTGCTCACGCCAATGCTGCTGGCCAGAATGTCAAAAATTGGATCGTCCTCGACATTATTCACAAAATCAGTCGCTTTAACGACTTTGTCAGCGGTCAGCCTCCATGAAGTCCTAGAATTCGTTAACCTTGCCTGCAGCACTAAAAAGCAAAGCACGTAACCGAGGACACAACTGTCGGTCCATGTAACTTTCATCTTCCACTGCCTCACAAAAGCTTTGCAAAGTGTATAATCCTCGCTCACAAACGACTTCTACCCCCTATTAGAAGAACGTTCGTTACTTTTTTTGATGAGTTAATTTTATTACCAACAGCAAGTCTCACTAACTTCACTTGTCTTCAAATTTAGATTAGTTCAGACCGTACTACGAACATCTGCGGCTATCACGTAGGTCGTAAGCATAAGGTAATTTAGATCATTTTTAGGCAAAAATGCATCGCTCGTGACTTATGCATTTGCAATCACAAAATGTCTATGTGCGTGTGTCTACTTGTGTTTGAGCACGCGCGCGTATGTGTGCGCGCGCGCGATGAGTTATCTATGATATCTGATGATATTCTGAACTCCGATAAGGCTGTTAAACGGACTAAACTAAACCAAGGGAGTGTTCTTTTGTAGGTATGAATTTTGTTTCAGTTTTAGTTCAAAATTAATACTGAAGTAATAATTATGGCAAGTATGAGAATTTCCAATTTATTAAATAATACAGAATGTTAACAATTGGAAAGCCTTAACAGAACGTATAATGAGTAATGTATATCACATATGTATATAAAGTTTTTGTAATAGAATATTTGCAAGGTACGGTAAGCTATGTCAAGAAGCAAATAATATATAAACTATATACTATAATTGCAACACGTGTATGCACAGCGTATCGATGAAATCAATAAATTATAACATTTCGCGGTAAAGGCTTCGTATATTTCTTAATCGAAAGCAGGCTGTGCTCCCGCCATGTGGTACAATGCGCACGCGCAGAACCCACCTGCGCAGCAACTGACTGCGCATCGTACGACTGCGCCAGACTGCGTGCGCAGACGGCAACTTTTGCCGCCGCGTGACAATTCCGCGCGCTGCGACCTCAGCGGTGATGCGAAACTATGCGAAACGCACACAGACGCAGCGCGCGGGTCACTGAGTGAGAGAGACAGAGAGAGAGTATCGTCCCGACTTTCTCACTCCTCACTAAAGCGAGCCACGCTTGTTTCGTTTCGGCCGTCTCGCGTCTGCTCGCCTCTCGCGCTAACAGGCGTTAATTTTCCAAGTCCCGCGTTTCGGCCGGCTGTAAATTTTCCAAGTCTCAGACCGCGCGTCTATACACAGAAAAAAATATTGCAGTTATTAAGAAATATTTTTTCAAATGTGTACATGCACCTATTCTTTTAAAATAAGGATTTTCATTTATTTAAATTATACACGTTGACTGCCGCGCGCATTTTACGTGGTTTGCCCAGGGCGCCAAAGTCAATTTTCTATGATACGATGTATATTATATTAAAATATTAGTTACAGCAGATAAGTTGAGTTATTTAATCATGTTTAATGCACTTTCGGCGTGGGGGTCACCGGTGACCCTCGAGGCGCTGTAGACCCCTTTGTTTGTAAACATGCAACCTCAAGGCGCTCGAGCTGCATGCAAGGAGTGTAGATTTTAAATTTCGTCGTAATAAACATTTAATGAACGTCGTCATGAATTTTAAAAAATGGCGGGAAAAGCGCGAGATGTAAGGCGATTTTGCAAAGGATGTTACGAAAAAAATTCAAAGAAGCTAGGTCTTATATATTTAAATATAATGAAGATTATTAAAATAATTGTTTATATCCTTAAGATTTTAAGTTAGTTTATCGTATACCATTTTATTAAAAAATAACTACATACAATAATAATAATATTCATGCTTACAAAAGTAAAATCAATTTCTTAATGGAATAATGGAGCTAAACTTAAACATTTCGCATTAACAATAGAAATCATAAAAATGGAAACTATATTTATATAAACTAATTAATTGAACTTGAATGCTTGGTACAATATATTGGTACCGTTAAGTATTTCATTAAAATAATATCTCTTTCTTTTCTGATTCGTTAATGTCTGCAGAAGAGCATGATTGACACGTACAAGCTTCCGGTACTACCAATTGTCGTCGTACTTTGTTACCGTCTTCACACGTTAATTCTACAGCAAGATCTTTGTAATCTCTCGGTTGACAACATTGACAATTATTTGATTGAGTCCAATGTTCTGTAAAATGAATGAAATGTATATATAAATACTTTCCACATATGGATATACTTAGAATTTGTATATTATTTATTATATTACTGTACCAGTATCGAAATAGGTTGAGGATTCACATATTCCATGGCATTCTGTAATTCCTTTGATTGGTAACAGATTTCTACACATTCCATGTACAGAATGATGTTCTGTAAGTATACCAATAGTGCGCTCTGCTTCCAAGACGTTAGCAGAGCAAGCCCCTACTGCATCATAATATTAATAAGATACAAATATTTCAATATGTTACCTATAAATTCCGAAATTTTATTCTGTATACTGTATTACTTACACTTTTGACTGAATGATGTTAAATTACATAATTTACAACAATGATCGGTATAAATTAGTTCAAATGGGCAACCCCTTATATCAGGACATACCACTGAGCTGCTGCTAATAGATATCTAGAATATATGTAATACACTATAAATTTACGATTTTAAAAAGTAGTTTTTCTAATTTCGTTAATCACATCCTTAAAGATGACTATATACAGGGTGAGTTTTAATGCCTGCCCCAACCTTTTACCATCGGAGTGAGTTAATACTCACGAATACTAACAGACTGCAACTCCGATGGTAAAAGGTTGGGACAGCCATTAAAACTCACCCTGTATACTGTAGACACACTTAAAGTAGCCTGAGGCATGTGTTCAATATTTTAGCAAAAGAGTTTGTCTACTTTCAGATACTGAGAAATATTAGATTTGATGGTAACCCATTATATAATTATAGTTTCAATTCCAGTGGTAATTAATAAAAAATTGTTGTCCAAATATACTATAAAATATCTAATAATAATGTATATTGTAAAGAATACATACCTGATTACTGTGTTTAAAACATGTGAATGTTGTGCAATTATCATTAGATAGCCACGTTTCACCAGGTCTATATAAAATATCATTGGCCACACAAAATGCTTCTTCACAGGTACCACAACATTCATTATTTTGTGGTTCACGGTAGATCCACCCCTAAAATATAAATTTCTACTATTAGAATATTTTAATATAAATACTTAAACATGTGTTGAGTATAATTATAATATGTGTATATTTCTCTATACATATGAACATCGTACTGGTAAGCAATTTTTAGGACAAGTTTCAACTTCCTCCTGTTTTATAATTCCAGTTGGACCTAAGACACACTTCTCGCTTATACAACTGTTGTTTAGAGATTTCCATTTGTCACCAGGCTTATATACGTTTCCATTATGACGGCAACCAACTTTAACAATTTCTGGGCAACATTGTCCTGTAGTCACACGTTTCTCTACCACAAATTCATATTCTTCCATAATATTCATTTCTGGACATGAATCAGTAGTTTCCCTTATGGTTAACTAAACACGATATGAAAGTAGATGTAAATTATACACATGTGACTACAATAATCTAAATTTTTTAAATCATTTTGATTCGCTCTCTTTGTGCAACTACTCAATTACGATACAATTGTATTTCATAACTTACACTTCCGTTTGTAAATTGGCAGCTATATTTTGTACAAAAATCGTCGGAGAACCATTCTTCTCCAATATATTTGAGTTCATCGCCCATAACACATGCTACAGGCATGCATTTTCCACAACAAGTTTTACTTTTATCGCTTGATGGCTCATATTCATAACCAGGTTCACATAGTACATTACAATCTTGGGATTTCACTACTTTTTGAATACCATTCGAGTCTCTATTGCATAACATTGTAACACATACATTTTCCATATTAGGCTGCCATGTTTCATCCACCTAAAAGTAGGTGACATGTTACTAAGCCAACATTTATGCAAACATTTATACCGAGATAGTTAATTGTACATTTTGTATAGCATTATATATATAATGTATCTTACATTATAAATTCTATTTTCATCTATGCAAGCAATTCGTTCAAACTGTGGACAGCAACTGCTTTCACTGTATACTTCCTTTAATACAAAAGCTATAGCATCTACATGTTGATCAATACTTGGACATTCTGTCGTTGAACATGTTGTCATTGGACCCTCCTGAGAATTTTCACATACACATGTTTTACATTTACCATCGTTCCATTTTTCTCCAATTTTTTTTAGTGTTGTAATACTTTCAATTTCTACATCATTATTTTGTATGGAAGTAAACAAACAGACATCCTTCGGCAATTCTAAAAATAACGTTTTTCACAATAAAAATGGGTAATAGATTATATTTTAGGATCTCGTTATTATCGATTAAAGAAATTAAATGAAAAACAAGTATTAATTGTAAGAAATGCATTAAAGAAATTTTACCACATTTATAAATTGGACAGCAAGAATTTGGCTCCTCTGTGACACTAATTTTGTAATGTTGTGGACATTTAGGAGCAGGTGAACAAGCCTCAGGTTTACAAACCAAAGTAGACCTGGGACAACAACCAGTTGTGTTGATTATTTCCACAAGTCCAGGCTGTAATTCTTCAGTTCCATATGTTGTATTTTCTAGTAAAGAACATTCTTCTGCTGGTATACACTCTGAAACATTAACAGATGTAGATTAACCATTTCTATAGTACTATAATCAAGGAATATTATATATTATATACGAAAAAAAGTAAACATGCATACGGCATATGAATTTTTGACATCCATTGGCATCAACACTAGATTTCATGAGTTGTCCAAAACCACACTCAGGTTGTTGTGCTTCAGAGCATAAAGCAGTTTTTGGTATGTCTGGCACTGTATGGTAATAATAAACACAATGTAAAGTGCTTTATGCATGGTTGGAAGAATTTATTATTATTTATTAGTAAGAATATATTCTTACCGCATAAATATTTTGGACAACAGTCATCCTCTGTTGCAAAAATTGAACTGAGCTTCATGTTTTCCTCACAAATCGTTTCCTGTATTGGACACTCTTTTTTTTCACATTTAATCATCTGTCTATTACAACTACATTCCGTACATTTATCAGGGTACCAAATATCATTTTCTATGTGTCCTTCCTCATCACATACAAGACAATTTGCTTTAGGAACACATGTATTGTTGTGCAACACATAATCTTGTGGACAGTAACATCCTTCTATAGAATTCAGCAGGCATTTTGCATTATTCTCTTTACCAATATCAGCACAGGTTCTCTCACAATTTGATTCACATGGCTGATATTCCATGTAAGCTTGAATGAACAAAATATTTAAACATCTTTTACCATTATTTTAGTATACATGTCTATCTCAGATGTATATAAGAACTTTGCTTTATTACAACACTTTCCACTAACGTATTTTACTTACGTAATGAACAATTGTAAGGACAAATTTTTTCGGATCTCCAATCTGGACACAATCCCATATTAAGACATTGCCTTGCATAAGCTGCCAAGCTATCACAGTAATCACCTCCAGCGCATACCGTATTGCGACATGTATCGACATAAGGTTTAGGATCTATCAGAATATGGCATTGACCAAATGCATCCAAACTGAGAAGTTGTTGACAGGGATCGTGCTCCGGAACTGGTGTGGCACATTCTTTTTGTTCTTTATTTATACAGTTAACGTTAGACAAATTCAGACCCACTGGCAAATCAGTAACTTGCCAGCTTTCAGCAAACAAACTTATATCACTTGTAATCTAATAAGGATATAAACTTTAGTTAATTGTATATGTCACTTGCTTGATGAAAAGTTCAAATATTGCATTTGAAGAGTAGCTTAACATTATTAATAATTTTAAGAAATGTTTTCCATACCTCTCTATTAGCTTTTCTTAAATCATCCGTATAATCTCCATTGCAATTTCCACAAAGTCCTTCTAATCGGTCACCATAAATGTGCGAAGGAAGTTTTATAGTAAATGCAAAATTATGTTTGAAAATTACAATTTCTAACTGAATTTCTGGCAGAATTAATATTATATCCCCTTTTTGTTGCTCTTCCAAAGTTAACCATGGCAGTTTATATGGAAAATTGTCAATCCTGACTGCATTAATCATTATCTCAAGCTACATTAGAAATAACATGCTATTTGTATTTTAATACAATACATATTATCAGTAAGGGAGAATTATAAGTGTTACCTTATGAGAATTCATAATTTGCTGTATTTGGACAATGTGTTGTTGATAGAGAAGTGTGATAATTTCTGTACATGTTTCAGTCTCACAACCAATATTTGTAACTAATATCTATTATAAACATTTGAAAAAAGTGAGACACAGTTTTCATTATATTTGATACAACAAATATTGTGGAGCATAAAAGATAGAAATGTCTTACCTGATATGTATGTGTCGTAAGATTATGTGTAATCGCTTTAATATCTCTCGACAAAATGTATGTACAGTTGCCAGTAAATTTAATATTTTTTCTGTCGAACGTTACAAATTCAGAATTTCGAAATACATCACAAGAACAGTCTTTACATTCTGTCGCTGGTATACATCGGTTACCATTTCGTACAGTCCCCTCAGGGCAAAAGCATCCCGCAAAACATACTCCTTCTATTAAAGGACATGGTTCTATTTCTTGTAAATTAAAACAGGTTGTTTCACATTTATTCCTGCAAGTTTAACATTTTTAAATATGTTTTGAATATAGTTTATGAAATGGAAAGTTTGAAATAATATTAACAAATCTACTATTATTAATATATAATCTATAATTCTACAAAAGAATAATTATAAATTTTCTTTTATTGTGCATTTTGGTTCATACCTGAAGCAATCTTTGTGAATTAGTGGTGTTGGACAGTTGACTGGACAATCATGAATTCTTCTCCAATCCGATAAATCAATATTAGAATTTACAGCTTGACATTCTGTTACAAAACTTGTAAGTAGCTTACAACGGCAGTTGTCAAGTGTATAATTCTTATGTAGACAACTACATACAGTTTCTAAACATTGTGAATAATACTTGTCTATGTCTAAAACAGTTGCACAAGCTTTGAATATTTCATTTTTGATAATATTGCATATTTCCCATGATTTTTCTTGATCTTCATGTATACACGTCTGTGTCAAGATATGTAATATTTTCAAGACATTATAAATAGACTATTGCAAATTAATTAGTGAAAAACCTCTTTGGGTTTTGAGTATAAACTATTTAAATTAAATACTTTAAACATACCTGTACTTTGCACTCAGGTGCATTTTCTATTGCCCAACTATTTCCGAATTGTATTGTATTTATAGCTTGATTGCCATCGGGCATTTGTTTATCATTCATTTTATATCCATCAAAATAACCACATAAACCATCTATTTGTCTGACCAACACTGTGGTAACACCAATTTTTACATTTTCATTGAAATCCCAAATCACCCAAAAACCGTAATATTTTGATATGAAATAAATGGTATCTCCTACATGAGACAACTTAAATAATCCAGAGTTATCTTGCAAGTGTCCAACTTGACTTGGTGTAAAAGTGTAATCATTGATCTCAAAGTGCATATCTGAATGCAATACAATGATATCGTTCTTAATAGTTATCACCAGAACTTTATTACATGTAGTTTTGTGTAAATTACATTGCTTTTCCACTGCAACATAAATACAAATTAAAAGTTATAAGATTAATAAGAAATATGAGTACTTTGCAAGGTGTATTTTGAGTAAACCAATTATTACTTACACAAAAAGTACAAACATATTTGTTTAAAGGAAATATAAAAATATAGCGTGAAAAAATTTTGATACAAAATTTGATTTACTTTATTATGAAATGTTGAATTAATAAAATTTTAAAATGCATATATTATTTAATGTGCACTTACTTGTAATGTACCACTTGTTGTCAAACATGTCTCTTGCTAAGAGGTGGTTACATATATCATACTTGTATTCAGTTCCATCAAATGTACTAAAAGTTCTGCATCTTACGTTACATACTGCTTGTTGCAACTGAGGTGGTTGACATATATACTTAGGACACTTTTTCAATTTATACATACTCATTTTTTCATAAATCAGAGTATAATCTGGCGGACATGCTGCTTCCGGACAAATTTCTACTTTTTCTTGATTCAGTATAGGGGGAGGCTTATCAGGAACACATGTGAATTGAGGACATTCAAGTGCATCTTGTTGCATAGATGTAGTATAAGTACTCTGATATTCATGTGACAAGTGTTTCCTATACAAAATTTTAGGTGTAACATTTTTTGTGATTAGTTTACTAACCACACTTGTATAGATTCTTTATAAATAATTGTGTAATAGGGAGTTTGTTCTTTATTTACCTAAATTGTCCCTTCACCGAATGTTTTACATTTATATTTGTTTTAGTGTGTCTAGTAATACTGTAATGCGAAGAATGTTTTAATACAGTGTGATATCCAGGTGGGCATGTTGACACGTGACACTTAGTTGCAATACCTGTAAAAATTAATGTAGATATTATAAAATAGATCTTGATGTATAAAATATGTTCAAAACAATTTTAGTTTTACACTTTTCATTAAGAATATTGCAAACCTTCAAGTGGTGCACTGGGACTGGAGTATATAAGATCTATATTAGGCAATATAGTTGTAGATTTTTGTGGACAATTTATTTCATCGTCTGGACAGTGCTGAATACCATCGCACCATAAGGTTTGATCGATACATATATCACTAGTGGGACAAAGTCTTGTATTATTTGCACAAGGTTTACAGATACAAGTGCATGATTCAGTAAGTTCTGTCTGCATTTCTTTTTCAATGCATGGTTCACATTTCTTTGGAGAACAAACAGCCATTCCATCCAAAGTACAAATACAATGTTGACAATCATCAGTTTCATACACAGAACCAATTGCATAACTAGAATAGTAACACTCATGACGATATTGCATGTCTAAGTACAAAAAAAATTTGTAGCTGTAAATCACTTACGATACATGATCAACCACACATGGACATTCTTGTTTATGCACACAGGATGCACCGTTCCACCAATATAGTTCATCACAACTGCAGTGTTCAGTGTCACTTACTACTATTCCTTTACATACATTACATTTATAACCAGAAACTGTGCTTCGCTCAGTTGTTGTCAATTTTGCCTGGACAGTTGATTCTGGTACTGTAGCTATAAACACAAATCGACAGAAGATAATTAATTTCTGACTCGACCCATTTGCGCCAAATAGAAACTACTTACGATATGGTAAAATACATCCAATTATTTCCATCTTTAATGCTATATGTTTATGCCACTTAGTAGGTTGTACTCTCAAATATCGTGCATATAATGGCCTTTCAAAGTAATTTATACTAATTGTATGAGCATCAAAATTTGCCAAAAATTCTTTTTCTGCGCCATTATTATCCATAAACGAATTCCATTTACGACTATCAATGCTGTAAAACACTTTGTAGGTGGTAGTCCACATTTTATCATCACCCTTTGTCATAATTCCTGTTATATTCCGTGGTTCCAAAAAGTCAAATTGCACATATTGATTCAAATTATCCCACTTTGGTCTCCAAGCATGTAATGATGATAATCGCAAATTTGGTAGTACATCAGTCAATGCAGATGATACAGATACTTGTTCTGCACTCATTAAATTATCATCCAATCCCATGGTATCATTGCAAACTGTGGGGCATTTTCAAATTGCAAGATTTATATTTATAAAAATTGTTTAAAAAAATTGGTCTCAGAAAATGCCCAAGGGAAATGCTTGTTTTATAAATTTCATATATAAACTTTCACGTTACCTGGTGTTACTAATTTCTCAGAAAAAATAGGTGTTGTTAATTGTGGACTGTTTGTGGTATTCACAAGTTGTTCATACTTTTCAGTGTTTGGTGTTACGTATTCTTCACATCCCAGTAAATCTACTTTGATTGCTATACCATTGTGCCAAGTTTGTGGATTTATCCTAATTATTTTTGCTTCAATTGGTTCATAAAACTTTTGTTCGACTGGTTTTATTGCATCAATAGGACCATGAAACGTGCGTGGTTGTTTTTGATGATCGAGAATATATGTAAATGTATGCCCATTTTCAGAATAGAGAATTTTGTAGCTAGTGACATATTTATCTTCCATCGCATCACCTTGTAAAATGATACCGTACACTGGTTCTGGGTTTCTAAATCTTATATCAAGCCTGAAATATAATACTTTTTTTAATCTCAATTTTCAAATTGGATTATTAAAAATATTCTCTACTTCTTGAATACGAATTACTGACCATTGATTAGTGTCGATAACTCCTGGTTCCCAACTACCAGCAGATCTATTGGATAATTTGCTGGTTAATGGTGAATTTTCATGCTGAAACATGTAGTTTTTACTGCTACTAGCATCAAATGAAATTTTGTTTGGCAAAAAATGCTCAATGAGAGGTACAAAATTTTCACTAGTGCAATATACTGGTGGAGTCACAGTACTGGGAATGATGATTATACTAGTTGTAATAGATGTTGTAGGAGATGTAGATGATACACCAATGTCTTCTGAGTGACTGTTAAAAAAAAATTGTCAAATGTATAGAAATCGTGGTTAAATATAATCAATTTTAGTTGCATTACTCAATCCTTACATTAATATATTACTTGCAGTAGTGGAATGTTCAATGCTATTAGTAATAGTAGAACATAAAGTATTATCACAGGTATAATAATTATTAATGCACTGGCAGATTTCACACTCTGATTCCTTTACGACACTACCAGGTTTCACTAAAGTACCGTTATGTGATTTACAAGTACACCCCAATGTATCAATACATGTTGAAAAGTCTCGCCATAACTTGTCTGCAGGACATGTGGGAACATCAATTGGTGTACATCCTGTTTAAAACAAAATATTGTGATTACATTTCTAGGTAAATTATTTATGTTAAGAAATTTGCATATAAAGATATGTTTAGATTGAAATGTTTTCTATGTAAAGGGAGCAAGTGTAGACATATTTTACCAGTAATTACTACAATTTAATAACAGTTAAGGATGTTGAATATACACAGATTTATTTAATTCCAAGTAATACAAAAGCTGTTTTAATGCTTCAGTCGTGAATTTATTTGCATCTATGTCATTAAACTGCTGCACAGAACTAGTTGCTATTTCATTATCATTTTTAGAAAAATTTGAAAACAAATTTTAAAATAAACAATTTGAATTAACCATACCTGCTATACAATCATTCTCTTCTATACAATAACCATGTAGTGACAGACTATGATGGTAATATTGACAAGTTTTACTGCATTTAATAGCGCAACTATTCCAAACTTCATTATCCTTACACAATTCTGTAAAATAATTATCTTGAATTACATGCAAAGAAAATAATTACTGTATACATCTTCTGACAATTTATATTGTATGTGAAATAATCATACTTGTGGTTGATATTGTCCTGTTTATAGTTGATAACGTATCATTTAATACTACATTTGTATTGTTCATCCACTGAATTGTACCTGATGTTGCATATAGCACAGAACACTCTGGTCTGATAGGTATAACAATAGATGGCTGCTCACATGCGAATGTTTTGGGATTATAATACAAATCAGAACTACATGATCTTTCAACTAATGTGATTACCGCATTTTCAGAAACACATTCATAAAATAAGTGACAATTACTAGGATGTACACTTCTTTGATGCAACACATCACATTTATGTTGTATCTCTTTTGAAACATTATCATTCGGTCCTACAAATTAGCATGATTATATCAAACATGTTTTTACATTTTAAAACTGTGTTAATTTTTAGTATGCTTACCTGTTACTGTTTTCGCACTTTCAGTAGTAGGTAAAGTACACTGACATAAAACACTAATTTCAAAATCCATGCATGGTAAATTTAGATCTGGTTCACAGTACAATCCACGTTCTAAGCTACATTCAACATTTAAATCTGTCTGCTTTGGTGTTAAATGTCCTTCCACAGATCTGCACTTTATATCAATCATACTGTCTTGATCGCATACTCCACTGCCTTGTACATTTACCTAAATTTTAACAAGTAATATAGAATGTAATAATAAATGCTATGGATATTTTCATTATAGTGAAATTCATAAATGAACATGCATTAGAAACTGATGATTATCTATCAATAAACTCATGATTATTGATAGGACCTGTTATGCATTTAAATATATAAAGATACTGTTCCACACACCAAATTAGATAAAGCTGGTAATGGTTCGATATCTGGTAACATCTTTTCTTTTGATAGAACATTTCTATTTATCCATACGGACCATCCATCAATGCATTTTTGTGCTTGTTCTAAAGGAATAGTTACTGATTCAGTTGGACCCAAAGTTGTACATGGCATACCGTTACATATTATTTTACCACGGCTGCAATAACAAGTTTGGCAGCCATCGCTATTAACCTTGTCACCTTCATAGAATAATGTCTGCAAAATTAACATACATACTTATGCATTATATTTATATAAAAATTGATTGAAGAAGGGCTACAAATTTAAGCTATACGTAACAAATATCAATAACCGAAATTTACTCTATACTTACTCCGTTTATTTCTGTGCATAATGGTTTACACATTGTCCTTGGCACGCAATCTGTATAACTTGTATTCCAATATACATAGCCTTCACCACATTCTTTGTACAAACAACCCTCAACGCAGGTGTCTTCTCTACATAAAAATGAATTATGTTTGGTTGTTATTATACTGTCACAAGTTTCATGTGGGCATGTTGAAATACAAGGAGAATATGTACTGCAACTTTCATCACACTGCATAGGGCAAAGTTCTTGATGCCGCCATTGTATAGGAATACCTTTTACATTGCATTCATGAGCATAAACTGCTAGACCAGTGCAAAGACAGTCACAGTCTCCACCTTCACAAATTCAATTATACAATAAAAATAAATAAACTTCTATAATATATGACATGCCTATGTATGTTGTAACAAATTATAAAATTATATTTTACCTGAATCACAAGCACAGGAATCAAATATACACTTCTCCAAATAAGGATCCACTTCAACTTCTGAATGGCATGGCGAGAAAGTAGGTGATTTTAAAATACCACATTTTTGCATAGCCCAAAACTTCCGTTCTGGATGTTGCTCACAAGGATTTTTAATATCTTTCGGCTCCAAACATTGTGGATTCTTCTTCCACGAATTTCCAAATAAATTTGCAGATACTTCTGATATTCCTCCAGAAGGTGTTTTAAAGTCATCTTCGCTGTTATTATTATAATCACCACACAAACCCTTTGTATGACCCATCCATTTTGGATCTAATTTTATATAAACTCTCGTACCTAGTTCAAAATGATATATTCAAATAGTATTAGGAACCCTACATGAAGAAATACTGATCTTGTAGGTGTGCAATTTTATTAATGAAGGAAAAAAACATGAGCTACATTGAAAAGAATGTTGAAGATACACCATATTTTGTAAGTAGTACATAAGGTACATACCCTTATCCCATTGCAAAACCAAACCCATATCCGGCACTACAAGGTATAGAAATAATCCTGCTTCTCGTATAACAATTCTTTGAAGAGGAGGTGTCAGTAATGGCTTTCCTCGTATTAAACTGATTGTTTCTTGGTTACCATTATCTGTGATTGTCAATGTTATTGACTTCGTACAAGTCACACCGGTTGTACCACATGGAACATTTTGAACGGAAACATCAAATGATTCTTCTTTGCTTATTGAACTTTTTACTAAAATGTAATCACAAGCACCTTGAAAGTCAAATAGCTTTCCATCAAATGTCTTATAATGTGAATCTCCCCATACATGACATACACCTATGAAAAATTGATAATTATTAAATGTCGTGTTTTATGAACTGCATTTAATTGGAAGAAATAATTTACAATGTATTTAATTACCTGCACAAACCGTATCAGAACAGTTCCATTTACCATTAATACACAGACATGTATTACAATCATCTTGTATAGTTGAATTTTGACTGTAACTTTTTCCGCCGTGATGACAGGGACAGTTTTCTTTTTTAATACATTTTCCAGATGGAGTATCTAAAATATATCCAACCTTGCACACACAACCAGATTTACAGACTGCTGGTGTGTTTGTTACATGGTAATGCATGTTATGACAAGTTCTAGGTTCTATTGGCATGCAGTCTGTTATTTCCTGATTTTCGCTTAAAGAACAAGTTCCCATTAAGCTCTTAACTGATGGATATAATTCAATTTCTTCGGCGGAGGCATGGCGGCAATTCCAGATACCACCTATTATAACAAACATATGTACAGCCAATCAACCCTATACAACAATATGTTAAGAAGAATAATTGCTGCATTTACCTGTACAAGTACATAATTCCTGTGCTTTATTGCCAGGTCGTACTTCCTTGTGCCCTGCTTTAAATTCATATCCTGCATATTTACAAGGGCATTGTCCAATAGGAATACATTCACCATTAATATCTAATGTTTCACCCTCAGGACAATTGCATCCTTCGACACATTCTTGTTTGCAATTTGGGTCAAATGATATATCCTCACATGACCTGAAATGCATCACATACTACTGTTAATCATACAGAGAGGTAATATTTTCTTTATAATATTTTCTAAGAAATTTAATTAAATTTGTGAAGAGAAAAATATGTATGTTTTGCATATGCACATACAACATGTTTTAACATACCGGGTGCAGCTATTTCCACATATATTATATACTTGACCACCAGTACAATGCATAGAACATTCGTCCACACTATGACGCCATAAAATGTGTATACCACGCATTGCGCAATCTTTAGCATATGCTGCTAACATAGGACATAAGCATGATTTGACATCAGTTTCACAAGAACACATGTCAAACAAACAATCATTATAAAATTGCTTGGGGTCAACATGCCAATGACAACCTAGACAATACAGTTACATTAATAATTATAACAATATATTAAACATATATTGAATGTTGTTAGTAATAAGATTCTTTACCAGAAAATATGTTTCCATATAGTATGGAACAATGCTGTTCTGCTGGGAATCGTTTCTGAGGGTTGATATCACATGGATGTTTTACTTCCTTTTCTGATATATCAATGCACCGTTCATTCGTTTTCCATTTGTTTGCAAATGAAATTGCTGTTTTCTCAATGTCACCATCAGGTGTTATAAAATCATCTTTTTGGTTCGTAGTAAATGTTCCACAAAGCCCACTTGTTTTGTCTAATAAATGTATTTACATAATATAATTTGACAACTAATGACTTAGGAATTTAATTAACAGTCCCTTTACCGAACAAGTTATAAGGAAGACTACTAACCATAAAACTTAGCAGGGGCATTGATATAAACCCTAGATACGCCATCCCACCATATTTCCAAGCCATTTGGTAAATGAATGACTATAAATATGTTACTTGCAGATCGTAACTTGATACCAGCATATACTAAAGGTAACTTTATAACATCTTCCCCATTCAATATGATTTGCCGATTTTGTTTAAGTTTAATAAAAGCATCAGGCATTTTAATAGTAATAGCTTTAGTGCACGATGGTGAATTTGAAGGAACAAAGCCCATGTTCTAATAAATGTAAGGGCACGATTAGTGTAGAGATTATAATAACACAAAATAATCCAAATATTAGATAGTTCAGTCAATTATACTGCTGTAAACTGACCTCTGATATCGCTCCAAGGCAAGCAACATTTTCAGCTTCAATACTGTAATTATTTCCTTTCATTAAGTAATACTTGCATTGTCCCATGAAATCATATCGCTTTCCATCAAATGTTCTGTAATGTGGATCACCAATGACAGCACATCTGGCACTACAAAGTTCTTGTGTGCATAACCATTTACCAGACATACATGTACAAGTGTTACATTCCTTAGATACAGTTGAACCAGCTGAGAAAAACCTTCCTCTTAATCTGCATGGACAGTCTTCCTGGGAAATGCACTTATTTTCATGCATTACTAGGCCTTGTGGACAAAAACAACCTTCTTCGCAGTCTGTGCTACTTGCTTTTATTTCCACATTTATACCACAAGACTGTTGTAATTTTGGACCACACGACATGTATATCTTGTCGGTATCACATTCCATGGCTGCAAACAGATACTCAATGTATTTTGTTAACTTCTATCGACGATAAAAAAAATATTATCATAAATATAGTTTTAAATTTACAAAAGCACTATGCCAATGATGCTTACGGCAAGTCTCATTGTTTCTCCATCCAGCGTGTGACACAATACCTTTATCAGAGCATTGCTTAACATAAACATTCATAGAATTACATGCACATTTCCTTTTATCATCATAGTTACATGTACAATACTCCCAAATACATGTTTCTCTCAATTCGGATAAATTAATTGTATTTGCGCAAGCATAAAATCTGTGATCTGACAGCAAAGATGTGCAAAATTCAGTAGCATCAAAGGCTAGTTCAGTCTGTGAGCAAACATGTTCTGCAGCTGGATTTTCATCACATTGCTCTGAAATTGCAAAATAATACTCCAATGAAATTATTATAGCAGAATGTAAAATTAAAATGTACACAAGTCAATAAACATTTTCTAAAAAATAAACTAAAAATAGAATTTACCGCCAATATTTTCAATCTGCCAGCTAGCCATTAAAGTGGTAATACTCTGTGGATAAAACCCATTCCTTGTTATCAAATCGTCACTTGAATTACCATTCATTTTTCCACATAAGCCCTCTGTTTTATTCCACATGGTTTCAGAAGCTTCAATTTGTAGAAATAAATTACCATCCCACTTCATATTAACCCCTACTGCATCCAATGTGACGACTATGAAATGTCCAGACATTTGAACATGTAAGCCTGGCAGCTGAATTGGTATAGGCAACGATTTTTTTGGAGTACGAAATTCAAGTATATTATTTTCACTTTTCAATAAAGTATACTCCTTCCTTTGAAAAAAAATGTTGATTTGCATAGAACACGGCGCTTCGCTGCCACAGTCTGAATTTTCTTCCGCTGCTATTGTAAAAATATTATCTTGTTCATCTTGTATCAGAACATGACTGCATTTGCTTGCAAAAGAGAAAATTTTGCCATCAAAAGTTTTGTAATGTGTCCTGCCCCAAATATAACAAGTCTTTGATTCTTTCTGTTTTCTTTCAATAACCAGTGTGTTATCGTTTCCAATACTGAAGGCAGACTAAAATTATAAAGTATTGGTTTACTACATGTCTATATTTAAAGTAGACTTGTGAAGAGTCACTTACATCCTTTGTAGACAATATCACATCATGTGTTTTATAATGGTTATTTGTATTAAAACTGATATGATTCTGTCCAAAAGACTCCAGATTTGATTTAAAGATATCTTCTGTTGACCAGGAATGATTAGTACTTTCCATGTAAGTGTTGTATGTTGTATCGAGTGAAACAATATGAACATCCTGATCAAATTTGCACTGAGGAATTGGCTGTGGCTCAAAATATCCTTTATCATATGTACATATATATACTGCAGCTGGTGGAAACTCAAAATTAGCACCCAATGGGCAATTTATAGTACATGAATATGCTTCTCTGTTGCTTGTGCAATGGAATCCCCCATTAAACTGCATTTTTTCTGCTGTGCAGGCATCTAGAGCTATACCAAAATATATTATGTAAATATTAATATATTTATAGCAATTGGTACGAAAAGCTAAATAATTTTGTTACACAATGTTTTCATTTAGACTTAACTACTACTTACGAAATTGACATTGCTCCCCCCGATATTCCTGTGGACATTGACACACATTTCCAGGAAGACAGTTTCCACCATTTTTACATGGTGGAGTACATACAGCTGTAATGATAAATAATTACATTTTGACGAATAACATTTGTATAAAATTAGTGTACAGTTGGATATACATACGTTCACAATCAGGGATTGTTACCAACTCTGTTCTGACTGGTTGCCAATTTCCATTTTTACAAATCACATTTGCAATAGCTGATCCATCAGGAAAAACAAAATTTTTCATGCAAGATATTGTACAAGATCTGCAAATTGTAGAAATATGCATAAATTTAGAACTAAATATTTACACATTCTCTGAAGTTAAATTTTAGCGTTACTCACTTAGAACTACACTGCCTATATGAGTTAAGTACTGGTGGAGGGTAATTTAAACATGGTTTATTTTCAAATTGACATTGAGGTCCTGTATAGGATTTTGGACAATCACATTGATGAGGTGCAATACATATTCCATTATTTTGGCATTCAGGTAGACAAATTGCTAAAAAATATAATTTAGATTTGACTTGATCATACCTAATATGTATGCACAATCTGTGATTTTAACTTACTCATTTATATTGTTGCACGATTTATAAACTATTGATAAACAAAGTAACTATTTAAAAAGGAAACTGCTTACGTTCACAATGTGGAATAGAATTCCAATCAGTTCCATGAATGTGCCACATTCCTTCACTACATGTTATTGCTAACTGATGTACCCCATTTGGAAATATATAATTTGATGCACAAGTAGCAATACATCCGCTGGACAAAAGAAGAAATGTGACATATATTTGTAACTTTGGAATCTACTAAACGAATTATAGAAAAATCAGTACAAATCGTACCTATCCATTGAGCATCGAATATTCCCATTAATAGGTGCCTTAGGCATATTTGCACAGCCACCAACATATGCATGTGTCCATTCTTCCCTACTATCAGTCTTAATATTCATGGAATTGGTTTCGAAGTTTGAATCATCATGCCTCATTGATCTGATTTTAAAATAATGATATATGAAAAAGTAAAAAAAATATTTAACATATTATAATGACATAAACATTTAAGCAATTTCTATAGATTTCTAGAAACACTAACGTTTTTTTAACATTTACTGATGACGACTCAGTTTCACGGCACTGCATAATTGAAATTACAATGCACAGAATTAGAATTTTCCACAACAGCATTTTGAAATTCTTTTATCAGTGTATTACACAAATAAACAATTATATGTATCTCTACAGCACTACAAATATGTTACATAATTGCAGTCTTGTAGTTTTACAACAACTGAATTAGCCGCTTTTGAGTTTATATATATATACCTCTAAAAGGAAACGGCCAACTGATAAATTCAAGCTTAGATAAATCGCTGTAATTAAAAACAAAGGAGCTTACCAAAGTATACTTAAAGTCGGAATTAATGAAACAGATTGCGGTAATAATAGAATAATATTGCCTATTATGTAAAATGTCACTAATAAATCTTTATTTTACATTATAAAAGAGGATCGCCAGTTAATACTACTTTCAGCGAAAAAGTATAAAGATATAATATACAATCAAGCAAAATATATTAACAATATTTTTATGCAACATTTTTTTCTTATTCATTATTATTTAAAGATTTGTATACTGGTAACTATATACATATACAAAGTCTTTATGCTTACACATACACTCGTAAACGCATACATAAAAAAATTCCTTCGGCTGTGATTAGATTATTGTGGTTAGTAAAAGAAGAAATATCTGCCTAATTGGCCAGATAAAACTTTGGTATGGTCACCATAGAAAGGGATGTGGTTATCAAACAATTAACACCATTTAATCACTAATGGACATAAGTATGTGAATGCATATATATATTATAAGGATACATTTAAATCTGTCGAAAAACTTTAAATAGACGTTACACAGCAGCACATGAAATATCCTTCTTTAGCTGCACACACCTGTACACCTTATCCGTACACGAAGAAATAAATGAATCAGAATGATTTGCTGATTACATTATGTTGTGGAGAAATTATTCCGTGTCATGGTCAGATGCGTATTATTTATTCTCACTGAGTCATATATATATATTCTATTGTTGTCATGTCTTTCACCGAAGTGTCTTGTTTCTGAATACTTTGAACGCCATATTGCATAATATTTATCTTGTGATATTTCATTTACATCTGTGATATTAAATTCATCCTTCAAAGCAACCTTCCACACCTAAAAAAAGACGATCAATTTATTTTCAATAATACGTCATAATTAATATTAGACTGAATTCTTTAAATATAAACAATCAAGTCACACAAATCTGTTTAAGTTCCAAACATATGAAATTTTCTAACCAGTATTGAATTTTATGCAATGTTCAAGAAAAATGATCATTTTGTTGTAATTCTGTTTCTTCTAATATATAAATCTCATAAAACTTATTAAAGTTGTATATAACAGTTCTTACTTCTGTTTCAGAGACTGGTGTTGGTGCAGGACGATTTGCAAATATTGCTCTGTCTGTGAATACATGCAAATGGTATAATAAATAATTTAATGTATACATTTTGTCAGATTCCTCCATGTTAAAAGTTACACTAATTGGTGAGCAATGTTCTCCATGTGGAGGATATAAAGCACGAGTCCAATAACTTCCAGTCTTCGTCACTCCCCAAAAAATATTATGTAAACTATGAGCATGAAACGTTCCTCTCAATTGAGTGTCTCTTGTGTCCAGAGGATAAATATTCATAGAAGCTAAATGTTTTCCTGTAAAAATCTATATCACAAAACTGCTCCAATATAGTTACTCCAATAATATTAATATAATGCTTTCATTCCACTGTTACTAGCTGTGCTAAATAACTGCAAGTACCTAGATAATAATCCTCTTTTTTCCAATATTTACCACCAGCTGCACATGTTTCGGGGGTATTAAATTTTCCTATTATCTTATTAAATGCAGATCTACTAAGCACATATCCAGATTGAGCAATATTGTAGGTTTGTTTCCACATTACAATTGGATAACCCAAATAATAATCTTCATTGTGATCTAACGATGCAACGATATATCTCAAGTTTTCTGGGACAACCACAGTACTATCTCTTGTAAAAATAATCCATTCTAATACTTCTTGAGCATGCCACACATAATTCATGGCTTCGCACAATAATTGCCAGGATGATTTAAGTTTAATATTAAACTTTATAACAGGTACTTTTTCATCGTGTACATTTTGACCAAAAAAATACACTTTGGTACAACGCTTGCCCCATGTGGCCTTGATAGACTCTGCTAATTTTACCTTTTCTACAAAAATAATGCATGTCACATGGATCTTTGATTGTAACCATTCGGACTCTATAATCTTAACATCTTTAGTACTGTTTCTAGAGCTGTACAGATAATGGTCCATGTCTACCTTCTTTGATTTTAACCTTTGGTATTTTAACCATTTTTGGTACGTTAAAATCTTGTTCGATTTTACGTTTTTATTTCCTTTCTTATACAAAGCGGAGTTGTTATTAAATTCTTGTAAATTTGAAAGCATAAACATGAGCAATACATCTTCGTGTCCACCATATGGAACGTGCAGTATCTTTTGTTTATGTATAATTGTAGTAGGAGCAAATTCTCCTATTAAACAATATAATAATGTAAAACAAAAACTAACTCCAAATCCAGTTAAGAATGCTATGCGCACTCTAAACAAAGGAAGAGTCATTTTCTTCTCGTGTAAAATGCATGCATCGTTTTGTCTCACGCTCTTAATTTTAACTTACAATAAGTCACTAATTTGTTTATGCAAGAAAAGAACTACTGGAAGGAAGTTACATTACGTAGAGGCATTACTTTTCGGAAGAGAATTCGAAAAATGAATACAAAATATGGTAACAATTCCTTTATTGAAACTTAGTGAACTACTCATCTTCAAGGGAAACGCAGTAGACCACATAGTTTGAATCAACAAGTGTTTCTATTTCGACTATGAAACATATTCATAGCTAACGATGTTGAAAGTATAACCTATAATAATCAATCAAATCGCTAGTGTGAAATAGTAATGTTGGCAACACTGCAGAACAGCAGAAAAAAACTATGCAGTATCTTTCACCACCGATAACAGATTAATGAAGAGGGGTTTAATGCCCGTGTATTTTGAGGGACCGTTTTGCCGGATCCCGGAGATAATGGCCGTGTCCTGTTCGATCAACGACGCTTATTGAATTGTAATGTAAACTATGTTGATGTGCTAAATAGTTATGCGAAAGTGGCGCTCGGTGCAGGGAAGATTTTCAGCCTTACGCCGCATAAGCGCTGACCCTCTTTGGTAATCTCTCCTCAGTGGTCCAACCAGGTCCAACGTTGAATTCTGGCACGCACAGATTTCTATATCTGTCACGAATATAGCCACCAAACAATGTGCAACTTAACGAAACCAATACTTGTGATTGGAAAAAACCAAAATTCACCGAGCAAAGAAGAAGGGCGAAGAACTTCAGTCAGTTTCATAATGGTGGCATAAGGTTATTGTTCCCAGCAGTGCTGCGCTTCTCAACAATGAGAAAATTGGATGAGATCTTTATTAAAAGTTAAGAATTATCACATAAGAGTTGCGAGTTTACTAGCTGACAGTGCATCGCTGACAATTTTACAGTGCTAAAGTCTCATGGTGATCATGCAGCCATACTGCAATGTTATGTGCTACTTCGATGAGAATGGGAAGTATTTTAAAGAAAAAAACATTCAGTGAGAAAGGAATATCATCGCTGTCTGTGCGGTGCTTAGCATAGGAATGGTATCGCCGTCCAAGGTCCAGCGTAAGCAACAAAATCAATTGTTAACAGGACAGGAACTGGATAAATGTTCACGTATGTTTACAAGAATATGGTATACAAAATTTATTTCATTACTTGTTTCATATACAGAAAAATAAAAGGACGGTGGCAAATAGAAGAAAATATAGTCAATTAAGCAAAATTTAAGGGAATATTTTATCGTTGCATTTCTCATTGAATTTATGCATTTAACTTTGTAACAACAATATTATGTATCATTGGTTTATCTCTTTGTGTGAAATTATATCGCACTTCTATTAAATAGATCATGTAAATTAGTATAAACTTTCATTCTTTAACCTTAGGTGTACTACAAAGGAATGTGTTATTTATACTAAAAATACTACGTGAAATAATGGATTTCTTTCTAGTACCCATAACGTGTAGGTACTTTGATCTTGGCGTTAAGATAAGTTACAAAATCATCATGTTTGAAGCTAATTTCATTTACAACGTACATAGGTCTTTTGAACGGATGTACATAGCAAGAACTTTATTGGAAAGTTAGAGAATTATCGTAGCATTTATATTTTTACATATGCATATGAGCAATGCAATTACCGCTTCTTATTATATAATCTTGGAAAAATGAGACATATACATTCATCTTTTGTAGATGTTTGCACTAATAAGAGACTGAAACCTTTGGAAAGAAAATCTTTCTATTTGGACATAAAGAATCATGGCACCTCTGCTAAACTAGAGGCAAAAATCAAAGACCTTGGTGGTGTGAGTGATTTATATGTATTTTATTAATCGATATATTTAGTTTAGACGTATCCTCGATAAGACCTGGTAATAACACAAATGTGATACACTTCAGTTGAGTAATCCCCTGTATTCTCTAAAATTTCCCGCCATTTTCGACGAATAGAGTTTAGTATTAACGCATTCCCTTACCATGCATGCGCGATGCACCTTTCATTTACAATACACCTGATTTCCGTTAATGTATCATCCACGCACGTACGCGACATTTGAAACTTCGAAATACGTTACGAGGCTGTATGGCAACGTCGGAAACTTAATCAAAAGCGGTCAAGCCCTATTGATTTCAAATCATTGTTAGCCGCGTTTGCCTTAACGAATATATATTCGAAGTCCCCGTTTTTTATTATATTTATTATACGCTTGAAAAATCCTCTGGTAAAATTACATCGCGTAGATTTGTCGAGTTTTTCTGTTGACAAACAAATCCCTGAGAAAGTTGTAGTTCGCGCCATCTCGAGGCAGGAACTTAAACTCGGTAGAAGTGGGTCAGGCTCATTATCCTCGGTTCGGAGAATTATGTGAAAAAATGGATAGGAAAATGCAGCGCGGCGCAACTTTCGTACATGTGAGAGATGCACCACGTTCACGTAGTCTCACAGTAGTTGTCGACGGATTGCGAACGCGAATGCGAAGCGCCGCCTCCAGGCCCGTGTGCCAAGCTGTTAACGGCGAATAGCCATTTTGTCTGTGACAGTTCTCCCCCGCGAGCAACGATCCCATCGCGCGTCGTGTCGCTTCGTTCCTTACGTCGTGTATTTTATTGTTAATTCGCGAGCGTGGATTCATCCTTTGGTCCCACACTAGATCTCACCAATCGAGGGTGAATCACAGATTTTCAGAATCAGTTCGACGAGACCGTTAATCGTTGGTAAACCCACAAATAGAAACGATCGGCGAAGTTGTTTTGTGCGAAACTTTCGGTGTGTTTCGGAAGCGCTTGACAGGCAAGCTACCATCAGAACTTTGCAAGAGTCCTACGAATGATTGGCAGTTCAGTTACACCAGAACGATTTCCAATTAGCAACATCAATGAGCCTCCTTACCGTCGGCCCCACGTGCTTCGTGTTGTCCTGTTTCATCTATTCGTAGCGTATTATTAGAACTTACTGTGTGTGACAATGCAACGACCATTGTTGACTGCTTGAAGATATCTGTCGACTGGCGCGTTGTTGTTTTTATCAACCTCATTCGAAATTTCATCACTCGATTTCTTTGTATTCAAGGCAGATTTAGAGTTGTTTGTGGTCAACTTAACATGATGTAACTGTATATCAACAGAAGTCGCCGTAATTTGGTTAGCATTATTTACTTTACGTTCTGTGTACCCTTACAGTATGTTGATTGTGCATTTGTTATTCAAAGCCGCGTGTGAAGTATTTTAGTAAATTTTTCAGTAAATTACTCCGTTAATGTGGATTCCTTTTGTCGGTAGTTATGTGTAACTTAAAATATCAATCGCGCTTGGATAAAAAGAATTTTCTGCGCAGGCTGAATGCCATTTTGGATATGTCGAGCAATTGGTAATAATTAGCTATTGTTCGAGGAAATGCTGCAATAAGCGTAAACGAGAATACATTGATTATGTCGACTCGTGTGTGTTTATACGATCAGGAATTTTGTAACCAACGATATTTTAATATTATACTTTTATATTGTATACTTTCTTTGTTGCAGGCAACAGAGTTATTTTTAGTGCGTAGTGTTTATCTCGTGGTCACAGATAGATTACATAAAACTAGTCCGACAAACCCTGAGAAACTTAAATGGGGTTGTACCAGTGGAGGCAGCGGGGGCCCACCCTCGCTGAGGAGTATAGAGATATCCACACCTGGTCCAACTCCTCCAACGCCATTACTCAGTTCTGAATGTCCTTTATCCAACTCGACCAATTTACGGGGTCAAACTACCCAAAGATCTGTAAGTGTTACTCTTGTAAACGTGTTTTAAAACGAAACTAGGAACTAACCATATTAGATATCGTATAAATGTAAACTGATTAATTAACACTGTGGCGTATAATAGAAATCGCGAGTGGATGCAATGTTGGAACGTGCTCTGATACAGCCACAACAGTGTTCCGTGGATCCACTCGATAACGCCCAAAGTTGGGGAATTCCGATCTGGGCTACAGGCAAATTTCAAGCTTGGCTTGACAAGATCTATGTATCATTTAAAGATACCAACAACTTAAAACGCTTAAAACACACGAGTCAATATACTTCGGGGAAGGATTTAAAGGTGAAACACCTAAAAAGTCCTTACATCAAGTTCGAATCCTTTCAAAGGTAATACGAAAACTATGCTCCATTTATCGTGTAACAACTTTTAGAAGTTTTGAGTAGCAAAAGTTTAATGCTCAACGATCTTTGTATTATTTGCAGAACTACTAGACCTGTATTTCTAGAATTAGCGGCTTGGCCACAATTAAACTTTAGTGGGTATTCGGGATCTTGTCCTTTTGATATACAAAGACAAGAAAAACTGGATAAAGGAAAGGTTAAGGAAATTAAGGAGAATACAGGAGGCATTTCATCCGCAAACAAGGACGAGGTATTCGATTAAACTAACTTTTGCATGTACCAAGTATTTTCTCCAGATTGAGGAATTGTGTGCAATATAGCTTTGTATGCATTGCTTCTGTTTTCAGGGAAAAGAAATGACTCGACGGCCACGTAATACTACTAATCGTGCTCGTAGGACAGAACAACTAATTACTGGTTATTGTGAAATCTGTCGAATTAATTATCGAGACCTGTCTAAACATGTGCAAAGTGATCAACACATGAATTTTGTACAAAACGATGATAATTTTCTGTCATTAGATACGTTGATCAATGCAGGTGCTAGTGTAGAGGCCTTTTTAAAACTTAATAGACCAAAAAATATTGGGTAAGTATCTTTATTTATATGCGTATAAATAGAATTTCTTTTACTTTAATATACAGGGTGTGATTAAAGTTAGAGCCAAACATTGGGGTCATGAACAGAGTATATTATCTGTAATTCGTGTTTAATGTACACATGGGTACATTTTGATTAGTATATATTTGTGAATTATTTATTTGTTTGTTCTGTTATGTATCTTAGGGATAACAATATTCTTTTAATTAATGAAACTCTTAAAGAATTTGTGCTATATTAACTTCTTTGAACAAATTTTTATAACACACAAAACATCTCATCTACTTTTGCGATTTATTACAGAAAAGACTGTCCTTTATATCCAAATGGAGATCGCAATCTTCACAGTGCAGTATTACCTGAGGAAAAAATTGATAAAACATCAAAGGCTTTAAATAACTTTAACGTAGAGCAGATAAAAATGGTTCAATGCAATGGAACACGTAGGAATCTCAACTTAAAATTAAGTTCATCTCATAACTTACGTGCACGCACAAAACATGAAAGTGGTCACTTGTTACGATCTAAAGGTAGCCCATGGCATGAAGTTGATAAAAGTGAAAAGTTCTATGACAAATTTGAAGGTTTTACTATTAAGAAACGTGCAAAGGGGACAATTTGGATAGAAGAGGAAGATCCAGACGACAACTATGTGCAAGGAAGTGAATTGAATGAATCAAAACGAGATTATATTAGTACATCTGCGAAGGAGATCGATAAAGTATTTGAGACTGATAGTAAAAGTGATGAAATAAAAAATAAACATAATAATTTTGAGTCCCAGAATGAAATAGAAACAATAATATCGGGTAGTGGGCGTACTAATTGTATCCGTACGGAACTTCTTACACCACCACAGCAGAAAGTCCACAATGATTTTCCTACAGAAAAAAATCTTGACTCCTTGGCAAATGATGTCAATATAAGTGAGTTTGCGAGTAATTGTTTCAGTAATCACTTATGCAAACCGTCTAAGGAAATATTCAAGAAACAGAATTGCGAAGTATTACCGCAAAAATTACAATCAGATGCAAAAACGTCTAATGGGTGTGATAGACTCCAACCGATAATTGTGTGTAATGGCCATAGTGAAAGAAGTGATCAAAAAAATTTCAAAACTTTCCAAAATGAAATGAGTGATGCAGTGAACGAGAAACCTAAATGTTCCAGGCTATGTAGAAGAGGCGGACGGAGTGTTCGAGGACGTCACAGATTATCCGTAGAGGAGCGCTTAATTGAAGATAACCGAGCATATTATAAAGTAGAAGTATTAGGAAACAAATTACGATCTAGTGCCATTTTGGGTTGTAATTCATACAATGTGCCGTCTAGAGATATAGATACTGATAGCAAAAAAGAATCCCCATCTAGTGAAAAACCAGTTGTTGTACGGTTTAAACGTGTAAGAAAATCGGAACTTTCTCTACTCAGTGATGAAGCGGAATCATTCATGTTCGGTGAATCTAAGAGGGATGAGTTTAGTGAAACAAGTGATGGAGAACAAAGTAGTGTATTACCAAGAGATACAGAAAGTGATTGTAATGAAAGCATAAGCTCAGTTTTGCACAGTTCGTATTTAAATTCTAGTTCTCCGATAAAACAGGAAATCATTGAGGAAGATTCGCAAGATTCTCTAAGTTTAGGACGAGCAAGAAAAAGAAGACGCACACATGCAGAAGCCCTTATCAAAGATAATGCTGATTATTATAAATTTGAAACTCCAGGTAGCCGATTAAGGTATCAAGCACCTTTAAGTAGCATAAAAGGCTCCATAACACATGAAACAGCAGTGAAATCAATGCATTCAGATGATCAGTTGCAGATTGATTTCATAGAAAAGATATATCCGTCCAAACCTTCACCAGAAGTTGAGAAAATGCAATTTTCCTTTGAGGCAGTGCCTACATCCGAACCATGGTACCAGACTTACCAGCGACAAGATGAAGGGGCAGAATTTTGGCATTATTTTAGTGAAGGAGATACACGCAAACCATTTCTATTACCATACGAGATTGAAAATTTTCACGAAACTTTAATGAAGAATCAAAGTAAAAGCGAGGGGCGCAGAAAAATGCGTGGACGCAGTTCAGGTTGCACAGGACGATCACCAAGAAAAAGTCCACGCTGTCATGCTTCTACTTTGGCAATTATGTCTACGATCATTAGAAAACGTGAGCAGCAGCAACAAACACCAACTTTATGTACAATAGAAGAGTGTGAGTTAGTCAGATCACAATTTAACACACCAAGGCCAGAAATGAAGCAGTATTCGAAATCGGAAATTGACGAAGAATTAAAAGAAATAGCAAAAAACATAGATGAAATGCTTTGTATGAAAAATATACTAGAATTGGAGGATTCATTCGAACCTGATAATTTACAAACTGTTACAGAATCCAATTCAGTTGAGTCCCATATACCAAAAGGTCCACCGCCGAATTTACTCGAACTTCTTGATCACTGTCACGAAATTGGTAATTGTTTAGAAAATTCATCGTGTGCTAGTTCAGAATGTGGAGAAGCAAACAGTGAATCACCTTTGAAACGAAGAAAGAAAAGGAAAAATAGAACTGGCTGGCCTGGTATCAAAATGAGAAAAAAACTACAAAGTAAACCACTGATAGATATTATAGATTGTGAAAGAGAAAATTTGGACGATAGTGGACTTCAACAACAAAATAAGGTATTATTCGAAGTACAGCATGCAGATGCAGACATTTATAATACATTTTTAATGAAGACACATAAAAAAATTGATACATCTAATACTAATCCCTTACCAGGTGATAAAAAGCATGTAAACTTAAATGAAAAAGAAGATAAGAATATATCAGAGACATGTTCTTCTAATATGCCTTACAATGTATGTCATGACTCAAATGTAAGAGACATAATAGTTGAATCAAACAGTGTGTTACTTGAAAGCGCAATAGACAGTACAAAATCAGCTATCCCTGAAGTGTGCGAAGAATTACAAAGAAACTTTTTGCCAAGTAAAGACCATACGGCAAGAAAAAACTTGGTTGATATTGAAGTTCTTGAAAATGATCCTGAGAATGTTGAAAATCTTCAAAATGGTTTTAGAAAAGATGTTAGTTTGTCTGCAATATCGGACAGGCCATATATTCCTAAAGCCCCCATAAAAAAACGTCAGCGTGTACATACATCAGAAGCATGTGATTCCCAAAATGATGTTATTGCCCATGAAGTTTTATGTATAAAAGACACAGACACTACAATTACTTCTAGAAAACATCACATCTCCAATAGTGTACCTACAAAACACCAACCAAAAAGCCAATCTGAGGATTCCAACTCTGAGATTGAACATCGCAATGCTATGTATAGACAGAATAGAGTAACCTCGCGAAGACGAATATATTCTAGAAAACATCAACAGAAAGAAGATATTTCGTCGGATCTTGTATCTGAAGAAGAGAATTGTAAAAAAGACACTTACTTAAGTATTACATGCAGAAAACAATCAAATCTGCGTGGTGGAAAACGTCAAAGTGAAATGCTATCTTCAGTGGTGCAAGATAGTGAATATGACTGTACACTAGCTGAACGTATTACTCCATCTGTTATGCCAACGTCAGATCAAAGACGCTCAAGTATAGAATTTCAACCTGTTGTCAGAATGATGAAAATTGACGATCAAGTTGATATGGACCACAGTATTTTGTCAGTAACAGTTGCAAGTAATAGACGGTTAAGAAGTTCCAGTTCTCCAAGGTCAAATGCAGAGCCACCGAAAAAACGCTTGAAAACAAATCGTGGACAATTTGGACGGTGGCTTAAAAATAGCTGAAGCCTTGGATGAAATTATAGTACAGATTAAGTTTCAAAATTTAAATATTCACAAGTAATTTTCAATTTTGACATTTAGTCTGCCTGTGTATATTCTGTATAAAATACTATTTGTGTATGTAGTATAGTATTTAACATTACTGACATAGAGTTTAGTGGCATTGTTAGTGTCATTTTTAGTGGTTAAATCATGACCACTACATTGTATGTATTATTCGATGCAGTCTTTGAGTTCTCTGAACAAAGATTCATCATGTTTTATTTTTGTTGAATAATTATATTAAGTCATTTTACTTGGAAAATGACTTATTTCTTGCAATAGTTCCATTTTTTCTATTTTCATTTGGACAATTTGAATGTATGATAATCATTGTCCCCTAAAAATTCTTTTACTAACTTAACTTTTTAGAGTACCTAAGACTGCACAATGCTTTGTAATGATCAATTTCCGTTATACTGCGCATTAGAAGATGTGTATCAGACTATTTGGAATTCCTTTTGTGGGAATATCTAAACATTTCTTCAAACAAAAGTATTGTAAGTCTCATGCGTTCAGAAAAGAAATGATTATTAAAGATACCATTTTTTCATTAAATGTGTCTCTTTATTACAGTTATACGGATAATTTTATTCATTTAAATATAAGAAAAAACTAAATACACTTTCTGCGACTGCTGTACTAATAGTACAGCTTAACGCTGAGTGAGTATGCAGGTTGTACATATACAGCAGCAATGTAACATAACGTGTGTGTTGTTTATAAATTTATTATGTGAGGCCTTCGCGTTCTTTAAATTGTTTTTTCAACTCCATTAATTTCTTTCTCTTACTCTCTTTCTTTATCCTATTAATTTTCTTCAATCTACGTTCTTGTTCTTCAATCGAGTCATCGCCATTTAACAAGTTATCTAATTTTGTTATCATAATTTCACGTGCGCGTTTTTTGTTATCCCAAACACTTCGAGTTTCATGACATTTTACAACGATACCTGTGGGCTTATGTTTTAGGACAACGGCATTGTTTGTTTTATTAGTGGCTTGACCACCGGGTCCACTTCCCCTTACAAACTGCTCTTCTAAGTCCTTTTCATCAAGCTTAGGAACCTTAGAAAAATCGAGATGTTGCTTTATGGACTTTGCAAACCTAAGTTGGATATTCCCAGTGGTTATTTTGTAGTAGCAATTTTTGTTATATGACGATCTATTACAGATCCTATTATTATAAGTCATGGTATGTACATTTGCTTTACATTGTAAATACTTTCTATAACATTCATTAGTTACATTAATGAAATGATGTTTTGCATATTGTTGAATTGACGGGATTAACGCTATGACAATATTTTGGAGTAACATTTGCTTAAACTACTCTTCGATTTTTTAACAATTGTAGTCCTTTCTGAAACGAACAAAACATATATACATTTATTTTAAAGAAAAGTGTGTTAACGCGTGAAGAGGTTAGGCGAAACAATTATCTTTAAAATAAATTACATTGACTTGGAAATCGATAGCTTCTTTATCAGATAAACCTTTGTTTTTTTCGAAAGCCTGTCGTATCCAGTAATGGAAATAGTCTTTGTCCGTATACTTTAACTTTTCACCATAACGTAAAAGATTCTTATATAGTCGTAAGATATCCTTTTTCATCGTACTGTTATTATAAATTATTAATAGAATCAATTTGTTGCACTGCAAAATAATATATCATTATTATTACACAGACTTTATAATTAATTTAAATAAAATTTAATACCTTTTCAATGTAATTTTACTGTCACTCATAACCTATGCATTCTCAGCTGAATACAAGACCGATTTGCTGTATGCACCATCTGCTGAAGCAATTTTTAGAAAAGCGAAGTGAAACGAGTAACATATTTTACTACGTACTTTGTTAAAATAATTTATTGTTTACACATCATACATATGTCTTCTATGACTTAATATGACGAATAAATATAATCGTGCGATACGTTTGCCGCGTATCACAATTTTGAATTCAGTGATATTCTTCGTGAACACACAAAAAAAATACTATTTTAAAAGCATAAAAATTTATTTACAAGATTTCCATTTTAGGTATACATTTCAAAATCTGAGTGCATTTTCTAAAAATGATATCTGTGCTTATAAACTTCTGCTAATCTTGGCTTGATTTATTAAAAATCCTGAAATTCCAATTCAAATAACTTTTGGATTATGTCTTCCATTTGAAATTCTTTTGATACCTCTGTTACTAACTCATCTACAAGTTTGTCGGATATCCTACAGAACCAAAAATGTATGGTATATTTAAAGTCATAATAAAAAATGAGTGCCTTTCATATGATTAATGCATGGAAATACTCATTAAATCCATAAATCTCTTCTCTTATTTGTGTAGGAAAATTAAATCTGATTCAAATTCTATACCATATTTACCATGCAACGATATCCCAAGGTTTATTTTGAGTATTACTGGTGTACATTGGATTTTTCTTTGAGTAATGTTCATATTGTTTATGCCATTCTACATATCGTGTCACAGCTTCTTCAGAAGTTACCAGTATGATTTCCTCTTCGGTTGATATTTTTATTGACTCTTCGCTGACTGTCCGAGTATCAATTAGCATCTCAGATTTTTTTGGATCCAAGCTTTTATATTTCGTTTTAACTAATGTATTGTGGGACTGTGTTGTGTAGTGTTGTGTATTTTCATTGTATGGCATACAAAACAATTGCATATTTGAATTGCAATTTGCATCTGCATTTATACTGATTCTGAAAATGGATGCCATTGTTTACACAATTATAAAGAATAGTGTACATATTAACTATAGCTTTTACTAATGGTTTAATAGGTATGTTAAGAAGATATCATACTTCTTTGACTGATTGGGTACCTGCCCCAAACTTGTACCTATCGAGGAAGTATAACGTCTACAGCTTGCAATCGAATGTGATTCAGGTTCCGAAACACTTGAATGATATTTTTGCAGAAACTGCTTTAATACTTCTACAGATGAAACTGACATTTGTTTTACTTCTAAATCATTGTCCTACGTAAGATTTAAATAGAATACAGAACAGAATGTTAAATATAATGATTAACTATATAAGTATAATAATGACATTTATTTGCATTACTACCTATCATTGTGACAAGTTCAAATTTACCTTCATTGTCACACGTGACATCAAATCGGCTATAACAGGTACTAAAGTTGATAAATGTTCTTCCGTGATCATTGTTACTTGTCTTCTCAAATCTTCATCATTACTGTCACAAGTACTCGTTTTACTGGTTTTGGTTTTATTCTTCATAAATTGACTATTACAAATCTTCCCAAAACTTCCTTCTGATTGAATAGCGTTTTGTTGTATAAATGTGTTTTCTCTTTCTTGTAATTCTTCACTAATACCCTATTATATTAAAGCACATTTTCAAGTTTATATTATACCGTAGTATGGTTATTCAAATTTCTTACATTATTGGAATCCATTGACACCATGTCCATTACAGTTTTTATTTCATCCTCCTTTGAAATTGTCTCTTGTAATGTAACTCTACTTACAGTAGCAATTTCTTTAGGTGATGCGTGTACGAGATTTGGTTTCTCTGATATTAATGCACAATTATTGGGAATTACTTTAGCATTAGGTCTACAACGACGCTTTCGAGTTTGGTACACACCTAATCAATAATCATACAAAAATTTAGGAATATCCATAAAAGAGGCCTTAAATATCCTACTGGGCACACATACTTAGCTTTTTTTTACTATCCATTTTTGGCATCCTAATATCCATCTTGCACATATTAAGTATAGATTTTGGCATGCTTAATCCTTTCGTATGAGATGACGTTAGAAAAGAAGTCGTAGAATATGCTGTATGCATTTCTAATTGAGATTCATTATCCGAATGCATATTTAACTTAGAGAGAATAGAGTTACATTTACTTTTTGTATCCTTTCCCTGTAATTACATACCCTGTGATATGATTTCATTCTCATATGTTATTCATTGTTAAAGACATTTGCAAAGGCTCAAACATTTTTTATGTTGCAGTTGTACACTAAAAAAATATACAATTTACCAATGGAGATGTTACAGCATCTCCTGAACCATAATCATTTGTAGGCACATGTATTTTTTTGCAGATATTTTTCAAGTCCACTACTATATGCAATAAATCTTTCAACTTTCCTGGATAATTTCTTAAGGTAGAACGAGGTATGTGTTTATTGTAAGCTGCTAAAGCATGTAGGAGTAATTGATAAGTAACTATCAATTTCTGTTCAATTGCTTGCATATGAAAAATAATATTTCTTCTTTTTAACTTCACCTTTCCAGTTGGAAATATTGCGCTAACATGGCGTTGTATATTAGCAACATTTCTGTTAAGATCGTAGAGATAATTTCTAGAAAATCTAACGGTAAATTCTGTAACTCGTTGCTGTCTTCTTCTCAAATCATTATCACCGTCTGGTAATGGAATTCGTTCCAGTTGATATGAAATTTCATCTAACTGTTCTGAAACTTTCTTTTGTAATGTCAGAATCTTCTGAGTGATTAGTGGGTCCGGTCGTATACAAATTTTATCCTCTTTATCATTGTCATTACGCATGCCCACGTCTGGACTAGAGTTATGTTTATCGTGATTACCGGTGCAAGTATATTGCTTGATTATCTCTTGATCGTGATTAACTTCATGACTCGGACAACACTTTTTGATTAGTGCATGAGAGACCTGATCGCACTTTATTCCATTTTCAGAATTTGGTACAAGTTGATTCATCGATACAGGTAATAATGCGTCGTCATTACTCAACGTCTTGTTTCGCATTGCCATTTGTTTTTTAGAGGAAAAATTCTCAATTTCCTTTACCTATTAATATTATTTGTGAAAACTTTAAACATACTTCATTTTTGAATTGTCTAAGCACATTTTACCTGTGGATAAAGTCGTTGATTATTGTTACTATTTATTTCTTCAAAAATTCTTTTACGTTCATTAGGAAGAACATCTTGATCAAGCGGTGTAAAGCTTTCATTGCGTTCATCTATACCCTCTTGCATGATTTCCTTGGTAATTTTTAGTGACGATTGAATTTGCTCTTCCTCATACACTGAACTATTTACTTTTTGTTGATTAATAAAAATATTCCAAACGCGTTCTTCATCTTGTTTACACTTTTGCCTTTGCACGTCTTTTACAATATTTGTGAAATGCTTCGCAGGTATATACTTTAACAGAAATTAATATTTTTTTGATGCCTCTTAAATGAGGAATAAATAATTAAACCTTAACAAATATACCTTAAAGTCATAATCATCATGGACTTCTGTAAGCAAGAAATTTTCTTTCGATCTGTTATTCAAATAATTGATTTGCGGGGATGTCATTAAAAACGGCATTTTTCTTTGGTTACGTTATGATGATAAAACAGAACATATGGTCTCTACCGATACGCCGCGTCGTTTCCCTTTTGTTGTCAAAGGAAGGAATAAGAAGAAGAAGCGGTTTAGCAAAGTTGAAAACGAGTACTTTTACAGGGGATGTCAAACACATAGGAAAACAGAAATTTCCTTCCTATTTTCTCTAAACTAAATATTACCGATGAACTCACTCGGTACTTTTTAATAATACTTTAAAATTGCTTCCGAATTATTCGGTAAACTTAAGCTCTGAGAAATGAAACACTCGGTACGTAAAACAAATAAAATTAACAAGTTAAATAATTAACAGATGGCACTTTTGAGCGCGTAAATTATATCTGTAAGCAAAAGGCAAAATTATTTCCATTTAGTCAAAACTTGACAAGTCGACATTTTGAACAGATTTTAATTTAAATCTACATAGTAATATGTTCTTACTATTACATGTATTGAATGTTGACCCTTTATTATAAATAATGAAACAGTAATATAGCAAAGAGATGTTTCGCGAGAATGTTCATATTTTATTAACCATCCGTGATAATAGGCTGAATTAATTAAACTACTTTATTTCATTGTCGTTACATCACCCTCATGAATAAAATTGAGGCAATCGATTAATGCTTTGCAGATAAATTATACATTGTAATTGATAAGACAGTTCGATGTTTTTCTCATGCTCGACATTATGCATTTCAATGTGCTCTTATAAACATAACTTGTAATGCAAATTATGAAAGAGAAACAGATCTGGGAGCAGAGAAAAGAAAAAGGGCGCGGCCACGGTGCTCTTGTGTTTAGTATTGGTTTGGCGGTTACATGCTTCTTGGATCAATATTCGTACGAGCATGATATGAAACTTAACAGGTTATCCGTATGACACATGCTGCACACCGAATGCGCAGCAAGTTCTGACGTCCTTCGCGCCATTTTTTAAATGTGGTAGGTACTCCAATTGTATGAACAAATTGGACCGACAGTAACAAAGGGGATAATTTTAATGTACGTTGTATTTAAATATTTTATCTAAGAAAACATTTCGTAACCCGCAAACAACTGTAATCTATTAAAATACAGCTTTACAATAATACCGACAGCATCACAGCACACCATGGACCAATCGGCTATCAGAATCATGTTGTGACGTCACTATCATAAGGTTAAAATCGCCGCCTACACAACCTTCAGATTTTAATAGCGCGTTCGATTCCTTCACCGCGCATCCTACGAAGCTGTCAGAAATTTTCATATCTCGGTAACGTAATTCAACGTAATTTACTTCACATTGAAAACCTGTTCGTGTAATACCGTTCGATTGACATCTATCATCCGATAATATTTTCTTTCACTATTGTTAAGTATCTCGAAGTTATCCAAGATTAAACTTGTCATGATAATGCATGTAAGCACTATACGAATACTATAAAAAAATAGTTTTCTTTAATTTTCCCGTAAACCATTTAAAGACCAAATATCCACTGCTTATGTTCTTATTCTTGTTTTATGTTCGTTAAGAACGATTTATATTATCCTTTTGAATGTATTAATATTGTATTCTGTAGAGCGCAGCAGTACCTCGTATATATTAAAATAAAGTAACATAAAACATTAATAACGCATTGTGGAATTTAAGAAGCACAATAAATACAAAACAATGGCGTCAAAAGTCCTTGTAAAATTACCAGTTGTACCGTTTCCTCAAGTAAGTTAAAGCTTGCTAAGACCATATGCCAAATAAGATGCAAGCTGATCACTTCATGATTTATTAGGAAAAAAAGTCATCAGTTGATTTGTTGAAAATGACGGAGAGAAACATTGGAACAAATTATGTTAGCCAAACAGGCTTGAATGTAGATCGAGCGACCCAACTCGAGCAAAATATGAAGTTTTTGCAAGAACAGCATCAGAGAACGTTACTCGCACTTCATCAAGAAGTCGAAAGCTTGCGTCAGCGAAACAGAGGTAGAGAGAATAAACATGGATTGAGACATGTTTTATTGTCGTACACTAAAATTTTTAAATAGTAATTACTAATTCCATTATTGTGCTTCAGATTTACAATTCCAATTAGTTTTCTCCAAAGGCGCAGTTTGTGCATCCAGTCCTTCCTCGCCCGAAGATAATGAAAATGGGTTTGTGAAACCAAAGGTAACAATTATTTTTGTATCATCTTAAATGTCAATTTAAACTACTTTTAATATCAATATTTTATTGATAACATAATATATTACATTTGCAAAATATGCAAGTGTTTTTATTATAGGGTAGCCCAGGATGCGTCAATGTTACACCCTTGCAAGTTGAACTCCTGGAAAAAGAGTTACAAGACATTAAGGCGTCATTGCAAGACGCTAAAGCTCACAATCAATATTTAACAGAAATTATGGAACAACAAAGAAAGTTAGTAAACAGTAGGAAGTGCTATTGAGAACTGATATGAGAAGAGTTTTATTTTTTCCGACAGAAGATTGAACTTGACTGAGGAACGGAGAAATAAGATAGTAACGGCAGATGTGGGAATTCAAGTGGAAGATAAACTAGTTCCTGTTCAGACAGACATAGTAACGCAATGGGAAGGACCCAAAACAATGGTAAAACAATTGCACAGCGAGAATGTAGATAAAAAGTGGGAAATACCATCGTGTAAATCAACTGATACAAATAATGGAGGTATTAATAGAGCCAACCGCTCTCGTGACACTAACAGTAGTTATCATACTCGTGCTTTAGCTACTGCACAAGAACAGACATCTCAGAAATTTCCACCTTTACAGACACAGAGCTATTGGCATCGTCGGTTACCAAGGTACTTTTGGTAGTTTAATATAATGAATTGTAATATTCCACAGTTGCAGTTCACTTGTTAGTTGTCATGTAGAATATTCTTTATCGTTTAACAATTTCATGTATTATAGTCTTGATCATGGTTCCGATTATCCTAGAAGTGGAAGAAATCGCCATGAAAAACAGGATATCCATGTGCAAACGGACAACACAGTATTGCCACAACTTCAAACCGATGGCTTGAAAGGAGACCCTATGGCACACGAACCTACAAGCTATCGATCACGTGGGTATCACAATTATTATCGAGAAGGAGGAAACCGCAAATATAGAGGACAAATGTCACAAAGAGAACGCAAAGATCCTGAAAATCGCTGTCGACGCGAGCATAAAGACAGGAGTTCTAAAGATCATCAAAAAGGATGCGTTGATGCAGCAGAAGGGTTAAGAAATACTGAAAATACTCGAAATCAGTAGAATATAGGCTGCCTAGTACTAGTTTGTCAGGTATGTGTGTACCAGATTCTTCAGCTGTTTACATATGCATATATATTAACATCAGAAATCTTATCAGCAGTAATACTAATTACACAAATTAAAGCATGAACGTTTCTCATATATATCTCAATTTTGCATAACTTTATCATGCATATGTGCACACATGATAACATAATAAAACGAATATAATTTATGAAACTAAGCAATCGTAGCTGCTTAATATTTATTTATTTCAAGATATTGTAAAGACCTAAAATTTTGCTTTGTAGTATAGTACTAATAAGTAATGTTTTAAAAGGAAGGTTTGACATAATTGGATGCACTTGCTTTCATACAAACAGCGATTCAACCAAAGCCGACTCACTGCTAATGTAGTAAGCAAAGTTAGCAAGACCTACGTTTCATGTAGGTACAGTATCTTTATTTTTTTAATATCCATGCTATGACCTTGTACTTAGGAAATATATAACATATAACGAGAATAAAGCTTTATTTATAAACTGTTGCCATATATAAGTATTTTTTTGAATGTACATTTTACGATGCTAGAACTATGACTACTATCTATGTACACATCCATATGGATATGTAAAAGCTACATTGTCACGTATTGCTTTATTTTTCTCTTCTCTGCAGTGACATGTATTTAATTTAAGAAATATTCTACTATGTCTTTAATGACTGCTATTTAATTCGTACATTAACTCTTTAACAATATTGCTTCTCATTTGGCCAAACTGTATAGTTAAGGACTAAGAAGAACTAAATGTGCTACTTGTTCTATACACACACATATATTTATTTATATGTATAAAAGTAAAATTTTTATGTTACATAATTAAGATATTTGCAAATATTTAAAATAACAATAGGTGTATGTATGTAGGGATTGATTGATTTAGCGTATAATAAAAGGTTGTCCTATGCAATTATACGTATACCATCAATGCTAATACATGTTTCATCACTATAGTAGCACAAAAGAGGAAATTAAAATTTTTTTTTTGATTCGTATATAAGTTGTCCAAATATATATTTAAAAAAAAAACTCTAATTTAGCTTGCAAATTGTTACGTTTCATACTCGTGAGAACATATCCATATATGTATAAACCTACCATGATACTATATTGTTCCAAAGTGAATTGTATACTAATAAACATATTGTATGGTCATATAAATTAGCTTATTGTATATTATAATGAATAAAGCATTCAGTCAATACTTAAAATATTGAACATTTTTACACAGTTTTGCAAACAATGAGTTTGCTTATGATAAAATGTAATTTTAAATTGAATTTGCATGATTCACGTTACACTCATATAAAAATGTTACACAAATATTTAATATGTCTTATGCTAAACAAACTTTAGGCTCCATTAGTTTGATTAAACTATTACATAATTGCCATATAAATTGATTGTCCACGAATTGTTCATTCAGAAACAAAAGCAATGTGTCCAGCTTTGCAAAGAAATAGATCTGACGAGTTGATTTGATTTTTTTCGAAAAACGCGCCATGATAGATCATGATAGATAGCAGCTGAGCACTTTCTGGGGAGTTCAGTCACTGTGCAGAAATAAAAAACAAACCTAGTATGTACACCCAAGAGCAAAGTCGGTGTCCCCTCGCAACTGCCAATAGCAGGCAGAGTAATCATCGGAGACCGCGGTTTGTCTATTTTCGCGATGGAATCTCGTATTTCTGCCTAAAAATCCTTTTATTCGCAATAAAATACATCGAATGATCGTTTCTGATCACAAAATGGCAAAAATCTATTATATTACAACGCCCCGCTCGGAACGATGAAAGGCCGGTTCACATTCCCCCAGGGGGACACCGACTTTGCACTTGGGTGTACACTCAAGTGCAAAGTCGGTGTCCCCCTGGAATGCTTGAACCGGCCTTCCAACATTCTCATTATGACCACAGCCCGTTTATTTTCACGATGAAATCTCATATTTCTGTCTACAAATCCTTTTATTCGAAATAAAATACATCAAAATGATAATTTCTGATCACAAAATAGCAAAAATTTGTTATATTATAACGCACCCTGCTCAGAACGGTGAAAGACCGGTTCAAGCACCCCAGAGGGACACCGACTTTGCAGTGTGCATTTCATTGTATGAGCATCGTGTACATAAACTCGTGACGGTACGATATAGAATTTTTTATAATTTGCTACAAGTGTAACTTGTTTAATTGAAAATATATATACTTAATTAATGTAAACTGTACGATACTCGATACAGAGAATGGCGTTCAAAATTTTCTGTCAGGAAAGAGGGTTTCACAGAAATACAGTGATATAGGTTAAGGTGAAAAGACTTTGATAACTTGGCGGGAGATATGTATCTGCATAGATAAAGTGGGGTATAAGTATTTACCTTTTAAAAACACAAATCCACGGAAAAACAACACTTCATCTTTATACACAGATGTAATTGACATTTCACGTAACACGCGAAATGGAACTGGATCATGACTTCGTGTACAATTTTATATCAGTGTTCGTTACTCTCCTGCTAATATTTGTTACTGGTACTACTGTCTTTCAAAAACTCAAGTACGTTATAGCTTTGTTCAAACTTCATTATTTTTTATATTGCGCTATTATTAAATGCATTATGTACATCTTTGCGTTAGAATTCGCTGGCCCACAACAGTGAAATGTTGGTTCTGTAACGGTTCAACTAAAATTTGGAGACAACAACTCGATTGGTGGTTGTGCCAAAATTGCGAACAATATAACGGATTCTCAAAGGTACCTCGATGCTTTTATAATTCATAATTCCATGGGATATTTCTTAATTTTAACAATGCCTTTGCAATTCAATTTTCAGGATGGAGACTATATGTATGATATTCGAGAACAGTATGAAGAGTCTTTAAATAAAGTAGCAGGTTATCAAATCTTAAAGAATAAAAAAACAAAAAATCATGTTTTTAAAAATGATCTATGCCAAGACTGTAATAATCGCGAAGAATTTAAATTATTAAAATTGGCCAAATTTGTGCCAACCTGTGAAACAAAACTGGATTATGAAATAACACATTTTAAACGTGGTTTGGAAGAAAAATATCCATTGTGTGAAAGTTGCAAAACAATTGTTCAAAATGTATTGCATAAAAAATCATTGTGGCTTACTCAGTATAAAATGTTATTTTACAAACAAAGACCTGTGCTTGCATTGTGGGGGGTAAGTATATCCATGACATTGTATCACACATGCACACAATATAATTTTTGTTTTTTATTCTTATATTGTTTCAGTGTCGAGAAAAGTTGAAGACATGGTGCAGATTTGGTTCAATAATTTTTGCCTTAATTATTTTATATAATGCTGAATACATCCCATTCTCCCTAGGAGGTTTATTTTTCCAACTATCTGTACTGTGCGTGAACCCACTACACAGTAAAAGATATCACATATTCTTAGTATTTTTATGGCTATGCATTATTATTCTTACACCATATGGCAGGAAAGAAATAATGGAAAAAATTGGTCTAGAAAATACTTGGTCATATATTAATTGCATTGACCAGTACCATATGGTATGCGGATAGTATTCCTACATGAACACATCTTATTTAAAGTAATTCCTTGATGAAACCCTTTGTTTTTCTTTCAGGAAAAAGTATGTGCTATTATCATAAGCATCATGAATATGAAATCACGCTCGTATCGGTCAACATTAGGAAAATCAATGTCATTTAAAAAAATCGAGTCACATAATACTAATTTGTTACTACCAGATTCCACTCTAAAGACCAGTACAACAAATACTTTAGACACAAACGAGCAACACAATACTGAGTTTAATGATGCTACATATAATTTCCAATTGCCACCAAAGATGGCTAATTCTACGTATTTGTATTCTGGTAAAACTCGATGTAACAAAAAGTCACAATTTCCTTTACTGAATCAAACGTAAGTATATATTTCACTGAATGCAATTTATTCTCTATAATAAAACAGCTATAATTGAAAGATTTTTTATGTAATTTTCCAGGATAACTCCGGAAACAAGCTTTTTAGCGACATCTTTGAACAGTAACACTGCGGCGAAGCCCCATTTGGGTAATATTCATGCATCGTATGATTTCTGCTTGAATAATAACTTAATGATGCTGACTACGCTGTCATTGAGTGACACGTTGTCCAATAATTCAGCAAGATCACCATCAATTTTTGCAAAAAGAGTGTATAATACAGTCAGTCCTGATCTCTTTAAGAAATCATATAACATGTATAATAAAAAACATATTTTATCACCCCCAAAGTTAAAGTCAGTAATGCAAACGTCATGGGTGGCTGGTGGATACTGGCAAGAAGGAATGGATACGCCATCCTTGTCAAGATCATCTAGCCAAAGTTCTGGTTTTGGATCTGCAGGTTCTAATTTTGCACCCTCAAGGGAACCATCTGTTCATGAATTTGATCGATGCTCAGTGATATCGGATGCAACACAATCGTGTTATCTTTCTAAACAGAATGGTATGAATACTGTAAGGCCTTTATGCCACCAAAATACATATTGTTTTGCTACACCAAAATGTCCTCACAACCCAGCGATTAATTTGTCTCAAAATCATACATTTTCTCATCATTACCCATTATCATCGCAAAACTTTCAGACTGTCAAACCCAGTTTTACAAGTCCATGTTTGCAGGCCCCAGGAGCACATATAGGAAATATTAAAAATCCTTTGGAAATGTCTATGTTTCCTACTTATCCTACTATTATAACAAGTCCCATATGGCTGTCTACACTATTATGTTGCTCTGTCGTAGTGAATATGATAGTTTTGTGCTCTACTTTTTTACGTTAATCGTCATAATAAATGATTAGGCTTAAGATTTTTTTTATATGATAATAATATGTTGATTTTTTATAATAGCCTGTTACAGCGTATACCACAAACCATGCTATATTTTTCTCAAAGTTTTGGTGCACTTGAAATAATCATCGATTTCAGAATTTTTATTTAAATAGTGATTCATATATGAACATTCATAGTTGTATGTAGATGACAAGTACTATACTGCCATTTTATTAGTATTTCTCGTTGAAACCCATATAAATATAATGTTATTTAGTTTTGCCATATGGCTATTTGGATATGAAAATATTTTTTAATGTCTTTAAGTGTTTTATAGCACTCCAGACAAGGAAAACATCATGTTAGTAAATTACAGCAGGAATATAAATCACTGCAGTACTGTTTAAAAAGTATGCTCTAATTTTAAGATTAGAACAAGCCTTTATATCATACTTGGAATACTAATGTTGTGATAATAATTGTCTTAATGTGTTCATTAATAGAATATTAACATTACACAAGGATTGTATGAGACAAAAATTAATAAATTATGAGTTTTATATTTGTACTTTGTATAAACGTTGTATTTTCAATATATAATGAAAATACTTGTTTATGTTTATATTCACAAATTATTGAACCTGAATAATGCCGCATATATTGTTTATACTAACAATAACGTTAACTACTTTTATAATTCCTTTATAGTATTTGAAGAAAACTATTGCTTTGTTGGTAAGCAATTGACTAAAAAAAATTCCAAGGTGTATGTGTCACTTACCTATCTTGATAACTGACTATCACTAAGGAACTATTCTGTAAGATTATCAAAATCTATTCCACTTGTTGTGTAAGACTTTTTACACTGATTAACATTATGTATTTGACCTCAGGGCATTTGTTGTAAAACGATTTCATACTTCATACAGTATTATAAAGTAAAGCTTACAATATATGTTATGATTTTTTTAAGTATAAAAATGGTATCTTTTGCCAAAACTATAGTTTTCTACTTTTGAAAAATAGAAGTCTTCGTATTAAATAATGAATGGAAATATGTTCCGAAGGTGTAAGCATACAAATTTAAAATTCTAAAAGTATTTCCGATTTTATTTTTATATTATTTTTTGAGTTTATTTTATTTCTCTAATGTCATGTATTTACACTCTATGTAGTCAACTAAGTTCAGCTATGCAAAGCCTTTAAATAATAAATATAGAAAATTAGATTTGTAAATATTTAAAATATTGACATAAAAGTCCTGTTTAAATATAGTGCCATAATATATCATTTTAAAATATGCTTAAAATTGGAATCAACAGGCAGTATTTATATAATTTTATTATTTCTTAATGAATGCACTGTTTCCAATGGCCCAATATGAATATTAAAGTTAATATCGCCTGTAGTCATGATATAATTTATTTTAAAAGTGCTCTTATTCATTAGAATTGTGCATGACAGTTTGTATTATATTGGACTACAATTCTTGATGTCCAGTGTACACATGCACTGTTTTACTTTAGCAGGTTTAACAATTTGGTACCGAATACTGAATTAGAGCTACTGTTTCAGATGAGGTAGATCCGAACTGCTTTTGTCATAAGGATATTGGAAAATTCTCAATGCAATGATCATACAGAAGCATTACAAGTAAAGAAAAGATTTATTCTGCACTGTGTACTTTAATGCTATGCATGAAATAAATGTTTTCCTTCGAATATAATTTTTCATAAAATGTGGGTATACTTATACAAAATTTTATAGTTACAACTGATGAGCGATTGCTTACCGCACCTCTGTAAATTATACAATTTATAAATATGTCTGTATCTTCCATCAATGAAAGAAGCAAATTATGTTGGAAATCTTATTTATTACTGGAAGCATATTATCTATCGGCATATATATATAGGTATATGATCAAATAAGATTGAAATTAATCAATATATTTCTCAATACAAATATTCATATTTGTATAATTATATTTATTAGTTATTCAAATTGCTCTGTAGAAGTAAATGCCTTATACTTATGATAATATCATAATTTCACAGTTGAATTCCTCCATTTACGAATTTTAAGATTTATAACGATTTCGCATTAGTATTGGTGGTAAGTTACATAAAGTTAAATTTGTAAGTTATAAAATGTATAATGTTCAGAGTACCAAAGAAATAATTCAAATATTTTAAAAATATACACAGAGGTGGGTTTTATAATTTCTCATTGTGATAGGTGTTTTTGGATCATACCCATCTAATTATAAGTATCATATCTGAAAGCCTATAATTTACACCTTATATTCATTATTGATATAATTGCATTTTAAATATATTTTTGCGATAATTGCGAAAGTGCAAAAAGGAGTAATGCCTTTACAATGTACTATAAAAATAAATGTTACTGACGTGTATAAGTTAAAGTATTGACATGTGAGAATCAATTGGCTAGCTGATATTTTATATCACGATTCTTTGTCTAAGGAAAAGAAGTCAGAAGCTTGATTAAAAATCCAGTAAAGATAATCAATTTTAGTTTTTCACGCAGTTGTCAATCTGTTCCTGATTTTTCGGCTTTAAAACAATAATGTTAACATTAAGCGTGTGAAGTGATAAGTACATTTACATATTTTATATATGTATATGTATTTAGTTTTTACATATACATGTATTCGTGTTGTAACATGTATATGCATACATATATATATATATATATATCTGCTACAGCTTGGCCAGGAGTGCATGCGTGTGTGTGTAATCTTGTATATATACAGAGATATACTCGTAGGCTCTTCCAAGCAGGATGTCCATGGAAAATATTATACTGTCAAATTCGTGGAATATCATAATGCAATAATGTACGAATATATATTTACATACATTGAATAAGAGTACTTTAATAATAATTGCACTCACAATGTACCTCACACTTATGCGGAAACATGCTGTTTTCATTGATATCACAAAATTAGGATAGGGATGCTGATAAAAGTAATTTCATAAAGAACGCACAAAGTGAGAAAAACGGTATTATGCAAAAAGCAATACACTACGTATAAATAAGAAAAATGGAAGTTCCTTATCTTCTGTAATAATGATCGTATCTTTACGTGCACCAGCACTTTAAAAGCTTAGCAATGTATACTAGACCGTTATACGCAAGATCACAATATATTCTTTTAAATTAACAATGCATAGAACCGTATATCTCACAAAGAAACGTTAAATACATTTGGCTCATAGAGGCGGTTATATAATATAGAATTATAAATAAATTTATTACAAATTGGTATATCAAATTAAATTTAACAATTGCTAAAAAACGTGAACAAAATTGTATTAAAAATTCATGTACTAGTTAAGAACTATTAATTGATAATATTACAGAAATAGTGGCCTGTAACAAATAGTAGGAACTTAAACAGATTTTTTGTCAATTCCTAATGAGGCGGAAATTATTTTAAATTTTATAATGACGATAAAAGGCAACATTGAGATAATTTATTTGTTTGAGAAAAGCGATTACTTTGTTACAGGCTGAGCCTTACTCTCTTGCTCTGTGCGCTTTAACCCTAACATGAGGCTATACGATAAAGTAAAGATAAACCAAAATAAATTAATTATATTATATTAGCAATGATGCATGAATGTGCTAAAGATTTCACTATACAAATATAATAAACATACAACTATACAGGGATAATGTTGAAAAACAAGATGTCTTCATAGAACATATCGTAAATGTTAATTGTGGAATTTTTGCTTCTTTAGAAAAGGCTAACACACTTAACTCTCATTAAGTGAGCCCTCTAAGCAAGTTCAAAGTGGAACGATGCACATCTATAATGTTTTGTTTTAATAGCCACAGAGGAAAGTCTTACAATTAGAAATACTTGTTGTAAGTTGTAAGCCGCAAACATTCTTATAGTTCATTCAAAGCCACATGTCCAATCGTATTACAAGTAAACTACCTACATGCACAGTATAATTTTTTTGCTTTGGAGACTCCACCTTTAAATGTTTAAATAAACTTTCACAAATTAATCTTGTGAATTTTTCAGAAAAGGAGTATTTATAATCTATGAATATAATAAATTTCTGGCAGGATTGTTTTTATAATTGATTAATAAGATATTTAACTTTATTTAATTAATTCGATAGTACATTAAATAAGGTTTAAAATTTAATTACTTACAAATCGATAGGACATGCAGCACTCACCCTGATAAATTAATGCACTTATATTAAAATACCTAAGCACATGTTTGCTTTGAAAAAAATAAAAAGAACTGGCGGTGCTTCTGCATACATAGTACGTCTATTGCCCTTACTATACGATAACATTTATGTGTATCCAGGGTAAATTAGAGTCATCTCTGGAATTCTTTTGTTTTCGTCAATGAAAGCGTTCTTGCGCTCGTTTTCTGTAAAAGCGAAGGTTTTGGCATTATCGTCACGATCACTGTACGTTGTTACCCGTATCTGAATAGAAACAAAAACAGACATAACAAAATAAATAAACAAATAAAATGGAAACAGTAAAAGGAAAGTAGTAGTGGTATACGATGAAAACCAGATGGATTTATTTGTATTGAGGTTAACATAGCCATGTTATTAATGTTGCAGTTTGCAAAATAATTTACATATTACAAAACAAAGACTTTGGAAATATATAAAAAAGGATTGTCGCAAGGTTTGTTCGTTTTCAATGTTTAATGCATTCAAAGGTATCTGCATGTTAGATGCAAATACCTGCAGCATTTTATGTCAGGATTTCAGAATCCATTTTTTGAATTGTTATGTGTATGGAACAATCCACTTACTCTAACGTGTAGATCGATCCGGAACAACTCCTTTTGTACAAAACCGAACAAACCCACGATTTCACAATCACATATGTAGGTCTTTAATTAAGCGGATCTAGAAGAAAGACCGATATAAGATCACAACAGTTTCCTGCTACAAAAGTTCTTTGTACAAGTACTTCACTCACCACGATTACCAGTTCTAATTGCATTCACATTGCTCAAGTGATGTTGTCCGGCTCTAATTGGCTTAGCGATCTGTGCACTGGGACCACGACGCGCCATGTTCTTCTGCCTAACTGCTTCTTTAATTCTGTCGACTTCATATTGATAGCGTTTACGATCTCGCATTGCACCTTCTTTGGCATCTCTCAATGCTGTTTCTAGAGCTTTTACACGCTCAACGGTTGCTCGCAATCTTTTTTCTAGTTTTGGTAACTCACAACGAAGGTCAGCATTATCTCTGACAAGTTGTTTGTGAACCTATTTCACGATGCAAACACAATTAGTTAGAAACAAGGCGTGCCATTTAGCACTTCATCAGAAAAGAGTAATGATGATTTAATTTTTGCATATATGCTTACAAACCTTTGTCAGTTGGTCCAAATTGTTTTCTAAGAAAGAAATTTTCTGCTTCTGTGCAAGCGATCCACCATCATCTTCATTATCTTCTGCATGCATAGATTTCTTTATACGTGCTTGCAAGTCTTGAACAAATAATTTACGTAAATTGTGCAAGGTTTGCAATTCTTTGGTTACTGTATCTTCCAATCCTTTAAGATCTTTTCTAGCCTGTAAACATAATATAATATGTATAATATATTATCGTATCACCACTGTGTGCAATATAGAAAATGTTATACGTATTATTTTAATAAATTAACTCACCTGTTCCCGTCGTTCATTAAGCAACAAGAGCTCTTGTAATTTCACAGATTTATTAGCTTCTTCCTGTTTCAGCTTTTCATAATCAGCTTGCATCTGCTGATGTGCCAATGTGAATTTCTGATTCAAGTTCTTATGTTCACTGACTTCTTGATGTTTTTCAGATAACTCATCTCGAAGTGCAGCAACCTAAATTTGTGCAATTGTAATAATGAGTATCTTCATTAATTTCAATTGAGTATTTTTGTGCTAACCTGCTTTTGATGAGCATCTCGGAGTTGGTCCATCTGTTCTTCCAAAGCTGCTCGCATCTTAGCTGCTGCTTCCTTTTCTTCAGCTTTCTCCTTATTGGTAACTGCTTGCACTTGCTCTGCAGCTTTGAGTTTTGCACATTCTTCCCGCAAAGAATCCACGTCTTCTTCTAATGCACGTTTTCGTGCTTCTGCTTCTTTCATGGATTCTGTTAATGTTTGCATTCGCGCTTCATGCTGAGAGATGAGTAAACGACAATCTGCCAAGTCTTTTTCATATTCAGAAACCTAAAGAGTATAATATTTGGGGTAATTCTAAGAACTTAGACTAATAGTCAAACTTATACCATGATAAATACATTATCTATATGTAACAGAAAAGAAAATATGATAAAAATACTTTATTAACTCTAATATCATGAAAATGCAAACATACTTTTTTATGGCAGTCAATTTGAAATGTTTCCAATCCTTGACACCGTTGCACCAAGTTTTTCACTTCTGATTTCATTTTGCTGATGAAAAGCCTTGCAACTGTAAATTCTTCCTCCAATTTACCATTGCTCTCGGCTAATACCTAGTATATTATAAAAATTGGTTGTTATATTCCATTTAACCACTTTTTGTATATGAAGACATACTAACATTTATTTCAAAGGTTATTTTGTTTGAAGAACATATAGTAACATCTTACAGAAGAAGTAATATAACTCTTTTTTACCTTAAGGTTTTCGTCACCTCCAATTGCCATACCAATCTCTCCTAAATCTTTCAAAAAGTTGGCCAACATTTCTGCAATTCGTTTTTTTTGATGAGCAGATATATCGCGCAACTGTTGCAATTCAGAAGAGGTAGTATTTAATGAAACTTGTTTAGCTAAAAGTTCTTCTGTTAAAGTCTCGTTTTCCTTTTTCTTTATGTCAACCTGTTAGATAATAAGACACCGATTACTTCCGTGCAAAAAAATATCATTAAAGTATCTTGGAAAAACGATTATTTCTGGCCTCGTTGAAGGGGCAACATTTTTTAGCATAAATTTTTTAATATGGACATCGCATAAATACCTCTTGAGATTTCTGATCATAATTAACTGCTAATTCTTCCAAAGCTTGTAACACTTCTTTCACCTCTTCCTTAGCACTTTCATTTTCTTGTTGAATTCGATTCATTTCTTGCTGTAGCTGTTCATAGTCTCGTCTTGCACTAGCAATTAACTCTTCCTGTTCTTCCATCTGCTCTTTCAGCTTCTCAACGAATTGAGATTGCTGATTAATCTCTTCATCCTTGTCGTCCAATTGCTGATACAATCGTTCCCTCTCTTCCTCGAGTTTTTGACGTTCTTCATTTGAGAGGGAACCAGCCATGAGACCGCCACCCGGTGTAGCCGGCATTGGCCCATCGTCCAATTTTCCTAATGGAGCATAAATATAATTAATCTCTTCTATTCTTTTGTATTCATAAAACAAATTATTACATCCAAAAAAGTGGAGCAATAAATACATATCTAGAAAAGTAACCAATAGTGTATGTTACCGATATATTTCCACATGCTAATATACACAAGTAGACATTATATTGTCTCACCTTCCACAGACACATTAATAGGTGTTGTAACATCGGGACCTTCCACCAAACTAACTTGTTCTTCCGGCTTAACAGTTTCACCTTGGCGCCAACGTGATAATTCAGCTTCAAGTTTCTCAACTTTTCCTTTAAGTCGGGCAGCCTTCTCCTTTTCCCGCTCATACCGCCGTTTCCATTCTTCAGCTGTGAGTTCTTCGTTAACGCAAACCACATTTTTGATAGTTTTGGCACGTTTACCTACAAAATTTCTTAAATTAAAAAAAGCTTCTAAAAATTCTTAATACATCTGACATATTAATGAACAATGAAACGGTACCAAAGTCCAAAGTAGATTTAGTTTCGGATTCATTGAAACTAGCAGGTGAACAGCAAATAATGATTGTCGTTCGAGCATTTCCACCAAGAGATTCTTGCAAAATTCGTGTTAACTTTGAATCACGATAAGGAATGTGAGTTTTGTTACCATCGGCTAATGCAGAAATTACATTGCCAAGAGCCGATAATGACTTGTTAATATTCTTTGCTTCATCAAGAACAGTACCTTCGGCTCCAGTTTTAGAAACCTATGATAAAATAATCGCAATAGAATTATATTCTACGTACTATATTATAGTATAGTATTATATTATATTTAGATAAATATATAAATATTTACTGTATATTAAAATATATCTTAATTCTTTCCAAATACATTTTAGCATCTTACCTTCTCCGAACCTGCCAAATCAACAAGATATAATTTTCCCGAGAGTTTCTTTTGATTTTCAAGGTTCTCTTGCTTCACATTGATTAAAAAAACCGAGTGAGATCGAGAGCTGTGTTCGTTCATGTTAGTCACAGCAATATGTCTATTCGCCTTTCCTTCTTCTATTACTTCAAAGACTTCTTCGGGACTAGATACAAAGCGATCAGTAGCTCCTTTGACAAATGGAACTCGATTCTTGTCTTCGTGCACGCTTAAATTAACCTTGGACACTAAATGCATAACCATTTCAATCAAATGTCTTACTGTACTTTACACGGACAAATACAAAATAACCATGGAATGATATAAATAAATTTTTAAAAATTTCTTACCATCGAGAAGATCTCTAATTTTATCCATGTAAATTTCAAAATATGATACTTTGATATGGAATTCCAAATTTTCTTCCATACCGTAGATGTGATTAAAAATATCATTAACAATTCGTGGAATAATTCCTTGTTTATTGGGATCTCCGATAACACCTTCCATCGTGTGTGTTTTTCCTAAACGAGACAAGGACCGTATAACACTTAAGAATTTATTAGATGCCATGTAGCTGTTACCAAAACATGCTTACTATAATCAGGGCATTTTAAATTAATATATTATCTTAATATAATCATAGGTACCTGAAGATGTTTGACCATACGCAAAAATAGTGCCATTATATCCTGCCAACACATCGGTAACAATAGACTTTGCCGCTTCATTGTATACTTTATCTTGGGTAGCGTTTGGTTTAAATACTTTATCAAAAAGATATACTTTTCCCTGTATCAAACGATAGAGAATAAGTAGGTCTAATTGTAGCACAGTATATGCAATTTAATAAAGCTATTCCTTGCCACTACATATTTCCAACAAAATCCAAGACAAGTTCTCCCTTTCTACCTTTTTAGGAAATATATATATGCGTGTAATTCTGCATGTCAAAGAAACTAAACTCCGTAGTTTATACCAGGTGACACTAATATTCTTATCTCATTATATAAAATCTTAAATGACAGTGAGTTAAGTCAAAAAGAATGGATATCGCGCGTGTTACTGTGACAAAAATGTCACATGAAACATAATTCCTTGATGAAACCGACGAAAGGACGACGATCGATTTCCTCAGGTACAAGTAATAAGTACGAATAATAATAACAATAACTGGGTAAATCCGATGGAGCTCTGTGAAACTCTAGCGGAATACGATGATTTTCTAGAAATTATATAGATTCGTCGACGTGATGACAGCGAACGAAGCGGACGTGATTAGTTGTCAGCTGTGCATTGTGACATCACAAGTAAAAGCATAGAGTGACGGAACACGCCTCTGACTCAGAATGAATCTACGAAATAAATCTAGGACATACCCCTATAGAAATGCAATTCTCTTCGCCGCCGGAAGGAAACTTTACGATAAACTTCGATCCAGCCTTCTCCTCGGAATCGTTGAGCGGTCGAAATCGGCAGACGACCTTAATGCTATCCTCGGCAGCAATTTCTCGCTCCCTTGGCGTTTCCGTGGCCATTCTGCTGGTATCTCGCGACGTAGGTACTCGCGTTTATCAAAGATCCGTTGTTTGGGCGCCCTTAAAAACGTCTGTGAATCGTTGGCAGGGTGCACAAGCGACAAGATCCTTGCTTAGACCGCATCAAGGCCGAATCTACTGTGTCCGTCTGTCAGAAGGTAAGAGATCGTTCCGGAGCCAGGAAAATGGCCGCAGCCGACCGATGATTCTGTAGGTAGGGTACTACAGTGCACGCATGCGAGGGTATCAATACTTTTCGGTTATTACCAGATATATGATTACTCACGATCGTTATACCGGGCGACGCATAACGCCTACTTCGTCAATCGAAAATTTCGAAGGGTGTTTCGGTGTACCTGCTTTACGCGGTACTGTGCGGTATCAAGAATAATTAGAAGGGAGAGACGAGCAGGAATACGTCGGAGGAGACATCCATGCGCAGCGCAGCGCATCGTCTCATTCGTGCTTATTCGTATATGGATGCCATTAGTAGTGTTAGACTATTTTCAAGGCGCGTAATGCGGTGTAACATTCGGATGATTTTCCTACATTCTCTTCCTCGTTTCTCATTTTCATTATTGATCATTTCATCGACTTGGCTTTAATTCTACGGTAATTTTTGTACATGGAATAGGCCCTCACAGATCTTTAGGCTCATTGTCGAATATATGATAACAGTAAGACCAAGTAAGACCTAAGAATCGTGTTTAAGAACAGTGTGCGTTCACATCTAACAATAAGTTGTGTCCTTTGATCGGGAAGTATAGCGCGTGTTAGGCGATTAATAATTTCAGGTTTTAAAACACTCTGATACGTAATGTGATTTGTGATAATCGGCGGTGTTATTAATGACATAACCTAAGTACGTAATAACGTGACAACAATGTATACTTGTTCTTTTATAGACGATATGTATCTTTGAGAAAGTATATGTGTAAAACATTGTTGAAATTACCCGGTTTCAAGTACTTTAATAATGTGGGTTTTAAATATAACAGATGTTACGATTATATACGTATAATAAAATGAATGTCTTCATATAAAAATTTAATTTTGATGCTTTGGACGATATTTGATTGTCAGGGTGTACGTTATAAATTATAATCCCAAATTATATATGTATATTTACATGTGTTAGTTACTTAATAGAAAATATTTATCGTTTTATAAATAAATAATATAATATAATTTACACGTGCATTCACGCGTATTGTGTGCATATGACATAACACACATATGCATAACGACGACGCTGTTTATACAATTAAAATAGTGAAGATTTTTATAAAAATCTAGCCAAAGTTCAAGTAAATAAATTCTATTACGAGTAATAAGTTACCACATGTTTACTGTAAGATGTCTAAGTCCCTCATTTACAGGTAGTGTTTATAATATTTCAAATTCCAAATATTATCTGAAACTGGAACAAAAATATGTTGCAACGTGCAATTATGTAAGAAAGTCGTAATGAACAGTGTTTTGAGAGTTACACGAGACTTTCTACCTTAGTGAATTAATATACAGGATAATTATGTGGTATGCAAGAAACACCCTGTTACAATTCAATGTTACTTTAGTTACTAAAGAGAGAGTAATAAAGCAATGTGTAACGTAACGGAAGAGACTCATTTTATTTTTATGACATAAAAAAAGCTTTTTGACACAGAATGATCATATTTTGCTATATATGCTGGGTACGATATTATTTAATATATTAGAATCTTCAATTTCCTTACATCCTATGATGTGACTAGCTTCTCAAAGTATTACTTGTAAATACGAATGCACGATGCATTCTTCATACCTTTGCATTCGGTACATCAAGTATAATGCGTTAATTTAATTTTTATAATGCACGTGGTACAAAATAGACTAAAGACTGTAACGGAGCAGAATATTTATTCGGTATTCATCGAGAAAGAATGTTACAATTTTTATTCATATTCAGACTTCATAAATTTCTATTACATCGTTTTTCATTCCATAAAGTCAATATGTTGCCACAGATATGATAACATTTGTTTTGTTTTATTATAATCTGCTTTTGTATAATTTGAGTTATAATGCATACACAACAAATTTCTATGCAAACATAAGTTTGAAAATTAAGAAATCATTGTAACGTATAACAACTTATTCTAATCAAATTATTGCTTATAAAATAAGTGAAGGAAAGGTTATTATTCAAAATAACATAAAGGCATCGAAAACAAAGACGTATAGTATAGGAAGTATAGGCTGTCATCTCTTGTTACCTCATTTTATGTTGAATGCGTTAATTCTTTAGTACTAAAACAATTTTTAAGGAAATTCATTCTAGCAATTTGCATTGTTTATTTTGTACCTTACAAAAGTAACATAACAAAGGTCTATAAAACTCCTCCTTTGTATGGTGGATATATATAATTATGCTGTAGAGCTGTAGTGTATTCGAGTTTAGGATTAACAAGTATTTAAAAAATTTTGATAGCTTACACAAATTGCTCCTGGCTACAAATAATTAACGCATTAACATTCTTCTAAAACTGGCATGACAAAAGTAATAAAATAATTAGTAAATTTTTTATATTTAAACACAAATTTTTCCTTAAAATTATATGACAAAACTTATGTTTAAATAGGAGAGTACATATAAGTCACGCTATATTTGTTCAAATTCTGTCCTTTTTTTTATAATGTTTCTAAGAAAAGCATTATCCATGGCAGATTGTTATGGAATGTTAAAAGTAAGGACATATTGTATATGAAGTAGCCTATGTCGTGGACTAGATAAAGTTTTAACACTTAAAACTATGAAGAATGAAATAATAGATAAGATAGTGTCAGTTATCTGTGTACGTTTGTTTCAGTCATATTGATTCATTTATCTTTGATAGTATGTACGGTATGTACCTTTAATATTATAATTTTATTACTGCAAATCCCAATTTTTAACGTGGCAGTACGTAGGAATGAAAAGTTAATTCTTAAAATGCATGTAATTTTAACATTTGAACAAAATGTTGCAATCATACTGTACTTAAAAAAAAAAACAATTGTAAATAGATAGAAGCAAATAAATAACAACACTGTAATCTTGTTTGCAACTAACAGAGATATTTAAAGAAAAGCGGAAGCTATGAACCAGTGTCGCATTTCTTCTTGCTATTTCATTATATTTTGTAGTATTTTCATAATACAGATTGCACTTCCAGAGTATACGATAATATGTATACTGTCCTTAATATACTTATAACATGCACAATGCTGTTTTAACTAGTTATTTACATTTTGATACAGTCGTGATTACCACACGTTTTAGAAATTTGTCAATGATGTTCTTGGTTTTTAGTATCAGAACACGTGACCAAAATAGTTTTAGGTCAGTCAAAAATCATTGGATCAACATAAATAGTTCTAAAGATGTAATATCTTTATGGAAAATGCCCGAGTTTGAAGTTTTTACCTTATTCTATTCCAAATGTATTTGTTTCTTCAACAGCTAACAACAACTTTTCATACAATATTTCGGGTGTAGGATATGGTGGAAGATCCAAACGATTAAAGCATGTATGAGCTCTGAAACAAAAAGTAGTAAACCAGCTGTCATTTAAATAATTCATATCAATTTTCTAAATGAATGTTTATTTATCTTCATCCGTTAATTTCACCTTGGTAAGCTGTTAGGTCTTCCCCATTTCTCAATACAAAATTTCCGTGGCCCTATAGATCCTCGAAGTGCTGCAAATCCTTCGTATGGAATGCTCGATGTTCCAGTAACAAACTGTAGTAATCTTAAACGTTGTTCATTTGTAAAACGGCTTATACTACTCCAAAACCATTCGACAACTGGATGTGCATCATGATAACCACTTCGATACTCTGTATGGGCTCTCCAATCATTAAGATCAATTTCTGCAGCACCGGCTATTACTAACTCTAATTCTCGAGCATCGAAGACAGATACTAGACGTGGGTCCACTACTTCATAAAATCCACGCACTAAAGATTCAGTTTGCTCCGCAACTCCACGCTCAAGGCGCCAGCGAACAACTCTTTCCAAATATTCTTTTTTGTTCTTTTCGGTAACAGCAATATTTCGTCCACCGGGTTTGAGCTCGCGCTCTGCAACTCGTCCCAATAGCTCTTCCGTAACAGAAAATGTTAATTCTAATGGTTCCACAGTTATATCTCTTTCTTTAATCCACATTAAACTTTGGTGAAATTCTTGATCTAAACTCTCCAGGTCGCTCAAGCTTGCTGGTATTCTTAACAGGGCTTTGTAGAATGGCCTCGTAAAAAACGCATCAAGTAGATATTGATGAACTAAAGCTAAGCCCAAAACTCTACCAGAAAATTTGAACCAGTCATGATAATTATCTACAAAAGCTGACATAGGTGAAACTTGGACAGTGTATGTATCATTTGCAGAATACTCAAATAATCCATAGTAGGGATTGAAAAGTTCACGAGACAAATGAAAAAAAAATTCTCGTGATGGACCACCATAATCTAAGCCTTCTTCGTGGTCAAAAATAACTACCAATTTGCCTTTCTGTAAATCTTTTTTTGAGGCAGCCATTATACGTGTAAATGCGTCTTCTAATAAATGTTCCCTCCTGATGTGCAATCTGTATTCAATGAAATGTTTCGTTGATGAAATGAAACATACGGTTTGTTGTATAATTGGATTTCTGCTATACTACATTGTTCTATTCCACTATTATTATTTATATTTATGATTGCAATGTTAATTAAAATTGTAATATAAATTACAACATACTTTAACTTTCCTGGTCCCTGTCCATATCCTTTGCTTTCCAACTTTCTATAAAATGTTCTAAGTTTTGCTTCAAAATCTCTTCGGTATGGAGCAGGAGCTCTGGCTGAAGCTCTGGTTAAACCAGGTGATGCATGTGGACTACTAAGTGGAGATCTGCCTACATTACCAGGCACATAAGACATAATTTCTTGTTCAAACAAACTGTAAAAATACAATACCTGTATCTGCTAGATAATTAAAAAATGCTCACAGTAAGCAATAACACTTGGTGTTTTAAGTGTTTCCATGTTTACTATTAAGTATCTTGTACCTTAACAATAGTGCCAATGGAACGTCATGTCCCAGTCGTTGTAAAGCTACAGTTCCTTCAATTCTAATAGTGTTCACCTTTTCTTTCAGTGCAATATTTTGCCCTAATGCTGAGTGCCTTTCTTTTAAAATATCCATAATGTTTGGTTGTCGTAAAAAGGCAACCACTTTATCGTTATAAGCGACAGGAATGTCGGGTGTAGTTGTAACAGCAGATTGCTGAGGTCTAGGCGGTGGTATTGGTGCTTCATCTAATAATGTTCTTGGATGTGTTGGTTCAGTGGTTAAACGTGGATCAATAAAAGATGTTGCTTTTCTGGCATGATTTATAAAGAATCTCTAAAAGTATATTTTTCCACTTAATTTATATTCTACTAGGAATGACTGCTATTGCAGCGCTGGATATACAGAGATGTTTACAAGTACTTTACCTTTCCCATCCTGTCAAGTTTGGATTCATATCCCCTTGGCAAGTCTTTTGTTGGGTCAGCAAAATAATTGATTAGAGCCACTAAATCTCTATTGTGTTCATATCTTGGAAAAATTATTGGATCTCTTCTAATTCTACTTATCATATGCTTTAAACTTGGGTGGCGATTATATAATTCCATAGCATCTGCATTTGTGTGAAGAACTGTAAAGAAATCAGGTCTTGTTATGAACAAAACAGGTGGTATTGTCGTAATATCAAAAGACTCTGGTTCGTTTCGTTCAGTTCGTTCAGTTCGTTCACTATGTTGTTCACAATTTTCGAAGTGATTTCCATTCGTTGTCGGATTACTGGGTTCACGATCAATGTTATCGGATCGTGAAATTGTACGTCTAACACTCTGATAACGTCTATCTAATTGCTGCCGTCTCAAATCACAGCCTGTATTTCTTGACGTTAAACTGGGGCGTTGCCACGTTGTTGTGCGATTAATATGATCTATATAAAATATACGGCCATGACTATCAATCCTTGCATCCCAAGCTGTAAAAGATTTGCATATGTTAATAACACTATTGCATTTGATACTTCCATTGATTGATATTATCATTAATCTATTACCTGGGGGCAGTGGTTCCTCTGAAGTTAACGATGGACTCGAGGTTTGACATATTGGTAAAGGACGCAGAGGCTTTGGCCGATGTGTAGGAGTTGGTGGGCATTCCATTGAGCTAGATGCTGCTACTTCTGGTCTCATTAATGGTCTGTGTGCCCGTGGAGAGCTTAAAAGTGCTATACTTTTTGTAACAGCCGTCCTTGACTAAAAATATCCATACGGTTATACAACTTGAATCAATTTATATGATATGTGCTTGTGCATTCTGTATTCCATCAGTATTTACAATATAAGACTATATCTTATTTTAAATGTAAATTAAGGAACAAAACAGTTTGTGTGTATTCTTGAATCACAAAACATTTATTGTGATATTGTTACATGTAACTTATTAAAATTGCCATATACTTAATGAAAGGATAAATGTAATCGATGATACTAATGTCTACGTAAATGTAATATGGTTAAATACCTCAAGCATTTAATGATGGCAACAAATATTATATATTAATGCTATATCCATCATCATAAATAAATTGATTAAGTAGTGTATGTGTAAATTTTGATTGTCGGGTCATAAAATCTTGCTATAACTTCTACCTTACCTTTAAGTTAGATGTTTCATCTACATCCACTATCTCAAAACTGAAACAGTCTTCTGGATGTAAAGGTATGTGGTATTTTTGCAGATGCCTTTTAGGTAATTCTGGTGGTGCTGTTGGTAGTGCATTACTTCTGTGTAAAGGTCTGTGCGTAGCTCTTGGTGGAAGTGGAGGAGGATTTGGATACAATGTTTCATATAGACACTCGGGAGATGAAAGCCCTGCAGTACTACGCCATAATTGATAATATTCCACCCCTTCATTTGTAATCACGCCATTATTTTCATTGGGTCGCTAAAATAGGACACGTTTATATTCATGACTTTTAATAATTGTACATTATTTAGTATTCCCCACTATAAGTGCTGTACTGCAAGACTACAAAACGTAACTTATATCACATCATTCCTTTATGTACATTATACTGCATTAGTTTAAAATGATACATATTAGAAATATATTCCTAAACTGTAGGGTGACAGTTGTATTACCGGTAAAATATTCATAAATAATACAATGTGCCACAAATACTTAACGTGCAGTGAACGTTATAGCAATACTAATTATATTAAAGCTAATACATTCAGTTTATGTATAATTAATATCTCAGATTAATGTGCACAGACAAAGAGTACCTGAACACGTTCAAAGCATACCTTCTTTGTTCCTCGATGAACTATCGCTGCCTGTTGAGATTCTGTATCGGAATTGCTCCCATCACTACTATTTGACGAACGATGCTCAGGTTCGAATCCATGAGCCTCTTCCAGATGCTCTTCCCTAGTTGTTGGCGGATCTAAAAGTGCTACAGCATTTTCTTCAATATCCACTGTTTTGGCTGCGGCACTTTCATGCACATTTGTAAGCATAGGAAGCTTAAATAACTTGTTTTCGTGTGTACTTTCATTGAAATGAAGCGAACTTGTGAGTGCACATCCTGAACTTGTGTCTTCCTTAGATGCACACAATGGGAAAATTATAACTTTATTTGTATTTTCTACTTCTTGACTGTTAGATTCTGGCAGTTTTAGAGTTTTGCTCTGTACAAGTAAATCATTGCAACATGCCAATTCTGAAGTATCCTGAGAACTTGATGTATCTAAAGAAGGTTGTTTTGGCAAAGCTGTAACTTTCTCCGGATGAAATGAATTAGAACTAACATCTTGATGTATGTTTGCGGTATTATTATCATGTTCTTGCTGTATAACCATCAAGGCACTTCGACTTACTGGTACTTTTGAAACATCTTGACATTGACTCGTTTCATTACTAATAACATCACAATCATTGTTTCCACAGTGATTGGATAAATCTATTGATTTCCGTATGTCCGAGTTATCCTTCAAGTTTTTTAAAACATTATCTGACTTTGAGTTTGCAACAGGTGCCTGCAAAGGTGCTGAGTTGTTAAATTTTACATTATGACTGCCATTTACAAATGAGTCTCTATCGTTATTATTACTTAAGTCTCCTTTACTTTTTCTTTGCTTAAATGTTTGTAGATGTTTGCTAAAGTCATCTTCTACACTATCAGGTTTTACTATGAATTGTTTCTTTTGCAATGAATTCTTGCGATATAATGCAGGCTCCAAAATGCTTCCGCACACTTGTCTGTTGGTATTGTAATCGGTATTAGCCAAAAAACATTTTTTCTTTAACAAATTTTTATGAGACAAAGACATCGAATGTTGACTCGAACATTGAGCAAGTTCATTATATATTGTATCTATTCCATCAATATTATTTTCCGATTGATTATTCGTTATGCATGAATCGGTATCTTTTATATATACACTATCATTTTTAATCCTTGACTCAGGAAATGAAAGACATGTTGCATCAATGTTCTGATGTTCTATATCGTTCGACATTGGTTGATTATCCGTCACATTATTCGTTATCAAACTATGTATCGATGTTTGTGGTAATCCATTTTCAATTCTTGCGGAATTATTATCTGCTAATATTGTACTTTCCAAAGTCTTGGTAACTGTACTAACATCTCTTATGATTGCTTCCTCGGTGCTCACTTCTAAGTTACTTTCTTCATGATTCGAGGATAGCGGTAACTCGTCATTCACCGAGTTAATGGTTAATGTAACTGTTTGTCTCTCATGCCTTTCGTCATTATTGACTTTTTTAGATGTAGTGTTAGCACTATCTGTTTCGGATGGCATGTTTTTAACACAAGAGATACCAGCTAATCAATTCAGTATTCTCCCATAAAATGTACACCTACGAGTATATTAGTTGGATTAATAACCGTACTTTGACATAAGTCAACGCTTTCAAGTGTACATAAGTAACTTAATTCTAAAAAAGTGTTGTTATTTGAAACATTCATAGTGTTGCTTTACTATACACTGTTCAAACACATTTAAGTTTATGTTTGTCATAACGTATATAAAATTTCAAATATCTGATCAAATTTAAATAGAACATGTATAGGAATGTGCATCTGCATGCATATACACTACTTACACACATAAATTTATATAAATTTAACAAAAACGAGAATCAGCCAACTGGCATATGAATATGTTAGAATGTGGATATGCTGTATTAGCAACATAATGAATGTTATTTAAACGGGATCAATATCTCCAAATGTTTTGTAAATTTGTTATATTAGTTTATTTGTTTTGTCAAACAATAATGTATTTGATGTCTTTTTATGCCACAGACGAGGCCACTACCAAATTGTTTAGAATTATCACAATTAATGCGTACTTTACCTAGAACTATCACATTTTTCAGACGAAGCTAACAAAACCCTCATATCTTACACATTTTCCGTCGACATCGCGTCTCCCCTTCACAGTTTTTTTTACTAATTACATACGTGATGCATCAATGAATGCATTACTTTGACAGAAAGATATAGCAGACTGAATCTAGTAACTTTAGATTTGTGGTAACGGATATCCAATGCACACTGTTGGTACTCTACTACTATTTATTTTATTCAACGTTTCCATTGGTCACCTCGCGTGTCATTATAGGAATAAAAAAGCATGTAGAAAGAAACCAATCAGAAATTAACGTCTCTTATATGTAAGTTATGTGTATACAGGTTTGCATCCTACCATGTGCTGTGAGATAAGTTTACTGCTTGACAGGTAAAATATGTAAACAACATGGTTAAAACTGTCCGTATTTGGTGAAAATATTAGCAATACTGTTTTAGAAGGCTGTATAATGACTACGCCTTCCATATCGTCCGGCTCCTTTACTGAACCTGTTGTTGAGTATAGTGAAGAGAATACAATGATGAATTACCGCAGTATAAAACAGGTTAGATACCGAAAGATTTAAGATAATGGCATCAATTAATTATAGTATTTTTACATTTGTTACAGAACTTACGAGATATACAAAAGTCAATGAAAGAAGTTGACGTAAGGTTAAAAAGTATCGAACAAAATCTTGTTATGATAGACGTCTTGGTAAACATCCTTGACAGCAAATCGTTAGCAAAGGATGGTTAATATATAATATTTATACATACCGATATACATATACATACACATATATTGATACATAAGGTTTTTTATGTAAATACATTCACATTGTATCATCGTTAAAATGTTATTAGATGCTCGTATTATTTGATGCAATTGTTGCTTTTGTGAATAAATTACACGGGTAAAAATTACGTAAATATCGTATGTATAGAATGATCATTATTTTCTATAATTAAATGAATCACACATAACGCGTCTTTTAGTAATAATTCTATATACTTCAATTGATTCGCAGCAACAATACTGTTATACGTGTAAATAATAATACTTTACAAGAAATAATAAAACATTTCCTTTTAAAAGGTCACCGTTATGATACATATTTTAATTGATAAATGCTTTGTGTTTATTATTAATGCTCTTACATAGAAATAATATAATGCGATATTGTTAATTACTTCTTTAAATTACTACGAAGCTACAGGGAAAGTTTATCATTGTGAAATAGGATCAGCGCTCGTGTATTCGAAGAAGCCGTTTTGCCAGGCCTGGCGGGACCCGGAGATAATTGCAATGTTCTATTCGACCAACCGTACTTATGAAGTTGTAATGTAAACTATGTTGCTTTGCTATGTAGTTACGCCAAAGTGGCGCTCAACGCGGTGAAATTTTTCGGCCCTCTAGAGGCATAAGTACTGACCCTCTTTCACAATCTCTCCTCGGTGAATACAGTACTGCAATTACCTCCGGGACCCGACAAAACGGCACCTCCAAATGCATGGCCGCTGATCTTCTTTGACAATCTCCTCTCGATGCTATGGGATCTGATTTAAAAAAATGTTGTGCTTTTTCGTACGAAATTTGAAAATTTAGTACGAATTGACAGTCTTATGTAACGCAAACTAATTTGTTTCACTGACAACACTGCTTGGAGTTGATTTAATCAGGTGTCATTTCTTTACGAATCTTTAAAATGAAATATGGATTCAAATTCAGCGGTACTGCCGGCCGGAGAGATGAAGGAGAGTTCGATTAATATTCCTCAGAGACACAGATGGCGCAAAATATCCTATACGAAAAAATTTATTAGGGCCTTAAGTGTCTCCTCTATATGATCCTCTTTGCTTTGCATTGAATGCAGTCGTTCGTGGTGTTTGCGTACGTTTGGTAGGTTACCTTTTATGGTGATCCGTCTCGGAAGAAAAGATCTTTTGACTTTGTGATGCTTTAGAAACAGACTGATAACATCAAACAGATTAAGTAAGAAACTTGGTTCACCTTTACTTACCGGTAGTCTTCTAGTTTTACGTTTGTCCATATTTATCTTGACGGTGCTCCGCTGCAAATATAAAGATGACGGCATCGATGTGTCTAAAGTTGACATTATACCAACTAATATTTCTAAGACAGTAATTTTTAAGTTCATCATTTCATAGCTAAGAGTACAAATTTATCGAAAATGAATAGGACACATGTTTCAAGTATATACCAATAATTTCTATTATTTAAAGTTACAGCTGCATCAAAGTTTTGACATAATTTATATTTAATTACGCTTATGCAAACTCTGTTCATATACTTTCTAATATATTTACATTTTCTGTATTGAAAGATGTTCATGAGAAAATTTGAAAGCGATATAGTGATAATTATATTGAACTTTACTTTTGTCTATAAAAATAAAAAAATTAGGATGTAGAATGTTTAATTTTCGTTTATATGACGATAGTTTTGTCAAAAGACACATATCTTGAAATTACATACATTTATAAATTTAACTAAACTTGTAAATGAAGACATTATGACTAATTTGAGTTCAAGAAAGATGACTCAAAACATGATTTTAAGTCAGGTAACCTGACTCATACGTGTAATTTTAGAAATGTGTTTCTGGGAGGTGTAATATATATTAGTGACATAATTTAATTCTTTATTGTTTTTAAAGTTTTATTACTTATTTTCAATATCTATCGTTTTTTTTAAATAAATTTTCATAAATATATTTGAACAGAAGAATTACATTTGACAACATCTTGTACATTCAACCCATATTAATATGGTATTAAATTCTTCATTATGCATTTTAGGAATGTTTGGCAGCTTAAGATGGATTTTAGTTTTATTTACCGTTATTTGCATTGTCAAATCAAATTATCCTCCACCAGAAAGATTAACTGGTATGAATCCTTGCATTAGTAAACAAAGCTGTCACGAGTGTATACAAACGCCCCATTGCGCTTGGTGCGCAGCTCCGGTAAATATGAGTTTAAATCAAAAATGTTTTTTTAGTCCGTAAACGCATGGAGTTTAAAAATGTTTATCCATATTGAGCTATTTCATTGGAATGACTGATTAAAAATTTTATGTCTTATAGAATTTCTCAGAAAAAAGATGTTTCCTTCCAAACATAAACACCAAAATATTTGCAACATGTCCAAGAAAATACACATGGAATCCCGACAACGAATTCAATATGTTGAGGCATCGCAATTTGACAAAAGGGGGCTACGTTGGGAGCATTGGTACCAGTGCAGGAGGCCAGGGCAGTTATGAGCATATTTTTTCAAATTCCTCAAGTTCATCTTCTCATTCTCATAAGGAAAGCAGTAGTAGTAGCAGTAGTAGCAGCAGTAGCAGTAGGCGACAGGAAGCAGTGCAGATGTGGCCACAAGAAGTTAATTTGAAGCTTAGAATAAGTAAGTAATTAGGAGATATATATATTTAAAAGCACACCTTGATCGATTAGCTACAAATCACTACAATGGAAATGTTGGTCAATGCATCTTATGCATCATTATATTGTTGTGTGTAGACGAAGCCTATAGGATGTCATTTGCCTATTCCCAAGCTGAAGATTATCCTGTCGATCTCTATTATCTTATGGATCTGAGTAAATCTATGGAAGACGACAAAAAAAAATTATCAGACTTAGGCCAATTACTCGTGGAAAGCATGAGTAAGATAACAAGCAATTTCCGCTTGGGCTTTGGTAGTTTTGTCGACAAAGTTGTAATGCCTTATGTCAATACAATGCCTAAATCGTAAGTTTTACATTTCACAATCACATATTTATTGCCAGAGCTGTCTCAGTATGTGGCACCATGTACAGCACTAATTTCTGGCATATTTTCCAACATAGAGAGTCAGCTCTGTCTATAGTAAAAATATACATTTAATTAACTGCATGACCTTGTGTAAATTTTGTTTGTAATAATGATTTATATATTAGTCTCATTGAACCTTGTGATGGGTGCGCAGCCCCTTATGGCTACAAAAATATTATGACATTGTCCCAAGATACAAGTCACTTCGCTGTGAGTACTATGAAATTACTTATAAAAATCTATTAATTTTTTCTATACACTAAATCTGATAGAATAGTTAATTGTATTACTATTTTTCAGGGACTTGTACGTAATGCTTCAGTTTCTGGTAATTTGGATGCGCCTGAAGGTGGCTTTGATGCAATTATGCAAGCCATAGTTTGCAGAAATCAAATTGGTTGGCGTGAAAAAGCTCGTAGACTTCTTGTTTTTTCCACTGATGCTGGATTTCATTATGCAGGAGATGGAAAACTGGGTGGTATCATAAAGCCAAATGATGGCTTGTGCCATCTAGATTATACAGGCTTATATACACATTCATCCGTTCAAGACTATCCCAGTATCTCTCAAATCAACTTAAAAGTAAAACAAAATGCTATAAATATAATATGGGCGGTTACAGAAGAACAAATCAACATTTACAAAAAACTGACAAAGCATGTTGAAGGATCGTTTGCTGGAAAACTTTCAGATGATTCCAGTAATGTTGTGGAATTAATTCGAGAACAATATAATGAAATCACTAGTTCTGTTGAAATGAAAGATACAGCAAGTAGTGCTGTAAAAGTTAAATATTTCTCCAGCTGCTTAGGTACAGGGCCACTTATTGAAACTTCAAAGTGCGATGGCTTAAGAGTTGGTAAAAAGGTTGACTTTATTGCCGAAATAGAAGTAACTAGTTGTCCCGCAAATAGATCAGAGTGGAAACAAAAGTTCGATATATATCCAGTATGTACCATAAACTCACAGAGATTAAACACATTGTATAGTACTGCATATTCATAACTAAACTTCTTAACTTATTAGGTTGGCATAAATGAAACTTTAACAGTCAACTTAGAAATGCTATGTGATTGTGACTGTGAACATGAGGGTAACATGTATGAACCGAAGTCAGCAGAATGCAATACAGTAGGTACTCTCAAATGTGGAATCTGCGAATGTTACGACGGATTCTTTGGAAAGCATTGCGAGTGTAGTCCCCATCAAGAAATGACTGGATTTGACAAGCACTTTCAATCTTGTAGACCTGATAATACATCTCTCGTTGATTGTTCTGGAAGGGGCACTTGTGCTTGTGGACAATGTGAATGCGAAGAGAGGGAACATGCAGAAGAAGTATAACAATTATATAATAATTTTGTTTGTAGTCTTAGAAAATTAGTCATAGTAAATCTGTCCTAAGGGTATTTAAATTTATAAATTAATATGGCAACGTATCTTTACAGATAATATCAGGACATTTTTGTGAATGTGACAACTTTTCTTGCGATAGAGATCAAGGTAATCTCTGTTCAAATCATGGAACGTGTGAATGTGGACAATGTGTTTGCAATGCTGGTTGGTCTGGACCATCTTGCAATTGTCGATCCTCAAATGATTCTTGCATAGCGCCTGGAACTACTAATGGTATTCTGTGTTCAGGTCACGTAAGTACTGTGTTATTTATAAAAAATGTTCAAGGTGTGGTCGTATAATTTTTCATAGTATTCATTTACATATGTTTATTGGTTAGGGAGATTGTGTTTGTGGTGAGTGTATTTGTCACGAGGATGGCAACACTAGGTATTCTGGTAAACACTGCAATAAATGTCCTACATGTCCAAGTAGATGTGACGAATTGAAGAGTTGCGTACAATGTCAAATGTATAATACTGGAAATTATAGTGATACAGAAGAGTGTGCTAAAAATTGCAAAGAATTTGTACCAGAAGCAGTAGAGGTAGTCACTGTTGATGTGGACAATGATGAAGTACCGTGTTTTGGTACAGATGAAGATGACTGCAAATATACTTTTGTTTATTACTATAATGAAACAAATTGTTTGAAAGTACGAGCACAAGCCGAAAGGGAATGTCCACCCCAAGTCTATATGCTGGGAATAGTCTTAGGAGTAATCGCAGCGATTGTTCTTATTGGACTAGCATTATTATTATTATGGAAATTATTGACGACTATACACGACAGAAGAGAATTTGCGAGATTTGAAAAGGAGAGAAGAATGGCCAAATGGGACACGGTAAATTTATGGAATATTACAAATAATAATATCCTAATGAATATAATGACCCATTTCTAATAAAGATAGTTGAAAGATTGCACTAATTTGGATTAATTTTGCATATGTAAAATGCTTTAATTTAGATGAATACTAATTAATTGGATGTAAAAAGTTATTAACATAGTTAGCTGAAAATAGTGTTTTAAAGCTCTCGTACTCTTTTAAATAATTGATACTAATTCTACTTGTTTCCATGTCTAGGGTGAGAATCCAATTTATAAGCAAGCAACATCAACTTTCAAGAATCCAACATATGCTGGAAAGTAATATAATTACACTTATTTTCTTCTATTAAAAAAGGAAAAACAAACGAAAAGTTCTTTAACAAGTTTATTCTGCAGCATTTTCTAATTTTGACACAGTAATGTATTATTTAATCCAGATAATTTAATAAGTACTTTATACATGAATATTTAGTAATGAATGACATAATACTGCCATAACATTTAGACTCTAATAAGTATGTATAGATTATGTACAGGATTTCGCTGCATTGCACAAAATTGCAAATTTCTGTAATACAAGGTAGAGAAACTGTACATGTAAGTATTTAGGAAATGAATATTGTTATGCATTTTAGTCCTAAATGTAATTTTATTGTTAAAGTGCCTTCAGAAACACTGTAAGGATGCACATGTTATCTATGTCATAATTACTTATGCTATTAAGTAACAAATTTTTATAATTATTAATATTTGTCTTGTTTTGATGCGCAAATGCTGTTGGGTTCCAAAAGATCTGAAATAAAAAGAATCTAATTATACAGTCATATGAAAGACATACTAAAAATATGCAAAACACTGCATGGTAATAGATATATATCAAAATGTTAAATAAGTAGATCATTCAATTTTCGTAAGTTACAAACAACACACTAGTTATACTATAACAACAGTTTGTAATGTATAATATGACAAAGTCTTCATTATACAGTTTTGTCACTTTGTTGAAATTTCAAAGTACTACTTTTTAGTAAAACTATGATGTATGTGCATTCTTTTTCTTATGTTACAAGAAAACATATAAGTTTGAAAAAAGTATATATTTCTAATGACATTTAACAGCATTCCTAATGTATTACGAACAGCTTTGTCATACAAATTAAACCAATGAATATTTTCAATGAATGCATTAGTAATACAAAGCATAAACAAACAAGACATTTTTTTTGAGCATGTAAAAAAAAATTTTAATTTAATGTTACTACGACATTTTTTATACAAAGCATCCAAGTTTGTACATAAACATTACAAGAGTAATAGATATGTTAATTTTAAGAATTACTTTTATTTCGTTTATATAAAAATTTATAAGTACTTGATATTTAAGAAAGTTTTATTGTAGAAAGCAATCCCTTATTTGTGCCTAAGTACAAAACAGGGAAACATGATCATACAAAACTGTTTTGACAGTAGCATTCATAATATTATTTTGTATGTTTTTAATTAAATATATATAATTCATCTCCCATAAGGTATTATCGTCGAGAGTAATGTCAATTGCATAGGACTACATTTAATAATAAAAATACGAAACTATATCGTGAAACAATCTCTATAAAACCAGAGAAAACTAAGTTAAAACAAACGAAACTCTGTGTAAATGATTAATAAACTTCTGTATACTAACATCAAGTAACCTTTTCAACGTTTATTTTTATACGATAGAGTAAAATTCGCATTTTCCCACTTCTGTAATTACGGGTGAGAATTCATATCTGGGATCATATTAATTAAGCGTAGAGACATTAAACTCGTGAAAATCTAACGTCATTAATATTCCTGCTATTTTTTATATTTACATTCACGCGTTTACACAATGCTCCAATTAGTCTCCATCGTACTCCGGTGCACTTATCGTAGATATTTTGATCTAAGCCTTACTATTATGAAATATCGTAAAAACAATGAGATTGCGAGATTGAGAGTTTAAATGCGAATACCAAACGTGTGAGGTTGGTTTCGCGCAACGATAAATATATATTATATAGAGCACGGCATACGAGGGTACGCCAATGCATCCTGTCAATTTGCAATAGAAAAATCTTAATAATCAATAAAAATTAGCAAGACGCATGGTCGTTATCGTATTTAATCTACGTTCATAAACACGTTACAAAACTAACGCAAATATTTACGCAGTTAGGCCTGTGGTTGTGCAGGAGTTGAGTGTGTGCCGAACACCAGCATCTCTCGCTGCAATCGTCACGTGTAATACAGTAGGTGAAGGTAGGGTAATACATAGTATATCATTCTAGGATTCTAGGATAGATGTTAGTAGCACGACAAGAGGTACTCCAACAACAAGACGTGGACCTGCCGAAGAGTCATCGGTGCAAATGCAATTTTCGCAAGTGTTTCCGATAATTAAAGGTGCGCGCAAAACTGGCTTTAGCATTGTGTGGAAACTGGTGTCATTCAGTGTCATTCTTTCCTTCTCTTTCTCTCTTTCTATCTCTCTCTAAAATTCTCTAATTCTCTCTCTCTCTTCCTCCCCTACTCCTTTTGTCCCTATTTATTCGACCCTCTTCTTTTCATTACACATTTACTACCCCCGTCTTCTTTCCTCCTTTTCCAATTCCACCTTTCTCCTTTCCTCCGCGTGGCGATTCTATTTGTCTCTTTGTACTGACGAGAACGAGCAGAAGTATCGCGGTTTCTCGTTCACTTGGAAAACCTCTCTTGCCCGTTGTCACGCGCTAAAAATACTCCCACATAGTCGACGTCCGAGGGTGTACCATGCCAAAGAAGAACGGGAATTAGAACGACGAAAACAGTAAACATCGTCCTGGAGTTGTCATGGATCGGCTCTCTAAAATTGCGTGTTACTTTCGTTGGGTGAGAGGTGCGCCTTCTCGCTCGCCGCACAACGCGCCAGCACCATTGGAGAGAAATGTCGAGGATGAAAATGAGAATGAATCGGACGGTGATGCGCGTCAGAGCATTGCTTACAATCGTGAAACGTCCAAACGATTCTACAGCGTTCTGGAGAGCATCCTTCTATGGGAGAACTCTGTCAACAGTATCTCCGTGGTGATCGTCTTCAATATATTGTTCTGGTAAGTCGTAAATATTTCGCGCGCATATATATCTTCACGTGCAAGCGTACATTATTAATTGACATTATCAATTGATCTCGGGTCTCCCGTACAATGTGAATTTATATTTACCTATAAAAAAAGATCGCTTCGCATTGTATCGGCGAAAATTGCGACACGAATATTGTCACGACACCGAAAACCTGTTCTACATATTGTTCACCTCTTGCCGATTTCCTGTGCTCTTGTTTTTCGCACAAACGTGCGATTCGTATTTGAATCGTTAATATATATTGAATGACGTCTCTCCAAGTCATACAATGGTGCGCTGTGGCGCGCGACAGCTGTTCTATGCTTCGCAAGTAATCCTTCTAGGTCAAGGTTTTCTGCATTTCAAATAAAAGAACAACGTTCACGCTCCCATTTTCTCCGCAATTGTAGAATTTTATGAGGCACGCTTTTTCATATATTTCGCAATCATGATCTTTTCCGAAACCTTGTATTTTATATGTCAGATGTCGTTTAGTTCGAAATTAAGTTCTTACGCATGTTCGATTAATATGATTTTCTTAGAATTTAATGTTCGTTTGTAACAATGTTACACGTAAAATTTACTAAAATCTATCAGCATTTTCTTTTTTCAAAGCAGTAGCGTATGTTTTGAATTACATATAATATGCTAGTAAACATGAAGTTTACAATGTCAGTTATGTGTAATACCAGATTGCGTAATCAACTGTGTAATAATTTGTGCATTTAAAATGGGAAACATACATTTGCATGTTCATTGTAGCTTTTACCTCCCTAACAATTTTGTTCTTAGGGGTATCATCGTACTAGAGATCCGAGGCTTTGCTGCAGCCAGCAGTGCTGCGCTAGTTGTGGTTCTCTGTTACAGCACTCTAGAAGCTCAAGCCCAAAAGGGGAATACAAGTTCGGATACACTGTAAGTTTTTAAGGGTATGCTTAAACGATTCGGGGGAAAGAGTAATAAATCTTATTGAGAAACGTGGATGCGAAAGACCGTACATTTGTTACGTGCATTATATGTTTACACAATTTAATACGTATGTCTAAAGATTTATAGCACACACATGTATCATTTAATTTATAATATGAGTCATGCGATATCATTAATATTCTTATATTACTTCATTGTAGTTCCATAATTACGCACTCTGTGTTACATTTATTATTTATTTTTTAATACACGACACATCCTTGCATTTAATGTAAGCCAAACAATCAGTGTATAATGATTTGTCCGTTTTCAGAATCATCATAAACAAGCTTCGCAATATGTTTGTAGATCGCACGTGAAGGCCGAACAGATTGAAAACTTAGGAAGACGTATAAAATCCACACTTCATAATTTGAAACAGTTGCGGAAAGACCAGCCAGGAGTGGTACTGTATTATTGACTAATACTCATATTAAATGTAATGTTTTTAAAGTAGAATATTATCAATGACTGGTCTCTTTTCAAATGGTTACTAGTATTGACATTAGTGCTATGATATTAACAAAAAGAAAATTAAGTTTGTAATATATATATATGTACTTAAATATGTTTCAGTTTTGCACTGCTGTATGTTCTCTTTCTTTAAGTCTATGGGTTGTCGGTCATACTGTAAATGGTGTACTCTTGGCATATGTAATATGTATGAGTGTTCTACTTGGTCCTGCAATCTTGTTGAAATTACCTAGCAAAATCATTCCTCATAAAGGTAATTTTGCAAAGTAGACTCATAGAATTTTAGACAATTTGTTTCACTGCTATTGGAAGTTGCACTGTTGTAACATTTTACTATTGCGCAGTAGTAGATGTAGCTGAAAATGTATGTTATTATAGAATGGGACAGCGAAATAGAAGAATTTTTACCAACAGTAACAGAAGACAATCTTCAGCTACTGACGAGAGTTGGCGAGACAGGTGATCATTCTCCTACTCCAAGTATGTTATCAGACGTTCATAATGGTAAGATCTAATATTCCTTCTACTTTACTTTTAACATTATAAATGTTGTAGAATTATGTATTGGTGTATAAATTTAATATATCAATTGGCTACGATTACTGGTATTACTTGCAGTACTGTATTGCTTTAAAAATAATAAGGTGATTTTATTTACAGATTTTTTTAACGATGACGATATCGCTGGTCTGAAAATGCCATCTCACGAAGATGGTAGCACAGATGGCGTTGAATTATCAGAATTAGAGTTAAGTACTGGTGATACAGATTTTGATGCTATTAAATTTCAAAGTGGCCATTTTGAAAGAAGTTCATCCTCTGAAGAAGAAGGGGAACTTCAACCTGAAGCAAAACAATTGGCAAATCATAGTGACGAAACTGATAGCGAATTTGAAATAATTGATACACAGGAAATTGCCAACATGAATGTCACATAAAACATGCTCTCTCCACAATGTTTATGAAAGATCGACATCTATTGAAAGAAGACAATTTCGTGATGAGTTTCGTGGTCAGCTGAATAAAACTATAGTTAACTTCTTTCATCAATGTGCGTGGTAGTGTTACCATATGTGCAGTGGAATTTTTATTTTTCATCTCTAAATCATACAGCCCATTATTTTGCAATAGATTAATACTGTGTTGCAATCTTAAATTTATATGATTATAATTGTTGCATGCAGTAGTTCTTTGGTCAGTGATTTGCTTTATAAATATATGCAAAATGTAAATTTGTAAAAAGCTGCATAGTTTGGGACAAATTTTAACATTCTCATTCCAAGTGTACACTTTTTTGTCAAAATTTTGACATTGGTATATATTATTACTTTGTAATATATGTATTGATTATGATAGAAATGTTAATACTTCCATATCCAATATCTCCTTTTCTGTAATTATTAAACAAGAACTCAAATCGAACAGATCTATCTTGTATGCACATTTATTCACATAACGTAAACATGCAAATAAGAAAAAGCAACAGATGCTTTTAACGCAACTGAATTAGTACTTGCTTCATTTGACTTTATTTATATATAAAATTTCTTTTGTGATAAGTCAAAAGGGCGAGCACAATAACTTAAACATTTTTTTAATAATTGTGACATCAGCATGCAAAACATTTATTGAGATCCCTTTTTTGTCATTATAACAATCTGAAAGCAAGTATTAATATTACTCCATCAATGTTGACACTGAAAACTAACAAACTTATCTTGTTTTGTATATACTTATTTCAACATACAACACTTCTATCATAGTCACATAAATGTACAGGATGCTGCAGGATCATACGTAGCATGTAAAAATTGTTATTAATATTATGCTGTATGTTCTTTACATCTGTATACGGTTCATAATAGTTTCAATTCTTTTAATTCAGTTGATAAATTTGTCATATTTTTTACAATAAAAACTACGTACAGCTACCTGCGTAGAGGTGTTAAAAATGGAGTGGGAAGGGAAGTATATAATCAGTTTGTATTATTATTCTGTGTACAATCTGTGGTATTGAAGTGCTTATAAATAAAATTTATTTATTTACATATATCTGAATATAATGCAATACATTTTGCAATCATATTTAATATTTTTAAACACACTATAAAATTATGTACATTTCTAATGTGATAAATATATACATATGTACAAACCTTCACAAGTGTACAACTTAATGTTATAAAGATATGTATGGTATGCAATGTACATTCTATATAATAAATGAAAGTACATGGGAATAAATTACTTATCATTTCACGTATTATTTTTTATTCTTCATTGTGTCAGAAGTTCAACTTTATGATTTATAGTAGCCAAACTTGAAAAGAGAATTATGCGTTTCTTAAGTATACAAGGTTTTTGTACGGCAAATGAAAGTCTCAATAACAAGTACAGAATAATAGTATAAGAATATAGTATAACACATTTCACACCTACTTTGTTCCTTTAGGGTACAAAGCGTAGAAAGCTGGTTTGCCAGTGTCGGCAAATCATCACTGATGCCTGCTTCCACGAGTTTCAAGAATCTAATGTTTCAAATATACCCACACATAACGAACAGTTGTGGGAATTTCTCCTTACAAGTATTCTTTATAGGCAGATACATTCAAAGCAACATTAAATTTTTGAATCACTTGGTAGTGATGGTTCACCAGCTCTGGCAACCACCCTCTACATCCCGTACCGTTACAAATGGACAAATTTCCATTTCACTATTGTTGACGCTGTCATCTAATTTTATTATTGCACAGGTACATTAGATAATGACTCTGTATCCTCCTTTGTACTATCTGTGATCGCAATAGGTTGAGCATTCTTTCGTTCTGGCAACACTTGCAAAAATGCGTCCTGCCAACTTTTACCTTCTGTAAGTCTTAGAAGGATTTCAAATACTGGAAAAAGTCTAATGTTTTTCTTCTGTGTATATATATTCTTTTATTTTAGACCTTAACTTACCGTGATCAATAGTCAACACTTTTCTAGCCTTCATTTGTAGGAACTTATCCAATGGTAGACGACAATGTCGTACACCATTCTGTACCGCTACTTTATGACAAAGACCCTACAATGAATGTAGTTATAAAACATGCATACTATAATTTAAATCTTACGCTTACCTTATGGCAATTATGATCAACAAGTCCACCTATAACGTATACACAGTTGTGATCCAAACGATCGATAACATTTTCTGATTCGCTTGTAAGATAAACAATTTTATCTCTTGGATAAATATCTAAATATGAATCCGAACAAAACCTCACCTATAATCCATGAGAATGTGAGTGTTTTTTCTTGAATCTTGATTAGGACTAAATGGATAATAGCAATAACATACATCCCAGTGTTCATATCCGTTATGTTTTTCCATTTCTTGCCTCGACTTGCCATTAAAGCTTGTAATAGAAAATTGCATCGGTGCCGTGGACCTTCTATTTAACGTGTAACATCTCAATATTTGTTTAGTCAATTTTGCGATATCTTTGTTAATCATTAGATCGTCAAAAGACAAATCAATCGTTACGCCAATCTTGCAAGTGCTGTCTGCCATTGTACTCCTTTTTAATGCTTTTCTAGAGGGTCCTAGATCTATATTATTAGCACGTGCGAAAGCTCGTTTTTCTCTTGCTTTGGCTCGTTCTTGTAATCTACCAAAATAAAAGAATTACTTTTTTTTTTATAAATTCAAGAAAATTTTATACGTTCCAAATCATCGTGTTGAGGTTAACATTGTCCACTCAATGGGTGAATTGTAAGTAGCCTGTGTACGAAATTATTTGTCAAAGTATAATAAGTCAGTTACTGGTACCTTTTCACAACTTTCCGTGCTAACCATTTCTCTTGTTTCTTCACTTTCTTTAATTGCCGCTTGCTTAAATTTATTGTTACTTGTGGTTCTTTGCAATCCGCATCTGTATTAAATGGCATAACTAGTGTCTCTATAACGGGATGACTTTCCATGTTTACTGAGAAATATTTGTCAAATTATTTCATTAAGGTCTTGCGCACATTGATCTAAATAAATAGCGTTTGACAAAATTGTTTAGTAAAACTCGTGCATCAAAGATTTCGTCACTTTCAAAGAAGACCATGTGTCCGATAGCACATAGACAGAAAACACAACTTTAAATTGTACGTAGTATAAAAAGCAGTAAAAAGTTTTCATAACTTCCTCGTGCATTCCAAAATACATCGATATTTTACAAAATTCTTTGGATTGTAAAAGGGCGCGAGTTAGCACGGGTCATCGCGAATAATCGTGAGGATCGTGAGTAAACAGCAAGTTCTGTAGTAACTGTGACTGATCAATCAGGAATGATGAGTACGAGTTGTGAGATATACAGGGTGTCTCAGACCACCCATACAATCTCTCGTGGGGACGTAGACACAAACACAAAAGTCCTGGACCATTATTCAATATTCGCAATATTTATCGAGTCATTAATTGTTAAAGATCAAAGGAAAGGGCGTCCGCCAAAATAGCAGCGGGGGGAGCGCTGGTGCCTCTGCGAGCTGTAGGACGGCCCAGTTTACCTACAAACAAACGCGGGACGCGGTAAGGGAAGGCTGAGACACGGCTGCACGGCCGGCTTCTTTTTCGTTATTCTTCCCCTTACCGCACCCCGCATTTGTTTGTAGGTAAACTGGGCCGTCCTCTACAGCTCGCAGAGACTCCATCGCTTCTCCCGCTGCTATTTTGGCGGACGCCCTTTCCTTTGATCTTTAACAATTAATAACTCAATAAATATTGCGATTATCGCAAAACGGTACAGGACTTTTATGTTCAGCGCAAGCCGCTCTATGTCCCCACGAGAGATTGTATGGATGGTCTGAGACACCCTGTATTTATTTTCAGCACTCGCGCACTATGAGCATCCGTTTTATGTATAGTACGTTTTGTTTTGTTTTAACAGAATGTTTACATTTCGCATGTGCAGACAGTTGTTAACAATGACAAATTGGTGCAACGTGGAAGAATGAAATAAATGCTTTACAATATGTTTGCAACAAGTATTAAAGATGCTTTAGCTACTACAGCATCGATCTGTACAGTTTTACAGTTTCTCGCTGGCACGTAAGTCATAACATAACCTTTAATTATAATATGTAAAACAACATTTATACATCTCCCTCTTAATAATAATTCGGCTTCTAATTTTGGCGTGTAAACGATACTAATCGAATTTGAAACAAAATATGTGAGTATTAATGTAATTCGTAAAATGAGCTTTATTTCAGATTAGTATGTAGAAAGTTTATCAAGAATGAAACAACGGGAGATACATCTGGTTTCCCTTTTGTTACATGCTACCTGTCGTAAGTATACAATTAAAGTCAATACTAAAATTTGATATAAATACTTCAAATTAATCATTTTTATCTAAACTGTTATTTCTTATAAATAACTTTTATAAGAACATTAATATGCGAGTAATATAACTTAATGCTTGGCGCTTAATTATCAAATAACATTTTAAAGTAAAATGTTTTATTTTTCAGATGCAGTTTATGGTTAAAATATGGATTATTAATAGGAGATTCGTTTCTTGTATTGGTTAATGTTTTTGGTTCTATTTTGCAAGTGTGCTATATTGTAGTATATGCTTTGTACAGTGTAAAAAAGTCAGTTATTGTTAAACAATTTTTAATAGCCACTTGCTTTCTTGTATTTGTGTATCTTTATAGTATGTATGAAACAGATAAAGTATTAGCCATAAAGCGTGTCGGTTTACTCTGCTGTAGTTTTACTACATTGTTCTTCGCATCACCTTTCATAATGCTGGTAAGTTTCGCCCAGGTAAGAAAACTATAAGTTCTGTACGCTCTTTCGAATAACGTAAAAATATTTTTCAGGCGCATGTTATAAAAGTACAAAGTGCAGAAAGTCTACCTCTGCCTGTTATCGTTGCATCTTTAATAGTATCCTGTCAATGGTTTGCATATGGTTGCCTTCTCGATGACCAATTTATACAAATACCAAATTTTCTGGGTTGCGTTCTATGCCTCTTGCAACTCTGCCTGTTTCTAGTTTATCGCAACAAGCAAGTCAATCACTCGTATCTTATATAGACTCATAAATACTTTATACACCTATTATGAACGAACAAAATCGTGCTGAAATGTGATATAATAAAGATTTTCTATAAAATATTGTAAATAATGCAAGAATATATTAAATTAATTTATTCCACTTAACTTAATACCTGTGATACATTATCGAAACAATCGTAACGTGCATGTATGGTTCAACAGAGTTGTGACAACAGATTGAATTCTACACGGTTTTTTAAAAGGATACGAAAATGATCTTTTATGAAAATGTGAAAAGAAGAGAGTAGATGAATGTAGGTGAATTAGCCGAAAACGTTGAGAAAAGGAAAAAAGCTAGATTAGAATTTAAAATAATATATTTCGTACTGGATGGTAATGGATTTGCAAACTCGAAATTCGGGCAGACAGAAAATGCACGGTAAGGGGGAGTTATAGGATCTACAGTTACCAAATGTGTTTATTGCTGCACCACGGCTGAACTGGGTTGAATTCGGAAAGTGCAGAAAATTGTATAAGGGTATATGTATGTACACATGAGTACAAAAATATATTGTGTGTTTCCTGAGTAGTTTTGTCCCGTTGCAAGAATAAAGAAAGAGCAAGCCAAAGAAAAAACACAGTAAGCTCTCTTGTGAATTGATTTCGAAAGAAAATTGTCGGTAAAAACTGTGAGGATTCCTGTCTTGTCAGTGGAGTAAAGCAACAGAATATCTGTAGAATGAATAGATGGTATCTGTAATTGTGCATTGTGTATTACATGATTTTACATGTACGCCAAATTATCCGCTTCCACTTCCATCATTATTCGCAATGCTACATTCATAATAAATAATAAATATGACAGTAAACTTACTAATTTACGGGATACATAAAACCGTTGTTGTTTTACATGTTTGAAGGATAACGCGCAAGAATATTTATAAAAGAATACTACCGAGCCGAGACGCAGAGTTATCGGTTTGCTTTCATTAACTGTGCAAATTTCACTGATGATAAAAAATTCTATAGGCTTATATTTTGAAGGTCATCGAAGCTACCGCAGTTTATCATTATCCCACAATGAATTAATAGAATGAAGTGGTACTGTTTACAATTTTAGGAATACAATTAGTGAAGAAAGGTATGTTCTGTCAAATATTCAAAACATAACCTAGAACAGATAATTGACTTAAAGTCAAAGGAATAGAAACATTCTTGATACTGCTGGCCACTGGATTAAACATTGTATATACTACGAGCCATGGAAACTTTTCCACCGCAAAGATACGAGACCAAGATTGAAACTTTTGATTCGTGTATGATTGAACCTACAAACCAACAGCCAGAAATTACCCAGACTGCGAGCGAACAGGCCTCTTCTCAAACAGCACCTGCACAGAATCGCGAAAAGTATGAATATACGTCGGTAATTCCTGAACAAATACAAACTCAACAGGATCAACCGGATCAGGTCGCTCAACAAAATATGACGCTTACGCCAGTACGATTGCCAGCTATTTTGGACGGTGAATTCTTCACCGTCATAAGAGTCGAAGACACAAATGTCACAGTTCGTTGTTTACAGTGCCAAAAACATCTTAACGGAAATTTGAAATCGACAGGAAATTTTTTGAGTCATATAAAGGTACGCACCATTATAAAGAACATGTTCATTGTCCAATATTTCTTGTACCCAATTAGGTATTTTACAGAGAGTTCATCCGCTTACCGTTGAGAAAATCAAATGCAAATCTAATCAACGCAAACCTGCGATAGTATACATTGATCTGTCGCCGGATAAATGTGCAAAGCACGTTAGAACAAAAAGGGGATATAGAAAGTGTTACAAAAGTGTAAGAATTCTCATATTTTTCTTGGTATAGTGGTGTTTTGTGAGGTAAGGTACAAAAATATCATATTTTCATAGGAGGATAATCAACCTGGACAAGAAGACTCGGATGACCAATTACCCGAATGGACAGAAACGCCATTAATGCGTAGGCGCAGACAAGAGGAATCGGAATCTGGTTGTCAAAATAACAATGCATTGATTCTTGAGGACGAATTTGATGCGATTGGGAGAAATGTTGCGGCAAAACTCCGAACCATGAGGTTGGATCAAAGAATAATAGCAGAAAAGTTATTGAGTGATATTTTGTTCGAAGCACAACTTGGAAACTTACATAGAAACTCCAATATTCATGTTTGAGGCAAGAGGATGATGTTAGGGTCGATTAGAATTATACAATTGGATACATTAGAAATAAATTACAAGTGCACTTGGAGTTACAAGATAGTACTAATGATAATTTGATGGTGATAGGACAACTTGCTGTTTACCTTGAGGTATAGAAGGGCAGGTCTTCCATTTTATACATTCCCGCCATTTTACATTTTTATAATTCTACGTTCTATTTTATTTACTTCAAGTTTATCTTGTAATATCGATGTGAGACAAGAGAGTCGCCCTGGGTACCATGCTTTCCTTTATAAGTAAAATGAACTGGGTATAATCGGGAAACCAGATATAAATATGTATGTGTATATATATTGATGTATCTGTACATAAAACAGTATATACGATAATGAACATAATAATTTCTTTTTATAAAAAACTACCTACATTATTCATATTATTTATAGTATGCATCCTGTACATGTATCATAGAGATATATTAGTTTTAGATGCATTAATGTATATATAAGTCGCATAAACATTTAGGAATTAAAAATAGGCATATAGTTACAATTATTTTATCTGTAATGTATAATACTGTAAATACTATTATACTATAAAGTCCATATGCTAAGAATAAAGAAAATGCTGCCAATCTTACAATGAGAGAAGAGTATAGATCCAGTTTGATGCAAGTTTCTAGTTTCCTTAGTATGATCAAGAAATATGGAAGTTTGTTTCTGGCAGTTTACGCATACATAGAGAACAATGCCTTAATGCTGCCTAGTTAAATGTACTACACTCAGATCATTTGTAATATACATTATAAAGCAAAGTGCATGTTGAGACACAGGCACAACTCTGCTCAATATTAGGCCAGGTAAGCCATGAGTGTATTAATTGAACAGTTTCCAGAAAAAAATCCTTTGGATTTCATCAAAATTGACTCCAACACTTCTGTATGCTTATTTAGTTAGTTAGAATATAAAACTGTTTTTTATATAATCTATAAATAATACACCTATTATAGTTAAGCGTAATATACATATAACCACAATCATTAATGTATTCGAATGATGAATATATATGTTTATGCGTTTAATATATTTAATAATATTCCAGTCTCAAAAATTTTCTGTATCGTATCAGTACAGTTGTGAAACAATCTCACTGATAAAATGAGATGCAACTACATAGTCATAAACATAAATCGTACATGCTCAAATTAAACAAATTTGCGCATTTTTGAGTCATTAGACCGTTGAATTTGAAAGAAATTCATACACTGTAATAAATGATGTACTTTCAAATGTAGGGTCACGTGCGGCAGTGAGGAACATAGTCATATCTTTACAGTACATACTTATTTGTTAAACTCAGCAAGATAAATTAATTAATATACAAACTGTCAATTACTGTACACTCTAGATTTCTTGGGTTTAAACAATACATGATAAACTATGGTCGATGAGATGCACAATAGCATACTAGTAAATATTGCACAGAAAATATAGGTATACCAAAAGCCATCCCATTCTGCACGAAAATACCAAATCAAAGTTAGAATAGTGTTTTGTGACAAAACCAAAACATAATACGGCAATAGCCATCTATTCGCGTATTTAAACTTAATTCTATATTCAATGAGGCTAAAGATATAAACTAAACCAAGCCACAGGTTTACAAAAAATGTTATCGCATCATAATATTTTGTATAGTAAAATAGGTACAATAACATAAGTGCATAATGTGCTCCTAATACACCCAATAAATAAAACGGGTAAAACTCATAAAATACAACAATAGTAAACATACGTGCCAAAACAAAACAGAACCACCATAGGAAAGCGAGGAGCTTGCCAACAGGATCATCCTGTTCCAAACCTTTGGATGAATACTTTCGGCTAGGTACTATTAGAGATTGTGCATTGGGGTTCGAACATTGATTGGATTCGGAAGTTTTCATTTCTTCAATGTTTTCCTCTTCTAAATTTTGGAAAACAGAGTCTGGTCTTGGAGGAGCTGGTTCATCTGGAACCGGTAAAGGTGCGACTGTTGTTATTCCACGAAGAGGTGTCGGCGGTGGGGTGATGTGCATATTTTTTGGTGGCAGTGGTGGTGTAACAGAAACTTGGCGATCAAATGAGACATGACCTTCAGGAACATTTTCCTGTGTAGAGTTAGCATCATTATTTTGTTCTGAAGATTTCAACTCTCTTATAGTTTCATCCTTCGTTTGTTCCGTCGCAGGAGGGAACTTTAATGGTTCACTTTCTCCTAGATTATTCAGTTCCTATAAAAATAAATTTCGGTTATATTATTCATTGCCGATAAGTTTGGCCTATGATAGTTTAACGTTATTTAACAAGAAACGAATTTCGTTGTGACTAAAAATTTGGAATCGTATAACAATTACCTGAATACAATATTTCTTTAACCACATTGCCCATGGTAATTTCCTACCATTAATTCTTTGGCTTTCAAATCTTTGGAAGCATGCAGTCTCCACAGCAATAATAACAATTGACATCATAATGCTTAATATACGTATGATTACTAAAAAATATCGCGAATATTTGAGAATTAGTGTTTGCGTTACTGTAAACCACAAGAAAAAAGAGAAATGTAAATTATTTCTACCAGCTTGTTGGTTGAGATACAATGAATATCCTTGAAAAAGTAAATGGGTTTGAAATATAGCTTGTGGTATGCTCTGAAACCATGCTTGTAGAAAAAAGTACAATTCGATAGCTGCAGGGGCTGCTGCTATGTTGAGAGTCTTTGTTCTTTCGTCATTAGACAAACGCAGTGCGTCCACAGTTAATACTATAAGACCGGCATATCTAAAATTTTTATTTCCCATTAAGTTTCTACACATTTTGGTTAATTCAAATTAGATAGCCATACCTGTACAGGGCAAACAAAGGAAATACAATTAACTGTAAAACCTGAAGACAAAACCAAAGAAAGACGCCCTTTGTTATTTTATCATCATTCGTCATCCACCAATCTGGCCTTGAAATGGTTAAAATGAAATAGATCGTAGCTGGTGCGTACATAAAACCAATCGTACATAGTCCCCATAGGAGATTGTTTTCTCTAAAATGTTGCACAGCAACGACAAAGTCTGCCGAAAAATGTATAATATACACAACACAATTCACTATTATCGGGATCAAGAAAATCAAGTAAATTTGCTCCGTTGATGTTAGCGGTACTTTCAAGTACTTCGTTGCCTTTCTCTGGCAAATTGGACCGGAATTCCCCATTTTTGGAAGTAATACAATATTCCGTTATTGTACCATATCTCGCTCATTCTAATATTCTCCGTGTTATACGTTATATTTCTGGTTTGTTAAGTGCTCTAAACAAATTTAATCACAATATGAAATCATTTCCATTAAAACAAATTATACATAAATATGAGTGTACTTACTTCTCTTGAAATATTTTCTTACACGGAAACTTGAGTATCCTTTTGCCATTAGAAAATCTGCAAAGTTAATTTTCTGCTTATTGTGAGAATATGGCAATTGTGAAGGATATGTCTGAATTCATTAAACATATTTTGTAAATTTAGGACCGTCAAAAATTCTATGCTTAAATCCTAATATAAAGCTCTTTTGTTATTCTGTTTGACAAGTGGGAGATACACACAATGAACTTAAATATTATACCGTATAAAGTTTCGTATAAATGTATATTTTACATACTTTGAATTAAGACCATTCTGATATGCACAACGAGGAAATTAAATATTTTTTCAATGCTTTCTTGTATCAATCATCCCATTTCGAACGATGAATTTTATTGTCGACGCTTCTGAGACCAGCTGTTCCTCGTATTAGGTGATTAGGTTGTATTAGGTATACGTACCACAGAAACTTTATTTACTTAACGTTTTCTTTACTCTGCACGCATATAAAAGGGACGAAGTTTAAAACTTGCCGAACAAAATGTTATTCTATCACAGTTTCCGGCATTATAGCTTTAAGGACAACGCTTTATACTGCTTTTTATAAGGAAAGGAGTAGTACCTGTACGACGCGATGAATTAGCCAGCGTGTTAAAACGGAAAGATAAAAGAAGATAAGGTCTATTCTGTTAGATACCAATAGATACCGATAAAATATCGCTTCGCGTATTCGCATAGCACATTGCAGAAGTTATTCGCGAATTAGGATCTAAGGAAAAAGCGATTAAATTAAGGTTAAGTCGAGGATGTATGAATAAAAAAAAAATAACAGGTTGCATGTACATATTGATGACTCATGTAATAATATCTTTTAAATTATACAGAATTTAGTTTGCTTACGCTAAAGGGATCTGCTCATTCGGAGTGCCACCTTCTTATATATTTATTTTTTACTGTTCCTTTCCGTACAGACGAATGAATAATAAATAAAAGATGTAATAATAAGTAATAGATGTAATAATAAACAAAATCGCATAAAGTATACAAACATCATGAATGTAGAATCTTCTGGACGTAACGATTGTGAAATGTAATTGTACATGTTACGATCGTACGTACAAACTTTGCGATTGATTTATTTCCAATACTAGCGCTATGCGGATGATTGCGGTGCACCAAAGTATTCCTTACTATTACATTAGTAATAATATTTGAACGAATTGTACTAGGTGATCCCAAATTTTTAAGACTGCTTCGGTTCCATCTGAGATAAGAATTCATTATACTGGTCCATAATGTTTGGTGTCTGGTGTGCTTGGTTTGTGTGGTCGTCGTACTGTGAACCAACTGCCCACAATGTTTCTAAATCATATTGCACCCTTGCATCGGTTGACAGGATGTGAAGTGCGATATTTCCTAAAAAATGAATGTACGATCAAATTTAAGTGCTTGTTACGTTAAAAGCGAACAAATTATTTTCTAGAACAAAGATACTCGATGATCTACCCAAATCCAATGCGATCCACTCAGACGAATTTTTTCCTTCCATTCTCGGTATAGGATCACTTTGATATCTTTTCAATTTGTATAATTTGCGTACTAGTGTCGCCAGGCCAATCAAGTGTTTTCTAGATCTTCCTGTAACGAAGACTATATAATCGACGTAACTGTATTCCTCCGGGACGGATACTACAAATATGTTTCTAGCGTTGTCCCTATCGAGTACCGTAACTAAGTCGTCAATCTCAAAAACACCATTGATGCCACCTGTTTTAACGTTATAAAAGAAGAATCTTTAATTAATGTACTTTAAGAACTACAAAACAACATATTGCTAATTTACTTTGACAGTTATACGCTGAAGATTTGTTAACCATGATTATAACGTATCACCCACTACTCACGATTCATGTTCAATCCTTCATAAGGATTTCGAGTTTCCAGATCTCGTTTATGCAGTTCTTCAAGATCAATTCTTTTCTTTTCCTCGTCTACGTCCAAAATGATTTGTGCATCGGTATCATCAAAAACTTTGTATCTTGAGTCAATGCCGGGTGAAAGGTTAGATTCATCATCATTCTTCTGTTCTTCAAGATTAAACAATTCTTTCCTGTCGTTGCTTTTAGTACACAATTGTCTAGTTTGTTTTAAATACGAGTATGTCAGAATACTTTTATTATGACGAATCATTGGTGTGTACAACAATTTTTGTACACCAAACACATAGGATAAAATTCGCTTATGCATTTTTCTTCAAAAAAGTGATGAGGTTATGTCGATGTGTACACTTTGATTGTTCGCAAATTTATACGGTCTTTGGCCTTATTCGTTGCTTAAATTTACACGTTGTTAACAATAAGTAACATGAATTCTTTGTTGCATTCCTTATCCTATGTAATTAATAATAATTTCGTCTACTTTCTAACTTCCACTAAATTTACTGCTTTTTACGGTTTTTGCTAATATAAATTAATCTTACTTTATAGGTTCATGTATATTATTGCAACAATTGGTGTTTATTGTTAAATTATTCAATAGTTGCATAAGAAGACAAGGAAGATTCATGTGTGAAAGGAATGATCATTAAATAGTATACATGTTATCTTGAATAAAGATTTTATTGATCTAAACAAGAATGCATATATAAAATGAATGTTCTTGGTAAAGATGAAAATTTCCAGGTCATCAAGTTGTCAGTGATGAATCAATCCTTGCAAAATCATAGTTGTCGCAGCTGTAACAAAAGGGTAATGAATTGGTATTTGTGCGCATTGCTATAATTTCATGTGTACAAAATATTGGTCAAATGTTAGGTATGCATTCTTCATTTATTATTCTAAAATACCACTGGTTTATTGTGGTTATTAGACTAAGTCAACATGTGAACTGAACATAGCGATCCTAAACTTACAAGGCAACGTTGTACAGTCTACTTGGACCTTGCACGCATCTTCCTCCTTTTGCGCTTTAGCCTGCGCATCCTCTTCTTCCTCCACTATAAAATATACACAGCGTATATAAATTTATATGAAATTAATATTATAGCAATGCACGATTAGTTCGCAATGTATAAATTTAAAAGCATTATAAGAGTTGTTAACAACGTAAAAACTTTTAAGAATGTATAAATTGTTAATCTCGATATAACTATTGGTTTACTAGTAAATATTATTATATTAAATGAATCTTATGTATGGTACATTTATATGTCCTAAACGTGGTTGCATTTATTGAATGTAAAAAACGATGTGGAAAATATACAACGCACGATTGACAAATTTTCGTGATTACTATTTCTATGAACAATTTCATAGATCAACAATATACATTTGAAATTAGAAGGAACTTACCTTAGCTCTCATTTTTGTAGGGTCGAGAAATCTAGATTAAACTAGAATTTCTCGATTTTTATGGATTTCAAATCCTCCGAGGAAGTCCGTGTGCCGGACCAATATGGAAGAATTTGCAGTAGACAAGTGTTGAACAACAAGGAAACCACGGATCACAAGGGCGCCTAATAAACCCAACTGAACATGGAAAAGCGCTCCTATCAGACGTTTTGCGAAATAAAATTCTGCGCAGTTCTGCCAATCTCCTTTGTCACAGAATTGCCAATACACGCCAAGGAAAATTCCCTAATTTTCGATTCATTGAATTCTGCAGCAATGCACATTTATTGTTATAAATTGTATAATACTCTTTAAAAGATATGGAAATTATTACAAACCTTGTTGATTTCGATTCATGCAGCTAGATCTATCTGGATCTATCTCGTTTATCTCATATTTTCTTTATTTACATTGGATATGCGAAAAAGTACGTTCGAGCGAGAGCCCAAAATCGGTCCGTTTGTGCAAATGTCACTTGATGTTACAATCTACCAATCAGAAAGCAGAAACGATGGTCCAAGCTAATGAGAAACCGCGTCCAAAGTGTGAATGTCACTGGAAAATTTGCGTGAGCATACCTTTTTTACTTCTCCATGATAGTAATGGCCAATGGAAAATCAGAACGAATTATTGAAACACTATCGACAATGTGAACTATCGATTATTTTCGATTGTCCATACTATCGATAGTTCTCCACCCTATATCAGACTTTATGGGTCCTCCGGACGGCGATGTGTGAAAAGTTTGTGTTCATGTCTGCTTTGAGACAAGTTTAGAATATTGTATTTTTGGTTGGAGTTCCGAACATATTTATGAAATATTATTTTAAAGCACATTGACTTTTGAATTCCTCGCGATAACATGGCAGAGTTTGTGGATTCGGAAGCAGAAGAGAGCGAGGTTAGTATAAATATGTATTGTGCAACAAATTATTACACTGCAGTAAAGTATGCAACTGTTGTATACTACTTCTAATTGTTCAATAACGTTTCGTTCGATGAAACGTTTCAGGAAGAAGAAGAATTAGATTATAATGAGAAGAAGAAGCTGAAAAAGTTGAAAGCTGTAGAAGATAGTGACGAAGATGACGAAGGTAATTACAGAAAATGTATCTGCGTTGTTTATGAAAGAAGTAATGCGCCTTATCTCTTGTGGGATCGTATGCGATGTGGGGTACATTTCAAATTAGATGCACACAAGTTTATTTTTAAAAGAACGTTTTAAGAGGATTTTATGCAATCTGTACAAGTACGTTACATTTGTGCAGACGACGATGATCAATTGCAAGAAGAACTAAAGGACTTAATAGATGACAATCCGGTAGAGAGCGATGGCGAAGATAGCGATGCATCTGGTGGTTCTAAAAAGAGAAAAAAAAGCGATGACGAGGACTTTGACGATCGATTGGAAGATGAAGATTATGATTTAATAGAGGAAAATTTGGGCGTTAAATTACAGAGGGTACATGCAATATAATCTGTTTTGTAGAACGACTATATTATACAGATCTAGTGATGTGATCCTTTACTTTAGAAACGTTTCAAACGCCTCCGCAGGATACAAGATGAAGAATCGGAAGAGGAACAGGAGAAGGAGGCAGATGAGGAACGAGATGCTATTGCTAATGAACTATTTGAAGGTTCTGGTGATGTAAGTTTTAGTAGATCTTTACTCATCATGATAAGAGCACTTTTAACATTAATATGAATGTTCTATGTTTACATTGAAAATAAAGAGAAATTCTTTTCCATAATTAAGTTGAATAATTTCGTTAAGTGAATGACTGCTGCGAATCATCGTAGTTGCTTATATCGTATTTTAACTTGCACAAATTCTGTATTCTCTGAGTACACGCTTGCTTGTTTTAGGAAAGAGATGTTACAGTGGTATGTATATTGCTATTACAACACAGGGGTGATTTTCACTTTCTGGTACCAGAAATAACGAAATTTTTTTTGGTTTTTTTTTTAGGAAGATGAAAGACGAAGCGAGCGTAGTCACAGACCCGAAGTCGAGACATTTGATGAAGAAGGAAGTGAGGATACCGATGCGGATGATTTTATAGTAGACGATGATGGAAGACCAATTGCGGAAAAGAGAAAGAGGAAGAAACCCATTTATACGGATGCGTATGTCAAATAGAATTTCTGTTTCTTTAAAATCATAAATTTACTGGATATATTTATATATGTCGATTTATATTTACTATTCCTTGATGTAGCGCATTGCAAGAGGCACAAGATATATTTGGCGTTGATTTCGATTATGATGAATTTGGCAAATATGGCGAAGAAGATTATGAGGAAGAAGAAGAGGAAGAGGAGGAAGATGAATATATGGACGATGATGTGGATGTGGAGAGATCCAGACGACCTAAGAAACAACTCAAAAAGAAAACAACAAGAAAGAGCATTTTTGAAATTTATGAGCCTAGTGAACTTAAACGTGGACATTTTACAGATATGGATAATGAGGTATATTACTTCTTCAATCACTACATATTCCCAAACCTACCTTTTACTAACTGCATACTACACAATGTATTACATATTCTAACATAAATAATCCTAAAATGTTTCTGAATTATCCTGACAATTATAATTCTATTTTTCTCATAGGTGAGAAATACAGACATTCCCGAGCGAATGCAACTTCGCTCAGTTCCCCTTACACCAGTCGCAGAAGGGTCTGATGAATTAGATTTAGAGGCTGAATGGATATACAAGCAAGCTTTTTGCCGTCCAACTGTTTCTGTACAAGATGCTCATTTAAATGCTGAAGCTAAAGAGAGAGCACGTAAAGGACCACAAACAATTGGAAAAATCAAAAAAGCATTGGACTTTATGCGAAACCAACATTTCGAAGTTCCTTTCATATCCTTCTATAGGAAGGAGTATGTGCTCCCCGAATTAAATATTAACGACTTGTGGAAGGTATACAAATTTGATGCTAAATGGTGCCAATTGAGACAAAGAAAAGAAAACCTGTTAAAGCTGTTTGAGAAAATGAGAAATTATCAACTCGATGAAATTATGAAAAATCCTGATGCACCGTTACCGGATACCATAAGAGTAATAAAAGACGATGACATCGAACGTCTGAAAAATGTGCAAACAAGCGAAGAACTAAATGATGTATATCATCATTTTATGTTGTATTATAGTCACGAAATTCCAGCTATGCAGGATTCTGTACGTCAAAAGGGAAAAGAGGCGCGCCGAGAAGCTAGAATCCAAAAACGAAGACAACAAATTGCAGAGGCTGAGGAAAATGGGGAGGAGCCACCCCCTGAAGATGACATAGATGTAGAGGATGAAGAAGAAACAGATGAGACTCTAAAGCAAGCAGTTAGAACTGGTCCTTATTCCATTTGTAGAAAGGCTGGACTTGACACTCTAGCTAAAAAATTCGGTCTTACCCCAGAACATTTTGCAGAAAATTTGCGAGATAATTATCAACGTCATGAAGTTGATCAGGAACCCATAGAGCCCACTGTTGTTGCAGCAGAATATTGTGGACAGCGTTTTAAGTCAGCAGAGGAAGTTCTTAAAGCTGTTCAACTGATGGTCGCCATTCAAGTTGCTCGTGAACCATTAGTACGTAAATGCGTTAGAGAGATGTATATGGAAAGAGCAAAAATATCAGTGAAACCTACAAAAAAGGGAATTAAGGAAATTGATGAGAATCATCCAATTTATGGCATGAAATATTTGAAAGATAAACCCGTGAGAAATCTTGTTGGAGATCAATTTCTTAATTTAGCTATAGCAGAAGAAGATAAACTAATTTCCATTACACTTAGTGACACAATAGAAGGTAATACTAGTAATAATTATGTAGATGAAATGAAGCAGCTTTATTATCGTGATGAATTTAGTAAAAATGTCCAAGATTGGAATGCTTTAAGAGTTGAAAGCGTCGAGATGGCGCTTACTCACATGGTAATTCCTTCTTTAAAAAAGGAGTTAAGAACAAATTTGATTGTGGAAGCCAAAGAATGTGTAATGAGAGCGTGTTGTCGTAAAATGTATAATTGGGTTAAAGTAGCTCCTTACACTTGTGAATTTCCTGAAGAAGAAGATGAGGAATGGGATACGAGCAAGGGTCTCAGAGTAATGGGTTTAGCTTATGTGCCCGATTACACACAAGCTGCATTTGTTTGCTTAATTGCACCTGATGGCGAATGTACAGACTACCTTAGGTTACCTCATTTAATGAAGCGTAAAAATAGCTATAGGGAAGATGAGAAGATGATGAAAGAAGCTGATCTTCTAGCAATCCGAAACTTCTTGAGTACCAAAAAGCCTCACGTTGTTGTAGTTGGTGGTGAATCGAGAGATGCCATGATGATAGTTGCTGACATAAAGGAGTGTATATCGACTTTAGCCGATGAAGAACAATTTCCTGCCATACAAGTGGAAACGTGTGATAATGAACTGGCAAAAATATATGCAAACAGTAATAAAGGTGTATCTGAATTTAGAGATTATCCTGAATTATTAAGGCAGGCAATTTCATTGGCTAGGAGGATACAGGACCCATTAGTAGAGTTTTCTCAACTATGCACTGCAGATGAAGAAATTTTATGTCTTAAATATCACGGTCTACAAGATCAACTACTTAAAGAAGAACTTTTGGAAAATCTTTGCTTAGAATTTGTCAATCGCGTAAATGAAGTAGGCGTGGATGTTAACAAAGCAGTCCAGCAGGCTTATTCAGGAAATTTAGTTCAGTTTGTTTGTGGATTAGGACCTCGAAAAGGTCAAGCATTGATTAAAATGCTGAAACAGAGTAACCAGAGATTAGAAAATAGAACGCAGCTTGTAACAGCTTGTCATATGGGGCCAAAGGTATTTATCAACTGTGCAGGTTTTATTAAAATAGACACAAACAGCCTAGGAGATAGTACAGAAGCATATGTGGAAGTATTGGATGGTTCACGTGTCCACCCAGAAACTTATGAATGGGCAAGAAAAATGGCTGTGGACGCTTTAGAGTACGACGATGAAGATGCAAATCCTGCTGGTGCCTTAGAGGAAATTTTGGACTCTCCTGAAAGACTAAAGGATCTAGACCTTGATGCATTTGCCGAAGAACTTGAGAGGCAAGGTTTCGGTAATAAATGTGTAACATTATACGATATTAGAGCTGAATTAAACCACAGATACAAGGACCTCCGTATATCGTATCAATCTCCGAGTGCAGAAAAGTTATTTGACATTTTAACTAAAGAAACACCCCAAACCTTCTATGTAGGGAAACTAGTATTAGCAACAGTTGTTGGAATAAGTCATAGAAAACCACAAGGCGATCAACTGGATCAAGCGAATCCTGTAAGAAATGACGAAACTGGTCTCTGGCAGTGCCCATTCTGTTTAAAAAATGATTTCCCTGAACTCTCTGAAGTATGGAATCATTTTGACGCTGGAGCTTGCCCAGGAAAAGCAACTGGTGTAAGATTGCGATTAGATAATGGAATATCTGGTTATATTCATATAAAGAATTTGTCCGACAGGCATGTAGCTAACCCTGAGGAAAGAGTTAGTATAGGTCAAGTGATTCATTGCCGTATCATAAAAATTGATGTAGAACGATTCAGTGTTGAATGTACAAGTAAAAGTAGCGATTTAGCAGATAAAAACCACGAATGGAGGTAAGCTGAGTATAAAATTATATTTGTATAATAGTATCTGAACAACACGTGTTTCAAGTTCTATAATTTGTGAAAATTTAATGTTTTTTTTTAGACCCCAAAAAGATATCTTCTATGACACAGACGCAGAACAGAAGGATGTAAAAGTAGAGGAAGATGCAAAAAAAGCAAAACAAAGACAAACTTATGTTAAACGTGTTATTGTTCATCCATCGTTTCACAACATCAGTTTTGCAGAAGCTGAAAAGTTAATGCAAACTATGAAGCAAGGAGAAGCTATTGTAAGACCCAGTAGTAAAGGAGCTGACCACTTAACTGTGACTTGGAAAGTAACAGACGATATTTATCAACATATTGACGTCAGAGAAGAAGGCAAGGAAAATGCATTCTCCTTAGGACAGAGTTTGTGGATCGGTAATGAAGAATTTGAGGACTTAGATGAAATTATAGCCAGACATGTCAATCCGATGGCTGCATATGGTTCTGAGTTATTAGATTTTAAATATTATAAACCGAACATCGAAGGTATTAAAGATAAAGCTGAAGAAGTATTAAAAGAACAGAAAAAGGAAAATCCTGGTGGAATACCTTACATCGTATCGGCTGCAAAGGTCCGATTTTTCAGAGTATAAAATTTACTTTCTTAAAAATCATGTTACTAAATATGAAGTTTAACATTGCAGAATTACCCAGGAAAGTTTCTACTTTCTTATTTACCAAGGGTCCGATGTCGACATGAATATGTTACTGTATCACCAGATGGTTTTAGATTTCGAGGACAGATGTTTGGTAGAGTAAGTGACTTATTCCGTTGGTTTAAAGAGCACTTTAGGGATCCAGTACCAGGTCAATCAACTCCTAGTACTCCAAGAGGTGCTATGACATCCAGAACACCTTATCATACCACACCAGGGGTAGTCAGTGGTAGGTTTTCTTAATTTCTCAAAATCTTTGCACGTTGGAAGACAAAGATACTTTTAAGCCTGGACAAAGTATTCACACGTATACATAATATACATCTGTGGTTCGGCATAATGACTATGTTGACATATTCATGGTTAAAAATCACTTTTGCGAAAGTTACGTTACCTAAACTAAACTGCTACATTAGTGCAGATGAATACATATATTCATGCATAGACAAGAAGTGCATTTTTCTGGACAACGTATGCAATTGTTTTTAAATTTAATTCCAATTGTCTGATTCCTATAAAAATTTGGCATTAAGTACTTTTTGTCCCTATGTTATAAACCAGATATTTATATGTATTATTATTGCTGTTGTAGGTATGAACCAAGAAGCCATCCAACGAGTGGCACAAAATCTTCCACATCATATGCTACACTCTTTATCTCAGGTAGCAAATCAAACACCACATCATTATCCACCACATACTCCTGGTACTGCTGGTGCTGTAGGTTACAGTGGTGTACAGACATATCCAAATACACCATATACTCCTTCCGGCCAAACTCCTTTCATGACGCCATATCAAACACCTCATCACACTCCGCATCATGGTCAACCAACACCAAAATATGGGCAGCAAACACCAAGTCATCACCAAGGTCCATTTATACATCCTCCACCTCCTTCAATGACTCCTGCCCATCACAGATCGACACCTTCGCATAGACCTACACCGCCTATGTCTACACCATCTGGTGATCCCATGGATTGGAAAAAGGCAGCCGAAGCATGGGCCCGTTTGAAAAGTGGTCCAAGAGTATCGTAAGTAAAGCATATAAAAAGTTAGATTAGATTAACGGAAAGTTATTGCGATTATTTTAGGCGTATGCTTGATATTAACACGTTTCTCCGAATATTTTTCTATTGTTTTCAATACAGTAGTTCCACACCACGTTACGAAGAGTCACGAAAAACTCCACGAAGTTATGATGATTCATCTGGTAGAACAACACCACGTACTAGACCTCCTTCCAACCGTACCCCATCGTATAAATCACCAAGAGGTACTCCACATACGAATGCTAGTCCTCGCAGTATGTCGATCAGTGGAGATGGCACACCTTTATACGATGAGAGTTAACAAACAAGTTTCACTTCCATGTATACACCATTATTTACCAGCTATAATAAGCTCAATAACTTCTCAGAGAAACTAAAAATTGATATCGAAATAATATTAATGTTCTTGATAATTAAAAATACATACTAGTAGTTGTGTGTAACTGATAAACAGCTTACTTTACACAATGCAAAAGAGATTCGTATTTTAAATTCTAGATTTTTTTTTGTAACATAAAATACTTCACATAATTCTTTATTTGTGATTACAAAACAGGAATAAAAACAATATCTGTTTGCCGGGTGGCTAAGAGATTCTTACAAATTAGATATATTTTCTGATATCGTACCTTTCATTTGTATATACATATGATGTTTATGTATAATTATTAAGGAAAAATTGAAATTAAGAAAGAAGCTAAGGACTTGGAAACATTGCTATTGTGTCTAGCTTTCCTTTGTTAATTTTGCTGATCTTATTACTATGTTTACGCAGAGATATGTGGATAATGAAAGTCAGATATACATTATAATTTTAAAATAATTTAATTGCAAAAATAAAAATGTGTTAAACATTAACAAAGCAATTGTTTTTAATGAGAGGAATTATATCAAATATGTATCTATATATCACTTATTCAGTTATTATGCACTCTATTTTTCTATGTCAGTAACTCAACGCATTTTCAAATTATAAGGAACAAAATAAAATGATTTACAATTACAATATAAAGGATAATGTGGAATCATTTAAAAAACTGTTTATGTGTATGAAGTAAATAATGCTATGAAAAGTATATGTGCATCTCCTTTGTATGATGAAATAAACAACATTTTATTTGTAAATGATGAAAAAAATAAAAATATGTTTAATAAGTAACGAAGTGACTGTTTCTTGTCAGTCAGTAGCATGTAAGTTACAAAAATAACTAAAATTAAAAAAAGTAAAATGTTAAAGTATAAGGTGTGAATGCTCTTAAGATATGTTGATATTTAACACGTTTGTCGCCACGTCACACATATTTGGGTGAAAGTTCCAATCCCTGATTATAATAATCGAAACAGGTATTTGGAAGTTATTTATGCAGTCGCCAAAATTGCAGGTGACTGGGCGACGAACGTGTTAAGTTAAATATACGACAGTTGGTCATCTGACAAAATATCGTCTTGCGAGGGAATATTCTGATAATACATTGCATTATGATTATGCTTTTTCTTTACTGATTGCTGCATTGTGGAATACCTAATAAAATTTTGCGCAAATTGTGAATTATGAAATAAATGAAACATCCACTAATACTATGTCTAGTAAGAAAGAAAAATTACTTCAATCTTGTTTGATCGGTGTATGCCAGTTTTTTTGATGAGCCATCTAGCTTCTGTCGCTTTCTAGTTTTTATATCTTCTTCGCACGGTTGTGAGTACTACAAAGAAAATATTGTTTTTTACAATTTGATAAATGTATGTACACGGTATGTTTCTTTTCTCAAATATTTTATGCTAAATTATCCACTTTTTGTTATCAAACGATATATTTTTTTGCATATGTGTAACTTTCAATAATATTTCGAACTAGTAGCGTTATACAGACGCGAACAAAAACATTTAACAAATATTATCCATTTCATGGAGATTGGAAACTAGCATTGCAATTAACATGTCAACTTACATAAAGTAATTCTGCGCCTTCATCGCTTGTATCACTCGATGAATATTTTAATTGCTGTTCTATTTTTCTCTTACAATTATGAGAAGGTGTCCTATGTTTTTTGCTTCCACAAGACATCAAATTATGAACAATTTTTTTATTCGGTGATATCGTACATGAGCCAATGGTGTCTGTGTTATTCTACATTATAAATAAATATATATGATTAAGTTTATGTAAATATTTGCCTATAGTATGTGCATTTACCTTATAATTACTTGAGTTATAAATACTTCATATATAATTTGATTTTGTGTTTTCCCGTAAATGTGTTTCTTGTGTTTCACCACTTTTTATATTTCTATTTTCTTGTCTATTTTGAATGTATACACATTTTGTAAATTGATTGTCAAGTCTTAAATGTATAAGAAAACTTACCTGTGATGAAGATAGAGAATTTTCTTGACAGTTTCCTGGTGTATATGTAAGATTGTTGTCTTTTAATGTTATACGTTCCCCTAAATTATTGTTCTGTGAGTATTTTTGTCTTTTGTAAATAGGCAAAATAATTTAAATATACATAATACACACCTGTCCAATAATTTAAGGGTGGTACAATTCGTCTTCCACGTGAGCTCACAGGAACGCTCAAACTGTCAAGTGTAGTATTATGCTGTGACTCTTTAACATCTGCTTGTAAGAGCTTCCATGTCTTACAAAATTGATCCACTTTCGATGGGCATCCATTTCTGCATTGTCTTAGCAATTCCTTCGGCAGAGCTACACATATAATTAAAATGTGGATTCACTTTTATAAAAGGTAGTTAAGTTTCATGTAATACATTTCACCTTGTTCAGTAGCATTCACACTCCCAACAAGCTGATAAAATTGATGAGTTACAGTCTCAATCAGCGTTGCTGATACTCGTCGAAGTACAGAATCTGTGGTAAACTTTGTTTGTACAATATGTCCCATTTCACTACAGACAGGCATTTCATTAATTACTTGCAAGTAGAACTAATGCATAAAGAGAATTTTTTGTTCATATACTTACTTGAGTAATTTTCCTTCAAAGACTAACAGTAATTTCGAATCACATTCAACTTTTGGTACCCAGCCAGTTAGTAACTTTGGATTTTGTTCAGATCCGTACTCCCCATTCTTCAAATTTTCAGGTTTATCTATTCCAAATTTTGTCCCGATATCAGAATTCGTTCTCGGAACTGAAGCCATTACATTAAACTCATGCATTGAATTTATATCTTTTCTATCACCTGATGAATGTATCAAAGATGTCTCTTTAGTAATCATTGGCTGTTCAACAGTAGATGATTTCTTCTCCCCTGCATTTTCATTATCTATCGTCTGAAAGTTTGTCTCTGGGCAGGAATTTTTAAGATTATTAACATTGATGTTATGCAAATTTTTAAAGGCTATACCGTCCTTCTTTAATTTATACTGCCTATCTGTTTGAACAGAACTGATTATATCAGGCTTAAAATTTGTTAGTCGTATGGAAGAACTGGCTCGTAAACGTGTATTTCGTCCACTAGTATTGGGAGATTTGTGTTCTGATACATTTTCATTTTCACATGAGTTTGAACAAATACTTTTAGAAGTACGTTCAAGCTTCCTCATTTCTTTGTTATTTTTTTTAAGAGATCCTGCAGTTTCTTCTGTTTCAGTGTTTTGTGCGATAGTATGCATGCGTTGCATATTAGAGGGTTGTGATGTCGTATGTTCTTGAATTATTCTTCTATCTTCCACAACAGATACAGAAAGATGATCCGTAGTCTCAGAATCTTCTAAATTGCGAGTATTTATTCCCTTTACTTTGTTCTTCGCTAATACTGCACGTGCATTCTCTCGTAGACACATTTTTTTATTCTCTTGAAGAGGATGAGGGATGGAGAATGTTTTTTGGGGGGCATGATTATTACCACTTGGAACATTCTTTTTAATGCCAGATTCAATTTCCTCTTCAGAACAAGTCGACAAAGATTCATGTAAATCTTCTTTACTCATTGTTCGTTGGACAGGTGTATAGCTCTTGGGTAGGTTATTGTCTCCTTCTTTCTCTATCAAATTACAGTTTGGAGTTGTAGAATGTAAGTTTCTCTTTCTTGCTTTATATTTAGATGGTCTTGTTATTCTTTTTCTACCAGAAAAGACACGTGCAATTGATACTTTGGGTATACCCGTGTATGTTTCACTTTCCGATTGATCGCAAAATTCATTTTCACTTGTTTCAAACTGCTGTTTGTTATTACATTGAATTTTATGGTTAATACTAGTCTCACTTAAATTATACTTTTGTAAACTTGAGTTGTTCTCCAGTTGAATATTATTACAAAGAGATTGTACCCTATGCTCGGATTCTTTCAGTGAATATTGTTTCGAGGTATTATGTTGTGTTTGATACTCTTGCGAATTTAGATCGGGTTGATGTATCCTTGCTTCGGGTATACTAGCATCTGCTTTTGGACTTGCTTTATACGACACGACATAATTCATACAGTCAAACATTTCAATAATCTTCTGTATGTATTCATGAGAACAATTTTTATCCCTTAGATTGTTAACAATAACATCTAATTTATCTTCTCGTATAACATCTATTAGCTTAACTTTGTTGTGAACCATAGATTGTTTATTTAGATGTATATTTTCTGATTGAGATAAATTTTCTTTATTACATTGCTCTATGTCTGCCGTACTATCTGGAATTGTATGCATAATATTCTCATATGTCTGCGTAAACGAATCATTCTTTTCACGCTTCTCAGCACAACAACAACAATTTTGTATAACATGTTTTTGTGGAAAATTTAAGGACATCTCAGAGTTATCAATACCACTGTTACATGTTCTACTAGCGTATTCTGTGTTTGAGTTTTCACATTTATTATTATGTTTATTGTACATTGAAAACTCCGATATTTCAGATTTTATATCATCATCACTATCCGTCATAAAAGTGGGCCATCGAAAATTCAGTTTACAACTTTGACGTACAAATGTTTGCCATATTTGATGTATATTTTCCCAATCGTAAGGGAAACCATTGTAAAATTTTCCACGAATATAATCAGGTAATTCTGCACAAATAAAATAAATCAGAATATAAGTATAAAACATAAAAGATGAATATGAAATGTGAGATTGTGTTACCATTTCTTTCATCGACAATAGGTCCTTTTAAAAGATATGTATGTTTAAAAACCGATTGAACATGCGTAGCTGTTACTCTCCGTATTACTGGTTTACTACGCACCAGCTTTCCACTGCAAGTTAATTGGTTAACAATGTATAATGTACAGCAAAGATTCAACGGCGAATTGTAGTTACCTGTCTAATGTGCCTTTAATAATTATTTGCCCTTCTGGATTTAACATCACTGTCCATTTAGAAAAGACCTTAATTGTCTTTGCGTTCGCATTAGGACCAGAAAGTGATTCTGCGCTATTACAAGAAACGTCATTATGAGCACAAACATTATTTTGTATTGAAGAACAGCCCTGTGTATTGTTTGGAGTTGTACGTAAATTACAATTCGTTTGTTTTAAGGCGCGAGGAATGTAACTTAATTTTGGCGGTGGCATCTTTTTGATCTCGTCTTCTCCTATAGCATGTTGATTAATACCGAATGTTGTTGTTGTTTGATTCTCCGTATTTGCAAATTTTCTTTTTAATACTGCATTTTTCAAATTATTACTAGAGGCAAGAACTTCACTATGATTCCTAGATATTGGGGAAGCTCGGTTCATGCAACTAACATCTGAAACATCTGCGTTGATGGTAGACATACTGGGCCACTTTGCAAATGAAACTGCATTGCTGCTATTCATTGCCATATCAGTCTTCTTTCTGAGTAATTCCAGTTTTAAACTTCTTTCCAACTCTTTATATCGAATATCCCGAAAGTTCATCTACATTCAATAACTTTTTGTTATAAGTACATCTTAATAATACGCTGAAATAATATCTTGATTTAAAGATAAGTAGAATGAATGTTACCTCAGTAACAGTTGACATTGAGATAGTCCAAGGAATATTTTCAATCCGTGTAACATCTAATGTATGTACATGCAAATTCTTCTGCTACGATACGCTACAATAATGCATTTATATTAATATACATTCAGATGTAAATACATGTTTTTGCATTATCATTGTGTAAGAGAAATTTGCTTTGTACATTTTCAAATTATATGAAACCAATTATATTACTATAATGAAATCACCCTACTAACAACAAGATTATTATCATTTTGATGACAATCTTAGTTCAGACCTACATGTGCACAATTGAAATGCTTAACCTTATCATATTTAAATTATAGATTTCTTTAAATTATTCAATGATCAGGTATGAGCATATTAGTAGAGATATTATGAAAAATTATGGGGTATTAACAATATTTTTTAAAAACGTCGATCAGGGTCATAATAAAAAAAACCATTTGAATGAAAGATTTTTAACACGTTCTACAACGTTACTATATAACAACTTACGCACGTCAGATTTAAATCAGTAATTCACAGTAATCTGCTGTCACTGCTCAAATGCAATTTTATGAGCATGTATGTAATAAGGTACAAAAACTAAAAACACTGTTTGTCGGTATGTATCTTTGATCTTATATTTCCGTTTTCGCAAAAGGCGGGAACCAGCGGGAACAAATTGAGGTCACGTTTCTGAAACAGCCGCTAGATGGCATAATGGTTTAAAACTGACAGAATTCTATACAAATGAAGAGAGAAAGGATCGATATTGGAAGTATTCGGAGCATGAAACACATGCAATTTAAAAAAAAATAGAATCTTATTAGAAATGCGAAGAAATGACTGCTTTCCCCGAAAAACGAAATCAGTTTTCTGACAACTCAGGGATTTCGAGAAAATTTAGTTCATCGATTTTAGTTCAGTACTGACAGTGACGAGCAGCCGGCCGCAACGATTCGAAAGTAGTTGGCGCTTGTGCGAAGCGGAAGCGCAGGAGATTCTACCTCTATTATTATTTTGAAAATGTCAACGACTGTTTCGTGTATAGTACAAATAACAATAAGAGAACACAAATGGTAAAAAGAATGTAAAATCTGTTCGTATGTTTTGCATACTAAATTTCAATGAAAAGAGTGGTATTAAACGTTACGATTAAAGTTTTTCAAAATTTTATTCATCAGTTTCGCTCGTCTGATCGACAATTTGTGTACATAAAAGTTTTTGTACGCATTAAAAATGGTTATAAAATGGCTGCCGGAAACGGACATCTGGTACCCACGATACAAAGAAAAATGATCATTATCCGTAACTGTACGATTCGTTTCCTTCGCTAACATTCTGTAAACGAAATCCGTGGCATTACATTAAATTAAATATACACATGTTAGGAACTAAGGTTGGACTTTACGCGTAAGCGAAAGAAGCGCGTGCACTTCTACTCGGCATCGGCACGTACAAGTGTACGGAAAATTCGACGATACTTTCAAAATCCAAATCGATTCTACTTCAACGGCGCCTTATCGGCACACAAGTTTTGAAAATTTTGACAAAAGTTAAACTCTATCTTGCATGATACTTTCATGGTCGATGCACGCATTACGGTACAATAGCCATTTTCACCATTGGCGTTGCACGATAACTCGATTAAACACGGAAGAGGGAACACATATACACTAACGATTTCTTTTCTAAAATAAGTTAATTCGCCTTTATCTACATTAAATTAAACGATTACTTATAGATGGCAAAAATAAAATCTCTTGTACTAGTGAATACAATTATAAATGCATAATCTCAGAAAGAAGAAACGGAAGGTGCTTTAAGTACGACGCAACGCAAGACCCTCTACTCCTTTTCACGATGGCTTAAATGCACGATAGCGCGCGCAATCACATTTACACGATCTACGACCGACACAAATAGAACACGATGGTCCTTCTTTTTATATATATATATATATATATTTTATTTTTTTTTCGCAGACGCGTAGTAACATCGATTGTGTTGAGTATATGCCGTCAGAGTACGCTATTACGGATTTCAATTCATATAGAGACACTCTGGGACGCACCTTTGGTGGCTCGCGAGCTTTTTCCTTTCGCTTTCTCGAATTTTCATCGACAAACGGCGCATCGACAGAAACGCATAGGTACACGTTGATTCGTAAGACTACAAACTCCACAAGCCATTTCTTCTCGTTATTCGATCGAGAATCGGTCGCATTATAGTTCCATTACAGAAGGATCGCAAACGATGTTCCTTCTTTCGGTAATCTCGATCGGAATCCTTAGAAGAATCAAAAACGAATCGGATGCATGGACAATGCAAAAGATCCACTGGAGCACCTGTCTACAGTAAAACTCTGCTTAGAGAGCGAATAAGAAAAATTCTATATGGAATTCGAAGTTGCTTTCGATTGGCATTCATGAAAACAACACGCGCGTCGAATCGCACGATTAAAGCTTGGAAAAGTGAGCGGAGAACGATTCTTTCCTCGTTTTGCGACGGTTCTCTCTGGATTATTACAACGAAAGGCTTTCATCCTGGATATCCTTTTCTAGAGATTACAAGAAAATGATGTTTACACCGTACGAAAAATCCATCGAGTTCTACCTTTAAAAAAAAACCATCTTCGAAGCATGCCATTTGTTCTTCTCCGTACGAAATTTCAGATTACGCATGGTGTAAAGAAAAGTTTCGTGCTCCGCGAAGAATCGTTCTCCGCTGCAAAAATTCAACCACGCGGTCCAAATTCACCGGCGCTTAAAAGATACTCTTCGGTACAATTGGATGAGAGATTACGAAAGCGGCAGTCTTCACCGCGCAAAACCAAACTTCGTATTCACGACTCAAAAAGCTGCGCGCTTTAAGGAAAAACTGCTCGGCCAAGAATTCGGTCTCGGTTCAGAGCCTCGTCCTACTCGATCGTGCTCGTTCACGTGGCGCACGACTGAAGATTTCCATTGAGTAATTCGGTGTTGGCGTTGTTCGCCGCGAGGCTCTGCTGGGCCTTCAGCTTCCGTCGCCTCTTCTTGTTCCTCTTGTGAACGCAGAAGAGAGCGACGAATACGCAGACTATGAATGCCGTCACGCAGGACGCAACGAGGATCCAAGTGGACCTGGCCTTCTCAGTTTCAGCCTTGACTCTAATCGCGCTCGTGCATTGTTCGAATAATTCTAGAGTGCGATTGCTGAATTTGTTGGTGTCCTGCAGGATGGGCTCGCATCGTTCGTCGGTCTCTTCTTTGTTGCAGTCCAATTTCGATTTCAAGGCGATCCCGCGCTCATCGAGCCAGCTCCTGAAGACTCGACAGCCGCATTGCTCGGAGTTGAAGGCCAAAGGATTTCTGGAGATGTCGAGGATCTTTAGGGAACAGTAGGGTGCGAGATCCTCCGTGGTGATGGTTCTAATGGAGTTCTGAGAGACGTTTAGGTAAATCAGAGTTGGTAGAGTGCCCAGGTTCGGCATTTTCTCGAGCTTGTTGTTGCACAGTTGCAGATAGGCGAGCGGTGATGTCACTTCCACGTCGAAGACCGTTTCTCGGAGCTTGTTTTGTTCTACTAGGATCTTCCTCAGATAGGGTAGACGAAAGAGACCCTTTGGTAGATGGTCGCAGCCGTTTTTCGTCATGTCGATCACCTCGAGGTAGGCCTGATTGGCAAACGCGTTCTCGTCGATGCTCGCCACGAAATTGTCGCTCAGGTCCAGGTACGCCAAGCTCTTGTAATACGAGAGACTGTCGTTGTAGATGTCGCGCACTCTATTCATCGACACGTCCAGTACCTGAAGAAAGAGAAATTTGGTTAGTGAATATTTTGCACAGGTGCCATTCCGGTTTTCGAAGTGTTCGCAACAGTTTAATGTTTCGCCATGCGATTTTTGATCTTTGGAAAGTATTACGTGGACAATTGAAACTTTAATTCTCAGTGGTCCCGTGCACACACTGCACTTTATTCAAATATGAACCGTGATATGAGATTCATTTTGTATTACGTTTTGAAGTTTTATTTTTCGAAAGTATTATGCGGACAATTGAAATTTTAATTCTCCAGACGACAATGCGTTTTATTCAAATATGAACCGTCGTTTGAATAAAACAGTAGGTTTATTTTTAAATCCATGTAACCCCAGCTTTAGTTTCCATTTGTTTTAATATTTATATGAAAGAAAAAACACACGTAGCCATGGCCAAAATCGGCCTCGACTCGCGTCATTCCACAAAAACGATCTTTTCAATTTTCGATGATTGAAATGACGAATTCGAAGAATGTTCAAACAGTTTCGGTCGAAATTATTCAAATGGCCAACTTCCATTCTTCGCATTTGCTCGTCGTGCGAATATTACAGTAATCTATAGAAAATTTGTTCACGAGAAAGGAAGTATTTCTATGAGAAAGAATTTTTTCACGGCTCACCTGTATATCGGATTTCAAATCACGTGGTATCTCTTGCAGGTCCATCTTCCAGCAACGCACCTGCAACATCCCGCGTATCCTGCTGTATCTGCACTTGGGTGTACTCTTTTGATGTGCCATCAAGCCCGGTCCTGGACCGAGGACCATAGCGTCATGAATACTGCTGCTGGCCACTGCCAGACCAAGCAGAAGGAACCCACAGAGCACCGACATTCCTGTCACAAAAGGAAATAAAATCATCAGCTGATGGATTAGGTTACCGAAAATGAAAGAGACTTTTTCACAATCTGTTCCAATTTGCGAAAATTCGTCCCCACGCGAACTTTATTTCAACAGTGATATTGAAAAGCGCCTGTGATTGGCGACCTTAATGTTCCTAGAAGCTACGTTTGCCACGAAGTGAAATAATACACGACCTACCAGCGAGACTAATTTAAACAAAGGGAAAATAATTGCTTCGCTAACTCTCACCTGCTACAACGAAAATTCACCCCATGCAAACTTTGCTTCAATGACGACGTTAAAGCCGCCTAGTGACTGGGAACGCTCATTTTCCTGGATATTTGCTCACATTATTAACAACGAAACTGTTATTCAACGGATCAGTTCTCGAGCATTCTTCAGTGGGGACGTAAGAAATCAGTTTAACCCATTGATGCTTATTACGGTACAATCGTCAAGTTGCTGAAGATATAGAGGGTATCTCGTAAGTTTTGGTCAATAATTTGAGAATGTGTAGACGAAGTAAAAATGATGTTAGTTCTTCATATAAAGTTTTGTACTATTACCCTTCGTTTCCCAGTTATAGGCTTTCAAAGTTGATACTTTAAAGTCGTTTTTGCCTTCTAATTTCTAAACTGTGTATTTAGTCTTAATAAAATTTTGGACGTTATTAGAATGTATGTGCGTGTTCATTTTGGGATTATAAATGAATCCTCATTGCCCCTATTAAGCCACGGTTGGACTATGTCGAAATGTTAAAACTTAAAGAAAAATAACAGGAATGATAGTTCGAATATGCGAGTAGCAAGATGAATTTCCTAGATAGTTTGCTAACGGAAAGGTATTTTTTGTTGGATTCGATAAAGTTTAGGAGATATTTAACATTTTATTATGCCAATTCATGTCGACTTTCGCATTAATTGTTTTTATAACGACCATCTCGCGAAGAGAATTTGCTCCTTTTAGTTTCAAAAGTCTTTGCGTATTAGTTTCAAGTAGACTTTTTACTGAAATTTATTTTTCCGAAGACAATCTTGTTTTCTGTAATAACGTTTACAAATACATTCAACAATACTGTGTAAGGATTGTTTTCATCGTTTCCATAATTAACCACGATTTTCGTGCGAGAATTATCGAGCGAATTAATTTAAAAAAACATATATTCTTACAAATTGAATCCTCGTGCGACAAATATTCCTATCGAGTTATTGCGACAAGATCGTTCTAACAAAACCAATTCGATTGGTAAGATAAAATCATACGAAATGCAAACGAGTGGAGAACACTGTTTTAGGCTCTGCTTACTTTCCACTCAATTTACTCCGACAATCGAATCTTCCTACCTCGCGGCTCTTAGTATCGGGGAAGGCGTAGATTGATTTTCGATGCGCTTCCGGAGATTCGCTGGAGGGGCCTGGTGCCCATCAGGTAGGCACTTTGTGCGTTGCGTGTCAGGTGCACGCGTGTGATGCTCATAGAATATTCCTAGAAACGCACACGAGCTCGAGGGTATGAAAAGTTTGTCCTACACCCTCCTCGGCTCTCGCGCTCTTCATTCGGAGCACCTGTGAAGGTGTATACGATTTCGAGAGGAAAACTTTTCCTCTGCATCCACTCCTCTTCCTTGGTGTACGCGCGTGCGTGACGTGCGAGCGCGAGACTCATCTCAAATCTACACGTAGCAAATACGAAAGGAAAACTTTGTTCTTCGATCTCGAGTAATCTGCGAGGGTGACGCGTACGCGCAAGTGTGAGAGTGATGCGTTTGGATTATTCTTTGCTCGTGAGGGTAGAATGGATTCGGGAGGAAAAGTTTTGCTCCTGTCTCTCGGTCATTGCGCGTTGGTCTGAGGGTGTGCTTAAGGATATCCTGGGTCTAAACGTGTGTCTGCGTGTGTATCAAAGTGTGTATGTTAAGTGTGTGCATGCGTGTGTGGCTAAAGTGTGTATGTTAAGTTTGTGCATGCGTGTATGTGACTAAATGTCTGCATGCGCCTGCGCGTGTGTGTCTAAATATGAAGTGCAGTATGTGTTAGAGCGTGTATTATTTATATGGGGTGAAAAGTCCGCGGCCTACCAATGGAAAAAACAATTTTTGCTTGCGAAATCACTTTTATCCTTCAACGTAATCTCCTTGCAGCGAAATGCACCTCTTCCACACTCCTCTAACATTTTGATACCCTTGGAATAATACGATTTCTCAAACTCTGCAAAAGAGACCTCCGTTTTCGATAGGACCATCTAAAGTGTGCGACAATGGAAATTGTTGAAATCGTACATAAAACCAACTTACATGTTCTCTAGACTATTGCGCCTTTTTTGTTGAACGTATTACTGAACATTAAACAAACAAATTAATTAGTACAGTCCGTGTTAATAATGTTTCTTTTCTTATTCATTAAAGTATGTTGCCGCGAGTTTTCTGCAAACACTATGGTAAAATCTAATAATTTCGACTTTCAAGCATATTACTGATGCTCAGTTCCCTATTGCAGTAAGAGACAGTTAAAAAAAAAATTGTACTTAGTGCAATCTACAACAAAAAAAGTGTACGTCACTGGGTTAAAAAAACGCGAAATTCTTTGAAATCCATTCTTTCTCAAAAAGCAACAGTAACGTCACTCTAATAATTGTAATTCGCAAACTAATCAACGAAATATCATTAAATTCTGACTGGAGACTCGATAAGGTTCGTACTACTAAATAAACATAAACATTTTACGATACTCATGCCTCGTCTCTGTGAGGCCACGAACTTTTCACCCCATGTAGGGTGTCTGAGTGTGTGAATCCGCGCGTGTATGCATCCAAATTTGTGCACGCATGTTTGTCGAGTGTGTGCACGCACGGTACCCTCTCTCACTCGCATGCAAACGCACCACGAAGGCCGGGCGAAAAGTTTGCTCTTCACTCTGGGAGCGAAGCCTGCGGATGAAGACACCGCAGTGTTTATTGTGTCGAGCGCCGAGCAACTCTCGAGCAATTCTCCTCGTGGAACTCCACGGCAACGGGGAAGCGACTTTGCGCGGCTTTACGACAGCACGAGGTGCTATTCGATTCGTCTCACTCACGATTATGTTGGATGAACACGGAGCCAAATGAACAAGGAGCGAACTTTTGTGAGAAAGGATTCAAAAGCACCCTCGATTCTGTTTTCACACGAATTTCTTTTACCCGATTTTGATTCAACACAAATTAGACAACAAAATTGAATTCTCCTTTTACACGACGCGTTTTGATTTAACACGATTTATTTTGAATTAAATTTTTTTCCAATTCGCGTTTAATCAAAATTGTGTAAAAGAAGTTCGTGTGAAAAGAGAACTGGGTATATTGGGATAAGGATTATTCGTATGTCACATTATACGTACATTACGGTACTATGTATATTACAGAAACGCGCGCCACAAGCATCCACGAAATGAACATTAAATTACATTACAAAACGAAAAACACCCTGAAAGTAAAATGTAAAAACTTTCGAATTTCTGTAAATCTCTAGAGCTGCGTTTTAATTAACCTGGTCCGGCCACAGATGAATGGATGGCCCGAACTTTCAAAACCAGAAATAAACTCCAAGAACCGCTATCGATCCACAGAGTTACGTAAAAGAGCGAGTAAAGAAGATATTGCACCGTACCCACTGAGTAAAAGAAGTGCGAAGAGAAAAATAATTACAATTTATCGCAGAGCCATGGGCGAACTACGTGGAATTATCTAATCACCCGCGCGAGAAGAGAGACACAGCCATAAAAAAAGAAGAGGCAAATAAACTAAGCAATAATCGAAAGGAAGTGAATGACACGAGGGAGCGGAAACAACGCGAACGTTATCGGCGGTGGCAAAGGGAGGGAAGGGATGTTACGCAGCAACAGGTTCTGGGCTGGAAATGTTACAGGGAAAGTGGGTTACAGGGAAACGAGGAGAGGCGGAAACTGTTGGAGGGTGAGCAAAAGTGGAATTGGCGAATATAGAGGCTTGCCATTCGTTTCCACGATTCTGGCCGACGTGCGGTAATCAAAAATTAATGAAAAGGTGCGAGAAAACAATTACAGAAGTAGAAAAGTGAAGAGAGAGAAAGAGAGAGAGAAAGAGAGCGAGAAAGAGCAAAGTGACGAGATTGTCGAAGGAACAGGTAGCTCGACAGCGGCAGACAGGTAGAAGTTGGCAGGTGAACTAGCGGATGGGTAATGTTTCTTCGTCATGGGCCAAGGACCCTCCTTCTCCTCGATGGGTAATTTGCAATCCACGCGGGCGCGCTCATTCGACTAGAAAATTCGACGCTTTCTGAGAAATCAGTAGATGACCGTGAATCTTCTCGAATCCCAATTCACCGACTTCGTCGACAGAGAACGATGGATTTGCGATTTTTCTCGATACTTTCAAAATGATATTTTACAACGCCTGTGAGAGCGGAATAATTGGCGAATGATTTGACGCTTGTATCGGCATCGACATTTATTGGTCCGCTCGTTATATTTTTTTATTCCTCACTGGACTGTGCGAAATTTAATATGCAGCTGTTGTCTCTACGTTTGCGCGAAACAGACATGAAATTCGAGGATTTTTCGCTGAGTGTGTCGTGTCTACGTTTCTCACTAAATCACGAAGTGTGAAATATAGAATGATATCGATACGATATCGCAAAAGTAAGCAGAGTCTCGAAGAAGCGTCTGAAGTTTTTTAAGACTAGATTATCGTTAGGGACGAAAATGAGTAGGGCTTGATGTTTGGCGAATAGGGAAAATGGAATGACGAGGAAGAAAAGTCGAAAGCAGATTGAATGAAGAAGGAAAGAAAATAGGCGAGTAAAAGAAGATAGGGTGATGAACGTGGGATGATTGAAGCGAGAAAGATGAACGTAAGATGAACTTTAGGTTCGCGCGAGTATAGCGAGCTTCAAGTTCGTGCGAGAAACGCGTAACGCAGATTACAATTTTACGAGGTCTCCCCCCGTATCGCTAGTGTACTTTGCGTATACTCATTTCACCTCTAGCCTTCTTTCTTCTTGCCACCGGATAACGTTATCTATGTCTTTATTTGCTCGCAAGTCTCGCGCTTCTCGCAGCTCAGCTGACGAAGCGTGCCGCCCATTGTATTATCAAAAAGAGAGACAGGGGTATACGAACATTCTGCCGGGTTCTCAGCGAAGACACACGGAGGACGAAGAAAAATCTTCTTTCGTTTCTACCATTGTGTCTTACTATTCTGTTTTAATAGTAACAGAATGGCATACTTTTTCCTACCGAAGATACGGTTTAATTATTAAATTTTCTCTGTTATCGATGTACGTTGTGAATGCACTTTTTTTTATCTTTCAATCTCTCGAGTAACATAACTTCTGCGTAATTTTCTGTCAATTTCTGTTGGACAATGCTGAACTACCCAGCCTCCATTAATGCTTTCCTTCTATGCTTATCAAGTCGAGAAAATAATCTCCCTGCATGGCAGTACTTTTTTAATTTCTCTAAAATCCATGCACGCGAATCCATTTTCCTCTTACCACAAGATCCAGGCTCGCGGTCTTTCTAGTGGAAGGAATGAAGTCGAAGACACGGAGGACGAAGAAAAATCCTCTTCCGTTTCTACCATTGTGTCTTACTATTCTGTTTTAATAGTAACATAATGGCATACTTTTTCCTATTGACGATACGATTTAATTATTCAATATTCTCCGTTATTAACGTACGTTGTAATTGCGCTTTTTTATCTCTCAATCTCTCGAATAACACAACACCTGCAATGTTTTCTGCCAATTTGTGCGATTATGCTTTACGCGCGTTTTATCTATGTCAAACTATGCTAACCTACAATTCCTGCATCAATGCTTTCTTTCTACCCTCGAATCGAGAAAATAATATCCCTGGCATGGTAGTACTCTTTTAATTTCTCTAAAATCCATGCACGCAAATCCATTTTCCTCTCTTACCACAAGATCCAGGCTCGCGGTCTTTCTTGTGGAAGGACGACGTGAAACGCTCTCTCGCGAATCGGCTTATGGCGTGGTTGAGCGATTGCGCGATTAACGCGCGATTATTGCGAGCGGTTTTCCACAAGAGCAAAGAGGAAGAAAACGCAAGCGGATCCCGGGCCGCTAACGACGCTAATTCGAGACGAGTAGTTCTCGCGAACACGTGAAACCGCCATCGAGGGGTCTCTCGAGCTCTTGCGAAACAAGACACGAAGACCGAAACATTATTCCGCTCGATGGACCAAGAAAAGGTAGAAGGAGAAAGGAGACGGAAGGAAGCAGTTATTAATAATTCCAGGTGAAAATTACGAGTCTTAAGGAATTTCTCTACCACTGTACATTGGGCGCGCACAACCGGTTATTCAACCGCGTTGTACTTTCTCATCCCTTTCATTTATTCCACGGTATTTCTCTTTTCCATCCGCTTTCTCGTTCGCTCTTCGTTATTCCAGGTAGAGAGAAACGTCGGCACGGATCAATAGGTTATTCATTAAATTCTTCGCGTTATCGGAACCGTCGGTTATCCTGCTGCTGCCGCTAATTGCATCGTCGAGTCTTATCGCGGAATACCATTCATCGCGGGGGGTGGGCGAAGAGGATAAAGAAAAAAAAGGGGGCGCGCAGGTATAAAATCGCGACGGGCGAGGGAGGAGGATCGGGAGAAAGACGGACGAGCGGATGGAGGAAAAAAGGAAAACAAAGGGCTCGGAAATGGAAAAGGTGGGAGGTTGGGGAATGGAAATGGAAGAAGAAGGACGAAGCGAAGGGAGGAAAGAGAAAAGCGAGAGGAATGGACAAATATGAGAAGAGGAGAAAGAGAATGAAGGAGAGAAGAGAGGATAGAACTAGAATTTAGAATCAGAATTTGAAGTTTATTATCAGATCTGGATCCAAGATCCTTTAGATCGACCGAAGAAACGCATTCAAAACTGAAACAAAAGCGCAAAGGAAAGCTCGACGAAACGAACCGAAAATAAAAAGCACATCCATGATGTAAGAAGACAAGGTGAAACATTGCGCATAATGGCGGCCAGCTGATAGAATTTTGCCCCCAAAAGTTGCGCGACATTCAAATATAGTATAAAAGTTAAGCCATAAATACCCATCTAAAATGCGGTGTAATTAATTACACAAAATTAAGTAATACAAGATAAGTATAAAAATAAGGTGAATATAAATGTGTAAAGATTTAAGTATGATATTACCGCGAACTCGTAACGACCCAACCTATAGGATTTGGGGGCAATCGTTCATTGGTCAACACTGCGCATCCTCCAAACTGTTTCACCTTGTATTCTTACATCATGAGCACATCTGTTACAATAAACAACGAAGAAAAGCATGAAGTTGAACTAGGTGAAGTGAGACAGAGAAGAAAAAAAAATAATGATACTATATCGTATACCCTGTCTCAAATGCACTGATTAATTAACCTGACTTGCTGCGATCGTCAAAATCTTTACACAATCCAGCCTTAAAGAGGACTCTAACAAAGGTCAGAGCAAGAGGGACCACTACATCGAAGACAGAAGAAGACGATGGCAGAAAAGAGAAGAGAAGAGGAAGAATGAACAGATGAGGCAGAGAAAAGACAAAGAGGGAATGGACGAAGAAGAGAAGGGACGAAGCTCTCATTTATCTGTCGCGTATCGACGAGAGGCGACTTTCTCATCGATGCCTTCTCGCGAGCGGACCAGCCAATCTTCCATCCCTCTCCTTTCATCCGCTGACTTCCTCCCATTTTCACCCTACAGCCGCCGACCGCCTCATCTACGTCACCCTTCAAGCCCACCCCCGCGAGGAATCCAATTTCCTCCCGGCTGATTTCGCGTCGAACTATCCTCGAGCTCTTTCGTCCGCGTCCGTCCTCGCATTCTCTTTTCACCTCGCGTCATCTACTCTGAGCGAGGCGCCCGAGAGTTCATCCCGCGCAAAATGCAGAAAAGCAAAAGAGAAAGATGGAGAGAAAGGGAGAGAGGAGAGAGAGAGAGAGGGAAAGACACAGAGAAGGAGAAAGAAGAGTGACGCGTGCGAGCGAGACGTGGAAAAATTAAAAATAGGGGGACGCGAAGTGCGGTGGAAGTGTTCCTCTTTTTTTCTCTCTCTCTCTCTTTTTTTTTTCGTTCGTGCGAGTGGCGTACTATTTTAGCGGGAGGCACGCTGCTACCCTCCTCCTGCTCCGACGAGTGCCATCCGGCCGCCACCTCAACCGCCCCCGAGATCCTTCAGGCCACCGGGCACTCTCGAAACGAAACTCACAGCTGGCTATCGGCGCTCTGCCCCTGTTCCGCCCAGACACGCGAGTGGACGAGGAAAGTTCCGCTTACGAGTGTCTGGAAATCGCCGAAAATAACGAAGCACTCACGGCCTTCGCCGGCACGAAGTCGTAAAGAGAAACACGCTCGAGGACGACCTAATGCGAGTGGTAGAAGAAATAAGCGATGGACGACGAATCGACGAAATATTGGAAGTGCGAATGGGGGAGTTTTGTAGTGAGGGTGGTGAACTTGAAAGATTCGCGATTGCGGAGAATAATACGCGAGAAGAGGTAAGCGATTGACGATGAGTGACGAAAAATCTGGGGAATTATTGAAAGGAGTCGAACTTGACAGATTCGCGTTTGTCGAGAAGAAACGAGGGAGTATTATTGAAAAGAGTCGAACTTGAGAGATTTGTGAATTGCGAAGTATGCACGTGGAGGGTGGAAATAAGTGATATACGATGACTGACGAAAAATAGAAATGGAGAATCACGTGGGGCGATGAAATTGGAAAATCCGCGATCGCGGTTAAAACAAGCGGAAGGAGAAATAAGTGATATACGATAAGTGACGAAAAATGGGAATGGAGAGTCGCGAGAGGGGCGATGCAATTGGAAAATTCGCAATTGCGGTAAAATGCACGCGAAGAAGAGAAATAAACGATTCTCGCCGAATATCGAAGCACGCCAATGGCGAGTGAAGAGCCATCGAAGCGAGATGCAATTAAGAAGCTCGCGGTTGCAGAGAATACGCACGGGTTTATGCGCTTGCTTAAATGAGAATTTCCGTGGAAAGTACACGTTCGGCAATACCGCGCGAGATATCGTTCGCTCGACGCTGAAAAAGGGGTAACAAATAACCACAAAAGAGCCGGTAAAATTAAACATCCGTTGATTTAAAAGTACCGAGGAAAAGCGTAGCTGCAAACCGATCTCCAAGAGGGAACGCTTTTCCGCCGTTCAAAGAAAAAATACAAATGGCCTTTGCAAATAAATAATATCGATGCAAAAAAGAGGAGAGCTGCGAGTGACGACTCGAATAGAGATTTGGAACGATTGGCTGGGTGGCACACCCTACACGAGAAGATCTGTTGTTAACGAGCACACGAGCTTTTAATGGAAGAGGCCGAGGGAGTGGTGGTGGCCTCCATCGCCAACAAAAGCTCCTGCCACACATATTTTATTAATTCGCGGGTCGCTGGGTTACTTTTGTCGCCAATTTCGCCCCCTCCTGGGTGGGCCAATTTCGATAGAGGGGTGGAAGAAGGGGAGGATGAGGGTGGAAGCGAATGGAAGTGAACAAAAAGTGCGAAGGTGATATACGCGATACGATTTACTTTTGTACGCGGTCGGTAGGGGAGGTGGAAATGGGGCGTGAGGATGGCCGAGGGTGGAAATGAAATGAGGATGGGGTTGGAGGTCGCTTTCCAGCGTCCGGGATTATTTGACAATGCCAGGCATTGTTGATACCGACGCGTCCATGCCCTCCTCCTCGTCCTCCTGTTTCTTCACCACCCCCAACCCCTCGCGGATTTATAATGGTGATGAAACTGAATTAATAACGCGAGCAAGCCCCGAGTAAATCGGTCATGCGTGTGAAACGATCGGGTCGCCGGCCGCGGGCACACGATATTTATGGGAAATCGATTAGCGCGACATTCATTTGTTATGTTTATCTACCACCTTTCCGCAGTGGTCGAAAGATATATACGTAGGTACTTGTCCGTGAGAGGAAGCCAGAAGAATTAGTTACTTGGTCAGAAAAGGGTTAGCGTACTCGATGAATTTTTATGAAATGCAAATTTTCGCGATTAAATTTCGTTTGGCTAACGGATATCGTAATAACTGATATTCCACGAATAAATTGCAAGTGTTGTAGGTATTTGCGATTGCTACGTGGAGTGGACACAATTGAAAAGTCAGTTCGTAATACATTGGAATAAAAAAAGGATTGTGCGTAAAGAATATCTTAATACAGTCAACTTAATTGGAACGTCTCGTTACGTAAAAAAAGAATCTTTAAGACATTCTTACAATATTCTAGAAAATAAATGTGTATTTATAATAAACGTGCTGTCGAAAGGTTTATCAATTTACTGAAATGTGATTCACGAGAAAGCTAATGGAAAATGAACTGGAAAAAAATACTGAAATAGAAAATACAAAAATATAGAAATAAACTGAAAGTAATTTTACGAGTCACTGTTTTATATTAGGGCCATTCTCACCGTAGTTTCTATCGTCCACTTCAAACATGCCTAATTAATCGACGATTCTTTCCACGTCGATCCTTCCCAATCCTCAGAGACTTACACAGGATAATCGGGTTTTCTTGATCATCGACTGGCTCGAGTTATCTTCCGACGTTGTCGCGACGCTCTCGACGGAAAGTTCGCGACGAATGGGACGAATGGCGGGAGAGATGGTAGCGGATACGATTGTTCCTTCCAGGAAACTTTAATGGAGTTTACGCGAATTCGAGTTTTCTAAGGAGTAGTAGTCGAACGAATGCGCCCCCGGATGAGCCGCGACGCGAACAAGAGATGCGGAAGAGAAAATGACTCGCAGGAAGTGCGCGCATTAAATTGCGCGAGCTATCGATAGCACGGCACGATCGATGGATCGCGATGGATGGCCAAGTGGCGAAATTGCCGAAGTTCGCAATTGGCAAAGTGATTCTGGGGTGGTAATTCATTGCGCTTGTTTACGTGCTAAGACCGAGAGCGAATGAAACCGCGAACGACAGGGAAGGAGAATGAACTCGCGAAAAATATGTTCTCGAGAAGAAGCTCCCACTTTCGCGGAGAAGTAAACGCTCCAGAGAACAAAATTCTCGGGGAGACAGTGGAAAAAAAATAAACGAAAAAACCTCACGAATAAAAAACGCAAAAAGAATGAAAAAAGCTCTTAAGCCCTTTCCAAACAGAAGCTTCGCTTTTTAAAAAAAAAACAGAATAGGGGAGTTTGGAAAAAAATTCATTTAATCTGAGAACAAGCGCCGTGGAGGGCAGAAAAAAAATTTGAGTTCGTGAGAATGCCAGGAGAAAGGTAGGAGCATTTACTGGAAGCTTGACAGTGAGCACCTGACCGAGGAGATTTCCATCGAACGGTATCGTTCGAGCGGCAAACAGCGCTCTCCCTTCGTTGGATATTTTCAGAGTAAACACTCGGTGGTCGTTGGAATCTCTGCTGGTTGGTTCGCGCGCACCGTAGGTGGCCGATCCCACCGCACGAGTGTACATCCCGCGTGTTTCGCCGCTCTGAGAAAATAAATTTAGGGGCAAGCCACCTCGGCATCGATCTCGTCGATATTAACTGTCCGTAAAACTACTTGCCAACACCTTCGAGGCACTGTCCTCCTATCCCTTCGACGTGTATCGTTTATTAAAGGGAAGGTACACGTCGCTTTAAATATTTCCTAGGTACACTACCTCACGTCACAAATGCGCTCCATTTGTTTCTTCAAGTCACCAATTTTTGTCAGTATTGTACTTTCCGATAATCTCAAAGTTGCACGAAAATTTTGAGAGAGAGAGAATATCGAAAAGATTGCATCGCAACGACAGTAGATATGCCATTGTCGCATATAATAAACACAAGGTATAATAAACCTTGAGCGAAAAAACGGGATCAATCTGTGACAAGCCAGAGGATCGAAGAAGAAAAGAAGTCTCTTCGTTACTTTCCTTAAACGCGAGAATTCTCCGGCTCGATTTAAGTCGCCGATAATGTCCTTTTCCGCGCCGTTTCTCCCTTTCGAGTTGTTTCACTCGACGCAAACGTCACCGAGGAGATTTCCCCGTGAAAGAACCTTCGTTCCTTAAGCTCGAAGAAATTGCTAAATTAATTCCAATCAACGGTCACCGTCGTTTCTCGTTTTTCTCGCCATGCAAGTAGACGCGAGGTCTTTCCCATTGTGACGTAAAAAAATTCCAGAAGAAATTTCTTTCCTTCGACTCGGCTGGAAATTTTTCAAATTCATTTAAATCGCAGACCGCAGCCGGTACCGCGCTCGTTTCGCAGTTCTTCTCGCAGTTCTTCTCGCAGTTCGGGCGTGGGTGCCTGGCGAAATGCGAGGAGCAAGAGGGGGAGAAAAAAAGAAAAGAAAAGAAAAAAGGAAGAATTTACTTCCGCCCATTTCGTTACGTCGTTCCTCGCGTTATATCGAGTCGTTATACCGGGAGAAGAGGAGGTCGGAAAGTTGGAAGAAATCTCCTCGCGTCGGCAAACTTTTTCCTCGGCTTTCTTGCTTTTCCCACCTGTCGTCGCGGCCGTTATCTCAGCTCCATTTCTGTCGCGTCCCCGCGACTACCATCTTCTCCATCGCTATTTAATTATTTCTTCTATCCTTCTGTTTCTCGCGAAAGCAACGAGCAAAAAAAAAAGAAAATATAAATTTTCTTTTGGCCCCACGCAGCCGCTCATCTTTCAAAAGGGACGAGCACCTTCTCCACGTGCCATCTACTTTTAATTAGAATCACGCGCGTTTCAATTCTCTTCTCGTTTTATATTATTTTATTGTTTATTGTTCTCTTGCATTTTACATACTCGCGTTTACGACGGACCACGACCGTACCACCTTCGCGTCCGACTCTCTACTTTTAAGTGGAGCGCCCTCGAGAAAGTTGACGCGGGTATTGCAATAAACGCATTTTCGTTTTTTTTTCATTTTCTCTCTTACGACTTTCCTCTCACCTCTTTCTTCTCCTCGGAATACACATTTCGTTCAATCTCCCGAGCGCGCGCGTCACAAATGTTTCCTCCCGCTTTTTTTTGTTCACGATTCTTTTCAATTCTCACGGAGAATTATAACGAGACGACACCGCGTACCCGACACCCCGCATCTCGATGCAGAAATCCGCCGCAGTCGGAGAAACTGCGTGCGCGCGCGCGGGTTGGGAAAAACGCGCGGGCAAATTCACGCGGCCCTGGAGCTTCGCAGATGGTCGCGCGATGCGTGGAAAATGGCGCGGGCCTCGGATAAAGAGAAATAACGAGGAGAGAAGGCGGAACGGACGAATCAAGCACCCGTGCGTTACTCATTCGCGATTGCCAAACTTTTTTGTTTTTATTTTCTTTTATTTCTCCACTTCGTCCCGTCGCCATCCGTTACGTTCTCGCTTTACGTTCTTTCACGTCGAAATAAAGCGTCGGCGCGCGGTACGAGGGAAAGTCGAATTGAACAAAAATGGAAACAGAAAAAAAGAGAGGAACGAGGAAGCCCAAAAAAAAAAAAGAAGAACGAACGAACGAAGGGCGAACGCGCCGATCGATCTCGACGCTCGCGGTTTTATGAAGAACGCAGCAATTCCGCGCTGATAAATATTTCTAGGGCGGTGGATGGTAGGGGTGGAGGACGAGGCGGAAAAAAACCTTTTTTCCCGTGCGTGGCTCGGGCACGCGTGCGAAATTGTTCCGCCGCTCTCGTGGGAAAGCGCGGCGGCGCGATCGAGTGCAAAAACAACGCGCGATGGAAAATTGCGCGCGAGGCGGTGCTGGTCGTGAAGAAAGGAGGCGAGATGCAGGAACGTAAACAAATCGTCGATCGGGCCGTAATTATCAGCCACCGAGTTTTCTTCCCTCGACGATGAGACCGGTGAATTAAGTGGAATTTTCTGACTCCTGCGAGGCAGGACGCGCGCCATTCTCCTTCTTCGCTTTATGCTGATGTCGGCGAAACGTGACTGTTCCTCTGCGATCACCACCTCCGTGCGCAATCTGGCCCGTAGGTCGTCGCACGGTCATCGCATAATTGCGCCCGGGTCATGATACACTCGTGGAAATTCGCATCGTAACCCCTTCTTCGAAGTCGGACATGATAAACTTGCACGTCGTTAATTTGACGGCGCTTGATCAACTCTTAATGCGCGTTCTCACGAGTCAAGTTTAATTGGTGATCGCAATTGATCGACAAATGTTGAATGAAAACTGTGGTGAGAACCTTTCTTTCAATGGAGTTGAGCAACTTTGCAGTTGATCGTGAAAAGCTTGATCCAGTCGAACTTTTGTCGTTCAAATGACGAGTCATCAGGAAGTGGATTCAAGTTGAAACATGCCTTGAAGCGTATGAACTTCAGTCGACTTCCTTCGACGCAATTTTAAAACTGAAACGATCGATCAGTTTCTGTTGAAATGTGTGAACAGAGATTGATTGAAGTGCTATTCCATTTTTGTCGATCAACTAAAATCGGTTAAGTAAACTTGACTCGTGAGAACGCGCCTTTAAGCGTTTTTCATTGAGTATGGTGATTTGTGCAAGCGATCTGAGTCGAGAATTTTACGCGGAAAATAATTTTACAGGTTTTTTCGCGTTCATGCGAATGACACTGGGTAAGTGACAGAATAAATTTTTCATGGGATTTTGATAACGACGAGTTTCACCGTTGCAAATATCAAGCTTTTTTTCTTACGCTTATAATAAACTCTAGAAGAACCACTGACTTTCTTTTTATGACAGCGTTGTTCTCAATGATCGATAATGAGAGTAACTAAACGCGCGAATCAGTGACACCGATCCTTACGCTTTTAAATATTACTATCGGAACGGAAATCAAATTCACTGAATTTCATGCTACGTGGACTTCCAGCAGGTAGAAATTACAGAACTAATTGATTTCGCTTTGTTTAAATAAACTGACAAAGGGGTCATATATTATTTCACTTTGCAAATGTAGCTCCTGCGAATGTCACAAGGTAATTGCCAGGCATCGATCGTTCCCAATCAAAGGACCTTCTCTCTCGTCCCCTCTTACCCTCCGCGCTCTCGCGCGTTTGCTCGAGGAATATACGAAAATCGTCGAAACGCCAATGACCGCGCGACTAATCAAGAAAGCAATTAACTTTGCGGGGTGAGTTTTATTCGACGCGATTTCTCGAGCCTGAAAGCTCGCATATTTGATTCCACGATCGGTGCATCCTACAGAATAAGTCTCGAAGGAAATTGCCCCAGCTTGAACCTTCCTAATCGAAGGTCCTTGTGCCCTCCCTCTCTCTCTTCTACTCTCTCGAATATTCGAACATTCGAAAATCGCCGATACGCTAACGCGCTCCACGGATAATTGGCAAACTTTGAGCGGCGGGAGGCACAGGAGGGTTCCATGGGGGGCGAGGCCAGGAGAGGAGGTACGCGCTTCGACGTAGGTACCGAATTAGCGCAAAATTGGAACTCCTAGGGGAGAGAGAGGGCCTAGTTGGCGTTCGCGCGTGACTTCGCCGCGCGTTAAACGCGCTTTGACGAAAGCCACCCACGATCTACGCGAGCCTTTCGCGACCAAAAGGGTTTAACCGTGTCCAGGCGGTACAGAGGACGAGAGGAATAGCGAAATTGGAACAACGAGAGATGGAAAGCTTCGGCCTGCCAATGCACGTGAGAGAGATATATAGAGAGGTCGGCGGATACACAGGTACGTGCGTACGAGTACACGCGGGCGTAGAATAGGGGGACCAAGCGGCGCGTTCATTAGATTCCCAATTTCATGGCGTAGCTATAATTAATGCTCGTGGTACACTTTAGTCGATAAGTCGGAGCAATTTGTTCGCGCAGATTGATCCTCTGCTGGGCATTCACGAGAAATCTGAACAATTTGTAGGAACTTCATAAACAGATTCGATAGAGATGATATTGAGAATGTCATTTATTGCGTTCATTGTTCTCTCTCCGTCCTTCTCTCTTGACTAAACGGTAGAATATTTGAAATTATCTTTCCAAATGGAAACTATGCAATAGAGTGATGGTATTGTATGGTACCTCGGAACGTAGTTCCAATCAGGCATTCAGCTAAAAACGAAAATATGCACTGTAGCATTATTGCCCTTTATTTGACCACATTTCAGATTTATAAATTTGTATGAAACTTAAAGTAAAGTAACTAAAAAATTAAAACTGATAAACAAGAGAGAGAAAAAAATGAACCTACAATTTCCGATTTGTTAATTGAAATCTAACATAAAAAAAAATTTACGCGTACTCAGTAGTTAGGTCAAACATAAAAATAAAACTTTTATGAACGATCGACTTCCTGTTTCACTAGATGATGCTGAACAAAATTGAACCTAGTCAGATCTTTAGTCAATAGAGAGGTAAAGTGCGTTTTGCTTAACTCGCGCAGATAAATCCTGACACGTGTAGCCGTGCTTTCATACAGAGTGCTTTCACCACAAAGTTCTGCAGTGAATAAATCTTTACGGCAGTGATTCTTAACACTGACGTTACTCGAAACCCCGGTGTTCCGCAAATTTGTTAGAAGCGTTCCACGAAATTATGAAAGCACTCGCTACGAAACTACTCCACGCTCGGGGAGTAATTCAGCATAAATCCGCTGACTTTTCCTGTTAGCTTCATGACTTCGGAGAATTCGGCATTTCGCTAATTCTCATAATCAAAACTGTTCTCTACGACCTCATCACCGATAGGTGCTTTCCTTTTACCGCTTTGATCAGATCAGATCAGATCACTTCAGTTCAAAAACTAGCATGTTCCTTTAGCTAAACTGAAGTGATCAGATCACTTTCCCCCTTACCACTGCTGAATAAGATCAGTAAGTGATACTTTCGTATCACTTGCGGTTACTCGCTTCTTATCGGTTCATACTAAGAAATTATTTTGAAAACTATGAGGTGGTTACTTTCGCGTTGCACCTGTGGAATCTCAGCGCAATTAATAAACACAGATTGTAACAAAGAAGTGACTTATCGATCGTACAAACTAACGTGCGCGCACATACAAGTTTTGAGGTTACTTATATTCTGGTACGAACTAGTGTGAACCTAAATCCACGAAACAATTGGGAGGAGAAGAGAAATATGGCTGCCAGATTTGATCGATCTGATACATGTCTGTTCCATTCACTTTCCGAAGTAATGTGAATATTTCAGACCACAAAATATCAGATCATATCAGATCAGTTGTAAAAGGAAAGCACCTGATGACGAAAAGTCTGAAACTCGATTTGCGAATACGACTACCAAGAAGGGAATTTTGAAACTCGCGACACCACCGTCTGCGAGGATTCGTCGGCAAGTTTCACTTACAAAAGGGAAGCCCACCGTGCGAATAGACCTTCTGAACACAATGGCACCTCTCTCTACCTTTGCGACGTTCCTTTCTCCCAGACTGCGATCAGTGGCGCGTGGATTCGGCACGGCTTAGCTTGGATTAGCGTGGATTAGCGCGAATTAGGCACCTTTTAAAGTCAAGCTCTCCTGCGAATGCGCGAGTCGCACGGAAAGTCCCGTAGGAAATTTGCGATCGCCTCGAAAAACTTTTCCACCTATAAACGAACCTGCGAAGAAACAAGAGGAAAGTGGAGAGACAAGAGTGGGCGTATGATTAATCGAAAACGCGTGGCGACACTTGAAAAAAAAAGAAAATTCCTCCGACCTCCGCTTCTTTCCGCGCGACGAAGGCAATGACCCACTTGGAACCGTTTTAAACGAGGCTTTTCGAAGGTCAGCCGGTAAGTCGCGCAAGAGGAGGACGCGGTGAGGGAAGCAGAAGAGAAGACCGAGAGGATTAAACCTTGCCAAGAACGGCAGCAGCAGGCTGGCTGGAAGCATTAAAATGAGGCGTGGGATGGTAACGCAGCGCCCCCGCTTTCCAAGTTCTTCTTCTGCCGCTTCTCTTAGTCTGGATGATCTCCGTTCTTCTCGTTACTGTTTCCTCTAGCCTTCGACCCAGAGTCACGAAGAGGTAAATCGTTGATGTTAGAGCGCCCTTAAAACTCACCTGGGTCTCGCGCCACCTATCCTCCGTGTTTCAATTTCACCGGTGAGGCTTGCCCATTAAAAAGTGCGCGTACTCCGTAAGAGAAACCGAGAGACGGTAGGAGAGAGGACAGAAAGAGAGTAAACGAGAATAACGAGAATAACGGTGCTGCATTTACGAGCACATAATACGGTTACATAAATTTCTAGCCACCCGACGGAATTTATGGACGGCTGCAATTCCTTTCCTACTACTGCCACGGTCTTTCTCTCTCTCTCTCTCTCTCTCTCTCTCTCTCTCTCTCTGTCTAGCGGCGTGTTACAATTTTCCTCGTCGCATCATAACTCAGTATTCGACGAAAACGCATTAAGTGCATTTCCCAGGAGGACTCGGCCGTCGGGATCGTAAGTGCGGAGGAGAGTAAGCGGAAGAGAGATGACGAGAGGGGCTAAATGTGCGGAAGGGACGAGAGAAACGACGGAAATGCACGAGAGGACGAAATCCTTCGAATTTAATGACGCGAGCGCAAGCGCGCGAGCGAGTTCGGTGCCGACAGATCGCGGCTTTTCGGTGAGAGCCGGTTTAGCCGAAAGGAAATTGCTGAAGGGATCGAGAGAGGAAGCGGAAGCGGATGGAAGAAGCGGAGGATGGGCGCGAGGAACATCCTTCTCCTCGGTTTTTCATGAACGCCAGAAGAGCGGAACAATGCGGGCGACAAGTTTCGCGAGCGTTTTCCCTCCTTTCTCCGTGATTTACCGTGGAAAATCCTTTTTTCTCAGCTTGCAATTTTCGACGATGTGTCTGTCGAAAGGTGCGACCCTCGGCTGCGGTACGCGCGCGAGCAGGTAAGCAGCTGCCTCGGTGAGGGCAGGTGCACCGATTCTTAGTCGAGCGTATTTTGGCGAAGAAAGAACGCCAGGGGACCTACAGTCGGTAGAAAGATCGTGAGAAATGAAATTTACTCTCGGGAAAACGTTTTACGTTTTCGAGGAGTCCAACGTGAATGTTTAATTTTTTTTTATAGTGCAAGACCTGCTCGTATGGACCGTTTAATTTGAAAGTGGGTTAACTTCATTTTTAGAAAGAAAATTAACTGGTTATAAATAAAGAGTTTACACTAAATTAATCACAAATTATATATCTTATTTTTTTTTAAAAGATGGACTTATGTCGCTTTCAAAATAAACGGTCCATATTACGCTTTAATTTTCCATGTTTACCATGTTATTTGAGAAGTGCAAGAACGACGAATCGAAATTGTAATAAATAATTAATGCTGACTTAAGAGCATTTTTCGCTCGAAGAGATTGACGACTTGCAGATACTAGCAGTAAATTTGCACGCTTACTCATACTCACACTTTCCACGTGGAAGTACTCGAAGCAGAAGTTTCATTTGTTCTTGTACACAGAATATCATGTACCCTTAGAATAATATATTTCTGGCCTCGGGTCTAAGGAACGTGTGCGCAGAACCTATCATCGACTCTCGCAACGGAAATCTCAATTTACCGCTACTATCTACGAAACTCCAAGCGTTACTCCAATTTTCCGGGAGGCGCAGATTACCTTCGTTGCTGAAAATCATAAAATCCCAACACAACAACGCCGGAGAAATTACACGAGAACGTGGAGAACGCGATTTTCTCGCGGGCCAGGGCAACGGTAAAGCAATTAAGAAAATCTTCATAAGCGGTCGCGGAGGGAAAGTTATTTTTGAATTTGGCGAGAATGGAGAGAACGAAATGAACTTTCGTTATTCTTCCGTCTGGGAGCACCGGACGTAGGGACCGAAGGAAAATGCATCTTGCTAAAGGTTCTCTCCCCTCGGTACGCTCGCTACTCGTGGCAGATGTCGTTCGAATTTAACGACACGCAGGTGCGCCTACCTTTCGCGGGGTTGCCCTTTGACTACCGCTCCCGTTCCGGTAAAGGGGAGGAGGAGCTCGAGAAAGAAAGCATGACGTACGATGGAGCAGAACGTAGGACGAAGGAGGCATGGCACGAAAAAGAGAAGAAGGGTGGGCTTCGAGGAGAACAGAAGCACGAGGGCGGTGGCTCCATTGTAAGAAGAAGGAGTAGAGGAAGAAGGAGGGCGAGAAAATGTGGGAAAAGGACGCGCGAAGGAGGACGAAGATCAGAATACGGAAAATAAGGAGGCAAGCCGACGCGGCTGAGGCTCTCCTCGGGCGAGCCACAGCCGAGCAAACGAGTTAATGGGCAGTTATGAACTTTCTTCATCTAAGTTTCGAGGACTTTTTTACGTATAAATTGAAATTTTTATCAGACATTCCGAGGCCACCTTTAACGGGCGCCGCGCCACATCCCTTAGCGCTTTTTCCTTACGTGCACGACGAAAGTTCGCCGATTCGAATGATCGCGCGCTGATGGCTGGCCGCGTGCGCCATTCTCGCGCTACCGTAGTCGCTATCTTCTAGCAGAGGGACACACCATCGTGTCACCGACCTCTGTGAAGCTGGCAGGACCAAAACAGCAGAATCCACCCGGACCTTTCCCGTAATTTAGTACTTATTAGGCACGACCGTTAAGGGAGTGACTTATGCAATCGCCATCCTGAAAACCGTTCGTATGTATGTGTGTATGTGTGTGTGTGTCCGTGTATATCCTCGATTTCGGAAAAACGGCTGAACCGATTGGGACGAAATTTGGCACAAAAATCAAGTACATTACTGTGAGTTCACAATAAGGTTTGTGAGCCGCCATCTTGAACCGGTACAAAATGGCGGCAAATTCAAATATCGAAAAATTCATATCTTTGGTACTATTCATTGGATCCCGATAAAATTTTACACATACATGTACACGTATACAATGACAATTTCTGGAAATTAGCAAATTTTTTGATTGGCCGAATCAAAAATGGCGGCTAATTCAAATCTTTAGTCCAATATTCCGGCAAAACGACTGAACGGATCCGAACAAAATTTGGCATGTACGTCGAGTATATACCCATTTGGTGCCACGAAATTTTATGTACCGCCATCTTCAACCGTTTCAAAATTATGGGAAATTCAAGTATGGAAACGTGAGTTACGCGGTCGTGCCTATGGCAGGAAGCGAAGCTTTTCTGCACCCGGAAAGGCGAGCGCGAAGCGCGAGCACCCGACGATCGTGCCGACCACTAACCACCACTAGTTTTGTACTAATTGTACCGCCAATAAATGTTTTCTACCACGTGGCATTTTAAAAACAAAATGTGGCGCTGCCAGCTTAGCTAGGTTAATACGTTTACTGCCATGTCACCTTGAATTTTGGTGACTGTTTAGTTAACTGTTTAATTAAACTTCCAAATACCTGTTTAGATAATTTATAATCAGGCATTGAAACGGTCACCCGAATTCGGGTGACATACCAGTCAAAGTGTTAACAGAGGTATGTCACCGACTGCTACGTTGGTAAATCGTTGCAATTTTCGTAATGCTATCTGCGCTCAGCTCGGTGGACCTCGTCCACTTGAATTTGGGCTTTAAAGTGCGCGAATGCTCCGGAACGCGATTAATTTTCTCTGCATTCTCTTTCTCTATCACTGTCTTCTCTTCCTCGGCGTGTCTTTCGCTAGCTTGAAGTCCAATATAAACGTCCGTTTCAACTAGCCACTCGGACTGACGCGGTAGAACGAGGACCGAGTGGAAAATGGTCTCGTTGACAGGGATAAATTTTCGAAGGAGGTTAGAATTTTTATTTGGTTTCCTTAGTTCTGCAGAATGTTCTGCGGATGGAAGCTGTCGTTGTAAGTCATTAACCTTATTCTCATTAGTGGACTCTTGTTACTGGATTCTTTCAATGGTTTTCTCCACGGTGCATCATCTTCGCGACTTTTTCTCCGTTTCCTTTTGAGTAGAACACATCGCAATTCCATAATGGGAGATAAATTCTCCCTACGGTTTTCTCGTTAACTCGCACCCGTCCGCCTCGACATTATTCTCCGATCTTCTCGCTTTCTTTTCTTCGTCCATATGCGAATTCTTCTCGATTCTTTTTTTTTATTATTTTCTTGCTAGTATCGATTATTTTGTAATAAAAGAACTTACGTACTTTGTTTAATATTATGTAATGCTCACAGTGCGGACAATTAAAGAATAATCCTAGACAATCGGGTCTGATAGAAAAAATGATAAAGGCTTTTGATGCTGATTACAAGAAATATCACGGCATGGTTATTATTCAGAAGCTTTAAACTCCAGATTTGTGTCCTTAAATAATTCCATTCCAATGCATTGTAACGTTTATACACTCTGTTCGCCCATTTGCTCCACATTTCCTGTAATCTCTTAGTTACTAATGCTGCTTTTCCATTCCATACAATGTGCGAACTTCGATCTCCTGCGAATGATTCATGATAAACAAGTGTTTTTTTTCTTCGCAGCTCCTCTCGCATTTCTCGCGGGCTATTATCGTCAGCGAACGAATAACACTGGTCAACAAGGTTTTTGCCTATGAAATGGCTGTTGATAATTTCGAAAGAGTACCCTATAAACATGTATTTTACGACTAATCTCAACTTCGGGTTAGCTGGAGGTTTTTTTGGATTTGAATAAGATTTGACTACTTTCTTCAGTAAGCAACCCCACAGTAAAAATCTTGTTTTTCAATTTTTTATTATTTCTTTCTTGAAAGGAAGGAACATTTAAAAACCAACGCGAATTTAAAATCTCAAAACTAATAAAAACTCATTTGTAGTTTCGGGGAACTCCACCCACGATTTAACTTTACACATGGCAAGCATTTACTAGTACATTGAGCCATTAAAAAAGTTATAACTTTGTCAATTGTTGAGATTCGAACTTCGCGTTGTGTTTTAAATGCTCCTAAGATGTTCAGCTATAGAGCGAAAGAAAATAAAAAAAAATTGAAAAACAAAATTTCTACCGTAGGGTTGCTTCTTAATGAAGAGAATACAGTCAAATCTTATTGTTCAAATCCAAAAGAACCTCGAACTAACCCGCAGTTGGAATGAGTTTTAAAATACATGTTTATAGGTACTACTGTTTCGAAATTAGCGAAAGTCATTTCGTGGACTGAAAAAAAGTTAGCATTTGTTGGCCAGTGTAATGGACGAAGTGGCTCGTCCATCTTCTTTGGGCACACGCACTCACGAAGTTCGAAAACATCGCGCGCGCAATTCAAATCTATCCGCTTACTCCTAACGACCGACTGTACTCCGAAGCGGTTGCTGCCTTCACGGTGCCAAACTTCGAGGATTCGAACAATCGCGTGGGCGGAAGTGCGCGCGTTGTTCGGCCGACCGCACACGAGCGAGAGAAGTTTAAACGTGCCGCGCAGCGTGGAAGTGCAGGTGATAAATTTTGCGTGCCGCATACCGACGAGAGAATCGCTAGGGGGTGGAAACAGTGGGTGTGCTTATCAAGCCGCTCGAGTGGGGGCTGCTTCCGAGCACGCGACTCGAAGTTTTCAATTCCGATATTCCAAGCAAAGCGTGCTTAATTGCTGTTCAAAGCTTCCACGTGCCGAATTGTTTTGCAGCATGGAAAATTAGACGCAGATTCACGAGAAGGGTGAATTAACCGTCTATCGTACCCTACTGCGAATTTTATTCCATTCTGAAAAGAATCATGTCAATTTACAACTTATCTTTCTATTTACATTCTCCATCTCTTGAATGCTCCGAGCTTTCTATCTTGATCTTTACCCTCCATGGGACGAATTTTTTTCTTATATGAAAAAATGTATTCCACCGAATATATTTATACCTACAGTATGTCTGATTTAAGTGGAAACAGGTAATTATTTCGTAAAAAAGTAAAGATGCAAAAAAATTTTTGAAACAAAAGTTGGTCGGTTGGAAAGGGCGCATAAAAGGGCGTATTTTGTTTTTTTGTGATTAGAGGTATAAAGAACATTTCAAGGTCATCAGCGTTTTTTTAAATACAATGCAGTATTTTTGTATTCATAATGTGATAGCGGTTGCCGAGACCAGTACAACGACCTATAATGAAAGGTTATTCGAGGTCTTAAAAAAGTCGTAAATTAACAAAAAACATGTACACACTTATATTTTTCATACAGCATTTAGTTACAACAACAAGAACTAACAAGAACTTTTTAGTATATTTTGTATTTGGCCGTTCCTTCAACATGTCCTCCGTCATTTAGAATACAACATTGCAATCTTCTCACAAATTCTCTTTCTACACGTTTTAATATCTTTATCATTTATTTTTGTACATGCAGCAATAATCCTCGCACGTAATTCGCCCACATTATAGGTCGTTGTAGTCGTCTCGGCAACCGCTATCACATTGTGAATACAAAAATACTGCATTGTATTTAAAAAAACACTGATGACCTTGAAATGTTCTTTATACCTCCAATCACAAAAAAACAAAATACGCCCTATTATGCGCCCTTTCCAACCGACCAACTTTTGTTTCAAACATTTTTTTGTATCTTTACTTTTTTGCGAAATAATTACCTGTTTCCACTTAAATCAGACATACTGTATATCTGCAGATTAATAATTACCACGTAAATGTTCCAGGCAACTGTGATCAATACTGTTATTGGTTATCTCCGAAACGTTCTATAATTAGGACTATCTTTATGAAGGGCCAAAGTAATTTAATAAAATGTCGATATATTGGTATGTGACCTGAAAGTTACACGGGCCCATAGAGGGTTCACATTTAATATCAATACATTCTTATCCTTAAATTATTGATAACTGCCATTTTATGCAATAAAGAATTTTCCGATGAAACTTCGTAGGGAATTCTTGCGAATTTCGTCGATGAACAATTCTCTCGCCAAAAGTTTACGTTTTGATTTCTCGTTATTCTCTGGTGTCGTTCTGCGATTCGTCGCAGTCCATCCGTCGACGACGAACACACTCGCCGATGTTCCCTTCCCGCGGGCTTAACTAAAAATAAGAAGCACTTCTGGTTTCTCTCAGGCCCCGAAAGCCGGCGTCTTATTTGTTTAGAACGAAGGCGCGAGCGCGCTGCGATATCCGCGTTGATCCGCCTGGCCTACATCGTGCGGTCAACGTCGAATATCAAACACCGCGTGCCTGTGGCCAAGCGGATGATCATTTGCGCGAGCACGTGTTTACGAAGCGAGCAACGCGCGTAGAAACACCACCTCGTGCGTGTCCTCCGTTGTTTTTCCTCCCGTACGTATTCGGGCAAGGTGTTCAATGTGAGAGCTTAAGAATAATTATCGTCAGTGTAATATTGTATCGTATCTTTGAAGAAGTTTTAATTTTTAACACACTTTTGTGAGTCCTGTAAGGCAGGTCTTACGCGATCGATATTATCGTCGCAATAATATTAGAATGTAAAATTCCTTGGATATACCCCTTGGACGATCAATATATCAAAGAAAAATCGATGTTGACTCGATAATATTGACCGTGCAGGCAGGTTTAACGTGTTCTAAAAATTGCACGGTATCATTTACTTTTCAAAATGTAAGTATGTCGAATGTTATCCACTGACAAAATAACAAAACTACCCTTTATTCCATTCACGATTTCAAGCTCGGCATTCTCTAGCTCCTTTTCAGCGATGAATTAGCGCGCGATTATTCTTACCAGCTGGTACTTCAACCTCGTCAAGATTACAAAACAAATATTCCACTCAATTTTCATGAAATTGTCCATGACGTCCTGACATATTCGGAAATACCGGGCGTCGTTCAAACCTCTCTCAAACTCAGGCCACTTAACAGACCCTCCTCCTTTCAAGGACAGAAATCCAGCGGATAAGTACCAGGGCTCTTCGCTTCGCAGAATTTTTCACATCCCTCGCGCCTTTTTTCCGCAAACATTTTTCTCGCTTTTTCATGCGATTCCCCGCGGCTCCGTTTGAAATCCGGAAATTCGAACGAGAAGAACTCGAGCGCACCGAGCCGAGCCCTCCAGCAGGTTATCCTCGAGACCTTGCTGCCGGTCTCCGCCCACCAACCACCTCGACCAAGCCCCGAAGGAGAGCGAAATTCGTAGATCACCGCGAACGCGAGGACTCGGGAGAGAGATTTTTCCGCGGGGCGAAGAAAAATCCTGGGGATTTCCTCGGGGCGTACGGCTCGCCGTTCGTCTCTCTCCTCTTCTTATTTATTTCGATCGAATCGTTATGGAGACGTCGCCAGATTCTCATCCCCTTCCGCTCGTTGCCCCGGAATCGTTAGATAGAGATTTACGGACTATCGGGCAGCACGCTCCAGAAAGTTCGGGCCGATGAAGAGGAAAAATAGCGCGCGAGAGAGAGTGAGAGAGAGAGAGAGAGAGAGAGAGAGAGGCAGAAAAGAGGAGAATAATAGGGAGCAGAGGAAAGAAGCGTCGCGAGCCACGGATGGATGACGAGCGAAACAGAAGAGAACGAGGTTCCTCTTGTCCATTTTTCTTCCTCTCGTCCTCTTCCTGTCGATCGAGACGAGAGGTAATTTCGCAAGTGAGCTGTGCCCAGAGGAAATGGAGACTCGCGGCTCGCCTCGCCGATGGAATTTTGCGAAACCGCATGGAACACCACGTCGTCGCGTCGCGCTCTCTCTTCGGGTAGGTTTCAACCGGGCAGAGGGAAGAAGATATTTCCGGAGAAGCGGGTCAAGTTTAATGACGCCCGTGTTAGGACGGTCCAAATACTTTCCGCGACTCCGAACTCTTTTTTTTCTCTCTCTCTCTCTCTTCTTCCTTCTTACTCTCCACCTCCGCAAAATTCCCAAGCTCCGTCCTTTCTCTCGTTTCCGCTCGACGATCTTTTTCCTTCCCAATTAAACGACGCTCTCGAGGAACGTTTAAATATAAAGCGGGGGAGCGACGAGCGACGAGCAGCGGTTTGAATTTTCACCGAATGCTCCTCCTCATTAGCGATTCCCTTCGTCGCGAAGGGCGCACGCGCGCGGCGCAATTAAAAGAACGTTACTACCCCCGGCTCGCGAGCGTATTTAACATCGTTCGAACCTGAATCGTTACTAACGCACGGGCGGAGAGGAAAAACGATTGTGCGATTACCGCGCAGAAACTTCTCATTCCACGATAGTAAAGCGCGTCGTCTCCGCGCGAATGGTAAGCGTGACCAGACGATCACTAAATCGTCGAGCTCTACGAGGGGATGAAAAATCTTGGAATGATTTCGCTGACGATGGAGCATAAGGCGCGAGGGGGGTAGGGTAATACGAAAGTGGAAAATAACATCGTGAGAAAAATTCACGACGGTTCTCCAGCCGCTTCTCCACCTCTCCTCTTCGTCTTCTTCGAGAATATCGCAAAGAGATCGAGTCCTTCTTCTTCTTCTGCCGCCTCTCGCGTTTCTCCCTCGTGCGAGAAGACGCGGAAACTCGTTCGATACAAATCGGCATCGGCAACGATGACGAACGAGCTGTCCGCGTGTACAGCGAGAGTATCCTGGGTTGAAGGAGAGCCTGGTTAGGATGGGGTGGTACCACTCTGGTTCGAAGAGGAGGGCACAGGTGTGCGAGATTCTCTCGAACATCGACGTACTCCTCCTCTCCACCTCCTCTTCGATCCCAGGACATTACGCGGAAATGCTGCGGGGAGGCGAACGACGACGAGGAGCGTCGGCGCCGGCGTCCTCCACCTCCTACCCGCGCCAGTCTCGGGCGCAATACGAAAAGCGCATATTGTGTGTAATATTGCGGGTAGCGTCGCAATATCGGCCAGATCGAATTTCCAGGGCCGAGTGAGAGCGGTGGAAAGCGCGAGGAGAGGACGAGAGGAAAATAGCTAAGGCGAAGGAAGATGTAGAATGGATCGACTGTGTCCTCCTCGTCTTCCTCAAGCTCGTCTCTCGTTCACCAACCCGTTCTCCATCTCGTCCTTCTTCGCTTGCCGGAATTCTCGATAAAGACAGGAGACACGCTGGAGAACGCAAGCGGAATTTATTCCGCGCGCTTCTCCGATCGATCTCTCCGCGCTGTCGAGATCCACTTCCGGAATTTATCTGTACCGATCTGGCCGCGACGAATTGCCACGTCCACCGGAGGGACACTCGCAGGGATGCAAGTAGAGTGGCATCCGTTGGAGGATACGGGCCACTTGGAATTTGTCGATCGTTTCGTAAAGAAGCTGCGACGTGGATCTCTTCCTTCTTCACTTCGCAATACCATATTTTTCCTTCTTTTTTATTGTCATCCGGTATCTAAGGTATTCCCCTCGTCCTCGCCCTCTCACCACCCTGTCGATACTCCAGAGGTAATTGAAATACGTCGATCATACCTCGCGAGCTCGAGCGCGCCCTTCACGTTTCTGTGCTTAATTTAAGCTTCTTTCTTTTCTCTCCTCGACGACCTCCTCGTTAACCATTTTACCGATCATCGTCGTCTTTCTTCTTCTTTCTTATTGTCTCCCATCCCGGCCTCTTCTTCCGCCCTTTCTTCCTACTCCGCGTTCGACAATTATTATTGTTCCGTCGACGAGGCGAGTGCGCGGATGACGAGCTCTTTATCGCGAGCTATCACGAGCACAGCTCGCGATAAGAGTGGGCCTCAACCGTTCTCGCGGCCAGGTAGGTACCCGACAGGCCGTTGTTATCGATGCTCGAACGATCTAGGAAGCGATATCGAGCCATCGATATCGCGCCCAGGTTTTACGAAGCTGGTGCGCAGGGGATGAGGCGCCGGCATTTATTCCGCGAGCTGACGCGCCGTTTATCGCCTCGGTAGCCATTGACTTTTCTATTAAACGCGGCACTCCGCGCCAGTACGTTTCTCGGCATTGCGAGATACTCCGATCGACCGGATGAAAAGAAGCCGAAGAAACGAGGGGGGATAAGGAGGAAGACGTGGAAATGGTCCCAGGACGCTCGTTACGAGCGCAGATGGACCGAACTGATTTACTCTCGCGTGCAGACAGATAAAAGGGGAGTCTTTCGTGAAATTATCTAATCACTATTTAAGCACTGCGTCCTCCGCTGCGCGTGGTAGGGTAGATAATTTGAATTTACAAGCTCTCTTCTTTCCAACGGGCTATGCGTCGTTGCACCATTAATGAACGAGGTGCACTTTCCTGCTTTCTCGTCCCTGCGTTCGGGGGTTCATGGAGGTTTATGTTGGGACAGGGATTTTCGATAAGCGTAGATCTAAAATCGCTGTTTTTAGAAACATCGTTGCGACAAAGTGGATACTTTTTTTGGATAATATTTCGTCTCGGATTATTATTATGACGAATTGATCGATTAGACGTAACAGAATTGGAGAAAAATGAAGCTTAACTTTTGTTGTTATTTACTGGCAAATATCAGTGTAACTTTGTGAAAACATTTTTTATTATCGAATTTTCGCTACGAATAACTCTTCGATTAATTTGATTTCATTGTTACGTGTAACGGACAATATTCCAGCTATGTGGTTTTCTCGTAAAATAATGTTACTAATTCCAACGAAATAATGAAGATCTCGATACCAAAGTACCCCAAGGCCTAAATGCAAACTCTAGCTTTGCTCGTTAAAATCTAAATCTTCGTTCGAATATAACATCATCTAGTAGAACGTTCGTTCTTCTAATCAAACTCTCCTTATTCCAACTTCACTTACGGGAATCAGAACGATTAGAAGGATGATGATGCACTCGGGTGAAGCAAGGAAGGGATTCGTCGGCTCTAAGGAGGCGCACTTGATACCGAGGAGAGTCGTGACCTCCTGCGCGCGTTATCATTTTCTCACCACGATAAGAGGAGAGTCTCGTCACGAGACGAGACGACAGATGGGAAACGTTTCTACAACACCGATGAACGTTTTACTTGTGGTCGATCGGAAGAGCGATAGGCTACCGCGTCGTTCCGCCTAAGGGAATTGTATTTATTCGGGGAGCACGGGCGTTATCGCGCGAGGTATTGACATTTCCATCGAGCTATCGAGAAAGGTGCCGGAGGAGAGTGGGAGAAGAGTATCGTAGACGTGCACCGAATTGAGAAAAGAGAATTTACCTAATTCTCTTTTTCTTTATTTCATTAGCCCGTGAGATCTGATCTGCTCGAATTTCCCTCGAGAAGCTACGGAAAGAAGGAGCGGGCGAAAGATGAGGAAGAAAAGGAGATAGAAATAGAAGAAAACAGCATTCAAGATTTATTATCGAGAAGCAAAATTCTCCTGCTCTTCATAAAACGTGAATACTCAATTATAATAAATATCGATGAATTTTAAAAAATCAACTTCGATAATTAAAATCGGGCGAACAGTCGCGAGTATCGTCTATGAATTTTCATTCCATCCAACATTTCTCTCCTTACTTCTCACTCGAAATAGAATAAAATAAAATTTTCGGCGATTATCCCGAGTGATCGCGTAAATCACGAGTATTACGCAACGCAATATAAATCCTTACACCGCTACTTCCTCTCTCCGGCGTAACCGAGAAACGCGATAAAGTCCGACTGATTTTAAATCAGGGCCGCTCCTTGCCGAGCAAGTACACACTTCACTTACCACTACCACCTTCGTAATTCTATATACTTCCCGCCTGCGCGTAAACTTGTCGAACGAAAGGAGGACGCGTGGCTTCCACCCATCTGGAAATTCCAATGGGGGCGCGGGCGCGCGAGATATCTCGATTTACTCTCTACGATCGTAGTCGAATTGAAGTCGTTAACCGCAGGGGTCCCTCTGCACCCCTTTCGTTCTCGTGTCCGCACGCGAAAGCTCATTTTTCCAGGCCGTAACAGGACATAATGGCTGGCGCATGCGCCTCCCGCCATACGTTTACATTTGCTAGACGCGTTATCGTCTCACGAGCGGAGCCGATAACGGATCGGGATTATCGGCGCGGAGGACGTTTACGATATCACGATATCGACGAATGCCGATCGTGCTCTGCTGTGGCCGTAGAGCGATTTTATGAGGCCCCTAACTCCTCCACCTCTTCCTGGCACATTCATTCCAGAGCGTCGCGACGCGCCGCGTCGTTCCTCTATTGACTTTTCTATTAAATCGCGGCGAGGCCGCGTGCACGGAGAATTCGAAGCGGATAGATAGGTGGCCCCGCGGATGGGTAACAGGTGGAATTGATTATAGTGCCGTGGTCTTCTGGAGTTACTGCAAAGCGAATGCTCTCGTGTTTCGTTTGAATTTCTTATTTATCGTTGGGGCGAGACTCTTTTTTTTAGGCTGAATCTGCTTCGGTCACAGGCTCGGATTGAATTTAAACGATTAGAGTGGCACGCGGCTTTCTGGGAATATTGCGCTCTTTTGTCTTTGTTTGGAGTTTTTTATTTGTCGTTGCGGAGAGCGTTTTTTTTAGGTTTAAAGGCTGATGTCATGGTTATTCTTTGAGAATTTATAGAACAATTTTTGAACGAAGCTTGTATCGATGGAAAGATTTTGTGATTTTGAGCATAGAGATATGTACCTTTCGAGCGGCTCCTGGTTCCAGAGAACATATGGGTTTTAAATGTTTTTAGAGTTTTGAAAATTCGGTAGATGGCGATAAAATCAGTCGCCGGAATTGAAATATTTGACAACACAGTGTTAAAGTACTACGAATAATGAATTCTCTGAGAAAAAATCAAAGTTCTGAGACCATCTGGACCCGAAAAGCAGCAATCGGTTTCTTTAACTTTTGGAACTTGTATCTAGGGAATCAGGATCCGCTCGATCTAAAGAAACATATCATTCTGCTCAGACACGCGAAATCTTTCGATTGATACAAATTTGGTTCAAAAATTTCTGTGTAAATTGTCATAGAATAATTGCCTATGGGCACTGGGTATTAACCTTTGTGAATCTAATTAGATTTAGGATTAGATCGAATTTAATTGTAAGTCTTGCGGGTTTGGCGAAGTACGAACTGAGGTACGAAAGTGCCTAGAAATGCCGAACAAGAGAAAGAATTGATGGAAACTTAATTAGCACGGAATTTTAATATAGAATAATTTTCGAAGATATATCCCTGATGTGTCAATTACATTTCCACAACACGTCCTGTGGGTGTCGTCATCCTAAACTTAGACTTCCTATTATCACGAGCAAAGAAGAAACAGGGTTTTCAATGACTGCACTCTCACTTTAGAAAATAATTCTTGGAAGTATCCCGATAAAGTGATTACAGTGCACACGCATCTTGTCCAGTGATTTTTATCAATAGGCGCACTCGTTCTGGATGAGTCGTATATCTTTGCAACCTCTCTAGCGGTAAGACGATGCTAGAAACTCAATCGACTATGCGCGCGTGCGTGCCACGAGATAGATAAGAACCCGACTATAATACATGTGATAAGAAATCACTACAAAAATATGGAAGAGACCAAGGAGAACAGAAAATACGCGAATCATCACTTCACCGATAAAACTTCTGTAAGCCACATTACATCTTGCGTTTCTGGAAACTTTGTTAATAAAAATAACTGAATCTTCAAGAAGAATCTTACGATGGCATTCGACGATGGCAACGAGGGTAGAGGTATTTCTCGCACGACGAAAGTTCGTTAATAAAAATAATTGAATTCTCGATGGAACCGAGAAAAGAACGCGAAGGGCGCGAGAAAGAGAAAGAGAGCGGGCAGAAGGAAAAAATACGAGAACGGTTTTCTCGGGCGAAGAAGTAATAAAGGGAAACGTAGCCATTCGCCAGTCGGAAGGCTAACAGGTGGCCTGCTTGCTTACTTCCCGCGAATACTCGAGGAATGTTTTCGTCGGACCACTTCCCCAGTCTCGAACGAAAGAGGGTGGGTAGAACGGAAAGAGGAAAATAACGAGGGCCCTTGCCACCGGTAACTTTTCCAGGACACAATCTTCCCGCGGATCCTATAAATACTAATCGGGCTCTTCAGGCACACTACCAGCACGCTCGAGAAGAGATCGCGTAAGCGACTGCGTCCGATTGATTATTCGATTACCCAGGGTCCACTCACCCCTTTCGCCGTTTCTCTTGGACATTTAATCTCGCGATACACGACGAAACTGTAACGAGGTTTTTCGTGCGCGATTTCCACGGTAAAAGGGCAACGATTAATGAAATTTATTCCTTTCACGGACGAGGACAGGGTCGTCCTCGGAATATTTTTTTATTTTCGTCATTCATTTAAAATGATTGCGTTATCGATTTTTTGGCTGACGAGTCTTAATCTACAGAAGGAATACTCACATATCCTCTCGGTTGACAGTCTTGAACGCGCTTTATGGAGTAAAAAGGTTCAGACGCGGTTTCCGTGGAAAGAGGGCGACGACTAATGAAATTTATTCCTATCACAGTCGAGCCGTATCGTCCTCGAGAATATCTGCAAATTTCGTCCGTCTTCGTGACTAATTTAAAATTGCAACCCGATCGATCTTTTGGCCGACGAGTCTTAATCTACAGAAGGAATATTCACGTATCCTCACTGAGAGAAAAAAATGGTTGGGTTTACTATAATCTCACTATATTTTATAGTTAGATTTGGCGTCAAACATATTTTTATAGTTCACTTAACCATACACAATATAGTAGAATGAACGATTTGTAGAAATGGTTATATTATTAACCGTTACCTTTGTTCTTGTTACCATATGTATAGTAAAATGTGCTATGTGAATATAGTTAGTTTTATCACTATGTATGAAATATTCCGGTAATATTAACTATATAAAATAGTTACTTTTCTTACCATTATATATTTTCAACCATACTATATTTTTAGTTGAAATAACCACAATTTTGGGTAAAAACATAATATAGTTGGTTGTACTATGCCTCTATCGTAATTATTACCGACATCATGGTAACATTTACCATAAATATGATATTTCCAACTATAATTTTGTTACTATGCCATTATAGTTAGATATATCATATACTTTTCTCTCAGTGCTCTCCGTTCAAAGTCTCATATGCGCTTTACGTAGGGAAACGACTTGCGCACGGTTTTCACGGGAAAAGGGCAACGACTAATGACATGTATTCCTTTCATAGTCGAGCCGTGTCGTTCTCGAGAATATCTATCAATTTTGTCCGTCTTCGTGTCTAATTTAAAATTGCACCGCGATCGATTTTTTGACCAACGAGCCTTAATCTACAAAAGGAATATTCGCACATCCTCTCTGCTGTAAGTCCCCAATGCGCTTCACGTTGTGAATCGACTTGCGCGCGGTTTCCACGGGAAAAGGGCAACGACTAATGACGTGTATTCCTTTCACAGTCGAGCCGTGTCGTCCTCGAGAATATCTGTGGATTTTGTCCGTCTTCGTGTCTAATTTAAAATTGCACCGCGATCGATTTTTTGACCAACGAGCCTTAATCTACAAAAGGAATATTCGCACATCCTTTCTGCTGTAAGTCCCCAATGCGCTTTACGGATTGAAACGGAGAACGGCCGGAGAGAAGGAGGAAGTTGACACGTTAATCTCCGCGAGGATCGATAGCGTGACGAAGTCGATCTCTCTGGTCGATCGTGTAACGCGACTCGCGAACCCGGGTGTCGCTTTACGGCTGTGACATTGACTTTCAGCATGGAAAGCTTACATAATAATCCGCGAGTGGAAACTAGTTTCCGCTTCGATGACGCAGGCTTGCGGAAAAGGTTGAAATAAGGGAAAAGGACGAAGGAGAAGGGCAAGACGAGGCGTGTGTGAGCGCGCGCGCGCTCGTGTCTCGGGAAATTTTATCGCGAGAAGGACTTTCCTCGCTGGCGCTCAAGCGAATCCTCGAGAAATCGAATCCGTGGTGAGGCGTGAGAATCTCCGGGAGCGGAAAAGCATCCAAGCCCGCAATTTCGATAGAATATACCAGCCTGTCGACTGCTGAGGAGAATAGTGGGATTTTGAGTGAAAATTAATTTGCCGCGCGCTCTGTTTCGCTTTGACTACCGCGCGCGCCACGCGTCCTCTCGCGCTGATCCTCTGTTTCGACTGGAAACACGGAAGCTGTTGTTAAATATTCGAAGCCATTGAGATTCGGAGAATAGGAGAGGCTTTCAACGAGAGATTAAATTGAGGATGTTCCATCTGGATTTGACCCGGTAACTTGTGTCCTCTCAAACCTAATCCCGATTTACGGAGGAAAGAACGAAAGAGAAATCAGATTTATTGTATCCTGGACACGCAGTCGATGGGGCGGTCGATTAAAATAGAAGAAATGCATGTGCTGCAAATAAATCTTGTGCTTTGCTGAACAATTACGCAGTCAGCCGAAATAACACTAATAATAATAATAATAAATAAACGGAGTATGAGGTAGATAAGAAAGCATTCATCACCACCTCCTCTCTCACAAAAACGATGCAATTTTTTAACACTTTGACTGCCACTCTAAATTTCCCTGGATCGTCCGTGGTGCCATACTTTGTATTTTCTTTGTGCTTTTTTTCTTATTAACACATTGTCGTCGGCACACGCAAAATTACATTTTTCGCAAACTGAGAATAAACCGCGAGTCACATAGTTACACATTTTAACGTTATACGTTTAAGGTTATTTACGCTCCAGCCATAATGCACCGGTACAAAATATCCGACCACAAAGTGTCAACATATGATCTTTTAGATTTAAAGTGCTATAAATTGCGTATACGAAGCATAATCATTTTTTTAATAATCTTTCTGGAAGTCACCAGTGACCGTCGGAACGCCACAGAAAAAACAAGTTGCGGTCACATATGTCCATCGTGACAGTCAAAGTGTTAATTAAGAATTAATATCAGACCTTTATCATCTGCGATTCGTATCATTCTACGTTACGTCCAATGATAAATGGAAAAAGTGAGCGAGGGTGCTTTTTCACCGCTGTGAAATTGTATCGATCCATCGTCGAGATCGTCGATTCGAGATCGTTAAATCGTTTACGACCGTTCACGAGGCGGCATCGTGCGAGATCAGGATGAGAACGGGGCGAGCGCAACGATCGTCTGAGGGAAATCATGTGGAAACCGGCAAATATTATTCCAGCCGGCCGATTTATAGAGCGGGCCTGTCAGTCGGACGAGAGCCAAGCATTGTTGCTGGGGGTTTGGCGCATCCGTTTCTCCCTTCTAACTGCCTACGGCGAGCAATTCGCGCGAGCGTAAACATTTTTCAGTTCGCCAACGAAGCACGCGCGCGGTCCGTGCTCGTTCAACGCGCACACACCGCGCCACGTCGCGTTCTACGCCCCTAATATTATCGCAAGCCGAGAAGAACAGGAGCGGAAAAAATTGTGGAAAAAGGTGCCGAAGGCCTTGACTGTTGACTGGAGAAAAAAAAGTGTGTCTTGGTCGATGAGTTGCAGTGAACGAATGAGAATACAGTTTATTCTACCCTGGGTCATAACCTCGAGAACGCGTACGGTAGTTTTTAAGGTCAAAGAAATTTACAAGTGAAATCACAGTGAATTAAAAGCATTTTGGCAGAAGAAGCAGGAACACGAGAATAAAAATTAATTTAGAATAAAATCGTTACTTCTTCGTTAGCTTCTTCGTAGTCTTTGGTATAATGATTATTCTAACAGTTGGAGAATAAATATTTGACAGAAAATTGAAGAAGAGACAATACTTACAACATCTAATCCTCCGTGATCTCTTAACTATCAAGATAAAGCAAAAAGTAATGTCGTTCTTTTATTCTTCAAGGTACCTAATACAAAAACGATATTTCTTCTCGCCTTACGTAATGCATGCGCATTCTTAATACGATCCTAAGCGTTGTTAATCCTCGATCATCCATCGTACGACAGAAAAACCAACCTGGACGCACGAAAAAAGAAACACGAGTGGAATTAGCGATAAATGAAAGGTACGAAACGAGAAAACGAGGAAGCCGAGAGAACGAGAAGGCACGGCGAACGAGGAAGAGGAACGGCCATCAACGTCGGTCAGAGATTTCTTTCGCGTGTTTTACTCTTCTTCTTTTCGCGTTTCTGGTTTCGCGGAAAGGTTCGTTGGCTCGAGACGTAAACTTGGGACGGTGCCGTTTATTTAGCGAAATCGTCCTGCGGCTGGGGTAGGTAGCCAGCAGCGCCTGAGAATAATTGGAACGCTGCTGCTTCCTTTTTTTCTTTTCGTCTCTTTGCGGTCCCCGCATGCGCGCGTGGGTGTCCCTCGTGGCTCCTTCGGGGAAAGACGATACCTCGTGAAAGGAGCTGTACCTCTCGTTCGCGGAAGACCCTCGCGGGACGAAATATCACGACAAGAAGCGTTTCACGGCCGAACGGGACCACGTGTTACTTGAAGCTGCGCGCGCACAAGATTCGGAGCGGGTAGGCGATCGTAAAGGAAACCGGTCGATCCTGTTCCCTGTGAAACTCTGACGCTCGAGTCCTCTTCTGCGATCTGGCCTCGCATTCTGCTCGTCTGTGGTCACGAGAAGGGGCGAGCTTTGGTGAGACGAAACTTCTTCAGAGAGAGTGAGAGAGAGAGAGAGAGAGAGAGAGAGAGAGAGAGAGAGAGAATGACAATGACAATTTATTGTGCCCTGAGACAACGTCTCCTATAGCACCCAACATACAAAAAATAATACAGCCAGAAGTAAAAAGGCAACGCAGGAGTAAGCAGCAATCTCACACCATCCAAGCAAGTAACTGTAAATAGAACATAATAACACAAAAGAAAAAAAAACAATCAATACAAACTAGCATAACCGACATAAAAGATTAAGATGTTTGCTGATCATAAAAATAATTAAAGGCCCTCTCTCCGAAAGACGCAAATGTCGCACAGGATTTTACATCCTTAGGCAGAGCATTCCACAAGGAAGAGAGAGAGAAAGAAAGAGGCAGAGAGACAGACAAACAGAGAGAGAGAGAGAATGAGAGAGAATGAGAGAGAATGAGAGAGAATGAGAAAGAATGAGAGAGAATGAGAGAGAATGAGAGAGAATCCCAAAGGATCTTCCAGGGAGCAAGAGACCTTTAACAAAATCCTTTTCCATCGGTCGAGACTCTTCCCCGCTTGTTTCTTCGATCTCGAATAAAAAGAGAGCTTCGTGAACAGGCTCGTCGAACGCGAAGAAATTTCTTCGAAGATACTTCGCTTAACAAAACTTCAAGAACGATCTTCTTATAACGTCCTCCCTCATCGACGCGTCTTCTAAAAGTCTCATCGCGCCCGATATGAATGCAAATCGCGAAAGGGTAGTGCGATAAACAATGACGGGGTGCTTTTAACTCGGCCACGAGGATGGCGCGCGAGATCTCTTTAATTAAATAAGTCGCGTAAAATTTGCATAAACCCCTCGCGCATCGCATCTGCGAGTCGAAGTGGGGGATCGCGAAAATTTCGACGATGCTTACGCGCGCGCGTCGAGGGATGAAAACGTGGCGAAAAAAAAAAAGATAAGAAGAAAAAAAGAGAAATGCGAAGAAAAAGAAGAAGCGAACGAAGTTTTCCGCGGAGGCGAAGATAAGGCTGACGCGAGATGGAGGGAGGGATGAAAATCTGGAGGAAAATTTTTCACGAGCATCCACGAAAGGAGAGAGAAGCTAAGAGGAATGGCGGTGCGCTACTTTCGGTGCTCCTCTTTCTCTCTCTCCAGAGACTCGAGAGATTTCGAGTTCTCGAGTTCTCGCGAGAGGAGTAACAGGCGCGTAATCCTTGGATCACGAGAGTTGGATAGTCAACGCCGGTGAGGCACGAGCTGCTACGCTTCACTCCGCTAAGAGGAGAGACTTTTTAACTCGATGCACGCGCGAACGTATTTCAGGACACTACGTCGTCGACGGGTTTTGCGAGATTTTATGTTCACCCTTTCCTCCCGGTGCTCCCGAAAACCGGAAGCTAGGTAGGAGGGAATAAAGTCGGAGGATATTAAAAAGTAGGAGGGAGAGAGAGAAAGAGTCAACGAGTGGTACACACGCTAGAAAGGAACGCCGATGAAGATAACGCGGGAACAAAGAGAGTTGGATGGCAAGGACGAGAAGCGGTATCTAATTCGAATGAATTTAATTTAATTTAATTGCCATTCCGCGAGTGCTCCATTGGACTGGCGGAGAGAGAGAGAGAGTTGGCATTGAGTAGAAAAGTCGCAGGAGAAGAGGAGCTCGAATATTCAAACGCGAAACTCATTCTTCTCCGGTGACCAACATTTTTCTCCGTTTCTCTCTCTCTATCTTTCGCTTCATCCTCTCTCCTTCCATCGTCGTCACTTCTCCCGTGAATTAACGAGCCTGCGCTTCCTCGCGAGATCGCGGAGAGGAGAAATGCGAGCGCGACACGCGGTCGATGAAATGTTTGCGAAACGTCTCTCCCCGGGGACGAGGAGGTTGCAATCATCGCGCACTCTTTCTCCCGCCACTCGGTCCAGGGAAGAGGGAAAAAAGTGGTCCTTCAATAAGAAAATAATCGAATGCCAGAGGAGAGAAGAGAACGACAGAGGAGACGGATTCTTCCTGTTTCCCCTTGTTCCCGTGAGCGACTACCAGCAATAATCTCGAATTCCTTTCCACCTTTCCACCTTCCCACCCTCTCCATCGACTCTGGAGTTATTCTTATTAATTTTTTCGTTCGTCCAGTAGGCAGGAGAGCAAGGAGAATCGATTATCTGGGAGCGCGAGAACGGACCGATTCAATTTAAAATCCTCCAATGATATTCTCCAAGGATCTTCTCCTCGGAGGATTTCCACCCTCCCTGGAGTGTCACGCTTCTTGCCCTCGCTGGATAAGGAGCCACCGAGATCTTACAAATCTTCTGCTCAAGCGCGAATTACAATTCCATCTAGGACCAGCGCTCCTCTCGTGTCCTCTGGTCTCGCGACACAATGCATTCTCTAAGGAGTGCACCACGGTCGATTGCACGGATAGAGAAAGGGATGGTGCTGGGGAACGGATACAGGGAGAGAATGAATGGAGAGTGGAGGTGGATGGATAGAGAATAACGACCCGTTTGTAAACCGTTTGACACACTCTCGATGATTGTCCTTCTCTAGCGACGCGATCAACTTTGCTTCCACACACGCGCGACAGATTCTCTCTCCTCTGTTTCTTTCAACCCGACGCAACCACCGTGCACCCCCAACGGTGGAAATTTGCAAGTGGTTTTTCTTTCCCCTACCAGCCGAACCCTCATAAATATTCACGGCCCTCTTTCTGCTCTCGCGTGTGCGCGCCAGCAGAAAGAGAGAGAAAGAAGGAACATTATGCATGTGTATCCATTATGTCGTGCAACCGGAGGGGCTCCCACACCACCATCAGGATGGAGAGGCAGGTATATATTCCAGAGATCCTCTCCTCACCTCCACCGTCGTCATCACCTCCTCCACCTTCATCCTCGTGAGCTTTACGCTCTTCCGCTCCGCCTCGTACATCGTCCTCGCGCGCGCGAGCAGAGCCAGGAGCTACTAGGAGGAGGAGAAGGGAAGGCCATGTAAATCGCCACGCGGCGTAACGAGTACCTCTACGAAGCCGCAATTAACATATCCGCAAAGGCGAGAGGATCCCTCTCCGTTAGTTCTCTTCCACCTCTCTTCCTTCAGAAAAAGGTCTCTCGTCGATCAAAGAAGCGGGCCTGCTCGTTAACGCGATTGTCTTCTTCGCGGAGAATAGAAAGAAAGGGAGACAGAGAGACAGAGAGAGAGAGAGAGAATTTTTCTCTTCCCTTTTCCCACCTCTTCCATCCTTTCACTCTTCACTCCACCTTTCCCCTTCGCTCTTCTCGCTCGCCTAACATCCTCTTCTCCTACATCTTCCTCGCGTCCCATCTCACGAGCTCACCTTTTTGTTCCGTCCATGCCGTAGCTCTTTCCATCGCGCGTTTAGCGCCCCTTTTTACCCGAAGATACCGAGGGAACGGTGGGCGCGCGCGCGTCTTATCGGATTTCCCTCGTGGATCACCCCGTGTGCGCGTGGCCCTTCTTTATCTCATGGGTGAATTAGCGTGGAGAGGAAGGGAGCAAGGAGGTTGAAGGATCGCGCTGCTGGTGGTGCCAGGTAGAGGGCAAGTTTTTCCGAAAATTCGTAGAATGTCGGTGGAGTTCGACGGAAAGTTTCTGGCATTTTACCAATTCCATCTCTCCACTCGATTCTCGTAATGAGAAAGTTTGCAGATGGAGGCCCCTTGGAAATTCGGTGGATGATAGTTGAACGCGAGTAACGCTAATAATTTCGTTAATTCCGTTGATTGGGAGGGGCAGCACATCCACGATTAGCTTCGCCCGTTCCTGAATACGAGTTTCCAGAGTAGTGCACAATCCACGGAGACGACGTCGGGGTCAAATCTCGCCTGGCTGGTACGTATGATCGCGATGATAATCAGTTTTGCGGTGGGTTAACCCCTTGCTTGGGCTTGAGGAGAAAGAGAAAGGAGGAAGAGACGGCGGTGGGTCCCGTAATGGTTTCGGGTCAAGAAGGGATTAAATTGAAGGACGCAAGGCCTCTACCCCCGGGCCACTCTCGACTAAATTTAGGCAAGGTGGAAATCGAGTCACGATCCCGCCGTTTACTTTGCCGCTAAAAACTCGCTTGCCCGTGGAATTTCATAAGTGAGCTCGGCGCGTGTCCCTTTCTCTCTCTCTCTCTCTCTCTCTCTCTCTCTCTCTCTCTCTGCTTCTCGTTCGCTCCTTTTCACCTCTATTTTGGCGTCGATGTAGATACCACACGGAAGACCAATCGTGCCGGTGAGATTAAGATCGTCCTCCGAGATTTTTCCGAAAGAAATGAACTCATCCCCGTATCTTCTCATTGGAAAAAATCGCGCGCACAGCACTCTCTTTTGCAAGGGTAATCGAGGTGCGCGCGGATTCTCCTTTCAAATCATTTCAAATATTCGATACTCACTCGAATCGTTTTTCTCCTCGTACTTCTCCATTTAGTAAAATCGACGAGGTATCCGTTCCACCTTTTCTCCTCTTCGTGGTACGTTTAGAGTATCGTGGTGCTTTTTTTTTCTCTTCTTTCACGTTGGTCTCGTCCGTTCGGAGCTCGGTTTCCCAACGTGCAACCAGAGGGGTGGGTTTCGCGCACGTGTCAATGGACATTCGGGTTAGAGCGCGTATTTCTACTCTGTCACGAATAATCCGATCCGCTCGCGGGCCGTTATTATCCGAGGTATTCTCCGATATCCATAACGGGTTTGATATTTAAGTAACGGCGCACCCGGTGCGCGAGAAGTTACGTTCGATCTCGAGCAGAAATTACGGAAAGGCATTGGAGACCCGTGGATTTAACGTGGCAAGGAAAAATAGACTTCTCGCCCTTCCGCTCTCGTTTAGTCGCGATAAACAAGAAGATTTGTCTGACCTAGCCGCGAGTGTACGATCTAAATATAATTTATTCCACTTGAGAAACCTAGCAGCAGGCCGGTGCCACCATCCACGGAAGGTTGTTCGCTTCACGCGTCACACCACCTACTTATGATAAATCAATGATAATCAGTCCGCTGCTTGGAAGCCGCGTGCTACAGGTGTTCGTCGTCCACTGCGAGTAACTACGTTCTAGAGTGCGACGCCTGGCGCCGCTCCTTCCGCTCGGTCCATACCGGCTGCAGTTATAAATTGTTCCTCCAGATCAGTGGCTCTTAACTTTTTCAAAGTGTTAAAACACTTTTGATTAGAAGGATAATTCGCGGAAGACAGAAATTATTGAGACGATTGAGATCATATTTTTAGACGATGGTTCGATCAAAGTGGTGTTGGTACATGGCAAAAGTTCAAATTATGACATTTTTGTGCATGGTGGATATTTACTAACTAGATGTGATATACATTAACGCTTTTATAATTTCATGGAATATTTGTAACAAGTCCACGGAACACCGGTTACGGGCCATTGATGTAAGGATAATCAAGTTGTGTTAATTCTCGGTTAAATAATACCTTGAATTTTTTGTCCCTCTAATCCAGTGGCTCTTAATCTTTTCAAAGCCACGGAACACTTTTGATTAGAAGGATAATTTGCAGAAGACTCGCGATGGTGCCTCCAAAAAAATCATTAAAAAATGATTATACTAATGGCAATTTACAGCACTTTAAAAGATCATACGTTAACAAAAAAAAAGCACAAAAGAAATGCAAAGTGTGGCGCCACGGTCCATCCATGAAGAATCAGTCTGGCAGTCAAAGTGTTAAGAACCACTGCTGTAGATGATTGCAGATATTAGAAATAATCTTGTTCGTGCAATGGACCAAATACCTGGAGCTTGCGTAAAGTCCGGGCTTTTGATGTACCGCCTTCAAAAGCTAGGATTTATTCTACGAATATTAATTATATACGAATATATTTTACGTTTAGAGAATTTTCGCGAAGGTATTAATAGAAAATACATGCTTCTTTGAAAAATATTCGCTGTGCTAATTATTTTTCCACGAGCTCACTGCTGTAAGACATCGTAATGCCACGGCCTCTCTATCGGCGCCTAATTTACCTTGAGCACAACCCCCAAGAGACGTTTCTTTCCATCACTCGAGCCCTTCTAGCCAATACCTGCGAGGAGGATTGGACAAAGGGTCGTGAGCGCACAGCACAGGCCAATATTTCGGGCAGTCTTATTCTGATCGTCCTGTGCAGTATCATACTCGATACTGTCGTATAATAAATTATTAAAGTATTTAACACTAGGAACTACCAAACCTATGAAAATGTGTCTTCAACAAAAGAACTTTCCATACCAAAAAAAAACAATTGATAATTCTAGAGTTAAAGAGCAATTCTTGCAAAAAAAGATTTTGACTGGTCGGTACTTCAAGTGTTAATTGCATTCTTACAATACATCCCGTTTGCAATTCGCAAGTGCTCATCCTTTGCAGGGAAGACAATTTACAAATTATTCACGAACAATAGCGCGGAGCCGTGATCGTTACAGACGCGCGAAAGCATCTAAACCCATCCACGACGCTGTTGACGATGACGACGACGACGAATAGCTCGCATCGAGAAACGTCGCGCGGAAGACGAAGCGGGCAATTTCATGGGCCCGCACCTAGTTTAGATAGCGTCGCGAGCGCGCGCACACGCGATTCTCCGTGAAAAATCGTCCCCGGAATCGATTAGCGCTTGAATTATTGTAGGCGCGCGCTCGCGCGCGTGAGAGAGAGAGAGAAGCAATATATATATATATATATATATATATATATATATATATATATATATATATATAGGAGCCTTTAAAAACTTCCAGGTCAATGGAAAGTCGACGACCGCCTGTATCGAAACTATATTTCAGGGCACGAGCGATTCTTTTTCCACGGAGCCAAACTCGATACTACGCTTCCGCGAATGGGCCGGTGCGACGAGCTATTTCGTATTAACGTAATCCGAGATCCGTAGCCATCCTACCAAGCCTTGCCGATCCGCAGAAAGAGCCCTATCTACCTGGCGACCAACGGTATTACCGTATGCCGCCTCAGCTTAATTCTGACTCACGCATTTAGGAGTATTAAATTTACGGCACCGTCGAACGTCCCCAAGAATCTCATTACGCCATAGCGGAATTTAACGGACGCGGTTATCGTTGATAATAAAGTCATTCGTTCCCGAGAGTGAGAATACGAGCGAGAAAATGGAAGAGTATTTCTCCCACTCTCTCTCTCTCTCTCTCTTTCTCTCTCTCTCTCTCTCTCTCTCTCTCTTCGTCTGAAATAAATCGGAGGAAAAATGTGAATGCTCGAGGGTAAAACCGATCGTAACACGATTACGAGGGGATCGGCCGTAAAGCCAAGCTCAGGTGTTCTCCCATTTTTGCCGTGGGCCACGCCAGCTCGCCTTTCTCGCGATCGCGACCCCTCACGAGTTCTCATCGAACGCAGTATGGAGTAACGAGAGAGAAATTAATTAGGAGAGCGCGTCGAAAACGTTCCGTTTCAATGCCATCCTGAGATCGTAGATATCGCACGCGCGTTCCTTTTCCATCGAACAGCATCTTTCATGGCCATCGCGCGTCTCTATACGCGGCGTTTGCCTAAAGCGGGGACGCACGCATTCACGCACGCACGCAGGGAGAGAGAGTTGGTCATAAGAGAGCACCTCTATCGATCGCTCATTCTCAGGGAATAAATGCACGTAAGCGTGAGTCTCTTTACTGTAATGCTATTGGTCGAGGGGAAACCGTTTCGTCACGTGACACGGCCCACGTGACCTTATAGTATCCAAAAGATTTTTCATCGCATTTACAAATCTTCTTTTATTTCTCTTTCATTCTGTTATTTACTGCTAGTGGCCCTTTTCTTGTCTTAAATGTGCGAGAGAGAGAGAGAGAGAGAGAGAGAGAGAGAGAGAGAGAGAGAGAGAGAGAGAGAGAGAGAGAGAGTTCGTAGACGAGGATAAGACACACGAATAATCCGACACGAGGCAAGGAACAAAGAAGCTTATCTTCAAAATGATCTGCGTTCGGTTTAGATCGGTAAGCGTCCGAGGGCGAATTAGAGACATGGCAGGGGACTCCTACTACACGCGAGCCCACTGTTGTGTGATGTAGAAGGGAGACAAGGCTCCGCACACGCAAAACCGTTAAATTCGAGTGTCCTTTTACAAAGGTAGAGGCGATACTCGAGCCCAGTAACGCAAAGCCCGCTTCCTCCTTGCCAATGGGTCCCCGCTACAATTATTCGGAGAAACCTTCAAGTTCTCGAGACACTACGAACGATACTATTGCACAATGGAGCGAGGGCAATTATTTTCTTTGTGCCTCGCGTTACCGCGCGTAGGAGAATATCTCGTGGCTCTACCGCGTCTCGGAAAATAATGCGTTTGCTCGTGTGACGCAACGATTTTACCTTTAATTACGTGCATTAAGTTCGCGTCGGTTTTCTACGCGGGAAAAACGAGTAACCGCCTTCTATATTTTACAGTAGGACAGATTCGTCATACTTCGCGTCTACCTGTTAGATCTCGGGGCGTTTGATAATATTCTAGTATCCAGGAACAGGACGTGTTTACATAATGGTCCGGTCCATGCGTCTAGTCGTTACTGATCGCAAAAAAGAAAAGTTCAAAGAAAACAAACCTTACGACTTCCTCTTCTAAAAGGTTACACTGTTTTCTTTTCGCGACACTCGCACAATAGTAGTTCGTGTTTTCGAAGAAATTTGAGAATTCCACTGATTTGTGGCAACGCGTCGTCACCCTGCAACTGTTGCGTGTATTCTGTGAAAAGTACGGTGGCGTAGGGGATGACGCACAATCGATTCGAGAGAAATGCGTCGCAACATCTAAGGATACGCGCGGAAATCTCTCGAAGGAGCATGCGGAAAAAACTTATTCTTACGTACCTTTCTTATTGGCCGATGGATCCTTGAAAATCACCATGATCCAGATATAGTTCTGCCTGCACAATTTACACGTTCAGTTTTCCTCTCGATTTGCTCGCGGCACTGTTACACATTTCGATAACCATAAATAAATCAGTTTCGATATCTTCCATTACGACTACGAAACGTTATTGGTCATACGACACACGCGATACTATCGTATGTGAGATTAGCGATAAACGTTAACGACTCAATAAAACCTGTCACGTCCTTGCCGCGTCAAACGTGCACACTTTTTCAAATTATCTTTTACGAAAATGTCTTCTCGTACGTTTCGATTAAAGATCCTCCCATTTCCCTCACTTGTTTTGTCTAAAATAAGTTCACCTTATTTCCCGTGGGATCGATCAAAAGATATACAAGCAACGCGTAATCGCGAAACGCGATGTTAGAGACATCGATTTTTTGACTTTTGAAATAACGCCTGTCGGCTGTAAAAGTATGTATGTAGAATGAAAGATTTATCGAAACCGATCGAAGTAACGTTGCGAAGAACTGGGAACGGTATCTGGCACGATGTTGCTCTCGCAACGTCTCGCATTCGACTGCGAGCGGCCGCCACACTCTAAGGACCGATCTAACCTAAGTTTCCGGTTGCTACAACCAGATGCAGCACGAGTACGCCCGATTCCCATGTTTACTGGAGCTTCTGAAGTTTGATGTCGCTCAACGTGGTAAATATAGTTTGAAAAGATAATCGAATACAATGTTATACAAATTGATGTATCGAATGTAACGTAAATTGTTCGCGCGTTTACAGATAGGATTGCCAGACACGTATAGGCACGATTCCTTTGGCTTTTACCCAAATTGTGTGAGTACATTGTGTTTATAAATTATGACCTAGACTGAACTCTAAAGAACGTTTTAAAAAACGCATCAGTGAATGCGACGTTGTTAACTTTGTATCGCGTTCGAACAACGTCGTAATATCGAATAATTAAAGAACCGATCAAACGTAAATCTTACGTTAATTAATGTAACTTATTATTAGGGTGTTCGTGCCCCATTCTTCTTCAATTTCGTGGCTCGTAGGGAAGTTATACGAATTGTATACCAAGGGCAGAAACCGCAGTTTTCAATGTTAGAAAAAAAGCGACCGGTTAACGTTATACGGTCAAGTAGAATCTAAGGAACGTTTCCTTATAGCCTTCCAAGATCTTGATCGCCTTGAACTAGCATGCACTTGGATTTCTCCGAGTTTAAAACCGCAAGCTTGCGGCGTTTATTGCGTATTAACCAATATGAAAGGATGTGCGTAAACTTATAGAACGTTACGTAAGATCCAAAACTAAATTCTATGTGCGGAGTAAAGATCGCATTCTCCTGACATTTCGAATAGAATTGCGAAATGAGAAGCGCATATATGTAGCTCGAAGCTTTTCCTCCAACGTTTTTCCAAAGCTGGAGGTGAAATGAAGGCGTATTCGAGCACGGATATGAAGTGACAGGTAATTAACCCTCTGGGCGATGGTACAGTGTCGGTCAAAAGAAATTCCTTGACGATCCGAATATATCCAGATGCATAAAATTGGGGGTCGAGCGCCTCGTCGGTTGCGAATTTTTGAACCGGAGTGGTGCCTCCGATTGGATCATCGGTGCTGCTCAGGTACGACACGGGATATGAACGAGCCAATCAATAACTCTCATTTCCTAAGGCGAAAACTTGTAACCGAGGGAGAAACGCGCGTTATTTTCAAATCATCGCAACATGGCTATTCTCATTATTATCTTCTTGCAATCGATAGATAATTTTGTTTATACGACTTTCTACGAGAAGGGAGTAAAATACTTAAAAATTATATACTCGATGACCACCTAGTCGTATTTCTGATGCTTGGTCGCCGGCCCTCATACTTACCCGCATTCGTCGCCATCCTGACAACAAGCATTTAAATGTCTATCCACCTGCTGTCATGTACACATGGCTAATGGCCGACCGTTCTGGTACGAATTTTCAAGAGATCACGGCCATGCCCTACGTGCCGAGAAAAATGAGCAGATAAAATGCGCTCTACCTGTGAGAGGAAATAAGAATTCTCCGTCACTCTTAGATATCCCTTTCCGCGACAACTTGACACGCAGGAAATTTTCATTTCAGGTACATGCGCATAAAGAGATATTCCCCGAGGACACTGGTACTTTGAACTTATTAACATTTAATCCATCATAGCCTTTGGTCTTTTAAAAGACATTTTTCTTGATATTGAACATTACTCATTTAACACAATCTGGTATAATCATTATCATTGATAAAGATACTAGGTTTTGTTATAAAAAAAAATTTGTTTGGAATGGTGGCGACGCTACCACATTTCATAATACCAGTTGTCAACGTCAAAAGGAATTTAGACATGTATTTATACAGATACAGCCAGAGTTGTCCCCATTTATTGATTATATATTTATTCAGATGTACAATAGAGTTGTATCCAGAAAGAAATGCTTAAGAAACTGTCCGACTGCATACATTGTAAGTGACAGCGAAACCTGATAACTGTTTACATTTGGAACATGCCCTGAATATTTTACACGATGCATACATAATATCTGACAAAGTAACACCAGGTATAACCTACATAGGAATTCATGTTTTTATTCTATTTGGTTTTGAAGGATGAAAAATTATTTTCAAACAATAAAATGAAACAGAAACTACAGATTGTTTGCGAAACTGTAATTAGGAATAGTTTGTTACTTATGTATTATCATCGTCATGATAAGTATGAATTAGAGTATATTATTCTTTATTAAGAAGCATTAAGACTCGTTAACTTCATAAGAATAGGACATTTGGCTTTAGGAAAGTTGAATAATCATTAATTTTACAATGTCAATATTTATTTATTAAATAGTTTTAACAGTTTAAATTTTACCACCGAATATACTGCACAATTACTTTCTACTTTGTACATACAAGTCAAATCGACTTACTCATCGGGAAATGTCTCTAAACCCTGAAACAAAATGTTAAATTTTGAATAAAAGCTTCACAGTGCTGTGAACATTTAAAATTCGTTTTAAGAAAATTAATATTGTATCATGTTTAGTATTGTTAATGTAAGAAAACTTATAAAGTATTGTAAAGACATTCTATAAGTTATCCTTGCATTTGTATACCGATAGAATCTTACTTTTATTTTGTAATAAGCTCCTGTGAGATCATTGTCTCGTAGATACATGCGGTAATTCCAATCGTCGAATATGTATCTACGATATTGCTGTAAGAAAACATAATGTATAATGATACATTTCTAACCTTAAATGAAATTTATATATTTCAACATTTTGGTTAGATAACTATTTGTCACAGAATATATCTACGATATTTGTATCACTGCGTATTGGATGTATAAGGTACATCGTAAACAAATTAACAAACGCAAATTCATATTGTTTTCATGTAAACTTTCTGAATCTGTATAAATGTGAAAAGGTTATGTAAGTACTTACATTTCCAAACACTTTTGTATTGAGATATGGATTAAACGCATGTGGAAACCAAAGTGAAAAACCAATCACGCATACGCACGGGATAATTTCGTACCACATTTCTTACAAATGTATAAGGAAATCAATTTGACTAAATTCGGAGACGAATAAAATCGCAAATCTCTTCAATCTGACAACAGCGAAAAGCGCATGCGCTTTCTGTAGATAATTCAGTCACTAACATATGATTCCGTGAACCTGTTGCACGTTAAAAGATGTTGGTTGTAAGAAAAAGAAGTCTTAACTGTACAACAGTGAGAATAAATTAATATGATTATCTATTTTGTATAAAGTGTTTTACATAAACTTTCATCTTTAACGAAAATCACCGAATTGTATATATACATTATGGACCACAATTCTAAGTTATATCGAAAAATACTCTTTTTCATTCTAAAGAATAAGAAGAAATATTGTTATTATTAGTTCAAGCACACTTTATTGTGAAGAAACTCATTTCTTTTGCAAATCCAACACATAACCTAACGTTTACACGAATTTTATTTCTGCGTTTAGATCGTTAATATCTATCTCTTTGTAATTGATTTTTATGAATTATTATTGCTCAAATTATATTGTTACAAACATTCAAATTAATTTGTAGTTAACTGTGGAATAAGGCAAACATTGCTTCTAAAAAACTCATACTACCGTGTAAATTTGTTATTTCGGCCAGCTACGAAGTATGTTTGATATGTTATCAATATGTGTTCACATTAGTTCCTAAAAGGTACATGTTTCAATTATTATTAATATACGGCGATGTAATAACTATTTGTTTGCCATTAAAATGGTGTACATATTAATAGAAGTAAACCTTCACAGTAATATTTATATTAATATGTCAATTTATACAAAATTTAAAAGTAAACTGCTTATCATTGCTCTTCATAATGATAAGTAATTTGCAATTCAAAGGAAGTGAAAATTCTTTTGCTGAAAGCAGATGTTTATTGTTTTTTGTTGTGTGTAGTGAATAATTTTATATATTTAATAGATTTTGTGAATCAGTTTGCAGGAAATATCAGACAATTATAAAATACACAAAATGTTATTGAGGCTATATTCTTTGATTGTGTTAGTGTTAGATCTGATAACGCTATTGATCGGTATTGGTTTTGCCATTTTGGTCGCACTCTATAGAATGTTCAGGCCTCCAGCATTAAAAAATCTTCATGGAGAAGTGGCGATGGTAATAGTATCAAAATTTGTATCCCTTGCGAAAATGATGTGCATTAGCTCCGATGGTTTGATTAACTATAATCTTCAATATCTTAGGTTATTGGGGCTGGACGAGGGGTTGGAAAGGAAATAGCTTTACAATTGTCTCAGTTAGGGGTCACCGTTGCTTGTGTAGATATTAATACTGAAAATTGTAATGCTACTGTGCAACGTGCTATTCAACTTTCAGGTATGGCTAGGCCATACATTTGCAATATAACAGATAAAGCTCAGGTATACAATTAGTCATTTACAGCACTTTTTAACATGCCTATACGAGATTTACATGAACTGATAATACATATAAAATGTTAATATACATGTATATTTTATGAAATATAACACAAATAGGTTGCTCGTACTGTTGAAACAATTCGGTTGGAATTAGGAGAAATTACAATGCTATTGCACTGCTGTGGGGTGCCTAGTCCTCGCTCCTTAATACAAGATCCTCCAGAAATAAAACAAACTATGGATTTATCTGTTGTCAGTCATTTTTGGGTATCTATAAACTTTACAATATCGTACTTTAGATTTCGTTAAATGTACCAGTTCATTTCATTAATACGTGTTGATAACTGGACGGCATCACGTTATGATGTGATCTGAATTTCTACTGTAAAAGGATGAAGTTTCTAAATTATGCTAAATTTTTTTTAATGATGACTCATAACTTTGCAGCTATTAGACTCAGTTTTGCCATGTATGCAACGTGCTGGTAAAGGTCACATAGTAGTTTTATCCTCTGTAGCTGGGCTGTCTGGTGGTGCAAGTGGCGGTGCAAGAGTTCCTTTATCAACAGCACAATTTGCAGTACAAGGTCTAGCCGAGTCCTTGCACACAGAATTGAGACATTCAAATAGTAACATCATAATTACATTAATTCATGTGTATCCATTTATCATTGGAGCAGAAGTTGCGAAAGATATTCGTTTCAGGTGAACAATGAGTACCCTAGTATCTTAAATATTATATGCAAGGTATAGCAATGTCTTAAAGAATTGTATATAAAACTTCTACTTAACAGAATTCCAAGTTATTTTGGAACAATGCCAGCTGTAGAAGCGGCAAGACAAATTTTGGATGGTGTACGACGAAACTATGCAGAATTCAGTGTTCCAGGGTATTTGTTATATCTTGGGCATATATTGAGGTATAATTGTTGTAAAGTGCATATTATTTATATATATTATGTAATACTTTTCGAATGGCATTTATGAATGTGCCTTTAATTTTTAGAATTCTCCCGAAAAAAGCATCATTTATGTTACGCGACCTATTGGACACTGGCGTTGACTTTGGATAAAGATGTATGTTCCACTTTGTATTTTGTAAAGAAACCAGCAATATTCATACCATAATGATTTATAAGAAAGAGTTACATTATTAACCCTTACAAATTTTTATTTTGTGGAAAATATGATTGATCATAAAAATATGTACATACGTAAGAAAGCATATAGCTGACTGTTTCATATATTTTATTATGCCAAGTAATCATTTTTTCGATATAGAACTCTGTATTAAGTAGAAAGGCAACACAAATTTTGAGGCACCATACATTTATATTTTATGCAACTTTCTACATGCATAAAAGAAAATGGAAATGCATGTGTTAGAAATTATGATATATACATAAAATATATAGACTTATTCGTAAATAAAATCTGACATCAAGGTGTTACAGACATTTATCTTCATCAACCTTCATAGGTTTTGAATACTTGAATATAATCTAGAGTTTACTAAGATAAAATTCAGCGTTATAGGACAATATTATACAAAAATAAAGCAAATTTTTTAAGATATATGTCATACACGAATGTTGTCTATTATGTTACGATCATAGGTAATGAATTTATTTTTCTTTTCAGAGATGCATCGTCCACAAGTTTTTATTGTCTATAGTAATATCAAATATCACTCTTGATAGTGAGAATCATGGATAAAACATCCTCTTACTCACTTTTAAAAGTAATACGATATTGTATTCAATTTGCATGTGCAATATAAAAACATAAAATGCTACTTTAGATACAGTAGCTGCATATGGGAGACATTCAGGCGTCTTAATACAAAGTAATTTAAAATAATGTGGCAATTGTACTGTATAGAAAACAATTGGCATTTATTAAGAAAATGCCTATTTGTCTAAATTTGAATTCAGTTGAAATATTTGAAACATATTAATATAAGTTTACAACATGTAGATATGTTTATGGATTAGAAGAGCATATAAACAAAAATAATTTATGATCTACAATGTAAATTCATCGAAGTTGGGATGTACAGATATTTCAGATCCCAAAACTGGAATGAATTTTTGCTAATCCAAACCTGGTGGTGCTGGTTCAGATAGATCTACCTCCATTGTATCTGACTTTTGTTCAATTGAATAATCACCAGGTGGGGCCTAAAAAAAATCACATGCTAGGTATATAGGTTACTTTGCACCTTTCCTTTCAATAGTTGTATTACTACAGATGTGGAAGTAGACAAGTGGAAACTATAAGAACTTACAATATCGAATTCATCGTGCATATCACAAGGCAGTTTACCCTGTATAACATCCATTATAGACTGAGGAATGTGTGCTTTCTGAAATAAGACATAATTTAGGACAAAGCTTTATCAATTTTATTAGTGTAAGCAAAAAATGAACAAGACTGTAGACAAACCTGATTTTCAGCAAATGCCTCGACATGTGCTAGCAATGGTTCTCTTAAATTAGAAGCCATTCGCAATGCTTCTGCCAATTGTGCTGGTGGTAATTGTAAAATTACAGCAAAACTTTGTGGCTGCGTACGTTCACAACACTTAACAAAACCTTCCCATACTTTTGGTTGCTTCCATACTTGCTTGAGAATCAGACGTTGAAGTATGTTCATAACAAATCCACTTAATCTAGGGTAAAGAGACAGACTTTGTATAACAGTACGCATTAACAAAGTAGGTAAAGGTGTCATTTCCATAAGATGTTGCATTACAACTGCAACTGTTTCCTGTGTATACACTTGCTTTTCAGCAAAACACAGAGATGTTGCTGTAAATAAAATGTATATTAATACAATATCTAACACATTGAAAAGCGAGCTTTAACAAGAATCGTGTACCTTTTATGATCGTCTTTAATTCTGCCTTGCTTGGATCTATATTATGTAAAGCAATTAATAATTCTGCTGGTGTAATAGGTGATGTGTGAGGTACACCACTGTCATTATTATGAGTTCCTAGCAATCTGTTAAACACCTATTAATACAATAATATATGAAACACATTTCTTATTTTTACTGTGTAATATATAATACTATCAACATTACTCTGTTACCTCTTTTACTACAACAGGATTTAATTTTATTAATTTTGGAAGAGCAGCGATAACCTCTTTCTTTGTCAGACCATTTAAAACTGGTATTAAAAATCTCACATCTGAGACTCTAGTTTGATATAATTCCCGTACCCTTGCTACTAGTTCTGCACTTGGAGCAGCTATATAGAAATAAAATATAGTTAAATACTACTGTACATTTTATGTGTATAACAATTATATGAAACAGGCTTACATTTTTCAGTAAGAATGTGAATGATTCTGGTGACTAATGTTTCTGCTCCTTTAGGACAATTTTCTACAAGTGCCAGTAATTGTGGGCTACCCATACCTAATGACCTTACAGGTCCTTCTACTAACCTTAGTACTATACGCTTTACATCTGCACCCATTGATGTATATACTCTTGCTAATCTAACACAAAGAATTTGATAAATTAGTAATGATAATTTAGACTTTATGTAAGTTAAATAAGAACGGTTCTTCTAAATGTAAAAAAGCTTACTCGTGTATAAGATCTTGATGTTCACTCAGTAGAGCAAGATATAATCCAAGGCAAGCTCTCGTGGTTGATTCTGACCATAGATTTTCTATTTGAGGTCTTCCTCTATCTTGACCAAATACAATTTCGGGAGGAGTATGAAGTCTTAAAAATCCTAAATATAGAACTGCATATTCTTCAATAAGTTTGCTTAATTCAAATCGACTGTACAACTGACAAACTAATTGTATGGCAGCTTCTCTTATCTGTGTGTAAACAATAAGAGTGTATATATATAACAAACATATTAAACATTAACTTAATTAGATTACTACTATTTAAAAATTGATATTCTACTAAGAACACTTACTGTATTATTTTCATGTCCTGTATGACATAACAACACATTTAGAAAAACAAGCTGTTTTGTTGGTCTTCGGATTACCATATCTTTTAATAACTGCAATGGTGCAAGTCCTCTAGTTTCGTCTGATGAAACCATTTTTAATGCTTCTACAGCATCCTCTGTTATTAAGGGTGCCTCTAAGTATAATCTAATCAGAAAATATCAGAATTTATTGCATGTAAAACATTTTGTGTATACTACCAATTGTAATTTTGCGTATTGTGCCAAAGCTTTACATATATAATACAATCTGGGTTTCATAATAATTAACAATTACTATTTTCTTTTTTAGATCAAGCAAATTACCTGCTTAATAATGTATCACGATCTTTCCCCTGAACCAAGTCTATTGCAGAAACTAAAGTACATAATAAGAAGTTATAGGCCTGATGAGGAGCTTCGTGTGGTTTTGTAGATAACGTTGTTCGCCTTTGAAAGCCTTGTAACAATGCATATTCTTCATATAACCATCCTAAAGCTAAGTCTAAGCGATTTCTCATATCATCAGTTATATAACGCAACACTGCTTCTTTGATGTACGGATTAAACGTTGCCGCAAGAGTTGTTAAGATCTTTGATCTGAAATAGAACATGTAGAATTTTGAGTCAAATAAATCTGTTAAACGTTTTACAGTAAATGAATATGGGCCTAATATCCACTTTTAATCAAAATATGTGTTACCTGACAGATGCAACACCACCAAAAACAGCAACTTTTTCAGCTAATAATATTCTGTTAACTGCCATTAATAACATTCTTTCTTTTACATCTTTTGGCAATGGTTTAGTAACTTCGGATAGTTTTAAAGCTTTCAAGCGATTTCTTGCTTTTGCTAAAGATTTTTCGTGAGCCTCCAAAGATGCTTTTGCTTCTTTTTCCTTTTCTCTATCTTTCTCTCGCTTTCTTTCCCGTTTCGCTTCGGCCACCGTGATACTTGGATTCTTTATCAAATCTTCCATTACAGCATCTTCATCTTTTGTATCTTTTTTACTCTTTTTTGCCTTGGCTTGTTTAATTTGCGCAGCTAATAATTTAGCTATAGTTTGACGCTGAAGACTGATATCTGTTGAAGAAGTGGGTTGATATTCTCTTTGGAATATACTTGTCATAGTATCTGGAACCCATGCCTGTTAACATGCAACTTTAATGTTGTAACATATATATTTGTGTAATATAATACATACATATATTACGTAAATTCAACATATACCATACTATCCATTACTAAGTCTGTAGCAATATCCACGCTAAGCCTCTCAGCGATAAAAGTGTCAGATAGTTCTATTAATTCAGGTAATTTCGGTGGTGGCACTGGACAAGGAAGTGATTCCGAATCATCTGAAAGTAATGTTTCCAACTTGGCTCGTTTAGCAGCTGAAGCTGCAGCTGCTTCCTGAAAATACAATATTACGATAATATAAGTAGAAAATACTTATAATTTGCAATTACTTAGGATGCACACCTGTTGACGTTTCTTCATACGTCTAACATCTTCTGGTTTTGGATAGGCTTTAATAATTTCTTGTTCCTTAGCCCCTAGCTGTGCCAATTGTCTAGCGATCGTTGATGCAAATTCTATACTAGCAGGGTGTTTCATCAATCCAAGTAATGTAAGCTTTAATTGTTTTTGTACACTTGTTACTTGAGAGTCGGACAACGTTGGTGGTAAATCATGCTGTAGCCTCTGTAAAGCTATTGCATTATTTTTTAATATTTCTGCGTGAAATCAATAGCAGCACTTTTTTAGGGTAATAAACCATTAACGTAAATACCTTGTATAACTCCAGGCATAAATTGTGGTCTGGTTTTGGCAATTAATGCTAAGGATCCCATGCAAGTCATTAAATTAACACTACTAACATGTGGAGACCCATGGAATTTGATTAATAAATCCATAACATGGTTTGCTTCTTCTTCTAATTTTCTTCTGCGAGCAATTTTTAGTGTTAATGGAATATCTTCCAAAGAAAAATCATCTGGTTTCTTTGGGGAATCTGGGTCTGGATATGTTTGAATGAGTACAACACCTTCGAGAAACTTCACTGCTTGTGTTCTAATTCTGGAATATATATTACCGATAAATATAACGGTTAATGGTTTATTATGACCTTCATCTTACCCATCGTTGTCGCTGTCAATCAGGTTTATGATCTGCACTTTCAGGGCACTCAATTGTGTCCACGCTAGTTCCATTTCTTGAGTTACTATTGTAGCGCTAGCAATCCATTTTAAGGCGGCTCTAAGAATTCTTCCACTTGCGCGAAGTGCCCTTTTTGCCACTGCAGATGCTTCATCGGATACTAATCTCAATAGTATTTGAACTGTACGTGGAATTATCTCGGGTTGCTTCAATCTAATAATCAATAAACATGAAACAAACAACATAATTACAAAATATGTTAACTCTATAATAATTTACCCAGCCTCTTCAATAAATCCTGTGATCGTTTTTCTAACTTCAGAATTTCTGTCAATGGAAAATTGTAAAGCCTCGTCTAAATATAAGGGCAGCAATTGAGGTTCTTTGTTTACCAAAATTTCTTGAACTTTGCATAAGTTAGTAATCTTTGTATCGTCATCAGAAATTTGCGCCTCATTCAACCATTCGACAACCTGCAAGATGCAATAAGTTTTAGACAGATAAAGCTTGTTATAATATAATTTTCAGAAAACATAAATTCATATATCGTAGTATTCTTTGATTATTGTATGTAATAAACCCTACACTATACTACATGCATACCACGATTTATATGATTACTAGGTAGAACTTATGCCTACACACAAAATCTTAAACGATGATGTTACGATTCAAATTTATCTAAATATGATTTTTTATAGTGTTCTATTGTTTAAATACAGTGCCACACTTCAAAATTAAAGTTTATTTCTAACCATATAAAGAGATGGTTAAGTATTATACATGTTATACGTTGAAAATCTTATGTTTGCAAATGACATTATAAAAAAGATTCGAATTTCTATGTGCGTGTTAACGTCAGTGAAACACGGTTACATGATCAGCAAAATGTAACTGCACATGCAAACACACACTGACTTTTTTCGCATACTTTACACTTTGCCTAATAGAACTAAATCATAAGTCGTACTTTTTCCCCACCAATATAAAGCAGATAGTACTTAAGTGGAGAATTAAATAAATCCTTTAAACAGTAATGATGAATATATAATTTCGAATTTTGAGGTTATGTCACTGACCAAATCACCCGGTCCCTTTTCCGGTTCTGATCTTCTATGTATTCGAGGATCCATTATTTTTTAGGAATGCCCCGATTAATAAAATTTCTAAATAAGTATTTAGATGATTGACAAAAAACGAAGCATATGAGGAGCAATTGGCGAGAATTTAGATATTCTAAGCCACGTGCATCGCATAGACGTTGGTCTATACAAAGTTACGTGTGTTTCCTATAATGAAAAGAATGTGTCTTGTTATGTTTAGAATGCCCGTTAGGCAATGATATCGAAAATTATAAATAAATTAACGATAATTATGTCTTTATGTACTAAAAATTCGCTCGTATCGCCATTTTGACATTTCCACTGTTGAATTAGCGCTACGGTCGACAGGATCACTGGCGCGCTGCATAATTCAAATCTACTCCACTGGTTTTAAGAAAAGACAACTTTTTCTATTGACCATCAATGTTGAATACCACGGATATACTTATTGCAAAAGCTTTATAGTACAAAGCTTTATAGCTTTATAGTACAGGTTATAGCCAAAACAGATGAATATGTACGCAGATTATACAGCTTAGGAAAGTCGTAAAAGTGAAAAATACCACACAGTTCGTTTCCCGCGTATAGTCAAAGTGTTAAATAACGTATAGAAATCATCGTTTACTCTTAATAATAAAAATCATAATTGCTTCGTGGTTTATTATTACAGACGTTGTAGGCATTAAATTGTCGATTTTTAGGGCTGCCTCTGTGGCTTTTGTTAAATACAGAAAATGCCAAAACCATTTTAAATGTCTGACAATTTAACGTGAAATACATATAATTGCTCCCCGCTCAAGTTACAACTTTGCAGAATACACGAGCTTAGATATAAAATAAAATTATTATTACCTAATTTTGACGATGGATAAAGAAATTGTAATTTTAATTTAGTTACATTCTCAGGCCTCTAATTTAAACAAGAGGAAATCGTATAAAATCTACTATTGAACGTTGCAAGTCACAATATAGTTATCTGATGCCATCGGGGGTACGTTCCAAAATTAACCTCAGTTAACTCCAGAGGTTATAGGAGTGGAGGGGTTGTAGGCATAGGGTGCTTCCGATAACCTATAGTTGAGTTGATTTTCCTAGGAATAAAATATACGACAGGTACAACCATCTAGTATCACCATACTTCATGACAACTCAATGCTGTCTTGTAGCACTATTGAGTTGAGTTTAGTTGATTTCGGTAGCAGCGAAGAACATCAAAGGTACGGTATAAGGTAATAATTTCTCAAAATTGTACTAATTATGAAGTAAATTAAATTTTAATTAATTGATACTACAATTACCTTCACTAATATTTATTATTACGCAAAATTACAATATATTTTTAAAATCTTATCTTCAATTTGAAGTAATTATAACCTATTAATTTTAATTTCAATAGGTGCTGTAAAAATGGCTGCTACAGGACAAACTACAAATTATGATGGTATCAGCATAAAAATGTATGCAAGTGCGCACATTTTAACGATTCAGTATCGGCCGATATTGCATACATTTTTATGCTGATTAAGAACCCGACCAAACTATCGGCCGATAGAAAGTCTGTAGTCTGCGGGGGTCCTTACACTAACTTTTTGGGAGCTATACAAATTCTGCTCCGTATTCTCTCACGCGTCGCTGACATTTACTATTCTTACTTCATTCTGCTTCATTCTACTGATGTATCATAGAAATTACCTTAAACGCTAAAAACGTTATATAATATACGTATTTTATATATTTGATTGCGAAACAAATTCAAAATAAAATATTTGTACTTTCGTTTACAAAATTAAAATATGTTTATTAATAAATCTAAATTTGACACATTATTATAGAGAAATATAACATAAGGAAATAATGATATATAAAAATAGTACATGTGACGGTAAAACATGACATACAACATAAAGGAATACAGAAAACTCTATTTCAATAAAAAATAATAATATTAATTAAGCAGAATATACATAGTTCTATGTTTCATATATATCTGAGAATGAAATGAACTAAACATAAATATTATCAGAATCAAAATGAGTAATGAATAACATTCTTCTTCTCTTGTTAACTATGATACTTATATTCTAATCTTTACATAAAGTACAACAAGATTTATCTAAAATATAAAATCCTTTGGAAACAAGAAGTAGATAAACTTTGTAACTTCTAATAAAATGACATAATATCGCAACGCTATTAATAGTAGTATCACATGTTTTGTATATTTACATATGAGAATTTTCTTACTTAATTTTTAATTATAAATATATATAAACTTTTTTAATTTATGACTTAAAATTATTTTGCAATTAGATAGAACTTGCTCTCTCTGCTTATAATTTTCTTGGCGATAGCTTTCTCTTTGTTCCATTAACTCTGTCATCCAGGTAGGAGTTCATGATTTTCTATTTCTCACTTTTCTGTTATTTATAACATTAGCTAATGTGACATTTGATGAATTTTCTTCGTTTCCTTCAACGTTGAAATCATCCGATGAAATGTTTTCATTTATATGAAATCCGCGTATGCTTGATGCAGTGGACAGTGGTTTAATGTTAGGATTTTTTTTCAGGATTTCATCCATTGCCTCATAATAGTCCCAAATTTGTTTTCCTTCGCCAGATTTATTTTTAACATTTTTAATAGATTTGTACTTCCTTTTCATGCTAGTCTATTTTATGTGGCAACTCTGTGCAGATATTGTATTCATACGTGTTAATGGCTGCACAAATATTTTTCCACATTCCTTTTTTTGAACGGACCATTTAAAGAATCTAGACATGTCTTTATCTGCACTAATAGCAATTTTATCATTCCATTGCTCCAATGATTTCTGCAATTTTTTAAAAATTGAAATATCATTGATTATTCTAAGATAACAAAATTAACTTGATATATATGTATAACTATGTTTATTACAGAGATACAAATATATGTATACATACCATCATGATTTGTAGTTTGTCCTGTAGCAGCCATTTTTACAGCACCTATTGAAATTAAAATTAATAGGTTATAATACTTGAAATTGAAGAAAAGTTTTTAAAAATACATTGTAATTTTGCGTAATAATAAATATTAGTGAACGTAACTGTAGTATCAATTAATTAAAATTTAATTTGCTTCATAATTAGTACAATTTTGAGAAATTATTACCTTATACCGTACCTTTGATGTTCTTCGCTGCTACCGAAATCAACTAAACTCAACTCAATGGTGCTACAAGACAGCATTGAGTTGTCATGAAGTATGGTGATACTAGATGGTTGTACTTGTCGTATATTTTATTCCTAGGAAAATCAACTCAACTATAGGTTATCGGAAACACCCATAGACATAATATACCTAGACTGCGCGTTGACGGAGTGGGGGTAGAGCTCACGTAGAAAAGGATGCACTCTGTTTTGATGTCTGTGCGTTCTCTCTCGCTCTCGCGCGAAGGGGAAACGTTTAGATTGGCAACTGTTTTCCCGTATCCCCTTCGCGCGAGAGCGAGAGAGAATGCACAGACATCAAAACAGAGTGCATCCTTTTCTACGTGAGTTCTATCCCCACTCCTGAAATTTGGGAGAACGCGCAGTCTAGGTATATTATGTCTATGGTTGTAGGTTACCTAAGGTACGAGTTGTTTTGGAACGAGTTTGGTAAAGATAATTATGGCGGCAAATGAGAAACGAAAAATAATATTAGCAGCGTTAGCTGCAAGTACGCATTTTCAAAATATCATTACAAATATGGACAGTGATAGCGATAGCGAAAATGAAGACGAGTTAGTGCAAGAATTATTAAATATAGAGAGATATATAAAAATTCGTGGCACATTAAAAAAGGCTTTTCGCATCGAAGGTTATGTGGAAAACACAATACCACGGCTTTCCGCACGGCAATTCAAGGAGCATTTTAGAATGTGTCCCAAAATTTTCGACAATGTAGAAAATAGATTAGGACCTATTCTGATAAGGCAAGCAGCAACAGGTCGCACAACGGTTCCCGTTCGAAAACAATTATTAGCTACACTGTGGCTGTTGGCAACTCCCGATTCCTTTAGGTAAATATTGTCAATAAATTGTACTGCAATATGTTTTATCCACTTGTTTCATTGTATGATGTGTAAATTTGTTACTATTCTTATTGTTACAGATCTGTGGGATCAAAATTTGATTTAGGAAAGTCATCGCTTATGCATTGTTTCAGAAGAGTAATCAGAGCTTTAAATTCAATATCAGCAGAAATTATAATTTGGCCGAGAGGTAATAGTTTATTAAGCGTAAAAGCAAAATTCCAAAGAAGTTCAAAACTGCCTAATGTTGTTGGAGCTATAGATGGGACGCATATTGAAATTCCTGCTCCAGGAGTATGTCGATCTTTTTTATAATAGTTCTTAATGTAGTTTGTTCTATAATTATTAATTTAATTATGAATTCTAGGTTGATCCTGAAGTATACATCACACGCAAGTGCATTTATGCGATTGTTTTGCAAGCAGTATGCGATACTGCCTTGCGATTTATTGATTGTTTCGTGGGATATCCTGGATCTGTTGGAGATTTGAGAGTGTTCAGGAATAGTGATTTGTGGCATGCTGTCCATAGAAACAAAAACAATTTCTTTCCAGATCAAGAATTTATTATTGGCGACAAGGCATATCCTATTATAAGTTGGTGTTTACCTCCATACAGAGACAATGGTCATCTTACAAGGGTAAGAGAAAAAGTGATTAAAAATCTGATCAAAGTAAATTCATCAATTCTTTATTTGTTAACCATGTTTTTTCTCAGGTGCAGATAGAATTCAACAAGTGTCATTCTCGCACGAGGCAAGTTATCGAGCGGGCTTTTGCTTTGCTAAAGGGACGATTTCGACGTCTGAAATATTTACATATGAGTCGAGTAGATCTGATTCCTCAAACTATTTTAGCATGTTGCGTTCTCCACAATATATGTCTTGATATTGATGGTTTGGACGAAGATATTGAGGATTATATTTTGAATGGTTATGTGAATAATGATGAAATTGATGTAGAGTATAATAATGAAGTTGTATTACATGCAGAAGGGATCGCAGAAGGTGTTAATAAAAGAGATTACATTGCTCAAACATTAGATATATTGAATTAAGAAATAAAACAATGTATTATATGTATATGTAAAATAAATATAATGAAATAAAATGATATTTTTTGTTAAGGACATTGCAACAAAACAAGCGTTTAGGATTAATACAACTTAGTCATTAAGATAAGAAACTAAACTTATATAAGTATTTACTTACGAATATATATATTAAAAAATACATCTAATATTCAATAACTTTCGGGTATTGATCATATTTCTATCAGTCGTACAATTTCAGGTAAAAACTGCCTTTACTCCGTTTGGATCACAGCCTAACTTTATATTAAAGCATGTAAGTATCAGTCTGACAATGAGAAACCAGGTCTCTCGCATGCACCATGTACAAAAAAAAAAAATATTTAAGTTAATAAAACGTTTGCAAACTTAACATTAACTTTCCTTATAGAAATTTTTTGACATATTTAAAACTAAGTGCTATTCTACAATTAGCGTTTAGTTATAAAGTATAAGAAAATAGACCAATTAGAATCTTTTCATAGTGAAATAAAGAATTCTGATAGGTTGATTTTCTTATGCCTTATGAGTAAAGGCTAATTGTAGAATGGCCTTAAGAAGAGTATCACATTTTTTATAAAATTTCAAATATTGATAAAAAAAATAACATTATTATGTGGAAACACTTATGAATAAAATTGTATAATGTAAAAATCCTTTCGCCATACTATATAGCATAATTTAAAGTTTGTTGATTAACTTCTCCATCACATCGCGAAATGTGCTTGTTGCATCTTTAGTAGCAGCTATTTTCTCTACTTGGCGCTGTTCACGTCGGGCTTCTCGCTCTTTGGAATATTGAATAAATTTTTCTGTCCAGCAAGATAATTGATGTTCAACCTTACTCTTCTTTTTCTTGGATGCACTATCATCTGTTGCACTCTCTTCTGTAGATATATTATCATCATCAGTTGCTATATTTTCTGCTCTCATATTTGATGCCACTGCAACAGGATTCACATTCGGTTTGTCTCCGTATATATTGTCCATTTCATCATAATATCGATAAGTTTTAGGTGTGACACCTGTTCCTTTGTTATGATCTTTGACTCGCATGTAAGCTTTTCTCATATTCATCCATTTATCTTTTATCTGTATTTTAGTGAAGTTGTATCCTCCATTAACATTCATTAGTTTTTTAATTTTGTCCCATACTACATCATTTCTTATAGTGGTGCTTTTGAAATCATCTTGGTGGTCTGTGTACAGACTAAATAATAATTTAACACCCTTTTCATCCCACATTACTGAAAAGCAAAGTAAATAAACAAGTAAATATGTACTGAAATTGAAATGTTGCGTAGTTACATTTTTCTTTAACATATCTCCACCTGATTTTGAACTATCAGCTAAGCTTTCATCACTTTGATTAGAATTCGAATCTGAAATTAAAAATGATTTCATGATTAATATTTATATTCCATGTACAAAAGCTTATAATACAAAATATATACAATTTTACTTACATGTACTATTCACTTCTGTTGTCTCAGATATTGGATTATTTTCTGTTATATGTATGTCAAAAAATGACATCACTTCCGGCGACAAAGACACATCATAAACTAATCCACCTTACAAACATATATGTAAATAAAAAATGATGTATAAAAGATTTTTAATCTATATCACTCTCTGATATACTTACTTATTTTATCCATGACAAATATACCATTTTCACTCTTGGAAATTTCTTGCTTACTATTAAATATTAAACAATGTTGTCCTTTCACAAGAGATAAATTTTCCATCTTTAATATATATTTTCTACAAACTACTTTTCACGTCGAATTAATCGAATTGTATGTAGGTTATGCTCACACGTTTTGCACTTCCCGGGCTTTGGCTCTGGTAACCCAACAACCTCTCAATTTTATGAGGTAGGAAAGTTACCTTCGAGGTTAACCAACTGCGAGTTTTGGGATGCCTTTATACTACTACCCATCTACTACCATCGGGTTACCAATGCGCCATATTTGTAATTTTGGAACGAGCTGCGGTAACCGAGGTTGAATTTTGGAACGCACCCCGGAAAGTGATGTATCATTCAGTCATGCTAAGGGTCATGATAAATTTATCGTAAATACGTCAATGTAATCTGTCAGATAAACATGTAGTCCTGTAGATCATAACAAAAATTTAGCTTTCGCCTTATCCGCTATAAATCATTTGTATATTATAAAGACTGACTTAGCAAAAAGATCATTCGATCATCGTGTTTCAATGAAAGTTTTTTGGAAAGCATATTGCTACCTAGGTTAGGCCATTATGATTTCAAGTTTTTACGAAAGCATAATTGGCGCATCTTCAACATCAGGTTCCAATGGAACAAAGATCATGTGTGTGGGTTTATGTTGTCTTGACATAGTGCAAACTTGTAAACAGTTTCCACTAGAGGATTCTGACCAGAGGCATGTATTGTATTTTTGCTTACAACGCTATTTATTACATGGGTTGTAACACTATTTATTACAATTGGAAGAGATACTACAAAAAATATTTCAATCGAAAAGTCTGAATTAGTAATTTGCATAAAAAATATACCGCGTATATGTTATAGTACGTGAATAATAGAAATGGATGATAACTGCTTCATGAAGAACGTAACATTTGTCCAAAGAAAATCGGTGCAAAAAAGATAATTATATTGGGAGATTGCGAAATTGTACAGTAAGTATTTATATACATATAATAACGGCTTCTCTATTTTTAGGTCAATTGAATATTGGTGGCAACGTGGTGGGAATGCTTCGAATACTTGTACTGTTCTTTCCATATTGGGAAGTCAATGTGAATTTTTAGGTACATTGAGTACCGACGAACATGTGAATTTTCTGCAAAATGATATGCTAAAGCATAACATACAATTTTCTCATTGTCCCGTCATAGAAGGGATCGGTTGTCCTCTGTCAACTATAATATTAAGTCAAAGCTCTGGATCCCGTACAATTTTACACCACAATCCAAATATGCCAGAATTAAAGCTAAAAGATTTTATGCAACTTAATTTAAAAGAATACAGCTGGGTACATTTTGAGGTAATTATACTACGCAGTCTATGCAATACAGAATATATCTAATCTTGCACTATTTTTAGGGTAGAAATGTAGCAGAAGTAATAAGCATGATGCAATGCGTAGAAAGTTATAATAATTCATTAAATGATGCACAAAACCAAGATAGCGAGAATGTGCCTGTTACAATTAGCGTAGAGCTAGAGGTCGCAAAACCAGATTTGTTAGATTTACTACCATATGCGGATGTAGCTTTTGTAGCAAAAGACTTTGCGCGAAGCAGAGGATATGATAACATGAGTGAAACTGTTAGAAACATCAGCGAAGAAGCTAAGTCTGGGTACAGGCATTAATTGTTTATTACTTAATTCTGTATTGCCCAGGAGTAAATATACAATTTTAAAAATAGTTGTTGCCATATGCAAATAATTATAAAACTATTTTATTTGTTCTTGTAGGGCAACGATTATTTGTGCTTGGGGTGATAGAGGTGCGATGGCAAGGACTCCTGACGGTGTCATAGTTCAATCACCTGCTTTTCCTCCACCAAAAATAATAGATTCTTTAGGAGCTGGTGATACATTCAACGGAGCTGTTTTGTATTATTTGACTGAAAGTAAACAAAATTTGATAAATAAATGTATAGGAAAAGGAGATGACGTTAAAATGATTAGCACGTTCGAAAAAGAATGCCAATTTAAAGGTGAAGTGAAACAGAATTACAATATTGAAAGTCTTGAAAGAAGTAGAACTGAATTTATAGATCAAAATATCTTGCAAGCTGCTATTACCTTTGGCTGTCGTGTTGCTGGAACCAAAATTGGTATGAAGGGCTACGAAGGGCTTCAACAAAATTTTAGTAAAACTTCATGAAGTCAACATAAGCATTCCTCTTGCTACAGGATGTTGGTTAAAACATTTTTATATTATAAATACTTAAATGTAGCTACTTTTAAGTGGGGAATGAGATGTCCGGGTTATGCAGTAGATACGATCAGGGTATACACATCTGTTATTTTAATACACATGAATTATTTTACAAAACGTAACTTGGGATTTGTGTATTGTCTTACAATCAAATGTGACAATTTTATCTACTATTTTTTGTACAGCCTTACCATCGAAGCCATGACACACTTACCCCTAGAATGTCTAAAAATTTGAAAATTATGATTTCCTGTAATTAGACTCCATAGCAATATAACATGCACTGAAATAAATATATTTTTCTTTATTTACTTAATCAACATTATGTCACATTTATATTACTTTAACATATAATTTTTATAGACTAACTAGCTATGCATAGTAAAAACATATTTGGGATTTTAAAACATTACACAATTTGTGTAACTATTCAACAAACTTCAAATTATCTTTAGCCTTACGTATTAAATTTTGCTAGAACACGTAATAAGAGTACACGTTATAAAATACCGATATTGCGTTGAAATTTTAACCCGAAATGTGCAAATGACTAATCACCGCACTTAAAAAAAAGTCGTTGCATGTGTGTGATATTGCATTAAAACATTATGTGAAGCCGTCGAAGCCAACAATATTTAATTATTTCAAATGGCACTAATTGTAAGTTTTACAGGGTATATCAACGTGAAACATTCATTAGTATCGCAGCAAGATAAAAAGGCAACACGGTCGTCCAAATGGCAGTTTACACAGGCCGCGAGGCATGACGTTAAATTGCCAATTGAAACATTCATAATTTGTTGTCCTCGTCATCTTACAGCAGTTCCGATAACCTTAGCCGTTACATGACACATATTATTACGGTTATGCTTATAATTTAATCTTTACGATCGAAATTGTACCAACGATTAATCTATCGGCCATTTTACGCACATTAGACAAAGCTAAACTATGAAAATAATAGGATCTAAATTTACAAGATTTAAGACATCTACCGAAGAGCAGGATGGACCATTCGATTTGCCATGGGTGCGAACGAAACTTTACATTCTGCTGATTTTCAGCTAATTCTCAGTTGTATGGAAAAATAAGCTTTGGAACGGTAACGTTTTACACACGATCCTCGTACGAACATTATGTGAATCTTCGCGAAACCGAAATTCCTTATATACAGGGAAGATTGCATAATGTTGACGATCCATTGATAGCGCGTTCCGATTATTCACAGTTTCTTTGCTTGCATACCGCAAGTGACTATTACAAAATTATAAACATTTAGCAGTCTGCTTCAACGCCGCTATCCAGGAAATCTTTTAAAGCGAGCGTCGACTTTTCTGGGATATTTCTGCAAGTAGAAGTTAAATGTAAAAGGAGTGCATGTTGATTTTTGCTCCAAATGTCTGCTTAATAAGAAGTATACCTTAACATTGAATTAGCTGCCAACCAATATCCGGGAATGGACGCTTCTCTGATATTACGTCTCTGAGCTTTAATTATTTGAGTAACTGCCTCCTCCGGTGAAACCAACGCCATGAGGCTTGGGAACCTAATAGTGCAGGTTGAGCATTAGTACACAGAAATCAAGAAAATGCATTAATTAATTTACCATGCTTGCACATTGTATATTAACGCATTGCAAGTGCAAAATGAGAATTACAGATTCTTAACAGTGGATACTTTACATGGGGTAAATAATATCACAACGATCGCTTTCAATTTTCGCGCCATTCAAAGAGCGCGTTTGTCCGTCCAAACGTTAAAATACATTTTCCTTATTTACAATAGCATACATCGCGATACTTTACCTTGAGTCCAACAGTCTAGTCTGCATGCGAAAGTACGTAGTAAATTAATAGTTATCAGGTGGTATCTTCGATTCTAACACTATACATTTTTTTCAATGTCTCACAGCTTGCGCCGAGAGACCGAATTTAACTATGCTCTCGAATTTTCCCAATTCTTCGTGGTACCTTACCTTATTCTTGGTTTTTTGCAGAGCCCGGTGTCTACCATGTACGGATAGATCGTTGTAAAATTGATATTCATATTTTTCCCATTGGCAGAGTTGCGCAACTCCTCGTGAATCGCTTCCATGAAGCCTGCAAGAATTTCGATTGAAAATTTCTTCGTAGAACTGACGCGCCACACACCGTCTTTATTGAGCGAGCTCTCATTTTCCTATCTGCAGACAGAGACTGCTAAGTAGTAGAATTTACCTCTAACGGCGAATTTCGACGCGCAGTAAGGAACTAAATTGGCCAGGCCGAGTATTCCAGCCATCGAGGAAAGTGCTACCACGTGTCCGTGGTTCTTGGCGATCATGCTCGGTAAAAAGGCTTGCAGCATCTAAAAAATTGTTTTCCACGTATTACAAAACTTCTCATTTCCATTCTACGCATTCTCTGTTCTCCATAAACCGTTCAATAGACAAAATATCTAAAAATTTATGACGAGTCCTTATTACAGCATCGATCATCATTAACGATCTTGGTAAATGAAATAGAATGGTTACGATCAACTATCAGGAGGCAGATCATAAGAAATCGCGTGACTCTAAAATAAAATCCGTCACTCCATTTACGGTCGTGCTTAAAAAACGAGCGCAACGTGGCTTACAAGCTTAATTAATTAGTAAATTTTCGTTTTACTGTCCTTTGCTATTTGAAATTAAAAAGAAAAAAATCAAATCGGCAGTAAGAATTGAGGAGACACGCGCATCTCGCGTAATCTGCAGCAGCTTTTAGTGCGCGGTGCGCAACTGCTCTCGGTGAATGGTCGTTCGTGAACCAGTCTCACGCCAGTTTCTCGGCACAAAAACTCACCCAACAGTGTGCTAGAATGTTGATGTCGAATATTCGTCTGATCTCATCGGCGGTGTGGTCTAGGAAGGAATGGCAGGGCATTATGCCTGCATTGTTAACGAGAATGGTGACGTTACCAACTTCTGCTCTGACTTTTTCAGCCACGCTTAAAACTTCGTCCCTGTTGGAGACGTCGCATCTACGGGAAAAGTAAAGGATTAATTAAGAAGAAAACATACACCCAATTCTGTTTTTACACGATTTTGATTTCACATTATTCCTATCACGAGCAGTCAAATGACCGTTTTTAAAATTTCGATTAAAATTTCCTATAAACGACGTAATTTCATCACCTTTAAATTTCACGTTTTTTTTTTTCTAAAATATACGTATAATACATTTTTCAATATTTTAGAAAGAGTGAAATTTAAAGGCGATGCAATTACGTTGTATATAGGAAATTCTAATCGAAATTTTAAAAACGGTCATTTGAAGGTAGAAATAGTGTTAACGCGAATTAAAAAAAAATTGAACTCTCTTTTTATACGACTTATTTTGATTTAACGCGATTTACTTTGAATTAAATTTCTTTCTAACTCGTGTTAAATCAAAATCGCGTGAAGGAAGTTCGTCTAAAAATAGAATTGGGCGTGTATAAGTATGACACATCGACTGATAAAAAAAGATTCTTTTTTAAAGCCTACTTGTACGCGTGCACCGATGTTGCTCCGAGCTTCTTGATTTCGCTCACGGTCTCAGCATTTGCTTGTGGATTTATGTCCCAGCACACTACCGTTGCACCCAACGAGGCATACCTTAGAGCGAGTTCTCTGCCTATGCCGTGTCCTGCTCCAGTTATCTGAAGAAAATCGTAAGACGTTAATTAATCTCAGTTCAAGTATCTTTGCGTGAATATCGAAGGTCCTTTAAGGTCCAGACGTTCAGGTTATTTCTAGATCGTGCGGTGCACGTGAAATGAAAGAAAAGTTTCACACGCACCAGAACAATCTCACCGACGACACTCTTCTCCTCAACCGGCACAAAGAATCTGTAGACACCCTCGATGATGTAATAAAGCATCTTGAGGAGGACCAGCAGGATGTCTGCGAGAAGCAGAGCTCCACCGTATGCCTTCACCATGATTGTCTGTAATCCAGCCCTGAAAGCAAATCATCTCTATTTATAAAAGCGCGCTGGTATTGGTGAAATACGCGCAACTAAGAAGTATCGTAAAAAAACAAATCTGTACTTTTTTTTTACGGGTGAATAGAGGAGCAGCAAGTCTTTCTGGACTTTCGACTCACTCGACCCATATTCATAATACACCCAACTCCGTTTTTACACGAACTTCTTTCACACGATTTTGATTTAACACGAATTGGAATGCAAATTTAATTCTCCTTTTACACGACTTATTTCGATTTAACACGATCGATCCAAATTCTCGGAAGAAAATTTTGCTCCTACATTGATTTTTGTAACTGGGACATTGGAGACGAGGAATAATGCGATTTCCATTTGTGAGAATTTCCTGAATCTTACGGAAACTTATCTGTCGTGTAAAAACAAAATTAGGTGTAATTAGTACAGGACTCTTCACACTCTCTGCAACATTTGCAATCTTCATCTCTCGCTGCTAGTTTGCGACTCGTTTAAGAGAGTCTAGAGGCAAGGTCTCGTCCTCTCGATCTACTAGACGTCATAACTTTGCCTTTCTAAACAAACAGATTCTCCGATTCAATTTTGGCAGCGAGATGCCGGTTGATCGCGTGTGGCCCAAGTTACGTAAATCTCTCGATTAAGCGTCGGTGGTGGGCCCACATTTGCTAGACTGCTTTGGGCCCGGACTTTCAATTTCACCGTTTGCGAAATATCTTCCATACGTTTCAGAGTCAGAAGGTGAGAAGGAAGGGAGCTGTTGGACGAAATGGAAACGAGAAAATCGAGGAGAGAGAAGGAGAGGAGAAAAAGTGGAAGGTGTTGAGGCGATGAGGGTTCGTCCGTAGGCAGTGACCGCACAAACTCACGGCACGGTGCATCCACTCGCTTTCTATCACAGGAACGCAACGATTGCGCACGTGCACCAGCACGCTTCTCGGTGCAGTAGCACGTGACTACCCATTCTGTCTTTACTATTCTGTTAATTACTATTCCGCTTTTACTGTTCCGTTAATTACCGTAAGCTCCAAACGAGAAGTAATTGAGCCGTTCATTTTTAAAGTGGCCTAAGTCCATTTTTAAAAAAAAGATGACATCGCATAACATTAAATAATTGCACTGAATTATTCACGAATTATGTGATATCTTATTTTTTTAAAAATACGGACTTAGGTCACTTTCAAAATAAACGGCTCAATTGGTTTTTTTGCCAACGTTGGTAATAATGAAACATTTTTCTTCTTCCATTGGTTAATCACAGAACTTAAGCAAATTCGTGCAGACATTACGAGGTACTCGTGAAAGATGGAATGGTTAATTTAATTTTCGTAATTAACACTGGATTTACGGAACATTTTTTATAAACACGATTTCCCCTTTGAACGAGTGCAATTGGCTCGTTTCAGTAAATTTAGTGTTAAGTGGAACAGCAAATTTAGAAATATTTAGGATTAATTTCTTTCGCTCTCGGTTCATTGACCTTTTCATTGAGCTTGTCAATTGTTAGCTGTATTGCCTTTGCTCATCTTTATCGATTTTTATTGGTATTGTAAGTTTAGGATTTAGGCTAATGACACACTGTGCGCCTTTCTAGGTATCACGAGTCATTAGTCGTTTATTGTTTTAAATGACGATCGATCCGATGGAGGAATGTATTCCAGTTGGACCGAAGTCAATTTTCGAAAAAACAAAAGGATCATATGAATTATTCATCACTCTCCTACACCATTTGATGCTATTATTCTAATAGTCTCTGCATCGTCACTGAAGCTACTAAAACCGGTTACCTGACCGGTTAACAAACGGAATTTCACACAGAGAAAGAATGTTTGGTAATGTTAGTGTTAATTGATATTCCTAATGACGTCATTAGGCCCTGGATGCGTATAGATCAAGTCAACTTTTTCCTCTCCTTTTTTTCTTATCACAAATATAATTGCCAATCTTGCGCGAAGTTCATTCGAAATCACTTCCACAAGATTATGCTATTAATTTGCATGGAGTCCGCAGATGGAATCATTCTCTTCCTTTCTTTTTTGTCTTTCGTGAATATTCTCGTGGTGACCTCGAAAATTTCAAAGGTAGCAAAGAGAAAAGGAAGCAAGAAAAAGGAATTCGATCGCTCGAACACCGGCCTCCTCCTCCCATGTGACCTTGGTCCACTGAACGAATGACATAATCAAAAGCGTTTCGTCGCTTTTAGCCAGACCTCTGTTCTACGATACAGAAGCGATTGTAAATTTATTACTCTTCGTGAGAATTTACGCGTGGCTCTTGCGCAATCATTTCAAACGGTCCCCTCGCGATGTGCCTGTGTAATTAGTCAAAGGTCGTGCAACGTTAATTGCACGTTGTCCCGGAGTCTCCATCCAGTGGCTACGCTCGGAAATCCTTCAAATGTCCTTTTTGTACGAATACCAGGTTGCCCGATTTGTCAAACAAAGTGATTTATTCTTTTCATGCGTTTCTTTATGTCTTTAGGAATTTGACGTTTTATTCTCGAGGGCATGAATCGTGCTATTAGTCGACGAACTTTACCAGGAACCTTGGACGAGGAACGATCATCGAACCGATGCGCATCTTCGAGCCAAGGTCGAATTCAGTCGAAAGATTTTTGTCGGAACGTTTACCGGTGAGTAGAGATGTTTTAGCGTTGCATTGAAATTTCCCTTGGAAATTTCGTATGCAAAATACTGATTATTCGTCCTTGGTTTCGTAACGATGAGGCAGGTCAGTCTTTGTAAAGTTATCTCTGCCGTGTTGCAAGTAAAATATTGGTAATTATTCGTTCGGTGGAAACCTGGTCTCGTACTCCTAGAAAAGTAGGTTCACCGTGTGCGAGTTCTATTTAGTGTGCGCGTTTAATGTACATCCTTGATTCGTCAAGACCGTATACTATTTGCAAGTGAAGGTTAGACACGCTTGTAACTTTACTGACAAATATTCTTTACAAACGTTTTCGTCCTCCGTTTCGAAATTCGCGATAACGATTACCAATGAAAGCGCGCTAAGGAAAAGGCGCGCATATGAAGCAGGTCAAGACACGGTCGGGTTCTTTTCGTCGAAATAATAAATTATTTATTATTCAAAAATTAGAAACTTACCAGAAGAAAAAACGAAGTAAGTAAACTTCGTAGAGATAAGTGAGCCTCGATTGGGATAGAGATAAAGAAATTATACAATAAGAGTGTTTTAGCGTGTCTCGCACCTGACGATACACTTGCGTATAATGCTCATCGCGTTAGAATTGTTGAAATAAAATAACCATAGGAATTGCGTAAAAGTAGAACGATTATCGAAATAATTCAGGATTGTTTACCAATGAATTGGAATAGGCTCGTGAAACTACGACACGTTGCAACTAATTTGATCGTGCGTCATTGCAGTAGATCGAGAGATTAGGAAAAAAAATGTTTAAGATTACATGTTGCAGGAGGATCCGGTTCTCCTGCAGTTTTCAGCAGCTCATCTCCATCGAAGGTCACTGCTTTGTCTTGCGTAATGATCGCAAGATTATGGAGCCATTCCACCTTTTATTATACAATAACGCGTTGAACCGTAAGACAACCGATGATTTACGTTCGCGCGTGGATCTGTGAGGCGATAATGGAAATTCCTCGGGCGAAGGACGATTACTGAAAGCTCCTTCTTCCGTGCGTGTGTAATGAAATGGTCTGCCATGATGCAGTTGTACAATGTCTTAATATGTTGTGGTAATGGATGCTCAATGTCAACATGGTGTATCGTTACTTTGTTGCCTAGTATTGCGAGAAGAGTCTAGCGATAAAAAGAGAAGAAGTGAACAATTTCTGATTCACGTGAGATTCTCCAGAAGTTAATTAAGAAACCAAATTTTCCTGAACTAAAATTTTGTGTGCCAACTCTTTATTTTCTAGCACCACGAAAAAAGTCGAACGACACTAACAGAAGAAGTGAACGATTTCCGCTTTACATAGAATTCTCCAAAAATTAACCAAGACACCAAATTTTCCTAAACTAAAATTATGCGCAGTGGCCCCTTACTTTTTAGCACCACGAAAAAGGTTGAACGAAACTAACAGATGAAGCGAACGATTTCCGCTTTACATAGAGTTCTCCAAAAATTAACCAAGACGCCAATTATTCCCAAACTAAAATTATGCGCATCGTCCCCTTATTTTCTAGTATCATGAAAAAAGTCGAACGACACTAACAGAGGAAACGAACGATTTCTGCTTTACAAAGAATTCTCCAAAAATTAACCAAGACGCCAGATTTTCCTAGACTAAAATTATGCGCAGTGGCCCCTTACTTTTTAGCACCACGAAAAAAGTCGAACGACGCTAACAGAAGAAACGAACGATTTCCGCTTTACATAGAATTCTCGAAAAATTAATCAAGACGATAAATTTTCCTAAACTAAAATTATGCGCAGCGGCCCCTTACTTTTTAGCACCAAAACAAACTTTTTAGAAAACAATCTAACGACAATAATAGAAGGAACGTACGATTTCCGTTTCCAAGAGCTAAGTAAAAGAATAAACTTCCCTTGGCAACATCGGCGATCGAACGTCGAGTATCTTCGGATCGCGAGTATTTCTAGACATCCCTTGGCCACTTCTCTACACCCTACACACCGCCTACACCTTCCTTGCACCCTGACTCTCCTTCTACACCTAGGGCCCGTCTCTAGACATTTTCTCACCAACTGCACCGCCGGAGTTTGGTCATTGACCCTAAGCGGTACCATCGATCGAAGGATAAAAGCGTAGAGGTGAGGCCGTAGTTGACCGTGAGAAGGAGAGCCGCGTCGATGATATAACCACTTCCCTGAGTCGACAAGGGAAAAGAATCGATTGTTCTCGCGGTAGCATGGAACTCGTCAAACGTGGCAATCCGAGAGAACTTAGGATTGCTCTGGAAGGTATCAACCTGTCTGTCAAACCATTCTGTCGTTCAGGACAGCTGCTTCTACGAGACTATTAAGCTATTGAACCGCGAGATTATTATTTAATCGTTATTTAATTCCATAGAAGATTTAATTCGATTAATTAAGCTACGTGCCACATGCGAATCTTCCGCAATCTTTCACTGTTTATTCCTTTTTCTTCTTTTATCATTGGAATATGACAATAGTCGTCGAAGGACAAATACACACGATCGGCTGCAAACATCTCATCCCCGAAGGCCATTCATTCCAGACGTTCCTCATTTCTTCCGCAATTACTTTCACGCGATGTCACATTGACGCGGAACCCGTTATTCTCCATCGGATAATTTATCGCTACTTCTCGATCGTGATAGGCGATTAAATGACGATTGTTCTTAAAATAATTCCTGCTTATTCGAGGTCGAGGACTATCTCGCGAGGACAAGGTAAATTCTTGGTTCCACGATCGAGAGCATGATGGCTATGCTAATTTTGTTTTAATTAGCCGTGTGAATCGACTTCGATCACCTCCAAGTTAGAGTCTAGACTATTCCGTGAACTTTAACGATCCCGTCTCAGTTTGGTCACCAACAAGGCCTTGACCATTTTCGAAATCTCTTCCCACTCGTAATTAGACGCTTAATGGCGTCTGTTATAAAGCAGAATCACTCATTCTCCCATCTGTTCAAGAACACGGCCGAGCCTAATTGGCGAAGAAACCGTCCACGATTCTGTTCGTCATCGTCTTTGACATTTTTTCTTTTACGGTTATTATCGAGGCCCTGGATCCCAAAGATCTGTCGTTTGCGAGAAACGTATAATTTCGTACTCCGCATGGTTTAATTTGCATCGCACGAGGATTGAGATATCGTGGGAAAATGCAAATCCCTGAAAGATTATCCCAAGATTTCCTCGTTTGGCGCGCATGCAAGTTTTTACACTCGAGAATCTTTTTTTTTATTGCTGATCCCTTTTAGCGGACCCGACGAAACCGAAGAAACGTCCGCAGAATGTTTCGCAAAATTCGCGGAATTGGGGTCCCCGAAGTCGGCGAGAAGTTTTGGGATAATGCGAGAAGGACTCAGCGCACACCTCTCCATATCTTGCGAGCGCAAGAGGTAATCGAAAGGAAAGTGGATTGTTGGGGAGGCGAACAGATTGCGATGACCTCGGTGCAAAAATAACGTCGCCTGAGTGAACGATAGCGCGGGCACTGATCATTCCCAAATGCAACTCCCTCTCTGCTTCTCTTTACCTTGTTTTCGAAGGGTTAATCTGCAGAGAGAGATGGCGACATCGAGAGAGAGAGAGAGAGAGAGAGAGAGAGAGAGAGAGAGAGAGAGAGAGAGAGAGAGAGAGAGAGAGAGAGAGAGAGAGAGAGAATAAGAGAGAATGATGCGGCCCGATGAGGAAAATTCGACGAGTGATTCGTACAACTCGATTTCTCTATTTACTCGCGATTACTCGCGACCCGGATAAAAAGGGGTAGCCTCACGATTTTAGTCGAAACACGCGATCGTCGCATGAGTTTCGAAACATCTCACAACATCGATGTCGTAAACATCGAGAATGTTTTCTTCTCGTCGCGCGTCACGAGAGTGGAGAATTCAAAAGTGCGCGTGTCATTGTTCTCCGGAGCACTTTCTGAAAAGTTCGAAGCGAATTTGTACTTCGTGAAATTCAAGATTCTTGTAGCTTTACCTAGCTTTAGAGTATGTAATATGGTCTTCCTGGTGAGTTCAATTGGCTCTAGCGTCTCTAAGATAATACGCTTCCGATGAGGAATCGTTAAGAAAACTAAGGATCCCAAGCGAATTTCCTACTTACTCCTTCCGTTAATGTTTTCTTCTTATTCTATTCGATTGACTTTAGTGTTTGAAAGACAATATGCTACAGGACGAGGAGTCCTAAAACAAACTAAGGTTTCCAAGTGAATTTCCTACTGGCTCCTACCGCTAATCTCTTCTTATCCCACTCATTCGACTCTAGTCTTCGTAAAACAATACGCTTCAGGATCAGGTATCATAAAAAAAAGAAGGATCTCAAGCGAATTTCCTACTCACTCCTTCCGCTAATGTCTCCTTTTTGTTCTATTCGTTTGACTTTAGTATTTGTAAAACAATACGCTTCAGTACAAGGAATCCTAAAAAAGACTAAGGTTTCCAAGCGAATTTCCTACTCACTCCTTCCGCTAATGTCTTCTTTTTGTTCTATTCATTCGACTTTAGTATTCGTAAAACAATACGCTTCAGGATGAGGAATCATAAAAAAAAGTAAGGATCTCCAGCGAATTTCTTACCCACTCCTTCCACCAATGTCTTCTTTTTATTCTATTCGTCGGATTCTAGTATTTGTAAGATAATATGCTTCAGAATGACGAATCCTAAAAAACCAAGGATCTCAAGCGGATTGCCTACTCATTCCTACCGCTAATGTCTTCTTATCCCGCTCATCCGACTCTAGTCTTCGTAAAACAATACGCTTCAGGATGAGGAATAATAAAAAAAATAAGGATCTCAAGCGAATTTCCTACTCACTCTTTCCGCTATCACCTTTCCAACGATTATCTCGGATTACTTCTGCAAAGTATTCTTCGAGTTTGCTTCTTCGCCTTGTGTAAAAACTCTCCGTAAGATCCGCGGTCGGAGAGAGGAACGAACGTTTCTTGAGTGGCCTACGGTTAAAAAGAAGCCCAGGTCCTTCTCCACCTTCTTACGCACACTTTGCACTCAGGCAGGTTTTGCTGAACCTGCACGGCTCGGGGTCGGTACGCGACTAACACTTTCTGCTCGTCTATAACACCTCGCGCTAGTCTGAGAGCGGCTCTCGATTAGAGGCACCCACGATCTTCTCGCGTTGGACAACCTCGTGTGCTTTTTGTCTGCGATCACCGCGACTCCCCTGACACTGCTCGATCCAAGCCGTCGCTTTGGATAGTAACGACTAAACCGGTAGCAACTATAAGCATTGCCCTCTCCAAGTCGACTATAACTTCACCGAGGGCGGAATAGAAGGGAGAGAGGTCTATAAGCGTCGCAAGGTTGCATCGCGGAGAACCAATGGGGTGGAGAATCTTAGAGGAGCGGAGGACGACGGCACTGTCGGCGTGGGTGGTCAACGTCACTTCTGCCACTTTTACTCTTTCTTCTTCTTTCCGTTTCGACTCTTTTCGCTCTTCTTTTGTTTTTCCTATTTACACGTACCTGCACATTGCCTCGAGGAATTTATATCATTTCAATTCCATCGAATTTTATTCGTATTTATCTACGTCGCGTTTGCTTATTGTTATCCCTAAGTTTTGTATTTCTACGTACTTTCGTCTGGCTATCTCGATTTTCCTCGTGATTCACCTGTCCATAATATCTCGTAATATTCCTCGGTGTACGTTTACATTGGATAATAGTTTTTGAAGATCGATCGGCCTTTTTTTTCTCCGAGGAAGGCGTGGAGCGACGTGCGCGAGAGCGGTGAAAACGAAATCGTGACATTACTTCTAGAACGGATCTTTAGTAGCGGGAAAGGAAGTATCGTAATTGCATTGGCACGTGCGACCTCGTCGGCACGCGGGGCTTCGAGTTAACGCGTACTTCTGGTCGAGTGAGAAGCTCTCGAATTTCGATAAAGAAGTAAAAGGACTTTCAGTTTTTTATCGACTGAGAGCCACTCGGATTCCAATGGAAAACAATACGTACTTTCAATTTTAAATCAGACAAGAAGCGCTCGGATTCCACTAGAAAAGAAAACATATTTTCGAGTCTGTCCACTTGTTGAAGTGGCGTCGATTTTTATTGGCGAGAAATCTTTTGTACAAGTGACTCCAAACAATTTCGTTCTCACGTTTATGCCAGACAGCCATTAGAGAAATGTTTCACAAATGCTTTCCCGGTAATTACTCGCTCCTTCGAACGGATACGTCTTGAGCAACTGGCGAGTGATAGGCACCCGAGTAAAATCGGCCCACTGGTGGTGCCCTATCTTTGCGGCAGCCGGGTGCCACCTGATTTTTCCGCTCTTTCCAAATTCTCCACGTTCTGCCCTCGTTCCTCCAGAGCGAGGAACGCCTTTCTCGTGCACGAAATGCAACACGCGCGCGCGCCCTAACCAGTCTGGTAAGCAGTCAACAATTGCGCCACGCGGAAGCGGCTGCGCCCGGCGATTGAAAATCCTATTTGGCAACTGAAAATAGTCGAGAATACTCTAAAGAGTACTTTACTTAATCGGGCCTAGGATCGACAATCTGATGCAGCGTGTAACGTCGATGGATTTTCAGATGTCAATTCGGGTATGTCAATCTGATTTTTTCATTCGGAATGTCAACTGTGTTGATCGTGTTGTTTATAAGGGACGCATTTATTCTATGGGTGGAAACTGTGGAAGTGGAATATCGATGAAATATTTTTTCCGAGCGCCTGATTAAATAACGCAAATAATGTTTAATATTGCAATAACTATTATTCGACCGCTTACATAGCGCCGTGGCCTTTTTTATTTTTCAAGATCTAAGTGGATAAGGGTGTTGTGTCACATTTTTTGGAGAAAGTGATTTTATTGACTGTTTAAATTCCCTGGGTACTAATTTAATACAGCAAAAGGACAGAATATATAAAATTAAATATTTAAAAAAACTATCAGCTGGTAAATGTGGTAGTGTCTGTTTATCGCAATTTATTCAACACTTTAGACTTGTGACATAACGCCTTTATCCACTTAGGTCTTCGTTTGTTCTATTTATTTAAGGTGGACGTGAACTTCTTGTTCAATATTTATTAAATAAGGAAGCTTTCGTAGCTTCTATTTAAAATCGCATGGCATATTGGCGTAACAAATTCTCGTACATATTATCATCTTCTACTGATCTTTTCATTCACGTCGCGTTTTTCCATCCAAACGATAAGGGTACAAAGAAAAATTTAAAATACAACATTTTCCCCTGAAAACACTTCCTTTTGAAAACACTGTCACATTGACAATTGAATTTGACAAACAAGAAGTACTTCAAATATAATGATATGTCATTTACATTACTTTCAGCTGACATTCCACTTCTCCTGGAATATTATTCCAGCTTTTCCATGCTGTTCTACTGTATATCTTTGGGTTCACGTACGCACCCGATCCCTAATTTGCACGATAATGGCACTTAGTCGAGGTCAATTGTCGAGTCACGGAATAAATTTGAGATTAACAATCGGTGATCTCGCGAGATGCTCGTAAATAAATCGTACGACTGCTTGTGAATTCCAGATGAAAAAAAAAACATATCGAAGAACGAGATCTTATCGTGTTCTCAGAACCGCGTCGAACGTAATTAGACGAGCTGCGACTCGTAATAAATTTTTTTTTCCATGTGTGATTTCCTGGCGGAGGTCGGAAAAAAAACTGAGAATACGTTAATCAGAAATATAATTACCTAGGTAACGATGCACCTAGGTTGACTCCGTTCTCGCGTTTTTATCGTCTCTGTGCCATGACAATCGGCGCATTCTTCTGCGGCTCACTCGTTCAACCCAATTGTGTAAATTCGCTTGACAATCTCTTAAGGAACCTCAAGCTTTTGACTAGTTCGATTTGATCGTGTAAACTCACACGAAAATCTTTTTCTTTTGTGATAAGAACTTTCAAACTTTAACTGGGCCCATCAATCGTGTAAACTCGCTCGAAAATCTATTCTTTCTTGCGATAAGAACCTTTAAACTTTAATTGGTCCCATTCGATCGTGTAAACTGGCCCAAAAATCTTTTCTCCCTTATAAGAAAAGCCTTCGAGCCGCAATTGGCCCCACTTGATCGCATAAACTCGCCCGGAAATCTTTTCTCCCTTATAAGAAAATCTTTCGAGTCACAGTTGGTCCCATTCGATCGTTTAAATTCGCCAAAAATCTCTTCTTCCTTATAATCCTAACCTTCAAGCCTAAACAGCTCTTAACCCGAAATTTGTTCAAAGAGTGTTTCGGAAGTAAAATTGAAGAGCACGAGAAGCAGGGGAAAACGCGACGAACGCACGAGCTCGTCGTCCGTCCAGCGACTGGACGCTCGCGCAACTTTTCTGCTCTTTTGCCTTCTTTTTCTCTTGTTCGCCAACGAGTCGGAGAAAAAAAGAAGAGAATTGTCACTTTCGCCGATGTGCAGCAGCATCTCCTCCGCGTGCAGCATGCGGCTACTCGTGTTTCAACGCACACGCATCGGTGCCGCAGTTGCACAATCACTTTCGTTCTTCGACGACCCTCCTCGCGACACGAGAAAGAGGTGAGGAGACGCGTACAAGCGGAGAAGAGGTGACAAACACACGCTGATCGTCCAACGCATCCTCGACCGGATGTGCAACGTAACCATTGTGGATTACTTCGTGACCTACGCGTCTCTGCAATTAGACGACTGAAGAACGCCTCTTCCAATTCTACTCGACGCCTTAGTCTTCGCGAACAACGAGTAATATTTGCATAACAGTACTTACACGAATTTCTTCCAGCATGGAAAATTTATCATATCCTTTCACAGCAGGGACATCGTCGAATTTATTTCTCGCGGTGTTAATTTATTACGAAACTTTCTTGTTTCTTTCTATCGTCGCACAGTGGGAAAAAAACCGAATTCACCGGCCAAAAATCAGTTTTTCAGAGTCTTCAAAAAAATGATATAATTCACTTAACTAAAGGAGAGGTATCTACTGCTGACAACTATAAAAGATTTTGTGGCTAACAGCTTTTATTTTCAAATTATATTACTTTGACTTAACCTCTATCTTATCACGAAATTTTAATTTATCAAGTAAAATCGAACCGAGTAGCATTCTTTTTGTTTTAAATAATTAAAGTTTGAGTACCTAATTAGGTTTGTTTTAAATAATTAAAGATATTTATTCTTAGCTGCAAGTTATGGGTTCGAGTTATTATATTATAGGATATAATAAAATGACGATACTTGACGATCAAATTATTGATATATTGTTATCCCACTATATGTTACTAATCACTATGGAAAAAACCAGATCCGTCTGTAACCGTCTCCGAATGTGGTACTGTCTCACAAGGAAACGCATCCAAGTTTTCGGCACCGATTTCGCTGAAACTTAGCAGACTTGTTAAGTAAGCGAAAATAATCAACACGTATTGTTTTTAGTCGCCCGAATTCACTTTTATATACATATATAGATTTTTATAGACTTTTATACAGGGTAAGACACGTAACTGGAACCACTTCGATTTTTGTGTAAATAATAATTTTATTGAAAAATGTTTCAAATAAAAGTTGAATGGTTTCGAGGGGGACATAATTTGACATAATTAGTTTGTTCGTAAAATTATGCATAGAGGAGGTATGCAAGTCAAGTTTATTTTTTTAAATGGAATTGCATATTTTTCATTTTAGCAGTCAATCGAACTCATTATTCTGCATAAAAAACTATTAGCCCGTTAATATAAAAACCCCATTAGTTTAAAAGATATTTGAACTTAAATGGTTCTTCAATGGATTTAAAACGATATAACTGGAACTCATTGCAGTAACTCCCAAAATAACAACTTGGGTAACAATTTCCATACTAATATGTGCATAGTACGAATGATGAATTATTCAATTTATCAGTTTTATTTTTCGAAAGTGCACTCTTTTCTGTTCAAAGAGGGAACTGTATTTTTGTTTAACGAAAGTGATGATAATTAAAAATAATTTCAGGGATGTGTATTGCGAAGGACATTAAACAATTGGACGTGGAGCATCACCACGATGTGTATACATAAATGCGTAAAATTTCTTCAACATTTGTTCAATAGCTGAATTTGTTTTAATTATCATCACTTTCATTATAAATAAAATTCCATTCCTTCTATTGAAATGTTTGTCTGCGACTTCGAAATATTTACTTCTAATTAGTGGATCTGACTATTTTTACGATCGATACCTAATCTACGTATCTGTTTTTTTGGTCCATTTTAACTCAAATATACTACTGGATTGATTTTGAAGAAATTGTGCACAGATTATATTATATCCAATTACGTATTAAGAGTGCTTATGTCAATACCCCACGCAAATTCACCCCGTACGCGAACCGATCAACGTAGTAGGTGCCGTAATGGTGTCTATCTAATGAAGGATACTTCAAGTTCATTGGAGAAAAAATAAATATTACTTTATCTCTGTTTGTTCAAAAGTTATAGATTTTTGGCCGGTGAATTCGGTTTTTTTCCCACTGTGCGTCGGTGCAATTTCGTGCGTTCATTGAAAGTAATTGATAGTACAGTAAGCTGAAAGGATGTCGTGTAAGAAAATTAGTCTTTCTTCCGGTACGCGTGTGATGTAATTCGACGCGGCTTATCGATGAACTTTGAACACCGATAACAAAAAAGAGTAATCACCAAAAAAGTCTAGTTAGTGAACAGAAAGAAGGAGACACGAAAACGAATTGTCGTGTTGTAACGCGAGTTATTTACTTTATAAATGGCACGTTTTTACGTGTCGTTTGCTCTTACCGAATTCTCTTCGACTAATTTGACGACTGACAAATCCGTGCTTCGTCGATACTTGGCCGCCATCGCGCAAAGAATGGCACGCGGACGTTTGAACACTTTGACGCGAATGGTCTGCAATATTATCGAATTCAATTACACGACACCAGCATTGATGTCGCTTGTTACTCCAGACGGAACCTTATCATCACGCGCGTAAATAATCGTCAAGGCACGCCTAATAAACAGTCGTCTATTGCAGGTCGACCACCTCTCCCTGTTTCATTGAATAGAGAATCGAGTGATTGCGCAATTTAAGCGAGCAGCGTGTATCTTGGGTTTGGCACAAGGCACATCATTGTAAAACGAAAATTACATCTGGTGTTGGTATCTATTGACATGTTTCCCTTTTTTGTCTGGTATCTCTTCCGCCCTAGGTTCGAACGATGACGCGAAGGCGGCGTGAAGAAATCTTGGGCTTGCAAAAAAAAGAAATCGACATTCTGAAGCATCGACATTAATATTTTGCGGGTTTTGTTTAGCAACGTAAATCTCTGATATATACCGAGAAACGTTAATTTGTTGCGAGCCGAGAATTGTTGGACCGGGATTCGAGTTTTTTATCTGGCAGTCCTTGTGCGCAGAACTCACGCGATAATAAACGAAAACATGACGTGCAAAAAATCTTACCCGGGAAGAACAATAAATATTATTTATTGTGAGGTCGATGCTCGTATTTTTTAAGTTCATCCACTTTTCCTACTGCGCCGAATTGGAACGATAACGAGAAGATGACGAAAAGGAGTCGTGGGATTGCAAGGAACGTTACTCTCGAAACCAAAATCGAAGAAACGCTTGTATCGAGATTTTGCACACTTTATCGATCGATAAAGGAATCTTCGATTCGGAAAAAGGAGTGCGATGCGTGAGAGGAAAATCGAATTAATTCAAGTATTCATAATTTTCTAGCTGATTAGGTGGGTGCGTGTGGTCGTTAAGATAACTTGCGCCGTGCGAGCTTGCCGTTTAAAAAATGGAATGAGCGGCGACTGTGGTCTGACCCGATTTCGAAACTGCACGGAGGTACCTCAGCAGCCTAACGTGAAACGCTTCGAGTTTACTCGAATTCTGTCTGCCCGGAAATTTCGAGACCCATCGGTCCACGAACTCCACGCTCTTTTTTTTTAACTGTCTAACTTTGAACATTTGAAGTTTTCCTCCAAGTTTTCCTAAAGTTTACTTGAATTCTGCCTATTCGAGAATTTAGATGATTCGATCCACGAACCATGTTTTCTTTTTCGAAATTGTGCGGAGGGCCACCTCAGCAGCCCAAACTTGAAACACCCAAAGTTTATTCGAATTTCATCTATTCCAAATTCGAGACGCATCGGTCTGCGAATCTCGTTTCTTTTTTTTTACATCGCAAGCGAATAGTTTAACTTGGAACATGTTAAGTTTACTCGAATTCTGTCTATTCCAGAATCGAGACGATTCGATCCACCAACCATATTTTCTTTTTCGAAACTGTGCGGAGGGCCACCTCAGCAGTCCAAACTTGAAACGCTCAAAGTTTATTCGAATTTTGTCTATTCCAAATTCGAGACGTATCGGTTTACGATTCGCATTATTTTTTTTCAAATCGCACGCGAAAGTCCAAGTAGGAACATTTGAAGTTTACTCAAATTCTATCTATTTCAAATTCGAGACGCATCGGTCCACGAACCGCGCTCCTTTTTTTTAAATCGCACGCGAATAGTCTAACTTGGAACATGTTAAGTTTACTGGAATTCTGTCTATTCCAGAATCGAGACGCATCCGTCCACGAGCCACGTTTTTTTTTCGAAATTGTGCGGACGGGCACCTCGGTAGCCCAATTTGAAACGTCTAAAGTTCACTCGACTTTTGCCTATTCCAAAATCGAGACCTGCGCATCGCTCGACGAAACCTTTGAAACCACGATAACCATTACGCAAAAACTTTTCGTACGGAATTTCGACCACCCCAAGGTCTCAACTGGATCGTGAAAAGCAACTCCTTCAACACTGACAATAAGCCGACTCGGCTTGCTGAAAAGCAATTCATCTGGGATAATTTCACGGTGCTCGCGCGGGGAAAGGTCATCGCGATAAAGTTCATGGTTATCAGTGGACGTTCCTAAATAATCCGTCGTTGAGTCGATACCTCCGATTCAAATGGAAATTGTTGCGTCAATATCGCGAGAAAAGAGAAACACGTATCCATGATACTCGAGATAGTAAATCTCCGGACCGGGCGTCACGGACTAAAACGAGGAGACAGTCACCGCGTAGCACTCTTATTACATCGTGAGACACGAAAAAGTCCACGCAATAACAAAGTTCAAAGAATGATAACGCTCTCTTTGGTCTTATCCGTCGTCTGGCGATTCTCAAACAATTTTTCTATTTCCGGGGTCTAATCCGATTATGTGATAACTGGCAATACTTTGCAATGCACAACCTACTCCGCCACTGAGAACAACATAATCTCGAGAATGATAATGCTCCGTCTTCGTTCCTTTCTATCACCTAGAACATCACGAGAAGAATTCTATTTTCGGTATTTAATTTCACTATGAGGGAATTGACGGCGATCAGCATTACAAAAATGATTTCGTTAATGAGAACAAGATCGTGGTATTTAATTTCACTATGTGGCAATTGACGACAATCCGCATCGCAAAAATTATTCCATCAATGAGAACAAGATAGTCTCGAGAATAGCATAGTCTCCAGAATGATAATGCTCTCTCTTCATTCTTTTCTATTACTCATCATATCTCGAACAAATCTGTCTATTTCTGGTGTCTAATCTAACTGTGCGGTAGCCATCTAACCACGAAAACAACTTTGCATCGCGAGAACAACACAGTCTCTAGAACGACAACTTCTTTTTAATCTTGCATCTGATGGTTCTCGAAAAATGTTTCCATTTCCAGTCTTCCGATCCGATTATGCGCACAATTAACGACAATTCGCATCGCGAGAATAACATAGTCTCAAGAATGATATCGCTCTCTCTTCATTATTTTCCATCACCTAGGGGATCTCGAAAAAAATATCTATTTTCGGTATTCAATTTCACTATGTGGCAATTGACGACAATCCACATCGTAAAAATTATTTCATCAACGAGAACAACATAGTCTCGAGAATGATAACGCTCTCTCTTCGTTCTTTTCTATAACATTATGTCATCATTCCTCTGAAAAATCTTTCTATTTCTGGTGTCCAATCTAACTATACCGTAACGCACGACAATTCGAACCACGAAAACAACTTTGCATCGCGACAACAACACAGTCTCGAGAACGACAACTTCTTTTTAATCTTACATCCGACGGTTCTCGAAAAGTATTTCCATTTCCAGTGATCCGATCGGATTATGCGGACAATCACCGACAATTGGCATCGCGAAAAACTATCAGGCGCACGCGAGCAACGTAATCCCTCCAATGATACCACACTTTAGGTTCTTATCTATCACCTGCTGGCGGTCCACGGAAACTTTTGTAATCGGCGCCGTTACGGCAGTCCAATCTGCACGGTCATTGCTCAATGACGAATTCGGGATCGCGAAAAACTATTAATCGCGTATGCGCACCGATGTTACTACCTAGCGTCTGATCGTACGAAATTTTGGAAGATCGATCAACTCACCAGACCGCCTGTTGCTCCATTCTGTAGCGCGCGACCGAGAGAACGTACTGGCCGCGGGCGCGACGCGCGATAGGAAGTTATAGTTGTGGCGGGTGTTGAGCGTAGCCGATGTGAATCCGCACGCGATATACACCACATAAGAAACGATAAGCGCACCGAGCCAGATAGCAAAAGTAAGCACCGAGAAGCGGATTTGGCGGCTGAAGCTGCTTCGGAAAAAATTCAATTGGTGACGCATATTCGCAGTTGCGCACGTGGCGCGTCGGTAATCCGAGACTCCTCCCTCGACTCCGTCACTTTACTATTATTCAATCGTAGTTTCACGCTCTGTGTTCCCATTTCTAGCTCCGTTCGTTCCATTCCCCTGCCGTCTGCGACGCGCTCTGTAACCGCAGCGCATCGGTCGAACCGCATTTGTCGATGAGAATTTGTTGTCGAGTGTTTGCACTCGTCCGACGGACTGTTGTTTAGTTGCGACCGGAGATTAATGATTAATTTAGTTGGCGAGATTGTATGTTGAGAGAGAGAAAGAAAGAGAGAAAGAGAAAGAGGATAATTTTATTGTACGATTACTCGCATCATACCGTGCAGATGTTTCGAGATTCGTTGGGATTTAGCGTAGAAATTTCATTGTGAAAGACTAAGGCCAAGACATGGATTTTGAAAGTGGTGTTGGTTCGATTAAAAGAAAAAATTAACTGGTTATAAATAAAGAGTTTATACTGAATTAATCAGAAATTGTTTGATATCTCATTTTTTTTAAATAAAATGGGCTTACGTTACTTTCAAAATTTACGATTCAGATGCCCAAGCTTTTTGTCGCTAAAATTTTGGAATAAAGCTTGATTTTTCTGAAAGATCTTACCTTCCTGGTTACGACAATGTACATAATTAGAGCATGAGACGCATGGTTCTAGAAAAATTCGATCCAAACATTTTGCCAATCGATAAGAAGGATTCGCATTCGAAAACTTTTGGATCGGTTTTCTCCGGAACCATGCACCACAAACTCCGATTATGTATATTGCGGTAATGAGGAAGGAGAGATCTCTCAGAAAAATCAAGCTTCATACAAAAATTTTGGTAACAAAAAACTTGGGCATATGGACCATTTATTTTGAAAATGGTTTAAGTCCATTTTTTTAAGAAAATGAGATATCGACATATCTCGTGATTAATTCAGTGTAAGCTTTTTATTTATAATTAGTTAGTTTTTTGAGGAAAGGAGAGACCAGGAAGGAAAGATCTTTCAGAAAAATCAAATTTCATTTCGAAAATTTGAGTGACGAAAGACTTGGGCATACGGCCTATAGGCACTTGCTGTTAGCCTTTGCGTTCATTTCTGTTCGAATTAAAGAGTAGTAAATAAGTTAGAATAGCTTCGACGATTAGCCGATAAGGAGTACGTTCGAAGAAGCACACGAAATTGAGATGTTGAAGGTTCAAAGGGAAAAGATCGTGGAAGGTTATATACAGCGATAGCCGGATTGTAATAATAGACAAATCGGCGCTGATGTCATGGTAATGTGTACGTACTTCATTCCGGATCTATTCTCATACTTGGAGAACACTTTTAGCCGCACTTCTGTGCGCACGCGTCCCTCTGGGACACGAAGACCACACGAATTGAAATTCGACGAAGTTTGAAAATGCATAAAAACTTTCGAAGAATTGTCACTTTTCTGCTGCGAATAAAGCGCTCTTGATTTAAATAAATGTGCTTTCGCGATAGACATTTTGCCTTGTGAGCGTTTCGCGTGAATTTAAATTGCGCGCCAAGTCACGTGGGCGGTGATCCGGCTAGGCGCGAAATTTGGTCTTGACCGCATGACACTCGCACTTTTTACACATAGAATATCCTTCCTGACGGAAATGATAAACATCTCACGGGCTTATTGTTAGACCATGAACGACCAACTCCGAGATATCCGGACTATAATGAACCTACAGTCCATTGACCGTTACTAGTCTCTTCTATGAATAGAGAAATCAATACGGAGTTCACAAACCTCAAAGCGCCAAAGACAAGTATCCGGAAGTATCTAAGATTCCAATTTAATCGTTGGAGCTGACGATTTCTCCATTCTGAGATACGTCGTGCCTCACTTTTGTGTATCTTCTTTTTCTTTTTGTTGCGCATTCAGTTAAACGATTTACTTGGCGCGAATTTTTACCTACATCATATATCAGTGTTCTGTGCGATGGCTATGGTTAATGGTGTGAATAAATGCAGTTATACAATGTCTTAAAAAAATAGTAAGTGTTTTTATTATTAAATTAAATTGTTAAATGTTCCAAAAGTGTGAAATATGAAAGGTAGAGTACTTGTAGAAATTGAGAAACATCAAGATGGCCCATTAGCTCAGTTGGTTAGAGCGTCGTGCTAATAACGCGAAGGTCGCGGGTTCGATCCCCCCATGGGCCAACTTTTTTTTTCTGACACAAAGATGTTTTACTCGTTGCAGTGCAACATGCGAGAATAGTTATATTTTTCAATAAGTCCAATATTGCGAGATTATGTACATCTCTCAAAATGTGACAATTAAGAAGTGCAACTTGTATAAACGTCAAGATAAATTTGGCGATTGATCGTTCGGCGATATAGATACGGATGGATACGGCATGTATGTTGTAATAGTAGATAACTGCTTAGTCTCATTGCCGCATTAGTAATTACACCTCTTTGTTATTTATTATTTGCCATTGTATAAATACAAAAACAGTTCTGTCGTAAACACTACCTAGTGGCACCACCTGAGGACCAGTTCCTAACTAAAAAGCACGATAACCATTTGTCGATGCGTAACTTCAAAAGGACTTTACGCTTTCTCTGAGCAGCGACGAGAGATGTATATTTGTATATTGTAGCATATGTATATTACATATTGTATTATTCAGGATTTTCACTGGCATAGCCAATCAATGGCAACTAATCAAAGAAAAGTTGGAGTTTGCGACTGTTTTATCCACTATAGGCCATCTAACAATAAGCGCTGTGGTCAAGACTGCACAAGGACCGCCCTCTATAAAGAGATAGTAATGGATACTTACTCAATTTTTAGTTGGTATTACTGATAGAATCATGACGTAGCTTAGCCAATCAACGTACAGTTACATATACGTGCATCTCTCCTCGGTGTACGTTGGCGTACGTGCACCATGTCCGAAAGCGTTTGAAAGTCAGTTCGTTTGAATATTCAACTTTATTTTACTTTTCGTGATTTAATCGGTCAAACAGCTCTAGGTGCTTGTTTATTTATCCGTTTATCACTGTTGATTGGTGAATTTTTGAAATGAATACGCGAAAGCTGTACAAAACGAAAACTTTCGGTTTCGGTAACCTGGAAGAAGGTAGATATTTACGTACTGAACGAATCCAAGAAGTTCGAAAAAAGCGCAGATCTCAGACTTTCTCAAAAAACCGTAACATAAAGGATTCAGAGGAAAAAGGTATGGCTATAAAATTCTATGAAAAATATTTATTACATTGTATACGTATATTTATACATTTATGCAGGGTGGTCAGTTATAAGTTTACCATAGCAAACATGCCCATAGAGTGGCTTAAAACAAACACAAAAGTTCTGGACCATTATTCAAAATTCTCAATATTGATTGAGATATTAATTGTTAAAGATCAAAGGAAAGGGCGTTGGTCAAAGCAGCAGCGGGAGGAACGCTGGAGACTCTGCGAGCTGTAGGACGGCCCAGTTTACTAACAAACAAATGCCGGGCACGGTAAGGGGAAGAATAACGCAAAAGAAGCTGGCCATGCAGCGGCGTCTTATCCTTCCCCTCACCGCGCCCCTCATTTGTTTGTTGGTAAACTGGGCCGTTCTACAGCTCGCAGAGCCTCCAGCGTTCCTCCCGCTGCTGTTTTGACCAACGCCCTTTCCTTTGGTCTTTAACAGTTAATATCTCGATTAGTATTGCGAATTTTGAATAATGGTCCAGGACTTTTCTGCTTGTTTTAAGCCGCTCTATGGGCATGTTTGCTATGGTAAACTTATAACGGACCACTCTGTATATACATGTAATATATATTACGCTATACTTCTGAGTTTCGCATTTCATAAATATCTAATAAGTACATACAACAGTACTGTGGCAATTAATCGTGTCTTATATAGTCATGTGACGAAGTTCAACGTAAAGCAGTATTATAAATAATTCCAGGAGCAGATCTCGAGATTGTTGAAGATCGTATGTCGAGATTGTTAAAGTGGAAGACGGAACGAGATAGACTTAAAAAGATAGCAAAGTCAAAAGAAAAGCCTGTGTTTAAAATAGGCGTAGTTCATCACCACACTTACTCTCCACATAAATATGATTCAGCTACTCACAAATGTGAACATGCAAGGCGATGTAAACAATTACAAAGAGAATTGACTCAAAGAAGATACCGAGTAACAAGAGCTACAGAAAAACGGTTGAAGATGAAGCAATTAGAGGAAACTGATAATGCGACAAGTGTAAATATTAACTATTCTATTACCGATTGTGCCAAAGAAACGAAGCAATCAATGAAAGAAAGTATCGACAATAAGGAGAATAAAGTATCATTTGCGCCAAGTAACTATAAATTTGCACCAGCGATTGACATACAAACTACTCCATTATTTGGCCGAATAAGAATAAAAAAATTGTACAAGGAATTTATATCACCGTTGAAATTGGATTTAATCAAAGTACATGGTTGCGAGAAACCAAATGAAGCTACTGAAGAGCATCAAACAAATAGTGCAGAACGATGTGACAAACTTAGGAAAGTATCTCCGAATATGAATAACATAGCCAGCGAAGGGCAGTCCCACAAGTCACAAACTACGAACAAAGGCAAGTCTTTACTGCAGAAATTCTGAGTAATACTCTTAATACTATCTGTTGAGATATAAACAAATTATGTATCAAAGATAAACACATTGAAAAATAAAAAATCAAGCATGTAAGACAGATTTTGAATGATATAATTATAATACATTTTCAGAACCTTCTGTGTTAAATACACAAAAAGGAAAATTTGTGAGTATATCAGCCAAGAAGAGTGTCAAAACATTACTGAAAGAAGAAATAGTAAGCAGCTTGAATTCTAGAGACCCTTGTCGAAAAATAACACGCGAGGGACATTCTATTACAAAAACACTTCGCAGTAGAACTATAGTAACGAATGAGGCAAGTAACAGTTTTGAATTTTAAACGTAAAGTTTTTAATGTTACCCATGGATAAATCGTTGATTATACTAAAAATAATGTGATATTTAGGTTGGTTCGTGCACAGAAGGATGCTCTAGAAAAAATTAACAAGTAACCACTAAGAACATGAAAATCCTGTAAAAGTTTTCCACAATAATAATTTAATATTGATGTTCAACAAAATGGATAAAAAAGAAATTTTCGAGAGATCTATGTCAAGTTTACTGGACCATAACAAAATATTTAAAATGTTAATTGGATATTCTTGTTTATGTATCAGTTTATTTTTGAGAAACATTTTAGCTGAGGAGTACAGAGATGATAAAACAAATAAACTAGTACATCTATATCCAGCAAAACTACCTGCTTGTGGACGAACTATTTTATTTTGTTTTGTTTTTCATTTTATACACATTGATATGATGCCATACATATTTATTATAAGCAACTAACGATTTGGTCAATTATCTTAGTCATTATTTTAGAATGTGTAGTAATTAATATAATTCAAAATAAATGTATTGTAAAAACCAATTACAGTCCACCCGTCTATATAATAAGATATAATTGTCATTTTAGGTGTACGAAGGGTACAGGTATCTCTTCAAAATTTTACGTTAAGTGTACACGATGTATTTTATAATAAATATGCCTTACGTAAAATATTTTGAGTCATTTTTGCTTTACGGTGTTCGTTGTTACAAATTAAGTAGTATATAATGTGCTTTCGAAAAATCATTTATCACTAATCAATACACCTACGAGTATTTTTGCATTCATTATTTATGCCAAATATCTTATCAAAATATCTACTATCCTACGTACCATATACTATATACCAACCAATACCAACCGCCATTTGTCGTTGTCATTGGTTGTCATGCCATTGTATACTACCTTTTAGCTTTTAGCGTGCAGTGGCGTGCCGTGCAGTGCCGTACAGTAGTAACCTGTAATAGTGTAATACATTGTGTAGTAGAGCTTTAATAGTTCTTGCAATGTCGTCGGTTTTGGTACCAGAAATTCTAGAACCCGGATTTGCTTTCGATTTATGTCAGCGGTAAGTATTATTGTAGAAAAGATCGTACAATAAAAGTTAAGCATTCACAACTTACCGATGAGTATCAATTTAGCGAAACCTAACCTAGCTTTTCAAAATGTATGCTGTGTCATTGTAAAGAATGCATCCGATTTCGGAGTACTTGTGTAAATTATATTAATAAGCATTTGTATAATAAACAAATTTCTAAACGCTTTCTATTTAATCCTGCAGAAATGACTTCTTGATGAAGAAGGGTTTCGCAGCACCAAAAGCTGTTAAAACAGGTACCACAATTGCCGGTGTCGTTTACAAGGATGGTGTAGTTCTTGGAGGTGATACACGAGCAACGGAAGATACCATTGTAGCCGATAAATATACCAGAAAAATTCATAATCTTGCCCCGCATATATAGTAAGCAAAATATAATAAATGCAAGCTTGTTTTGATTATTTGGTATATCTTGGAAAATTATATATGTACATTAGCTATTCTACTAGTAGTTCGTATTAAACGATTAATACGTATTTTCAGTTGTTGCGGTGCAGGAACAGCTGCCGATACAGAAATGACATGTCAGATGATATGCAGTCAGTTGGAATTGCATCATTTGAACACTGGTCGTTTAGTGCCCGTGTGTACGGCTAATTTGTTGCTAAAGCAGTTATTGTTTCGTCACCAAGGTCATATTGGCGCCGCGTTAATATTAGGTGGGGTAGATTTAGACGGTCCCCATCTGTATTGCATTTATCCCCATGGATCGACTAATTCGCAAATGTATACAACTATGGGTAGTGGATCTTTAGCAGCTATGGCAGTATTTGAGAGCAGATGGAAGCCAGATATGACTGTAAGTTTCTTGACGTAATTTCAATATGTTAGTTCATGATGTTCACATATATTTTTCACCAGCATTCTACGTTTAATATACTAATTCGTTACAGGAACAAGAAGCAAAGGATTTAGTTGCAGATGGTATCAGAGCCGGTGTATTTAATGATTTATGTTCTGGATCAAACGTAGATCTGTGTGTAATTCGTAAAGGATCGGTAGATTATTTGCGACCTTATGATGTGGCGAATGTGAAAGGAGAACGCCAAGCAACTTATAAATATAAGCGGGGTACAACTGCAGTTCTTACAAAAACTGTATATCCAATAATCGTAGAAGACGAAAGTGTTCGTAGAATTGATGCAGAACCGATGGATACTTCGTCTTGAAGTAGGCATTGAAACTTTATTTTAACATTAAGTTCATATAATGTGTATTTTGCAAGAATAAAGTCTTAATTATGGTGTACGCAAAAATGTAGGGTTTTGCAGCTGTTTTGTTTGTTCTATACATTAAAGATAGCGATAGAAGTATTATTACTCTTCAGTCATAATCGATGCATTCAAATTTTCAAACTAAACTGTACTGGACAAACTTAAGCTTAATTAAAAAAGCCCTGCTGATTGCTTCAATCTCTGTCTTTTCCATGTCGGAAGTTTCTCAAACTCGGTAGGTTCCATTTTAAAGATTGCTATAAAATTATCAAAAGTAAGGTGCATTTCCTTCCGTGCAACATCAACACCAGCTGGTAAGTTCTCAGGGTTATTCTTTAACATGATCAGAGGATATTTTACAAAATTATCAAAGTTTGTTGCAGTCTTTGTGGACATTTGTACTTTTGCGGTTGATTGCACATTCTGTAAGGATGTGGACATTGCGTCGAAGGACTTGTAATCCCTCAGCAAGTTGTGATTCCAATTTTCAAACAGACCCAGGAATGTAGTTGGTTCGTATCCTAAAAAAAAATGTACGTGTCATTAACAGTGGTTTGGGTGGATTTGAACAAATTTCAGAGATATTTTTTTTTTTACCTTGCCTGATAACAGAAATAATTGTATTGCGATCACGACTAGCTGGGTGTGTATATAGAAATGTAATTGCGTCTTGGATGCATTCTTTAATGAATTTTGACGTAGAAAGATTACCACGCCATACCCAAATAACATTCCCAGCATCTAATAGCCATGCAGTCTCCGGGCGAAGTGATTTTTGACTAAAACCAAGAACTTCTTCACCAATAAAGACACCTGCCTCTGTCCGACACTGAAAGAGATGGCTCTCCACCTGCTCTTCATTATCGCTTACTTCTGTTCCATAAGCACTCCATCCTGATATGACAATTTAATTTATTGAAGTTCTAAATATTCAAAGACGGGAAGCACACAGATTTTGTGAACAGCTCTCCTTACCTCCAAGCGCTTCCCAGAACTCTTTATCTTCTTTACCCTCGATGAGCAAGGAAGCATTTTTTGGTGCTAGGCGTCTCGAAGTTTGTCTTCCATCACCTGTACTTTTAGCACCACACCAAACTATCGATACATCTGAAAAAAGAATGAACACTCCACCAGAGTCCAAGCTACTTGTTCGCAATGGACGTTCCACAGCCTTTGATGTATAAGGTGTTGATCCAAATACTCTGACGAGATATTTGTCCGGTGCTATGGAGAAAAGTATCTGTTACAACTTTAACAAGGCTCTCTCTAAATGTACAAAAAAATATAAGAAAAACTTACGTAATTCTCGGTGCCTGCCAGCAAGTATTTTCAGTTTGCCGTCGTATATTTGAAGCAGATGTGGTGGTTCTCTGCCCTGAGATGCTTTTACAAGCTGAGCACAATCCTCTTCGGCTAAACGACAAGCTGCTTCTAAAGCGGCTTCTCTATCCAAGCTCATCGAATGCACACCTTCCCAGCAGTAAACCTACAAAGAAGCTTTCTCGTGAAGGCCACTACGCTTCTTTGCTTTGACGACACTTAAACAACAGATAGGTACATACCACTACTTTACTTTTACGTCCTTGACCATACTTGTACCTCATCACATAACACGCTTCGGCATAGTAGATGCCAGTGTCCTCCACCTGAATCAGTCCTTCAACATGGCTTACTCGCCACAGGATTCTTTCACCGGACCCATCGTCCATCAGCTGGCATTGGGCAGCGATCTTTGGTCTCTCATTCATGTAATCTGGCTCGAAGCTGACTGGAAGAGTCAACGGTCTGGACTTGGAAGGACCCCAGCCTCTCAGAAGAGCCTTCATCTCAGATGGCTCCTGAGCCTCGATTGCTCTCGCTACTGGTACACCATTGCTGTAATTCTTCTTTTTAACAAATCCACGAGCGTTTCTCACCGCTTCCAGTTTCTCTCGAGCGTTCACGTCTTGACCTATCCAAGCCCAAACGCCAACCTCTCCACGATCGATCAAGTAGACCGAGCAGGATGTCAGATCACTCCGTAAAATCGGACCAGCCTTCAACTCGGCTACCTTGTATTTACCAGATTGTTCAGTGCATCTGTACAATTTCACTGGACTGGGTACTATACGACTTCGCTCAGGATGACTGGGCACCACCACTCTGGTTGCAGGATCCAAAACCTTTGCGAACAACTGTCTGTCTTCCTTGGATAAAGTTTGCTCATAACCATCCTCCACCACGATTATCCGTCCGTTGTTATTTTCCTTTCTCGTTTCGAGAATGTTGACGGCGTGTGTCTTGTGCAGTGGGTCTGCCGAGGAGCCCAGCCAGAGAAAGATCACACCTCTGAAGAGAAGTATGAGAATCCTTGTTAGTTTTGAGAAAATGAAAACACTCGTTCTTTGATGATAACTAACATCTCGCCTAGGTACCTTGAATGCGTGTCGATCAGAATAACGTCCTGCGAGCTGAAGTTCTCCCACTGGACCTTCTCAAATTCTGTTATGATGGAAGCACTGGTACCGGATACTTTGTGCATCGTGCAAACTGGGGCCTCCAGGTGTGAGTTTTCTATGACCAGGCCTTGACGGAAGTAAGCTAAAAATCTGGGACTTTCTCGACCTTGAGCTTCTCTCACCAAGATCGTTGCTGAGACCTGAGAGTCCAACTCGGCCGCGCGCAGCGCGGCCGCACCAGAAACCGTTGAATCGCACCTAGACCCAATCCAAAAGTGAACTGCTCGAACAGCAGGCGCACCTTTCAAGTCCTTTACCTGGTTTACCAGATAATTTTAGGTTCCTTTGATTCATCTTTGTACAAAAATAGGTAATGGAATGCTCTTTTACCGGCATGCTGGGGTAAGGTAGTCCATTGTCTTTTGCGGACACTGCGTAGATGATGTAAGCCGATTCGGAAAGGAAGTGGCCCATATTTTTGCTGGTAACAGCTACCGCTCGCAATCCCTGAATCACAGGCGTAAAGAATAGTCCAATTGTGCAATCGTTAGATCATCAAATTTCAGATTTCGAGATTTAAAAGACAGATTTACGATGGATCGTCTAATAGAGTGAATGCAAGGTAACAAATCTGCTAATTTTCTTATTACAATATTCAATTTACACTAACTCCTTCATAAACATTCTCACCTCGATCTTCCAAATTCTAAAGGTGGTGCTGTTCCTCGGGATACTCCTGAAGATCTCGCCTGCTGAATCATCGGACCGGCAGCTTCGGTCGTCCTGCAGGATCACGGAGTTGTCAAAGTGATCGCAAACAATTTCGACGGACATGTTCCACGAAAAAGAATCACTCCTCGTTAAAACGATCAAGGAAATAAATCACGCTGGTGAATTCAGCCACCTGTACTCAAGGTAGGCGCTTGATTGAAGGTACTAGAGGTTGACTCAGACGCGAGACCGATCGACAGGCAAACATTCAGCTGGAGTCCTTTGGCCCGATACGAGAACCGATCAATCTACATCCATCGCTTGTTTCTACCTTTGCTATCGGAACTCCAAGGTTTACAGAATGAAAAATATATATCCAAGTTCTCCGTGAGCGAGTATCGCCTAACAATAAGTGCTGTTAAAACCGTTCCGATACGAATCGATAATTCAAAACAAGCGTCGATTACGCGCCCCCGGTTTTCACGTTTGATCCAACGTTACCAGAACTCCCTTGCTACCAGCACGTCTCTCTTTAGCGTTACGACGTTATTAATTATCCGTACGGAACGATATGTCATAGTTTCTTGATCCGTGCGTGCCAGGTACCGCGCGGATCCTTCTACCCTCTAGAGGCTCTACGATCCACACGCTCATTATCTCTCGGCTTGGCCTCTTTCTTTCATTCTTTTCTCTCTCGCGCACCAGGAATCCAAGTACACGCGCGATCCTTTCGCAATAGAGAAACGCGATCGGGTATCTCTCTGGCGCGTGAATACCTGGCGCAGTTAGGAAAATCGGTATGAGAGAATCTGCACGAGAGTTTCGGATATATATTCTTTCACTGGCGGATGATTCGCGCGGACTATCCTCGCGTCTCGGTTTGTACTCCCGCCCACCCATCTGCCTCAATTGTACGACGAGAAATGCGCGCGCACTCACGCCTTTTGTTTTACACAGGTTATTGGACCCTATTGGTGTGGAGGGTACGTGCTGCACGTGGCTTTCGCGAGCATTCGCTTTCCTAGCTCGGTGTGCGACAGGAAGTAGCGACGAGTGAGTGCGTCCACCCACGACGTTCGCGGGTCTTCTTCCATAAATTTGTTCGCTGCGTTCGAGGAACGACCAGCCGAGTCTCGTCCTTGGATGACATTGCTCGGTGGACTGACCAAGGCTGAGATGTAGCTCGAAGCGTAGAGCAAAGGAGGCACGAGAGCAACGAGCATAGAAATGTTCAGAGACAATGGAAGTTAACTTGGTCGTTACGAGTGTTGTGGTAACAATACATTGTTTGGGGTTTGTTTTTTTTATGTCTGCGATGAACTCTGCTTGGGGGTGATTTTATTGTTAGTTTAAAGATATTGGAGTTCTAGATTGGAGTAGAGATTGATTAGTGTTCTAAAGTGCGATTTCGTTTTGAAAATTGAAATCGGTTTTATTGTTCGCTTGAGATACCGCGGCTGGACTCCTTTAGCGGTTTATTCACCGCTCTATTTCCAAAAGTACGCTTTCCCTTGCGCGCGATCAGTTTGCAAAATATGAATCATTTTTATTGTTATCCTAAAATACCAGCATTGGAGTCCTTTAAAGGCCTATTCTCCGCTCTATTTCCAAAATCGGAATTAGTTTTAATTCTCAGCCCAAAACACCACGAACGGACTCCTTTATCGGCCTACTGTCCGCTCTATTTCCAAAACTACGCTTTCTCTTGCGCGCGAACCGTTTCCAAAGTACGAATAATTATTATCGTTACCCTAAAATACCACAACTGGACTCCTCGAACCGATTACTCTCCTCTCTATTTCCAAAACTGCGCCCTTTCACTTGTGCGCGATTCCGTTTCCAAAATTGGAATCAGTTTTATCGTTATCCTAAGACACCAAGAGCGGAATCCTTCGAAGGCCTATTCTCCGCTCTGTTTCCAAAATCAGAATTCTTTTTATCCTCAGCCTAAAACACCACAAGCGGACTCGTCGAACCGATTACTCTTCGCTCTATTTCCAAACCTACGCTTCCACTTAAACTCCATCAATTTCCAAAATCACACCTCCAAATCTCCCACAGGCAACGATCTCTCGCTTCCAAAAAGAAGAATCGAAAAAATTCCAAACCACCAAGCCGACTATCCTTAGTTCACTCCACGATCATTCCACCGCTCCCTTTATCCTCTACCCCCATTTCGGCCTACTTTCTCTTTCGGCATCGACACTCACCCGGCTCGTGAAATCCATTGTTACTCTTCCTTTTTGCGTTTCTCTCTCTCTTTCTACGCCCGTAATCCTTGAGCCATTTAAACAGGTACACGCGCGATCCTGGAATGATAAGAGAAATGCGCGCGCGCGTGTTCTCCGTGCCGCAGGCGCGCGCGCGCGCGCCTTAGACCCAGTAAGGAGACGAAGAGGAGATAGAAAAACGGTAGCGCGGCGGGTTTAACAGTAAGCGAGCGACTGATGGTACGCGGTACGCTATACCCGACTAAAAAGAAACCGTAGCGGTGCGGACGGTGTCCGGAAGTGGGTCCGGAACTCCAAGCGGCCAGCCGTGACCAACGAGCGATTCATGAATGCCGCGTATACTCATGCGGGCATCGGATCTCCTTCTCGTTTCTCTCTATCCATCTCACCTGAACGCACCTGTTCTCCCCTACCTTAGCATCGCGTTACCGCACCACGATGCCCTTCTCGTCCGCTCGCCAGGCATTCACAGGCCCCGATGCCGTAATCCTTAACATCCGACGAGTTGCGACAATGCCCTGGTGTATAATGGAAGACTCGCGCAGGCGTCGGTAGATCATAGTAAGTATCGTGGCATGCCTGTGGAATTTCCTTTTTCTTCTTTCTTTCCTTTCTTCGATGATCATTTTTGAGGAGTTCCTTGCGATTTTTAGGAAGTTATATACCGGGTATTAAGGGGTGTTTGTTATAGCGAATTCGATCGTCTGCACTGGTGTACACTGAGTACAAACTTTCCCAGTGCAGCGTGTTCAATCAATTCCCTCTCTTCCAGTGGTTGTACTCATCGTATTCGGTTGTATTGCACTATTATAGTGCAAATCCTATGCCGTATTCGATGAGTATTGCACTAATTCTGTGTAGCCTTGATTTTGTGTTCGGTTGCACAAGACAAATTGCACGAGTGCATAATTTATTACACCGCCAATTTTGACAGTGCAGTCTGGTACACCAGTTTCAAGTGGCGGAAAATTTAAAATGTGTACAACAAAATTTATAGTTTTAAATGAAATATTAGAGAGCAGTAGTAGTGATGAGGAGGGGAATTTTCTAAAATTATTTTGCAAGAAGTAAAAGACCTAAGATTAGTAATTATTTGGACGTTATAAACGAATATTCAAATAATGAAGTAAGTAAATTTATATTACAAAAAATTGTTAACGTATATTGAAGAAGCCTTATTGAATAATCTTTCTAACTTTGTTCAATATAATGTTGCCCCAATCTAGTGCAGCACTCGTACGGTTTAGGGCAACATCGGTTCAGTGTAGTGTAAATCTGACTTGGTGCAACACTTGTACGGTTTAGGGCGATATTGGGTTCAGTATAGTGTAAGCCAGACCTAGTGCAACACTCGTGCTGTTTAGTGCAACACGAGTTCAGTGTCAGTGCAAACCGACCGAATTCGCTATAGACTATGCTCGAGTGAATCGAAATTGATGCAAGTAAATATGTGTTAGCAAAGGGTTTTGTTGGGAGAATGAAGTTTGAGCGTGCCAGAAGTGGTGGATTGCTTTTTTTTTTATAATAATTTTTAATGTTCCTCGTGATTTTTACGAAGCTACAATGGATTTTAAGGGATTATTCGTCAGAGGACTAAATATGCTCGAGTGAATTGAAATTGATGCAAGCAAAGATGTGTTAGCGGGGTTTTTGTCGGCAGAATGGAGTTTCAGCCATAGATTTATACTCATAGACCGCGCATTCTGTGAGAAGCGTTGAAGTTGAAGACAACATGATACGAGAGAGCAATACTGGGAGTGAGCCTGTCTCTGTCTAACTGGAGCGTTGGTGGGGGGAATAAGGAAAAAAGGAAAAGAGCATACGTTTACGCGTCTAAACATTTCAACGTATACTCGCGTTTAAACGTTGCTCTTCTCCTTTTTTCCTTATTCCCCCCACCAACGCTCTAGTTAGACAGAGACAGGCTCACTCCCAGTATTGCTCTCTCGTATCATGTTGTCTTCAACGTTTCTCACAGAATGCGCGGTCTATGAGTATAAGTCTATGGTTTCAGCGCGCCAGAATCGATGATTGCAACCAATTGCTTTTTTTGATAATCATTGTTAATATTCTTCGTGATTTTTACGAAGCTACAGCGGATATTAAACGATTCGTCAGAGGACTAAATATATGCTCGAGTGAATTAAAATTGATGCAAGCAAAGATGTGTTAGCAGAGTTTTTATTAGGAGACATAGAGTATGAACGCGCCAGGAGCGGCTGATTGTTTTTTTTTTCAATAATAACTTTTAATACTCCTTGTAATTTTCATGCTACACCCGATATTAAACGATTCGTCAGAGGACTAAATATGCTCGAGTGAATTGAAATTGATGCAAGCAAAGACGTGTTAGCAGTGTTTTTATTGAGAGAATGGAGTTTGAGCGCGCCAGAATCGGTGATTGCGGCCAATTGTTTCTTTTTTTTTCTCTCTCTCTCTCTCTCTCTCTCTCTCTCTCTCTGGTCTGATAAACGCGAGAACGACTCCGCGTGGCGCAATGATTTTGGTCAGACCATGTAGACTTCGAGATTTCCTCGCTTGAAGTTCTCGTCTTTTGGTGAATTTTCGTTACTTCGATGTTATGTCAATGGGCGGTGAATTTGAATATGTGAGGACGAGGGGCGCGGGGTCGTTGACCTTTAGCGTGAAAATTGTCATTTACAAATGTGAATGGATAATCAGCTGAGACCGATCTGATTCTATTACAATCATCGATGACTCGATGGACAAATTAAGCGAGGAATCCGACTGTTCAAGTAGTATGTCCACCTAATGCAGCTTCTTGTGTTAACACGAAACTAATATACGTGTGTTTCTCGACCAGTGGAAAATTTCCTGTGGAATGAGGAGAACATTTTGTCCAGTATCACTGCTAATGCTACAAGAGTGACTAATGAACTTAATTATGATGTGCGGTCCGAAGGTGTACAGGTAAGTTTTGGATTGATCCAGCTGCGTGTAATAATCTGCCCTTTAATGGCAATGGTTAATTGGTAAAAGTTTAAAATTGCTTAACAAAATTCTTTATACAGGCAGACCTCGATAACTTCGAAGAATCGAAAAATCTTACGTCTGCTTTCGAACGCTTAGAGCTGGGCGAAAAGAAGGCTACTAAGATCAGTACCATACCAATTCAAAGAACGATTGATGCTCAGACCGATGTATTGAGCCGTTTAGAAGACCGCGATGTAATTACTGGTTTTAGGACCACGGAAATATCTAGTCGGAGACGTCTAGTCAACCAAGGGCCCGAAATATTGAATTATCAAGTACAGTATAGATTGCTGTTATTACAATTGAATGTGCAGAACTGCAAATATGTTTACTTTTCAGGGGACGAGACAAGCACCGGAAGATATTGCTGAACACTGGAAAAAAGATTCACGAATGTGGCTTTGGAAGTCCGTGAGACTGGCACGAAGAAACAAAAATACTGTGTAGCTTGTACGGATTCAAGTTATGTTATTGAAATAATGCAAAATTCATTTTTGTATTTACGTTTCGAAGAGCTTTTAATGTAAGACCTTATTTTGTATCTTTACCGTGAAAGCAGGATCACTTCACGTTTTTATACAGATTGTATTTCTCCATATCTATCATATCTTTTATTCGTCGTAGATATTAACAACGGCTTTTTTTTCCCTTTGTAAAACTTTGAAAGTACTAATACACTGTATATTAATCTAATGGTAATATTGTTAGTTATTTGCTATTGGAAAGAAACCAATTGCTTAATTGCTATTTTTCTAATTTACATTTGATATGCATAAGTTTTAAAGTAATTATTTTTAAATAATAAACAGCTATCTGAGATAGATATATATATATATATTAGTATCGTAAAATATAAAGTGTTACAATATAAGGAAACTGTCCGTTCAACCGCAGGTTTCAACAGATTCCAAAATTTGTTCTCCTTCTAGTACTTCACCGGTTTCAAAACGTGCAAAATCAAGGATTTGAGCTTCTGCTTCTACTAGCATTTGTTGCACCGTAAGACTTGGATCGAGTAGATATTCTTGAAAAATCATGCAAGATTCGTTTTCCGCTGATTCATGTGGCACGTCTTTCAACGGATCGCCAATCTTTTGTGGGTTCATTCCTATAAGTGCAAGTGTATTCTTGTTTAAACAATTAACGTTTCAGTTACATACAAGTTATTTAATCTTATAATTTTCTTACCAATAATATGCTGACAGAGCTGTGTACCTAATCCTCCATTACTTTTCTTACTTTGTAATGCAAGGAGGGCTCCATATTTACCAAACGATACAGGTACTGGATTTACCGTTGACGGATGCGTGCACCCATATACTTCTGTATTTGGCTGGACCTTCATGCAAAGTGCACGCCTTAACCTGATATTTTCACCCAAACTTCCAATAGCTAAAGCTGAATGATCTCCCAAAGTCATGCCATCCGGCGCCGGCAGATTTTTCAAGACTTCTGTATATACTACGCTTTTCTTAATATCTCCATTCGTTTCTAACGTACAGGCGTGCTTTAATGCCGTGGTAGCCACAGTTTCCGCGAGTCCATGGAACTTTTTATTTCTGGCCACGAAATCCGTCTCACAGTTTATCTCCACCAGTACGCCACAGTTCTTATCCGCCGTTACTGCGATCAATCCTTGCAATGTCTTTCTGCTCTGTAACTTATCCGCCTCGCTCCATCCATGCTGTTTCGCTTCTTCTTGCAACCACGCTTCGGCCTACAGTAAAGAACCGAATTACGCTACATTCTGTGATAATCGTGTAATAGTCAAATAGAAGAATTACACCATTGATAACGGTACTTTTTCAATATCATTTGAGTGCTTTTCTAATGCGGCTTTGCATTTTGAAAATCCATATCCGGTTTTCTTGCGCAACTTTGCCAATAATGATTTATTTGTGGCTTGCCATAAGTAGTTATCCGTATGGATGAGCCGAAATATTCTACTTGAAATCATCTGTAATGCTAAATTATTTGTACAGTTTCGATATCGCATGTGTCTTTATCGATGGGATGCCGCAGTTCTAACCTAAAATGTTATGCAGAAGCGGCTCCGTTTTACTTTCGTTATTAATATAAACACATTGGGTTTCATACGCTCGCAATGCTCGATCGACTATATTACTGACAATAATAGTATTAATATTTTCTCAAGCGTGTCCATTAAGGTGCGTTGCCTAGAAACTGTAGTCAACTTCGTACCGTATTACATGTTTCTGATGCAAGTGATGCTAGTTGTATACAGCGAGAAAGCAGATGTGCAAACGATTAGGGCGAATAATTGTAAAATAACTTTACCTGTATGAAAAATTTTATTAGTTCATACCAAGAGGAGAACAGGTGAGCGTATGTCAATTTGTTGATAGTCTAAAAAATCCCCTTACTATGCCCGATGCACGGTGATGTCTCGTTTCTGCTGTACCAAGCAGGGGCGTAACCACAATTTCGTAGAGCGGTTCTTGCAGTGGTACGTAGACACAGAAAATTCTTTATTTCTCCTCATATGACAGTTCTCTATCGGTTTTAGAAAATTTCACTGTAAATTTCTAATTTCACGTAGTTATGCGCGTCAATTAAATCAAATTGCGAAGGATAATGATTGGAATTATTCTTTAATCTACCTAATTAATGGTAATAAATACGTTTCAGTTTTGAATTGATTAGAGTATATATTTCATTGTATTTTTAATTTACAGATTATAGATCGCACAAGAAGCTATTACAAATTTACAGACAAGATGACTCAGAAGAATGCAAGGATTTGTAAGAAACTATCACATGGGGATGCCAATCTATATCAGATAGTGGAGCCAAGGGTAGAACCTTTGTTTTCTTTACCGAAAGAGTTAACAACCTGTAAAGCAGTCGACAAGCTAAGGGGAAAAAGAAAACCCGACGATATGTCACTTTCCGAAAAGCGCGCAAAAATGGAAAATTTTCGGAGGTAAATTCAAAACTTGCGTTTGGTCCCACTGTTTACAACAAATTTGCATGTTAACGATTACAAGTTTCGCCATTATTAGATACATAGTCGGCATAATAGTGAAACCAGAGTTAATTGATAAAAATGTCGACTTGCGAAACGATAAAGATATCGATCGATATTATTATTATATTTGCAACGGTGTCGACACTATTCACGCTCCCCAAATCGATCAGGATGTTATAGAAAAGATCGTGCAATTGATACCTAAAGAATGGTGCACACGGTTCGCTAACCATTTGAATACGTTGTTGGACGAACTTAAAAAGGACTTTACGACCAACATTAAAACGGCCATCGTCCAATTTGCATTATCCGGACGATTTTGTTCGTATGATTTACAAGAGGTACCGCGTTGTTTTATCTTCTAATATTATCTTATCGTAACACTGAGCACTTGAAGTGGCTCGAAAAAACTATCGTCTATTAAATTGAAAATTTCAAATGGCACGGTACATTTTCTTAAAAACCAATTCACGTTTTTATAAATCTTTTTTAAGCAGCATTTTACTGTTACAGGAAGATATGGCCTGCCAAGGTGCAACGTCATACGCCAGAGTATTCGCGGCTAATCGTACAGTCTTGGGAAGCGGTTTATATTTATTAAATCCCAGTATGCGAATGACTCTCGATCAATGGTATCGAGATTACGGGTACTTGGTTTTAGAAGATCAGATCTTTACGCATGCACTGCCAATGTTTCGTTTCGATTAAAACTCACTTAATTGTTCCAGGTCATTTCGTTTAATCAATGTAGCGCAATTACTCGAGCATAATGGATGTTGGACCCTAGCGCAGTTCAATAATTTAATCGTTCGTCAGATTGCCGATGCGAGAAAGATTCTCTTGACTGAATGGTACAGCAGCGTGCAAGCTACATTTCTCATGGTACTCGAGTGCACGCTATATCTGTAACATAAAGTTTACATCTAATTGTAAAGTTATTATTTTCATTACTTTAAGCGAGATCACCATTTCAGATTAGTAGAAAGAATCTGCTACCTAGTCCTCTGCAGCAGAAACGCTTTCGTCGATTCTTCGATTGCGCCGCGCTTATAATGGAGTCGATGCTCCGTGTACTCTGCAAGAATTCTATCCAGGATTACATGGATTATATTCTTGGTTGTCAAGTGAGTCTCCAAACTGCTTCTTTCGTTTTCTTGGTAATTCTCAAAGTATCCGTTTTTCATTTCCTCAGTACAGTCAACATGGATTCAGAATAGACATCGTCTTGAAATCGGGCGAGCTCTTCTTCGAGCCTCCTTTCGAAGAGTTCAAGAACGTGCTATGCGGTATTCTAAATCGAATTACCAATGCGGTGACTGAAATTCATAAATTAGAAACTCAGCTCTATTTGGATTGGAACGGGCCAGTGGACTACTTGAAGGTATTCAATCATTGTTTCTTTTCATTTAGTGATACTTTGCTCGATGTCTACAATTGACTTGGTTCAATATCGTTTTTCATATGCGTAGCCGACTGTACCAAAGGCCATGATCGACGAGCTAATGGAACAGATCTGTAATTTGATCGAAACGAGGAGGATAATACCGGAACAAAAGTTGGCTCAACTACACCGGTAATTGAAAAGCCCCACGAATACGTCACTGTGAGACACAATGAACTAATGAAAGATATTTTTTTATTCCCAGCTACGATTCGCTCTTGAACAATGCAGAAGCCCTCGAAGTAAACAAATTTTTGACGGATTCGTCTCGCAGTCTGGACGATTTTGAGGAAATTATTGGATATTACCATCAGCTTGGTAGAAAGATGCCACTGGAAATTAACTGCACAGCCTTCGTGAACTTTTTTGAAATTTCGAGAAAATGTTTCTTGGACACTATCGTGGAGATCGTTTTGTCGTTGGAAAATGTTTTGATAGATTATCTAGTGACTCATTATCAGGGTATGGCACAAAGGTATATTATACGAGAGCTTACTCTTTGTCATTGTTAATTTATCAAGACAATTCTCTGAGCCATTATTTTGTAAAGTGTCGTAAAGGAATATCAGACGATATCGGATCGAGCTTTGAGTCAACCAGCTCATACGTCAGCTTTAATGGAGCTGCACCAATACATGAAGACAACTGTCGAAGTCACCTTGAAGCATCAGGAGGCGAAGCTTGTGGACATAATTGATCACATTATATTTCTCTCGAACTATTGGCTGTTGACGGATGTAGAAATCGGCACGAACTCCGCGGCTTTCCAATGGTATCACAGGATTCCTCAAATTTTGGAGGACAATCGTCTAATGATGGAAGCCAAGACTGGGGAGTTCCAAGAGGCACTTAAAGGTGTCGTTTGAAAGAAGAAACAAGCGTGACCTGAAAATGACGTTTAGCACGAATCGCTCATTTGCCAAATAAATGAACTCCGTAACAATTAATATTGAAAATTGCAAAATATCCAAAAGTCTAAAATTTAAAACCATTCTCAAAAGTGGAGTTAGTCAGTTTGGTCGGTGAACGATTCATATGAGAAAACTAAATGGCATAGTATATTTTATCTCCTTGACAGTGCGCTACCTGCAATTTCACGATGAACTGGAACTATACGGGAAACAAGTGGAAGAGGTTCAGTATTGGGGCGACCTCGAAGAGGTCTTTCGATATCAGAAGAGAGCGCAAAACTTGGAGAACAGATTGATCTCAGCTATGGAAAAGATAGACAAGTTCAATGAGGAGGAGTCTAGCTTTGGTTGGGAGATTACTCAATATCCTATGAGAAAGAAAATCGCCGATCGGTTGCAACCGTTTAAAAAATTGTTCGATTCAACCTGTGAATTTTTGACCAAGTACGACACATGGATTAATGCTCGCGTAGGGACTCATAGTCCCGAGGATATCGAAAACGACGTGGGAACGTATTTCAGGTATTTCACGAGCTGTCATTATTTAGCTGAATTTGTCCCAAATTCACAATTGACGTCTGTGCATCATGGGTAAATGATTCACGTGCAACTGCACGATTAATCGTCAAACCTTCCGACAGAGTAATTTATAAATTGGAAAAGAGTTTCCAAGAGCCCGACGTTAAGGAGCTGGCTATTAAAATCCTCGACAAGCTTGAAACCTTTGAAGATAGAATGCCCGTCGTGCTAACACTCGGTAATCCGGGCTTGAAGGCGCGTCATTGGGAGCAAATCAGCGACGTCATTGGCCTTCCTATCAAGGTCGACGCTGAACTGACCTTGGGCAAAATATTGGATATGCATCTGGATAGTTATACTGAATTATTCGAAGGCATTTCCGACGGAGCGACCAAAGAGAACACTCTGGAGAGGAGTTTGGATAAAATGGAAAATGATTGGGTAGATTTGTACTACACCGTGAACCCTTATAAGGATACAGGAACATATGTAATCGCGGGTGTGGACGAGATACAGTTGCTACTCGATGATCACATCATGAAAACTTTCACTATAAAGAATTCGCCGTACGCGAAGCCTTTCGAGACTAGAATTATGTACGTAGAGCAAGAGTTTTTCTTTTTAAATCATCAAGAATTTTTCTTACAAGCATATTCACGCTTAAAGGTTTCGTTGTAAATGTAACATGTAGTGTATCATTATCAGGAATTGGGGCTCCAAGTTGCATCTTATTCAGGAAACTTTAGATCAATGGCTGAAGGTACAAGGAACTTGGATGTATCTAGAACCGATTTTCTCTTCTCCGGATATTCAACAACAAATGCCAGAAGAGGGTCGGAAGTTTTCGGCTGTGGATAAAATGTGGCGTGACATCATGAAGACCGTTCAAATCGATACACGTGTACTCGCGGTTGCTGAGATCGATAAAATGTTAGAGAGACTGAAGAAGAGCTTTGGATTGTTGGAATTGATTCAGAAAGGTCTCAATGAATATTTGGAAAAGAAGAGGCTCTTCTTCCCCAGATTCTTCTTCCTGTCCAATGACGAACTGTTGGAGATTCTGTCTGAAACGAAGGATCCAACGCGGTAATTTATCAATTTGACAATCCAAGATTGTAATATTAATCTTGCAATTGTACTCTTCAGGGTCCAACCGCATCTTAAGAAATGTTTCGAGGGCATGGCTAAGTTGAACTTCAACGAAGACATGGATGTTCTCGGTATGAGGTCGTCCGAGGGAGAAGAGGTTGAAATACTCGAGAGTATATCGACTGCAGCTGCTCGAGGTCAAGTCGAGAAGTGGTTGGTGCAATTGGAAACCGAAATGCGAAGGAGCATACACAATGTTGTTCGCGAGGCCATAGACGCTTATCCCATAAAGGAGAGAACTACATGGGTCTTGGAATGGCCAGGCCAGAGTGTTCTGTGCGTTGGACAAACTTACTGGACGGAACAAGTGGAAGAAGCCATGTTGGATGGAATTGAAGGCATGTACAGGTACTTGAACCAGAGCCAAGAAGAATTGAAGGACATTATATTGTTGATTAGAGGAAAATTGCCGAAGCAAAATCGAACCACTCTAGGTTAGTAATTGATCGGACAAACTTTCATGAAACAGGATCAAATAGTAGTAATCTAACGCGAATTAAGGATTATTTATATCACAGAGGCCCTGGTTACCATTGACGTACACGGTAAGGATGTACTAGAGGGGCTCTGTAAACAGTGTGTTACAAAGAATACTGATTTCGAGTGGCTGTCGCAACTGCGCTATTACTATCAGGTAAAAACTCTAACTCCTCTTCTCCGATACATTAAATATGAACGAGGAGTGTTAGAAAGAGGAAGCTCTTCTATTTTATCTTATACTTTTATACTTATCTTTTCTAGGAAGGTCACATGTTTGCATACATGATCAATGCTTACCAGAAATACGGTTATGAGTATCTGGGTAATACTGGCAGATTGGTAATCACTCCCCTAACGGATCGGTGCTATAGAACTCTCTTTGGTGCCTTGAGTCTTCATCTAGGCGGTGCGCCTGAAGGACCTGCTGGCACCGGCAAGACAGAAACCACAAAGGATCTGGCTAAGGCAATTGCCAAACAGTGCGTCGTGTTCAATTGCTCGGAGGGTCTCGATTATCTTGCCTTAGGAAAATTTTTCAAAGGCTTGGCGTGCTGTGGCGCTTGGGCCTGCTTCGACGAGTTCAATCGTATCGATCTGGAAGTTCTATCGGTGGTTGCACAACAGATCCTCACTATCCAGCGTGGAATCAATGCGGGAGCCGAGAAAATGATGTTCGAGGGTACTGAAATTACTCTGGATCCTACCTGTGCGGTATTTATCACCATGAATCCCGGATACGCCGGTAGATCGGAATTACCTGATAACTTGAAGGCGCTCTTCCGCCCTGTTGCCATGATGGTACCCGATTATGCCTTGATTGCGGAAAATACGCTCTACTCTTATGGCTTTTACAACGGTAGACCGTTGGCTGTAAAGATCGTGACTGCGTACAAGCTTTGCTCGGAGCAACTTAGTAGTCAGCATCATTACGATTACGGTATGCGAGCCGTGAAGTCTGTCTTAATAGCGGCTGGTAACCTGAAGCTGAGATATCCAGAAGAGTCCGAAGATATACTCATGCTTAGGAGCATTCTGGATGTTAACCTGCCCAAGTTCCTTGTACACGATTTGCCACTTTTCGAGGGCATAGCTTCAGATTTATTCCCAGGGGTAGTTCTGCCCTCACCCGATTACACGCATATCAATGCGTGCACCAAAGAAGCCTGCAACGCTGCGAATCTTCAATGTACCGAGTTCTTCCTGCAAAAGATTCAACAGATATACGAGATGATGATCGTTCGACACGGATTCATGCTCGTCGGGTTACCCTTTGGCGGAAAGACCAGTGCTTACAGAATGTTGGCGGAGTGTCTTGCTCTACTAGAGGAGCGTAAACTGATGGATGAGCATCGGGTGGAGATTACCGTTATTAATCCCAAAGCAATTACTATGGGACAATTGTACGGGCAATTTGATCCTGCGTCTCACGAATGGAGCGATGGCGTATTGGCCGTGAACTACAGAGCGTTTGCGGTATCTGAGAATGATAATAGGAAATGGCTGGTTTTCGATGGACCAGTAGACGCCGTTTGGATTGAGAATATGAACACTGTGCTCGACGACAATAAAAAGCTTTGTTTAACTTCCGGTGAAATTATTCAGCTAGCACCAACGACCAATTTAATATTCGAGCCGATGGATCTAGAGGTAATCGGATAATTTCAATTCGCAAATGGTCGTACGTTTATGGAGCAATTAATGGTGTTTTGTAATTAGGTCGCTTCACCAGCTACGGTATCCCGCTGCGGGATGATATACATGGAACCGGTAAGTCTTGGATGGCAACCACTTTTGACATCTTGGCTGAACACATTGCCAAAGTTACTATCGGAACACGTTAAGCACCAGTTGCAAGACATGTTTCAGAGGTTTTGCCCCGTTCTTTTGCATTTGATTCGGCGTTGTGGGGTGCAGGTTAGACAGATGATCTTTTAGAAATATTTCTTTGATTTTATTAGTTTGATACTATTGAATTTTTAGGAAATGATTTCAATGCAAGACGCGAATCTTATACGTTCTATAATGTACATTTTTGATTGTTTCCTTCCTGATTTCAACGATGAGAAGTATATGGCCAATCTGTCTGATTTGGACGTAAGAGCGCAACTGGAGGTGGGTCTTCAATCGAATCTTTCTGTTACATAAAATTGACTTCTATGAATTGTGTTTACAGGGTTGCTTCTTCTTCTCGTGTATTTGGGCGATGGGCAGCACTTTGATGGTACAGTATCGCGAGTGGTTTAGCATACTGTTCAGGGCTCTTCTCGAAAAAGAGTTTCCATTAGACGTTGCAGAACGCTTTGATGTATATCCAGAAAACCCTAGGAAATCATATGTAACTTTGCTACCTACTGCAGGCTTAGTTTACGATTACAAATTCATCAGGGAAGGCAAGGGCAAATGGAAGCTTTGGTCGGACGATCTAGCGAACGTACCTCCCATTCCTGCAGACATGCCGGTCAATCAGATAATCGTTCAGACTGTTGAAACTGTACGGTATTTTCAGCTGTTCGAATTGCTCATACGGAATCAGAAACCCGTTCTCCTGGTGGGACCAACCGGTACAGGAAAATCTGTATATATTATGGAGTTCCTATTGAAGAAGAACAATCCAGACGTTTATAAGCCTTTGTTCGTGATATTCTCCGCCCAGACAACAGCGAATCAAACGCAGGACATAATCATGAGTAAATTGGACAAGAGAAGAAAGGGAGTGTATGGAGCACCACCTGGTAGCTATTGGGTGATTTTCGTCGATGATCTTTCTATGCCGCAGAAGGAAGAATATGGCGCTCAGCCACCTATTGAACTATTGAGACAGTGGTTGGATCACAAAACTTGGTATGACAGAACCGAAATCGCACCGATCATGTTGGTGGACGTGCAGCTGATTTGTGCCATGGGGCCACCCTCGAGCGGCCTAGACGTTACGGCCAGATTTACAAGACACTTCGTCACTTTATGCATCTCGGAATTCGACGACAGCGTTCTAATTACCATTTTCAGCAAGATTATGGCTTGGCATTTGAAGTCTCAAGCCTTCGCCGAAGAGTTCGAGGAGTGTGTCGAATTCCTCGTTAACGGAACTTTAGATGTTTACCGAGAGACCAGAAGGAACTTGCTTCCAACACCAGCCAAGTCTCACTACTTGTTCAATTTACGAGATTTTTCCAGAGTCATTCTAGGTGTCCTACTGTCGACGCCGGAGGGGCTCACCAGTCCTGTAAGCGAGGATACATTACATCAAGTTTTGCTTGAGCAGGATATTTTGATATAATTCCTTTTCAGGCCGGCATGAAACGTTTGTGGGTACACGAAGTACTACGGGTTTATGGGGATCGTTTGGTCGATGACACCGACACTAAGTGGTTGACGGAACAGTTACGAAAAACCCTGGACGTACATTTAAAAGATGATATGAATGTACTTTTCAAGGATTTGCTTTCCGAAAAGGAGAGGCAAGTAGGTGAAGACCCTCTGCCGTGCGCAGAAAGGGTTATTCGCAATTTAATCTTGATTATTTCAGATTACGGATGCGCACCTACGAAATCTTATATATTGCAACTTCAACGATTCACAGTCCGAGAAGAAACTGTATGTCGAGGCAAAGGATTTAGATGAGCTTGCTAGGACTGTCGAAGATTATCTCATGGAGTTTAATGCGATCTCAAGAGCACCTATGAAATTGGTTCTGTTCAGGTGGAATTTTAGAAGCTATGCAAACCGATGTTAACGTCCTTTTGAAATGCACTTCGGACATTACATACTTCATGTATATTTTCTTCTAGATTCGCGATAGAACATCTCTCCAAGATCTGCCGAGTGATGATGCAGCCTCGAAGTCATGCCCTGTTAATTGGCGTTGGTGGTTCCGGTCGACAATCTCTGAGCAAACTTGCAGCTTTTATTGCGGACTATGACGTCAACCAAATAGAGATGTCTCAACAATACAGTTTGCACGACTGGCGCGACGATTTGAAATTGATTCTGAAGAAGAGCGCCGAGACTGAGCTCCACACGGTCTTCCTCTTCACGGATACTCAAGTGAAGGAGGAGATCTTCTTGGAGGACATCAGCAATCTGTTGAACTCCGGGGAGGTACCCAATTTGTTCGCAGCTGACGAGAAGTCCGAGATCTGCGAAAAGATGCGAGTGATCGATCGTCAGAGAGACAAATCGATGCAGACCGATGGAAGTCCCGTGGCACTGTTCAATTTCTTTGTAGAAATTGTTCGAGAACATCTTCACGTCGTCGTTACGATGTCACCGATAGGCGAGAACTTTCGCATGAGGATACGAAAATTTCCAGCACTGGTTAACTGCTGCACCATCGATTGGTTACGTACGTGGCCTGACGATGCTTTATTAGCCGTAGCGACGAAATTCCTCGGCGAGGTGGAGTTACCTCCTGAAGAACGCACTGCTTGCATCGAGATGTGCCAAGCGTTTCATACCTCGACGCAGGAGCTCTCCATAGAATTTCGCAACAAGGCCAGAAGATTTAATTACGTGACACCAACATCGTACCTCGAGTTGATCAACACGTTCAGAACCCTTCTCGCTAAGAAGAGGAAGGAGGTACTGGACGGTAAAAGGAGGTACGAGATTGGTCTCGAGAAATTGGATAGTACTCACAAGCAAGTCGAGAAGATGCAAGGAATTTTGGTGGCTCTGCAGCCGAAGCTATTGATTGCAGCCGAAGACGTTCAAAAGATATTAATGGATGTGCAGATCGAAAGCCAGGATGTTAGCCACATGGAGCAAATTGTGAAGAAGGACGAAGAGGCCGCTATGGTAGGTGACATTAGATATCGTTAGACAATATTAATATCACATTGAAGATTTATTATTAGTATAAATTATCCAAATGTGTAGGTTGTAGCTGGAAAAGCAGATCTAATACGAGCAGAGTGTGACGCTGATCTCAAGGAAGTCATGCCGATTCTCAACGCCGCTAACGCTGCTTTGAATACTCTGACTCCCCAGGACATTCAGATTGTCAAGTCAATGAAGCGTCCACCCGATGGGGTCAAACTAGTCATGGAGGCAGTTTGCATATTGAAGGTGAACTCCAGATTCGCCAATAAGATCCTTAAATATTCAGCGTATCCTTCTAAAACCTGTTTCATTGACGTGGATTATTTCAGGATGTTAAACCAGAACGAATTGATAACCTGGGAGTTATAACGGAGGACTATTGGAAAGGTTCCCTTCGCATATTAGGCGATTTAAAGTTCCTCGAGGGTTTAATCAAATTCGACAAGGACAACATACCAGAGAAGATCATGAACAAAATTCGCACGACCATTCTGACGAATCCGAACTTTGATCCTGAGAGGATCAGATCTGTGTCGACGGCGTGCGAGGGTCTTTGCAAATGGGTGTTCGCACTATCGGAGTACGACAAAGTCGCCAAGGTCGTGGCACCTAAGAAACTGGCGCTTGCCAAGGCCGAATCTGATTATGCAGGTGCCATGGAACAATTAAACGAGAAGAGGAGTCAGTTGAAGGAGGTTCAGGATAGATTGGCTAAGTTACAAAAAACGCTCGCGCAACGAGAGGCGGATTACAAGGATATGACTGATGAAGTAGCCGATTGCGAGGAAAAGCTGAAGAGGGCACAAGAATTGATCGGCGGACTTGGCGGTGAATACACCAGGTGGTCTGAGACCGCGACGATTCTTGGAGCTCGGTACTTCATGCTTACGGGTGACGTCCTGATTGGTTCGGGGATTGTGTCTTATCTAGGCGTGTTCACCACGCAATATAGACAAAAGCAAGTCGAGAATTGGGTTCAGATGTGCATGGATCTTCATGTAACCTGCACTCGCGATTTTCAGCTGACCCATATCCTGGGTGATCCCGTGTTGATAAGATCCTGGAACATCTTTGGCCTTCCCACAGATTTGTTTTCCATAGACAACGCGATAATTGTGATGAACTCCCGGCGCTGGCCTCTGATGATCGATCCGCAACATCAGGCTAACAAGTGGATCAAGAATATGGAGAAAGGTTCGAATTTGCACGTGATCAGATTGAATCAGTCGGATTACATGAGAATATTGGAGAATGCTATACAATTTGGCCAACCGGTTTTGTTGGAGAACATCGGTGAGGAATTGGATGCCGCTCTAGAACCTCTTCTGTTGAAACAAACTTTCAAATCTGGCGGAGCGATTTGTATTAAGGTCGGAGACTCCGTCATCGAATATTCTGATAAATTTCGGTGCGTCTTTTGTGTATCCTGTAGTATACGTGAAAGGGCTACTATAAGGCATTCTTTTTTTTACTAGGTTTTACATCACTACGAAACTTCGGAATCCCCATTATCTGCCGGAGGTGGCTGTTAAGGTTACTTTATTGAATTTCATGATCACCACTACTGGCCTGGAAGATCAGCTCCTTGGTATTGTCGTTGCAAAGGAGAGGCCCGACCTCGAGGCCGAAAAGAATCAGCTGATCGTACAGGGCGCAAATAATAAAAAGTACACATGTTGTTCTGGATTTGCACACCTTACTCACTCCGTGTGGTTTTAGATTGCTGAAGGAAATCGAGGATAAAATATTGGAGGTACTATCGGAGTCGGAAGAGAACATTCTGGAAGATGAGACCGCGGTGGGTATTCTTAGTTCATCTAAAACTCTTGCGAATGAGATTCAAGCGAAGCAGACAATTGCCGAGGTTACTGAAAAGTCTATCGACGAGGCAAGATTGGGGTATACGCCAATCGCAGTCTACAGTACCGTTCTCTTCTTTACCATTGGTAAATCATGGCGTAGAAAGCTTTACGACCGCATGTATATCACATATCTAAGGCATTTGCGAATTTATTTCTATATATTTTTACGTCATAAATATCAGAAGAAACATCTTAATTAAGCCAGTTGATTTTTTATGTCACACGCAGCTGTTCTTGCCAACATCGATCCAATGTATCAGTACTCTTTGGCGTGGTTCGTCAATCTCTTCAAAAATACCATCGACAACACACCGCCCGTAGAGGATATTGTGCAACGATTAAAGGATCTCACTGATGGCTTCACTTACTCCTTGTACGTCAACATATGCCGATCTCTCTTTGAGAAGGACAAGCTACTCTTTTCTCTGTTGCTTTCGGTGAACCTCCTGAACAAGCAGGGTGAATTGTCTATACCTCAATGGATGTTCTTCTTGACCGGTGGTGTTGGCCTTGACAATCCATTTCCGAATCCAACAAACTGGCTGCCGGCAAAGTCCTGGGATGAAATATGCCGACTGCCGGAAATTCCTAATTTCGCTGTGAGTGTTTTAACTAATGGTCACTCCTTCAATTGTTTGTATATGCATCCTTTTTTCTAGAACTTCAAAGATTCGTTTGTCGAGAACATTCAGGCATGGAAGAGCGTGTTCGATCACAGAGAGCCTCACGCGTTGGCTTTCCCTCCACCGTACAATAATATGTCGGACTTTGAAAGAATGTTGGTTTTACGTTGCCTTCGACCGGACAAGGTTGTGCCGGCTGTGCAAATTTTCGTTCTGAGTGAGTTGAAGGCATTAATGTTTTTGCATTTGTGTACTGTCGTTTAAGATTTCATAGAAATCGTTGAATTGTTTACAGATCAGTTGGGCAAACAATTTATCGAACCACCGACCTTCGATTTAGCATCGTCCTACGCCGATTCTCATTCATGCATCCCTCTTATATTTGTCTTAACACCGGGTGCGGACCCCATGGCTATTTTGTTGAAGTTCGCCGATGATCAAGGCTTTGGCACTAACAGACTCTTCTCGTTGTCCTTGGGCCAAGGTCAAGGAGTCATAGCTGCGGGTCTTATCGACGAAGGAGTGAAGAATGGTACTTGGGTGGTATTGCAAAATTGTCATCTTGCCAAGAGCTTCATGCCACTTCTGGAAAAGGTCAGGTTTACGCTGCCAATCTAGGGAATTTATTGTTTCTCGTGGTTTTCTATGGATTTTGTCATGACCTTGTAGATCTGCGAAAGCTTCACAGCGGACACGGTACATCCGGACTTTAGATTGTGGTTGACTAGTTATCCCGAAGAACACTTTCCGGTTAGTGTCCTTCAGAATGGTGTGAAAATGACAAACGAACCTCCAAAAGGCATGAAGGCAAATATTACCAGATCATTTTTACAGGTAAATGATATATGTTATTACTATCTAGTGATTTGTACAAATCCCTTAAGCAATTGTGTGCAAATAAGTAGTCTTAAAGTATGCGCAACATTAAACAACGATTGGAATTAACGATGACAGGACCCAATATGCGATCGTAATTTCTTCGAGACTTCAAGCCAGAAGGACGCCTTCAAGAAACTATTGTTCTCCCTTTGCTTCTTCCACGCGAATGTTCAGGAGCGTAGAAAATTTGGCCCCATCGGTTGGAACAATCAATACGAATTCAACGAGACCGATTTACGAATCAGCGCGCAACAATTGAAGATCTTCTTGGACCAATACGAGGACGTTCAGTTTGTTGCATTGAAATATCTAACCGGTAAGTAGAATGAAACGTCGTGATTTACGGTCGAGAGAATGATATTCTCATGAACATTTTCAGGCGAGTGTAATTACGGCGGTCGTGTGACAGACGAGTGGGATCGGAGGACCTTAAATACAATTTTGGCGAAATTTTATTGTCCCGCAGTAATAGCGCCTCAGAAATATTTGTTCGATCATAGCGGTATTTACTTTGTTCCTTCGGTGGAGGAGCACTCTGAATATTTAGACTACATAAAAACATTGCCAATGGCGACCCCTCCCAGTGTGTTTGGTATGAACGAAAATGCGGATATTATCAAGGACCAACAAGAAACGCAACTCATGCTCGGATCCATCCTGCTGACTCGGGTATTATTGGCAAAACTGTATTCACGTTACTCTGAATTTATTTTTATATTTTCTTCTTACCTTTATACTAACTTCTATTCACTGTCCAATGGAACTTAGCCAATAGAGCGTACTATTCGCGTGAGTAACATTTAAACATTTGTTTCATCGACTTCTTGTAATTTATCATAGAAGATGAAACAATTTTTTTTGTAATGCTGCCTCGATAGTTATCGAGCTCACGGAAAAGGGTAAACGAGTTATTATTATATTCACTTATTTGGAAAGATCTATCGGCCACTAGCACGATTTATTTATAACAATCAGGACGTGGCGGAAGGAGACTCGGGAGGTGCAGTATCTTCGGATGATGTAGTTTACGGAGTGTCGTCGGACATTCTCTCGAAATTACCGAAGCCGTTCGATTTGGTGAACGTTATCGAGAAGTATCCAACACTTTACGAGCAGAGCATGAACACAGTATTGGCGCAAGAAATGGGCAGATTCAACAAATTACTCCTTACCATCTCTGGCAGCCTAATCAACGTCCAAAAAGCGATCAAAGGTAGACGAAGGGTTCTACGATTTTTCCCAACTTTTCAGACGTAATCTTGCAGGCATGGTGGTCATGAATCCTGGTCTCGAAGAGGTTTACTCGTCCATTATCACAGGCAGGATACCTAATATGTGGATGAGAAATTCTTATCCGTCCCTAAAGCCTTTAGGGGGTTACGTAAACGATTTCTTAAAGCGACTAGCATTTCTTCAGGTTCAGTTTACTTGGTGTAAAGAAAGAGAGTATCAAGAGCGCGTGAAGCAACATCGATGCTCACTAACCAAGAACAAATTCTAGAAATGGTTCGACGAGGGAGCACCGCCGACTTTTTGGATATCCGGCTTCTACTTCACTCAAGCTTTCCTGACCGGTGCTCGGCAGAACTTCGCGAGGAAGCATCAAATTCCAATCGATCTCTTAATTTACGACTTCATACCGTTGAAGGAAGCGAATTACGACACGTCGCCTGCGGACGGCGTCTACGTTTACGGCCTCTTTCTCGACGGCGCGCGATTCAACATGAGCACTATGAAGCTGGACGAATCTTACCCAAAGATACTATACGACGCCGTTCCTTATGTGAGTGCCTCACGTTTAATCGATATTGTTACATTCCTTCAATTTTATCATCGGCACGACCGTTACTCTCGATACTCTCGATAGTAGAACGATAACGAAACTCTCAAACTGATGGCGCAAGGTCTAGCAACTTTGGATCACCCTCGCGCATAATAGAATGGTCGCACGTCGTCAGCAGATTGGAGAGCCGGAACTTGGCCACGATCGATTCGTCCACGATTGTTCCTTTCAGATTTGGTTCTTGCCTATGAAGAAGGACCAACTTACGGAGAAGCTGGTCTATACGTGTCCGGTTTACAAGACCAGCGAAAGGAAGGGCGTACTCTCGACCACGGGTCATTCGACGAACTTTGTAATCGCGATATGGGTCCCAACGGCACTACCTGCAGACCACTGGATCCTCAGGGGCACCGCGATGCTCTGCCAACTGTCGGAGTAGATCGTCGCCTTTACTTCATCGGTGATGAACACCGACTTTCCACGCGAACGCTTCTAGAACTAAAAATAAACACGAGTCACGCGAACTTGTACATTGTCGACGGGACGCTTTGCGAATTAAAAGGATTTTTGTCGCCTTGGAGACGCGTGATTTCACAGTCGCGTTTTATTATCTCGAATAACTGATTTAGGGATATTACTCGTCGAAGAATCCCACCGAGATATTGCACGTTTCTTTTTCTAATTCACCTCGTAAAATACAATGTCCTAGTGTCCTCTTACTCGTTCGTTCCTCGTGGGATCAAACACCCCCGTGCAAAACGAATATCCAACCTCTCTTCCTTCAATAACGTTCCCAGGCGAAGGACGCGATTAGTAGACGTCAAGAGGCGCACGACCACGAGAGAAGCCGAAGCCGTGTTCGAGCGTTTCCTAGGACAGGAGCGTCTAACGCTCCAACTCGGTGCGGTACCGTGGGTGTATCGTTAAAGCTGACATTTCATTAACTCCCTCATTCGTTATCGCTCGACGCCTCTTCCACCTTCCTAACACGAGCCCCTCGAAAGAGTCTCCTTTAAAAATTCACAACCTGGGACAAATGCCCGAGCAACGTACCGGGCCCAAAAAGAAAACCCCCAAAGAATCAATCTACCCTTAATCTCACTGCAAACAAACTCTAAAGATCCTTCTCACTGTCGACCCAATTCACAATGCAACGATATAAAAAAAAAAAGTAATCTTCCATCTAATATAACAATCTTCGCTTCCGTGAAACTTTAGAAGAGCCTCGAAGGTTAGGCCTTGAAAACAGCTTACCTGCCAGTCATCGATTGTTCTAATTTCATTCTCCTCTCTCTCTCTCTCTCACTCTTTTCTCCCAACCACTTCTCTCGCAGACATAAACCAGCCCTTGGTATCCCTTACGGCTACGATACTCCAGATTCCGATGCGAATCGTTATCGTAAATATTGCAAGCGGGTATCAAGGGCTCGCAGGCAGGTGCTGAGAGAGATTTCGAAGGCGGCGTGTACGTCCGCGGAAGATAGCGAGCTGCGCTCTCCGTGGGCTTGGTGGGTGGCGGGACGGTGTATTTAGAGAGCGGTTGGGAGGATGTGCGGGGCTGGAGGGATGGGCGAGGGTGGTTTCGGGCTGAGGGTAGCTACCGGTGGGTGGCTGACGGTTCAGGGTTGGTGGCGGCACCCTGTCTACCCGGACCGAGATCGCCGGAGGCTCGTTGCCTAGCGACCTCGTATTGATCTCTCTCCCCGTATCCCAGCTTTTCCCCGTTCCTCTCGCCACTTTCCGCCTCCTACCGCTGACATTCTCCTCTCGCTCGTCCCTCTCTCTCGCATCAACTTCGTCGACCAGGCTCCCCTTCTCTCCACCTTTCTTCAGCCTCTCGTCTCTCGGTTTCTCTAACCGAGAATAAGAGTATAAGAGAGGGTGGTGAGACCCTGCGCAGCCTCCTTCCTCCCCTCAGAACCTGCCTGCTTCTCCCTGTCTTCATCTCTCCTTCTCCTTTCCTCCATTCCGTGGAAGAAGTTTGGAAGAGGCACTGCTCCTCTTTCGTCCTTGTTCCAGAGTCTTTCTTTTGGGTATCTCTTTTTTGATGCTTTCTCTCTTTCTCTCTCTCTCTCTCTCTCCCTCTCTCGAGGTTTTTCTTCTCCCTTCAAAGGATCCACCTGAATTTTTTTCATCCCTTCTCGTTCTCGTACACGTTCATCCAGGGTCACTGGATTCTTCTCCGTTTTCCGTTTTGCCTCCTCCTCTTCCTTGTCTGTGTCGTACGTGTACGTTGTGTGTCCGTGTGTGTTGGTGTAACACGCTCGTCGCGAAACGCCGGTCGCTCGACGGGTGGATTTCGAGCGTGGTACGCGAGCGTATACCGGGTTACGGTTCCACCCGCGCTTCCAACGATTGAGACACAGTGGGTTGCCGGTGTTGCTGTCGATGCTCTGGCGTTATTGCCTACGGCGCTGATGCAGCAACCACCGGCCGGCCCAGACGAGTGCAGGGAAATGCGGTTAGCCGAATAATTTTCGTAATTCGCGCATGCGAATGGCGCACGAGGGTGGAAGGAAATGCAAATTTCGCTTGCCTGCCGGCCGAAAGAATATTGCACCTGACGCGAGAGCATCCGGAGATACGGACAAATATTAATGTACAGTAGAACGCGCTCGTTTACCCCCTTCTTTTAAAGCCCCCCGGGCAAACTCTTTAGTTTGAATCGCGCGCAATCCGAGTTTGCATGCGTTTCAAATTGTCAGTTCGATCGTGGCTGTTTACATTTCATTTTAAATATAACCACGGGGGTATAAATTCGCTTGATATCGCAAGAGCCCTTGCGCCTCTTTCGGAATTGCTCCGAAACTGATGGTCAAAGGGACGAGGCCATTGGACGTAATACCACGGTATTTCTACGAATCAGCGCATCCAAGCTAACCAACGACACCAATGAAGTTCGTTAATCTCGACATACGATTCCACTGTTAAGATCTACGATCAAGACAAAATCCTCATAATTACATATTCCGCTTCGTTGTCCGCGCGAGGTTCACCTCCGTGCCGTGAACCCAACGGAATCTCGGCTCAAGGCTCCTCGATCTAAACGATCCTAATTCCACCTGCATATATAAATCGTTGCATCGTCCGACGTTCGCACAAGCGGGACCAGGAGTGTCCTTTAAGCCGCAGGTGACTCCAGCGAGGATCCTATTTCAACTTTCTGGAACCATCCCTCTGTTCCACCTCTTTAGATTCAACGATTCGAGCGTTTGATCGAGCGTAACACATCTCTCTCCCTCTCTTTCCCTTTTACACAATTTTTCCAAAAGCATCTCCAGGATATTTCCTTCCGCGAGTGGAGATAATTCGCAATCAGTGCCCGATTCGAATGGGGCGTGTCACCAGAGGGCATATATCGCCTGAATGAAAGTTAGTTCCTGATCCGGCAAGGGTGACGAGGTGGGTGGAGGGAGGGTGGAGAGGTGGAAGAGGAGCAGGACGAAGCGAGGAGTGGGAGGTTGAGAGGTGGAGAGAGAGGAGAGTCGGGGTCGAGCGATTACGTGGATGTGCGGTGAAAGAGGGTTAAAGCGCGTACCCTCTCTCTCTCTCTCTCTCTCTCTCTCTTTCTCTTGTTCTTTAGCCTCCTCTTCCTCCTTCCACGCTCAGTGCCCGACTTCACCTTACCCTCTCTGAGAACAGACTCTCTCTCTCTCTCTCTCTCTCTCTCTCTTCCTCTTGCCTCACCATCTCTCCACCTCTTGCCCACGATCTGGCTCCTCCTATCGGCAAAGTGACCTTCATCTGAATTTCTTTGTCGTGCCCACGCTCTCTCTTTCTCATCCCTTTGCGACATCGCATCGTGGAGGAGATCGAGCGAAAGAGAGAGACAGAGAGAGAGAGAGAGAGAGAGAGAGAGAGTTCGTGAAGAGGAGAGGGGATCAGTGGAGGAAACGGAAGGCGCATGAGGATGTGGAGGAAGTGGTGAGGAGAAGGAGGAGAGAAAGAGAGAGGAGAGTTTGGAGAGAGGTCGAGGTGGCCAAAATCGTCGCTTTTACTTTTACCCTTCGGACGGCCTCGCTAACGCATGGCCGAGCAAAATCAACCCCCAACCCCCTCTGAGCCACGATGTTACGTTTCGTTGCATCGAGTAATCATCGAGTTCTCCTTTGTATCGAGATTAGAGTCTCGCGGAAGGAAACGAATTGGATGGTATTGAGAGAGAGATAGCTTTGGGCTTTGTTGAAATGGTGTCCTTAAACCTGGCAGCAAGAGTCCGCATCCTCGTACATTCAATTATCCATCGAGTAATCCTTTTCGTCTTCGTTACGCGAAATTGATGCCCTCGCCTCGCTCGGCCAAGTCTTTTCCAATTATGTGCCACTCTCGTGGGATACAAGAAGGAAGGAGGGAAAAAAGCCACGCTCTACGGCGATGGACCTGCTCCCGTATTGTCCTCGTAAATGAGGAAGGACCGGTGCTCGTTATCCGCTTTTTCTTCTCTCTCTCTCTCTCTCTCTCTCTCTCTCTATTTCTTTTCGGCGACTGATAAAAGGAGAAATCTATAACGAACGTGTGTACGTGCGATGTACATTATGGAAAAAAAGGCTGAAGTAAGGAGAGAGACCGTTCGACAATTGAGACGACAAATTGCTTCGATTCGAAGAAACTTTCTAGAAAAAGATAAAATACAGGGAAGGATTTTTTTTAGGACGATCCTTAATTGCATTTCGACGCTAATGATCGGTAAGATTGGACTCTGAGAATTCAAAGATGCTTCATCGATGCGATTGTTTATTGAATGCTTCCTCGTGCTTAAGTTAATTCACGTACAAAGGTTTACATCGTTTCGAAAGTTTTCAGGTGACCGAGGTGGCCAAATAAAAAGAACCCAGACGAGTGACCGAGTTTCTTAGTGCCCGATTAATTATGCCCTCTAAATACTGTAAATGTGGGGCTATTTCCAGTGGTAGACGGTGCCGACACCCGGACACTTATAGATAATGATTGAGGTGTTGCTAGGGTAGGTCGCGGTAAGAATAAAATCCCAGGCTCCCGCCCCTTCCTGTCATTTGTCTTCTTTACTTCGCGATAGTAATGCCGTAGCGCGCGCACGCAAATCGACACGAAGGTCTTTCATTTCACCCTTAAACGCGCCAAGTACACCAATATTTCCGCAGCCTAAAATTCCTCTATCCATCTCATCCAAAACATCCTCCAGACATTTCGCCAGATCCAACGATTGATCCAGCCAGCACATTTTATTCCTCGACATTAAAAAAGCAATATCTGAAACGTCGAAGCATCGATCACCGCTATTATATTCATCGGGTGTACCAGTCATACGTATTTTCTAAAAAAAATATTCTCCATCGTTATTTTTCCTTTTTACTACGTGTAATAACGCGTGGTCTGGAACGGTGGATAAAATGAGGCGAGACGCACGTTGATCGATCGTGGAACCAGAAGTTCGTGAAAAGAATGGAAACGGAGATGGTTGGAAACAATGGTAACTAGCCGCGTACCGTGGCGATTGTAACGGTGCTTGCAACGCCAGTCGTAGATTTGGTTGAGAGCATATCCGGGGAATGTGCGGCTGGGTATCGATGGTGGTCGCATCAGTATCGTCGCGGTGGTTGCCGCGGTAGAGGCGAGCGGTCCAGGGTAGATGCTGCGAGAAAGGGGGTGGGTTGCCAGGCAACGTACGTCTACCCTTAAACCCTCCCTGTACCCGGCATTCTGCCTGTTCGACCCTCACCAACTCGGTCGATACAACTGCTCGTTTTCGTCGTACGCCCGGGAATTCCACAATTTCCATTACGTAGGTGGGGTGCTGGGTTTCGACTTTAAGCCCAATCCTGCGCGCCACGCTCCCTCCTCAACCCGCGATGGGACACACTTAAAACGATTGCTAAATTTCTCTTCCTCTTCTATACTCACACGATGTATCCCTTTTCTCGATGACACGAAACTTCGTCTTCTCTTTTACTTTTAGAATTCTTCTTCGTTAAAGGATCATTTCCCTTTTCTTGGTCCCCCTGCGTTCTTCATGGTCGCCGTTTTCCTTTCCATAGAATAGTTTTTTGGCAGTACGTTCCGTGTACAGACACTTGGTTTAGTCTTCATAGTTTTGTCCGGATTTCAATTGTTTTTGTATTTCTTCGGTTAGTTCGCTAGTGTTTAGTGTTCATATTTTAGGAACAGCGATGAATCGAGGTGTGCTGTAGAGTAGCTTAGGAAATTTGTCCGCTCGCGTGAAGTATTCTAGAGTGTTTCGACGATACGATGGAAGATGTTGTGTATTTAAGAAATTAATAGTGGACGGCCTGCTAATCGGAATTACGTGGCACACAATGTTTCCATTAGTTCTCGTTGATACTTCGTAATAGGCTGCAATTAGCGAAGGCGTGGACCGACATATTCCACCGTGCAAATGAAACATCGAAATCATTATAGGTACATATAACTTAATTCTATTGTTATCAGGTTTTGCTAAACGATTCGTTACAGGAGCAAGGATAATTCGGTATAAATCACATGTAATTATAAGAAATGTGCTTGATAAAGTTTCTTCTTTTTTTTTTCATGTTTTTGGTAGAGATCTTTTATATTTCACAGAGATTGCGTAAACTGTAGTCATGACGGGGTAGTCGGAAGGTATGGATGGTACTGACCTGGCCCAACCAAACTCGCCGAGGACGAGCGCCTCGAAGTGTTTCAGCGTTTCGCGTGGTAAGGTCGTGCCTCCAGACGTGGATCGATGTGACAAAAAGTTTCGACCGAGTTTCGTTGAATTTGGTCCGCTCTTGGCATTCACCGCGTGCCTTATGAATTTTGAAACGTTGGCACATGGAAGCCCGCAGTGAACGCAAGGAGCACAGACTCACGCGTTTTCCTCGACGATCTCTTGACTTCTCCGTTGTCTCGTGCGAATAACTATTCCACAAGATTCCTGCGTGTGTTCGCACTCTTGATGAACGATGGCAGCCTCTACTCACTCACCTGTTTCCGTCGAAGCTTCGCGTTAATTAATCCTACTTTACTACAATTAACAATATTCGCTATCGGCATTTACTTTTCTACGTTTCATTACATTAACAGGCGAATAATAACGCTTAAGGGCTCGCTTAAAACTAAGTTACAATCCGAGTCACTCTAGTTAAAAGGAGCAGGTAACGGTACATTGTCATTGTTACAGAAATTTAACGCAATTGAAAAAACACTTACCACCTTTACGATTATTCTACTCGCTATTCAAAGTATAATCCAATGGTCTCACCAACGCGTTTATTACACACCAATCACAGCATCCTCCAAACGTTACTTTGACTTAGGACCAAGCATCTCGACATTGCATTTCCAAAGACTGTCGTGTAAGCGCGACACTGTTAGGTATAAAGTGTAACATCATGCGCCAATTAACATTGCACAGCCAAATTAATCTGATTCACACGATTACCAAACCAAAAATATCTCGTACATTAACCAACGAATTTCACAATTACAGAAAACTTAGGAAGAAGGGAAGACTGATCAGCTCTGAGTAACAGCAGCCAATCGTCATTTAATTAGCGGACACTCGCGAAGAGACACGAACCTTTTAAAATTCCGTAGACTTATCGAGCACTCAAAAACGTTTGACCGTTATTCTCCGAGTAATTACTCTAGTATCCAAAGATTTGATGGAACGATTAATAAACGATCTAACGGACAACAATCCGGCGTGATATTCTCATTTGTAGAGATACGCTGGCTCGTAAAACGAAGGAGAGCCGAGTGAGAGTAGAATGCACGTCGAAATGCGAACTGTGCCTGATGAGCGTCGCGGCAGCACTCGAGGGATGGAACGATAGCCCGTCGGCGTCGCTTCGTGGACCAGAGGACGATCAGGGGTGGCTCTCTCGCTGCCGAAGCTTCAGGCCAAGGGGTGGGAGGCGCGGCGGTTCGTCAGAGCCACCATAACTTATTGCTTATTTCGCGGAGGGTGTACGACCCCGTGGTTCCAAGCTGGAGGGATGGAGAGGGGTAGCAGCTGACGTTGGGGTTCCATTGTCTGTAGATATTCGCATAATCAAGAAGCACACACCGTCCAGGCCTTTCCTATCCCCGTGTGCCACGCTTCTCTCTCCCTATTTCTCTTTCTCCCTCTCTCTTTCTATTTTTCCATTTACTTTTCTCCAACTCTCTCTCTCTCTCTCTCTCTCTCTCTCCCTTCTCGTTCTTACCCCTCGAGCCACACATCCAACCGGGCCAATGCTCCGGCCCAGAGAGAAACAACATATGGGACATCCTAACGGGCCGATGATGACGAGATCTTCCGATCGATCAGGCTTACACGAGGCCAGGAAAGCGCGTGCTCTTCTGTCAGAGGTAGAAGACAAGAGAGAAAGAGAGAGAGAGAGAGTACACTTGGGTGAGAGAAGGATAGAGAAGAGAGAGGCTGACGTCGAGGATCATTAGAACGATCCTTGGCCACGTGGCGATTCGCGTGACGTTTCGTATTACGGGGTTACGAGGAAATTGTGCGGAGGGTGAATTTAACGGAATATCGAGGCCTTTCGCTTCGACGTACGCCAGCTTAATTGGCCCCTGACCCATTTCCATATCACTCGGGATTTCGGCACTAGCGCGAGGCCGTTCGTTCTCCTTAAGCTTAAAATCGTTAATGATCAATTGCAATTGTTTAAGACCGAAGGAACGAAGGATCTTTTCGAAATTGTTTTCGTACATCGTCTTGCGCATATCGTCCTAAAAAGTGTCGACTATACTGTAGCAAAAATAGAAGTCACACTTGTTTTTTCTTAGCAATCTCAACTCCACCGACGCGACAGTAGAAATTCATATTGGACCTTACGATTAATTTTGCCTCGAGAATCCAATCGGAGAATCCGATGCACATATGCTTCTGAAATTCTACGGGGGCCGGTTGTAAAAATTTGGAGTGGAGGACTGCTCGCTTTAAAGGGCGCGCGTGTCTACGCGATCGTCGGGTTCGACGGGGGTCGTAGACACTCTTCTGGCAAGAGAGGGTCCGGTGGTGTGGCGTAGCGCGTGCTCGACCAATGCTAAAACGCGGCCAGTCCTAAAGGCCAATTCATATTCGTCGAACGGGGAAGAATCGCGGGTGGGAGAAGTCGAGGGGTAGAAATGGAGGAGAGGGATGGTTAGGGGTTGCAGGGTGAAGGAGGCGAGTGAGAGAGGGGCGCTTCGTTTCACACAATAGGATATTTTTCCCTCGAAGAAGGGACTGGGACCTCGTCTGCGAGAACTGTGGGTCAGGGTTACTTTCCAGGGGAGGGGTGTGTTCGCCCATCGATTTAAAGCCTTCTCGTGTTTCTCTCTCTCTCGCTCTCTCTCTCTCTCTCTCTCTCTCTCTTTACGTGTCTCGTTGCACTGTCATCCTCTTATCTCTCTTTCGTTCGCCTAGATTTTCTTCTCCCTCACTCTCTCTAGAAATAGTTCTATGTCTATCTTTGTCCAACCCTCGAATCGTTACTGGCAAGCGCGTAAAGCGAAGGACGCACGCTTGGATGCGAGGAATTTATCTAATACGCATTTCGATACCCTTTTGGAAGAGTGTTGCCTAGTGAGTTGAGAGAGAGGGAGAGAGAGAGAGAATCCGAAAGATTTCAAGAGTTTATTAGAACGAAGGGGATGAAGAAAGAAGGGTAGTTTGATCTCTTGGGATTTTGGGGGTAGTTCGATGGTGAGTCAAAGTCGGTGAACTCATCGATCGTTTTTGGAGACGCAGGAAGCTGGAAGAGAGGGTCGAGGAATTTTCGATTAACTACGAGGTGTGATACTGTAAAGCTATGAAGAGTGGAGTAGTGCGTGAAAAATTTGTCAGTTTGAGAATGTGGAGAAGCAAGAAGTTTCGGTGCACTAAAAAGGGAAAGACATACTACGTGAGTGCGATTGAGATGCGTGTAAGCTAGTGCAAAAGAAAATGAAATAATTTTGAAGAAAGAAAAGTGGCCCTTGTCGAACGTTCGAATTGACCGCGACAGTTTGGACGGTGACTTTAGTCGGACGAGAAGGTTCGATGCCGCGTGAGGACGGAACGACGGGGGTGTGTAATCGGGCGTGGCGGTATGAAGCTAATTACGTGTCCGATAAAATCCCAGGGCCGAGTCTGACGTTTGTTAGGGCCAATCTATATCGGGCTCGTGAGGGCACCCTCTCGCGATCAACGTTCTAAATTTGCTATGGCAAACCGTTCGAGAAATCGCGAAATCAATTAATCCATGTCGGAGTCGATGTTTCATCCGCTTAGAATAAGACGATCATTGGATATCGATAGTATTCGGCTCGATCGAGAATTATTTAACCTTCCGATGAAGGGTGCAGTTTTTACACGATAGAGTGTAACAGATTCGAAAACCGACGGATGACAATAATAACAAAGTTAGAAAGAACGCGTTTATATTTTTTACCCCCGCTTGCGATAAGCGAAGCTTCTTTATAAAAGAGATCTCTTCACGATCTCGATTAAACAATAAAGAATGCCCTCAGCAATTATCAACGCGTAAGAACAATGCAAACCAAATTTACACGATTCTCCGAGTAAACCGTGCTGTACAAAGAAAAAAACAACAAAATACTAGATCAATTAAAACTACCTCGTTAAGATCTACAGACCATTATGCAAAAGCTCTAGGCTTCTCGTCAAACTAATCAAATAGAATCTACAACCTACGCGAAGAATCCTTACTCTGGAGAACCTACGGTCAATTGCATTCTTACCATTTGGCCATTTAAGAATCTTCCTTCCATTGGATCTTTCTTCTTGGCCGAGTCCTTTCACCCTCTTGTTTCTCTTCTCCAAGGTCCTTCTTCGTTTTAAAGGACGAGTCTTCGTCACTCGAAGGATCTTTCGGTGTCGCAGGTGTCCACAGAGTTCTTCAGGACACGTCGTCAATGGGCTCTCGTCCTGGCTCACGGGGTCCTCGTGACGTAATCGAGCACGTGCACGCGGTTTGCACCCTTCTCAGGTGGGGTTGAAAACGTCACGGATACCGAACCCCTTCTCTTGCACGGGCACGACACGCCTTCTCCATCGATCCTGGTGAACCCTCCTCCATTCATGAGAGTAGTCTGGTACCAGGGCGACGAACCGCATGGTTCTACCTGGTATCTGGAACAAACCGTCGGTAAGGCTGTGTCGAAGGTGGAAGGAACGAGGATGGAGAGAAGGAAGAGAGCAGGCCGCGCCGAAGAGAGAAGAATAAAAGCCAAAGGACACTCGCGCTCTCTTCGTTCAGTTCCTAACGACACCTGCTCGTAGGTCAGCGACAGGTTCAGGGATTTAAATTGCCACGTGTATTGTACGATTCTGTATAGGTTCTTTGTGCACACCTTCTACGACGGTTCAATGAGATTGTCCCTTTTAATTGTCCGCGAACCGGTTCTCGATTAATCTGACTGACGCCTTTTTGTTACTCGAAGGACGAATCGAGGACAAACGGTGCCAACGAGACAGGATAATCAAATGTTACAAATTGAGCAAGAGTCTCCCGATTATCTATCATCACCGGACGACGTATTGACAATCGAAGGATAATTTCCATCGCAACCTCATTCGTCCGTGAAATTGTCGCCACTTTTCCAGCGATTATTCCACCCACCTTAAACTTGCATCCTTTCCCGACGGCGATCCTGCGGGGACAGAAATAGTTCGCGCTGAATAACGACGGTAATGATTGATAAACTCGATATGCGAAAAACGGAGTAAAAATTATCATTGACCTCGTCAAACCTCGGTAAACGTCACCGTCAATCGGAACTATTAAACGAATCAAAAACAAAGATCCTGGGTTCTTCCATCAACGTAAGAAGAAAGATCATCGAAGATGGCTCTATTAACACGAATGAAAAAATTCAATGGACAAAACGTTCTTCCAGTGCAAATGGAATAAATTTCAACGAACAAGTTCGATGGACAGGATACGTTTGAACGATCTCTCGTAGCCGTCGCATCTCCTTCGATTACGCGATCAAAGCACCGATGCACCCTTTCCAAGGGTAACCTGCTCGACGAAAGTTGACGCGTGCCATTAAAGAATCATCGAGACTGGCCGCGCGGCATAATTTGCGGGACAGGTGCAGTGGGCTAATCCTGAGGACGTAACTCGGGCGTCGAGGGCGCCGCGACGCGCGCCGGTCTCGGTGGCTAAATTTACTGGAACGCGAATTTGCAGGATGGCCGATCGCATGCGCGACGCGCCGGCTCTGACAACAAGGGCTGCTCGAGACGCCCACCACCACCTGCGGACACCTTCGCGCGCTCTCGTAATTCTTTTCCTCTCATCGTTTTGACCTTCGTCACTGGGGTTGCGCGACTTCATTTTCGAAGATGGGCCGAGGTCGCGTGCGACGACTGAGGAAGAGAGAACGAGAGAGAGAGAGATGGAGATGATTACGCGAATGGTAATTAGGCGAGCTAAAGGCAGCCTAACCGGCGACACGCCGGCTAAGGCTTATTCATACTTCGTAGTCATGGCGATCCTGCACTACTGATAAAACAACAGTACACACCATAATGTACTTACGCGGAACAAGAGGGGAATACCCGGGCCTAACGGGTGTCGCGAAAATCTCTGACCTCGTCGTCGAGGTGAGGGAAGGACAAGGGGTGCGTGGACGAGCAAGGGAGGGGGTGACGGTCACGTCACCTTCGTGCTCTTATCTAAGTTTGTTATCGCCTTATCGGTGACGCGCGTACCATACGATTTCGCGATGCAAGCTCTTGCCTCGAGGCTCTCTCCACTCACCAGAAGCTTGCGACGTTTTACGAATGATAAATTATCCGTGGATTCCCTCTTTCCTGATTTCCGCGAATAATCGTGATTCGAGTATTTCGATGGAATTGTTTTACTTATCTCGATTGAGGTCATCGACGAGATTGCGGAGAAGCTGACAAGAGACGGAGAATTGTATCGATGGTATTTGAATCCAGATGTGATGCCGCTTTCGAATTTGGTAGCTAGCATTTGGAATCTTACGACGACATATGGCGACTCCTTCAAAGCTGCTCGTAGATGATTTTTATCGAAATTAATAATCGCACCTCGACCATATGTCGGGCCTAGCGACGAACCTGATTTTTACTAGGTGGGATGTTAAAGAGAATTTTCATTCGAAAGAATTATCGTTCGCAGATTTTTCCGTACGAGAAGAGTGCGATCTGCTTTGAAGAGTGACGCTTCTACGACACGTAGCAAGAGAGAAAGAAAGGGACGAGCAACGGGGTGGAGAATCAGGAAACAGGGAGTAGAAGAAGAGACGGAGGTCGTAAGGAGACAAAAATAAATTTCGTGTTCGCGTGTGTGCGTGCGAGAGGTCGTAAAGTATGAAAAGGTCACCCGGTAGATGTCGTGGCTTAAGGGTATCATCGAGCGTGCTTTTCGGTGGATCGACCGCGCGATCTTTCCACCAAAACCTACGGAAAGCACCATCTGAGATCAAACCTGTCCTACGAGCTTCGAAGGAACGACGAGATGCAAAAATTGCTAGAAGCAAAAAATCTTAGGACACATCGCGCGAGATAATCGAGAAACGAAAATTCAAGGACCGACTACGAGGAAACATCGACTAGACGTACGAGACTTAATTGCACTTTTTTTTCAAGAGATCTAAACCGCGCCTTGACCTCTCGCAGGTGCGCCAATCATCGTCGCGATGATCTCGAGGACACGCGATGTCACTTGGACCCTGACCCCTCCCTCCGTTTAACCTTGAACCGTGGCTGCAGCATCGAGTGCGTAGAAAGAAATCTGAACCGGTACCGTGCGAATGGACCTCTGTCTACCACGATCGCCTCGACGATCAAAGATCTTCCACTGATTCTTCGAAACACCTTACAAGGATATCCTACCGAAGTCAACGGACTCGCCGAGGACCCCAGGAATCGAGGTAATCACCCTGCCAACTGTATTACCTGAGAAAAAGTTGTTGCACGTTGCGTCACGGCTCGTTTCTCGGACACCATGCGTCCGTTCTCCAACGCTCCGTCGTCCGGCGCGTCTTCTTCTGATGACCGGAAGTTGGACACTGACAGCCGCAGGCTCTCCTCTCACGAACCGAAGGAGGATTATCCCTCCGGTAGAGGAAGAGTGTCACACGAGGTTCGTCGGACGCGTTGGAAAAGACTCGCCAGGTCGCTTACCGATCTGAGACTATAATTCGCGCAACTCTCTCTCTCTTTCTCTCTTTCTCTCTCTCTTTCTCTCGCTCTCTCTCTCTTTCTCTCGATGCTTCTCATTAGAAGTAGCTTGCTTTGGCGATGACGTCCTTGACGACGACGTCGATGGCCGGCCCGCCGCCGGCGACGTGAACGTTCGCCACGATAATTACGACGGTACCCGCGGCAGGACGAGAGGAGTACGGCGACGGAAGGCGTCTCTACCCGAACGACGACGACGACGACAAGGACGACGAGGCGAGGAAGAAGAGGAAGAAGAAGGGGGCGCCAGCAGAATGCCCGGCGCCGTTTTGTGTGTCGGCCGGTGTTGTTGGTTTGATGGTCGCGGGACCACTGCGCCCTCTCCGTCTTCACCCACCTAGCCCTGCCCCTCGATATCAACCCCCGCTCGTTCCCTCGTCCCACTCGTTGGATCGACGCGTCTACCTCCCACCCTCATCGGCCACTCTCTTCACCTCGCACCCCTCCTGCGACTCTCCTCTCACGAGCCCAGCCGGGCCACCCCACCTTCCACTACCCCTTATCGTTTCCACCCTCCCCTCTTTCTCTCCTCTCACTCTTCCCACCCCCACCACCATCAACCACCACCAGCATAATCGTCGCGACACTCGCACGCGCCGGCCGCTTTCCAACCCCACGGACACCCACGAGCGAACCCAAAGCCGGTAGGGCGTACGCGTCCCTCTCTTCACCCTCCAGGTCCCTTTATCGAAGGAACACTTTCGCGAAGGAACATCCTACCCCTCTTCTTCTTCCATCTTCTTCGTAAGCTTTCGTAAAAGTCTTAGGACACCTGCGACGCAGGAGAGTCGCTGCACCCATTTGGTCGACCGAGTATTTCCAAAATTTTAGAACCACCAGAGTCCGGCGCGTTCTGCTCTGGGTCTCTTTGCCGCCGCCCTTTCGGTCCCAGGCTTGTAGGAGAATCTTCTCTGTCCTTTTCCACCCCTCGCGCGCATTTTCCGCGACGGTGTTCCGCGCGAAGGGGATCCTGGGGGGTGGTAGCTCACGAGGGTTGAGGAGAAGGCGCGGATGGGGCGGCGCGGTCGACCGCGGCCAGCGTCGAGTGCTGGTGGGCTTGATGGTGGTGGTATTGATGATGGTGGTGGTGGTGGTTGGGCTTCGTGGTGGTGGTATTTGTGATGCTGGTGGTGGTGGTGGCGACACGAGCGTGCTTTACGCGCGCACGCGTCACCCAGAAAATCGAGACTCCTACTGGGTTCCACGTTTCTCCTTCTCCCCTTCGCTCTTCTGTCTCTCTCCGAGTTACTCTCCTACCTTTCTCCCTCCTTGCTCTCCATCTCCGTCGTTTTCTCTCCTTCTCACCCCCACTCTTCCACCCTTGCTCCATTACCATCTCGCTCTTTCCTCTTCGTGTACCCCATTCTCCGTTTTTAGCTACCCCTATGTTTCTCTCCTTCTCTTAACGTTTATCCCCTCTTCTTACGATTCTTCTTCCTTTCTCTCTCTCTCTCTCTCGTTCTCTCTCTTTGTATCTATCTCTTGTTCTCTCTTCTTCTCTCGAGTTATCACGCCGTCTCCGTTCAACAGCTTCGGGGGTGGACGCGGCCGGTAGGGTCGCGTTGCCCGTCTTCGTTCAAGGGCGTACAATCTCCTTTCCACGAGCAACCTTGCAGCGGGTGGTATTACAGGCAGAACCCCACTGGCCTCTTGCTCTCGCTCAACCACCTCTCTTCTCCTTCTTCTCCCTTCCTTCTTGTTGTTAGAGACCATTTCGTAGCCTCGTCGGACCTCTTCCTTGCTTCCGCTCTTTTTCTAATTCTGTCCATTCGAATTCTTTTCTCTCCACCCCATCGTCCACCCAATCGCATCCTCGTGGACCTTTCTCTCCCGATGTATCGCGAACCTTTTCCATGTTTCTTCCTTCTCGATGATCCGACGAGCGCGCGCGCGCACTTTCGCGTTCCTTTCTCCTTACTCGTGCTTCTTCTCGTAAACCTTTTCACCCTTCGCGCTCTTCCTCGCAGTTGTCCAGAAACGAGATTCCTCTCGCACATTTCCCGCGCTGCTGCATTCTTCCAACGATATTCTCACTGTTGCACGCTCCAAGCGTGTACTTTGTTGCGTACCTCGGGGCATGAAAATTTTCCGTTAAGACTTCTCCTTACCTAGGGCTGGTATTATTCCACCGCTTTTCATCTTGCACCTTGTTTGGACATTTCCGGTGCTCCTGGAGCGCTTTGCGGGATGGAATTTCGTAATGACTTTGTCAAAGGGTTGGTGCGGGCGAGAGACACGAGCGGAGAAGGTTGCGCAATGTTACGCAATAATTGAGTTTAATTTGGAACTTCGGCGTAGCTTTTCTCGGTGGTGACAGCTATAAAAGTGTAAATATCGATTTAATTTCTACGCACGGTGGCCTTCTACCCAATGGGGAATTTCATTTTAAAAGTTCGAGCACTTCCACAGAAGATTCTCCGCTCTCTGAGCTTCGGATCCTTTCAACGAGATCCTCTCCATCTTCTCGGAAGGTTGCGTACGGATCTACTTGTTCCACCATTGGTGAGAAACGAGGACGAGGGAAACTGATTCCGCCCTTTTCGCCCACCTACGACCGCGCGCCGGCGAGAAAAATTGACTTTGATCTCTTTTACTCTCTTTACGAGAGAGGAAGCGGCTTTGCGCTCGTTTATATGCACTTCCGTTCCGCTCTGGCTTCGCTGCCGGTTAGGAAGATCTACGTTGGCGCACTTGCCACTTCCTTCTCGCCTGGCCAAAAACTTCGTCGGGAGATGCCTCTTCCTTACTGGGTTACTTGAAATTTCGTGAGAGGTAGGAGAGTGAATTTAACGCGCGTTGAAGAAATATGGAATCGTCGTTTCTACGGTTTATTATTCTTGAGATTGTCCGACACGGTGCGTGGGTCGTGACAACAAATACTCCCGTCCTTTCGAATTCTGATTCTCCGCAGGGCGAGAAAATCGCAATTCGACGATATAATAAATTTTGCGGAAACTACGTCGTCGTCGGGTTCGTGCCACGTCGAATTTGGCCAATCAGGGTCTGCTGCTGGTTAAAGCCACGGAAATTCGTGCGGCTGAACCTCCCAACGTGTTGCGATATGGAGTGGAAGGAAAATCTAAATTCTGTCCTTTACCATCCCTCTCGCGCTGCATCTCACGTTCTCTCTTCGCGGAGACCGTTGAATATCCCCAACTCTTGGCCTCTCCGGCTTCTCCTCTCTAATAATCATCTCCACCCACCTTTTTCCCTCTATCCAATCCTCTTCAACCCTCCCTTCTCTTTTTCTCCAGTCTTTCTCTCTCTCGCGTTCAGTCTCCGTTCCCTCGTGTTATCCCAGCTCGAAACTTTTCTCTTCGCTAGAAGGTGAAGTCACGGCGCGGAGGAAGAACTATGCTCGCTATTTTTTACGGACTCACCCAGTTACTCTTTTCGCGCCCAGTCGACGCGCGCACCGCTCGCGATTTTTTATTCGTCCTGGGATAAAAAATATCACGACGTTAAGGTGAGACTAAACTCTTCGGCTTGTTTACGAAGGAACCATTTGTAAACGATTTGTCGAATAATATTTTTCAACAATTTACGAACGAAAGGATGTTTTTAAAATTGAGAATTTAAGAATGCATTTTTATTTTGGATTTTTCCATGGAATTTCTTTATAGTATCCGCTCGATTGATTATTCACTTTTCGCAATAACGCTGAAGTTTCCAGGATCTCTGTAAATACTCGTTGAATGAAGAAATCTCGTGGAAAGTGCCTCGGGGGTTAGAGCTTGGCGACATTTTACAAAATAGGTCTCGTACCGGGAACGAAAGCTTTACGATTGAAATAGTTTATCGAGTGTACCGGCAGATGATTGCGCGTGGATCCATAGGCGGCTGGGATTATCTCCTTTGCACAGGGACGAGCAGCCCCCGATCACCGATATTATAGCGATTTCGCTAAAGTGCCGTAGACGATTCGAGAAAATCGAATCCGGCGAGGAATGGCCTGGGGGATCATAAAATTCGCCCGGGGTCCTCGAAGGCCTCGAGCATCCTGGGAACGCGATCGTAAATGGCGTGCTTGTCTAATGGCCACCCGCTGTTAGACAATCGATGGGCCCTCCTCGCTATCACCGCCGTAATTCGTCTTTACCTTCGCGTTCATTGTTTCATCGGTAATCATCCGTTAATCGCGAGCCCCTTTCAATTATGCATAAATTATCGAGAACAAACAATCTCGAAGTACGATTTAAAAACAAATTCCGCTGCAAAACTGTCGTTCAATCTTTTTGATTGAAAACCATTCTCAAATTTCTTCGTTCTGCCGGTCGAATCCGTTGAAACAATCCAGATTCTTTTGATTATACGTAAATTATCAGAAAGGAACAATATTGAAGTAGTATTGAAAAAAAATTCCTTTGCAAAAATTGTCTTTCAATTTTTTCCATCACGAGACATTGTCAAACTTCTTCGTCGCTCAGTCCGATCCGTCGAAACAATCGAGACAAATGAGATCGAACGAGGAAGGATCACGTAGTTATCTCTAAATTGTAAATTGAAAATCTGGGAAAACGCGCGATGTATCGACGAGAACGGAGACGAGATTTTTGGAAGGGTGAAAGAGGAGACGAGACGAGTCGAGAGGGAAACAAGTTTTCATTCGACGATTCCACGTAAAATCGGGCCCAGTCATCGTGTTGGCTCTACGCTCTCGGCTGGCATAGCTCCAGGCCGGCCTGCACCTACCATCAAAGGGATTATTTTTTATGTCTGAATTAAATTGCTCGATGCAACCGGCCGTTATCAGGGTTGGCAGAGGTGACGATTGCCGTTCCAGATGGGAATTGGCCTGGGATTTCGACCAATTTCGAATAGCCATTTGTACGACCCACCCTCTCTCACAATCTTCCCTCTATTTTTTTTTTTTTTTTACTCACTAACGACACGAGTCGATAGTCGTAAAAGCAAAATTATAATTGTAAATTAGCCTCGAAGAATTATTCCAAGGTCTATCCGAAGTCCGCGAATCTTATTCTCCACGCATAAATTTTTCGTTTACATTTCTCTATTTCACCGAGCTGTCAACAGCTTCGTATCACATTGCGAGTATGATCTAAAGATACCGAGTCGAATGAGAAACGATATATGCGCGAACGGTGTGCAATTTATCTTTCCACGAGGGCATAACTGATCCGCTTTGGGGCCATTAACCGCACGAAAGGAGCGTGAGAAAGCAGCCTATGCGTAAGCGTATGCAGTACGCACGGGGATGCTTAAGCGAATCTTTTGCGATGGATGAATGAAGCCGAAGACTGTTGATAGCGGGCGCGCATCCGATGGGTCGATAGAATTCGGGCCACGGCCTTCTTGCGAGAGCATCGTGAGGTCGGTGGACGAGGGGGTGAAGGCTGCTGGATGGAGGGTGAGTTGGACGAGAGGTAAAGCTCGTAGATAGGGCGACAGTAGGGATGAAAAAAGGTGAGGAACGTGAGGGATGATGGGGGAGACGCGTGCACCCTTAAACTCGAAGACGAAGAAGGAGAGAGAATCTAGAAGAGAAGAGGAAAGACGGAAAATGAGAGGCTCCCTAAAGGAAAGTGGAGTGAGGAGTACGGTGGACTATTGCGAGAAGGATGGCGAGGGTAAGAGTAACTCTAAAAGAGAAAGAGAGTGGAAGAGGAAGAGAGAGGAGTGGTAAAGAGGGTGGCGAAAGACTAGATAAGATGAGAGACGAGGAAGGAGTACCTAGCGGGAGTACCGTCGAGTAAAAAGAGGAACTGCGGCCTGGGGGAGGGTAAAGAGGATAGCTCGACTTCTCGGAGAGTAAGCAGGCGCGGGAGAGAGACAGAAGGAACCGTGAATCGGAAAATGAGTTGGACCCAAGAGCGGGGAAAAAATGCGGGAGAGCCTCTCTCTCTCTTCCGCCAGGTCCTGGAGGGGAACGAATGAGAGCGCCAGGAAGGAGGAGTGCTATGGTTCTTGACGGACTGAAAAACACAGCGGGAGAAAAAGAGCATTCTGAATTTCTCGAGGATGCGTGCCTACTACATTGGCCGCGTGAATGAGAGACGAAGACTGTGAGAGTGAGAGAAACGAGAGACTCGCGCATTCTAGAAGAGGTGGATTAAGAGGACGGAGTTGAAGAAAGATGCGACGCAAATATACATAGAAGTAGAAGTATCAACAGCATGGAAAGCACCGGACAAAGCGAAAGAAGAAAACCAATGTCCTATGATCACAACCTGCACGCTTTTATCGAGGAAATCTCCTGAAAGAGGGAATCGTGCAAAATCATAGTCTCTCTATCTTGCCAAGAAACAAGATCTTCCCAAAAAAAAAGAAACGTCCCGACGACTTCAAGATAAAGTACAAAAGAGAGATCGAAGGATTTGAATATGAGAAGCTGGGTACCTGCCTGGAACTGGAGGTCTCTAGGAGTGGAAAAGAAAGGGGTGTGAGTCGCTCCTACTCTCGGCTTGCCTGGGGAAGGAAGCGAGGCTCCGCCATCCGGTGGAGAGGGTGCCGGAAGAAGGACGAAGAAGAGTCGAAGAGCGGTAAAACCGGCAAGAACCAGGCAGAAGGAGAAGAAAAAGAAGGAGAAAGATGGAGCCTCGGAATTGACGTGGGAGGAGAGGTGTGCGCGAGCTGGTAAATAGGAAGCAAGCGAAGACTAGAATTAATTAGAAGAGAACAACACGATGCGTGGACGACGGAAGGAGGTCTTGAGGAATCCAAGAGCTACCAAACCACCCAGAACCAAGCACAAGAAGTAGAAAAAGAAAGAAAGAAAGATGGAATCGCGAATTTAACGCGGAGGGGGAGATGTGCGCGAGCTGGTAAATAGGAATCGAGCAAAGTCTAGAAAGAACTACAAGAAAACAACACGATGCGTGGATAACGAGGAGAGTTATGGAAGGAGGATGAAGAAGACTCGAAGAGCTGCCGAAGCAGCCAGGACCAGGCACAAGAAGAAAAAGAAAAGGAGAAGAAGAAAGATGGAGTCGCGAATTTGACGTGGGTGGAGAGGTGCGCGCGAGCTAGTAAATAGCGGGCGAGAGAAGGGAGAGGGAGAAGAGAGCGGGACGATGCGTTAAGGGACGAGGAGAGGGGTTGAAGAAGGGAAAGCGGCTGGTGTGGAGCAAGAGAGGCTGACTCGAAGAGCGAAGCAGAGAGAGAATCAGAGAGAGAAGCAACGAGAGAGCGAGAGAGTCGGGATGCTGGGGTCGCTAGGCAACCCCCGTGAGCCGGCAGAGGTGCACCCTTGGTACACCCTTATTGCCTTTCCAATTTTGGTGGTTCCCATGCACCTACCCAGTTTCCCCTTCTTCCATCGCCCAACGCTTCCACCCCCGGCACCAAACGCCTCTCCGCCCCTCTCCTTTCAGCCGCGACCGATACCGACTGTCAAGGCTGCACTTTCGGGAGCCTAGGCGTACACGCGATAATCGATAAAACAAAATTCGGGCTCCCGGGTCCACGACTGACGCGCCGCTCGCTCGTCCTCGCAAATTCAAAGCGATGCTTTTCAATCTATCGTAACCATCCACCTCGATAACGATTAGCATCTGGTGCCTTTCTTTCCTGGAAGATTCGCATCGCGGTGAAACATTCAAGGTAACCCCCGGAAGGAAGTAGGAAGAGGTTGGGTGGTAGGTCTTGCATTTCGCGGAGAGCAAATAATTTCGCTGTTTTGCCTTCCTCGATCGATCCGTTTTCTCCTACCGTGGAATGGCTACGGGTGGGTACAATCTCCTCGTGGGACGAGGTAACGTAGTTGAGGAGCTGTGCCGGAGGCTGAGAGGAGGGACGTGGGGGTGGAAAGGGGTGGAGGACGAGAAGGGTCGCCTGGGAAGGGGTAGGAAGGATGGTAGGGGAATTGATTCGAGCGCGCGGCATCGCCGAGTTCGTTCCGAGGGTGAAAACCCGTCGAGACTTCTGGCGTCACCCCGTCTAGCTCGATCCGTGGTGCCGGCACAGCGACCTCTCCTGATTGGTCACGAGGGAAGATAAAATTTGGGATCAGCTGGATGTTGCCGCGAGTGGAGGCCGCCGTAGCTGGCTGCCGGCAATTCTATCTGGTCGTGGGGTCGCCGAACGCGAAGAAGGAAAACATTTGGGAAACAACGCCGTTCGGTTGCACTTAGTAACGATGCCTGATTCTTTTAGGGTCGAGTAGGATTAATCGAATTCGATTCTCGATGTCCTCGCGAAATCGTAGACGAGTATTTGAACTCTTTGCTCGCAATCAGCGACGAGATTCTTCGAGATTAAGGTATCGATGTCAATTAGTCGGTGCTTATCGCAAATTATTATCTACGGCTCCTGGGAAGGTGGTACGCATCGCGAGAGAAAATGAGGTACGTTGGAGCATAAATCGCGAACCGACGTAAATTTCTAATTTACCTTATTCAGCCGGAGCGTCCCGATCTATTACTCCCTCACGAAATACTCACCAATCTTTCTCGCCGTTCTCATTACTCCCCGGGAATCCCTCCCCGTCAGCTTCTTCCTCCTTTTAACTGCTCGCTACCCGTGGAAAGGAGGCACGACTCCGTCGGCACCAATCCGCTGGCAGTATCTCGCCGCCGTTTCTTTTCAGGAGGACGAGGAAAATTTAATTAAACGGCGAGAATCGAGTAGAAGGAAGAGAAGAAGGCCAAAGCAGAAGGCGCTGACGGTACCGGTAGAACGGTCAAGGGTGAGCGCGGTGCGAGCGTAGGACGAAGGGGTGAGGAGTTGGCAATGGGATTGTAAGCGTATCGGAGAGAAATAGGGTGGAGAGGAAGAGAGAGAACATCGTGAACAGAGAGGGGTGTGGAGAAGCGGCAGAAGGAAGATGGAGGAGAAATAGGACGGGTGGAAGGACATGGTGAGAGAAAGAGAGAAAGAGATGAGCAAGAGGGAGAGAGAGAAACCCTTTCACCCTCTCGCACCTATTCATCGATCGATAATGCGATCTGGAGAAGAGTGCACCGGACGGAGTCGAAGAAATAAGGGCTGCTGGTGGTACTCCAGTACCACTGGGCTCCTACCATCGGCTACGAAAATCCTTTCGTCCTCTCGCACCTATCCATCGATCGATAACGCGATCCGAAGAACAGTCCACCGAACGTAGTCGAAGAAACAAGGGCTGCTGGTGTCACCTCAGTACCACTGATACATTCTATCCCTCGTACCATCGGTATCGCTCCCTACTACCTCCACTGGTCCTGCTACCACCTCTTCCATCCAATCCTAAACCTACATCGTCCAAGCAACGATACCACTGAAAAGGTGAGCAACCCTAAAAATCATCCCTCTCTCCTTCTACCCTTACATTTCTTCCGACTCCACCCTCCTTCACTGGCCGTGACTGTACGAAGGTGGCCAGAAGTACCAGGAAGGTGTGCACCGGCCAGCAAGCAAGGTTACTCACTTTCTCTGTATGCGTACTACATACCCACCACGCTAGCCAGGCTCTATCCATCTAGAAGTGTATCAGTGCGCGTGCGTACGCACGTACCGACTCTCATGCACGGTTCTCGCGTGTCACGTGCGTGGGTACACGCGTATCAGGGTCGAACGCGATGTGTGAAGCCTATCTTCTTCTCTCTCTCTCTCTCTCTTTCTTTCTCTCTTCAGCCAGCTCTTCCTTTTCGATTCTCCCGGCTTGCGCAGGTCCCTTCTCTTCTCTCACAGACATCACCGATATCGAAGAGAGCGAGAGAGCAAGAGAGAGAAGGAGAGTGAGAGAGTGAGAGAGAGGAAGAGAGAGAGAGAGAGAGAGAGAGAGAGAGAGCTACATCGAAGGTGGTGGCGATGGCGGTGGTGGTTGTCGGCTACGGAGAGCGGTGGCGATAACCATAGAGAGGGGTTGCAGATCGATGGAGCAGTGACGTCACGGGGTGCGGGAAGCTGCGTCTCCATGGTGACCGCCAACGGACCCCGGCCGTTCTGTATACGCTTGGACCAGCGGGGTTGAAATTTTATTAAATTTCATTTGTGCCCGCTCGCTTTCTGTCCTCCTCCTCTCTCTCTCTCTCCCTCTTCTGTTTCATCCTCTTCACCCTCCCTTCCACCTCAACCCTTCTTCCTTCGCCCGTTGTCGGTCAGCTCTCGCGGATCCTCTTCTCATCCTACGCTCTCCTTTCTCCACTTTTCTTTTTTTTTCAGCCCGCGTCCACTTCCTGCGCCTCGCCTCGTCCCCTCCTTTCTTTATCCGCGTAGATATCGTAGCTGCTTTTATAGCGCGCATTTTCGTTCTCGTGAAAAAAGGAGCGGAGTGTAAGAGGAAACTCGGCTGATGGGTTCAACGGATTATCGATTTGATATTTTGATAATGCGCGGTTGTTTTCGTCGCTTTGTTTTTGTTTGCAGCGATCGATGGGCGTCGAGTGCATTGTTAATGCGATTCTTCGGGGGTTTTTCTTGTCGCTGATTTTTTGGAAAATTCATCGTGTCTAGCGCAAGGTGGGAAGAAGGTCGATGGTTTTTGTTCGCGAACGATCTATATTCATTTTGTCTCGGCAAAACAAGATCCAATTAAACGGATGCTTTTATTACTCGCGATGACGCGCTGGATATTCGCGACTACGAGAAAAACAAGGGGTTCTCGACTGGAGCAACGTTTAATTTCCTTCCTCTGCGTTAATCTTCGAGAACGAAGTCACTCCTACCCTTTTTTTCCGCCTCTTTTCGCTCTGGGATAGGCGAGTGCCTCGTATCCATGCTCGTTCACCCATTCACCCATCCACCCATCGTGTCCATTCGTTCGTTCGTCGACTTCACGGTGACTCCGCGAGAAACATGACGGAGAGCTTGTCTCCTTGCATGCTTCCTGGCAAGCTATGCATAGAACTTGGACCTCCATTGCCCACGGGACAAGTTCAACCTTCGTTCGTTCGCGAAAATATATTCACCGAGCTCCACTGTGCGTCTCCTTTGCATTCGTATTGCGTTTCCTACTCGCCAATTCCTTTTTCTGCTTGTCGACGATTTGTACTGTGACGTGAAGTCGTTCGAAGCAAGCAGATCAGTGTGTGGACTGTTTAGCATTTCAAGAATGATTTCTTCCCATAGAGAAAAAAGTTTTGGAAAAAGAACAGAAGTTGGACGCTTTTTCTGCACTGCGCACAAAATTACGATGTACTTAAATTAGAGATCTTATGTTTGCATAATTATCGATTAATTAATTGTACGATTTGTTCGTTTATTAGCTTTCTTACCGAAGAAGTAGAATTTTCCGTCAAGTTTTTCACCAAACATGCGCATCACTATGGGGTACAATGTTTCTTCAAACTCTTACCACGTTTCCAAATCATTTCTATTGCATAATTCGTAACTTCCTCCGATTTCGAGGACCAGAGTCTTCTTAGCATCTCATTGGTTCAATTTACCATTCTGGTGTCCTATTAATTCAGCATGTGCAGGAACGTGTTCGGCCGCGTCATCGCTCGCGATTCATCGTGTTATCGGAGAGTCCTTTGGGTAGCAGATACACCAGAGGCATGTAAATATCGACGTAACCATCGATACGTATCGCGACATGCATCGTGCATTTGCGAGAGCTTTGGTATCCTCGGCCGAGGGACTACAAGAGCCTCGGATTATCAAGATACTCAGTGATGTAAAAATAAAAACCTCATGAGCCACGTACAGAAAATTGGGTCGCGAACGTTACCATCGATTTGGTTGACATGGCCAATAGGCATGTGCATTTCCTTTTTCGACTCGGTAATCAGCTCGACGTTGATATCATTAGAAATGTCTCTGTCGGTCGCTTATCGAATCATTTTCACGTACCGCGAGTGTCGATCATATTTTTGTTCTTTTTACCAATAACTCGCATGGTATCTCGTACAAGCTTCCTCAATCGACCTGCTTTCCTTAAAGCTTCGCCAATTTTGTCTTCTTCCTTCGAACTTTCGTTTCAAGATACAACATTTCTAGCTTGCATGATTTAGTATCCATGATCAAGATGCTTGATTAACAATCCACATTTGACGTCCACGATATATTCCACCTTAATAAACGTGAATACTCGTTTACGACGTACCTCGTAGCGTCATTTCAATTTGGCCGCAGTGAAGAGTGATCTTCGTTGCGAGAAAGGCGAGAGAAAAGCTACTTCCATCCTGGGATCATCAATTAAGTTCTCGACATTTGGAACGACGCGTGCACCCCTGCGACACCCACTGGAAAGAGCCTCGTTTCACCTCCTCAGTCTCTTCTTCGAGGTTACCACGTTCTTCTCTTGTTAAGAAGACTTCTCCGTCTCGCTCGAGCTCGCCGTGGAACCGTATTTATTCGTGTTCTTTGATTTACCGTCCGGATCGCTCTCGATTGACGATGGAATTTACTTTTACGAAGAGAGTCCTGCGAAAGCACCGCTTTCGCCATTACTCTTGTAACTATCGGATTACGTTGAACTTCGCGGTGATTCGCCCCGCGTTATTCGATCCCGCCATCGTTACTTCTTCCGGAAGATTGGAAATTCTTCTTTATCGTTCTTCGAGAGACTTTTTCCAAAGCAGGGACCTACCATCGCGAATGTCAGATTTAATCACCGTATTACAACGAAGCGGCTGCATTGTTTGGTATCTTTAGGTCGCTCCTACCGACTAGCGTATCTCTCGAAACGGTAGTTTTACGATGCATCGCGATTTATGCGTTTTGAGGTTTACATCGAGGCGAAGCCCTCGAGGGACTCGGTGCTCGGGGCCGAGGCGGACGCGATTGGGAAAACTGTCGATGCTCGGTGAGAGGGAAGGATGGGTAGAGGGGACCGACGATGCTATCGCTGGAAACGTCGCGAACGGAATATCTCGTAGAAAAAACTACGACGTTCTCGAGCTTTCTTTTTTATAGAGCCTAGGAAGAGGAACGTGCGAAATCGAACCGATCGCTGCAAACGCTTAAATATTCGTATTTCGAAGTATGAGTATTTTTTTAGTTGTAAAATAAGAAGAGTCTCGCGTCATACGCTGTTTTTTCTATTTTTCTCGAACACATACGAAAATTCACTGACCAGAGAGAAAGCAAATTTTTCATACATGCATTACCCAAGAATCGTTCGACACAATAAAGTTCCAATCATAAACCGAAGAAAGATCATTTCAGGTCCTTTATTAATATGCATAGATCCACAAAGTCGAATCAGGTACGATAAAGTTCTTCCTTCCTACCTCGAGATTACTTCTCGCACATTAAAAATCCCGAGTTCACCAACTACAGAACCACTACAGAACCACTCGATCTTACCCATGCACGAATATCAAATCAACCTCGTACCACTCAAACTTCCTCGAGCCCGACTTCCACCCAAGCGCAGGGACCGGAGATTATTTCTCGCTCAGCCTCAAAATTATAAGTCGTTTTCGGGAGATAAGCCGCCGAAACGTAGGCTGATCATTTTTGCGGGAGCACTCGTACACCACCATCGTCAGAGATGTGGAGAGAGGGTTGCGGAAGAAGGGAGAAGCAGCTACGAAATGAGAAGGGTGGAGAAGAAAAACTGGAGAGCGAGGGAAGGAGAGAAAAATCGAAGCAGAAGAAAAAAAACAGAGAGAATCCAGAAGTAGAGAATCCAGAAGACATAGAGAAAGAGAGAAGAGAGAGAGAGAGAGAAATATGGATAAAGCTAGGGGTGAGCGAGGGGGTTGTGGTGGTCGAGGTAAAGGTGGAGAAGGGTGGAGAAGGGTGGAGAATTGTGGAGAAGGGTCGAGAAGGGCGAGGCAGGGGGTGGAGGAGAGAGAGGAGAGTGAGAAGGGGTGGGTAGAGAGAGGGTGGTCGGATGATGAGGGGGTGTGTTTGGTCCGGGAACCCAACGGTGATGCTGTATTGATCCGAGTGCACGAGCGGAGCTAAAGTAAGCCGAGGCTGGTAGAGCGTTGCCTTGGCAACCTCCTCCCTCATCCCTCAGGAGTTTCCAGTGCTCCGACCAAGCCCCTCTCACCCAAAACCGCCACCAAGCCGTCTCCTCTCTCGCTCACCCTCCACTTTCTTTCTTTCTTTTCTCTCTCTCTCTCTCCCTCTCTCTCTCTCTCTCTGTGTCTCACTCTCATTCTTTCTCACGCACACACCCCCTCGCTCTCATTCCTTCCCTCCTTCCATCTTTCTTTCGATTTCTGTTGCTCTTTCCCTCAACCACCCCATCGCCACCCCTTCGCTCTCTCCTTCTCCGTCATCCGGACGATCTATATGTGCTAAGCGAACGACGTCGCACGACGCTAGCTAGGCTCTTTACGCGCGTGTACGAGAGTATGAGAGACGCGACGCGCGTAAAGAGAAAGAGAGAGAGAAAGAAAGAGAGAGAGAGAGAGAGAGTCGAGGAGTTCCTTTTTCCAGTGGCGCGCACGTAGAATCGCCCCTTCCGGGGTCTTCGACACGTCCCTTTTTCTCTCCACACGCTTTACGAAAATAATCTCGTCTCCGTGCGCGCGGTGCGCGGCCACCACCTGTCTCGCGCGCGTCGCTGCTCGAGCAATCCCTCTCGCTCCAACCTTCCCTCCACTCCTTTCGCGGAAAGTCGACGCTCCGGAGTTTCGTAATCGACTAACGCGGGCGGAGCGGCCTGAAACGAGAGGAGGATAAGGAGCAGCTCGGAGAGTCTTTGTTCGTCGCGTCCACTCGCGGACTCCTCCCCACGAGAAATAAGACGGCGTAGTCCGGTAATAAGAATACTTCTCGCGAGCTTCGTGAGGAGGAATCGATGGACCCCTGCTCCTATGACGACGTAAATTCTTCGACGAGGAGAAAGAGAGAGGGAGAAGGATTGGGGTGGAAGAGGGCTCAGTTTCCATTATCCACCCTCTCGAAATCTCACGACGAGGGTGGTTCTCTTTCGTGGTGCTTGCACCGCGAGACGCTCGACCCAGAAAGATTCCGTATTTATTTTCCCATGGTTCCGGAAAAGTATGAGGTAAGCGCCGGAGGAATCGAACCAGTCACGCCGCGCAAGCGCACCGTCAAGGCTAAAGCACCTCTCTTTCTTCCTTCTCCAAAGATTTTTCTCCTCTCCTGACATTGGCCGAGGCTAAATGGAAAAATTGCGCTCGCATTTTATCAACGATCGCTTTCGCTCAAGCGCACGTCACCCGGGAAGTGTGGCGCAGTCTGGCCGTCTAATTACATTCCAATTATGCACGCCACCCGTGCACGTGATTCGCTTTATCGAACAACTCGTAGAGGACGGTTTTAGCACGGGGACTCTCCTAAGGAATTAGAAAAATTTCAGAAGAGCGTTTCTCACGAAGAAATTAGCAAACGACTTTTGTGCACTTATTCTCTGGCGTACATTCTCGAACTCGATCGATCTAATTGAGTACGGGCGATACATTCGGACTCTTCTTCCCCAAAAAATTTTCAAATCTCAAATCCTTCGTACGAGAAATAATGTTCTTAATAAAAGAGAAGAGGTCGTTGCAAACCTAATCGCTCACTACAAAATACAGTTTCTCCGATAATTACCAGTCGGCGGATTGGAGAGCACGACAATGCGCCGTCGTCCCTTATTATTCGTTCTAAAGGAGCAACCTGGCAATGTCTTCTTCCAATTTCTCCGGTGCGGCGCGCGCGCGCGCAACGAATTCAAAGCCAGGTCGAAAGACGCTTGAGTTTCCACGGATAGAGAGAGAGAGAGAGAGAGAGAGAGAGAGAGGAAGGAAGGAAGGAAGGAAGGATGGACGGAGGGAGAGAATAATGGAAGCGGCGGAGTGAACGTTCGCGCACCCGTTGCCGCGCGTTTCTTTTCGCAAGGCCTCCTCAAACAATTCGAGTTCAACCCCCGTCACCCTCTGTGTGGCTCTCCGTGAAGATTCGGCCAGGCTCGTGCCAGTAGTGCCGAGGGCTGGAGGATGGGAAAATTGGGACGTCGCATGGCCGTAACGTTCGCGCGTGTGCGTGCGTGGGGGCGCAAGCGAGAAGCGGAAGCAGGAGAGAAGGGTGGAAAGTAAAACCAACAGTCAACCCTCTTACGTCGGCCAAACGCGCCCCTTCTTTTCTCGCGTTAGGTGGGATACACGAGACACGCGATTAGAGAGGAGCAGAGCGTTAGGGAGACGCCGAATTGTCTCGCCGTTTCGGTCACAGTTTCGTTCTTTTAACGTCGAGGATCCTGCGAAGTGGCTCGCACCTCGTGCGTACGGTCAAAGGGACGGAGGAGAAACGTGCGCGCAAATTAAGAATACAGTCTCGAGATCCTTTTTGGCAAAGGGAATTTCGAGATTTTCGTTGCATAGTAGATCGTAGAGAAATGTTGATTCTTGTCTCCGGCGAAGGATCCGACGGAAAATGTAATTCGTACGAAGTACCGAGCTCTCACTTTTCCTTTATTTATTTTCCATCTTCTTCTTCTTCTCCTTTGCGGCTCGTTTAAGATCGATTGGTTGGACGATATGGTAATCGATTTTCGTTTCATTTGCGTATTGACGATTCTCAACGGGGAGAGATGTTTTTCGTGTTATCATGGAAAAATTTACAGCGTCGAATGAAAACATGTTGACCTCTCCATCGTAGACGCTTGCAGATTTTGCGCGCTGGTAGATGCGTGCATTGTGAATTTTTTAACGAATTCATCGTAGGCGGACGGATCATTTTGGTTCGGTGAAACTCTCTCTCTCTCTCTCTCTCTCTCTCTCTCTCTCTCTCTCAATTAAAACAGCCGCAACTATACGGCGCACGCAGACGCTCGCGCCTATAGAATTCGCCCAGGCTGGTACACTCGGCGAGTGGGACGGGTGGGTTTCTCGCGGATCAATGCCTCTCGATAAATAATCGCCACCGTCGAAATTTCATCAAATGCGTGCCCCACGCCACGCTAGCAGCGCCCGCCACCGCTCGTCGGCCCGTCTGTCTGCGCGCGTGCGGACGAGCCCCTCGCTCGCGCAACGCACGCGACAGATGCGACGAACAATGTGGCCCCGTCGTCGTATGGCACTGCTAGGTTTTGATTTCGAGCATTATTATGCCGTGACGATCAGGTAAAACGCCGAGCTGGAATGTGTCAGCTGTCGATCCGTCCTCCACTGTCGTTCGTGTCTAGTTCCGAAATCGCGACCCCCCCTTACACGCAATCAGTGCTTCGCGTAAGCGAGCGTGTACGTGTGTTACTCGCAAGATCGATCGCAACCTAGAGAATATTTACGATTTTACTCAATTTCGTTTTTAGCTCGCTCCGATAGGAGAACGGATAGTGAAAGATGGTTATCTTGTTTGATAAACGTCAAATTTTCTTGCTTTCTCGTGTAAAATTTTTGAGTGGAAAGGATTCTGAGACCAGCAACACTGTTCTGTAAAAATTAAGGAAGTTTGGTGTTTATTAAATTTTCTTGCTTTCTCGAGTAAAATTTTTGGGTGAAAAGGATTCTGGACCAATGAGATTTTTCTGTAAAAATTAAGGAAGTTTGATGTTTCTCAAATTTTCTTGCTTTCTCGAGTAAAATTTTTGGGTGAAAAGGATTCCGGACCAATGAGATTTTTCTGTAAAAATTAAGGAAGTTTGATGTTTCTCAAATTTTCTTGCTTTCTCGAGTAAAATTTTGGAGTGAAAAGGATTCTGGGACCAACGATGTTTTTCCGTAAAAATTAAGGAAATTGAATGTTTATCGAATTTCCCTGCTTTCTCGAGTAAAAGTTTTCGGTGAAAAGGATTCTGGTACCAGTTTTCCCGTAAAGTTGCCACGCCTTTTAACTGAAGAGATTCTCAGGGTGGCAATTTCCCTTAGGTGGTTTCACATTATAGCGTTTCGAGTGCCTTGGAGCCTCTGGGAAAGGCGAGAGGAAGTCAAGGAGGAAGCACAGATGCTTTGGTACGACGTCTCATCGATCGTTCGATTTAGCATGCAGGCTTGTGTCGTGGGAGAGCCTCGACGAATGGAAGGGAGAATGCTTTAATTATCATAAGACGCAAACGGCAATCACCATCGCGCTGGTAGTTCGCGTAGAGCATTTCTTTTCCCTCGAGATGGCCTGTTGATGACTTGTTTGTTGGTCTTTCTCAGCCCGCTTCCGCTACGCAGCGCGAGACAAATGGCACGGAGTTGGCGAAGTCACCCGAACTTCGTTTTTCTCGTTCGTCTTCTACGTCGAATTTCGCGAGAAAGTCGATTTAAAAAAATCTCCGGATAAAGAGTAAGAAACTTAAATGGCAGAGTATTACGAGCACGCATCACTGAGGTTCGTAAAAGGATATTTTATAAAAAGCGTAGTAACAGGATTCAAGTGTAATTTCCTCAAAACGTACCTTAACAAGTCTTTAATACCGCGAATTTTTAATAGCAGCAACATTTCCATAAATATCAATTTTAAAATTCACAATTACCCCTGATATTTTTAAGTGACGAATTTTTCAGAACAACGGAAGACCCTCGTAAAGGCAAAATGGCCTCCATTAAAAAATACGAAAACTATACGAAGACTTTAAATACTGTGAGTTCTAACTCTCAATCGGCGTAGGTAAGGGTTAACAACCGAGAACTGTCGACGAAGAAAATTTGGCAGAGGGTGGCGTACTCGGTGCACCAATTCGCAGGGCACGTATCCCTGCTCTTCCGCGATCATCGACCTATCCCCTATTTCGGATGGTAAAAGCCAGATGTTCCGAGTCCTTGAAACTTTCTCGACCGTTCACCAGGGTTCGCCAGCCGGTGGTCCAGCTCAGCATCTCCGGATAGACTGTGGCGCCACTCACGAGCGAATCACCGAACTGGATTGGGGGTTGAAAGCGCGTGCATCGTCTGGAGCACCCTCTGCGCAGGGCTCACGCGAGGACGTAGAGACGCGTGCGTCCTCGGCGTAAAGCGTCGGCCACGTAAACTTGTGATAAACTCAATTTACCAGAAGACTCGCTCTATCCTATCCTAAGCGAGGAGACCAAACGAAACACCAAGCCGAAGGATAGTCAAAGTTCGTCGCACCTTCTCGTTACTCTCACGTGTCGCGCATCCTTCGAACCCAAGAGGATGACGTCCTTCGAGTGGTGAGGACAATTGGCACGCGTCCACAGAAGAACATGGCTGAAGCATTCGGTGATCGATTATAATCGGTAGGCTTGAGAGGGTAAACAAGCTTCGAGAAATTGAGCTTCCGATCGTGCGAGGTTTCGCAGAGTTGTCTCTTTCCTAAGTGTGAGAGGATCAGGAGGATGGCATGCTACGCATTGACCCGGAAAAAAGTTTGCTGATCCAAGCTGCGACGAGGGTGATCCTGCGCCGTGCGCGCGCGAGTCCTTGAGAAAAAGAGAATCATCGGTAAGCGTTGGTGGTTGATATTGATTGGCATTAGGCCGCTCGAGCAGGTCCTTTTAATTAAATCAATTAGGACGATTGCTTCTTCTTTCGTGTAATTAATTATGTTATCTGCTTCGTCGGATTACCGATAGACCGTGAGAAACAAAATCGGGCAAGGAGATCCTTGGAAGAGGCGACAGGATTTGAAAAATGAGGTCTTACGATGGCGAGAGCAGCTCGACCGAGGACGACGACAGAAGGGAGGGCCTGCCTGAGGCACACCTGCAGCAAGGATCCTGGCAGCGTTCTGCCTCGCATCCAACTTGGGCCTGGGAGCATCGTGCTGCCGTGAGTATTGCACGAAACGAATTTTATACGAGAAGTTAACAATCTAGAAGCTAAACAAATTTTTATGATTTTCTACGTGCAACTAACGAAAGCACACGTAGCCCTGGAAAAATTTACAACCAGCCTAAAATCATAAGGGTACAATTAAAAAATAACTACCAAGTGTATCGTTTATTTTATTATATTCGTACCGAATGTAATTTCCAAGTGAGCCAGGTGTCTTTTGATGTAAAAATTTCAAAACATTTATTTTTTAAATTCTACCGTGTACTTCTACAAAAAACATCAGCAGATCTGATGCGTTACTGTACGAGAACGTCACTGTCTAAAATACAGTGTCGTTTATAAGAATAGTTTACGCATAATTAGTCATTAATTTTGCATATTCCTTTTAGCATCCTCTGCCACCACAGTCCGGTGGCTCTCTCGAGTCGATGTACTCCGCGACCCCAGGAGCATCGCATCCTGGCGTCTCCGGGCCTCCAGCTGGCTACTCGTCCGAGCACACGCAGAGTGCTCCTGGCAGAAGGACTCCTCTGGGGGCCGTAGGACTCGGTGGTTTTTATTTTCAACAGCAGCCTCAACCGCACGCTTCCTCGAGTGCGCTGTCAGACGAGAACAGACCAGATCACGAGAGGTGACAGTTTTAACAAATAATCGAAACCTTTAACTATAAGGCAACTAGACAGCAGCGTGGAGTGTTTAATTAAAGATTCGAGAAGATTACAAATGTCCAATTGTCTCCGTAGACCAGGAGCGTCACGACTCAATTGTCCTCCGAAATCAAAAACGACGAGGCAGGGAAAGAGCGTGAGGTTGAACATCAATGCGAGAGAGCGCAGACGAATGCACGATTTGAACGACGCCCTCGATGAACTTCGTTCGGTTATTCCTTACGCCCACAGTCCGTCCGTCAGGAAGCTTTCGAAGATAGCCACTCTACTTTTGGCCAAGAATTACATTCTCATGCAAGGTAAACGAAGTCGTGGAATTAGTAGCTGCTTTCCTTTCACTCCAACGATCGGTTCATTCCAACTGAACAGATCCGAATACTTCACTGCAATTGTGAAAAGAAAGGAGCTAATAATGTTTGCACATCTTGCGTCCATAGATTCCATTTCGAGTTAGTGTCTGCTTCGCCTTTAGTACCTGTTAACACTTTGACTGCCATGATGGTCATATGTGACAGGCCACGGTTTGTCCTGTGGCACCACGGTGGTCACCGGTGATCTTCAGAAAAATCATTAAAAAAAGGATTATACTAATAGCAGTTTACAGCATTTCAAAAGATCATATGTTAACAAAAACAATGCACCGTGTGGCGCCACGGACCATCCATGGAAAATCAGCGTAGCAGTCAAAGTGTTAAATGCTTCTCGCGTTTGTTGGGTACCATAGTTTTTTCTATTGAGATTAATTCACTGGTCATTTTTCAGGCAACGCCTTGGACGAGTTAAGAAGAGTAATAGCAGTCTTACAATCTCCTCATGCTCACACGGCCACTTTACCGCCCACGCCAGTGTCCTACGATCTTCTCCAAGGATTCTCCGGAAAATTGTTCCAGGGTGTTCAAGAACTACAGGGTGTGCAGTCCCTTCCTACGGGTGATCCTCAGGCGGTAATCGCCGGTGGACCACCGACTGACGGTACAGTGGCCAGCGGTGAATCCAATTAAGTACACTCAGGATTTTCTTGCATTTTCAGAAAAAGGCAAGAAGACGAGTTTGATTTAGGACACTTAAGCGTACGAAGCCACGAATCGAAACTGTCATTGAAAGTAGGGGAACATTGAAAGTAAGCACGAAAGGTACCACGATGAAAATTAATACGTGTCTCTGGAACGAGATGATATTTCCCACGAGGGTTCTAAATAACGATTGGGATCTAGACTCGAGAGATTTACTTGTGGGATTCAAGTGGATAGTCAAAGGCAGTCTTCAAGAATAGCGGCGCGCGAGAAAGTATTAGTCCGTAAGCGTAAACTGAAAGTATAAACCGGAAACTTATAAACTAAATATTCTTTTTGTCGAGGTTGCATTCTCTGGATGCTCAAGCATAAAGTTACTTCGAGGATTCAGCGTTCGCGAATCCTGGCGAGTGCGTTCTCGCTTAGCAAAAGTATTACGATAGATCTTCGTTCGTTTTTGAATCTATCTCGAAACAACGGATAATCGCGAAAGGTCAACGCTCCTGATGATTATCCTAAAGATCTATGAAAGTCTACGAAAGTAATAGAGATTAAGAAGGATTAAGAACATTTGCAGTTCATAGTTACTGATAGAGCAATAAGTGACGACGGCGTGCTTCTCCTCCTCTGACGAAGAAATTCTCTTACAAATTTCAAAAACAAGAGAACGTATTGCCGGAGGTCGGAGGGCACGCAAATGGGTGATGGAATAAAATAATTTCCAAATCCCGTCCGCAACGCGATAGTCAATATAGCATGTGATACATGTCGAGATATTCTAGTCTAATACTGGCGTAAAGATATTAAATATTCATATACACACATACATATAAATATATTATATATATACATATATATTTAATAATTCGAATGAACTGTCGATTTATAACTTATTTATATACAGAACACATTCCATTGAGAGTCTATAAAAACGTGCCAAGGATTTAACTGCTCTAAGATAAAAGAGTAAGAAAAAAAAGAAAAAAAAAAATAATAGATTATGCGATAGAACGACGAGGAGTCGTGGAAAAAAAGGGACTATTATCCAGTGAAGGTTAAACTCCATTTGTAATATAGTATTACTTTCTAAAAATAACTTATTCCTAATCGCTGATCTTCGATGAGCATAAGATAGAGATTTTACCGTCTAACGACGTCGTTCACCTGCAAAGCAATAAGACTATTTATAAGTAATGCGAATTTCTAATGCGCGATTCTCTAACGAACCTTTAAAATAAAATTGTAATGTAAAGACGCAAGAATTGCAACCGGGAAGACATTTATTGCGGGGCGCAAATACTCCTGTTTGGTAGTCGAATAAAAAAGAAAAACTATTTGAGAAGATCGTTGGGCCCGCTACGTACTCCGAGAGAAATTGTGCTCGAACAATATTTGGGGAGAAAGTACTCGGAAATACGTGTACATTCATTAGGTATATATTTACAATGCTTTTCTCTCGGTGTAAGTACAGAGCATGTACTTTGTATTTTGTATGGATGTGCCTGATAATGTTCCGTTCATTAAACTTTGTGAACCTGGAGTTCCCTGGTACCTGGTACCTTTCACGCCGCTAATCTCTATCGAGAAGCAGCGTCGCAAATACAATGGACACAGAGTGCGCGAAAGTATGCGATTTCACTCTTCAATCTTTATTTCACCCGGTACAGTAAATACTGTTTGCATTCGTTGCAAAACTGCAACCAATCGAAGTGACGAATTCACTCTAACTCCAAAACAAATATTCTATCTCTGAAAAAATTGCGCCGAAGCATCCCACGAGCTCCACGCTTAAATTCAAACTTCGCCACGTGATTGGTCTATTACACGAAACCTAATACGCAACCTTTTTACTCTGTCCTTCACAACTACATTGTAAACGATCCCGCGCATCTACCATTTAAAAAGTGCGGGTTCGTCCGCGCGATTGATTGGTGGCGCCATCTGACCAATGAGACGCGAGAACGTCGATTCGAAACTTACGAACATTATTCTTCCGTAATTTATCGCATTCTCTTACTTTACAATCGTCCTTTTGTCGATAGAAAGTACAGAGACGCTTAATTCACTTTATTGAAACCTCTCGAGAAATTCAAAACCAGAATCGAACTTGAAACTCTCTCGAAACGAAGGAAAGAAAGTGACAAGTGTGGTGTCGGCCGGTGGCGCCATCGCGTCGGCCCACAGGCTCAACGAGTCTGACTCGTTGCCACTCGTTGCTCTCCTGTCCTTCGGTGAGGACTGCGCCGCGCGCGCCGCCCGTTTACGCGACAGCAGCCTCTCGTCGGTGGGTTAAGCGGTGTGCGTGCGTGTTTCTCATCGGTGGCTTCAAGATGGCCTGCTGCTGCTGGTGGCCGATGGTGCTCCTACTGCCGTTCGCGTTGCTGTCGCCGCGCGCCATGCTCGCGAACGTTTACTAAGGAAGCGTTCAGTTGTCGAAGACGTAAGTCCACGAGCACCCTGACGCTCGACGTACGTGCACTACGAGCAAACGAAATTGAGAAGGGAATCGAGGGAGACACTTTGGCAGGACGTCTGCTGCGAGCTGCGAGGAGTTTGGACGACCGTCGTAGCTGGGAAATGTGACGAGCATCCGGAAACCGGTAAGCTTATTACCCACGCAAACACAGAACTATCGTTACCCTACACCCTCTCGCTCCCTTATTTTTACGCGAGAGTATCGCGGTGCCACAAAACCGCGTACCGGCGGTTACGTTCACCTCCCGGACTCATTCAGTGGCGTAGTTCCTCTCTGGCGAGAGAGGTTCGCGCAACGAGGTGAGGGAAGAGAGGAGGTTGAGATAGAGAGAGAGATAGATTGATATACGGGGACACGGATTGGACGAGGAGAGGGTAACGTGTCTCTCTTTGGGTTTTGCGCGTGTGTGAAAGACTCGCGCGTCCAGAGAGGGGCCGCATTCGTCTACACCGTGACAGGCACGCGACCGCATATGTCGCCAGACGGAAACGAAACTCTCCCATCGACGTGTTTTCGATCGTGCGATCTAGAATACGCTTCGGGCAGATAATAGAGAAGAGGAGCGGAGCGTCAGGCCACGGGTAAATTCAGCATGTTCGATCGATCGTCGAGTTTCTCGCCTCGATGACTTCGCCTGTTTCTCTTTGTGCTCTTTCGTCTCCTTACCCCTTCCATGCTTCCTTGCATTTTCCTTACACGCGATCGTCCGTTTCGCAATAATGCATTTTCGGCCGTCTTCCGTCTACAGCAGGCTTCGGTGGGCCTCCACACGAGTTCCTCGTTCTTCGACTGCATCCGCGAATAAGGAAATAGGACGTAACGAATGAGTTAACCTTACTTTCTCGGAGGCGGCCAATGCTGCGCCTAGCACCCGCAAGTTCTATCGTCGTTGTCGAGCGTTCAACGGCCGCTTTCTTACGGTACCTACGCATTTTTCTTTTGCTCGTTGAATTTTCGTGACGTTCTTCCTCCAGCTTCTACGATTATAACATTTATTTAGGTTGAACGTTGTTTGCGCGGTGTGCGCTAGGTCATACCACCTACCCCAGAGCCAATAAGATTAGCCGTGTAAAGTTTACTCGTGATTATTGACTGCTGTGCTCTTCTTTTCTTTTTGTTTTTATTCCTTCGATGCTTCTTAATTTCAATGAGAATTTTTATCGCTAGATAAGCATTTTTATATTTGACTTAACCGCTTGTGGAAGGTATCTCACGAGGTCGGTCAGATTGTACGGTAGACCAATGGGATTTGGCGAGGGGCGTCTTTAGCCTACCTGGTCGCGCACAAAAGGACATAACCTAAAATCCTGTGAGTGGCCCGTGAACACAACCTTTGTGTCTCTTCTCCGAATTTGTGGAACACGTTTAATTCTAGCCGATAGTAGGTCATTGAGATGCCATACTCCTCTTCATATCCGATGAACTTTGTCCCCGTAAAATCGATCTTCGGACGGCGATCCTTGCGCGATATCGCATTCGATTTTTATCGATTCTACGCCTTATCTTTCTCCCTCTCTTGAGACTTTACTACACGGTAGACAAGAGAAGGAAAAGAACGCGTCCTGGAAATAATATTTCTGTGTGTCACCGAGGCAAATTATCGAAGGCCTACTCGGTAAAAGCAGGTTCTCCTCGTTTTCCGGTAATCGACACGGATAAACGAGTTTTCTTTTTTTTTTGTCGATCCAGAAACTACTCGTTACCGACAATCGTTCGATAATTGAACGATTGTTTTTTTTACACGGTAAATGCAGATTTTTGTAGACCGTCTGTGTACATCGATTAGAAAGTAGTTATTCTTTATTCGAGTGGAATTGAAAATGTTTAAGTCCTTGGTGCCTTGGAAATGTTTAACAATGATAAAGATGTATCGGATTCCGATAACGGAACGTGTCTGTTCACCTGCCATGTCCACCAATGGAGGCGTATCGCTCATGCATACGTCATCGATCTTCCAACGTTATTGTCGTCGTTGATGTCGATCGAGGGGATTGACTATGCTCGACTCGATTGGCCTGGAGCACGGGCGTATTCGTAGTGAATTCAAGAAAAACGATTAAGAGCAGTCGTGTTATCACTCCTGAGAAGCCTGCTGCAACGGATGCGCGGTATCGCATTTCGTCGTAACGCGAAAAGGAAGAAGTCGAATAATAATAGATCTGATTTTTTGTTTGCAATCGAATTAAGAGGATAAAGATCCTTCTGTATTTTAAACGGACTCGATAAGAATTTTCTCCCGGTTTTATAATTTATTCAATATCGGATCCACATTTCTTAGGATCTTGAAAAGCTTTATACGTAGAGTAATACACATTTGACTAAATAGAATCTAAGATGGATCGTTAAATAATATCAAACATTTGTTATTTCCGAAGCAGTCGGATAATAGATAGTCGGATAATACAAATTTGTTTGTAATTGAATTAAGAGGATAAAGGCCCTCGTGTACTTGAAAACGTGTCTACAAGAATTTTTCTTGATTTTATCATTTATTTAACAGTGGATCTACATGTCTGACAATTTTCAAAAGGTTCATACATAGCGTGATAGATATTTGACTAAATAGGATTATTAAATAGATTATGAAATAAAAAAGAAATTGTTGTTTCTGATGAATCATTTTTCTACAATTATGCCCACCGTTTTCTGTGTGTGTACAGCGATTCAATGTAATAGAATTTTGCAAGTCCGTTCCCTCTTTCTACTCTTTCAAGAAATTTATATCCACGCATTTCCACGCTCTACTTTATGTAAGCCATAAAACAGAAATCAGTCTCAATCGAGCGACGACAAAACCACCGTACCACTCGTGCCGATCGTTGCTGGTGCACGAGGTTGAAACAATCGTTATTTCTCGCGGTCCAATAAATCTTGTTGAAAGAGAATCTGAGTCGTCGGAAAAGCCGAAATGCGCGGTTAAGCGCGTGCTTTGCAAAGTGATACACATTCGCACATTTTCACCTACCCATGTGCAAAGAACAATTGCGCTAACGACAATAAATTCGTGAAAATCCACCGGCCAGGAAGCTTTTCAAACTGTTGCCCTAAAAATAACATGCGCGCCGAACGGTATCGTCACCTCGTCGTCCTCGTCGCACGAATATTTCCGTAACATTAAAACGAAGAGGAAAAGCTGGGCCCGCTCGGCACGAATAAGAGCCAATCGCGAATCGCGCGCCGAGAAAAAAGTGAACAATGAGTGCGAGAGACGAAAGGTTAACGCCAGAAATGGCGTTTCAAGCTTGCACCGTAGTTTACAACCGAGGTAAAAAATATACTACTCTCTATACGAGTGAAACAGTCGCCGTGGATGGTAAAGGCGAATGGTGACGCGGTGCCGAGGATTGGCCCAAACATAAGCGTCACTTCCATCGATAGACTTGAACCGCGTCACCGAGCACTGCCTACGTAATTCCCACACTCGTGAATCTTTGTATTCTTCAACTACCAACATCCTGTAACATTGATATTGCCACATACAATCATTTCTTCGTCTTGCGAAGCGCAAAATATTATTCAACGATTTTATTCGGCGATATTTATTTTTTTCTACCGAGAACGAGTTCCGCCTCGAAGATTATCCGCAGTGCCGATAGAGGGAGGTAGTTGCGCGTCGCTCATTTTCAAGCTTGGTACCGCGAACTTTTGATTTTAAGAAACTTCAAGAGGTTTCGTCGGTCGTTTTACATGCGTGTTTATTTACGTGTTCGGTACACAAAGTTACACGTAAGATCGAGGGAAAGAGCCGAAAAGAAAGCTTGCAATCTAAAGTGCGAGCCGGTGTCGCATGCACCGCACGCGCACTGATAGGTAGCAATGTTCTTTCGTTATTATCAGTGGGACGTGGAGCGTGTGTTATACTCATTTCGTTATCGGCATCGTTTGCGTGAACCATTTGTATTCACGCACGTGACGCATATCTTGTCCCCGATATCTCAGTAGGTACTTCCGGTCGAGTATGAACGACGATTTTCGAGAAGCTTTTGACTCGTTGGAGCCATCCGTGAATCTTCATTTTTGTTGTTTTTAGGCACGACCGTAAAGGGAGTGACTTATGCTATCGCCATCCTGAAAACCGTTCGTGTGTGCGCGTGCGTGCGTGCGTGCGCATCCTCGATTTCGGAAAAACGGCTGAACCGATCGGGACGAAGTTTGGCCCAAAAATCAAGTACACTACTGTGTGTTGACAATAAGGTTTGTGAGCCGCCATCTTGCACCGGTACAAGATGGCGGGAAATTCAAATTTCAAATAAAATTTAATTTTGCCGGCATTTCGAAACGGTTGAAGATGGCTATACATAAAGTTTCCCGGCACCAAATGGGTATATACTCCACGTGCATGCCAAATTTCATCCAAATCCGTTCAGCCGTTTGGGCGGAATACTGGATTAAAGATTTTTTTAAGCAAATTTAAGTCTTTAATCCAGTATTCCGGTAAAACGGCTGAACGGATTCGGACGAAATTTGGCATGTACATGGAGTATATACTGATTTGGTGCCACGAAACATTGTGTATGGTCATCTTCAACCATTTCGATATGGTGCCAATTTCAAGTCTTTAATCCACTATTTTATTTTATAATTATAGTTTGAAAATCCCGTAATTTCGAAACGGTTGAAGATGACCATGCATAAGTTTCGTGGTACTAAATGGGTATATTTTTGAACTACATGCCAAATTTTTTCTGAATCCGTGCCGGCGTTTCGGCGGAATACTGGATTAAAGATTTCAATTTCCGCAATTTCTGAATGGTTAAAGATAACCATGCATAAAGTTTTACTACAGCAAAGGGGTATATACTTGATGTACACGTAAAATTTTAGTTCGAATGCATTTAATTGTCCGGTTTTGATCACTTGGGCCTATTGCAGAAATGCTGCATTTCGTGGGTGAGCGCGAAGCGCGAGCACCCGACGACCTGGGGGGGTATGGCGCTTGAGCGAAGCGAAAGCGCAGGGGGTTTACCCCCTAGTTTTGTTTATCATTTATTCGTTCTCGCCCTGCGAATTTTTTTCTATGAAATTCGTTGCTCTTTCATTGACGGAAGGTCTCGAGTTCATCGATAGTCCTTACGTGCGAACAGGTACGCTTGATCAAGCTGGTGAGTTCACGTGTGAATGATTTTAAAAATGAAGCTGTTCGATTCAAAGAAAGAGGTCTGTCTTTAGAATTTTCGTATAGATTTTTTTTTTATCTAGATTGCTTGGTTAACACTAGATTGCCCGAACATTTTTTATAAACACTATTTCCCATTTGAAACAGTCAAATTGACTGGTTTCGGGCAATCTAGTGTTAAGATATGATAGATCTTCGTGTAGGTTACAGGATGTTATACTTGAGTCAAGGCCACACGTGCGACTATACCGACGATAGTAGAACGATGTTAAAATACCGTTCACTTGTACTGACTCCAACTTGCACAATATTAGTGTACGATTTTTTTAATATCGTAAAAATCCTTTCTAGTCATTCATGTTAAGTCAGTTTCGCAATCAGTTTGTCGATAGTTGCATCGTCGTTCGATTAGACTATGTCAAAGATATTCGAACAATGTTAAAAGACGTTTAATTGTGTTGGCTCCAAGTTGCACATTACCGACGTATAAATATTTTAGTGCCATAGAAATCCTTTCCAGTCACTCACTCTAAATCAGTTTCGAAGTTGACAATCACAAGCGTAGTCTAAATAAATCCTTGCGAAATTTTGTCTAACAATAAGCCACTTTAGAAATAGAATTTAAAAATTTCATGGACCGATAAAAGATTCATATTTTCCAGTTTACAATCAATCTCATAAAACAAACATAATAAAAACTACCCAACAAAACACTCATGCTCCAAAAAAAAGAACCATCTCAATTATCACAAAAACATTCCATGACAGTTCCAAATTCCTCTTAACCCTTTCGATCACAAGATCCTCGTATAAGGACATCCGAATACATACATACTGTATCTAAATTCATAAAAAAATCGTGACTGAATGGATTAACTATCTCGCAAAAAACTTGGCTATGTAATCATCCTGACGCCGGTAAAAAGTTACTTCACCTTTTGATTCTTCTTTTCTCTATTACATATTTTCCTTTTCTCTCTCTCTCTCTCTCTCTCTCTCTGCTATCAACGAGCACGCGTGCGGAGCAGGACTCCACGCTCGATCGAGGGTGCGAGACGAAGAAGAGAAGAAACAGGAAGAGAGAGGTAAAAATGAGAAGAGAGAGAGGGCAAAAAAGGAAGGAGAGATTGCGTCGAAAGAAGAAGTGCTTGGTGGAGCCGGAGGACGGGGGTTGGAAACATCTAGGGATAAGCGGAGGGCAGAGGGGCCGAGGACGAACGAAGAGGAAGGGGATGAGAGAAGCTGGCGGGGGTGCAGGTGGGCCAGGAGGCAGGAGACGAGAGCGAGAGGACGAGGTGGTGATGGTGGTGGTGGTGAGGGCGAGAGAAGAAAACAAAGCGGACGCAGCCGCCGCCGGGGCAACAATGGCGCATCGACCCGCCAAAACTCGCGCCGATGCGCAGAGACGCGCGCGCCGCGCCTCCTCGAGACAATGAATACCCACGGCACCTCCACCACCACCTCTCACCCTCGTCCTGACTCTATCGATCATCGTGCACCCCTCCAAATCGATTTTTCCATCCTCGCGAATACTCTCCAAGCGAAATTATTCGACGCGCTCGCGCGTTTTTTCACCACCTCTTAAATTTCACGAACCTACCCGACGAGGAGCCTCACTCTCTTGTCCCTCGTTCAAAAGATCAACGTGTAAATTTGTCAAATTAGATCGTTCCAACTTTCGTTTCTTGTGATTATTCCGTAGGCGGGTTTCCCTTTTTTTTAAATTTCTATTTGCGGAAGGATGATCGAGATTAAGGGTTGAATTGTTCTTGTAATTTGAGCGAGGAGAGCAGGAGGAAGGGATGACGAGAGGGTGGTAGAGCGAAAGAGGATCATGAGCGGAGTTACACGCTTGTAATTCCACCGCTCTCCTCCTCGACCTTTCTCGAGAGATTACCACTCCGCTCTGTAACTTCGGTGGAACGTTTCGAGTTCGAGTTTCGTTTCCGAGTACAAGGTAGAACTGAGAAAAAGGTGCGCGCTGGATGGATGGAAAGGAAGATCAGGTGCCGTCGTTACCGGGGCAACCGGCATTGATCCCTCTCCTCTCGCTTCTTCTCCTCCACCATTTTCCACCACCACCACCTCAACTTCCACCTCCTCATCTCCACCTCTTCCACCTCCACTTTCTCATCCCTCGTTCTCCTTCTCCTCCACGCAATATCACCCTTCAACCACCACCCTCTCGCAATTTCCGCCACGCACACGCACACACACACACACACACCGCCTTACGCAATAGTACTATTCGCTTACTCGAGCGTGTGTTGTCTTCCTTTTTAACGCACACGTGATACCGCATTTTCTCTCGAATTTCGTTCGGCTCGCGCGCGCACACACGCGTATGTGCGCGTCTATGTGTCTGTGTGTGCATATCGTGCACACCGTGCATATCGATCGCACGCTATCCATCCGGACGCACCAACGTTCTCCTCTCTCCACGATCGTCCTCCTATTTCGATTTTTCCTTTTTTTTATCCTTCTTTCCAACTCACCACCCTCCACTCATCTACCCGTGTTCCATCCATCTTTTCATCTCGATACACGGCATCCGTTCTCCTACCATCGTTTCTCTCCTCTTGTTGGTTTATCCGTCTATTCGGATGTCAACCACCCGTCATCTCGCGCTCCACCCCCCATCTCCACCGGTGAGAATCTTTCGGCCAATGAGATGCGCGCCGGTGAAGTATACGATATCAGGGTGAAACGAAGAAGGGAATAGGAGAGGTCGAGAGGGTGGAAAGGTGGTTAGCGGTAAAAGAATGCAGGTGGGGGTGAGAGAAAAAAAGGTTGGCGTGGAGAAGAAAATGGAAAGGATGGAGAAAGAGAGAGGACTTAAGTTATAGAATTTGAGGAGAAGTAAAGAAGACGGAGTGTATGAAGATAAAAGGGGAAAAGAAGGAAAGAGGGAGATCTTATGTCGCAGAATTTGTGGAAACGAGAAGAGAAGAGAAGGTACAGAGAGAATGAGGCTAAGAAGGAGAGAGAGCGGTCTTAAATTACAGAATTTGAGGAAACGAGAAGGAAATAGAAGGTACAGAGAGAAAGACGCTAAGAAGGCGAGCGAAGAGCGGTCTTAAATTATAGAATTTGAGAAAAAGGGACGAAGAGAGAGAGAGAGATGATACGAAAAGAACAAACGAAACAAGGAGAGAGAGGTGTTAAATTCAAGATTTTTGGAGAAAAACAAAAAAGGAGAGAATGTACTGAGAGATAAAGGCTAAGAAGGAGAGAGAGAGAGAGGTCTTAAATTACAGAATTCGCGGAATAGAGAAGGAGGGTGGTGGGGTGGAAAATGTGGAGGAGGTAAAGGGGTGAATGGATGCTGGAGAGATTGGAGGTGGAAGAGAGGTTAAACGGGTGGTGAGAGGGGGTGGAAACGTAGAATTCAGTCTCTCTCTAGCGAGCGTTGCCAAGCAACCGATACTGTTCCCACTGTTGCGGCCACACGGCGTAAATATTTGAGGCGAACTCTCGTGAACCACCAGAACTCTCCTTTACTCCACCTCTCCGTGTCCCTACGCCTTCGTCCAACCCCCTACATATTCCTTCATCTTTCTTTCTCATCGGAGCCCTCGCGGTAGTGAGCGTGCCTAAAGTATGAAGCAGGGTGGCCAAAGACCCTAGAAGATAGCGCCACTATCATCGGGCCTCTTTCTCTCTTTCGAGCCCTTAAATTTTCTTCTATGGCGTCGGTGGCCTTTCACGCGCTCGTGCGCACTGCACGTGGAGAGTAGAAAATGTTCAAATTGAAATACGACGAATAGCGTGTCCGTGGTTTAACACTAATGCTACCAATGATCGATCAACAATGAGAATTTACAAAGATTCGAAAAATTTTGAATGAAACAATGGAATTCTTTCTTGCGATTTTATTCGTCGAAGCCGTTGCGAGGTCGATATGGTGCGTTCGATTAACTAGTAGAAAATTTTCGATTACCAGTGAAAATTCTTTCAATGTTTTCTCCCTTCGTCTATTTACCTCGACCTTCGATATCTGGTGTCTTCTTCTAGCTATCCTTCTCTTCTATCCTCGCTTTTATCCCGTCTATACGATTCCACTCTCCTGATTCAGTCCCAACGGGGGCGTAAAGGGAGTGGAGAGCAGCCGCTGACCTCGGACTCTGTCCAGGGGTTAACCTCCCCACGATTGGGGTAGATTACGATAGGTTAGGGTGTCCCTCGTGCCGGCGCAGCAACCCGACGACCCGCGCTAACGGATCAGTGGTGGAGCTTTCGCGGATCGTCGGCGTGTTATTGTCTATTTCAAATTTCGCGCTCGAACATTGTCTTCGATCGGATGCAGAAAATCTTCGAGCATCGGGGCATCTTCGATATCTTTTTACCCTTACACTGTGCAAATGTTGGCCCGCGGTTCTTCGCAAGCTGGGTGTGATCAGGAAAAGTCTATCGTGTTATTTTTACATATTTGTTAATGGAACAATCGTAGAGGTTTCTCGGATTGCTTGAGTGGTACTGTCATTTCAAATTTCGCGCCGAACATTTTTTTACGAATGATTTTTTCTCAATCGCAAGCATTACGGCATTTTCCATTTCTTTTTATCCTTAGACTGTGCAAATCATAACCCACAGTTCTTCGCAAGCTGGTTGTGATCAGGAAAAGTATATCGTGTTTTTTTCGCATATCGTTAACTGAACAATCGTAAAGTTTTCTCGGTTCGCTTGAGTGGCACTGTCATTTCAAATTTTGCGCCGAATATTATCTTCAATCGTATGGAGAAAATCTTCGAGCATCGTGGCATCTTCGATATCTTTCCACCCTTACACTGTGCGCACCCTGACCCACAGTTCTTCGCAAGCTGTTTGCGAACAGCAAAATTATATCAAGTTCACATCGAAGCTTGTACACTGCTCAAACCCACGAAGATCTTATCTTGACGCGCAATATTTGCCAACGAGCTCGCCGTAACCCCCTCGAAATTTGCAAAAGTGTTTACACTGCTGTGAAACACGGTTGACAAACTGTTCCTAAACAGCGGGGTGAATCCCGCATAATCGACGAGAGCGCGTTTCACCGCGAATCGGTTCAAGGTTGCCCTATAAAACGATACGGTCTCGGGTGTGCTCGTTCTCTTCTCTCTCGACTATCTCTCATGGGCATTTCGCTTCGTCGTTCGCCCTTCGCGCTCCATCTCCTCCTCTCCGAGACGATACTATGTATCGTGACGCAGGCGCGCGCCGTGCGAACTCCGTGCTGTAAAGGTTTACAAGCCGAGGCGAACTCTTATCGAGAGTCCGCACGCGAGATCACAAGTATCGCTACGATTCTATTTTTTCGGGGTAAAATCCCGACTACTTACCGTTCTCTCGATTCTACTGTTTTTGCAAGATACTACTACTTACTAGTCCTATTCGTAGATGCATCGTGCTTCGAGGCAGATTTCGAGGAAGCCCTTTGAAATCGTGGAAGTTTGAATCTTGTTGTTGACGCGATCCTAGAATTTACGTAACGACGGGTAGCTGTAACATTTCGTAGAAAGCAAAATTGCACAGAACAACGGATGGGCTTTCAAGAGGATTTGGGTTAGCACTGGGTAGAACGTGGAATTTGCATAATAACGTAGAAATGGCATCTGTTCGCGGAAGCGATTCTATACAATTGAATTTGCGAGAATCACAGAGCTTGTGCCAAGGTCGATGACCCTAGCGCATTCTCGACGCGTAAGCAGAAAAGGATTTTATTGTCCGTCCACGTGAATTTTCAGCGGTGATTCGAAGGTACGTTACCATTGATCGAAGCAACGTTAAAAACTAAGGAGAAGAATCGTAAATTTCATTGTGACTCCGATAACGGCCGTGGTCTTGTTAAGAATAGCGATTTGGAGCAGACGCGAAAAAGTCGGGACCGATAGGAAGGACAATAAATAACTGATAAGGAAAGGTAACGAAGAAGTGTGGCAAACATAGGAACAACGTGGGAAGATGATATCGAGGATGAGCTCATGGTCGAGCGCGACACGATCTGTTTTGACTGAACCACGGGATTTCGTGAAAGAAGAAGTAATTTTGTGGTCTTGAAACTTTCAAGTGTGTTAAATAATGGCCCACCATGCTAGCTGGGTATAAAAAAAAGGTGGAACATTTCTCATAAGGTCGTGACTCAAAGAGTTAACGTGGAAAGTAATTTTGTGGGTCGAAGAAAGCGAACCGTTGTAATAATATTTTCACACACTCATAGTATCCTCTTGAGTTTGTATCTCGACTCTATTTTATTGTCACTTGATTTGCTTTAACTCCAAAAGGAATTTTTTCTAGGTCGAAGAAAGCGAACCATTGTAATAATATTTTAGCACACGCACAGCATCATCTTAACTTTGTATCTCGACTCTATTTTCCTGCCACTTGCGTTGTATCGTAAACATAAAAACAAAATGAGAAGATACTATCGAAGAAAACCTTCGAATCTAGGGCGACGATTTGTTTTAACTCCAGAAGCAATTTTTTCTAGGTCGAAGAAAGCGAACCATTGTAATAATATTTTAACACGCCCACAGTATCCTCCTAGCTTTGTACCTCGATTTTATTTTCCTGCCACTTGCCTTGCATGGTTTACTCACCGCAAAACGATCGTTCTCGCCGATTTAAATGGCTTTGCCGGTGAAAGTAGGAGAAGCTAGAGAAGCGTGTCGCGGAAGGAAGGAAGGAGCGCACGAACGCTCAGGATGAAGGAGTGGAGAGGATGAAAGAGGAGAGAATAATCGTAGAGGCTCCAACTCCATCCTGGGATTATTCGCGGTCCGCTGAAGTACTCTGGAATTAGGAATGGTCAGTTACAGGGGAAAATCGAGTGGCCCCGAGCGACGCTTCCCGTTACTCCGCTTCGGCACGTGCGTCGCGACGCTCGACGTCTAGCATTCTCCTCCCGACGTCTGACCCACACGAGCTTCTTGCACTCCAGCTGACACGAATTTCCATTTTCTTCTACCTACTGGAGCATCCGCGTAAATTGCGAATGATAAACTTTGCACGAGCTCGAACAGGCGAGAATGCGTGAGAATGAAAAGCAGTAGGGTGTATTCGCCTACTTTTATATTTAATTGATCGACAGACGCGTGAGAATTGGGTCGATAGGTTATTCATGGAGCGCGGTAACTTGGAAGAGACCGACGAATGAGGGGGGTGAGTCGATACTCACGAGCTTCCGTAAGAATTCTACGCCTTTTATTCAGGCAACACGCCCAGCCTATCAGCCTCGAGCGACATTGAGAAGTCTCTCGTATTTTGTTCTTCTTATCTCGTGTACCTTCCACCGACGTATCTTGCAATACTATTGATTAGAGAAATAATAAGCTAAGATAAAGAGGAGAATGGCAAGTACGGAATGGTTTGAGAAATTTTAGTCAAATGTTACGGTGGATAAGGCGGATGTTTGAGTAAAGTTGAGTTCGAAGGTAGCGTTGTCTTGCATTATGGCACTTTTCGAAAAGGGGTTTTTGAAAAGGAATTTGAATTGAATGTTAGGCGGACAAGGCGATCGAGTGACGTTAAGGTCGTTGAAAGTGTTCTCGTGGTAAAAATGTTTCGGACGAGCGGAATACTGTTTTCTTCCACTTCGTCTCCGTTAACTCTAAAACCAACGTGATTTCGACATCATCGTCATTCTCTCCTTCTAACAATGGCAGGTTGTGAAACTGGCTCGCAGCTACGCGACGCACGGGCGCTCTCAGCTGCGCGGCCTGCCTACCTCTAGTCCTTCCGAATGGATCTCAGGATGATTTTGCAATCATTCGCTTCGCACTGCTGGCGCGAGTTCGTGCCACTTGCATTTTACGATACAGAACCCAGCGTGACTTTCACGGAAGAATGAGCGAAAATCGGAGTATTTTTTGCACTCGACTAGCCCAGACACGAGCTCTATCAGAAATTCGTTTTCCTTTAACGTAGAATTCGAATTCGTCGATTGTTCTCCGGTTCGACGTGCCTGCCTGCGATCTTTGATCTTATTTCTCGCTTAGGTAGATACTCACGAGTGATACATTTACGAAAACACGAATTGGACAGTAGAGAATTGATTTTTTGTCCAATGAAGCAAGACAGAGAAAAGATAATCGCGTACTTTTCCATCAACATTATTCTCGCAACGGTAGTATTTCTCTCGCTCGCGTCTTCTATGTAAAATTACGGCGCGAGGTGGTGAGCCCGTGAAATTTCTCGAAGATGGAGGTCGAGCGTGCGATGACATATCGCAAGTTCTCCCTCGCCACGAAGGAAGGAAAACGGGGCTTAACTCCACGTATCTGGGTCACTCCCTTCTTCTGGGTCGTCTCTGCGTAGTTCCACGAGCGGGTTCCTAGCGCGCCGTTCTCCTGCGCGCAAAAATTGTATTTTTACCCACGACGAAGGATGCCGCGCGATAACTCCTCCTTTTAAAAGTCAATGACGCTCACTTTTACTCGGTGGCCTTCCGTCTGTCGACGATTGCAATCGCGCTCGAAAGCAATTAAAATCTACACAATGTTTTTGATCTTTTCCAATCGTCGAATTAAGCGTCACCTCCGCTTAATTCAAATCGTCCCTCGCATTCTCCCTATCTCGTTAATTATCCAAATTTTTCTCAAAGCTATTTAGATTATTTATGAAACACTCATTAACACTTTGGCTACCACGGTGGCCACAACTTACTTTTCCTGTGGCACGATGGTAGTCACCAGTGACGTTACAAAAATGATTATACTAACCGCAAATAACAGCGCTTTAAAAGATCATGTTTTAACAAAAAAAAAAATAAACAGAAACAATGCACAATATGGCGCCCCGATGGTCACCAGTGATCTCCGGAAGAATCATTACAAAAATTATTATACTAACAGCAATTTTCAACCCTTTAAAAGATCATATTTTAACCAAAAAATGCAAAGTGTGGCGCCACGGGGCAATCCGTGAAAAATTAGCGCGCCGATCAACGTGTTAACTTCTTATTAAAAACTTCCATTCACAAGTTGTGTTAGAGAAAGGATCTTTACGGTGTTTTCGCGTAGTAGCGCGCCTACTGTGCTTTACCGTTAAAAAACCGTTCCTTCGAGCAGTAATGGTACTGTTACTCCGTTCTTTTGTTAATACGCCGAGAAATCAGACCTTTGATTGAGATCTCCGTAAATAATCAGATTTATACAATCGGGCCTTCCGCTCTCCCATACCGAAGGTACCTCAACAATATAATTAATCAGATGCGATATAAATACACTAAGTTTATTATTAAAAAGATGAACAACGGATAAAAGAAAAGGGTGAACTGAAACAGATACGGTCCTTAGTAGGTACACAGTGCTCCTTAGACATCGACTGTGCCTACAAACTCACATTCCTATTATTACAAGCGTGTTCGAGACGCGCGAACTACAAGTACAATATCGTCAGGACGCCGAAATTATAATTAACGTACTGATCTACGACACCCACAGTATCGTCCCAAGTATCGTAATTAGATTCACCGAAACTGGACGAGCTCAGCTCTCGAGATTACTCGATGAGCTTGAATCGAAATAAAAAACGGAAGGATCGAAGTAACCAAAACCTCTTGTTCCTTCATGTAGATCGTGGCGACTCCTCCGCGCAATTTTATGGCACATTTATCGGCTGGCTCTGCGGGCGAAAGCGGGACGCGGGAGCGCGCTCGTAAAGTCAATAACGGTGGGCCGTTAAGCGCCCGTCGGGATAGCCAATTTCTAGACGTGTCGAGAGAGACAGACAGAGAGAGAGAGAAATGGAGTGAGAAAAAGTGAGAGGAGAGAAGCGAGGAAAGAAATATTTCGTCGACCTTAACCCGTTTGAGAGGCACGGCTTAAGGACAACCCCCGGTCGCAGGAGCGCCTGCTCGTTTCGCGGTTCTCCTTTTCCTCTTACGACCATGGCCACACTCGCACGAGTCTCCAACTAACCGACCGGGCTACCAACTAGCAGCAGCAGCAGCCAGACGAGAGCAACCAGGAGGAAGGAAATCACCGCCTGAAAAGCTTTTCGAGCGCGATAACGTGTCACGATGGAACATGACGTCATTAGCTCCGAGATCCGATGAACTTGGAGTCGTGAACAATGGGGTGCTGCTGTTATTCGTCCACTCTTTCTTTGCTTACGCTCTCTTGCCATTATCGATTTGCGTGCCCTCGGACAGTTGTGTCGTACTATCGATATGCTCGATTAATGCTCAGGTCGCATTGGTGTTCGTGAAGAGTTTGTGAACGATGTTGGATGATTAGTGGTTACGTTTGCGAGAATGCGGTAATCGATGAATGTTGCTTGCTTTGGAGGCGGTGATTCGAAAATCATGCTCGAGTTTGGATTGTTCGCGAGCTTCAGTTAAATTCGAAACTTTGTGAGTTAAGTTCGTGAACGGTTCTACTGTGAGCTGTGAACTTTTGAACAATCTTCGAGGTTAAACGTCCTTCGACGTTAATGGGATCGAATCAGCCGATTGAACGAACAGAATCTACTGTGAACGGTTAAACGTGAAATAGAATTTACTGTGAAGAGTCAAAGAATGTTCAAAACGATTTTACGAGCGCTATAATATAGCATCAAAGTTATTTGAAAAATTGTAATTTCCTATAACATTACAAATCGTTTTAAACATTATTCTACCTTTTTCCGAAATCCCTTAAACCGTGTCGAAGATAAATGGCGCTAATAAAGAAAATCGACCTTTGTTTAAGGGGTGCTTTCACCCCTTCGAATCGTTTCTGAACCCCGACAAAATATGTGTCTCTCTTTCTCTCGTTCCTCGTCAGACCGCTTCTCATCGATATTCTCTTTTTCTCTCTTTCATCCTGAAAAACATACTCTATCCGCGCAAAATCTTCAGATCAAAGAGAATGCGCTTAATGCTTTGATTTTTCGTACGCGCGCGCGGGTTTGTGCCGAATCAACGAGAGATTTTGGTAGAACTTTGCAATGGAAGAGCGTGGGACCTCCGTGGAATACGTCCACGTGACGTCAGACCCACCCGGGCGCTATTCTGGTCGAAAGACATCGATGACTTTCATGCCACCACCTAGCGGCCGTACTCGGAGTGTAGGAAAGCCGTGGAAAGTGGAGAAGGAAAGTGCGGGGGTGGTGGTGGTGGGGGCCGAACGGAGGCGGCGCAGAACGTTTCTGCGCTCGAGAGCCACCAACAATCCTCTTCTTTAGCCCACGGCAATTTTGTTCGGAACTATCCGCTGTTGAGGTCCTTGAATAGCTGGTATTTAAATGTCGGACGAAAGAGGAAAGGGTGAGAATCAACGTGGATTCGAATCATTTGGCGCGTGGGCGGCCATTTAAATGGACGGACTCGCGCTTCGACGAATCCAGGATGCCCTCGAATGACCGGAAGGATCTTTCATTTTTCACACGACGATCGTTGTTTCACCGCGAATGACGTAGAACGAGAACTGGTGGTTGTATCTGTTTGTTTTTTCGAGAGAGGTAAAACACGCTTTTTCAAGAGAGATTTTTTTTTCTTGCGGTCATGTGTGTTTTGAGTTTGTTCTGCACGTACACCCGCGTGCAACACGTCGACCCTTTAACTACGGATACATATCTACAAAACCGTTCGTCCAAGTAAAAATAATAAGTCACTCCCTTTACGGTCGTGCCTAAAAATTGAAAAAGTAATATAATTGTAGATGTAAAATAGTTTTTGCTTATCGTGAGAAGAAATTTGAAATTCGAAAGTAGACTAGGTATTTCTACATATTTCCTATGCACTTGTTCTGAGGTAATACGATGGCTAAACAAATTGCAAGTGCTTTAACATTTCAAGAATTATTATAAAAGTCGTCTAAACAATCATAAATTACGCGTGTATATGTTTACTATTGGTAAAAATAGAATCATCAATAAGCGATACCCGTTCCTGGCTTAATTTATCAGATTGCTTATCGACGACAACCATACCTCACGGACGGTTGGTTGGGTCGTCTATCCCCGCAGCTAAAGGATTAATTCTTCCTAATTCATTAACAACAAACCTTTCGATATTTTCCACGTCGTGTTCGTAGGGTAGAGAAAATCCACCTTGGTTTTTTTCTTCTCACTTTCATTAGAACCCTCACTAGGGTTATGTAAACTGTATCACCCCGGTGTCTCTTTATCCCGGACTTATTCGCGTGGAAAGCGGTAGTTCCGAACGAAAGCCCCGTGCAATTAGTATGCTGCGTCCGCGCGACGTTTATCGACGCGATAAATTACACCGGTGTAAATTTGGCTCGCGACAATGTACGCGCGTACATACGTACCTGCTGCCGAGTATATAGAGGGTGGAGCGTAGGTGGCAAGTGGAATGAATTTCATTGAATGGTCGCGCTATCAACATTTCCTCGCGCGATCCGTGTAAATTCACAGGTAAATCGTAGATTAACAATGGGGCATCTTTGTTCACGAGCACGACGTTCCATTGCCTCGTTCACCTTTTTTTTCTTCCTTCGCTCGCTCTTCCATCCGACGACGCTTATACGATCCTTAGACTTTCACGTGGAGCCCTGCTTTATCGTCTATCGCTGTGCTTTGTTTTCCTCGCAGCATACTCTCCTGAGTATTTGCCAAAACGTTCTATGACGTTAAAGGCCCCTCGGTACAAAGCACCTTGTGATTCCCTCGGGGAGCTTACGGCCGAAAGGGCGAAAGAGGATTTACATCGTGAGAACGATAGATACATTTGGATAATACACGTTACTCTCCGTGGTCGATAATCGTATTGCTTCTCGATATTTTCAGGATGAGTAGAATTCAAAGCGAGTTCTATCGTTCCATTTCAACTTCTTTCACATAGTGTTTACGTAATTTTTTACAGGAATTTTTCTTTTAACGGAGCTTCTTACTAGCTGCTTTTGTACGTTCCATACGTAGTCGCACATTTGAATGGACACACTCTTAACCTAAATATTTCTTAAGATGCTTTCAGCGCATTTCGCCTGTAAATCTGCTCCGTTGGAGCATTAGCGTTCCATTGATATTGAAAACAATAAAGAGGCCGCGTTCCTTGGCCTCCGAAGGAACAACGTGCGCGTGACCCCACGAAGGCACGAGGAGGTTTGTCTGACCACCTCGTTGCTTTAACCGCGGTACCGTTAGCTATAAGTTCGCTTTATGACCTCCTATCTGCTATCCTCGTCCAGACAAGGCCCTCTGCTCAATCGTCAATGAGACTTCATTAATCGTTCCGTAAAACGAACAAATTTCTCTTCATTTTTTTGACCCAGAAAAAGAAAACTGCCTCGACTAAAGATAGTTTTGCATACAAAAAATATTTCCGAATTTTAAATGACTTCTCCACTTAGCAAACCAAAACGTGAAAGTCTGATCGTGTTAACGAAGTTAAATCAATTGGAGTCAAGTAGTCTCTATTTCTTTTTTTGAGAATAGTTTATAATCTGGCGCACAATTGCTTTTACTCTCTTTCTTCTTCAACCCTGATCGCGAAACTCGAGTTAACGAAATTAAATTAATGCGAGTCGATTTCTTCTATTTTTCGAGAAGAACTTGCAGCGTGGGTGCACAGGTCACTTTTGTCAACCCTGCGATTGGTCTTGGGTATATGAGTCCATGGATGCACGAGTAGGACGTGTATAGTCCACGCGCCAAGGAGTTCGAGAACATTCTCGGAGGATCGCGAGATGCGATTTTGCTCTCCAGAATATCGTTCACTTGGCTTCGTTCAAGACTCGTTGGAGACTTCATCCAATCAGCATCATAGCAGCCAGACTGCAAATTATAAACACGTGACCAGTGCACACTTTGGCATATCTTTGATTTAATTGTCTCTTCGTAAGTAGACCTTCAACTGAATATAATTAAGAAGAGAATTTTCTCGAAATAACTTTCCGCTTAAGGGGGTATCATACTCTGGAAATTTAAAAAAATCGATTTTTCTTTTCTTACATATTTTGAAAATACTATCTTTTCCGCGTATTTTAAGCCCTAGCTGAACGCAAAATTCCAAAAATTGACGAAGTTATAGCCGTTGAAGCGAAAAAATTACAAGATCGGACGATCGATGTCGATGTTGACGCGAAATTCGGTTATAAAATTATAAATTTTGCAGCAGTCTTCTCTGCAATTAGTAGCCATGTGAAGCGTTCAACTTGTGGAGGCGAAGTAAAATTGTTTACTATAATATGGTGCAGGAATAACAGAATAATGGTAAGATGAAATAATGATCACTGTATATCGTAGAAAACAGTCACCGAAACTTTAAACGCGTTTATCTCGAAACGACTTTTCCGGAAACGGTGTACACGATTCCGAACGTACTTTTATTCTGGCTGTCTTACCTTTTTGTTTACATCAATATAACAGCACTATGCTCAAGTTGACGGAGAGTTTTTTCGTCTCCGGTGAACCATGTGTTAATAACAATAAAAAAAACGTGGTTTTTTTCAGTTAAAAATGAACCTTTTTTTCGAAATGCTATAACTTTCGCAATTTTCAACTTTTTTACAATTTTCCTTTGTCAATTTGTGGGGAATACATTCTAGTTTAATATTCTTTCTGCATTTTTGCTTTCAAGCACGCCGTACAAGAGGCAGTATGTACACCGTAATTGTGCGGGCGCGCGAACGGCATCCGCAAGATTACATATAACTTCTATATTTCTCAATATTTCCTTATGTAAAAAATACAGTAAATGCACCTAAACATGTACTTAAATATCGTATATGTCATGGACCTGATTGGCCTACCACTTCGTCACAAAAAAATCTTGAAAAAGACCCATATTTTCGGGCCTCCAGAGTATGATACCCCCTTAATTAAACTAACGATTCGAATTCCTCTTGCAAAACAAGCCGTCGCAATGTTAACACGTTGACTGCCCATGCTGATTCTCCATGGATTGCCCGTGCCGCCATAACTTGCAATTTTTTTGTATTATTTTTTTTATTAACATGCTCTTTTTAAAGTACCCTAAATTGCGTTCAGTATACTCGTATTTTTTAATTATTCTTCTGGAAGTCACCGATGACCACTGTGGGAGTCAAAGCGTTAATAAATAGTCAGAATTCAAATATCCCTGGTTTTCCTCAAGTTCTATACGGATGTGGCTTCTCTTTATCACAAATGTCTCGGTGAGAAAAGGGCGCGTGGTACGCGCTTCTTCTAAACCGGGTGCACTTGTTGTGGACCAGTTCTGGACGGATTGTCGTAAAGAGAGTCCTCTTTAGCGACGCGTCGTCGTCCGGTCATTCATGGCCACCGCTTCACCCCGTTGACCTCAGCTTGACAAGCACATCTAGACGCCTACGCGCCGTTTCGACGACCTGCATACGCCTGCACTTATGGATTATCCCTACGCCTACGTAGTAGCTACGTAATCACGTGCGTGAATATGCGTCGTCGCACGTCACATGCTCGTCCTGCCCCTCGGCCCACATCCACCACCCCCAACAGCACCCCGATGGTAACTCGTGCGTGCATGCGTGCGCTAATGTGCAATTTACAGCGGCGCACGCGCCTCCGATCTACCACGCGCGCGTGCGTGCTCTCTGTGTATACAAGTGTTGCATTCTTAACCGACGCTCGAAAAACACTCTTTATCTTCGTGGCGGTAAGCTGCTCCGTTTGTCAGGGAGACCAATAATAGTAAATTTATTTCGCAATTTTTTTACATTATTTTCTTATTTACGACGAATGTTGCTTTTATTCGTGTTTCTCGATGGTTCTTAGGTAGAATGCGTGTTCATCGCATTATCAGTATTTCTTCTTTCATTTGCGTTCTACGATTTTTCTTTACTAGAAACATTCAGAAAGACCAATAAGTTTATCACGAATAAGTCGCTTTCGTTTTGGTCGAGCCGCAAAATTTGCGCAGACGCCAAACTGTCCTCTTTCGATGGTCCAGCGAAACTGACTTTGGAGTTACGCGGATATTGGACACGCTGTGCACATCCGTACATATATTTACGTGCAATTACAGATGCGTGTGTAATACGTGTGTGTGTACATAAGGACCTGTATCAGCGATTTACGCACCGGAGAGCTCGTGGGGGTGTGGCATGGTAGGGGTGGTTCTACGGTACATCTAGTGAACCGAATATAATGAGCGAATATATCGCCGTTACGGGCTCGTGCTCTGGAGTACGCGCGCTCACTGCGCACGTGTAAACGTATCGTGCAATTTATTCCGTCATCTACTATAAATCGATGGTGTCGCGCGAGGTAGAACGGCCAGTGTTTAAAATTCCTTGATAAACGATCCGGGTACTCCTTCTTTTATTTCTAGATAGGTATCCGAACTTACCGACGCTTGTAAATTTCTCGTTATCGATTTGCTTTTAACGTCGGCGCGGTCGCGCGAGACACGTTATTTTATTACAAACTCCTGCGTCTCGTTGCGTCGGTAACGAGAGGAGAGGTTGTGGATAATTTTGTTTGCACGCTCGTGTGACCGAGAGTGACCAGTGGAATTTTAAAACGTCATTTACCCATGCATTTCCAGAGTTGCTTTCGCATTATATAAAATTCCAAAAGCACTATTCCATGCGGCGAGGCGAGTATTTGAAATGCCGTTGTCGGCCCGGTGGACGTTTTCGAAAGGCATTCTACGCGTTCGTCCATGTTGCGGAATAAGCGTAGTTTCGAAATTGCGCTCGACGCATTCCCTCGTCGCCGTAGCACGTGGAGGGGAAATAAAAAAAAATTTCAACTTCGTCCACGCCATTCCACTATATTCGCTCTACGTCGAACTCCCCGGTATTGTTTAACCAATGGACGCGAGATACGCATGCGCCACGAATACTCCACGTCCTCAAAATTCTCCGAGTCCATAGGGGGTGGCTATCGAGCACAGCACTATTGGTGAGAACGGCGAATGATGAAAGTTGAAGAGCGGATTCTAGACCGACGCGTAATGGAATCGGCTCGCGCTCTTCATTTCGAAACCGTTTTATTTTTCAGGGACTAAGTATAGAATTTAGAGATACGACATGCGCAGGAAAGGATTATTTATTTGTTTGATTTTATAGGAGGGCTGGAGATCGTACGTTTAAATTTGCCGCGCTCGTGGTGCTTCTTCCAAGCGAGAAATCAATTTATGAAATAAAAAAAATAGAACGAGATGGTTCGATTTCATTCCTCCCGAGTTTATTCCACGCGTGACGTCGCGTATCCGCGTCGATGACGTGCATCGTCGCGTGGGACGACACACGCGATCGTACACTCGCGTTACCTTCACCGATCCTCACGTTTGTCCTCCCTTTCCACGAAACCACCCTCCGCTCTGCTTCGGTTTCATCCGCGGTTACAATCCACCCCTCTTTTTCGACATCCTGCCACTCTCGTTTCCTTCTTTCTCCTCTTCACGCGTCTACTCGTTTCTGTATTTCGTTCACCTCTGCTTATTTATTCTCGATCAGCTTCTCTTTTCAAATCGTCTCTACCTTTTCTCACGTTTCGCCTCTCCCGTATCATTCTGGCTCTTCCTCATGCTTCCGGTCGATCCTGTTTTCGGTTCGCCTTCCTCTACTCATTCTCGTGCTTCACCTTCTCTTTCCAGATCGCATCTACCTTTTCTCACCTTCCACCGTCGTTCTTTTCTTCCTCCTTTTCCTGCCTACACGATCCTTTTTCAAATCGTACCTCCCTCTTTTCATCTTCCGCAACTTTTGCTTTTTGCCTTTGCTTGTTCGCGTTTCTCGTCTGCTTCCCTCTACTCATTCTCGTGTTTCACCTTCTCTTTGCAAATCGTATCTACCTTTTCTCACCTTCCACTAGCTTTATTTTTTTCCTCTTTTTCCTGCCTCCACGTTCTCTTTTCAAATCTTTCGTGCATCCCTTCTTTTACCTTCTGCCACTCTCGTTCTCTTCTTCCATTTGTTTCTTGCCTTTACTAGTTCGCGTTTTTCGTCCATTTTACTTTCTCCTCATTCTTCTCTACCTTCTCTTTCCAAATCACATATCCCTTCTGCCACTTCCGTTTCATTCTTTCTCTTGCTTCCTACCACTCACTTTTCATTGTTCCTCTTGTCTCCTACATCCACTCGTTCCTCTTTTTCGTCCACCTCCTTCCACTCATTCCTCCATCTTCTTTTTCTACACAATTCGTGTTCCACGCCACCAAGGTAACAATTGGCGATACACGTCACGCGTACGTGCGCGCGAATTGAACGAACTACCTGATACTCCGCATGTGTACCGTTGCGGACCAATCGGTGCACGAGGGTACAATAATAAGCTTAAGTGGCTTTCACGTGTGTTTCCACTGTCACTTAGAGTGCCATGGAGGGTGGGTTCGTCGTGTTCGCAACTTGTGTGTCGAGGCCTTTGTCCTTGGTGGGACGAGCGGGTCGGGGTTGGTGCGTGGCGCACGCGCTCCGTCGATAGGACGGACGATCGAATCGACGAGGATTCGATCAATCTCCAGGAATGCCGATGTTATTGGATAATTAGGATGATTCGTTCACGGCTCTTCTCCCTCTCCAGCTTCGCATTCCATGCCGTGAGAGCGCGCAGCTTGTCGCGTAGCCCCCAGGCTCGCTCGAGGGGGTGTGTGCGTCGATCCAAGTGGACATTCGATCTGCTAACACAATTCGAGATTTATTCTCGAACGATGGGGGTCTCCTGTCGCCTTAACGAAGAACATTTTCGCGTATTTGTGAACCAATTGGTTTATTCTCACGATAGATTAATCTTCTTATTTTCTACGTACACCTTGTGCTTATTTGCCGAAGGCTACGGAATTTTTCGGTTTAACGAAGAAAATTTTCGTATGTTAGTAAACAATTGGTTTATACCGACGACAGATAAATCTTCTTATTTCTTGCGTATACCTTGTGCTTATTTGTTAAAAGGCACGGAATCTTTCATTTATGCACAGTATTATGCAGTTCTGTGAATCACAGAAGGGGGATGATTTCGACACTTAATCTACCAGCACCGGTAAAAATGACCGGTCAACAAGGGAAATTTCCATTTGGAAAAAAAATCGTCGGTAGGTTTAGTGTTAATGTATCGTACATGTATAATAGTTACGTTAATACTCTGGGGTAGGACAACCGAATGTGCTCTCCAAAACAACCACCAATGAATTCGATTCTTGTCACCGTGCCTGGTTCAGTTATATCGTTCACAGTGGATCAGTTCGTTCTTTCTCTATGAAAATTGCGCCTCCGTTGCGCGTGCAGCTTGTCGCGTCGCCCTCAGATCCGTTTGAGGGTGTGTGTGCGTCGATCGAAGCGGGCATTCGATCTGCTAACACAATTCAAGATTTATTCTCGAACGATGGGGTTCTCTTGTCATCTTAACGAAGAAAATGTTCGCATATTGGTGAGACAATTGGTTCATTCTCACGATAGTTTAATCTTCTTATATTTTACGTATACCTTGTGCTTACTCTCTAAAGGCCACGGAATTTTTCGTTTAACCGCAGTATTGGATTACACAAGGGGATGATTTCAACATTTAATGTACCAGAACGGATCAAAATGACCGGTCAACAAGAGAAATTTCCATATGGAAAAAATCTTCAGGATGTTTAGCGTCAATGTATCGTACGTGTACAAGAATTAATCCTTTGGGGTGGGTCAATCGAATGTGCTCTCCCAAACAACCGATACATTGAAACTGAAAAACCCACATGTAAGCCGGTCGTTCCTTTAACACTAGATTGCCCGAACATTTTTTATAAACACGATTTCCCATTTAAAACAGTCAAATTGACTGGTTTCGGGCAATCTAGTGTTAACGTCATACACCACCAACGAATTCGATTCTTTTCATCGTGCCTGGTTCAGTTATATCGTTCACAGTGGATCAGTTCGTTCTTTCTCTATGAAAATTGCGCCTCGGTTGCGCGCGCAACCGCCTCTGTGTATCGTTGCTGGAGGCAGGGGTAGTGGCGGAGGTGGTGGAGTATGTGGAAGTGGTGGAGGAGAGCACGAGAGAGAAGATAGAGGAGACCTGACGTGGATTGTTACGGCACTGGGTCTGTGCAGTAACTATGAGGTGAGAGCAAGTGAGATGGTGAGCGAGAGGTTGAGGGTGAGTGCGCTAGGGGGAAGGAGGTGAGGTGCAAAGGGTGTGGAGGTGTAGGTGGTTGTGTATGTCGGGTGTAGGTTGGCATGTGTTTGTGGATGCGAAGGTTGATGTGGACCTGAAAGTGGATGTGTGGGTGGTATCGAGGTTGGAGTGTGGATGGAGGTGTGTATGAATGTGTAGATGGAAGTGTAGGTGGATGTGAATAGGACCCTGGATGTGTAGGTGAATATGGTTGCGTAAGTGGAGGTGGATGTGTAGGTGGATATGGATATGGATGTGTAAGTGAAGGTGGAGGGTAGTTCATGGTACGTATGCACGTGGGCTGACTATAGTGCTACACTGCGGTGGGATCGATTCGGCCGGAGGTGGAAAGAGTCACCCTCCACCCGTCCACACACACCCAAACACACGCTCTTTTACTCGTCACTCACTCCACCCCATTTACAAGCCCTCCCCAATATACACCCACCCGGCACTACGCTCATCTCGCTCGCACACTCTGCAAAATATCCGTAGATTTCGCTCATTTTCCTTTTTCTCCACCACCGCGCGCCACCTCCTCCTCGTCTCTCCTCTTTCTCCTCCTTCAACTAGATCCTCCTCGTAGTACGCGACATCGTTCTCGTCGCGTCGCACTCTTGAACGCCGCGATCCCTACCCCTTTCCTACGATATGTTTAGTCTATTATTCGTATTGTTCTTCGCATTCTCTTGTTTGCCACAGGGGAGAAGCTGAAGGATAAAAGAGAAGAATGGAGCGAAAGGTTAAAGTGAAGTGGAAAAATTAAAATATCGGAGAACGTTGAATACCTTTTCATTCTTTTTTTTCTTTAGGACGAGCAGGTGCTGGGTATGTGGATGCGTGCTCGAGTAATTATTCGCCGTTATTTGCTCTTCTCTGCATCGTTCATTGAATGATTTTCTCTTCGTACTCTCTGCTTGTGCTCCACGTGTGGTTTACTTTGGAAATGTTTGTAAACGTGGTTAGTTTAGTTTCGGGCTTGCACGCACTAGATTTAACGTGAAAAATGAGCGCGCTTGCTACATTCAATATCACGCGATCCAGGGTACAGAATCGATGTAAAATACAATATAGGTTTGGAAGCTCTTGTTCACTCGCGACACGTGTATCGCAAGAGTTTGACGTTTTACAATTATTTTGAAATTGTTACATACGATGGACATCGAACACTCCACAATTCACATCGTTCTTGGCCCACTAACTAAATTCACCAGTTTCCTTGACCATTTATTTCCATTTGATACAGAGTCCGGTTACATGCATCCATTACATATAGCACCTGATGCTTTAAATAAATCCATTGCTGCTTTTCATTCGACCCACGCGCGAATGATTGATCTGTGAAATATCAAAATAAACTGTTAGATAAACGGTAACGTGCGCGTCTACGGATAAATGTAATCTAGTCGATCGTCATGGAATGATGTGGACAGATTGCAGTCACCCTTCGAATAATAAAAATAGTCTCAGTTCCTATAAAGAAACATGAGTTCAATACGAAAATTATCTTGCACCCGATCAACCCGTACAAAAATTTGTTTCGTTGATTCCACTCATTTATAAGCTATTCAAACATCTTTGATATCAGAGCGTCCACTGAGGAAAACACATCTTGTAAATCTAAGCACACAAATTTCTCACAAACAAGGACGTTCTCAACGAAAGACCAAACGAATGCCAAGGAATATCCACCAGCCGAGAAGCCAAAGACTGCTAACAATAATCGGTAAACTCGCTCTGTGACGAGACCACCCTTGAGAGAGTTTGAATTTTTCGGAGGATCATAGAGATGCGCCAATGTGTTTACAATGATCGAGCGTCTCCGAGTACATTCTCCTCTTGTACGTGAAGGAAGAGAGAAATCGGTAGATCGTTTGCTGGAGAAGGAGAGGGAAAGGAGGAGAAGCGGAAGGGTAGTCGACGTTTGTGAGTGAGTGGATAGGAGAATGCAAGAATGAAAGAGAAAGAAAAAGCAAGACAGAGAGAGAGAGAGAGAGAGAGAGAGAGAGAACAAGCGAGGATCATGGTGGGTGGGACATACCACGGCTTCCAGGGAGGCCACTGAGCAGACGAGGCTGCATTATATTCCGCTCCCTAGCTCTTATTATGCCAAGGCGACCAGTACCACCATCCGTTCTCCTGCTTTCTTCACGTACACAGAAACCCACGTGTAGGTATGCGTGCGCGGGTGTGCTCCACTCCAAAGGTTCCTGCATCCTCGTCGTTGGTCGTCCTCCGTGTTATCATCTTCGTCGTACTATCTCTCCAGAGTTTCCCTACGATGTTCACCAGGACGTCGAACGCGTTCCTTCACCGCGTGCGCATTTCCACTTTTAAAATATTCACATTCGTGTTCTTACGAACCACGCGTAACCGTGGGATGTTTACTCGCCTGTGGCCCGTGCGTTGTCGTTTACTTACACGTGGTCTGCAAAATAAGCGCGCGAGATCGAATGCGAATTTACATTGTAGGTACTATCGCGATAAAAGGACCTTACGATATCCTTGTGATACGAAGGATCCGAGTTATTGTAGTATCGAGACTAATGTTCCGATGCGTCTGAAGGTTTCGCGTTTTTGGAAGGACCTGTTTGCATATTGCTGTGCTTCTGTTTATACCGGCTATGGCATCCTACGTCATGGTCAGCCCCCTGACACGAACTATCTCTCCTGCCTATTGCGCGTGGTCACTTACTGTCCGTAATCCGCTACGCAGCGCTGGCAACATTCATGCCTGTTTACGTTAGCTGACAAGTTCAAGTGAAGGTGAAAGTTGTGGAAATTAAGTCGTAGAATTGCGTAGAATTATTTCTGTTGTATAACAACAAATGTAAGTGCCCATAACATGCCGCATTGCATAGCACCGGGGTGTACTAGTGGATATTTGTTGTCTAATCATGAAAAAATGCATTATTTACAAAATATTGTCATCGTGCACATGTATTTGATTTAGTTGTAGACGATATTTATACACCCAATTTGATATTTCCCTGTAAAAAACATGGTGATCAAGTATTGGCTCAAATAATTGAATTTTATTTGAAATTCCGCATGCGAAGTTATGCAAATAAAATTAACAATGAAAAAAAGAAAATAAGTCAAAAAATTAAAAAAGATTCAAAATTTTATAAGACTTAATAAAAACAAATATAAATAAATTTTCATACATGAGTATTTTTTATATTTACCTTTCCTTAATAATATATATTATTGAAAATATTATTCTAATAAAAAAAATCGCATAAATTATATGTTTCACTTAAAAAAAGATGATAAATTTTAATCACATAATGATCAAAGCAATAAATAATAGAGTAAAGACAATAAATAGTATATGTACAATATATGACTTTGACTGCGTTCGGGATGATTCTTTTTGGCACTATAAGCGTGCTCTGTCCTTGTTCAACATTTAGTGAGTAACAAAGACAGAGCACTCTCACAGCGCCGAAATCGTCTCCCGGAATGCAGCGTTGAATGAGGAAACAATATACATATATATATATAACTGGCATGAATGTCGCCAGCGCCACTCGGACATTAAGTGGACACGGCGAATTACAAGTTGCAGGGGGCTGGTCATGGTGTTCGGTGAGGATATTAATGATATGTGTGCATCGAGCTGGATGCAGGTTACAGATACATGAATCAATGTTGCTATTACACGCGAGAATAACGTGGAAGAGAATCACATGCTGTTTACAAACGAAGAATTTAAACATGCAATTTACACGGTCCCTTGCGTTATATCGACGAGCAGCGAGAACTCCACTTCGCACTTTTCATTGTAAATTCATTTCTCTGAACTTCGACGAGGGGTCGAATCGAAGTACCCGCCGTCTTCCTAATTCTACTTTTGCTCCAAACGTAATTACGAGTAATTATATCAACGCGTATCACACTCCACGTACTTTACTCTCTAATAAATTAAATTTGCAATTAAAGATATCAGATAGAGAAATTTAATCGCTCGCCACAATCTGTATTATTCTGTTAACCGTAGATTACATAAATGGCATCATCGAGATATCGATATGTCTCTAATTGTTTATCGGTAAAGGGAGAGATATTGTGGGACGGAGGAAGGTTACGCTCATCCCTCTGCCTACAGCTTACATCCCTTGCTGGGTACCTCAGCTCCCCTCGCGGCCTGTATTTGCACATTACCGAATATGTCTGTGTAATGGTGTGTGCGTCGCGCTGGTACGTCGATACCTCTCCAATCAATTGCGCGTATTGGCGCGCACGCAGGTTATATTTGCGTAGGTGTATAAATAGGTACGTAACAGTGCGTGACCGCGAGCGTGTCCCGCGTCATCGTAGGACCAGTGGCACAGCCGACACCATCGTGAACGTTAATCGCATGTGTACGCGGCATGCTCTGTATTTGTAACGATTCACGCAGAGAGAGAGAGAGATATGAGAGAGAGAAGAGGGAGAGAGAGATAAACATGAGAGAGAGAGAGAACATTCGCACACTGGTGCAGTTGGCAATAAGCAAGCGGAACTGCGCCCGCGCGCATTTCGCGTAACGGATACACCGTTAATCCTCGATTGTATTCCGTGGAGTCCTGCCGTGTGTGTCCGTGTTCTCTGGATAGCGTAGGGTGCAGAACGCAGAACGTAGAACCGCCTTTCTTTAGCTGTACCACTCGATGCGCCCGCGTGCGTTCAGGTTTATGGTGCTCGTGCTCGCGTGCCTAAGGGTAGATACACTTGGAAATCTTTTAACACATTGTTAACCGGTCACAAGGTAAGTCGTGTTTGCATTTGCATTAGCCATTTCAATTTAGAAGAATGAATCAAGTTTATTGAGGGTTTATTTAGAATGTTCAATTTTACATTTGATACCAAAGAATTGTCGGTGACACGAGACTGATTTTGAGAAAAATTGCCGACAATGTGTTAAGATTGATTCGAATATACTTTTTCAGCTTGTTGGTAATTCTACTAAATAATTGGAGTTGTATCAGTTGACCGATGAGATAGGGCTCGATACGCAAATTCATCAACGAAAACTATTTTCTTTTCTTCGGTAATTACGATGGATCCTAATTGCAGCTTGAGGTTGATTCTGGATTATTGCCAGAGACGACAACCACGTGGACAATGTGGCAAATGGTGCACGCTCCTGTAGAACGACGAAACATCCTAGGCATCCTTCGAGTTGGACAAGATATGCATATCCGTTAACATGATTCTGATTTGTGTGCGTGTGCCGTATGAGGATCCAGGGTAGATTAGTACGACACAGGCGCGCGCGTGCTTTGTACTATGCATGTACATTGTCGATATGGGCATGGTGGTGAACTGCACTGTGCTGTAGCAATGTGCCACAGTAATCTCCCCAGGCGGGCTGTGTGAAAGCGTTGGGACGAAGTGTGTTTGCGTGTGTTTGAGCGTGTTTGACTAAAGGAGAAAGAGAGCGCAAAGAAAAGAAAGAACAGAGAAGCAGATGAAGAAAGAGAGAGAGAGTCGAAGCAAGAGGACAAGCCAAAGAGAAGGGGGGTGCTTGTGTGGGACTCTGTGTGCGCCACTATGTATGTATGGGCTTGTGAGCAAGGGATAGTCGGATAAAAAGGAAGAGAAGGAGAATGTATGAGGAGAACGAAGGGTAGAAGCGGGCACACCATCATCCGACTGAAATAAATGGTCAACCTGGGGTGTGTGGGTGTTAGCGAAAGAGAAAAGAAGGTCGTGTGCGCGCGTGCTTGTCTGATGCCACGAGGCCCACCTGAAAAGAAGGGAGACAGAACGGACGAGGAAAAGAGACGAGGATAGGGACGAAAGAGAACCGACGAATGGTACGCGTGTGTGTCTCTCGAATCTTCCTTCGAAAGGAGAGAGTGAAGAGAGGAGCACGTCTGAGCAATATCGCACCGTCTGCCGACCTCGTAAAACCACTTTGATTTTTCTTCTCCCTCGGTACTGAGCCTCTTCTCCATTTTTGTTTTCCTCGTACACCCTACTTTAGCCTTTTCTCCGTTTCATCGCGCCTACCAGCTTTTTCTTCCCGGAAAGAGGAGTATCTCGAATTTTTCGGTTTTTGAAAGTTCGCTGTACGAATGAGCGGCAATTTGAGGGAAAATATTTTTTATTGGTGGAAGATAGAGTTGTTGGATCTTTGGAGAAAGAATGGAGTTGCATTTTGCGTGGTTCGTTTATTGTTCGTGCGCCCTGCGCAAAAACTCGGCCACGCGCGCATAATCGCGCGAACACAGGCGCACGCATTGGAAAAAGTTGAAAACGTAATTTTGCCCCCATGAGATACGACGAAGTGCGTGCACTCGAGAAAAGTGCTTCTCACTCACCCTTTCTCTCTCTCTCTCTTCGGCACTATGCAAAACAGCATTTAGCGCGTGAGAAGAAGGGTGGCGTGGGATGTTATGACGTTCATCACGCGAGAGGAACCTGCACACCGAAGTGAGAAAGATAAACTGGAGAGCGCGATGAATCCTTCGTCTCTAATGTCTCGCGCTCCATTATCGCAACCCCAAACGAGCGAAGCGAAGAAGCGAACGAGCGAATCGGATGGAAGAAAAAAGAAAAACCGAGAAAGAGAATCGACAGCCGGGAGAATTTGAGAAAATTCGGTGTGAATTGAATTTGCGCATATTTTCTCACCCTATCGATCTTTCTGTGTCGACTTTTCTCTTTTCACCCCCTCCAGTAGATTGAATTTTTCACGATCGATATAATCGTCCTTTCTTTCTGTTCTCAAAAGAGATCATGGATTCTCAAAAAATCGACAGACACGAGAATCTGAAAAAGTTCAAGACGAATCGAATCCTGTCGAACTCACTTCTTCTACCAACAACCCTTCTAGGTCGAATTTTCTCTCCTCAATCTGTCCCGTAGATCGGATTTTCCACGATGGATATAATCGTCCTTCTCTCTTCTCGCGCGCAAAAGGGACCACGGTTTCTAAAAGAACCAGCCCGCATCACTAGGTTGAGCCTGCTCCTCCTCCGCTGTATACACCTCTTTTCATTTTGCGGCGGAATGACGATTATGGCAGTCGCTGTGCAGCGACGCGCAAGCGCTACGCTCTCTCGTTCGTTGAACCGTACGTGAGAGATGCGCGCGCGAGCGTGTGCGCGCCTGCATCACGAATACACGCTTCTCTCTCTCTCTTCTCTCTCCCCCCTCTCTTTCTTCTCTCTCTCATTCTCTTTCTCTTTATGCATCGGAGAAAAAGAAAACCTCGTGTGCCTGTGTGTGCGTCTGCGTGTGAAACGCAGAAGGGCTGCTGCAGCCTGCCGCGTGGCCGAGAAGGGAAAGGAGTTGGGGATGGAGCCTCGCGGTAAAAGGAAAAAAGAAGGAGAGAGTAGTAGGGTGGTGAACATTTGCCGGAGTCTCCTTCAGTTTCCGCGCCAATTTTCAAGCAAGCGTCTCAGTCCACGGGAACGATCTTTCGTAGAAAGTTATACCTTTCTAGAGGATACACTCTACCCAGAAGAATTGAACAAGCCTCCAGTACCTTCCCTCCTACGATACTAAATAAAAAAAACGATCGATCTCTCCGTCTCCTTTCCACTTCTCCAAAATAAAGATCATTTGAATATTCGTGAAACGCGGCGTGAAGTTCGATTGTACGAATGCGGTATCGATCTTGAGGACGGCCTTGGGCTCCTTTCGTGCCACCAGCCAGCCACCATAGAAGATTGCCTCTAAAGTAGTAAATGGGTTCAAGGCCGATATCCGAAGACATCCGACAATTAGATAGCAGCATATCCTCGAAGATCTTTGGAACGCGAAGTTGCGCATACACCCGAGGTCCCTCTGGTGCTCCTCGCGTCTCTGTGTTAGGAGAAACGTGTCGGTGTGTTGGTAATGGGTAGTAGTCCCCTCTCTCACACCCGCGTCTCACACACATTCACACATTTAGAGTGGCCTGTACCGTGCGCATCGATACGACGACGCTCCGCACGCTCCACGGCGCGGACTTGTGAACGGGCCGTTACAATGGTTCGACCTGGTACGACCAGGCCAGACGTTGCGGGCAAATCTCAACGAACATCCACCTTGCTCTTCTTATTCTACCTCCTGTCCTCTTGTGCCTCCTTAATTTTCTACCGAATATTAATGGTCTGCGTTATTTATTCAGGAGACTTTTAAAATCCTTCATCGATTCGGATATTATGCACGTCTTCCTCCTTACTTTATTATTGGGTTGCGAAATACCAAATGAATTTGAGCCTAAGAAAAGGCCTGCTCCTTCATACGGGACTTACAACACAGGACCAGGTTCTTCTTACGCAAGACACAGATCCTAAGAGTATTTTGGTTTTCGCGAAATTCCAATGAGAACCAGTGCTTATTATCGTACTTCCACACACACACACACACGCGCGCACACACATACGCAAAAGTTAGCTACAAGCTTTCTTTCGAGAGAGTCGCGCGCACGAGAGCGTAGCCATGCCGAAAGGAGCCGAGTACCAACGAAGTGAACCGATCACACACACACACACAGTCTCCCACCGCATTTCAACCCACCCCGAAGAAAAATCATTTCCACCACCGCGCATCACGTCCAAACCTTCTCATCTTTACCAGCGATAAAACTAAAATCCATCGACTTCTCGAGATAATTTCGGTAGAACCTTTCTGGTAAATTTCCACATGAGAACCTCTCTCTCTCTCTCTCTCTCTCTCTCTCATATATATGTCTCTCTTCTCTCTTTCTCATCTCCTCTCTCCTCTCTCTCTCTTCCTCTAGTCCAGAGGAGCGCATCGACGAAAGCTAGTGGCGTGCGCGCGTGCTAGTGCTGTTTTCGCTCTGGCCATACACACACACACGCGCGCGCGCGCAGAGAGAGAGCACAGCACACACACAAGCACCCAGCACCCAACTTCCGAGCACCGTAAAGGGAAAAGGTTGCGCGCATACGTAGAGGGCGGAAGCGTGCGACGTAGAGAGAGGCACATGCGCATGCGCAGAATGGCGCATGAACGATCATTTCTACCACCACTACCACCACCACTACCAACATCGTTGCCACGAGTATAGTGGCGAGCTGGCGCGCAGCAAAATATGCGCGTACCCTTCACTAGAGCTCGGAGGAGAGGCCGAAACTATCCGAGCGCTCACGATCTTCCGCGAGGCTCGACGGCCGGTGGCGCTGAGCGCGTCGACGTCGGCGTCGGCGTCATCGACGGGACGACGTCAGGCCACTTCGGCTCACTCTCCTACGAGCTGTCGAACGTGTCGGACGCGGCTCCTCTCGCTGCTCTCCCTCGAACTCTCTCAGTATTTCTCTCATCGCTTCTACAGAGAGCGGAGAGCCATTATCTATTGATTCTCTCTCACTGAACCCGTGGAGGCTCACCTTCAAATTCGTCCGGGTAGCTTTCGAGGTGCCATCGGAATTATCTTCTCGCGACTCGTCCAGGAGTTCGTCCAATTGTTTTCGTCCACAAGCGAGAGATAGAGAGAGAGGGAGAGAGAGAGAGAGAGAGAGTTTGAAATTCTTATCCTCGTCGTCCGTACTTCTCTCGCATGTCCTGCGAGACCTCTGTATCACTTGGATTTGCGGCTAATATCTTCGTCATCCTCGTGCTTTTCTCCTCTCGTCTCATCGAGCACCTCCTCGCGTGGCAACCCTCTCACCTCGCACGGAATTGATCGCGGAACACGCATTCTATAGCAGCCGCGCTCGCTTCGTCGAGTCTTCTTCGAGTTCGTTGGGTTCGCCTGTAAACGCGACGGGTCTCCAGGGGTTCACTAGGGTCTTCGAGGTGTTGGAGCTTCCAAGCCTCTTTCGCGATTTCATTTTGAATTTTCTTCTTGAAGATTCTCGGCAGAGAGAATCTGATAGAGTCGACTGGAGCCTGGTAGCATCAGAGTTCTTCTAGTAACTGATCTGTCTAGGAGACGTCCAGTACACGTCTCGTCCTCGTCTCTTCGATTCCAGTGAACCTTCGACGTATCGAATTTTTTGTTCTCACCTCGGATGTTCTTCGCGGTGAGCCGTGCTCGGCGGTGGTCGTCTCGCGAAGGCTCCGATCGGCCAATGAGTGCCAAGGAGGACCGCGAACGGGAGGAGAATGAGGGCAGCTGGAGCTGCGAGGCTACGTAAGGTCGTGCCGCGAACGAGCAGGGATTACGGAGGTCGTCTTCTTGGCTGTACTAGCCACGCGAGGGCTCCTAGCACGCGGGTGGTGACCGCGAGCGGTGCGGAGGTGGCGAGGTTCGTGGAGGGGACGCAAACGGATGTACGAGAGGAAGGTTAAAGAGATACGAGTGAGAGGACACCGTGTGGATGAGAGTATACGTGCGTGCGTGCGTGGAAGCGAGATAAAGAGGTGGAGACGAAAGGGAGAGAGAAAAAATAGTGGTGGACGACCCCTTAGCGCCTGGCCCACGACGACGTCGTCGGCTTCTTTGAGGGCTAGAGTGGTGTACGAGGGACACAAGGTGCGCATGGTAACCGAAGGCAGACAGAGACCTCTCTCTCTCTCTATCTATCCTCTCTTTCTCTCTACTTCCACCCCCAACCCCACAGCACTTCCCCTTTCTCCTCTAACCCCTCCACCCACCCTTCTTGCCAGCTTTGAATCAATAATCTCCGTTCAGGATTATATGCAGGGCCTTTTTGTACGGCGGTGCGATAAGAAAAAGGGATCGGAAGATTAAAGGTATACGCGCGAGAGGCCGCGAGAAGAGAATCGTGGGATGAGTGGAAGATGGATGGTGGAGAACGGTTGAGAGAGAGAGAGAGAGAAGGACGAGATATGCAAAGCCTTCGTGGACTAAAATCCTTCTCTGGGTGGGGTGAGAATGGTAGTTTTCGTCGCTTGTCCGTGGGTCTACACCGAGAGGACACCCCCAGAACGGTCAACCCCCCTACGAGCACCACTCTAGTTCGGAAAAATTGATTTTTTCCTCGCGCGTTCTCCTTTTCTTTTTTTTCACTCCTGCGCTGCTGCCTCTCCTCGATTCTCTAGCGTTCTCGCGTGCTCTGGCTGTTCGACGATGCGCGCGATCGGCGCACCTGATTATTGATCCTTCTATCCTCCTCTATCTCGCTTCATCCGCCAGTTCACGCTCTCGAGCGATCGGCAGGACGATGCAAGGAGATAATCTAGATAATCGCTGGAGAGAGAGAACCGTGGACAACATCGGCTCCGAGTAATCCACGTTAAAATGGTATTCTAGAAGCGCGTGCCAGCAGACCTCTATAGAGCACGAGGGTCCAACCTTCGTCCCTAGACCCCCTATTCCTCGTCGTACTTTGCTCTGGATCGATCAATTATTTTTTTCCATGAAACTTTTTCCTAGTCGAGCAAGCACTCACCCGAATCATTCTCTCTACTGTTCTACAGATCAGAAAAGGACCCGAGATGGAATCGCCTTTGGCCAAGGAGCGCATCATTGAGGCCCAAGAGGATTCCACCTCAGTGGAGTCGACGGAAGCGACGATGGCCACGTCTACGACGGTGGAGATAACGAAGGTGCTGGAGGTGGACGATCAGAGGAAGGTGGAGGTTGTGGAGATGTCGGAGAAGCAAGATGAGCTGAAGGAGGGAGATCGAGAGGAGGAACGAGAGTGCAAGAGGGAGCAGATGAGGGAGGAGGAGCTGGTGAATGCGAGAGGTGAGGATGGAGAGGTCGAAGACGACGGTGGTGGTGATGGTGCTGCTGGTGGTGCTATCGCGGCGACATCGTCCTCGCAGGAAGGTGAAATAAACAGTGAGCGCGACGTCGAGCGTCCTTCCGGTTCCGATAGAGTCGAGGACGTCGTGAGCCCTTCTACCGACACGACCGTCATCGACGAAGACGTCGACAACCGGCAAGGCAACGTTCCGGACATCATCGGATCCTCGTCCGACGAGCAGGCAGCATCAGTTGCCAGCGAGCAGGTCGACGAGTGTTCGTTGGATCTTCTCCTGGCAAACGATTCGACCGAAGGTGTCTCCGTCCAGAGAAAGCAGCTCGAGATGGGTCTAAGATCCGGGCGTCAATTACGTCAGGACGATTCGGAGGCCGAGCCAACTAAGAACAGCGAGATAAATGTGGATTCGTCCAGGGAGATGGCTAGTGCTGGCTCGAGCCAAGACTCGATCCTCGTCTCTGGTGAGTGTACCACCACGACGAATTCTTGTCCAGTAGCAAACATTGCGACACCGTCGAGTGATGCTAGGGCACCAGAATGGACGATTCCGTTGCCACAAACTACAGATGCATCACCCTATCTTCCAGCCTCGTTGTCGCCTCTGGTCTACTTGGAGCGAATCAGAGTGAACGAAGAAGGACTCGACTCGCCGATGAGAACGCCTTTCAGGCCGAGAAAGCGGCCCGCTGAATTTTCACCGCTTAGCGCCGAGATCAAGAAAATCGGCGTGGAGATATCCGAGGAGGAGGCCAATCAGCTGAGGAACGATGTGAGGAGATTGTCTCCGGTCTTGGTGAGTCTACGAGAGAGGACTCTAGGTGAAATCATTCTCACTCCTGACTCGCGACCCTTTGACGAGGGCCAAAAGAGCAAGGCTGGTTCCCCGGTGGTGGACTCGCCGAGTGGCTCGTCTGCTCGGATGAACAGCCCTGGTAAGGTGACCAGTGGTAATGGAAGTGCGAGTGGGTGCAAGGAAGCGGATGCCAGCTCGAGAACCGACGCGGTCGTCGAGGAGACTCAAGAGACCGAGTGCACCAGCAGTGTCAACGAGGACTCCGTAAACGTCAGGAGGAAGCTTGATTACGAGGATGAAGACGCGCTCGAGGTTCAGTTTGGATCGTCGCCGCAAGCCGTGGTTTCCGAGACGGACGACGGTGCTCAATTGTTGTGTCCTGTCGCGAGCCAAGCGCAGGAGGACCACCAGGTCGAATCGTGCAAGTACATTGACAGTGCTAGCCCCGCGAGCCCGAAAAACGGCACAGGCCCTAGCGATGCGGGAACAACGTGCCACACACCGAGCAAGTGTGATTCTTCTCGTTTAGTGGTTGTGTTGGAGAGAATCGATCGTCAGTGTTACCAAGCTGGCGACTGCTGCGGCGATGATAACGAGGAGAGAAAGGACGGTGCAGTGGTGGAACCCTGTGCGAACAAGGATGCCGAAGGCAATGCAGAGCCCAATTCTGTACCGAGAGAGTCATCCGGCTCCAGCGAAGTTGAAAACCGGATTGTTGCAGATGAAAGAGCTAGTCAGAGTGATCAGGCTACTGCTGAGGAAGGAGAATCCAATTCACAGATTGATTCGTCCACGGATTCCACCCTGGAACTCCTCTGCAACGAGCCCATGAAGATTCTCAAGGTGATCGTTGACAAGCTCGATATGGATCAGATGTTTCAAGTCGAAAACGGCGGTTCTTCCAAGACGTGTACGGTGTCGCCACGGTCTACTGTGGTGCCACCACGGACGCCCACGGTGCCGCAGAAGGTGGCGCCGAGTAAAGAAGAGGTCGTCTCGAGGTCGGTCATCGAGAAGCTCGACGAGGATGAGGAGGTTGTTTTGGTGACCTCGTCTCCCTTCGTCGACAACCTTCGACTATCCTTGAACGACCTAGACACGTTGGAGGCTACACCAAGTTCGCCTGAGGAGGTTGTCGAGACTTCTGCAGACGTTCAGGAGAGTCTTGACACGGAAACTGAGACTGAGACTGGCTCGGACAGTTCCGAGGTCTCGTCCCTGACGATGGTCCGTCTTCGTGGTGGAAGTGTCGAGCAGGCAATTGCTGATCACATTTCTTGCCCCGAGAGAGATTCGTTGTGTTGCGTAGAGATTGCTCCGGAGATTGTGACCAGGCTCGAGCCAGACAGGCCTGAAGCCTTCACCGAAGACTCTGCCGAAAGCTTGACACTTGCTACCGGTGCCAGAGATGAAGTCAGATCCGATGGTAGTGACTCTGGACTTGGAAGCGAGATTCCAGGGGATCCTGGACCTGCTCCTGCGCCAGAAAGCGACTCGGAGACATCATTTCTGGACAGGATACCCGATGATATACTCTCGGACAAGGAGAAAGGTATCTATTAATGATTTTATTCTTTTGGTACCTGTGTAAGACTGCTGTACAATGGGGAGTAGAGTTGTTGATAGTAAAGGTTCGTTTAAGTTGAGCATTGATAGATAAATATTTTGACGTCAACGGAAGCATGTGTGTTGTAAGAATGATGCTGTTGATGACAATCTCCATTCGTTTAGCGTCGATCATGACGATAGCAGATACGATTGTCACCGAGAGAATGGAAGGAACGATAACTCTATAAGTTCTGAATCGATTATCGCCACGCGATACCACTGTGTCGATTACAAGCAATGGCGTTCTCTTTCAGCGGTGAATCCACTCGAGGCCTTTGTGCCGAACGTAGCCGTCCCTGACGCATCACAGGCACCGATGACAAGCTTTCCGACTCCGCCAAAGAGTAACTTAAAGCGCAGATTGACCGACTGTATGGAAGGTGAACCAAGTCCTAAGAGAAGTAACACCGAGCAGAATAAGAAGAAGCGCAATATTCAGTTCGATGCTGTAACGGTGTACTACTTTCCCAGAGCACAAGGTTTCACTTGCGTACCGTCCCAGGTAAGAGGATTAGCTGTGGATTCTTCGATACACCTTTTAACGTGTTATTGAAATTCTACATTACTTATTTTGTAAAGTACTAGCTACGAAACACCGTAGAATTAATTTTATATTTGATTGTGTTGTATAGGGTGGCAGTACTCTCGGAATGAGTGCCACGCACAGTCACGCCGAGAGATTTTCATTGTCTGAACATGCCGCTGAGCAAAGGAGAATTCATCGTGCGAGACTGGCACAGTTGCGTTCAGAGAGAGCTGCAAATTGTGTAAGCGAGGCTGCCTCCAGTTCTGAGGATCCTAGTGACGACACGGATGAAGAACCAAGCGACAACGAAGAACTTGATATTGACAGTTACTATTTTCTACAGCCGGTACCAACGTGGCAGAGGCGAGCTCTTCTTAGAGCTGCAGGAGTGCGTAGAATAGATGCCGTCGAAAAGGACGAATGCCGAGATATTAGAGCTAGTCGAGAACACTGTGGTTGTGGGTGTAAAGGATATTGTGATCCTGAGAGCTGTCCATGTAGCAGAGCAAATGTAAAGTGTCAGGTTAGTAGAATTTACAAGAAGACGATTTTTCTTATCAAGAAGTTGGCTCGCTTGCTGTAACAGTCTCATTAATCATGCTGATCAGATATGAGTATTTAAATATTTTTACTTTTTTGTACGCATAGGTCGATCGTGCAGGATTTCCTTGTGGATGTACCCGAGACGGTTGCGCCAATAGCTCGGGCAGGATCGAATTTAACCCAGTGCGCGTGCGGACGCACTTCATCCACACCCTTATGCGTTTGGAACTGGAGAAAAAGCAACGTGACGAGGAGGCAACGGATCACGATATCGTTGACAATCAGAATAGTAGAGGGCCGCTTAGAGAAATCAACTTGGGTACGGGATTGGGTAATACAACCGCGGAGTCCTGTGTTACGACTGGTGGATTTACAACTTTACATTACGAGAATCATGACAGCACTGGTGGTGGCCCGAATTGTCAGCCTGAAGTACCGGGCACGAGAGAGGACAGTTTAGACCTGTACGCTATAAGAGATGATTGTTATCCTAGTGAAGATACGGTCGATGGGACACAAGGAGCTCAGAGAAAGCTCCATCCTGAATTTAGTCAGGCCTTCCAAACGTTCTCCAGTCAATCTAGCACTGGGGTGAGCTTCCCGCAACCAGCGTATCAAGACTATCAGGCATACGCTAATCTCCCATCCACGTCTAGAGTACAATTTCAGCCGCAGTTTCAAACTGTGCCCGGAAACCCGAATTTTTCTCACTACGCGGCGTACAATCAGGACACTGGATCGATTCAAGGGAGCTGCCAGGTTCATCCTGGTCAGCATTCTTCGGCGTACGAAGCATCCTTCGCGCAGGACGACAATACAGGCTCGCAATACACAAATTTGAATTCGGTACAGCCCATGAACGCCGTAGTTCAGCAGATGGGAAAGTTGGAACCGTTTTCTGAATTGTTATCCGGAAGGTACTCGTACTATGGCGAGATGGAATCACAAACACACGGTACTTATGGAAGTGGAGTAAAAGTAGATATTGAAAAGAGTCAGGAGAATGAACAGCAATCGGAGAGTACAGAGGAGTGTGATGAAAATTTCGGGGAGATCATCAAAAAGTCTATGGTGGAAACAGTTTCCGCCTAGGTGGATACGAAAGATCGTTGCTTTTGCGCGTAAGTCCATCGAAATATAATTCGCCCAATCACGACTTACATCGGAGATCATGTAATTGCCTTGAAGATTACGAACCAGCGTTAGGTTCGCTTTAAAGCAACGGGCATGAATTCGTTAAGAAGGTCTAAACTTTAATAGTCGACCTTCCTGAATATTAGGTAAATCGCGGTAAACTGTTTATCTGGTTTTGCGAAAGTGGAGAACAGTTCACCTCGAGAATCGTGTCGTCGCGGTAAATGATGAGTCCCGTGGATGTCGTTAGATAAATTTTACGGCTGCATATGCGTCCGCCCGGGATGAAAGCTCGGTACGTCGTTATTGTTCGTTCGGGCAGCACGATCGATCGTCGAAACGACGTTGCCAAGACACACAAACGAGAATCCGGGGCCGCGCAACTCGGCGAAGGTTTCTCGAAGGATGGTCTTCGTCGAAAATCTTCATGATTAGCCTCTTTAAAAACGGGCCACCGTGCTGAAGATACGGGAAGAGATTCAACGAGGTTGTGACCAAGAAACAACATGGGATCAGCTTAGAATGCAGTTTATAATACTTAACTTTAATACATTAAATGTAGGACCCGTGGGTCACAATTTTTTTAAGGAAAAAAATTTCGAATTTGAATGACAGCGGTCGGGATAAGGATTACGTTATCGATAGCGAGAGTTTTAGGAATGTTCGCTGATTGGTACATGTGCGAGGGAGAAAAACCACGATGATCATGCATAGGTATATATCTACATATACCTACATATGCATATACGTATGCATAAATGCAAAATTTGAGCGATTGTGATACTTGCGCATATGGAAGATGCAATTTGCCAGAATTATAGATTAAGAAGCGAATTATGAGGTAGGAAGATGTGGTGCTGGCAGGGTGCGAAAGAGTTGGCGAGGGGTGGGGGGTTATTTTTAAACAGCAGCCATCGCATGGTACTCGACAACAAAAAGTAAAGTCTCTCCTCGAGATGTATCGAATGCAGTTAGGACACAGTCACATACACATACACACACACACACACACACACACACGCGCGTACAGTTGTCTAAACTAGACTACCATGTTGCTGGCGTAATTAAGCGCACGCTGTCTACAGAATAACACAAGTTCAACCTCGTTTTCTAAAATTTATTCTCTTATACTGCACCTTGAAATTGCGATGCTCTTCACGCACACGCATAAATATACGAAGAGCGAGGCTTCGGTGGTTATCACGCTATTCCGTTCTCATAATTTTTATGGCATAGTTTACACGCCATTCCGTTATCGCGATTACGATCAACGGCTCAATTTTATTTAGTAGGAGCAATTTCAAGGTAGGCGTTGACAAGAGAGGAAGCAATCTTTTCCGCATATTTGTTCTTGTTCCTAAGTGAATCGCCAAATGAAATTTGGACGACTGATTTACCGTAATGCATCGGTTTGCGCATTCATTTTTCGTTACCTTGTAGACTTTCAGACACAGACCTCTTTAGCATCCCGGGACGTTGATCGCTATATAATGATTAATTGAAATATATATAGGGAAATGATGGTATGAGAATAGTATTAAATTTATACATACTTACCGGACGTGTCAATTCCCGAGCACAACGATCAAACTCTTCACCGACGTCATCGTTATTTTGTTCTACCATTGTCATAAGTCGATTGGGCGGTGAACTTTACGTTCGCGTTGCCCGATAAATAAGAATATAATCGGACGATAGAAGATCAATTAAGGGACGAATACATTTTAATCGCTGATGCGGTGCGAGGGATCTGACACATCCGTCTGACATATAAATATACATATAAACTACACGTATGTAAGTAACTTTTAGAGTATTTGAGTAAAAAAAGCATACATAGTTGATAGCGTTTTATTAAATGTTGTGAAAAAGTCTCTCGTCTGTCGTGTAACGTCTCGTCTCATTGTATATACGTCTATTCATGTCGATCCTTTCCCTCTGTTCGAAATAGTAGAATTAAATCCTCTTGTACTCTTCCATGTCCCTATCATCGATCCTTTTACCATGGAGAGGTGCGAGCGACACATTAATAATTTCATAATGCGCCAGGATCGGTTACTTCGAACCACTCAAAAGAAGGTTAATCCACAATCATCATTGTTAATTGCTTAATTATCGTGCACGAAGACATTTCTACTTCCTAAAAACCCTACGATACATTGTCAAAGGTATGGTATTGGCAGCACGCTTCTCAAACACCTGTTTAAATATGGCGCCAAATGGTCGCGCGCATGCGCACGCGATGCAAGTCAAAATGGCCGTTTTCCGGAACCATCGTTGAAATTCTCTCGAGCGCATGAAACCTGCGAGAAAACTTCGAACATTTGTTCCAAGGTAATTAACACAAGCGGGCGTTTGGTGTTTAACCACCTGTTCTCAAGCAGAGAGCTGAAAATTACGAATGAGGTAATTTCCAGTGAAATCTCCACTGCTCTCCCCACTCCAACACCTTCGAACCTCATTGGAGTGGGGGTGACGCGATGGAAAGGAATGGCATTCACGGAGTACCTCACGGCAGTTACCGCTGGAAGTTAACGCCTGTCCGTGAGGTCGCGCGGAGGTTAGTTTCGCTTGGAGTGAACGATATTTCTCGCGAGAGCAGTTCGAAGTTGGAAAGGAGACTGGATCGCGTAACGAGAGTAAGGAGTATCTGGCGAAGAGTTCTCGCAGTGATTGAGAGTAAGCTGCGCGTCGCTCGATCGAAATATTCTACGGTCGGAAAATCAACGACGTCGGCGTGCCAGTGTCGTTGACGTTTCGTGTGTCAGTGTCCCCTCTCTCTCTCTCTCTCTCTCTCTCTCTCTCTCTCTCTCTTTCTTTCTCTCTTCTCAGCCCCTCCTCTTCCTTTACCAACACACTCTCTCTTCTTCTCTACCTTGCTTCTTCTCTCCGTCTATCCATCAGCACCTCGTTTATTCGTCTTTCGTTCATACGAGAGCAGGCGGCTCTCTTCTCCCTACGTTACCGTCGCGTTTCACCATAGCAGCGCGCCGTGCGTCGACGGTTTGCAATGCCAGATGATGACAGGTGCGAGGCGCTACCGCCGTTCGGTAGAGAGGAATCGTTCGCGTCTGACGTCGGCCTAGGACGACCTGCCGCAGAATGACGAGGACCGTGGCGTCCTGCCGGAAGCGCAGCAGCAGCGGTGAAGAGAAGCGTCGACCAAGGAGGAGACGAAGACGGCCGGCACCGAGTGCCGGCGGTGCCGGAGCTGGCGGAGCCGGTGCCGGTGGTGGTGGCGGTTGTAGTGCCGCCGATTGCGGTGCCGCTTGGGGAAGAAGAAGACGACGAGGTGGTGGAGCTCGAATTCCCTTAAGCTAGGCTCGTGGGCTATGAGCGCTGACAATGGGGACGACTCCTTGGTGAGTTTTCTTTCTCTCCTCGTTTCTCTTCTCTCCTTTTCTCGCTTACCTTCTTACTTCTTTTTTCTCTTCGCTTATTTCTCCATACCTTTCTCTTTTTCATCGGAGCTCGCGCACGCTCCTTCTCTAGCCAATCTCATCCCCACTCTTTCCGCTTGTCCAGACGTTCTCTACCGCGAGCTGCTCCCTTTCTCACTCTCATTCTTCTAATTCTTCTATTTTTTTGTTTTCATTGTTTTTCTTCGGTTTCTTTAGCGTCTCTTGTCATTTTGTCACGTGGCACCACGAGGTTCCTGTGACATGACGTTTTTTTTATTACTTTAAGCAGATGTTTGAGATGATTGAAACGAGTTTGAATGCTCCAGTGTATGAGTGTTTATTATTCGATTGCTCACCGTAACCTTTAGGTGGCGCGCACCGATTTATTGCGCGGTCGGCGAAAGGCCGATCGCGAATAGTACGAGAGAATTGAGTTCCTGGAGTTTACTTCGTGGTGTTTATTTGGGGGATGGTTAGGGGGTTACTTGGGTACGTTGGTAAACACCATTATTGAATTTATTAACTCTTACTGTCACGGCAAATTCACTTATTTCTTGACCCAATCTGCACGCGAAATGAAACTTGAAAAATTTTCATGTTTTTTTTATCGGTTTAACCCTTTTCGCTACGGCGGTCCTCGCCGCGGAGTGCCTTGCGTAGAACGGAGCACCGTGCCGAAAGTGCGAGTATTAAGCGCGAGCAGTTTTCAGCATTCGGGGCCAGAGGCCAATGACAAAACAATATCGAAATAAATGAACATTGCAATAGTGCTTGTAATTGTTTGCGAACAGAGAAAAGCGAGTCGATAGCATTTGGCTTGATTTTTGGCTCCATTTCTGTAATAGATGCGACGAGTGACTATAGTCACCCGTCGTGCCCAGGCGGCGTTTTGTGGCGGGTGACTATAGTCACCCGTAGTAGCGAAAGGGTTAAGAAAAACTATACAAAAGATGTTTTTTAAGTACTCGTGCAGTAACTGAGAGATATGTTTTTAATGGTACACTTTGAATACCACAGTGCCGAATAAGATACGACAAAAGTGGTATTATATACTTCACTTGTATCACCAAGCTTGTAAGAGTTAAGGAAGTACGATTTTACGATGGGCGTAAGGAAGAAGAATGTCGAGGGAAATGTTCCGTTGAGATATTCGACGACGCATTACCGATGGCGCTTGACGTTTTCAGATATCGTCAAATCGTAAACATCTCTTCACATTGTGCCGCGACTTTACGGGACGCTTGGTTTACAATTAATCGTAGCGTGCGTTTGGAACGGGAATTGAGAAACACACGGTGATTCGAAATTCTCGATTATTTATGAATCGTCGAAAGTCACGCGGTACGATCGTGTAACCGTTCGCCAACGTTTTAAAAGTAGCGGTCTCTCGCATTCCGACGAGAAATAGTATGAAACTTTTTGTCGGCATCCTTTTGCGGGAGAATTATTTTATCGTAATTGAGCGCGCCGCGTGGCACCCTGCCTTTCTCACGTAATATATCTGGTATACTTTTCGCCCGTGAAAGTATAACTGGACACGGGTTGGCAATTGTAATTGCGTGCTTCGCGAGTGTTATACACGAATGTTTTTCTTTGTCGCGCTCGTACCAGTTGGTCGTGCAGCCCGAAAACGTACACATGCTTAATCATAATGGAAAAACGCAGGTTCACAGTACTCGTTTTTTTTCGATTAACTGCTGGCATTTGTTGTTGTTGGCCTGAACTGGAGAAACGTACAATTTATTGATTTAATATCACGAACATAATATTAACCTACCGCTTCCGAATAAAATAATAACCATAGCTTCACAATATGTTATATCGAAAATAATGTATTTAATATATCATCTGTTTCGGAGCATTAATGTAAGTTAACGATTCGTGGTCAATTTCTTTGTCGCGCTGGTACCAGTTGGTCGTGCAGCCCGAAAACGTATACATGCTTAATCATAATGGAAAGACGCAGGTTCACAGTACTCGTTTTTTTTCGATTAACTGGCATTTGTTGGCCTGAACTGGATAAACGTACAATTTATTGATTTAATATCCCCAGCATAATATTAACCTACCGCTTCCGAATAAAATAATAACGATAGCTTCACAATATGTTGTATCGAAAACAAGGTATTTAATATTTCATCTGTTTCGGAGCATTAATTTAAGCTAACGATTCGTGGTCAATTATTGATATATTATTATAGTTACGACATATCTAGCACGACTAGATCCACCAACATCTCAACCAAGAGAAAGGACCAAACTAATCGACTAATGACAAAACTCGAAAACACGCTATTTGAGAAAGCCCAAGTCCAACGAGAAATAAAAAGCATCCGCTCGCATGTAAATCGCAGTGTCTTTAACAAGCAAAGTCACGCCATTATCGAACGAAAGAACCGTATTAACGGTACCAGAGAGAATCCACTTTCATTCGTTAGTTATATTTACTAATCTTCTCTCTTTCTATGTGAAACGTTGCTCCACGGATTTCTCGTGAAATCTTCCTCCATTACGTTCTCGAAACCGTATCCACGAGGACCGTAACGTCGGTCACGGCGAATTGGATTTGCTCTGGCAATTTTCAGGCGAGAACGCGGGAAACGGGTCTGCATTATTCGTGTCAAATCTGCGATTTGCATCGGTCCGGAGATGGTCTCTCTCGTCCATTCGATAACTCACCGAGCGAACGAAACTCGTGCACGCTCCCGCAGTACGCGATGGCATGTATACGATTATTATGGCATGCTCGGCCATGTTTACACCGGAGATTAATTCCATTGGTCGAACGTGCAATAACGGACCGCGCGCGTACGTTCCTATTTGAAGCGGAGCACAATGCACGCTTCTAACATTAATTTTTAGTCGCTTTGTTGCGCCTCGTGGATTTCCCCACCGTTTCTTCCTTCGGCGACTCGGGTGAAAGATTTTTCAGGAAGAAAACTGGCTGGGATGCAAGTGGAAAATTAATGCAATTAATGAGAAATTTATGGAATTATAAGATACGTTATAGTTTTGTATTTATAATTTATGTGGAAAGTCGTTTTGTTAATTACAGCGGTGATAGGTTGTTCTGAGATATTTTATTATCCTTGATTCTGAAAACCAAATTTTTCTAGGTATCTGAATAGCGTGTCGATAATTGGACTGTTTATTTTGACAATGGTGCAAGTCTATTTTTTTAAAAAATCAGATCACATGGTTTGTGACTAATTTCGTGTAAACTTTTTATTTGTAACTAGTTAATTTTTTGTTTAAGAATTAACTTACACCACTTTTAATATAAATGGTCCAATTGTTTCCGCAAGTGGAAAAGAAGGGCAGTACCTCTGTCACGGCAGCTAGATTATTGGACATGCGAACTTTAATATTCATCAGAGCTGTGATATCGTGAGAGAACACATTGTTGCATTTAATGTTTACTCATTGTTGATTAACTCGAATTATCGTTCCACGTGTAATTCTATTACCGAGACGATAAAAATGACGCCACTTATCCTCAACTGGTTATTCCAAAATGCAGAATGCCAGCTTAGTTATTGCTATCGTGAATTGGGGATTTAAATATAATCAACTGTCCGCGATACATTAAATCGCGACCAATAAATCTCTGGAGGTCCACAGATTCAATTTCATCCATATCGTACAACTGAGCTTTAAATTACGATCAATACAAAAATATTTTCGTACCTCCATTGGCAAGGATAATCACAAAGCTGATGCTTAACGCGTTGAATGCCACGCTAATTTTAAATGCGTTGCCCGTGGCGCCACGCCATTAATTTTTCTTTTTCTTTCTAACTAAAAATAGTATCTACTAGAGGTAAATTAAGGCCTACAATAATTTTTTAATGATTTTCCTAGGGACCACCGATGACCTCCACGTCGTTGTCGCTAAATTGAGTGTCGGTCACCCTTGGCCCCCACTAAAACAATTAAAAAATGATTGTACGCGTCAATTTGCCTCTAGTAGATACTATTTTGAGTTTAAAAAAAAAAGATGATTGGTCGGTGGTCTCCATGGCATTCAACGTGCTGAAAATGTTTCACATCTTTCGCACACGTTCACATACCATCTCATGTTATCTCACATCCCGTTATCGAATCGAAATCCATCGAATTTATTCTTTTCACCAGCCTGGCCGATTAACTCGTCAGGAATTCGCACTGGTGAACAGTTCTCGACTACCTTTCAACGCGCAGCAGAACAAACATTTACTCTTTGGTCGCGTCGCGCGATTAAAATCGAGAGCAAACGCCTTCCATCCACTTTCTCCACGTTTCTCGAGCTTCTCCAACGCGCTTTTCTCTCCTCTCGCGCACGTTTACAATTGCATTTCCTCTGCTCCATGTGCTTCTCTCTCTTTCCGCTCAACTCCTCGTGCCTTTTCTCTCGGGCATTCTCAACCCTCGCTCTCTTTACTGGATGCTCTCGAGTACGGTCTTGTATACAGGTCTGGAAACTCCTACAAATTTTAGTGGTGGGTGGTGATCCCCTTATCGATGATTTTTTAAATTTCTGACTAGAGGCGCTGTGATCGGATGTTGGTGATATACATAACCTGAAAACCCCGTCATAGTGCTTCATGTATTCTTAACAACCGGTTTGGAAACACTATTCGGTACGATTAGTTTGAAACCGTTGTCTACTTGGGATATTGTAATAATGTTAAGTACTAAAGGCCTAAAAAAGGGTTGTATCTATCAAGAGCATCCGATCGCAATGCCTCTAGTGTCTGCTATAGAAATTAATAAGTCACTCCCTTTACGGTCGTGCCTAAAAATAAGGGTAATTATAGGCATCAATTTTCACACAGGTTTGGAAACTCCTACGAATTTTAGTGGTAGAAGGAAATCCCATTATCGACGATTTTTTAAATTTCTGACTAGAGGCGCTGTGATCGGATGTTGGTGATATACATAACCTGAAAACCCCGTCATAGTGCCTCATGTATTCTTAACAACCGGTTTGAAAACACTGTTCTGAACGATTGGTTTGAAACTCTTCTAAATTGGATATTGTAATAATGTTAAGTACTAAAGGCCTAAAAAAGGGTTGAATCTATCAAGAGCATCCGATCGCAACGCCTCTAGTGGCTGCTACAGAAATTAATAAAAGGGTCATTATGGGCATCACTTTTCACCGAGGAGTTGCCAGACCTGTATACAAGACCGTGCTCTCCAGAGAGAAGTGGGGTCACCCTCTTTTGTTTCCGTCCTCGGCTTGGCAGGACACCAGCGCGCGCTGCTGGCGCGTTATGGGAAAGGCGAGTTCGAGGATAAGAAGGCGCTTATAAGAATGCAAAGTAATACGTGTCAAGTCTAACGAGGCGCGTCGCGGAATGCGAGAGAGAGAGAGAGAGAGAGAGAGAGAGAGAGGGAGAGACGAGGAGAGAAAATGAGAGAATGAGAGAAGAAGAGAGCATATCCGTTCGACGTTTCACGAGCACTCGAGCTACGAGCGAGCGAACGTCGAGTAGAGAATTCTTTCGAGCGAGTGCGCGCTGCTGCCACGCTCCTGCTACTCTCTACTCGTCCGAATGCCACGAGTTTAACCGTTACGTCGCTGCCTCCTTTTTTTCCTTCTCTCGGCCGTGTGTACTCTCTTACGAGAACGATACCGGACCGCGCCTCTCCTTTCCTTCTCTGCTCCGTTCTGGAGAAGTTCGACGATTTCAGTGTAGAGATGGGTAGGGAGTGGAACGAGAGAATCGATCGACGGAGTAAATTGCGGCTCGCATATGAACCAGTGGAACTGAGAAAGATTCCTCCAGCTGCGATATTATAAGTTTATTTGCCGGATGGTTAATTTTTATGTGGAAAGTAATAATTTATTTGATAATTACTCGGTGAAAGTTTACCAGTTTTCTCTCTACCTCTTTTTTTTATTCTCGTTAGAAACCTTCCCGCCACTAATTAATTTATAGTAATTCGATTACTGTTATATCCTGTTTTTTTTTCGTTTTTTTTTTTCAATCCGAGTGCATTTTACTTTCATTTTTTATTTAGTAAGTATTCGAGGTATTTAGATGTGTCGACGATAAGAATTTATTCAATATTTTGCCGTGAGTCGAACGGAGTTAGAGAGCTCCTATTTAGGTTTCTTTATTATACTCATTATCGTCGTTCCTCTTGCCCTGTGCCTAGAGGAAGCGGGCTTCTGGTTTTCCTGCAAGTGCACTTGGGGGTACTTGAAGGTGCACCGATCCGCGAATATTTTACCGTGCATTAGAAAATAGTCCGGAACCGGCGCGCAGGGTATAGTAAAATGCAACGGTCCACGAAGCAAGGCGCATCGTGGCGCACAGCGTGCGCAGAAGGGGGCCAGCGACAGCAATAGCAACGCCAAGAAGAGCAGCTTGCACGCACGTTTCTCGCATTAGGAAGCGTTAACGCCGGTAGTTGTGTATGGAAATATTTATTCGAGTTTACGTTGACGGATTGCACGTGGCAGTGACGACGAGGACGAGGACGATAAAGAAGTCGCCTTTTTATCGTATTTATTTTAGATAACGACTGTCGGTCGCTTTCTTTTTCGGACACGTTTTATTTCACACTCTTCACCGAGTTGCTAAATAATGCAAATGAGCTTAGGTGCATAGATATATGAATGGAAATTGTTCGTTAATTTTTTGGAGACGCGTTTTTTTATATACGTATTGTAGTTGGAAATTAATAATAGGATAAGCTCGTGTAATCGCATTTAAAGTTTGGACCGTATGTCACTGATACATAGAAACGTTTGTTGGATGAAGAAATTTTTTTGAGTTGGACACTTTTAGTACTTTCTATGTGCACTCTTTAATCGTCGTGTAAAATTCTTTTACCATTGTCCGATAGTTAGAAATTACACGTGGATCCGCGCTTATGTTTCTTTTGCATAAAGAGCAATTTGTTTTAAATTTAATACTTACAGTACTTTCTACGTGCACTCGTTAATTGTCGTGTAAAATTCTTTTCAATTGTCTGATAAGTAGAAATTACACGCGGATCTATGTTTTTTGTTGTTTTTTTTTTGCGAGTAAATGGGAAAGTATACTTTTCCTTAATTTCCCAAGACTTTTTTTTTACCGGTCTTCCCAACGACGGCGCCATTCTCAACGCTCCTGGTTGCGAAATCGACACACGAACCTCACGTTGGCGATGGCTCTCCTCCGCAATTCTCCCGCGTAGTTCCTTTCTGGGTATCGCCTTGTGAGAATCTTTCAAGCGGAGGCACACGCTCGGTCGCTTTTGTCGTTTCAATGCGCCACTTATAATTTACACTCGATTCGCAGCTCTAACGAAAATCTCGCGAGCTCTCTCGAAACGTAACGGAACAACAAACTATGCAAGCAGATCACTTTTAAGGATGTTAGAAGTTGAGGGAAATAAATCGAGACACCACCGGACAATGATCAAATCTGCTGCCGTTCATTTGTGTTTCCGTGAACAAGCAATTTTTTTAACATTCATTCGTATGCAAATGGATCTTTTTTAAAGGTCTTGGAAATTGATAACATTTAATCGTCGATAATTATATAATTTATTTAAATTTTTCTTTTTATTTTCGACATACTCAGGGTGACATAGAGAGATTCAATGAATTTTTTTGGAATCGTTTATGGTTCTCTTTTGTTTCTAAAAAAGAAACGTCCTTCGTTTCTCTTCACTCGAGCGTCGATAAAAGCCTCCCTAGAATTGGAGAACAAATTGCGAGAGGAAAAAAAGAATTGCGTAGGTGGGTTTGTCGTAATGCGCCTCACTACACGCATCGCTTCACCGCCAAAGCTCCGCTCCCAACGGCATGTTATTCATTTCCGAGAGAAACAGACTGGAGAATTTGACATTGACGATTTTCGTGCGATTCAAAAGAATCGTGAACCACGAAGATTCTCTCGCAGAGAGAATTTATTTTATTCGCAGTACCACACACTTCTAATAATAAGACCAAGTTTATTTTATATCCATTGTATATACTTTTGTTTCTTTAGTACGCCAGTTAAATCGTAATGTGAGAAAATTATTTACGATCGAGAAAGTACCTAAGATGAACGTATACTTTAAAGTAGTGCGACCATTTTTGAAAAAACTAAGGAGCTTTCTAATTGATACTTTGAGAATCTTAAGATCCCGTTTATTTTTGGTGGATCGTAGGATCGATTTTACTTAGTCGTGTGTCTTTATTTTTGTTCCATTACGATTCGAAAATCGCGATGGTGCGACACCACAGCGAGCAAAAATTCTCCAGAGACGATTCGCTCGTGAACGAGATTCCGTTAACCAAACAAGCGACGATGATTAGGTCCCTCGATGGTTCGTGCACGTTCTACGGCGAAGCGAATCGACAGGTCGATTGCTTCGATTACTCCTAGATTTCGCGACGATTGACAAGGTGCAATAAAGTTGGATGGTCCATTCGCGATGCACTTCGTCGTCGAACGGTTCAACAAGAAGAGTAAATTTCTAAAATCGCAAAGCAGATCGGCCACTTCTGATTTTCAACATCACCGAGGGAAATATTCTCAAGTAATTATAGTTCGATAGTAATTATCGAATCAGACTATCGACTGGCCAAATTCACCGAAATCGAAAAGATCTGTCGCTTCTGATTTTCCAACATCACCGAGCAAAATACATTCCACTAATTTAACGTCGTCGAGCAAAATACGAAGTTATTAGATATTGATAGTAATTGTCGAAGGAGACTATCGATTGGCCACATTCACAAGAATCGAAAAGATCTGTCGCTTCTGATTTTCCAATATCACCGAGCAAAATATATTCCACCAGGCATTCCACTAATTTAACATCGTCGAGCAAAATACGAAATTATTAGATATCGATAGTAATTATCGAAGGAGACTATCGATCGGCCAAATACATCGAAATCGCAAAGATGTGTCCCTTTTTGATTTTCCAACATTACCGAGCAAAATACATTCGAGTAATTTAACGTCGTTTAGCGGAATACGAAATTATTAGATATCGATAATAATTATCGAAGCGGACTATCAATTCCGCCAAGCCACGTTCATCGATTTCAAAATCCAAACGAGAGAGCGATCTGTCGTGATCCTCTCGGTTCATCGTTTAGAACACAAATCATAATTCGTTCGTGTCTTATCGACTGGTCGAGCTTAAGTGCCGTCGTATCTCAAGATCGAAAAGCAAATTGGTATAAGTGGGAAGAGCGAGAGGACGATTGAATCGCAAAGCACCTATTCCGTTGTTCGCATCCGCTCGAGAGTGTACCATAAATTTGAAACCTTGGCTCGCCAACTTAACGATCGCCCACTCGGCTCGAGTAATCGCGAGGCGTAACATCGATTCGTGGTGCCTTCAGTTACAAGAGACCTCCAGTAGATTCGTTCTCTTTCTCCATTGGTAAAACTTACCCGTCCAATTCGGTCAGAGATCCTAGCCGGACCTTTTGGCAGCGTGAGGTCGTTCAGCTTATCGAATAATCATCGTGAATCACCGATTACTATTTCGACCTTCCAATTATGAATTCTCAATCGTCTAATTACATTCAATCAATCCTCAATTCAATTAAACCTTCATTCAATTTCGAATGCTTAGTACTAAATCGAGCCAAAGATTCTCGAGACGTCGATTACAAACGTTTACCAGCGGATGCGCGCAGTCAAACTATTTTTTCACTTTTTCGCTTATTTTCGAAAGGATGTTTGCATCTTGCGGTCACGCGCTCTCGCTTGTTGAAATGAAGAAAAGGCAATGGATAATGATGAGGAACTGGAGGATCACGAGGGATGGAAAGAAGCAAGAGGACGTATTTTGAGAGCAGAATAAAGCAGATGAGATGGAGAGAAAGGACTTTGGAAAGGTAGAGAGAGAGAGAGAGAGAGTAAGAGAGAAAGAGGGTGAGGGAGAGATGAAAGAAAAGAGAATTATTCCTCCTGTTCCCCGTTGAATTCAGAATGGACATCCGCCTTTCTCACGACTCGCAGATGCCACGTGGGAAGATCGATTCGTGTGAAGCGTCGAGAGCCGCGAGAGAACCTACTTTTTATTTGTCCCTTTTTCTCCTTTTCTTCTCTCTCTCTTTCTATCTTCGTGTATCTTCCTTCGTCGCGAGTACGCCGGTCGAATGACTCGGGCCCAATCGAAACATAATCCTACCGTAACGCGCGTCCTTTAGTCGCAAGTATCCGTTTCGCGACGAGATAGCTTCCTGGCGTCATTGCTGGCGCGCGTGTTATCTCGTATTCTATCGCGACGGTCAATGACAAATCAACACCAATGTGAATTAGACTAGTAGCGAGGAACGAACGTTCTCGAATGAATTGCCAAAAAAAATCCAAGCCTCGATTCACGTGGAAATGCAATTTTATTGATTCGTGTGAGTGGGATTATTTTCTGGACGAAATTAATTCAACAGTTACAACCAAGTCATTATCCTATAAAAATTGACAGACAGTTTTTGGTACGAAACTTGTACCAATCTGAAGATTTTGTGCTTTTAAAAACAGTGATATGTATTTTTTGTGCGAACGGCTCCTGGTTTCAGGGATATGAATACCAAAAGTTTATTAAGGTTTTAAAAATCCGGTAGATGATAATAAAATGAGTCTGAAATTGAATCGCTAGAATTTAAAATATTTAGTAACAGGGTGTTAAATTACTATGCACAATGAATTCTCTGCGAAAAAATCATAGTCCTAGGACCATCTGGATCCGAGAAACAGCAATCGGTTTCCTCAACTCTTGGAATTTGTATCTAGGGAAGCAGGAGCCGCTCGATCTAAAATTCCACATCTTTGTGTTCAGAATCACGAAATCTTTCGATGGATACAAGTTTGGTTCAAACATTTTTCTGTAAATTTTCATAGAATAATTGCCTATGGGCACTTGACATTAGCCTTTTAAGGTGTTTACGCAGCATTACAATGTATTTCTTCGTTAATTATTGAGATTGAATTGTGCTGCGAAAAAGGCGTGACTGAGCATTTTTTGCACCACGCGCAAATGACACGTTTCTGTGACTGAGCGCATAAATTCGTTTAACATGATCCACGAGGCGAGTAAATACAGGTTAATCGTCGGTCGAGTGAAGACGCGAGGAGGCTGGAAAAGCGTCTGGTCCACGTAGTAAAAAATACCTGGTAATCAGTGACGCGAACTCTACGCTTATCATTATCTTTAACGAGATCGTCGATTGCATAATGAATTTTTCACATCGTCCCATTGGCATGATTAATAGAGTCCGTTGAGCACACCTTATTTCTGCCCTGATCCAGTGTTGGTCGCTGCTCAACGAGGCGTGTCTGATTATCAGTAATCGAATGAAAAATGTGTAATCAATTACGTTATAGAATCACATTTATTAATTACAATTGGACTATATTAGAAAGTAATTACTTCGAGTTGTATCTGGCCTGTATCTGCTTCGAAGTTCGCAAAGAGTCTTTTTAAGTAAAGCTCTGGGATTATATAAATTTGTACGAAAGAAAGAAATAATTGTAGGATCTAAACTTCGACTATGCCAATGGTTTCGTAAATCTGCTTGCACGTAAAGTTTCTCTACGATCGCACGCAACCAGTCCAGGCTTCTTGCATCATTCGAGACCGAGAAGAAAACGCTCGCGCTGATTTTTCGTTCCCGAAACTCTCCGCGGTCGGTGGCAGCAGCGTCGAAGTTTCACGCGGTCGTCAAGAGCGAAAGGCGTTTCTCGATTGAATATCGAACAGCTGTCGGAGAATATTTGCCAGAGAGAAAATCGCAGTGCGCCTAGAAACGCTAAATCGCAAAATCGTTATTGAACGTGAGGAATTCTTTGCCAGCCTTCATCTCGTTCTTTCCCATTTTTGTAGGACAGTTCATTAAGTACACTCTCTGTTATTTGGTTACTAATGTCAACACGATCGTTCACACACATTTTAATGCCACTCGTGTTCTCGCCCGAAGGAATATCACAGTCATTATCACTTTTTACCGATTTACTTTTCACGCGACGTGTTCGTATTGCCAATTCTCCATTATGTTCAATTGATAAACATTTAGCAGCGATCTCATCGATACCCTCGTTGGTTTGCTTAGACTGATTTTTGGTGTTATCTAATTTTTTTGAAGCTCCAATTTTGTCGTTTGGTCGTTTGTTAAGGTTTGATTCACTCTTTTGATTTAGTAGAGCAACTTTTGCAGCAGGAGTAGTTTTTGATCGATCTCCTGTTGGCCTCGTTACAGTAGAAACTTTCGTAACGATTGCATCTTTACCTGCACGTTCCTTTTTTTATCTTTGTCATTTTAAATTATCTGTATTAGTAAAAAATAGCATCGTGACTTTTTCTCCGGTTAATTACATAGCTGTTGCAAGAGTACGTGTAAAACAACATGTGAATATGCAGTTGTTTCAGCTTTGGCTGCTGGATTTTTATTTTCTAATGCGGCAAGACTGGCGTTTCATATGAGATCAATAAAAATACTTTCATATAAATAACATCTGCAGCTTCAATATTCTTCTCTCTTGTTCGGATAGCGAACAAGGAGACTCACAATGTTTGCCAGTATAAAACGTGTCGCAGAAACACACACAAACCTTATTAAACACAATTAAAGAAATAAACGAATTGCAACTAAACATAGCAGGACGATTTACGTACTTACCTTCCGCATAAAGTTTCTGCATCAATCTCAAACATTGATTCCAAACTCAAGCGATATATCGAAAGTGAATTGAAAAGGTGTCGCATAAGCTCCGAAGCGTTCGCTTATTTCATTCTTCTTTTCGAGAACTCCAGTGGCACGCGCCACTGAAAATTAAGTGCGAAGGATTCCACTTGGGCTGGATGTTGGCTCGATGAGCCGGAAAAACAAGGCCCACGTGGTGTTTTCATTAAAAGCGTCACGCGGCATGCTCGGGCCGAACGAAAACAAGCCTGGCCCGTTGCCATAGAAGTTGTACGGTCTGGATCCACGATAATTCTCATGTACCGTCGACTCTCCGCAATATATATTTACCGCTTACATACACATACCATTCTCTCTCTTTCTCTCACCATACGCGAGAAGTATGCAGGAGCTTACCCCTAGGACAAAGTTGGACCAAAGTTCCAAGTGGAATACGCGGGGCGTTGGACGTCTCGAAAGGAGCAGATAATTCGACGAGTCTCCAGTCTGCACTCCAAATTCACGTCCTCTCGTAGAGCACTGTTTTATTTTACGAGCGTATGAGTGCAGCCTCGTGCAGCAAGGGTACGCATATAGCCGCACGTCTGCACACAATTACAGGTCTAGAATAATACGCGTGAGTTCGAGTTCACGCGTAAACTGGCTTGAAAAATGTAGATGGCCGCGTAATTTGACGAGAGACGCCTTCGAAAGTTTCGTTCAAGATTGGCGTGTGCTCTTGTGGAAATTAAATGTTTTATGTCGTGAAAGTTCGTGTTTGACGTTGTAATTTTCAATTTGAGCGAAGGTTCTATAACGATGATCAAGGGGTGATGTTGTTAACAAGTGCTTGGAACAGGGTTGGAGGTTGTCAGCGGGATGTTATTCCTAGGGCGACTTATTTCTGAGGGTGAATTTATTTCACGAGTTAAATTGAAGGTATGAGGGTGAGGAGCGAAGGGCAATTTGCCGGCGGGCAAATTAAAAGCTTAATTGTGTCGCCAGCGTGATATTGAAATTTTCGAGGGAATTGAGAAAGTTTAGGTGCGTGGAGGATGGATGGAAAGATCGTTATCAACAGTAACGAAAGAATTTGGTGTGAACGCGGACATTTACCTTTTTTCCCGACTTTTTTTTTATTTCACGAGACCGTCACTAACAATAAGCTTGTTAAACCGAATTTACGGCTTTTCACTTTGGATTGATCATCGTGGATGATTCATCCTATACCAGCTTAATTGATCCAAGCAGAGGCTGCTTCTCTCGTGTATCATTCTTTGGATGATTGAAAACTTTAGAAAACTTCGTTTCCATTCGTGTCTCATTTAAAAGTAACAAGTAAATAGGATAGATACAGCAATGTTCTACTTTTGACGAATAGTGGAGGTATAAATGCTCCGAAATTAATTTCCTTCCACCTTCATCATGGTCTCCACCTTCATCGGCCAAATCATTATCTTAAATTGTAAACTCGTCTCTAATCAATTTCCGCACGTTCATTCAAAATGCATTGAATGAACGTGCGGAAAACGTTTGGCTAATCATTCAGAATCATCCTGCGCGACGAAGAACGCACGATTCTACGAAGTAGGAGGGCTCGTCTCATATTTACAGATCGTCAACTTGACCGACTTGAACCGCCTAAGTGTCTCGACGAGTTCGACCTTCGTTGCAATTTCGTCTTCTCCTCCGTCTCCTTTCTCGTCGTCCCTTATTGGGCTAAGTAAAGGCCTCGATGGCGTGCCTCCTCGTGTCTTGGAATATTCCCTCGTAGAAAAACAATCGCAAGAGGAGGCGAGAGAAGGCCATGGAGATCGGCGCGAAGCTTTCCTCGCGATTCGCTCGTCGAGCGACCAGCCCACGTACACTTTCCTGCGAAACGAGCGAGACGTGCAACGCGAGCGTAACTGTCGTCCCCCGAAGGTGATTCTCGTGTCGCGGACTAATTTGGCCTTGACTGCAAGTTTTGTTAGCTGGACAGATGTATTTGGAGGTAGAGCAAAGTTACAGAAACTCGTAAAAATTTTTAAACGTGCTGCTGATTGACGTTTTCTGGATCCACTATGAATATAATCGAGTAGAAACATTTTGCGACCCGGATAGAAGTGTTTGGAGGTAGAAAGAAATGGTAGAGTCTTGTGAAAATTTTTAAACGTGCTCGTGACTAACGTTTCTGTTTCCATTATGAATATAATCGCTTAAAAACGTTTTGCAAACCAGACGAAGTATTTGGAGGTAGAAAAGAATGACAAAGTCTCCCGAAAATTTTTAAACGCACGGTTTAAATTGATATTTTTTTATCCACTGTGAATGCAATTCAAGTAAACACTTCTAGCAACCGTACTCGTTACTCGTTACTTGCAGTTCTTAAATACTTCTCTCATTTTGCACGAGATTTGGAAGCAACGAAACATAAAATATAAGTTCGTAGCACGAAGGGTACCGCTTTTCATTTTAATCAATCGAGAAAGGTGATCGGCGAGACAACCTCTGATTACGTAATGGCTTCGAAACTGGCTCTCGTATGACGTAATTCATCATAATCTAACACTGGCTTCAGGTATGGAAAAGTGTCTCGAATAACACACTCAAAAAGTCGATTTACAATCGTCGACTTCTCTTTTACACGGAACGGATTTGTAAATGGTTTTGCGATTATCTCGGGAAAAAAGTCCAGAGCTACGTGGTTCATGGATCTCGAGCACTCTCCACAAGACTCTTAGGACTTAGAACATCCTACAAAAAAACGAAGCAGTCGATTATACTCGATTTCTCTAATTTAGCGACAGAGGCGCGCTCTCTCTTTCTCGAAGGCGCGATTAAATAAATATATCCAGGGTGGTCACGGTGTTTCTTGCCCTTCTCTTCCTCTCGTGCCACCCTCGCTCCTTGCTCGCCTCCCGTTTTCCTTTTCCTTTCTCTCGGCGGTGCTGCCTATCCGAGCAAAAGCGGACCGCAGAGGCGGAGGAAACGCGACTTGTGGGACACGCGTGGGACACGCACCGCAGTGAGTCACTGGGTACCCACCTACGTGACATCGGTGCTCCTCAAGGACACACGAAGAAGCTTTCACGAAGGGCTACCAATTTCATCTTCCTTTTTCCTTTTTTCTTCTTTTCACGCTCCCCCGACTCTCTCCAATTTTCATGCGCGCTCGAGGTTGAAGGACGAGCCAAGAGATGACGAAACAATACCGATGTACAACGGAAGAGAATGGATAATAAGCGATAAGGAGAATTCAATGGATGTTCGGAAGAAGGGTTTCACGAAATTTACAAATATAATTTATGGGTTATTTTAGTGTTCTCGAAGAAGTGAACGGTGTAGAGTTTAGGAAGTTAGCCGTTCTTCGTGGTCCAACAATTTTCCTCGTACTTGAACGTGATTCCGTTTAAAATATCATGTAATGTAAGTACATTGAAATGGTACTTGGATAAACTTAAATCGAGTATAAAAATCGTACTCAAATTAACATTTCCGAACTGATTCTATACTTGCGCCATTCTTTCCTAGATACTCGAAGTTGCGTGCGATTAACAAATCGGAAGAGAAGCGAGAGCGCATCGTTTGACTTTCGATGAATTCAATTATCACCTTGGAATTCTCCTTTAATTTCGCGAGTGCATCGCGTATGCGTTTCTCGCTAGAGTGCAACCGAAAGCAACGAAAGTACAGACGCGCCCGGAGGAGCGTGTAGAAGTCGTTTGCCGTGAGCGCGAACCGGGAAAGAGAATTCCTCGTACGGTTGGAATGCAATCGAAGCATTATAATTATACACGAGCGTGCGCGGCGTGCATCCGTAATTATTACGGCCGGATGCGCGCACGCGATCGCTCTAGAGGATGCACCACTAAACCAATTCTTGATTCGTAATACTTATACCTTCGACGATTCGCCTCGTTCCACTGGTTGTTTTCCTTTTTTTTTAGTTTTCCAGCAGCTATCTTGCTATTTCTGACGGTGAGAGATCTACAAAGGCTAATGCCAGGATTATCCTATGTAATTTTGCAGACAATTTTTGGAACGAAACTTGTACCAATCTGATGATTTAGTGATTCTGGAAACAGTAATATGTATTTTTGGAGCGAGCGACTCATGGCTCCAGAGATATGAGTTCCAAACGTTTATTAGGGTTTTGAAAATCCGGGAGATGACGATAAAATCAGTCCGAAATTGAATCGTCAGAATTTAAAATATCTGCCAACACGGTGTTAAAGTATTATGCATAATGAATTCTCTGCGAAATAATCAAGGTCCTAGGGCCATCTAGATCCGAGAAACAGCACCACGAGCTATTGGCCAATTGGTGTCCTCCAAATTTGGAACTTGTATCTAGGGAACCAGGAGCCGCTCGATCCAAGATGCACATCATTGTGTTCAGAATCACGAAATCTTTCGATTGATACAAGTTTCGTTCAAAAATTTTCCTATAAATTTTCATAGGATAACTGCCCATGGGTACTTGGCATTAGCCTCTTTCTAGTTTTCATTCCTGCGCTTACAACTGTTTTTAAGTCACTTTGATGATTTTAAGTGCGCGTGCTTTTAGAATAGACAAGTTGGCCGCCACTGGCCGTTCTATAGCGCATATTCTCCGCCAAGAGTATTCTCGCGTGAAAGTGGAGAAAATCTTTGGACTCGCTGACGGCGAGGTTCTAATAGTCACTTAATTTCCACCTTTAAATCCGGGGCAGATTTTAATTAGCAGACTATTCGATTTCTCTGCTTCCTCGGGTCCACCACTCTCCTTTGGCATTCCATCGTTTTCATTTTCCACTTCTGCCCTACGTGCGTTTCTTTAATTTGCGAGTGCTTATTCCAGGAAAGTGATATGAAAAAGTCTTCGAACGCAATCCTTTTTAAGCTTTTTGCATGGCTCATCTTCGGCTTCTACGAGCTCCTGAAGAACCGCAACCACCGCACACCTCAGGAGCGTGGGTGGAAAATGTCGAAATACGAAAAACCGCGTACGTACCCATTTGCCGTTCCATCATTTTCCTCGAGATTGTCGAGCAGCACTTCTGTCTACGCTTCTTTCTTTAATTCGCCAGTACTTCTCATAAAACTCGTGCATTCGTTTTTAAAAACAAATACGAAAATCTCCTTGACCGTATTTTCGAGCCCTTTGCGTGCCTTGTCTTCATCATCAGCGAGCTCCTGATGAACCGCAACTCAGATCGCGTGGAAAGAAAACGTCGAAATACGAAAAACCACCCACGCGTTCATTCATCATTCGATCATTTTCCTCGAGAATGTCCCGACCAGCATTTCTGCCTACTTGTGTTTCTTTAATTCTCACAAAACTCAGGCACTCGTTTTTAAAAATAAATACGAAAATCTCCTCGACCATATCCTTTCCGAGCCCTTTGCGTGCCGCATCTTCGACTACCACGAGCTCCTGGAGAACCGCAACCGCCGCACCTCGAGAGACCGTGGGCGCGGAAAACGTCGAAACACGAAAAACCGCAGGGTGCGCCTTTCATGGAAAATGAATGGCTGCTCCTTTCAGAGGGAGCGAGAAATCGTGGAAATAACGTTCGTGGGCGTTTAGGATCTGCGGTTGGCCGCGAAGGTTCGAGTTCGAGGATGAAAGGGCCGGAGCGAGGAGCCAGAGTGAGGGTAAAGGTGGTCAGGTATCGGAAGGGTTACACGAGAGAGGTTAGTTTTACCGAAACAGGAGGTTAGTTACTGAAGCAGGAGGTTAACGAACGTGGCTTTGCCCTTAGGCACGGATTTCATTCGAGTGGGCTGGGCGGGACTGGTACGCGTGGTTGAGCGCATGAGCGCGCGCACGCTTGAACCCAAGGAGCACGCTGCGAGTAAAGGACCTTAGCGACGATTTAAAGCACGCTCTCTTCGCCACTGCCTGTAATTACTGCGTACTAAGCTATCCAAAAGCGGAACTGCGCGCGTGTAAAAACGTGTCTGCGCCGTGTTAAGGCGCCTTCACACGACGGAGTAATTCTGGTGGATTTTTTTATGTCTCTTACAAAATTAATGGACTTCGTTGTTAAAATTAGATCGTACTCGTTAGTAATTTTATATTCATTATTTTGGAACTTTCAAACTGTACGATATGTCTGTTAAGATGATTGAATTATAGTGAACAAATGGGTGGTTACTGGTGATTAAAATTTATACGAACATTCGTTCACATGCTAGAAATTTGTTTTTGTTTATTTATGAGTACAGTGCTCTCTGATTTTTTTTCGTAAATTCTAAATATTAATGCAAATTGGTTGTCTAGTTTTCTTTGAGTAGGTACGACTACGAGTGTCGCTACTTTGTTTACTGTCGTTGCGCGTTTGGCACTTGGTGGTAATTTGAAAATTACCTTTTTAGAATTTTTTGAGAAATCACGTTACTTTTCAATGATTCGGCTTGGCCGTGCTCGTATGAAGCCGCCTTTACTCCGCTGCGCCATGCTGTTCCGAAGAAGCGTATTAGAAGCGTGGTATGAGAGTTTCGAAGCGTGTAGGTGCGCACGTTTGGCGCTCAAATATATGCGCCACCTTCGACAAACCCCGCCCGTCGTTAAAACTCTTTTCACGCTTTAATTCTTTGACACTATGGAACCTTCTCGTTGCTGCCGGCCCATTTATACTGCCACGCTCGCTCGAGCCTCGTTGCGAATGCTTCGACAGTCGGCGACGGGAGCTTTCACTGTCGAATAATTGGTGGAAGGAACTGGAAGGATTTTTTTAGTCCGCTCGGACGTGCCTGGTGGACTAGAAGCGACGACATTTTATTCCTTTTTTCCCGTCGTCCTATCTCCTCGTAAATGGACCTTCAATTTAATTCAATTAAAAAGAGAATTTTCTAGAAATCATTCTCCGCTCAAACTAACGACACGAGTTTCTCTTGTAAGACAAGCTTTCGCAAGCTTAATACCTTGACTGTCACGCTGAGTTTTTAGGGATTGCCCCGTGGCGCCGCACTTTGCATTTTTTTATGTGTTCTTTTTTTGTTAACGTATGAGCTTTTAAAGTGCTGTAAATTGCGGTTAGTATAATCATTTTTCTGAAGTATTCTTTTTGGAGATTGCCGGTCACCACCGTGGCGCTACAGGATAAACAGGTTGCGGTCACATATGACCAACGTGTTAACGAGTGTTTTATAAATAATCTAGATAGCATTGAGAAAATTCTTTCTCTAACGCAATTAGTGAATGGAAGTTTTTAACGAGAGGTTCACACGTTCACTGCCACGCTCATTTTCCAGGGATTGCCCCGTGGCGCCACACTTTGCATTTTTTTGTGTGTTCTCTTTTTTATTAACATATGATCTTATAAAGTGCTGTAAATTGCAGTTAGTACAATCATTTTTTTGATCATTTTTCTGGAGGTCACACGAAAAACAAGTTGCGGTCACACATGACCACCATGGTGTTCAACGTGTTAAGTAATTCCAAAATCCTGATCTTAGGTCGGTTTGTGCTCTGCATTGTACAAAACAAGGAAGCTTCACTTGTCTGTAAAATCGGCTAATTCGTCAAATGGATTTTCAATTGGAATTCTTCGCGCTCGAGTCGAAAAGTAAACGTTGTCCTTTCTTTGATCCTCTCTAGAATCACCTTTCTCTCCCTTGGCTCCATTATCGTCGCTTCAAAGGACGTTGAACGCTCCCTCGCAATCTCGTCCCGTTCTCCAAAGAATTTACAGTCCCTTCGGCGCTCGTGTCGCGCAAAGTGGGCGACATCGTGTACGTGACTTTTGCGCGACACCACTCGGTAGCACGCACTTATTCGTCCTCGGGTAAACAGTAATCTTGTTAATTCGCGGCGCATACTCGAAGCGAGGAGCCTCTTCGGAACAGACACTTCTTAAGTCACCAAGAAGCAAAGAGCACGTAGACTCACGCGTGAAACCTTAATTTACAAGTTACCTGCGACGATCATTGCGAATGATTAATAGAATGAAATTTTATGTTCTCGATCTTCTCCAAGATAATTCATAAGCTGTTCTTTCACCGAATATTTTACAGTGTCAACCCTTTGACTGCTAAAGGCGCATATATACGCCTTCACAAGTCCATCAATATGTATATACGAAAGGCGTATATGTACGCCTTCACAAATCCATCAATATATACGAAAGGCGTAAGTATAAGCCCTCTGTATTGTTTTACTGTAACACCTTTATTACTGTAAGTAATAGTAAATGAAAGTAAAAGTATAACACTTTTATATTTAATTACCGATTATTATCGAAGAAATGCACAAATTAAGTGAAGTAAATTAAAATAGTTTAAAAAGTTACTTAAGATAAATAAAACAATTGATATTTTTAATTTATTTGCCATTATTATTTTTTAAACCCTAAGAATGGTATCAAATTTCCGGGTATTGTTTTGGTCACTAGTCACTGGACAACTAGTCGCAGCGACTGACATGCGAAAATGCGCCGTCCATATTGATGGATTCCTCCGAGAGCGCGCCGCAGTCAAAGGGTTAGTGGCAATCTTTTACAAAAAATCACACTCTAAAGCCGGCTATAGACTTAAGCACGAACGCGCATGAGGCAAGCTGAGGCCACACCGAATGCTCATGCGCGTTCGTGCTCAACTCTGTACCCGGCTCGTGGACCGACAATGCTTGGCTCGGTCCGAGGCCGTGCGGCGAATAATCCGAGGCAATTTGCCGCGCCTCGGACCAGTGTCCACACTTGCATGCTCATGCGGCCTTGGCTTGCCTCATGTGCGTTCGTGCTCAAGTCTGTACCCGGCTTAACACGTTGAGTGCTACGCCGATTTCGCTATACTTTTCGCTCAGGCGGCAGCGCGTGAGCACTTGATACCGAACGCTCGACTAAAGAGTATACACAAACGATAACTTTGTTACTCTGTATCCATTTCGTTTGGACTGTCGAAATGGTACAAGCAATGTACATTTTTTAATGTCGTTAATAATTTAACCCTTTACAATGCCGGTCTCATGCACCGACGTGGACCAAACGAGAAGTGCGCTGTCAGTCCCCAGAATCCACGTCGTCCAAACGAAAAATCGATTGGCAGTCCTTAGGGACCGACGCCGCCTGAACGGAAAGTTCACTGTCAGTCCCTGGGGACTGACGTAGCACTGAAGGTGTTAAAATACACGATGAAAAAAAAAACATTTGACAAAATGGATCTTTTACTATGCAATATCTAATACTCGAGGCACTTATTAAATCCACTGTTAAAGGCCCGTCTACAATAGAAGTCGTTGAGTCGTAACGGTGGTCGGTGTAAGGATTATTTTCGATCTGAATGCAGTCGTAGATGCAGTCATTCAAGTCGGTCCAATTCCTATTCGAACGACTACGACTATTACGACCAGCTGATCAGACAGAGCAAAAGTAACGATCCGCGAGCGCGATAAACTCAATATCACGTTGTGCAATATTGGGGAAGTGACCATTCTATTTTTACATTCTAAATAATGGAGTTATTGGTGTTCGATAACTTCTTTTTGTAAGGTATAACCTTACTCTGTCGCACAATTGATTAAATCGTTTTAGAAGCATTCTTGTCATGCTATAAAATTCCTCATGATCTGTCACATACATTTCACGAAACAGATTATTGTAAAATCCTTGCTCTGGTCTACTCCGATTTATGGCCCGCACCCACCATCTATGTTGCTTTGCATGACATTTCCTTTTCATATAGAAATACATTAATTGGAGATGAATACGAAAAGTATTCACACATACAATGAACAAATTACTGTTCGACAATTCATATTATAGGTTATAGGTTAGAACAAAATTATAGGCTATGTATACAGGGGTTGTGATTTTGCGACTTTACAACTGTATGTAGACAGTGCTAATATTGCGATTGCGCCTCCGTCTAGCGACTCAAAGACTACGACTTGCCTTACGAGTTCAACGACTTCTATTGTAGACGGGCCTTAAAAGTATACAACGACGAATATATATATTCGATAGAGAAATCAAAGATATACGATGGAAATTCTTGCGTCACCGGGTCATCGTGATATCGTATGATGAGCGTGAAAAGAGTTTCAGTGGGACGGTGATAGGAGCTCGCCACATGTAGCAAATCGACAATCGTTATGTATATGCAGGTGTAGGATCATGTACGCTCGTGTACGCCCGACCCACGTGCGAATGCTTCTCTCTTTCTTTCTTTGCAAGCTTCTCCGTGTTTCGTTTCCACCCACTGCCACCCACCAACCTCGTCGCGTTCGTTCCGAGTATTCAATCCCACTCTTGATTCTGATGACGTCACAGTTGATCGACGTCACATCAATGACGTGTGAACCTTGCGTCGGACGAGCGTCACGTCGTTACGTCACACGCGCGGCGTCACGCAGGAAGCGACGCCAGCGTCGCCATTGGCCACGGCCACTCCTGTGTGTTCGTCGAACTAATTTCTCACGATAGTCGCGTGACACACGTGTGTAGCTTTCTTCTTCGATGCATCGCGTCTTCTTTCTTCATTCTGCTCGTACCGTCTGCTTTGATAGTAAAACAATTGAAATCTCGTTGATAAGTCGACGTGGATTTTTTAGTTTGTTCATTTTTCGTTTGGAAACTCGCGCTTTTAGTTTCTTCTTCTACGGTAGGACGAGTTAATTATTATGATTGATTAATAAATGGACGTTTTTAATAGTAATTTTGCTCGTGAAGTCCCATTGGCTGGATCTTCACGTGTGTTTGTTTAACTTTGTTTGTTCACCTGCGTCAAGAACCTCGCGTTTCTAGTTTGTTCTTCTACGGCGGTACGAGTTAATGATTATGATTTATAAATAAATGAACGTTCTTTAATAGTAATTTTGCTCGTGAGGATTAGACTTCCACGTGCGAGGCTAGAATCTTACTTATAATGTCTCATTCATCATCGTTTGGAAACACGCATTTCTAGTTTGTTCTTCTAAGGTGACACGAATTAATTATGACGATTGATAAATAAATTAACGTTCTTTAATATTAATTTTGCTCCGGAAGTCCCATTAACTAGATCTCCGCGTGCATTTGTTCACGTGCATTTGGAATCTCGCGTTTGCAGTTTGTTCCTCTAAGGTGGCACGAGTTAATTATCACGATTGATAAACAACTTGACGTTCATTAATATTAGTCTTGCACGTGAGCTCTCATTGATTACATTTTCACGTGCGAGGCTAGAATCTTACTTATAAATCTACGTACAATTTATGGCTCGTTCATCTTCCTCTGGAAGCTCGCGTTTTTAGTTCGTCCTTCTAAGCTGGCACGAGCTAATTATCACAAATAATAAATTACTTCACTTTCTTCAATATTAGTTTTGCACGTTAGATCTCATTGGCAATTTTTTCTCGTGGTGTGTTAAAATCTTGGGAACAAATCGATGTGGAATTTACGGTTTGTTCACCTTCGTCTGGAATTCTCGCGCTTCTAGTTCGTTCCCCTAAGGTGGCTACGAGTCCGCCACCCTTTCATCCCTGGGCAAAGCGCCAAACGACGGCGCGCGAGGGGACGATTCGATGACTCAGAATGCTTTATGGGGAATGATATTACAGCTCTCCTTCTCATTCTCTCTTTCTCTCCTTCACATTCTCTCCTTTCTCTCCTTCTCTCCCTTTTCTGTCTCGAGCACTCGCCATGGCTCACCCGAGAGGGAGCCCTCGGAGTTCAGACGAGTTCTAACATCCCTCTTACCTCTCGTCCGTTCCTCTTCTCTTCCTCTCCTCTTCCTCTCATCCTCCATTTGCCTTCGACTTCCTTAACAGCGGAGTCACCAGTGATGTAGCAGGAAGTTTGACAAACGCACACCCTATTCTCGTAAAATTCCAAGAGTAGCGGTACTTCGCGTCCGTGGATTACTGAGAAACGGCTCCGTCGACGATTAAGAATTTCTTTTTAATCTTTTCTTCTCGATAATTAAGTTTTTCGAAACTGCAATTAACTTCACTATAATCGCTGCAATTTACTATAGTAAAAGTAATTACTTTTACTGTAGTAAGTGTAATTACTTTCGCGAAAGAATCTGCTCCTTTTGAATTTGATTCGTGATAATAGGTCGAAGGACTTTCTATTTATACGCTCTCGTCAAACCAGTGGGATGAAAGCTGAGAAAAGTCTATGGACTCGAGGAAGTGTACTCGTAAGAAGGTATAGAAATCGGTATAATGGGAAGACGACCGGCAAGAAAACAATGAGCCGACAATTCTATGCGAGAAAAAAAATTCGTCGGGCGTTATGAAACAGTCGAATACGCTTTGAGAAACTTCCTTATGAGCGTGGCCTATCGTTACGCGATTCTCAACCGATTCGACCGCGCCGTTTGTCCAGATAAAACTGCGATTACGTCGTAATACGTGCAGGGACCCTCTTACGCTTCCAAGAGTTACTTTAGAAAGCGTGACCGCGCGGACTTGTTGGCTTTTAAAGTCGACGACGCTGACGACGTTTACGCGCGTGACTTTTGCGCAGCATGCGTGAGCTTATTTATTGTTGAATCGTGCTCGAAGTTTCGAGTACCGAGAACTCGGCTGACATTACACACCATTGGCCAACGAAACGTCCCATAGCTGGTAACTTAACTCCCAAAAGAATTATGTTCGCTTCATTGAACTCATCCTTGATCGAACAACAATTGAGATTTTCTGCACGTTTGAGAAACGAAGTACCGACGAAATGGAGAATCTTGAAATCTCGAAAATCGATAAACAATTTCCTCGCCATTGATAAAGAGGCTGGAAAGGAGATGGTACCGGAGATGGAAATCTGACTTCCGTTCTGCGATCGAGACGTGTCTCTTGAAGAGAAGATTAAGAGAAGAAAACAGATGGAAAGAAAAAATCGGAGCTTCTATTTAACGCTTCGAGAATAACGCTCGGACTGTGTAGTATGGATCAAATCGAGAAAGGAAACTGCGTAGTGCCGTCGTCATCGCGGCAGGAAGTCGATCGTGGGAAGTGGCGAGATAGTAATTATGAGAAAATGATTTTATTAAATGATCGTACTTCGTTCGCTCGCTCAAACGGTCAAGTAGAGCAGGTATTACGGTGAGTGATCGTGTGACAACGTGAGCGCACGAATTCCTCGCTCGTTCATCACCAGAGGGTCCCCTTTATCGCACCTTCGACGTAGCTTATTTAATTATCTCAGCTTATGAATGGATCGAGTTTGTGGCTTCTTACTGGCCTTCGTTAACCCGTTACTACACACGATGCCCATAGCTGTCAATTTTTTTGGTGGTACCTAGTCAAATTACGGTTATAAAAAGTGCGCCCACTAAAAGTGTGTGGCAATGGGTTAAAAATGCGCGAGAAGGTCCTGAGACGTGGAAGATAAGAAGCAGATGGTTCGAGATTTTTTTTTAGCTCGGTAAAAACCTCGAGTTTACGATGGAGTGATTTTTTTGTACAGTAGAGATCGGTTTTATCGAGCGAGCCGATAGTAATCGCTCTGACGATAAGGTCGTGCACTTGCTTTACCCGTCGAATGTATAGAAAAAAGCGTGATGTAGGGGTCGAGACGAAGGGAATCAAATTCGGCGCCGAGACGCTTTCGATTTTTGTTTCGAGCCTCGTGTACGTGCAATGGTTATTTAGAATTAATTATTCGTTGATAGACTGCGGAAAGAAATAAGAAAAGGGATAATGAATTCTTTCAAGAAGTGCAAAGTAAAGGAATTATAATTTGAATGAAAATAAACTATTGGGAATAATTTACTTTGCGAAAGATACTCCTTTCATTGAGATTCTTCAAAATTCATTTCGCTCGTTCTTACGTAAATACACATTCGAAAAATTCCATACGATACTTGGACAGTATTCAAAATATTCCACGAAGCAGAAATCGCGCAGAAGGTCCTCCTTCGCAAATTCTTGGAAACCATTTAAAATACTCGAAGAATGTATCCAAAGTACACCCAATTCTGTTTTTACACGAAGTTCTTTTACACGATTCTGATTTAACACGAATTAGAACAAAAAACTTATTTTGATTTAACACGATTTATTTTAAATCAAATTCTTGTAAGACGTTCTGGTCCCTTGGGCCTGGACATCGTCAGGATTCGAGAGCTGACCACTGCACTGCACATGTCCCACTCGAGGCCGGACCATTGCATTGCACGTGGCCACAAAGGGGTCCCAAACTGCAGGACACGTGACATTTTATGACGGGAAAGCGCGGACAGGAACGTAGACAGGATGGACTGAACAGGCAGTTGGTTGTAGAGCGTCATAGCATTCGGATCTTTGCGAGCAATACATTGACTCTTATTGGAATCTACGAGCATTTCATTTCGATACCGTCACTCCCCGCTACTCTTTCTTACAATTCAGAAGTGGGATACGTTTTAATCACACGTGCTAGTGGAAAATAGGGCACATTTTGACCGCGCGCCAGTGAACAGGTACATTTTGATCGTACGTGCTGGTGAATACGAGTGTCAAGTGAGGTGTATTACGATGGGTCGTCGCGACAATCGTCTGAAGGAAAAGTCGCGTGATCGTTCGCGGGGACGTGCGCGAGACCGCTCGAGGGACCGCTCGAGGAACCGCTCCCAAGATCGTTCAAGAGACCGCCCCCGCGACTATTCGCAGGATCGCGGTAGAGACCCTTCGTTTGATCGCATCCGCAGGAGCACGCGAAAACACTCTCGCAGCGTTTCGAGTAGTCGCAGGAGTGTTCGCGAATGTCGAGACGTACGCGATCCCTCCTACGATCGAGAGTATGCGCGGCGTTCGGTATCGATCCGCAGCGGATCACCGAGCGATCTGAGAGAGGAAATTAAACGCCTCAAATGGGAACTGAAAAGTTTTAAGAATAGACCCACGCGCGACGAACGTATGGTGCCACAGTTCGACCCGTCGAGTGATGATGCGGACATCAAGCAGTGGGTACGTGATGTGGATAGACTTGTGCGTCGCTATGCATGGACTGGTGATGACGTCATAAGGGTGATCGCGCGGCAATTAAGGGGTCATGCACGAAGATTGTATGACGTGGAGATGAGGAAGGAACACACGTGGGACTCCCTAAAGCAGGTCCTGATCGCGCAGTTTAGTAAACCATTACCATTCGCCAGACTCTTAAGGGAAGCGGCCCTTTATACCACCCGTCCGGGACAGAAGTTGGGGGACTACTGTTTTGAAAAATTGGCAAAGTTACGCGCGCTGAACTTACCAATACCCGATGCTTACTTGCAAGATGCAGTGATCGGCGGCATCGGTGATGACCATATAGCGAGGTCCATCAGGTCGAACAAATACAAAAATGTGCATGAGTTTTACGCGGTGTTAAGCGAAATGGGATCGATGCCGATCGCGTCGACTTCCGTCGGAAGACCGATGCCACAACGACCGATGCCGACAATGCGCCCCACGACCTCGACGCAGTGGCCAACGGGACGGACACCGATGTTACCTGCGAAGGCACCGCCGCTTCAGGAAAAATCCTCGCGCTCCCTCGATTGCTTCAATTGTGGCCAGGTAGGCCACATGTCGCGTCGCTGTCCGAAGCCCCAAATAAGATGCAGAATGTGCCAGCGAGAGGGGCACATGGAGAAATTCTGCCGCCGGATCGAGCGTCGAGCGGATGTTATGCAGAATACGTCTTAAAGGGCGATAAGCTATATCGACGTTTGGAAAAGGGATGCACCGCATGGGTTGTACCAAACGGGGCGTGGTTCCAGATTTGCCGACTGTGTCACGACGATGCGGGCCACGCGGGATACGAGAAGACACTCCGCCGTATGCGCAAAAACTACTGGTTCGCCGGTATGACGGCGTTCGTGAGGAAGTACATTGCGGCATGCTTAAGCTGCAACTACTACAAACGAAATTCTAAGAAGAAGGAGGGTGAGTTACATCCCATCAAAAAGGTACCTACGCCATTCCATACTATACACATCGACCATGTCGGACCATTTGAAACGAGCAAGAAGAGAAACCGTTATTTACTTGTCATTGTCGATGCGTTCACGAAATTCACGGTAATAGAACCAGTGCGGGACACGAAGGCAAAACGGGCAGCAAAAATCATATTAAACCTCACATACTTGTTCGGAATTCCGCATCGCATTATTAGCGATAGAGGAACGGCTTTCACCGCACGCACATTCCAACTGTTCTGCACAACGTACGGAATACGTCACGTCTTAAATGCTGTGGCCACGCCAAGGGCTAATGGGCAATGCGAGCGGTATAACCGTACAATTGTCGCGTCATTGGCGGCAACGATGGCAGGGAAGGACCCGCACCGATGGGACGAGTATGTTAAACAAATTCAGAGCGCTCTCAACACGTCCCATAATAAAGGGATCGGGACTACGCCATCAGAGGCGCTATTTGGGTGTAAGATGAAGCATCCGCCAGAAGCACGAATTTTACAAGAGGTGCAAACCGAGATCGATCGCCTGGATGTGCAGGAACTTCGAGAGCAAATTTCCCAACACATCACAGAGGACCAGAGGAAACAAAAGGAACGATATGATCGGAGTCGACGAATGGCCACCCAATATAAAGAGGGAGACGTCGTGATGATCGAAATTACCAGTGAGCGACCTACTGGTGATGGTAGGAAGCTTTCCGCCAAATTTAGAGGACCATTCCGGGTGAGTAGAGTCTTACCAAACGATAGGTACGAAGTCGAGGACCTCAGGGAGGGAGGTAGACGAACTAGAACAAGTCGAGGACCTCAGGGAGGGAGGTAGACGAACTAGAACTGTTGCGGCTGTCGACCGAATGAAATCCTGGGTCGCAGCGGTACCGGAGTAACCTGCAGCTGCCTGGGCACGTGGGTGCACAGCCCGCGCGAGATTTCTTTTTCCCTTATAGGACACGGCATGGATCAACAACAGAAGGGATGGTGGAAACTTTGAGATCCGTCTTACGTGGGTCGGTGTGAGTACCGTCACGGGAGGACGTTAAACTTTGAGATCCGTCTTACGTGGGTCGGTGTGAGTACCGTCACGGGAGGACGTTAAACTTTGAGATCCGTCTTACGTGGGTCGGTGTGAGTACCGTCACGGGAGGACGTTAAACTTTGAGATCCGTCTTACGTGGGTCGGTGTGGGTACCGTCACGGGAGGACGTTAAACTTTGAGATCCGTCTTACGTGGGTCGGTGTGAGTACCGTCACGGGAGGACGTTAAACTTTGAGATCCGTCTTACGTGGGTCGGTGTGAGTACCGTCACGGGAGGACGTTAAACTTTGAGATCCGTCTTACGTGGGTCGGTGTGAGTACCGTCACGGGAGGACGTTAAACTTTGAGATCCGTCTTACGTGGATCGGTGTGAGTACCGTCACGGGAGGACGTTAAACTTTGAGATCCGTCTTACGTGGGTCGGTGTGAGTACCGTCACGGGAGGACGTTAAACTTTGAGATCCGTCTTACGTGATTTGGTGTGAGTACCGTCACGGTAGGACGTTAAACTTGATCTTTCATGAGAGCAGTCGTACGAGATGCCTAGATGAACGTGAAGGAACAACAGACAGGATCAGGAGGCAGTAGGCGCACTTACCGGTGAAGCGATGGCACGTATGGACCGGTAAAGTAGCGGAGTCAACAAATCAGTCGAAAGGAAGTATTAGGCGTAATGTGTTAATGTCGCTGTCTACGTTGGGTTGATTGATACTGTATCGACGCATGCTTTCTTTAAATGATTACAGAAAACTACTTAACGCTTGAGGACAAGCATTCTCGTCAGGAAAGGCCGAGTGTAAGACGTTCTGGTCCCTTGGGCCTGGACATCGTCAGGATTCGAGAGCTGACCACTGCACTGCACATGTCCCACTCGAGGCCGGACCATTGCATTGCACGTGGCCACAAAGGGGTCCCAAACTGCAGGACACGTGACATTTTATGACGGGAAAGCGCGGACAGGAACGTAGACAGGATGGACTGAACAGGCAGTTGGTTGTAGAGCGTCATAGCATTCGGATCTTTGCGAGCAATACATTGACTCTTATTGGAATCTACGAGCATTTCATTTCGATACCGTCACTCCCCGCTACTCTTTCTTACATTCTTTTTCTAATTCGTATTAAATAAGAATAGTGTAAAAACGGAATTAGGTGTATGTTTACTTTCGAACAATAATTCACAGCGTGAAAACTACTGCGCGTGGCATGTCCACTAAGCAGTTGGAGGCACTTGCGACGCGGTGACCTTCCTTTCTCGTTGGTATCAATCGACTTTCGTAATTATCTCACCCTTCGGTGTCTCTATGTAACCGTGCCAGGCATTGGACGTTTAATTATTATTCGATTCGATCCAGAACCGCTCCAAAGGTTCTGACGTACGCGTAATCCAAAGTAAAGTCCAATCCTCAGTGGCGCGCCGATAACAAAGCGCGAGTTGATTCGTCGCTGGAGAACTTCGGTAATGCTCGGCTTGAATCGTGCGGGGCGCGCGCGACGCGCGTCCAACTGAGTCAGTCGGTATCGCGACGTCGTGTTGGACGGTTCGATGCGCTCGACGCACGGCGTCGCCTTGAACGCGCCGGTGCCGAGCGAGGAAACGAGGGAGAAGAAGAGTACACGCGCGTCCAGTTCGAACACCTGCGCGTTCCACACCGGTGCCCCTTGTTGCTTCAGTGGCCCTCAAACTTCATTAAATCCTCCACGGCCGAGTGAAAAGTGCGCGTCTCTCTTCGCCGAGAAGATACCACGGGTGTGATCCACGAGACACAGGTAGACAGGGCGAAGCTTCCTTTTGCACACTGCGTGCAATTTTTTTTTCTCGCGTCCGCGTGCTCGTACTCGATCGTTTCTCCGTATTTTCGAGACTGGATTAAAAGTGTTTAGATCTCATTTTGATAGGCTTGAATAGAAGGACGTTGTTGGTTACTTGGGTTGCAGAATTTCGTTCTGTTCATAGTGGAACTGAAGATGCGCATAAAGAGAAAGAGCAGTGAGCTTTAGAAGTATTAATTGAGCAGCTCATTTTACTTTCAATTTATTATTTCTCTCGCTGAAGTAATTGTGAAACGTAATCTTGCTCAATTTGGATTAATTTTTGAAATTATCCCAGAACCTTGGTAATTGTGTATCACAAGTTTTAATTTGATCTTTCATCCTGGAAGGAAATACTTCATTTGTATTTCTGTTGGTGAATTAATTGTGAAACGTAACCTTGCTTAGTTTGGATTTATTTCTGAAATTAACTGAGAACCTTGATAATTGTGTATCGCAAGTTTTAATTTGTTCTTTCATCCTGGAAGGAAATACTTCATTTGTATTTCCGTTGTGAATTAATTGTGAAACGTAATCTCGCTTAATTTGCATTTATTTCTGAAATTATCGAAGAACCTTGGTAATTGTTTACCCTAAGTTTTAGTTTGATGTTTCATCCTGGAACGAAATACTTCTTCGAAGAAGAAGGCAAGCTGATTTTGTTATTCGCCGAGGCACGCTTGGCGGCGCGTCCTTCGATCGACTCTCCAGAGCAATCGATCTTCGCCTCTCGCGCAGATTCCTATCTTCCCTTCGAACTCCTTCTGATCCTCTTCTCCGCATCGACGCTCGACTTTCTCTCTGGATTTCTCGCATCTCTGAAATTCTTTCGAGAAAAGGCTCATTGCGTCCCGCGGTGCACACGTTGGCACGCGGCTAGAGCGTTGCACGTGCGCGACTAATAAGCTCGACTGGTTCTTGGAATGCGTTCTTGCAGAATCTATCGTCTAGGGTGTTTCTCGTGACCCGTCCAGCTTGCAGGCGTAGGTCCAGTTTAAATCAGAGAGAACAGGCTGGTCGAATAACGTTGTAGACTCGTTTCGCTTATTTCGTATTCGCCACGGGTTCCGTGGGTTCGTGAAAAATGGACTGGATGTAGAAGTGAATCGAAGGGTCCGAAAAATTGGCGGAAAGGAATTTTTTGTACCGTCTCATTTGGCTTTATGTGCGAAAGAATTCGACAGTCCTATTTTTTTTTTAAGTCATCTTTTTTCTAAAGATTTTTTCTTATAGTACAAGGATGCGAGATTAAAGGTTCGAATTGTTCGATAACTCAAAAGTCACGCTCGTTCACATCAAATTGCATAATTAAACGTGCTTTTCTATGCCGCGCTTTTTGCCTTCGCGCAGATCGAAAGATGTATAAGTTTATAGACACTCGTGGAGGCGAGTGTACGATTGTAGATCCGGCATTGCATTTAAGCAGCACGATAACAATAATGTGGCGCAGAAAAAGAAAAAGGATTTAATTGAAACTGCGCTCGTAAACTCGACGAACACCCTTTCGAGAGAGCGGCACGAGGAAGTTAAACGTCTTCATTCGAAATTGTAATTTAATTAAATTCTGTCCGATTTGAAATGGAGATTGCGTCTTTAATCGGAATGTTTCTCTAATCAAAGCGGTCGCGAACTGTCGGTAAACTTTAACAATCTTACGCTGTTTACGTCGCGATGACATTCATCGATTCTTTCTCCCAGAATTTAATTATCAGTATTTGATCGTTCATTTGATGCACGAGCGATATTTTAGAGCGTAATTCGTTTGTTAATCCTTAAATGCGTACAGTATCCATCTTGATAATAATCATATTAGTAGCCATTACATACAACCTATATTTCTTTTTGCTTTGGCTGTTTTTTTTTTTTTTTTTTTTCGATGGACAAATAGAAATTCAAGGGTTGATTCGACGTGACGAAGAACGAGGCCCGATCGATACACATCGAACAATTAGAATCTAGTTTTCTTTGGAAAAGATTGTTTCGATCGTTCCATGTATCCCGGCCTACTTGTGGTCCAGGTGTCATGCGCGAGCGCGAAATGTAAAGTCCGTTTCAGAGATGCTCTACCAGAGCCGGAAAAGATCTCCTTTTGCGCGTCGTTTTCTTTGGAAGAGCTGCCTCGAGAAATGTGTAACCGGGTTATCGATAATTAGAGGTCGAACCTGGCTTTCCCAACGTTCCGGATAAATTCCAATAAATCGCATTCCATATATCACAGATGCCCCTAAGACGTGGTTAACTGTAATTCTCGCTGCTGCTGTAATAGAAAAAATTTGCAAACAAAAGTAGGATTTCGAATGAAATCAATCCACAAAATAAAATTGTAGCGCTATAATAGAAAAGATTTACAAGAATAATTAGGATTTTAAATGAAATTAATCAACACAGTAAATCGTAGCCCCACGCGTATAATAAATATATTAATTTCGTTTTTGAAACATTTTTGATTTTCAAATTTCTCGAAATTCGCGTCATTAATCATGAACAGAATTTTTCTGGAAACTTCGCTCCTCATATATTACATATACTATCAATAAACAATGCGAGAGAAAAATTCGATCGCATAGTGAAAAGAAGAGAATAATTTGATTCGTGTCATTTACCTTCAACACGAAAACTTTTTCTCTTGGTTTTTCTTATCGAAAGCACAGTTACTCACGATCTCTTCGGACTGGACAGTTTCCATCGCTAATTTTTCTTCGGCATCGTTTATCTTAACTCGTAGACAGAGGGCAATCTTTTCGTTTCTTTCAAACTCCTCGACACTTCACGGCTCGCTCGTGCGCGCATCGAGATCCGAGCAGGACACGCGCATACCTCTGAACAGACTTTTAAACTTCAAAACGCCTCTCTCGCCATGCGGGTCCTTACTTCCAACAGGGCGATGTGCGATTTACGGTCGAAAAAGTTGAAGTATCGGGTGACCCGGGAGTGCCACTCGAACCCGCCACCTTTCCTTTACCGGATCGACCGTTCAACTCTCTAAGCTGCTCAGGTAGTTGCCGCTTGTTCCTCAAACTTCTTCCACTATCCGGCTGGCTCTACTCACCGTATCTGTGTGCGAATGTACGAGCTGTGCCTTGTCTCAGAGGAGAGTCGACGTCACACTCTTACACAAACAGTTACATGAGAGACGTATGATCGTAAGAAGTAACTTTTCTCCCTTGCACTATCGCGAGTACAGTAGTGCCTCGATTTAAGTCCCGAAAGTAGAATCGTAAGGGGAGATATATCGAGGCGTAGGAATCGAAACTCGATCCTCGGGCCCACCTTTGTAGTTCGCCGAACGAAGAAAAGGACAGCGAATACGAGATAAGAATGAAAGGAGAGCCGAGGCAACGGAGGCATTTAAATGCCACCGCGCTGAAGCTATAATAATAACAATCTGTAAACTCTTTTATTTTCAATTATTTTTGTTTAAAAATGTTTATAACATATTAATGAGATTCTTCCGATCAAAAGGAGACCAAACATGATATATTTTGGACTATATTTATGTAGTAAATTGGGCCATTAAGTATTAACCATGTAAACATAAATATGGTCCGAATTATATCATGTTTGGTATCATTTTGCTCGGAAAAATTTCACCAATATGTTAAAAAATGTGTGGGTGCCAAAAAGTAAAATTATAAAGGTTATATCAGTGCTTTATAAACTATGAAGTCGCAAACTTGCATCAAAGGGACCGCGTCGGGATCGGGTTCTATATACATTGTACGCTTGACCGACTCCGCTGGAGATAACATTGGCGCAGACACGCCGTATGCCGTGGCGTAGGACCAGCACTCGGGACTTAAATCGAAAGCCAGAAAGGGACTTAAATCGAGGCACTACTATCGAAGTATTGATATTGGTGTACGCGTCGAACCGCCTCCTTTGCTCTATCGGAGAAAGAGAATCATGCAAGCGATGGATTTGTGTGTGCTCGTGCATATAAATGTCAGCGTGAACCCACGCGTTTGCAGGGAGGGTATTTTACACTTTTCTGTTGTGTATTATCGTGAAAATAGCATGGCATCGATATTCGTGTACAAAGACTTCTTCTGCTTAAAATTTCACCACTTCAGGAAGTTTTTAAGATTTCTGGGCTACAATTAGGCTACTGTTATTCTCTATTTCATTGTATTAAGTCTCACATGAATTTACCGAATACACTTTCTGGGGTGCATTCCAAAACGCTTTGTGCTCACGTCGTGTGGTGGATTATAGGGGCAGATGCTCTGCATTACCATTTCTTTCATAATTCCCGCGCTCACCAGAATCTCCACCGAATAACACCGCGAAAAAGGGAATGGAGAAAAATCACACGAGTGGCTCACGGAGTAGAGTTTGGAACGACCACGGATATATGCTCAGTGTGTCTACGACGTGTTTTGGAATGACTTGAGAGTGACAAACTACACACAAGTGTTGTTTTGGAACGCACCCCTGTATGAGAAGACACAGTTGAGAAACTTTGAAGTGGGTGCTGGAGAGAAAAAATGTAATTCTAAGTTAACTATTTTAGCTATCCGTTATTTTAGTAATATCTTACGAAATAAGAAAAAGGTGGTAATTTCTAAATGAATGATTTTGGACGTCCATCACTTTGCTGTAATGTCTTGAGATAGAAGGGTTTGCGAATCGCGTACCTATTTCAGTTTTAAAAATTTCTCCATGCATTCTTTCGACACCTAGCATCAGGATCGAGGGCCTTTGATGGATTGAAAAGCTCGCTGGCATAATTCTCGAAAAGCTCCTCCACCGTCGCGACGCGTCTCGCGTCGACGACGAGACTTCGAGGATTTCTTTTCCTTACCAGAGATTCTTCAAGGTGGTTCGAGTTGAGAGTAGAGAAACGAGGAGGAGAAGAGAAGTGAATCGGAACGTGAGGCCCGAGAATATTTTCGAGACCGGATCGAGTATGCAAATCTGTGCGCGTGCCGTGGGTGGGGAGGTACGAGATTGAACGAACCAACTCCACAGATTCTTTTCGCCGAAGTTCCACAGTCTTATCGACGCATATGTCGATCGAGAAAATTAGTGGAGCTTCTGATTGGCCTGCGAGTTCTCCATCGAAAAAGGTCACGTTAGCTTTTCAGGATCTCATCGCGGCAAGGAAAATGGAAGTTCGGAGGAATTGGAAAGGTCACTTCGACGCACAATGGATTCTTTTAGAAGAGCAGAATTAATTATTTGATCGTAGAAGATCTTCGCTTGTTAGGTGCGATGGACTTTGTCCTTGATGCTGATTGTTAGTCTTTGTGGCTTCTTTAGTCTTTTTACTAATCTTTCTTCTATCTCGGAATATAAAAATGTTAAAAAAGTCTTTTACGCTTAATTTTGAGTATACTCGATCAAATCAACTTCACAGATTCTTTTCATCGAAGTTCCTTGATTTTATCGACGCATATGTCGATCGAGAAAATTAGTGGAGCTTCTGATTGGCCTGCGAGTTCTCCATCGAAAAAGGTCACGTTAGTTTTTCAGGATCTCATCGCGGCAAGGAAAATGGAAGTTCGGAGGAATTGGAAAGGTCACTTCGACGCACAATGGATTCTTTAGAAGAGCAAAACGAATTCTTCGATCGTAAAAGAGATTCTCTTGATAGGCGCGATGGACTTTGGCTTTGATGCTTACTCTTTGTAGCTTCTTCAATTTTTTGCTAATCCTTCGTCTATGACGAAATATAAAAACTCTCTAAAAAAGTTGTTTCATCGTGTTTGATTTTGAAACGATTCCACGCCGTTCTGAAGTCTTTAATTTTTTATAGAAGCCTATATGTGAATCGAGTCGTAAAGTAACAAGATTAATTTCCAATTTACGTAAACCAATCGAGCTGAATGAGCCCAAATTTTTTCGCGAGAATTGCGCCACCGCGGAAAATACGAGGGAATGCTCCCTGAATTCTTTCGGTTGTACGAACGGCTGCGCTCTTGGGACGAGTATATACCCCTTCTCGTGCAGACAATCGATTTTACGTTTCACGGACGTACGGAAGAGTCCGATGACTCTCGTACAATCAGGGGTTTAACCCTTTGCGGTTTTCCTTTAGGGTAGGTCCGACGAGATATTTAGTTTCAATCGATTACATTCACTGGAATAGATTCCTAGACCGATAGAAATTTCACTGGGCGAACGTGGACGAATGTAACAAGCGTCTCTCAGTCGAAGACGAGGAAGAAATTAGCGATGGATAATTTGAAAGAATCTTTGCCGAGAATCGCCTGACTCTTAATTGCAACATCGTAAAAGCAGATTAAAAAGTACGATCGTTGCTCGATGTACTTACACCACTTGGATTATCTGGTCACGCGGTTAATATTAGCTTCATTAATGCTAGTGTATGCACGTACGAACCTACTGGACCACCGTGAGACACTTAAACACGGTTTAAGTCTGACTTCCTGTCGCCTGGTGCGTGGACCGTTCTCATTCTCCCTTCGTTACGTTCAGTGCCCGATGTTGCGTAATAAATTCTCATTTCACGTACCTACGAGTAACTCGGATTAGAGCGAATAACTTTATCCAACGAAATCTCCTTACACTATCATTTTCTCTCATTTCTCGTGAAAAACGTTTCTCATACCTTGTAAACCAAGCGCGCGGTTCTTCGGCCGATCGATAGGATTCTCACGGCGGATGAAGCTCGTAAAATAGAGAGAAGTGTCGGTATCTAGAATTCTAAGGATTTGCTTCTATTTCTTTTTCTGTATTCTTTTTATAGTATTTTTCTTTGGATGCTTATCTCGGATAGATAAAGTACTATTATCTCATAAGTAGTAGGAAAGACTGGGATATTAGAAAATTGCCGCATATCGCGAAGCCACTTTTTTGTCATCGCAACGGGTTACGAGAAAATTCGCTAATGATCTAATTTGAAGATTAACCCCAACGGCAAAGGTGTTCTCAGAAATGTTTAACTGAGCACTAACGTAGATTGATGTACACCTGTCCTTGCACATTCTATCGTAGAAGGAATAATTTCTCCAAGTACTTAACATCTCTATCGTCTTAAAATAAAAGCTCCTTAAGAATGACGAACCTCGCTAATCCGATTTACATTTCGTTTAAAATGCTCCGCTCAAATGATACGAGTCGCTTGTATCTAGAAAAGAGGATTGATAATAATTATCGAAACATTAAAATCGAAGATTAAATTTTTTGTTAACGAGAGAAAGTCGATAATAAAATGGCGATAAACGAAGGATTAAATTTTCAAAATGCCTCGCACGAGATGCTAATTTATCAATATCGAATCGCGTTTTATTCGAAAGTGCCATCGAACGACTGCATACTTGTCGTCGAAATTCGATTGTTTTTGCACGCTTGGTGAAAAAAAAAACCAAAACAAAAAACGAGACTTCGAGTTTATCGAGGATGATGCGCTCATCGTAATTTCCAAATATCAGGAGGTGGTATCCCCTCCTACCGTTGGTTTGTTTGCGCGAGCCGGTTTATCGACGTGCGATTTGGTCATCGAATTCGTTCGTAGAAGCGTGTCGATCGACCTCGCGCACGCTTGGACACACCACCAAGGCCAAAGTAAGTTCAGTCGAGGGGTTAAGGTGGCACGAGATCGTCGACGGACGCAAACCGAGCGCTCGTCCGCGCCTGCGCGCGATTCTCTCGTGACAGGTCGTGACGGGGCGTCGTGTTTTATCGGAACGAGGCGTCGACCGCCGACGCTCCGCGTCGATTTATCAATGAGACTTTCAATTGATCGTTTTTGCGGTACGCGGTGGCGCGCGTCTCGACGTCGCCACTCGATTCACTTCCTGATACACGCGCAGAGCGTGATAAGAACATGGATTTTTAAAAAAGCAGTCCATAATCTCTTTGTATGTTTGTATGCGCGCGGCTTTCCAAAGAAATGTTTATACAGTTTAGATTTTCGCGCGAAGGTAAAGAATATGTACTCTAACTCTCGTTATTACCTCAATCCTTTGTTGGCTGGGCACTTTTCTGTGGGATCTGTCACCTGGAGCCACCGTGTCGATATGGTCACTTGGAACTAGATGTCTATTTATGTAGTTTTGTCAATTGTAAATGTAATTGATTGTGTAGAATTTAAAGTGGGTGTCTGTAACGTGTTTACAAACATTTCGGTTACTTTCATGACTTTCGATAGTTTAATACTTTGACTGCTGCGGTGACTTGTTGCCTCCAGAAAAATCGTTAAAGAAATGATTATACTAACCGCAATTTACAGAACTTTAAAAGATCATATGTTAACAAAAAAAGCACACACAAAAAAATGCAAACTGTGGCGCCACGGGGATTCCATGGAAAATCGCCGTGGCAATCAAAGTGTTTAATAGATAAAAAAATATGCCGGTACTTGTATCGTTAGACGACCCAGGGTTAAGTCAATTGCGCCTTTAACCTTCACTCTGCGCATAGTAAATTTTCCATTTTGCTCTGTCTCACGGGGACAAGTTGACAAGTTGGAGGAATTCCGGAATGAGAAAATCGGATTTGTTCGCTACAATTGATCGGATAGAATGACGTGCTTTCTCTCTGATAATTTCAAATGTTGAAAAGTTTCAATTTTCGGTGTGACGCGAAACGGTGACACGTAGACACAGAGGGTGTTATATTCGTTCTTAGTAATGGTTAGCGCGGACGTAATACGGGTTCATGGAAACGAGCGCGATCGTGACTGGATCGATAGATGGGAAGGGCGGTGATATCGTGAATGCGTTTAACGTGACGCGTGCGTCTCCTTCGCGAGTCGTGGAACAGTACGATAGTGCGATAGAAAAATGTCATGGCTGTACAAACGAGCGATACGCGCCCTATCGCGAGCACCGTAAAGGGTAAGACGTATAACGACTGCACTGTATTACTTGAATTCTGTGAAAAGAAAATCGCTATCTCCCAGGTACACGTAGCTTCGCGTACTTTAACTTGTCAACTGTGTAACAAGAGCGAAGGGACTACGAGTATTATTGTGAAATACAACAGATTATTCGCAGGCGATGGTGAATTAAATTATAACGAAATTTAAATTGCGATTAGTTTTCTTTGAAAAAAAAGAATCATGTCTTCAGTCTTTCATTTACAAATGAATACGTATTCTTAGTATCGCTGCAATTTGATCTTAAATAATCGAGGGCATTTCTTAAGATAGTGATAATTGTAATTATCGAATATAGTTAAGAAGTGCGTGATAGAGAAATTAGTTTGTTGAGACATGCAAGGAGCCATTATTAAAATAACCGACGATGAGTTGGTAGGAGGGTGTGTCTTGAGATAAAACTGTGCGATAGGTAATTTGAATTCCTCGACCACGAGTTTTATGTGTAGGTAGTAAATGAGGAGAGAGAGATGTCGATCGACAATATTAAAGTAGGATTTATCTCTGTGGAGTCGCGCTGTTCCATTAGAAAATGTCAGCTGTGCGACCTGCGAGCGATAAGCACCACCGTATCGTCCCAGAAGGGTGCGCCTTCACGTATCGTTATTTGAATTTCTCAGGTAAAAGATTCTTTTATTCGCAGTACTTTACTTTTTTCGAAAATATCATATATTGATATTCGAATACCTTTGAAATTATTCGAATAACGTTCTAAACGTTTTACAGAATGCACTTTAACGCTGAACATTTTTAAATCTCTATAGAACATCAACCAAGCGGTCTGTTTCGTTCTCTTTACCGTACTATAAATATGATTCATCTGTCTTATCGAAGAGTCTATTAAAAAAGAAATCTCTTAACCCCTGATACGGTTATACGAATCCTTCTATCTTCGCGAGAAGGGAACACCGTCGTACTCGCACAAGTCCAAGTTGCTGGAGCTTGTCAGGGAAAATCCATCGTCATATTCGCAGAAGAGAATTTCTCAAGACTCGCGCATACCTCTTCCAGTTCTTAAGGTTGTGTACCTGTCTCGTCGCTAAAAGTAGGAGAAACGTGTCCGATGTCAACTTTAAACTTTGAGAACTTTAATAGCAAAAGACGGGCACGTAACGTCGCTAGGGTTTGGAAAAACTTTTCGCGTTCTCGTAAAAATTCCTCGAGTATTGGATCCGAAAGAGACGTTATCGCGTGACGGTGGACAGCGTTGGGAAGCTTTAAAAAATTTTTAGATACTCCGTAATACATCCTGTGGTCGTAGAAAGTTTCTCGTAGCATCTCGTCCCGTCGCAGTTTATAATTCTTTCTGGAAGCTCTTTCGATCTCTCTTTTTACACATTTCACTAGAACACACACGACATAGGAACAATGTGACTTCTTATGCAGGTTACGAGCTTGCGTAATGCATCTCGTTGTATCGAATTTTTGAGGAAGTAGGCTGCGAAGGATCTTGAAAATAGGTATCGATTATTCAGCCCCGTTCGAGAAGAGCTCGCGTATATAGGCTTGGCTACTTCAGCGAGATTAAAGCAGCCGGTACAGGATACAGATTGCTTCGAGAAAAAGGCTTAAATGGATGATCTTAAATCGTGCTTTGTCATCTTCGGCTAAATATACCACAAAGAAGTTCCTTAAATATTAAAAATCCCCTTATAAATTACAAACTTTTAATCCTCACACTGCGTATCAGGATTCTCCAATGAATAAATTCTCGAAACTTTTCCGTGCATCGTCTCTTGGCATCCGAACAATAACAGACTATTTAATATTTAATTCTCGAACGAAGTTTAAAAGATTTAAATCGCAAGTACCCGTGCATTCACTTTGTCCTGCTTTCAATACAGGTATCCAATCACACGTGGCGCCTTCTTTTCATTACGCGTCTCGGGCGTCGCACGTGGTGTCTACGAGCATCCGACGAGATCAATTAGCAGAAGGTGGTGAGTGGGACGAAACACCACCCACGTGCTCGGCCGATTTGTATTTTTACAGCGAGAGTACAAAGGGGCACGTGTACCTTCGACCTTTCGTTATTAATTGTTGACCTATCGATGATCGGCTCTACCGGATGCCGGCGCACCTCCAGCTCTTTCGTTCGTTTCTCTTCTGACGACCTTCGGAAAAAAACCTCTACCCTCTTTCTCTCGTTTTCTTTTTCTCTCGCATCCACAGTTTTTCTCGTCCATGGAGCTGAAATCGACGATTGGAAATCCGCTTCGCGAATCCTCCTCGTCTAGTCGCGCGTTACGCACGACGTGAGCCAATCCCGATATTCGCAGTATTTAGCTCCCCGATCAGGAAGCGCGATTCACCAGTTTCTCTTTCGCTCTTAGCATTTTTCATTCTCAAGTCGCGAGGATTATAGGAGTATCGAGCCGTTGCCATGCATCGTGCGATATCTCCTACCAGCATTTCGTTTTTTTTCTTGCTTTGAAACGGTAGTAGAAGCAAGGCGCAAGCATCGCTGCACAACGATGCGTTTCGCGGGATGATTTTCCGGATTTTACGAGGTAAATGGAGAGATGTATTGTGCACGGCCTTTGGTGCGTGTCCATAGTTTAAGTCGATGGTTTACAACTAAGATTTAATGAATAAATTATCCCAGAGTGTTTTAAATTATCCTTTTCTCATTGCCTCGTGGCCCTTGAGGAATTTTTTCTTTCATCATACGAAGTCGTTAGCTTTTCTTGAGACCACTCGATTGCGGAGACACGATACGAGCAAAGATGGAAATTATAAACGAGATGAAATCTCACCGATGGAACATTCTCTCTTCTTTACAGATCGTCGAATACTCTCCACTCTCGATACTCAGACCCTTTGGATCAGTGTTAATAAATACCTGTGCGGTTACATATATAAAACACGACACTTCAACGAAGCGTTCTAATCGAGCGTCGACGTCTCCGATGTATATCTTTCTCTCGAGCACAATTATCGCGCACTTCTATCACACGCTTTAAAAGAAAAGAAAATACTCCACCTTATCGTCGTCGTGCTTCATTGTTTTATTTTACGAGATTTGCAAAAGGTGACGATGCAATGAGAAAATAAATAAATAATCTTAAACGTTAATAGTTAAGAGTGTCGGACGAGGAAGAAGGCAAAGAATAACGGCGAGATTAGGTTAGCAGAGAGAGTGAGAGAGAAAGGAGGGAGGAAAGAGTGAAGGAAAAACAAAGAAATTCGAAGAGAAAAATTGCACAGGCAGAATCGAAGTGGCGGTGGTGTCGCAAGGCGAGGAAGCTCCGGAGATATTCACTCGTGGATGCTGTGGCCGGTGTTGGGGGATGAAGGGCTGAGCCCAACGTCGCCCACCGCGGCGACTAACAACGTGAAGGGCGTTAACAAACTGGCACCACTCCTGCTCTGCGCCCCGTGCAAGCCCAGCCACCGGAAGAACCAGAGTTCCACCCAGTGGTACGTGCAGCAGGTAAACAGCCATCAGATGATTTCACGCAAGCAACACCTCTTTCCTTTCGATTTTGTCTTATTCTATGATTTTGCGAATCGACGTTTGCGAACCTTTCACTTCTGTTTCTCTTTAGTCGAGATCGTCGAGCAGCCTGTTGTTTGTTTATCGATGTTGTTCCTTTGTTGCTGTTGAAATGTTTTGTGTGTTGATTCTCTTGAACTTTCCTGTTTTCGTCGAACTTCTCTTTAGTCGTTGAAATTGCAAGTTGCATGCGCGTTTGATTACTTGCGTGTGGTTAGATGTTTGGACCGTTTATTTTAAAAGTGGTGTAAGTCCATTTTTTTTAAAAAAAGATTGATTCGTTATAAATAAAAGGTTTACAGTAAGTTAATCACAAATTATGTGATATGCCATTTGTTTAAAGAAATGGTCTTACAGCACATTCAAAATTAACGGTCCATTTACCACTTTCGGATTGCGTAGTTTTTTTGAAGCACGTTTAAATCCGTACAGAGTAGAATTATGTGTGCTTTTATTCTTAGGATATTCGATGTTTTTCTCTTATCTCGAGGAATATTTTTCCGTCAGGTAAGACAATTGGTAACTATTAGGAAGAAACATTTGATCCAAAAACTTTTCCACGTCCTCGTGGAAGAGCGAATTTTAACGAAGTTGAAGCGAAAATGTGTGGCTTCGGTAAATATGAAGAATCCGTAAGTCGCAGATCAATTTCTGCCTTCTCCTTTTTATCGTTTTCGTCGAAGGTCTCGGTTAATCATGCGGGATCCAAGTTCACAAAAACTGCGGATTAATCGGTGTATCGATACTTGACGGAACATAAATTTCTTTTCACGTCTTACGTAATTTCTCCAACGAGACCCGCGAGCGAGAAGATTCTTCTTATCTTCTTGCATTTCTCTCGTGTTCTCACGAAATCTCTTGGAAAAAAATGACAGTTATCGATACACCAAAACTCCTTAGGCGTGGCATCGCGCGCGCGTAAGGACACGCGCTTTCGATAAGGCACAAACTTTTGGATAAGGCACCCTCGCGTCACCTCTTTCGTTTTATTGGCTCCACCGGTGTTTAATCCGTGAGGTGCTCGCGAAAAATCGTGAGGCCGAGATTAGACTGGCACTCCTTCGCGATCTTATCGTCGGTAGGGAGAGAATCCTCGAGAAATTGGTGCCGGCGTTTGAGAGATTCGAAGGTGCCGATAAGAAGCTCCGAAGAATCGAGGCATCGAGTTCCGCTCGCCTCAAGATCCTAACAATGGACGTCGTGCCTTCTTATCTGCCCTTGGGGACCACGACCAAACCAAACTCTCATTCTTCATTGTCGTAGATCGTTGACGTAAATTCAAACTGAGATCTTCCGCCTCCTCAGCTGCACGTGGCTTATTTTAACCTGGGTCCCCTCGATCGATCCAGATCCTTAATTTCTCGTTCTCCATTCTCACGAATGATTTTAATTCTCGGTTTTACGCACTCCAAAGATACAACTGGGACGTGACACTGACAATTAGTTATTCGTTAGATTATCGAGCGCGACGCACCGCGAGTGGCTGGTGGGAGTGGACGAGTTCAACGGTCTCCCGTGGATAACCCTTCGTCCAACGTATCGTTGAACTTGTCCACGTGCCCTCAGAACCCCCTACTCACTTTTTACTTCAATTTGCCGTGTAATTATAGCGTTGACGATCATTAAGCGATCTTTACTCTCGCTACTCTCCACTCGTTCCTTCGCATGCGGCAAAAAGATTTGCTACGCATGCAGCAGTCCTTCTGCGTTACTGGATATTTTTTTGCGATCTCTTCGTACCTCGGGTCAGTAATTTAGCAGATTTTACGCAAGTCTCCTGTGATTTACTTCGTTATACGTAGAATTTTATTATAAAGCCTTGTAACATATTTTTGGTAATGAATCTCTCTTCACGTCTTGCGAAAAGATTTTTACACCAGGTATTCGTAGCAGTTTGTCCAACCGACAATCGACACCTCCTAAAAAAAAAAATTCGAAGATAATGTACGAATATGTGCTATTTATACGCCTTCAAATCTCGTTTGAAAAAAACTTTACACTCATTTCGTGTAGTAGGAATAATTTATTTTTGTGAGGGTCTGAGTGCCAACAAACTTGGAAAATAAAAAAATCTCCAAATTAGTTGGTTTTCAATGTATTCTATAATGATGAAAAAGAAATGCCGTACACCATATCCCGCCCACGAAAAATCAATTATCTTACTAAACGAAATGAGTGGAAATTTTCGTTCAAACCTGATTTGAAAGCGTTTAAATAGCACATATTTATATTTTCATTATGAATATTTTCTGAGAGGTGGAGGGCCAGCTGGACAGATACATTTGTATCTCCACGTTCTACGAAGGCTGGTCCTTTCCAGATACAGCTTCGGAAGAGAAAAGATAAAAAGTACGTCGTTTGAACTGTGCAACAGCATATCCGCGTGCAGTGGATTCCGGAAACTGTTGGTCTCAGGAAATCGAGCTCTCTCAACTACGCGCACGTACACGTGCAACCGAGCAAAACAATTTAGCGCGCGACGGAGTGAAGCGTAACGGAAAAAAAAACCTTGAAAGTGATAAGCATCATTGACGGAGTCGTCGACGTCGTGTGGTTCGTTAAACGTGTGAATCGTTGAATTGGTGTGCGCGCGCTTATGATTCATTATCGACGTGCACCGCCGAGTCATCGATTCGCACACAGACAGGAAGGTAGTTAGCACGTGCGCTCGTGTGTGTACCGTGTGTGCGCACACAGTTTAGTCGCTTTTAATCGGGGTCAGAGTGACATCGGAATCTTACTCGCTGCTCTATAATAATCTCTAAAATGGTAAAAAATTGAGGAGAATCGTGGTGGATGATGAAAATTTTCGCGGTACTTCGTAAGGTTTTCCTTCTTCAAGAGTATTAAAATTGAATGTATAGATTTGAAAGCAATTAGCTCGAGCAATTTGGTAAGAAGTGAGAAAGATCTTGTGGTGTACGATGAAAATTTTCGCCTTACTTTCTAAGGTTTTCTTTCTTCGAGAACACAGAGAGTGGATCTGAATATTTCAAAGCAACTAGGTTGGAGTTTCATTGTAAGTTCGGATAGAATTTTTGTTACCTTGATCTACTTTTGTTTGCCGATGAGAAATTTGAAAATGAATTATTCAAAATGCACAAGTTTTCTGGCGGTCACCAGAAACCAAAGTAAGGGTTACGTTGCGAGCAGTGACGGACACGAAATTCCGTAATCGTCCGAGTAAGCTATCCTAATTAAGCTGATTGAAAGGCCAGTCGAGATGACGGAAGTTCTTATTTCCGACGAAGAGGGGCCGCTTGAATAATCGTGTGATCGTGTAAGTAGTTCAAGTCCATGTCGAGAGGAGGAAAAGTGCGTATGGATTTTCCAACGAACTGTAAGAACGATTACACTACGTCGAAACAAAAGAAAGACAGGAACGAAGAAGCAAAGACATTTGCTGTGTAAACTGCAATTTATCAACGGGCGGTTCGATAGTTCGAAGTAGAAGAATCACGTCCAACGAATTAAATGTAATCACCACTTAATTTGCACTTTCGACCGAAGAACTTTGCCACTATAGAAAAAAAGAAAAATCAATGATGCTTTTCACTTCCGTTAGAGGAGAACGCATCTGGGCGTGCATAAGCCTCTTCGTGAAAGATGAGACAAGTGCTCGAAGCGATGCGCGAGGCTCGACGTTAGCACTCGCGGCCATTACGAACATTAAACTTTAACGGGGGCGCATTAATGACATTATTTCACACGAATCCACGAGGAGTTGCGCGAATGCATTATAACAATTTATGGAAAGTTCGCGGAGAGTTACGCTCGACGTTAAGCAGCTCCCTACGAGCAATTGCGAAAATTTTGTCCAACTTCGCCAATTAAGGGTGGACACGTGTAGGCTGGTTAGTGAAATGCGACGTTCGATTATTTCATTTTAAGTCGGATAACGATATTAATCCATTGACTGGCACGATGATTTTCCATTAATTACCCCGTGGCACCACACTGTGTATTTTTCTTCTTAACACGTGACCGTTTAAAGTGCTATAAATTGTGGTTGGTATAATCATTTTTTGAAGTATTTTTTTGGAGGTCACTGGTGACCACCGTGGTGCTACAGTGTAAACAAGTTGCGGACACATATGACCATCGTGGGGTTCAACGTGTTAATGAGTGTTTTATAAATAATGTAGATAGCGTTGAGAAGATTCTTTTTCTAACGCAACCTGTGAATGGAAGTTTTTAATAAGTGGTTAACTGTTAACACGTTCACTGCCACGCTGATTTTCCATGAATTGCCCCGTGGCACTACACTTTACATTTTTTTGTGTTTTCTTTTTGTTATATGATCTTTCAAAGTATTGTAAATTACGGTTAGTATAAACATTTTTTGAATGACTTTTCTGGAGGTCACCGTGGCGCCACAGGAAAAACAAGGTGCGGTCACATATGACCATCATGGCAGTCAAGGTGTTAACGTGAAAGCACTAATTGATTTTTCTTCCATCGAGTTGAGGTCATTTCTCACGTTATCTTCCCAGCGTTTGCTCGCTTCGACGTGAAAGGGCACAATAGAGTATCAAATTATCCTCTAGGTACCTACCACCTCGTTTGTCATTATCGATCAAGCGCGGGCAACACGCGAATACTTCCAAACGGTTGGCCGCCAACGATTCTTCACTCTTAATTAATCAATCACAGTCGCGTTAGCCACTGCGATCGTCTCCTTCGTATCGCTGACCTAATAGAATGCTTCTGAAAAGCAGGAAGCTCGTGTCGCGCGACAATCAACCCCTAAGCAATATTTCATCCCTTACCATTTTACTGTGTTACAATTTGCAGAGCGAATTTTCAGTTACTCAGGTTCGTCGTTGCATGAATCTTTGGTACTGAAGTTTCGACGATCGTATTAAATTGGTCCAAAGATAAGCAGAGAAAGTCTGGAACGCTTGACGAAAGTAAAAATTATATTAACAACCCTCCATGGGACGAATTTTTTTCTTACATATAGAAAAATTTATTCCACCGAAAATCAATAGGTTTATACCTATATATGCAGTTTAACAAAAAAATTACCAGGCAATTTTTCCAAACTTGCAAGACATTTACTTTGACATTTCAAGTTGATCGTACTGCCAACTGTTATCAATATTCTTATTGGTTATCTCGGAAACAGTATATAATTAATACGTATACGCTGTCCTGTGAAGGGCCAAAGTTATTTGGTAAAATGCCGATATATTGGTATGTGACCTGAAAGTTACACGGGCCCATAAAGGGTTAACTATTGAGTACACACGCTGGTACACACTTATTATCACTATTCTCTTATTATATTATTTTAATAACAAGCACGATTTGTAAGGTAAAATCTCTTCTAAGGTAAAATCGTTATTCGCGCGAATGATGATTATCGAATAGTAAACACGATCCTCTGCAGAGATACTCCTAACGCGAAAGTCCTTTGACATCATTAACGACTTTTAACGCGTGACTCATCGACTACTATGCAGCTGGGAAATTCTCGTTTAATCGCGTCTTGCGTATGACGAGAGAATCGCGGAGCCGCGTAATTATGCGTTGGCCGAGCGGAAGCGGTGAGTTATCCGCGTATACCTTCGTACGCGCGTAGGAGGCGAGAAACTTTGTAGGAACGAGCATTCCAAAACCTGAATCGAATTTTGGTTTACCTGGCCCGTTGTCTCGTCTGTCCAGAAATGACAAAGTGCATGCAAATGTTTGATTACCTATGCAAAATCGCTCGGTCCTTCATGATTATTTTCCCTGCGATTACCATCGTTACGAGCATCATAAATCAAACTATTGTGAAATTTGTTTCATCGTCCAATTAACACGTAATGCAACGTCGCTTGTGCTCCCATTCGCGTCCAATTTCAACTCGGATAGATGGAAACGTTTCGTTGCAAAATGTACTCTACCTCTACAAATCCACCATTGTCCGCGAAATTACCGCGTTTAACTTCGACCCTGATGATTCTTGAATCTCACTCAACGAAACAAATTCAATTTCGATATACACTGAAAAGCCCGAAATATATAGCTGTACGCGTTTGTAAATCGGGATATTTTTGTTTTTTATTTCAAAACACAAAAATCATTGAAGGTAGAACCTCAATTCGTTGGTTGGAGTCTCGGTGCAAAAAATTCGAAATTTTTTAACCACGTGGAATTTTCATGTCACGGTGAACGATCCACGTGGGCTTTTTACGTCGAATCGATTTTTTTTCTCGCACGAATTACTTTAGATGCCAGTTCGAGCACGAGGCATCGCACTCTCGCGTCACAAAGAGGGTGCTTCGTGGCGTGTACGACGACACGAGGCGCCTTTTACGAGCGTCCACCCAACAAAGCTTCGCTTTATCATTCGCTCTTTGAACTTCCGGTGTATCTTCGCCTGCCCACGCGGACTCTCTTCGTCCGAGAGAACTATTCTCGTATCCACCTAGTGTCCTCCAGCTCTCTTCCTCTCTCGAATCTCTCGTTCTCGCTTCTCTCTTCGCGCGAAACCTTTCGAGTGCAATCGCAATGGGGTTGCTTAAAAAAAAGTTTCGCGAGCTCTTCCTGGTGGGTTGTCTCTTTTTCCTTTCTCTCTCTCTACAAGCGCCTTGTTCATCCCCTCACGAGTATCTCCCCGCAATTTCACCAGATTACTGCTGGCGGTTAATTCACTTTCCTTCCCCTCCACGTTTCGCACTCTCTCTCGTTTCTCACCCTTTTTTTTTTCGTTCTCCTTTCACCGTCACTTCTTTCTTTTTCACTACATTCACGTCTGCTCTCAATCTTCTTTTCTTCTTCTTCTTCTTCTGGTCCGGGACACGCTAAATCTCTTTGGTGGTTTCTTCTGCTTCTTTTTTTCTTTACTTTGCACTTTCTCGCGACGGGACGCTGTATGCAAGTGCGGCCTAGATTGTTCTTCGTTTCAAGAAGCGAGAGAATAATTGAAATGGCAAGTGAGAAGAGACGCGGCTTGCGTTTAGAGAGAGAGAGAGAGAGAGAGAGAGAGAGAGAGAGAGAGAGAGAGAGAGAGAGAGAGAGAGAGAGAGAGAGAGAGAGAGCGTGTCGCAGCCTCCGCGCGCACTTATGTAATGACGGTGGTTAAACTGCACGAGGACGACAACGCCCGGTGTGAGAGAAGCATCTGCGTGCGATTAGGTCATCCCGAGGATTCGAACGTGCGTATTCGTTCGTCGCATTATTACGGCCGAGTACGCTTTCAATTCGATTTTTTAATGCGACCGTGTGACACGAATCAAATATCGCGTTACTTTTTTGTCCGCGTTTATTATTCGACAGGCTGCAAATTTGTAAAGAAGCATCGTGGGAATTTCTTTTAAACATATTTTCGTCCGTGCGCGTTCAGAGAGCGCGTCTTGACTTCTGCCACGGTTTACTGGAAAGAGGAACGTAAATACGTCTCCACGACGATTGGCATAACCGTTTCAAAGTGGAAAAGGAGGGCAAGGAGAAGCCAAGAAGTTCTTGGGTGCATTTTAGATTTACGTAGCCATAGAGTAGAGGTATAGCTCGACAACTCACGTGCAGTAAATTCCGCGTGAAACGTAAAACTTTTCTACGACTACTTTTGATTCGTCATGGAAAATCATTCTGATTCATAGACGTTCTTGTAAAGCACCTTCTAGAGTTTCGTCCTGTAGAATGAAAACACGCGAGGTGAAGAAGCTACGGCGCTTCGAACATTCGTGTACTTTTACAATTGTTCGGTATTTACATTTATTTAAAGCCACCTGAGTTCGAAATTAATTGATCGAAAGTTAACCGGTACGATCTTCAAGACGATCTCGATGAAGAAGAAGTTTGGTACGCCTTTGCAATGAAACTTACAAATGCAAACAGCGCAACTACACATCATGAGCACGGTGCTTTAAAGGTGACGTAGGCAGAGGTAAAACCGGTGTCCTTCTAACCAACACGATAATCATGCGTTTCTCGTTTCATTCGAATCCATTATCGTCTTTCGTCGAAAAAGACTCGTGCGAGACACTTTAACCTTTCCTCTGCTTTTTTCATCCAATTCAATAGTAATAGCTTCTTGCGATGTGTACCGATCAATGTAAATGCGCTTCGAGTGGAAAATTTTTCCTTCGACGATGCATTTGAATTCCGATTGCAATCTGGGACATTTCGTTCTTTACTTAACCCAGTTTCACGATATACATTTGTCTCTATTACTTCTCAAACGCAATTACGAATTGGCTACATTGCGATTGTAATTACGATTGGAACACAAAAAGGGGTGCGAACTATCAACAACGTGAGTCAGGCAGGACCTCTCTCGTCTCTGTGACTATACAAGGTGGTGCCTATCGTTGGAACAAAAACCACCCCGCAGACCGTCTAGACATCGACCGGCGAAGGGTTAAAGCAGGCCTACCCTTACGTGCCATTGTCTGCGGCGCGCTGAAACGTTCTCCATTCGTGAGAGAATGTAGAGCTACGAATCTCAGTTGGAAGAAGAAAGAAAAGATTGTTGTCTCTTTTTTCCACATTCGGTAGGTTTGCCTTGAGAGGATGAAACGGACGGCGTAGAGGGTTGCACGACGGCCCAAGGGTAGATCTACGCTCGACAGTAAAATGCAAAGGGATTCGTTGTCGGTGGACAGTGGTCGCCTCGCTTGTATTTCCATAAGTATCGATCGCGCGAGCCCACTGGGTAATTCGCCGTTGTAAAGCTTTTTATAGGCTGGCATGAAACGGGCGAACGCCCATCATGTTGGATGCACGCCTGTGATACTCATCGTCCGTTACCAAGTCTACAGATTCGAATGCGGGATATTTTCTTTTTACGATTAATTTATGTTTGTCGTCGGTCGACGGCCTTCGTCACAATTATCGATCGTCACCGTCGGTTTATTATCGCATTCTAACGTGGGAGTGGAGCACTGTGAAGGTTAGAAGCCTGAGAGAGATATTGGGTCTTCAATGTGGAGTAAGAAGAAATTTTTCAATGATTTTGCTTGGAAGAATTATCAGTGCAGAGGGTATTTAACCCTTTGGGTATCAATTTATTTGAAGAGATTTTTGTGCTTGGAATAGATTTAAGTTGCTCGAATTAAACTTGTTGTTCGTAACTTAGGAAAAACAAGTGCAGGAACGAGTCTCACAAGTCTCACGAGTCTTTTTGTCAGTCGTTAGTTGTACCCAAGAGGTTAAGAATGCACATTGATACAAGCGGTAGCTAGTAAATCGTTTATTTTTTTACAATCTGCTTTAACCTTTAACTACATACGCTGGCGTACTTTATACCCCACGCGCAGCAAACACGTGAATAAATCTTTCATAAAGACACATTTGTTTCTTTTTATATTCTTTTGAGTTTTTGATAATGTTTTTTTTTTTTTCAAAAAGAAATTAGGAAACAATTTAATTCAGTGATTCTTTTCTGAATTACTTTAAACATTGGTATTTTAATAGTGGGGTATAGAATAAACCATATAATTGCGCGTTTAGTTAAAGGTTAATTAATCGCACTCTTGAAGAACAATCGTTCGAATGTTAAGTATCGTTTGACCCTGTAATATTTATTTTAGAATGCGAGCGAAATCGGAAGCAGAACTTTTCGATATAAGTCACTACTAGTTTACTATACAACGTGGACCGTCATGTGGACCATCATGTGGACCTGCGTACTTGTATACGTCTCGTAGAAAATGTTTATGCGTGTAACGATGTTTACGTTCACTATGCTCACCAGTGCGTCATTCCACGATAAGTCGTTGAACAGTTGATACACCGTTGGTACGATTACTTGTCACTGGGATAGACTATACGATAACGCCACTACTACGGCGAGAAATTGCCTTATCTTTCGTTTGATTTGCTTTAATAGCATGCGAAACATTGTTGCCACTTAACCTCGATACAACTACCAGTAACAAATCCGAAAATGAATCAACGCTGTTATTGAAATAGAGTATCGTTAGAATATACACTCGTCTTACCCCTGCTCGTAATTCATTATAAATAACAAGGACTCGCTTATCTTAACTTTGACAGTTCTTGTCGCAATAGAGTATGTATAAGTAACAGCACAGCTTGGTCACTCAGCTACCATACAATGTCTCTTTGGTTACACTAGTACTTATCGATCGTTCTCCCTAGCTGCCGGAATATTATAATATATAATATTCCACCAATTATTATTCTTAAATTCAACTCTCCAAAAAACTGTTGCATAACAAAAATATCTTAATTTTGACAGCTCTTGTCGCAAAATAACAGCACAGCTTGGTCAGTCAGCTACCATACAATGTCTCTTTGGTCACTAATAATTATCGATCGTTCTCTTTAGCTGTCGGAATATTATAATACATAATATTCCAACAATTATTATTCTTAAATTCAACTCTCCAAAAAACTGTTGCATAACAAATATATTTTAATTTTGACAGTTCTTGTCGCAAAATAACAGCATAGCTTGGTCAGTCAGCTACCATATTATGATATATAATATTCCAACAATTATTATTCTTAAATTCAACTCTCCAAAAAACTGTTGCATAACAACTAACAACTAAATATTCACGCATTCCTTCTATCTTCTCTTGTCTTCGATAACAAAACAATGGACACTGGGCCCGCAACTTTGTCCTTCCTTTCTGTGCACTTCTGCGAATCCTCTTCTTGCGCTTGTTCTATAGAGGACTCGTCGTTTACTTTCACGTGGGAGCGAGTGAGGCCACTCGCGTGAAAACACAGCGTGCAATAATATTTACGAGAGACTCTCGTACGGAACGCCTTACTCCTGAGGAGCCTGTTTCAAGGACGTAAAGGTACGAGGACCTCGAGTCACGCTCGGCTTCCTTCCCACCCGCTCCGCACGCCTCTAATTGCCTTCTCCTCGGCTCGTGCGGCGGCGCGCGCCGACGTTTCGTTCCGCAACGGAGACACGCCGTTTAAAATTCGCGGGCTTGAAACTGGATACTCGAGAGAGCATGGTCAATGAGCTCCGAATCGATTCTAAGCTGCTTCGTGCCACAATAATGGTACGCAATTGAAAATTCATAATTTACATTTCTTGAACGATAAGAATTACTTGGAATTAGATGTATAGGTTCCAATTTGCAAAGTGCCGTGGAAAAATAACCGTGACAGGGTGCTACAAGCCGTAAACAAATTCATCGAGGATATATAATTTCTGAAATTTAGTAGTTTCCAAAGCAGTTATAGTATTTCAAGCTCACGACAATAGGCCGATATTTTTTTTAAATTAAATACAATTCTGCTATGTGTATTTTTTTCATTAATCGCAGAAGCCACATCTTTTTATGCGTAGAATGGTTTCGCGTGTCGTTAATACGGCGAAGCAAAACCTACCGTAAAAATACATGGAAACTGTTAAGAGATACGTGAGAAACGCACAGAAAAAAATCGTCGTCGAAAGAACATCTTTTACGCGCTCTTACAAATTTTCCGTTCCGTGTCGTTCGAAAATACGAGGTCGTTCGAATTACTATAAATACTCACACGACAATGGTATCTTCTCTTTGCTGAGAAACGGTTCACGACGTACGTGATAGTGAATACGTCGAATCCAAGTGAGTCTCACACCAGAGACCATCTACCTTTAGCGCGCGTAACCTGTCTGGATTAGCTTTACGATGCATGCATTAGTGCTTTCATTACCATCCCACGACACGCTTAGAATTTGACTGCACGAGCCTCTCTCACCCTCTCTACCTTTCTACCACTCCTTAAAGTCTTCCGATTAACGTCTTCTTTCGAACCCTCCTGTGCAATCTCTCCATCGTCTTTCCATTCCATTGATAAAGCTCGTCTCGAAACAATCGAAGGAACAATCGGAAATAAGCTCACCTCTTACTCGACACGTGCCTTTGGTCGTTGGATAATTCTGTTGGACAATTCTGTTGGTCGGCTGGATGGGTCCACAAATGCGAACAAAATTATTTCGATAAATCCTGCCGCTCGCACGCGCACGAGCGCCCCATTGATTAGGCCGTGGCCATTAGTCCAGTAGTTGCTGGTGACAGGCGAGCCCTCGTTGGCATTGCGGGACGAAGAGAAGGAGGCTGATAGTGGCTGGTGCTGGAGGCCCTGAAATTAGGAGGGTAAATCATCCCTCGGAGCTGGTGGCCGGTTCGTTAGTAGCTTCCAGTGACGGCATGTTCCCTTTACGCGAGCCATTTGGCTCACCTTTGTCCGCGAAACTATGGCCGTTATTCGGGAATCTTCATTACCATCCTGCACTATCGTCCCTCCTATCCAAACGTTCTCCAAACGAACATCCGTTTACCTTTGATCACGTTCGCCATTGAAAATCACGATTAGTTTCTCCTCCTTTCTCTATCCGTGTCATTCTTTCCTTTTAACCTAGCCTAGTTCTTTCTCCAATCAGTTTCACTTCCAATTACTGCTGCCTGTAATTGTGAGCGCACGCGCGCGTAATCATAGTTCTTCTGCCGTTGTTACTGTCACTGTTTGTACGAAGGGTCGAGCCTTTTGCGATTGTTCTAAGCATCGTGTCGCTCTGTTTGCAGCCCACGTGGCGGTTATGGGGCGAGGAACGAGGCGATGGAGTCATTTACACGGTGTACCTGAAGAAGGTCCGGTACCACAGGCCTACGAGGAGCCTCTCGGCATCGGTAAGTTTATGATTCTTTTTATTCTTCTTCCTTTGCTCGCGAGGTTTGAGAATGTTGAAGAATTTGGCGCGAGTAATCAGTCTCGGTGCCGTGTCCGAATGGCAACGAAGTTACAGCTCGTGACCTAGATTGTGGCACGAGTGCGAATGCTCGTGTAAGATTTTTAAGGTTCGTGAGCCTCGTGACTGGACTTCTTGCCTCGTGCAATTAGCGAATGAGAATAGAACCTGGTTGGCCTGCGTGGATAGGTTCAACTGTAAGGTTCATTCTCGCGTTGCTCGAAGCTCCTTTATTCTTAGTTCAGACTGTAAATACATACGGACGCGTTTAGTCAATGATCAAGAAGTTAGAGTTAACGTGGCCTCTTCATCGGTTGTCGATTGTTCGAAGAAAGTCGTCCAGCACGTGGAAGAGATTCGCGAGAATGAAGGCGGAGAGTTCTACGTTGGTGCGTGACGTGTTACATTGACAAATGGAATTTTTTTTTTTAGATACGATCGTTAATCGTTCGTGTCATCTGCAATGGTCTGTCAACAGGTGTGCGCAAGTGCACGCGTAACCCGAAATTGCGCGAAAATGAGTCACGCCGTTTAAAGTAAATGACTCTTCGCGGAGTGAGGACTGTAATGATAACAAGAACATGAAGAATTGCTTGAAAAATCCCAAGTGATTCAACGAATCACATCTTGCTCGAGTTATTCTGAAATAAATTCTAAACCTAAAGTAATCCTGTCATATCGTTTAAAGTAAATGATTTTTCACGGAATGAGAGCCTGCAATGATACAAGAATTGCTTATTATAAAATCCCAAATAATCAGAAAAATCAAACCTTTCTCGAGTTTCTTCTAAATCAATTCTGAACTTAAACTCATCCTGTCATGCCGTTTAAAATAAATGATTCTTCGCGGAGTGAGAGATTGTAATGATAGCAAGAACACGAAGAATTGCTTAGTGTAAAATCACAACTAATTAAAATAATCAAACCTTGCTCGAGTTTCTGCTAAATAAATCCTAAACCCAAACTAATCCAGCTGTGAGAAAAGTACTAATCACATTCTTTCTTTCAGGACTCGGACGACGACATCTCGCACTTAGAATGGGAGACCGTGAGGGTTCGTTTCTTGAAGGCCGGGACGGTTCAGAGGCTTGTGGAGAGCCTGGCGAACGACGATGGAGAACTCGAGTCTACCTACATAAACGTGTTCCTGGCTACGTATCGGGCCTTCACCACGCCTCGAGAAGTCTTAGAGCTTTTGCTCGAGAGGTACGACGCTCTGGACGACAATACAGGCGTCCTCACCGGTGAACAACATCGAAAGACCTTGGTCCAAGCACTCTACGTTTGGCTCGACGCCTATCCAGGAGATTGGAAGTTACCTCCGAGTCATCCGCTGCTCACGAGACTCTTGGACTTCACTCATCGTCGCCTACCTGGCTCGGAGCTCGAGATCAAGGCGAGGCACAGGCTGCACAAGTTCCAACGAGAAGACCAGATAGGTGGGTATATGGATAGCAATTGGAAAAGTAATTATCCTTAGGTGTTCATTTTACGAATTTTAGAATCAATAAAAAAAAAAGAATCAATTTATTCTGGGGTTTTGGAAACGTCGATGTGTCCTGTAAAAATGGATCGTTAATATGTGGTTCTGTCACGAGGTAACTCGTTTTTACACTTGCATTATTTATTTCAATTTGTAAAACCCAGGGCAACATCGAATATTGAAATAATATATAATATAGAATAAATATCTTCCGTTGAAAAGTTTGATGATTAATAAGATATTTGTAGTTTTGCATTCCTCCGTGCACGCGGGCAGAGCGAAGAATTCACAGCGTAACCTTATTTGTCGTGTTGCACCGACGGTAGTACGCGTAATGACTTACTTCTCCTTTAGCTTTGGTGAGAATGAAATCACGCGCCGAGCGTACGGCCTTGGCTACGTTTTCTCGATGCTAATCATTATTACGGAATGACGAATCTCGCCAAGGTGATGACAATCCGCATGGCTTAGAGTCACTTTGCTACGTTGGCATTGTTTCTACATCTCAAACGCATTCCATGGCGAGAGCAAGTAGTCTTCTTGAATCGAAAAATAAATTTACCAGAAATAAGAGTGTAGTGGGTACGTACGAATGGATACACTCGTAGATCATCGTATTTGCGTGGAAAGATAAAAATTGTTTTTTTTCTCAGACCGTAAATGACCGTCCGTGGGACAGAATTTGAGAGAACAATGTTTCGCGTGACTCACTCAATGAGAAACGTTCCACGGTGCGAGCGTGAGTTCGCAGGTTCCAATTACCCGAAGCTAAACATTTTTTTTTCCGCGAATGACAGAATCATTACGAGTTGCGTACACGTACTAAGTACAGAACGAAGTTCTCATACTGTTGGCACAGACTGTTAGCTCATAGATAATGGTTACCTATAAACAGTTTGTTTCGGCGTCAAAACAGGCTGCTGGGTTGCTCAATGATCGGTGCTCGAACCATTTTTAGAAACGTCTATATCTTATCTCTAATACGGACCGGCCAATTCACATTTTTATTCATTCTTGATTTCTGTATTTCGTATCGATAATTGCAACAGGCAATTTAAATTTTTATTCTTTCTAGCTTCCTGTATAGAATCCTGTATTTCATACCCTTATTTGCCACGAGCCAATTCAGAATCATATTCTTTCTAGATTCCTGTATGAAATCCTGTATTTCATATCCCTAATCGCAACAAGCCAATTGAAATTTGTATTCTTTCTAGATTCCTGCATGGTGTACGAGACCCCCAGATTGTCCTTGCACAGCACCTCGGACCTGCTCGGAGATCACATGACAACCTACGCCTTTCCAGAAGTTCCTCATCGTCACTTCGCGGAGCAATTAACGCGAATGGACGCCGAGGTATTCAAGAAGCTCGTGGCTCATCAATGTCTCGGTGCTGTCTGGTCTAGGCGAGATCGTTCGAGGAGCCACGATGCGGCCACGGTGCTGGCGACTGTCAATCAATTTAATGCGGTCTCCTTGAGCGTCATATCAACCATCCTGATGGATCCTACGATGAAGCCACAAGAGCGCGCGAGGATCCTCGAGACTTGGATAGACATCGCCCAAGAGCTCAGGATATTGAAGAACTTCAGTAGCTTGAAGGCGATCGTTTCGGGCCTACAAAGCAATCCTGTGTACAGGTTGGAAAAATGTTGGCAGTGTATGCCCAGAGAGAAGCACGAGCTGTTTAAAGAACTCGAGAGGATCTTCTCGGAGGAGAATAACGCCTGGACTCAACGTGAATTGCTAATCAAGGAGGGCACTGCCAAATTCGCGGACACCGCTGGTAGAAGCGACAGACATCTGCAGAAGTTGTTTCAGAAGCAGAACACTCATGCCGGAGTAAGTGATACTTGCCTGAAACTTGTTGAAGAACTTGTTTGTTCTTTCCTTCAGTATGATTTTGAAGGTTCTCCAATCTCACTCTGGTTTTTCTATTACAGAATATCAGCTACGGCACGATACCTTACCTTGGAACTTTTCTGACGGACCTAACGATGATCGACACGGCTATACCTGACACGATAGCCGAGGGTCTGATAAATTTCGATAAGAGGCGGAAAGAGTTCGAGGTCTTGGCAAGGATAAGGTTGCTCCAAGGCGCCGCGAATGCCTACAACTTTCCCCCGGATTCGAAATTCGATCGTTGGTTTCATTCCGTTGGGGTCCTCGATGATCGAGAGGCGTACAAGCTCAGTTGTCAAATTGAGCCACCACCACCAGGCAACACTCTGAATAATCGTGGCAAGAAGAAGCAGGTCAGCATCTTCATCTTCTTCATTTTTTTTTATTCTTCACTCAACCTCGTTCTGCATATTTCTCGCGAGAAGTCAACTGAGACGAGATTTCTCTTACAGAATCATCAGGGTCATCGAAAGAACGACTCCATAGCCTCGACCTCCAGTTCGAGCAGCTCTCAGTTCTACTGCGATTTGGACTCTCTTCCTAGCTCGCCTCACAATTCTCTCGATCGACGCACGTCGCCCTCTCAGTTGTCCAGCTCTTCCTCCAGTTCCTCTTTACCCTCGCTAGACGTCTCTCTGAGTTCCGGAGGAGGTGGCGGGGCTACAGGCAGCCAACACTCTCGACTTGCACCTCCTACCGCGGTCACGGCCAACGGCAGCACACCAAATATCTCCAGCCCAAGTCACTCGCACAAGAGTTCGCCCGATTTTTACATAATCAAGGTCACCATGGAGAGCGACAACGTCGAGACGGACGGCGTGGTACTCTACAAGTCCATCATGTTGTCGAATAACGAGAGAACACCGCAGGTTATAAGGAACGCAATGCTCAAATTGGGATTCGAGGGTAGTCCGGATCAGTACACATTGGCTCAGGTACTACCGGATCGTGAAATGGTCCTCCCTAACTCGGCTAATGTTTACTACGCCGTGAACACAGCGCACAATTTGAATTTCATTCTACGACCGAAAAGAGAGATCAGCGACACGGCCTCGGAGAGTCCCAAAAGCAAGAACAGCAGTCACAATCACAAACGGTAGTGGTGAATGAACGGGGATGAGAGTCTCATCCTCGGTGTTGGTTGGACTTCAGGAAATCTGCAATCATTCTTTATCAAGATACAGATCGTGCTCGCTCCGAGGATGTCTCCGTTGCATTAAGATCACCCATTGTGCATCATAATCGTTATACAGTCTGATCCTCGTTGCCCGTGATGAAAGGAAGTACCGCCAACGCAAGTGATAAATCATTGCGGGCAACACGAATAAACTGCCACCATTCATCTGTTACTTTGAAAGCGTTCGTGTACCATAAAATGAACTACGTTGGTAATTCATTCTTTTTCAAGACGTTTTATGTATACTTCGTGGCAGCAATGAGCGTGGAAGCATGTATGGACTGGAGTTGCTAGAATCTCTATGGTACGAACGATGTCTCTCTCTTTTTTTTTTCAATTACCATGACAAACTCGAATGTTCGTGACGTTGTTAATTATTGTGAATGATGCCCACTGAAAATGTGATTAGTTGGATCTGTCCATTTAAGCGATTTACGTTTAACGAATGCTCCTTTCCCTTATTTCGTCACTCATTATACCGGTAATAGCATCATGTAAGCGCAATTGTGCACAGCACTCATTATATGACATTAAGATTATCGTATAACCGCGGACAAATCTAGGGTATAAATATGTATAATGTAATTGTAGGTTATTATCTCGTGGCACGCATCAATATGACAATTAAGAGATAAAAGTCTCGCCTTTCTCAAGGACGAGATTTGTTAGTGACATTATGTAATTTTCTATGTGTATTTAATCGTATTTATATATATTTTTTGCGAATGCAATAAGAAGATGACAATATACGATCTTCGTACTGCATTCAGTTGATTCGTCCATTAAATTCGCGTTGATGTCTTTTCCTATACGATCATGCCAAAGTTAAAAAAAAAATCACAGCTGTTACGAAGTGACCTCGTCTTTTGGCACGTCTGCGTAAACGGGCAAGAAGACTCGGATCACTTCGTAAGTGGACAAATATTTGTTTACAGACGTCCTTTTATCCCTTCGCCAATTAACGAAGAGGGTTGTGTAGTAAATAATGTTTGCTTCGGTTAACAGAGGAAATCCATAATAGGAAATTACAATTGCTTTTAAAGCCACAAAACTGAATGTAAGCTAATCTTGAGGATGAGATTTGTTAACGTCTTCGTGCAATTTTGTATCTGTGTTTAATCAAGTGTATTTATGTAGAATATTCATTTCTAGGACATTTAAGAAGGTTTCGATGAATGAAGAGTGTTGACCTCCTGCCATTATGTTATATTTAAGATGCAAAACGAAATGGAAGATGCAATGATATGTAGAAAATACCTCAGATGTTGCTTACGAGTTGCTACACAATTATGCATTCTCATAGCCAGAAGGCAAACCTTTAGGTATTGGAAGATATTATTCGACAGTTTCATACGATTTCTTGCTCTATACGATTTGCACTTTTCAACGTACATCACTTTATTTCCATGCTTCCTTCTACATTCGGTGCCTCGTTGAACTGAAAACTGTTTTCGTTGCATTAAATCCAGTAAAATACTGACTACCGCTGAATCAGTAAGTCCCTTTTCTTTTATTTAGTGTTCTGGCGAATCCTAATGTGTTTCTAATACCTTGTGTAATTTGCGGATCTTCCGATCGTAATGTCATTTGATTATTTCAGTTCACCCCAACGCATCTACTATACACTCCATGAACACTTCCCTGTCTTCTGACCCACCAGGTTGTTTTCCATACAGCGTCTAAAGAGAATCTAGCGCTACTTTTATGCTGATTACTTCGACACGTGTAATTGGAAATTCACATCAGAGGTAGTTATCTTCACAGTTGATTCTCGCTTGATGTCTGAAACACACGTACTCCACAGATAAAATTATCTTAAAAGGGATCCATATCAAATCCTTCAGACTCTTATCTGTTCGATATTGCCTTTAAAAAGTCTTCGCGTTCTAAAATGTTAAGAGATATCCGATGAAGTTGTTAACTTTCTCCAAGTCTTCCGCGTGAACGGCACTAAAATTAGCAGACCTTTTTTAAGGATTCGTGCTAAACGATTTGTTTGGTTTGCTCGTGCTCCTTAGCTCTCAACACGCGTGAGCATTTCGAAAGGGGTTAATATTGTTTACGAACCTGAGATTTCTATGCTCACGTGTTGACTTTTAGAAGCCGTTTGCACCCCAGATTATCGACTCAACAGGTTCGCGTGCCGGATGTGCCGGCATACCGGAAGTCCATTTACCGGGTAACACCAGAAGGGTTTTGCTTCGCCATAATCGGAGCAAAGATTCGGCCACCCCTTAGTTTCTTGGCCCGGAGGGTTTGGAAAGGTAGGGCGTTATCTTTGGGATAGGTGTTACAGGATTTTCAGGGGTGACGAAGTGAGAAATAAAAGAATGTACGTGTAATTAAGATAACGGTTAAACGTTCGATAAGAGCGGGCATGTGGGAACGATATGAGGAAATTATGTATTCCGACGGGTGAAAGTGCTAAGCAAGGGATCACAATTTAGTAGTTGATTGTTCTGCAAGTAGTAATGTCTGGTTAATTAACATTATAATTGCACGCAGATATGTCACATGCAGAAGAATTATCAAAGTACCTCAGCTCGGTAGAGGTAAGTACGATATTGTCTAAGGCGTGCTCGAGCAGTCGAATTTTTTAAGATCATCAGTAGTACAGAAGCATCAAGACTGCTGCACACTTTGGCCGTTCGATTGTGAGACAATATTTTGAGAAATTCTGCAAAATGTATACGAATTATTTAATCCATCCGACGCTAAGCACTCATTCGGAATACTAAATGCTTAATTCATCCAACTTCCAAATTCGAGTAAATAACGCTTTGCACCCTCACCATCGATTACGCGTACCTAAATAAAATTGACAAATCTCATCTATGCAATCAATTCGTAAGTATTTATTGGAAGTAGATATAGTTTTACGATGTGGAAGTGAATGTGAGGGTTTAGATGGTCTAGTAAGATAAGTTAAATAAAGAATCCTCTTCATCAATGATACAGGAAGGATCGAAAGAAAGAGTTCGTGGGCAATGCTCATTTTTGTATTTATAAGATATATAAAATCAAGTAGGTTTAGACGCATATTAGATTTCAAGTGTCTCGTCGTCGAGATCAAATCATAATCATTTATTGTGATCTTGTAAATAGCTGTAGTTGCATGTCACCCAGTTTGTGAGTGTACTCGATCACCTTAGGGATCGAATTGGCCCAATATAAATTGTCAATTACGTAGTCGTTCTCGTTAGTGAAGGAAGATCTAAACTCTAAACGAGTAGGCCTCTGAAGCACTTATCCGTAACCTTTGTACTGTGTTCGCAAAAAATATATACAATGAGGAAAGATAGACACGTACATTTATTCGAGAACAAATTCACTTGATCTGAATACTCCATATCTCACGTAACAATATACAATTTAATAGGACCAACAAATTAGTCGCCTTATTTCAAACGTTCAACTTTCTTTTCAATTCTCCTCGCTCGTGGCATGCGCATATTTATAACGAGGTTTTAAACCACGAATCTTCCAACGGAAGCACACGTTTAACGAAAACCAGCTTGATCGTCGCAAGTTTACGATAACGGATAGTGTACACGTGACCGTGCAAAAAAATTATAAAACAAAATAAATTAAATACTTTTCTAAATGCGAGGTTTTATTGTTATCCTTTGCTAATGTCGTCTGCGATCTCTACAATTAATCCTCGATTTAACCGTTTCACAGGCCGAAGAAGATCAACGAGGATAATAAACCAATGAAACCTTTGATCCTTGCGGAAGCTCCCTGTATCCGTAAGCAGAAGATCTTCACCGGGAGTGCCGAACGAGCGATTAATAGAATGCAAGGGAGGCCACTTGGGGAAATCGCTTAGCCCAGAATTTCTTGGATCGATGGAAAGAAACCGGCGGATCGCACGCGGTGCAAACAACGCCAACGCCAACGTCGAAGAGTCAAGAGCGCATATCTCGCGGTCGGTTAATATCGGCTTGAGATCCTATATTTAAACTGGTTCAAGGTCTCACTGACGTCACGGACAGTGGCCAACCGTTGGAATTCGAATTCTGCATTCCTACGCCCCCGTAATTGGACTCGAAAATGAATTCCTGTCAGTCTGGTACGGCTTGGGATTTGTGAGGGGTGACTTTACGCCAATGCCCGCCTGGGTGCATCTGAAATATTCAGTGCGCTCTAGAGACTATGGAGGCCACGTACTGCCACTGATTCTAATTGTAAGTGGATCGCCCACTGCCTTTTTCAAGAGTTTACCTTTACACGGAGGTAGCGTTCGATACCAAGCGCCAACACTATCCTTCCGTATGGTTTGCGCGAGTTGTAGAGGACCATTGGTAGCGAACGCGTGTCAGCCTACCAACGATATAGTCCAAATATCGATCTCGTTTCCTCCTTTCCTCGTTTCGATGCCAATCGAAAGTATACGGAAAATATGGCTTTTACAGGCCCGGATACCTTTGGCAAAGGAATTTTCTTTTAGAGGGTGGATCGAGTATCGAGGGTTTAATCGGATTAGAGGACTAGGTGAGATCAAGTAAGTAATTTTGGCTTTTTTTCGATCGGCGCTTCTACGTCCTTCGTATTTTCTCCAAATCTCAAATAACCATTACCAATTTGTAAATTTCCTTTCTTTATGACACTTCACGAAGATATCTTTTATGTAATTTTACCATGACATCTACTGTCCTTTCTCATGCATTTCTCACATCTACTCTACACTTTTGACACAATCCAGCATTTTTCATTTTAGAAAATGCTCGTGGCGAGCATTATTCAACTACACAATCAAATTCAAACACATTTCCTATTCCCTCTCTCTACACCCTCTATCCCAACTATACCCTCTGTTCTTTACTCTAGCATCAGGGCTGAACATTCCAGAAAGCGCAGAACACATTTTTACATTCACACTTACACGCACACACGCGTGTACATTTTCTACCTTGTCTTCCTTTTCTCTGTGCGGTAATGGAGAACAAACCAAGAACCATCTTACCAAAATAAGTCACTTCCTTTACGGTCGTGCCTTAAAATTACCAACATCCAAGCAAAAGCATCCCTTCCAGCAGCAGCACCCTCGAAGAATTCGTAGAATCCCGCGGTGTCTCGCGAGAATGCGCGCGCGTTCGCGCAAGCTCCCAACACCCCAAAGTAGTTAATAGGGCTACCGTTAGACGGAGCGGTAGCAGTCACGGGCTGACCTCCTCCCCTAGAGAAGGGGCCGCGGTCTTGCGCGTCGCAGCAACCCTCTTGGTAGCGCGCGCGTGCCCACGGGCCACCCCTGGCCCCGCGATTGAACCGGTGAACTCGACGACGACTCTAAGCATCAACCACCCCCGGCGAGAGGAGAGGAGACTCTCTCGGCCGCGGTGGCGGCGGGCTAGCGAGCGAGAGCCAGTCGTGAACTTGGTGCCGAGCAGGGGCGATGCTCGTCGATCGAGCGTTCGCTTACGCGACTGCTGCAGCGATCGCTCGCCATACTCTTAGCCCGCCGCGACTCGTCGCGGACAATTCTCGTCGATTCTTCTCACGAGCGAGCTCGCCACCTCCTTCTCCACCGGCGCCCACGTACACGCCGAAGTTGTACACCTGGTGGTTGTCGTCGAGGTTCTCGTTGCTGGTGGTGGTGGTGTTGTTGTTGTTGTTGGTAGTGCTGGTTGTGCTTGTGCTGGTGGTGGTGGCCTCGATCCTCTTACCGTCGGATCAACCGGGAGGCTACGAGCCCGCTGCAGCTGCACGCGAGCACCTGGATACGGCAGCAAGATGAGAGATGTGAGTTTTCGATGGGAGAGTCACGAGGATTCTTGGGTTGTTTTTTTGGTGAATGGAGCTGATGGGGTTTGGGATTGTGGGTTGAAGAGGGTGGGTTGGGTGGTTGAGGTGGCGTGAGATAGATGATGGAAGGATTAGGGGGATGATCTTTTAGGGATGGAAGTAGATTGTAGGTAGTGTTATTCGATGCGAGCATTTGGATACAATAGCAAGATGAGAGATGTGAGTTTTCGATGAGAGAGTCACGAGGATTCTTGGGTTGTTTTTTTTGGTGAATGGAGCTGATGGGTTTTGGTATTGTGGGTTACAGAGAGTGGGTTGGGTGGTTGAGGTGGCGTGTGGTAGGTGAAGGAAGGATTAGGAGGATGATCTTTTAGGGATGGAAATGGATTGTAGGTAGTGTTATTCGATGCGAGCGTCTGGATACAGTAACAGAATGAGGGATGTGAGTTTTCAGTGAGAAAACCCTCGTACTCTCGAGTTTCTGGTGAATGGAGTTGATGGTTTTTGGTATTGTGGGTTAAAGAGAGAGGATTGGTTGGTCAAAGTAGCGTAAGGTAGTTGACGGTAGGATTAGGATGATCTTTTGGTGAAGGAACTAGATTGGAGGTAGTATTATTCACTGCGAGTGACCGAGTGGTTTAGGGTCACCTTTTAATTTATGAATATTTTTCGATTATTCTTTTCGTAATAATTGAGAATGTATAGGTCAGAGAAGATGGGTGAAGGAGTGAATAGGAGACCGTGACGGACTTCTTCGCGTTAAGAATGCTCGCGAGAAGGGGATGACACTGTTCTATGGCGATTAGGGTTCTTGCTAGCCTTGGACCAAAATTGTGTTCGTCTATTAGTCGTGGGTTTTGTTATCTCAGATCTTTTCTTTTCTCGGTGTCATTGTAGGAAGGACGATGATCATTGAGAGTTTGTTTTGTAAGCAATGCTCTGCCGGAAGGTCGTGGAATGATTTTCGATTATGGATGTTGAGAGTTTATATCTGATTTAGTAGGAATTCTCATGAGGATTGTTATTTTTTATGTTGTTTCTTTTCGATTGTCGTTGATAAGAACGATGACGATTGTTGCTCCTTTATACTGTGAGAAATGGTCTGTCGAATGATTTCCATTGACGGATGATGGGAGGAGTTCGTAGTTGACTCAGGAATCATCGTGCGAATAAACCAAGTATCATATTATAGACCTAATTAAGTTCTTGATTTATCCACAGGGTGTTACAGGTCATCTCGCGAGAGGAAACGATAGAAATGCAAGAGACACGGAGAGAATCGGACATGTTTCTACTTGGCTACTGTTATAAATAACGTGAATATGTTGATGGAAATAACTGCCTTCCATTCAGTGGTTGAATTCAATAGGAATATTCTGTCCTTGAATATCTTGCTGGACTAGCCTCGCGAATTAACAGTTTTCGCTTCAGATGGCTTTAATAATTAATTTATTATAGCATCAAAGAATGTTCAAGTACAGGCTGTCTGAATTTAGTTGGCTGAGATATTGTTCTTTCGAAGATAAAAAAGTTCGTTGATTTCTTTCGACATTATATTGGCGTCTGAAAGGGATGAAGATAATGAACGAGGCACAGGGAGGTTTGACCGTGACAACGCTCATCGAAAGTTATAAATATCCTGAGAATGAATGGCACGGAGGCTTCTCAATGGCCATCCACGTTAAATAACGAGTCTTGCGGCGTTCATTATCAACATTCTGCGTTGTATGCGGCCCAAACTCGAGCTTGATTGTTTATCGCATTGAAGTCACTGTATAATCGCAGAACCAAATTATCTTCTTCGACGTAACAACCTTACTTTCCATTTTCTTATTTACTGAAATTTCGCAAAAGGATATTGAATATAAATTTCAAAATTCGAAAAGGCCTTGTTTCAAATTTCGCTAATTATGTTTCAGAACAATAGGGTGTAAATTCTCCTCTTTGAATTTCATCTCCATCCAACGGACCCTGGTGGTTAGAATCAATCTCATCTTAAAACGCGAAAATCGCATGACACAGTTTTTAAAGAAAAGATCGAATTTAGCTTCTCTAGTCTCAGATAAGCCTGGATCCTCGTGTTCAGAATCAATTTTATTTTAAAATACGAAAATCGCATGACACAGTTTTTGAAGGAAGTATCAAACTAACCTTCTCTATTCTCAGGTAAGCAACATCGCATCGAATGTTCATCTTTCAAAATGTTTATCGTTGAACGAAATCACTCTTTCTGCGTAGCCGTGGGATACGAGCGTCGAGATCTCTAGGCGACGCACATTATGTGGCGAAAGTAGTTCGTGGCGTTTTACAAAAATCGTCTCCTTCCGACGTCAAAGCTAATTAGGATAATTGAGGTTGTTAAGAAGCCACGCTCGCGACCTTTCGCTGGTGAAACGTGCGATCTTGTTCCGCTGCTGGTGAAACGCGAGCGTCGCATCGAGAGACCGTGCGGCCCACTCTTCGCACCCACCAACCGTAATAATCGTTCCTCGACGGAGACGAGGGATTATGATCCACAGGATCGGGTGAACAATGCGACAAGGACGCGATGACGATGGGCGATAAATCGTCGATGCAAGATCGTTAGGGCCATTGGTGTCGAGGACGCGGAAGCACGTTAATTCTTCACTCGTTACAGCGAAGACGAAGAGCCTAATTTATTCTTAGAGCTTAACAATTCGTCTTAGGCTAATAATCATTGGTAGAATTTGGTATCGCAAAATACGTAGATACTTCGATAAGAGAACCGAAGAGGCTAGACCGTGAGTACTTAAATATAGAAAATTCAGTAATATCAAGAAGCCACGGAATACAGTATTTTGTCTCACTCAGAAACGGATCTTAGAAATTCAACATGCTAAAATGAAATATCTAAACAATAGTATTTGAGAATGACGAGAGTTGTGAGAGGAACGAAAAATATCCACGATGGATATTATCCTAAAATTAATCCAAAGTTTCTTTAGATTCGTTCGTGAAATTGATCAAAGATTCAAGCTGCTGTTACTCGGTCGCACTTGGTAACAATTTCGCCCTTCTGAGGACGTGCTGCAACAAATTTTGCACAATGTACGATCCAGCTGGGTTGAATTCTGTGGATTGAAACTTTTCTTTTTTTCTATCAACGACAGATTACACTATGTCGTGATTAAGCAATTCGTCAATAACACGGATTTTCTCGTTACTTTTGTTCGCGACAGGACACAGGTGCGATTGAGAAACGATTAATGAGAAGATACCGGTATTATTGCGCTCAATTTCCAGGCGGTATCCAATCGACGATGGGATCATCGTCGTTGTTCACCGTCTAGGCGGTGGTGGTCTTTGTCCTCGAGTCGGAGCCACTCGTGCCTGGCCACGAATTAGTCGGCCCAAAGTCAAGTGGCCCACCCTCACCCCCGTTGCCTCTTCTTGTTGCCCACACTGTCGTCCCGGTCGAGGCTCGAGACTCTCGGTCGTCGATTCTCTACTCTCGTTTCGCGTTCTTTCTCGGATGAAAAATCGAGTCTCTTTTTTAGGCACGACCGTAAAGGGTGTGACTTATTTTTTTTCATAACACTAATAAGGGGACCATCAGACCTGTTAATAAAGGATTTTCATGGCTATCAAATATATTGTAGACGGACCCCCTCCCTGCGCACAAAGGCAAAAGGATTTTCCACAATGGCCTCCGGTTTTCGAGAAAAACAATTTTAAAGTTTAGTACATCTTAATTGATACAAAATAAAATATACTTTTTCCCCAACAATTCGTCGCATATTACTTTTCTATTTTAGAATTAACCTAAATATTAAATACTACATAATCACGGCACTGTTTCTATTAATTACGAATATTGCAATGTAGTGTAGATAAAAAACTAGTGGTGGTTAGTGGTCGGCACGATTGCCGGGAGTTCGCGCTTTGCGCTCGCCTTACCGGGTGCAGAAAAGCTTTGCTTTCTGCAATAGGCACGACCGCGTAACTCACGTTTCCATACTTGAATTTCCCACAATTTCGAAACGGTTGAAGATGGCGGTACACAAAGTTTCGTAGCACTAAATGGGTATATACTCGATGTACATGCCAAATTTTGTTCGGATCCGTCCAGTCGTTTCGCCGGAACAATGGACTAAAGATTTGAATTAGCCGCCATTTTTTATTCGGCCAATCAAAAAATTTGAAAATTTCCAGTAATTGTCATTGCATACGTGTACATGTACGTGTAAAATTTTATCGGAATCCAATGAATAGTACCAAAGATATGAATTTTTCGATATTTGAACTTTCCGCCATTTTGTACCGGTTCAAGATGGCGGCTCACAAACCTTATTGTGAACTCACAGTAGTGTACTTGATTTTTGTGCCAAATTTCGTCCCGATCGGTTTAGCCGTTTTTCCGAAACCGAGGATACACACACACACACACGCACGCACGCGCACGCACACACACACACACGAACAGTTTTCAGGATGGCGATTGCATAAGTCACTCCCTTTACGGTCGTGCCTAATAAAACAAAAAAAAAATACCGGGACAAGATCTCGGGTCACTAACGTTTGAACCGTCCACCTAGCCTATTACGCTGCGTCGATTCCCTTGGAATGTCTTAAAAGCTACGGGTATACATAGTAGGCGGAAAACTTTAAAGTCGTTTTTCTCGAAAACCGTGGGCCATTGTGGCAAATCCTTTTACCCTTGTGCGCAGGGGGGATCCCTCTGCAATATATTTGATAGCCATGAAGATCCTTTATTAACAGGTCTGATGATCACCTTGTAAGTTTACGGACATTTTTACAATCATAATTTTCCACTTAATCCTTAAACTTGACTTCAATTTCTGTAAATGTAGTGTGATTCTTACAAGTAAACCTACCCAACGGGTACACTCCGATTTTGATCGGCTTTGAATATGTTGTAGTGTAGGTGAAAATAAAAGACACGTATTTTTTTATACGTGCCCATACGGCCGTTAAGGGGGTGAAACACCACCTTGAAAAGAAATTGATTTTAACGTTTCTGAACGAATACGTTGAAGCGGTAAAAGATAAAAAAAAAAACTTCAAATAAAACTTTTATAGTTTTCAATGTACTTTACAACGGTGCACTCAGATTTTTCGAAAATGTTATTTTTTTCGTAATCCCCTCCGCCCCCACAATTTTTTTAACATTTCAAAATAACATTTTCGAAAAATCTGAGTGCACCGTTGTAAAGTACATTGAAAACTATAAAAGTTTTATTTGAAGTTTTTTTTTTTATCTTTTACCGCTTCAACGTATTCGTTCAGAAACGTTAAAATCAATTTCTTTTCAAGGTGGTGTTTCACCCCCTTAACGGCCGTATGGGCACGTATAAAAAAATACGTGTCTTTTATTTTCACCTACACTACAACATATTCAAAGCCGATCAAAATCGGAGTGTACCCGTTGGGTAGGTTTACTTGTTAGTGCGGCCGAAGCTTAAGACTCGCTTGTCGATTTTCTTCTTTCGTTTCGCGTTCTTTCTCGGATGGAAAATCGAAAGTCTCTGTTTTTTCATAACACTAGGTTTACGAATATTTTTTACAAGTACAGGTAACCCTCCTATAACACGTTCTCTCATAACACGGTTTCGCTATAACACGATTCGTAAATTGCGGGAACCCTCCTACAACACGGCATCCTATAACACGGTTTCGCTATAACGTGATGAGAAAACTGCAAATCCTTTGTACATACAACACCGTATGTACTTCTACAGCCGCGGCGAGGCTTACTGTCCTAAAGATACAGCGTTGCGGAAATGTACGTAGGTCCTTAACCGTACGTGTAGCCTGGGTCTCATGCAACACGGTTTCACACAACACGGAACCTAACTACCGTGTTATAGGAGGGTTACCTGTACAATTTTCTATTTAAACCCTTCAAATCGAAGTTCATTTCGCTGAAGATAGAGCGAAGTTTTCTCTGCTCTCTCGAAACTCTTGCTCGTTGATTCTTTTCTCTCATTTCGCATTCTTGCTCGGATGAAAAATCGAAAGTCTCTTTTTGTCATAACACTAGGTTTACGGATATTTTTACAAGCACAATTTTCTATTTAAACCCTTCCAATCGAAGTTCATTGCGGTGAAGATAGAGTGAAGTTTTCTGTGCTCTCTCGAAACTCTTACCCGTTGATTCTTTTGTATCGTTCCGTGTCTTCCTCGCAATGGAAAATCGTAAAGTCTCTCTTCCTTAATACTAGGTTTACGGAAAAATTGTGTACAGGCACAATTTCCCATTTAAACTCTTCAAACTATGGAACCTCTACCCTCGCTTACAAGAATTCCTTTTTCCCTCGTGTTCGAATTATAATAACATAAATATCCCTTAAATATTCATAAATATCTCTGCCATAAATTATCCCTTAGAGCAAAATCTACGATAACAATTGCTACCCTAAAATGCGAATCACGCACGTAATTAAATCTACCACATAATTCTTCTTATCATTCGTTAACCAATCTGGTGGTCACTCGAGATCATCGAAGTTGGGCCAGGGGCACAGGATGCGACAAAGTGAAGGATGCGTCACAAAGGAAAAAAATGACGTGTCTTTCTGTGGTCGATCCGGCCTTTTTGTTCGACGTTCGGAGAGAGAGAAATAGACGTTGAATGGCGGAGAGAGTTACAAAAAAAAGAAGAGCGTAACCGATTGGTCGGATCCGTGGAAGCGGATGCAGGAACAAGTGAGAATCCTTCGCGGATTTCGACTCTCTTTGTTCTCACGGACGGAATCGAACGAGGCCCGCCATTATTGCTAGCCAGTCCACCGCTCGCTGACCAACCCTCTGACGAAAAGCGAACGGTGACTTGGAAGCGGGTGGCGGTGAAGGATTATTCGTGGCTCGCGCGTGCTCCTCTGCGTGGCTCTCTCTTATCGGCCCACTCCTTCTTCGCTGGTTCTATTCTGTCCGATAGAATAGGGGGGGTCGAACTGAAAGCACGGTGCCGAATTATGTATTCCATTATCGAAGCGAGTGACGATTGGATAACTCGTCGGAGGTGGTGGAACCAATCCGCGAGGATAAAAAGTGGGGAGAAATTTTTTTTCACTAGGGTTAGCTTTACCAGAGTGAATATTTCAGGGGCCAGTTTGACGCGAGCTTTCGTTCACGCGAGAAAGTCCTTGTGCTCGGTGAAATTTCGAGGTGTGATTGTACACGTGGTTTCTCGAGGGTAAATATAATACTAGGTTTACTGAAACTCCTTAATTCGACGAGTTTAAATAAGTATTCGTGTATATAAAAAACAAGTGTCGTAAATCTATTGCTAAGTGTGCATTACGTCTGTCGTAAAAGGAAAACTAACGTATGATTGTTTCTTCTGGAAGGTACATTTTTTAAATCTACATTGGATTCTACGAAATTTTCTTTTCTATATCAGTAATTTTCTCGTAATGATACACCTTTGGCTCGCGCACAAAAATTTCTACGTCGCTTACTGACTTTATACGCCAATAATTTCAACGAGCAGAATTACAAGCATATCGTGACACCCGTGGACTGAGTAACTTTATTAAAACGTACAGGCCTTTGTTTTTTTTTTCTTTTTTTTCCTCTTCAACGCAGCACGTAACGACTAAGTCTTACGTGGTTGTCATGAAAGTTCGCATGTGTCGCTTGGAACGCACGAACTCTACCTCTGCACTTACTCTTTCATATAGTTTTCCTGCGAGTAGCTTCGTTTCGCTCGTGCACGCCACTTCTACACACTTTTCTACCATCCTTGTTTTTCTGGGTCTTCGTTTCACCGTGTCGTGCCGCCCGTACGACTTTTCTATACGCCAGTAGGCCATACTCACCCTTTTCCAAAGCTTCACGCGAGAATCACCCTTACAGTTGACGTCCTTTCGCTCGGTCATTCGGCACAGTACCGACGAGAGCGTGATTCCCTTGGACTTTCACGGTACTACAACCGGTGTTCTAACACGCTTCCAATCGCCGATAATTTTTTAGAATTGCGGACATTTTACTTGCCGCAGTGAGATTAAAATCGTCGTGAGAAACCTGCATTTAGTGGAACCTGTGCTTCACCGTTCTACAAGTAGTACAGCCGTGTAATTTTGCCGACGCGCCTCTTTCTCTTTAACAAGGACCAACATTCAAATTTACCAACCTTCCGAGCCAATGATACTCTCATCTAAGAAATCAATCTCCTTTTCGAATCAATTCGTAAGATACGAAGAAATTATTGAAACGACCCTTGGCAAAGGTTCAAGGGTAGCATACCGAAATTATGCATACAACGAAATCTGGATTGGGCTCTTACGTCCAACTGTCGCTCCGTTTCCTTGGAAATTGCTCGAGAAACAAATACGAGCACGTTGCGGTCCAAGATGGAAGGATATCGAAGCGGCTCCTTCGGCCTCCTTTCTATCTCCGATCTTCTCGATTTGGAGTCCCATGATGCTTCCGCCGTGCTTTCTATCGAAGAGAGTAACCGTCGAATCTCGCTGCTTTTCGCTCGGACCACGATTCCTCTCGAGTGCTAATAATCGGTGTCGTCCTGCTAGTCAAGCAGGTCCTTCTTCCACTCCTCCCTCTCAACCTACTATTGCCTCACTCGTGCGAATTGGCCCGTTTCCTCTTCCGCGTTCTACCGAGACTTTCTCGTCCTCCTCTCTTTCATCCTCGCATTTACTTCTCACACCTTTCTTCTCTCCCTCTCCTTACTCTCTTACTTCTCTCCTCTTCGTCCTTACCGCGCGTCACGCTGCCGTTTTCACCCTTCCTCACCCGTCCGCGCCCTCACGTAACACTTTCCAGCCTTCGACCTCGTGGTGTGTCCGTAGGATCGATTCTCGTGACGTGGAGCACGCGTGTGTCAGAGCGCGCACCTTCGTGGAAAAACGCGGGGGCGGCCGCGTTAATAACTAATGGCGACGTTTGCGCGCGTACGCGCCCTCTCGGGGGTGGAAGAAGCGAGGGAGGAGGTGTAGTGGAACGAGAAAGAGGGGTGGAAGACGCAAGGAGGGTGCGCGCCTTCGTGGCCCACTGCGGACACAAACGAGAGTGTGTAACGCCACTGTGTAATTGCGTGGACACGCGTGTGTGCCAATCTACAAAAGAGCGACGCACGCGAATGGAACAGCGGGGAGACTATAGCGCGACGCAGTCTGCTGTTCACCGATGGCACGTGGTTCGTGTCAGGTGGCTCGTATGGTTGCATCGATATTTGTGAGAATTTTTCTTTTTTTGTTACTGAATTTCGTGAGCGCGTTTGTTTAAGGGGATCCGTCCGGACTAGACTTTCTCCTCGGGATTCCCTCGAGAGCTAATAGAAATCGCGGAAATGAGAGGAGATTTGGACCAAATTGTTCGGCTCCATTTTACATTATTTTCTAACGACAAGGTTATATATGGAAAGCTTGAAGTTTATTCTATTGACGATGACAGCGATATGTGTGCGTAGTGCGCGTAGATTGGAGAAATTCGTGAAAATACAGCCGCGAGAGCGGCCATATTGGAATGTCCTTGACAGCTAGAGGGACAGATGGTACTTGTGAGTGTAATTACTCATTTAACATTCTTCGATGCACATATATCGCTGTCATCGTCAATAGAATAAGTTTCAAGCTTTCGATACATACCCTTGCGGTTAGGAAATAATGTAAACTAGAGCCGAACAATTTGGTCCAAATGTCCTCTGATTTCCGCGATTTCTATTGGCTCTCGAGGTATTCCCGAGAAGAAAGCCTAGTGAGAACGGATCCCCTTAACGGATCGTATGGTCGTGTCGACTTTTCTCGTAGCTCGTTGTAGGTTGAGGTAGTTCGGTGGTTTTTTTTTTTGTTGTTGTTTGGGTGCGAGATTTTTTCGCTGAAGGTTAGCGATGTAATTGGGGACTCTGCGCCAAGTGTCTCGTACATTCTTGTCGAGTTTTCTTGTAGTTCATTGTAGGTTGAGGTAGTTCGATGGTTTCTTTTTTGTTGGTTTGTTACAAGATTCTTTTGCTGAATTTTACGAACATGTTTTTTTTTAACGATGACACGTGGTTCGTGTCAGGTGGTTCGTATGGTCGCGTCGATATTTGCAAGAATTTTTGGTTGCTGAATTTCGCGAACGTGTTTGTTTAACGATGTCACGTGGTGCGTGTCAAGTGGATCGTATGGTCGTGTCGATTTTTCTTGTAGCTCGTTGTGGATTGAGGCAGTTCGGTGGTTTCTTTTTTGATGTAATTGTATTTTGTATTTTCTTGATGTAATTGTGGACTGTGCGTCTCGTACATTGTTGTCGATATTTCTCGTACCTCCCTGTAGCTCAATGTTTCCGATTTTTAATTTACAATTAGTTACAAAATATTTTTGCTCAAGTTTACTGGCTTAATGTTTAGCAACGACACGTAGGTCATATCAAATATCTCATATTCCTGCACTGTCGATATTCTCCGTACCTCGTTATAACTCACAGATAGCTCGACATTTTCGATTTTCCATCCAAAGCTAGGAGATATTTCTGCTGAAATTCCCAGCGGAACGTATGGCCGCGAGAAAGGAATGTAAATAACGGATAGGGGGTGTCCGTGTGTGATGTGTCTCCATGTGAATTAGGGTTGGCGAGGAATTCTATAGTACCACACAGGCTAGTGGAATGTTTTCGCAGGACGCGTGGGCACGTAAGCGGTATTCGTTCTCTCGTACGAATCGATGTGGAAGTATCGTGCGGTTGTAGGGCGCACGGTAAAAGTAAATTACATTATTCGAACTTTCACCGGCTAAACCAGCCCTACGACTCTCCATCAAATATAATCACATTCCTCCAACACACAGCTCTGATCCACACATTCGAAAACTTCTTAGAAAATTAGAGCTTCAAATTGGGATGCCTAATGGCTATTTACATCACGATCCAATAGTTAACGCATGCGCGGCACAGCTCACGGAGGTGCGCACGACTATTTACTCCACGTAATACTACCCACTGCCGTCTCTATGCCTCTGCGTGTACTTAGAGTACACGGACGTTACACAATTCTAGGACGCGTCCTCGGTGACGCAATGTGGCACGTTGTTTTCCACGTTGCACTCGCACAACACGTGGAGACACGTAGCGTAAACAACGTAGCGTCGTCGTGTCTGGCATCGATATCCGATGCTCTCTCCAACACTTCTCTCATTTCGCGACACTTCTCCGTGAGAGACAGTTGGAGAAATATCTCGCGAAAATTTTCCAACGACCGACAAGATCGACTGACTTTTCGCTTGGCGCGTGTCCTCCACTCGCTCGTGTCAGTCCTTCGACGGATCTCGTGCTCCACGGTCGTTTGGCAGTCGCGATAATTATTTTCGGAGATCGTGTACGAGGAACATTTCGACTGTCTGTCGTCGCAGAGCGTCCGAGTCTCCGTGTGCTTGCTCGCGTTTTCTCTGCGACGTGTATTCCGCGTCTGTCCGTCGGTGAAATAGCAGCGCGACATGTGATACCGGCATTCATGTCTCTGAAATCGTTAGACTCGCCAGATTCCACGGAATCTTTTATTCGACAAATGTCCGAATGGTGTGCGTAAGCTTACCGTTGGCGAGCGCTGAATGCAACCCAGCCAGAGGAGGATCCTGTCTCGCGTGCTCAATAATTTCCAGAGAATATCTGGCGAATAAAGAGAATCGGTCGCGCTCGAATTCTGCCTGGCATAAAATATTTTTCCGATGCAGAGATTGCCGGATGTTTACGCTTTCGGGAGTATCGCGCATTGTGCCGACGCGGCGCGACGACTGCCAAATAACTCACCGATATCGTTCGAGAATATCGTCTACGTCGATCTCATCGTCGGAGATGGGCTTCGAGATGTACTTTCGATTAATAGATTTCACTCGATAACAAGATAGTCTCCAGCTTGTGGATTGTGTACGTCGTCTTCCACTGGAATACTCGCGCGTGAATTTATTTAATCAACCATTAATTATTTATTTTGTTCAGTGGACACTGTTTACAATGCTGATTTATCGACGATGTTTTGTATCAGTGCCGGGATTCTGTAATTCCGTAACGACAAATATCGCGATCGTTATTGATATCGATGATTATCGCAAAAGGTTACGGTTAGAGTATAATTATATCATGTAATTAAACATCGTTTCCTCAGTACAGAATTGTCCAAAATTTGCTGGCTTCGATGCTTTTCGGAATGTAACGATTTAGATTATCAAGAGTTGTCGATGACTACTAGTTAGCGAATAACCTTTTGCGATAATCATCGATATCGATGGATATCGATCGCGATACTTGTCGTTACTGAGTTACAGAATCCTGGCATAGATACGGAACAAAAGACAGCAATGAGGAATTTATTAAATTAGTAACGTGAACGCTTAACTAACAAATATATAGACAAACGAAAAGATAAAGGTACAGAAGCGCGACATACTTCTCGACGAGCTCGATGGATCCTCGTCGAGTAGTTCAAAAAACAAAATTTACCATCGCGCAAAAATCGATCTTGCCAATTCAAATATGCAATTCTATTCGTGTGTCCACCCAATCGTAACGTCCTGTTACAACTGTGCTCCCACGTTTCTTGTTGCTCGTACGTTTACACCGCACACGTGGCACGGTCCATCGGTCGATCCATCTCTACCATCCGTGCAGACGCGGTGGAATCGACGCGCGTGGACTCACACACCGACACCCACACACTCACACGCAGCCTACAAACACTCTCATACACAGAGAAATGTTCTCGAAGACATGTAAAGCCGTCACGTCAACCGGCACGGGAAATTGGATTCGATCCTTCCATTCCGTTTCGAGCTCGCTCGTGGGAGAGGGATATTGGAAACGAGAGAGGTTTTCTTTTTCTGTCCGCGACTTCTCTTGCATGCGCTTTGCACGTTTCCATTTCTCTCTCTTTCTCTTTCTTTTTTTTATGTGAAACTCACGCGAACGACGAAAATTCTTGCGTTAAAATTTCTAACCGGCCAGCTGGGCGCGTCACTGTCGAGAAAAATACGAGAGTCACGTCGTTGGTGAAAGGGGTAGGTGTCAGGATGGTGGATTTATTGTCCGGGATTTGAAGGTGTTGGGGCGCGTTTGGTGCCGTCGCTTTTGGCGCGTGGGTAACCTGAATTGTGTTTTGGGTTGAACGCAATTGTAGCAGTAGCGAGGGTGGATCCTGTGACGCACGGAGTACCGGATTTAACTCTGTAGAGGCCCCAGGGGTGGTTTGACGTATTTAATGTAAACTACGCTTTCTGAAAGCGCGCCGCGATCTTTACCGACAATTTCTGTTTTGTTTTTAGGTACAATTTCACTCGAAGTTGTCGATATCTCTAACGAAGTACGATGTTAAAATTAACTAGGAGCGTTACTAAAGTTCCTTGGAAATTAATGAATCGTATAAAACAGCCTCGTAAAGGAAATAAATGACCTCAGGCCTGAGAACATAAAGCAATCACGATTTAATTTGTAGCACGTCTTTCGCCGAATGAAAAACTCACCCTGGGATTTATCACGTGAAACATCAAGGTGTTCTGGGGTGGTTAAGATTGATGCTCACCCGCAGCGTAAGTGAGATAAATTATGTTGCGCTCTGTTGCAATGTCGAAAGGTTTTCTTTCGTTGATTTTTTTTTTTTTTTTACACTAAAAGCAAGATATATAAACGTGTTTGCTTAACGATAGAGAATTGCGTGAGATCTCGTTAACGCAGCACAAGGAGAACAGGATCTGTCTACGAGGGAAGAAAAAAAATATCAATCGAATTTACCGTACGTTGCATTTTTCATCGATATTCTTTTAGGCCAGTAGAATAATTAATCTTGTATCTCGGTAGAACATGCGTGAGCCAATTCGAATTACTCAAAATATAGTTTGCCGTCCTTTGATGAAAATTTGATCGTAAATAAACTAATCCACGGTCACACCGAGGCCGGATGAAATATCTGCTAAAGTTCGCTTCCGTCGTGGTTGAGTTTCGTGGCTCGCAACTCGACCCTTACTACTGGCCTGGTCGTGGCGTTTTTGGCGCAGATATTACGGACTTTAACCCCTTGGCTTTTGGATGACAAGCCAGACCCCGCCTGCTACGTTTCATAAAGACGCGCGCCACTGCCAGCGCGGTAAAAACCTGTGACACTTGTGGCACGTACTTTTAACTCTTATACGCGCGAGAAAGGAAGAAAAATGTCTGGCAAATGTTCCGTGGGCGTTCGAAAAGACATTAGAATCCATTCGGGCCAATTACTCGTAAGATGCACGACGTTTATAAGTAGGAGCAAGTGACCTACGCTTTAATTGCAATTTAAACGCTTTTTTCTTTCTTTAACTTCTTTTGGAATTTCCAGGGTCAAGGATACCCTTAGTTTAGAATCTTGTCGTAAGTAAGATTGTATTTTAAATTAAAGGTATGCGCGCCACGCAACCCAGCAATACAAGATTACTCTGTCATTAACATGCGTAATTTAAAATGTACATTGAATTAAAAAATCATTTGGTAGCTGATATTTAAATAGCCTCTGAAAGTATATTTCGCCGCTTTTACACACCGAGTGTCTACTTATTCGTCCTTACTGCTACGTTAGTTCAGTTTCTCTTTTATCCAAGCTACGGTTGTGGAACACGCGAGATTTTCTTTGACACATCTTACCTCTTACCCGTGAGACAAAGTGGCTCGATAGAAGATGCATAAATCCAGATAGAGCGAGTAAAATAAGTCGAAAGCGTGAGATCGCATTCGAAAGGCTAATAAGTCTCTTAAGATTGCTAAGTGGCGAATCTTAAAATTCATTTATGTCACTGTTACTTCCATTACACTTCAAGAACTTGGTGTTACTTTTATAAACCTAAAATGACATCATTCAGTTACAAAGGCTTGCGTCATTGTAAATGCTTAATGAAAAAAATCAGAATAGAAAGCCCAGTAGTATGGTTGCCCCAAAAATTCTTAATCTAATGTACTCTGAATTAATCGAGGATCTTTACGAGTCGCAAAAAAAAGCTACGAACGCGAGCATCGAAGAATTTATTCGGAAAAAAGCGCGGTCTGAATATTCCAAGGGATTTCATGAAAATTGCCAGGCCAGCTTTTTAAAATTGGTAATAAGCGCTTCGCGTAAGCTTAACGGCAGTAATAAACGTCCGTTATTTCCTGCGACAATTAATTTGCAGCCGAGCAGATTGGCCGAGTGCGTGTTCGTTGCGTCGTAAATTGCTAGCTGCCTAATCAACGGAACTGGCCACGTGCGCGCACCTACCATCTCGATCGAACGTCTCCCTGGTAGCGCAAAAACGTATCGATCCCCATTGTCCTGCGTGACGAATGACCTGCTCGATTCTCCTACCGAACGTTGATAGTCTCGAAGTCTCCTGTTTAGTGAGAGATTAACAGTTGCGAGAAACTATTGTCAATTCTATTGAAAAAGAGTCGCTGCATTTTGCAGAGACAGTCGAGAATTTTCAGAAGTAAACTGTTCTCTAAAAATTGATTTCATTTTTCTTGAAACTCGAGATCCTCTTTGGGAAACAGTAATCGTCGTGTATCGCCAAACTGAAATTAGTTCAGTTGGTAAAATTGGTTAAAAACACTAGTACATGCTAATCTTACAAGGGACCACGCACGAATTACCATAATTTCTCGCAGTATATCCTGCGTGTTTGTTCAGACCGAAAGCTCGGTAAAAAAAAAAATCCTGCGATAATTTGCAATATTCTTTAACCGCACGTGCAACGCGCAATTTTGTCATCTACTAGATTCGCTTATCTACAACCGCGTGCGGTTACGAGCTGCGATACGAAAAAAAGAGCAATAAGGTACGAGATACGAGACGTAAAATGCAAGGTGCAAGATCTACCATCTGTACCTTCGTCACGAGCAATTATTATCGATCTTATCTATCTAGAAACGGGCGTTCGAGTAGACCGAGTAAACTGGAAGTCGTTGATGGTCGACGATCGATTCGCGATTGTCCTCGAAAAGAGGAAAAAGCGAACGAGCGCTCGCACGAACGAAAGTGCACATAATTAATGCAAATCTGATTGTATGCTTGCGCGTGCGCGGTAGATCAGAGGCCATTCGATGCGAGAGAAAGTGAGGAAAATTATTTCTTAGAACTCTGTTGTTTCTTCGACGATTCGTCGAGATCGAGAGACTCGAGGGTCTTCGTGAATGAAGTTAAAAACGAGTAAGTCACTCCTTTCACGGTCGTGCTTAAGAACTTTGCTCGGAAGATGCGAAATGGATTTTTGTATAGACCGTGGCATTAATAAGAGCGCGAGCGAGTCGATTCACCGCAAATGATCTTAATCGTGAAACGCAAGGTGCGTTTAAAGCAAATGCCCTGGCTGAATGGATACGTGCGCGCCGATAGGCACTCGTAGGAATCGCGCGAGGCCCCGGTGTGCTTGCACGCTTTCGTGAATATTCAACATTGCGACGTACATTGCAACGCAATGCAGTGGTAACTCGAGAGTGGAGTCACGTTAGCGCGGTCGCTAATGTCGCGACTGTTGTGAGATTTGAGAGGAGTCGAGGGCAGAATGAGAGAAGGGAAGAGAGGAAGTGAATGTTCTTGGAAATGCAAGTAAGCAACGGAGAGAAAAATTTCCAAACGAAAGAGAGACGCGGGTGGTGTAAAACGATGTTAAATTGATGTCTACTCCCTCCTCGCTTTATTCTAGCGATTCTTCGGCAGACTTTTATCCACCATTTAAACTTTCCATCCACCCTTTATGCTTCTTTCCATACTTCTTTCCTTTCCTAAATTTTACTTTCAGAGATGGGAGAAAATAAAAGAATGTTCTTGAGTACGAAGGTACACAAGGAGGAGAAAGGAATCGTGGAATGAAGCAGAGATAGGGTTGCTAGAAAATGGTGAAAAATAGTGTGAACTAATGTGAAATTGTGTCAAATTGTCCACTCTCTCGCTTTCTTCTCGCGATTTTCTAGCAGACTTTATTCCACCCTTTTAACTTTTCTTCCACCCCTCGTGCTTTTTTCCATACTTCTTTCCTTATTTCCCAGCATCGTACTTCTCGGTACTCCGTTTCTCCCTTCCTTTCTTTTCTCTCGTATCTCATTCATCTTTCGAGAAACCTCTCGAGTGGAAATTACTCACAGACCACAAGAACGCACGTCGTGGCATGATTGCTTTAACTGCCCGACCACTAACCGGTGTCGAACCATGGAAACGTTACAGGTTAACGTTTCGCTGCGGTGCTGGCTGAAATTTTACTTTCAGAGGAGGTAGAGAATGAGAGAATGTTCTTGGGAATGGAAGGAAATAAGGGATGGAGAGAAATCGTGGAATGAAGCAGGGATAGGATTGGTAGAAAATGGTGAAAAATGGTATAAACTGATGTAAAATGGTGTAAAATTGGTGTCTACGATCTCTACTTTCTCCTCACGATTTCCCAGCAGGCTTTCCTCCACTTTAACTTTTTTCCACGCTTCCTTCCTTGCTTCCTTCCCTTCACACTTTTGGGCACTCCGTCTCCACCTTTTCTCTCGTACCTCATTCATCTCTCGAGAAATCGCTCGAGCGGAAATTACTCACAGAGCCTAAGAACGCACGTCGTGCTATGACTGCTTTACCTGGTCGATGACTAACGGGTGTCGAACCATAGGAATGTTACAAGTTAACGTTTTGCCACGGTGCTGGCTGAAATTGTACTTTCAGTGGAGAGAGAGAAGAGGAGAACATTCTTGGGAATAGAAGTAAATAAGAAGAATAGTGGAATGAAGCAGGGACACGGTTGGTAGAAAATGGTGGAAAATGGTGAGAAATAGTGTAAACTGATGTAAAATGGTGTAAAATTGGCGTCTACGCTCTCTACTTTCTTCTCACGATTTCCCAGCAGGCTCTTCTCCAACCCCTTTAACTTTTTTTCCACGCCTCCTTCCTTGCTTCCTCCCTTTCACACTTTTGGGCACTCCGTCTCCACCTTTTCTCTCGTACCTCATTCATCTCTCGAGAAATCTCTCGAGTGGAAATTACTCACAGAAGCCACGAACGAATCTCGTGCCACGATTGTTTTAACTGCTCGACGGCCGACGGTGTCGAACCATACAAACTTTACGCGCCAACATTTCACTGGGATGCTAGCCGAAGCTTTACGTTTGTAGAATTTTAAAACCAACTTTACACTCTTAGCAACAAATGAACTATTAGCGATTATTGCAGTATTTTACACAATAGTTATCGATAAAAAAAACAAAACACGATGCTCCGGCAAGGACTGCACAAATAATTTACGAACATTCCTCGTGAACGTTTACCCCAAGATTGATCTAGAGTTCACGCTTATCGTACATCGTGATGGAAAGATTGCAATGGCCCGCGTTCTTGCCGGTAACATCGTACTTCTTCATACGGTTAGACCAATTTCAATTTTTATCGAATGCTCGGTGACATTCGATAATCTATCTGTAGACATTGAAAAGCTTGAATAATATCGGGGTAAAATCGAAATTAAGGCAAACGGCTAGGAGAAATCGTGACTGCTTCGTGCTTGCGTTTCGACGGAGGACGCGAGAAAGGCGAAAAGAGGGAAATAAAAGTTGGGGCTTCCTTTTATATGCATCGTAAAGCGATTCAAACGCTTCGTGCTCGGATAACTCGATTAAGCGGAAACGGGTGGTCACAGTGGAATTCTCAAATCATTTCCTGTCTGTCCGATAATTATCCTACCACCTTCTACAAACTTTCCAGCAAATATTACACAAATCTCCTCGAATTACGATTTGAAATACTCGCTCGTATTTAGCATCGGCAACTTCGGTCGCTTAAAAAATAAATAGGCCGACATTATCATCGAGAACTTTCAAACTCAATTCTCTCGATGTCCATTGGAATTTCTTTCAATCTTAAATTGATTTAATCACCATTGTGGATTTTCTCACTTCTATCTAGAAATCGGATTAAGTCCAAATAGAACTCGATTAAATCTAGATCAGCTCGTAGAGCTGGTATAGGATCCTAGAAAAAAAAGCTTACCCCTGCAAACACGTCGGAGTCCATTGGACAAACCATAAAGATAGTAATCAAGTTTGTTAACGACCTATCTTCAACAAAGGGAGTATTGCGACTCGGTGGAATGGAAGGACATTGAAAAAAATAATTCACCTCGATCGGTGGCAAGCACCGTACACGCGAATCCTAAAAAACCATCCTGCCGAACGACCTCCAGACACGGAAAATTCTTTCCACGAACGGCGCTAGAATCGATCGGCTCGTAAAGCGCGAGCCAACTTGATTCGCAATTTTCCGATCGATAGCGATCGCTCTCTGGCATTGTCCTTGGAATCCATGCTAGACGCGTGGTTCTCTCCAATCGATTTCCAACCCTCGATTTATATACTCCATTTACACATTGCTCTACTCCCGCAAGTAGCCACAGACCGGTAAACAAGATGCACTTGAGCGATCGCGCGTGCAAGCAAATTGAGCTCGATAAATCATTTATCTATGCTTTCTATGTTCATCTTGACAATTCTCGAATGACACGGTCAATCGATTCGACGTAATACGCTTCGTAATATCGACGAATAGCGAATTGAAAAACTTGTTCAATGGAACGTACCGTAATTTCGACGAAAGCTTCTTTTTCAAAGTCCTTAGGAAGTATCCAGCTTTAACCGTGTTTAAGAAATGTTTATAAAACTAGAGGCTACGTGTTAGTCGACTGTTCGATACTCGTATTCTTCCGTCTACTTCGAGAAATACACTCGCGGTAAGCTTCTGTTTTAAAGCTTCCTTTCCGTGAAGAATCCGGAAGTTCCGTTGTTCCGCGAGCGAGCGCCTAGGAACCTTTGGGTCCAAAGACTCGTGGAAGCACTTGGGCTCCTAAATTTTTCATAAAGCCGGGTCGTAGCAACGTCCGCAAAGTTGTTCGGTCGTAGTGATGGCGCGCAATGCGACCCAGATGCTAGACGCGCAGGAGGAGCCAGGTTTAAGCGTGGTGCCTTATGGCACACCTGAGCCCAGTTTCTACCTACGGTACCTACGTGCCCACGCTCTACTCCCATGGAGCGAGAGCCACCTTAAGAGCACCGGGGTCAGGCGTGACCCTTTCCAGGCGACTCGTGAAATATCGCTTGCCGCAGTGGCCGCAGTCTTGTTTCGGAAAAGGCCAGCCAGGGTGAGAAGAGTCGGTGAGAGAGGGATGAATTGGAAGGAGACAGCAAGAGGAAAGGAAGGCTCATATTCACGTGGAGTTTGGAAAACTCGATGGACGCTCCTGAGGGAATGGTTGGGACCTACGTACTACAGAATGCTCCTGGAACTTTTAAGATATCTGCCACTCGCTTTATCGCGCGCTCCTGTGCCATGCTTTTTAAGTTTATTTTTCTCCGTGTTTAGGATGCTTGTGAAATGCCAAAGAATTATGGATTAATGGAATTTTGGAGAGAGAACGCGAGAAGCTGGAATTTAGAAAGAGTGGAGAGTACTCATGTTGGTGGTACTCTTTGTAACGAGGATACGTTCATACAACTGCACGTTGCTTTGGAAATATTTTTAACTCGGGTTGTATGTAGTTTGAAGCTCGACGATGGAAACTGCTTCGTTAGCATTTTCTTGGGCAACTCGGAATGTTTGAGAATCACTCTGCTGCTTCTTCTCGTGGGTAGATCACCTCCAGTGTCTCTCGAAACTAAATCACTATTTATGTAGAATCACTTGAGCGAGCATTTTGCAAGAAGCAAAGGAACATTGACAAATTCTACATTTTTAGGACTCGTTCGCAATTCTAAAAACAGGATTGTTAAATGGAAGAAGCCATTGCTTCGATCATTAGATCACCGTATACTTCTTCTGCAAATTTCCTTCGACCCTTAGTGTACCTGCAACCCTATCCGCAACCCTCCGTCGGAAGTGTCTCAGACCGATGGATTAATATAGAATCCTCATTAATCTCTTCTTACGCGGGAAGATAATTAACAGATAGTCCGCTAAGAGCACTGTGCGAACCGCGCCCGTAATCGACTCTTTCTCTCTCTCTCTCTCTCTCCATTTCATTTACTCTTCATCCCTCTCGCACAGTTCCTCCCTCCATCATTCTCACCGATAGGCTTCTGCCTGGCTGCGAAGCGGGCAGCCGCCTGGCGTCGGTGGTTTATTTTTAGAGTAACGTTGTGCGGTCAATAGAGCGACCCCTAACACCGATACCCTCGTCGCACCGCGTACCCTCGTGGCGCACGGTGTTTTGCCGCGCGGCAGATACACCCAGATTGCTAATTGACGCGAAAAATTCGCCGTCCTCTTTGTTCGGACATCTTCGAAACGCGAGAGCGGGTGGCGGACGTTGAACGTGTATGCATTTGTGTGTGCCTGGATGAGGGAGACTGTGTGGCCGAAGGTTGGTTGCTCGAGTTCGAAGAATGGATGGAAATGAATAGAGTTGATTGGAAGTAAACGAGGATTCTGCGCGCGTGCACGCGTGTGTGAGAAAGAAATAAATAGATAAAGAAAGAAATATCTATATTTTTCTTGAGAGACAGAGAGAGAGAGAGAGAGAGAGAGAGAGAGAGAGAGAGAGAGGGAGGGAAAAAGTGAGTAAGTGACAGAGAGAGGATCCTTCGGTAACAGCGCGCACGCGCGTAAGTTACTTTTTGCGGGTGCGTAAAGTCGCGTGGGCGGTTTCATAATAGAGGGACGCGATTCGTGGCCTGCCGTGCCGCATAATCCTGTAAGATCATTTGCTCCGACTGACGCGTGCTTCCAGAGCAGTCTTTTCTTTGTTGTTTTTTTTTTTTTTTCGTCTTTTCTCTTTAGTTTTGGCATGGCGCGCGTTGGCTTCGATGAACCTCGCGAAAAGCTTTCGTTTGCATTTCTTTAGCATGTTCGACCATCGAGATATTCATCCATTGACGCATACTTCTTTTTTGAAGATCGCCTCCAGAAACACACATTTTTTCAAAAATTGTTTATTACTGCAATAGGGTATTTTTCATGAAAAACTCCTGGCTGCTCTAACCGTAATTTCTTTATCATGATATTTTTTCTACTTAGAAAAACTGTTTGCTATAGCCGCAATTTGCCTATATATCGCCAACAACTTGACATCTATAGCCGCTGTAAGCATCAATAGGTTAAGTATGCTTGTAGAATTACTTGTATCAATACTTACAGACGAATGATTATCCAAAGTGTTACTACGAATTTATTAACAGTGAAATAGTGCGCATCACATTATCGTTTACCATTCTTCTTTTCATTGTTCCTTGAGAGTAATCGTTTCTACACTACTCTTTTGCAAATTGGAAATGGACGAATGAGTATGATCATCGTTTGTGGTGAATTTTTATTATAGTCATGCCAGCCGAACGGTTGACCTTTTAATCTAGGACATTTACGGTGCGGGCACGTCGTCGTAGATTACGCGTAACGCAAGAAACTTACGTCGGTGTGGATGATTTACGTAAGATATTGGGAGCTGGTGCCTGTAATCGACGATGTGGCTTGTAAACCCGTTATCCTACCCCCAGGCATGTCAGCTTGTCGAAACTTGTATGGCAGGACCGACACCGGTGGACGTATCAATTTAATGGAAAATTCAGACTCCACCGGTAGCATCGACTGTCAATTGAAACCTATAGCAGTAAACTACGCGTACAATTAACCCCTTCACTGCTAAAAGCGTATACATATATACGCCCTCACAAATCCATCAACACATACGAAAGGCAGTTGCTTATTATATCCTTTCCTATTTTACCAATTGATCAAATTTATTTGCAATTATTATTCTATTAAACCCTAAGAATGGTATCAATCTTATGGACACTGTTTTGGTCAGTAGTTAGTGGACAATCAGTCACAGCGACTAACATGTGAATATCGTTTGCATCGATGATTTGCTCCGAGAATGCGGCACAATGAAAAGGTTTAAAGACAAGACGAGACAAGAAACGAGAGCAAAAAAAAATTGTAAAATCAAGTTTCAACGTAAGTCCAAATAATTGTAAGCTGCAACATGACGGTCACGCGTCTACCCCAAGTAGAAAATAACAGGTTAACCTTAACGCGTGGGTAAACAAAACTGTGAAGCAGTGGAATGGATTAACCACGCTTCGCAGAGGCATTCACTTTGGTCGTAGAATTCGTACACTTTTAATTCTGAAGCTCCGAGGCCGGGCGCGGACGTTAAGCTGGGTGGTAGGCATCGTAGCGTGATAAGTAAGAGGCTATTGTTCTAATGAGTTGATAATTCAAGTTGAAATCGGAGAATAGGAAAGAAAATAAGCAAGCGTGACCGTACATTTTGTTAATCTCGTTGCGAAAGTCGAGCGCGGCGAACTTCATTAATTAAAGGTAACGAGGCTCGACGAATTATGGACCATTGTTTTAATGAGTTGCTAATCGTGCAGTGGTATATCGCGAAACATAAATAACTGTAGACAGAGAGAGAGAGAGAGAGAGAGAGAGAGAGAGTGTCATCACTCGTGAAGAAAGAGAAATAAATTATCTTCCTTGTAATGCACCTGTGAAAGCTGAAAGCGCGAAGTGCCTTAACGAAGGGCAAGCGCGACGTATTAAACGATGCGCTCATTGTCTCATGGCAAACGAGTCGAAGAAAGAGCATAAATAATTACTTATGAATATGCGAAGTTATGGAAATCGCGTGAGGGCTCTTCTCTTGTCGAATAGGGGGACCTCCACGCGCGTGGTTTATCTGTTTCTTAGCGGCCGGTGAACGGAAATGAAAGATTCATAGGGACGTACTGTAAATTGTTGGTTTTAGCGTGGAAAATAAAATGTGCGAATGAAAAAGGAGCAGGTTCGAAGTACCGTATAATGCAGGCGATAAAGAACGGCGCGCGTTTATTCAGCGTAGAATTCATCATTCGCGTAGATGTAGATATTTGTAATGGTATGTTCTCTTGTTTATATTTATTACACGGTGCGTCGTTCGGCACGGTGGTTTAATTCTACGGAGAACGAACGATTGCGGCTTGATACAGATACACCGGTGCGTTAGTTGTGGGAGAATTGGCGGAAGAGCGCACGCGTGGCCTTTGTTTGCCTAATTGGTAATTAAGTCGTGATTCATCAACGAACGCAAATACCTGCCGAGAGATTTACTTCGTCGATCGTGTATCTTTCGTCGCGTTGGTCAGCGCGAATATCGAATTATGCGCTTCGATCGTTTAATCGGCGCTGCTCGTTGACAGATGATATTGCTAGCAGCTTCTTCGACGGCTCATTTTACATAAATTAACTCTTTTTTATTCGAGAATAGAGGCCAACGCGATTAATTTTGTTCATCGGTATTTGGATTCTTTGTTAAGTAATGCTGCGCTTTCGTATTCGACGTTTACTCGCTCTACCACTTCCGGTGAGCTTAATTATTAGTATTTGGATTTTTTGTTAAGCATGATTGTAGTTTCGTATTCGATCTTTGCGTGCTCCACCATTTTCAGTGGGATAAATTATTAGTATTTGGTAACTTATTGCGCCAATTTCTAGGAGGCTCACAAGATTAATTACGCTTATTAGTATTTGGATTCTTTATTAAGTAATGCTGCGGTTTTGTATTCGATCTTTACGCGCTCCACGATCTCCAGTGGACTAAATTATTAGTGTTCGGTAACTCATTACGTCAATGCCTAGGAGGCTAACAAGATTATGCTTATCAGTATTACGGATTCTTTATTAAGCAATATTGTGGTTTCATATTCGACCTTTACGCGCTCCATTATCGTTGCACTTCCGAATCCGCCATCTCCAATGGTGTAAATTATTAGCATCCGGTAATTTGTTGCGCCAATGCGTGTTATATTGCAGCAACATAGTGCTTCCGCGTTGCCGCGCGCTATATTGCTTTTTAACGGCGGAGGTGCATCAGGAAATGATTAATGGCGAATATCCTCGGTAGGGCGATTATTGGACGCGCGGTATTGCATACGTAAAATCCTACTGTGCAGTTGCAGAATGGAAACTGGATTTGTTCAAAGGGAAATGAGAAAAGTTTGCTTTCACGTTGACCTGTGAAGCATATACCCTTTGAAATAATTCATCGTTGACCTTTCTCGAGGAATCCGTGGTGAGAGTCCGCTGACAGAATATATCTTTCGTATTCCTCTTTACGTGTAACAACGAAGGAGAATGCATGCGCATAAAGACAATACGATAATATTCTCGTATCTTTTGCGATACCGTTGTGGTCCATATTGCTCGCGCACTGTTATCGCTTTGCAGACACATATATACCCTGCGAGAGTACAAGTGTGCGCATCATGAACAGGAAAGTCAAGAGAGATGGGCGGAAAAGGGTTTAAGGGGCTTTATATGCACATCGTTCGTTTAATGAGCAATCAAGGTGAGATCCAACGCAGATACCTTCTGCGATATTTACCTTTCACCGAGGCGTAACTATCGCAGTAACGGTGCAAATCTACCCAGCCACCACCGTTTTTACTTCCTCGTTTAAATAATTTCCCTGTTTCAGCGGAGGTATCCAGAATTATAATTACTATAATTTCAAAATTATCTTCACTCGCAAAATTTGCCCATACGCGTTCGTTGAATCGACGATCGCACAATGATACTGCACTTTCTGTAGGGTGTTCTCATTGGCTCCCAATTGAACTACATCGCTTTTGTAAACCGAACTGTGCAATCTAATCCCACGCAAATTGCATTGCGTGGCACAGTATCATCCTGGAGAGCGGTATATCGATAACTTTGCTACCCGGCTCATCTCCCTCGCCTAGAAACATTGTGCGCGGTTACATCACGCGTTAGATCGTGCTCTTGCCATTCATCAGCTTCGTGACAATGTCACGCGCCGCAAACCAGAAAATCAGAACAGGAAGAGAGGACGATGCTTACCAACAAGTCACTTTCCAAAATCCAATTTACCCTAACCACTTTATTAAATTACCCTCGCGATGTTAAACCCACTCATAAGAAAATTACCTTGTGATAAGAATGAACAATTCCAAAAACCAACCGAAGCTGAAGCGTGCTCTTGTTCCACGCGCAATTAGAAGAACAACGCGTGATCCCTCGATGCTCATCATCGAGTATTTCGAACCTTGCTATCTTCTGCATCCTCTCACCTTCGTTTCTTCCCTTCCACTCGAGTCACACCGTCCTTCTCGCTCTCGACGATACGCTCGCGATCGGCTCGTCGAAACGAGGCTCGCGGCTGCTCACAGAGCGGAAAACTACGAGAATAGGTGGAACGGGGGTGCTGCTGAATGAAGCCAGCCTTCGGTGGGATTCTGCAGTATTGATCGCCCCACCCTCGCACAAAACGGGACACATCGCGTCCCTCCTTTCCTTTTCCACCTTCACCTCCTCCTCAGCCTCATCCTCCCACGCCATCCTCTGCCTCTTCTTCCACTCTGCCCTTCTTCTTGCTTCTTCCACCTCCTCCACGTTGCTCTCCACCTCCTCGTACAACCCCTGGACATTCCAGGGGCGCCATCCCCCGCCACTAACGTCGACGTCGAGCTAGCTAGCTAGCGAGCGAGCAGCCCTTCCTCACTCAGTGTCAAGGTTGGGTCAGTCTGTCGAGAATGGCGACGGTGGCTTGCCGGCGGAAGAGGAAACCAGCTTGATTGGGTATCCCCGGCATGAATAACCGGTTCCTACTCGCCCACGGTTCGTCAAGGCTTCGACGAAAAGAGAAGAGAAGAATTCAACGTGGATTGGAAATGGACGGGGGTTTGTCGAGGGATGCGATGGTTGATGACACGAGGCATCCTGCTTCTCCAGAGATTCGACCTTGGTTACGCGCTATCGATCAAATAAACGCGCCAATTTGTGGGTACTTAGGGAGGTAGGAAAGTGGTTGAATGATGTTTGGTTAGATGTTGAGGGAGGTTCCAAGGAGGATGATTATTTTCTGTTGAGGGAGAAACGGTGGTGAGGTTTGAGGATTATAGAAAATCATGTTTGGCTGGATGTCGATCAAATAAACGTGCCAATCTGTAGGTTCTTAGGAGAGTAGGAGAGTGGTTGAATGATGTTTGGTTGGATGTTGAGGGAGGTTCCGACGAAGATGATTATTTTTTTATTGAGAGAGAGAAACGATGGAGTGGTTTAAGGATTATAGGAAATATGGATTTTCTTTAATCTCCACGAACCCATCTTTAATATTAATGTTAACTTAATTGGTCGATAATTGATTCTGGAAAGTGGGCAGAACTTTTTTCATTTCATTAAAATGTTACTTCAAATTCTGCAATAAGCTGGTACTTGAGATTCTTGCACAATAGCTCTGCCATCTTCTCTTATCCCGAAATTTATGATTATCCCGATACGTTAATGAAGACTTGCCGGAGGTTATCGCAACATCTTGTGCTTCACGAGCAGCTAACCGAGCGAATTTCCGCGCAACGTAGTACGAAGAACCTAGCACGAAGTAGCAGGATGAAGAAGAGCGTTGAACTTGACCGAACAAGTATTGCACAGTTAAGAAGTACACGCAACATGTGCCTTATGCATAGCGCACAAATACATACAAGTAGTATCTATCAACACTAACACTCACTTAAACGTGCATAAGAAACCAGGCATTTAACAATACGATCTAAGAATCTTTGCAAAAAGAAAACATCCTAAAGAAACATCCTACTCGATAACTGTCCCAAAAAACATTACTTCACAATAACATACTAAAATTCTCTTTCAACCAAAGGTGCTTCTACTTGATAACCAGCTTAACATTTGATATTCTAGATCGAATAAACAACGAAGCAAAGGACGATAAAATAAATAAAATAGAAAACAAAAACGAACAATGTGTACAACGAAAACGAGAATCATGAGAGACATGCTCCTCGGTGGATGGCCGATCGATTTTCCGTGGAATCAGTTAGCGACCCACGTACCACCTAGAAGCTCGCGTCAACGTCACCATACGCCTTCGTTTAGATTCCACGGGGGTGGATGGGAAATTTCTTCCGGCGGTAAGCGGCGGAAGGCTTCCTAAAGCTATTATGACGTTACTCTGATGGTTTAAGGGTAGGGTCATGGCCCGGTTACCCTGGAAAATAGCTACCATTATGCCCTAGATGGCGATCCGGTGTGCCTCGCATGAAGATTCTATCGACGGATGAGAACGTTCGTGTCACGACAACGAAACTCTCTCTCTCTCTCATCCTCCTCCTCATCTTCTTCGTCTCTCTTATTTCATCCTTCTCTCTCATCCTACCTCACGGCGAAAGGATTTAATTATTTCATTATTCGCTCACCCGCTGAGCGTCCCCGTCGATCGATGGCGCCAATTGTCTCCCGTCACGCTACTCGCAATTAGCCCCTACGCGGGCCTAACCTACGAAGGAAAAGTGGCTTATCGATTTTTCCTAGCTTGCGTAGATGCGAAACGCGAGAGCACGAGACGTCGACCAAGTGGGTGCGTGAAGGGTTGTAAATTTGAATATCGTTGAATAGAGGAGTATTTTTGGCTCCGTTTGATGAAGGTGGGTGGATCGAGGTATTTTGAGAGACTTTTTCTTTAGTCAGGTAGATCAGTGTGTTGAAAGAATAAGGTTTATCGGATAGACCGAATCAGGGTTTTAAGAACGACGATTCGATCCGATGGAAGGACGAGTGAACGAAGGTCGATTCACTTTCTTGTCCTTTAATTCCAGGGTCGTTGTCCTGCGCGCCAAGAATACGTCAGAGACCCTTTCGGATGACCTTGCAGCTGGTTTGGCACCCATCCATTTCCGAAAGCAATGGTAGCACGCCAGCTTGCGAAATTGAATTTACATGCCCGAGCTTTGTGCACGTCACACGGTGACGTTGTACACACGCTGTTACGCGAATCCAACGATCTACGAATAGATGCACGAGGAATAATTCAGCGTGATATTCCGTGAAAGGAAATGAGCTTAACGAGTAATAGAAACAAGAACGAGAGAAAAGGGAAGGCTCAGTCTCATTTTAATAATCGTCTGAGCGACTTTGCATTTTCTTCTGATCCTTTGGACTCGACGATAAGGACGAGGATTCACTGGACGAAGGACAAGCGACATTTGAATGTCACTGGATCAAGGCGCATCCTGTGAAATCCGCCCTCTCCAGTCCCTCCGGAGAATGCAAGGTCCTTGGACTAATTTATTAGAATTCCAATCGTCACGTGCCTTGGTATCTCCGAAATTCAGGTCGTCTTCTTGGTCGAGACACGATTGTCGTGTCCTTGTCCTTAGACGAGGTCCTTATCTGAAGGATCTGTTGGGTTAGAACGCTCGAACAAGATGCGCAAGGACAGGTGGACCGCAAGATGTGAAAATCTCTTGGCGCATGAAGAATGTAGTTTGTAAAATAAACGATAAACTTTGCTCTTTCGCTCGAGTTAATATTTGAATGTGTGCGTTCGAAGCTGAGCGCAATGAAATCGTTCGACGTTTTGTCTCTCTCACGCGGTTTCGTAGAAATATTATTGGGATGAATTATTCATGGAGTTCGTTGGAAGCTAGTGAGAAAGCTACGAGCAAGAGGTGCCTCCTCCTCGTTCTTATCGAAGGCGCTCGACGATTCGAGGCAAACAGAATTTGAATCGGCCGAGGAAGATATCCGAATACAAGAAAGCTTTCCGTTTGCCTGCTCTCCGTCTCCCTGGCATTTAAGTCTAATACGCCATGAGATGGTAAGTGAAAGACGTTCCTCGATGGAAGAAGTGAATACCTGACAACCACTTCTTTCGACTACCTCGTCGTGTAGCACGGATGGAAATACGGTGAAGTTCTTTCTTCTTGTGTAGGAGGATCGAAGATACGGATTCTTCTGGTAAACTATTTGAATTCTAATAGGAGCGAAACTCAACGATAAGAGAGGTGTCGTGACGACGGAGCTGTAAGGAACGTGTTCAAGAGCTTGTCGACGTTCCATTTTATAAAATGTATATCAAACCCTCGTGAAACTTCTTATCGACGATTTCATTGAAGTAAATATAGTGGAATAATAATTGATAATATATTTGTCGTGTCAACCTCAATAGACAATTCGTCTATAAATGAACAATAACTTTATTTACCTTCATTCGTAATTTCTGGAAAACAAAACAAGGGTGACGCTCAAAATTCCAGAGCATCGACGATTAAAATTCGTTTGGGTCAATGGAGATAAAAGAAGTATATCTTCTCCGGTGTCTTTTTAGAATTGACAATTTGCATCGAATAAGTTCTACACATTAATCCTTAAATTTATGTTTCACAATCAACATCAAGAGATCCACCAGTTTAGCAAGCTCCAATCAAATTTAAAACCAATGCTGTACCAGCTATGAACGTTTTGCGTACTAAATAGATTGACCCTCGGAAATCACCAGATTCCAATAATTAGTACCAAATTTTTAACTATTTTTCTATTAAAACACGCAAACATCAGAATACCTTATAAATGTCAAAAAATAAACAAGGAATAATTTATGCTAAATTACTCAAAATCCCTCGATCTAACAAAAACGTAGTTTTCTCCGATGTTCCATTACTTGAAGAATATCTTGTAACGCACCCGTAGATGGGTACCGGTTTTTTCATAGGAGTACCAACGTCCAAAAAATTTGAAAATGCTTCAGATTATAGAATAATACCAGTTTGAACAATCCTGCTAGCAACTCAACCTTCTTTTCTGTGTTTAATTTTTAGGTTTGACCTATCGGCCCTTTAAGGCATGGCCAGCAGCACGGAGGACTACGGCTCGGAATTGCAGGAGCTACAGTGGGGCGGCGGGAGCGGGTCTCACTTCCTGCGAAGCGGCTCTCACTTCCTGAGGAGCGGCACAGGTGGCTGTTACGAGGCCGAGGACCTCGAGCCTAGCAGCAGGCACCATGGAGGACAGCATCGTGGGTATTACAGCCCGCCTGGTACCAGTTACACCATCGTGGAGAGGCCACCGAGTGCACCGCACCATCATTCCTCGCACACCACACCCTATAGGCATCGAGGCCATGGAGCCCCTGGTACCACCGCCATCTCACCCGAACAGGTGCTCAGGTACGTTGGTTTAATCGCATTTATATATTTCTGATTCGTTCTGGCTCGAGGACACTTTACTACCAACTGATTTTAGGAAAGAAAGTAAAACAAAGGTTTAAGTTGGAGATTGAGTAAACGATTACATCGTTCTTATTTAAAAGAGAAAATATCTGATCTGTGTGGACCTTTTCCGATTATTAGCTTACACTGGCAAATTTAAATCACAATTATTTTTTTTTTTATATTTTAACTGTAGGTATTTCTCTCGTGGTTAGTATATAAGTGGAATTATAATAATTATAATAAGTACAGATTCTAGTTCGCGAACGAATAAATTGCATCAAAAAGATCTGCTTCCTTAATCACGAATACCATCGATCCTTTTAATCTGACTTATCTGTATGAATAACTTGAATCGGCGGATAGATTAGAAAAGCTTCCACAAAAGATTCCACATACATTAAATCCCAGTTTTACAATCTTATACTATTTGGACCTGTCGAAATAACTTGAATCGGCAACTAGATTGGAGAAGCCTCCACAAAACATTCAGCCCCAGTCTTACAATCTTAGACTATTCGGTGGACCTGTCCAAATAATTTGAATCGGCAAATAGATTGTAGAGACTTCCACAAAACATTGAACTCCAGTCTTACAATCCATTCTAGGTTATTCGGCAATGGGGTCTCGTCGGAGAGACGTCAAGGGGATCGTCGAACGCCGGCGTCGAGTCCTGCGAGCGTCGCTGCGGTGCGCAGCAGCTCGTCGACCTCGTCCCAGCAACAGCAGCAGCAACAGCAATCCCAGCAGCAACAATCGAATGCCCAGAACCCGCCAACCTCGCCGAACTCTCAGCCCCTGAGCTTGCAGGAGCTCACTGTAAGGACAATCACCATGACGAGAGATCCACCGGACTCTCACCATGGCTTTGGGATCTGCGTGAAGGGTGGCAAGGACGCAGGTGAGATCCGAAGTACCTTCAGGCTACCCCCGTCGCCGTACTTCGTGCCTCGAGACCGAGGTACACATTTTATAAGCCGTTTCTTAATTCTCTTATCTTAAATCAGCCTTTCGATTCTACCGACCACTATCGCTCTACCTTCTACCTCTAACCTTCTTCTTCTCTTCTTTACCGCGCCCTGCGCTCGCCACGTTCCACCACGCGATCTTACGCGAAGGCACCCTTTCTCTTCTCGCCACTCGTTTCTTTCTTCTCTTCGATTGAGTTTTATTTTCTTCGCATCTCGCGTTCACTTCGTTATCTCGCTTCCGTTCGATATTTATTTATTGGGGCGTTTATCGTTCGCGAGCCTCGAGTTTAACAGTGGAAAGATTCCATTTAGATTTATTGCTGGTCGAACGGATAGTTCGAGGCTCGCGATTTACTAACTTTCGTTTGTGTATTTCGAGAATGATTTTATTGAAACAACGCGATGCTTGCTTTCTTTCTTTCCTCTCTTGAATTTCATTTCTTTTTCATCCCGCGTTCACTTCGTTATCTTGCTTCCGTTGGATATTTGTTTATTGGGGCGTTTATCGTTCGCGAGTCTCGAATTTAACAGTGGAAATATTCCATTTAGATTAATCGCTCGTCGAACAGATAATTCGAGGCTCGCGATTTACAAGCTTTGATTTGTGTATTTCGAAAATGATTTTCTTGAAAGGAGGCAATGCTTAGTTTCTTTCTTTCATTTAGCGTTTACTTCGTTATCTTGCTTCCATTCGATATTTATTTATTCGCGCGTTTATCGTTCGCGAGCCTCGAATTTAACAATGGGAAAGTTTCATTCAGATTTATCGCTCGTCGAACGCATACTTCGAGGCTCGCGATTTACAAGCTTTGATTTGTGTATTTCGAGAATGATTTTCTTGAAAGGAGGCAATGCTTACTTTCTTTCTTTCATTTAGCGTTCACTTCGTTATCTTGCTTCCATTCGATATTTATTTATTCGCGCGTTTATCGTTCGCGAGCCTCGAATTTAACAATGAAAAAGTTTCATTTAGATTTATCGCTCGTCGAACGCATACTTCGAGGCTCGCGATTTACAAGCTTTCGTTTATGTATTTCGAGAATGATTTTATTGAATCGACGCGGTGCTTATTCCATTCCAATTATTCTCGTGGCCTTTCGCGAAAGGAGAAGGGACGAGGAGAGTGTTCTAAGAAAGCACACGCGTCTCTTCTCATGGATTCCTCGTACTTTCGATGCCAATTTCTGCGTATCTCATTTCGTAAGGGGAACCAATCTTGCGCTTGCCTATCTGGACGTGAGACGGCACGGAAGGAAACCAGAGAGAATAACGAGAAAGTGGTAGCAGACTGAAGAAATTTCTGAAAATTCGTCTCGTCTCGTCGAGGTGGCAAGCGTTGGCGGGCCCTCGAAGAGAATTTTCTCTCGAGAAACGAGCTAACGCAGTGGAGATTCTATTTTTTTCAATTCGTCTCGCGGAATGCGGAAGAGCCGAAGAAGATTTTTTTACAGTCGAATAATCTCAACGCTTAACTTCCAGCTCGTAGAAATACGAGCACAGTCGAGTTCTGTATTTTCATTCTCATCTCGATGAATTTTCGTAATTAGAACGTCACTTTATCAACAGTTTATGTTCCGTTCTCGCGCAAACGATGTAATCGATACTTGTCAATCGAATATTCAAAGCAAGACGATTGATAACGAAACCATTCGGAAATTCACAAGCACTCACGAATCAGAATTGCGCAATTGGAAGCGTAAGCTCGTTTCCAATGAGAACTCTTCGAGGTAGAGCAGAGGGTAGATTGGGTAGAACCTTCCTCCGGTAGAATCCACGCTGGCAATTGGACGAGGCTCGTTATCCATTCTACCAACTTCTCTCTTAGATATCTTTTTCCAAGATTTTTCTCAGCCACTCGTCTCGAAATTGTGTTTTCAATCGTGCGCCTAAGCGGTGTACGTTTTAAATTACGAGCCTTATCGATTTCGTCGCGGAGACTCGTTCGAAGTACTCGCGTGAAGTTTCCTTACCGCAGATATTAACTCTTAACGGTCGTAAGTCACCTCTCACGTGACAACAGTACTTTGTCGCTGTGGTCGTATGTCACGTAGGAGGTGACAAGATTGATGTTCGATCTAACGGTGTACCTGACGTTTCTATGTTAGAAAAGGGCTTTTAAATAAAAGCTCACGGCAAGTGCCCATTGCCACGTACCCAAGATTTTCGTACGTAAAATAATTAAATGAAACTTAACTTTTTGGAAAGATCTCGTCTTTTCGATTATGGCAATATACATCATTATGATATACATGGTTCCAGAGCAAACCGATCCAAAAGTGTTTAGAGACTAACGGTCTTAAAGTACCGTGTCTTCGACTTTGCGTGTTTAACGGTACTTTTAGATCGATTTGCTCCAAAACCATGTGCCATCAGTACTAATGATGTATATTGTCGTAATCAGGAAGACAAGATCTTTCCAAAGAGTCAAGTTTCATTCAGGTATTTTAGGTACGAAAATCTTGGGTACATCTTGGCCTCAGCTTTTGCACTGTATTCCAATTAAACAAAAGTAGCAAATGATGATTTATTGAACGGTTATAATTTCTAACAAAAATGTTATTCTTATAATACTGAAAATTTATCGCATTTTTCCCGAAATCAAGTGCAACCTCGTGAGACTGACGTATGAAAAGTTAATGTCCAATAAGAGTTAATCGTCGAATAGGCCTACCTTCAGAATCACATCGACGTGTATTTACGAATTGGTAGCAACCTCGCGAGTGGGTAATTTTGCGGTAGACTTTACGCCATAATTAGCGGAAAAGTGTGCGAAGAGTGGTCACTTTGATGTTCGTGGATCCTCACGACTGAAAGATCCCCGAGCTCGTGTACGCTTTAATCGCAAGTGGACGTTGGATGGGCGGGTAGCTTTCAGTCGCGAGGTAATTTTCATTGAATATCACAGGATGTTCTCTCTCTCACGCGTGGCCGTGAAAAAGAATTTTTCAGCGTTGGCCAGTATTACATTTGTGCAAGCGAAATCGACGAGATTTAAATGGAAATTAATAAGCGTCGGAAAAACCAGCTCGGACGGAGTGGCGAGAATCTTTTAAATCACTTCTTTGGAAAGATCGATTTTAATAGAAGGCTTCCAATATCGGATGGCTTACTAGTTATCGAATCTTGAAATTTGAACTCGAGCTAAGCTACCCGCGGAAGTGCGAGTCGATGCACAGTTTCGGTTAATCGAAGCACATTATTCCGAGATAGCTGGAATATCGGAATTCACGTGGAGAGAGTTTTGTTTCCTAAGATCTAATAAGCTTCCAGATTCGAAGCTGCCGATATTGTGTTATAACTGGCTGGATTCTGCCGTGGGGTAAGAAGAGGCTGAGGAGAGAAAATAAATGAGTGGGTGGAGGATTGCGTAGAGCGAGTGGATGAGAGAGGTAGAGAGAGAGAGAGAGAAAGAAAGAGAGAAAGGAAGCAAGAGAGAAAGAGTAGCAGAGTGATTGAGAGAAGGGGAGAATGCACAGTCAGTACGTTCGAAATAAGCCAACATCCGGTGTCTTTCTTGTTTTCTGTTTCGCTGTACCCAGAAGCGCAGTCAGGTAACTCATCAGTCGTACAAAATTGCGGAGTGGGTCCTCCAATGGAGACCGAAAGAGAATGGTGGGCGAATGTGAGAGCGCGCTTGGAGACGAGAGTGAGAGCGAGAGAGAAAGAGAGAGAGAGAAAAGGACGGATATGAATTGATATTCATTAGGCGCGTGCGAGTATCCGAGACCTTTTTCTTCTTGCCTTTTGCATACGGCGCAGATGTCGGAAACGCAGTGAAATTTTTCCGAGGTACGTTCAATCAACCTCCCCCCCTTTTTTTGCTCTTAAATCCGTCACCGATTGCAAACATTAATCTTCCACCCCAATATCGATGTACGAACCTTCCAAAGACAGCTCACCGACCCAAAAAGCAGCGCAACCCCTAAAAATTAATTCTCCACTGATAATTGTCTCTCTTCACCTTCGATGGAATTGCTGTTACTCTAGTAAAGAAATATTATCGAATGTGCTCCGAGCGTGGATAATGTTCCACGTGTGCGATCTCTAAGAGTCCAAATGAAAGAATCGTTTCGATGCTCGCACGTAGCCTGGATATACGTTACATGGCGAAAGTATCACCGGGGGAAAATACGGACTGACTAATTTGAAATTACCAGCCACGGATCAATGCGCGTCCCATTTTTCAGGGATTTAACTTGAGAAGGGAGGGACGAGCGGGCACAGGGAGGCTCTCGCGAAATACCACGAGGAATTGCATTTTTATGTTCCGATCGTTGGAAAAGCTTCGGACCGTTCCAATTTCCCCCGGTGGTTTTCGTGCATCCACACATTCGGTAACGATCGATGTCGCATGAAAGTGTTATGCGCAGATCGGCCGGGCTTGAGGCTAGAAGGCGAGAGTGAGAGAGAAGGAAAGATAGACAGATATTGAGAGGAGAGTAGAGGAGGGACGAACGGAAAGGACGGACGTGGAAAACGAACGAAACGTCCACCCACGCTTGAGAGTGCTTTGCGACGTTGAAGGCTAATTTCTGGAGCAAGCAGTCTACCGTTGAGTGTAGAAGAAGCTCGTATTTAACCAGTTAACTGCATTCGACGCGTGTACACGTCGTGGACAATAAAAAATTACGATTCAATATAAAAACTCAAAATTTCAATAAATATAATACACATGCCATTTAGTGGTAAGTTACGTCGGTAAACTTGCTACGATTTTAACAATCAATTGTCAATTTTTTTATTAATAAAAATGTAATCCTTCACGTTTCACTTTGGTTCGTGCGTAAAAATCTTAATGGAAACATCGTCGCTTGATTTTAATTACGCAATCTACGAAGAACTTTTGAAACTAAATTCCACAATTAACTGGTTAAATTAAGCGATGAAGCACTTTCTAGATTTAGAGATTCTTCGGAATTTCTTTTGAGAATTGTTCTATTTTTCAAAATCGCGGATAAGCGAATGGAAAAATGGAATATCACTGTCTTTCCTACTCTCTCGCGTAGTTCGGCACTGGAGCGTCGAGTTCTCGAAAATTAGAGTGCGATTAACGAGACGGCATGAATTCGCACGCGAAGATTGCCGATCGTGGGGCCTCTAGGCTAATAGCACGCGCCGATGTTACTTCATTGCATGACTGTACGATGCATTCGTTCATAGTCCTGCAAGATCATAGATAACGATTAAATTAGGCATACTGCGAGTATGAACACACACTTTTATCTCTATTCTATTTACAAACGAATGGCCATTTATCGTACCTTTAACTCTAGGCAACACAATCACCGTTAATACACATTCGACCATACTCATACACACACGAACAAATTCCACGGTTACGCAAATTATTTAAAAAGAAACGACCCTCGAGGAAACTTTACCACGCAATCTTTTTTTTTTACTACGTCGTACGTTTTTATCCTCATTTATTTTTCCATCGTCCTCTTCATCTGCACCTCGTTCTCTTCCTTCGTCAGCGAGAGGGAGAGAGAAAGATCAATGTTCATTTAGAACGTCCGTGACGGAAGGCGATTAATTACGAGAAAACTTTTGCTATCGAGTATCGAGGCAGCCTCTTATCCGGATCCTTCTCTCGTGAGAAATCGCGGATCGACGCTCCTGCATTCTCTTTAATCAACGCGATACCCTGCCTCAGGGATTAACGAGACGAAACTTTCTACTCGTCGTTGTCGTGCAATCGACGAAACGATATCTCAGTGGAATTGATAACGGCTCCAGGTAGCGATCTTCATTCCGATCGTGTCAGGTGTCTAAGGAATAAGAATCGGTTTGAGGTGTTTATTTTGAAGCGTGCGCCAGAGATTGCTTAATTAACGAAGCAAATCTCTCGTGGATGTTGACAAACAGGTGCTTCGACAAATTCAAGCGCTTTCTGTCGCATTCTCGAGAGAATAACGATCCGATAGAATGATCCATTGCCACTCGCGTTCTCTTAATTAACGAAACATCTTCGCCTCGGAAATTAACGAGAATCTCGTACAAAGTTTCTCTTTCTTTCTTACCGTAGCCTTTTCTTCGAGGTTCTCGCGTTTTGGAAGAATAATGCTCTCTACGCTAAGTTCTCCGTTCTCCGAGGAATTATATTTTCTCCGGAAGGGCCTGCCATTTCGCCAAACTTCGAAGCTCACGAGCGCAACGAACGTAGCTTATTCTTCTTCTTCTTTTTTTCTTGCTTCTCTTCGAAAGGTTCTACCGCGAGGAGGAAATGGGAAAAGGGTGTCGAAAATCGCGAGAGAAGGGTGATTTTTTTTCCCCCACGAAGAAGGACCGTGAGCTCAATAAGGATGAAAAGTTTTCTCACTCGAGAGTTTCACGTTCGAGCGACCGTACCAACGCGTTTCGACGAATTTGTAGAAAAGTTGCGCGGAGTTGTGAATAATGAAGATTATCTTCGTTACGAGAAAGGATTGTATTCGTAATTTCTGTGCCACGGACGATGAAGATTATTTTCATCGCGAAATTCGTAATTCTCGGTGGCACGAAAGAAATAATTGGGAGGACAGCTCGGAGAATTCTACAAAAACTGGAAATCGATCTATAGTTTGTCCGCACGGACGTTATTACGTTCTCGATGGCACGGAGTGCGCTCAATTGATCAGGCGAACGTGCGGAAAAACGAACCCTCGCCTATCGGACGAGCTTCATCTCGCAATTTCCATTTATTCCCTCGCGAAAGCTCTCCCTTCCACCCCCCTCTTCACCGCTGTCGCCGCGAACTAATCACGATTCTTTCAATGCACCCTACCGGTACATCGCCAAATCCTGTTTCGCAATTGCTCGACGTGCGCACGTGAGTAGGTCACAGGAGCATGATGTAAATCACACGATATTTGCACGATTCCTTTTTTTCTCTCTCCCGTGTACACACGCATCTATGTGACACCGAAACCGCTCACGCACACTTTGTAAATATCGAACACGACACGCACATTGAAGCGCGCGAGAAGGAGCATCGACGCACCGGAGACGTTCATCGCCACTCGTCGTCACTCAACACCAACCAGCACACACTCTAATGCATCCGCATACTACTCTTTACGATTTTTTACACTTCACTCTTTTCTCCGTTACTCGCATCTTTCACGCGCGGTGATTTCCACCCGTGACGTCTCGCGAGAGGAAAGTCAGGAAGCGCGTTTGGAAGGACGTTCATCCTTTCGTTCCTGGCACTACGTCGACTCCGATTCCATCGCGTTCAACCTTCACGCTGCTCCTTCCAATTTCTCTCTCGTTGAAATCCTCGATGGCCGTCGCGAATTCGCTCGAGAAATGTCGTGCGCCGTTGGAAAACGAAGGCACGAAATGAAAAATACGGTAAATGCTACGCGTAAAATACTGCCACTGAGAGAATTCATATGTGAGGGAGGATACGTTTGGATGGGTTGACTTTAAGCTTTTAAATTCGCGACACGACTCTAGTCATGGCTGCGTGTGCTTTTCCAAAAGACGCGCGATGCCTCGAGTTTTTGAGACTGAGCAATTAATCGATTCATTCAATTCGGTTGAATTAATGAAGTGAAGGTCTTTAACCTTCTTTACACTTACTTCTTTTCTTCTTTTATCTCAATCGTTCATAGTAAAATAGAGCTCGAAGATTTGTAGAAGAAATCGTAATTCGCGAATCGAGGAGTAAACAATATTGACCAGCTTCGATCTACTATCTAGGTTCTACAGTTCAAAAGTTCTGTAATCGTATGGAACAGTTTTCTCGGGTAAAAAGAAGGCCAAAGAGTGGAACTGAGAGCAGCGCGAAGGGAACGAGGAGGGAAGGATTTACAGGAGAGCGCGACTCGTAAACAAGCTTGCTATAAACGACGAATCTCGTGAAGTGAGACGGCATGGGTGGAAGACTTTAGCTGGCACCGTTCGCGAGCGACTAGCCAGGCAGCTTTCGGTCTGATGGAAAAGTCTGCGAATTGTTCTCAGGGGTGGGTGTCTACATTTCAAGAGTGGAGGAAGGTTCGGTGGCCGAGCGGGCTGGACTCAGGCCAGGAGACACCATCTTGGAGGTAAACGGCACACCCTTCCGTGCGGTGACCCACGAAGAGGCCCTCAAGGTAAGTCTCCGTCTCTTCCGCTTCCTTTGCCGATTTCTTATTCGACGGATCAATATTACCAAAAGATTCTGCGTGAAGAGTTTTTTATTTTTTTTTTTACCTTTCAGTGGAACTCGTTCTAAAATTGTAACTCGGCCAAAGTGTCGTTTGCGTTTAAGTTCTTCTCTCTTCTGTTCCATCAATCATTTCTTCCGGAGTTTCGTGTCCGCGAGTTTTTTTTTGGTCAGTCCAGGGCAATTTTTACGATTTTGCCGAATGACGTGGGCAAGAGAGAGTAGACTGTGATTTTATTCATGAACCCTCGGATTTCGTGAGGCGCGATGTTGCAAGTAACGTGATGGATTGGTCGATGCGGGGTGCTTACGATTTAATCTTTTATTGGGGTGAAAACAAAAAATAATGCATCATCTCAACCGTGTTCCTTCTCGTTCGACGATAATGATATATAGCGAGGACGAAGCTTAATTTTAGAAAATCTGGTATGAAAAAAATATATTTGAAGTAGGCCGTCGGGCGGCCCTAACGTAGAAGTAGTTCGGCCAACAAAAATTGGTTATTTAAGTAATTGAAGTGGAAAGTATTGGATATCGATTTTCTCTTCGCCCTTCCACTCTGCGGATTAAAGCGCTAAAAGCGCCTGGCGAAAATCTAGAATTTATTTATAATAAGTAATACGTCCACGCGAATATTTCATATTTCTTGGGTACTCTAATGGACAATTACTTTTGCAGATATTAAAATATCAATACGTTTTACAATTAGTGGACATATACATTTTCAAGGAAACTACATTCGAACGAAAGTCCAAGTTGGTTGTCCCGCGCATTAGACGTCCATTTAGATTTTTTTCTTACGTGGGCCGTTAATTATACTTTTCTTGTTCGTCTTCATTACGAAGTTCTTTATTTCGAAATAAATGCCAGAGTAAAAAGTGAGGCCCGTTAAAAGTATTCTCGTAAAATAATGCTGTTATATCGTGATGCCAGTTGTGATATTTAACAAAGGTGGTAGTAAGCTAAGGAAAGGAACATTTTTGGATCGCGAAAGTCGACAAGATGAGAAAAAGGTTAAAAGGATAAAGGCCCTTATCACGGGATCATTTCTGTTGAGCACCTTCAAAGTGCTCATTTGACCTTATTTCTATCACAAGGTATTTCTCTCCTCGTGGACACACACATATGGACGCACATTTGTGTCCGCACACACACACGTACGAGTATATCCCAAATGCGTCCTCATCAAACGACCGGAAATCGGGTCTTTCTCCGTCCTTTTATCTCATCTCCAACACGCTTACGCCAGATCGCACAGTACCAGCAACCCCATCGATCGCATCAGAGGCTCAAAATGTAAGCTCCCTCCCTCTCTAAAATAAAATCCAATTGACATGCTCCAGGATCCAAGTGACATGCTCATCGATGGAATAAAATTTCTAAAGTCATGGGATCAGCAAATGCTACGACCCATATCGACAGGTTCTGCCATCGGCGCGGTGCTCGTAACTTCTATCGTTAGTTGAGCGAAAGAAATACCTGCGACTGTTTTATCTTAGAGTGGAGCTTTCTTTATTTAACATCCATTAATTACCAATTAACATGTATTTATTTAACGCGCATTATAAAGAGTCTTCTTTTGCTAAAAATACAATCTCTCATCGAAGCTTCGGTCAATTCAACAAGTTCGTAAACTTTTCTTTAGTGTTTTCTGGAACGACGTACTCTACAGCGTCGCGACGTTTCGATTTTCTTCAGATTCTCGTGTGTAATATATTACATTGTACGAAGATGGCCAATTGAAAGTCAGGCTTAAATTGACCGATGGGATGGACGTTCGATGGGCAATCGGTCGAGTGCATCTGATTTACGAGTGACCTTAAAGGTACGCTTAGGCTCTATCGATCGACGGAGTCAGTTCCATTGGGCTCTCAAGTAAATTAGAAAGCGGCCAGAGACACGTGGTTAGGGAGAGAGAGGAAAGGAGAAAGAGGAAGGCACTTCTGCCTAAATCCTCCTATAAACAGAAGCTGGAGTCTATTTCGCCAGGAAATTGATTTCGAGAATTCTCGATCTATCTGGATGTCTGAAGAAGGGATACGAAAATCACATAAGATGCTCCCTGTTGGTTTTTAAGTGTCAATGATGCACGATGAACTCGAACGTAAAGAAATAATATTTTAAATATTGTACATATTTTAAACATGTTTTATATTGATATAAATGATGCGTTATGTGAAAAAAGGATTTTCACTTTTGTAATTGTCGGACTACATTTAAAATGGGAGATGGTATTTTCGAATGTTTAATAGATTGCTTCTCCGAGTCGGGGAGAATTCAATTAATTTAATATATATTTTCCGCTCGGTCGATGCACGCGGAAACATCGTAATACCCCGAGGGTACTTGGAATCTTCGTGATTAATTCCCGGTAAAGTTGTTGTAATTTTATCGGGGTTCAATGAGGCGAAGTTTTCCCTGCGGAAGGAAAGAACATTGCGGGCTAGTTAGAAACAGTTTGAATCTTCTTTAGCGAAGCAAACCAAGAATTCTTATTTACTTCCATTGCACAGCAGATATAAACTATATTAATAATTGAATTATTCACAAAAGTTAGAAATAATTACAGAATAACTTTTGCCTTTACTTTGTTACGTGTATCAGCATACGAATTGGAAGCTCGTTTCGTGAATAGTTTAAAAGTATCGAGAGGCTTCAATCTGTTTTTCGTTCAATCGTAAACATTCTCTTATCAGAAAAACATTTTCTTTTTTAGAGTGTACAATTTATTTGTTCGGTAGAATCTTACTTAACGCATAACAATTTCACGACACCGTCGATGTAACCTTCTTGCACTTGAACAGTTCGGCTCGCAGAACTGAAATATGTATACGCTAATCACATTAAATTAACATTCCTCAGGAGAAGTAGGACAGGACCCTCGAATTATTCGAAACTTTGCAACCTACCTCGACATATCGCCCCTGCAACTTTAATCGTTCAATCTCTCGAACGTCTCGGGAACAGTCCCGGTAGTGTGAACTTTCTTCGTAGCTACAGAGGATTTACGTGGTACTTAAAACTAGAACTTTATCGATACCCGAAGAAGAAGTAAGTTCCACGGACTTATCTGCACACTCTCCGCACCGAAAAACATATAATAAACAATCTTTCTCTTTCTTCGTCAGAATAACCAGTATTCGAGAAGGATCAATCGTCTGTAAAAAATAATATATCCTCGATTCTCCAAAACCTAGTCACCGTGTTTCTACTTATTTATTTTTGTCGTCAATGACCTCAAATGAAGCAAACTATCTGCACACTTTCCGCACCGAAAAACGTGTGATAAACAATATTTCTCTTCATTCGTCAAAATAACCAGTACTAGAGGTGAATCAACCGTTTGCAAAATAAAAAATATCCTCGATTCTCCAAAACCTAGTCACCGTATTTCTACTTATTTTTTTTTGTCGTCAATGCCCTCGAATGAAGCAAACTATTTGCACACTTTCCGCACCGAAAAACATATAATAAACAATCTTTCTCTTTCTTCGTCAAAATAACCAGTATTCGAGAAGGATCAATCGTCTGTAAAAAATAATATATCCTCGATTCTCCAAAACCTAGTGACCGTATTTCTACTTATTTTTTTTTGTCGTCAATGCCCTCAAATGAAGCAAACTATTTGCACACTTTCCGCACCGAAAAACATATAATAAACAATCTTTCTCTTTATTCGTCAAAATAACCAGTATTCGAGAAGGATCAATTGTCTGTAAAAAATAATATATCCTCGATTCTCCAAAACCTAGTCACCGTGTTTCTACTTATTTTTTTTTGTCGTCAATGCTCTCAAATGGAGCAAACTATCTGCACACTTTCCGCACAGAAAAACATATAATAAACAATCTTTCTCTTTATTCGTCAAAATAACCAGTACTCGAGGTGAATCAACCGTCTGCAAAATAAAAAATATCCTCGATTCTCCAAAACCTAGTCACCGTATTTCTACTTATTTTTTTGTCGTCAATGCCCTCAAATGAAGCAAACTAGAGGCGAGCACGCGCTCTGCCAGTTGGGCAGAGAACGATGGAAGGAAGATAATGTAAAAAAAAGGGGGAGAGAGAAAAGAATGTGCTTGCTCGGGGCGACGCCAAGTGTAATCTCTGGTGTAAACGGCCGTGATGATGGGCACCTCTGGATCCGGGTGGCTCGTCGTACTCTCACAGCGCCACTCGGGAGCCTCTAGACAAAAGGTGGTCGACAATGGGCCATCAGAGTATCGGACTGGCTGGTGAAGAGGCGGAGAGGATCCAGCGAGGGCATCAGCGAGGAAAAGATGGAGAGTGAGAGAAAGAGGGTTAGACGGAGAGGACGAAGACGCGAAAAAAAAGAAATGGAAGGAAGAAGCGCCGAGAGGACGAAGGAAGAAGCGTGGTTGGTCGCGTGGTTGGTCGCGTGGACGTTTTAGTTTCTCTCAGGAATGATTCGACGAAGATAATTAGAAGGACGGACGACATAGAGGTCACAGACGAGGTGATCGATCGAAGTGAATCCTTGAAGGAAAGGTGGTCCTGTTGGTAGCTCGAGGAGAACGTGGAAGGAAGGTGCGCGTGGAATAGAAGAAACGAATCCGATTGGAGGACTTACGTGACGGTTCGCAAGGGATGAGGGTAGAAACTGGGAGATTTGTCACGAAGAAGAATGAGAAAACGAGGAGACTCTGATAATAGAAAAATTATATCTCTCGAGAAAGTGGTGTATCGTAAAAAGGAAAAAGCTCGATTGGATGAATCTGATTTATTGGAATATCAGATCGTTCGAAGTTATGTTGAAATAGTTAGAGACTGTGATCGTGGCTCTCTATTTATATCTATTTGTTAGGTAACATTAAAGATCATTAGAGATGTTTAAGATATTCTGTTTCAGAAATAGTAATCGCGATAATAAGCGCGATGGAAAATGACAAAGTGAGTGCGAAGATGCGAGACAAGAGGAAGAAGGTGGTTAGAGAAGTCTGCTACAAAGGGCTCTATCATCTAGAGGGTCTAACTTGCAAGAATGGAGAACGGTCCGATTGGAGCGAGTGGTTCCTGCTACAAAGCGGAAGACGATCTCGAGCAGACGAAGAGTCGTCGCTCGTGAAGGATCCGAAGTAAAAGTGGTAGTCGCGAGAAGAAAAGATGCGAGAAGGAAGCCCATAATGATCCATGGAATTGAAGGGAGCTCGGAACGAGTTTTCGAGATTTTTGAAATACCGACTCGTTGTCGGTGTTTTATCGTAAAAATACGAATCAAAAACGAAATCAAGAAGCTAATCGAAAATAGATGACAATAAGGTGTTGGGTCTCATAAACAGAAAACAGTTGATCCAATAATACTAAAAATAAAGCGTGCTCTTATGGACGATGGTCGGTTGTAATTGACCGTATCAACGAGCTAATTTAATAACCCAGTTTTATATTCCAGGATCTGTGCAGTGAAGCATTTGGAGGGTGATAAAGGTCAGCGCAATTATCTGTAGTTCTTTTAGGAACTGTGGCCCTGCATCCCTGGCCAAGCCTCATCTTTATTTCACCATCTGTCTTCTAAAAGGTCATACTCCACATTCAACAGTGGCTCACACGCGAGACACTCGGGTTCTGGCAACGTGCCTGGATCAACGCCATATTTCTATTTCTCTCAACCCTTTCGTTACGGCAAAGCTGGCCGAGAAACTGTTGTTACGAACAGACGAGTATTCGCCACGTCTTGTACGCTTTTAAACGACATGAAGCTTTACATAAGAACATTTACTCGCACGGAGTAAATAAGTTCTTAGTACTTTACACCTTGTCTCCTCTTGAAAAATAGAAACATACCAATTTTTTTGACAATATTACTTACAATTAGAGCCCATAGAAATTCCATCTCAAACATAATCAAACCGAATGCACAAAACTTCTCGCAACAAACAGCCCCTGAAAATTTAATCTTCGAAGATAAACTTCGAATTCGTGAAATTTAGATGCATCCAAGTACATCCTGCGAGATATCACCTCGATAACTCGTGCGCGAAGACGCAAAGTCACCACGACGGTACTTTAAGCAAGCGGGTTATAGCTCACTCGAACATTCGAGGAATCTGTACACCTGCTTCTACCTATCATCGCCCGTACTCGAAGTCATCCGTCACTCCGCACCACCGTTTCAAGGGTGTGTCACACAAGTGTGCTCACACGGATGATTTACCCAATAATCGAGGTGTGCCGTGAATTCTAGCTGTCGGGGGACCACCTTTCTATCCCACGATCCAAATTCCACCCCTTCTCCACACCCACCAACCCCCTACGGACTTGTCTCTCAACGGGTTGCTCGTCCTACATTCGAACTTTCCTTATCTCAAGGTCGTCCTCTCGTTTCATCCTCGCCGACTTCCGATACTGGCTCGAGCGATACCAGGCTTCCTACGAAAGACACGGACCACTTTCATTTATGCGCGAATGGAAATACCGTGGAGAACCCTCTTCGATGCCACCACGAGGCGAAGGAGAAGCTCCTCGGTATCTTCTGGCGAGTGTTTCGCAAGTCTCGCGACATCGCGCGATGGGCGTCGTCAGGCGTCGGGTGACGTTAGGCGGCAGACAGCCGGTTGGTATATGGGTCGAGCTTTATAGATTCGGGGTGCAAGGTATACAGTAAAAATTGCTGTCACAGGATCGGTGAGTGGGTTGTGCTTCTACATGCGCCCTTGACTGCCCCATCTTGCATCTTTCTCGCGTTTCCAATCGATCGTTCTCTCCTCTCCCTTCTCCTGCGAGTATCCAACCCCACGCTGCGTGAATTTTATATGTCGAACGAGGCGTATCGATGGAAGGCGAGAACCGTGTTTATTTCTCTTTCATGAGAATTCTCGCTGGATGGCTCATTGGCGAAAAGCTGACAATGAACAGAATCGCGAGTCGAATGGGTTCGCCGAGTATTAAGCAAAGATCGACTGAATTTTGATTTCTTTTTTATAAAGACGCGCTCTCGATAATAATTCTTCTTTTAACCTTCGCTCTGTGCGTTGAGGGTTTTTGTAATATGCGACGTAATAAGTTACACCAAATGAATATGCCGGGCAACTAGAATTATCTTGAAATTATCTTGTAGCTGTTAAATCAAGTAAGCATTTCTTACGAATTAATGAAAATAAAACAATAATAACTATTGTTGTAAAAAAAGCTGCAGAATTTATGAAAATATATTTACGTGGGGTCAACTTGACCTCACAGACCATGGAGAATTTACTGTGCACCGTGTGGAGGTTAACGAGGCTTCAAAAAAGTGCGCGATAATGGTGTTCTCCTTTGCGCGCGGTTTAATTACGTTCGTTAGACCGTAAGAAAGAAGTTGCGATAAAAATACTCATTTGTCTATCGCGTCTTCTTGTCGCGAGGTAGCAGAGTGAAAAGTTTCTCTCGGAGAAATGTTTCTCGATCGCGCGAAGGCGACTTCCAGCGGCTGAAAAGAGAGCAGCGTGGCCTTGACCCGAAGGTCGGCGGGAATTGATGTAGCTGCGATTCACGGGAGGTCACGACGGGTCAACTGGTCGACCTACTTCGAACGGCGGGCGGATTAAGCTTCCGGGATGTCCCCGTTATTCTCTAATAACGGCGACGGTAGTCGCGCGAAAGGTGAAACACGCTCCTAAGGCGAGCACGACTCCGTGTCTAGCACCGAGAACCAATCGCCTTCGGTTCAGGTTCGTTTAGATTCCACTGGGTAAACTACATTCGGCAGGGTTGTCTCCGACTATTGACATTCTCGAATTGGGCTTTTGGCAATTTTCTTTAAGTCTCGGCAATTGCACACTCACGAGCAATACGAGTTACATTGAAATTGGCAAAGGTAAAGGTAGCCTTGAAACAATTGTGTGGACGTTTCTGCTTTCTTTGATTAGGTTAGATCTACGGTACGATGAAAGAATTCTTGCGCAGAACGTAAATCCAAATGGGAAAGTAAATGTTGTGTCTGCTTTCTTGACATGGCCCGGTTTATTTAGTAATAAAGGTGACGGTCATCGAACGAAGACTCCGCTCGTTCTTGCTGCAGCATCCAGGAGCAAATTATGTTGCAGTGTCCGATAAGTCTCAGTGATCACACAGTTCCGATCGGTGCACGTGACATTTAAATTGAAAAAAACTAAAATGAGCCTTGAAATAATTGTCTGGAGAATTTGATTTTCTTGTGACAGGTTTAGTTTTACATTAGAATTGCCGATGAGAACATTCTTTGCAACACGCGAATCCCAATTTCAAAGTAAATTTTGCTTTCGCCAGATGACCTGGGTATTTCGCAATAAAGGTGACGGACATCGAACGAAGACTCCGTTCGTTCTTGCTGCAGCATCCAGGAGCAAATAACGTTGCAGTGTCCGGCAAGCCACAGCAATTCCGCAATTCCGACCGACCACGTGACATTTAAATTGGAAAAACTAAAATTTGCCTCGAAATCATTCTCTGGAGAATTTGAATTTCTCGTGACAGGTATTGTTTTACGTTACAATTGCCGATGGAAACATTCTTTGCAACACGCGAATCCCAATTTCAAAGTAAATTTTGCGCTCGCCAGATGTCCCGAGTATTTCCCAATAAAGGTGACGATCGCAGAAAGACATCTCCGTTCGTTCTTACTGCAGAGCACCCGGGAGCAAATTACGTTGCGGTGTCTGATAAATTTCAGTTGGTAAGGTGGTGGAGCTCGGTTTGAGTTTTAAAGTCCTCGAAATCGGTCCCACTCTGAGTGTGGAGTTAGCCGCGCCAAATGGAAAACGGATGGCGGTGGCGTGACGAAGACGATGGAGAAGTATGCAATACCAAATTAACCGAAAAAGCTCGAGCTCTCCGACAACCCGATGCCTTTAAATTTTTACTCCCTCTCACTCACGAACAATCTTTCATAAACTTTCTATTAACGAAAGTCCCATCGGGTGGCAAACTCGTAGAGGTACTTAACGTGCTACGTGCCAGCCCGATATGTGCCAAGTGGAAGGAACTTGGGCAGTTAGAGTGTGCCGAAGTGCGCGCAGGTCTCCTATCGTTTTCTTAACTACCCACGACGAGACGGCGTAGGTGTAATAATCGGTATCTAAATTTAAAGGTTTAATATTCGCGGAGAGTCCATTAGGTCTGATGCATATTTGGTGCGAGGGTGGCCGAGTTCCGTCATCCTTCCAAGTCGCACGAAATAATGCAGATGTGTGAGATCGAGTGACACGGTGAATGTGTGTGTGTTTCTTTCGTGGTGCACCTGTACGTTCTTAGGGAGGCGTGCGGTTGATATACATTTACTCCAGCGGAGGGAGTTACGACGGAACGTGTTCTGGCTGCGACGTAGGTATCTCTTGAAAATCGTTCGCCATACGTGGGCGAGCGAGGAACGCGGAGTAACGCGAAACGATAAAACTGTAAGGATCGACGACGCCCTCGATATCGTAACTTGGCTCGCGCGTATTCCAAGAGACAATTTTATTTCCACCATTTGCGTTTATTGTGCCGCACGTAATGGCGGTGCCTCGTGGCAGGTGAAGGTACGCGTCGTGTCAAATGTCATTTCAGTATAATCGATAAATTTCATTTGGATTCTACCCGTTAATTGCTTCCTTTTCGGTCGATTCAACTTTCCCTGTATCGGAGATACGCGCGTACGATACTCAAGTCGCATGCCAATATCAGAAGAGCTTATCTATCGAATTCCATTTTCACCGTCCAATCCAATCATCTTGCATGGCATGTGGTTTATTGAGCGATAATAATTAATCGACTAACGCGAGGTAGAAATTAATCTAGAATATACCGTTGGGCTGAATTTAATCTAGTGTCACTGCCGAACGTTTTGACGTTAATATTTTTTTGTTTTGTAAGGGATTTAACGGAGAGAACGTTAAATGGCGCTGGCGTTTCGAAGAGTGGGAAAGGGTGTTGGCTCAACAACCGCGTTTAGGTTGAGAGGTACGAGAGAAGGTAGTTGATCGACGACCACGAAGGTATAGAGACTGTGCAGGAAGGAAAGATAAACGAACGTGTGTGTGTGTGTGTATGTTTGTGATTGGAAGCCACCATCACGCTTAATATATTTAAATGCTTGATAAAATTGAAATTACCACCGTAGAACTCGCATTTCGATAGAACGAATTATGTTGGTGATATAAATTTTGTCTCCTCTGATTCAACTTTTACATACTCCCACGTTATTTATCAAGTTTCTTAACCATCTAACGATATCCAGTGGATTTTTATCGTATATTAGGTAAGGTCGGGTCACATTTGATTCACACTAGATGATATTTGTTTGAAACGTTCTGAGAAAAGTTAGAGCGGAGAGATAATGGGAACAATGGCGCTTGGGTCGGATTCGACCCACACGTTATCATTAGAGGGTAACCATCTAGCATAGAGTGGCAGAAAGTTGAAATTTAATAAATAATTAAAATAGAATCAATAAAAATAGGATCAATTAAAATAGAAAAAAGATACTTAAATAAAAAAACAAACTGTACGTACCATAGAAACGCTCAAGTTACTTTGATACAGTGTAAATAAATCATTGGGTAAAAATACCCTCATTTACCAGCATCGAAAATAATTTATGGCTTCATTAACTCATTGTCACACACGACGGCTATAGCCGTCAATTTTTAGGTAATACGAAAGTAAATTGCAGCTATAGCCGTCAGTTTTTCCAAGTAGGTACAAAAAAAGGTAATGATAAACAAATTATCGTTAGAATCACCGGGAGTTTTCCCAACAAAATTCCCTATTGCAGTAACAAACAATGTTTTGATAAAAAAACTGCCTTTCTCGGCACAATTTTAAAATTCAATGTGTGCGGCAATGGCTTAAATAAAAAATACAAGTCGTCCTTATTCTCAGTATCATTTTCGCGAGGAAATCTCGCGGACAATCTCATCCGTCCTATCGAGATCGATGATCGCGTAGGTGGGCTTGTTTCTTCGCGAATAAACAACGTGAAATCCTTTCGATCTACTCTCACCCTTACCATCGCGTCTCATCCATCCCTTATCTTTTCTCCGATCGCATCTTCCGAACAATCGAGTAGGGGCTACGACCTCCTCTGCCAGTCGCTGTCTTCTACCCACCCTCTGGCAGTCTCGGCCAGGTCGAAGCCACCACCTCTCGCCTCCCTTGGACATCGATCGGCATAAACGACGGACGCGGGCGGCCGGTAGATTAAATTGCTCGCCCGTCGTAAAGAGTAACGGTGGCGGCAGCTCGTTATTTCTTAATGGCTCGTATAGATGCTCGCGCACAAGTACCGGACAGCCTGACGTATGTAAACAATCTTGGACGCCGGTGCGCCAGTCTCTCGCTGGCACGCGCGCCATTGGAAAAATCTGCGAAGGGCGCGCGGCAACGGAGAAAGGCAAAGCAAAAGCGGATGAATGGGTAACCGGAGACTGCGATAAATGACGAGGAAAATGTGGGTAAATGACGAAGCAAGCCGATGGATCGAGCAATTGAACGAACCCTTGCGACTAAGGAATCTAACGTAGGCTCAGAGCTTGTGATAAATTCTTGCTAGGAGGCTCAGTAATGGAGGAATCTTTAAAGGTACGGTCTATTTTGTGGCCGTAATAAAAAGAAATTCGTATATAATTATTTTGGGAGAATTCATTATTTATTGTACTTTTTAGTGTAAGCGTGCATTCTTTTTTTATTCAAAAATGTTCATCGACAATGATGTCCATGCCGATTAAGGAATTGCTTCCATTTTATTTGTCTCCGATTATTTCCACGAGAATGCAGGAGGGTGGTTCAATGTGAACATTTTTGAATGAAAAAAATCACACTCGTCCTCTGAAGTACAATAAATAAGATAAAAACAACACCTGGCTTTGATATCATTCATAAATTTTGATATCGTTCTTTCAAAATAATTATATACGAAGGCCTAATTATAATCTTACAAGAATAATTATATTCTTTATCACCAGAAAGTAGACTGTACCCTTAAGGACATTCACGTAACAATTTACATTATGAAATAAAAAATGTTCCATTGTTAGTGTACATTTGTCAACATTCTGTCTACTTACATAAATGTGTAAAACAACGCGAATAATAATGTGTAAAAATCATCGAGTGCTGAAAAAAAAAAGCGCGCGCACACATCGTTAAACACAAATCGCCATTCTCGCTTCGAAGGCTCAACACGAGGTATCCATTTTTCTTGCCCGAGGCATCTCCTCGATCTTCCTCCTTTTTCCATCGAAATTTTTTTCCTTACTCCGCTCCGTCTCACCTTACGCGAATTGGTTCTCACTCCCCGTTCTTCTCTTCTCCAGCCATTACGTCTTCGGCCACTTATCCCATCTCCATTTCCTTCCTTCTCGTGCTCTCCTCTTCTCTTCTCCTCGTGGACACGACGACGACGGCGTCGTCGTCTGCGTCGGGGCGCCAGGCGTCCCGGCGCCCTCCGACAAACCACCCCGTCATTTATTTTCTCTACATAATGCAGGAAGCCACCGCGGAAGCTGCTTTAGAGTCTCCTCGGTAGGAGACGGGCTGCGTAAAGGGACGGATGGCAAAGACATCGGCGCCTACGTAAACGAATGGAGACGCACTGTGCTCTGTGGTAGGTGGGGTAGAAAGTGTGGAGAAAATGCGAGGGTGAGGAAGAGTGTGCGACCGAGCACGCGTGGACGCAGCAGCCAGAAGAGAGGGTGGTTGGGCTGAGTACACAGATACGAGACCGCCAGGATGTTAGATCGTGCTGAAATTGCGTTTCCGTGCTGCGAGCAGGTACGAGAAGGGAGTGGAGAAAGTTTGGACAAAGAGAAGGAGAAGGATTAGAAATGGACGTAAGCCGATAGGGTGGGAAGAGAGTGAGAGAAAAGGAGATCGAAACTGGAAGGTAAAGGAAAAAGTGTGTTTGCTAACGGTCACGACGAAGGTTTCTTCTTTCATCGTTTTCATCCTTCGTTTTTCTTCTACTTCGTATTTCCTCGTTTCTCCACCCCCTTTGCTTTTACTCGTGCACCAAAGAGGAACGAGAAGGGAGGTGAAGAAGTTTGGATAGAGGAGAAGAAGGATAACAAAAGGGTATGAGCTGAGAGGGCGGAAAGGGGGTGAAAAAAGGAAGATAAAAATTGAAAGGAACAAGAAGAAACGTATTTGCTAGCAGTGGTAACGAAGATTTCTTCTTTCATCTCGCTCTTAACTTTTTTTCTTTCTTTATTCTTATACTCCTTTTTTCTTCGTTGTTTCCCTTCTGTCTCGTGTTTTCTCGTTTCTCCACCCCCTTTTCTTTTGTTCGTTGTGTCGACGAGAGACGAGAAGGGAGTGGAGGTTTGGATAAAGAAGGAAAAGGATTTGAAACTGACATGAGCCGAGAGGATGAAAAGAGGGTGAAAAAAGGGAGATAAAAATCCGAAGGAACAAGAAGAAACGTGTTTGCTAGCAGTGGTAATGAAGGTTTCTTCTTTCATCTCACTCTTCACTTTTTTTCTCTTCATTCTCACCCACGTTTTTCTTCTTCGTTTTTCTTCTACTTCGTATTTTCTCGTTTCTCCACCCTCTATGCTTCGCTTCGTCGCGCCTTTGCGTTTGATACGCCTGGGATTTTTCGTGAACGTCGCCTTATGAGATTTCGCGACCACGATGTCGTCGCAAGAACATTTATGACTTCTTCGTTATTACCTTGTCCTCGTCCTCGTGACACGACCGACTCAGCTCACGTCGAGGACGGATTGTTTACGCGGATACACATTTTATGGAGCAAAAAGTGATAGTCGCTGAAATCTCTCATTTAGATTCGGTTTTATTATTCGGTACTTATCTCGTTAGTAGAACGGAGAATGTCCGATAGAAATACTCAAGAGACTATAACCTGCAAGATGAAAGTGTCTGGGTTCGAACATTAATCCAACAAAAAAGTGTAATATTCTTGAAAATTTCCAACGAGTATAATGTCGAGTGATGCGAGGTACCTCGTTTAAATAAATACGGAGACAGTTAATGCTTTCACCGCGTCGTGTGAAGGGACCATTGCTACAGGCTCGAAATGAGGGTGTGTGGTTTAAAACCGACGCGCAGAATTAAACGGGTACACAGCGCCTGCGAAACTAGCGGAATGCAAGGAGATGCTTATAGGGTGGCAGTTTTACGAGCGACAAAAATAAAGGCAACGATGCTGTACGCGGTGCTAAGTTTCCACAAGCGTTGCCTACGTCAAGCAAAATGGAAGTATCCAAGAAGCAAGAAAGTATTCCGTCAAAAAATGTGAGATACGAGTTATTCGAGCGGCCGAGACGAGGGTCGCCGAGCTCGATGTTTTCGATTCTCTAATACCAACTCGACTCACGAGAAAACTCTCGTATAGGCAGAACATTATGGAGGCCCTGTTACGTAACTTCATTCGAAGAAATTCATATCCGACGCTCTCTCGAAGAAGTAAACCCTCCATAAAGTTCCACCCTACTTAATAGCTGAGAAAAATATCGTCGACGAGATAAACAAGTCACAGTCCACCATGCGCGTCTACATTTACGAGAGTAGATACGTTTTTTTTGGGACGATAAGAACTTACCGAACAAAGGAATTGATGGGGCGATGGAAAGAAGATGGCTGCGACCCTGTAACCTCTAGTGGGCCTTCCATGCGAATAAGGGATGATTTCATCCCTCGTCGAGGGGTTCGACGAGGTCGTCGGACGAAGACAATTTACAAAAATATCGGCGCCACTTACGACCTGGATTTCATCGAGCGAAATGGTCGCTCGCGTTCACAACGACGCGTGGAAATCTACAAACGAAATTGTTTTCCTCCGCGACTTCGTAACGAGAGTTTCGCCCAAGTTGCGTCTCAAAGCGGCTCAGTATCCGGTTAATTCGCGTCTCTCGTAATTTATTTACTTAATCGGTCGTTAAGGAAATTCTCGCCGTCTCGCGCTTCCTCGCGAGAATCCAGAGGCGAGGAAATTAAAGGTTTCTCAAGATTTCGTCGAGACGTTAGTGGTACGAGGCAAAAATGAAGATTATGAAAATGGAAGACCTTTTCTGAGAAAATTTAATTTTAATGTTCGTGCTGTTAGCGAACATTTAAAGGATGTGACATCGATCGTTCTGGATGGCTCGTAGAATTTTAACGTTCGCGCTGAATCAGTGCAAGCTGTATGGCGAATGCTTGCCACTACCGATGGAAACATATTAGACGAGTCTATTTCCACGGAAACGGCCAAAGTGAGGGTGGAGATGTTGGAGAATCGCGCCGTGTCACCAGTTCACGACGTACTTCTGGAAAATTGATCGATGCCGAAAATAACCTCGGAGACTAATGGCGAATCCGCGATTCTCGATATCGTGGCTCTCGCGAGAAGAAGCTCGACGGAAATAAGCGGCCAACCAATGCACGACTAGACGGTTACCTTCTTTGCTCACGAATATTTATTATTAATAAATCGTCGTCGCGGTGACGGTCGGTATTTTTTTATACTTATCCTTCTTCAGTCGTATATTTTTGGCATACGAATAGTTTTGGAACTCAAGGTCGATAAGCACAACCCAGACAAAGACCACGCAAGAGAATTCTCCTTTATTTATTCATTTATTTAAACGGGTGTTCTCTTTTAGACTACAAAGAATCCAAACACAGTGGAGGAGACGCATAACAGTACACAGCATTTATAGCACACTTAACTAAACTAGCCAATATGAATGAATTAAAGTACAGTGAACATAGAACTATATAAACGAATACAAAAAAAAAAACAAAGTAAGGAAAAAATACATTTTCATTAACCATCTACGTTTGTCAATGTTTTTCACTACTACTTGCAAGCAACTCGCGCACGTTCAATCACAAAATATCAAGGGTTCCTATCCTATCAAATAAACTATATCATTGAAAACCTAATCGAATAATATCTGAAAGAAACTTCATTAATACCTATCTCGTATAACAAACCTAACGATGCATGGAATCATTTTCGATGTACCTCTGCGGACGACATCGCGTTAATAATTTCCAAAGGTAACATCGATTCGGTTGTATCCTCGACATTTATCCCACACGCTATCCTAGGCTTTCGTCGACGTTGCGAGAAAAAGCTCACCGCCAATCTGGCCAGCTCTGACGTAAGAGGGCATTGGCAAAAGCCTAATGTCCTGTTGTGCCTGTGAGCAGGACGTTCGTTTCGCCACGGGCGCTCTCTGTGGTTAGCATAAACGATCGTCGTTCCGCCCACATCCGGGCTCACCCTATTCATCGTCGAGATTTATCGCGGATCGTCGGAAGGAGCTTTCTTACCCTTTGTTCGCGATATTCTCTTGGTAGGGGTGAGTCTCCGTCTATTCGTCTCTCCTCTTCGTCCCTCCTTCCCTTTCCACCACGGATATCGCTTGGTGTCGAGAAACCGAGACCTTCTTTCTACCTCGGTAACGATCAACCAACCTGGTCTCTCACTCTCCTTCCCGTTTTCAGAACCCTCGACATTATATCATCGAGCACGTCGCTCTTCCGTTGAATAAAATCAAAAATCCACGAGACACTCGGAGTCCTTCGGGATCCTGCGAGTCTTCTTTTTGTCAATTGATTTGCTCGTGGAATTTAATTCGAGGTACATTCTTGCGTCATTCTCTTAGAATGTGCGCGTCGCACGTTGTGCTAATTAAGCTCGCAAGTTGGAATTTTCCTTAAGGAGTTTCCTTTGCAAAAATGAGAGAATATATTCTACATCTGAAGTGTATGCGACAGAATTAAGGAGAATGTGGGGAAATACGAAATTGTAATGGACAGAGTTTATAAAATTGACAAGGTTGGAAGCTTTAATGTGAGGATGATCGTGACGTAGTAGAGTCCTTAAGAAGCGTACGGAGTGGTCCACGAATGTGAAATCCTAAGGACTTGATCCGACACGGGTCAAGGATGGGTAGGATGTGACGTCACGGGCTACACCGAGATCGATATCCTCTACTCCTCTCGTAGCGTAACTGCGAGACGGACTATTTCGCTTTTTACAAAGCTCGCGTTCGCCAAACTCTTTCTCTTCAAATTTTTCTTACCTATGTCGACTTTTCGATGGTAATTCCATTTAGAATGTCTTAACCACCTAAAGCTTGCTTCATAACGCATTGCTTAACGAAAAGAGAATTTCTACACCTCAAGATGCTCACCCAAAGTTCCCTCGATCATTAGAATTCTTTTTCCACTTTCTTTCTATCCTTGAATGCAGAAAGTAGGTGCTTTCCTTTTACAAGTGATCTGATATGATCTGATATTTTGTGATCTGAAATATTCACGTCACTTCAGTAAGTTGAATGGAACAAGCATGTATCAGATCGATCAGATCTGGCATTCATATTTCTCTTCTCCTCTTGATTGTTTCGTGGATTTAGGTTCACATCAGTTCGTATCAAAATATAAGTAACCTCGAAACTTGTATGTACGCTCACATTAGTTTGTATGATTGATAAGTCACTTCTTTGGTACAAACTGTGTTTATTAATTCCGCTGAGATTGCAGAAGTGCAACGATAAAATAACCACCTCGTAGTTATGAAAATAATTTCCTAGTATGAACCAATAGGAAGCGAGTAACCGCAAGTGATACGAAAATATCACCTACTGATCTTAGTCCGTCGGTAGATCAGCAGCGGTAAGGGGGGAAGTGATCTGATCACTTCAGTTTAGCTAAAGGAACATGCTAATTTCTGAACTGACGTGATGTGATCTGATCTGATCTGATCAAAGCGGTAAAAGGAAAACAACACCTAATATCAATTTTGGATACCAATCGTATCGAACCTTTATAAACAAACCCATCTTTCTTTTTCCTTTGGCTCTATGGTTCCTTTTCTTTTTGAATAGAAATTCGTGCATTTAGAGGTTAAGAAAACAATTTCAACGATCATTTCCTCAGCCTCTTAGTCGCATTTTTAATCCTCCGGTTACTTTGCTCTTTGCTCTCAGATGCTGAAGTCCTGCAGGACCCTGAGCATGACTGTGCGCGGACCAGCCCTGGATCCACGTTGCAGAGGAGGACATCCCGTGTGGTCCTCGTCCGGTCGTCAACAATCCTGCAGTTGGATGGATAGGCAGGGACGACCCTCGTCACCCCCACCGCTCTATCCACCACGCGACTCGAGGTACGGCCCAAGGACGCGAAAGGTCGAGCTCTGCATCGAACCAGGTCAATCCCTTGGTCTGATGATAAGAGGCGGCCTTGAATACGGCCTCGGAATCTACGTGACGGGCGTCGACAAGGACAGCGTGGCGGATCGTGCTGGACTCTTGGTGAGAATTCAAACCCCATTCGGATTAAAGTAAAATTTGGCTGATCCCTTTGTCGATTCAAAGGTCAAAGGCTAGGTAGAGGACGAGGTAGCACTGTGAGTAGTTTCTGTGGAAGGCTAAGAGTTTCACGCTCGACTTATTCGCGAAAGGATCTCCTATTGGTAGAGTTCTAGTGGACCGATGGCACGTGTTTGACTGTAAAGTAAATGGAGAGCTGGTCACAAAAATCTTGAGACAATTGTGTACGGGTTTTCTTTTTGCGCGCGAAATTAGCTTAATCGCACATTTGAACATTGTGAGAATTCCAAGGGCATTTGGTTTAAAGTAAAATTCTGTTGATCTCTTTGTCGATTTAAAGGTCAAAGAGTAGGTAGAGGAAGAAGTAAGCAAAACCAGGAATCCCACCCCTAGTTTATTCGTAAAAGACTCCTATTCGTAGAGTTCTATTCTGTTCGTTAGCTTGTATCAATGCTGACGATAAAACAAGGGAACTGTTCACAAAAATCCCGAGACAATTGTGTAACGATGTCCAACCTAGAAACATCTATTGTCTAAAGAAGTAAGCAAAACCAAGAATTCCACCCTCAACTTATACGTAAAAAGACTCGTCGATAAAACAAAGCCGTTCACAAAAATCCCGAGACAAGTGTTTAACGATGTCCAGCCTGGAAACATCTATTGTCTACAGTTCTCTTCTTTCTCTTTCAACGCGACGCGAAATCTACCTTGATTACGCGCTTGAAGAAGAGCGCGCGTTTATGTGACTAATCCTAAGCCTACTTCAGAAATCCTGTGCGATATTGTGCGCGACGATCGAACGTCAGGGACGAATCGGCACGAATTTAAAAGAGAATTCTCGACGAATTGGAGTAACTAGGAGGAAGGAGGTACTTGGAAAGGACGTTAATGACCGGGGAGGCTTGATGACGTTTGAAACGCGCTGGGATAGGCCGCGACGAGAGCCACGGCATTTTCCGTCACTCGCCTCTGTCGCTCTTGATTGGAACGCAGTCCAAATTGGAATGAGGCTGAAGATCGTCCCGACCGGCTCTCCGAAAGTTTTGTCTTAATGGTCGTCCTCGAGAAATTCTCTCTAACGATTTGCGAACACTCGAGAGACTCGCGTTTGTCACGTTAAAGTTGAAGGACGTGATGCAAATGACGTGATGAAACTACTACGGTTTTGATGAATTGTTTGTTCACCGTTTAGTTTCTATACCGAGTTCTATTTTTTCTCTTTCGATTTTCAAAGACAGCTCGATAAACTTGATATCAATGGAAGCTCGATGGAAAAGAAAATACTCGCGGTAAGTTGGTTGAGATTCGATTTGGTCGATTTGATTATTTCAGGTCGGCGATCAAATCATCGAAGTGAATGGCCAGAGCTTCGAAGAGGCTACGCACGACGAGGCCGTTCAAATCCTAAAGACCAATAAGAGAATGAGCCTTCTTATTCGCGACGTGGGTAAAGTCCCACATTCCTGCACAACCAGTCAACCTATAGTGATGCCGACGTCTAGGTATCCTGATCACGATCCCATGCTCCTGGAAAGTCCTGGAAATCATCGGCCTCCGAGTCCTGCGTAAGTTGAGACACTCTGCAATTTCTTGGACGAGGATTCGTTTTGCCAATTTTTCATAAAGCAAAATCTTCCACTCTAGTTTTGGTCGGAGCTTTTTTTATTATTATTTCTGATGTACAAGCGATTGCGTCTCGTTCGTTAAACAGCTTTCCAAATAGTACGAATCGATGCTCGATAATGAAACATGATAACGTAACCTATTGGTAAATTCATGGACAATCGCATTATTCGAGCGGGAGGGACGCGTGTCGTGAAGCCGATAAAGTGGCTCGTTAAATAATTAAAAGTGCCATAAGTAGGTTCCAGTCGTTATTCGATATTTGCCGAGAACGTGTACAGTAGCGATGGGTTCGAGTATCGGACCGACGTCGACGGTCCTTTAAACGAAATCAACGCTTGATATTTCAGGAACAGGCTATTTCTAGAATGCCACTTATGTTACATTTTCATTCGCTGTTCGAGGACACTGAAAATCAAAAGGGTAAAATTCAATTGCGCTAAAATAAATATAGCAAGTTAGTCGAAGTTTATTTTAATATACATTTTCAACGCGCAAACAAATGAGCCTGGGTTTCAAAAGTGAGTGGAACTTTATGTTACATCAAAACACTTCTCAGATTTCACTTCGATACCTTGTTATTTCTTCTGCAACGCTGTCCGCAGATCGAATCATTTTATATTTTCCAGCCCTTCTATTTCATTCTCTTTATTCCCTCGATGCTCATAGCTGCAAACCAATAACTGAGTATTCTCGGACCCTACGGTCTCCCTGGGAATACCAGTAGAGGAGAAATACAGAAGATAAAGTAGTATCGATACGACGTATAAACCTCTCTTTAATGCTGTCCTAGATAGTAGTAACAAAGAGAAAGACCCATAAAATGCCTCCGTCACAAAAGAACTACCCACTCGTTATTCCACCTATTAAAACCCTTCCTACATCTATAAAATGACGTAAATTCTGTCCCACAAACCTAACCTACACTCATTTAATCCTTAAACGCATAAAGTATCAATTTTAATACCAATCACATTAAATGCCATTAACAATCATATCTACCCTTATAGCACCACAAAAAAGAAAATTCTTATTTTAAAAAAGAAAAACTCATGCATTTAAGGGGATTAGAGAGATTTGCAATTTCAAAAATTAACTCGCGTTTAATTGTTTGTAACGGGACCTCGCATAAATATAAAGCTTTGTTATTTTACAGGGTGTTACTTACAACATTATAAAATAAGAAAATCCATTCCAAGCCATTCCCTGGTCAATAACATCGGCGTTGCAATATAATCGGGCAAAGGGTTAAATGTACGGTTTTGCCACGATTTCAGTCGAACGGATGAACATTTTGGGAAGCCCAAAGACGATTTCTTATCGTTAGGCTTCCCTCTATTTATTATACCTGAAATCAAATTAAAATAAAATATTGTTACAATTTTATAGTAACAAATAAAGTCGAAAGATACCAAATTTTTTGTTTTCTTAACGCCATTTTGATAATTTTATTGTTATTATTAATTTTTCAGGTATAATAAATAGAGGGAAGCCTAACGATAAGAAATCGTCTTTGGGCTTCCCAAAATGTTCATCCGTTCGACTGAAATCGTGGCAAAACCGTACATTTAACCCTTTGCCCGATTATATTGCAACGCCCATATTATTGACCAGGGAATGGCTTGGAATGGATTTTCTTATTTTATAATGTTGTAAGTAACACCGTGGAAAATAACAAAGCTTTATATTTATGCGACGTCTCGTTACAAACAATTAAACACGAGTTAATTTTTGAAATTGCAAACCTCTCTAATCCCCTTAAAGGTTAAATCCACAAGCGAATATTTCTCGTATCAAGATAAATAATAGAAAATAATTCTATTCTATCTGAGATCAAATTACAAATCTTCGTCATTTCTTTTGTTCATTGCGTGATTTCAAAACTCTCAACTTCTTTTCCGAAAAGCACCACGAACGAGTGGAGACATCGAGGCGGGGTGCACACCATTTCCGCAGCCACTGCCGCCATGGTCGAGGAGAAGGCGAGGGTGGTACTCGCTAGAAGCGAGAGGGCCGCGCTCTCGCAGCTCCTCGCGGATTACAGGACCAGAAGAATGACAGTGGAGGAGCTCGTGGCGAGCTTAGCCGACCTACTGAACACCCACGAGAAGCTCACCCTGTTGACGGAGCTTCGCGAGCTGGTCGACAGCAAGGACAGAGCAGCTTTCGACGACCTCGTGTACAGGCCGCGAGTGGCGATGGCCAGGGTGAGCCTTTTCACCGCGATCCGCTTACTTCGCTGATTCCATTTCTTTCCAGGTTTTTCTCTTCGGCTAATAAACCTCGTATCGCGTTCTCAACTATACGACACTTATCAAGGAAAACCCCAAAAAAAATTCTTCGTCGATAATAACCTTGGAAACTAAAAATTACACTGGTCAACAGTGTTTCTTTATTCTGGAAACAAGACTTGTTCTTTATTAGGTCGAGGATGCTGATACCGATAATCGAGGCCGTTTGTTCGATTTGGCTCGAGTTTTCGAGATATCCTCAGTTTTGTGTTTTACTGGTAAGTAACGCGTAATTACTTCTTTTTCCCGTTTAATATTCATTGCTTTTTTTTCTATGATTGAGTTATATGCCACGAACAACTGCAGATTTGCGATACTGGTGTTAAATGGCTAGTTGCCTAGTTGTCGTCGACAGTTCTTAAATACGATTTTAACCCTAATACTTAACTAAGTTGTTATGTGGATAAATATGTCGTTCGCAACGCATAACTAAATCAACGAAAGCAAAGCAATTAATATTAAACAGAAAAATGACGTTATTGCACGTTACTTACCAGTGAAAAACATAACTGAGGATATCTCGAAAACTAGAGCCAATTCAAACAAACTCCTTCGATTTTTGGAATCAGCATCCTCGATTTAGTAAAGAACAATTCTTGTTTCCAGGAAAACAAAAAACAGTGCTTTTCTTGTTGACCTGTGTTATAAATCGCGTACGAGATTCAAATCGAATTTGTGGCGCTCGTTTGCGCAAACCTTCCTCGACGAAGAAGTTCCTTTGCGCAACTACCGAATAATCGTGTATACCTCGCGACACTCTAGACCGCTAAAATCTCTGATCTGAGAATTTCAGTAAACGAAGCGAATAATCGAACAGAGCTGACCCATAGAAGAGTATCGTTCGAAAAGCAGAACAGGGTAGATGAGAAAATTCCGTGCATTCACCCTCTTTCGTTTGTTCAGAGGAAAGGAGACCGCGCGCACTCGGACCTGATCGTAACGCCGTCTCTCCACGATCTTCCGGTAAGTTTTCTCGAAATGTCTGGAAAAATTCCACTGCGACACGTCGCGACGTTTTACCTCGCGCTCGACTTTACGTTCCTCGACGTACACTCGTGCGTTTACTCGCGCGTACCCAAAAAGTACGCCGAGAAACCGTCACGCGCGCTCGCGCTACCAGACACACTCACACACACACACACACACCATAAACACACATTCGTATCTCTCTCTACTGTTCTTTATCCCGGATACGTATAAAAATCTGTTCTCTGTTCTTCCTCTTCTCACTTCTGTGTCCTATATATTATTCCGACGTACTATATACATTATATATTTATATATTCCGATTGTTAGTTCCATCGATGTTCTCTCACCACTGTACCCTCTCACGACGTTTCCAAGGGGGATACTCCTAGGAGGAAACCCACACCCTCTTCTGACTCGTCTCTTTCCAAAGAATGATAGAGAGAGAGAGAGAGAGAGAGAGAGAGAGAGAGAGAGAGAGAGGGAGAAGAAGAGAAAGGGTAAAAGTGGTTTCTCCAAAGGAGCCAGAATCACGAGAGAAGGGAAGGGGCCTTTTCCCAGGAGCATCCCGAGAGAAACGAATTTTGTATGCTCGTCTCTTTACCCCCTCTCGCACCTACGTGTACCACACCCCTTTCCAGTTAGATAACTGTGAGACTCTCCCACGTAGCGGAAGCCACGTAAATAAAAAAAAAAAAAAAAATTAAAGGGGTAGATCTCGAGAGCGTTTAAAAGAAAGTTTCAATCCGCAAAGCCTGTAAGGGACGCGCAGATGAAATCACACTTTGTCGATTATTGGAGAGAATGCGAGGTCGAAGGTGCGAAGTAAAAGTGACCGGGTAAAAGTCGTTGCCTAATCACGTTTTGATAACGATCAAAAAAAAAAAAAAAAAAAAAAAAAAAAATCGGAAAACGTGGAATTTCCAAGTGAGATCTTTGACATTAACCGAGGGTAGAAAGTTTAGTCTGGTGGTATCGAATAAAAGTGATTGAAATTTCGGGCAAGATGGTGGGCAAATTTGAGTAAAGAAATTGTTTGGGAAATTTTGCTAATATTGAAAGAAGAAAGGGCTTGAGAGGCGTTGCGTCGCGCAAGTCTTCTCTCCTCGCATCGTCGCGACTAATTTTCGCCTTTCCCGGGTAAGGACGAAACGTACCGAGCGACGCTTGTAAGAATTTTTTTTTTTTCTGGTCACTCGCTAATTAGCCGCTCTGGTCTGCCGCTACCCTTTCGCGAGCGCAGCATGATGACTCGCCTGGAGAGAGAGGAGAGTGTCCCGTAAGAACGATCCATCCTCGTAGTATCTGTCTCGTACTCACTCCGCTCGTTTTATTATCTCCTCCAAAATCATCGTCATCACGCCCACACGCTCTTCTCCTCCTTCTTTTAATCCTCTTCGCTGCAACCCGCTACGTCTTTTAGTTTTGCCCGCAGTCTCGTAGACACGCTCGTCGCTTGTTCCGCGCGCTGGAGTAGACGCGGTAAAAAAAAAAAAAAAAACGATAATAAACGAAAAAGAAGAAAAGAGAAAACAAAGGGTGCCAAAGTTAGTGGATTTAACGAAAAGAGTTCAAAGCGCACGAGAGACGAGAACAATGACGCGAGTAAATTTGCATTGATTTTGAGGTGGTTTGACATTGGAGAGAAAACGAGGGGAAAAAAAAACGAGAGATTCTCTGTGGTGAGTAAGCGTGAATAGCGCGAGAGTTCGCCACGTGGCGCGTCGATGAAAATTCGCAAATTGATCGTCTCGTTTGCTTTCCACTCTGTTACCCTTTGGAGCGATTGTGGCTGGTTGCGCAAGCGCCTACCATTGCTGCTGTTGCTGTTGCTGCTGCTGCTGCTGCTACTGCCCTGCTTTTACCGTAGAACGATCGAGATTGAATTTATGCACTGCGCCGATCGTGTGATTAGATGCAGCACGTTTAGTTTGGCTTTTGAATAAGAGGAGCTCGCTCGTTAGAACGTCGCTTCTCGCTTAGAAGTCGATTAGCGCCTTCTTACCTTTCGTTCACTTTCTATCTCTGTCTCTTTCTCTGTCTGTCCGTCTCTCGTTAATTTTTCTCCTTCTTTCACTATCTCTCTTTCTCTCTCTCTCTCATTCTCTTTTCATCTTTCTTTCTTACACTTCCGGCGTGGGAGACAGCGCGTACGATGCTGCGTGTGCGACTGTTTTGCAGCAAACGAGTTCGCCTGAGCTTCACGCTGGACCTTTTTTCCTTTGAGTTCCGATGCGGCCGAGCGCGCGAACGTTCCGCTTTCGCTTTGGTCGAGATTGGTAGATGAGGAGGTGGCGGCACGATAAATAGTTCAATGCGTGTTTGGCTTCCGTGCGGATCGATTGCGATCCGCGCTTGGAATGTGTGCCCCACGCTGGAGAAAGTGAGAAACGATTCTGACTACGAGCCGAGCCGACTCGCAGGTGAAACTTTGACATCGGAAAATTTTGAGTGATGTTGTCGAACGGAACGCTTATCAGCGGAAACGTATCGTTAAGAATGAAAGTTATCCACTGAGAGAGTAAAAGAAGAAGACCCAGGATGGACTCGTCTAATGGCCTGCCTCGAAACTCGGGCGAGCTCGTTTTCGATTGGTCCTCGCGGTCAACGAACGTTAGTATTCAGACAATTACGAGCGCTCCTGTACGAATGCACAAGATGGTATAGAAAACTACAAATTTCAGATGGAGAATTTAATCGTAAATCCTATTCGTTAACCCTTTGCTGTATGATTTAGTCTGGTAAAGTTGGGATTGTAGAGATTGCGGGTAGCGCTTGGCAAACAGGCCAAAGTGAGGTGGCCGAACGTGCGCGACAGGAGAGAAGAGTAAGTTGGAAAACGTGACATTGACTACCAAACATCGTAGCCCTTATCTCGATTAGCCACTATCTCAAAATTTCATACGACGAATCTCATACGTAATATTCACGTTCGATCTGAAATATGAACAAAAAGGCTCATTCGTGGCATTCATCTCCTGCGAAAATTTTTCATGAGTCAGACTCGTGGTATTCGTCAATTTAAAATTTCATACGACGGATCTCAGATGTAATATTCACGTTCGATCTGAAATATGAACCACGAGGCTCATTCGTGGCATTCATCTCCTGCGAAAATTTTTCGTGAGTCAGACTCGTGGTATTCATCAATTTATAATTTCATACGACGGATCTCAGATGTAATATTCACGTTCGATCTGAAATATGAACCACGAGGCTCATTCGTGGCATTCATCTCCGGCGAAAATTTTTCATGAGTCAGACTCCTGTTATTGGTCAATTTAAAATTTCATACTACGGATCTCAGATGTAATATTCACGTTCGATTGGAAATATGAACAAAAAGTCTCATTCGTAGCATTCATCTCCGGTGAAAATTTTTCATGAGTCAGACTCGTGGTATTCGTCAATTTAAAATTTCATACGACGGATCTCAGATGTAATATTCACGTTCGATCTGAAATATGAACCACGAGGCTCATTCGTGGCATTCATCTCCTGCGAAAATTTTTCGTGAGTCAGACTCGTGGTATTCATCAATTTAAAATTTCATACGACGGATCTCAGATGTAATATTCACGTTCGATCTGAAATATGAACCACGAGGCTCATTCGTGTCATTCATCTCCGGCGAAAATTTTTCATGAGTCAGACTCGTGGTATTCGTCAATTTAAAATTTCATACTACGGATCTCAGATGTAATATTCACGTTCGATTGGAAATATGAACCCCGAGGCCCATTCGTAGCATTCATCTCCGGTGAAAATTTTTTACGCGTCAGCCTCGTGGCATTCATCTTCGACCGAAAAATTTTACCAACGAGCCAGACTTCTTCTGGTACAGCAAGGGGTTAAAATAATACTTTCCACGTGTTCTTTTCGAAATTTCTTTTTTAGGATCGATTCTCGAACTAATTCAAGAAAACAAGAGAAGAATTATCCTAAAGACCGACTAAAAGTAACTTTCTCGGGGAAACGAAATTCCTTTAATGAGTCTTCTCGCGTTAAGATCAATCTTAAACGTCTTTCTTTTCCTTTCGTCCTCCTCCTTCGAGAAGGCTCGGCACGGTTGACTCCTTGACGAGCCGACAGGAGAGAACGATCGAGAACAAGGAGGACAGGTCGGCCCTCTCGCTCCAGCCGGACGAGGATCGTAAATCAAGCCGGGGACAAATGTCGGCGTGTCGAGTCCGCGTAGGAAGCGGCCCGATCGATGATAAATTATTGCTAAATTGGACGAATCGATCCGACGCTATAGAGACACGACAATGCGCGCTGATAAATTCCCTCGATTGGGCCAATGGCCAAGACGCGCGACGGGCATTAAGGCGCGGATTGAGATAACGAGATTAGAGAGATTCATCGAACGTTCACGATTTAATCGAGCGAACGAACGAGATTGTTTTTCTCTCTCTCTCTCGTGGATCTCTCGTTGCACGAGAAAAGCGAAAGTGGGGTTATTTAAAATCGAGAGTGTCGATTTTCTCGAAGGGGAAACGACGAGAGCGAAATGTGAATCGAGGAAAATGACGAGACTTCGTAGGACGAGATGGAAGTGAGATCGCTGAATAAAAAAAAATTGTTTCGCTTGTTTGAAGTAGGTATACGTATGTCGATCGGATTGTGAATGTCTTTGACAGCCGATCGCGCCAATGTCAATTTCTTACATTAGCGATACACACGTAAGTAAATGGAAATCGATTCGTGATAATGTAGTGCGTGCGGGTTTAATGCGTGCGTACTTGAATTTACATGTGGCTCGTTAAATAAGTACACCTGTACAGGATGATAAATGTTCGTTCGTTTATCACGTTCGGTTACATTTATTTAAGCGCGAGAAGCAAGAAACGTTCCTAACGAGTTTGACATCCTGCTACGCGTACTTTCACCGCATATTTCTTTCTCAACTATAATAACCTGATAACTCGTTTACCATCTAATCGGAGTGCTATAGTTGGACCTTTCCTGTTATCTGGCTATAGCTTGGTCGTTATTCTAACCTTACTCGAGCCGTCGTTAACCCTTTGACTACGATAGATTTTGAGACATTGCCAATCATTCCATACGGTAGAAATTCAGTCGCAATATACACTAAGAATGGCGAAATTTTTCGACGGACGTGCATTTGTGAGGAAGTGCACCGAAATAATGAAAACACTGAATTCGGTAAAACTCCTGTTTAGGGGAGGCAGCTCCGATCACCTTGACCTTGATATATGTTGTCAAGGACATCCTTCTGAGTACGAATCCGCAATTTTTAGCCGTCGCTCATTGTTCGTTAAAAAGTCATTAACAGAAAAAGTTTTCACGAATTATGGAGAATTTCCGACGTTGAGTCACACACACGCGCGCGTCTGTATACAAACATTGACCAGAAAGGCCCACCACGCTCTCAAGTGTAGATTATTTTTTTAATGCGCGGGCGGGCGCGGAAGCCTAACCCTTATTGAATTAGATGGGTTAGGTTTGGTTAAGCGGGTGCGATTGCCAGGCGCGGCACAGGCGCTTTGAGAGCGTGGTAGGACTTTCTGGTTAGATCAATTTCTGTAGCCTCTGCTGTTTTACCTAACTTCTTAACAAATAATGAGCGTCGACTAAAACATTTGGATTGTTACTCCGGAGGGTTACCTTAATAATATATGTCAAGTCAAGATTGTTGGAGCTGCTTCCTCTATCCTAAATATCGAAACGCGCAGAAAATGCCAACTCGAACCGGTGACTTCATTTGTTAATAACTTTTTAACGAACAATGAGCGACGGCTAAAAATTGCGGATTCGTTCTCAGGAGGATGTTCTTGACAACATATATCAAGGTCAAGGTGATCGGAGCTGCCTCCCCTAAACAGGAGGTTTACCCTGAATTCTGCTATATTAAAGTGATATTATTTATTTATTCGTATTCTGTCTACAGGCACTGTCTACAGTATCACGAGAGAAAATTTTCTAAGTGGCTTTAAGCGCCAGCAGTGGTCAAAGGGTTAACAATCATTGATGGTCAGATAACAAATTAACAGAAAGCGTCCCTATAGTCGACGGTTATGTAAAATCAAGAAACCGAGCGTGGCTTCTTTGCAAATACGAAACTCACATAATATGTTCCAGCGTTCTCTCTTTTGCATAAAGTACCTATGACACTGTCGGAAAATCAACCCTCGATTAACACGGTAACTTTAATCGCACGATTTTCAAATTTAACATTCGCAACCAAAGCACAAATCTATCGGATTACAAATAATTCACAAGAATTTGCAGATCTGTGTAAATTCTGTAGAATGTTTTCCAAAACGTGCGCCAAACGACAAATTGATTATGAACAATCGAGCAAAATTTATCGAGTAATTACAATTATCCAGACGAATTCTAAACGTCGCATCGTCGTTTCCAGCCACTTTTGGTATATCTTCCAGCCCTCACAATCATCGAAACTCTAAATTCTAACGACACGCAGGAATATCTCGAATCTCGTAAGCACCCCGAGTGAAACGGAGCCGCTCCAAATCTCTCGAGCACCGTGCGCCACCGAGGCATGACGTCTCGAACATCGAGACACGGCGGTATGCTCGGAAAAAGGAAGCATCGAAGCTTCGCGAATCGTGTCCGGTAAATCCAGATCTCGATTTTCCTACGCGTCGATGCTCCTCTCCTAAGAACCTAAGCGGGAGCGCTCGAGAGTGAAAGCGGGAGATCCTCGGCTGAGCCTCTCCTGTCGGTATACAGTAGGTAACGTTCGTTGACGCGGCGTAGAGACTCGAACGAAGGAGAAAGGGGACGAAAGACGGTGGATGTGCGAACGAGTCGTACGGAAGAAGCTTCTCGATTAAGTGAAATCGAAGGCTGCGGAAGGAGAATGCGAGGCGGTAGAAGCGAACGAACGAAGACGAAAAAAAAGTGAAAGAATTAAAGATATCGAAGGAGAGGAAACGAAACGAGGGTATCGCGAACGACGATGAGAGCGATTAAAAGAAAATTCAATCGCAGTAATGATAATTAGACGAAAACAATATAAGTAGACAATTGTAAGACCGAGAACACGAGGCTTTACGGGGTTTGGATGTTTGTGATGATTTCTCGCAGAGGGGTGTGCCCGGTGGTGGTGGTGGTGGTGGTTGTTGCCGGCCAGGACGACTGGTGGACGTCGAGGGAGATCCTCTGGGAGTGACAGGACCTCTCCTACCGAGGGACGGGCAGGAGTATAGGTCGCCCAGCGAGGACAGCGGTCTAGGGGCGGACATGCCCAGGACGAGGTTCGCGCGCGAACAGATTCGACGACTAGAGTCGGCTCCTTCTTGCACCTGTCTTCCTTTTTTAAACGTCGCTTCCAATCTCGAGGGTTCGGCCCGGGACGACAGGGTGACGCGAGAGCAGAGAATAGGATAGAGAAGGGAGAGGGAGGATTAAGAGAGAAGAACGTTAACGAGAGCAGAGGATAGGGTAGAGGATAGAAAGAAAGGAGAGAGAGAATTAGGAGAGAGAAGAACGTTTAGGAGAGCAATGGATAGGGTAGAGGATAGAAATAATGGAGAGAGAGAATTAGAAGAGAGAAGAACGTTTACGAGAGCAAAGGATAGGGTAGAGGATAGAAAGAATGGAGAGAGAGAATTAGAAGAGAGAAGAACGTTTACGAGAGCAAAGGATAGGGTAGAGGGTAGAAAGAAAGAAGAGAGAGAAGGACATTAATGAGAGCAGAGGATTGGGTAGAGAATAGAAGGTAAGGAGGGAGACAATTAAGAGAGAATAATGTGAGATGTGTTCTTTCGAAAGTTTTCCTACCTCGGTAATCTCACAAGGAAATGGCACGAGGTGTCCCCCTCGAATTTCAATGCTAGTATATTCCGCAGATTTTCAATATTAGTAGAATAGGGACATAGAGTCAATGAGTCAAATGAAAACTAAACATTAATCAATATTACCGACTTGCATTGCAAAAATATAGATGCTTTCCAATACTCGAAATATCGCACACAACACTGTGACACATGCCAAACTTGTTATTCATCTATTATTAGATCACGACAAAATCGAAAATAAACTAGATGGAAAGACGAAAAGACGAAAATACGGGTATACGCGGGCATTTGCATCTATTTTTCGAAAAGTCCGTATCTCGGAAAGTAACATTATTATATATGGTTGAATTCGGAATAAAACATCCTGTTGCTCTGTCAAAACGAAATTCTGAAATTGCAAAATAATTATGAGGGGGTGAGGGGTGTGTCGAAAAGTTGAACATTTTTTAAACAATCGATAAAACTATTATTAAGCGATTTTGAAACTGTTCAACATTCGTCTAAAACATTTTTTTCTATCTCGTATAGATTTCACAGTATTTGGTCCGAAAGAAGAAAACCGATTTTTTTCAAAGGGGTGTTTCACCCCCTAAAAGTACGATTGGGCACGTATAAAAAGAAACGTGTCCCTTATTTTGATCTAGATTACAACATATTTCAACGGCATTGAAATCCGAGAGGGACACTTCGTGCCATTTCCTTGTCAGTAGCAGGAAGGAGGAGATTGGAACGAGAGTATTTAGGGATCGGTGGACGGATGGTTGGACATTGGGCTACGCTCGAACATTTATTTTTTTATTTTTCTACGACGGTCCATTGCGCGTCACTCTACTATCGACAGCGATTTCGTCGCGGACATTTCACGTAACGGTGCACCACGTCGGTGACAGAGGGTTGTATCCAGAGTGAAATTTCCAGGAGGAACTCCTCGTTCTATTTTTTTCTCTTCGTCTTTATGGCTACGATGCCGGATTTATGGAGTTGCGAAGGAGAAAGGGAAAGTTTCGTTGGCTCGAGTCGTGGCAAAATTCCACGGCCTACTAATTGTATGGAATTTATTTCAATTTCGATCAACCGTGAAGAAGATCCTCTTGGATCTGCTTTTTGGTGCTCGGTGTATGCCATCGCGCGATTCTTTTTTGAAAGTGGATGCTCGAGTGGAAGAAGAAATTGTTAAATCCTATATTGAACGGCAAATCGTTATTCAGGGAGCGAGAGAGACTTTCGAAACGACTATCCGCTCGGAGAGGTTCCGGCGTTTAATCGATCGCACGAGTGCCATTGCTAGGCGCCCGCGAAATATTCGGCGGACGGTAAGGGTGAAACGTATAATCTGGAATATATCGTGGAGCTTTATAATTTCCGGTGCTGTTATTGAACCACGTGAAACTGAGACCCCGAGTCTCTCACGGTTCTTGTCATTCGGTCGAAATCATTCCACCCGTCGAAACAATTTTCGAGAATTTAATAGAATCAATCATTAATTCGTGAAAATTTCGAGAACACATTACGCGAATCGCGAATTTACACATTTAATAAAAATATAAAGTACAACGAAACGAAAGTACCTTCAACGCGCTTCCGAAATCATCCAGATTACTGTGAAATATTTCTGACCCTTTGTCCACTGTCAATGGGTCCTGTGAATTTTCCTCATTCACCGGAAATCGTCACCGAAACGAACGCAGCAGCCCGTGAAATATCTCGTTTGCGAGAAGCCTCTCTGCGCGTCGAAATACAGAGGAATGCGTCGTCGTTTCCTACCAATGGACCAACCACCCAAAGCTTCTCTCGTTCTCCGAATACCGCGCATCCACCCTCGCTTGCATTCTCCACCCTCGAGCCCTCCGCGTGTCTCCGTCCACGTGCTATGCAGTCAGAAACTGCGACCAGGTAACCTGCGTACCCCCATGCAACCGCGGACACGAGAATACGCGCGTGCTTCACCAATCTAGTCTGCTAGTCGGACAATGAATAGGTACGACTGCGTGCACGCGTGTCTCATTTCAACGCGATAAGTGTGTCCGAGGAAATTTACAATGGACGCCTACGTGTGCGTGTACGTGTCTGAGTTGTCCTTTGAAATTCACCGAAAGCGGAGTACACCCTCGAATCGATAAGGTTGCACCGTGCAACCTACTTCCTTTACCGCCTCTACTTTCCCCACCTACGACAAAGGACGATGAAGATGAATACGCCGAGAACGAAGGAATGAATCCGGGGATGAAAAGGAGGCGGGATATTATTTCGATGCTGCGAGAGAACGCGCGGTAAAATTAATCGCGGGTTTGCCGCTGGAATTCTTTTGTCGTGCCCCACGATGCGCAGTTACGCTCCGACGGCAGTCGGTGAGAAAGAGAAGATTCATTCTCGAAAGAATGTCTCGTCGAATGGAATTTTGATCTTGAAATTTGTCGTTGGGTGCATGAAGCTTTTGTGGATTGATCGATATTTGTGAATAATTATTCGAGCTTTAAATCGTGTACTCGTGAAACGTGCATGTATTCGATACCGGTTATTATAATTATACAATGTAATTTTCCTTTCTACGCGTTAACAAATTCTAATCATTTCATTAACTTTAATTCTCAGTGACTAATTAAGCAATTGATACGTCCGTCTAATACGTCGAACATTCTGCTCTTAGCTCCTGGAATTTCGATTTCTGAAATTTCTCGTTGGGAGCCTGAAGCTTTTGTACGTTGATCGATATTCCTAAATAATTATCCGAGCTTTGAACCATGTATTCTTAAAACGTGCGTGTATTCGATACCGGTTAACACAAATAAACAATACAATTTGCTTTCTCCGCGTAAACAGATTCTAACCATTTAATTAACTTTAATTCTCAGTGACTAATTAAGCAATTGACACGTCCGTCTAATACGTCAAACGCTCTTCTCCTAGCTTCTGGAATGTCAATCTTGAAATTTCTCGTTGGGAGCCTGAACCTTTCATAGACCACCGATCGATATTCCTAAATAATTATTCCAACTTTAAATCGTGTACTACATGAAAAGTGCGTGTATTCGACACCAATTAACACAAATAAACCATACAATCTTGCCTTCTCCGCGTTAACGGATTCTAAAGATCTAATTAACCTTAATTCTCGGCGACTAATTAAGCAATTAATGCGTCCGTCTAATACACGTCAAACGCTCGTCTCCTACCTCCTGCTGATCGACATCAGTGGAGAGGAATTGCCACGTCCTTTGGCGCATCGACAACTACCCTCGCATCCGAGTTGGGCCCACGAGCTTGTTACCGGAGTAATTCGATCGTGTCGGTAACTCGTTGCCTCGAACGCGAGAACTTCGAACGGCCGATGTCTGACGGGGGTAACTTGGTCGAGTCCTTGAAAATCTTCGGCATCCGCAGTGGGCGGTAGTCGTTAACGCATTTGCCACCGTGTGCGCGCCACCGTATCCACGGGTAACCGGAGGAAACAAATCACCGTCACTGCGAAAATTCTCAGTGCCGTAATCGCGCAGGCTGTGGAAGCGACGTTCGCTTGGAAAGCGCGTCGTTATCGGTAAACAACTCTCATTTCGATATCCATCGCGCGCTTCTCATTCTTCGCGTTCTCATTTCTCTTTAGAATTACACTTGTTACTCGACACGATTTACTGGAAAATCAGTTCTTTTTTATTTAGACTGCGCGGTGAAAATTGTTCGTTTGATAAATCGTCGTCATCCTTCTTCCATTCAAAAGGCCGACTGCCGTCTCGTGGCACGTGAGCGGCTATCAGGAATGAAAGACACGAGTGGGAGGTTTTTGATGCGAGCCGCTCGACATAATATGCTCAGTCTTGTTTTGAATTTCATTAAGCTCGGTTGTGCGTTTATTAGAGTTCGTTTTGTGACAGTTATCGTGGTTCTGCTTCTGTCCTTTTGATTCTCCGACCCTTGATCGTCCAGCGTGCCAATAAGAAGGTTCTGTAAGAAGGGTATTAATAAAGTTGTGAAGAAAATTTGATTTTTACCTCTCGATGCTCGTGTAAATAAGACGAAAGGATTCGTGAATTTTTAGTGTACTGTGTCGGATGTTTGGCAGTTTGTAATAATTTAGTTTAAACATTTCGTCGGATCGTGTTCTTTGTACGTGTGTACTGTTAAATGAACAGTGGACTCTCTGATACAGTGGAATTCAGTTAGAGTAATCACACATATCGTTAGCAATATGTTCTTATCCTTATTATAGTAGTCTTTATATCAAATTAACTTCCTTTACGGTTACACTCGGTTATTATTACCATAATTACGTGTCTCAAAGTGATCATAACGAGAATTCCATTGTATTTACGACCAATGGACAATTTACATCTATCATTGACCAAACTAGTGAAATCCGTTTCGACACATTTTTTATGCGCGTACAAGTCGTGCATATGTCTCGTCGACAATTTTATCCTCGTGTCGTTCCAAAACCGCGTGTCCTTTCGAGAAGCGAAGTTCACGTCCTTCTCTTCCTCTCGTCTCTCGCATCGAAAGAAGAATCGATCGATGGCATCACCTGCATCTTCTTCTCTGCAATGGTAAACCGCGAGAAAGGACGATAAGAGGAACGAAAATAGACGGCCGCGCGTCGACGTTTCTGCCCCTGGCGCATCCCACCCCCACGATCGATTCGCATCGACAGCTCGGATTCCTCGAATAGAGACGTACCTCGCATATTAATAACAATTCTCTTTCTGCTCGTGCGACCGTAAATGCTTTTTCGATGCTACTGGCGTCCTTTCCTCGCCATAACATTTCTTCTTCTGATTTTTTTATTCCGTTACGAAAGAGTTACACGTCGACACATATGCCCATTTGTTATTCGAGCAATTACTTACGAAAAATTCCAAAAACCGTGCAATCCGTTATTCTCTGAAAAAAACATAGAATGCGATTTTATGATACCATTTTTACAAGCGTGTACAACTCGAATTTAAAAGAAGCAAAACGAAGAACGTTAGACTTTATCCTTGTGTCTTATTTTTATTCTTCAAATGCCACCTTTACATGCACGTACAACTCGAATCTAAAACGAAATCTTCATTCGAAGTCTCATTTTACTTCTCTCCGCTCACCGTTGCTCCTTCTCTTTTATTCTCACCTCGCTCCTTTTGGCTCTGTCCTCGCGCATAGTTAAGAAGGGATTCTCAGTTAGGTAGAAGAAACTGAATAATTCAAGGGGATCGAGACGAGGGAAAGGGTGGCCAGCTCGAAATAGAAATCTCGAAATGTTGCGCGTTTTCGACGCGGTGGTTCTTGTTCGGATCGGTCGCCATGAGAATCTCTATTCCACGAGCGTGCGCAATGAATTCCAACCGTGTGATCTAATCAAAGCGAAACTCAAATCGTCCCGAGTCTCGAGATTAGAAGCTCCTTGGGCAAACTTTTGCGTGGGTCGGGGGGTGGGTGAAGGGGTTTACCTTGAAAATGGAAATTCTTGGAACTTCCAGAGTGGGCTGTAGGAGGCCGCAGCAGCACCAAGTGACCACTTCCGACCTCGCTCTCTCCAACGACGACGAGTGTGACAACCAGGTACAGACAGATTAAATGTTCAACCCGAAATCGATGATCCTCACCTAATTTGCGTCGATCTTGCGTGTGTCGTCCACCATGCGCGTGCAAAGAAATTTCCTCGAATGTAGCGCACGATAGAACAAACACCACGTAGTTTCGACTCGCTTGTGCGAGCTGCATTGACGCTGAGCATCGTCCTTGAATTAATTCGTCTTCCTTCGTATTGTGCAGGATTACGAGGACGAGCTGGAGAACGGACGAGGTCGCAGGCACAGCTCTCCGGGTGGATCGAGAGGAAATCCAAGAGAGTACGGTCATCATCATCTTCATCCTGACAATTTGGTGAGTCGACGGTTGCCTGTTCTTACAATTTAAACATTCGACGATTCTCGAAGAGTCCTTGAACTTTTTCGAGTAGCACCGAGATTACGTTGTCGGTCGAGCTTAGCAATTATTATTTTAGCGTAGGTAGATGTCCTGGCGGGGACCTGGTGTCGCTGTTCTCGCGGTCGAGGATACTTGAACTTATTATACTTTGTCAAGAGAATCAAAGGAGTTGACACGCGTTAATATACGTTAACAAACATTTTCTACGTACATTTAGCTGCAATTGTCAATTTAGAAATCCACGAACACGAACGATAACTATTAACTCGATTACTCCAAATTTGCATAATTTCGCCACGTTCTTTAAGGGTGGAATATACTAATAGCAATGATACTAATAGAAATTATTATTCCGATTATTGTGATATCGTGATACTGAAATTATGCAAATTTGTAGAAGCAAGTGAGTTTAACGAAACCAATTCCAATTAACTCAAATAATCGACCCAATCTCCATCCAACCCAGAATCTTTAACCTCGTTACCTATCAAATTATCCTCATACAATCCTAACCTAATCCTAACCTCTTGTTAGTTCTTATCAGCTAGTCACGTAAAAAAGCATTCTCATAAACAAAGAACCAAAAAAAAAATCAGGGCATGCGACACGAAACGCAGTCAAATTCACATGTCCACTTATCATCCTCTTCTAGAAAACAAACAAACTATTCTCGACAAATCTTCCTCGACTCAGGTCCCCGCTAGGAATGTAACCCAACGACAGGACTGATCTTGAAAAATCCTGCCCAAGTGTCTGGAACTCGCGCGGCAGGTGGAGTCCGTGTGAAATAACATGCGGTCTCGGCGCGTCTAGACGAGTTTGAAGAGTCCTACGAGAAGGCAGAGGCCAGAACGATGTTAGAAGAACGAAATGAATCGCGATTGCAGTTGGCTCGAGAGATAAGGGCGGCGCATTTGCCACCGCGCGCTTGTGGCCGCGTCGTTTGTTCGTGTAAAGCGGTGGAGCGATCGTTACGGTTAATTACGGACGGCGCGTTTGGAGGGTGGAGGTTGGAGGTTGCTCGCGTGGATGAGAAAAGAGGAGCCGAGAAGATCTGAGAAGATCGCTGGAGAGAGGAGCCACGGTGATTGAGGAGGGTTCAGGGTCAGACGTCTTACGGATGATGCGCATCACGTGCTCCTTTTGCTCCTCGTCAACACGCGTGCATGCGTTTTACGTCGCGCGCCTCTCCTCGGTGCAGGTGGCTTCGGCCTTTTTGCCCGACTCTCGAACAACGCGCGCCGCGTCTTTACTCACCGTATTAGCTTGTATCCTCTACCTTTTCTTCTTACCGAGACCCTGCTTTACAAGCGGTTAATGGAATCTCAATGTTAATATTACCGGGTTATTGAAAAGTCCGATAGCTTTGGGATAATAGTCGCTGGTTCTGGGTCGATCGACGTGATTTTTTTGATAAGTAAATGCGAGGACTTTGACTCGTGAGACAAACATTAAAGGACAGTGCCTCTTAAAATACTACAGGTGGATTTTAAGGAAATTACGTAGCCGATAGAGTAATATTAGTAAATTATTGACTAGTGTTAGGTATGTTACTGTAGAGATTATTAGTTGATAGTAATATTGTAACGTAGTGACAAATTTATTATCAGGCTAGTATTAGGTAATAGTGATATTAGGTAGTCGACAGTGAGAAACCCTCGCTATTCTTACCGTACAGATTGCAAGATCGTTAGAATCGGTAGAATTAATTACTCGAAACTGTTTGATCACCGCACAGGGTCTACAATACGAACGAATCAACCTTCTCGAACTTTAAAAGGAGAACGTACCCAGCAGGGTAATTCTGCGAGTTCCCAAGCAAGACACGCACACGTAGCCAAGTAACGAAGAGTCTATTTGCCGGAGAGCAACCTCTTTTGCTTCTCGCTGCACCCAAATAAGATATCTCGTTGGCGCGTCGAGCTTCGGAAGCTTCTTGCGAGCGTTTTACGAGCGCACCGGCAAACGGAGAAACGAGAATTCGCGTGGACGATCGTTTTGCACGCGAGACGAGAGGAACGTATGGCGTATAATTAAGATAATCGGGAGTTGCCGGGTGGATGAAGATTTTTCGACGATGAAAAAAGGCTGGAGAAAGAGGGGTAACGTTGATACAATTAAGATAATGGCCCGGAACGACGATGGAGGGAGAGGAACGAGCGTGATTGCGCCGTTAAAAACATTTTTACGGATGGTCTCGCGCGCCGCCACTGAAGGACGTCGCGATATTTTCTCGAGGGGGACAGGCCACTTCGCGTCAGAATTATATTCGTGAGATCGCGTTACGCAGTTGAGAACGAGAAGGAGGACTCACTCGCTCGAGGTCGAGAATTATATCGGTCCTTCGCGTAATCGTTATTATTGCGTGTGGAGCGAAGGTGAGAAGAAAGTGTTCCTCGGGATTCCACGCAGGGCATTAATAAAGAATCGTTGAGGACGCGACGAAGAAGCGATCGAAAGGAGTCTGGTTTTCCGGACGCAGTTTTAACAGAAATTTCCACGATGGAAGAAGTGTTTTGTAATCGAATTCGAAAGGCGATGGGACGCTAAATACGATCGCTACTCGTAATATAAATAAATTCGAAAGAGGATGGCACGTTAAATACGATCACTACGCGTGATATAAACAAACTAGAGAATTAATTAATGAGATGTATGGTCTATGTGCTAAGGACCCGATGATGAAGCGATCGAGAGGAGTCTGGTTTTCCGGACGCGTTTCTAACAGAAATCTTTACGATGGAAAAACTGTTTTGTAATCGAATTCGAAAGGCGGTGGCACGCTAAATACGATCACTACTCGTAATATAAACGAATTCAAAAAAGGATGGCACATTAAATACGATCACTACGCGTGATATAAACAAACTAGAGAATTAATTAATGAGATGTATGGTCGATGTGCTAAGGACCCCACGATCAAGCGATCGAGAGGAGTCTGGTTTACCGGAGGTGTTTCTAACAGAAATCTCTACGATGGAAAAACTGTTTGGTAATCGAATTCGAACCGGGGGTGGCACGTTAAATACGATCTCTGCGCGCGATATAAACGAACTCGAAAATTAATTAACGAGACGTGTCGTCAACGTGCTAAGGACGCGAGCTCGTTACTGTAATTATCGACGTTGCGATTATAACGGCGGGGAGGGGGCGTGGGTTTAATTAAGATCGTGGGACACAAAAGTCGAGCTCTTAAGATATTCATCCTTAAATCCACTCTACAGGCTTACGCTTCGTGGCTAATCTCTTTTCTATCGATGGCGCACTTTGTTCCGATCCTCCGTGGCCCTTTCACTTTATCTACTTTCGGTGAAAAGGGTCACTCAGCGTCGAGATTCCTCAGTGGAGAACCGTAGAGGAAACAAAAGCCGGCCGACGTTTCCGTCGTCTTGCTCGCCTCCTTCCGCCTCGCCAATTAATCCTTTCGACGCGAAGACCTCCACAGCTATTTTCACCTGGCCGTCTTCTCGAGCTCTCGTCATCTCGGAAATTTGATCTTCGAGATTTCTTCCCTCTTTTGATCGCGAGCGTTCCACCGCTCCGAAGCGCCAAGCGTCTTCTAAGGATTTTCATTTTGTCACGGTGAAAGAAACTGACGGTTCTATAATTGCCGAGTTTTCCTCGAGTGCTCGAAATACCGTTGGCAAAGAAAATTTTATCGGCATTTCCACTGACTGCTTCGTATTATCGAATTCAGCTCGGAAACGTGCGAGAGTCGGGCTAATTTTAAAAAGAAGAAACATCGTTCATCTGAATACTTCAATTACTCTAGCTCGTCCATTTTACATCGTATCATTTTCTAGACTCGAAGGTCCGAAAGAAAAAAATAGCTGCCAATGTCACCGAGAAGTAACCGATAAAATTGCAACCTACAACCGAAAGAAAGAGTCTCGTTGCTACACATCTACGAATCTATTCGCGATTCGCAATATCGTCCCATTTCCATTTCCATTAAACAAACAAGCGTACATTAAAAACGTCTGTTCCATTTATTCTCATATTATCAGATACACTAAGAGAGAGTACCTAAATCTTAAGATTACGCATGATCGATCGGTCGATCAACTGGGTCGCGGAAACCAAGTCGATGAGGATGGAATCTTCGCTTCCTCTCGCGAGGTTTCGAGCATCTTGCGGAATTGTTCTTCGATGCGAATCTCAAGGAGACACCATCCTACGACGGGCCACCGAGACGAGGACCGCGAGGATCTCGCGTGACGATCGAGCGAAGCTCATCGACGTTAGCGCGAAATTCTCACGGAGCCACTCGAACGGGAAACTCGATTAACGGATTCTGATCACGACATGTCCGCGTCCCGTTGCTCAGCGCATCTTCCGGGTAGCACACTCGACGATGTCCAAGAGGACGGGCCTGATGAAGGAGACAAGGTGTCGCGATGTGAATCGCGCCTTAATAGGTCTCCAAGGATTCCTCGTGCTCGCTTACAGTCCTTGTCGCGATTTAATGAAGCATTCATTTCCGAATGGTCCTTGTTCGACACGTAGCACGTAGCCGTCTGGCTTGCTCGATCACCTCTGTCAATCGATAAACCACGTCTCCGGAATTTTGGACAGTGTTTTTTGAGCGACGTGTAGTCGAGAAGAGGCAGGTCCATCGTATAATGAGTTGTCAGTAGCAGCGGCTAATGCGGACTTGAGAAATAAAACGACCGAGGGTAATTCGTATAAATGTGGCCAATTTGAAGGAGACTTCTGCTGGAAGGCCAATTACTGTGATTCACGGACGACGCTTCGTTTGTATTTTCGAAGACACCGTGAGAGACTAAAGCGCAATGCAACGACATTCTTAGGTCCACTGTTAGAGACCTTATCGTTTCTCGTTCCGCCGCTCTCGATGAAACCGCGCGAGAGTTACCCTTCACATTCTTAAACGAACTTTTAACATTATAAATATTTAATCGATAGGACGTCTGGACGGGACGACACGCGGGAGAACATCTTTACGTTGTCCACCCTAGAGGGAGTCCTTTGTACCGATACAGAGAATGCTCCGTGAGTTTGTGAAAATGTCCTCATTGGCTAATCTCCAATCTTTTCTTTTTAAAAAAAAAAAAAAATCATCATCATCTCCGATCTCCAAGACTTCTTGGCACCTCATCGAGCCCTTGAGGAAGAAACCTCGAAGCTTGCGAATGGACTCGCAGGTTGCAGGTTGACGTTGACTGTTGCCGTTATTTCTCGTCTCGATTTTCTCTCTTTGTCGTTGGATCACTCGATGGGCACGGGCGCACGATCAAAGCTTGTCCTGCAAGGCCTGTCTGAGCTCCTCAGTGGCCTTGGCCACGTCTTGAGCCTGCCGCGAGTGCACCTCAGGCCTCACGTGTGGCACCGACGAATTCGATCTTCTCACGGAATTTTCGCTGCCGAATTTCGGCCGTGGGATCCTCAATCGTTGGACGTCGCTCAGCCAGGATTCCATGCTCGTTTAAGGGAGCTGCAACAGATAAGCAAACGGGGCCCTTGATTGATTCGCTTGCGAGAGAAAGATACCGGTCGAATGAAGGATCGATGAGAAAGGATCATAACTGGGGACGATTAATAAGGAGAATGAATTGTTTCGAGGAAACGTTGGTATTGTCGTTAAGGTTTGTTGGGTTAGGATATTTTTTTCATTTATATTTTTCATTGATATTTAGTATTTTCTTTCCGTTAATGTTCGAGTAAAGATACTCTCGTTGACATTTTTTGGGTTAGGATCTTTCATTGTAGGTACCTATGCTTTGAATTCTAGCTGGAAATTTATCAATTTATTTCCATCGACCTCTGTTCCACGCGGGTTGACACACGATTAAAAAATCTTACGATGCCAACAGTTCTGCTCGATTTAGCATTGCCTGCAAAATTCGGAAGCTTCCAAAAACAATGGTAACCCCACGATACTGTAGCAGTACCCGATTATACGTATTAACCTTCGCAAAGTCCTACTTCAAGCCCTCTTTCACAAAGGATCTTTTGAAAGTCTCCATCCATTTTTTTTGCCCCCTTTGCGAACTCTGCACAAAGGAGGGCGTTACATAAGAGCAACGGCGTTACACGCGGGGGTATTCCTCCTGCTTGGCGTACGGGGAGCAACAACGTTCGACAATCGCGAGAGAAAGAGAACTTTTCAACCGAGGATCATTTATCAACTCTTAGTATGCGACTTCCACGAATCAAACAGATCATCGAATCGATTTCTCGCGTCATTCGAACGAGTCACAAGATCGGTTGGTAATAAAAGCCATCTCGCAGATAATATTCGTCGAATTATTCGAGCATCGAGAGAACGAAAGGAGAGTCTGGAGACGAGAGAGAGAGAGAGAGAAAGAGAGAGAGAGACGAGAATAATCTTTAAACGGTTGAATCGGTAGAAGTGAAATTTCGAGCGCACGCGTGTTGTTCGTCTGGTAGCATGTGAAGGCGAAGCGAGAGCCGAGCCCAGAGTGTATGTAGGTCGTGTACGAGACACAAAAGAGACAACCGAAGCGTGAACGAGAATAAAAAGAACGAAACGGAAGAGGCAGTAGGAGGATGTCACCGGGCTTGAGCGGACCCAGTGCCTCTTTCGCGAGTGACACGCAGCGCAACTCGGCGCGCATCTTAATCGGCCCCGAGGAATCATTCGCCATTTCCACGAAAGGCCTTGGCCCCGCTCATCTCCGCGCTTTTCTCCTTCTTCGAATGCCCCCGCAGTTTTGGAGCACGTTCGTCACGCGCGCGAAAATGAGCACGGACACGCAAGTTCTTTCGGAGCTTTTTTTTCTTATTCTTCCTTTTTCGCGTGCCGCGAATCTCAAAGCCACCGTTTGACACCGAAACCTCGATTAACAGCGACCAGTCGACTCTGATTATTCTTATATCGTGGACTAAGAACAATGAGAGCACGAGATAATTCTTTGTTATTTAGAATGGAACGTTAATTAAATTTTTGTCCGTGCGAAAATCTCTTCTCGCGAGAAAGTTCTTTGGGATAGTAAGAAGCCAGTGTCGCATCGCTGATATTAACTCGTGACGCTTTACGTGCCTCATCTTGTCGCGCGGTTCGTATAAACACGTTACGCACATTACGCGCGTATTATGTATACCGGGTATTGCGAGAAGAAGTTTTACAAATCCCAGTATGCATATTGGCCGCATACAACATTTCATATTCGTTCCAGAAAGGAGGCACACAATTGTTTCTATCTCCACCTTGACTCTGCTCTTTAGTAGCTTAACACCTTCGGCGTGCGAATAGTTGACAAATATGTCATCCTCACCTTCCCAGTGACCCTACCCTCTTCACTCGGTGTTGCATATACAGGGTGTCCCGCAATAGGTGTAATCCCCGCGAAAGGGTTGTAGCTGAAATAATTCTAAACAACATTTTTGAATTAGTAAGGAAAAACATAGGCGAATGAGCGCGCCCGTAAAGCCCGCGCTCAGGGCCGTCATGCTCGCCACTCACCGCGGTTGTAGACGGGCGCATCGCAGTGGTAAGGCACGAAGCGTTGGACAGAAATTATGTCGAATAACAAATTAAAATTCCAGAATAACTTCAGATGGCGAACCCCAGAAGGCGACGGGATGCCTAATGCATTTCCCGATGCAAAAAAAAATTAGGATTAGGATTAGGATTAGGATTAGGATTAGGTTAGGATTAGGTTAGATTAGGTAGATTAGGTAGATTAGGTAGATTAGGTTAGATTAGGTAGATTAGGTTAGGTTAGATAGATTAGGCTAGATTAGGTTATATTAGGTAGATTAGGTACCCTAATCCTAACCTAATCCACCTAATCCTACCCTAATCTAACCTAATCCTAACCTAATCCTAACCTAATCTAACCTAATCCTAACCTAATCCTAACCCTAATCCTAACCCTGACCTAAACCTAATCCTAATCCTAATTTTTTTTGCATCGGGAAATGCATTAGGCATCCCCTCGCCTTCTGGGGTTCGCCATCTAAAGTTATTCTGGAATTTTAATTTGTTATTCGACATAATTTCTGTCCAACGCTTCGTGCCGTTCCACTGCGATGCGCCCGTCCACAACCGCGGTGAGTGGCGAAAATGACGGCCCTGAGCGCGGGCTTTACGGGCGCGCTCATTCGCCTATGTTTTTCCTTAATAATTCAAAAATTAAGCCTCGTCCAACTTTTTCGCAAAGGAAAATGTTGTTTAGAATTATTTCAGCTACAACCCTTTCGCGGGGATTACACCTATTGCGGGACACCCTGTAGATAGGTAAGTACCCTTAGAACGCGTACCCTTAGAACGACTAAACTCTTCCACGCGAAACTACTTATTTTTATTTTTACTATACACGTGCATTTGTCCAGTAAATTTATCTAGCACGGCTTAGAAAACAAATGCCACATCCTTTTAATTACTCGTAACGAATGATCTCTCTTCTCTTCCGAGATTACAAGGAACCACTACCTTTTCTTTCTTTTCATTTTCTTCGGACGTTATAATGTGTATGTAAGCAGCTATTTTCTTACGTACTCTCTCGTCGATATTTTCCACTGCGAACGAATTTGAACGCACCACCCAAATGTCTTTGTGAGAGTTCTGGTCATCAAGCTGACGTCACTAGGCCACCTCGCTCAACGGACCAAGACGAGCTGATTTTCATTCCTTTTACATAGAGCTCGTCCATCGTCGTATCCTCTTATACCTTGATTTTCTTCATTTCCAAGTCTCTCCCTTCTCCTTTCTCCTCTTTTTGTCCAACACCCTTCTGGATTCGCCACCTTCGCTAAATCGTTCGCCATTCATCCGGAGTATCTCCCCCCTGTCATTATTTTCCTCGCGATTCGCGGGATCTGTAGGCGGAAATTGAGCAGGAAGTCAGCTCGAGAGAATCGTCAGGTCGTAACGAGCGTTGGGCGGATGCGCGAACCGAGAAACGATTGCCTTTCCGATATAGTGAATTATGCCGCGTCCATGCTAACGAAAACGGTACTTCCCGACCGTGCTCACCCCGATGTAGTCGGTTAAAGGATTGTACGTGTGTTTTGCATCATTCAATTCTCTCACGCTTATTTTCTCGCATATTCTTCGTCTCATTTGCGAACTAAATCGACAAACAAAGTGATAAGAGTCGCTTGGGAGCCCAAATAAATTCCATTAAATTTTTTAATATTGCAATTTTGCAAAATTTTACGCGAGTCCTGATGGATTTATGATAGAGTGGATGTGCGCGTCACGTAAGAACCCAGGCGCAAATTTTCGTCTCATCCAGCGCACGCGATCCGTTCGTTGTCGGTTTTTTTTTGCAAACATCATAAGAGATTTGCGCCATACATAATTCTAGAGTGCACACGTTTGTAAACATATGTGTCATCTCATTTTTGACGACGGCGTCGTATCTATCCTCGATCGTCGCTTGTCAACGATGTTACGAACGTTTTCAGCAGAAACGCGCCACGAACGACGCGACGTAAACGTTTGTCTAGTAAAAACTGTCAATTTTCGGCAAAAATATTTGCGCCGAATTTTAGATTCAAACGTAAATTTTTGCAAGTCCTGGCGCGACTTACCCCTTAAACGCATAAAGCGTCAAATTTTCATACCTATCAAATCAAAGGCGATTACAAACTACCTGTCTTTCTTTTCACTTTGGCTCTATGGTTTTTCTTAAATTCCAAATAGAAATTCGTGCATTTAAGAGTTAAAGAACCGAGAAAATCTGTCCACCCTATTCTAGAAGCTACAATAATAAATTCTGGATTTAGAGAATTCATTCGATCTTTCTTCAAACAGCCTGAGTAAGTGTTTCGTTATCTTTGGAATCGTACGCCACCCACGAGATGGAGGAAAAATGGAAGATGCACAGTTCAAAGGGAAGGAACTCCAAAATGAATGAAGGAAGGAGAGCGCGTAGGTAACAACGGGGGTAGAATCTGTGAGAGCGTTCGAGGAGTTCGGGACGAACTCCTCGATTCGCTCTGAGTTTTACGATCTTGTTTACGTCCGGTCTCGTCGAGGCTGAGTCGGCAGTAAAAGAGGCGAGAAACGCGCCGATATGTTGGGTGGACGGGCTCGAATAACGCAGGAGGGATGAGGATTGCGCGGCTGAATGTCTCGTTGTGCAGGAGTAGAAAGGGAAGTTAAAGGATGAGAAAATGAAAGGCAAGGGACAAGAGCAAGAGTAAGCGTGCTCCTTTTGTGGTCGGAAACGAAGGAGAGCGATGGAGCTTGAGCGACTTCTCTAATATCGTAAATGCTCGAGCGTAGCCACTCTATTACTATGCTAATATCCGCGCAATCAATTCTCTTCTCACGGATGCGCGCGAAACCGCGCAATTGAAATAGTGGCACGAGCAACGGACCATGAAGAGAAACGGCTGCGATGGATTCTCTTTGGATCTTCCCATTTTTCATCGCGTAGGGCGCGTACGTCGTCTTCCGATGCTTTTTCTCACGAATAGATTCAACGCGAAGATCTAATAGAGTTTTGTAATAAATATGTCGAATAGCTTCGACGAAAGTACGAAGGAGAATTCTTTTTCTATCAATTGGGACCAATTATCGTTTACGCTCTTCGGAAATGAATTGTAAGGATCTGTGAAGAAATTCGTGAGAAATCTGCTCGAGATTGCCTTAACGAGAATGAAATGGGGTGCGATGAAGGCCGTTAAAATAGCGATGAGAAAAAGTAGGTAATAATGAAGATTGCGAGGCCACGAGGATTCGACGACGATCAATTTGAGAGAGAAAGTAATTCGGAATTTACTCGCTTGAACTTCGACATTACCGAACGAGCGAGTTGCCCGCGAAGAGTAAGACGCGTCCTCGTTAAAGCTCACACCTGAGGGTCTTGGAAGAGCTCGTGGATTCGTCTCGAGAATGTGTCGCAAAGTTTCTTCGAGATGCTCGTTTCGAAGTTGTAATCTCGGAGCTAGAGAACGGTGGCTTTTGTGGCGGACACTCCAAAATAACGAGTTTCCTACGACGGCTACACACGCGTCAGGTTACGCATAGAACGTGAGAGAAAAATTCACCCGTCGATTTCACTCGTGAAAAGCAATCACATTTAACCCTTTCGATCATGGCGTCCTCGCAATTACATCTAAATACACGCTTACTGTATCCAAATTCATAAAAAATTCCTGACCAAAAGGGTTAAAGAATTCAACCTCTACTATCTTTCTTCCAAATGCAAAGACCCTCTCGACTCTCCGTTCTCTCTTAAAATCTACAAAACAGGGTCCAAAGATTGTTTTCACTTCTCTCGGCGCGATTCTACCATCGAGTCTTCTTCGCTTTATCGTCGTCCCTCAATTAAACTCCTCGTCAGCTTTTCGCATCTTGGTCGCTTCCTTTGGACGAACCTTCTTGATCCACCGATCGTGAAAGGAGCCGCGCGAGGCCCGTCCAGTACCGTGAGATAAGAAACGATGAGAAACCGGTTAAAAATATGGATTCTCAGGCCTCGGTACCGGTGGGTACCGTACGAGATGAACAGTTAGTCGCAGTCGATCAGGCACACTCGAATCAGTCGAAGGCATTCGGAAGTGCAACTTCATGTTCGAGAGATGCGCTTTCGCCTTTTTTTTCTCTCTCTCTCTCTCTCTCTCTCTCTCTCTCTCTCTCTCTTCTGGGAAACGATATCGGCCACGCTTTACGTTCGCCGTGGGAATCGGTTCGCTCGAGCGCTCTACTACCTGTCTGCTGCTGGTTCGCGATATAAACTTCTGATTCGCTTAATGGAAGGACCATGCGGTACAGATCACCGGTGGCCACTCTTTTCTCATTCTCTCAGTCCAATCACAGTTCTCAAATAATCACGAGAGTATCTACGATACGACTTTGATTTTTCTTTTCTTGCAAGATCGTCGAGGGTAACGTAAACACAGGGGTGACTCCCCGATTTTTTTCCTTATCTCCAGAAGAATTGAAGATACACTAGCTTATCCAATAATATCTCAAGATCCGACGTCATTTCACTTTCTCGGAATGGGAAGTGAACGACTTAACGTCCATCGTTCCACATCCGCATGTTATCTAATCTTCTAGAGCATCGTGATGTCGAGGGATCTACGAGTAGGCGTGCCCAAGATTTATCTTCGAACGTAACCGTAAAAATTCTCCGGTGACTTTCATTTTCGATCGTCGAACTTGCTCTTTGAAGTTTTTTTCAACGTCGTACCTGGCAAGGACTACGAGCCTGGGTTATTGGAGACGCGCGTTTTTAGCAGATCCTAGTCGTCCTTGCGCGTGCACCTGCGGCAGCAGGAGGGTGCGCTGAGTGTACGGGCGGCGGCCAGTCAATTTGTTCGCGCCATTGCGCGCCACTGAGCTAGAGAACGGTGGCTCACGGTTTTAGAACGATTGCTAGGCCTCATTTAATGATATCTCTTTGCTCTGCGCTCAGCTGTGCTGAGATTTCATCAGTAGGTAGACCGCGATTTCCTAACTGAACCGGCCGATGCAATTATACGCGCGAGTGCAGCTTGGCGAATCGCGGCCGAGCGCCGCTTTTTCGTTCGCTTGGGCTTATTTGAGACTCCGCGCAGAGGGTGACCTCCTCTCTCGAACGAAATGGAAAAGAGACTCTAAGAAACACGCGGCCCTGACGCGAAACCGTTTGCGCGTGACGCGTCTCGTATGCGCTGGACACCGAACGACCCACTGATAGTCGCCAATGGAGTTCGCGTTTGGGGTTACGCCTTTGGATGGATTCTTTTGTTGGTTTGCCAAGCGATCGGAGGTAGAAGAATGTAGGTAACTAGAGTATTTTCGTCAGTTGTTGATGGAAGGTTCATAATCTGATACATGGAGTGGATAGGGGTCAATCTGTTGGATGGATTCTTTTGTTAGTTTTCGAAGTTATAAATACATTGATAAATTTCATTGAATTGGGATGACTCGTTCGGATAGATTCTTTTGTTAGTTTTCGAAGTTATAAATACATTGATAAATTTCATTAAATTAGGATGACTCCTTTGACCGGATTGTTTCGTTAGTTTTCCAAACGATCGCAGGCTAAAGGGTGTAGATAGTTAGAGTGCGTTGGTAAGTACTTGATGGAAGATTAATGAATCGATTAATTTAATCAATAGTCGCTTACTCTTCTGAATCTAAAGATCAGATCAACCTCTTCGTAGAAATGCATCCTCGATATTCGGTTAGTTTTTCTCGCTGGATCGAATCAAACGTGCGTTTATGTTTGAAGCCTATCGCTATGCAACGTGGAACGACGAAGTGCACAATAACATCCGATTTTATAGTGAAAGATAAAGTGCATTAAAATGTCGTCGGCAAGGACTGATAATGTTTGGGACAAGGTTAGCGTGAACTTTTATTCCGTGAGAAACTGGTGGAAGCGAAATGTCGCATTGAAATTCACCGTGTAAATTGGAACGGAGAAACATCTACCGTTCCAAGGTGGTACAAGTGGATTTATTTCGCGACGATACAGCACCAACGTTGCTTATCTTCGATTGCCATTGGAGCCAGTACCTCCTTATCTTTTACATTTAATTTCAATTTGACGCCGAGTGCAAAAGAACTCGAAAGACTCTCTCGAAGATCTCGATTTCACGTCGAATTTTACCGAATTTCTCGGGATGCTTTTAAGGAAACGAATGAACTTCGTGAAAACTGATAACACGATTGCACGACACTGGAAGAGAGGTCGAAACCATCAATAATACTTTCTCTTTTTCTCCCTGACAAACATCGTGATTCAATCGCCCAATTTGTCAATTTATTTTTCCGTGTACCTAACCAAAAAGCCTTGTACCGTCTTTTTAAAAAAAAGAAAATCAAACACAATAAAAGATATTAAATCAAGCGACATGGCCGTTTATCGAACTTAATTTCTTCCTTGTAAAAGTACTCACGCGAAAAGAAAGAAAAGTGAGAGATAGTATCAAGAATGTCCTGGCAGTCCACAAACGACCGGATCAACATTAACACTAGATTGCCCGAACATTTTTTATAAACACGATTTCCCATTTAAAACAGTCAAATTGACTGGTTTCGGGCAATCTAGTGTTAATGGACAATCAATTTTAACGCAACTCGTTCGGAGAACTCGCTCGCAAGATTGTCTCACGTGAGAACCGGTTTATCGCAACAAAATTCAGTTCCATTAACATTTTCGACCCACGTCCAGATCCAACGCGACTCTTTTGACGATTAAAGCCAGAATTCTTGCAAGCGAATTAATTCTCGCACGCCTCTCGACCGTAACGCCAACAATTACGTTTCAATACGTGTATAAATAACACTGCACTCTCGTCTAAATATCTGCGCGCCTTCGTGGAGCAAGATAAAGGATCGATCGCGAGTACCGGGGTAGGAATTCACGAGGTTGCAAGCCCCTGTGCGCCATCAACGGCACCCTCCTGTCGACAACGAGGGCTAACTTAAATACCGTGGCAATGCAATTTGGCCGAAAGCACGTGAGGAAGTTACGATGCATAACAGGCCGCTAAACTCCATCGGCTCGATGGTGCGCGCGAGCGCGACGGCCAATACAACGTCGTTCTCGTCTCTACCCGTGAATTTAAGGACGAGCCTTCCTCTACGATTCTCTCAAGGATCTTCCGCGGTACAGTTTCAAAAGTCCATCGCGTGTTTCTCTTCATTTCTCACGGGGAATCTCGAGAATGAAGGAGAACGGGATAAATTCCAGGGTTAGATCGTCATCGACGACTTTTCCAATAGCGCTCAGTTAGAAACTTAGCTTCCTATCGCCGCACCGTAGCGCTGGACAAGCATGGAGTGAGATATCGCGAGGTAATTTTATGCCTCGGATAATCATTGGTGCGTGGAGATTACGCAATTGGCCACGACCACGGCGCATAACGCGAGCGTTGCGCACCTGAGGACAGTCGTCGAGATGGATAAGAGAGAAGTGGAAGGCGCGCGCGAGCCAGAGAACCAAGTGAGAAGGATAACTCGCGCGATACTAGCCTTTATCGCGAAAGGATATTGGCCTCTCTTGGTCTAGGCGAACCGCGCCACTATCAGAAACAGAAACTAATTTTCTCAGATTTACACGCCACGTTACTGTCACCTGCGAGCTCGACTCTGCCGTCTATGCAGAGTCCAGTTTACTTAATCTCTAGGCTCTGGCAAACACCTGTGTGGAATTTTACACGGCCTTGGACAGGCATTAGGATTTGTTTTGCGCGTGGTTTGCGGATGTTCGAAGTGAAATCGCAGATGGAGGTAATAGGATCGCGTGGATAAATCGAAAATGAGAAAGATCGAAAGTGTCCTTCTCTCTGTTTTTTGGTGCGACTTTAGCACAGTCTCCGTCGAGATCATTTCGAAATAAACGATCGAGTTTGACTTACTTGCAAATGATCGTCGAACTTTCCCGCGCGAAGGCGAATTAGCCAAGCAGCACCCTGGACTTCCACGAAGCTTAAGTTTCCTCGCGCCTAGTTCAGAGTCCAAAGTCTGACAGTCCTTGGAACTAATATCACCTGGTCGATGGGATTGATACAAGAGTCTTCTCGTGGAGAGTCCAAACTTCTCCAAAAACAATGCCAACGATCAGAACAAATCTTCTTCGATAATCCTCGCTGCTACTCCTCTCCGATAGTACAGTCAGGATCCTTTGGTAAAAATCAGCCTGCGAGATGTACCGGCCTCTTGATTTTCTCGAGAGCAGTGAATCGGGTAGATTCGATCGGAGAAAACCGAGTGAGTGCTGCGGCTCGCTTCGAGCGATGGTGTCAGCTCGACTGATTCAAGAAGCGAGCATGAAGCCGCCTGGTGTACCTGGCCAGGTTTACGTTCACCTGGTCAGGAGCGAATAAGCTGTTGGATGGAGAGAGAGAGAGAGGAGTGAAGAGAGAATGAGAGAGACGAGGTACGAGTGAGGAGAGGTAGCCAGCGTGGGAGCCTAACGAAGACGGAGAGTGAGCTAGGGCGCGAGATTAACAGAGACGGAGAGGTAGCACGAGAGGCCAAGAAAAAGAGAGAGAAAGAGAGGCAGCACGACGAGCTGACGCGGAGAAGGAGAAAAGAGAGAGAGAGAGGGGGCAATGGAAGAGGTGGAAATAAGAGAAGGGGGTGAGTGAACAGGTAACAGGTGAGAGAGAAGCGGCAAAAGGAAGGTTCGGAGCGGAGGGAAGAATGGGCTGGCACGACGTTGCCAACTCTACGAGAGTTTTGCCCTCGAATGCGGGTTATGCGTATATGCTGGTGGTACGTGTAGTACGCTGGCTTCTCCTCGCTCGCTCCTTCCGAGTCTTCCGACCAGTCCCCGATAACAGGGACGTATCGTGCTACAGTGATTGACCCCAGCACGATATCCGGATCTAGTCGAAGCTGAACCCTCCCTCCATCTCGACGATTGCCTCGAGTTCATCTCGTTCAGTGCCTCGGACCAACCTGTGATTCTTTTTTGGGCAACCTAAACGCCACAACGTGGTCCATGTGTAGGCGTTCGTCGGTCCCTATCGACGACTCTCGAGGCTCTCGATGTCATTGGTCTTTCTAACGAGGGACGTTGAACCCTTGCATAATTATTTAGAGAATCTCCATTGAAGGCACGATGGAGTCTCTTCGGTGGACGATATTTTAGGTGACGTCGTGCTGGATTGCTTCTGGAGTTTAGCACTGCAATTTTGAATGTGTGATTTTTGAGGTTACGTAGACGTCGTGTTAGACGTGATGATTCTAATAAATTGTGCGGTTCTCGTTGCTTCGATCCTCACCGTTCCGCATATTTAACCCTTAAATGCGTGACTTTCAAATTGAAAATAAAAGAAGTCATAGAGCCAAAGGGAAAAGAAAGATAGGTGTTTACAATGGTTTTTAATACGATTAGTGTCAAAGTTGATACTTTCTGCGTTTGTGAGTTAAATCTCTAAATTTCTGGACATCAATTGTCTGGATCATTCACTCTCTTTCACCGGAAATCTGACTCAGTAAAACTGAATCGCGAAGACAGACGAGCTTGCTGCGAGAGGCACAACAAAATACGAGATCTCGGAAATTCGTTCGGAATAATTGTCGAATGCTTGATTCCTAGTTAAGCGATACTCGTTTCGATCTCGCGTCAAACGTGGCACAGCAGCACAGACCCTACTCTGGTACACCAGTAACTCTCTACATTTCTGAGTCATCGTGCCACTAACGATGACTCATTTCTACGATCAGCGTTTACTTGCCTATCCTCCAAAATGAAGGAATATGGTAGACGAAGACACTACCGAGTAAGAGAGTTTGCGTAAGGCCGGGCGCGCGCGCGCGCGCGATGAAAACGACAGGAAGAGGAATGCGCCGAGACTCTTCCTCGTTTTCTCCGAGAGAAAATTTTGATTGCTACGTGACTAACGAGTTTACTAATACTCTTCCGTAGTAGGATTTCGTTGGGACTCTTAATCGCTCCTCTCGATTCTTCTAGAAGCACGTTCGTTTCGTTTGAAGTTCTAAAGTAATTGGAAATGTTCTCTGTGTCGAGTCTAATTAACGTAGAACGGTTAATTACAATCAACCTACACGCTCTGCTTAAACAATAATAATACGGATAATACGAACTATGCGATCGTATCTTCCAAAAATAAACATACACCCAATTCCGTTTTTACACTATTTTTATTTAACACGAATTAGAAGGTTTAATTAACACTAGATTGACCGAACATTTTTTATAAACACGATTTCCCATTTGAACCAGTCAAATTGACTGGTTTCGTTCAATCTAGTGTTAAAAATAAATCGCGTTAAAGAAAAATAAGTCGTGTAAAAAGAGAATTAAATTTTTCTTCTAATTCGTGTTAAATCAAAATCGTGTAAAAGAAGCTCGTGTAAGAACAGAATTGGGTGTACCTTAAAAATGCTAGAACAATAATAATCATGCGAATGAAAGCAACGAATAAGCTCCCTACAATCAACAGTACCCACGTACCTATACTATCCAGTTGCAAACGAAAGGATGCAATCACCGCGATCATTCGAGAATCGATCCTTTCTCGGTAGACCGAGAACGTTCGAGGCGAACGCACCACTTACGTCTCGCGCACATCTCCGCGTGTACCAGTTTGGATGATCGCACTTGGATCCTCTCCTGCTTCACCATCGTCTCGCTTTACACGGTGACTCATTATAAATGTTGCTCGGGCAGAGATCGGGGTGGCGCTGGAGGCGGGACGTCTTTATTGAAAACGGAGCTTATCGATACGGCGAGAACGAGTCTGGCTTATCGGAGCGGACACGAGACGAATCAGTGTCAGTAGAATGTAGATCGAATCTACCGAGGCAAGTCGTCGTGTCGCGAGGAGTCGACGAGCGCTCGATTTATGGCCATTCGTTAAACTGGTAGTCCAAGATTACTCCGTTCGATTACCTCGTCGTCTTCCTCTTCTTCCTCGCGGTTTATATTTTCTCTTTTTTTCGCATCGTCGCCTCCATTCTCCTTTCTCGCGGAATTTTGCTTCGCGCTTTTCGACTCGACTTCGATTTTATTCTTCCATTCCAAGCCTCTTCCGCTTCGCACACCGTACGCACATCCGAGTTTGTTGACCCTTCGTGCCGTTGCATCACCTCCAGGGACCAATTGCGTGATGGACGCGTCAGCGTGACGTCGATTTCTCGCCGATTTGTCGTCGAGCCCGTCGAGCTATTAATTTATCGACGGGTTGCTATTTTCTGCGGACGTACAAACCTGTTCGCTTGTGGAAGAATCTTCGATGCGCCGTGTCGCACGAATCTTCTCGCTAAATGGAGAATCTTCTCGAAGGAGGAGAGACTTGACTGTAATAAAGTGGATCGTTTCGTTCTCCTTCGATTGCAATTAAGTGTTGTCTTCTTGTGTTATTTAAGTTGATAGCTAAGCGTACGGTGAAACGTGTCCTCGTGAAAGAAACTTGGATAGGGTATCTACACAGTTAGGAGGCTACGTGTTGTAAAGCCTGGAAAGACTCACATTGGTACGTAACGTTTAGTCGAAGAGTCAAGCAAAGTGTCTCTTTACAGTTAAGTCCACTGATACGAGTACGAGTGTCGCGTAAGTGGTCAGGTTTACAGACTTAAATTATTTACTTCAAAATAAATAATCTGGTTCGATGAGTGTACCGTTACAGGCGTTACGTTTTCTAGTCCATCGGCTCTCGTTTGTCCACGATCCTTCTCGATTTATCGACTCTTCTATCCAATATTCGGAGACAATGTGTTTGCACCTTTTGAAAGAAATCGCTTTCAACGTTAGATTTACGAAATTTACTTTTGTAAGCACAATTTTCCGTCGAATTAACGAGTTTCCATAAATGTATTCTTAAGCTTGTCATTCTACGGATCCCTCCGACTTCGTTAACCGCACCGCGGTCTATTCCAAATAGCCGCACAAACGAAATCAACATTTAGAAAGCCACATTCTAAATAACAACCTTTCAATCATCTCAGAAGATCTTCTCTCTAAACACCCAGCTACTTCCACGCCTAAAAGCCAAAATTGACCCACGGAGATCTTCTATCCATCCGAATCTCTACGCTCCAACCTCTAAGTAAATCTGACGACGGTCGATCAGTAGCCTTTAAAAAAAGAGAAGAAAAAAAGGATCAAATTACAGGGTGATTCTTAATCGCGTCCCTCGACCTTATCCGGTGGCTCACGATAATTATACGCACTCGCGTAATAATGGGTCACCGGGAGAAAGTTTCGGCGCTCGTTTCCGTTATATACCGGGAAGAGAGGTGCTACCGAGAAACGAGAAAGAGAGAGAAAGAGAGAGAGAGAGAGAAAGAGAGAGAGACGGAGAAAAGAAACGACAGAAAGAGCGAGAGAAGAAGGTAGTGGCAGAGGTGAAGGAAGAAACGGAAAAAGGTAAACTGAAAGAAAAAGAAGAGGAAGGTAGAGCGGTGGGGCACGTCAAGCAGTGTTTTATGATTTTACGATGTGGGTCAATTATCGCGGTGCGCCGAGGCACATCGACGATTTCCTCGGTTAAGCGGTCAGACGGTCGGTCGTCCCGTATCGCTGACACGCTGCTAAAACCTCGCCTCGGGTTGGAAAGAAGGTTAAGGCTAGAGAGGACTCGAGCCGCGAACATTTCTTGCAAAGTCTCGTAGAATCGTTTGAGAGGCGGTGAAGAAGAGGAAGAATGACGATGCGGACGATCGTGGCAGGTCGATGGAAATGCTCGAATGGCGAACGAAATGAGATTTTGCGGGCACCGCGACGCTGGTGGATCATTCGGTGGGGAATAGTTTCTGATTTGTGGCTCTCGTTTCTCCTCGTCGAGTAGCGTTTATCGTCTGGCCAGCGATGGCCTTAACTACTTGGCCGTTCGAGGAATTACAATGGAGGAGAGGCAGCGCCGGTGGCCATTGCTCGAGGAAGGGAAAGAGAGAGAGAATGATTTTTAGGTCAAAGCAAATGCGACGATGCGAAAGACCTGCGTTTGTAACGGTCGAGGGAACGAGGGTCGGGGGAGGGTGAACGATTGTTATGGGTGGATGGAAAATCAACGAGACGTTATTCTGCTACGTAAGACGGTATGTTAATCCGGAGGGAATGCCAATTTAATTCGTCACTTCGATCTCTACACGCGTGTCCCAGTCTATTCCACGTTTGATAAACGTAATCATTCGGTTTCCATATCCACCGAGGCTATTCTTAAACGTCACGAAAATCGCTAGAGCGAGCGTCGTCCAGGTATTTAAAAAGCAGACGCTTCTCGGCGCAGGTCACGTTACGTAAGCGAACTTGGAAGTTGACGTAAGTGAGTAAAGGTATGACCCCGGTTAAATCGTTCGATTCTATTACTCAACGGCGCCGCTGTCTTCGCTAGTTCTTCCACACGCGAGAACTATTCGGTTAGTTTCCAATGGCAGTTTTTAATCTTGCCTACTCCGTTTTAATTTACGAACTAATTCAGTCTCTTGGGACACGTGCAGCTTTATCGAATGCAGGATGCAAAGTTAACGCGATAATTTCCATTTAACGATGGAGACTAATTAATTTTCGGCGCCGTCGTTGGCACGCGCGAACGTTCTCGGTGAAACAGAAATTCGAGGCGATCTCTGCCGTGGGATTTCTGCCGTGTTTGCGATCCATTCGATTTCACGGTGTGTCTCGGGGAACGGTGCGGCCTACATGCGCGCGCTGCTCGCACCGAGGCCATTCGACGCCCCTTGCGGACCATCTTCTTCGGCGTATCGTTTAATTAATACGTCGAGCACGCGCACCACTTACGTCTAGTGAGTTTGGACTCTAAGCTTCGCGTCCCGTTAGCCCTCTCACCCAGCGTCTCTCTCGTCCCTTCCGTTGGTCGAATTACAAACTAATTTTCTTCGTACACCGGTGGTTCTTAACCGTTTCAAAGTCAAGGAACACTTTCGATTAGAAGGATAATTTGCGGAACAGCAAAATTAGTAAGACGATTAAGATGATATTTTTAGATGATGGTTCAACCACCGCGACGCTGCTATACGAGGAAAGTCGAAATTACGGCATCTTTGTCCGCGCTGTATATTTACTAATTAGGTATAATATACATTGATACTTTGATAATTTCATGGAACATTTGTAACAAGTCCGCGAAACACCGGTTAAGAACCACTGCCGTAGACAAAGAGAGGGAGAGAGAGATAGGAGAGAGAGAGACAGAACCACTAATAAAGCGTCCGTTGAATATTCGACAATTTTCGAACGTGTTCTCCTTAGATCGAATTATCATATCTGCTGTGGCTGTTTATTACACGTGAAACAAAAAACGTCCTCGAGAGAGCCGGACTATCTTCTTGGAGAAAGACCGCCTTCGTCGATCCTTTCATTTTAGTCGAATAACAAAACTAATCCTCTCTCTTTCTCTGCCCGAAGAGAAGAACCACTTAATCAAACGTTCACCAAACACTCGACAGTTCTCAAACGCGTGTTCATATTTAATTGAACTGAGCCGGTCACAGGCCAAATCGCTTGACTCTATAAATCATGTTATAAATTATCGTACAAATATAAAAAGTAGAGACTCAATCAAGTGCTTTGGTGCTTAAATTTATGAAAAATGCAAAAAGTATCCTGTGATTTTCGCTGGTTTAGTTCATACGAAACTAAAATTTCCTCGCGCTGTTTTCTCGTAGAAGAAGCGTCCTCGTAGCATGCGTGCATTTTCACGTTACGCGCAGTCTTACAGACGCATGTGTGCCGAGCTAAAGCGATAATGATAATGATAATCGCGATAATTCACCTGACTCACGTAGGCAACGCTGAGAGAAGAGATCTGTTCGTGCGATTAAGGGCTAGGAGAGTACGCTCTGATTAAATGGGTGTCCACGTCGTAAATCAATGGCTCTCTCTCTGTGCCGGCCGTTGTAATTCAATAGATGGCTGGCAGGGATAAATAATGAAATGGCGATATTACGAGGAATCACGCGACCCCGAGACAGGATACGAGAGGCGTGCGTACGCACCGTTGACGTATGGCCGGACTATAGAGACGTTCGAGAGTGAAATAGAATCTTGATGCTGGCAAGCGTATTCATGAATGGAATTTCGAGATAGTGGTATGCTTATAGAGAGACGCCTTGAATTTTTTTGAGAATCATCTCACCTATTTCTCAAATCGGTATTACATTGTAAAAGATCTTTGTCGAAGTTCTGTTATAAAAGGATCTCTTACCGAATATGTTACAGCGTAATGGATCGTCTTTTACAACAAAGATTTGGATTTGGAGAAGGATCTTTTACAGGGCGTACACATAAAATAGATAGATTGCTTAAAAAATGTAAAAACAATCCTATTTTTATTCGTTTTCACTCGAGACTAATAATTCTTCGTATACTTATATCTCACATTTAAGTTTTAAGCATATTAAAGTAACGAATGTGACGTTAATTACGTAACAGAGGAGCATAATGTTAATTGAGAATTAGCGCATTTAGGAATGATCTCGGATTTTTCTATACATCTAAATGTTGCATTTGGATAATTGGTACGTTTCATAGAGGAGAAAACTGTTGGACGAAAACTCTTTGGACAGTGAGTTTCTCGCTTCACACGATCGATTTCTAATAAATAATTATAATCGAAGTTTCAAGTAGAGCTTATTTCACGAAGCAGATTACCTCTGAAGGAGATTAAATATGCAAGCGTGTGGTAAGATGTAATTAAGCAATGATACGATCGTCAGTTTCCTGTTCCCGTATCCGTACATTCGCACACCCAAAAAGTGAGGCAAGAAGATTCAATTGCACTCGCAGTTCACCAACCTCGCGTGCATTCACTTCCAATCACATTATACTCGAATCTTCCAAACTCACAAGCGATTTCCACCAAAGAGGATAGAATCAACGTTTCGCATCGTACGATCCCAAATAAACCATGCGCTCGTAATTAAAAAGTGAACTTTACACTTCTAACGTACTAGTAGAAAAAGTGCCAGCTTCAATTTCGAGCCGACTGCAAACGCGACGATAGAACAAACTCAACTCAACAGGGAACTTAAATAACCAAAAAAAAAAAAAAAAACGAAGAAAAACAAATTATTCCCTACCAATTCTCGAAAGAACCAATAGAAGCGAACAGCCTCGCGCTGATAATTCCCTTTCCAACGTTCTCCAGACATCTCATTGTTAGTATTATAAAGTATCAATTTCGCAGATCCTAGAGATCCTGCCGAAAAAGAACCTAACGCTCGCACACCAACGTGAGCCTAACCGGTGCGAACCAGTAACTAAATATAAGTTGCATGCGAAACTAAAGAAAGAAAGAAAAAAGAAAAAAAAAAAAGAAAAGAAAACAAGTACGATCTAATTAAACGAACTAACGATAAAAGCGGGCCTGAGAGCCAAGCGTGAATGGGTCCGAGGTCCCACGACTAACATAAGATTTTGTTTCTCGATGCGTGCTCTCTTTTTCCTACGTCCTCCTACCTGAATACCGTCCGTACGCGCGTCCTGCGTCCACGATGACGTTCACGCGCGCACACACACGAAGGAGATCGACGGTGGTTGCGATGGTAGCGACGCCGAGATGATGGGTAATGGGAGACGAGGAGGTGGAGGAGGAGGAGGCGAGAGGGATCGCGATATGGAGGAGGATGAGGACGAAGGAAGGGAGGAGAGGAGCTCGGAGAGTGGAGGTGGTGGAGGTTTCGGTGGTTGGAGGTCCCACCTACTCGGTGGCCTGACGCAGCGTGTCAAATCCTGGTACTGGGGCGCCAGGCCCCTCGTAAGTTTTTGTCATTAACCAAAAGAAAACCCCCCCGAAAAAAAAAGAAAGGAAACAGAGAAAAATAATAAAAAAGGAACCATTCCAACGAGAAACCGAAGAGAGATAAAAAAGCAGAGCGAGGTCGACGATATTTTACCCTCGAGATCTCTCTTTCTCTCTTTCTCTCTCTCTCTCTCTCACTCTCTCTCTCTCTCTTTCTCTATCTATCTCACACACAGCACAATTCTTCTCTTTTACTTTCTCTATTTACTTCTTCTCTTTGTTTTCTCTTTTCTTTCTTTATCGTTTTACTCGTTTCTCGTTTCCTTCTTAGCGGTTTTAAGCAGTCGACACGATCCGTTTTCCGTATCGTTTCGCGCTCTCTCACGTCCGCGCAAGGGAGGTTTGGAAAAAGAGTGCGAGGAGGATTTTTCGCGCGTGTCACTGGCGTACGAGAAAGATCGTCGGTAGTGGGGTGGATTCGCGTTCACGCGCTGATGTTTAGCTCTTTTATTCTTTCCTTTCTTTACGAGGTAGGTAGCACCACTTTGTTCGTCCGCGGTTAGAATCGCGTGTTTCTCTTTTGCGAAGCCGGTGATCACGGGGCGCGATTTTCCTCGCGACCTTTTTTTTGGAGCGCGCCGACGATTGCAACGAGATGAATATTTAACGCGCGTTGGACGGAACGTGTGAAAGAAGGGATGATTTTGCGCGAATCACTTTTGCAACGGATGACGTTGACGGAATTGACGATTCACGGTAACGATATCAGTGTCTAGAAATAGCCACATCATTTAGTTACTAATCGTGATAGAAGCTAGAGAAGGACGTAGACGTAGTTTGTTAATGATCGAACGCGACTTGCAGAGGCCATTTTGTTTACTTTATAATAATTCTAGATAATAGTCCTAATTTAGAGTCGTTAGAAGTGCGATCCCAAATAGAGGGACTAGTTTCGTTCGCGTTACGGAAAATTGTGAGATACAAATTATTTTTATTTCTTTCTCGATACGAAGGCGCGCATTGTACCGGAGGTGAGAAGCTTTTGTTAACGACGAATAAAATCTTTGTACGATCGACGCACGACGGTCGAGCTCGTTAAAGTCCAATCTTACACGATAGTCGGAAGTGAATTGTTCCATTTGTATTCGTTGACGATAATAACAATTAATTGGGTAAATAAACGACGAAGACGCGCGGTGTAACGAAACGATCGCGCTCGAGCCACCCGTGAAACGACCATTCCATTTGGCATGAATTCTTCCCAATTAGATATATATATATATATCTCTTTCACCAAAATAAGTTTTCCTTCTGCTCCTAGAGCTAGCGATAATTTTAGTCGATCATAGCGATAGGTGTGTACGTGTTTTTCTTAGATGTCTTGCACATGCTACTTTTATTCGATTTGTCCTTACTATATTCAAGCACGAATTACTAAATATATATTTAGACATATATAAGTATATATTTACTAAATATATATATGTCTTGGCATGCACGATCACTTTACTCACAATCGAAAACAGGATACGAAAGTAACGAAGTTCTCTATATCTGTCCAGACGTGTTTCACGCACTAGCTCCACCCTAGTGTCTAGATGAGAACGGTATTAGTGTCGCGGTTTGTTAGATCAGCTCGGTGTAAGATTAGAGGCTATAGATTACCCGCAAAATAGAAACTAGATGTAACGCGATAGATCTTGTAGCGTCCAAGGATCACTAGCATTCGCACCTTTCGTTCTCTTTCTTTCTTCCTTTTTTTCTTAGATACGTAACGGAGTTGTCTACGTACGATGCGTTCTTTTTACACCCGGATAATCTCAGCTCACTTCAGTTTTCCATACGAGCAGCCGGTCGTTCTTTTCGTTTGACTCACCTCACGACGAAGTGAAATCAAGTGAGATTTCGTCCTCACCGTTTGTCACACAACTGTCTCAAAATGAGATCTCAGCTTCTTTCCACGGTTCTGTATCATAAGTGTGATTTGACGTCAGGTGCGTTGAGCACTATAAGCAAGCGCTGCAATCATCCAAAGTAAACACCGAGTGATACCGACGCGCTATAGACCGTTCTTTTAGAAAAGTTCTTACAATTAGATCAGATAGTATCGTCAAATCGAAGCTCAGTTCACCTCAGTTCGTTCCAATCTGAGATGAGATCTAGGGTAAAAAGAACGCACCCATCCATAGTCTACAACAGTGGTTCTTAACCTTTTCAAAGTCACGGAACACTTTTGATTAGAAGGATAATTTGTGGGACACTAAAATTATTAAGACGATTAACATTTTACCGACCGGCAGCGATTCAACATTCTATGCACTTTTCACCGGCCGCTCAGCCGCGGATACAGAAAATTTCAAAGATTATTGATTCAATCGTCGACCATGTACCGTTTTCAATATTATACATCAATGTGGAAATTACAGTACAATCTAAATATTCTATCTCCCTAATTGATAACAAAGTATCGGTTCAAATGACAAACAATTAGTAAATTACCGGTCAATGAGCATCGGCGACAAAAAGCCGATTAATCGGCTACCGGTCGGTAAAGTGTTAAGATTATATTCTTAGATCTTACGCTTAGAGCGCTACGGGACAAAACTCCAAATTATGACATTCTACTGCGCCCTACATGTTTACTAACTAGGAACTGTTTACTAGCTAGGAACATTTACTAACTTTCACCGAACATTTGTAACAAGTCAACGGAACACCGGTTAAGAACCACTGGTCCACAATCTCACGAGATTGTTTCATGGAAAACTTAATCCTTCGAGGGTTTTCGAGAGGGACACGATGACCAAGGTGGACACGTAAGACCCAATATCCCGCGACCGACTGAATTATTTTTTTGGTGACCCCTTTTTGGGCAAAACGGCGCGCGAGAAAATGGGACGGAACACGGTGTTTGCCGGGCGGAGACTCAAACGACGAGTCCCACGCACACGCGGGGTCCACGAGTGCGTACTTTCACCTTTCTCGATTTACGTTTCTCCGTTTGAGAGCTCGCGCGCGCGTGACGTAGAGAACGAGGTGGCCGTCTGTTTATATCGCAATTAACTCGATTTCCAAGCCTGTCGACCGTGACCATGGCGAATCGCAGGTGCAACGTGTCATCTGCGTGCTCTCCGTTCGCGTATCCGCAGATACCAAGCGACGAGAATTCCTCCGTGGATCGTAAGGATTTCGTATTATTCGAGAGTCGACGCGTCTAATTATAAACATCGTTCGCGTTAATTACACGCTTCCAATCGATCTCTCATTCGAGCTAGCCAATATCGCGTTCGTCGATCGACAAAAAGAATCTTCAAGCGTGTTTCCGTACTTACGTTAATATCGCGTTCTCGATATTTACATTTGAATTTCGTCGTGGACTTTGTCTTTTTTTTTCGAAGCTCCACGCTGATTATAATTTCATTGGTTCAGTTTCATCAACACCGTACCGATAAACAATTACGACTTACATAGAGATACGCGTGTAACATTCAGTCTAAAGGATGGCTCGCAAAAGCGCAGCATACCTTTACATTGCGATATTACACGCGTCTTCACCCTCTTTCTCTCGAAGATTTCTTTTCCTTTTTTTTTTCCTCATTCTCGACGTCGAATCTCATCGCGGTGCTTGTTATTCGTCAGAGGCGAGACTCGAGGAGCTAACAAAGCGGATATTTGGTAATGACGCGAGAACACTAATAAAACACCACTAAACCACACCGCAACCACTTGCCACCACCACCATCACCACCACTACCACCACCACTCTCTCCGAGCACCACCAACACCCAATTTGCTATCAGCCTATCAGCAAGCATGACTTAATTTTTTTCAAAAATTCACGTCCACGCGTACGCTCGCCTGCGCGCAGGCGCGTAAGCGCGGACGTCACACCGTGTCGAGATTCCAATGTTCGACATTGTAAATTTGTATTTACATTTGATTATGTGCATATATATATACATATAGGTACTAGGGATGGCTGCTGCGCGCCGTTGTGGAGGAGAATTCGTCTTCGGTAGGCGCGCCTACATTTGGCCAGATCTTATCTCAATCTTAATATATCTTGTCGGATGAATGATAATCGATCCGAGGAGTCTCTTTAACTCTTTGGGGCACGGGATTTTAGAAAATAACACAAACCCATGTAGCACAGAAGTTCATGTAATACGATTTTTCACATGAAACAAGGATAAAATGATTGTCAACAGTTGACGAATTTGTACTGACATGTTGAAACTTGCCGACAGAAATTAACACATTTATAACATTTATTGATGATATTACCTATGCTGATAAACCTATGCGCACGTGGCTATGGTAAGATTTCGTGGTGAGTCAAGAAATCTTCCACCGTGGATATCCGCGCATGAAGAAGGTGGAACACTTTCGATACCACCGTGCCCCAAAGAGTTAAAGCACCGTCTGCCTTCCCACCAACGTTATTCTCTCACTCTGCGATATGCATAATCGAGGAAAAACTTTACAGACTTACCAGGAAGAGAACTCGCCTCGACAACTGCGCGTGCACCACGCGAATGCGCCACAGCGTTTTACTATTGCCTTTTAGCTCTTGTCTATGCTGTCATCGTGCGTGGCACGCGCACGCGCTCGTCTATATGCCTGTCTGTGCCGTGTGCAAGAGTAACGAAAAGAAAAGGAATGAAGAAGAGAGTAAATGATGAAAAAAAAAGAAAAAAGAATAAGAAGAAGGGAGACTTTGCAAGGCGCGTGACACCGGCGAAGCCCGCCATCAAACCGCGTACAGAGTAAGACCAAGTTATTCCGGAGAGACGGTCACGGGTTACGGTTCGCACATTTTTTTTCTTTTAGCTCGCTCGCTCTTTCTCATTTTCTCTATCCATGTTTGCCAGTTTCTCTCACGATGCCGTGGAACGCGCCGCGTGCGGAAGTTCAAATGCACCCCGTGGAGCGAATTTCACGCGACTTTCCGTTCGCGCCGCGTGACGCCGACCCGCCGAGCCTCTGGCAGGTTGCGTCTTAAGAGGCGCGCGTCGCAGACGCTTATAAACACGAATGCACGGCTCGAATGCATAGGAGATGCCTTATCGGAGATTTCATAACGATCGTATAATCGTTAGCTGCTTTCTTGTTTTGAGCTTGCGTAGCGGGGTCGAGGGGCATTAAGTAAACTCCGAACCTAATCCATCTTATTCTCCATTCGCGTTAATTTCGATATGCAGGCGTCCTTTTGCGATTGCCGTGTAGTTTCTCGTTTTAAGTTCCGCAAGGTGGAGTCAAAAGAAAATTTACCGTAGTCGAACCTAATCTATCTGTGGTTCTCCATTTCGCTTTAGTTCGAATGAAAGGATCCTTTTGTAATTGCAAATAGTTTCTCGTTTTAAGTTTGCAATGTGGAGTCGAAAAAAATTAATTAAACTCCAGCTTCGATCTATATTCTTTGGCACTCGCGATAATTTCGATATCGAGTCAAGCTACCACGCGCAAGTGCCTTGAAAAAAGCTAATAGAACATTTTTACGGTATATTAAGCTGCTGTATCACGCGGTCGTGCCTTATTAAGAATTGCATGAAAAATTATTACGACGCGTTCAGTCGCTCTGCTACGGGCTCGTGCCTTATTAAAAAGTGAATTGAAAATTATGGCGACGCGTTCAGTCGCTCTACCCCGCGCTCATGGCTTATTAAAAAGTAAGTTGAACATTTTCCTACGTTAAATCACTGTGTCACGCGCTTCCGTCTCAATAAAAAACGACCAAGAAATTGTTGACGACACATTAATTCGCTGTGTCACGCGCTTCCGTCTCAATAAAAAGCGACCAAGAAATTGTTGACGACACATTAAGTCGCTGTGTCACGGGCTCGTGCCTTAATAAAAATCGACCAAAAAATTGTTGACGACGCATTCAACCGCTGTATTATGTGCTCGTGCCTAAATAATAAAAATCGCCCGAAGAATTCCAACGACGCGTTAAATCGTTGTATCACTCGCTCGTGCCCTAATAAAAATCGACCAAAAAATTGTTGACGGCACATTCAACCGCTGTGTCATGCGCTCGTGCCTTGTTAAAAAACGAATTGAAAATTTTGACGACACATTAAGCCACTGTGTCACGCGTTCGTTCCTTAATAAAGCCCGACCAAAAAATTGTTGACGGCACATTCAACCGCTGCATCACGCGCTCGTGCCTTACTAAAAATCGACCGAAGAATTCTAACGACGCACCGTGGGCCAGATGCTGTTCGTAGGATGACAAAAATGAAGAAGTTGTTGGTTTTTATACTTTTTCTTGTAAGTAAACATTTTAATGTAACGTATGATACACATTTTTATTAACACAGAATAATTAAACGGTTTAATTATTATTCGTATGTATCACAGTATAAGATCACACATTCAATGTTTGAGACAAAATAATATTTTACCCTTCTTGATATTTGATCAAATAAATTGCACTCTTAATAATAAAATAATAACATACTAAAAGAATTACGGAATTTTTTTATAGTTCTTTGCGTAAAACGCATACGTGCTTACCTAAAGACGAAAAAAAAGGAATGTTGTACCGGTCTTTACCAATGTTATCATATCATTTTAAAATCGTCATAAAATAAAGAATTAGAAATATAAAAGAAAAACTGTTACTAAGTGCTACTTTCTAATATATGGGTAACTGAAGCCTGAGGTTGGGAAACGTATCGACAAAAATACACTTCTGCTTGTAACTTCGTTTTCAGACAGTTTTTCATTGAATTTAGAGAAATGGATGGATACAAAATAAAGTATACAGGGTGTCCCATAATTAGTGTAAGAACCAAAAATGGGGGTTCCTGGGCTGATCAGAAACAACTTTTTCCTTTGGCAAAATATCGGACGCGGCTTCGTCTTTGAGTTATTAACGAAAAACCCAAGCCAATGAGTGCGCGAGAAGAGCCCGCGGTCCGCCACGGTAGCGTTGGCGGTCCACCGCGCTCGGCCGTGATCGCGAACAAATGCACCGCGACGATACAGTCAGGTCGAATGATGAATAAAAAATTAATACAAATTAGAATTAGTCATAAATAATGAATAAAATAATGAGTAAATATTCACATAAAATAAACAAATCGGTCTTTCGTAATACTTTTATTCGTCATTCAAAGTGAACGCGGAATGAGATCGCGAAAGTTTCATTTGGTAATTATCGGAAAAAAGAGCAGGAAGAAAACATTTGGAATGATTAAATAAATTAGGACATAAGCCAAATGTACTTCGAAATTGAATTGTCCACAGGTTCTGCGGTGAAAGCCGTACTGTCCACCGTCCTCTTATCGAAAAGACTTATCACTTTTTACGCACTACCGTAAAGGGAGTGACTTATTCCATTTTATTGTCGCAACGTGCGCACAAAAGACATTCCGCCAACCAGGGCTATTCCCTGCTTCTTCCGGGAGGTTACCACGCGTCTTGATTTTCCCTAATCCACCAATCCTTTTTCACAAATTTATTCGAAAAGCACTTCTTCGTAAATTATTTCGAAAGCACTGTTTCGTAAATTTATTTGAGAGGCACTCTTTCGTCAAGTTATTTTTTCGCATCAAATCATTTTCTAAGGCAGACGCCTGCGTGTATTGAGGTGTGGGGCGAACGCGATGCATTTTCAAGTGTCCTAGGCAACCACGGAAAATGATAAATCTGTCGAAAGACTTCCCATCCTTAAACAAAACCTCAGATTTTTCTGAAAAGCGTTGCGTGTTGCCAATTATTAGTTTTCGGCCAGGACGGAAATCGTGTTCGACGCGTGGTAACCTCCCGGAAGAAGCACATATAACCCTGGTTGGCGGAATGTCTTGTGTGCGCACGTTGCGACAATAAAATGGAATAAGTCACTCCCTTTACGGTCGTGCGTAAAAAGTGATAAGTCTTTTCGATAAGAGGACCATGGACAGTGGCTTACACCGCAGAACCTGTGGACAGGTCAATTTCGAAGTACATTTGGCTTATGTTCTAATTTATTTAATCATTCCAAATGTTTTCTTCCTGCTCTTTTTTCCGATAATTACCAAATGAAACTTTCGCGATCTCATTCCGCGTTTACTTTGAATGACAAATAAAAGTATTACGAAAGACCGATTTGTTTATTTTATGTGAATATTAACTAATTATTTTATTCATTATTTATGACTAATTCTAATTTGTATTAATTTTTTATTCATCATTCGACCTGACTGTATCGCCGCGGTGCATTTGTTCGCGATCACGGCCGAGCGCGGTGGACCACCAACGCTACCGTGGCGGACCGCGGGCTCTTCTCGCGCGCTCATTGGCTTGGGTTTTTCGTTAATAACTCAAAGACGAAGCCGCGTCCGATATTTTGCCAAAGGAAAAAGTTGTTTCTGATCAGCCCAGGAGCCCCCATTTTCGGTTCTTACACTAATTATGGGACACCCCGTATACCTTGAACTAAAGGCTCCATAATAAAAATTTCGTCACTTATGTCATAAATCAGAAGCACAGCCGACTGTAACCTGATCAAATTATGATTCACTCGTCATTATTGCCAACTCCAAAATTCGCTTCCTTTTGAGTAATATTTTATGACTGAATGGTACATTTTTGAAAACTTGGAACTATGGCGAATTATACTTTGATCATTTGTGAATATTAATATCTACTTGTGACAGGATTATGTGTTTAACACTAAAGCTACCAAACGCAGGTCAAATGACCGTTTTACAAGGGAAATCCCTATAAGGAAAAAATCTTCGGTAGGTTTAGTGTTAATAAAAAATGTATTTTTGTCACGCTACGAAAAGAATCTGGTCCACTGTGCGACGCGTTAAATCGTCGTATCACTCGCTCGTGCCCTAATAAAAATCGACCAAAAAATTGTTGACGGCACATTATTCAACCGCTGCATCACACGCTCGTGTCTTATTAAAAAACGAATTGAAAATTTTGACGACGTGTTCTGTCTCTGTATCAGGCGCTCGTGCCTTAACAGGAAACGATTGAAAATTTTTGAACACACGGTTCAGCCGCTGTCACGACCACGCAAAGTCGCCTGTGTCGAAAAGACTCAGCGCACGACGTACACCGGTCGAATGAAGCTCTGCCCGTTTCAGGAACTCGCGCACAAGCTCTCGAGAAGCTTCGACATGCAGGATGCGCAGCTCCTCGTGGAGGCAGGGGCCAGCGGCGGGTCCGCCGGTGGCGGTGGGCCCGGTGGACCACCGCGCAGGAACCACAGCGCTCAGAGACTCGCCAGGAGCGAGATATCGGAAAGAAGGGAAGAAGACGGTGCACTGGTCGTGCCCGATCATCAAGGCAACCTCAGAATCACCGTGAAGAAGACCAAGTCGATTTTGGGCATTGCCATCGAGGGCGGCGCCAACACTAAGCACCCACTTCCCAGGATCATCAATATACACGTGAGCCTAAGCATCTCACGAGATAATTCCTTGTTCCACGAGTTTCTAATATCTCTAATAGGATAATTTCAATGCGAATGGCCCACTTATCATTCGGCGTGCTAAAAGTGAGAGTTACGGGGAGGATCGTTAAGCAAACTTTTCAGCTCTTGCGAAGTATTGACTTTGTAAAGTTACGTTATTTGAAATCTCTCGACGGAGATTTTGCAAAGTTCGTGGGATAAGTTTAATTTGTGTAATTTTTCAGGAAAAGAAGGAAGTTCAAGTTAACGGATTCTTTTTGGTTTGCGCGAGTGATGCGTTCGTTTGTTTAAGGAATTATAATTAGATTGTATATGAAAATCGGTGACAGGTGGCAATGGCATTTGTTAGGTATTGGTTGTTTTAATTGATTTGTTATTTCCATTCCAGGATAATGGAGCAGCTTACGAGGCTGGCGGTCTGGAAGTCGGTCAATTGATTCTGGAAGTCGACGGCCACAAAGTCGAAGGTAAATTTGAAAGTGGGGAACATTTTGCAAAAAAACAAAAAAAAAAAATAACAAAGAGAAACCGAATCGACGACCTGGAAAAACCATTAACAAATATCGTACGTCACTCGACGAGTGGCATACACGTCGAAATAGAAATTGGAGTTTCTCTAACCCTCGCAGGTGCGAGAATTTGAATAATAACGCACATTTGAATTCGAAGCACAAAAGAAACGTCACACCTCAACTCGCATTTTCCACTTTCTACGCGAACCAGTACACGCGCCTTTGTCTTTCTTCTCGTCCCCTCCTGCTCCTCATTAGTAGAGCATAACTTAATCGTGAGAGCGGCACGAGGCACGGCAAAGGGAACAAAAGCAACAAAATTATAGATCCACATTGTGGACCGGGCGGCTCGCTCGTTCGCCGTCTGCATAAATCAGTTTCCTGCTGCTACACCTACACACCCACCACTGCAACTGCAATACCGCAAATTCTCATAATCGACACTCGACTACGGCGCAAGTTTACGATACGACCATGATACTACACCACGAAATTCTGCGAAACTATCGCGCCATTAAATTCGAACGATCTCATTAATTGAATAGCACAGTATATCAGCCGGTGTATCTATGCGCACACATAATCTCTTCTTTTTCTCTTCTTTCCACCAGGACTCGTGCATCAGGACGTGGCCAGACTGATCGCAGAATCGTTCGCACGTCGTGACCGCAACGAGATCGAGTTCCTGGTCGTCGAGGCTAAGAAGAGTAACCTAGAGCCTAAGCCAACGGCGTTGATATTCTTGGAAGCGTAGCAGGAATCTCCCACCTCCGAGCCGGAACCACCGTAGCTCAAACTCACCGAAGCTCGACCCACGAGGAGAACAGGCGTGCTTCGTCTTCGTCGAGTCCAACGAGAAGGAGAGGTCAACGGTCAAAATGAGCAAGAGGAAGAATTCCAGCTGAGACGCGGTGCTTCGAGATCTTCTTAAGAGAGACCTAAGTGAACTCTACCGTAGAACCATCGAGACCCTCCTACATTTTCGAAGAGCGATTCGAGAGAAGAAGCTTTCGCCGAGGAAAGCAAAACGAAGCAAGATAAAAGGAGAGGAGAGAAGCGGAATTAGAAGTCGTGGGAATCGCTCTTCCTCGTGGATCACGAGTGTGTCGAGTATTTGGCGAAGGAGCTTTCGTTCGGTCTCTAAAAACAAGCTGGCCCTGGTGGTGGGATGACAGGAGTAAATTTCGAGGAGAAACGCGAAAGGAGAGAAGAGAAAACAGGAGGCGCATGAACAACGAGGTGTTTGGAATTGAGAGAACGCTTAAGTTTAAAGTTTAAGGAAATAAGCAGAGCATTCTCGATTGCATTGGAACACGGTGGTACTCTTTGTCGTTCCGACGTTTCTTCCGTGACTGGCACCCCGTTCGTTAGACTTCGTCGTTTCGATTTTCCATTATTTCGTAGTCGACTGCTACGAGGCCACCCTTCGCAGCCTTTCCGTTTTGATTTTAGACCTCGAGATTGTCGTTATCAAGCGGAAAGTTTATCAATGATAAGCATCCAGCTTATCTGAAACAAAAATCGTGACGTTTGCATTAAATGTAATCTCCTTGGCTATCCTTTGACGTAGGATTTTTTAATAACAATTTTTTTGTTTCATTTTTGTCGCTTTAAGTAGTGCAGAAAAACCGCGAAGAATGACTGTTTGGTCTTAAAAAGTGCGCCATTTTGGCAAATTTCTATATTTCAAAAAAATCCTACGTCAAACGATGGCCAAAGATATTACATTTGATGCAAACCTCACGATTTTTGTTTCAGATAAACTGAATGCTCCCAATATCATTGGTATCGTTTTCCTGCCTGTCGTAGAAATCATCCACAAAATTTTGTCAACAATTTATAAACAATTAATAAAATTCATTTTCGCGAAGAGTCAATGACTTTTAGTTATTTTGGTTTCTGCAATTATAGAATATTTCTACCGAGCTTTTTCGACAGTTTTAATTTTAACGAAATGAGTTGATACGTCGAATACGAGAAACGAGACGAGGTAAGGAAGATGGTGAACGTGGTGCCGTCACAGATTACAGTCGCGACGAAGAAGCGAAACAAGAAGAATGTATGAAGAAACGGAGAAGGGAAGAAAGGAAAGCATGCATTGTGCCAAAAACTACTAAAGGACGTTTCGCGTATACTAGTAACGATACTATTAATATTAAGAGATTAATTTATCCGTGGACTATACGGATCCATTGTCTAAGCGTACCACGAGTGGGGTACCTGTGTAAGTAAGAACGCTTTTGAGGCGAGTGAGCGAGAGTGATATTGTAAATTGAGAGTGCGAGTGAGAGTGAGAGAAAGACATTAAGCGCGCGTGTGTGCGTGTATGTGTGGCAGAAGAAGATATCGAAGGGCTCCAGGTGCGTTGTGAAAAGGGGAAGATCAGAATTTTCGTGCGAACGCGCTACTTATGGTCTACGGACTAAGATAAAAAAAAAAAAACACGAAAGAACGAAACGTGGTGCAAGCGCGAAGAACGAAAGGAACAAACGTGGAGAAGATACGTTCGTCGATTAGCATAATCGATTGTGCATAATGATCCTGTAAATGGCGAGAAAGAAAAATTAGACGAGACAACGGAGCGAAGTAAATGTTGATTAATTTATTAAAACGAGGGATTAGGTGACGCTCGATCACGGTACTCGCGTTTTTCTCGTCCGCAACTCGAAACTATTCCAATCGACTTTTGCTTCTCTCGGTAAAAATTTCGTTCGGTCAAGAAAGTGGACGGAGAACGAGAAAGAGAAGAGCGCCGAGTACCTCGTCGAGACACGAAACCATCGATCCACGAGCGCAGACTAATTAACGGGAATTGTCGAGTGGTATAGCAAAGTATATATTATAAAATTACAATTACACGGTTACCAAGAATTATCGTAGCAGTGTAAAAGCAAAAGTGTAATCGAAATCGGAAGTTTCCACAAAGCGGCGTGGATTAGACGAGTAAAGAAACGATTACGAGATAGATAATCGATATTTTCAAAGAGAGAGGTTACAATGTACACCGGCAATACTTTATACGTAGTGAGGAGGAACTGGGCGGTGTCGTCTCGTTTATTCTTAGAAGAAATCTCGTGCGATCACCTTCGCGATAAAATCGACGTAGAGAATCTCGAGAAAGTTCGAGACACATGGTGCACGATCGATCGAGAGGTTCGACTTGCCTCGGTTAATTACAAACTCTCGTACCGTTATTAATTTCGCCTCTCACTAATCTACAGAAAACAATTGGCACATTGTGCGTCATTCCACGAGAGAGAAAGAGAGAGAGAGGAAAAGAGAGAGGGAGAGAATATCGTTCCCTCGTTACCACAGAAATTAACTTTCGCGCTCCACGAGCGGATTTCTTCTCTCCAGTTCCTTTCAACGCGCTCTTTTTGCGCGCACCTTCTAAATTAACAATCGCGTACTCGCACCCGTCGAAGATCGCAAACCTTAAACCGCGAAGGATCAAGATCGCTCGTGATTTCTTCGCGAGGATTGAAACAATTCGACGAGCTCGCTCGAGATATTTTTTGACACTCGCGCGTTATATACTGCGAAAGAGCCAAATAGAGGAGAGCCATCGTGAGTCGCGAAGCGAGAACGAGAAAGGAGAGAAGGAAAAACAAGCAAGAAGAAGATGAAGAGAAAAAAAGAAAAAAAGAAAGAGAAAAAATAGAAGAAGGAAATGCCCAACGCCTATTAATAAATATAAGATCGCGGAGAATCCGGTAAATGTGCCAAAGAGTAGGCCGCGGGGTTAAGTGGAGGTAACGCGCGGCGTACAATGCGTAATTACACGGTAATCAACGGACAGCCAGGTGTTCAGGATCCCCTCGAACGATGCGGCGAGCGGAGAAAGTCTCTCGCTTGATCCTTCCGATCGAGAATCTTCTAGAGAGAACATCCGACAGTGGTAAAAGGAAGGTGGGGGAGGTCAGAGAGGATATAGTAGAAGGTAAGATCGAAGAAGAGGAAGAAGAAGCACGGAGCACCCTTAAGAGAGTGAGAGAAGAGAGATTAAAAGAGCAAACGTTCGCGTGCGCGCGAGCCGATAGAGCACTCTTTCTCGCGATTTTTTTAGAGAATCTCTTTATAACGAATGGCGCTGCCGCTACCACGGCAATTAAGAGAATGAGTGGGAGGAGTGGACGAAGGAGGTACCGAGATGAGGTTCGTGGTGAGAAGGATGAGGAATAAGAAGAGAGAAAAAGAGAGAGAAAAGATAAAAGAAATTGCGAGGTCAAGCTTAGCTTTAGCGGAGAACACTGGATGGTGGATGTGTATGATTTTCTCTCTTTCTCTTCTACCCTTTCTGTGCGCTTTGCGCTGCACGCCGATGCTATCCGGCCAGGAGCAACATGCGTCTTTTTCACGATTTTTTTCGAGAATCTCTTCATAACGAATGGCGCTACCGGTACTACTACAAATACGGAAATTGAGTAGGAGGAGTGGTCGAAGAAAGTACCGAGATGAGATTCGAATGAGAAGTTTGAGTGAGAAGAATGAGGAATAAGAAGAGAGAAAAGATAAAAGAAATCGCGAGGTCAAGCTTAGCTTTAGCAGAGAACACTGGATGGTGGATATGTATGCAAAATGGCGGATGAAAGCCGGCTTGAGAGCTTCTTATACGTGCAACGCGAAATTTTTCCTTTTCTCTTCTACCCTTTCTTTAGGAGTAACGTGTTTTTCGTAATGATTTTTTTTTGGAAAATCTCTTTATAACGAATGGCGCTGCCGTTACCACGACAATTCAGAAGAATGAGTGGAAGTAGTGGACGAAGGAGGTACCAAGATGAGGTTCGACGTGAGAAAGATGAGAAATAAGAAGAGACGAAGGAGAGAGAAGAAGAGAGAGAAGAAATAAAAGAAATCGTAAGATCAAGCTTAGCTTTAGCGGAAAACACTGGATGGTGGATGTGTATACAAGATGGCGGATGCAAGCCGGCTTGAAAGCTTTTGTTAGACGCAACGTGAAATTTGTATTTTTCTCTTCTACCCTTTCTTTAGTCTTTGCGCTGCACGCCGATGCCCTCCGGCCAGGAGCAACGTGCGTCTTTTTCACGATTTTTTTCGAGAATCTCTTTATAACGAATGGCGCTGCCGTTACCACGACAATTCAGAAGAATAAGTGGAAGTAGTGGACGAAGGAGGAACCAAGATGAGGTCCGACGTCAAAAAGATGAGAAATAAGAAGAGACGAGGGAGAGAGAAGAAGAGAGAGAAGAAATAAAAGAAATCGCAAGATCAAGCTTAGCTTTAGCGGAAAACACTGGATGGTGGATGTGTATAGAAGATGGCGGATGAAAGCCGGCTTGAGAGCTTCTTTTACGTGCAACGCGAAATTTTTCCTTTTCTCTTCTACCTTTTCTTTAGCCTTTGCACTTCGCGCCGATGCCCTCCGGCCCCGAAGACGCAACGAGAAGAGAAGAGATGAGACTCTGTGGTGCTGTGAGAATAACAAAGAGGACGAGAGTCACAGGATAAGAGGAGAATGTTGGATGGAGAAAGGGCGGTACCACGAGGAAAGACATTCGATGTGGAAGGTACCGTGAACTACTCGTCGGATCGATACTCGCGATAACACAATTGTTCTAAAGGAAGAGAAATGTTGCGAGGTCGAGAGAATGGGTGGAGAGTATATTGCAGAGATGAGGGGCATGGCTGAGATTTTACAAGCGCGGTTTCTACTGGATATTTTTGTAAGAACTCGCTTTTCTCTTTCCTAGGACCCACCGAAAAATTGAAGAGATGCTCAGTGAAATTATTCCGAGAATCTCAGTCGACATATCCGACGATGCCTTACTGCTTCAAATATGCTACATCGATGCAGAGAATTAATTACATAAGCGAGACCAATCGTCGAACGTTCAATGAGACTTGTTAGAGGAATGATCTAAATAAGTGAAATTTCTGTGCCATCGTGGATTGTGTGCTCGTAGGTACTTGCGATAGTATTCGAGTATTAAGATTCTGTTGATAGGTTTCGTGGAAGGACGAAGTTTTATTGCGAAAGGCTTGGATCACATTTATGTTTTTTTTTTAGGTTACAAAATAGTATTTGTTTCATTTTAAAATTTCTACGCTTAAGATTAATTAGTGTTCGGATACTTTTGGAAGTGACTCGAGAAAAATCAAAATTTCCATGGGTACTCGAAGATTCATTGCAAATTTCGTCAAGGCTCAAAATTCAAAGCGCGTGGAAAATTCAAGTTGCGCGCCTTGGTTCGTCGACCGGCTGATTTAATTAGCTCAATCTGTTCTCGCGACAAGCCAAGGAGCCTTTCGCTCGTCGAGAAAGAGGAACTCGGAAGCTCGAACACGTTTTTGCGCCTCTAAGTTGACGACTCTCGTGACATCCGATCTCGCTTTCCAATCCGCGAGAACAAAATACGGGAGAAGCGGTCGGCGCGAAGAGACGAGAATTACTTGACACCTGCCGAGGAAAAATCTTCCAACCGAGAAAGTCTCTCTTTGCTCGCGCGAATCGCACTTACCTGGAAAACCGTACGAGCCTTCGTGAAGCCACGCTAACGACGTTAAACGAAGCGCATTTGATTCCTCGGTGCTTCCACGCTTCCGTTCCTTCTCTCGACAAAAGTGCCGCGAGTTTCCACCCGTAAGAAACGAACTATCGTCAATTCACATACTAAAATGTTAATTTTCTTGTTTGACCGATAAGAGCACTCGCGCGGCTCCTTGAGAAGTTCACTCGTGCCTCGAACGTTCCACGATTCGTCTCCTAAAAACCAAATGAAAAATCTCCTAGAAGCCAAATGAAGTTCCAAGCGAAGAAAGAAGAAAAAAGGAAATAAGCTAAAGAATATCCGTGTAATCGATAGTCCCTTACCAAACGCCTGCGTGTTCTCCGACGTGGTCGACGATGCCGCGAGAAATGATCGTCTCGCTTCGTGGTCTTTTCTACCTCGCGTTGCCACTTCTTGCTCTCTGCGAGCGAAACGGAGTACCCTCTCAGTGGTCACTTCTGCCAAATAATTGGAGGCTGGGACTAAAAAAAAAAAAAAACAATAACCAAAAGAAGACAACAAGACGGAAGATCTCGCGTTCGCGACAAATATCTATATGCAGAGATGAATCGACAGGTTGAATTAATAGAGAGACTTTGAACTCTTCATTATTTCTCTGTGTAAGAAGGACGTGAGAGCGAGCTTTCGATTAACAGGTGAGAAGGCATTAAAAAGTAGAAACAAGAAGAGCAGAGAGAAAGAAACAAAGAAAGAAAAAGATAGTGCATCGCGAGAAGAGTAACTCTAACAAAAACATTTATTTTTTCAAAAAGGAAAAAAGCGAGACAAGAGAGAGACAGAGAGAGAGAGAGAGAGAGAGAGGCATAGGTGAGAAGAAACAAAGGAGAGATAAAGAAGGAAGCGTAAAAATATTTACGAACACGAATTTGTGCCACAAACGCGTTCAGCTTTCGCGCCCGCTCTCGCACGATTCTATCGTGATTCTTCGCTTCTCTAGCCCCTTCCCACGCGAGGCCAGACTTCCTCTTCGTACCAGCGCAGATGCAACGAGGAGAGCTGAAGTTTCGAAATTTAGACAACATTTAAAAAGTCTCGCTTTCGCCGACCGCGCGCGCGCGTGTGTGTGTCTCTCTACTACGTGGATTAGTGCCTAGGATTAATCTTAGATTAGTGGGCAACAAAACTAAAAGGACAAAAAAGGAAAAAAGATACAGAGTTGTGCGATTAAAATTAGCCACCGCTTTTACGTATCTCGTTCGACGAAGCCCGAATTTTCGGAAACTCTCGCGGTTCGCGCCTCGTTGCATCTGGCAATCATCTTAAGCTGTGTTCCGATATTCACTGCCAGTACTGGAAATGTATAGTTTATGTCACGTATACTATAGATTTTCAGTACTGGCAGTGAATTTCGGAACACAGCCTTAGACTTCCTTCTTCTTTCTTCTTCTTTGAGTTTGGTTTTTTCATTCTTTACCTACACCCTCGTTCTTCCTTCTCATTTTCTTTTGTCTTGTTTCTTTACCTGCGCCCTCGTTCTTTTTTCACTTTTTTGGAGGGTTGTTTTCTACCCTCACCCTCGTCCCTTAATCTCGCACACCTTTCACCGACTGACGTCCGCCTCGTTATCCATTTCTTTCTCTCCTCTTCTTCCGCGCTTTTATCCTCGAACTCTTACAAGTGTACCTGAACGTACTTTTCCCTCTTGGACCTCTCGTCACACGTCGGCCCTCAATCCTCCTGGCCTTCCTCTTTTAGCTCAGTGGTTAGATTCGTACCCCTCAGCGTCGTGAAATAACCTCGTTCGTTCTCGATGATTTTCGATTGACTAATATCCTAGAAGAGAAACAGAGGTACGTGTGTATGTGTGTGAAAGAAAGAAAGAAAGGAAGAAAGAAAGAAATGTGTACAGTCAAACCTGCTTTTACGCGGTCCTTTCTTATGCGGTTTTCTACGTGCGACTTTTCCATTCACCGCATAAAACAAGTTCCTCTTAAATGTGTTGCAAACGAAAAACTTATAAAGTTACACGATATTTTCTTTTATGCGATTGCTTTTATGCGGTCCCTATTCCTAGCACAAAAACAGGATTGACTGTATGTGTATGGAAATTTACGAGCGACGAAAGAACAAACGAAACATGAAAAGGAAGGAAAAGAACGAGGTGAAAGCAGAGAACGAGTATATGGAGGACGACGCAACGATAGACAGGGAGGGGTAGCAAGAAACCACCAAGCATTGCGCAACGCGACGCATAACGTATCCTCAAGTACACTATTTATCTACTTACGGTAAAGAGTAAGATTAAAGAGAGAAATTGTAAAACGTTACATGTAATCGTTAAAAAGAATTAAAGTGAAAAACTGTAAATAAGCAAATCGCTCGTGCATATGTGCATTTCATAGGCCATCTCTTTTGCAACCGACGCGCCATAAACCGTAATAATATAAGGTACACGCATGCGCGCGTATACGTCATTGGAGAACGGGAAGAGAAAGAAAGAGGGAGAGAGTGAGAGAATGAAGAAAGAGGCGCGCGACTTTATTTAAGTACTCGCCAATTAAGTACACTAATTACCGAGCAGTATACGAGAGGAGGGCTCATAACATCAGGGATTACTGTACACATGCACACCATACACTTACACGCACGCGCGCGCGAGCCACCGAGGCCGGTGCATGTAATTGCGCGTACGCGTGCGCGCAAGGAAGAGATGTAAAACATAAAGAATCGTATATAATCACATAGCCGAGTTCATCTATCGCGTAACGCACGAGAAAGAGTATGTCGTTCACATTGTCGAATAATATTATAATGTTATTATTATGGTTACGATTACGGTTACATGATTATTACTGTTGTCATTATTATTATTATTGCTGCGCCGCCGAAGACTATATTATTATTAATCCTCTTATTATTATTATCGTTATCATTACCATTATTATCGTAAGTTAATAAAACGTTCACAGCAAGAGAGAATTGTCGTTGGTTATTTACATTGATGTCAGAGATGTAATTATTCGAATTCGAATAATTCGAAACATATGGGTAATTCGATTCGATGATACTTTTGTCAATTCGATTCAAATCGAATTTCTTTTTTGCAAATTCGATTCGATTCGAATTAGAAAACCTTGATTTGCACATCTGTAGTTAGTGTCCATTATTAGGATTGTTTGTGAAATTATGTCTTGATGTTATTGGATTAGCGATCATTTCTTGAAGAAAGGCTATACGCTCGAGTGACGAGATTCGTAAATTTAGCGGTATTTAATGTCACTCGATGGAACTGTTATTCCTTTTCGGGAGACGCAAATTTTTTGCACGTGCCAGTTATAAAACTTTAGCTCGAGGGAAGTCGTTGACTCTTTGCCGCGCCAAACTCGAAAGTCAAGGCTCGCTCGTAAAAATGATGCGTCTAATTTTGAAATTTGAAAGGTACGGTACGGAGCGATTTATATGCTTATTAGTTATTTCGAATGAAATAGGTTTGGCTAGAGAGGTCGATGTTGAAACTTCCTCGTTAGCCTCTCCACTGTTGCTCAAAAATTCAAATGGAAAACCAAGCTCAGCCCCAAGATAGAGGATGCCCTTAGCTGTGGTATCGGTAAGAAAAGTTGATTCGAGCGGCACTTGGCCGCAATATCAATTCTTCTTCTTTTTGTGAGAGGTTTTATTTCGTTTTTATTGCCAGCGCGAGTGATTCGGTAATTTTTTATCATATTAATCTCAAAAAAGTGCCCAAAAAGTTTTTACTATTACAAAGATACTTTTTTTCTGCGTAATGTTTATTAAAAGATACACTGAGTTAAAACATCAGATCTAACACGTTTATGCACATATTTCAGTTTTTGGTAACATGTTCTATATATAAGATTACTGGGATATTGGCAAACAAATAGTTACATATTCCAAACAGTTACAAATGAGTGCTAAGCAGAATATCTGTAACATTCAATTATATGCAAACATGATTCTTCGCAATATGCGTATATTGCTACAATGTGGTAAATGATTTAAAAATGATGATTAAAATCTCATGCTACTTATAAAGTACAACAATACTAAACATAAATTAAAATATACCTGTGCCGATTTTTAATTTCAACACAGTCCGAGCACTTACAAAGAAGTACTCATTTGTTTTAAGTATGTAAAGATAGATATGTTTATAAAATGTCTTCATGTAGATTTGATAATAGCACTGCTATATGATTTGACATTGTCATGTATTTTTGTATATCACATATATTCGCTACCAATTGTTTTATCTCTCACAAAATGACCTAATATGTTTGAAACTTATTTCTGAATTAGGTCTGGATTACAAATTTATCACTTAAACAAAATGCATTTTTTATGTGCAATAAAAATGTGAAGCCTTCAAGTAAAATTTGTTAATCTCATGTCAAACAGTAGCTTTGTACTGAAACAATTGTTCGTACGAACAGATATGTTTCTGTAAAAAAGGAACTATTTCTTAGAACTGGCAATCCAGTACTAAAAGAATAAACGTATTTGTATGAATGTAAAAAATTCAAATTTTTCAGGTACAAATAGAAGTATCTAAAAAATGTATCAGCTTTAAAGCGTGACAGTGATCAATTCCTCGAAGCACAATTGTAGTTTCTTAAGCTCTAGGAAAAGCACCACTAAGTTTCCAACGTAAATAAAAACTTATGGTATTACGATGTGTACTACCCTGCTATTAAGTTAATTATCCTGTATTATTTTAATTTATAAGCATCCATTTTTTGGCACATATGCAGTATATAAAATTCATTTAAATGCTTGCGATGAAGTTGTATTTTCATTTCGCCGTTGAAGACGTTCGGGATGCGAACAAGCTAATTGGCTGAAATCGCGTACAACATCATTAAAAGTTTCATCACCGGTAACACCTATATCAGAATCCTTCATTTCTTCATTTAGTAGACCTAGTCGTAACCTGGAATGTACAAACTGTAACAAAACGCAACAAAGAATTTTTATGCTTACGATGATATCACTCACAAAGTAACAATATCAGCATTTGCTTCTTTTACTGCTATAGACAATGGTTTTATTCCACTTTCATCTTTAATATGTTGATCTGCACGGTGCTTCAGCAATAAACATACTTGGGCAGTGTGACCTATAAGCGTATTAATAATATATCCATGTATGACAAGTATAAAAAAAAACATGAATTTGTATATGAAAATACAAACCTAATTCTGTAGCTAAATATAAAGGTGTTTTACCATTGGCGTCTTGGCAATTTATACGAGCACCATTTAATAGCAAATACTCACAAGACATTACTGATCCCTATTCAAAATATTAAACAATAGTTTTCATAAGTCTATAGTGTTTTCTTTTTAATAAGTTGAGTTTTCATTTATATGTATATCAGTATTTAATGCTGTCGCACTTACGCTTATTATAGCTTGATGTAGCGCACTGCGCCTTCTATCATTATTATTAGACCATAATTTATCAGCACCAGCTGCTAAAGCAGCACACATGACAGGGAGATTATGCGCTCCTGCAGCTTTGTATAATAGCATTTCAGGGTGTAAATTTTCAATGTCTTCTTCCTCCGCAAATTCTTCCTCCTCCCCAGCCGTAGAATCTTGATCTGAACTTAATTCTAAACTACCATCAATCGTGGGCTTTGGCAAATCACATCCAAAAAGTAATATCTCCGATTCCACTTTTCCTACTTCTTTTTTTACTCCCATATCTTCAAGTTCTGAGGCACATACAGTAGTGGTATTAATACTATCTGTATTTAAGGCAGCGGTATTGCTGAGATAATTATTGCTTTTGTGATCGGATACTGTAAGTATGCTATCTTTTACGTTAGAAGAATCATGTGAATCATCCAATAGATTAGATTGACTCTTATTATCGTCAGTTGTAGTAGATTCTGAATCAGTAGTAGCAGACGTAGAAATGCTACTGTTATCATTAAAATCATTGTGCGTATGAGCTAATATTTTTCCATAAAGTGTTGATTCATTTCTCAATTCAACATTGCAATCATCATCGGAACACATGGAACCTCCTTCTGGCTTCCTTATTCTATCACTTGAACCTATTCTCTCAGACAACATATGTTTAGCACTCTCTTGGCTGGCTGCATGTAGTACATGCTTACTGGAAGAACGATTTGTTGCTTTATAATTAAGAGTATCATTTTTGTCGTAACTACGAGGCCTGCGACGTAACTTGCGTACACTCCATTTTCGAAAATGCTTCTGTTGTTTATTTGCATGATTTCCAAGTTGTATAATATTTGTGAGTGGTTTTACGAACTTACGATCTACATATTTTGCTTTTATCCAGCCTTCTCGAATGTTACTATTTGTAGAATATATAAATACAGATGCACATGAAACGAAATGCATAATAATACATATGAATCAGTGTTAACAATCTAACAAATGTATAGTAATCATGTAAAGAACTTTATGCATATATACGCATACCCATTGCATTTTGGCGTTGCTTTGCTCATATCAGAAGGTATAGGCAAAGCTTCATATACAGCATTGACTACTGTATTACCCAATTCTGCCATTACTTTCAGTATCTCTGGTTCCCAGTCATCTAACGTTAAAGAGCGAACTTTACTATAATGAACACCAAGGCTTCTGTGCACTCCAGAACATTCTAAATAAAATAAAATGAGAGTTACGGTTTCTATCAATGCATTATTATTATATCTATTCATCTGTTTGCTAAGCTATCGTTAATGTGTATACTGACGCAGTTTATCATCGTGTTGCAATTTATTTTTTCCTGCTGTACGTTAGTTCCATACATAGTCTGCACAGACGTAATATCATTTTATATTATAACTCACCTATACAGAGAGTGATTCCTAAATTGATGCTTGCCCATTTAGGACTGACATCACTACAGTCGCAACAAACATCGTTTCCTGGTATCTTTAATAATTGCTCCCATACCCTAATGTGAAAAGCAGTTGAAAAAATGGTTTTAATTTTAAAAAATTCTAATTTAAATTATGGTGTAATGCACTTGTCTAATAACTACTTCATATAACATTTACAGTTGCATACAATAATACCATTCTATACCTTGATTTTGGTTTTGATGGTGGCCTAATGGGGCCTTTAATATCCCCTGATTGTGACTCATGCACACTAATAAGAGTACCCGTTCCCAATCCTCTTTGAATTGCAGCACCAATAGCTTGTTGCATAGCAGTTACCCATGCTAAATATGTTTCTTCACTGTCAGCTTGCAACATATGACTTCTGTAATTCGAGTAACACATGTGATAAGTGAAAATTTAGATATGATATAGAAATTATTCAATAAGGAGATAAATACATAAATTCCTGCACAGGCGTGTATACGTAATTTGTAAAAATTTGTACATTGATAATCTTATTTTAATAACACATTTTAAATGCTACATACTTAGTGGGACTGAGTACTTCGAAACAGTTTCTCCTATCACAGTCCACTACTGGCTTCACAGTACACAAACGCAGATCCTCTTCCATAATAGTATAATCTTCATCCCCTGTTCGTTTTCTATACACTAATTGATGATTTCTTAAACAGAACCATCTTCTATTCCAAGTCTTAAATGCATTGCTGGTTCTCTTAAACAGATATCCTTCCATTTTCGGATTTCCAGGTATTGGGGATGGTATAAGATCTCTGTTAGTTACATATATATGTCGGTTTTCCATTTCTTTTTCAAGTTTAATAGAATCCCCTCTCATTTGTACTACATCCTCACTAAGATTTTTTAAGAATGGATCTAAATCTTGACCGAGATCACTGCCTTGATGGTAATAAGTAATACATGCGTGCATGTAACTAAGTAATGTCCCCAGTATTTCATGTCGTTTTCTAGCTTGCAACATTGTTAATACATGCACATAATCAAGAGCAGTGTGTCGAAAACACGACCTTGTAGCTGACAGGATATTCGATGTTTCTTCATATTCTGTAGGTCGGGATTTGGGAACTTGCGAGTTACGATTTAGTGCTACATCTAAATCGCTGGATATTTTTTCAAAATAATGGCGAGATTCTTTGACTCTTCTAATATCACTGTAAATTCATTGTATACTTATATCATGTCCGTATTGCAATGTAGAAACTTGTATGGAATCAATTGAAGTAAATACTACCGAAGGTTTGAATCGAAAGCTTATTTTTGCATTGTTTTTCAAATAACGCATTATTAGAAGAACAGTGAAATGTTACATACAATTACAAACTTTCTGATCGTCGTAGAAGATCTACAAGATTAGAATAACTTGAATGTAACTAATGTTAATAACAAACAGAGAACTACAATGTATAAGCTTGTGTGTTAAAATAAATCTCGGTATTCATTATTGATTTTATTATTATTACCTTTTAATAAATGAATTGAGATCCTTAATCACTGTCCTGGACGCTTGATCTAGTAAAATGGAATGAAATTTATTCATTTCTTGCAATGCATGAATTAGTTTATTTAGAAAGGCCATTATCTCTGGATCATCACCAAAGTAGAGCGATAATTCCCATAGACTATTAGCAAATTGGCTACAAAGAAATATTATGGCACCCTTGATTATTTAAATACGAACAAGTATATATAATGTGGTTGTACATATTATAAATTAGTGATATAATATAGCTACATATGTTCATTTAAAATATTTAGTAATATTTACTGCAAGTATTGCCGACTGTTAATTAAACAAAATGGAATTTAAATATTACTCTCGTAATGCACAATTAATTTAGCACATGATTTGTATTATTACTTGCATGGAAGTTAGAAATAAACTTTTCATATAGGATGTCTAAGACATATTGTATATTAAAGTTGAATTGAATTACAATTATTTCAATATATATCACAATGCGTTATCAAATTAATACAGCATGAGTTAATACTACTCTGCTTACCAGTCAGCTCACCATTTTTTGTACCTTCATCAATTTTCAGCAGTTATAATAACATTATGCGATAATTGTAAACACAATAAAGTAACATACAATCTATATGACAATATTAATCGCACAAACTAATAATCTCTCGCAATACATCTATGTGAAATTGATTATTCAATAATGATATAAACATTCGTACCTTTGTTGTCCAACAAAGACTTTTCCAGTGTCAATCATTTGAGTGCAATTTTTTAATACCTGAATTACAAAATGAACTAATTATTTTCTTCATTATGATTAAATATAGTAGCTTAATATATTGGGATGTCAGAACATTTTAACAATAAATTCATAAATTTTCTTCGCCATCTATTTAATGATTCTTGATTATTGATATAAGTGATTTATTGATAGGGAACATATATACAAAGCGTACTAAAAAGTGAAACATACCTTCTCCAGTTTTTGTTCAAGTTGATCTATATTGCCCTCTACTTCTTCGATGCAGGTTCTGCAACATTGAATATATCTACATTATTCATTGTTACTTGTCACATATTGTGCTTTCAATGTTAGATTATGGTTATGTTTGTGACACATTTAAATAGAATGACGCTGTATGAATGGAAAGTATCGTATCGGAAGCATTCAACTCAAAATTATTAAAAATAGGACATGATCCTTACCGAAATTTCGGAGTATCCCTCAAACATTCGTCGAATTCGATTAAAGGCTTCATTTTGTACTATACGTTTCAGAGAATTTCCAAGTGCAGCCTCGCCCGACAAACTGCAGTCTTGAAATTTTATACAGCCACCAGTTTCCATGAAACAGTACGTTTATTCACGAAGACAATTAATAAAAGTCGTATGCACCCACCAACTAGTGTATTTCTCAGCTTTACGCGCTTTACGTCAAACCTTGCTTTTAGTGATGTTAGTGCGATGTGTGAGTCATTCTATTTCTCCGTCAGCTACGTTTCTGCGAAATTCAATATGAAATAAGTTGTGCAGTGAAAGCATATATGTATATATACATATATGTATGTATGGAACACTATTCTCAGTTTGCTACTTACGTTTAGGAAAATGTAAAGAATTTTGCAACTTTTTTCGAAGCTTATTTATATTGTTTTATAAGAGGGCCCTGAATTTTACAGTCACGGGCCTGTGTTTGGAAAATGCCATCTAGCGGTGAGTTAAATACAGAGTAGCTTGAGATGATACCCACAGATGCGATATAGGATAGATTTAACATCTTACGGAAATCGTTGACTGAGTATAATAAGACTCCCCATCCCCGTGTATTTGGGCTGACCCCCAATTTGGGTTACGGGTACCCCATTACCGGCCAATGCAGTGCGCTGTTTTATCCATTTTCTGTCGCTGCATTATCTTTAGCGACCCATGAAGCAGACTCCGTCCGAGTAGTCACTGTATTATCGATACATGTACTGTACAGCGTTGCCGTCTATTAATCGACAGCCTGGCTGAATGTGTGTGCATACAATGTGCATGCGCACACACTTCATATTTGGCTAAGGAAGCGACTGTCCGAATAATTCTTTACTTTACAGGGAATTAAGAATTAAGTAGGAGTTAAGAATATGGCGATACGGTATCATATGACAATGAAAAAAAGTATATAATGATTACATAGTAGTAAATGATAGATATGCACATTTATTAATATTCTTTAAGCACACATATGGTTTAAACAAATCTATACACGATGATCGCTGTATATTGGACTAGTGTTTTTCTGCCAAACGCGAAATCTGTAATAAAAATGTTACGGGCAAAAGTTTTACTGTTTTTTATTACGAAAATGCTGCATGCGCGAATTTTTCTATTGTCGCAAATTTGTTCGAGAAACGACGGTGACCTTCGACTTTTTAAGTGGAATGCTATGTTTTTTTACATATTATTGAAAGCGGTTGTTGAAACGGATTTAAACACGTTTTATTATGTATAATCTTCAAGGGAAAGAGAAATATAGATATGATAGCAATAAGTCGGATATCCCCATGCGTATTTACAAGGAGGGGACACGGGAGGTTCCCGACCATTTGCACTGAATGTGAAACATCATAGTTGCTTGTGGTAACGAATTGTGATTAATTGGGCCCTAGCTTTCGAGAAAATTGCAGTTGAATATTGCAAGTTTTCGGCTCACATTCAGGATATGGAAACAAACGTACTGGCGGACTCGAGGCCAGTGCTGCGATTTCGAGCCCGACAGCACGCTCACGCACACAGACGCAGCGCTCGTCGGTGAGCTCGGAAGCGCTCGGGTCGCCGAGTGAGAGGGAGAGTATCTCCCGCCCTTCTCACTCCTCACTAAAGCAACCCACGCTTGTTTCGTTTCGGCCGTCTCGCCTCTCGCGCGAACAGGCATGAATTTTCCAAGTCCCGCGATTCGGTCGTCTGTAAATTTTCTAAGTTCCAGACGCGCAGGCTATACACAGAAAAAAAAAATAAAAAATAATAAAATATCGTAATTATTAAGAAATATTTTTTCAAATGTGTACAATGCAACAACATATATGCGTGGCATATAAAATAAGTATTTTGATTTATTTAAATAAATACTTAATCGTGGAAGTCGAACGCCGACATTTCGAGGAATGAAAAGCTCGCGAATTTTCCGAAAGTTTTCGTCGACGAGAGTCGCGCTCTCAGGCACAGCATGCCTCTTAAAACTCGAAAATTTTCTACCGGGCTCGATAGTTCGAGTATTGTTCAGATCCAGAACAGATCCGGAACAGATCCGGAACAGATCCGGAACAGGTCCGGAACAGATCCGGAACAGGTCCGGAACAGGTCCGGAACAGATCCGGAACAGATCCGGAACAGATCCGGAACAGATCCGGAACAGATCCGGAACAGATCCGGAACAGATCCGGAACAGATCCGGAACAGATCCGGAACAGATCCGGAACAGATTCAGAACAGATCCGGAACAGATTCAGAACAGATCCGGAACAGATTCAGAACAGATCCGGAACAGATCCGGAACAGGTCCGGATCAGATCCAGAACAGATCCAGAACAGATCCGGAACAGATCCGGAACAGATCCGGAACAGATTCAGAACAGATCCAGAACAGATCAGATCCAGATCAGATCAGATCCGATCCAGAACAGATCAGATCCGGAACAGATCCGGAACAGATCCGGAACAGATCCGGAACAGATCCGGAACAGATCCGGAACAGGTCCGGAACAGATCCGGAACAGATCCGGAACAGGTCCGGAACAGATCCGGAACAGATCCGGAACAGATCCGGAACAGATCCGGAACAGATCCGGAACAGATCCGGAACAGATCCAGAACAGATCAGATCAGATCCAGATCAGATCAGATCCGGAACAGATCCGGAACAGATCCGGAACAGATCCGGAACAGGTCCAGAACAGATCCAGAACAGATCCAGAACAGATCCAGAACAGATTCAGAACAGATTCAGAACAGATCCAGAACAGGTCCAGATCTAGAACAGATCCGGAACAGATTCAGAACAGATCCAGAACAGATCAGATCCAGATCAGATCAGATCCGAACCAGAACAGATCAGATCCGGAACAGATCTAGAACAGATCAGATCCGGAACAGATCCGGAACAGGTCCGGAACAGATCCGGAACAGATCCGGAACAGATCCGGAACAGGTCCGGAACAGGTCCGGATCAGATCCAGAACAGATCCAGAACAGATCCGGAACAGATCCGGAACAGATCCGGAACAGATTCAGAACAGATCCAGAACAGATCAGATCCAGATCAGATCAGATCCGATCCAGAACAGATCAGATCCGGAACAGATCCGGAACAGATCCGGAACAGATCCGGAACAGATCCGGAACAGATCCGGAACAGGTCCGGAACAGATCCGGAACAGATCCGGAACAGGTCCGGAACAGATCCGGAACAGATCCGGAACAGATCCGGAACAGATCCGGAACAGATCCGGAACAGATCCGGAACAGATCCAGAACAGATCAGATCAGATCCAGATCAGATCAGATCCGGAACAGATCCGGAACAGATCCGGAACAGATCCGGAACAGATCCGGAACAGATCCGGAACAGATCCGGAACAGGTCCAGAACAGATCCAGAACAGATCCAGAACAGATCCAGAACAGATTCAGAACAGATTCAGAACAGATCCAGAACAGGTCCAGATCTAGAACAGATCCGGAACAGATTCAGAACAGATCCAGAACAGATCAGATCCAGATCAGATCAGATCCGATCCAGAACAGATCAGATCCGGAACAGATCTAGAACAGATCAGATCCAGATCAGATCCAGAACAGATCCAGAACAGATCCAGAACAGATCCAGAACAGATCCGGAACAGATCCGGAACAGATCCGGAACAGATCCGGAACAGATCCGGAACAGATCCGGAACAGATCCAGATCAGATCAGATCCGGAACAGATCCGGAACAGATCCGGAACAGATCCGGAACAGATCCGGAACAGATCCGGAACAGATCCGGAACAGATCCGGAACAGATCCGGAACAGATCCGGAACAGGTCCAGAACAGATCCAGAACAGATCCAGAACAGATCCAGAACAGATTCAGAACAGATTCAGAACAGATCCAGAACAGATCCAGAACAGATCCGGAACAGATCCGGAACAGATCCGGAACAGGTCCAGAACAGATCCAGAACAGATCCAGAACAGATCCAGAACAGATCCAGAACAGATTCAGAACAGATTCAGAACAGATCCAGAACAGGTCCAGAACAGGTCCAGATCTAGAACAGATCCGGAACAGATCCGGAACAGATCCGGAACAGATCCGGAACAGATCCGGAACAGATCCGGAACAGATCCGGAACAGATCCGGAACAGGTCCAGATCAGATCCAGAACAGATCCAGAACAGATTCAGAACAGATTCAGAACAGATCCAGAACAGATCAGATCCAGATCAGATCAGATCCGATCCAGAACAGATCAGATCCGGAACAGATCCGGAACAGATCTAGAACAGATCAGATCCAGATCAGATCTAGAACAGATCAGATCCAGATCAGATCTAGAACAGATCCAGATCAGATCCAGTACAGATCCAGAACAGATCCGGAACAAATCCGGAACAGATCCGGAACAGGTCCAGATCAGATCAGATCCAGATCAGATCCAGATCAGATCCAGATCAGATCCAGAACAGATCCAGAACAGATCAGATCCAGAACAGATCCAGAACAGATCAGATCCAGATCAGATCCGGAACAGATCCGGAACAGGTCCAGATCAGATCCAGAACAGATCCAGACAACAAGACAGCATTGAGTTGTCATGAAGTACGGTTGTCATACTAGGCGGTTGTACCTATCGTATATTTTATTCCTACAAAAATCAACTACAAACAAATGCGGGGTGCGGTAAGGGGAAGAATAACGAAAACGAAGCCGGCCGTGCAGCGGTGTCTCAGCCTTCCCCTTACCGCGTCCCGCGTTTGTTTGTAGGTAAACTGGGCCGTCCTACAGCTCGCAGAGGCACCAGCGCTCCCCCCGCTGCCGTTTTGGCGGACGCCCTTTCCTTTGATCTTTAACAGTTAATAACTCGATTAATATTGCGAATTTTGAATAATGGTCCAGGACTTTTGTGTTTGTTTTAAGCCGCTCTATAAGCATGTTTGCTAGTGCCAACTTATAACGGACCACCCTGTATTTAACTGCTTAATACTTAATGGTCCAATTTACTACATAAATATAGTCCAAAATATATCACGTTTGGTCTCGTTTTGATCGGAAGAATCTCATTAATATGATATACACATTTATCAACAAAAAAAATTGAAAATAAAAAAGTTTAAGCGTTGTTATTATTATAGCATTCGGCGCGCTACCATTTAAATGCCTCCTTTCATTCTTATCTTGTATTCGCTGTCCTTTTCTTCGTTCGGCGGACTACAAAGAGGATCAGATTTCGATTCTCCTATTGCCATACTGTCACCTTTCGATTCCGAGTTAGGTGAGAGTGTGGCAGGTTTTACTGTACTATGGCCAGGGGAGTCGATTTTGTTCCCTAACCTTCATATAGTAAACTTACAGTCTTATGTATACATATATTATGTACAAATTACACAATTGAACGGTCCCCATAATTTTGCAATTAATTTAATTCTTACGAATTAATTCCAAGAACCGTCTTTTTGGGATCTGTTATTTCTTTATAATACATTTAGGGATGCAGATTATTGAAAACCAAAGTCTACTTAATTCAAATATCATTTAAAATCCTACAAGTTACGTGTGCATTACCGATGGAGATGATACGTAAGTTAAATCGTGGGGCATTCTTCCGCGGCTATTCCTGTTCAATCCTGTTCAGAGGATCACGGCAACACCGCATCTTTCGCTCGTCTAAAATTGACGGTAACGTCAAAATGTGTTTCGCCAAATTACCGACTATGTACCTTTTTGCTCTCTTAGTTCCATGGCGAGGAGCCAGCCATTGCAGATGGCGCGTTTTCCCGTGCGAGACAGGGGGGACAATAAATCCCATATGGATGGGGAGTCTTATTATACTCAGTCAACGCGGAAATTCGCGGTCAGAAACTGAATTACCGATGCAGACAAACTTTTTAGTGGTCACGTAACGACCTCTGTTCATACAAAGCGAGAAAGAACGAATCGTAAAGGATTGCTGTGCGCGCGCATATTAAACAGTTTCTCCGAATTCACAAGCGCGCGACAAGTCCACGCGATTTTAAATGTGTTTTTCTTACGCGCTAGCATTTCCGCGAAATTATAAGTTAAATTCGCCATATAATTAAATTTCACTGATATAATTAATATAAGTGATTACTTATGAGGGAGACTAGTGAATGTCATCAATCATTCTCGGGTAGAATTTGATCTTTTCTAATAACAGTAACAAGCAGTATGATTGATTGTTTGTAAGAATTTTCAGCAACCGCGTTGCAGACTTTCCGTTTTGGATTGTATGTACACGAACCAGATGCATTTATGCATTTAGGAGTACGGTGGAGAGGCGTATGCCAGAGAATGGATACTCTTGTACTTGCAAAAACTTGTATAATAATCGCGATCTTACTAATAAATAGTATTCAGCTTTCTTTATTACAGTGAGGTAACAATACTTAATCGTGAGGATGAATTGTATACAAACATATTATGATTTTTATTTAATTTTATATATATATATTATTTATAACTTGTGTTATAACAAAACAACCTCAATTATAAATAACACTACACATGAGTAATATACTGTAATTCTCTTTTTAATGAGTTGTCAAGTAGATATGTGAACTGGATTACACACTTGCTTCCTTAGATCCAGGGAAATATCCACAAGAAATAATAATTGCGTAACATTGTACATTACCGAATATTGTGCTAGCTTCTGAAACACTTCTGTCCAGTCTTCAGTTACAGTAAATTGTATAGTGAGTCTAAGATATTAGGTTGATAATTTGCAAAAGCTGCAGAATCATGAGACTCTTAGTACTAAACTCTAATGCTGCCCTATCTCTTTTGTTTAGGCTAATTAAACCGCAAAAACTATAATTCTAGCAAATTTATTGTCTTTATTAAGACGTCAATTAAACAATATTGTTTGAATTGAATACAAATTGGTCCATAAACATGGTTTATATGTATTTTATCGTTCATTCTAACGTCAGGCTTCGCCATCATAATTAAATTCTAATAAAGATTGGTGGAACTTTTCGAATTAGGCACATACTACTTAAAAAAAAAAAAAAAAACATACGGTACAATGTAGATACTCTAACAATTTTTAACAAACAAGATGTACCTCAACATATATCCTTATATGTACAGATACAAACGATCACGTTTGATATATACTACTCCTATACGACTCGAATATAATTAAACTTATAGTCTCAATGTTCAAAAATGCAAAATGTCTCAAATAAATGCGGTAAAAAAATTTAATTATACATAATTTTATAAATGCGACATTTTACGTAAATATCCCTTTCTTACGTACACTTCTGTAAGTGACAGTCTAAGCTTTTTCCTCTCCTTGTATTTCATGTAGTTAATACGTGATATTTGTCTTTTGCATGCTCTTGGTCAACATATTTGAAAACATTCATAATCCTTAAGAACTGTACATACAAACATTTGAAATTCTCGAATAAGGCCGCACAGTTTGATTTTTTTTTTTTTTTGTGTACATAAAGCTTAAAAATTATTGCTCTTAGGAGCAGTCTTGAATTTCTTAAAAATTTACTTTTTGTTATCTTAATAAGAACATTTCGATCAACTTTTAATATGTACTCTGTAAACATTTCTCAATTACTTTTCCCATTTTTTTAGTCTATTTCTTATTAGAATAGATTAAAGTGATAATGGCAGATTTTACATTTCTTGACTACTGCCTGATATTAATGCGATTTTATAGGCAAGAAGTACAATATAAAGCTTTGATATCCTGGTTCTCCCTAAGAATGCTAAGAAACAAGGTACTGCTCTATCTTCTCTACTGCAGATAATACAGGTACCTTAGAGAGATTGAATATATCTTAATAATCTTCTTTTCCATTAAAGCTTACAGGGACATGGCTTTGTTGAGTTGCACTTCTAATGACTTCCATCCATCTGGAGAAAATTACACAATATAAAATGTCAACCAACGAGTTGTACTTTCTATAATTACAATTATATGGTTTTACACTAACCTTCCAAAAGTATAATCACTTTCGGCTCTAAAGAAATATATGTGGCTTTTAAACTGCAATTTAAATACAAAATCCTTATTGATTGCATCTTTTTCCGAGGGTGTGGATACTGTATATCCCAGTAATGGTAAACATGCAAGTGGAAAGTCATCTTGATGTGACTTGTAGAAAAATAAACAGAAGTTGGTAAATACAACCCATAATTTTTGCCAACCATTACTATTTTTGAATTTCCGTAAAAGAAATCCACTAAGTTGGTTCTGAAAAAGGACAACAAATGATCAGTATGTGTAAACATTAAGATACTTCTTTATACAAAAGCAAGTTAAACTTACTTGAAATGCGCGTAGTTGGTCACTGTAACTGATACTTGTATTCCGATGCCAACATACATGCACTGTTGTGTTGCTACGTTGAGAAGCCTTGGCGCCTCCACAGCTAGATCTATCTACTTCTAGATTGACACCATCCCCAACTTCATCAGCTGAGCCTAGAACTTTTTCGAAAATTTATTTAATGGTTTAAACCCACGTAATCTAATAGTAAAAATGTTATTACATTATTTGATTACTTACTGCACGATTTTAAACTCAAATATGGCATTTTTGCATCCAAAGCATCGACCTGAGCAATAGTCATTGTCAGATCTTCTATCCATCGTTCCTTTTCTTCTTCGCTGCTTGCTGCGACAGTCAATGACCTATTACAACATATTAATGAAGTTATGAAACATATCGACATGAAACATTTAACTAAAAATAAATGAAAACTGAGAACTGTTACTTACTGATTGCCTTGCCCATCGATTACGAATGTGAAGTCCGTTCCAGTTTTATTATCACCATCTTGAATTTTCATTCCCTTCAAAGGTAATTGACCGTGTACACGAAAACATTGTGTTGGTTGTTGAGTGCGGAATGTATATAATAATACATCGGAAAACTGCAAAAAATTCCATTGGCTTCAATGTACAAACCATTTTTTACCTTAATTGCTATAAACTTCCACTATGTTTGGACATGCTTACCAAAAAAAACATTCTTTGTTGAAAGCCTTTACGACTGTACTTCTGTAAACAGCCTTGCCTTATAAATCTTCGCCCTTCCTGGACCAAGTTATCGAAACCACTGATATCCCTCTGCATTTCGCACAGTTGGACCAGATTCTCCTGTAGCATTGCACAATAAAAACTTTTGTAACTGTATAATTACAGCAATACTTTTATCTCGTACAATATTATGTCAACAAAGATACGTAACTAATAAAAAAATTTATCATATAATTCTTTACCGCTTGATTAATAACAGTAAGCCCTTCGAGCAACGTTTCGCCTAATCTATCTCGTGCTGCTAAACAATCTTCAAAATCTGTGTGATCCTTCGGATAGTGATCTAATAATCCTGCAAAGGAGATGGCGTTAGAATTACAATTCTGATTATCATTTTGAGACCTCCTGGAAAGTAACGCTAATTCACTCACTATCAATAATACTGTTATAATGGAGTAACCGCTGCAATGGTTTTAGAAGGAATGAACTGAGTGGCAGATAACAATGTTTCTGTGATTCGAAATCACGGCACAGCTGATCGAAACGTCGGGATGTACGTGTAGAGTATTCCATCTTCTCGAGAACGGGAATCAGATTCTCGAGATATTGGTCGTACAATGGCAAAACATTGAGAAGCGTATTGTAGAGGAAGTCGCCTATGTTGTGTCGCGCATTGCTTTCCCAACGTGCAAGACGAGTTTCCATTTCTTGAAGACAAGGTCCGTGAGCATCGGCCAGAAGTTCGATCAAGCAAACAACAGATTCTCCCTCCAGCTCAGCCTCCCTAGAAACCTCCTCTCGGAACCACTAAAATCCAAAAGCAAAATTTTCATCAATAATATCATTCTTCGTACAAACGATGATTTTATATACAAATTCAGAAATAAAAGTGGTGTTGGAATGTCTCCTTACCACGTTGACAACGTCGAGATCCTTTTTGTACGTTCGTTCGGTCATAAGAAGCTCTTTCGTTATATAATAAGCTTTATCTGTGGGCCATCTCTGTAGAAGAAGAAACCATGAAAATTCAAGTGAAACTTTGCGTCCGTAGAATATAATTAGTAATGGTGCGAAGGAGTAAATAATATAAAAAAGAAATAAGAACAAAAATGTAACTTGTAAGCAGGATATAATACCTCGATTTACACCTTCACCAGGCGCAGATTCTACTGTAGTTTAGAAACGATTGCAAACAGCTAAATCAACAAGAAGAAATAATTCACCTTCGTTTTGCGAACCTCAGTATCTTCGACCTCTCCGTTCCTCGCGTTTTTGGCAGGGCTCAATTCCGGCGAATTCACCATGCTCGCATTACTGATCTCCGGCACTCCGTTCGCACGCTTCTCAGGCGATTTTTCACTGGCGTACATCGAATTATTGTTCTCCTGTTGGTGCTGATTAGGCGCCTGCTCCTGTTTACCTGCTTCGATACCTGTAAACGTTAATAGGTCAACGACAATTGGCCAAAGGAGAAGATGCAACTATTACGGATTCCCACACGCTTGACAAACTTAATTTTGTATACTAGTAAACGGAAAGAAATATCTTTTGTAGAAAGAGGTACGAAAATAGAGAAGGGTGAAGGAGATCCGTACTCTACTTTTTTTTTCCGCAAATAACGCAAAAGCGGGCGTGTCGGAGAAGAACAGAAAGAAAACTGTATACGTATACGTAAATTTGTAAATATAAATATAAATATGTATCAAGAATATGCATGCTACGGTGCAATGTTGCATGACCGCTTAATATCATTTTTCACGATTTCTCTTTCTTTTCACGTCGATCATTCGCGTTCTCGTGGCCGCAAGAGGAACGGCGGCGGGCCACTCTAAAATACAAGCAAGGACTTTCTGCTTTCGATTAATTAATCTCTATTAACTATCGTCTCCTTTCCAAGGTCCATCTAATTTCACGTGGTTCTCTCGTAAACGCATATATGTACACACAAAGGAGTTACCAAGTGAATATCAAGCCACATCACTAATAAGACATCTCGTGCAACTATACAAACTCTCGATACTAATAGTTAATGTCCGTCACGATAATTATTTAACGAAATTGCGGCCCGACGAGTGTCCTTATCCGAGGCTAAGAAAATAAAGAGAACAGCGCCAGATTTTATCGATGCATATCCGTGGCGAGAACAATACAGTTACGAGAATGTAACTATATGTAAATTAATTAACCACAGTATCGTAAATATACAGAATCGGAAATTTATACGCCCTCAATACAATGCGCATTGACGTTGGCATTCCCCAAGGGCGAGGTAAACTCTACGTGGAAAAGTAATGCACGCAAAACCTAAAGTACGGCAACGACAAGAACAACAATAATTATAATAATCTCAGCAACAATGACAAGTACAAAATGCTATACGAACGTTTCACCGTTTTCGTTACGACAGAGAGACTAACTCTAGGTTTCGATTAAGGTGAATTACACGTGTGAGCAGTTTTATCTTGTTAAACATTTCAACTAATTTGCAATGTTGCAGTTGCATGCTTGCATCCATCATCGCAATTCTATCGCAAAGTTTGTGTGATCGTGCGTGGCACCGTGTGTGCTCAAACAATATGAACGTGCTCTCATTGCAATTAACGGATCGTAAGGAGTAAGTCTGTGAATAAGATAACAAAAGACGTGACGAATCTCGAGCCAAACCTATTCCAGGCAAGAAATAAGCCATTCCATTCAAAACGACTCTCGTTAAGCCAGCGATAACTAAAGCTAGTGAAAAACAAGATGTGAGCCTGGACTTCGTGACGCGATCGATCGCTCGTTTCCAACAGATTATTGATTATTTCTTTACCAGTAGTGAAGACGATGCCTGGAATGTCGATTAAAAAGAAATACGATAAAGTGTTCTCTCGACGGAGCAACCGACATCTTTTCACGCGAAGACTTCTGGTCTTCTTCGATGAAGATTCGTCATGCGATCCAGGCTCACTGTGCGAAGGGAGAGCGTGTGCGTGTGTTTCTGTGTGTTTTTGTGCACTACTCAGCCAGTGAATTGAACGAATGTAACGAGAAGAAAGAGAGAAAAAAAAAATATAACATTATTCACAGATAAAGATTAGGCAGTTTAGGGATTTACTCACACATGGTACTCTGATCCGGTCGACCAACGAATCCGGGAGTGCGATAAAAAGATTCGGTATGAAGAACAAAAAAAAGAGAGAGAGAGAGAAGGGAGAGAAGAACTTCAATGGAGAAGTACTAGGGGGTGGTTACGTCGAGAGACGATGTAAGAAAAAGAAAACAACTCAAAGCTTTCTAAGGAACTCGTATACTCAAAGAAGAGAGAAAAATTTGTGAACGGTACGAAGACAGAAAAGTAACAACGGAATTGGGGACTTCTCTCGTGGAGCCGTGGACTCGTCGATGGCGCAAGAACGTAAAAATGATAATCTCGAAATTATCCATAGGCCCTTGCATATGACTTTGTATATAATTTATTATTATCATAATTAAGTATCAATAATCAATGTACAATAGATTTCTACGTATGATCTCGGTAACGTAGCTCTCTTTCCCCTAATGTCTTGAAGTGGATCAATTTCATTTTTCTTTTCTTTTTTTTTTGTTTGTTTTTTGTTTCCTTTCTCTCGTGTCCTTCCACAAACGCCGTGATTCCCCCTAATCCTTCCGGATTTTCATTTTGATCCTGCTTTCAACTGCGCCCCCAATCTTATTTCCATCTAATAAAGGCAAATATCGTTTCCCTCTCACCGCGGAGGAATCACCGCGCAAAATACTTTTATATATATTTATATATTTATAAACGGTAAAACCCCGATTTAGCGGACTAGCCGGCCGACAAGGAAAGAACGTCCTTCGAAATTTCAATATCTTCGAATCGTAAAACGGAATCTCCAGCCCCTTTTTCGTTTTCGTTATCTTTTTCTCTCTCGTAACATTGAGTCTTCTTGGATCACATAAATTACTTTACTCCTTAATCGTTTCGACCATTCGCTCAACTGTGGTGTTCTTATTTTTGCATTTGTTCGCGCTCCCTTTTAATTGATACTTCGAATCCTTTTAACGATTACGTTCACTTTCACGCCGAGATCCTCGAAGATTTGCACGCACGAACGAACCGAGAAAAGTATCGAGGAATAGGGTAAGAAGAAAGATCATCGACAGCAAGATCCTTCGACGAGATTCGTGGATTTCATAATCTGTTCAACCGCGTCGTCCGTTAGACCGAGGCTTCACCGCGCTCATATGTATAAAGTTAACAAGTACGGTATATCGATAAACGATCGAAAAAACTGTTACACAAATTACAAATTGGAGGAGAGCGTCTTCCTTCTCGACTCTTTTTTTTTTTCTTTCTTCTCTTCTTTTTTTACTTTTACGTGTTCCTACGGCGCCCGACACGACGACGGACAGATATATTTTTCGACCTGTTTCTTTTGTGCATATAATTAATTTCCGTAACCTCGCCTGGAATTTTTCTGCTCCATTGTCTCGTGTGTATGCGTGTAATGTGTGTACGAGTGTAATTTGTTTTTTTTTTTTTAGGTATTAACGGTACGGTACGGTATACATGTATATGTAAACGTATGTTATGTATATACGAACGCATAAAAAGATCCGGACAAAAGTTGTGACTAGAGGCGAGTTCAGTGAGGTTTTCCATATAAGGTTTTCTCGTTTCGAGGAGTATCGTGGAGTATTGGAGAACGAGACGAAAGCTCGAAGATCGCCGTGCGTATCACGGAGGGGTGTGTATATGGACCGTTTATTTCGAAAGTGGCATCGGTCCATTTTTTAAAAAAGAAAATGAACTAGTTATAAATAAAAAGCTTACGCTAAATAAATCACAAATTATGTGATATCTCGTGCTTTTTAAAGAAATGGACTTGCACCGCTTTTGAAACAAACGGCCCACATAATCGATTTGTATCGAAACGAGGGGATGATCTCGCAGGGGTCGATGATCGTGCGAATTTTCGCGCGCGCCATCGGGCGCTCGAACGTTTTCTAAAAAGGAACGTCGATATGCACAGGCGTGGAATTCGTTTCGCGTTAAATACTCGGATCGACGAAACGAAACTTTCTTCATCCGCGACCAAAGCGGATCTCTGAGATCTTCTTTGCTTTTTCGAGCGGATCTACCGGAAAGTAGAGATCGCGCAAAGTGGGGCACGCGACATATTCAAATCGCAATAGTCGAGATTCGATAAAAAAAAAAACCTGATATCTTCGATCTTTGTGCATCCATGAACAACGGATTATAAATAATTCAAGAAGCTACGCCCTTTTTATCGGCTATAAAGATAAGAGAGAAAAGCTTCTTCAAGGGTCTCTTTACAGAGCAAATATAAATGGCGCGAGTTGATTCATCTGTGATTTTCTCGTTCATTGTGCCCCGTCGCGGTTAATACGGATAAGAATATTCGCGTGAATCCATTTTGATCTCACGATCTCGTTCACGGATATAGATTTGCGCCGCGGTCTCCGAATTCGCAAGTAAATTACAATTCGTACCCCTTTTGTTTCTGTGTGTTTTTTTCTGTTTTCCTCCTTTCTTTAAATCTACAACGGTTAAGCACCCATCCTAATGGAAACTGATTCCGCGTATAAAATTCGCGTGGGTCCCGCCCTAAGCGGCGGCGCTAAAAAATACGATCGGACACATCGTTAAAAATCAGACTTTGAGCTTTGGCTGTTGACCATTTTACGCATGGCAAAGAAGACGCGCGCGCCGGTTATCTCCATTCCTTTTTTCTCTTTTTTTCGTTTTCAATTTCTCGGCCGCACCCTCTTTCGCGACTCCTCGCAAAAATCATCAGGCGGCCGTCGAAGAGGATCGTCGCTCGTTTGATTTATTACTTTAGGTATTATCGTTAGAAATTAGCTTCGCACTCTCGCGGCTCGTTTACTCGAAATTCGAAAGGAAAGGTGTCGCAACCCTCGCGATCGCAACGAGATCTCAAAATTACGCAAGGATCGTTAATTGCACGGAAGACTGATTTAACTGGTGTACACACACACACACTCTCTCTCTCTCTCTCCCTCTAGCTCCAGTCTAGAAATAAATTTCTATGCAAAACGCATTCTCTTAAAGATCGATACAACGAGGAAAACTTCAAACTCTAACGAATACATTCTAGTTAACAAAGACAAGATTGATTTCTCTCTCTCCACCGTTCTTTCCTTATTATACCGCTTAATATCCGTAAAACGGCTATGAACCAGCGCGCCGCGTGTAATTACACGCGGAGGCTCGAAAATTGACACATTCCACACTCTAATCGCCTCGTGGTAGTTTACAATTGCATTCCCTGCGCCGTGAAACATTTGGCTTATATGACGTAACTATTGTGCGCATTACGCTACATCGGGTCTTAAAGCTTAAGCGGCCAAATTCTCGAAGGCAAGATCATTTGCGTGGGGCTACCAGGCACGCGTGTGGCACGCTTCGTGAATCCCAACGCGTTCCGTTCTTTTTTTTCTTCCTCAACACCCGCTCTGTTTAATTTCTCTCTGCTTTAACGAAGCGCGCGAATGCTTTGTCCTTCGCTAAGAGCTCCCTTCTCCAATTTTGGCACGCGTGCACGCATTCTCGCGGGATCGATTGGCATGATTGGGAGACTGAGAGACACTCGTTCAAGAACAATTCGCGAACGGTCCTTCGCAATTAATCCCTCTCCAGAATCGAAGGATCATCTTTTTTTCTACCTGCTCACGTTTCGCTACGATTTCCTCCTCGTATCTTTTCCACTTTGAAATTTCAACTCTCGCGAGGATCGATTGGCATAATTGGCAGACGGAAGAGACTCGTTCGAGAATAATTCGTAAACGGTCCCACGTGAATATTTCCTCGGCAGGCTCGAGGGCTCGGCGTGTTTCTATCTTCGTCAAGTTTGGCAAATGACTTTGCTCCTTTCTCTCGTTTCTTTTTTTCCGTTAAAGTCACCGTGGGCCCCTTACACACGCGCGTGAACGGGCAGAGACACGCCTTTGAGCGACGTTAGCGCGTACGAATAACAAATTGGAAACTCGAAGCCTACGCCGACGCGTATCGCAAAATTGGCGCGGAATGAGTGAGGAGAAGAGTAGGAATAGGATACGAAAACTTCTCGACGCGCGTCTCATCACTTTTACGACGCTTTACACAGGACAGAGATCTATGAACACCTGGAAGAAGGCCACATTAGAAGATAATACAGAACGATAGGGAGGAGCTGGAGAGGGAAAGAAAGTCAAACGAGCTAAAATTCAAAGGGTGGTGGTTGTTGTATACGCAGGGGTGGGATCGTTAAAGCGTCGTAAACAATCTTTCTGTAAAACTCTGCTGCTGACTACGAGCAAAATCTTCTTTCTCGAAAATCGAAAGAATTGACTTAAATTGAAAAAGCACGACAGTTACCCCGTAAAAGATCTTCGTCCGAGATCTCTTATCAGATGTTTTTTTGTCAAATATTCTGCAGTGGCAATATTTTATAAAGACGACCCACGATGATTATATTTTACAAAAGTTCTTGCACAAGGATCTTTTACGGGGTTAATAACAGCCTGAAAGAGATCAGAAATGACGAGAAAAACTGGTCGACGCACTGAGAACGAAGCGTCAACCGACGGTATGGAAGTTGGACTTTTGTTCCAAGGTCATTTGAAGCTCACCCCAATGGGATTGAACCATTAACGAGGATTATGCCTCGATGGAAGTGGGTCGTTAACGATGACCTTGAGCTCGTAAAACAGGCTCACGAGGCTTTAACTTAATCTGGCCCTGCGTACGCTTATATTACTGGTGTTCCATACACATACGCTGCAATTGACACTTGGTGGTGAATAGATAGATTCGTGGGGGGTGGACAATTATAAGTACGATAGTGATTCGGCATCCGATACAGAACTTTGGTAAACGTTGAATTAGACGGGGTTGGTGGTCAAGTGCGCACGGTATAATATTTTCAAATGCGGCGCTCGCGCGCATCTTTTAATATTATAACGTAGAAATGTAACGCTCTTTAAGTCCTCGCATTTCACGCACGACACCGTACCATAAGGTTCGTAGGTGTCGTATGCGTAATGCGTATATTTACATAGACATCGTGTGATAAAGAGAGCATCGTGGTGACAAGAGAGTGGTTGAACGATCGTGATTCGTGAACAGGGACCGCTACGTAATGGTTCACAAGGGTACCTAAATAGTTGGATTACTGATAAGTGTATACGTGTAATACTGTATGTGTGTATTTGTCTGCTTATGTGAGTGACTGGCTCTGTTGCGTGTGAATGAATGAATGCGTGTCTGCGCGTGTGTGTGTGTCCATGAGAATAGAGAAAGAGAAAGATGGACAGTGACAGACAGAGAGAGCCAAAGAGATATACAGTCGGTAATGTGAGACTTGTGTCATTGATGCAGGAAAGATTAAGTACCACACTGCAACTAGAGATGTGACTTTCAAAATGATAATCTGTGTATCTTAACATTATGGAGGTTCTAAGCGTGACGAGTGTCGACGACAATTAACCGAGCTCCGACGATGATCCTCCGTCTTACGCGTTCGCGTGATCGAGAGCGCGTCGCTGAGATCCGAGACTTTTCTCCGTGTCGGAGGAAAAACTGGAAGGAGAATGTCGAGAAGCAACACGATCCACGAGGCCACGAATTCGCGAACACTTATCCTTTTACTCGACGAGAGGTTTCTTTTCGGCGGGAGAAAGATTCACATCTCTAAGTGTAACGCAGGATGCAGTCTCGTACACGGCAAAAACTATGGTGAGGCAAACTGGTGTCAACTAGCATTGGACAAGCGGACAGAGAAGGGTTTATTTTTCGTGAGGCTTATACAGTAATGAAAAGACGCTAAGAGCTACAACCAAACAACGGACTCGTGATGGACAGTGATGGGAATTTAATGAATCTCCAATGGCGAGTCTTCGCTCCGAGCGAATCTTCTCAAACGTACTTTTTGGAGATTAAACATCGTGCTCCATTCTCCTATTGACTTCTCTCGTTTCTACGGAGACATATCTAGGTTTTGAGGAGGAGATGCATTTATCGTGAGTACCGTGAGGAAAGTTACGATTACTACTGACGAAACAACTGAAACATCGAGAGACACTGAAACCACTTGTGATCTTACCAGAAATTCAATTGACTACCGAGACACGTCGTAGAGTATTATCCTTGGATTCGCATTATATCTTCAACGGCAAATCGATTAGTAAAATACTTCGAGTATTTCGAGATATAGTAAAATTCGTGGGATCGTCTCTTAACGATAATAAGCATTTTAATACACAGACATCTATCTACGTTTACGAATTGTAAAAGCTCGCCTTTTCTCACCGCTCGCGAAACAACGAAGGATCGTTGGATCCTTTACACGATCGTACGCGTAAATACGAAGACGGCAAGATCGAAGAATTACATCGTGAAAAAATACGATTTAGAATTGCTCTACCGTTCCACCTAATTCTATTTCGCAAAAACCTAAGTGAGTGCAAGGGTGCTGGTGCGTGAAATGGGGGTGGACGAATACTAAACGGATACAAAAGAATCTTCCGTACTAAAAGTTCACCTACCGGAAAAGTTTCTAATCGCATTCGATTCCAACGGTATTCAACGATCTAGAATCGCGAGATGATTAAAAAATTTCGATACACTTCCGGCGTGCCCGTTGGCTCACGTACGAAAGGGATGGTTCATTCGAAAATAAAATAGGCATGACTAGAACGATAACTAAATGGTAAACGGCAGGCTGAAGATTCAACTGGACTCTAGGTTCGAACGTGAAGGGAGAAGCAGTCGAGGAAACAAGTGGCACGATCGCAATTAGCAAGACCTGCGCTCAAGACAATAAACTACTTTGCGATTCGATCGATCCTCCGCACAGGTGAGATCGAACGAAATGTCTCTCGTTGGCAAAGAACAAAAATCAATGAAACGAGGTACAAATACAGATAATCGAAGGCACGGCGCCTTCGATCGTACGAGCGATTCAAGGAATACCTCTTAACAATTTTTACGGCGCGTGACAAGGGATATCAAGCCTGTGGTCAGCAAGGTTCTCAGTAAAAACGCATTCCACCCAACTTGAGAATCGAAACGAAAAGCGCGAGCGCGGTAAGACGAGGATGAAGAGTGTCGTGGCTGCGACAGGCTCGCGGATAAATTGGGTTCTCGCGACGGACGATTATTCGCATGATACTTTTGTAATTCGCGATTCGTAGGGCACAGGCAGCGTGGTACTTCTTTCTCAGTTCGACACTTTCTCGAGGATCTCCCTGTTCGCCACCGTGAGCTTCGCCGCCGTCCCCGGGAGGCTCTCAGCGTGGATAAGCCGGTATGAAACGATTGGTCAGTGTACGGGGCGTTGCGTGAACCAATACGTTACGCACCTGGTTCACGCGGAACGGGACGTGCCAGGCGGGCGAGTTCACGTATCCGTTCGTGTAGCTCCAACGGTTGTAATCACCACCTGTCGAAAAGTAATACGTAGAGTACATCGAATGGCGTGAAATAGCGCGGATGATAATTTCCACGAAGATACACGAGGTGGACTCGATGCATGGTTCGTTTCTTTTTAACGGTGTGCAGAGAATGTAGAATTGCTTGTGAACGATTGTCACGAGGAATCATTAATCTTTGCTGATTCAAGCGGAATGTTTCTTTGTATCTCTTTCTCTCTCTTTCTCTCCTCTTGTCCTTCTTTTTGTTTGATAATAATTCTTGTGACGAAGATCAGAGGAAAATTGTCAGGGCATATGAGAGTGAATTTTAAACGGCGCAAAGCGTGCACCCATCTCTAAATCGGTACCGTCGAACTCCATTGCTTATTTAGCCTCGCTTAATTAACGAGGAGTCGGGAAACCCGATTTCATAATATTCGCTCGTAGTAGATACTTTTCTCCCATACACTTCGTCTTACGTATAATAACGTTATTTAATAACAATTGTGAGAAAAGCTCTCGTAGGTTGGTCGATTGGTTAAATGGACGCTAAAACGTGGTGTTAACTGTGTCCCTGGAGTGTATTAAATGTGCCGGTTAAATGCAAGTGTGGTACTTAATAAAGTTTCGCTAATGCAAAACTCGCCCCAATCGGGTAATCCACCCTCTACGCGCATTCGGATCTTCTTATAACTATATTCGACGCGAAATGAGAATTCGTTTATGCTCACTTTTGCGCTCTAGAAATATTCTCAGATTCTCGTCGGCTATCGTTGATAATAATCGTCGATTGAAGTTATTGCAACGAATGATAATGATTCTTCGACGATAAATGGAAGATGAAGGTCTCGATAAAGCATGCGTGGATCGATGATAATGAGAGGTGGAGCAATGAGAATGGAAATTGAGAAAAGAGAACGAAATGGACGAAGGTGAAACGACATGAGGTGGTGATGTGATGCGTGCTCGGGGTGAACGTTTTACGTACACGAACAAAACTCGTACGACATAACTGTGCTGAATGATCTCAAAAGTTGGGACTGCGAATGCATGAGTGCAACGAGGGTGAACGGCATGACACGAGAATGATGATCGAGGGCAATAATAAAAGGACGACGAATTCTGGTCCTCTCCCCGTCACGTTCGCCGCCCCTTTCTCGCGTTCTTCTTTTTTCCTTGCGAACGAGGAAACGACGAAAGGAAAATTGTAAAAAATTTTGGGCTTGAAAATTTCCACGCGAAACAGCGCAATAGACTCCGAAAAGTGGCGCGAGATCGAAGCACGTCGTAATCGCACGAATCGAATCACTTCAAATGTCGTGCTTAATTATTGGAGCTCGTTACTTTTTTCTCTTGCTTCGTGATAAATGCTTTTCATACGCATGAGCAAATGCAGGAAGAGACTGGAGATTACGAACAGCGTGAATCAAGCATCATGCAATGGAGTACATATAAGTAGATCTCTTTACTTTTCCTTCCGCGACAGTCCATTTCGATGCTACGTGAGATTTTCGCATAACGGAGCATTTTACATGGCCCACTCGTACGCAGCCTTTTACCATCTTGTAGGTAAGTACGCGAATTGGTCATGCGAAATTCGTCCTGGTCCACAGTCTCGTTTCGAGGTGGCATACACGTTAATCGACTGTTAACGTTATTAATGGTATCTAAGAGAAAAGAGGATATTGGCCTTAAGCACGAGCACGATCGATTCATCTCGTTGGTCCGTGCAACTGGCCCACATCGAGTTGGAAAAACTCGCCTCCCGCAATAAAAGAAAAGTCTTTACAATTCATAAAAAATATCGTTTCTCAAATTTTCAACCGCTATACCCTCGTACGTCTGCTTCGTGAGACTTTATTACCGTAAACAATTCGTCCGATAATATCTCAAATTAGACGATTGACAAATTTAAGATTACCTAATTGATTCCAATCTCGTTCGTTCATTGTTACTATCGGTGAGTGGATTTCTACAGAGTCTATTGGATCGAAATTTTCAATAAAGCCTATCGGTCGAAGGATTGCAGGACGCATAATTATATTAGTGTTCGAGGGATAAAGGTGTCCCTTACCGCGCAGAATAATTAAACGTACCGATTATTCAACAACGGAATGCAATTATTCGCGCGCACAATCGTCAAGAACCTATACTTTTCGCGCATATAAAGCTCTCAATTAAGAAGTTCACTATCTATCGGTAGGAACACGATTTCAAATCTCGATGGTTAAGAAGTTTTTAAAATGGGATCGCAGGATTCTTGAAAACGCGCGCACGTGATACCCTAACCCACCATTTTAATCGCGCACACAATTATCATCACCACCGACAATTTTCAACCCGAACCTCGAGAAGAATCGAGGGAACGGTAAGCACGCAAAAGGAACTCGCACGCGTGAGAATGGAAACGACGTTTTAATTACCGATGTGCGATAGAAATAATAACGACGGATGTACTACCGGGGTTAAAAATTACTTGGAAATTTAGTCGATTAGCCGTTGAAGTCAATTCGCCAAATTCCACGACTTAACACGAGGTGAACGGTGCCTCGGTGAATTATTTCGCAACAGCACGATGATAACATAATGATCATAATTCTCTAAGTACATGCAATTCCTTTTCTACGAATCGCTAAAACCTGTTGCGCGCTCTCGACTTTATCGTTATTATCGTTAGTAATTTTAGTATTAGCGTTACAGGTGTTACCTCTTACCCCATTAATATTAATATTATTATTAGCGTTACCATTATCGTTATCACTATTATTACTATTATCATTTAATTCCCTTTGTCATTGTTACCGCACGCGTGGCGTCGCATCGCGCCTTTCAATGGTGCGCGGGACAACGCGTCAGTCAACTCTATCTACAGATGACGAATGAGCGGAGAAACGGTGATTTTGGTCTTTTCTTAGGATTCGGAGTGAACACGCTCGCACGCGCGCATCTCACTCGCGTTAGACGAGTATATTAGAACCGGCACGAGAGACGGTAAGACGCTCACGCATTTGCCGAATGCGAGTCCGTCTTATGATAACGACATAGGACAACCGCGAAGACTCATTCGTATGGGGAAAAAGCGTGAAAGAGGATCAACCGTGGCGCCACTTTTCACGGCCAACGGAACAATTTGCCGTGTCCGGCAGTCGATCGTATAACGAAGTTACGTATATACATACACATACACTATATTATTGCTCTACGAACGTCCCCCTTACTTTGCTCTCTTGCGACAGGGACGTTCAAAAAATGTTCCTCTCGTTCCAACGATATTACTTTCCATAACGTTCGTTTATTATGAAAATAACGCGACAACGTTCACGAGTCTGTCTTTCTCTCCCTGACGAGATATGCAGCAGGCAAGTAAAGTTTTTTTTAGTGGCTTTTCTTTTTGTCGAATAATACAAAGGAGCTAGCTGTTCCTTTTTTCTGGTATTCGTGTTCTGCGTCAGGTCGCGTGACGACAGTCAATGGATAATGTCACGTAGACCGAAGAAATAAGAGATTCTATGGCAATGAATGTTCCATCGACGAGCATCGAGGATTATTGCTTGTAAAGTATTGACAACTCTTGTGCTAAGATGTAAACGTGGAAATTTGCGAAGTAGTCGAATTATCGTTAATTACTTTTACGATTCGTATGGTCATAATGCCCGAATTAACTTAGATAATAATTATTATTGGACACCGTGGCAATCGTGATGCAGAGAGACAATGACGAAAACGTTGTTGAATAAAGGAAGAAAGGAAATCATAGGTTGTTAATTGCCTTTGTCGCACCCACTTCTCATAAAAGATTCTCGATTCTTTCCGCACGAGCCACACAATCTCCAGGTATCTAAGTCGACCTGGCTCCAATACGTTTACGTCACGTATTACGTCACGTGCCCCGTGGAAATTCCTTTATCGACGTACCGAGTGCGCGCCACACTTTATTTACCTAAGAGCTTTCATCATATAAAAACTAGGCACGATAGAAACCGATCGCTCCACGATCATCTTTACTTTTTACATGAAATCCGTCCGCTTTTCTTCACCTTTTTCCCATAGAACGTCGTTCAGGATAAACGTCACTTAAACTCATTCCCAATGTCCTCGCGACAAAGCATTGTTGACGTTGTCGCGCGAAACGTTATAGTAATTATAAAAGGATCGTCGGGTGATTCTATTCTTATTCGCGATAAGAATTGATCTCTAATCTCAAACCGTTCGCTCGCCGTATTGTATATTATGCGGTATCTCTTTCTCTCTCTCTTTCTGTTTCTCGTCATCGTCCTGCATCAACATTTGATACACACACAAACAACGTGAAAAGAACGTCGGAAAGTAAGAGATTTAATTAACTACTTTGAGCAACTCTTCCCTTCGCTTTTTTCCCGATAGCGGTACACAGTAACTGAAATTACTGTCAAATCATATTACTTTATTAGTTTCGTTCGTTCGACGATAGCGCCGCGTAAAAACGCGAAAGTTCGAAGCGGCGTTATCTCTCCCTCTCTCTTTTTTTTATCATTATTTTTCTTCTTCCGAAATTCTCATTTTTTTCCTTTATTTTCCTTTAAGGCTCTCCCCGCGTGCGAGTGCAAATGGAACGCTCTCGCTCTTTGTGATTGTCATCCTATTAAAATCGCAACTACGCGTTCGGATAATTTGCTTGACTTTATCGCGACTCCCGCCCGAAATTTCGCTCACGGTTTCTTTAACTATCCCACATTTAACCCCTATACCGCTGTCGGTCCCCTACTTTTTAATCTACATTTGATACAGTACGTTAGTATTAATATTATTATTTTGCATTATTATCGGTAATTGTTATCATGTAAATCGGTTACGTTGCATATCACCCCTCCCAATCAGTTTGTCATCAATCGCGGAACAATCGTATGCCATCTCGGTTATTCTTTAGTTTCGCCTAAGTAATCTTCTCCCGTTGCACCATACGTCGAGGAGCCGTGCATTAATGGGGAACACAAAATAATAATTATCTCTCTCTCTCTATCGCCCGAAAGCCCATAAAGAGATGTGCGCCTCGGATTCTCCAGTAACAACATTACCTACCCACTAAAACTTATCTAGGTTTCCTTTACACAGATTTTGATCGTGTGTGTCGGTTGAGATTGGTTTTCGGCGCGAACGGGCCACCTAAGCGCAATCGTTCACCCCCATTATCTTTTTCTACCTCCTCGCAATCTACTCGTCGTCAATGTCTCAGACGCTTCGAATAATCTTCAATTGTTCACATCCCTCTCGACATCCCTTTTGCAACATCCTCCGACAACTCACTTCCACGAAACCACGTGGCAGTGATTCTTTCCACTCGTGACACAACGATCAGTCTAAACACGGAGAAAAAGTAGTGGATCCTTGTTTCCGAGCTCGCAAACTTTCAAATCGACCGCTCGCGCCCCTCGCGTACACTTATAACCGGAAGTGGAGGAATCGATGAACCAAGGTCTCTCTCTAACGAATAAGTATCCTATATCAATTCTCCGAGTGCGCTCAATTCCCCGCTAATACAGTTCACACTTTGTTTTTAGAAAGTCCCTGTCTTCACCGCCCCGAAGGGCAATATGCTACTCGAAGAATAAGCGTAATCGATGTATAGTAATTATTTCCTTCCCTTACGAAGCTCGACGACAATTACGCGCGTATCCTCGCCATGGAGTTTCACGCCCGCTCGACACGCTTGCAACGTGAGCATTCTCTCGTTCAAAGAAGAACCGTTGCTGATAGCATTTCGCCATTTCGCAACTTTTGCGTTCAATTCTCATAATCCAGAAGTGTCTTCTCGATGGCTGCTATTCCGTCCAAGAATTTTAACCTTCTCACAAAACACATTCTCATCGTGGATCTTCACATTAACTCAGTTTACTTCCACCTGTTGAACAAACTGTGTCTCTCATTCCACAATTTCTCTATCTATATCCCTATTGCTGTTACATTTGGCGCAAGCTACGAGCGTAACATCAGCATCAAGCCTCGTGCCTATTCCGCACGCTTGTAGCGCGACCGGCGATTATCCGCCTCTCCCTCGGAGGAGTCTATGAGCTCAAGGTCGCGTCAGCGTTGCTGTTGCTGTTGGTGTTGGTGCTGACGCCGACGTTGCTTCTCCTCTTTGGACTCTGAGTATTCATCGTCCTCGTCGTCATCGACGTCGAGGTCCTGACTCTCGCACAAAAGAGGAGGCGGAATATTGGCTACGTCGAAGCTCGAGTCGGTACTGGACACTATCTGTCCATCTTTGACCTCGAGATCAACGACCACGCGATGCCTTCTCTTAACATTCTGCTGTCTCTTTCTCCTGAACGCTCTCTGAGCACGATCAGGCGTGTGACCAGGACTATCCATGCTCGAAGAAGTGTCACCTTCGCTCTGAGGACTCCTGCTGGACGAGTAAGGCATGGTCTTAGTGCGTATCTGCGTTCTCACCTGCATGGGCGGACTAGATGTGGTGGACTCGCCACTGAGGCTGGTCGTGGAATAATAAGGCGTCGACTTGGCCCTTATCGGCACGACCACTGGTCGCTCGGTGGACCTCGTACCATGGTGTCTAGGCTCGTGGCCAGTTGTCTCGGAGTAGCCAGAGTCGAACTTGGACGCTTGCCTGGACGAGGACCTCTCATGTTCCACGACAAGGTCCTTGTGCTCTTCGAACGACCAATCGTCATCGGCGAGACGAGTTTTGAGCGCGAGGTCCGCGTACCTCTCGTGCATGTCTTCCGAACTGTCTCCACGTGCCACCTCCATTCTAATCTGATCCCCACTTGAGTACTTCATGGCTGGCACGTTGTCGTACAATTGGTCCTCGTCCTCTTCTGGAATGGGTACTGGGGTTCCACTCAAGCTGATGTCTGGGATGTCTGGCACTACTTGAAAGTCCTCGCCAACCGCCTCGTCGTACTCGTTTTGGAAGGTGATCCTAGGTGGTGAGATGTCCACGTAAGCCGCTTGCTGATGGTCGTCGTCGTAGCGCCTCGAGCGTCGATGCTCGTCGAATTGGCTCTCGATGAACTTTCTCGCCTCGTCAAAGTCGTCTCGACGCGCGCGTCTTTCGTCCTCTTCCAGCGCGCGGTCGTCGTAAAGGCTACGAGAGTCCCTTTCGATGTCGTGATCGTCGATGTGACACCCACGGGCTTCGGTGGACGGATCTGTGGGGAGTGGAGGTGATAACGGTGGCGAGATAGGCGGTGGAGGTGACATGATGGGCAAGGGTGGACTCTCGGCCGTTTGACATTTCGAATTCGGCCTCATGCTGGTCACACTCTTGTCAGACGTCGTGGTGTCGCTCTGACTCTTCTCTACTGTGATCGTTGAGTAATATTGTTGCGGTATGACGGTAGTGCTACCGGACCAATCGGATATCGAGGCGCCCAGCTCGGCTAACGAGTTATCGTCGGACTTCGTGCCAGAGTACTGGCAGAATTGGCGAACGGTGTTGTTCGAACTCGACCACTCGGACATCGACAGACCCATCGACGTGTCCTCACTGTGCGAGGATCCTGTGATGTACGAATTCGATTTGGGTTTCACCACGATCTTCACGGTACCGTCCGCCGTGGTCGCGGACGTGGAACTCTGCGCGTCTTCCAAGAGAGTCGAGTGAAGGTCGTCGTGAAGGGTTCGATTCTCGTCACTGGAGTCACTGTCGTGGTTTGCACGCACGGGTGTGTCCGTGCTGTCGGTTACTGTCACCTTCACAGCTTCTTCGGCCTTGATCTCCATGTAGAAGGTCTCCACGTGACTAACCACAGGGGTGTCGAAGAGTGGTGAGCTCGGTGGAGAAGGCCAATCCTCCGAGCTCTGCAATTGCAGTCTTGATCTTCTCAAGGCCCTTGGAGACTTCGTCTCGTCTTCTTGAGTGCCTACTACGTCTATAGGTATGTCTGGTAATTCGGAAGATGTTCTGCGGTCGTCTGAAACCGAAGGTAAGGCTGTGCCCGAGGGAGGATCCGATGACAAAGAGGGTTGATGGTCGCTGGACATCAAGGACTCGTCGTCCAAACTCGGTGATCTTGAACTTGGCTTGAACGAGTCCTCCAAGTCGCTCTTGTCCTGCTCGGATGTCGTGGAACGCTCGGATATCCTCGAGAGTGTGCGAGATATGGAGAAGGCACCGTAATTGGCTAAGATCTCTGGACCAACTGGATAAATGAAGCTACCTGGAAAATCTGCCAGGTCTTCTTGGCAGCTGTCCTCGTTCTGGCCGTTGCTTTCTTCGGATTGAGACTGATGCGCCGTACTATCGTCGGGTGGCATGAAGCCATCCTCCAAGCTGGAACTACCGGAGAACTCGAGTGGAAAGGGTCTCCATGTTGAGCTTAACTCAGGCCTCGGAGCTGGATGCGATCCGCTGCTGTCATCTTCCAAAGATGCTCCGTTACGAGTGTCCTTAATGAGAGCGATCTCGCGTCGGTCTATGATCGGCTGAATCTGCCCTATTCCAAGTGGACGCGCTATTGAGCACGAGCTCGAGTCTGGATCTTCTCTATCTGGAGTCCAAGTGTTGGTTTCTTCGCTTCTTGATCGTTCTGTAGTTAATCTCAGCTTCTTGTCGATCGACAACCGATTTCCACTTGACTCTTCTCGTTCCTTTCCAGACTCGTTCCCAGGTTCATCCTCGGGAAGCTCTTCCGCGCCCTCCTCGTCTTCTTTTCGCATCTCCAAATATTCCGGAGTTAGTTCCACCTCCACGAGAGTCTTTTCGTCCATTTTGTCGACTCCGTAATCGGGAGAACTCAGCTCGCTGTCGGCACCTCGCATCTGTACCTGGCCGACGCATGTATCTAAAGCGTCCAAGGTGTCGTCACTGGTATCAGCAGAATCCATTGGACGATTATCCAAGCCCTCGTCCTGATCGTCCACTTCCTCGTCCTGCTCCTCGCTAATTATTTCCTCGTCGGAGCATTCCTCGATGGAGATCTGTATAGGTGACTTAACCATTTCTTGAATCTCATCGTAGTCGCCACGAGTAACGTGGGTTTCGTGATCGTCTCGTGGAGTGCTAACAGTCACGTCTGGTACGTCGTCTCGCTCCACTGAAATTTTTGGCTGCGATTCAAAAGTACCGGAAGTTTTATCCATGTCTGGACTCACCGAAGAAACTGAATCTCGTTGCTTTGTCTTTCTACTAGGCTCGGCCTTTTCACCGTCAGAACTCTCAGTTTCATTCGACGACGACTCCACTCTACTTCGTCTCTGCTGAGCGTACTCAGCGGCACTGGACATGACGATCTTCGAAACCGAGACGAAATCGCGTTTCTCCGCGTGGCCAACTTGTATCGAGGACACATCGACATTCTCAGGTTCCTGTGGAGCATCCTGTTCTGCACCCGATTCCACGGAACTCTGATCGATGAACCTAGTTGCTTCATCTAACTTCACGTTCTCTGTTACGTTGCTAGTATCCTTGTCGTTCATATAATTCATGAACTGCAATTGTGCTCCTTCCTGTTCATAGGGTATTAAGTCTGCAACTGCGGCTATCTCATTGCACTCTGTTAAAGGAGATTCCAAATATTGCGCCGAAGTTTCCGTTACCGACAACGAATCCGTACAGATCTCAGGTATTGTCGTGTGGTCGGTACTATCCGAACGATGGTTCGGCGAGGCTTCTATTTGAATGGATTGCGGTTTAGATGCAACGTTACTAACGAAATCGTCACCAGCTTGATCTTGATTTTCGATATCCTCGGACATGTCAACCGTGTCGTCTTTACTGGAGAACGCGTTCGCCGGTGGTAGTCTGTGAACAGAGATTACAGGTGCGTCCAGAGATTTGGCTCGTCTTTGAGACGTTGGTGACTGAGTCGCGGTTTGTCGTTGCAATGCGCCGATTCCACTTCCCTCCGAGAGGCCTAGACGAGCCCGAGCAAAGAGAATAGGCGTTTGGCCAGGTTTCCGTAAGACTAAAGGTGATTGCGACAAATCTTGAGAAACCGCAACTTTCTTCATTTCTTTACCGGTCTCGGTGGGTTTTTTGACGTCACTCGAAGATGCGTCCACTATTCTTGACGTTATTTTAATATCCAGTTCTATCTTGGATTGCTTCCGTTCTAGAATCTCCTCCATTTCTTGCTTCTCTGGCTTCTCCTCGATTTTCGTACGCGACGGTTTCGACTCCTGTTTAGCTAAGTCTTTCTCTTTCGAGTCTGCTTTCACCTCGACTTTTCCATTTGCTTTTGGTGTAAGCGTTCTCTTCGGTGAGATTCTCTCAACCGAGTCCTTTTTATCCGTGCTACCCAAGCTCTTCGATATGCCTAGAGATTTTGGTCTAGACTTTTCACCCTTCAAGCCACCTGCACCTTTGATCAAGTCGTCGTCCACGGACGCAGACTTTGTGCGAGTGCCTTTTGCTTCCTCCTTCTCTTCCTTCGAAGTAGAGAACGGCTTGTCCGATAATCTCGTAACGGATTTTGATCTACCCTTTTGAATTATACTGACCTCTGGCGCAACGTCTGTCGAATCGATTATTATAATTTCTTGAGGCATCTCGCCCAGTTTCAATTTGGATTTGTCGATTTTCGAGGTAGCTGCCGCGGCGCGCGATTCCTTTGATCCTGGTTTTTTCAACGGTGGCTTGTCGCCCTCCAACGATTTGGATTGTTTTTTGAAGTCTTTCTTCGACTCTGACCTCGCCTTTTTTGCTCTCTTCGGCGAGACATCTTGAACGAAATGCTTGTTTTCGACTTCCGGTGATAGCAGAGTGTCTATAGGCGCCTTCTCTTCGGCCAATGAGAGAGATTTGGATCGCAGAGGTTCCGCGTGAGGTTTCAACATAAACGGTGTAAATTCAGGTACTTTTAAACTATCCAATTCTAGAGCAGGCTTCACAGGAACTTCGTCTAAGGGCAAGTCAGCCACAGGATCCACAAAATCGTCGAACCCTGTGTCTATAATTTTTGGTCGAGACATTTTCGTGGCCGAGTGTTTGCTGACTTCCGAGAACTTTGACTCTATCCTCTCCAGAATGCGTTTTGTCTTCTCAGGTATACTTGGCTTCTCTAAAAGCTTCGACTTGTCCGGAACTTTTGGTTTCTCGCCTATAATCTCTGGTTTAATTCTCTCAGCCGGTGCAGATCTGACAGGACTAGGCGTTTCACTGTCCTTTCTAGAAATATCTTCAGAAATGCACAATGTAGACTGAATTGTCTTCTGCTCCAACGGCGGTTGCTGTGCTTTGACGGCTGCTGTCGGTTCTTCAGTTTCACTGTGAGCTTCTGGAGTAACGATTTTCTTCTCTGCTGCCTCTGTTGCTTCTCTAGGTATTTCCGGCAATGGTATTCTCTCGATACTATCCTGCTTTTCCAAGCTATCATCAGGCGTCTTTAGATTATCCTTCTCAGCTTTACTTTTGCGATCCATCTTCTGTTTCATTTCCAAGTCCACCACATCGGCGAAGTTCAAGGCAATTTTCACCTTAGACTCTTGCGATTTTTGAGCTTTACTCACAGCGTCAGCTGATTTTTTCTTCTGTAACATGGAAATAATTGTAACGTTTGGATCCGTTGGCGATACCTTCGGCGACACCTTCGGCGATCTCCTTTCAATCCCTGTGACGATAGTAACATTGGCTTCGACTGGAGACAGCATCGAAGGCTTCTTATCTAAGCTTGCAGACTGGACGTACACACGCTCCTCTAATAATCCTTCTGATCTCACCTTGTCCAATGAGGCTGACTTTGATAAAGGTTTGTCTGGAGTTTTCAGTTTAATAGACGATTTGGAAGGGCTTCTGTCGGTACTGGGAAGATTAGGAATGATACTCTTTGTGTCGGTTGGCGAAAGTTTCACCGTAGGGCTCAATATGCCCTTTGGCTTGTCGGAAGGACTCAATATCGACTTTGGTTTGTTGCTGGTTATCGGTATGCTCTTAGGCTTATCCGGCGAAAGTTTATTATTGCTTCTATCTATAGAGGACAATTTTGATAAGTCGACGCACGAGATATCCGTGATCATCTTTAAAGGCAGACTGGGCAAATCTTTAGAAATACTTTTAACGATCTTCGAGGTTTTACTGCTGTCGGACTCCGATTTCTCATCAGACGCCGTACCGTTCATCACGTGACGTTTGTGTAGAGTGTATGGAATATCGACGTTGGATTTTTGTGTCATGGCACCGTCCGAAAATGGATCTTCGTCTCCAGAATCGGCTGGAGTCAAGTCAATAGATTTCTGGTGCATCAACATGTGACGTTTACTGTTGGATCCTAATCTCTGCCTAGCTGGATTAGGGTCGCTCTTTGTTCGTTCCACTGGAATATGCGGAAGTAAAGTATTCTCGTCGAATCCAAGCACAATACCACCGATAACTTTAGGTTCATATTCAGTGAACACAGCCTTCGACGACTTCAAGCTTTCTATCTCATGTGGCACGCCTATCACAGTCTCCGTTCGCGCGTCCAAGGATAATCTACCTTGTCTCTCGCGTTCACGTCGTTCGTCGTCCTTTCGTGCCTTCTCCAAGCTCTTCCAATCGTCCCTCTCCCTCGGCTTCTCCTCACTCTTCGCCTTTTCCGATTTACCTCTACTCTTCTTAGGCTCCTTGCTATCCAGTCTCTCAGTGCTTCGCTTCAACTCCATGTCCAAGCACTCCAGGCTCCGACCTTCTCTAGAATTCAAACGATCGAAATGCTTTCGCTCACGAGAATCCAATCTCTCCAAGCTCTTTCTATCCATGCTCCGTAGATCCACTTTTCTACAACTGTTGTTGGACTCATGTCGCTCGATCGAACCACGCTCCAACGATTTCAATCTCTCTATGGCACGAGGATCGAAGTCGAAGGTCGGCCTTTCCGAAGAATCAAGTCTCTCCACACTCTTACCTCTTTGCTCGCGAGCACTCAAACGCTCGAAGGGACTTCTATTACCGGAATCGAAACGCTCGAGAGTGTGCCTCTGATTGTAATCAGTGGTACTCCTGCTTCCGGGGCTTTTCCTGGTCTCTCTCGAGTCCACGCGTTCGATGCTTCGCTCTCTTCGTTCGCGAGATTCTCTCGAGTCCACATGTCGATGGACACTACCTTCCTTAGGACTTCTGTCCAAGTACTCGGCGCTACCTCGTAATCCGTAAGCGTCCAACCTCTCGACGCTCTTGCCACGCATCTCGTAATAGTCGTAATAACCCTTCTCTCTGAAATCCAAGCGATCGTAACTTCTATCCCGTGCGTTCAGACGCTCGATGCTCCTGCGCAATTCTCTAATCTCACTGCGATCGCTTCCACGTCGAGAGTACGCGTCTGACTTTCGTTCTCGCGAATCGAAACGATCTATGGACCTACGCTCTTTCGAGTCACCTTTCTCCACCCTCTTGCACTCTCTCGGGTAGTCCCTCTCCGCTCGCTTACGCTCCTCTCTTTCAAAACTCCTTCTCTCCTTATCCTGCATCTTGGTCAAGATCTTTTCGACCTTCGCATCGGAATCTCGCCTCTTATCGCGCGACCTATGACCCCGACCCAAGCTACCGGTCTCGACGTACGAGCGTGGCACGTGATCCTCCAGGCTCGCGATACTCCGCGCTCTCACGGTTCTACGCTTGCTCGCGTTGTCCATCGCCATTTTCTTAATCTCGCCTGGACTCATGTCGTCGTCTATTCGCGACTTGGGTCGCATTATACCCTCGTCCCTCAACACCTCGGAGTCCACGTGTGTGATCTTATACTTCGGCTTTAGATTCTTTAGCTCATTCAGCACTGACATCTTTTGCTTCTGCACTTGCAAAACCATAGGATCCTTTCTAGCCGAGTCCTGATGAGGAATAGGGGTCTTAGATTGTTGCTCGATAGAATTGGCGTGTCTGGTCTCGAACTTTCTCTCTATCTGCGTGTTAGAACGTTGTATCCTAGACTCGGTGATCACGTAATCGCCCTCGGGCTTCGTGACCGCGGTGTAACGATCTATCGATTTGGTACGAGCATTCTTTAAGTCCGTGAGTACTGGCTTAAATTGTTGCCTATCCGACTGCTTAACCGATCTATGCTTAACGAAGGAATCGGTCTCGGAGTCCATTTGGAACATCTCCTGCTCGATTCCTTCGTCACTGTTGTCCGACACGGGCTCGTTCTCGTCGTGGGGACTCGAGTATGACTCGGGGTATTCGAATTCGTGCTCGCGCTCGAGTAGCTCGTAAGAATCGTGTGATAGATCGTCGTGAGACAGATCACCGGCCGGACCCGATTCCTCGTGACCGGACTCGGTCGAGAGCGAGGACGTTCCCGGATATGAACTACTGTAGACACGCTCTGGCACTGAATCGTGATCCAGAGATGGTAGCTTAGAGCTGGCCGCACTGTACGAGCGATTGCTCTCGTCGTAACGCGTCACCGGATTATCCAATTCGCCCTGAGAAGGTAACTGAAATGTTTCTAGAACGGCCTCGCCAGTGTACTTGTCCTCCTTGGAGCGGGCCTTGCCCGAATCCTCGAAGCTAGATGCATACAATTCGCGACAGCTGGCCGAACGTTGCCAAGGATGTCGGGGCATGGGTCGCGGCGTTGGGAATTCAGGGGGACTGCTGTTAGAGGGGCTGATACGACCTGCTGATGAAATCCGTTGCTGGCTGGTAGCAAGCATCTGTCGCTGTGCTGGGACCTGGCTGGGGGTGGCTGGCGAATGGACGTCGATAGAGGTGAGCGTCCGAAAGGACGTAGCTGTGTCTTCGCGACGGTGAATCGTCCCGCCCATCGAGACACTCGTCACAGTCGTCGGAGAATCCAGTGTCATCGAGCCGCATGATAGAGACAGAGCTGGGGTTGCCAGGGCTGTAACATTCGAGACTCTCTTTATTTATCGTCGCGTTCGCTTGTCCATTTTGAACGGCAGATCTTTATTTCGACATTCTTATTAGTACAATTTGTAGACTCTGATATTTCCGTAAGATTCGATTGTTTTTATAATGTCCGAATGAAGATGTGTGTTTTAAGTTTTTTTTTTTTTTCCTATAAAGTATTTTACTGTTATCTTGCATATAGTATTAAGTTTCTTTTTAAAGAAGAATAATGTTAATTTTGAGTTGAGGACGTACGTGTTTTATAAGAAACTATTACTTATCCCTTGCTCAGTTGTGAATTTGTTGTTACTTGACGATGTGAAATATTTCAAAGTTGCTTTTTGGATATTTAATGTGTTTCTTCGTGTCTATCACCCCCCATGATGTAATTCATAGATTTACTATGTACTTAAGCCACTACGTGATTTCACAGTCTGCACATTATCTTCCGACCAGTTGCCAATACGCAAGGCAATGCAAAATCAAATATACGCTTCTCATCTTATTCGGTTTCCATTGCGTTTATCATGCAGTAGACATCTGATATCCATACTTATATCCAAATAAGCGGTTCTCTTACGACAGTAACAACAACTGTATTACTTACTAGTGCGTATTTCTTTTACTGGAATGAAGCTTCGAATAAAAATGTAATGGAATTCTTTCGCTTGATCGAGGATGTTCCACGCAAGGCGCACTACTTAATCTTTAACACTTTATATTCGCAAACTTCTGCCTATGTAACGATAAGATTTGACGATACATATGGCGGATACGAACGTGGGACACTACTACTCTGTATTAGCAATAACACATACCGAGACGTTCCTTATGTAATAGATAATTCTCTTTGTCCTGCACGATATCGATATCGCGGAACAAAAAAAACTATCCCTTAGTAATGCACCGAGATAACGAGAGTTTTGCTTTCGCAGCTTACGATTCGTACTACAAATGTTCTTACAACTCTGTAAGCTATTCTTCTAAACATAATCCAAGCTTGATCTCAGGTCGATTGTAAAAGCATCCTATTTATGATATACTAATCTACTCTACTCTTGCATTACTTTTTAAATACTGTGAAAGATTGAACTCAAAACGTGGAGTAATTATAAGAGTAGTACGACAACGGAACGAATCGTGAACCAAGAAAAAGAAATAAAAAGGGGGGTTGGGGGAAAGAAAACGAATAACAACGAGGGGCGAAAAAGAAAGAACAAAAATCAAACTAGAAAGGTAATGAGAATGATGGTTAAGAAAGCGGTCATCGTGGAGGTCGGTATCGGTCTCATGGTACATACCAGGATCGCCGAGGGGCAGGAGGGGGTGGGCAGAGATGCTGGAGCTGCCCATAAGGGAGCTGCTTGAAGTGGCCCCACGATAACCTCCCCCCTCCGAGCCCTGCAATGCCCTACCACCGCTAGTCTGCCGGAACGAATTGGACCTGCGAGCAAGAGAGAGTCAAGTTCAGCATCAGACTTAGGCTATCAAATGCCAAGCCTGTTCAGAACTAACTTTTCGTTTCTTTCATCTTATCGATCGATAAGCTAAATTAACAAAAAATGTTTACCTATTCAATTATCTCAACTGCTTTGAGAATCCATTTTAGGAGAACTGAATAGAATTTTTTCTCTTATTATCCGTATACCGCGTTTTCCGAAAGCAAATCAAATTCGATTAGATTCGCGCGCTATTGATACGATACACGGTGAAATGTTACGCCGCTATGCTGTTCAGTATGCTAGGATACCGTGTTTCAATTTACCAATTATTGTTTTTTTGTGAATCGTGCTGTTTATTGGAAAAATCGTTAGACGAGTTAATTCTTTTCAGATATAATGTTAGAGCTGGCGATAAATAGATATTATTCTATGTGCTGTTTTACTTTTATGTTGGCAATGCATTTATGATTATTAAGTCAATTAGCATAAGCTAAATAAGTAAAAGTAAAATTGTATTCCCTGTAGAGAGTTTTTACACGATAGTAAATTAAATTTTCTGTACAGTAAAGGAAAATCAAAGTGATCAAGGGTATGTGAATATATAGTTTGAGGTGCAAACATCAATTAGAAGGAGAATATATTCGTCAGGCTGTTCAAATATTAAATTCCCATTAATATGTGCACATTATTAGATTTTAGTGTGTTTCTCATAAAGGTCAATTAAATCTTAATGGAAACAACATTGCTTTCAATTATTGAATATATAAACATACATCTTTCAAACCATTCTCCAAACTAATGTATTTAGGAAGCATCTAATAGTGCTTACGTAGATTATCCTAAAGTAAAGTCATTTCGTGAACACAAGAATGGCGTTTCTCAACCGTGCATCGATATCGCACAGTAACCGAACCTACACCTGTCTGATGTATATATTTATGTAAAATTATACAAGTGTATATATTATACATATATGTGCATATATGTATACATGTATATATATCTATATAAAGTACAAAAATGTTCTAATTATAAAAGACTAGATGCTATTGCAGAGTAGACTACTGCTATGGACAGTATTTCATCGTTACAATTTGTCAGGACAGTGATGTATGGTACTTTCAAGTGTATTATTAGGTTACGATGAATTTGTGATCACACTATTGAGAGAGGGTACACTGATCATTCGGGTCTTTCGTGCCTGATGGTGAGCCTGACTCCCCGCCACCCCTGTCCGAGCAGGCAACACTGACAAATGGAAATACAGAAACGAACATAGTAGGTACTGTATTCTACAAAGATTAGAATGATGACATACAGATACCAGCTTATATCCCGGCAAAAGCAAGACCGTGCCACCTCCTATCTTATCCACAAAGTTTGTGCTTCCGTTAAGAAAATTTTGACAATGTAAATGAATACTGAGGGAAAAGTACATAAGTTTCACATGCACTATCTACAGGTTACTTTGATATCTAACAATTCTTGTAACTTGTAATCATGTACCAAAGTATCTATTTGACATACCTTTGAAATGTCTGCCGTTTAACGTAATTATCTCGTACAAACTCAACAATCTGCTTTTGTGTTTTGCCGCTATACCTAATAACACAAGAATGGCGATCTTAATAATGCACTTGTACAAGACATTCATAAGTGTATGTCGTACGGTATTTAAAAAAAACATTTTTTCAAAATTATTTTGGAGACTAGAAAATATACTTTTTGTAATATCAAAAAATTCACTACTTATGCAAGTGAAGAAAGTCATGTATGAATTTTAACAAGAATATTTCTCTCCAAAAGCTGCATGTAAACTAATACTTTCAATTAACTTGATGATGAAGAATATGCATAGCGTAGTATATAAACACAAATATACCTGAATGATGAGCCACGGCTTAGTACTCTTGTTTTCTGACGGATCACCCTTTTCACTACTGAACATCGGAAGAACCCATGATTTTCAACACACTTCTTCCAAAAATTTTTACACTCATTGCGGCCCTCGAAGAAGAATTCTACGGTGTCTTTATAATAACCCTATCAAATTAAATCACATAATGTTGTAGAATGATTTAGTATCGGTAATGTATATGTGAACATATTAATAACATGAAAACAAGAAGACATCATTGTAAAAATATTGGCTTGTAAAAGAAATATTAAAAAGAAGAATGCAAACCAAATTGTCTAATAAACTATTCAATAATATCATGCAATAAATTATGTTTTTTCAGGCATGTTTTACCTACAGTCAGAATTAATTATATACATTTTTATTCTCATTATAAAAGGTCTAAAAATTTTGAGTCGTTCATCACAATATTATGAATATGATATATACAATATATACGCACGTAGCCTTCTGGATGCAATTTAATTAAAAATCGCTTCCGTTTAAAACTGATCTTCCTAATTTTTGCCCAACTAAAAGTATTTATCTTGGTATAGTTTTGGAAAACTACAATGCCCATATGTGCAACTGCCAGATTTAATGGTACACTTTCATGATCCTATAGGAAAAAAGAATAATAAATGGTTTTATAATTTTAGGAAGTATGATAATTATATTATATTGTCCTTACTTTAGCTGGATGCATTTTCATTCCATATAATTCACAACGTCGTGCTGTTTCCAACAAATTAAGGTCTGCTTCGGCAGGTGATTGCCCTCTATTAAATAAGTAATTTTACATTGGACGAACTTCTGTTATCAATAACTAATTTAAATTGTATGTAAATGACTTACGCGTGCTTTTTATGATTTTCCATAATTCGCCGCTCTAATTCCTGATCTTGGTGAGGCACAAATTTATATGTTGACAAATATGTATGATCTGGATAATCTTCTATTACATAATCTCCACATTCCGCTGAAAATATGTTAAAATACAATGTTTATTTAGAAAAATTGTTTCAAACAACCTGAGTTATATGTTAATTTGTTTTTTGTACATGGTTGGTACTTTGTTTAATACTTTTTAGGAAAAAAAGCTTTAGAGATACAGTGTTCCTTAATAAAATCTTATCTGTAATACTGATAAACAAATTTTTAATTACGATTGGCTTACCTTGAACTATATAGCTGGCCATTAATGCAGCAGTATTATCATTGCATTGCAATAAACCTTGAGCTAAGTCCCTTTTAATTTGTAAACAGAACAAATATCTTGTGAATTCTTCTTCCAGTTGAGCTGGATCTGGAGTATAAAATTTTACACAAAATCTCAGAAGTGGATCCACTAGTGATAGTCCCACTTGTCTGCAGACAGGTTTTTCTAAATCCAGCCAGTACTATAATGAAAAAAAAACAAAAATAGTTTTAACTATTTCTGTGTAAGAGTGAGATGCACAATTCCCTTATTCTGATTATAATCAGTTTTTATATTGACAACAATACAGCTATTTTTAAATTATGTGTAACCTTGCTGTGAGTTTTTTAAAGTATGTGTTGAGTTTATATTTACTGCAGAAGGTCACACATGCTCGTAGGAAGTATATCAGTGAATATACAAACACATACGCGTACTTGCTTTAAAATTTTTTAACTCATAAATATTATGGGAATGAGCTGGCCATAATCATAATTTAAGAAGTATGTATTTCTTGTATATTGATGTATACCTTTGTGCCATTAGGCTCTTGATATTCCAGACCAAAGTAATCAGCCTCCAAGAGATGAAGCTGTTTACAAACTTGATCGAATAATACTCTGCCTAATGCCTTTGCCTGCAATTTGAATTAATATGAATATGTGTGTTGTTTTCTTTATTCCTTTCATTGTGAGTTCATGTAATATGTATCTTGCATAAACTAAGATATTTTTCAGGTGCAAATACTAGCCAAAATTTATACTTTATTGAATATTATTAGTGAAATGCAAACAATGTATAGTCTACTGATAAATAGATTTTATCATACGAATAGATTTGTAATCTGCTTTCTCTAAAGCACATGCACAGATGTATAAAATGTTCTTAACATAAAGCAAAATTTATTTTTAGCAGTTTGTCATATGACAGAAGTAGTATTTCATACAACAGAAACTAATTTTATAGTTATAAGCAATAGACATCTTTTTTACTTTCACAATAAAACTAAGATTGAAGGCAATAAGAAATGTGTTTTAATCTGGGAAGTAAAGGAATAATCAATACGTTGGTATACGTGTTGCATACAGCGTAGGCAACCAATACATTATATGCTCCAATAGTTGATTATCATGGAAGAATAATGTGGATATACAATGCATGCTGCCACTTGCAACACAATATAAACATATGAAATACTGTATTTTGAATATATTGACTTTATCTAAGGAAATTCTGTTACTCAACTACAATATATTAGTTGTTACTTGCAATAATTACCATTATAAATTTTGAATTTAAGTGTGTCATAAATGTATTTCTGAGAAAGCAATAAATGAAGCCTAACACTTTTTTTCCTTGCTACTGTACGAAATTAAATTTTCGCCCAAAATTTAATTTATGTAAACACCAAAAATTGATGAAAGTGCTGTTATAATTGAAAAATTAAAAATATCCAAATTGGCAACATTGGGCATAGGCATGGAATGGTTCGGACATATTTTTTCAATAGATCCTGCTACGTCAGATCCATCTCGGCCTGTTAAACTCATACAGCAGAGGCAAGTCCAATTACTTCCTATTAAGGAGTTAAAGTAGCACTATTCAGGTTTCAAATATAACAATGAACACTTCATACTATATTGTAACTATCTAAGACCATAAAGACACAGCTAAGACATGTTTTTCATAAATTATGTAAAATCAGTTACGTTAAGCAAGGCTGCTACCTGCATAATTCAGAACTAATCTAGTTATATAAAAATAGTTATATTAACAGTTTCACTGCTTCTACTTTCGCCGAAATGCATTATGCATATGAAATATATCACATTTAGACACCGATGTAAAGTGGCACGTTAAAATTAAACTTTTTACATGTCGTTATTACCTGTACTTGAAACATAGTAATAGTATCATCCAACATTTGTACCCGAACTGCTAACATTTTGCCCGCTTTTCTGGGAGTTGTTGGTGGTGTTCGACTACCCCCGTCTACACCAGCTGGTGTTGAATGACTATGAGGCATTTTAGATCCAGCAGGGCCTTTCATACCGACACTTTCAATGTCATTCATTTTTAATGGCCAACCGCTTTCCATAAATTACACACTCACAACTACTCTGTTGTAAGTTCGGTAAAAGATCTATATATTACATTGTCATCTGTAAAACGATACAGAAATTTCATTATATGTTACCGTTACAAAAGTAACACCACGATACAAGCATTCGAGTCTTATGCTTATATTGTAGTTATTAGCACTTATTTTTCGCAGAAGAGCACTTCTGTCGTGTCATTGTAACGATATTGTCAATATTTGTTATTACAATTGATCAAGTTTTATGTATTGAGTAGTAGAGTAAGGTGCAAAGATACAGATTTAAAATATCTTAGAGACTTTTCTATGAATTCAACAATGAAAACGTCATAAAGCTTAGAAAGATACTCCAAAACCTATTAACGTAACAGTTACTGCACACTTATCATTTTACAGTCCCACTTATTAATGAAACTGGTTTCACCCTGTACTTCTTACATTGTATTACATCAATGTTTATTTCCGTTACGAAGTACACCGGGCATAAACTAAGTAATTGGCAGGAACGAATGGGGGGGGGGGGGGGGGGCATAAGGAACGTTCGCCTGTCTCACTATGCCATCAAAAGAACGGTCAACGTTGAATGCACTCGGACATGCGTGAGACGCCTGTACGAATCTTATTCATAACGATGTCGTAATCGCAACTTTAAACACGATGTGCTATAAAACGGAAATCAATTTAAGGAACATTCCGTGAGAGGGCGAGAGAAAGGTGTAAGAGGGAGAAGGAGAGAAAGAGAATGCAGGAGATGAAAGAAGAAACTAAGAGAGAGAGAGAAAGATAGAGAAAGAGGCGAACTGAGGAGAAAGGAGTGGGGATGTTAGAGGAAGAGAGAGAGAGAGAGAGAGAGAGAGAGAGAGAGAGAGAGAGAGAGATGAAAATCAAGGAAGAGTACACGAAGTACCTAATGTCCTTCGCTAGGGGAGTATCCTCGTAAGGTAACGCGTAATTCGAGAGATTGGTAGAGCAGGTTTAAGCGAGAAAATTTGAACTGATACTCACGATATCTGCCGGCCTGCTGGGTGCCACTGGCAGCACGCCCCAAACACACAGCAACCAGAGTTCATTGATCACTACTGACCACTTGTCCACCGGCACTCCCACGATCTTCGAATCGCCTTCGCGTCAGATCCGAAGACAGCGAAGGATTCGCACGTCGATAGATCCGCGCAGCAGGGCGTCCGTGGTAATTCTCATAGGATGCCCAGCCAAGCATCAAATCAATTCTCAAGTCGAACATCACACGACTAAACTGGTTATAAACGGACACTCCACTAGTTTGCACCTTAGAACGACGAATCAGTGGTTCTCATGACGGTCGATCGTTGCACTCTCTTACATTAATACTGCACAATAGGGCCAAGTAGGTCTTCACTTCGGAGACGCGACTCCGCAAAGGGCGGCGCCATGAATGGAGGGGGACGGAATATAAACTGCGATGCCACCAGCAAGTAGCGACATCAGCGACCAAGTTCTCAGTTCACCAGAACTTAAATATTCATGCCGCGCTTTCGCAAAGTTTTTCCGATGATTCGTCATTCGTATCTTTTTATTTTAAATGTGTAGGATACTTCTTGATTGATCGTTGGAGCTTTCGACATTTAAAGTATATCTTGAGTATATTTCGATTAAATATTTGGATTGAATTACTGTAATTTTCGCTCGTTGCCGATGTACATTTAGACCAACAGATGTCGCTGTTTACCAGTTCCCTTCTTTTTATGCTGCTTCTTCTTATGATAAATCGTGTTAATTGACGACTGGCTATAGAATGTTCTGTACTCTCGAGTCGTTTTGCTCGTCGAACCAGAACTCGTTGAGTAGAAAATTGGACTTTTGTGAGTTCGTTTGACGACGGTGTGAAGCTAGAGGGCAGATTTGTCGGGGAGTCACGTGATGAAATATTTATATCACAGAGCAGACACAGGGTAGACCTAACATTCAATATGAATTTCTGACCCAGAATTCGAATTGTTAATGAGTCGATTGTAAACTTAAGTTTCACATTACCTGATGTTAAATTTCATAACTGTAGGTATTGATACCAGTATTCGTATGAAATCACAGCTGCACGAATCGTGAAATGTTATTTGAACCGCAGCTTTGTCATAAATTATTCTTGTGTAAGTAAGAAATTGTAGGTTACGCACGTAGAAGAATATTAAATTTCAATTTTATGTAATTTATGAAATGACTAGTGGCATTTATGTGCAATCTATATACATCATTAATGTATCCGTGTAAATGTTAAGTGTGCGCATCTTTCTGCGCATTCATGAATTTCAGCGCCAATTTTTTTTAAATTAGCGGCTGGGGTAATTGAGACATTACACGTGTCAATTGACTTTTGGATTTCTTGACAAATACCAGTCGCTTGGGAAATCAGTATTTAAGTGTGATCGATTATTATTCTATAGCGATTAAAACATGTATTATGTATTATACGTAAGGGATTATATCCGCGAGCATTTTTTGAAAAATATGCTATTTCTAATCAAGTTCATTTTACTTTATCACGTGCCAACTTGATCTGTGACGGCTGCGTTTACCAAGAAATTTTATACGCAGAAATCCGTCCACAGATAAGGGATTCCCCACGGCGCGGGTCAAATATTTCTTAGGAGAAAAGAAATGCTCAGCAATAAACGCGCTCGCCAATGGCCCTCGAAATATCTCAATTTTTCCAATTTTTGCAAAAGTCAAATCAACGGATCGCACTTTTATTACTGCAACAAGGTACACCTTTTACATTAACTGACTTCAATAACTTATTGCAAGCCTTCAAGCGAATCTGAAATATCTGAAGTCTAAAAGTATCGGGGTTATCTACAATTCTTTCATTACGTCTTCGCGTGTAGTTCTACTAACTCTATCGATCGCACAGCTCACAATTTTTATCTGAAAAATGTAAAGTCAAAATATTTCTACTTCTGGGTTTTCTTCGTCCGAAGAATATTACGGGGATTCCTTGGCCAAGATCGTAGCAACAACGTGACGGTCGTTGATTGGCGTTTAACACTCACTATCTGGATTTACTCGTGTAATGCATCATGCTATGTAGGTGGCACGGACTTTCCGGACTCCTTGACGTTATCATGCTCGAAGATCTCCAGACACGCTCCTTCGTAATAAATTCTGCTAAGCCATTTTGCTTCCGTCTAAAAATGAAAAATGTAGTTCTACTCGTGTACATCCCTCTTGATCGAAGCACAATTGTCTTACGCAACGAGTAGATCCTAAATCAAGAGGTCCGAGGCAAACCTGAACAATTTTGATGAATTAGATCTAAGGTAAATGGACCACCAAGTAAACGCGCATCCTCGAGACAGTGTATATCCTCCTCATCGGTAATACAAACTGGTGTACATACATATTTAAAGGTCAAAATGTGCCTGCCGGCTACTCAAGTATCTCTTTTTAATTGCATCGCTTCAAGCAAACAGACTCTTAATTATCTTGCACGGACCTTCGATGTCGATAAATATTATTTAAAATCCATCGGTGGTGGTGTTCTAGTTTAAGAGAAAAAAATTACCCGGATAGCACCTACGTATTTTTCTACTCGGACAACCACGTAGAAGCAATTTTCCAGGGTCGCTAAAGGAGGACACTAAAAATGAGAGTCACTACTTTAACACGTCGACTATCACGTCACCTTGAATTTTGGTGACTGTTCAGTTAATAATCTAAATAGTTAATTATACTTTCTATATAAATTATTTATAATCAGCCATTAAAACCGTCACACGAATTCGGGTAACATGGCAGTCGAAGTGTCGAACGACACACCTCTGAGATCTTCGTAATACGCTCTTTTAATGCTATCCCATAACAATATCCGTTCTCTTTGTTAGTCGTCCGAAAGAACGGGATCGCGTTCAAAGGTATCCTGTATCTACCTTGGAGGTAGCAGAAAGAAAATAAAATGAGTCACGGGTGGAGGCCCCCGCGTGGCCACGAAAAAACAAATCAAGTTGAAAAAGAGTGCGCGAGAGGAGAAGTCCCAGTGGATCGTCAGGTAAACGTACCATGGTGGCCTGTGACGTGTTTCTTTTCGCACACGGATGATCCAGGAGGTTCATCGACGTCGAATGGCCTCAGGGGCTACCAACGACAATCCCGACGAATCGATTGGTCCGTTCGATTACAGAATAATTACGTAGGTACCCATCCACGTCCATCTCCGCTCGCAGCCTTGGTTACAAGGCATCGTGCGAGAGTCTCGTCCTTTTTTCTTTTTTTTTTTTCGTCTCCTTTGCTCTTCAACTCGATGTGGTTGTTCGATGAATCGGCGCCTGTTTCAGGAAGAAGCCGGTCACCAGTGGTGGGAGCCGCGATATAAAAGCGGGTAGAAGAAACATCGAGGATAGAACAGAATCTCACCATGCGGCAGTACCGTGTCGCGGGTCTTCTGACCTTGCTCGCAGTCGTGCTAAGTGTCCAGGCGAAAGGTAAGACGAGATGACTCTTTCCTTCGTTTACGATCGTCGTCGTGTAACTGTTATGTTCGTGTTTTACCGCTAGTTCGAGTTTTCTAACTGGTTTCGTTCTCGCAAAGTAGCATCATTCGGTAGCTTCTTAATTTGTCGCCTACTCGGATAGAAAGGCAATTTTTAATACGGAGGATACCAGTATTTTATGCTGGGTTTTTTTCGTGCAAACTTATAATTGGGTTTGTGAGTACATTTGAGTTTGGTATAGTGGGATCGAAACGTCGACATTGTCAGGGTGGATTGTTTTTTTTTTATATCGTATGAATTGCATTACCACTTTTACTGTTTGAGTCTGTCAGTAAAGAGGAAAATAAATTGGAGATAAGAGCTAGTGTAAATTGTGGAAGCATGTGTTTATTTCACATTTCGATTTGTTTAAATCAATCCGCGTATAAAAAAGTGCCACGTAAATTGAGCGAATATAGGAAGTCGTCTTCTGTCGTAGCGTCAGTATTTTTGTTCGAGGACAATGTAATATTTATATGCAATATCTATATCTTATATTTATATCTAATTGCATTTTAAATACTCACACGATCCTGGAAATAGTTGTACACTGTTTAAGTAATGAGTAAATTTGATTAGTTTGTGGGAACCTTGTTGAAAGATTATCGAAAGCTTAGACTTTGCATTGCACGACTTCTGCGAACTCTGATCTCCGATAAACATGCTCCATTTTATTTTATTCATATAAATCTACATCTAGTCTTGTCTCGTATCGTCACGCTTGAAAAAGAGGTCCGTGTAGCGCTGAAGAATAAAATTCAGCAAGTGTACGGTATTTAAGTGTGTACGTTGCCAATGGAGAATTACGTCTTTTCCGAGAACCACTAAGGAATCTCAAATCGCAAGTTCGCTTTCGAAATTCAAATAAAATTCTTAATGTCATATGACAAGCGATTTATGCATTAAACAACCATTTCCAATCGATGCGCGTCTGATCGTGTATCTGTGTTATCGCGCATTGGGTCATTCAGTAGAGGTGACGATTAAATAAACTTTCGATTCTTTCACGATACATCCCAATGAGTGTACAAATTACCGGGATTGTTTCTTCGATTCGATCTAACCAATATAACTCCATCTACGTTACGCAGAAGACTTATCTTTCCCCGATCCTTCGCCGACTGGTCACCCTGGTTTTACTGCATTCTTCAATTATTATAATTACACAATGACACATGCTATCTTCCTTTTCCTGAAACCTTCTTAACACTAGATTGCCCGAACTTTTTTTATAAACACGATTTCCCATTTGAAACAGTCAAATTGACTGGTTTAGGGCAATCTAGTGTTAAACTCTCGATAGTCTTCTTAAACCGATCCACAATAAAGCACACGCGACATTTCTTTCATAGATCACCCTACAATACAAACATAAATCAGAATCACATCAAATAAAATTCTGCATTTCAATTTTGATTTCAGTAAGCATTTACTACCCGGAGGCAGCTTCTCCTCATGATTTGAAAGACATACAGGCGCGCGCGAAGCGCAGCCCCGGTGGTGGATCCGGTGCGTACAGTAGCGCAAGCAGTTCTGCTAACGCGAACGCATTCGGAGGCGGAAACAGTTTTGCATCTTCGAACGCGCAGGCGTCCGCAAGTGCATCCGCTGGCGGTAAATCCTCGGCCTTGTCAAACGCCGGAGCCACTGCTGGAGCCGGTGGTGGCGGTGGCGGTGGAGGCTATGGAGGATCAGGTGGTGGAGGCGGTGGAAGCGGAGGATTTGGAGGTCATGGAGGATCGGGTGGTGGAGGCGGTGGAAACGGAGGATTTGGAGGTCACGGAGGATCAGGTGGCGGAGGCAGTGGAAGCGGAGGATTTGGTGGTGGAGGCAGTGGAAGCGGAGGATTTGGTGGTGGAGGCAGTGGAAGCGGAGGATTTGGAGGTGGAGGCAGTGGAAGTGGAGGACATGGAGGTGGCGGTGGAGGTTATGGAGGATCTGGTGGCGGAGGATGCGGATCAGGTGGATGCGGATCGGGTGGTGGCAGTGGAAACGGAGGATTTGGAGGTCATGGAGGTGGTAGCGGAAGCGGAGGCTACGGTGGTGGTGGCGTGACCAAGACTGGAGGTATGTATCTTCACGGCACGATTACAGCTTTTATAAAGAACGACCCTAGAAAATATTCTATAAAGAAACACTTTATAAAAGATCTTGGACGAAGATCCTTTTATAGCGTAATATCGGTCTAAGCTTCGATTGTGTTAAGAGAATTTCCGCAATAAAATGTTACTGTTCAAATTAGGAGGTGCTGGTGGTCACGGTGGTGCGGGTGGTAGCGGAGGTGGTTATGGTGGAGGCCAAGGAGGTGGTGTAGGCGGTGGCCATGGCCATGGCGGTGGTGGTGGAGGATGCGGACCTGGTGGATGTGGATCAGGTGGCGGAGGATGTGGACCTGGTGGATGTGGATCAGGTGGAGGCAGTGGAAACGGAGGATTTGGAGGTCACGGAGGTGCTGGAGGCCATGGCGGCGGTCTTGGTGGTGGTCTTGGTGGTGGTCATGGCGGTGGTCATGGCGGTGGTCTTGGTGGAGGTCATGGCGGTGGTCTTGGTGGAGGTCATGGCGGTGGTCTTGGCGGTGGTCTTGGCGGTGGTCTTGGTGGAGGTACGTATCTCGATGGCTTAAGTAAAGCTTTTATTAAGAATGACCCATTACTCTGTAAAGTATTTGATAAAGAAGCACTTTCCAAAAGATCTCGGACGAAGATCCTTTACAGTGTAATATCGGTCTAAGCTTTGATTGTGCCAAAAGAATTTCTGTAATAAAGTATTACTGTTCAATCAGGAATTGGTGGTGGCCACGGTGGTGCCGGTGGTGGTTATGGAGGATCAGGTGGCGGAGGATGTGGACCTGGTGGATGTGGGTCAGGTGGAGGCAGTGGAAATGGAGGATTTGGAGGTCATGGAGGTGGTGCAGGCGGTAGCCATGGCGGTGGTCTTGGTGGAGGTATGTATCTTGATGGTTCGATTAAAGCTTTTATCAAGAATGACCCATTACCTTCTCAAATATTTGATAAAGGAAGACTTTATAAAGATCTTGGACGAAGATCCTTTTATAGTGTATTATCGGTCCAAGCTTCGATTGTGCTAAGAGAATGTCTGCAATAAAACGTTACTGTTCAAATCAGGAGTTGGTGGTGGTCACGGTGGTGCCGGTGGTAGCGGAGGTTATGGAGGAGGCCAAGGAGGTGGTGGCTATGGAGGATCAGGTGGATGTGGGCCAGGTGGATGCGGATCAGGTGGAGGCAGTGGACACGGTGGATTTGGGGGTCATGGAGGTGGTGCGGGTGGTAGCGGAGGATCAGGTGGATGTGGGCCAGGTGGATGCGGATCAGGTGGTGGCGGTGGAAACGGTGGATTCGGAGGTCATGGAGGTGGTAGCGGAGGCGGAGGCTACGGTGGTGGTTCGTCTGGAGGTATGTATCATCATGGCTCTACTAAAGCTTGTATCAAGAATGACCCATTGCTCTGTAAAATATTTGATAAAGGAACACTTTATAAAAGATCTCGGACGTAGAACCTTTTATAGCGTAATATGGGTCTAAGCTTCGATTGTGCTAAGAGAATTTCTGAAATAAAATGTTGTTGTTCAAATTAGGAGGTGGTGGTGGTCACGGTGGTGCCGGTGGTAACGGAGGTGGTTATGGAGGAGGCCAAGGAGGTGGTCTTGGTGGTGGTCTTGGTGGTGGTCTTGGTGGTGGTCTTGGTGGTGGTCTTGGTGGTGGTCTTGGTGGTGGTGCTGGTGGACACGGAGGTTCCGGTGGCTATGGAGGTAAAGAAACCACTGCCACTTTATTGTCTACAGTCCACGTTTCCATATTTATTTCGTCTTGCTGGGTTTTCTTTCAAATCGTGCTTTCGTATTTAACTTCAATTAATCCTTCGCAACTTTTACACCATTAATCGTAATTTTGGTACCGTAGGTGCTAATGCGAACGCCAATGCTGGAAGTTCGGCCGGTGGTTACGGAGGAGCTGGCGCGTACGCTCAAGCGAGCGCGAGTGCAAGCGCAAACGCTGGAGCGGGTGGTGGCTACGGAGGTAATTTCGGTGGTCTCGGTGGTCACATGGGCGGTCACCCCGGCGGTGTGGAGTAAGTATCCAAATTTTTGTGAAACGTGTGATTCTTTTTTTACACATTACCCCACTGGATTTTCCCAAGCACCTCATCAACGATAAAAGGAACAGACGTAATATCACTCGATTCGTTAGAAGCACGCGGGTGCGCACGTTTAATCGTACGAGTATTTCGCAAGCTCACAATTAATCTCGCAATTAAGGTCGTCGTTAATCAATGGTAGATGCACATTTACAATTTACATTGCGCATTGAGAATTCATACAACGCATTTACAAGCACTTCGATTAGAGATCTCGATAGGAATGAATAACGGATAGAATAAAGCAACGGATAATAACGGAAAAGTCTGTACTCATAAAGACGATTAATTAAAGTCGGTTTCGCATGCTGCCTTCTCTCGAATTGGATTTATCAAGGTGAACAACGTGTATGGATTTTCCGTTGAGATGATTCTCCACGTCGCATCCTCGTGTGTTTTGTTAAATAGCATTCTCATACGCGCTCGCGAATATTCCTGGTAATCGCCTAAAATTGCTTATTTAATTTGATATTTATTTGCAGCCTTTTCTCGCGCCTTGGCGGCACCGACGACGGTGTTGAGAAAAGCGGTACCGTGAATGGCGCCAAAGGTGTCTACAGCAGTAGCGGAGCGAGCATCGATTCCTCCGGTCAAGGGACCTACAGCGTTAAAGCTGGAAAGATTCCGGCCTAAAGTGCTCCCAACGACTAATTGTAATTGGATGATCAACCGATCGAGTACGAGCACGAGGCAGCGAAGAAATTCAGAAAATGGAGGAGCGTTCGAATGGAGAGATTTTATTTTTACTAGAAGCTTATTAAGCTCCGCGGAAACATCGACGACTCCACGCGTTCGCTGAGCAAGGAGGCCATTAACTTATTTAAATTTAAAATAAAACTCAGGACCAGGGTCCTTCGTCTTAGTTATTAGAACTTCGTGAAACCCCATTGTGATAAGACGATTGTCATCGATTAATAAATTCTTGTAAATTATCCACGTGATATTTACTCTTCCATCGACAATCAAATCCCTCGTACCAACGATACCACGCACTTCTTAGCACTGAATAATTTCTTTATCGCGTGAAATTAATAACCATAGATCCGCGGACTCTTATTCAGTATCCGATAGCGAGTAATGAATGAAGGGAAGAAAAAAAAGGCACGATTAGCACCTTCCGCAATTAAATCTAATAAATTCAAAAGGTACTGCATCCGGGAAAAAAATTAAATTGGCCTTTGATTCGATCGAGCCTTACTGCGGAGTGAATGAAGTAGGGTCATTCCACTTTTTCGTACAAGGTCTTTAATTTTGAAGTGGACTGCGTCTTTCGTAGAGATAAGGTAGGGACTTGATGTACGACGACTTAATGGTGTTTTAATAGGACGATTCTCGTAATAGCACACTCTGACGTTCTAGGACGAAACTTGCGGTGACTATGTTCGATAATAGTCTTGTTCACCCAAGACTAATGGCTCGTCCTTTATCATTAGGTAAGACCGTGTGAAGCAACGAAGCACCACCGATTCATACAATGCCAGTTACTTATTCGCATCTGCGTCGTTTGTACAAGTTAATTATCGCGTAACTCTGATATACGAGTTCTCATCGGTGTGGAACGCTCTGAAGCGTGATACGCACGACTTAATTGGATGTCATTGTTTCCTTGCTTGTAATTGAGCCTGCTATTTATGCAATTCTAAATGAATTAGTTAAAAACTAAGTGCGACGTGTGTAGAAGAAGAAGTTCAGTACTTTAACAAGACATTACAGTTCATTACTAATTATGATTTGTATAACTTGGAATTTTTCTTGTATAGATTTCCACCCTCCTTCTTTTTAGGTTCTCGCATTCATTCGGCATATTTACAAACAATGCTAGCGCGTCTTAAAATGTTATTAATCCAAGAGGATTGATAAGAGATGCTGAGACAGTGTCCTACTTTGAGATATTCTTGACCCAATTGGCGACTGCAAGGGTGGACGACATGCATAGATAAACGTGTTCTTCGTGACGAAATAATGCTCGTTATAAATCCACGGAAAATGCCTAGCTTTCACACCGCAAATTCAAGCAACGTCGTAGCTTAAAGAGAAAGAAATTTATGTAAAAAAGAAGTAGAAGAATTTTTAGAAAATCGTGGTGTAATTTTAGCCTATCACTATTACCTTTCTAAAATCATTTGATACAGTCAAATTCTTATCTACAACGTAACCGATTATATCCGATTTACAATCCACGAGAACATCCGAAAATCACAAAAAAATGCCACGAACTTGATAAGTCTATCATTATTCGGATTTTTCTGATTCTTTCTCGTCCACGTAGAAACGAATTGTAATCTACAATCCAAGAATACCAGTCAAACTCACGAAATAAAGAGGAACCAAGTTTCCTGGAAGCTACTGATTTTACAAATGAAACGCTTCGCTCTTGCCTCACTGTCCGTGAGAGATCCTTTCACCGTTTTATTTTTTTTCCTTAACACTAGAAGTACCGATGTTGTATCAATTTTTCACAAGAATTTCTTTTTAACACTAGAACTACCAACTTTTTTTTCATATGGAAACTTCTGTTGTTGACCACTCATTTCGACAGGTTTGGTAGTTCAAGTGTTAATCACAAACAAACGAAACCAGCTTCTATGCCGACGCGAATCATCGCCAGTTAAATCTGTCATAATTAGCGCGCTCATCCAAGACCATTACAATCGAGACGGTCGTTTAATTTCAACGTAGGCACCGTGTGTAGTCGCCGTCACTTGCGATCATCGATGAGAATGATGCTCACCTCGGTGAAAATGATCATCGGTAAAATTTTACGGTAAATTCGCGGCGACGCCTTAGGGTCAGTAAAGCGTGTGTATATTTAAATTCGCGCCACGGGCTCATGAATTATTCAGAGAAGCTGTTTACATGCGCCGGTCCTGCACGGTCGCGCGTCCTCTCGAGGAAGCGGCCACCGGCCGATGACATAAGCGGTATTCCCAAGTGTGCATACACTTTATTCACGTTTACATACATTATTTGAGCCTTCGTTAGCGCCGTTCGTACGATTAGACCTCACACGTACAGGGTGTCTCAATTGAATTCCTGGATTAGTTTGTGGTGTTAACCAAATAGAATTTTCACACTGACATACTCGATGGTTCTCCAACTGACCATCATACGCGAAGGACGCCTCCAAGGTCAGTACACTTACGCTCTCATTAACCCATTGACGCACCATTTTTCTTTTTGAAGATCGTCCTCGGAAACAGAATTTTTTTTTTTTTTTTTTTTTTTAGTGTTTCTTACTATAATAGGAGACTGAGCGTCGGTAATATACCTATGTGAAAGTAGAAATTATCGAATTTTACCATAGTTTTTGCGGGACAACTCGCGGCGGCATACTTTAATTAATGAAAAGAGAAACATTATTAGTATGGACTGTGCTAATTCATTTATTTGTTTATTCTGCAGTAATGCGCTGGATAAAAAGACGCAACAGTCTAGATAACATGTAAGTTGGTTTTGTGTACGACTTTTCATGACCTAAACAAGTCCCTTTGCCGCACACTTTGGACGGTTATGACCGTAATTTGCCAATATATCGTCAGCAACTTGACGGTTATAGCCGTAATAGGGGTCAATCGTATCTATTCCCTGGAGAAAGCATGAAAATTCTGTATTGGACTTGAGGAGTAAAAAGGTTCGACGGAAAAGAAGTAACGTTTGCGTTTTTATTAACCCTTTGAGGCACGGAATTTTAGAAAACTAAAAAATAAAAGGAGCCATGTTGCACGAAATACTTCGAGATGGTTCGTTAAATATCCCACCATGCACATTTACGCATGAAAAAGGTGGGACGGCTTTGATACAGCCGGCCGTGCCTCAAAGAGTTAAGGGATACGTGCAGTGCAATCAGTTGCAAAAATAAGCGTTTTTTGAGTGTGTACTGCCGGTTATTTTTGGCATGTCATGAGAATTCGAAGATTGCATAAGAAGAGAACGGATAGTAATAAGATTATTATTTATTAAACATAGTGTTTCGTATTGCGCTGTTTACCCGTGTGATCATATTGGATGATCCAAAATAAAAAAGAAACGTATATTACTAAAGTATATTGTATTATCTAAGCATTGACCAAGCTGTTTTTAAATTATTGTTCAGATTTGCCTGAAATATTTTATATATTAACAGTGATATCGTAAAAATCATCAGTCGATATTTAGGAAATACAATATACTTTAGTAATAATTCGGATCATCCGATATGACGAAATTGTCGACACGAGTAGACAATGCAATACGCAGTACTATGTTTAATAAATAATCATTTCATTGTTATCCGTTCTCCTCTTATGCATTTTTCGAATTCTCGTGACATACCAAAACAAAACACCAATTAGCAAGTTTGTAGTTTCTTTAGTTCACCGCCAATACACGCTCAGGAAACGCTTATTTTTTCGACTGGTTACACTGCTCCTATTCCTTAACTCTTCGAGGCCAATTAGCAGGTTTGTATCTTTCTTAGTTCTCCGGTAGTTTACACTCAAAAACGCCCATTTTTGCGTCTAGTTACCACTGGTCGTACCCCTTAATGTTATATTCCAGTTTTCTAGGCCCATTATTAACACGTTCGCGGACAGTAGAAGTTTCAGCGAGGTGCAAAAATTGACAGTCATTTTATTTTTAAAATGGTTGTGATATCCGAAATTTGACAAATTTGTAAATACACAGAGAAAAGATAAGATAATACGGAAATACCTAAAGAATCAGTTAGTCATTACCTTCACAGGTATAATCATTACAAAAACTTAAGGTGATACGAAATTAAATTCAAAATAATTGGCTTTAAAATTCGAATGCTACAGCATTCATGTCATTCTGTATCACAATGAAAATGAATGCTATAGCATTCACGTCCGCAAACGTATTAAGAATTTATTGAAACGCTTGGACACGATTATGAAGAACTCTCGACAAGTGTGTCTCCCTGTACATAATCACTGTTCGAGTATAAATAACGTACAGCAAGGTTACCCGGTAAGATTAACCGTGATGCAATACACACGCGAGATGTGTCGAATTGATTTTCAACGCGGATATGATAGGGAAGCGTTGCTCTTTCGAGAAATTGAAACGTTCTGTGAACGTGCATTGTGTGGCTGGTCGAGTGAAAAATCAGTGAGACGAATGGCCGTAAATAAGCGTAACGAAAGTAATACGGACCGCGCAATGATCCGTGAGACTGTGTTATCGGACATAATGGCCCACGGAACGTAAAATTTGACTGTGTGCATAATCTTTTATGCAATACATTTACAAATAAATATATCGAGTTCGTGTATTTACGCTCAATCGTATATTTCGTCTTCTCTCAATTTATTAATAAATTGTAATACTGAACAATACGAAGTCAATGGCGACCCGGAGACGGCTCCAATTAGTTTTCGATTTAACTCAATCTCTCAGAGAAATTGGGCAATATTAAATAAACGGGAGGAATATAATCAGTGAATTTGATTATAACGATTGATACCAATCGAACTACAAAGCGAAAGTGAAGTAGTAAGAAGACAGTAGTGTGATCTGTGGGACGATGGAAAAGTTTTCTTCGTGAACAGGATACTCCTTTAAATAGATTTGGAGAAAATGTAAATCTGCGCTTGACGCAACCAAAGGAAAAAAAATATCTCACGTGGCGTGCGTGTATAATTCTAAGCTTTAATGATTCTATGGTCGTTTAACTCCGGTATGCATAGAATGTAGCGAAGAAGGGGCGGTAAATTGCTCGTAATGCATGAACGGTTTATGGTCTGCGGCAAATCTTGGTGATCTTCAGTTTCTACGAAAGTAGTGCCTTTTACAATTTGAAGCGAAACAAAGAATCTAGCTGCTCCTGTTGGCAAACTTTGTCGTGTATAAATCTGTATTCCGTTTTTGAAAAAAAGAACTTATTGTTAGTAAAAAAAACTTTGAAGAAAACAGTGCGTGGAAGAAGAGACTTCCTCGGCTTTCTGGCAAGACAACAGTCTGATACACGTGGTGCTATCTAATAGAGAGAAATTGTATTACACAATTGATTAAACTTGTATCAGCAGAGATGTTAAATTAGAGCACTTTGTACATCTTCGTACGCCATGGGTAAGCATTAATATAATTGCATTTAAATAATTAAATTTTATTAAAATAGACATTCAAGTTTTTTTTTTGGTTCATACAAATGTCCTCTCAAAACATGAGCTCGGTAAAATCAACATAAGTTGCATATATTTATTTTTTGAGATCTTTTGAAATTTGACATCATATTTATATAGTATTATTTGCTAATGCTGATTCTTTAGTATACAATAAAACAAACTCGTTTTGTTAACTCGTTCACGAAACCTCCTCTTTCGGCAATGAAACAAGAAATTTAAATTGACTACAATCGATACTTTCTCAAAGACATGATAATCGATACATTTTAGAATCGAGTTTGTCGCGGCCACCGTCCATCTACAAGCAACGAGCTGAAGCTGCATTGACGACATTTATCATCAGAGGCCGCCACAATCTAGTCAAAAATATAGCGCTTTCAGTAACTTGGCGCTTCTACATGGAGATTCTAGATTACGTTTTGTAATCCGTGCTACAAGTCGACTCTACAAACGTTTGGAGTGGTTAAGGTTTCTATTCGTTTGGTGAGTTGTTTGTGTTTATATCGGTTTTTACATAAAACTTGGTATATCGACAATGAATGCGGAAGAAGAGGTCCTACGAATTCAGAAAAAATTGAACAAGATGTCAAGTGGTGACGGGACGGTGAGTAAGTGAGTAAATAATGATAGTTGTATATCGCTCAGATATATTCGCAGGCTTTCTATAGTCGAGAAAGAAGGTTCCTTAAAGTTTGTACAATCCCTGCTACACATTTTCGTGCTTGGCAGAATTAAATGAATATTATACATATGTGAAAATTTATCAGTGCAATAATCGACAATACCAATGTTTTACTTGCATTGAAAAATGTTGTGAAAATATTCGCTACGTTACATTAAAACATGTAATATTCAATAACAGTCAACAACTATCTCGTTCCAATATAAGTTTTAACTTCATTAATTATTCAGAAAAAAATATCAGATTGTGACAAAAGGTTTTAAAATAATTTAGATCTGTTTACGCACAAGGCGAAATAATTTTTAAGCCACTTATTAGACTCTTGTACTCCAAATTAAAATTACGTATTGCGTATATACTTCTAACCTTACCTAATCAAATTTCTTTTATTTCAGGGGCAAGAACAAGCACTGGAACTTTTAAAAATATTACAAAAATTACCTGTTAATTTGGAACTTTTAACAAAAACAAGAGTCGGTATGACAGTAAATGCATTGAGGAAATCAAGTACAGACGAGGAAGTTATTTCGTTATCGAAAACCCTCATTAAGAATTGGAAAAAATTTTTATCCGGTAAGTACATAAAAATGATTAATTACAAAAAGACGCCACAATTATATACTGTGTGTACAAACGTAAATATTTACATATATTTTTTGTAAATTAGAATTACCAATGAATAAATTTATATTAGTACATATATCTATTCTTACAAAGGATCTAACAAAGACAAAGATCCCAGTTCCTCCACTAGTTCGAAGAAACGAGACGAGAAGTCAGAGAAAAGTAAAGAGGATGTGGATCAAAAAAAAGACAAGGACTTACCAGACGGAAGTGACATTAAGGTAAAGGAAGAAAAAGTTACCAAAGATATTCAAAGAAAGCAAGCATCGTTTCCTGCCCCTACAACAACAGATGCCGTTCGGCTTAAGTGTAGGGAATTATTAGCAGCAGCATTACGCGTAGATGGAACGTCGATTGATGGATGTGCTACGCCAGAAGAATTGGCCGAAGAGTTGGAAGAGGCAATTTATGCAGAATTTAAAAATACAGACAACAGATACAAAAATCGGGTATTACTTTAGATTACTTACACAACAGTTAATTCCTACGTGCTTATTCACTTTTGTATGTTACCTATATATTTACTCGTGCAATGTAAATTTCCTTTACCTCTGATAATGATATGATGTGTATACTAATGCAGGTGCGCAGTAGAGTTGCTAATTTACGAGATGCAAAGAACCCGAATCTCAGGACAAATTTTATTGTGGGTGCCATTACGCCAGCTAGATTAGCAGTTATGACTGCGGAAGAAATGGCAAGTGATGAAATAAAACAGTTGAGAGAACAATTTAAGAAGGAAGCAATAAATGATGCACAACTTGCCACCGTGCAAGGAACAAAAACAGATCTGCTAAAGTGTGGAAAATGCAAGAAGCGAAATTGTACTTACAATCAAGTGCAAACACGATCAGCGGACGAGCCTATGACAACATTTGTGCTTTGTATCGAATGTGGAAACCGATGGAAATTCTGCTAAATATTCATTCTTTTCTTGTCATTTCTTTGTCATTATCATGATGTGAAAAATATACTTGAATTGTGATCCATCTATCTATTAATTGATAGTTGTCAAACGAATCAGTAAGCTATCATTAATGCAAATATATAAGGTCTACCAATTATAGACTGTACCTTAATTGTCTTAGTTGGACTTAAATCCTTACTTAAAAGAATTTCAACTCGCGTTTTAATGTACATGCAATGCAAAAGACGGTCTAAAAGAATAAAGATATGAAAATTAATATAACAATAATTTAAATTAATTTAACAGAACTAATATAACAATGTTTACATATACAGGAAGGAATTCCTTTGTGCCATAATTTAGGTATTGCTAACGGAATATCTTGATAAAACACTTGAATTAGAGATATAAATTTATATACATTATTAGCGTGACTATTATATATCTTTTACAATTTCCTTAAATATTTTATGCGTATACTATTTAATATGAAATAATACTGTCGTAAATACAGAAAAGCCACAAGTAAATTATAAAATAAAGCCATATTTTTAAATATGTAGTATTGAGTATTGATTACATAATTAAATTACCAAAATCGAGGCAAACACTTATTTTTCAAGATTTACAAATAAACCGAGTGTACCTCGTCTTATTTTTTTATGAATTCACTTATATATTATGCAAATATATATCAAAACTAGATCAAATCGAATGATACACATACGGCTGATATGCCTAACGGTTACCGACTAAGTAAGGGAAATTGGTTAAGAGGTTGTACAAATTCTCGTTAGCGTCGTAGCGATAAACTATATGTATATCGCAATTACACTGACCGACAAAAAATACTTAGTTCTGTGCCACAACATCCATTGGGTGATCCTTATAGAGTTTCTCGTCCTGAACACGAATCCGAAAGCGGAATTGCTCTATCACCCTTAGTTACCATGCGACATTGACTTTTTTAAAAAGGCGCAATTTTGGGCAAAAAAATGGTATTGCGTGAAAACAAAACATGTTAGAAAGTTCACGCTGGTCTTAAAATTTAGAGAAGAAAATTCTGAATATAAGCGTGTCTATAGTTATTACTGCTTGTGGTCTTGAAGACTTGTAAATAGGTATTGAAGTTTGAAAAAGTGCGAACGCGCATAACTTTTTCGTATTATTCTTACACTTTTACAGAAAACTGTTCATCGGGCACGAATTTCCTGCGCATTGTCAAATTCTGTAGACATTTCTAAATAGGAACCAGCCAAAGAAAAGTGTCGGAACAGTTTTGAATTTGGACAGAACGAGAAAATATAAATCGGGAGCGTTGCGCGTGATGTTTGCCGTGAGGCGGCCATAGTCCGAATATTGCGCCTGGTCAGTGCCGTCGTTACGCGTAATCGACCCCATAATTCGATAAATCGTCCAATAGGGCACACACATACATACGAACGGTTTTCAGGATGGCGAGCGCCTAAGTCACTCCCTTTATCGTGCCTAAAAATGATCAATAGAAAATCACAAAAAAAAGCAAACATTTATATATGGAAAGTGGGTGCCCTATTAGACGATTCTATTGGGGGTCGATTACGCGTAACGACGTCACTGGCCAGGCGCAATATTCGGACTATGGCCGCCTCACGGCAAACATCACGCGCAACGCTCCCGATTTATATTTTCTCGTTCTGTCCAAATTCAAAACTGTTCCGACACTTTTCTTTGGCTGGTTCCTATTTAGAAATGTCTACAGAATTTGACAATGCGCAGGAAATTCGTGCCCGATGAACAGTTTTCTGTAAAAGTGTAAGAATAATACGAAAAAGTTATGCGCGTTCGCACTTTTTCAAACTTCAATACCTATTTACAAGTCTTCAAGACCACAAGCAGTAATAACTATAGACACGCTTATATTCAGAATTTTCTCCTCTAAATTTTAAGACCAGTGTGAACTTTCTAACATGTTTTGTTTTCACGCAATACCATTTTTTTCCCCAAAATTGCGCCTTTTTATAAAAGTCAATGTCGCATGGTAACTAAGGGTGATAGAGCAATTCCGCTTTCGGATTCGTGTTCAGGACGAGAAACTCTGTAAGGATCACCCAATGGATGTTGTGGCACAGAAACTAAGTATTTTTTGTCTGTCAGTGTTATTAGTTCCCTGCTATTATCAACAAATCGTTACTCACAGGCCAATTGTGCGCTTCTAATCATATATAGATCTGATAGATAAACGGCTCCAACGTTTTTGAAATGCTCTCTAGTTATGAAAAATCTCACTATTTATAATAAAATAAAATTACTAACAAACGGATGACAATAATGCGTAATTTATTTGAGATAATTTGGATCAAGTTAGAATAATAAACTTAAAATACAGATATTAGGTGTACCGGAAAGGAACGCATTATTCTACATAAAGTTCTAATTAATGTTAAAATAATGGATTTCTTTCCGATACATCTGGTTTTGAGAACTAGTTATTTTACTGGTCTGATCTTTTATACGCAGAGTAGAATCTGGTATGGATAACACCAGATACCAAATCTCGCCACGTGGAAGTTGCTGCATTTGAAAGTATTTTCATATTGAAAAACAAAAGAACCTATAAGAGTGGCAAAACAGTGACGAGAGTCACAATTTGAATAACAAGCTAAAAAAAATGCATATACAATATGAAACGAAAGTTAAAGTTAATCGAACGTTTCAAAAGATGTTTATATCATTTGAAATAAGAGCTGATATGCAAAATAACGGCAAAATGACAAGTGTCTGCTACCTGGGCAGTCACAGAGTCACACTCTTTACAACCGGAACTAAAAAATTGAATGTGCCGCCATTTTGTAACGGTTCGAGATGGCGATACACAAAGTTTCGTGGCACCAAATAGGTATATACTCGATGTACATGCCAAATTTTGTCCGGATCCGTTCAGTCATTTCGCCGGAATAATGGACTAAAGATTTGAATTAGTCGCTATTTTTGATTCGGCCAATCAAAAAATTTGAAAATTTCCAGTAATTGTCATTGCATACGTGTACATGAACGTGTAAAATTTTATCGGGATCCAATGAATAGTACCAAAGATATGAATTTTTCGATATTTGAACTTCCCGCCATTTTGTACCGGTTCAAAAATCAAGTAGTGTACCTTGTCGTTTTGTAAACGAGGAGAGGCCGTCAATTTTGCGCACGCGCAGAGCTACTTAGCTATGCAATAATATTCTACATACAAGAGTGCTGGCAGGTGTTTCCGAATCGTGGTATCGCAACTGAACAGTGTAGTACAGTTGTATAGTGCAGGCACAGCTAACAGAAATGATTATGACTTGATAACGTTGGTTACGTTTGGAATTTCGCAGCACATTATAAAAAGGCCGAAAGAAAGTCCAATCTTTTTTTTTATATTTACATGTGTCTCGTGGAAGTACGCGATGCATCGATTGACACGCGTACATGTCAGTTTTTGGAATAAATAAATGGAGACGTGTCAAATGCAGCAGAATACAATTAGCGTTCTCCAAAAGTAAGCGTAGTTTACGACATTAATTTGCATGCTTATCAGTAGTTTTACCAAACATTTCCTTAATGCGAGGACATTAAAGTCGAATAGTTCATAACGTAGGTCCCAAAGTCGGTGGTAATGTATTCATTGTTTTCCTACTTTATACATTTCGTTACGAGAATGTTTTGATTAATCTAATATTGTATTACTATTGTACTTACTTTCATATTTCTCGTAATCGTGTATCCGTGAGTCTGTAAAGATAATTTGTAAAGACAATTGAGTGATAATTTCGTTTTTACTATCATACATTAATGGTGTAACATTGTTTATACTATCATAATATTAATAAGTACAAGAGAATAAAGAGATTATTTATTGCATAAAGATTCGTGTAATTTGCACATTTTATGGCTACGTCAGTAGTAAGTCATTTGCGTGTTATCATATTCTTAAACTACTAATAATACATGGAAATATAAGGATTAAAAACTTACAGTGGAATGTGTTAAATCTATATATTTCTTTCTTCGAAGATGGATCGGTTACGCTTGTTGCCCATGGAATTGCCATCCGCTATTGGCATTAATAACACTGGATCCATAAAAGGAAAAGTATCCTTTGTCAGAAGATTGGCCATAGGGTTTGTAATTTTGGCCATACTTGGCCTGCTGTACGTACCAGCATATCATTCGGCCCAAGGCCCATATTTAGGCTTAGGTGAGACTCCGTCCCCTGCAGATCCTGTCATCAGTACAGATTTGGTAGCATTTATAGGTATGCATTCACTAACATTGCTCGTTGCCTTTTTTCATTTGTATATTTGACTAACTGCACCTTCTCTCTTAATTTTGATGGTAATATGCATTCTGGTTCACATTTTGAATATCTTGTATCGCTATCCTAAGAAATGACTGCGAATTTTTGTTCAATTTTATATTCTGGTAGTATGCGAATGCTATGAGAAATATTGAACTTTCGAATAGAACACTTTACAGTAGTAGTAGGCAATACTTTCAGTTGCTTAATTAATTTTGGAATTTTTTGATTAAGTACTCTTTTTGTAAATTGGAATTCTGATGTTTAGAGTAGGATATTTTATTGATTTCGATTAATTAGCGTATATGGTTTAACTTACATTATTTCCTAAAGTGCATTTAAAAGTATATGCATGATACCGAAGTAATGGTGCATTAAATTGGTTTGGCATGGTAAAAAGTAATAATTTGCAAAATAAAAATGTCTCTTACCTAAAAATTTTGAATGTTGTTTATTTCCAGCGCAATTGCCCGGTTGGACGTATAATACTTCACGAGATGTTTGTGTGTATATTCATCCAGATAATACAACATCAATTTTAAGCCCTGTTGATGTCTGTTCACCAACCCCATATCTACTCATAATTATATGTTCTGCAGTCTCAAATTATAAAGCTAGAACAGTTATAAGAAACACTTGGGCAAATAAAAATAACCTGGACACACTTTATAATTCTAGTGTAAAGGTGGCTTTTTTAGTAGGTCAAAGTGACAATGAGACACTCAATGTAGGCACTTTGTAATATAATTTTTTATGGTTATAGTTATCATTATAATGTTAATAATACTGCTTATATGAAGCATTAATTTATTTGCAGAATTTAGTAGCAGACGAAAGTACTCAGAATAATGATATTATACAAGAAAAATTTTATGATACATACAATAACTTGACTTTAAAATCTATAATGATGTTGAAATGGGTGGTTTCAAATTGTGATCAAGCAAAGTATCTTATGAAAACTGATGATGATATGTTTGTGAATATACCAACTTTGATGAAGACTTTACGTTCAAGACAACAAAGTAGCGGGACATTGATAGGTTCCCTAATATGCAACGCGAGGCCGATACTAGATCCGAAAAATAAGTGGTGAGTATACATGCTAAAGTGTATGTTTGGCAATATAAATAGACTGTATATAGAAAAAGTTTTGTATAAGTTGCGCATACTTAAACTAAAGATGCAAGTTACTATAGAAATCATTTAATTAAACTTGTTTCAATAATTTCGGAAGTTCTGTATTTTTCTAATTTATATGTTGATAATTTTTTTTACTAGGTATATGCCGAAGTATATGTATGCAGGAAAAACATACCCTAATTATTTATCTGGAACTGGATATGTGATGAGTTTAGATGTTGCATCTAAATTGTATGCAGCTGCTTTAGTAACACCATTGTTATATTTGGAAGATGTTTATATCACTGGCTTTTGTGCACGATATGCAAAAATACGACCTGTTAATCATTCAGGTTTTAGCTATGTACCACGTAGACTGGAATATTGCATACTTAAAAGTGCCATTACTACTCACAAAGTTAATTCATCTCAAATGTATGCGATATGGAAGAAATTGAATAATACGACTGTCTGCAGTAACCATTCTCATATAAGTAAAGAACCAGTCAGTTTGAATAGACATAGTCGAAACGTAGGATATTATACTGTTAAAAGAAGAACTATTAACAGATGTGTTTAAATGTATTTTATGAAGGTAATATTAGTACATACTGCATGCAATTGGCAGATTAAGAATATTTAATTTGCTAATGTGAGAATCTGACAAGTTTGCTTGAAGTGTAATGTCACTGAACTGGAATGGATAACAAGATCTGAAATGAAAATTTATTCCTTATAAATTGAGGGGTTAGTTTCATACGAACGTCTTATGTGGAATCGAGAAAAGTGGGCAATGTGTAGAATTTTCTCTGGCATACTGTAAATTTTCGTTTGTGGTGCATCTTATATTTGAAGAAAATTCTTACCTGTTTTCTACAACACGTTCATGAAACTTACCTCTTAAAAACATAAAGCTGTTATACTTATTAGTCACGTTATATTGTAATTGAAAGAAGGCCTTTATTTTTTTTACAACGGCTATGCATTAATTATTGCATTTCCATTGCAAAAAAAGGATTTGCTATTGCTATTGAACAAAAATTTTATATGATATTTTTCCATTTGCATTATGTAAATGGTAGTTTTTAAGAAAATGTTGTCAATTAGATCTCTGATTAAGTCATTCAGTCTGCTTGTTCATCTGAAATGTGGTAGTATGTCGTAAATTTTCTTGATATCTATACCCATTTCAACTTTACAATGTTCCCGTTTCGCGCATATTAACTGTGTCGATTGGGCATGGGGAGTAGTCCACACAACCAATAGAATCTCTGCTAGGGTATGGATATCTGTAGAACGAAGTAAAACTCATTCACTTACGGAGACATTGTAAAATTGAAACAAGTATAGTTTAAGAATTTTTTATTATTCAAATCATGATACAAATTTTTAGACTTTAAAACTAATGCTTCCAAAAATTGAACACTACAAAAGTTTTGTATTGCAAAAACTGTAGTTGAATCTCCCTAAGCAGTGCGTATAAAAGTTAGTATAACATATGATATTATTATGATATTTTAAGGCATAAAAGTTTCCTGTCATTTATAAACTCGTAATTGCAATGAACAGATGTAATTTATATTCTATAAAAGTTATTTTAATTCGATTTAGTGACGATAGTGATGTAGTGTATATATTTTATATATTTTTGCTGAACATATTTTTACATACAAATATGTGTTGTATGCTTGAAGTTTATTGTAAATTCATTACTGTTTACAACTAAATTGCTGTAGAGTGTGGATAGTGAAGGAACCATACAGATATGTTACAAGGAAATCAAAATGGGTTTTTTTCTAACAATAAGCAATACTGCAAAACCTGGGGCTCTTGAATGTGTTAAATATTGCAATAGGGCTCGCATTTGGTGAAACTGCAGTTTTACAAGATGATGTGTACACCCTTCATTGTGTAAGCATGGTGTTTTTATACTGGAATATTCACATAAAATGACTTATGTGGATCTAATTTAAATAAAGACTTTACAAGTTCTTATATTTGAGAACAGAACTTTTATCAAACTGAACTAACTTAAACAAATTATCTTATTAACATATATATACTCAGTGCTTGGACAGATGATATTAGAAATCCAAATTTATATGACATATTATAAATAACCAGAATAGGGAACGAAGAAATACTTTACATTTCCTATTTTCCTGTATAGTGTAATTTATAGGATGATTGTTATGAAAATTAGTTTATATGTACAATGGATGTGGCGTGATTTAATAATTGTTATTCTTTTTGCAGTGGTAATCAAAATTGATATCAAATCAATTTCAATAATAATGTGCGGTAAACAACAAATAACAAATATGTTAACATAACTGCTCTCCTTTTTGAAAAATGAATCTCATGAGTATAGATCTTGGTTCTGTAGTATACTATTAATAATATCATCAATGATATATACAAAGTATTTGCAGCATGATAAGATTAGAAAAACTTTCTTTTACATTTTACAATAGCACATTATAACATGGAAAAGTATAATAGAATTGTAATTATAATTACACTGGTCATTGAAGTATTTTTTTAGTTATCTTTTAAATGTATTTGGTAAATTATTATGTTCTAACTTAGAAATTGTTCTTGGATGTTTTCTGCAATTATACACCTTTTTAAGATGTGTCTATGCATAGAAATGAATTGCTCTCTTATTGGTTATCTAATAAAATTGTATTTATGTGTTACCTGACAGTAAGATGCAGAAAATCAAAACAAACATGCATTGATGTAAATACGCTCGTACAACATGCGACAATGTAAACATTTTCAGTGTATGTAGTAAATAGAGGGTGGTTTCTTTACTTAAGATTTTGTGTTTTTTATTTAATTTCTGTTTTTCATTAATCTATTATGACATGTAAACATCCAACACATATTATACAAGTACCGTCAAGTAAAGTAAAAATGAATTACAAATCGTCATACAGCATTAGTTTGAAACACTTGGTAATACTTCTAAAAGATAAAATTGGTTTTTTGACCAGTGTTATTAATATTACTGTTTGTATAATGATGATTAAAAATCTGTTATACTGATTTAGCAGACTGTAGGACTAAGAAACTATTCTAATTATAGTGTAGCCTAACATTTTAAAACTTAAAACCTTGCAAGTCATTATGGTATCCTTATACCTAACTTTTGATAAATAGTAGCTATGTAATTGTATTGTATAGGATCTGGACAAATATCAGTTCATATCATATCAGAACACTTAGTTACTAATTCAACTATAATGTGTCGGCACTGAATTTGATTAATTATTCTAATCACTGTCCGAACTGTTTCATGCAACAAACAGAATGGTATTGTCAAATCTACAAAGTCCATCAGACATCGGTTATTAAAAGAAAGTCTGTGAACATACTTACTTGTTATAAAATACCCTAGCGGCCTTACAAGTTTTACTTTTACTTGTAAGTGTACATAAGTTGAAACTGTCATTAATAGATTCATTCCTGTATTACGAACATTTGGTGCCATAATATACCATGTAATTATTATCAATTTAAAAATGAAGATGTATATCACATATCATGCACATGCATATAAATGAAAAAAACCATTTTGGTATCATGTATACATTAACACAGAAGCTGAACAATGTGTATTTATTATTTCAACATGTTAAAGTAGGTATTAAAGAGAGAAATGGTAACTGGATATCTTCATCTAATACAGTTATGTAAATTTTGTCAATAATTAAGAAACAATTTGAGACACAATAAAAAGGTTTACATTGTACCATGATTATGACTGTTTATTATTTATAAATTAAAACCAGATATCGGGTTGATAAAATTAGTTATTAAAACTGGCTATAGTAAGAACGCTTTTTTTGAATGGCTATTTGCAATAGTTAACAATAAGGGAATAAAGTAATATAATACAACGATGATTTATTTAAAGATATACATACGATTTGCTTATAAAATGTCCATACATGTTCTCTCAACACTAAAGCAGCTACCAAAAGCAGGCAAAAAATCTTCAATACGTTTAGTGTTAATTAATAGTAAATAATTCTAATATTCTCAATTAAATTATTTAGCCTATCTTATTAAATTAACAATTTTTACAATTGTTAGTTTTCATAAGGCAGAACTTTTGTTACAATATCATAAGCTAAATCACATACAAGATTACATATTAATTTTATTTTTTTTAATAGTAGCTTTTGAGTAAAAAATCTTTGAAATAGAATGGAATACTTTATGCGCTCAACATGTGACATGTGAATAGTAGTGGTTTTCGCAAAAGTTATAGGCACTAATTTTAGATCAATTAATAACTAAAATACATATTTTTTTACTAAGAACCAGTAATAAAGTTATAAATAAACTGTAATTTATAAGTAATATTCATTGCAATTAAGATAAAAGTGTAATGAAAATTAGACTATGTAAGATCACTATATACTTTTTCATAACTGTTAACGGTGCTAAAAATAACTAAGCATGTATAGCATAATTATGTAATTTACACCAAATTCAGAGTGTTTACTGAACATCACATTTCAGATAATATTTGTTAATATAATATAACATATGTTTTGTGCTTTAATATAATTTCTTTTATCTCAAGTTGAAGATGTGTTTTTTTCTGAATCAAGATGAATAGTATTCAAAATCTTAGTTAATCTTTCAAGCCTAACATTTAGTCTTCTACGATATTGATGTTTCTTCCTTTTCGCTGTTTTCCAATTTAAGTAGTTTGCCCCATTCATGCTTAAATTGTCTTTTGAATCTGCCACCACCTGCTGAGATTCTTGTTTTTTCTTTACTGCTGCATTTGAATTTAAATGATGGACTTTGTTTGTATTAGAATTATCTTTTGAATTTACAGCATCACACTGCTGTGAATTACCATTTGCTTCACTGGCTGAAGAATGTTTTATTATACTTGAACTTGTTTTATCTGATTTGTCATTTAAACAGAATGTATTTAATCGATCAGCAAGATCCACGATTACCAGTCTCTGAGATTTACGGATTGGCACAGAACTACGAACAAATCCTTTTTTCTTTAATTTTTTTGCCCCGATCCCATATGAAATATATGTAGAAATTAGTTCTTTTTTATCTGATCCTAACGCATGTTCATCTTTTTGAACATTATCTGTGGAACAAGCTTCCGTTTTTGTTTGCTTAGATTTATGTTTTCGTAATGTTCTAGAATTAGAAAGTGGTATATCATATATTTCATTAGTTACTTTCCTTGAATGGTTATCCGAAGATTCAAGCATAATTGCAACTTTTCTATCTCGACTTCTTTTTTTTTTTATAGTTCGTTTTACTTTGTACAATTTGTCAGTCGATATATTACGTTTTACATTTGTGGCATCCGAATGATATTCTGCGCTTCTTCGTTCAAAAGACGTGTCCCTACTTATGTCCTTTCTCATGAAATGAATCGAAGGAATTAGGTCCAAGACTGTATTTGCATTACTGTCCATCTCATATGAAGAATTTCTTTCGAGATCTTCATTGACATCATATGTGTTATTACTTAGTTCTGTAGATGATAATGTTTCCTTTTTTGAAGAAGAACCAAGCAATTCTCTTTCCTGTCGTGCAATTCTTTCTAGTTTTCCATTTAATGTCAAGCCATGTCTAGCACCTTTGTGACCTGTCCGTCCACCACAAGCTTTAAATAGTTCCTCATCGGTTAAGGCCATATTAAAATGGTTTTTCTTATCAAATTTATTCTCGTCGATCAAACAGCCATCGTGTAATGTAGAAGTCTTACAAAAGTTCGTATATTCTGACTTGTATTTAACTTTTTTGGATTGTTCAATCTTTTTAGGACAGTCGTTTTGTTTGTCAATTTCCGAGATATCACTAATATTTTTGGCAGCTCTATTAAACGTGGCAGTCCACCAATCATCAGATTCTGTCGATTTATGTCCAACGCCAAATGTATCAAATTTTAAACTCGGCTTTATAGCTTTTGTGATCCCATTTTCCCGTTTACCTAGTCCCTTGCCTGTTTAGTAAGAAAAAGAAAAAAAAGAAATGTAAACACAGTCTCATTAAAGATATGTTATCCAAAAATTATAAGATCAGTATATGAGAGAACACGTGGAAATCTTTCAGAAATTCATATACAACAATTCATACAAACATTTGACAGAAACATCTTCGAATTGACAATCAAAAATAGCAAATCGCATACGCTTTATACGTCGGCTTATACGGTATACATTTCAGTTACATTTCGAATTTCACTTATATAATTTAAAAGATCTTGGTTTATTCGATATGACTTTACATTATCTACAATCTCTATTTAATAAAGCACGATTAATTGCGCACGCACAAGAATAGTGTAAATAAGAGCAATACAGAGAGGTTATGTGGGCTTAAGCGATGAGTTTATTGGAATCATTAATGATACATCTGGGTTCCCAGTTTCTTGAATAATTCGAGTACTCCGTATCCTAAACTTACGACACCGTACCTTCCGTCCAGCCGTACTTTAAAAGTTGAGCTTTTGCAAACTCAGCCATTACTCCTTTACTCTTTGATGTCCTTTTTGTAGAGCTTTTTTCAGACAACTAACCACGTGCCGCCCTGCAATTTTCTCATAGAATTACCGTGTGGCGCCACTTCTCATTTTCAAATTTATTTTTGGCGGGAAAATGCTGCGCGCAGTCTTTTGCAATCGGAGCAAGTCAAAGTCAAAAGTATATTGACTCGATTTCAGTCCTCGTGAACTATTCAATTTATAAACACATCAATCGTTCATTCACGAAGTCTACGTTAAATGTCTCGCGCGCTTATATAAGTACCTCACGGTTATCGAATTCGTATTTGTACAGCGAGCTCGCGCGGCCACGCGTCGCTGCTTTGAAAACAAATATTGATAATCGAGAGTGCGCGATGAGAGGAATTGACAAAAAGAACTGCATCATTGACCTTTGACCAGCAAGTGCATACATTGATAATACCAGGCGCTTCTGCTCGATTAAAAGGGATGTTGACATTACCGCATATAATTGTACCGTAACGGAAAGAACTCCATTACTTCACATAGCCTTCCACCGACCGTATGTTGTTTGCTCGATTCGAGAAAGGACCCTAGCCTTAACCCATTGCTGAACACTTTTAGTTATAAAATCGTGTCCAGAAACGCAGTTTTTGTGGGGAAAATGGTTCGTTACTGCAACAGGGAACTTTTCCAAAAATACATCCGGTGGCTCTAACCGAAGTTTATTTATCATTATATTTTTTTTCTACTCATAAAAACTGACGGCTGTAACCGTCGTGCGCGGCAATGCCTCAAGAAAAAGGTCAAAGAGACACGTGAATTTTTAAACGAATACATCTCACTTTGACCGATGCAACTCTGCGAAAGAAAGACAAGAACAATACGAAATGACCCTAGCCTTAACCAACTGCCGCACACTTTTAGTTTTGAAATCGTGCCCAAAAACGCAGTTTCTTTTTTTGGAAAATTCTTCGTTGCTGCAATAAGGAATTTTTCCAAAAATATTTCTGTCGGCTCTAACCGTAGTTCGTTTATCATGTTTTTTTTTACTCAGAAAAACTAACGGCTATAGCCGTTGTGTGCGGCAATGATGCAACGAAAATATCAAAGAGACGCGTGAATTTTTAAACGAATACATCTCACTTTAAACAATGCAACTCTGCGAAAAGTGGTCGTAAAAATAATACGAAAGAGAGATAACGGCAATATGTCAATTGCAAAATATTTATTCCAGACGCATCGTGCTTCTTCTTCGTACCGTTTCGTTCAGCCAACATAGGAGAACGTAGGATTTTTTTTGATTCACAATAAAACAAGCGCGTCTGCCCGATTAAACGGGATGTCGACATTACCGCGTACAATTATACCGTAACGAAAAGAAATTCATTACTTTACGTAGCTTTCCACATACTGCGTTCTTTTCGCTCGATTCCAAAAAGGATCCTAGTCTTAACAAAAAAGTCAAACAGACGCGTGCATTTTTAAACGGATAATACATCTCACTCTGAACGAAGCGACTCTGCGAAAAGTGGTCGCAAAAGTAGCACGAAAGAAAGATAACGACAAAATATACCAATCGCGAAATATCTATTACGGGCGCATCGTGCCTCTTCTTCGTACCGTTTCGTTTAGCCAATGTAACGCAACGTAGGATTTTTTTTCTCTTTCGTGCAACCCCTTTCTTCCAACCCCCGTCACGTTGCAATCGTCTGGCTCCGTTGTCGACGGGCAATTTCGAAAACATGCAAAATGTATGAATAACAGACCACCCAGAAGTATATCCGTGGCATTGAAAACTCGAGGAATGGGAAACAAGCGGATGCGCCTCGTCCAGTATCGGACCATCCCACGTCAATAGTTAATGCCCCTTGACAACATATTGTCACCGTGGCATTGTTAATTCAAGAATCCACGAGCGACTTCTCTCTCGTCACTGTGACCTTCGTCGTCCAAGGAGTCCTTCTTCATCTTAGCTCGTGGATGGAAAGACGCAATTTTGTTCCTCTCATGGACGAGCATGGACGTTCTTCCACTGAATTTTCGAGTCTTTCGTTTCTGTGGCGCCTGGAGGGAGGGCAATGACGCCAACGTGATAGTATGGTTCTTGAGGACCTGCTACAAGTACGTTGAGATTTCTTTGGCAATCGTGAAGGTTCCGGATAATTACCAATTGCAAAAGAAAATTGTAACGAACTATCCATAATTATGTATGATCTCGAGTATGGAGAAAATTTGAAATCAGGTGGCATTGAGCATTGTGAGCAATGTGAGCGAAGCACGCGAGATAAAAGGGAAGAAAAGTCTGCGATTTTATCGTAGAAATATAGCGAAAGGAAGGAACTGGAAGACGCAAGCACACAGAAATGCTTCTTTTCTCGTACTCGTTCATTTTTACTGCAACAGTTCTTGCAAACTTTTCCTTTTCTCTTCAGATATGCCGTGGTAGGATTGATGCTGTACTTCACGATATCCGAAGTGATAGCCCTGATTCTAATCCACGACGATATCGAGGCAGTCACGGAGGGTCTGTTCCTAGTCTTCACCTTCGTCGCACTTTGTGGCAAATTGATCAACTTCCTACTGCGACAGGACGAGCTCTTGGCATTGCTCGATTGCTTTCGCCTGGAAATCTGCAAGCCGAGGAACCCGACGGAGGAAGCTCTTTTGCAGAAATATCATGACAAAGGTGCACACGATAAAACAGTAGGTGGTCCGAAAAGTAATTGATCGGTTTACGCGCAGGATTTCGAGACGCAGCTTTTACGCAAATGGATACTGTAAAGAAAAAAGAGATATAAACATTTTCCAAATTGCTTTCACCACTCGAATTTTCATTCTTACCGAATACCTCTTTTTAAGTGTCGAAGACCTTGCAAAAATTCTTAGAGTGCACAGTTACAAAGTTAATAATGATTAAACTATCGAAAAATCCAGGAGATCTTGCAAAATTCTGATCAATTTAACAACTCAAGAGAGTCTAAGATCGTCACTCTTATGCGCCAACTCATGTCAGCCAGGTGGTGTGTCTTGGTCTTCATGAGCCTGTCCCAATCGACTGGCCTGGCTCTGGTCTTCTATCCAGTGATGGGACCTTTTTACTCCGAGAGAATTCTACCTTTGAAGATGTATCTACCGTACGAAGTGGCGAACCCTGCAATATACGTGGCCACCTACATCCAACAATTTCTCTCGATGACTTACGGAGTCCTTCTGAACGTTTCACTCGACTCTCTCGTCTACGGTCTTCTGATTCACGCCTGCGGTCAATTCGACCTGCTCTGCCATCGAATATCCGGCAACTTGGAGCTACCGACGAACAAAGTGAAGTCCACGAGTTCTAAAAAAAGCTTCGAGGTAGCGTCGATAGAAGCGTACGTGAGACATCACATTCACGTGTTTCGTTTAGTGCGAAGGATAGAGAAGATGTTCATTTGGATCGTGACGATTCTCTTCTGCTTCAGCTTGATCACTCTCTGCACCAGTATCTTTCAGATGTCCAAGGTTCGTTTCCTCGCTCTTCCAATCACGTTAACAAGTGGCTTTCCTCAGTTTTCTTTGCACAAATCTCTTCTCGCGCTCGTCGCGAATCAACGTGCAGCCTCCACGTGGCCGCTTTCACTTTCGTCTCCTCGACAGAAAAATCTCTTCACGCTCGAGTTTCTCTCCCTGGTCCTCTACCTCGGCAGCATGCTGTGTCAAACTTTCCTCTACTGTTGGTTCGGCAACGAGCTCGAGTTGAAGGTGTCTGGCGAGCTTCTTTGGAAACTTGATCTCATTCTTGACGAGTAACACAATTTTCACGGTCGATACTTTTTATTTTTCTTTTCTGGTTAGAGTAAAAGCGTCGCGAGCGCAATTTACGACAGCGATTGGACTTCCTCTTCTCCAACCACGCGCAAAGGTTTGTTGCTCATAATGACCTTGGGCCAAAAGGGCGCGACCATTTCCTATTACGGCATCTTCGGCCTGTCTCTTCCTACTTTTACATGGGTAAGTATTGTTTTCGAATTATCTTTCGTCGATTTTTTCTATCTACTTTACATACGTGAACTATCGATTGGACACGCGTCTATTCAAACTCATTACCATTTGAAATTGACTTTCAGCTTTTGAAAACATCTTACTCTGCGTTCAGCCTACTGCAAAATGTGTCGACTTGAAGTGCACGGACGAGGAAGGAGACGTGGAAATTAATTCGATGCACAAGCGTAGTACCATCTTGTAAATCTTCTGGATTAGCATAGAGAACGGAATACTTAGAGAGTTTCCTAGAGGTGATGTACGACGGAGACGAGATTCTTCGCATCAATGAAAATATCGTTATTCGATGATTCGTAAATGTGAATCTTGAACAAGGTATTAATAATTACGAAGATCGCAAGTGGTAAACGCGAATAATAAATAATCGTAATAACAAGAGGTGTCTTTCCTTCGTTAATTTGCCTTCTGCGTGGATTCCTTGTAAACACCGTAATTATTGATATCTCGTTCAACACAGAACAGCTGTACATCGTATTTTGATCGCAGAATGTAAATCCTATCTTTACGAGGATATTCCTGTGAAAAATTGTTACCTTTAAAAATCTCTTATGCAAGAGAGAACGACGAATAAATATTTACCCAATAGAAACTGATCCCAAGGTTGAAAACAGGTTGTCGTCGAAGGCCTGGGTAACGCCCTCGGGTTTATGCGCGGGATCGTGTTTCGATTCGTATAGAAAATCGGTCGAAATCCATTACCGTATGTTTACAAGGCAACCATCGGCAGTAATTGCACACAAAATTTTCGATCGTTTTATCACGGAATGTGCACTTGGCTCGGTAGCAATCTGTGACAACATCGTCACACGTGCGCATGAAGTTCATCTGTTATGCATCGCTTGTATCACGTTTCTCGATAAAAGCAGATTCTCACGAACAGATTTCACATGTCCTCGTACACTGTTCCTGAAACGGAAAAGAACCACCTACGATCGTGGTTAAGCCCAACAGCGTCAGACAGTAGTACAATTGGAAATCCCAGATAAATTAATGGTCGTTCTCACGCGACGAAGGCTTAGAAAAAGTGATACACCTTTGTGGAACGAAGAACACCGGCGCTTGGTGAACACAAATTTCGCGCGTGATTTCATTCCAAGATAGATAAATATTTTCATTCTTTTCGAACGGATCCGTCTGCTTTTCTACGCTCTTCGCTTATAACAGTAATTCATATTAAATAACATTCCGTAACACTCGGGTGAATTCAAAGTTAGCTTCCGTGACGATAGACTCACGTGGAGATTCCGACGTTGTGGCAAAGGCCGTAATTTGAACAAAATATGAAAAGTGTACGGAAGATTCGCGGCGAAGAATCAATGGGAAAGTGGCCGGGTGCGTAGGAGTTGCGCAGAGTGTTCGACGTTAATAGTTAATGTCTTGGTCTAGGACACGATATTGTTGATGCAACGGCACGACGGAAGAACGGTGGAAGATTGAACGTTTTATTATTTTCTAGTATGCAGAATTTATGGTTGTTTCGTCCACCGATGACGCGGAAGAGAATAGATCCTGAGGATTCCTTATTCGAAATTCGTAGTAAAGTACACGTCTTCTGTTTACGTTGTCGTTGGGTTTGACCTGAAATTCTCAAAACAAAATATTTCGACGAAGCAGCGTGGATTTTCATCCTGGATTATTATTTATTATTCGAGTCGAATCGTGAAATAGAATGTCTCTCCTTTAATAACAATCTGGATCGGATAATCCTCGGATATGGATGTTCTTCTGGTTAGCTTCAAGGTTCTTCGTTTCTGCGGTATATGGACGGAGAGACAAGAAGAAAGTAGGATCGGTTGGACCTTTGCATTTCTCTACAGGTACAGTTTTTTCGGTAAACGAATTTTCCGGTTTTTTATTAGCGCCCAAGGATAACTGGTAAGATCATAGAAAATCTGTTCGCAGATTTTCGGCTTGCTTTCATTATTATCGCGCGTTGTAACACCTTGGCACTGCATTTTGATAATAACCTCGATCTCGATGTAAACGCGATAAAAATCCTCGTGTCCATTTGTCATTCGTTACTCATTTTCAGATGCACCGTTGTGACGTTACTCTTTTATTTCACGCTGTCAGAGATGGTGGCGTTGATGGTGATGCACGACGACCTCGAAGACGTGACGGAGTGCCTTTTCCTCGTTCTAACTTTTGTAGCAATGTGTGCCAAATTGATGAACTTCCTCTTGCGCCAGGATCGATTATCCGTGCTGCTCGCTGATCTTCGCGCCGAGATTTGCCAGTCAAGGAACTCCGAGGAGAGGGCGATATTGAGGAAGTATGAAGCAAAGGGTGAGCGAATCATCGAGAATAGTTATTACATTTAATTGTCACGATTGCTTCCGCTCAATTGACAAATCGTTTAAATTAACCCTTTGCACTCAAGGCCTTTTTTCGAAATTCCTTTCGATTTCAAAATGTACTTGTGAGAGAGAAATATTTTATTATAGTATTTTGGATAGCTCTCGAGATAAGCTGCAAGAATACGCTATAAAAAATAGGGGATCTATATAAGAAATTGACGGTGACCTTCACGTGACCTTCAAATGACTCTTGAAGGTTAAATCGTTGTCACTAGCTGATAGCCCTTTTCGAGGCATGCAACTTTTGTTTGAAATAATTTTTTATTAACCGCATCGTTTTGGCGATATTCGAGTGTATTATTTAAAATGGGACATCCTGTATATAAAATATATAAAATATATCATTTTATACTTCGGAAGGTTATACGTACATTATACAATGCTTCGAATTTCAAAAAAAATCAAACGTAGATAAATATCGCCGTTAGTCGATGTATCGCGTCACCGTAAATAGTGACCGATACCGTTGTTCGAGATGCTGCAACAAAGTAAGTGATTACGGGAGAGCACCTCGCGAGTGCAAAGGTTTAATAACCATAGACAAAACTACGTCCTCAACAATACAACGGAGAAACAGTGAAATTGAATTGGTACTTTGCTAAAATGTCAGATTAACTATCAAGATGTAATTATTTCTCACCCTCGTCCAAAGGACACTTGACGATCTAAGAAAGACTGGCAAACAAGCGGAACAATTTTACGAAATTAGTGAAACACAATGAACGAATAATTGCGAGAACGATTACAGCGGCGAAAATTATTTCAAGAACTGATGCCACGCATCCTTGGTACCAGCCAGGCGGTGTACCCTGTTGTTCATGGCTCTGTCGCAATCGACCTCGTTCGCCTTCCAATTGGTGCCCTTCATGGGTCCCTTCTACACGGAGAAAATCCTTCCTACGAAGATGTATCTCCCTTATGCATTGGACGACCCACGCGCGTACTTCGTCACGTATTTCTTGCAATCATTGTCGATGACCTACGGCGTGCTCCTCAACGTGTCCTTCGACTCGCTCGTCTACGGCACCATGATTCTCACGTGCGGACAAATTGATCTCCTGTCTCATCGGATCTCCCGCACCTTCGAGACGAAGGACGAGATCGATGGAAAAGACGCGAAAAAGAAACACGAGGCTGACTCGATAACGGTCCGTGATTACGTGAGACATCACGCACACGTCCAGCGAATCGTACAGGACATCGAGTCCAGCTTCGCTTGGACGGTTGTGGTTCTCTTTGTCTGCAGTCTGGTTACACTCTGCACCAGTATTTTTCAGGTGTCCAAGGTTATTGATCATTTTCTTAAGTGGACGTTAATGTTTCACGAGGTTTATTAGAGTCGTGGAAAATTAGATGTAGTAGAAAAATTTGTCGATGCTTTTGAAAGGTGCCTTTCGGTTGTACCGTATTCTTTAAGGATTCCATTTTCCATGGACAAGATTATTGGAAATTATCAAATCAGAGAATTTTCAATACTTCCTTTTTTCACAAATTGCAATTTTTACCATTGATTTTTTTTTTTTTTTTTTTTTTTGGACACGTTAAGTATGTATTCCTTTCTTTCTTCTTCGTTTACAGAAGAGCGTCTTTACTGTGGACTATTGGTCCGTGGTTATGTACCTTGGCTGCATGCTTTTGCAGATATTCTTCTACTGTTGGTTCGGAAACGAACTTCAGCTGAAAGTGAGGCGCTATTGAAATAATCTGATTGTGCTTTGTCAGTGAAAGTCGATCGAATCAATTGTTGCTTGAATATCCGTAGAGCAAAGATGTGGCCAATGCGATTTACATCACCGATTGGACCGAGTCTGAGCTCAAAATACGAAAGACTATTTTCCTCACGATGATGTTCGGCCAAAGAGGAATGTCCGTGTCCTGCTACGGTGTATTTGGACTGGCCCTTCCCACCTTCGTGTGGGTAAGTGTTTAAACATTTTCTTCGTTCACGCGTTTTCCAGCTTGGCATAATGAAATTGCAAAACAACACCATATTGGTAATTTTCATATTCACTGAATTATGCCAAGTTTTTGCTTCTCCACCCTGCACAGGCTTTCTCTTTTTCCTTCGCAGTTCTTCAATCGTTTCTTCGAACGGTTTTCCATTTTCTAATTGTCATCGTGCATACATTATCCTATTCATACCTTCCGCTTATCTTCTACCCGTCGTCGATCGCGGATGAAGCTGAAAAAAAATTCTCGTCACTCTTCGTAATGATTCTTCTTTCAGGTACCTTCACCAACTCAAATTTCTCACGTTTTCGTATCTCACTCCAGCGCTGTCTCGTTTCAGATTTTGAAGACCTCGTACTCCGCCTTCAATTTACTCCAAAATGTGTCCAATTAAAGACACCGTCGTGTAACGAACTTAAAGTGCTGGGTTTCGATAAGAACGGTATATGGAGAATGTCTGCTGGTTAACGAGTATCTCACCGGTGATTGCGTGACGTAAATACTGGTTATTCAATGTGCACAATGAATGAATTCAGTAGGTAGACAGTCCGAGCACGAAGGAACGAACTCCTGTCATAGGAATTAATATGACGTATACTCGTTCCCGTGAGCTGTACGCGCTCCACGAAGCGTAATAAATATCAGTCCTAGTGTCGCCTTTGGATTTTTTTAAATTACAACCGGTAAATGCTGCAATTACATTATATTGTTTGTCATTCGCTAGCGTGTGACTTTTCGAGTATGTTTCTTTTTGCCGTTGTTTTGGAACGAAGCTCCAAAATTGATTGGAAAATAATCGTAGCTTTGATCTCGATAGCAGAGACAGAATTTTTCCTTCTCTGAATCGTTCTGTGTCGGTGATTTTCCTTGTTCGCGCACGCTTTTTCGCGGAAGCTCATCACCCAGGAAAGCCACTAGCGAGAAAAGCATGCACCTCACAAGTAGCATCGCGCTAGGGGAATAAATTACACACGCATCGTTTAGAATGTGCCATGGTATGTTACAGGGCACGTATGGAGATTGGAAACCGTATCATTTGATTTCTTACCATGTGAGTTGTTGCGGACCACGCGTTACGCGTTGTGCCACGTGAATCACGAGTAAACGAACCCTGGCTACTGAATTTGTTTAAAACCTTCCTTTTGATGGAATACAATTTAATCAAATGGTCATCAATCACAAAGCGGAGATAGAATATTTTTAAATTCGAGCGGATTCGACAAGTTAAAATTAAAACCACACGTCTCCTCCTATGTATCCGCGATCTTTATTATCGAACAGTCAAGCATGAGTAATTTTAACAAATTTGTCGAGCGTCGACGAGGATATTTTATCCTGTTCAACTTTATGAGAGACACCTAATTAGAGATTCCGCTCGGTAGAGCAAAGTTCGCAATTTAATTTATTGCGACTCGTGCTAAGTAATGAATTAATTTGCGAACGTTACTCTCGTAGTAGTTCGAGATCCACTACATTCGTCGATAATTGATCTTAATTAATTTCTAAGAAATGTTAAATCTACTCGTCGAATCTCGATTGAAGTGAACCTCGTTCTCAGGCCTCCTGGGCTTTCTTGGAGAATCCAAGTCTTTTTCTTTACTTCAGATTGAAGCACAGATCGTGTATTCCTTTTATTTGCCGACAAACGTGCTCTTTACACACGCGTGGCGATCTGCGAATCGCTCAAATCTTGGACAAACTCTTCCCACTTCTTGGACCAGATTGTGAAAGCCTTCTTCTTCTCCTCGTCGTTCAAGTTACTGTACGTTATAGAATTCTTTGCTAACTGTTTAAGGGCTCGTATATCTGCGCTACGAGGCATGATGCCCACGAAGGCCTCGTAAAAGTCGTAGCTAAGGGCTTTGCCGCCCCACAGGCCCGGGTCATCGTTCGACACCACAACGGGGAATCCATTACTGAAAAGAATACTGCCAGGATGATTTCTGAGGTCCTGTACGAGTCCGAGAACCTGATTTGAAATTGGATTTAATTCGACGGCGATACCCTTCTTCTTGAGCTCCTCCATGACAACTGGATGCTTAGGAAGGGCGAATCTGAAAGGAGAGAATTAAATTTTCCACGTGAAACATTAGTGTTCGTTCTATCGTGTTTGGGATCGAGATTTTTTAATGGTGCAGATATAATTTTGATATCCTTCCACGTGGTGAAGTGAAATTTTGCTGTTTTTAAAGAATGGTAAATATTAAATCGCCCGATAACGTTCGATTCGAGGTTGAGAAGCTTGATCACTGTCAAGAATTGGGAGTGCCACCAAGCAAGAAGGTCATTTTTTACGCGAAAGAGAAGTGTGCGCTATGAATTTTGCCAGATGATTAATTATCTCAGTGAATCGAGGTTTATCTTTGGAATAATATAAATGTGAGATCTCGATTCGAAGTAATAGAGATTCGGATGAATGAATAATATTCGAACGATGTGCATATTCGAGCAGCGAAAGATAGATTGGATTGTGCCTTTGCATCATCTGTACAAATATTATTCGCGTATTTTCGCAAAGAGAACATTAAAAGTGGATCACGGGGATCGTCTCACTCCCAGCGACTGTACGAGTGACCATTAAACCATAATAGTTCCGGATGTCACGATTTCCCACTTCAGAATAATCTCGGTGGTTCCCCCACTTCGTGTTTCGAGGAGCACTCTAACGATAAGTGTAAAGGTCACCGAAAAAATCGAAACAGTTTCGAGGACGTTAACATCCGAGCACTCTAAACACAATTATTTAAGGAACATGCGCAGTCACAATCTCGTTGAGCCAACCTCGACGTATGCACAATATTATTCAAACATTGCCGCTTCAATTCATATTATCGAATCAACGTCGATGCGCATCTGTCCGTGTAATATTAACGACGGAAAAGAAATTGGCGTAATGAAACATTGTCGGAATTAGTACCGATAAGCACCTCGGATATTTAGACTCGGCAATGAAATTTTCCACTTCGAAGCACGTTGAAAGTTTTGAGCATGCGGCTGGAGGCGAGCGGAAGAACAAATGAAGGAAATCGTTTTATCGCAAAATCTTACCCGTGACCAATGCGCTTGCTGTTCAACAGAAGCGCGTCGATGAGATTGTCATCAGTGGACAGACCATTCCAATCGGTCTCACCGGCGTGGAAGAAGAAATTTACTTTGGGGTAGTTGTTGCGCAATTCGTTGATGAATGAGATGAGAGGCTCTCCTTTGTCCTCTTGGCCGACCAGGTCGAAGCCAGCTATGAAATCGGGGTAATGCTCGATCAGATGTTTCGCAGTACTGAGGTACTTGGCCACAGTTGTGCTCGGTACATGTCTGACAGGCGCGTAGATTAACTTCGCTCCGACGAAGTCCGAATGCTTATCCTTGAACCTAAAATGTGGAGAATTTTTCTGATTATGGGAAAAATAATTACTCTTATCATTGTAACGTAAACAATTGTTTAGCAAATCACGCTCCGTGGTTTCGATTTGTATAGCATTTTTATAATGCAATCATTAATAATCGCAGACCCGGTACGAAATTATATAAATCATTCTCCTTTTATATTAAATCCTCTCGCATTTTCATATTCGACTCATGATCGATAATCCTCTTTGTCGAGTATCCTTATCTGACGAGGCTCACGCGATTCTGTTCGATGATAGTAGAAGCTTTATCTTCTTCTTGTTCCCAGCGCATTGTATACAGAGCGCGTAATGTTTACACGGACGACTATCCCTTTAAAGCTGCCTATCTAAATATCTAAACCGTCGGCACGATCAATTTTACTCGATTGCTTAAACTGTTTTCAAATTAATCGGTCACTCACCTTTCCACGACCGATCGATAGATCTCCACGGTTTCCAAGGGTCCATAAACCGTGCCGTTTAACTCGTACAATTGGGGCAGGGTGGTTCTCAGCTCGACATACAAAATATTATCGTCGAAGAACTCCTCAAGACCTCTGTAGAAGTGGTCCTCGTAAACGGGCCTGTAGGTCAAAAGTGGATTCAGGAACGCGAAGATGCTCATGAATTTCGTCCAAGCTGTGTCCACGTCTGGATAAGCCTTCTCAGGATTATCCGTCACCATCGTCAACTGTTCGTAAATCCTCCTGTTCACATCCTCGACTCTCTTGGGATCGTTTCGCACGTCACTCAGAAGTTCCCAGGCGCAAGTGTTATCAGGCACATCGAAGAATTTAAGATGAAGAGAACCGTCATATTCGCAAACGTAGAGATGATTTCGGAAGGTGATGTTGTAGAAAATGAAATCCGTGGATACTATAGCGGTATCGTGACAGTGAAGCACAGCGCCCTTTGGGAATTTCCGTATGATCTCGAAGACCTTCGATTTGTCGATGTCATTCTTCACTTTCAAGAAGCTCTTGGCCGGTAAAAACTTGGCAGGATTTTGGAATCCTATGAAATTAAAATGCAAAAGGTAAGAATTATCTCGCTTGGTCGTTACGAGCAGAGTTGGATATACTCGATTACTTTTAGGGAATGATTACAAAATTGATTTCCATAATCGCGATTACTCTGTAATCGATTACTTTTGTAATTAAAATTACAAGTAATCTTGTTGTGCGATTAGAAAGTAGTCGATTCACGCGAGAAGTCGAATTACTCGTAATTGAGATTGCAGGTAATTGGTAAGTATGATTGCACGATTCCTATGCAGGGTGTTTCCTTTAACTCGGATTCCTTAAAGCTGGCCGTCCATTAGGTCAGTCAAGGAGCGCGGAGCAGTGTCGGGTTTGAAACTAGGGGGCAGAGCCCCCTGCGCTTTCGCTTCGCTCAAGCGCCAACCCCCTCAAGATCGCCTTTGCTCGCGCTTCGCGCTCGCCCACGAATTTCAAAAGGTTTCGAAATTGTAGAAAATTCAAGTATTGAGATATTAAACTATGCTATAGAGTCCTCTGCGCTTTCGCTTCGCTCAAGCGCCATACCCCCCCCCCCCCCCCCAGGTCGTCGGGTGCTCGCGCTTCGCGCTCGCCCACGAAATGCAGCATTTCTGCAATAGACCCAAGGGATCAAAACCGGACAATTAAATGCATCCGAACAAAAATTTGACATGTACATAGAGTATATACACCTTTGCTGCGGTGAAACTTTATGCATGGTTATCTTCAACCATTCAGAAATTGCGACAAATTGAAATCTTTGAAACTGGCACCATTTCGAAATGGTTGAAGATGCCCATACACAATGTTTCGTGGCACCAAATGGGTATATACTTGATATACATGCCAACTTTTGTCGGAATCCGTTCAGCCGTTTTGCTGGAATAGTGGACTAATCAACTTTTTTGCTGAAATAGTGGTTTAAAAATTTGAATTTGCTGCTATTTCGGAACGGCTGAAGATGGCCATACATAAAGTTTCCTGGCACCAAATGGGTATATACTTGATGTGCATGCCAAATTTTGTCCGAATCCGTTCAGCCGTTTTGCCGGAATAGTGGACTAATCAATCGTTTTGGTGGAATAGTGGATAAAAAATTTGAATTTGCCGCCATTTCGAAACGGTTCAAAATGGCCATACATAAAGTTTCGTGGCACCAAATGGATATATACTTGATGTACATGCCAAATTTTGTTCGGATCCGTTCAGCCGTTTGGCCGGAATACTGCACTAATGGATTAATGAACTTTGCACTATTTCCATTAGTGCAGTATTCCGGCCAAACGGCTGAACGGATCGCAACGAAATTTGGTATGTACTTTGAGTATATATCCATTTGGTGCCAGCAAACTTTATGTATCGCTATCTTCAGCCGTTTAGAAATGGCAGCAATGTTAAATTTAAATTACATTTTTTTCAAATTTTGAATCTCCCGCCATCTTGTACCGGTTCAAGATGGCGGCTCACAAACCTTATTGTCAACTCACAGTAGTGTACTTGATTTTTGTGCCAAATTTCGTCCCGATCGGTTCAGCCGTTTTTCCGAAATCGAGGATCTACACGGACGGACGGACACACACACACACACACACACACACACACACGAACGGTTTTCGCGATGGCGATTGCATAAGTCACTCCCTTTACGGTCGTGCCTAAAAATACATGCAAATTAATATACGTATACGGGTGAAATATCGCTGTATGGCGCCGCATTCGTATGTTTCCAGTCCTTTGAGGATATTTCACCCGTATACGTATATTCATTTACATGTGTTTTTTCAAACACGGCACTGCTCCGCGCCGCGCTCCCTGACTGACCTAATGGACGGTCAGCTTAATATCTGCATCATTTTTGTCGATGTTTCAATGAAAACGTATTTGTATTTTCAAAGAAAAGATTAATTATATTACATTCCTCCTTAATATTTGTTATCGTTACAAATTTAAAATCTGTAGTTATTCAATGAAATTAATGTATTATCGTTATATATCGTCTGTATGTCATCGATGAAACAAAGATATCGATATGTAAATAAAGATACCAATACGAGGTATTCATAATGCACAGATTAAATTCATCAATACTGAATTCAATCGTGTTTACTGTGATTTCTTTACAGGTGATTACAGATTACTCGCAACGTAATCGTAATCAGTGCAATTAGAGATTACATTACATGCAATTGTGTAATCGGTACTCGAACAAAAAATCCTCAACTCTGGTTATAAGAATGTGAATCAACTTTGTCGATAAACGCATCTTTTCGGTTGTGATTATCGGTCTCTGTCACAAAAGTGTGAGTTTGCATACCGTGTCATGTCGACGTTAAAGTTATAAGATACCCTTGAAATTATTCCCTAATGATAAAATACATGCCGATGGCGTTAATGTGTGTGTAAAGGTGCTACGAGCGATTGCGTAAATAGCGCCGTTAGACTAACGGCGCATGCGAGAAATATGCGGCAATGTGTTAAGGCGATCGTTTGGTGAATTTATCGCTCTCCACTTCGGCGAGTTAAATAAATCGTTGGATCTTGCAAATGTTACGTATCTATGGTATTCCATATTTATCCACGCCGACCTCACGTGACTTCACGACCAGCTTCCAAATATATCGTGAAGCGTCCGATATCTTGACACATTGTAAATAGAATGAATGCCATAATCTTCCAGTATCGCTCACTGCCGCGTTAGATAAACAATTTTTAAGAAACGTTACGCTACCCGATGTGCCTTTGTTCACGTGGACTCCTTCATCCACCTGAATCACAGTAATCTAATTAAATCAGAAGACTCTAATTCAGCTGAGAAAACAAGGTCTCGACATGAAGTACCGACGAAATTCTAAAGAATTTCAAATTCGAAGCTGTCGAAAAAAAATCACGTTCAACGTAATAAAGAACGATAGTTAGGATTCCAATGTGCGAACGATACGCTATCATATAAAAAATTCAGTAAGAATCGTTATCACGTTTGCGAAATCTCGATGATTAACGAGTTGACTGCGCTACGTCACCTGAATTCGTCTGATGGTTTCAGTGCCTGACTATAAATTATCAAAATAGGTATTTGGAAGTACAATCAACGCTTTAGATAGTTAACCTTTTGCGGAATACCGTCGCATATATGCGTTCTCCGTAAACCACCGATATAAGTGACGAACTCATATATGCATTCGGTTAAAACAAGTCCTAGAGCCGAAAGATCCCTATATGTGTCCCATGCAAAGCCATCACTGTGGCCAAGGAACTCATATATGAGTTCGGCTAAAACAAGTAATAGAGTCGAAAGCTGGTACATGCGTTCGGCGACCACAATTGATAGAACCGAAAGATATAAGTTGAAATGCTATGAACGATAATTGCGTGTAAATAGAAATATGTGTTAGCAATTTCAAACGACTATCGCGACAGAGGCTCCGCCAAAAGGAAACTTTGGCTTCGAACCATCCCGTCTGTAAAGGGTTAACTGAACAGTTACCAAAAGTCAAGGTGACGTGGCAGCCGACATGTTAGAAAAGTCATGAAAATGCTCACCCTCGTCCACTTCCCTCCACTTCGCCTCCATGAGGAACGTATTGGCGATCCCCTCGTTCGCGTTCATTGTTAGGTTTCCTCCGATCGTTTGGTTCTGCTCGGCACTCAGAATGCGCGCCCTCTTGGCATTATAATCGTCTTCATTCTCGTCATACTTCTCCACCTTGCTAGGAAAAAGCATCTCCTTCGTAACCTCCTGCATCTTCGTTGATTTGTCATCGGGAGTTCCATCATTGACCGTCGATGTCTTCAAGTGACTTTTCAGAGAGATGCTTACACTCTGTACGGATTCCGCATAGTTGACGATCCTATTTGGAGCTGCATGTGCGCAGAGGATCAATGAGGCCACTAGAAGATATCGTTTCATCGTGAGATTTCAAGATTCACGCTTCTATTCACGCGCGAGCGTTCATGTAAACGTCGACGGCGCACGAGTGGAGAACCAGTTCGATGTCAGATCAGTAAGACCCGATATGCGTTCCGATCCTCCTGGCCGTCAACGCTCTACTGGCCGACTGTCTTCTCCCAGGCGGCATATAACGAGACCACGCGCGCGAAAGGGGACGTCGTGAGATATGATCACTCCTCGTGGTTAGTTAGGCGAGCTTCTGGTATCGTTTCCGGTCCAAGCGTTCTCGGTGGTAAATCGTGATCGGTAAAATTGTTATTGCTCCATTTGCTCGAATTAAAAATTCGTATTAGTTTCGAGGAATATAAGTATGTGTGTACAGGTGCGAATAGTTTTGAAAATTGATGTCGTTACTGTTTCCGGTGCGAGGGTTTTTGTTGCTAAATCGTGACAGATAAAATTGTTAGTATCCCATTTGTTCAAATTCAAATTTCGAATTACTTTCGAGGAATAAGTGTGCGTGTACAGCTGCGCATCGTTAATATTGACTCACGGATTTATGTCCTTGTGATTTAGTGGATTGCGGAGTAGTTGAGGATATCGCCCGACATCCTGTCTGGTAGGCGTTTGCGCGCGTCAAGTGTGTGCAGGCGGGTGTAGCGGGTTGTACTGGACGCGGAGCTTTTTTGGGGAAATTTATTAAGTGTTATAAATGTAAACGCGCTACATTTGTGTGTTCAGTTGCGCGTGGTTGGGTAACGATGATAATTTTTACGGTGATTTTAAAAATAATCGGTAGCTCTACTTCCATGAACCTAAAATTTCCATTACATTCAATAGTTAGGATTGATTCGCGGTGGTTACAAATGCACAGATAATACCGAAGTATTTTTACACTACTATCTAATCAATTAATTACATGCATATTAAGTACAGGCATAATAATAGAGCTTGTTATACAATTGTAGATTAAGTTTCTATTTATAGAATAATTAACGTGTTCATTTTTAGGCGTTGTAGGTACGGTTCTGTGCGATAAATTAAAACGCATATAATCATTTCACGCGTACTCAACTTGTAATTGTTTTCTACGTCGAAAGATTAACCCTTTGCGGACCGCTGTCTGCGGACAGCAGCCCAAGTATTTTTACCGTTCTGAACGCGTGTCTGCGGACAGCAGCCCAAGCATTTTCATCATTCAGGAATAAGATCAATATGACACTGGCGCGACAGAATGTCCGGTCCGCAAAGGATTAAGTACGGTTTATTTTGTGGCCATAAAATAGAGAGGCCTATTTAATTATTTTGAAAGAACTATGAAATCAAATCATACAAAATGATATTATATCAAAGCCAGTTCTTTTTTATCTTATTGTACTTTATAGAATGCCATAAATCTTTTTATGGCCATAAAGTAGACTGTGCCCAAGTCAAAAATTAATTTTAAAAGTCAATTGGACGTGTCGGTTCAAAAACGTGGCTTACGTGATAATCGCAGGTGTTAGTTCGAAATTACTTCGCCAGGTGGTAGCAGGAAACGGCGCCAATAATGAATGGCCACGTGACAAGCACTGGATGATAAGCCACGCGAAAAGCGTGTGGCCATGCCTATTGGGTGTACTATCATGTGTATAAACGTGCGCACGTGGTACCAGCATAATGATCGACGAAATTGTGAAGAACACTGTTACCAGACCCTCTGAAAGTTCAAATGTATTTACCGCGAGAGAAAAAGTTCATACCGACTCGGAACAAGAAGCATGGTCATTCACATTTTGTTCTGAATTTATGAAATTCATGTATATAAATTACGTTCAAAGGAATACAATTATTAAGATTAATAAATTACTGTTAATTAATATTATGTAGGTACAAAATAATACTTCAATGAGAATGTTCGTAATAAGAAGCGCAATACATTGCAATTAGTAGTGCACTATAAATAACAGTACTGGGTCGAATATTTAAATAATAAATTAAAAGACAATCGACTAAGTTTGTTATCAATAGTTGTATATTGCCACTGTTTGACCATGAGTAGATCAAGTAATTTTCCTGCTGAATATGCGATACTCGAAATGAACATTCTTATTTCTGCTTTGTACGAAGTAAAGTTTTATTTAGGTGTATTAACGATCTCTAATTTCAGATCAACATAAAACGTTTTTACTCGACAAAAGTTTGATATCGCTCGATTGTTGGTAACAATGGTAGCTGTATATCAACTGAAACATTCTCCTTTGTGGTACACAATAGGTGCATTCTTTTTACATCTCAGCTTGAGATTAACTGAGCCGAACTCAGCTGAGATTTGGTGAGATTATGTGATCAAAGAACTTTTCTAAAAGAACGGTCAATAGCGAGTAGGTGTTACTCGGCATTTACTTCAGATTATTGCAGCGCATCCCCACCGAATCACACTTACGCTACACAACCGTAGAAAGAGCTGAGATCTCATTTTGAGACAATTTGAGGGGTAAGGCAGTTGCGGTAAGGGGGGAGGATGAAATCTCACTTAGTTTCACTTCAGTTGTCAAGTGAGTCAATCAAAAAGAACAACCGCCAACTGAAATGAGCTGAGATTATCTGAGATCTCATGTAAAAAGAACGCAGCTAATGGAAGAACATGCTGTGCTAAGTAGAACAGAATCTAAATTAAATCAAGCATAACACAAGAATGTCTCATTCATACTTTCGAAAGTAAATCCGTAAAAAAAAAAAAAAAAAATGCAAACACCCACACTTGCACAGATCTTCCTAAACTATTCCATCGATCAAGCACTCTGTAAATTCTTAACACTCTTCTTGCCAATCGGAAGTAGTATCTCGATCAATTACTCCATCACGCACCACCAAACTATTCCTTCAAACGTCACTTTTTAAAAAGCATCGCAAACAAGGCGCAACGCGGAACCTCCTCGATAATCCACGAAGTATCAACATTAGGTATTGAAGAACAATATCTACTCTTCTAGGTTGAACGCTTCTTCTCCGTGTGAATCTCTCTGGAGGGATTGAACTTCCTCTCTTCATTTCTCCTCGGTGTGCGCGACATTGGAAGGACGACCACCGTCGTCGTTGGTCTCAATTCTGGCGAAATGCTCGTAGATACAGGTAGAAAGAAGGAGCGAGAGAATGAAAGGGAAGAGGGATGGGAGCGCGAGCCACGCGAAACACTCGGTGGAAATAATTACATTAATGGCGTCGTTGACGGAAAGGAAAGGCCGTGCTCGGGGATACATCGGGATTCAGTTCTCCTTCCCGGAGGGTTGAATCCACCCCCGTCGTCTCACTGGCGGCCTTGCCTGCCCCTCTCGGCTTCCTCCGTTCCCCATCGTCACGCGGAAAGCACCTCCGCATTGAATGGCGCAAAACCACCCCACGGTATAATGCTCCACCCACTCCACCCGTGGGCCAGGGTGGCTCTGTGTATAATACGTTAGCGCGAGCCTGCACACGTAGACACCATTCTTTATACGTGTACATTGTACGGATGTATGAGAGGAAGAAAAGAGTGAGACAAAGCGAAAGGCGAAAAGACGAGAGAGGAGAGGAGTCGGAGAGGGTGGCGAAGAATGGAGGAAGAAAATGAGGGTGGAGTGAAGAAACGAAGAAGGAAGCAAAACGGGGGATCGCGGAGAGGGGAAGGCTCTCGCACCAATCCACAGAAGCGACTACCTCCCTCACTTTCTTCGAGACAATGCATAATGCCATTCTACCGCGGTAACGGTAACAATGGGCGCGCACGTCCTGCTGGAAAGTAATTATCTTAATGTCGACGAGCCCCAGCCGAATGGAGACACGCTCGCGCACCGGTGTTAAGCCGTCCGGGGCTGCTGAGGGATGACGGGAGGTTTGGGGGCTGGGGGCAGGGGCCGGAGGCGGCTGGCGGACGGAAGGCGGACCGAAGCTCCCGCGCGCACCGCCTCTTTTTTATTTCTTCTTGGATTCTTGGAAACGTTTGCGCGAATTGTCTGCTTCGGTGAGATTACGATTAATAGGAGCGTTGGTGAATAAGTGGTTAGGGTTAATGGGATTTATTGTGACTAGAATTAATGCGAATATTAGAGGATAAGTGGTTAGACGTAATGGGGTTCATTGAGATTACGATTAAGAGGAATATTGGAGGATAAATGGTTAGAGGTAAGAGGGTCTGGGGATGAAGGCTGGCGTTTAGAATTGTATTTTAAATTTGGCGTATCGTAAATTATTAGAAGAAGGCAGGTGAATGGAAACGTCTTTTTCTACTTATCGTGTCCTTACATCCACTACTAGCTAAACTCTCTTGCGTAGCGGCTCCCAGAAAATACAGCAAACATATCGAATTCATCCAGGTTAAACACCAACGACATCCAATCATACCTTCCTCGATACTTACATCAATTCCAAGAGAACCCTAGAAGCAAACTTAATTACTCACGAATTGCACCGGGAAATCCGCCGAGTTACGCAATACCGTCGCACTCCGTTCTGCTTACTACAAATACCAATCGGGTTTGTCTACGGACGAGCCCGAAGCTTGTGTCACAGGCAGTGACGAAGGGACGAATAAAGAGTGAAATTTGAAAAGAGAGAGAGAAGGTAGGGAGAAAGGGAGTTGATATTCAGCGAGGTGTACCCGCGCGCGGCCGATTTCACGGTGTCTCGAGTAGAATCGATTAAGCTGAAATCGAGCCACGGAGGCGGCAGGCAGGCAACCAGCCAGCCAGATCCGAAGGCTGATCGCGACAGCCCGCGGCCGTAATTCCATTCGTGTGCCCTTAGGCGAGGGATCTTTTGTCGAGGCGATTCCAAGAGAAGCTGGAATAGAAGTAAGAGAAGCATGGAGAAACGGGAGCGGAGAAAGTGCGTTTTATCGTGACCAGTCCACAATCGCATTATTTCTATCCCGCTCGCATTCTCGTGCTCTCCTCCAATCTCAATTAGTCATTACGTCTCACGGCGCATAACGGCACAGCGACTATGTCCTTCGCGTACCAACCTTCTACCCCAACCTCACCCTCCGATTTCAAACCCCTTCGCGACACCCTTTTGCGCGTCCCAAGCTCTTGGCATTAATTGCACCCACGCCTACGCGCTTTAAGCGTCCCGCGGCACTGCCCATCCCCTTTGCTCGACAAATCTTCTCCACACACCCCCTGGATTCGGTGGGCTAGAATCGTCGGGGGTTGAGCACCGACGTCGCCAAGGATTAGCGTCGTCGGCACGAAGCTAACACACTCGTGATCCTCTTTCCGTCTGTGGTTGCTTATTAATCCTTAAAGGCGTGAATTTCTATCTGAGAATAAAATAAACCGTAGAGTCAAAGATAGGTTTCAAATATGACTGGTAGGTATCTTTGATACTTTGTGTATTTAAGAGTTTAATTCGACTCCGAGGAGATTTTAATTTGGTTTAGACTGGGTCTTCGATGCGTGAGAGTAAAAGATGCTCTTTAGGAGAAGGGATGAGTGGTATTGGTGAAGGTTGAGAATGGAGGCGAGGATGAAGTGGGTGTAGAGTTGCAATTTGATTTTGCAATTGCGTTATGGGGGTCTTTGTGCGTGGCGAGTGTCTACGGTTTTTGAAATTGTCTGCGAATCAGGTGTTTTGCAAACTCAATTAGTTCCTCGCGTCTTATTGGTTCGTTTGCGGACGAACGCGTTAATTGCGTCTGCAACGGTTTTCGATGGCTCGCGGATAGGGTCGACTGGCGTGATCCGCTGCTACTGGGTGTCCCGTGAAAATTTGTTTGATCGTGACGCTTGGTGTTCCGTCGCGTCTTTGCTAAAGATACATGCAGCGTTATTCTGTTGCTACGGAGTAGAGGCCTTGAAAACAGAGATGCATCAGCAGTTTCATTTACTACCATAAGCACGTGTAACTTCCAGTCTCTGATGTTACATTAAGGAATTGTCTCCTAGATCTCTTCTTTATTTCTTCACTCCTCAGTCCGGAAAATCGGCCAAAGTGACAGTTCGGGTTAAATACGTTACGTATACGTTATGTACGTAGTTTCCACGATTTTCCAGTCTGAGGAATGAACAAATAAAGACAAAATCTAGAGGAAAATTCCCTAATAAAACTTCACATTCCAGCGCACATACTGCACACTTTGTACAGTATTACCCGAGCTTTCTTATGATCCTGGAAAATCTTGCCGAAGTATTATTTTGAGATAAAAAAAGATCTTAACATCATTAGGCACGACCGTAACGGGAGTGACTTATTCTTCGTTGTACTCGCTTTTTACTGACAAATTCGTCAAGCACCCATCTGCGCGAGAATAACTTCTACTACCTTCGGCATGCAGCTTCGCTTCACTCAAGGTCCTCGAAAACTTTCCAATCTCAAAATTTACAATTCTACCAAGCCACCTTGGTTCGTGCGAAAGGACACGAATTCATATCTAAGGATCGTCTTACGATCTGAAACACCCTGTAGACAAAACTCCGTGCTCCGGTGCACGCAACGGCTTCGGTGGGGGTGGGTGGTTAGGAGTGAGTCGTTCGAACGAGTTCTGGAGTCTCTACCCCTTGCCTCTTGCTTCCTGGCATGCAACCCCTCGCACCCACCCTCCTCATCATCGCTTCGTCCCTTTCCACTCGGGCCCGGCGCGGCGGCGCACCCATTTCGTCCTGGCCACCCTCTCGCCCAACCTACGAGCCGTCCAACCACCCACCCACCCACAAAACCAGAGAGGCAGTCGCTAATTACGCAACGCGTTCGAGCGTGCACCTCGGGGTGGCGACGTGGCGCCGCCATAGGTTCCCTACCCTCTCTTCATCTCTTTCTCTCGCCTCTATCCTCTTTCCTTTCCTTCTCACTTTCTCTCACATACGCCTCTTCTCTCTCTCTCTCTCTCTCTCTTTATTTTTCACACCACTCTCTCACTCCCTCTCCGTTTCTCTTCTCCCTCTATCTTCCACGTTCTGCTTATTATCATTCCGACCTTCTCCCTCTGCCTTCGTCGCGCGTTGACTTTCCTCCCTTAATCCGCTTTCCATCCTCTTTCCACCCTCCATTCTCCATCCTTAGTTATCTCTCTCTCTCTCTCTCTCTCTCTCTCTGACGCGTGCACCCTTCTCACCCCCGCCACGTTACCTCGTACCTTCGCGATTGCCCATAATCACTCGAAGTGCACCCTGCGATTACCAGTTCCGCGCTCGTGCCCCACCTGACTCACGTCACCGTGTAGAGGAGTAAGCCCAGCGACTACTAGCTACCCCTCTCGACACCCCCGTCGCTCGACACCCCTCTTTATCAAGCCACCCCTGGCGACCACTCCCGTGGTGCGACGCCCAGGTCTACTACGAGGAGTCGTCGTCGTCGTCGTCGGTCGAGCAACCGACTTAATTTGCAGCATCAACGGTAGGAACGTCGTTGACTGGTCGGATAATCCGGCACATCCGAATTACACGCTTCTCCGTGCAGGGGGCCCACCAGCCCGCACACAGAGTCCTCACACGTGTCGCGTGTAAGTTCACCCCTAGATGTACCTGTGCGCTCTCGTATACCGCGGCAAGATTACTAATTAGTCGAGGGCTCGTCACCGTGAGAATTATCGGCTGGCAAGGGTGGCGCGACCTTCCAGCCTGGTGTAATATCGAAAAATCTCCTCTCGCGAAATTCTGCCCAATCGGTTTGTTTATTGGCTCCCTCGATGCTTTCTCGCGTTTCGCGTAAGAGTGGATTTTTTCGTGCGGTAGAAAAATAGAGATCAGACACACTAAAAAGTAGTAACGCTAGAATTTTATATGCTTGTGGATACCTTGTTAGTTAAATCAGTTCTCCGAACTTAAATGGAAGAAGGTATTTTGAATCACCAATGGATCTAAATACACCGACCCTTTCCTGGATCGTACGAAGAAGATGCTACCATTCAAGGAATCCTCTTCTACGCTGCCTGAAGAAGCTGCACAGAATATTCTCCATCTATCGGTTTCTGCTATCGAATCCACGATACACTTTGGCAAAAAGATACACATGGGATAATCGAAGGTGACGATAATCGTGAACCTCTACAAAAATCAAGACGAAGAAAAGGGCTGAAGGATTGACACGCTGAAAAATAATCAAGAGGCAGTTTCGTGCAATCAAAAAGATATACGGTGGGACGATCAAAAGGACGTTCGAAGGAGAACATTGGGACGAAAAGAATGTCCTGTCTGAAATGGAGCGCTGTGAAAAGATGGAAGATAGAAATCGGGTGACGAAGGCAAGAAAGAAGGAGGATGGATATTTGGAGACTATACTTAAATTACCTAGGAAGCATCGCCGGCATTCATACGTGGAATAAGCATTGTTATCCCGAGGGATTGTCTCGCAGACACCTCACTGGCACATGCTTTATGCTCACAGTGCGCTGCCGTTAGGGTGGAGCCTGGGGGTGGTGGTGACCCGGGAGATGCGAGCGAAGGGACAGGAACTGGAGATGGTGGGGGTTGAGAGACGAAACCTTTATTAGGTAGATAAGCGAGATGCGAGTGCGTTTCGTGTGCATGTGTACGTGCACATATACGTTAAATATCTACACACAGACATGTACATATATATATATAAACGTAATCGTATACATACACCTATATACGCGCCCATCCGCGCCGAGCTGCCTCGTTTTACTCACTTCAATGCCTAATGGAATTGAGTTCTTGTAAGCGTTCTCCCCGTCTCACCGTGCGCGCACCTCGTCCCGCTCATTTCCAACCCCCACGCCACTTCCGGCACCTTCTCTCCCACCCCTTATCACCCGTTTGGCCCACACAGGCGAAGCCCATCGTCGCCACTGTCGTCAACGGCACCCACCCAACACAGGCTCCACTGGTACGGAGTTAACGCGCACGACGATGGAAGGAGGTGGAAGGGGTGGTGCGAAAGGGGGTGGGTGGACGAGTGAAGGGTGTAGGAGGTAGGGGGGTGGACTCGGTGAGCCGAAGGGCCGGCGAGGCGGAGGACATGAGATAATTGGTATTTTGTCTCGCCAAATCCTTTGTATGCCGAGTTTTAATTGACTTCGAGATTTTTCAATACCAATTTGCACCCGGCTGCATGCAGCCAAGAATGAGTATATCCAACGACGGGTCTGTCTCCGATGAGAGAGTCCGAGCTGGGTGCCGTTCGGTCTGCCTCTGCTTCGCTCTGTGTGTGTTTTGCGTGTGAGTGAGTGGGTGAGAGAAAGATAGAGAGAGAGAGAGAGAGAGAGAGAGAGGGAGGGAGAGGGAGAGAGAGGAGAGAACGTGTGCGTAAACGAGAAGGCAGGCCGACGGAATGGCGGCCACGTCGATCGTTTCTTTTTTCAGCACGATGGAAAAGCCGTTCTCTTCCGTCTCTTCTCTTCGCTCTCCATTTGTCTTCTTCCTCTTTGTTCCTCTTTCTCTCACTCTGCCTCCTCTCGCGCTTCCTCATTCTCACCACGATCGAGCCACCCCCGGATCGGGTGACGTTCGATAATATTCTCTCTCTCTCTCTTCTTCATTAATTCTTTTCGCGATCCTTCTCTCCTTCATTCTTAAGAACAATTCTCAAAGATCAGCGGGGTAGATGATTCGTCGCGATGATTCTCGCAGACGTCTGAGGAATCGACGAAATTCTGCTAATTACTATTTACTATATTGTGAACTACTACGAACTGCGTTTCGCATTCACCGTGCAGCATGCGACGACAAAGTGCAGACTCAGGGACACAAATGACCAATACAGTAGGCAAATGGAGAATAAGAGGGTGCCCCGAGTTCATTCGTATTTCTACGAACGCACGAATGTCCTTAGGGGATGAAAAGGGGTGGCGATGAGAGAAGAGGTGAGCCGAGATTAGGAACGAGGGTACTACGTACCCGCGCGCTCGCTCGGCTCCTGTCGCCGCCATTCATTCCAATCCAAGTGCCTGCCGCCAAGAGACTTCTTTTTCTCCCTCATTGTGTACCATGGATTTCCCATAGGAGGCCAACCGCCAGATTTCGCCCGACCATTGTTTCAGGAATCAGAGAGGAGCGTCACCCCAAACGCTCGAGGCAAAGAGACGTTGTACCCTGAGTGATTATTGGAAAAGAGATAATGCACGATAAACTCGAACCCTATTCACGGGAGTAGCAAAGACCTGTTATCTGCGGAGTTTTAAAATTTAGTCGGAAGTTGGACGCGCAAAGATAGATAATTAATTCTAAATTTAGTTTTCAGTTTACGGATTGTAAAATTCAGGTAGAAGATGGACGCGCAAATATAAACAAACAATGCCAAATTTTCCATATCACCTTCAAAACTCACCCAAACCATTTGCCAAGAAAAATATACCAACTTCCCATTAAGTCGAATCGAGCCCCTTACAGAGCGCACAATCTAATCCACCCAACGAGAATATGCCGAAGAATGGATTACTTGGGAATGACGATCGAGATCCGCGTCACCCGTCGTCGTCGGCGCAGTTTGAGGGTGAGCAAAGGTTTCGGATAGAGGAGAAGATGGAGGGGGTGAGTAGAGTAGAACCGGTTGGGCGTAGGCAACGGGGCGGAAGGGAGGAGGAGTAAGAGTCTGGAGGGTTGGGTTAGGGGGTTGAAGGGTGAAGCGAGAGGGAGACAAGCGTAACCAATTATCGCGCGATATCGGCGTCGCGGTGGCATGTACGGCGCTGGCACAGGGAACGGAGCCAGTCAATAACGGGCCAGTCTATACGCTATTTGTACTTCATCGTATCGAGGTAATCGATAATAATAATTGCAGCTCGTGGTCTCCGAGGCAAGTCCTCCTCCTCGTTCCCGTTAGAAGCCCGTCGGACGGTGGAGAGAGAAAGAAGGGAGGGGGTTGCTGGAACGACGACGGACTAACCGGTAGTATACGGTAAACACCGGTGCTGGAGAAGGTAGCAGTGGTGGTGAAGGTGGTGATGGTGGTGGAGGAGCCTCGAAGTTTAGGGGGGATGGAAAAGGGCAAACGCGTGCACCCTGGAACACTTGGGACCAATGAAGTGCAAGGGGTGGTCCGAGCAGGCGTGGTCTACGGTCGCTATGTCTGGGTTCCGCCTTTCTAAAGGTGGCACGGAAGTGAAAGAAGGTAGCTACGTTCAGAAGTGCGAAGAGGAAAGATTGTGAGACGTTGGGGGTTGGAAAGAGTCGCGAGATGGGGTGGCGGGCGAAGCGAAGAAAGGGCGTGGACGAAAAGAGATGAGAGAGGGGGATTGATCGAGAGCGAGAGAGAAAGAGAAACGGTGGGAGTACCTCGGGCAGGTCGTGGACCGGTCCTGCGGGTGATCCATGCTCAGTCGGCACCGGCACACCAAACGAGTACCTACTCTTTGTCGCGCGGTGATAGAGAAGAAATTCTCATTTCCTGTCCACCAATAGTGCCGGAGGGCCGCTATCAAGGTCGTGTGTTTTGGGTTCGATCGCGCTGTATTCCATAGATCCTTCATTGCCTGACACTGGCAGCTGAAACGTCGGTTAAAAGAAAACTAGTCCTGATGCGAGTTACCGCCACGGATAGTGAGTGAAAATTTCGAGGCTCGGATCAACCCAGGCACAGTCGAATCTGAACAAAGGACATCTAAAGTGACCTCTTCGTTGTATCCCACCTAACCTATCCAAGACAACGCGCAACCATGATGAGCTCACATCAGCAACACCCAGCCTATGGCTTCCTCACGGGTATGGACCTTCACTCGGTGCACCACGTGAGCCAGGAGATGTCACCAGGTGGACAACAGAACCTCGGTTCTCAGGAGCAACACATAAAGCGTCCCATGAACGCGTTCATGGTCTGGTCCCGTATCCAACGCAAGAAGATCGCCTTGGACAACCCAAAGATGCACAACTCTGAGATCTCGAAGCGCTTGGGGGCTGAGTGGAAATTGCTGTCGGACGCGGAGAAGCGACCGTTCATCGACGAGGCTAAGAGGCTGCGGGCGATGCACATGAAGGAACATCCGGACTACAAATATCGTCCGAGGAGGAAACCGAAAGTGCCGGTGTCGGTGGTCCCTGGTAAGGCGGGCTCAATGAGCCCGGGTGGGTTTCCGAGCTTTCCTTTGCCACCTTACTTCGCCACTCCGACCGCACCAGTCTCTCATCATCATCATCATCATCATCCACACCCCCTGGACTATCCACCTTTGCCATCTTACTTCGGTTCAGCCTTCGATGCGGTTCACTTGAGCAAGCTGGTCGCAAGCACCGGTGGCAATGGCTCGACCGCGGTGTCGTCCGCTGCCGCAGCAGCTGCGGCCGCGGCCGCGGCTGCGGACGCGGCCAACAACAATGCGGCTGCATCAGCAGCAGCAGTAGTTAGCAGCTTCTACTCCGGGTTCTACTCGACGCCAACCAGCGCGGCAGGTAAGCCGTATCCCACCACAGCCTCGCACCTTGGACCAATCTTTCCAACTGGTCATCACGCGGTTGGCAGCACCGCGCCACATCCGTCCCTCATGTTTCCCGCTTCGTCGACAACTGGAAGCATGGTCACTACCACCACCACTAGCAGCCCCGGCAGCAGTCCAGGAACGACGCCGCATCATCGGCAGGTCGCCACCCCCACGACACCCACCCTCGACCTCGAGCAACTGCGCAGACCCGTGTCCGTGATATTTTAAACAGACTAACCCTTTTGTGGGTTTCAATCTGACTTGGCAGAGCCATGGAAAACTGGATCGTCGCGCTGTGCCGTCGGAGGGTTCGCGATTAGCTTATTCTATCGAGAAGCGAGCTGAGGAATTTGGCAGCGAGGTCATTCGTCCTTTTTGGGGTGCGCTCTGATAATGAAAGGGAGAGAATGGAGGATGAAGGAGAAGCTGGCACGTGGACCATCCTCGTGACACGGTCGAATCGCTTTATCTGATCTGCCTTAATTTAATTAACCGATTCAGTCGATCACTCGGCCGTTCGTTCTATGGAACTCGGGGTATTGCCTAGTATTTATATTAGTCGCGCTCTCGGGACCAGTCTCTTGGGTCACGCAGCTGAAAGGAGGTAACGAAAGAGGTTTAGTCCCAGCGAACGTGCCTTCTTACGGGTTCGCAGTCTTTTCTTAGTCTTCTCGTCTCTTTTTACTTGTTCTCTTCTCTCTTCCGTCTGTTCCTTCTTCACGTGAAATTCCAAGATCTTTTCTCGCGTTACGATCCATTGTCAGGCATGGGCGTTCGATCGTATAGGTGGTCCAAGTAGACAGCGCCTACGTCTATCGCGGACCATGGACTCTGGGCGTCTTGATCGGCCTGGTCCAGCGTGATATACATCCCATGATCCTAAGGGCGCTCCGTTATCGTTCGTTTCTAATACTCGTCGGTTATACAGATTGTAAATAATCCGTGACGCCTACGTGCTTAGATTAAGGCGAAGCGTACATACGTCAACGACTTTATGCCAAGCGACACGCATGGTCAACGAATAATATAATAATAATAATTCGTAATTCGTTCCACCTTACGTACGCTTGTCCTCTGTGTTTTGTTGCCTGGAGGTCACGAAGATAATCGAACGTTACGTTCGTGAGTTATCATACTATTTTAAAATATTCGAAGAATCTTTCGATTACCTCGTGCCTGCAACTCTTTTCCCCTCTAAGTATCGTTTGTTCGATAAGGTGCTCGTTGAATTTGAATTTTCGCGCCGAGGAATCTTCCAGCGTGCTCGTGAATGTTTCTCGTTTATTTAGAAATGATTAATGTATGCCAACCGAGTAAGAGAGTCAACTATGCGGAATTGTATGTTTACGACCATTACGAATCGCGTGTACTTGAGTCCATACTTGTCGTTCTCTTTACGTTATCGTAAGTGATTCCGTCGTGATTATCGTTCGATTAATCTAAACGATGGTGGGCACAGCGTTGAATAAGACGTTTTCTCGTTACGCATGCTGCGCACATTAAATGCGTTATTTATTGATCAAATTACCCGCGAGAGGGTGCCCGTGCTCGTTTACCGTACCCTTCGTTATTTCCACCCTCTTGCCCTTTTTCAAAAGCAACCGCAGATGTATACGTTCGTCGATGTTGTCCAACACATTTGTAAAGCACTCGTCCGCATACACCCAGAAACACACATACACGTATACAAAATTAGAATGTAAAGGAAGCGTGATTAAAAAAAAAAAAGATATTCTCTTCGACACACCCGTGGTATATATGTGCGATCGACGTGGATCTTAAGCTAAGCCTGTACATTGTGTTTGTTATGAATAAATTGTTATTATCTGTTCATAGTACTAGGTCTCCTATGCGCCACCTGGTGAATTACCGCAGACCCGATCACCCTACAATTATCAATTAAGACATTGATTATAATCAATCGAGTCGATAATGCAAATATTAGCACTTCCGACGAATTCCATCAGTCTGACAGAAAATTAAACGACTTGTGCATCTTTTAATATGTTTTCATTAATACTGAAACTACTTTCAATTAATACGATTTGTAGATGAGGATTAATTACTCGTACGAAGTATTTATGATTTCAATTGAGCATAAACATAATCCTTAATCGAATTAAACAAATAACGATCGGTAAGCTTACTAATCCAAGCCCACCGAATCAGCCAACATGATCGTCTGGAATTTTGCGTGGCCATTGAATCACGCGAATTTAAATAAACTTATCAATCCAGTTTAAATTACGATCCCTTTGCCGCGTAATCGCGTACTCTCGTCGACCCTCGTTCCGATAACGCGCGCCTTTGCTCGACTTCCTCCAACGTCTCGAAACGTCTCGAAACGTCTCGAAGCCAAGCTTATTAATTACCGGCCCCTGCTCCACGCTCGGTCGCCCACGGCGTTCGTCGAATTATTCAACGACATTTCGCACGCCTCGGTGCAACGGTGTACGCGCGGCAGCAGCTGCGGAACAATAGCGACGACGTTCGGCCACCATGAAATTCGTAACCTCGAATTTTCTCGGCGCGCTATCGGAGAAGGTGACGCCTGTGTTCAAAGGCATCCGCGGAAGAGAAAAAAAATGAACGAAGTAAGAGGAGGCCAAAGGGTAGTGTCGGCGGGGTCCTGGATAATGGGCGAACGACGAAGGGTAGAAAAGCTAAGAAAGAGTCGGTGAAAGAGATGGAGAACCACCGAGACACGTCAGGTTCTCGTCAAACGGCACTTCTAGCTGCACCGCTCTCGTCCAACTACTACACCCTTCGCTTTCTCCTCTCCTTTTTTTTTCTTCTTCGCATTCGCTCGGTGCATTGAAAGCTCTCACCCCGAAACGTCGAAGGTGACCACCCTTTGCTTTTATGGGTGCACCCATACACGCACCTTCCTTCTACTCGCTTACGACTCCTCGCGCATGTATAACGCGAGCGCGCACGCACGTGAAGAACCTCCCTCTTCTCCCCGTACCTTCTCGTCTCCCTCGCCAAGCGTCACCCCAATGGGCATTGCGTTTCGCTATAACTACCCTCTGTTTAGAGGCCAATTGTATTGGCGAGGGGCCCTTTTTACTCTTTTCACCCTGAGAAACCCCGCTGACTTTGTTGGGCTCCTTCCTCGGTGGGGTGTGCGCGCTCTTCTCTCTTTCTCCTTTCTCGTTTCTTCTTCTCTCTCTCTCTCTCTCTCTTTTCGTCGTTCACTTCTCTTCCTTCCTTCCCAGAGCTACACCAACGAATATATACCATTCGCTTCTCTCCTCGCAGATTCTGTTTACCCACGACACTTTGCACTCCTTTCTCTCTCGATGCTTAGAATTTCCACGATTACGAGATCGAATTTCTCGATTGGAGCTCGAGTCGTTGGAGGGCGTTGCGTAACCGCGAGGGGTACATAAATATTTCCCTCGACACTCTCGCCACTGCGGTTCGGATTTTGCTTTTGGATATTTACAAAAATAACGACACGCGGTGATTTAATGGCTCGCGGTTTGCAATCTGTAAAGGGACGAGAAATCAAACGAATTGTTTGGTGATTTTGTCACGAGTGAAATTACGAGTTCGTCGCTTGAGAGCATAAATTATAAAGCGTCGCGTTGATTAATCTCAACTCTCGTCTTTTCTCCAACGAACTTCCGCAGAAGTGAATACTCTCGGTGCGCACCGTTTCCTGCCTTTTTCGGCCCTCGAGTGCAATTGTCGATGTTTACCCTCTCGCTTCGCCACCGACGACCTCTCGAACTCGGCCATCGACGTCACGCTGTGCGATTGATGAAAAAAAAAGGGAGAGAGGCGTGTTGCGAAATGTTTTGACGGAAGCGCGGCGGGTGACGAACGAGAACTGCGACGAGAGGAAGAAAATTCGCTGGCAAGTCCAAAGTGGCCGGCGAAGCCTCTTTAACGAGATGATTGTCGTGACATCGACACCATGGGCCTCTCCTCCGGTGGTTGCTACACGACCGTAGAAGAGCAGAGAGAGAGCACGTGGAGCAAGAGTGTTTTTCAACGCAACCGCAAATTCGTCAGGGCCGAACTGCTACCGCAGTACGCGCGTACGGTCCCCACTCGATTTCTGGTTCGCATTGTTTTCACCGAATGGCTCGAAACAATGTCTACTCACTAACTCCGTTTCATTCTGTCTCTCTCCTTTTTTTTCTCTCGCACCGCCTCTCGTAAAAGGGGATGCGCGACTACCCTGGACTGTGGTACCAAACGAAACGGCCATGGGACTCGAGATGAGGTGAACGGAAGAGAAGAGAGAGAGAGAGAGAGAGAAGACTGAGAAGAAGATGGAAGAGCCCGTTATTGGATGATGGACAATGAGCTTAACAGTTTCGCAGAGCCGATTCTTGCCCTCTCCCCTTTTCAGACGTTCCTCGGTTTGAAATGGAAAAAGTGGCAGCATCCAGAGAGACGAGATGCTCTCTGGCAAATGTCGAGAGGAATTGGGGAGGAGAGGTTGCAGTTCTTTCATTGGTACCCGTGCTACTTGGCCGGTTATTATTAAAGTCTCGTCCTTTGTGCAACCTTGTTGCCCTCTCGTCCCTTCCGAATCGACTTGTAACGAAAGAGGCACTCGATGCTAATATTCTCGGAGATTTGCTCGCTCAGCCGATGGCCGTTACATTTTTCCATTGACTTCGCGAGGATCGATTGCTTCTTCTTGGGAGTTTAAAGAAGAGAGAGAGAGAGAGAGAGAGAGAAAAAGTGAACGAGGTGATGTAACTTGAAGCAAGTGAGACAACCGGTAAAAGGTTCATGATTCGAAATGGTTCATCACTTTGCGATATTTCATTTCTCCCTGCATCTCTGCTATAAATCCAACTCGAACATAGAATATATTATGAAGTATCTTTCCACGGAGCAATTTGCGCGAGCACCTAAATAAAGTCGATCAATTTCGAAAAGCTTCTCAAATTGTTTCGATTCAATCAAGTTTGTCAGTCGGTGTACTAATCGATCTAAGTCGCAAAACGAATTTAATACACGGATTCCAGGGTGTACCAACTCGTAATTCCGATAAAGACGATTACACTCCGACGAAAGTCTCGCCCTCGCCCGAGAAACGCTCGTCCACTTGCAATTAGAAGGAAAGTTCTTGCTTCTGTTCGAGACGCATTTCTCCAGGCTGTCGAAACTACTGCGGAAGGAGGGCTGGCCGCTAAATAATTAAGAAATCCACTTAAGGAGCCCTTCGACGTGCCGTTACAAAGATTCGACATTCATCAAGCGATAAGTCGGCACGGCATCCGGACGATTGTTGCACGCGGATGGAATTAAGTTGGAAGAAAAGCGCGAACGCCCCACGAAGAAGGAGGAGGAAGCCTTTTCGACCCTTCCTCCTTTTACCTTCCCTCCGACCATGCCTTTTATCTTCGACGCCACCGCGAAAAACAAGCCTTTCCCATTTCCTACGAAAGGGTTACCGCGGACTTATTCTACTCGTGGAATTCGTCGCGAAGTGAACGGCGCGCTGGTGAAAAGTCCGACCGAATTCACCGCCCACGGATCAAAAGGGGAATACCGAAATGTCGAGAAGATCTTATCGGAGTGGGTAAGAAGAACAGGCGGATTGTTTTCTACGCGTTTCTTCGCGCTGCGAGCGGCAAACAATGAGAGAAAAAAGAAGAAGAAGGAAGAAAGGAGGAAGGCAGCAATCTCGAGAATGGCGGAATAAGAAGAATTGGAGCGCGAGCTAATATCCGTGAGTAAGGTGAGAGCAACTGTGAAGTTTAATTTTCCAACGAATGTATGCAACATCTTGTTCGAAAAGAATCGAGAGTCAACCGAAGGTCGATAAAAATGTTCAACGCTCCAATGATGAACGCAAAATCTGTTAAATTTTTCAAGAAACAAAAACAAAAACAAAAGTGTGTGTATTTTCTGGACTCCGAGTCACCCAAAATTCATCATATCGCCGCGAAAATTCTGGGGCGCGAATTCTACCCCTTGTTCCTCATTCTCGTTAGCCGCGAGGTCACCTTCGGCCCCATCGGGGTAAAACGAGAAGTAAAATAGAATGAAGAAGGGGAGGAGGAGCTGCAGTGCTTCCTTCTGCCGTTTTAACGTACCTAGGAGAAGCAGAAAGAGGAGGAGGGTGAGGAGGGGCTTTGGAAAAACATTCGAGGGCCTGCGCGCATAAATGTTTCTTTCAGCATTATCGATGCTCGACGAAGGAGGAGGGTAGGCCGCAGAACGAGAGAGAGAGAGAGAGAGAGAGAGAGAGAAAGAGAGAGAGGACCCAGGGGGTTCTCGCCACTTGAAAAATATCGTCGCGAGTCAAGATTGTGGCCCGAGCTTTGGCATAATACGAGCGAGCCTCTTGAGTGGTCCGTCAGCTCGTACTCTCTTTCTTTCCATCCACCCTACCTCTGCCATTCTCTCCCTCACTCTCTCGCGTTCGTCTCCTCCTCCCGCCCTCTCCCTTTCATTCCCTTTTTTCAAACGCCATTATGCCCCGTTCTTACGTTTCGCGATGTCGAGTGCAGGCAGGCATTGACCTTTGCCCTCACGCATGAAAACGTTAGGGGGGGTCCTTTTTTTTTCTTCTTCCTTTTTTTTCGTCGAGTGGGTCATACTGTATGGAGAAGCACCCCGAGTAGAAATGAATCTAGTACGTCCGATGTGAAACCTAGTAGGTAAATAGTATTGACTAGATTACATTTTCTTGCTAGCAGCTAGGTCAGTACTAGATAAGAATTTATAAACAGTTTTACTGACGTAGCGGTTGTGTAGTAATACATAGAAAATATGATACTAGATGGTGCTGTCTTTCCCAGAAAATATAATCCAATTACTAGATCGCCACTAGCACTTTTAAATTAGTCAGCGAATCTCTCACGAGCTTGACGACACCGGTGTGAACCTAACATCTCAACTGTCAGCATCTCATGAAAAAATTTCAAATTTACTTGCATCCAGCAAAGTTCAAGGAATTCTTACAAGTTTTAACAATAGTTCAAATGATTTACACCAAAAATCTCGTTTTAAAAAACGAGATGCGAACTTCGCGTATGGCTTGATTGCATCTCACCGAATTTCGATCTTTCAACGTACAGGAGTGATATTTCGAAGAGTTCAACGTCCTGGGCATGAAATGTTAAGAGTTCAGGCGAAAAAACTATAACAAAAATAGTTTATCATCGCAAAGTAAGATGCTGCGCAAAATTAGGGAGTTCATGTCGAAATAAAATGTTTTCTGGATAGCTGTAGACATACTACAACATATTCCAAAGAGTTCGAGGCACTAGCAATGTCGAATTATTTTTAAATAAATAAATACTCTTCGAGTGCCGTACACTTATAAAGAAACTCCTTACTTTTGTGGATCATCTCACTCTTTTCTCTCTCACAAAACAATCCGAGTTGTGGTCTATGTGTAAGGGAACAGGCTCCGTGAGCTAGAGGTCTCAGGTTCGAATCTCCTCACCCAAGAAGGTATATAAAAGTGGATTTTTCAATTCAATAAAAATACAAGTAATCGTTAAGCAAATTGAACACCTACTTACCGGCGTTTCAGGAACAACGATACGTTGGCAAAAAATAACAATTATCCAGAAGTTTATTTTATTTTGCTACTTCCTGTCCAGCCCAGGCTAGGTTACTACTACATTTACATATCTTAAATTTTCTATCTAAGTAGTAGCCAGTTTTTTTGATGCAGCCACTGGTAGAAGTGACCGTTACATTTCAAGCCCACTACTACACACAAAAAATAGACAATTCCGATGTATATCTCGTTTTTTCTATATCTGAACTAGACAGCAACGATGTTCAAATTCTACTCGGGACCGTTCCACGGTTTCCTGATACCGTCGCGTCGCGCCCGTCGCCGTTGATCCGCTCCTTCTTGCCGTGTATCGGTGCTTTTTCGACGAAGAAAAGAAAAAGGAAGATAAATAAGGAGTGGATGTAAAGAAAGAAGGAAGAGGGTCGAGCCTCTTTGCGAGACGCGCGCTTCCACCGACTTTCTTCTCCACCCGCTTTATCCCTCGCTCTTCCACGTTCCAACGTTCGACTAACGACGTTACACGCGCGCATGACAAATTAAGAATACACCAGCGGAGCAGGCAGGGCCAACGATCTCTCTCGTTTCTCCTCCGCGCGCGTGTTCTTCACACCCTCCCGAAGAAATCACGACGGTAGAGGGGTGGAGTTCGCATTATCACCACCAGCCTCTTTTCCGTGCTCGCCGCGTAAGAAGACTCCTCATTGTCGTTCGCGTTGGCTCGTTTAATTGCGGGTGAAACGCGTCGGAGGTAGGATTTCTCTTTTTTTCTCTTTCCTTTTTCTTCGGATAATATTACGAGCAAATTGTTTCGCTCGCGGTTACGATTCTCCTTCTCGTCAGGACACGCGAACGTCTGCTTCTTGCTGTCGAAGATTTTATTAATGCGTGGCTCGCGCGCGCGTTACGCGTCCCACGACAAAGGCTCCATTTCGTTGCGCGCGATTCATGCAAAAATGAGCTGGCCGCAAATGCAAACGGCGCGTCTGTCGATAGCGAGTCACACACAGTGGAAGGCGGTTGTCGACGGTGATTATCGTGTCCTTTGCTCACTGACGGCTTTGCTTTTAGGCTATTATGCGACGGCACAATGTTCGCCGAACGATGAAATTGTATTGAAGTGCGCGGGACATGGCGTACCTACCGTTATCGCTTATCGTCGCTCGTTTTCTCTCAAATACGATCCTTTCGTCGTGGACTAAAGAAAAATTCCAGTGGCATCGAGGAATTTTCCAATACCGACGAGACAAGAAAACAGGTACCGCAGATATCGTTTTACTCTCGATCCTCCTACAGATTTACACATCCTTCCATTTTCCTATCCTCAGTTCGAAATGAACGCTGGATCTACGTAACCAATAAAAATCAGTAGTCAACGGAGGAATCTTCCACGTTTAAAAAAAAAAAAAATCAGCACCTCTAGTGTTAAAGAGAAGAAAGCGTAAGAGAAATAAACTGAATAAACCTAAAGAAAATTACGTTCTACCTAACCACGAGAAGTTCTGATTTACGATACCTGGCCTCCGTCGAACCTTGTCCTCCAATATTCTTCTCGTTCCGTCACCCTCGCCCGACAATTCCAATCGTGAGAAGAAAAAAACGAGGAAAGAAAAGGGCCGGGACGCGGATCGCAAATGAACCGCGGTGAGGTGGTCAGCAACGCGAGAGAACGAAATTGCGATCGCGCATTCTCTCGCTGCTGCTGAGCGCGCTTTAGAATCGAATCGGATTTTAGAATCGGGGTGAAACTCCGTTGCCGATCGAGAGGCGGGGAGACGAAGCGAAGTTTTTCTCCCTTGGCTCGCCACCCCCTCGCCACGACGAGCAATGGCGAGTACAATGGCGTCGCGTGCGGGTGACAATAATGATTCCGAGGAACCGATTCGGCGTTGCGGGAGTGGATAATACCGCGGCGAGACCGGCGCGCGGACAATAATGACGCTGGCGAACAATAAAAAGGTCCTCCCACTCTCGCGAGTCCACCCTCCCTTTCCACCCTCCTCATACCCCACTTTGCTACTGCGGATTTATCCATTGCGGTTAAAATCGCGCTCCGCCCCGAAGATTGCGGAGGGTGGTACGCAACACGCGTGCCACACACGTGAACGTACATATACTAAGTGGACGAGCGTGTGTTTCGCGGCGCGCGAGAGCGTCTACGCGCTTTCGCACCAGCCGCCATTGTCGGCCCTCTTTATGCGCCCTCGTGTTTCGTTGGGCAAGTCGCATTTATTTACCAGCTGCAAAGTGAAAGCAGAGAGTGTCTAAGAGTATTTGGAAATTTTATAATTCTCCAAGGGCGAGTTCTTACGGAGGACTTTCTTTTTCCTTTCGTTGAGGATTTCTGTATACGCACGACATAATGTGGTTTTATTTGTGTCTCCTTAGTCGCGCTTATTACGATTGCCTATTTTATGATAAACGAGTTTCAGTATTATCATTGTATCATCGTATTATCATCGAGATCCCATCGTGAGATCAGGTGAGGAGACGAGCGTGTGTTTTGGAGCGCGCGAGAGCGTCTACGCGCTTTTGCATCAGTTCCCATTCTCGACGCTCTTTATGCGCCCTCGTGTTTCGTCGGTCAAGCCGCATTTATTTACCAGCTGCAAAGTGAAAGCAAAGAGTGTCCAGGAAGCTAGAGGATTCTGGAGGTCTTTGGAAATTTGGAAATTCTCTAAGAGAGAGTTCTTACGGAGAACTTCGTTTCTCCTTTCGTTAAGGATTTCTGTGTACGCATGATATAATGGGGTTTTATTTGTGTCTCAATAGTCGCGCTTATTAAGATTGCCTATTTTATGGTAGGTAGATGAGTTTCAATGTTATTAGTGAGATACCATCGTTAGATCAGGTGAGGAGACGAGCGTGTGTTTTGGAGCGAGTGAGAGTGCTACGCGCTTTTACATCAGTTACCATTCTGGGTGCTCTTTATGCACCCTTGTGTTTCGTTGGGCAAGCTGCATTTATTTACCAGGTGCAAAGTAAAAGCAGAGAGTGTCCAAGAAGCAAGAAGATTCTAGAAGTCTTTAGAAATTTTGTAATTCTCTAAGAGCGAGTTCTTACGAAGGACTTTGTTTCTCCTTTCGTTAAGGATCTCTATGTACGCATGATATAATCGGCTTTTATTTGTCTTTCAGTACTCACCCTTATTAAGATCGCCCATTTTATGCTAGACGAGTTTCACTATCCTCAGTGAGATTCCATCGTGAGATCACTTGAACCTCTCGTACCACGAGTTCCATCCAATTTACGACATCTTACGAGGCCACTCTAAAACTTCGCTCTTACGCCGATGATTTATCGCGAATCGTCGTTCCATTCGTCGAAAATTCTGTGGGTAGACGACATGACGGCGGCGTTACGGTGCTTGGCCCGTTTCGCGAGAGGTAGGGGGATTGCAAGAGGTTGGATAAAATTGTGGGGACGGGGTCGAATGCGGAGAGAGAAAGAGAGAGAAAGAGAGAGAACGAGAAGGGAGAGAAGACATTAACAATGAGCCGCGTGTCAACGTCGGACAAATTAATCGAATCAGTGCGCAGATTTACTGCGAGCACCACCACCGCAACCACGTGGAAGAAAAAAATGTGTGCGTGCGTGAGTGTGTCCCACTCGATGCGCTCGAGTGTGCGCGCGTTCTTCCTACACGCGTGCGCTCGTAACGATGACTGTGCGTGGAATGAGTGTTGGGTGAGGCGAGAAGAAGGGAGAGAGAATCCAGAGAGAAAGAGAGAGAGAGAGAGAGAGAGTGCTGAAGGGTGAAGGCGAGAGGAAGAGAAGCGTATGTTTTGTCTCCGATTGTGGGGCGATGATTGATGATGCGGTTAATGGTATTTTATTAGAGACACTCCGGAGGGTCAATAGACAACGGGACCGGATGAATAATAACTCTGTTACGGCGTTACTTATTAGAATTACTCGCGGGTTGTCTGCGGCGCGCGCATCAGGCCAACTCAGACCAAGCGGAGCAACCACCATTAAGGGATTCGTCGTACGCGTTTCGCCGTGTCTTTATTTGTCCAACTGAATAACGAGGAGGACCATTGTTCGTCACTTACCGTGGACGTGGTCTTGCCTAATGATCGCAAGACAAATTCGTCATCGTAACGATGTAGATGATAATTACAAGTTACATAATGCTTTTTGCCAGAGGTGCGAATAAAAGTGTCCCGTGTAATTCTCTTCGTCTTGTCTCGATTGTGTCTACCTTTGCAAGGTAGGTTTTCAATGGCTTTGTGTAGAATTGAATTCTCCACTGTGAGGCTTTACTTTGTCCTCGCTTCGTTCCCTAGGCTCTGATCGAGAGAGTGAGAATATTCTTGGTAATTTAAAATAATGAGTAGTTCCTAATGCAATACGTGCAAGCTTATTTCAATCGTATATTCGTAAATGCTTGTTTCACAAATGAAACGAATTCATTTCACTTCGTAATAAAAAGCGAAAGTGTCTCCTGCGTTCTAATTTAAAACCTTGAAATATCTATGCAACAGCAAATTCTCATGAAGAAAGAAAAGCCTAGCGATAAATCCTGATATTTGTTTCGTCCCCACGAATAAAACGAATTAATTTCACTTCGTAATCAAAATCAAAATATCCCCTGCGTCCTAATTTAAAGCTTTGAAATACCTATGTAACAGCAAATTCTCATAAAGAAAGGGGAGAGGCTAGCGATAAATCCTGATATTCGATTCGTGTCCCTATAAATTTCACGCTCGCGCGAAAGGGTCGTAAACACGAATTCTCCAAATCCTGTGGAAGGACCATTCTCGCCATTCTCCTTCTCTATTAATCGGAATGTAATGGAGCGCCGCGTCTCAATTTCACGGGGTAACGTCCTTAGAACGTTTCCGTAGCGCGCGCATTCTTGGAATTATTCGATCCGGTCAAGCTCGTGGTCTACGGTCTCTGTGGGAGTGCCAAGTGGTCCTAGCGATCCTGGGATAATTAATGAGGAGTTAATGAGCGGTCGCGCATCACGCGGCCGTTACGACACGATGGTCCAACGCGTCCCTAGTCCCTCGACAATTATTTCGTTTGTTTCCGGGTGAGAAATCAGTCGTGACTACGGCCGAATTCTTGGGATTATGTCCGTAGAAGCGAGAGAACGGACTGTAGAGGAGGAACGAGAAGGAAGGAGAGAGGGACGTCTATAGAGTCGTTTTCGGATACGACGGTGTAATAAGCCCTGAGAAAACCCCGGGGAAAAAAGTCAACTAGTCGGCCATAAAGTCGCACTTAAGATTATGACCTGCAACGATGCGACCTTTAATATAATGTCGTATTTATGGCTGTTTGGCTTATTACAAACGCGACCGTTATTGGCCATTTCTCTCCGGAAGGATCTTCTCGTGGATATTTCTCTTGTAAACAATGCTTATATTCGAGAAGGGAGGAAATCGTTGAAACGTTATTACTCGATCTACCTATAAAATCACCAAAAACAAAGCTACACTCGTCGTAACAATTATTCACGAATCGTTATTTCAAGATTATCGACTTTCTCGAGAAGTATCAGCACTATTTGTTAATACTTCTCTTGTAAAATAATCCTCGAGAATGGAAGAAATCCTTAAACCATTCTTACTTTAATTCCAATCATTAAAATTACCAATTGCAATTCTACATCAACATTTCTTACAACAATCCTCAAGATTCTCAAACATCAGCTCCAATCGCTTTACAACGAATCACCAAAGCCAATTCCAGCCACAACTTTTTCACCCTCTTTGCCACCAGCTGGCACTATCCAAACGTTTCACCGAGGTCAGGAAATATTCAAGAAGCGTCTCCTACCAAAAATTAGAACAAAGTTTTTCCATGAATAATCTCATTAGTCTCATTATGCTTAATGGCGCGGGGCACAAAGGCGTCTCTAACGAGTGCTGAATATTCCTCACGCATTATCCTCTCCTACACCCTCTCCCCAATTTCAGAATGCACAGTTATACTTTCAAATCGACACTGGGCGAGCGACGTACCTTCGAAGGGCCGTCAGTGCACAGTGAGCGAGAGAAAGAGAGAGAGAGAGAGAGAGAGAGAGTCCTTTCGAATGACAATTAAGGGGTGGTACAGTGTCGTGCCACGTGCATCCTCCTCACCCCTCGAGAGACTCACTCCAGGTAGAACGAAGGTTTGCCCACGTCGTAAAAGCCCCCTACGCATCGGCCTCGACGTTTTTCCTTTCCGTCCGGTCACCACCGATGCCCAAACATTCGGGTTACAGTTTTCTGCGAATAATCTCATTACCTTTTGAGGGTCGCTTATACGACGTGGCAATCTATTGTTGTGACCCCCGAGTCACGAGCACGTCGACGCACACAATTCGTCGGAACGAAAGCGAGAGCGCGCGTAGCGTGCTCGTGGAGGCAGGAGAAGTATACCGTGGCCCGACCTTCCTCCCTTCTTCCGACCGTCTCGCTTTCCTTCGTCTCTCTCTCTCTCTTTTTCTTTCTCTCCGTCGTTTCGTGGGCCTCTCTCGCCGCGAATTCTTCCGTCGAAGCGCGAATGGAAAAGCGTAGGAGGCGTCCAGTTGAAAGGAGCGAGAGGCGAAATGGAAGAGCGTCGGTTAATAAACAGCCCCTTAGTCTTCGCCCTTTATGACGAACCCGAGCAAGAGGCAAGGGTGGACTCGTCGTCAAAGGGTAACAAGATTTACGCGAGACCCTAACGATAGCTTGCGCCTTCGTAACGTTGTCGAAGGAAAGAAAGAAAAAAATTTCCGTCGAATCTTACGTTTTCAAACCCTTCCACTAATGCTCCTCTACGATTTCTCATTTTATCGAACTCTCGAGGGTGGAATTAATTTTCTATGGTAAAATTGTCTAAAGTGAGACGAGAAGGAAGAAAGGAGATTGAAATTCGACGCGTCTCATTGCTATTGAATTCTTTTCGTTAATTGGAGAATCGAGATTACGCGTGGGGTAAATATTAACGTTTGTAATAAAGAGGGGTGTAAAAGAAGAGGCGATGCAGAGAGTGGGAGGGCGCGTCTGGCCAGGGACGATTAATCGGGGAAAAAGAGAAAAGAGGATTCCATCGAGGGCGTCGTCTCGCGAGTGATCGACGCGCGTGAGGTGTCTCTGATGTGTGACTGGAAAAAAGAGGGTGAAGCGGACGTGGAACATTCGCGAAGGCATCCGCTCGCGCACCCCATAATAACGCGTTAACGATTCTCAATCGGTTAGGGGGTGGAGCGATGGCGCGCGACCCTCGTGTCGCGTTCCACGATATTACCGATATTTTGAGAGGCGCCTCTAATTAGAAAGAGTCAGTAATTAATGCTAATTGGATCGCGCGATTATCTCCAGATTTTGCCGAGCTGCTGCCTCCACGACGAGCCGGCGGCCTTTCGTATTTATTAATCGCGCGACTCTGATACACTTCGTGCGTCCGATCCGGCTGGTTCAAAGCTTGCGTGGAAGAGCAAAGAGAGAGAGAGATAGAAAGAAGAAGATCAATCGACGCCAGGTTAGATAATGCACCGCGCTGTCGAGGATTTCGTTGATTTAGCTTTGGCACTACCCTTTCGCGAGAATCGACGAGGGAAGAATCGACGCCTAAAGTAAATCGCGTTCACGTTAACTAATTAGCCGAACCTCCCGATAATCCTCACAATAAAAACACCGATTCACTTTTGACGACCGAACTTTTTGATCTACGCCTCCTTACATAATTACCGGCGCGTGTGCCTTTTTTTTTAACGTAAAATGAACGTCGTGAAATAAATGTCGCGACGTGTTCCACCGCGCGACGGTGATCTCCGGATTACGGTAGTCAAACTTCCACGCCTACCTCGAGATCATAAATTCTCCGAATAAATTTTCTCCTTTCGTTCGGACGACGGGCCGTCAACGAGTCCCGTCAGAATTAAACCTCATTTACACGTTTCTCCTTGGAAAAGGAATAAGGTCGCTACCGTGTTCCGCCAACAAGTGACGGTGAATGTGGCGCATAATGTCTACGCGCATAGATCACCAACAAACGAATGTCACATGGTAAAACGAATGCCACTCGAGGACGCGCATTGTCTCGAAAGAATGTCTATTTGTTTAACTATCGGCTACCGAAATGTTTTATTCCTCTTTTCTCGGTCTCGTCTCGCCTTGATTATGCGCGGCTCGTCACCGAATTTACATGATTGCACTCGAATGCGGAGAAAGTAGGGACGATCTTCAGGTGGGTCACCAGAATTTCGTCGAATTGTTCCATTGTCGTGCTCGTTGTCACCCGTGGTGGAAGTCCACCCCTGGTATTCTTAAGGTACGGTATTTGTTTATCGTCTTGGGACTCTCCTCAGTTAAGCGTTCATTGTTTGTACATGCGCGTCTCATTCCACTGGGGACAGTAGGAGAGGATCCGAACGTGTGCGATGGAACTCTGTTTGTCTTTCTATTAAAACCGGTCTTTACCGTGCTCCTTTGTCAAGAGCGCATCCCTACGCGCACGCCATCAAGATGTAATCCCGCGTGACAAATTCTCGCGGTGCTCTAAGGTGGTGGTACTGCGCGCGGTCGATAGAAAATTGTTGGTACTGCGACGTGGTCAGAACAATCTTCTTTAGTTCAGAAATTTACAATTATTACGTGCAAATTGCGTTTAGCTTCGCAAACGAACGCTCGTGAAATTCTCTGAAAATTCTCGACTTCGACCTGATATCGAATGATACGACGGCAAGATTATTTGCGAGCTACGAATGTATTCTTCCACAATTAAAAATGCATATGACTCCAATGTTTCGTATTTCCATTCGATTTTCTGGTCATTGCGCCATGAATTCGTCAACTGCGGGTCCAACCGAGGATTACTTAAAAATCTGTAAATTACTACCTACGATATTTAAAAACCCGTCGGGAACTTTTCACGAGGTAAACCCTCCAAATCTCCTGCCGACGTAATCGTGCCACTTTCGCGAAAATTGAAAGCCGTTAACAAAAATAAGACGCCCGACAACAGCTCCCAACAAATTCCTCCTAAATGGAAAACAGAAAATCCCTCGTATCGTTCAACCTTTCCAATCGCAATTCTCCATTACACCCCTAAAATCCGTTCGTCGTCGCGTTTCCACGCGAATCGCGGGATCACCGAGTGCATTCGTCGCAGATTACAGAGAACAAGCGTCGTGTAATACTATCCTCGTACAATGCTCCGGCGCGAGAACGAGAGTCAGTACGCGAGCGCACAACCGAGCCAGCCGAGAGAACCGCGTCGATACACCTGTTACGAGCCCGCTTCGAAAGAATTCGACGTCCATTCATTCCCGATAAGCTTCTCGGTGATGCACGCACGGGTCTATGCTTGGCAACGGAGTATAAAAGCAGGAGGACCGTGCTGGAATTCGCTGGATTTTGGAGCGGACAATGCGAGAGCAACGCGCTCGCGACTCTCCGGACGCTCGTGCGAAACGCCATTAAGCTCTGCTTTGTTCCTCTCGTTACATCGTCGTTGTAATTGTCGAGGACGATTAACGTGGGATGAAGGGGACGAAGAGAAAGAGGAGGGAAGAGTTTTCGCAGGCGAAGTGAGGTGCGAACACGTGTTACCAAAGGCAAGACCGTTTCGTGCACGGAGAACGGACGAGGGTACCGCGGAGCGTGAATGGATAAGCAATCTTCTTAGCCTGTCGTTTTCAACGGGCATGACTGTCAAGGCGCATGGCCCAGACGCCACGATGAATTATTAGCGGGACAATGCGTGACTGATTTCCATGGGGTCACTCATTGTCCGCTAGACACTGGGCTGATTAACTCTCGCGAGGTTCAAGGGGGGTCTGAGAGTTTCGATTGGCGAAAGGAGGAAATTAAAAGGGTCCTGTAACCTATGCCCGCTGCCTTTGCCAAGGTTGAAGTTAACGAGAGAGCATTCTGCCGGGCACAAAGATGCAGTTGTCTCGAGCGAGGTGCGTGATAATTGTAGAACGACGTGTCCGGTGTTAAGGAGATATTTTTATTTCGTTGATTTCGAGACAGTTTGTAGGTACGCGTGATACGAGTAAAAGATACAAGCACGGAGAAGGGAGCGCGAAGAACGTTATACTTAAATTCTCAAGCCTCACGTCGGTACTTCAATCTCTCTCGGGGTCCAAGGTTCTATGGATCCTCGGTGTCGGTGGAAGATCGAACGAAAACAAAATTTCGTTTCTCCTTTCGGGCACGACAAAACGGTGAACACGTTCTTCCGCCGAAGTGTGCATCGTTCACGGTTACACGCTGGGCCGTCGCAACGATGTCTCAAAGGAGGAAACCAAAATGCTCCTGCCCCTTCATCCTCTTCTTTCCTCTCGTAGCGAGCGTGCAAACACAAGACGGGAGCTCTTCACGTCCACCGATCGCTAAGTGGAAGAATCATCGTGGCACAAAAAACGTAACGTAAGCATCATCGCGCCCCACGCACACACCCCCCCGGACTCTCTAATGGTCATTATCATTTACAAACACGAACAGTGGCTGGCACCTCGCGACGCGCGCGTCCCGAACGCGACCGCTTGTTTGCATAGGTTGCAAGTGTACGTATGTTTGCCCAGGCGGCTTCCAGTGGCTAGTGCTTTGTAAACCTATCCTAGCTAACTAAGTCTGTATACCTATCGTCTGTCCTCCCGCTTCGTAATGCGATACCATCCTATCTCCAGAAGAATTTCTCTTTCCTCGAGCTGTCTCTTCTCACCCTGTAGAATTCTCCAAATTTCTTTGATTCTCCTTCTCGATGCTTGCTTTCAGTTCCAGTGGGTCTACGGTAATGCTGAAATTAGCTCAGCTTCGCCACGTTCATTGTGAATTTATATTATCCGGATCGTATACTTTGATCCTTGGTCACTGAAGAAAATCAACGTAGAGGTAAGAGAGCCTGTTATTTTTTCATTTGCCGTTCCATCGTGAGAAAGGACGATGATAGTGGGCAGACGAGTAGCTTTTTGTTAATCTCGTGAACAAGAAGTTGGTCCGTTGTTCGCGTGGAACACAGGAGTCCTCGAGTTGGGGAGTAGAAGAATTCAGGATGGGTGCCACCCCGTGTCGCCATTAGTACGTGACGAATTTTACACCAGGGTGTGAATTACATTAGAGTCCTGATGACTTTTCGTGACGTCCCTTTCGGTGGTTGTTTAAGGGACACTTTTCGGCCGTGCAGGTTGAGAAGAGTCTTCTCAGTTGGAAGAGACGAGGGATCGAGTGGCTTGAGAATCGGTGCTACCGATACAACGTTTTCATAGAAGGTTTTCCAAAGCGTTCTCCGTCATTTTGTCGAAAGTGACATTGTCACCGTGGCGAGGCAAGCTAGAGATCTCGTAATGCCACTCGTCAAACGAAAACACTTTGCTTATACGTTTAACACTTTACGAGGGAGTCGACGAGTGTGCACGATTCATTAAAACGTTTTAGAATGTCTGAGAAACGACGGGAGCCGGAGAAAAAGTCGCTATCGTAGAATCGATCGGGACGTTACTCAAGACCGATTCGAGAATCGTCGATCTTATCTCCTCCACTTTTACAAAACGCGATCGTATAAACGATAATTTCCTCGTGGATTCTGGAGGCAGGTAAATTTTATTCACGAGGAAAATAAATCTTAGGATCGTTCCATCGCCCGTGGCCATTAAGCTCGGCATTATCTTCGCCGCGATATCGATCATTTTTAATCCTTGCTTAATCTCCGATCGCTAATGTTAATTTACGGCCGCGGCTAATTACGAGCGTTAAATAGGAATTATGCACCTGCCGGCGCGCGGTAGGAACCAGTTATGCGGGCGTGCGTCGTCTCGTCCACGCGAGGCGAATCGTTTCTTTTTCAATGTGAGATCCACCACTCACCCTTGTCTACGCTTTTAAGAATTAGGATCGTGCATTCGAAATTCACATTACGTTCTACCGACTAGCGACGACGCGATCGCGAGAACACTTTCATCGAATCGTTCGATTTGCAATTGACGAAATTTACATATGAATGAGAATTTATGGAGAACGCGTGAGCCCTCCGTTTTCTCTCGATCCTCTCTTTTAACGAGGAAATAAGCGATCGTATAAAGAAGTCATAAAACAACGATAACTCAGAGACCGAAATTATAATCGAACGAACCACGATTGCACGCGCGTTTCTCTTACTTACAGCATATTTTCTCACCCCGTATACCACGAATCATCATTACAGATTATTTCTACACTAAACGATCCTCTCCCGTTCATCGATCTTCCATCTCGTTCGCGATTTCCTACGGGTCATTCCTACCGTAACTGTTTCTCATAACGTTGCACCTAATTCCATACTGTTCGTCGGTAAGGCGTCGTGTCGCAAAACGGCGATAAATCCACCTATCTATCCACTTATTTATCGCTCCGTCTTTCTCCTCCTTCCATTTCTCTCCATCCCTTCCTTCTTCTTTCTCCACTCCGTTTTCTTATCTCGTTCCTTCTTAATGTTCGTTTCGGAGCGAGAGGAATAGAAGAGAAAAAGAGAGAGAGAGAAAGAAAGAGAGAGAGAGAAGGGTAAGAGGGAGACCTGAAATATTCGCGGATGCATAAAGACGTGAAATATGGCCGCATGAATCAGTTGGTCTTCCCGCGGAGTGAACGGGTCCGCAGGAGGGTTTGACAATATCCTCGCGGCGGCATTCTGCGCGGATTAGCGCCTCGAGGTTTTATGGCCCATTTTGTTTATGCACAGACGGGGCAAGGTTGGCCCCTCCGCGCGCCTTTGGCACACGCGCGAGCGCTCCTGCGACGCGACGTCCAGCGTGTAGGTTACTACATGGAGCCGAGAGAGAAAGAGAGAGAGAGAGACAGAGATGCCACGAAGCGTGCTGGAGAACCGGATGAAGGCTGCGCCGAACCTACCACACTTTATCCATCGCACGAGCGAACGAGCGAATGCGCAAGCGAGTGGCCGTCCCTCGTTTCCTTCGTGCCTACTTGGGAAAATTCAGTTATGCAGTTCCTTTTTTCCTTCGAGTAAACCCACGCCGAGATTTTAGAACGTTTAAGCATCACGGAAAATGATTTATGCGTTTGTCACGGTAGAGAATGGTCGGCTGCGTGTGACGATAAAATATATTATTTTAGAAGAATACTTTTCGCAAGATCTAAAAAATTGTGTAATAAGTGTATGAATTGAACAAAAGCTTAACATATTCTTGACCGGTCACGAGTATACTCGTGTTTACATGACCAAACGTTGTTGACCGGCCACGAGTATATTCGTGATCGATGCGCTGTCTTTTTGCATCAGCGTCGTTGGGTCAGTGCGTTCTCGGAGAACATAGACTCGTGATCGATCGTTTCACTTCCAGATCCAATTACGGAATAATAGCCGGTGATATGAGATAAATTTTGAGTGAAATTGCCGGTCAACAATGTGTTAATAATCTGTGCACCTTTTTGCTTTCGACGTGATCATCTTCCACAAGTACTCTAACAATCATAAGAAACTTTATGTCTTCGACAATAATGTATTGGAAAATGTTAAACAATAAATTTTAACACCTCCTTCAAACACTCTTTCGTTCTCTCCTCTTTCCCTCTTTCATTCCATTCGATCAGTATATCGCTCCAATATTATTATCTCCATTCTCTTCGAAAGCAGAAGCGAATCGCACGACCTCGTAGTGTCCATCAGAGTGTCTATCGATGCTTTCACATTCAAACCCACCGCAATCGCTTCAATCTAAAACGCATCAGGCATCCGTGTCGCTCTACCCTCGAAGCGTGTTGCGTCAACCTACCCCTGATCATTCCTGACGGTAATCCTGCTCGATTCGCGCACCTATCCTGAACCAATCGTCGAGAGCAGGGACGAGGAAGAGGTAGAGACGCTTTCCAAATTCATACGCTCTCCCTGGTCGCATCCTGCGACCCCGTCGCAAAACAATGACGCTTACCGTAGACGACCCTCCTGCCATTCCGGACGATTGAACCCTCCTGTCTTATCCCGCGGTCTACGCTCGCGAGCGGATCGAGAAAATTCGTCGAGGGAGGCGAAGAGGAAGGGTGTGGACAAACGACAAACAAGAGAGGAGGGTGTAGGAAAAGCAAGCAGGCCGCATCGTCCAATAAAACTAGGGGTCACATGTGTGTCCTCGTCCCCATTGTGCTACGAATCGGAACGATTAGGAGCCACTAAATAGTTCGGTCTGATCCACTCATACCGAGACCTCGGGACACCTCTTGGTAATCCGCGCGAAAGCGTCGAATAAATGTGAATGCGAGAGGAGAGCGATGGAGGTGGAAGAGAGGAGAAAAAAAAAATGATGAGGAGAGAAGCCAGTTAAGGGATGGGGAGAACACTGTCAGGAGAGAGTGAGTGAGAGAGAGGAAGAGAGTGAGAAGAGAGGGTAAATGCACGTCTAGTGCACTATGCGCGCTCGGAGGCCAAAGCGGGATTGGTAGGTGTACACAATCTGCGAACAATGGGAGCCCGAGAGCGGAACAATGAAGTATACAAGCGACGTCACAATGCGGGGATCAGCGAAACAACGAGCGGGTCTCACTACGGATTACAGGCAGATGCGCCTCGACCGCGGCAAATCCGCGCTAAATCCACGCTAAACCCGCGCCCGGTACCTACTACAGCACGCGTTCTCTCCTCCTTTTCCTTCTCCTTTCCGCGCCCTCCGCGCGAAGATCAGGCCTGTTTCACGGGCGTCGCGTCGGTCAACAATTAGCGTGACGCGGAGGGAAACGAGGATCGCTTCCGTTTCCGTGGGAGCCTCTGGTGAATGACGAAACGAAACTGACGATCGTTGACCCGATGCACGACGAGATTACGCTTGTCTATTTTCCAAAGTCCTTAACCCTTCAATACCTAAAGTATCAATTTTGATACCAACTATATCGAAGGCCATTACAAACAACCTATCTTAGTTTTAGCTTTGGTCCTATGGTTTTCTTTATTTTCAATTGGAAATTCGTGCATTTCAGAGTTAAACTTCGAAATTCAGAGCAGCGTCTGGATAAATATTGCATTATGCGTCAGTCTAACCACACACGGGTATTTCAAAAACCACATTCATGGAGCTTAAATCCCTACGAGATTCTATGCTAATTTCTATATTACCCTGTTCAACTGAATCAGACGCAAACAAAGGACAAGAGAAACGAAAGCAGGCGCAATAATAAGTTTCGCGAACCAAAATTCTTGTCCTGCGCTCATCCCCAACCCCATGGACTCACCCCTGGATCGCGTTACCGATCGCTCCAATGGGACAATGGAGGGACAATGGCGTGGGGTGAAGGCCTGCGAATCGGACGTAATGTCGAGGAAGAAGGAGCCGACGGCAAACAACGGCAGCAGAAACCGGACGACGCGGACGCGGACGCGAACGCGGACGCGGGCAGTCCGCGGCGGGCAGGCGGACCGTGCCGAATACGGCAAATACGGCAAATACAGCGGGTGGGCGTTATTCCCACTGTATCGAGGGGCGACAATGGGGGACAAACTGCATGCTTGTTCGGTCGGTAATACCTCGTTGGGTCGCCGAGCAGACCCAGTGCCATTGTCGATGCATCAGGAGCGTGTATATATACCCATAGACCTGCGTGCCCGTACATTTCGAGTAGATACGCGCGAACAATGGCATTAATCCGTGATTGTTGCTGGTGTGGATATTACCGGGTAGTGAGGAGAGGAGCGAGGACGGCGCGGGCGGGCCGCTCGTGGTGGCGACTACGATGATGATGGTGGTGGTGGTGTCCGTAATGGTGACGGCAGCGGTGGAGGTAGGGTGGCTATGACGGAACTGTTGTCCGGACCACCACCGCGGTTGCCTAGTAGGAGAGATGGTCAAGCTGTGTTTCTTGAATTCCGATCAACGTACCCTATTCTCATTATCCTACACCCTTATAGAGTTTTCTTGTGATTTCTGGGGAGAATGCTGAAGTATGCTGCTACGTACTACTTAATTTACGTTCTCCGACGAGACCGTAATTAACACTGGAAACATGAAGCAAAATTCGTAGAGTACAGGTGGAGAAATGCGAGTTTGAATTTTCTCTTGTAGTCATTTCAACCTCGGGACGACTTTCAGGTGGTATTTAACTGGGCATGTGTGATAAAAAATTCATTCTACTATTGAGTACGAATAAACCTATGAAACCGAGGGAAATTTTGTAATACAGATTTCCATGTAAATTTGAGCTAGAATATAAAGATACTCGAATAGCTAAAGTGAAAAATTGTAAGAGTATTCTGTGAACAATCGCTGTCTTCGTAAACGCAAAACGCACCCCGTGCAATTTTCCTCGTGCAGGCAGACGTCTGCGGTCGCGAACGACGAGGTTTTACGGAGGAGGGAAGAATAAAGAAAAAACGATTGGCCGATAGGATCGGGCGGTAGTGCGCGCGCGATATCGCGCCGCGACGGGGTGCCGCTCGCATAGGAACATTGAAAGAGCGGAGATAGGATCGTTTCCATAAAAATCCCCAGACGTACCAGTGACACGTAGGAAATTAAGAGATAGGATTTTAAATTGGAAAAATACAGTGGGCGCAGAATGAGGAGGGGAGGAAGGAGGAACCTGCTCGGGGGTGGGTTTAGGGGTGAGATAGGGATGGAGGGCTTCAAGAGAGAGAGAGACGGATAAATACAGATACGACAGTAGAGAAACAGAGAGAAAGAAAAAGAGAGAAAAATAAAGAGAGACGGAAGGGATCGAGAGAGAAAGTGGAGAGAAAAAAGGACGGGCGCAAAAACGAGGGGGTGGATAGACGAGTGGAGAACGTGAAAGGCTGGCCGATTGGAGAGAAGAGTGGAAAAGGATGGAGAGAGGAGTGGACAGTGGTAAAGAACGCTGGAGAGGAGAGGAGAAAGCGATGAGGCTGGGTATGGAATAGAGCCGTCGGTCGAAGCTCTGTGGTAATTAACGGTTTAAATTGGATCTCAGTTGGGCGGCTTATTGCTGATTGTCCGGCCCGAAGACGACGTAGAACAAAATTGAGAACAAAATTGCGCCGGGACGTCGGTGGGGACCGATTGTTGCGTCAGAGTGACGGAGACAGATAAGTGGAAGTACATTATCGTTGCGAACAGGAGAAAGAGGTGGAGGAAGGGTGGTGATGAGGGTGAGACGCGAGAGAGGAGAGAGGACAGCACGAGAATCCTAAAGATCGAAAGAGAGAGGAATGACCAAACGGGAGGGACGTTGCTGCGGAGTCCTGAGAGTACTTATTGTCGAACCTTCTTGAGGGCTGACCCCGTGGACACAGCGGACAAAGAAGTTCGTTTAGCCAGAGCCAAAGGGAGAAGGAGAACGTAAAGAATTGTAAAGCCGAACTAAACGCGACACTTTCACGCGGAAGTATCGATCCCCGTCCGATTAAGCGTATTCTTCCTAATTCCTTTTTATATGCCTCGCTAAAACTCTTCGCGAATCTCCAATTCCCACTTCGATCACATTTACAACCCCCTTCGTGCTTATCCACGGAATTAAAATCCAGGAATAAATATCTCCATTCGCATTCGTCGAATCCCAAATGCTACGTGGAACAAACGAGAGTATCCTTGAGACTATCAAGCCGAATCCATCAAGACGGCGAAAATTTCACGGAGCCTTCCAAGCGAGAGCGAGTCGATCGCGAGTGGCCCCAGCGACCGGCGATTCTCCAATGGAGCCGACCACCGGCAACGCAGGCCTTCCTTGGTAATACGAGACAACGGTTTTCTAATTACCAGTTTATCGAGACCAGTTCCCCGATAGCAGGGCCTTCTACGCCTTCCATTCTTGCCCCACCCGGGATCTCTGGTGTACCCCTCCCTTTTTCGAGAGCATCGTCCATTCTCTCAATTCTCTCCTTTTTCTCCGCGGGCCACACAAGTCCACTTCGTTCCGTCCGCTCGTTTCGTTGGCTTTCGCCAACTCCGCGAGAGGAGGAGGCGGAGAAGACTGCGGGAGCGATGGAGAGACGACAGAAAAGGAGATAGAGAGAGAAACGGGAAGAGAGAAGGTCCAAGGGGGGTTTTGCGGACGATGACGGTGGCGAATGGCTCGGCCGCGAGAGAGCGAGAGGAGAAGGAGAGCCGAGAGAGTTTCACAATTAAACTCAATCCTATACAAGTTCTGTTTCTTTTGATTCGCCTCGTTCTCTCCCTCACATGACAATCCCAGTTTGACCGGGGCAACTGCGTCCAACCCCCTCCTACCATTTACCCTCTCGCCCGTTCTCGTTCGGCCACCCAGGTCCACCAGCTCGTCCACCCTCCTCCTCCTCCCACTCTTTCTTCCTCCCAGGTTTTTTCCGTCTTCCTTGCTTCTCATCCCCTCCAACGAACCCACCCACCCTTCTTCCTTTTACTGCCTAGCAAAACGGAACAACACAGAGCGTCCAGAGGAAAACGGAGGGGGCGGTGGGGTCTCTCGGTGAAGAGAGACTTTTCGACGTTTCAATCAGACGCGACCGTCGTCGTTCGCGAATTCGAAAAGCAGGGAGAGAGAGTGGGGTCGCGTACGGACTGTGGAAGGGGCGTGGGGTAAGCGGAGGCGGCGATGCCGCCGACGGAGGAGGAGGCGGTGGAGGAAGAGGGTGGCCCAGGTTCCGTGGACCCCCGGGGGTGGTGGACCCGGCCACCGCGCGGCCTCTCTCGGTTTCAGCCAATTCGTCGGCTCTCTCGAATTCAATGCATGTTTTAATGAAACACTGCTGGCCCGCTGCCCATTGTCAGGCGCATTGTTGCCTAGATGACTGGTCGATCGAAGGCCTCCGTGCTTTTGTCGATCCACCACTCTCACCCACCTCCACCTCCCCTCGACTGCTTCTCCGAGCACTCCGCGCTCATCCCCTCGTTTCTGTTTCCACCTCCGCCCAAACGAGTCCACGGAGCGCCGGGCTACCGGGTCCTCTCGCGGTAACGGTGTAGCCTCGAAAAGCCTACATCAGCATTTTGGAGAATGTCCAAAACAACGTCGAAGAACGACGCCGGCCGCTCTTTTTTCACCGGACCCGTTCGCTTCTCCTCCACCCCTCTGCTGGCCTATCAACGCGAGTCCGAGTGCAGCACACGTTTTCTACCCATTTCGTTCACTGTACCTACATTTCGCACAGTGCTTTCGTTTCGGATGCTGGCTATCCGTACGCCTCTTGTCCTCGCGGACATTCGCGGATCAGGTCCTCTCTCACGGTGAATTGAACCGATGATCCGCACCCGCGAACCACCCCCCGAAACGCTTCACGCTCGTTCTCAGGTAATTTTCGGATGAGAGGGTGGTAGGTGGGAGTTCCTGTTAAGCGCTGTGACTCGAGTATATAAATTGGAGGGGTAGGTAGACGTGGTTATTGATTGTGAATCGATTTTTATTTGTATTGGAATCGTGTAGTGGATGGAGATCTATTATGCACGATCGAGAAGATGATTTTAGTGTGCTTTATATGAACGGAGGTTGTTAATTGGAATGCATTTTAGAATGTATGTATAGGATTATTCTACCGCGTGATGTTTCAAATTATTTCTTCAGTCTCGCTCTCCTTCCAGAATCAAGATGTTAATTTTTAGAGCCAATGATCCGTACCCACGTACCACCGACCGAAACACTTCACGCTCGTTGTCAGGTAATTTTCGGATGAGAGGGTGGTAGGTGGTAGTTACTGTTAAGCGCTGTGACTCGGGTGTATAAATTGGAGGGGTAGATAAATGTGATTATCGGTTCTGAACTGATTTTTAATTATTTTGGAATCGTGTAGTGGATGGAGATCTATTATGCACGATGGAGAAGATGATTTTAGTGTGTTTTATATGAGCAACAGTCGTTAATTCAAATGAATTTTAGAACACACGGGATTATTCTCCCATGTTTCATCCTCAAGAAGTTAATTTTTAGAACGACAAAGACGATGGAAGATCAACAAGAGAGTAATTCGCGTGGAAATTAACCGGAGAGAAGTCTAATATGAAAGGTACTCGAGCAACGAATTCCATCAACGACAAGAATATTCCACGAACCCCTCCATGCGCGTGTTCTTTATAACAGCACGACACGCGAGAACCGAAAATTTATTCAGCCCCGTTCTTCGAGAGAGAGAATCGACATTCGCGGGTGTTTAATTGGACTTCTTTGTGCGAAGGTGGCGGTGGGTACGCGGCCGTGTTCGCGTTTACTCTCGAACGCTTCCACATGTCCTCTCTCACCCTCCTCACAGTCTCTCCAGCTTCTGGCGACGCTTTTTTTTCTCACTGTCTCCCTTTCCTGCGGGGAAACGTCCAGAATGGTCAGTCGTGCGGCTGAATACATCCATACGCAGATTGGCGACGATAAGATACGCTCGGCTTTTCAGCCGGCGCTCGCTTCGCGGGCCAGTCGCATTGAACGCCACGGCTGCGCGACTTTTTTCCGTTTATGAATGTCGCGAGTGGCGGTGAACAGTGACGCCGGAAGGGGCGATGGAAGGGGTTTGTGGCGGGTTTGTGGGTGACATTGTGCGCCATTATCGGCCGCCACCCGTTCGTCCGCCCCCTTCACCTTCTCCCTCAGGCGTGGAGGTGTGCGAGACATCGCAAAGTTGGCAAAACGGGTGAGAGTGTGTGCGTGTGTTTGTTTGCGCTTGTGTTCCTATGCGTGAGACACGGGGTGGGTGAGACTCGACGGTTGTTTCATCGACGGTGACGTCGAGCAGTCCTCCCGTCGTCGGAGGCGACAGTGGAGGCGGTGATGCCGCTCTCCGCGTTCTTTTCTACCGCGGAATTTGTATTCATTGTCTGGCTGCATACCAACCAGTACGTGGCATAATAAAAATTCTCCCCTCGCGAGGCTTCGATGCGACGGAGATGGCCGCGCAAGGGAACCGAGGAGGGTGGGAGAGACGTCGGGTGAGAAGGAAAGAACGAATTTTCTCTGGGCGTTACCGTTTTTTCCTTCAATCCTGCCACGTCGAATCGAGGTTGAGAATGCACCAATGGCTACCGGTGGTATCCCGCTGAGTTGGCGATTCTTAACCTTCTTAGCGATTGGCACCACCCGTTTAATCGTAGAATGTAATGTATGCCGTTTATACAGAAAAATCTGCACTACTTCTTTTGTTTATTTATCGAGCTGTCGTTATTCTTCGTATCCTTGGTTAGTTGCCCCAGAATACTTTTCATTAGGAAACTAGCAGTTATTAGGGAACAGGTTGTTTACGGAGAAACATTGAATATACCGAAGAATGTTCAAAATAATTAAAATTCAATGATTTTTATTGTGATTGATTTTAACTTTTGGAGGACGCGAGGTCTTGTTAATAATCAATTTCACGAACTCAGTCTGCCTCCGTGACGCGCATCTGGACTCACATTTAGCAGGGTCGGGTACGCTACCTGGGGCGCATAAATTCTTTAATTAGATAAAAATTTTCGGGACACTCTCGTCGGGGTGCTGTATATTCGGGGGAGTAAACCGTCGTAAACGGCAGTTACCCTAATCCACTTCTGGAGAATAATGAAGAGAATTGGCCGACTGTCCGCTCAACAATGGACGAGAATGCAAATGTTTCTACGAAGTCACGGTGTCGGTTGAAGGCCTGAGAGCACTAGGCGGACGATGAGCGACCCTCACTCTCGGATTGTCCTCGCGCTTTTATTGTCTTAATAGTCTTTACGAGGCAAATTATTCGTAGGCAAAGGAGACGCGACAATGGGGCGGGGGTGTCCCGCAGGTCAAGTAATATACCGACGGGCCTTGGAAAAAGGGTTGCGTCCCTACCAGGCCCGAATATTACCCTCTTATTTTACCTCCTCCACGATCACAGTTATGGTTCACTCGTTTACGCTCTTATCCATCCGTTGAAATATTTTTGCTGCTCTACTACAGTGAAATCACGTCGAACCTTCAGGGTGAAGATTTTCTAGTAGCTCCATGACTAAGGGGTCGTTCAAACTGGCACTTTTGTATCAAATCTGGTACTTTCCAAACCTCTTTGGTACGTTGGTACTTCTTTGAAGAAACTGGTACCCATTTACGGGTGCGTTCCAAAATGTTCTTTCTATAACTAGATTGTCGGAGTAGACTACATTTTCTTTTGATAGAGTGATTTTCAATAATTTAGCATAACAGAATGCATACGATATTTTTCGTTTCTTGTTTTTAATGCTTACGGAGTATTTTAAGGTTTATTTATTTTAATAAAGAATTTGTTAACAAATTTTGATGTTAATGCTGGTACGCGAAACGTTCATGGTTGGAACGACCATGTCCATGACTCGAATTGATTCTCTTACGTTCATTATCTTTTTCCTTATCTGATTCTCTATTATCTTCTTCTGGAAATCTTCGCAAAACGTTCTCTAAATTTCTACAGACACAAATATAATACGCGGAATACAGACGAATGCAAGTACCGAAACGACCCTTGATAGAAGCGAACGACGAAGGACGCGCGATGGAAAAATCATTCTCGGCTACTTCCGACTACGACCCGTTCCACGCGACATTTTCGGTGAGACAGAAAAGGTCACCGTGGATGGATTCAGTCTCGAGCCTCCGGCAAAGTGTCCGCTTACAATGGAGAAACGAGTCCTAGGTCCCGCGAAGGGATAAAGGAACATTATCCTCTACAATAAAAGGTGGTCCAGCGCAAAGGGAGAGAAAGTGAGGGAGAGAGATGGAGAGAGTGAGAGAGAGAGAGAAAGAGAGAGAAAGAGAGAGAAAGAGAGAGAGAGGAGGCGAGTTTGTATGAAGGCATGTTTTTCATCCATTGTCGCCGAGCATAATGGCGCGCACAGTCTTTTAGTGGCGGAATCTCTGCCAGGTGCGCGACGGTTTTTCCCTTCATCTTCGCCCTTTTCGTAGTCGTTCTCTTCGCTCGCCAACTACTAGGACCATCGCCACCACCACTACGATTTTACCAAAGGGGAAGTCCTTCGTCCAACCTCGAGGTCGCCTATCGAGGCACCCGCTACCCATTGTCGCAACGCGCCCTGGAGCTAAGGAAGAAGAAAAGATCCCGGACGATTGGGCGTGAGCGAAGAAAAAAAGAATGGATAAGAACAAGAACAGTGGGTATCCTCCGTGGAAATTCTCGCCCGATCAATTCTACCCTGTCCTCTGAGTCCTTCGAGTTTTCATGTAGCACTCTCACGATGTTGGTCGAGCAATCATTGTGTCCTTATGGAAGTGGCACCTGAAGGAAAACTTCCTTTCTTTTTTTAATGTCACAGATGAAATTGATCGTGAGCAGATATCCAAATAGATTCTTTAAGACAAAAAGTACACGTGTCAGCTGCAAAACTATTTAGCTACACGAGCACGCGACCCCAAACCCATTCGATTAAACGGTTTCCAACCGAGAATGAAATTAGTTCACGGAACTAGGTTGAGTAAGATTAATAAGCCAGAACTACCGAGAAACGTGTTGGAAAAAATTCAAGCGTATTTAATATCACTTGATCGTTTACCGCAATTTGTCTTCGTTTCCGCACATTTGCATCGTCTCAACAAAACTCAAGGGTCCCTCTGCAAGCCTACAAAACATTAAGGATCGTCCACCGTGAAGAATTTAGTCCCGAGGCAATTAATAAAGTGTCCTTGTCGCTTCACAGCCCTCTCTCTCCCCTATTTCATCATAGTCCACCTGCATTGGAGCTCTATGCGCTTATCTATTCTCCTATCACTCTATTCTTCTTCCATCTTTATCCTCGCTGCACCATCCTCTTCTCGCCTCCTACGCGGTCTCTTCCTCCTTCTGCTCCTCGAAACTGCACTGCGCACGGGGTCTGCTCTCTAATTAAGTAAATGCCTGCTAGGTTGCACACCGTGTGACGACAGACAATGTCTCGCAGTTTCGCGCCATCCCTCTTTTTAGCGGTCTGGCTGGCTGGCTCGGCTGGCTGGGATGGCTGCGCTGACGCGCACGATGTCGCAGCGGGTCCCTCTTCTCTTCATCATCTCTCTCTCTCTCTCTCTCTCTCTCTCTCTCTCTCTCTCTCTCTCTCTCTCTCTCTCTCTTTCTCTCTCTCTTACTCACGGTTCTCTTTCTCACTACCTCAATCTCTCCTTCTTTATCCACCCCTTCCCTTTTTTCACACCTTCCGCATACTCACTCGCGTGCTTCTCTTCCTCTTCCTTCATCACACACCCTCTCTCTCTTTCTCCTCGTCCTGCCAGCTCCCGAGGGCCCAGTTTACTTCGCTCCTGGCGCTCGCGCAGCACGCGGAGCGTGCGCGCGGGTAGCTCGCTTTAATTAAATGCTTTTCACCGGGACGATTTTAGACCCCAGCGAGTTCCGAGCCGTGCGAGCGTGCAAAAGGCCCGTAAGAATCGCGAGGTGTCAGCCTAGAAAGAGTTTCAAGCCCCCGCGCGCGCGCGCGCGCCGTTAAAGAGAAAAATAGAGAAGGCGAGGCCGAGCGCGGCGTGAACGCGAGAGGAGGAAAGGAGGAGAGGGTGGAAGGGTTCGGAGAGAGAGAAAAGGATGGGAGAGTTTAGAGAGAGGATGAGAGAGTTGAGAGAGAAGAGAGCCCCAGGGCTCGTAACGCGTCTGCCACCCAGTGCCTTCTGTCTTTTTGTCTGTCTCTCGCCCCTTTGACGAAATTCTCTCTCACTTCTCGCCTCTCTCGGTCCCTTTCGTTCGTTTCACGACGTTCTAAATCCGTGAAGCCTCGGCCGGAGAGTCGACGAGTCTTGGAACTTCACAGGTAAACGAGTGAAAGACACTTAATGACCAGAAATTTGTCTTGACCCCGACGCTTGTAATTGTCCTACTTACGTAAATGAGTTCCGGCCGCCCACTCCTAGATTGCCGGAGAACAATTCGGCGAAGTGGCGTCGCGGTCGCTGGAAAAGAGATCGCGAAAAGGGTGGAAAAGAGTTTTGTGTACTGGCAGAGCTGAAGAGAATTCCACGTGAGAGTGAATGGAGGAGAGAAACGACGTCTTATTAGGTCAATGAAGAGTTCGTTACCGGAGAGCCTCGTCTCGGTGAACAAACGATTTTTCTTCGTCGAGCTAAATTAAGTAGCAGTGATGGGTTTGAGATTTTTCTTCTGGTGCTGCATTTCCGGGGCTTCGTTGGCGTTAGTGGAGAAAACGTGAATGGAGGTGTAAATGGGCGGTGGAACATTGTCGAAGGTATCGTTTACTTTACCATTTCTACGCTCTTCCTCTCTAAATGCGCGTTCAGTGGAATATAATTTGAATGTACGTTGACAAGTAACGCGTGGAATTTCTTTCACGCGCTAATTATTCAAGAAATCCCTATCCTAGTTTACCTCGCGTTACTAATGTTGAATTTTTCAGCTACGCGAATTAAAGATTCTAATTTTCTTCGCGATCCGACACAATCTCCGAAAGCGCCTTTATCTCTTTCCACGAGAACAAAAAAACTTTTTCACCGCTTCGGCAAGCGCCCGTCAGCATCCAAGGACAATGTCAGGCCAGAATTCACCGAGTGGCACCAACCACGAGCCGTTGCTTACTCCCGGCTCTTTAATTCTCGAAAAGAAGGGACGTTAATTCCTCTAATTTGATCGCGTCGGTGCGAGCTGTAACTTCGACCCCTTCCTTAACCATCCCTTCCTACCACAAGCATCAGGCAACCAGCATCACGAGTTCACCGAGTCTCTACTACTCTGTGCCGTGCACCCCCTGCGTCATGGGGGTTGCGCTCTCGCGATTCGTTTTGCGTGCGGCATATGAAACGGACCTCGTGGATTTTAAAATCCGCGCGGGCAACACCCGCCGACAAAAAGCACAGAGATGAGGTGGAGAGGGGGTGGGAGAAAAAAAATAGCGAGTCGCGCCACGCGAGACTTCAAAGGGAGCAACGCCAATTACGGGAGGGGCGCGGTGAGAGAGGAACGAATGCGGAAGGGAAAGAGTGAGGAGGGTGAGAGGCGAGAAGAACGAGAGGACAGGGTGCAGAGGCGAGAGATAAGGTAAACAGAGAGAGGGAGAGAGAGCGAGAACGAGCGTGGAAAAAATTCAAGAGAAAGTGGAAAGAACACAGACGCGATCCGAGAGAATGAAGGGGCTGAAAATGGAAGAAGCGATGCGATGGATCTTGAAAAACTTTCCGTCGTTTGTCTCTCGCGGGCGGAGAAAGAACGAGGAATAATTTTCGCATTGTCGCGTTTACCGTTTCTCGAAGCATAAAAGTCTGCGGCACGAGCGTGCGCTTATTTCTTTATAAAAAAAAAAAAAAAACACAATCCGCGGAGTAGACTCCACGCGCAAATTAAGCTCCCGTAGAAAGCACGAGACGCTTGCCAGTTGTCGTTAATTCCACCAAATTCGCGATTTCCGCCGGGGCAACACTCTCGCATTTTGACGCGCGCGCTTTTTAATACTCCTGCCGAGGAAGAAGAAAAAGAAAAGAACGAGAAAACAAGAGCTTAATTGCTAAATATGTAATGAGGACACAACGCGTCCTCTCCGTTGAGCTCGCTCGCACGGCAAACGCTCGAGCCGTCTTTCTCCAACCGTGGCTTTGTCGGGCACGCCCTTCCTCCCGCAAACGCCTCATACAATCCATCCGGGGTAAGCCCGGGTGCTGGTAAGCTCGTCCGCGAGCAAAACCCCTTTGGTCGTGGAATTCGGCGTCGCGATAATTCGTCGTTTTCGCGGTGGACGGAAATGACGGTGTGTTTCGTCGAGCGGAAGGCGAAAGAGGCGTCGGACCGAAGGGGTGGCGCGGTGCTGGTGGTTGGTAAGGTGAGCAAGGGATCGGAGAACCGTACTCCGCTTTCTCAATGGTTTTGGTACCTCCACCTTTTTCTCTACCTCGTCCCAAAGCCTTCTTCTCTCTCCTCTCATATTCACCGCTTCACCTTTCACTTCCACCTTCGGCAGGCGTTCGTCCACCAACTCTTCTCTCTCTCTCTCTCTCTCTCTCTCTCTCTCTCTCTCTCTCTCTCTCTCTCTCTCTCCGTTTACCCTCCTTTCGCTTTTCTTTCCCTCCTTCCTCGCCACCCCACCGCCAACAGCGCGAGTCGTACTCGCGAGAGCTGCACTAACGCGCGGGCGAGGGTAGAGGCGGCGCTAATTGGCATTGATAAAAGGTGGTGACGATAGCTAAGTACCCAACCCGGGGCTACCAGGAGCCGCCAGCTCGCCTCTTTCTCTCTTTCCTTTCTCTCACCGCGCGCGCGCGCGCGCGCGCTTCGTCCTCCATCTCGAGCGCGTCTGTGCGCAAATATCCACTGCTTTCCCACCTACACCAACTTAAAAACAATTCTTCTCTCCTCTTCCTTCTACAACTCTTCGCACATCTTCATCCACCGACCTGGAGGACCGACTGAAGCGCGCGCGCGCGCGGACTTCTGGCGGAAAGTCTGCTCGACGATCCGCGAGAGGCGACGCGGGCGGCGGACGCGGCGCGGCTTCAAAGCGAGGCGAAGGTAAAAAAAGGAAAAAAAAAAATCCTCGCGGCACAAAACGAGGGTGCAATTAATTAAAGCACCTTCGTCGGTGGGAGGAGGGTGCACTGGCAAGGGCTGGAGGAGAAGGTGGTAGGCTTTTTACTTTCTTTGTACGAGGATGAGAGAGGAGAGGTGAGAGTAGTCTAGAAACGCGAACGTGGAGAGTGGTGGTGGTCGGTTGTCCGGCGAGTCGGTAGCGCGTGCAAAATCGCTCGTTGAATGGGGGACGAGGCTTGGGGGTGGCTCGAGAAACGATGAGGAAATGTAGTGGGCGGGTGATAAAGACGAGGAGAGCGAAGGGTGCGGTGGAAACGAAGAAAGCCATTCGGTGGGTGGACGGTGAGAATTAAAGAGGGAAGGACGAAGAGGGAGAAAGAGGGAGAATGATAAATGAGATGGAGAACGAGAGAACGAAAGATGAGAAGGGCTGGAAGAAATAACGAGAAGCAAAAGCCTCACCCTGCCTTCCGGGGCACGCCGGTGACCGTCGCGAGATTCGCGCTAATTATACCATTTTCTACCACTACGGGCCTCCTAGAGGGGCATTAACGAAAGCGTTATAAAAGCCACCCTCTCGACCCTTCCTCACCCCCTGGCACACGTTCGCCTTCCCGCAGCGCGGTAAGAAAGCGCGGGTACGGAAGACCGACCACCCGTAGCCACCCCCGTTCTTCTATTACCGTTTCTTGCACCCCTCAATTCCCATACTGTCCGCTTTCCGTCCCCGGAAGATCAGTAGAATATTCCACTGTGTAAATTCTAGATGCATCCACGCTGTAAGTTTATTATTCGAAGCTCCTTTTCGAGGCGGAGAATTTATCGAAGGCTTTTCATCTCACGAGAGAAGATCTCGGTGGAAGTAGGATTTAAAGAGATTCTTGAACATATTTTTATTTACACCTGTATCCTGATCTAACTCCGCGAGATTAATTCTACTCTAGTTTCTTCGTTTGGCTTCCGTTCGTCGATGGGACCTTTCTTCTAAACGCTCGACACGATAATTCACTCGGATCTACCCCGAGTATTAAGAAGTTAAGACGGCCGTCATACGTTGACGCGCGAGGAGGTGGAGGGTCGTTTATTGCGAGTGGAAAAGGTACCTACGCAGGTTGGGCCCAATGACTTCGGTCTAGTGCGCACGAGCGAAGCCAGCGAGTGTCCTGTGGACGATGGACAGGGGAATGTTTACTGCCGCGCGTTCGGCACAACTGTTTACAGCCCCCGAAAGCTTTTCGCTCGTCCATTCGGTTTTACAACAGTGGCCATTAAGCGCGTCCTCTCTTCCGTCACTTGCCCTTTCTATCCACGATGGGCACAATATTTCGATACTGATGTACCGTACGCAACGGTCCCTTCGTCGAACGTTGTCCTCCCCGGATCCGTTGCCGAATTCGACTTACCGCCTTTTCTTCCTCACCCAATGGATGTGCTCTCCTCGTAAATCTGCGGACTTCTCCAATTCCAAGCGCGCGCGTGTTCTCGTGAGAAAGGACCAAGCTGCGTGATCCTTTTCACGAGGATCATCGTTGGTGACCGTCCGTGAAACCGCATCTCGTCTCTTTCGTCTATTCTTACCAGCGAGCAAGATTGTTTCGGTTCATTCTTCAGCTTCTTCGGAAGGACGAACATCTCGATGTGCTATTTTTCCGTAGGTGGCTGCAGATTTCATTTTGCGTTCTTCGAGCATGCTAAAATCGGATAACCAAACGCATCTTTTATTCTCGACGCAGGATTCTAATTATCATTGCAAAAGTAGATTCTAAGATCAGAAATATTTACCCAGCCAGAAATTTAGCCACCGAACCTCATCCAATGGATGACCTTTCCTTGTTCATTCTTACAACCAAGCAAGATTGTTTCTGTTCATCCTTCACCTTTTCCAAAAGAACGACGATCTCGATGTTACCCAGTTTACCCTCTGATAGTCACCGATTCGATTTTGAATTCTTCGAGCAAGCTAAAATTGGATGGTCAAACACTTTTTGCTTATTCTCGACGAAGGATCCCAATTATCATTGCAAAAGCAGATTCTAATACCGCGAATATTTACTCAGCCAAAAATTTAGCCACGAAAGCGTGGAACGTGCGAAGAGGTGCGCGCAGTTGGTAATAGACAGACACTTTACGCGGCAACCATCGGGGACCCATTCGGCAGCACATCCGGGTATTTGTCCGCGCGCGCAACATGTAGGCACTTAGATCGGCCCCATTGTCCGCCACTGTCAGCCCCAAACATACATTTCTTCGAATGTCCATTGTAGTCGTCGTTCTAGCCGTAGTCGTTCGAGCCGTGCGGCTCGCCCGCTCCACGGAAGCTTTTCTCAACTCGCACCGACGTCCATTGTAGGGGCGGACGATTTTCGTGTAGCGCCTGGTGTGCTTTTTAACGCCAGATTTTTCATCCACCCCACCGCGCAGTTCCTCGCACCATTTTTGTCTATGTCCCTTTCTCTCTCGATTTTCGTTTGTACCAGCACGCTCGGCCTTGACCGGATCACCAGGGATCACCAGACTCCCACGCTTTGTCTAGGCGAGATCAAGAATACCTTGAGCGAGGTATCGAAGAAGGAGAATTTGCTTTTGTTGGAATCTAGCCCCCGTCAGCCTCTACCAACCGCGGCAGGTACACGATTGTATTTCTCGTAGCACCTTCGTCGTAACTGAAAACGTACGTTTCATTCTTTGGGAAATTCTTTTCGAATCGAGACGTTTCAGCAAACGAGTCCTTAATTCAAGACTACAGAGATCAAAATTGAATTGGAAGTAGCTAAAAACAAACGAGATAGAAAATGTGATGAATTGCGGTGAAATTCCAATCGACTACTTCGAGATAACTAGCACAATTGATTTTCTGTCCACCTAAGTATCTCTTATTGTAAACCACGTGCATATCTTCACTTGTTCTTTACCCATTGCAAACATCATCAAGAAACCATCACTGCAAACGAAATGTCGAGCGAACAAAATAAATAATTCTAGCTAAAATCAACACGTGTCTGAAATGGTTAACGCATGCAAATCACACTTCGGTCCTGGGCCCGAAAAATCCGCAACGTTAAAACCTCGAAAGATAGGGCCACGTTATACGATCCCTTCGAAGGTTTATCAACGCGAGAAGGGCCCAACTGCTTGCACCGCGAACGAATTGTTTACAGCCTGTCAGGTCCTACTCAGGGTGTATTGCTTTCCGTGGGATTGAAGTGCTCGTAAAACAAACCCCCTTCTCTCTTTCTCTCTCTCCTCTCTCCCCACATCTCTTTCTCACCCCATCCCCTTGAAATTAGAGTAGTCTTGTCGGTCCACGGATAGGCACGCACTCATACGCACTCTCCGAGCAAACTCGGAGCACGGGTATAGGCCTTCGTACCACGATACAATGTTCTCCACCTCTTCTCTCTTCCTCATCCTCCTTCGTGAAACTAACACTGCGCATTACCATGACAATGGCTAGATTAAAAAAGAAGGGGAGTGGATGGAGGCACCCCTCGAGCAATATTCTCTCCTAGCTGAGAGAGAAAGAGAGAGAGAGAGAGAGAAAAAATCGAAGAGAGAATGAACGACGTGTCTGACACGTCGATGGGCGAGAACGTCGATGGATACAAAACGTTTTACGAATACGCGAGGCGGCCAACTCGGAGCGCAACCCCTTCGTCCTTTCAGGTGAACCGATTGCGCGCGTAATCCGCCCTTTGCGCGCGCCACGAGAAAGCAAGAAGAGCGGAACGGATCCTGGGAGGGTGCCTTCGAAGATTCTACCTGATCCCGATCGAAGGATCGATCGACAGTTTCTCATGGTAGGGCGGTAAAACGCGAAAAGTTTCTCTCCGGCGTGATATTAAGAGTTTGAATTTTTTCGAAGTAGGCTTTCTTCTTCTTACTCTTACTAAACATCTGGCGAAGAAAGAAGATATCATTAGATCACTCGAAGAATACTATCATCTTTATCAACAAACAAATCTTTAAGCAAACTCGAAGGGACCACAAAACAGTAAAACCACCCCAATTCACATTAAAAGAATCTATCAGGCGGTCTTAAACACCGGATATTTAAATATCTCTAATCTACTCGTCGCACGAACGAAGTTTCACACTTTCAAAAATCACCGAAACGATCCGACGATCGATCTCAGCTACACCTAGTTCCTCGTACTACTTCGCCATTTACTTTTTCGCAGAAACGTTCGCAATCCAGTCTACTAACCGGAATAAATGGCGGTAGCCACGCATACCCTCCTGTCGGGCTCCGCTTGTCAACAGATTGACCCCGGCAGTCAACAGTTAACGATTTTCAATGGCGATTGGATGTCAGCATCACTCTCCGATTGGTCCGGAGAGTGATGCTGACATCCGTACAAACGGACAATGGGAGAGCGCTAAATGCTCACAGCGAGCGCTCGCTCGCTCGCACTCTCGTTCAATTCGAGTGAATGCGCGCGCTCTCGTCTATTGGGGGCTTCCACCCCGCTATTACAGTCAATGGCGTGGCATACGAAACACTATTCAGTCAGAACTCGGTCGACGGTGCTGCCGTCGCTCTCCCCATTCCTTACACATCATCGTCGCGCAGCGTAAGTATAGCCTAACCATAGAGCTTTTGGCGATTGGGCCGCGAGTTATGGTTAATGACCAGGGGATGCGAGTGACGCCTGTTTGCAAACCTGCCCACCGCGCAACTAATGCCACCACCCCTGTGGCCCGTTGACACTCCTTCTTGCAACAGCTTTTTTTTTCTCTTCTTCTCCGATAGTAAATAGATACTTTCGAGACTTGTATTGGATTTAGCATCGTTCAATTCCTTTTGGTTTTTATTTATATTACGGTATTGTATCTAGAGTAAGTGCCAGTTCGATGGTCAATTGTTGTTTCGATTTGTCGAGATTCTATTTCATATTCTTATTTTTACATGCCGACGAATACTAATTCCTTTCTGTTTTCTTATTCAAGTATATTGTGCAAAACTGAAATTGGACGCTTATTGGTAGTTACTCAGGGTGCAATAAAATGAATGTTTCTTTCTCTCTCCTTCGACGATTCTTCCTTTCACCTACCTCTTTCTTTCCATTCGTCGTTTCTTCTTCTCCGATAGTAAATATATACTTTCGAGACTTGTATTGGATTTAGCATCGTTAAATTCCTTTTAGTTTTTATTTATATCACGGTATTGTATCTAGAGTAAGAGCGTCGTAATTGGGCGCCTAAGGTCCGGCGTACACAGTCATTACTGACAAGGAACTATCAGAGGTGTCCCCCTCGGATTTCAATGCCGGCGAAATATGTTGTAATCTGAACCAAAATAAGGGACACTTTTTTTTTATACGTGCCCTAACGCATTTTTAGGGGGTGAAACACCCCTTTGGGAAAAATCAGTGTTTTAGACAAAAGTAGAACAGTTTCAAAAGCGTTTAATACCTCTGATAGTTTCCTTGTGAGTCAATATTGAGTTTGGTTAACCCTTTGCACTATGAGGTCACCTCTGGTGTAACACTTCGTATTGTTAATAAAACATTAAACTTTAAATAACTGCAAGCAATTACTTCATGCCTAACATGTGATATCAAAATCAGAAAAATTAAATCAGAGTTGGCTAAGAACATATAAAGAAAACAATTATAGTGCAAAGGGTTAATATACTGAGAAGTATATTTAAGGAATTTTATTTTATAATTTCATTGCTTCGGTAATATTGACCGTGTAACACAAGCCAAAGGAAAATGCAGTTTCCTTTGGTAGATGGAAATTAATCGGTGGCATTACAGTAACCTTATTTTCATTTTGCGTTACGCGCTACGCCTACATGCCGGTACTATAACACGGGTGGGGAATATTTGAAAAATCGTGGCGAGCAGGCCTATCGTTTTTCATTCGACAATTGGTAATTACTCCTTCACGTTAGAACGTTACGCATTTTCAATATACTATCTAAATATCACAATCTCAGTTATCTATTTCACCTTTATATTAACAGCTACTAAATCATACGAATAGTATCGTACATTCGAGGCATCGAAAAAGAATTCCAACATAAATATAATCCTTTATTCTTCGAGTCAATTCTCTCGAAGCACCTTAGCACAATTTTCGGTTTTGCCCCCGTGAAACCGAGCTCGTGGGAGCTTTCCGATCTACACGCACGGCTCTTCTCGCTTTCTAACCGGCGCGCGTGTGCGTTCACGCACACGAGAGAACCACGCTCGGTATTCGAGCGTGATTTGGGCGAGGGAATCAGCCTCGCGTGAAATTCAATTATGTCATTCATTGCTCCCGGTGGCTTTTCTTCTCCCCATCCGTAACCCCAAAAGCCCCTGGATGATCCCCGCGCGCGCGCACACCCCGTCCGAGGATGATCCGCAGATGCGTCGCGAGCCGTCGGGTGTCGTCGGGACGCCCTTGGTGCCTCCACTGCCCCGAGGACACCCATCTAGGTATCGCCCCTGGGCGACGTCACCGCGATCGCTGTCTCTTCGAATTACCCACGACTACTCGCCCCAAGGTCCCTTCCGCTCCTCTTCTTCCATTCTCTTTGGTCCAGACGATGCAGTTCAACGTAGAGATTCGTCGATCGTCTTGGATGCAGCAGCAATGGCTGAATTGTCACGATGGAAAATTCTATTGTGAGTGATCGATTGATTTGATTTAATGGAGAAACCTTCGACAGGACTAGTTGATATAGTTTTTTTTGCTGATGATTGATCAGTTTGCTCCGTTTAAAGCGTGGCGTATTATTTATCGTTTAGTTGTTCTTCTCGTTGGGAACTTAATCGAGTTGGTTTTTTGTTTTCTGAACGCCTATTAGGTTGTCAGTTTGATGATCAATTGTTGTTCCGATTTGTCGAGATTCTATTTTATATTCTTATTTTTACATGCCTACGAACGCTAATTCCTTTTTGTTTTCTTATTCGAGTATATTGTGCAAAACTGAGATTGGACGCCCTTATGGATAGTTACCCAGGGTGCAATAAAATGAATGTTTCTTTCTCTCTCCTTCGACGATTCTTCCTTTCACCTACCTCTTCCTTTCCATTCGTCGTTCCTTCGATTTTCCTCGTGCTTTCTCGTCAAAAGGACACCGCTCTAAAATACAAGGGAGTCTCGTAAAGTCATGGAAGCGCACACGAGTCTCCAAGACGATCAAGGACGTCACGAGGAGGTCCTGGATGAAGGAGAAGGACGAGAATCGTTGAGGAGAATCCTTGCACGCGTCGGTGCCCCTTCCTTGGACCACCGTCAAAGGATCTACCGACGTGGACTATTCCTCTCGCGAATACTTTCTCTCCTCCACCATCTCCCACTCTAGTGCCCACTCCTTTTCTCTGCCGTCTTCCTCGTGGCAGCGATTCACCGCGTCGAGGGCTCACCCGCAAACACACCGATTTAATTGGCCGATTTCACGGATTATTTCCTCGTGGAGGGTACCCTTGCGTCCTCCATGTCACCAGAGTGCCACCGCTGGTGGGTTGGCTTCGATTGGATCCTACGACACCGCTCTTTATACTCGCCACGGTCCGCTAAGAATTAGGTTTACCTTGCGAATAGAGAGGCGGTTGGATTCAAAGATCGCTACGGTTCCGGGATCCAGAAGATATCTCCAACGGTGAGGGACAACGGAGTGGTAGACTGGGTTCGAGAGAAAGAGAGAATTTGGAACGAATGGGTTCTCCGATCGTAATGAGAGTTTCGAAGGACTCTCGCCGTTAGACGAACTAGTTTTCTAATTTCTTTTTTTTTTGCTCCATCTTCTTCTTCGCTTCTCCGAGCGAAGGATTATTATTGGAAATCGGTGGTCCAGAGACGATCGTCTCAGTGGACCGAGTGGCCAGTTTCTAACGGTGCGCCGCAAATCGAAACAACATCTCTGAATGGAATACCGTTGTATAGTTGAATGGACGATGGTTCCGGCTGGGAAGTGGGTGGGTCCGGCCTTGGATCTCTTGCTCGACGATGCGACAAGTTCACACGAGGCGATTCCGTGAAGAGAAGCTGGTGCGGTGACCGCCCACGAATCGGTTCGCTTCTTCGTCTTCTCGGGAAGAGGCTTTTCCTGAAAAAAGAAACGAGCAGAGTTAGGATTAATATTGTAGTGAGAGTGAAAGAATCGTATAGGGGAGGGTGGGGCATGATGAGGTTGAGGGCAAAACGGGGTTTTTGTAATAGCTTCCTCGATAAGTGCCGCAATGGAGCGGGAAAACGTTGAATTGTTTGCTCTTGCTATACCAATCTGTGACAGCGATGCCAGCTGTTTTCTGTCATTTACTTGGAGACTAAACATCAAAACGTGTATTTGTTGTTTGCTGATGTAATTTTTCAACGGATTTACATAAGAGCAGGTAAGAAGCGTAATTTTTTTTTTCACGATTACATAGTATCCTCTAATAAAGTATTTTCTTACGAATACATTGATGTATGCGATCAATTGATTTAAAATATGTTTACGTTGTTATGCATACTTAACCTGAAAACTGTCCCTTGGGGCAACACGGGGTCCGAAGCTGTACCTACCCATCGTGGACCACATCTTGCCCTACATTAAATATGTATAGAGTATAATTATATATATTTTATTAGAAATAAAACTGTCTCTATTGCATACACCAAGATGATAAGCATTAAATATTAACTATGCCCTAAGTAATAATAATAATTGTATCTTTTGTGTTTTACCTTTTTTAATTGTTTATATAAAATATACAAGTAAATTTGTCACCAATGTTTACTAGTGTTTCTAGTTATTTATTGAAAACCTTATGTTGTATTTGAGATTAAAAAGATCCCATCTTACTCCACGCCTATGCCCCGTCTTGCCCCTTGGGTAGGGCAAGATGGGGTAGGTGGCAGGACCTACAAAAACAATTTTTTTTTTACAGAAAATACTTATATTTTTAATTTCTAATTTTTCTATCAATAGCAGCTAGTTGAAGGATCAAGTTGCAATAGCAGCCGTTTCTATTCCGCATTTTAAATGCCTGAAAAAAAATTAAAAAGTCTTAAGGACCCCATCATGCCCCACCCTCCCCTACTCGTCTGACGAGAAATTTACAGTTTGCAGATTAACTCTCAAATGCACGAATTTCTATTTGAATATAAAAAGAAACCGTAAATCCAGAGCACAAAAGAAAGATGGTGAGGAAAAATGCGAAAGAACGGGTATCCTTCTCAGCACTAGCACTTGGTCAGGATGTTTACGTGAATAGAAATAAGTCACGATAATTAAGGAAAAAAAAGACATGTATATAAAATGCTTCTCCTTCAGCAAACAGGAACACACTGACTCGCTCCCACGCTTACGCAATAAGTGGGGGAACAGAATCAATTCTTATTGTGTCTTTGAAGACGAAAGTCCTTCGAAATTTCGCAAGGAGACAACGCGCGAAATGCGAATATCGCCTACGATAGGTCGTTTGCAATGGCCTTAATGCGATTGGTATAAAAATGGATACTTTATGCATTTGAGAGTTAATTAATTCCAAAGTTTACGAGAATGAGAAGGGTGAGGATAAAATTGCAAGATGGTACCAAGAGCGAAAAGTGGCGTCGCGACGCCACTGCGTTGATTCGACGTCCTCGGCACACGGCCGGCGAAGATCGACGACGCTTTGAACCTAGAAGCCGCGACGATACAATAAATCCTAACCCTCGTTGTAACGCAATTTCCGAGCATGCTTTCTCCTCTCCACCTCACCACCCATCTGGCCCAACCACCTTCATCCCCTTCGTACCTCGCGCCCGGTTATGAAACTCAATTCTCATTGTATCGCCACTCGTGAGCCTCAGGTGGTAGCCTCTACTACCCCCCCTTTTCATTTCATTTCTCGACTTCCTTCGAATCCACGAATAGGCGGGTAGGTGCCTAACCCGTTGCCTGCAAAGCAGCGGAACCGAATAGAAAAAGGTGGAAAAGGAGAGTAGGACGCGCATGCCAGGTATGGAAAGGGGCAGGACAAGGGGGTGAACCAGTTTCACGTTCTTTCTACCTTTCTGATAGAAAAAGAGAGAACCTGTCGCTCTCTCCGTTCCTCGTTTTTCCTACACCCTTCGCTTTTTCTCAGGAGCCCGAAATCGCCAACTGGATGTCCTCCGTAAGGACCCTACGAGGAGAGACACGGATATAGTCCAGTACGAAGCTGGCCGCAAAAGTTCGGAGGGGACTGAGGGTAGCAATGAATATTCTCTGAGGGCTGTGTGCGAGGAGGAAGAGCGTGAAACACTTCGTGGAGGGAGCCGAAAGGTGCAAGGGGTTATAAATGTCATCCGCAAACGTTAATCGACGAAATACAAAACCCATTAGATGCTACCGTCGAGTAGAGCACGAGGTGCACTACGCATGGACGATGGAAGCGGTCGAAGCGGTCGTGCCGAGAGATGGGCTCGTCCGAAACCAACCCCGTCCAGCAACGCCCATGCCATTTTCGCCATTGTCGACGGCGACACAATTAGAGGCGGCTCGACACCGTCGCGTCGTCCTTGATTGGTACCCATTGTGCTCGAGAATAACGAGAGATCTGCACGCTCGGACCTACACTCGGGAGGATCTTTGGAATGCCTCGAGAGAGAGAGAGAGAGAGAGAGAGAGAGAGAGAGAGAGAGAGAGAGTAGAAGCAGTAGTGGCTTCGGGTAATTCTCCGTGGAGCTATCTCCTTGAGATTTCCGGAATCAGGTGGACGCGAAGGAAACCATCGGATGTTGGGTCGAAGTTCTGACAATAAGAGAGGATCCTTGATCTTTAGATTGTCACTGAATTTAGATTAAGAATTTCTAATGGATCTTGAGATTTGATTGATAATAATAAGTCGAATGGTTTAATGGTGAAATTTGTCAAAAGTACTCCCGCTATTTTTGGAAGTAACTTGCTGGTGCCTAGCATGTATTTTCATGTAATTAGATTTGAAGTAACTTTAGCCAGGTAATAATAATAATTTTGTGCTTCGTGAAAAAATGGTTGAAACTCCTGACCGGTGCTTCTCTTTCGTTCCAGCGAAATGGATGATAGTCCTAGCCACTGCACGCCGGGTGGTGTCCCTTGCTCTTCCGTCATTGAGAAGATTCGATCTAAGACGTGGTGGGCGTACGAGGCTCCGAACAGGATCTTTTTTCGGGCGGAAGAGAAAAAGGAAGGAGCGAGGAACGGTAGGAAGTTCCAAATGAATGCACGAGGGTGCGTGCCTCGATTCTTCGTTTTCATTCGCCAAACGATTTGTCGAGTAATCGTTCGGTAATCGAGCGAAGAGCTCAAAGATACAGTCTACTTTGTGGGCATGAAAAAAAGGCAATCGTGTATAATTATTTTAGAAGAACCATTTAATAAAAGAGATATATCATGGAAGGGTAGTTCAACATAAACATTTATTAACGCACAAATTCACACTTGCTCTACAAAGTACAATAAATGAAATAAAACAGCAACTGACTCCGATATCATTAACAATGCTTTCAAAATAATTATATACGAACGCCTTTATTTACGGCCACAAAGTAGACTGTACCCTTAAGCGACTCGTAAATTCAATCAACTCAATTTCTATTCGATCAACGTCCTCTGAAATCCTTCCTCTCTCACATCCTATACATTCCTCATTCTCACATTAAAATTCCATTCTTCATATTCTCTCATCTGTTCTCACGACCAAGCCACGAGCGACGCCTCCAAAAACATATTTCAAAAAACCTCTTAAATTACACCCTCGATTCCTTACCATTGTTACATCTTGTTTCGACTGCTCGCCCCATTGTGGTCGCTCGTATGGTTCCTGATGGACGATGGGGTCGGTTAGAAAACCGCAAACGGCGGAACCAGGCCGACAAACCGATGGAGCTGATGGACCTTAGTGAGCCATCGCTTCTACGAACCGACACGACCAACACTCGACGAGAGTAACGAAACGTGCGTGGTCCATGCCGCAAAACTAAGGCGTGTCCTCCTACACTTCCTCCAGCCTCCACCAACTTCTCCTCTCGCGATCGTTTTAGCATTTTAAAAGCATTCTTCAGCTCCTCGATTTTCTGGCGCGTCTCTCTCGTTCGCCGATCGCTCTCGCCCGATTGAAATCTGACGGGACGAGCGTGAGGCGCTCGTTCGTTGCTTATCGAACCGATCTGCGGACGATACTCGTGGAAGTGGTGGAGGTGATGGTTGTGAGAGGCGTCGTGGTAGCCAGCTAGCATCGGTAGCACGGATTTGACGCCCGCGAGGCAGATTTAATAATAAGGGGAGCCAGAGTCGAGCGAGTCTTTCCTCACCCACGCCTCTCGATGGACTCTTCTTCTCGTGGAGGTGGAACCACTAGCCACGGTCCTTTATCGAAAGATTTATCGGCCAATTGGCCACCGACCTAATCGCTCACGCCCCCGGTCAAGATCGCTCCCTTCCGGTACCGCAAGACGCGTGCCAATCTTGCCGCGCCTCTTCTCCACTTGCTTCTGTCGCACTCGCAAAAGATAAATTCGCGAGAATCTTTTTAATGAGTAATAACACTGGACCAACCAGTGGTTTTTTTGCTCTCAAAATGAGACTTGTTGTTGAATAAATTAAGCATGTTGATTTCAAAAGTCGAATTCATTTGTTCAAATTGGCTCGAGTTTTCGAGATATCCTCAATTTTGTGTCTTACCGATAAGTAATGCGTAAGAATGGCATTTTTTCATTTAATATTTATTGCTTCCTTTTTTATGATTGAGTTATATGTTAAGAACAACATATTTGCCTACATGTCGACAATTCAGTGTGTTTGGGTTCCAACACCCTAAAGTAGTGATGTGCTTCCACTTACGCATTTGCGATATTGGCGTTAAATGGCTAGTTGTCTAGTCATTGTCGGCAATTCTTAAATATGACTTTCATCCTAATACCTAATGTGAATAAATATGTTGTTTGTACCGCATAACTAATACAACTTAACGAAAGCAATGCAATTAATATTAAATAAAAGAACTGACGTTCTTACACGTTACTTACCAGTGAAAAACAAAACTGAGGATATTTTGAAGACTAGAGCCAATTCAAACAAACCGCTTCGATTTTTAGAATCAGCATCCCCGATTTACTAAAGAACAAGTCTTGCATCCAGAGCATTTTTTTTGTTGACTGCGTAATTAGAGATACCATGTGCCCTGTAATTATGTACTCTTCTTCAGCTGACGTGTCCTGTAGAATGGCATTTAACTTGAAACGGTTAAGAGGAGATCAATTTTTAATTAATCACATTGGTATCAATAAATACGCCACCAATAAGAATACATTTTATTCTCGCGTACGCGTAAAACGTTTAATCACGTCCCGTCCGGCGTCGCATTCGACGCGCCATCGACGTTCGTTTCTTCGCATCGGAAAAGTTTCACTCTTTCATCGGACGTCGCTACGTCAGGATGCCCTCACAATGCGCTCCTGTCGTCCTGCGCATTGCGCAACGTTCGAAAAGACGCTTCCACTTGTTTCCTGCAAGTTGTATAGAGGCATGTCTCGAATGATCTTTTTTTAATGAATACATCAAATTGCTGCTTGTAATTTCCGGGACTGGTGTTTCCCGATCGTTAATTTCTTCGCAATAATTCAATATTCGAGGATATTAAAAAGGAAATCTTAATTGCCGATTTAAGAAAATGAACGATAGAAGAGACATAGGAGAAACAATGGTAAGTGGAAAAAGAAAAAAAATAAAGATTTCTTCGGTAATGGACGTGGCATCCTTGATTAGTGAAAATACAGCAAAATATTATGACGATGAGAAGGAAATTACCCTCGTACAAGAGCGATGTTTTATATTTCACAACGTCCGACGCGCGAAATTGAATTTTATTAATTTAAGCGGATTTTTAGTTGGAAGCTCGCGAGGTCCTTGAGAGGAAAAGAATTTTTGGTCGCGCTTGTACATAAGCGTATGCATAAGCCGACTAAAACGAATCGAGAGAGTCGTTGGAACGGGGCGAAGCTTCGCAGGTGAAGCGAAACAATAGGGGCTGATGGTGTTTGATGGATATAACCCCGCGACCCGGCTAATAAGGCGCACCGAAAGAAAAAAAAAAAAAAGAACAGTCAAAGACTCGCGGACGGTCGCCTCTTTCTTTGCTCCTCTCCACTCCTTCCTTCTTCGTCGTCCTGACTCACCGCAGAAAGTCCTTGCTGAAAGATATACCATTGCCTCGGTGTGTAAAGGAAGGAGAAGCAACATTGGGAGGAGACCGAATGATCGTCGTCTTTCAGAGCGGACACGAGAATATAATTAGAATATAAAGGAACTGATTACAATTAAGAAAGAAACAGTTACAAGCGAAATTGCAACAGCGTAAACTTTTATCCGCATACAGAAATTAGTACTCGCGTTTGAATATTTTATGGATGTCAAATGCAAAAATAGTCTACAATGCCGAATGAGACCAATCAGACGCAGCTCTTGTACTATACCTACAAATGGCATAAGAGAATGCTTAACACGAATCTCATTCGTATCATCCTGCACATCGTTTCAGAAGATGATCCACTGTAGAAGCGACCATCTCCTTGGAGACAAGAAAAAACAATAACGAAACACGGAACAATGAACAATCTGGTCTTATTGTCTAGGGCAGTGGTTCTTGGAAGATCCTTATTTATAAGAAAAATCTAGAGAACATCTCAACCGTTGCCTTCAAACAAACTATGAGAAACAAAAATACTCAGAAATCTCTATTCAACAAGAAGAATGTAAAAAAATTCCCTTTAAAATACTTACAACAAATCCGTCTGAAACAAGCTTACGAAACAACACCGTTTAACCTTTAAACGCTTCAATTTCTATTTGAAAATAAAAAAAATCATCGAGCCAAAGCAAAGAGAAAGATAGGTTGTTTGTAATGGCTTTTAGTACGATTGGCATAAAAATGGACACTTTATGCATTTAAAAATCACTAGTCTAGGGACACACTTTTTTCGACTGTCGCTCATCCTTTTACCCCCTTTTCTCTTTTTCTCTGCACTCTCTGGGCTGTATCACGCCTGCTGATTTTTTCGTGCACCGATCGTCGGGACGAGAAGAAAAGAAGGGATGGTAGTGTCCTTCAATACGATTAGCTTCAAAATTGATACTTTGTGCATTTAAGAACCACTGGTCTAGGAACGTACTCTTTTGACCGTCGTTCATCCACTCACAAGGGTGTATCGCGGATGTTGATTTTTTCGTCCACCGATTGTCGGAACGAGAAGAAAAGTAGGGGTGGTAGTGTCCTTTAATACGATTAGCTTCAAAATTGATACTTCGTGCATTTAAGAACCACTGGTCTAGGAACGTACTCTTTTGAGCGTCGTTCATCCACTCACAAGGGTGTATCGCGAATGTTGATTTTTTCGTGCACCGTTCGTCGGAACGAGAAGAAAAGTAGGGGTGGTAGTGTCCTTTAATACGATTAGCTTCAAAATTGATACTTCGTGCATTTAAAAACCACTGGTCTAGGAACGCACTCTTTTGACCGTCGTTCATTCTTCTCTTTTTCTGTCCACTCGCAGGGGTGTATCGCGGATGCCGATTTTTTCGTCCACCGATCGTCGGAACGAGAAGAAAAGAAGGGATGGTAATGTCTTTTAATACGATTAGCTTCAAAATTGATACTTCGTGCATTTAAGAACCACTGGTCTAGGAACGCACTCTTTTGACCGTCGTTCATCCTTCTCTTTTTCTGTCCACTCACAGTGGTGTATCGCGGATGCTGATTTTTTCGTCCACCGATCGTCGCGATGAGAAGCAGAGAAGGGGTGATGGTGGAGGAAGAAGGTAGGTGGAAGAAGTAGTGGGGCCATTCAATTACCCGTCGAATCGCTTCGTCGTAACGGGGAACGACGCGTCATCACGCACCACAAAGGCTCACCTGCCAAGGTGCATAATACTGGAACAATTCCGTGGGCGTCGAAGCGAGTAATGCTCGCTCGCTGCCGTGGGTACTCGCCCTGCTCTTTTTATTATTCTCCTCTCCTTCTCAGACCTTTTCCTCCTCCATCCTTCTTCATTCTCCTTCTTGCTTCGCGCTTTCGTTCCCTTCGCCACGAAGCTCGGACGATGGCCCACCCGTGGCGAGTCGATCATCCTCGCTCGTCGACTGGCTCTCGTTCCTTCCTTCGTTTGTTTCTTCCACCGATTTCCTTGCGAACGCGTTTGCGGTCTAGGTGGTGCCTCGAGAGCCTCCAAGCAGTGTTGCTCCAAACACGAACGTTTTGCATACATCAGATTGACAACTCGAAAAGCAGCAGATTTCAATAATTAGTACTCCAATTTTGTCGACGAGTTTCTTTTGTTAAAATAAATAAACGTCGAGATACACCGTAAGCGTTAAAATACAAACGAAGAATAATTTGGTAATTTCTTTTTATGCTAAATTGTTCAGAATCCCTCGATCAATCGAAAATGTAGTCTGCTCCGACATCATTGGTACAAGGAGTACCAAAGGGGTTTAAAAAGTACCAAATTTGGTACAAAAATACCAGTTTGAACATCCTTCCGAGTATTTCCAAGCTTCGAACCCTTTGGATGGAACACTAAGACGTACGAGATGTGCGGATTGTCTTTGGGTAGACGAAAAGATAGATCGACGAATATTGGAATTTGATTGTAGGATTCTGGACGAGGCATATTCTGCCAACGTTAATGTCAGAATTATCAAAGAGTACTTTATAATAATTAGAGCTCGTCGAGACAAGTCGAGAGAAGTTCGAAGTATATTCTTTTCACCGAGGAAGGAATGTCGTCGAGTGAAAGAAAATTCCACGATCGGCTTTACGTGGAATTACGAAGCGTCAGTCGATAGATTCGATGAAAAGACGTGGAGAGCCTCCTCTCCAGGGGTGATTTCCTTCTCTACCAATATCGGCAGGAAGTGACTGGCGCAAAATTCATTCCGAAAACAAAATGCGCCCCGCGCATTCACCACTTGTCCGTCGTGGAAAGAAAAACAGGGGGATCCCCTCGTTTTTTAATTTACGCATTGTGGGCCACGTTTGGCCGTCGCACAAAGACGTTCCCACGAGGCGGCCAATGAGTTGGCAGATATAACAAAAACATTGCTCGCGCACCGGCTCCTCTTTCTCTCCACCTTCTCCTCCTTTTCTCTTCTTCCATTCTTACGACTCTCTTTTTTTCTTTCTTTCCTTAAAGTCAAGTTTCGTGTCTATGGCGGACGGTAGCGAGCGCGCGCACCTCTTTTGTAGAGCGAAAGAAAGCAATGGGCCTACCGTTCGTGGCGTGGACGGAGAGGTAAGACGAAGCACGTGGCCGAGGGATGAGTTTTCGGAATGACGTTGCCTTCTATCGAGTGGAGATAGAAAAATAGTACCGAGCGGCGCGTCCTCCATCGATGTTTCTCAGATTTCTACCGAGAGGACACGGGGTACATAAAAAGTGTTCGGAAATTCTTAAATGATCAAGCTCGCTTGTGAAAAAAATCGCGAGTTCCAATTTATTCCACATATTTTTTTCGCACCTACACACATTCGTTATCTCTCTCGTTCGATTACCAGGCAAGCATTGGACAAACGTCGAAGTTAAAAAAGAAAAATTCGGGCGATCGTCCACTCTCGCGTAACGAAACACGCGTCATCGTGGTCATCGCATTAACGCAACCCAATATTTTTAATCTTCCCGCGCGATTCGAATTGCGCGCCAATCGTCCCAACTGTCGCGCGAGTGACGCGCGCCCGTCATCGTTCGAGCCTCGAAATGTCAATCTCCCGCATAATTTTTTTCAAATGATCTTCCGTCATTCCGATAGGACGACGAGCAAGTGAGAAGAGAAATTTCCATTAGTCCTACCATGCGACGCTTATCTATAAGTATTGCAAAATTTTTCATATTTATTCTCTTTTGTTACTACAAGCTCACTACTTCAAATTCTTATTGTACCTACATCTCTCTAGAAAGGCAAATTTCCATGATTCCTTCTACATGACATCTTATTTACAAATACTGCAAAATTTTTCATATTTATTCTCTTTTGTTACTACAAGCTCACTATTTCAAAATCTTATTGTACATCTCTCTAGAAAGGCAAATTTCCATTAGTCCTTCCACATGACATCTTATTTACAAATACCGCAGAATCTTTCACATTTTTTCTCTTTCATTACTACAGCATCACTACTTCAAAATTCTTACTGCTCGTCTCTCCGCTCGTGAATCTCGTGAACCGACTCGTCTCCCGGAAATTGAGAAGTCGCGAGTCGACAATGGAGAATCAATTAAGTTCCCGCGTGGCAAAACCATTTGTGTCTCTTTCGCATTGGCGAATGGAGAGATAATGGGAGACGGGCGCGTTGCGCGCGTCGAAAGCAATCGATGATTCAATCGGGAACGGGAATAGTCGAGTGGTGCGTTTTTGTCTACGCTCTTCGCCTTCTGTTCTCTAACAATGACGATGACCTCGACCCGCTCCCATCCGCTTGGATTTTATTAGCTGTGGCATTCCACATCGCTAGACCGAAGAACCCGCTACGAGTTCGCGCGAATTTAGCTTCGCGTTTGCTGTTTTCGCGACCCTGTTTTCCAACAGAGCACAGACAATTTAATTCGTCAACTTGTAAAAAGAACGAAGATCGGACGAGGGTTAATTCACGATTATAGCAAAACGCGGCTAATGCGAAAATTGAATGGAATTATAAAGAATTTTCGGTATTGTCTTTTCTTGTTTCTCTTTCTCTTAACACGTTGACTGCCACGTCGCCTTGAATTTTGTTGACTGTTTAGTTAATTATCTAAAGAGCTAATTATACTTCCAAATACTTACTTAGATCATTTATAATCAGGCACTGAACCTGTCACCCGAATTCGGCAGCCAAAGTGTTAAATCATTGCCCCAGTTCATAAATACAGAAAGAATTTCCCTGTAAGCAACAAACAACAAAAAAAAAAGAAAAAGAAATTTGATTTGTCGCCTCAAAATAATGTCGAGCCTTATCCCCTTTTATTAGACAGTTAGCCTTTTCGGATACGAGAAATATTTAGAAGCGCATACCAGACTGTGTAACGCTTCTAAACGAGGAGGAGAAGAAGTTCGAAACGGATTAAATTACGGGATAAGATCACCGACAATTGATAACGCGATGGGATTATATCGTAAATCGGATTCTCCCCGACAAACGAAGAAGCGAGGCTGGGTGGATGCATCTAATTCCATTTCTAATCGTACAAGATTTACACACACACGACTTATCCCGCGGAATTACACGTGGATCCGGCAATGATACACCGCCCGATGATATAGGATCCCGAAACGCGCCGACTCTGTGCCAGGTAACACGCGCGCGTTTCCAAAATCTCGTGGAAATTATCGTGGGCTCGGCCGGTCCACCAACCACCGAGACTATCCAGACGAAATCGTCCAGTTTTCTCATAAGTGGCAGCGCCGAATAAAATGAAGGATCGTCCTAGAGGAAGAAGGACACTTAAGAGAAGGAGGACGTGGTGGGCACCATTCTCGGAAACTCGAGGAATCCGGTCTGGAGCTCTGAGAATCTTTATGGTGGCTTCGCGCTTCACCATGGGGCCCTTCCATCTTTCCACCCTCTCTCTTTCTCTAACGACCATTGTGTAGAATGGTGCCAAGCAGTCTGGCCGCGCTCGACCAACTAGACCAAAGGCATACACTACCAAGAGACCCTGGACGGATCCATTACTCTGGTCCGAGCGCAGGTACAATGGCGGTAGATAATCTCATTGTTGACTCGGGCCTCAGGAACAGACGTGAAACGCGAACGCGCGCGCGGCCAGGATCGTTTAATTTACATTTCACTGCTAAGCCTGGACCTGGTCGAGAGCCTTCGGTAGCCCTTGCTGTGACATTGATGGTAGACGATTCAAGATGTCCCCGTCCCCAATTAGACTCTCGATATTGTCCCGATCCTGGTAGAGAAACGTTTCTTCGGAGACTCGTGTCGTGGATAAGAAGGTGGAGGAGAAAGTTGTGCGAAAGAATTTTACCTTTCGGGTGTTTGAGTCCGAGAGTCTAGCGAAGGTCGAATGGCATTCGTGAATTTTAATGTTGCTTCGAGGCAAGGAACTTTTCTCTTTCTCCTTGCAAGAGTTTAAGGTTTATAGCATTCGTTGGATTTTCTTCGGTTGGACGTAACATGGATACACATTTTTAATAAATGGATAAGAGCATTTATATCCGTGCTCCTGTGAAAAGGACCAGATATCCGTCAATATTTGCACCCCTCCTCGTGTACATCTCAATTCGAACGTAATGATCAGAATATCTCAGCTAGCCAACAAATTGTCAAATTGTATAAATATCTTTGGCGGCTCGACATTATCTTTTAAATCGGCTTCATTAGAAATCCAATTAGATAGATTGTATAATTAAACGGTGCCTTTTCTTTTCTATTTTCCTTACATTCGCTTATATTAGCTAAATTAATCAAATTCGCTGTAATACTGTACTCTTATTTATCTGGTGTCTCCTCTACTGTGTTCGAAATCTTTCTAAACAAAAAAGAGGCTACTCGTTTAAATAAATAGATATATAAACAGCCCAGATTGCGCTTTCAGTAAAGGAAGTCCTCGTTCGAGAAATTAACCTCTTAGTTTTTCGGTCCTACATCCAACGTGGATTTTACCTGTATGAGTAGTACACTACCATGAATCACGTGTCGTTCTCGAGTGGAGTAGACTCGAGTCCATTGGTTCGTGACGGACAATGAGCTTTGCGCCTTTTGGTCCTACGCTTAACGGTGGATACATAATGTAAGACCGAGAGCGGAATAGTCGTTGTTGCTCTCTTCGGAGAATGCTAATATGACGGACGAACGCTTCGACGCTCTTAGTCGTTATCCTCGTCTTCATTCTCTTTCTCGTCCTCTCGCTCTTCGCCCTTCTCGTTCATCTTCTTTTCGTCCTTCTCCTCATTCTCGTCCTCCGTTCTCCTCTTTTTCGTCCATCTCCTCGTTCTTCTCCTCCTTTTCCTTCTTCTCCTCGTCCTTCTCCTGGTTTCCTTCCTCCTTTTCGTTCTTCTCTTCATTCGCATCTTCGTCCACCTCTTCGTTCGCCTTTCCATCCTCGTTCTGCTCCAAGTCCTTCTCCTCCTCCTCCTCGTCCTTCTCCTGGTTTTCCTCCTCCTTTTCGTTCTTCTCTTCATTCGCCTCTTCGTCCACCTCCTCGTTCGCCTTTCTATCCTCGTTCTGCTCCAAGTCCTTCTCCTCCTTCTCCTCGTCCTTCTCCTGGTTTTCCTCCTCCTTTTCGTTCTTCTCTTCATTCGCCTCTTCGTCCACCTCTTCGTTCGCCTTTCCATCCTTGTTCTGCTCCAAGTCCTTCTCCTCCTTCTTCTCATTCACCATCTCATTCTCTTTTCGATCCTTCGTCTCCTCGTCCACCTCCACGTTTGACCTCGTCGTCCTCGTCGTCCCGATTCACCTCGACCTCCACCACCTCCGCGTCCTCATATTCACCCCCTTCTTCCACGAGCCGCGGTCTTCGGGGTGGTCGTAAATTTCGAAAGAAACCCGAAAAGAACGGGGTGGCTGCGGGAACGGAGAGTTCCGAGAAGCGCAATTTCATATAAACACCTCGTTATTTACGAGCAATCCCGTTCTCTCGCTTCTACCGACAGAGCGCATCGTTGCGGTTTCGTCCCCTTCGACTTCTTCTCTTCTCGCGGTGAATCGCGAGTGGACGGGGACCGAGGCGACGCGATCGTTCAATTTTCACGACAGCACGCGCCACGAGATTGTGGTTATTGCGTCCCGCAGCGATGGTCCGACAGAATTATAATTAATTGAAATCGTCGAAGTAATTCGATCGAATCTCAAATGAGGTGGCTACCTTTTCGATACTCTTTTTTCTTCCGTTTGCTACGCGATTCGAAAATTTTGCACAAGATGCAAGACGAGATTTCTTGTCTACCGGTATAATAATATAATGAGAGCCTTTTGAGACGCGGTCTTTAATTACTACGCTGTTAAAAGTTAATCGTAAGGCATTCGATGGTAAGAGCGCAAGATCGTCTATCGTGGGGAATATTTTCGCTCGCGCTCCTTACCGCACGAGCGAAAGAAAAGAAAGAGGTTCTCCCCTCGGTGCTCGACGCGTACAGCCTCATTGGTCGCTTACAATCGCACGCAAGCGACAATGACGTGAAATCCGACTGAGAGGCACGAGCTTATTATGCCCATTTAGCGCGAGCGCGATACGCAGTGCGTCAAGATCGAAATCTGGGAATGTCGGGTTAGGGGACACGCCGAAGAACAGTGCTTCTCAAATTTTTCCGCTTCTCAAACCTTTTTTCTCGTTACCAACTAATCTCTCGTAACATTAGTATTAACAGAGATTCGATCCATCGGATAATCCATGCAAACAAAATAATCTTCTTTTCAAATATGGTCTAAAACATTTTTTGAGAATCTTTCGATTACTCTCAGGTGTATCGAGATCCATTTGAGACACCCTGTCCCAGAGAAATGGAAAACTTCCGGCGCGACCCTCGAGATCCGCGGTAGGTACCGAGCGAACTAACAATAAGTGCATCACGAGATAAAGCAGCGATTTCTGATTTTCATTCCACCTCTTCCTCCTCTTTTCGCGATCGTTTTCCTCGCGTCAACCTCCTCCACCTCTCGTTCATTTTCTTCTGCCTGGTCTACGAAGGACTCTCCTCAAATCTTCTGCATCTCCCTCCTTCTCGTCCTTTGTCGAAAGTCCGGACGCATAGGTGCTCGACGTTAATAAAATAACAAACCACTTGAGACACTCTGCACCAGAGAAATAGAAAACTTCCGGTGCAACCGCAATAAGTACCGAGCAGATTAATGGTAAGTACCTACATCGTGAGATAATGCAGCGATTTCTGATTTCCATTCGACCTCTTCCGCGCATCAACCTCCACCGCCTCTCGTTCGTTTTCTTCTGCTTAGCCTACGAAGGACTCTCCTCAAATCTTCTGCATCTCTCTCTTTCTCGTCCTTTGTCGAAAGTCCGGACGCATAGGTGCTCGACGTTAATAAAATAACAAACCATTTGAGACACTCTGCACCAGAGAAATAGAAAACTTCCGGTGCAAGCGCAATAAGTACCGAGCAGATTAATGGTAAGTACATCGTGAGATAATGCAGCGATTTCTAATTTCGATTCCACCTCTTGCGCGCATCAACCTCCTCCACCTCTCGTTCATTTTCTTCTGCTTAGCCTACGAAGGACTCTCCTCAAATCTTCTGCATCTCTCTCCTTCTCGTTCCTTGTCGAAAGTCCGGACGCATAGGTGCTCGACGATAATAAAATAACAAATCATTTGAGGCACCCTATACCAGAGAAATAGAAAACTTCCGGTGCAAGCGCAATAAGTACCGAGCAGATTAATGGTAAGTGCATCGTGAGATAATGCAGCGATTTCTGATTTCCATTCGACCTCTTGCGCGCATCAACCTCCACCGCCTCTCGTTCATTTTCTTCTGCTTAGCCTACGAAGGACTCTCCTCATATCTTCTGCATCTCTCTCCTTCTCGTCCCTTGTCGAAAGTCCGGACGCATAGGTGCTCGACGTTAATAAAATAACAAACCATTTGAGACACTCTGCACCAGAGAAATAGAAAACTTCCGGTGCAAGCGCAATAAGTACCGAGCAGATTAATGGTAAGTACATCGTGAAATAATGCAGCGATTTCTGATTTCCATTCGACCACTTCCGCGCATCAACCTCCACCGCCTCTCGTTCGTTTTCTTCTGCTTAGCCTACGAAGGACTCTCCTCATATCTTCTGCATCTCTCTCCTTCTCGTCCTTTGTCGAAAGTCCGGACGCATAGGTGCTCGACGTTAATAAAATAATAAACCATTTGAGACACTCTGCACCAGAGAAATAGAAAACTTCCGGTGCAACCGCAATAAGTACCGAGCAGATTAATAGTAAGTGCATCGTGAGATAATGCAGCGATTTCTGATTTCGATTCCACCTCTTGCGCGCATCAACCTCCTCCACCTCTCGTTCATTTTCTTCTGCCCGGCCTACGAAGGACTCTCCTCAAATCTTCTGCATCTCCTTCCTTCTCGTCCTTTGTCGAAAGTCCGGACGCATAGGTGCTCGACGATAATAAAATAACAAACAACAAGCCAGAACTTGGCCGAGAAGGGGTCATGAATCCGGTGGAGGACCATGGCGAAGTGAGTGGAGATCGTTCGACGGTGGCATTGTGTGCGCGCGGGCGCACGCCACTCCGAGCGAGAAGTTATTAACGTATTCGGGTCTGGGCCGCGCTTGTATTTAAATGATATTAACAATGGCGTTATTTTACTTGGACAATGACGCCCATGCTGGCCCACTTCGCTCGCGCTTGACTCGCGAAAGCCTCTGAACGAAAAGATAAAGGCGAAGAAAGAAACAAATAAAGAGGTAGAAAGGAACGTCGTGGAGAGAGGAGGGAGACCTTTTTGTTTCCCTTTTGCCTTTCGAGTAGCTACCAAAAAGAAGTGTTCGCTTATGCGCACTCTCATTGGTGTACTCGAACAAGCCTTTGGCAGCGCGCCTGACAATCGATCCTTTCGCGTCCACTGTTGGATCTCGATCCAGTCTGAAGATCGAAGCTCACGAGGCCCAAGTGTGGAATTCTTTCTGAGTCGTGCAAGAGGGGTACCAGCTTCGAAAAGAATTCCATGGAGTTTCACCAAAGGGTAAGAGAGAAAAGCGCGACGTTGGGGCCCCGCTCTCGGATCTTGGTAGGGAGAATTCGGACGAACTCGAGAAAACAATTCTTAGAATGAATTGGCTCCTTATTCTCATTGTTTTCTCACCGCTCTCGCGATTGCCGATGATAAAAAGATTAACGCGAGACGGGACGCGAGTACCATCGACCAGCAATTTTTCTCGCATCGAGAGCGAATACCTATTGTAAGGGCGCTGCCACGTCTTCGTGTGGGTGTGGGCAACGAGAGAGAATTTTGAACCTAGACAGAGCGGCCAAACAGAATTTAATTTCGCATTAAACGTATCCGCCACCCTCGCCACCCTCTTCTCTCATTCTGCTCATGCTATCGCTCTCTCTCTCTCTCTCTCTCTCTCTCTCTCTCTCTCTCTCTCTCTCTATCTTGATTTCTCTCACTCTTTTCCTCTTTTCTCCTCCTCTTCCACCTAGCGCTCTAGTACGACGCGACTGTACGGAGCCACGGAACTACGAGGGCACGGTGGAAGTTGACAAGAGGCGCAGGTACTCGACTTTCAATGACTGGCCCAGGGTGAGCATTGTGCGAGATTTCAAAGGATATAATTACGCTCACCTATGCCGCGCTCGAATATCGGCGGAGGGGTTTTGTTCGCTCGTGCGAATTATCCTCGGCCCGATCGCTCGCTTCGATTCCCGATAAGACCACCTCCATCGGTGGCGTCGGTGGTAGAAGAGTAGGGGTGGAAGGCACCACGGCGCGCATTTTCCAACCCCTTTCTCTTTATTATTCGACGAGGGCGCGAGGGCACACGGGTGCAAGGAGGTTGATTAAAGTGGGCGTGGGGACCTCGCGATCCGCTGGGATTTAGCTGAGTGCGCGCGTTACGCCGAGCTACGGGCGGAAGAAGAGGGAAGAGGAGGAAGAACGTGGGTGGAGGAGGAGGAGGAGGAGGAAGAAACGAAAGATTCGCGAGTCTTTTTTCCTTTTTCTTATTTCTTTCTTTCGCTTTTCTTCTTGCGGTCTGGAATAGCTTAGAACGTGAAGATCGAAGTAGACGAAACGACGCGGGTGTAATTTAAAAAGGAATATTCCGTGGAGCAGAGACTCTTTCTACGAGGAACAGTGATACAAGTGAAATGAGAATCTCGTGTGGTATTGTAAAAAATAGTAGAGCGAGGATTGATAGTAGTGCCAGCCTGATTTTCCACAGTACCATGCGAATGTATGTAAATTCGCAAGCTTGCGGTAAAATGTTAATAACTATAGTTCCGTTAGTGTTACGTTAGTGGTATGTTTTGTGGTTGGATGTTTAGAAGGCACGTGGTACTTCATTTGTGTTATTATTATGAATTTAGTGGATACAAAATGTGCAATGGAGTGTTGCACAAATTTGCAATTTAACCAGGTGCGAAATTATCAACTTTAGCCACTTGTAGGGTTAACCGTTTGCACTCGAGGCAATTTTTTTATCGGAAATTCTTTTCGATTTTCTTTCTGGTTAATCAACGACGATTGGTTTTGGAATTTTTTTTAACCGCGTAGTCTGTCGAACGAGGTGAAAAATATTTAGCGTAACCGTAATATGTATGAATTCGATGTCCGAATGTTACGACGACCAACGAAATGAAAGAGAAAGAGGAAGAGAGAGAGGGCCGAGAACATCTGCCGAGAGTCACAAATCACTCCCGCGGTGGGTATCGCGAGGTATAAACTGACTAGACACGAGTATGGGGTGCCCGTAATTATTCATACCGGTAAACTAGTCCGTTCTCTGCCTCTCCTCTCCCTCTTCTTCATTGCCACCCCGTTGCGTCGTCGTGGTCGAGCGGAAGCACGGATCACGTGGCGCGAGTGCAGCTCACGAGCTAAGATACACGAGAAAATAAGCAGTTCGCAATTTCCGTTTGAAGAGGCTTTCCTCGTTCGTAGTCCGATATAAGCTAGGCCACGATAGAAGGCTTGCAGAGGATGGAAAATCCTACAACGATGAAGTTCGTGAAAGACGAACTTTTAAATGTTAATTTTGGATATCTAATAATCTTGATATTTTAAATTAATATCGACGTTGAAAGCACCAAAGGAAACAAACACGTTACCGACACTTTCATTCGCGTGTTAACGATATTTGTTTTTTATGCTTCATTCAAGAGAGCTTGCGAACTTTCGCTCAATTCTGTCCCGATCTTCAATTATGTTTGTTCTAATTCTGAATTGTTCGATTTACTTCAATTTTGTTCCTTTCTTCTGTCTCATTTTCTATCTTTGATTCCTATATTTCTGTTTCGTTTCTGAAGCTTCTTATTGCATCTAGTTTGTTGCTTCAAATTTTGATGGATGCTATTACTCTCCGATATTTCTCGTTGCAGTAATATTGCAAACTGTAATTTCTCTTTCTTTCTTTCTCAGCATTCTTTACCACTAATACGACGATTGATGCCGATTCTTGCCACGACAAGAATGACCCTTCTTCTCGCCTGTTAATACTAACCATAGAAAAGAAATTTCTAATGAAAATTTGTAGACTGTTATCTTCGAATTTCAAATTCTACAGGTAAATAGGTGTAACTTGGCATCAAGATGAGCACCGTTAGAACTCGCGAGCTGATAAACGGCGCCCGCGCGATATAAAGAGAACCCGATACGAGACACGAGTAGCAGGAGCGGTCTGTCCGTCCGTCCGTTTGTCAGTCGGTCGTTCAGCGGTCGCGCAACCCGCTCCTCTCATTGTCCACGGGCGCGCGGGACCCGCGCAGGACGTATTTGGACAGTGAGTTGTTAACGGCAATGAAATCCGCCATTGTGGCACCATTCGACGCGGACAATCGCCCATTATGGCGATGGTGACTACCTTCCGCGCGCCGTGTGTACCATAATTACATTAGGCGCGTTGCACCGGTCGGCAAGCAGAGAGAAGCCGTTGGGACCCTCCCGTTAATCCATTGTTAACACACGGGGTCGTGCTCGCGATTCCTGGTCCATCGGCCACCCCCGTTTTCGATCGATCGATTTCTCGACGATACTCTCGCGACCCTACGGAGCCGGAAGTCGAGCCAGAAATTACTGGCAAGACAATGTCTTCCGCTTGTGGTAGGATTATCTAGCGAGAAAGTGAAATCTGATTGATAACTCTTAATTGTTAAGTCAATGTTTCTCGAAATACGATGCAAGTACTCGTTAGAATGTTCAAAAGACAATTGGGACATGGTTCTTCTTCTCTTCTTTTTTAATACTCTGTTTTGTCTTTATTTCTTTATACCTTAAATGCATGAATTCTGATTTGAAAAGAAAAGGAACTATAGAGTGAAAGAAAAAAGAATGTTTGTAATGGTCTTTAATGCGATTGGTGTCAAAATTGAGACACTGTGTATTTAACATTTTATGGACCGGTAAAAATTTAACATTCCATGCGCTTCTCACCGGTCATTCGGCCGCAGACATGGCCGGGTTTGTTTCGGCTGACTGTTGCGTGGGACATCTTTTTTATCCGTGGTGAACATTAAGTCTTCCAAAATGGTATAAAAATATAAGCGCTTACAGAACAGACCTACTAGTATGTACCTCAATACCAAATGATAAATGTTAGGTTGCCATCGCAACCGATTAATCAGCTACCATGAGCATTGGGGACAAACAGTCGACCGTTCGGTAAAGTGTTAAGAGTCAATGTGCTGCTTAGTAATAAGTGACATTAAAGAAGAATGTCTGACCGATGTGAATTCATCTCAATCCAAAAGTGCTAACGTACAACGATAAACTCTTGAATAAGCATACCACGCCATCTCCATTTCGGTAAACATTGAAAAAAATTCCACCAACCGGTACCTCGTTTCACCGTACCCTTGATTTATACGAGGATCACCTGTGGATACCACACATGCCGCGTTACGTTCAATCACGCGATGGTCCAGAGAAGCACCCGATACCACCATGGTCGTCAATTGAGATTATTAACAGGCGCAACTTATCATCCCTTTATCTGCTTAGATTCAGCTTACTCGGGGCTGCCTTTACAAGCGACTCTTTGACTATCTCTCGCTCTGGACTGAAAACGCACCTCCTATCTCGCGATCCATCGATTCTACGCCAAGCCTCGGTAGACCGTCGAGGATCCTCCTTCCAAGTCGCCGAGCACCATGGGTGGAGGATCGAGTGAAAAAAAATCTCTTCGGCCACCACGAAGCTAAGGACATTTTGGGTTCTGGAGAGTTCTGCGCCTATGAGATCGTTGGTGCCAGTCTGTCTGGTCGAGACAGTCTCCCTCGTCCTCTCGGTCCCTTCGTCTCCACCCCTCTTTCGAAAATGCTTTCGAGCAAGGCAAAAGGAAACGTAACGAAGGCCATCTTAAAAATTCCTGGCACCCCGTCGTGAGCGACTCCACCCCCAACGCGTACCAGGTCCCTCTTTATTCTCATCATTTTCCAACGTTCTCCGTTCCACCTTCGCTCGCGAGGAACTATCAATGAATCGGTTGGCGCGCGCTCACTCTGTCTTCTGTGGTACTTAGAGTTCAGTTTTTTCTCGGTAGTTAACACGTTCGAATGTACCACCGACGGTACACGTTAAACTTTCCAGTCAGGCTACGTGTACACGTTGACATATTTGTTCAATGCGCTAAGAACATATATTTTTGTAACAAGTTTAAAACTGTAGAATATATTTCCATCAAAAAGATTCTACGCAGGTTAATTATTTGTGGATTGATGATGTTAGGAAACATTGCGTTACTATATATCAATCTTTGATCAAAACACTGTGCTACCGAAGCGTTAATGAAGATCGTCTAATTTTCACTTACGAACAGTTTTCGAATTGGTTTGTTCTTAATCAGGATTGGAAGAAGTTATCGTTAGAGACAAATTATTCGGACAATCGATGACAAAAAGTGAAATTTGGAGAGGCTTCAGATATCAATAATGTAAAATGTTGTATAAAGTTGAATTTCCAAGCGTTATTGAACAAGAACGTGATGTGACTCTGAACTCGAGGAATTTACCGACACCTGTAATAATATCGAGAATGCGAAAGGGTCCAGTAAGAAATGTTCTGAGAGAAGAAGGGACCGTCGTTCTACAACGTTCCACGCCAAATCTAAAACTTTCCCCTTGGCGCACTCTCGACGTTTGCTTTAACGGTTTCGTATCAATTACATGGGGATTAACCCTTTTCGTTCGTTATGCCGCACACGCGCGCGCGCACACACAAATTCGCTCATTCATGCACGACGAAAATTGTATCGATTGGGACGAACATGTGCCCTTCGTAGATTCGAGTGCCTTTCGATGAGAATATTTCACAGCCGTTCCTTCCGTTACCGTGATTATGTTTCAATACGGTCGTGGCACGAAATGGTAGAAAAAAAGATTTCTACGGTTAAGTTAAAGAAAGTCGCTTATTCATTTTCAAACGATTTTTATCCAAGCACGATCAACCTATATTTATTGATTGTAATAAATAGTTATTTTAGTTATTACATTTACTGTGAAGTGAGAAGTTTAAGATTTTTCTTCGTCACCGTAACACTTTTCAGTCCGAAAAAGATTCGCGTGGCGCTACGCGCAAATGATTTCCGACAATTTAGCCAGGCGTTCGAAACCTGACGGCGATATTTTCGTTTTGCGCACAATGACGCTCGCAAAGGCGCACTTCCTACGGGCCCCCCTAACGGCGTGGGCTTCCCTTTGTGCCGAGGCAAGAGTATCGCGAGTATGGACAATGGAGGAGCTGAACATTTTCGGCATTCGTTGCCACACCGAATTGTCCATGATTCGAACTCTGTGCCCCGGCCGACGTGCCCTCACAATGAGGCCAAGATTCGCCTCGGTTTGCCTCTTAGGAGAGATGCGAGAAGAATCGCGTCCGAGGAAGAAACCAATCCGAATAATTTCGCGTGATGGCCGTGCGCCAAGAATACTCGAGGTCATCGAGAATCTTCCCGTTTCCGGTCTCATCTTTCTTTTTCCTATACCTTGAAGAAATTACTTGTAAAGAGGTCTAATTTCGTAAGGTGCATCTTCAGCTTCACAGCATGTCACTAAAGTCACTGCCAATTCCACGAACGAATCTTCAAGATTGAAACAGATTCTTATGGACGTGATATTACATAAAATTAATACACAATGTAAAAATACTGTAATTACGTGTCTTCCAATATTGAATCTTTGAAAAGTGTCTCTGATACCCAATAAAATAATTCAAAGCAACAACGAACCCCGTGAATATCTGAAACGTGCCTTATCCCTTTGGCTATCGCTGTTTTCGGTCTCATTTTTTTCCTATAGACTCTAGAAATTAGTTACAAAGAAGTCTAGTTTCATAAAGTGCATCTTTAGCTTCACAGCATGTCACTAAATTCACCGCCAATTCCACGAACGAATCTTCAAGATTGAAAATGATTCTTACGGAAATGATATTGCATAAAATTAAAACACAATATAAAAATACTGTAATTACGTGTCTTCCAATAGTGAATCTTTCAAAAGTGTCGCTGATACCCAATAAAATAATTCAAAGCAACAACGAACCCTGTGACATATCCAAAATGTGTCTGATTCCTTTGGCTACCCGCTAGGCTTGCACCAACCCGCGCATCGTCGTTAGAAACAAGTGTCTGCGCATGACGCATATGCATCCCCATAAAGTCAAGGGTGTAAGAGGGCCGAGCATACGTTCTTATTCACGGTGGCCCGACGATTCGCGGTCGGCCAGTTTTCGAAGGGTGCGCAAATTGTTGGTTAGGGCTCAAAGCCAATTGAGAAAAGGGGGCGAGGCACGGGGACACGAGGAGAACGAGAGAGTGTGCGCGGGTACACTCTGCGTCTCTGTGAGTATTCGAGAGAGACAGAAAGATGAATAGAAGAGAGGCTGTGGTCGATGGACAAAGAAGGGGAGAGGCTTTGGAAGCAAGCCGCGATAAGTGACATTCCCTTGTGCTCGCTCGTACAACGTGTGTACCGATCACACGAGAATTAATCGGCGTTCCCACTCGCTCCAACTCGATTCTGGGTTGCGCGCAAGATGCACTTATTGTTAGAAGGGTCTGCAAGTCGACGTCGGCGTCGTTCGCAGAGCGCAAAGCTCGAGCGTGTAAGCAGCGTCTCCGAGAACAAAACAAAAAAAAATAAATTACCCGACGGGCAAAAGAATATTAATACGCCTTCACAAGTCCATTAATATATACGAAAGGCGTATATGTACGCCCTCACAAATCAATCAATATATACGAAAGGCGTAAATATACGCCCTCTGTATTTTTTTACTACAACACCTTTATTACTGTAAGTAATTACTGTATAGTAAAAAAATAAAAGTAAAATTATAACACCTTTATATTTAGTTACCGATTATTATAGAAGGAATGCACAATTTAAGTTAAATAAATTAAAATAGCTTAAAAAGTTACTTAAGATAAATAAAAAAATGGATGTTTTTAATTTATTTGCCATTATTATTTTGTAAACCCTAAGAATTGTATCAAATTTCCGGGTATTGTTTTGGTTACTAGTCAGTGGATAACCAGTCGCAGCGACTGACATGCGAAAAACGCGCCGTCCATATTGATGGATTCGTCCGAGAGCGCGTCGCAGTGAAAGGGTTAACAATCTTAATTACATATCTTGCATGCAAGTATAAAACAATTATAAAACAATTCGCTGCACATAACAGAATCTTCATCTAAAATAAAAGAAAGCAGATTATAATTGACGAAGACTACGGAACTTTCACGGGACAATTGGTACCTTCTGCATCGACGAGGCGCGACGAAAATCTCATTACGGCTCAATCGACCATTCGTCTCCATATAATCGATCTTTACGATTATTGTCACGGGTGGGCGAGAAAGGATCGACTGGCCGGTGGTCGACTTCCGAGAGAGGAAAAGGTCGATTCACCTTTCGTCCGATGCGAATCTTCTCGCAATAAAGCCTAAGCCCCGCGCACTCTCCGCCAATTTCTAGAGTCGACGTCGCACGTCGTTAACCTCGCGTCCCGACGACCCTACCTGCACGAGCGTCGCGCAAGGAAGGAAACCGTTTTATTACTGCGCCACCATTTTCTCCGCTCTTCGTCAGACTACTCTAGCGTACATAGGACTGGCGCATAAATCCGTAGGTAAACATAATCTGGAAAAGACAGCGACGCACCGTCGTTTCTCCCATTGTCGTCCCGAGGCCAAAAGTCAATTGCGTCTATAAACCTTTTGCGGACCCTTGACGGTATCGTGGCCGGCTATGCTCGATGCCAGAAGGCGAGCTCAAGAGTGAAAAGCAGCAGGAGGAGAAAGAGAGAGAGAGAGAGAACATGAATGAAGTATTATTATTATAATTATTGTAAATAAAGTATTATTTACTCTATGTGAAGTATTATAATTATTTAGCTTTCTCAGTTATTTTTGTGCTACGTAAATTCATATATGATTTTTTACCTTGATACTACCTTAGACTGTACTTTCTCGTCTCTCCTCTCTCAGACAGAGAGATCTTTACTTTTAACTAACTTCTCCGTTATTTATTACCCTTCTATGTACTTGCTCTTCGTTCATTCCATTCTTCACGCTGTCACGCTTCAAGGATTAAAATAAACTGAGAAAAAGATAAAAATAACTGAGAAAGCTAAAAATAAAACATCGTCGTACGTTCATTATCATAAATAAAGCCAAGAAACAAGAGAAGAGTGTAAAACAGGAGCGACGATGGGATTGTAAAGAGAAACGGAAATTGGATGTAAAAATGAGCGGAAAAGGAATGGAAGGGAAAATCAGGAAGTGAACGAAAAAACGGAAACCGAAGGATCACGGACGAAGGACACGAAATGCGTTACACGTTGGAACCTCGCAGTCCGCTGCAACGTGTTTTCGAAAGTCCAACCCCCGACGAGTGTCCATGTGCTTTCCAGTCCTACCAAGAGGCCCATCGTACCACCTCTCGTACTTTCCTCCGCTTTCGTTTGTCCTCTCGGATCGTTTACGTATGTTACCAGCGGGGAGTCCCCCAAGGACGTCCGCTTCCACTTGGATTCGAAGAGTACGCGACCACCGAGACGAATAGAGTGGCCAGTAGGTACTCACCTCACTTTCTTTTTACTTCCACCTCGCGTTAGGTCCTTCACGTTTGAAGACCTTTCAATTGCTACCCCGTGACGACTTGCACTCAATGCATCTGCCTATTAGCTTATTGTCTTCATCGTCAAATGCGTTACTCGTGGTATTCAAACATTTTAGTAAAGATCTTTTACATTGTTTACAGTATAATTTTCCACGGCACCGATAAGTTTCTAATCTAGAGTGCCTTGTTTCTATTATAAATAGAGGTCAGAAAATGTATTAAAAATAATAAATATAAGCAACATTGAATATAAAAGTAGTAGCGAACATAATCTACTTTTGATTCGATAATATAACTCGTATAAAATAAAACGACAGTCCAATCACCTGCGCAACTATTCTCCAAGAAACCTCCGAATCCTTTCCAGGAGACTCGAAGACAATGCTGATCTATGAAGGACGTCACTTTTATTCGGAGCACCGTATAGGAGCGATCTGTTACTATACTCTTCTAACCCCCATCTCGCGTCAGCAGGAGGACAGGAAGAAATAAAAGTATCGTCTCCGCGGTCTGGCCCGCGCGGTGAAAAGGAGACGCGCATTTCTATTATGTACAATCCCGGTGTGGTGCGTCCTCGCGTGGATATACCTGCCATTGTGGCATGGGCCCACGCCAACGACGACTACGAAGACGACGATGCGACGCCACACCGACGACCTGCGTCGCTCCTCCTGATACCTCACCTCCACTCCATCCAACTCCTCCATGTCGCTCCTTTTGTTTCGTGGATGATTTCACTCGTGCGCGACACCTTCGCGAGATAAGCCGAACAATGGCCGGTTTCTCGTTCCCCGGATGACAGTATCGCGATCTCATCTCGACGATTGAAGCGCGGCTTAACGAAAAAGGGTGGCGGGTAGGGAAGGTGAAAAGGGTAAGAGAGACAGAGAGAGAGAGAGAGAGAGAGAGAGAGAAAGAAACTGAGACAGAGAGAAAGATGATGACGATGATAATGATTTTTATTATAGAAAGAGGATGAGAGAAACCTCGTGGATTCTTCATGGCCCACGAAACATCTCGACTGAGTTGGAGAGGTAAGTGTGCCAAGTCGAATTTTTCCATTTCCTTCGAGTTTCATTTCTAACCACGTTTGTATACTTGATCGCGCGTAACTAGCAAATAATATGTTACAGAATCTTATGGATGAAAAATATTCTACTGGACTCTTGTAATTAATACAAAGCACATTTATTATTATAGTCACGAGATAATTAGCCCATCTTTCTTAGTAATCTCTTGCTGCATCCACTAATCGTCTAGGCATCGAAGACCCGCAAATGACTTAAAGGACCCGATCAAGATACTCTCTCATTGACCGTGCATTATCGTCATTACCATCTTGTACCTGTTAATCGGCTCGGGTCCAAACGAACTGTGGGTAACAAAAAGAGAAATAAGGAGAGCGAGGACATGATGGGATAAGCTTCGCCCTAACGATCATCGAGCACCAGTGGTGTCCGCGAGACAAGCCCTGAAGAAGAATCGAAGGAGAAGGAACGACAACCTTAGCACCAGAAGCTGCAACAATGTGACCTACTCGTTCTACGCGCCGAGATTCTTTTTTTTCCTTGCCAGGGATACACGATACTTCAGGGAACCCTGGGCTCGCTTTTCTACACGCTAACTCCTTCTCTTCATCGTCTACCTGTCCTTCTCTCCGCGTCTGCTCTCTCGCGCGAGAAGAGGCCGTGGATCTCGATAGGATCCACGAGAGCTCGTGAATAAAATAAGAGAGACGATGGAGAAAGGGGGCCAGAAGCGCGCAGCCACCTTGTGCGTTACGGATCTCCTTTGAAACTGATTGGAACGGAAAGGGTACCTACGAGAAGAAGGGGGTTGTGGCTCACGCACGTTTACCAGGGTTCTGGGCTTGCTTGGGGTTGCTTACATCCCCTTCGTATTCTTTCTACGATCAAAAAGGCAGATAAGATCCGCTATGCGATCCGATACATTGTCCGGGCTCATCGCGACGGGCTCTCATGCTCAGGTGCTCTTGCCCGGTGATGGTCGGTGGTGGTGATGGTTGGTGCCTGCCGTGCTTCGATCGTCTTTGCTGGTGTTGAAAAAAACAAAAAAAAGCAGAAGAAATGGAGGATGAAGAACGAGATGAGAATTGGACGAAGGATTCCTTCCGTTGATGAGAAAAGGAAAGGAGAGCATGGAATGAAGGAATATACGAAAGAAGGAAGAATCGACAGTAAACGCGTCTTCTTCTAGGTCCTTTGGAATCTGACCGTGCTTCGTGAGAATTCGCCGCTCCCCAAACGACGATCTCCTAATTTGCATGATTTTTATTATACCGGTCACCTTTAATGCTTACCGTAACTCATTACGAAATTATTAGCACCCTCGAATACTTCCAACTTCGCAGGATAGAGTCGAGCGAGAAAGAATCGGAGGTAAACCGGAAGCCAGGCGGCGTTTTCCACGTTCGATGGTTTCTCATGGTTTCTCGAGGATCCTCGAGAAGGTTCTTACGGTTACGAAGGAAAAAAAAAATCGCGATCGCTACATTTCGAGGCGGGCTCAAGAGAGCGTGATTCCTTCTTAAAGAAAAAAGTGGCCAGATGGCAAACTCGCCTCTTCTCTTCTCTCGGTGGATCCTTCGCTTGAGTTCCGTCCATGCGTGTGATCGGCGGAACTGCAACCTTTCAAACTTCTCTCTCTCTCTCTCTCTCTTTCTCTACTTCTTTCACGCAGGTTCTCGCGGACGGTCCAGGCGGACGCACCCTCCTCGCAAGGAGAAACGGAAGGACCAAAAGGAGAGTAACTTTCCGCTCACCCTTCCGCGCGCGCTCTGTGTTTCCAAAACATCCAATATCTCGCGCTCGAGCGAGCAAATCCAATGCGAGTTGGCTCCCTTCTTCGCGCTCCTCTCTTCTCCCTCTCTCGTTCGTTTTATTTTCTTCCCTCTTTCTCCGTTGCCGCTTCTTCGGATACACTCTCGACGCATACCCGTGGCAATTCTGTTTTCTACTTCGCCTCCCTGGATTATATCCTGCGCTCACGGTACCATCACCACCGCGCCGTTATTATTCGACGAAGCGCGTATGAATTTCATAGGAAGAGGACCCCCTCGTTTCCTCCTCCTCATCCTCTTCCTTCCGCTCCGCCCTGTGTTTGGTCCCTCGGCCGATCTGCCGCGGCTCTAACCGCGCGCGAGCCGAATGGAAAAGCGGAGCGATTGGCAGGCGTGAAGAATTTCGTATAATAGCCTCGAAAATACTGTTGATCGCCCTCGATGCCCATAATAGACGACAAACGAGATTCCGCTGAATCAGCAATTATCGATGCGCTCGATGCTTTCGACGCACCGCGTCGGTATTTAGCGCCAGTTTTACAATCTCCTTAGTTTTATTAGTGTTCTTTTTCTTCTCCCGCTGGATTTTCTTGACGAACATAAGTGAATAGATCGTTTGCAAGAGCCTGGTGATATTAAGAAGGATCTGATTTAGTTTGTCGGACTATTCAACCCTTTTGTAGGGTGTAGATGTGACAGAGTTTAGTTTTGTTTCGATATTTCTTGAAATATGGTATAATGAAATTAATACGATATTGAACGATTGAGAACAGGTGGTCCTAGTATTTGGTAGTCGTGTCATGTTGGCGCCGCAAACGTGCCGTTGCCAAGCCTGTAGCAGATCGCGAGTGAGTTCGCGCGTTTTATGCAACCTTAGTTTTCTATACTCTTTTGTTCTCACTCTACACCTAGTCTCTCCAATAAACCTATTATACTACTGATCATTCTGGCCATTATTTACTACTTACTACAAGAATAAAGTTGACAGAGCTTCCACCAGGCCCAAAAATAGTTTATAATCCTATTGTAAATCATGTGAATCATTGAATTTGGCAGATTAGAAATAAAGGCTGATGCCAAGTGCCCATAGCCACGTGCCCAAGCTTTCAATACCTGAAATAACTGAATGGAACTTAACTTTTTGGAAAAATCTCGTCTTCCCGATTACGGCAGTATACATCACATTGTTCCGAAGCAAACCGATCCAAAAGTTTTTAGGGACTAACCGTGCAAAGCACAGTTTCTCCGACTTTATGTGTTTGGCTAGTCGCACTTCACACGCGAATCCTTCTTATCGATTGACAAAATGGCTTATCATCGTCAGACGAAAAGCACTGATAGGCACAGTAGACAGCACCGATTGGACACGTGCAATGATCATTCTTTCCTTTCAAATGACTTTCTTTTCGGCCTCGTGTTCTCGCCTCACGCCTTAAGCCAGATCTCTCGCTTTTGGAACGTTTTTCTCCGGAACCATATGCGCCCAGCGCTAATGATGTATATTGCCGTAACTAGGAAGATGAGGTCATTCTAAAAAGTCAAGTTTCATTCAGTTATTTTAGGTAAGAAAATTTTGGGCACATTTTGACGTCAGTCTTTGGAGATGTTCGTTGGGTTAGTTTTTTTCCTTCGAATGTGTCGATCGCTTTTCCTCGATCGGAATTCCATCTCAGGTAAGTAATCGAGCCCATGCGGGCGGGTTGAGGGAGGAGCTCGCGGCACGGTCCGAGGTGAGGACGAAGGGTGTGAAAGATACGCGTTCCTACGTCGGATACGGTCGGTCACAGGGCCATGCATTCCGATGTCCATAGTAATATGCAGTTGGACGGGTTCCTGGGTTGGCTTTTCTATTTTTACGCCGACCCGCCACCACCGCCCGCTCTCCTAACAACTACGAGTCTCTAATGCTGGCTTCCACACTGGGTAGAGCTGTTCGCGGATTGTTCGCGAGTATCGGATCTATCGTGGTCACCCTGGAGCTTTGGAACGTGCGAGTTTTAAGTTTACGGTTCGTCGAGTGAGCACGAGGTGCGTTTGTTTCACATGTTAGGCAGTACAGTTGGTCTTTTTATTTAATCCTTTTCAAGTAAAATGAAGAATCGATTAGCTTAGTTTAAGGTAAAGCGAGATTTTTAGGCTCCGTCCAGGTTGCTATTGAATAAATTCTCGGACGGTTTCGTTTAAATCCTCTCCATTCGTCGTTTTCCATTATTCTCAGATTCTTAATTCTCATTTCTCTTCTTATGTATGTACGAATGTCATTTCTCATTTCTGCTGTTCATCATCTTGAGCTAAAAAGCACGCAGAGGCATAGAGTGGAGGAAGGATAAAAGCAACAATGACTATTGCGTTATCCTAATAAAGATACACTGTTGATTATCTACGCTCTGCTACTATTCCACTATTCTATTCTTAGCATCGTCCTCGAATAAACCACACGATACTCGTGAACTCTCTCGCGAGCCTAGTGGACGCTCGCGCACACTCCTGTTGTAGGTACAGGAGAACGCCCTGAAGGGCCCGGCTGGTTTTTCGAGGCGTCCCTCTCGCGGCAGGCTGGCAGACAGCCTGGTGCCATGCCGGTGAGAGAAGCGCATCCCTCCTGCTGCGCGACGACCGCAGGGCTGCCTTTTCCACACCGCGCTCGCTCGAGGTTCTCAACAGGGCCGTGCCAACCTGCTCGTTCCATCGGCTGGTTGCTTCAGAGAGCAAAATTCTCGAGAGAAATTTCAATTCCAAAGGACTTCGACATAAAAGAACGACGAGAATATTCAAAAAGAATTTCTCCATTTTCTTTCACCCTCATATTCGATTCTTATACATTCTACTGTTTTTTGAATTTTTAATTTCGGATCGCACCGTGCTCCGTGAGAATTTCTTCAATGTTGAACGTTCATTTTTTTGGATATTCCGAAGAGACGATGTGTCGCGGAAATTTATTAAAATGACAAGGGTGCTAAATATTTCTCGTCACGCTCCTGTCCACCGCACCTTCGCGATGCTCCCCCCTGAGCGTATCGTTGAAGTGCTGTAGCGCGCCAGGACACGAATCCTTGGGCCACCGGTCACTCCGGTGTTACTCGTCCTGTCCCTCTTGACACTATTATAATAACAATGTTCCACCCTCGACACCGAGGGTAGAGGACTTACGAATTCGAGAATGAGATGACGATCGATGGGGAGGAAGAGAGAAGGGAAGGATAAAATGAGACTACCGCTTCTGTGCGGCCCTTCTCCCTTTCCTCCTTCCCTTAACGTTCGCCATCCTCGACGCAACTTGGCGAAGGATCGTGCATTCTAATGGGCCACCTCGATTCGTAATTACGTTTTAATTTTGGCATTGGTGAACCAACCTGATCGTGGAATATTTTGTACACATTAAATTCTCTAAAAATAGGTGCTTGTGACTTTTAGTTTTAGTACAAATTAAAGTGCATTCTTAAGTAGACGATTCTTGAAATTACATTGGAAGGATACACTTATTGCTTATTACGTTTACCACAATACTTATTAGCAAGTTAATGAATCTCTGGAATTACTAAATCTCTCGAAAGAAACAAAAGACCCTCCACCTTTCTCGCATCCCGAAAATCTTTTTCAGAGCCAAAATCCATCGTTTCTTGGAACAACGTGGATTCCCTAATAAACGTGCATTCGCGTTATCCCTAATTATGCGTGTTCCACGCGGACGCGTAAACAATAAATCGAGAATCGTTTCATCCGAGAATTCGCTCTCGTATAATTGGCGCCACGGATCCTTTCGTTCTTCGGCGTTCTCCAGCGTCCAGCACCGGTCCACTCGAAGGAGCACAAACAATAATGGCGGTCCGTAACGCTCGTATAATAATACGTTAACCGTTAAGCCGACTGTCCTCTCCCTCCCTCTCTCTCTCACACACACCGCACACACACCCTGCTTTGTCACTCCTCTCTCTCTCACTCTCTCATTCTCTCAATTCCAGGCCCTGTGTGGTCCGCCATTGAGTCTTAACTCTTTGATGGAACGAGCATACGAGCAGCATGTTCATTCGTCTCTCTCTCTCTCTCTCTCTTGTCGCACAATGCCCATAGTGTCCATACAGTCGCATTGTTGCGCTTGTGCCACCGTGCGCTCCAAACTGGGCGAGCTCCTCTGCACGCCGAGCACACCGACGCGCAAGGCGTCGCGACGCTCACAGAACTGCGTGTAAGGGTAGTGGTGAACGCGACGTTCGCGCGGAAACGCTTCCTTCGCGTGGTCCAATGGCAGCCTGCTCTCACCTCCTTTCCTTCCTTCCTTCCTTCCTTCGTTATTTCCTTGTTCGGCGCCCTGCAGTTTCGTAATGAGCGCGACAATTCAGTTGCGGAGTGAACAGAACGGAGGCAGCGGGTTTCCGTAAATTCTAGTGTTTCCTGGAGAATCGAGAGAAGGCGGAGAGAAGTTTGAAGGGAAGAACAGGTCGGTTCAACAGTTTCGGTTATTGTCAGTGTGTCTTTTAAAAATGGAATACTCTCCTTACAGCACTACGTACAAAATATTCGACGATTTTTATAACTTGCCTTCTCTACGGCACGCCAAATGAATGTTACGTACAATATTTCTGGAACATCGTCTGCAACTGAAATAAATATATACTTTAATATTGATAAAATTTCTGTAACTGTCGTCAATAGACGATGCAACGAAACTTTCGTGAGATACAGCTCTCGTCAATGAACGATCTGATAAATTAAGCCGGGAACGGTCGTCGCTTATTGACGATTTTATTTTTTATTGTAAGATATGAACCTTGGATATCATATAGCCAACGTAATTCATGATTGTTTAGATGAATTTTATAACACAGTTTCTGGAATAGTAAATTTGTTTAGTCATCGTATTACTTCAGAAAATGCATAGAAAATACTTAGAAATGTCTAGTCTAGTTTCGAATTTTAAAATTTCTTATAATAAACTATTTTACATCTATAATTTTACTACTTTTTCAATGTTTATTTTTGCGTTTCGACGAATGGTTTTATGTATATATATCCGTAGTTAAAGGGTCAATGACTCTCGGTTTAATAATATCGTTGTGTTTAATACGTTCTGATGACAATTGTTCCAAATTGAATAAGTCACTGCCTTTACGGTCGTGCCTAAAAAGCAGTTGCGAAAAATTTCGCGATGATTCGGAAAGTGTTAACGGCACGAATATCACGTCCGGCATGAGAAAGTCCATCGTCCTTTCGCGATTCGTTGCGAGCAGGAGAGAAGAGGAGAGATGGGCATGTCGAAAGGGGAGGAAGTTGGCCGCGCTCATTTTTCATCGTCGACGAAGAATGGCCGGCAACGAGACGTCGCGACGAGAAGGACCGGGACGTCGACGACGATGCCTCGTTAATTCACGGCGCCTTCTCAAAGGAATAACGCCGCGTCGAAAGCGTCGTGGCGCGGCTAGGATCTCATTACCGATAAAGCCGACTATCGTGCGGTTAAACGACAGAGAGGTGCACGACGCTTTTCGGTTTCGCGAATCTTCGTGAGTACGCGAATTAAGGTAAGGAAACACTTCGTGCTACATCGATTAAAATCGAAGAATCGAATTATCTTAAGAATAGACACGTGTAAAATTGATAATTGTCGGCGCGCGTCAGATTTGGCGCTTCGATTCGTCGTAAAGTTTACTTAAAATTGAAGATCGAATTGGTTCGACGACGAGGATTTTATCGTCGCTGACTCGGTGGATTGCCAGTCGAAATTTACTGTAACAGTAAACTTTCTACTTTTGCAATCTCCGCACGAGGATTTCATCAGATTTACGTGGGCAGTAGTCAAATAAAGCTGGGAAGATATTGTTACGCTAGATAAGGTGTGTCGTGTTATTGCGCAATATGCTTTTACTCTCTCGGCAGCGGCACGTTAAAAGTCGAGGATGGAGTATACATTCGACAAAGGGGCATTCATCGGGCGTTTTTGCCATTTCGATGTATCGCAATCATTCCGCGAGTCGCGTTATTAACGAGCGTCGAAATACGATGTTATTGTTAAACATCGCCTTTTCAATTTTAGCTACGTTTACGTCAAATTATAAACTGGCATTATGACGTTCTTCGAAACGCCCCGAGTACGTACAAATCGCAATCGTTCGATTCACGGTAGACTAATCGTGCCATAATTGTAACTCGACGGAGCACCGAGTAATAAATAAAACCTTTTCGAACTGGGCATTATTTTCGTCCTTCGACATTTCCATATTTATCTTTTGCACGCGCTCACTTCAATCCCACGCTTGCCTACAATCGACAACGTAGCCGATCTGCCTATTGAAGGAGCTCAAAAAGCTTTTCAAAGATTTCTCGGCGACCGTTTCTCTTCTTTTTTCTCTCGTTTCGCAGTATCATCCTTCCCTTCTCGTTGGTTTCTATAATCGAGCTTCTATTAGAAGGGCGGTAAAAGCTAAAATGCGATCCGTTCTTGGAATTCTGTTCACGACAGATACCGAATGGATGGTCTGCCTTATCTCCGCTCGGCCAAAGGATCCGAAGGACTTTTACGAGCCGTTTTCAAAACTTTACTACCCACCGAATTAGTCACTTCCGTTGATCGTGGGCCCGATTAACATGGAACCGTGCGGTCGGTCACTTTGCTCGCTTCGAATCGTCGGCACTCAATTTCGAAGTGTTTGACGACCCTTCCGAAAAATTAACGACGAGTAAATTAAAACGTCGATGTATATCGTGTCAATTAAAAGAAATCTAAAAAAGAAATTCTCGCGTCAATTCCGTCCTTCGTACCGGACGTCTAATTCAAAACGTCCACGCGAAAACGATCGAACAGAAAAGAAGGATAACAAAGCGCGTTGACATTAATCGCTCACCATTAAAAGAATGAGATCGTCCTACCACCTAGGTAGCCAAATACATAGAAGAAGCCACTTGGAGCGTGAGAAGTTTCTTATTGATATTGCGAAAATATGATTTTCAATGGACCATTCGAAACGCATTGTAATACGTAGAACTCAAGGGGTGAGAGCAATGTACGAGAAGAGGGCTCGCATTAATAAACTTATCGGTGCTATTCGCAACCAGTTTTTCGGAGGTAGGGCTGAAACGGCTACTCTTTCGCGAGACGACAGAGATATCCTTTTCGGACGTGAAGAAGTGTACCCTTCGACAACGAAGAAAGAGAAAGGAGAGGGAGAAAAAAAGTAAGCGAGAGAGAAAGAAGGAGACAAAGCGAAGAAGAGGGTAAGGAGAAAGAGGAGTAGAGATACCCATTGTTTGTTCGTGGCCGGTAAACTTCCAAACGAGTAATTTCTCTGTATTGCGACGCACGAGACGGACCTTAGCTCGGGGCGGAAGACACGCGGATGGAAGAGGGGGGGATGATCGCGAGAAAGGGAGGCTTCAGGATGAAGGAGAGAAGAGAAGGAGCGGAAGGACGCGCGTTAAGGGTGAGAGCTTCGTAGGGGCCAGGAGAATGGAAGATGATGGAGAGAGAGAGAAAGAACGATGGAAAACCGGACGTGGTCAGATCGGTTTATTCGGACGTGTTTCGGGCCAACATCCGCACGGTTTGGCGCGTTCCCAAAGCCACCGTGGCGCACACCGTCCCACTCTCTAGTTTCCTAACCCCCTCACCTTTACACGATTTCATCCCGATTATAATGCAAATCGAGGTCAGTTATGGCGATAGCCCCGTATACCCCATTGAAATAACATTAATCTACTGTGGCACCGTGAGCGCCACACGGTTGCCACGCTCGGCTCCTCCTTTCTCTCTTTCCTTCTCCTTTTTCCGTTCCCCTCTTTGAATTTTCTTCCGTTTCCAAGTAACGCGCCAAAAATTCGCCCTCGTTCCTCGATCTCCTTCGAATCCTATCGATTCTAACGCGTCGACTGGTAACACCTTTCGGTGAACCCTCATCGTCACTTTGCGTGCTACTCGAGGCCTGGGGCATAAATTACAATAGTAGCTGATGTAGGGAGAGAGAGAGAGAGAGAGAGAGAGAGAGAGAGAGAGAGAGAGAGAGTGGAAGCAAAGAGGGATCGACGAATGAGATTTAAATTGCGCGGTACAATGGGCACGATGCTATCTTTGCGATTGGTTTTTTTGTCGACGGGACAATTAATTGAAGTTTTATAAAGCTAGTTGAGCTTATTTGCAAAGGTTGGAGGATAGTTTTACGGTGGTTGTTTACGTGATTCTGTGAATCTATTTTTTTATTCGAGTAGTCGCGAATGAGAAAGTTCAGCTTGGATTGAGGGTAGAAGAAAATTAATCTTTGTCATATTAAGGTGCAGTTACAGATTCGTAAAAAATAACCGAAGCATGTATCTTGTATCGCGTTCTCCTAAAGTGTTCTCTTTTTGCGTATCTTTCACAATGTCGCGCTCGATTTTCAAACGTGTGGGCGGTGCACGGATTAAATCTTCATTCAAATTCTCCACATATTGAATCAAACAATATTCCCCATATTAAGATCCTTTGGCATATTGGTACGACAATTTTTCAATTTTTAAAAGCACCAGGAATAATGATCAACATGGCACGTGCCACTGGTGGTGCACGCACCAAATCTTCATTCAAATTCTCGACATATTGAAACAAACAATATTCTCCATATTAAGATCCTTTGGCATATTGGTACGACAATTTTTCAATTTTTAAAAGCATCAAGAATAATGAATAACATGGCACGTGCCAGTGGGCGACGCAGGCCCTCGTAAGGACTCGCGTGCACATCGGTGCACCATGGGACGATACGTTTCCGTCTGCATCGTTCTTGACACCCGCGTGCATGCAAGTCGAAGCATATTAGCAAAGCGAAACGACTAAGTGGAATTTATTGCGCACTCGACAGTCCTTGGGATCGCAAGACGATGGACGCATGCGTGTCGGCTCGTGTACTCGTGACAGGGCCACACGCACATTTTCACTCGGTGCTCTCGATGACTTACGCCAGTGTTTCTCAAAATACGATACCCTGCGCTTAAAGAGTACAAATCTACATCAAAGATCTCCAGATGGTACACGAGATTTTTTAACCATCGTTAAAAAAAAAAACAATTAAAAACAATTTCCTCGATAAGCCTCACACTTTTTATTGAACATTTATTCTTTTAGATCTTTTAGCTATCGGTTTATAAGAATATAATATGTTTCTATACTTTTACAAAATATTTTCTCACTTATCCTACGGAACCCTCGAGAGAATACTTAAAAAAGGGGAAAATCAAGAAAGGTGAATAAGGGGACCGTTGCATTTATCCGAGCTTGGCCTCCGGAGAAGGAAGCAAAACTAACAGGACCGAAGGGGTTACGTGGAACTTTCACACGATCCACGAAAAAAAAAGAAAAGAAAAAAAGCTCAGGGGATAAATCGGTGGAGTTACGTTGATTTTCACCATGCTCACCTGTCGATCGCATTTGGCAACGGTCACACGGAAATTCGATGAGGCCACTGAAATTTTGTTCATTCTTCTCCCTAGAACCAAAAAATCAAACCCTTTCCTTCACCCCAGTACCGAAAATAGAAAAGAAAACCTAACCAACGATTCTCTGACACTTCTACCGACTAACTATACAGTTCCATCCATTTCCACGTCGAAATCTCGTCGTTGCGAATAAAAAAAATCAACGAAGAAAGAAAATTTAACGGAGTATCCTGTGAAAATATCGAATGGTTCATCAATATCGAAAATATCTCGCCACTCGGCTTCAATTAAATGTTGACTCACCTCCTCCTTCGTTCGCAAGAATGGACGAATGGAAGGTAGAAAAGGCCGATTCGTAACGGGAGCGATATATTCTACGCTCTTTTGCATAATACGAATCTTATATTAGTGAAGAGAGAGAGAGAGAGAGAGAGAAAGAGAGGAAGAGAGAGAGAAAGAATTGGTGGAACGTGTGTACAGGACTTTATACGTGTATACGGCGCGAAACGTCGCGACCTGAAATATCACGCCTGGGCTCCTTTCAATGCGTGCCTCTTGCTCATAGTTTACGATCCTGCGTCTCTCTCTCTCTCTCTCTCTCTTATTTTCTCCTCTCTCCTTTTCTCGCGAAGGACAAGGCATTCTCCACCTTCTTCACTCGCCCCTGTCCGCCCGCCCGCTTTTTTTCCTTCGGTACGCGCCCGATAGAAGGAACGCTTCTCTCCTTTGTCAGGGACCCTTTGCTCGCGCACGCCACTAAACTATTTCACTTTCAACTTTCATGGCATTAAAGGGTTTTATGGCCTCCGGAGAGAAAAAGAGGGGGTGAGCGACCTGGCACGGCGTTGCTCAGAGTACCAAAAGGGAGTTTCGCGTGGCCAAGGAGACGCGCGCCGAGATGCAATTCTAATATTAGGAACCTTCTAATTGAGTGAATTATAAACTCATTTAAACGTTTAAAATCATTGGATATTAATTTAAATAACTAATATCTATATATTTACAATATCTATATAAATATCTATATTTATTTAAATATTCCTTGCCAGGACGAAAAAATGCGCGAGGACATTTAATGATGTTAGTGTGATTGTTAGGCTCAGTGGATGCGATGTATTTGTAGAATAAAGCGTGGAACGAGTTTGTTCGAGATTGAAGAATCCAATTGAGTCGCAAACTAAAACCGTAGTACAATAATAAACACATTAATGAGAATGACCAGGACAACGACGTTAAAATTCATTTAACTAATCCGCTTTGACGTAGCATTTAATCGCACGCGTACCGTAAAAATCCATTACAGTGACTTACGCAATCAAAAACTTTCGTAATTAATAATCGCGCGTATATATCTTTAATCTAACTATAATATAATTAATATAAAAACGCGGCTTCCATACTCTCATTCTCAATACGTATTCCCAAAAACACCCACATCTCGAAGTCGTAAAACCAAAAGAACCATTTGTCCTATTTAAAATTCCCCACGTGTCAAACACGGCCAACCGTGCGCTTAGTTGAAAAAAGGAATAAGTTATCTCGATCTCGAAACCCTTCCACCGGGTCTGTGCGATAATAACGACTCTCCACCGACGTTTCCTCGCCCTCTTCCGCTCCCTCTGACCGCCTCGTCCGTTGTGCGGGAGAGGCGCACCACTCGAACGAGGGTGCCCATTGATAAGGCGGGCACAATCGGAGATTCCATTAGAAGGTATCGGGCATACGGTGCAGAATGGACAGGAGAACGCACGAAAGGGAAGGAGAGGTGGATAAGGAAAGAAGAGAAAAAAAAAAAGAAGAGCGGTGGAGCTCGCGATGGAAAGAGGAATAAATAGAGTGAGGGGAGTGAGGAGAGAGAGAGAGAGAGAGAGAGAAGAAAAAAAAGAGAGAGGATGGCGAGTATCAGCAAATTCGGACACGGGCTATCCATTACGAATCCACCGGTAGAATTCGCTCCTATCAATCTTTGCGAGAGGACCATGCGCTCGCCAAGGTACTCTTCCTCTCGTTCACTCTCGTCTACCCTCTTCTTCCGCTCCTCCGTCGATTCAATCGCTCTCTTTCGATTCATCGTTCCCAGGAGGGGCCGAGCGAGCGATTCGAAGGCACGAATCGAGCGTTAATGCATGCCATCGCCGGACGACGGCCAAGTGCCAACTGAGAAATTAATAGTCATCCCTTTCGCCGAGCATCTCCTTTCTCGCGTTATTCAGTCCTTCTACCGATCGTGGCCACCATCAACCACGTGGACCTTCGAAAACTAGCATGGACACGTAAAAATGGGGTGGTCCAATTGAAGGGAGAATTATCGAGAGTGGTAGATGGAGAAAGTGGTCAAGCTCGGATCCGAATTTCTCGTTAGCCCTCTCCGATTTTCATTCTCATCGCGCCCATTTCTAAAGTAAGACGCAGTCAGGGCGAAAGGATCGAACAATTGGACGCTTGCTATGCTCGTTCCGGACTAGTGATGAATTTTTGCTGATTCGCTCGCGGGAGTGGATCTTGAGAGAAATCATTTTAAGCACAGATGGACCGTATGATAATAGGGAGTTCGAATTTGACGGAACATTTATTAGGATGTAGTGGAAGATTCTCGTTATTCTTATACGATTTTCATTCTCATCGCTCGTTTCTACAGTAAGAGGCATGCATCGGAGCGAAAGTATCGAACTCGCTGTATTCGTGGAGGATCAATGAAAATTTTTACCGATTCGTTCGCAGGAGCAGATCTTCGAGAGAATAATTACGAGCAAGGATGGATACGTGGAAATGCGGAGGACCACTTGAAGGGAGAATTATCGAGACTGGTAGGTGGAGAAAGTGATCAAGCTCGGATCCGAATTTCTCGTTATTCTTATGCGAATCTCATTCTCGTTGCCCATTTCCAAAGTAAGATGTAGACACCAAAACTGAAACGATCGAATAACTGGAAGCTGGCTGTGTTCGTCGAGGACCAATGAAAATTTTGGTTGCTCCGTTCACAGGAGTGGACTCCATTTATTCACTCTGGACCTCGCCATTAATCTACTCCTTTCCGATATCCTGTTCGAGTGTGGGAAGGATCGGATGGAAATTCGACAGTCATCCTGTGTACGCTCGAGTTTTTTTGTCTCTCCCGAACATTCTCTCTCTCTCTCTCTCTCTCTCTCTGTCATTCCACCACCGACACCCCTGGTTTTTTTTTTCTTTTAGACACTCCGCTCTATCGATGCGCGGGAAAACATGGCCCGAGTGCCGTGCGTTTCCGTGAAATCGGAATAAATGGACGAGAATTCGCGCGCCCCGTGAAGAATTGCTCAAGAGAGGATTGATAATGCTCTGTAACGGACACACCAACAGACACGCGTATGCATTCTCCTTTGGAAGTCTAATGATTTCATCGAGACCCGATGGATCACATTCGACCAGTCATCGTACGAGATTGCTGCAAGATTTTAGTTTCTCAAGGGTGGGAGTAAAATATTTCAAAGCACGAATACCGCAGAGGTCTGAGCACGTGAATAATCTTTCTTTCTCAAGTATGGGCCGCATTCACAAAAAAAACGTATATTATCGCAAGAGTAATCGATTTTAAACACAGTAATTCCATTATAACCAAAGTTGTATTTACCAACGATCTTTTACTCCCAAAACTAGTGGTGGATAGTGTTCGGCACGATTGCCGGGTGCTCGCGCTTCGCGCTCGCCTTACCGGGTGCAGAAAAGCTTCGCTTCCTGCCATAGGCACGACCGGCAGGTACATAAAATTTCGTAGCACCAAATGGGTATATACTCGATGTACATGCCAAATTTTGTTCGGATCCGTTCAGTCGTTTTGCCGGAATATTGGACTAAAGATTTGAATTAGCCGCCATTTTTTATTCGGCCAATCAAAAAATTTGAAAATTTCCAGAAATTGTCATTGTATACGTGTACACATATGTGTAAAATTTTATCGGGATCCAATGAATAGTACCAAAGATATGAATTTTTCGATATTTGAATTTGCCGCCATTTTGTACCGGTTCAAGATGGCGGCTCACAAACCTTATTGTGAACTCACAGTAATGCACTTCATTTTTGTGCCAAATTTCGTCCTGATCGGTTCAGCCGTTTTTCCGAAATCGAGGATATACACGGACACACACACACACACGAACGAACAGTTTTCAGGATGGCGATTGCATAAGTCACTCCCTTTACGATCGGGCCTAAAAAAAGAAAAACGAAAAGAATGATTCATCAGTAAAAGAAAAACAAACTTTCAACCACAATCTCAAAAAAAAAGAAACGGAAATTACAGTAGGACAAATCGTCGAGTCTTCGAACATCGTGATCTCCCGACACTCTCAGACTCTCTCGGCTCTTCTACAAAGAAAAGATTTTCCACCGCGAACGAGCGAGACCTCGGGAACGAATGCGGAACGAATCCGCGCGCGCGGCTCGTCGCATGAAATGACACGAGATCGTATATGAATTCCATGGAACATTGAGAGATCGAAATGGAGAGATATACGATGTGGATGGCTGACGAATGGGCCCTGGTGGCGTGGTGAGGGATGAGAAAGGTAGGCGAGAGGCGAAACTGTCTCATTGGAAAGGCAGAAGAGAGGAAGAAGGAGGGAAAGAGGAACGAAGCCACCCTCTCGCCGCCCTCCGGCAAGCTGAAAATTTTTCTCCCCGAGAAAACCTGAAAGACATTGGACGGAGGGCCGCGCGCGCGGTCTAATTATGAGCTCGCTGGATAAAGCGGATATTATGGAGACGCGGGCGTGCTCGTAGCGGCTTGCATTGACTCGCGTTCGTCGCGGGTGCCACAGAGGCCACGAGGCCTCTGCCATCGTCGCATAGAAATGGAGACTCGGAATTTCCTCGCGTCCTTCATGGGCGGACGGTTGGGTGGGTGGGTGAATGGATGGGCTAGGTGAACCAACGATGGATACCTGGGCGCGTGCGCCCACGAAACAGACGAGAGGAAACTGAAAGAGGAGAAGAGGAGGAGAAGAAGGAAGGAAGAAAGTCGCGTTAGAGCACGCACGTGTGGGCGAGGTGCGAGAGGATGGCGCGAGAGAGAGGGTGGACGAAATTGGAGATGGAGAAAGAAGAGTGAGGGAAAGGGGACGCAGACGGAATGCGCAGGAAAATCCAAATGTTATTCGTAATATTCATCGGTGCCTTGCGCCCGGATGGATGGTCGGCACAATGCTTGGTTGGTAGCGCGCGTGGATATATAGAAAGTGTTGACGAGAGAGAGAGAGTGGAGAACAGGGTGCAGGAGCTCGTGTATGGCCGAGCATTAATGCGGTAATGCCGGTAATACCCGTATAGATCGTAATTATACGCGCATTCGCCGAAACGCTGGAAAAGCGCGAAGGCCTGCAACGCGTTGGGAGGAAGTGCCTTCCCATCGCTTTCTCTCCTTGTCTACCATCATCTCGTCTCCTTCTCTCTTCTCACAACCCTCTCTTCCTCTCTTCTCACCCCTTACAATCAACCCTCCTCGTCCTTCTCGATTTTACATCCTCCTCCTTTCTTCTTCTTCCACCTCTATCTCTTTCTCTCCTCGTTTGCCATCACCTCATCTCGTCTCTTTCTCTCTTCTCACAATCCTCTCCTCCTCTCCTCTCACCCCTCGCAATCAACCCTCCTCGTCCTTCTCGATATTACATCCTTCTCCTTTCTTCCTCTTCCACATCCATCTCTTTCTCTCCTTGTCCGCCATCATCTCATCTCGTCTCTTTCTCTCCCTCCTCTCCTCTCACCCCTTACAATCGACCCTCCTCGTCCTTCACGATTTCACCGCATCGTTCTCTTTTCTTTCGCCTCCACCTCTCTCCTCCTCTCCTTCCACCCCGTCTTCCACAATTTCACCGCATCTCTCTCCTTTCTTTCCCACCCACCTCCAACACCCTATTTCCACAGCTCTCCGTTTATATCTAAATGATCTGTCGCCATATAGGATCCTTTCTCTCCTGCCTTCCTCTTATTCCTCTTCGGCCCTCAACACCCCACGCGCGCCACTCTTTCACGCATTTATTTATGCCGCCGCGCCATCGCACCACCTCCGGACAAAGGATGTTCCGCCACCGACGTAATTCTCTCTCTCTCTCTCTCTCTCTCTCTCTCTCTCTCTTACAACTCTCTTCTTCCTCGCTCCTTTTTCTCTCGCTCTCTTGTCGCGTTTAGCCAGAGCGCCGATGCCGTTGCGCGCGATTCGCGAGTTTACTAACGAGACGGACGAGAGGACGAAGGAACGGGGTTGGAAAGAGATGAAGGTGCGTTATTGAGGGTGGTTGAACGAGCGAAGGAGAGAGGACGCGAGCCATAGAGCCCACTCGCTCCCATCTCGAATAGAAACGTTAGATTCGTTCGCATTTCTTTCAATATATTATGCGGAATGTGGAATGTGCGATACGCGTGTGCGGGTAGCAGAAGGGATATTCTCGCCCGCGTGATTTGCCGCGGCGGCGTCGCGACGCCTCGGGACAACGTGGCGAATGGAAGGAAAAAAGAAGAGGGACAGAAAAAAGGAGGTGAACGAAAAGGCGTCTCGTCTCTTCACCGCGCTCGACCAACGCGGCGCGTCGCGATGCTTTCGATTATTCATCTCTCGTTCGTCGATTCTCTCCCTTTCGAAGCGCGTCCCTTTTTTTAGACGACGCTTCTTCCTCTATGCAAAATTTACCGTCATTCGTGAGAAAATTTTGTAGCGCCAACGCCGTCGCACTTTCGTCCAAAAGAGATTTCTGCAAAGGACAATCCTTGCTGGAGAATTGATTCCACGTAGAATTCTCCCTCGTAGAATGTTCTTCGACTTCGTTCGCTTATTGTGGTCGGTAACGAGACGAATTAATGGTTTCAAGGAAAGACCCGTGTGTTTGAAAATGATACACGATAGCATGCTCAAAAGCATAATTAATAGAAAGAAAAACTGTTAATAGTGTTCCGTACGCCTAAGAGGAACACGAGTAATTATTTACATTTGCTGAACTCTACGTATACCGGTGGAACGAACGCATCAATCAATTAATTAACGATACGTAATTATGGAAATGGAATCACAGTAAAAAAAAAAAAAGTTCATTCAAATACATTTTTCTTATACCATTTTCATACTTACCGATATATCTAGAGTACACCGATCAAGACTGTTACCAATTATCATAAGAAAAAGAAAAAGCTCAGGATAGTTTTAATTTCTCTTAACTTCTCTTTTACACCTTCGTACACTCCAGGGTGGTCTCTTCTCATCGTGCGATGACTTCGAAGTTGTCGAATTCGCAGAATGGTCAGGGTGAGGATCGACGAGGGCTTCTCTCATGAACGGAGGACCCCCAGCGAGGATGACGAGGACGCGCCACAAGGAGTCCCTGTCGAAGCGCGCGCAACTCCTTCGTGTTTTCGAACTGTTTGGCTCGCGCTAACGAACAGCCATAAATAATGCCGCGTTTCTCGGGGCTTGGAGGAGGTGGAGAAGGAGGAGACTGTTGGTACCTTCGTGCCCTCCAGCGCGTACCTCACCACGTGCAAAAGGTTCGCCCCCGTGGTGATTTATTGCCGGCAGCGCGCGTCCAAGAGTGCGCGAGATTTCTTGCGAGCGCAGGTGCGCTCGTGCGTGTAGGAGGATGAAGAGAAGAGCGGAAGTAGAACGAAGAATAGAAGCAGGAAATAACGATGGACGAAAATAGATAAGAGCAGAAGATAGAGAAGCATATTTTTGTAGTGAATAATTGGCAAAGTTAATATAAGCTTTTGCGTGTAGAAGATTAATATTCAAAAATAAATCACTGTCTCTTACTGGACGCGTATTAATTCGAAAGTTTAACCCTTAAATGCACGAATTTCTATTTTGAAAATGAAACCAGTTTTTTCGTGTTGCTATGAGGGAGAAATATTAAGGAAAGGCAAGATATTATTTTTGAATGCTTATTTTAGATGAAGCTACTAGTATCAAATTCGATACTTTATGCTAACCTTCCAATCATAACACTCCAGTTACCAAAATACATAAACTATACATACTATTGCGAATGTATTCTTTTTCTTTCCAAAATTTCGAATACAACGTAGATCTGTAAAGACGTTTCTCGTTGACAATCGATCGTCGCTCCGGAAATTTTCATCGATCAAAAGTTCAAACATTTTCAACAGCTGGCTTTATTTCCTTCTAATCATTCTTAAAGAAACATAGACAAAGGATGTAAATCACATAAATCCAAATCAAGAACAAAGATAGGCCGTCTGTAATACGATCGGTATCAAAATTGACACTTTATGCATTTACGGGTTAACTCGGATAAGGCTCTTCAGAATGGAAAATAATTTTCCGGCTTCCGATACAACAATCGTCCATATCCTTTTTACCTTCTACCCTTTAACGAACCAAACGCCGAAGAAAGAAGTACGAGAGCGAGAAGATCGAAGAAGAAAATGAGATAGAAGTAGGAAGGGGGTCCTTGCTCCTTGCGAGAAGCGGCTTTGATGGCTGACGCTTGTCAGATACGTCCCGATAGCGTCGCGTGGGACACGAACGCGCGATCGGATCTCTTAAGCTTGTGGCCAAATGATAGCTGCTAATGTACGTCGCGGGTGGAAGAGGTGGGTGCCACCCAGGTCGCCAACTGGGAAGGTGAAGGGAATAGAAGATGTGTTTGATTCGCGCGAGGAGCCTTGCACAATGCTCGTCCACCACCTCGCGCCGCGTGTCCGTCTAGTTAAAGAGACTCGACACGGGGATTTCTGTCCGCCTGTCTGTCCGTTCATCGACGCAAGAAGACGAGCGACTCTTTTGGAAGGATCTTGTGGACTCGTCGAATCCATCGTCCCAAAGCCAACTGCCCTCGCGTGGTCGCGCATTCGCTAGTTCGCGTTTGAAAAGACAGAGTAAAAGGTAGGCTCTTGCAATTTAATTATCGCGATAAATTAATGTAACGAATAAATACTCTACACTGAGAGAAAAGTATATGATACATCTAACTAGAATGGCACAGTAACTAAAATTATGGTTGTTTCAACTAAAAATATAGTATGGTTGAAAACATATAATGGTAAGGAAAGTAACTATTTTATATAGTTCATATTACCAGAAAATTTCATGAATAGAACTAACTATATTCACATAGCACATTTTACTATACATATGGTAACAAGAACAAAGGTAATACTTAATGATACAACCATTTGTATAAATCGTTCATTCTACTATATTTTGTATGGTTAAGTGGACTATAAAAATATGTTTGACGCCAAATTTAACTATAAAATATCGTGAGATTATAGTCAATCCAATCATTTTTTTCTCTCAGTGTAATTGCTTTATATCAGTTATCAAGGATCGTAGTAATTACTAGGTATAATTATCGAATCGTGACCAGAGTACCCGCACTTTTTATTTCGGAGTAAATGAAAGATGATTTCAATGGAATTATGTTTTTTCTTCGATTCAATAATATATAGATTTCTGTGGAAGTGTACCACGTGCAAGATTCCATTACAGTCACCGGAAAATTCGCTTTTACCGTAATAAACGGTACTTTGGAAATGTATCACGGAAAGATCTCCTGAGAGCTTCACTATCTCAGCGAATCTTCCAGATGTTCCATGGAAGGATTTTGTAATTCGATACTCCATGTGAACGTGCTCTCTTCGTTCTCCGCGAAGGAAAATATAGACGTGCACCACGGATCCCGAAGTGTTTCGTAAAATACAACCGCAGCTGCCGAACGATCGATTATGCAAAGATAATATTTTCTAATAATCGTTGGGACGGAATCGATACGACTTTGATCCAGCCTAGAACTCTAGCTCCCTGGGGAAAATTTCCAGGTTGCATTCTTCGTGTCTGGAGGAAGGCGATAAAGAAACAGAAAGGGGTTTTATTGTCGAAGAGGAAATGTCACCGGGGACGATAACTTTGGCAGAGGTCCTGGGCAGGGTGGATATGCGGTGCTAATAGAAGAGTCGAGAGGAAGTGAGAGTGAAGGAGAAGCGAAGAGTGGAGGTAAGAGGGTTGAGTTAGGGTCCTGGCACGGGACGCGGAACGTTGTATCCTATAAACGTTCTCATTGTCATACACGTGTGTTACAAATTTCCATTCGTGTCCTTTGCATCGGCAATGGGGAGCCTTCTCCTTAATTAGCATTGTATGAGAATCCTGTTGGCGAATGAGGTGGTTACCAATCGAATTATGCTTCCTCTCCACTCTCTCTCGTCTCTTCTTCTTCTCGCGAACCTAAACCCACCCTTCTTCTTTCTCCTCGATTTTGTAAGCAAGCCGTTCGCTCGATCCGATGCATTTTAATCCCGTGCTCCGAGAAATCTAAGCGACCTCGAAGGTATCGATGGTAGTGAAAAGTAAGGAGAAGAAGGTAAAAAAATGCTCGTATAGATAATCATCGGACCTGGACCCCATCGATACTCGTCGATGAAGAGGATGAGAATATTTTTACATGGAGAATCGTGCTTTTTAATACACCCTCAGCTTTTTGTTCTGTAAGCGATATGCTTCGTGGTTTCGTAATGCTGTTTGTACATTCGCGCGTCGTGCTCTTCGATTTTATTTCGTTCGCGTCGCAGTCCAAATCCTTCCGCCGCGTTCTGTAAAGAATAAATGGATGCTTCGCGTCCGGACATTGTAAACAGTCCTCGAGAAAGCTTGTAACGTTTGGGATTCGATGAGACGCTCCCTTTGTCGAGGAAGCATTCGCAGTTTCGAAGAGTCGAAACTCTTCTCACCGTTCAACTTCTCCGATGAAGTTTTCCAGACGTAGTTTCGAGAAAGCGAGTTCTTACCATCCTCCAACCCTCGTAACTACTCGCGCGCACAATTCGTCGACTCGCGATTCTTCGACTCGATGATGGGCCAAGGGAAAGGAGCGGAAGAGTACGAAGGGACTGTGCAAGAGTTACGACAAATGGGGAACGGGGACACCGGAGTGAAAACTTTTCTTAATAATTCTCATTCGGACGCTATCGTGCGAGGCGAGCACCGAGAAATTTATCGTTCTTAAAGCATGCGTTCGCGTAAACGGAAAAGTGGAAAGAAAGATTCATGAGAATTGACTGTAAACTTCGTAAAACCTTCTTCTCTCGAACTTGTTCAGAAAGAGATGTCGCATGATTAACGAACATTCGAATAATTTGAAATTTAGCGAATTCTAAGAAGAAGCGAGCTGTAAACGATAGCTAAAAGTCTCAAAGAAAATCTGACGATGTACAAACGTGAGCACCAAAAAAGGTCTACAACTTTAACCAATGTTAAACGCCTCGTAATAAGAAACGAGGTAAACTAAGGAAGGGGGGGAAGATTCACGAGAATTCACTGCAAACTTCGTGAAACCTTTTCCTCTCGAAGTTGTTCAGAAAGGAATGTCGTATGATTAATGAACATTCGAATGATTTGGAATTTAACAAATTCTAATAAGAAGCGAGTTGTAAACGATAGTTAAAAGTCTCAAAGAAAATCTGACAATGTAAAAACGTGAGCGCCAAAAAAAAGTCTACAACTTTAATCAATGTTGAACGTCTAATAAGGAGCGAGGTAAACGAAGGAAGGAGAGAAAGATGGTAAAGAGTGGAAAGAGGGTGAGTCTGTCAGGGCCATCATTTTACGAAGAAAGCGCGAAGAAAGCCAGGAGAAATAAGGGTGTCGAAAGACTCGAGGCAGCTTCTCCACCCTTCGGCCTCCCGCCTCCCGCCTACAAAACCACCCCTCAAGCTCCGTCTGGCTTCCGTCTCCTTCTGGTCCTGACCCAAGCGGAGTGTACGAACATGTGTACCACTGCTGAGAGCACCACCGCGTGTATACAAGTGTCAGGAACACATGTCACCACGTACTCGGTGCTCCTTCACCCACGAGCACTACTTTAAAGATGTCACGAGAACGAAATTGGTCCGTACAGACGGATAGTTAGACTCATTGTGGGACGCGCGCAACGTCTGACCCTGTTCCTAAGGGTGGAAAATTAGACAAACGATTTCGAGGTGAAACAAAAGCATAGCCTGGCAATATTGGAACATTCGAAAGGAGAAGTTTAATGCGTTCCCAATGATCGTTTATACAACTGGAATGGAAATGCCAAATACTTTATACAACATTAAACCCACATACCACTGAATTAAGAAATTCAACGATACATCGCTTCTATTAATTATTTAAAAAGATAATAACACTCTCGTTAACAAAATGTCTGAATTGAATGTTAAATGTCTTAATAAACATTTAAAATTCCTCGTGATCACCGGTGAATAAATAAACGTCTCACCGATGATTCGTAGCCTCCTCGACAAACTCTCTCGTCGAATAAACCACCCGCGCGTAGGTACCCACCGATCAGCGTCCCCTTTTAATTCGCGTCCTATCATCCACCACCAATTGGTTCTACAACGCCGAGCCATCTCGGCGAAGGAAATTCATTTATTGTCAACTGCTCGATGTTGACGGGAGATCGAATCACTCTCCTCGAGAAGCTTTAATCGGTATCGCGAGTGGATAGAAGGAAGGTCGAGGAGTAAAATCAGCACGGTATAATATCATCGACACCCACCCTCACCTCCTCCTACCTCGTCGAGGACTAAATTAAACGTCGAGTTTAGGCGATTTACGTCATCATCTCGTTGTCGAATTACCGCCACGGAGAAACCTTCGGCGCTCTCGAAGCCGGTAACCGAAGGGAGACCAAACGTCGAAGGGAAGGTCTGAGGGGTGGGTGGAAGAGGCGTTGACGACTTCTTCTCGAGCCCACCCAGCTTCACAGCGGGTTCAATCAATCCCGAATGCAAATTCGCAAAGCCACCGCGCGCAAGACCCCGACGACTCGTGGCCCGAACAATCGACCTCAATGCGAGAGCTTGGTACGGGAGAAAATAAACTATGCGAATATCGAGGGGGCCGTCTGCTCCTTCGTCCTCGTCGTCGTCTTTCGCTTCTCGTCCTCCCTCTCTCGTCTTCTTCCTCGCGGATCGACGATGGCGGATGTCTTAATCAATGCGAGATGCTTCCAGCAGTCGATTGCGAAAAAGAGAGAGAGAGAGAGAGAGAAAGAAGTACGGAATAAAAGTGGCGACCAGGTTGACGGAGAATGAGGGAGGTGGAGGTGGGTAGAGTAGACCAGGCGGTAGGAAGCCTCTGGAGGGGTGGCCAGGAGTGCCTAACAAACAGATTCTCGGTCCCCGGAAAAACAGATAATTATCCAGCGTGGTCGTGCCACTCTCTATTTACATATCGGCGTGACGATTTTAACAATGCCAGACTGCGAGAACCTGGAGCAACGAGCGGACCGTGGCCGATGGAAGGCGAGAGGAGATGCCTGAGTGGGATTTAAATTAAAATGTTGTTTGCACCGATACTTAAATCCCGCGATCCCAGTCGTCGATTCGGTTCTTGTCTCTCCGTCTACCTCCGTACTTCCTGCGGGATCCGAGCCCATTGTCATCAGGGACCCGATAGACAGACGATTGGAAAGAAAACGAGAGAATTTCAATGATGGCTTGTCGCGGGAGCTCGAGGACTGGCTTTCTTTTTTCCCTTTTTTTGCGCGAGCTGCGAATAGGAGGACTTTAGAATGTCTAATTGTAAGAAGGATGTAAGGTAGTTCTAGGATTTCTTTTCGAATTATAAAGCTTGGGCAATATATCGAGTGTTTAAGGCTCTATCGAATAGAATAGAAATAAATGAAAGAATCTTCACGTGTGTTACGGTATTTAGAGTAGCATTTATTTTTATTGTTAGATTCTCCGCTCGCTTGAAGAGTGCAAAGGTGATTCGAGGAGACTTCTTCGATTTACAAAATTCACGCGTTCCACCGACGGGTTCAAAATTCATTTGGAATTCGGATTGTTCGACACGAATCAAGGTGAGTGCGAAGGAGAATAAATCAATGAATAGAAGTAAATGCAAGAATGTTCACGTGTATTACATTGTTTGGGGGAATATTTATTTCTATTGCACAATTCTGTGCTCGGTTACGCGTTCGTTGGTCCGTTTCAGCCTTTTCTCGAGGCCATTCTACCGGGTCATTTCGCATCACAAGGGATCGGACAGCTCGTCCTGTCCCAAGGGGTGCGTATCCTTTAATAAGCCATTGGCCATTCATCCTTGGATTTTTCCTTCCTCTCGATCTTCATTGACGCCCGCGTAGCGCGTCACGGACCATTAAGTTCGCAAATCCATTGACGCATTCTCCGTTTCTCGAGAACCGAACGGTTCAGGTTGAACTACGAGGGTGGAGCTCGAGTGAGCGACCTGCACCTGCCTCAGGCGTTCACCACCTGATTTCTCACCACATTCTTCTTCAAAAATTAGACGATATCTAGAGAACGTAAGCTCGTGGTACCCTAACGTAAAATATTTCTTTCTCTAATTGTTTTTCAGAGATTCAGTCATATTTTGCAAAAAGAAAATACTTCAACAGCGCAACTGAATTTAAAAACGTCTCCATTCTGTGCAGTACAAAAATCTCGTATTCTATGATAAACTTCATCAGTTTACAAGAACCAAAAGTAATTCTTACAATAAAATCCTACTGCAAATGTTGATTTTACACGATCCAACGAACTCGACGAACTTACGACTGCGCCTAACGGCAGGAAAATACGCAGGACTACCACTTGACTTCTCCCAGTGTCAACCACCAAGGGCATTCCAAGATATCCTGGTCCTTTCTAGGGATCCTCGAAGGACCCATTAGGACACCTTGGAAGGAAGAAGCCCGCTCGTCCTAACCAAAGTGGAAAAAGGCCTACGAACTTTCTCACCTCTCGTTCTCTCCTTCCTTCGTTTCACCTCCGCCACTTTCTTTCTCCTCGACGAACAGTGTTCTCCTTCATTTTTCCACCTCCGCGTAGTCGCACGCGCGCGCACGCAAGCGTGTGCGTGCGAGCGACAAAAGGGTATTTCTCTTCGGGCATTCGATGCATTGTCAGGCCCGACTGCATTGTCGGGGTCCGCATTTTGTCGGCTACCGAGACGAATTCTGAAAAACGCGGTCATTGTTGGACGTGGGTGGGGAAGACAGTTGACATTGTTGCGGGGCCTTGTTACGAGAAGCGGCGAGAATGGCGAAGGAAAAGAGCGCGCTGCGCTCGACCATTCACTGTGCTAAAAGGGAGGAGAGAAATGAGAGAGAGAGAGAGAGAGAGAGAGCCGGGTAAGTCCGTCAGAGGATATGGCCATCATTGACGGGATCGCTCCTTGCCTCCTTGCCTCAGGAGTGGATCGACCATTCATGGAAGCACGAACTACGTGCCGTGAATGAACCACAGGTTGGCCCTAAAGGCGAATGATAAATTCGCGCGTTCGACGTTCCTCCACTGTTTCCGATTCCCTTTCCAAAGAGAAGCTCCCTGGAAGATATTGGTATCCTTACTTTCGGCGGAAAAAAAATCGATCTGGACAAATTGTGGAAAAATTGAAGGGATCTGTCGATATCTATACTTTTAAAAATTTTCTGCGCGTATTTATAAAGGAACATTGTTTTACTAGAATTCTTCTTTTCTTCGTGCGTTTCTTATTTCAATTTAAAGAAACGAAACTTCGAGATCTCACGCTCGCTTCATCAAACGATTCACACGACAGTAGCCTATGATATAAAATTCTATCGTGTAACAGTTTGGCAAATCGGAGCGGATGAATTGTTATTCCAATATGATAGATCCGTATATATTATTCATAAGCTAATTCGACGAATGAGCGATATGAATTTATTACAGAGCCGATCGGTGCATTGTAACCACCCTTGGTCCATGGCGATCGCTCTGAAATGAAATTGATCTGGTGAATTCGAGTTGGAGAAAGGCGTGCGAAATACTCGCGGATACTTTTAAGCGGGGTGGACGTGTTAACGAATCAATCGAAAGGTTTCTCTCTTGCCGTAATGTCAATGCCGAGCACGCCCATCGATAAATAATCATTTATCGCGAGCTTGTTAATATGGTGTCTAAGCCCCACGAGGCTTCTCTACCGTCGTTACAGCATCATCGTGGGCCCGCCACGCCCAGGGCAAGCAGAGAGGAGAAGATGCATGTAGGTCGAATCGCAAAATCGCTGGCACAAGTGACGACTACGACCACGACGGCTACCCCGAAATCGATTTTGCATTCTCCACCGTACTAATAAATCGGCCTACAGGATCACGCCCATTCGACGATTCCATTCCAATGATTTTTATTGCGACGCCCAGGTGGATGCTGAATATTAAGGGACGAGGAAGAGAGATAAAGAAGAGAGAGAGTGAAACGTTGAGCTTTATAAAGTCGTTATTAACGTGTTTCCATTTCACGCGCCAGTATGGAGATATGAATTCATTGTCGATTGTCGCGAATGATTTTCCTTCGAGGCGAGGAACGCGTTTGGATTCGTTTTGAATTTAAATCAAGTTTTGTAATCTGTAGAATGAGTGTGCTGAGTAAGTTCAACGGCTTTCTCGAGCGAGTCTCGCGATGCAAGCAGACATGCAAAACGTTCAACGTTCGTTTTCGTTGTGACTGGTGACTGCGAGGATCGAATAACATCTTGGTGCAGGGAGATGGGTAAGCAGGATTGCAAATTTAACGTGCTACTCTCTTTGCTTCTATTAATTTACTTACCAGGAAACTAGCGGAGGTATCCCCCTTGGATTTCAATGCTGGCGAAATATGTTGTAATGTAGACCAAAATAAGGGACACTTTTTTTTGTGATACGTACCCTAACGCACTTTTAGGGGATGAAACACCCCCTTGAAAAAAACGGTTTTCTTCTTTCGGATCAAATACTATGAAATCTATGTATACGAGCTAGAAAAACAATGTTTTAGACAAAAGTTTTAGAAAACGAAATTCTGAAATTGCAAAAGAAATTATGGGGTTGGTAAACAGTCGATACAACTATTATTATGTGCTTTTGAAACCGTTCAACTTTTGTCTAAAACAATCGTGATCCTGGTGAAAAAAATCGCACGGTGAGCCTGATGGAGTCTAGCAGGCCCGGCTATAAAATTGCAAATAAGTACTCCTATATATTATTCAAGGATTAATTATAATTATTGAAGTCAGAATTATTTAGAATTATTTGAAAATGTGTCGGACCTTCCAAACCTCGCCAAGCTCACGGAGGGTTAATAAAAGGAAATATGATAAATCTGTCTTTAACAAAACGAGAAGCTACAAATTCGATATAATCTTACAAATACCTGACATTTATGAAACTGTTATAGAATTAACGTCCACTTCGATAAATCGTAACGATACCAAAAAGGCGGCTAACATAATGTAAGCAAGTACATCCCGAAATAGGAGGATCCATAGGAGCTGAATTAACCAAAGGATTATAAATTTAGCGTACCAGCGAGCATATGTGCATTACAGCCACGGCACGCCAGGGCTAATCGTTTTCGAAACGGGCCGCAGAACCGTCACCTACCCTCTGCCGGTCCTTTTACGATCGAGGGGCGGCAAGCGAGAGCAACAATGTCCGACTGTAAAATCGGCGTCAAATTGGCGCGGGGTACGAACGATTTGACATCGTCTATTCGGCCGATTGGCACAGCGTGTGCCATTTCGACGTCGCTTACACAGAAGCGTCCCGTTCCAGTGTCATGCAAAACCGCGACACGAATCTCAAATCCCGATTCGATTGCTATTCATCGAAACGGGAGGAGCAGGAGGGAAGAGGAGGGTCGACGATGGGTAGAGGAGGCTGTGCGCAATGCCACGTGATGATAGAGAGAGAGAGAGAGAGAGAGAGAGAGAGAGAGAGAGGAGTACGGACAGGGGTGGCTCACGAATCCGAAATCGAATCGAGTCGAATCGATTTTGTGGCGCGCCCTCTGCTTTCTGTTCACGGGCCACCCTTTCTTCTCTCAGCTTCCTACTTACGCTCAGATGAGATCTTCTCTTTAATCGCGAAGAATATCGATACTCTTAAATCGAATCCGTCTCATTCTCCCTTCTACCCTTTTTTTTTTTATTAATCTCCATCCATTCTCGTCGATTATCATTCGGTTCCTGCGTCAATGAGTATCTTCGGTTATTTCGTACAGTATCTTGCATTCGCATTCTAACGTCAACCGTAGAAAATCACCTTTACATACCATTAGAGTATCTCGGGGGATTCGTCGAAGCTTATAATAAAATTCACTTTTCCTTCTCCTCTCTCTTCTTCCTTCCTTCTCTCTTCTTTTTTTACATACACTCACGTGGAAACATGTGCCTCTCAGAAAATCCCAGAAGGCTCTTTGGCATATGCCACGGTGGGCGCACTCGCGAACTCTCCCCGAATTCGTCACAAAAGAAGCAGAGAGGGCCGCAAGAAGAAGAAGAAGAAGAAGGAGAAACTCTCGACGCACGTTAGGGAGGGTACGTAGTTCGATATTAGAAATTTGGTGAGACGCGCCCCCGAGAGAAAAGCAGGTACGACGTAAGAGATGAATCGTAAGTTACAGCATGAATAATTTCTTAATCGGCCGTTAACTTTCTTCCATGGGCGAGGCCGCGGAGAGTAATTCGATACATCGTTCGCTCTTTTCACGTGTGCCACCGCGAGGTTCTCCTCTACGTGAAAGAAGCGTCGGTTGCGCCCGTAACTTTTTCAAGTCGGCCGAGTCAGTTGAGAGATTCTCCTCGTCTCACATCAATAGACTCTACTTCTCCTTCCTTCCCGTGGAACCTTTCTGAATTTTGATCGCGGGCTTGCGTCACAATTGAAAAATAACATTCGCGCTACTGGGGCGATGAAAACGGTGGTAGGCTGTGGAGGTGAGTGCGCGTCGTCGGTTCAGCTTTGGAATATCTCTCTTTCTCTTCTTGCTCATCTTGCTTGCACCGACTCGCAGCTTTAACTTTAGCTTTTCTATTCCTTTTGATAACATATTTGTTTGTTCTTTTTCGTTATCTCTCCTCGTTGTACTTTGAATTGAATTTTTCTTTTCTTTTCCTCCCGTAATAATCATAATCCATGCTACCATGTTAATTTTGAACTACGCGTGTATATTGCTCGGTCTGAAGGATCTAGAATCCAGACCTGATAATAATGTTTACTCAAGCTTACTCACCGTTTGCTTCTTGCACTTCCTCTCGTTCCAATCTTCTTTTCTGCGAAGGGGTAAGTTTCGATTAAGAGCGCGACTGTTGTGCGTGAAGAAGTAATCTGTGATAGCCCGTTGACTATCGGTGCCACCTAAAACAATGAATGAAGAGAACGCGCATATGACAATCTATACCAAAAAAAAAAAAAAAAAGAAAAGGAGGGAAATGGATGTAAAAAGGCAAACAAATATCCGAGACTTAAAAAACGAGGAGAACGATTGAGACACCTTAACTTCACGACCAACGGCATCTCAAACGAATTCCTCATTTTACAACCGCCGCCAAAATCTTACTCCACGTTTCTCTTACGGATACTACCAAGAGGGACCAAAATGCGCGCCGTAACGAAACGCTAGGAGGAGCTTAAGTCGGTGCAACTGAGACCCGCGCGAGTACATAAACCAAGCTCGATAAACGTAACGAATGGACGAAATCACGTTATTCCGCGCGGACTCACCTGCGCTCAGTAGAACCAAGGCACAAATTCATATTAGCGGACTTAGCTGGCGCTGCTTAGAGATAGAGACGTGGACGGGCAGCGTGCGCCCAAGAAGGAGAACGATGAGTGTGTGTGAGCTTGAGTGTGTGTGCGCAAGGGTGTGTGTGTGTGTGTGTGAGAGAGAGAGAGAGAGAAAGAGAGAGAAAAACGGGGAGTGACAGTGGCAGTAGCAGCAGGTAAGGACGCTTAAGCTGCCTTCCTACAATAAATGCTGCAAAGGGGCCGCCCTCTACATCCTCCTTCATCCTCGCGCCTTTGTACCTCACACAAGTCCAGAGAATCCCACCGTATCTGCTCCTCCTTCTCTCCTCGACCTTCTCTCTCTCTCTCATTCTCTCGCTCTGTTCGCGGCAATGGGATTTATTAACAGCACGACGAATTTATTGTTGCCCCTTTATACGAAACTAAAACCCTCCGGCCCCCGAGGATGTTTCCTTTTTTTCTCTCTCTCCTTCTTCTTCTCACGGAGAAGACGTAAGGTAGTCCATCCTCGCCTCCAGGCTCTCCTCTCGTTCGAGAATTCCACGTTTTTTTTCTCGTTGCGATATTTTTATTTACGTTTATTTATATTAATTATGTTCTGCCGTGTAGGACGTGGATCAGATTCATTTATGATATTGTAAGGTATGAAGATTTTTGCAGAGATTCCTTTGGCTTTTCGCGTTCGTTGTACCACTTGATTGAAGTTTATTCTTATTGGATTGTCTTGTGTTTTGTGTTAAAGTTGTGGATGTTTGATGATTCGAATTGAAGACTTTCTCGTAAGACGCTTGTAAAAGAGAAGGAAGAACCGAAGGATGGTCGTGGTAATAGCGCGCGCAGAAGGCCGGCAGGCCGACAGGCGCCCAGCAGTCTGAGTCGAGCGTCGGTAGGACCCGGCTCCGGCGTCTTGAGCGTAGAAACGCGCGAGAATGCGCGTGGGTTGAATTTTCGGACCATTAAGCCGTTTCTCTCCTCGGCCCACGTGAGTATCCCGGCAGCTTCCTTCACTTCCTCCTTCTCTCGTTCTTCTCTCGTCCTTCTCCAACTGGACCTTCACGTTCTCAATGAAAGCCGACGCCTTCTCATCGTGCTCGAGGATGGAGCAGGTCATAAGAGGCCGAAAGTCACGAGAAGACACGGAGAAAAGTGCAAGGGAAGGTGGAAATGCTTTTGTGTTTTGTCTGGCTCTCGATAGTTTTGTTGATTATTTTGATAAATCATGCATCGTTTTAATGTTGTTGGTGTTACGGTTTAACACTAGATTTACCGAACATTTTGTATAAACACGATTTCCCATTTTAACCAGTCAAATTGACTGATTTCGGTAAATATAGTGTTAATTAAGCTATCGCGCGAATAGTTACTGAATTTAACAATTTATCGTGCGTGTAGTTTCAGGACAGTTTCTACGTGGACCGTTTATCTTGAAAGCGGTGTAAGTCCATTTTTTAAAAAAATTAGATATCACATGATTTGCGATTACTTTCGTGTAAACTTTTTTTGTAATTAGTTGACTTTATATTTCAAAGTAGACTTACGCGATTTTCAAAATAAACGGTTCGTATAATTCACGAAATTCGAACGTATCCCTTGCGACCTTCGTCGTTTATGCTCTTGCGTAACGTCCACTTTGGTTCTCACCGAGGTTTAGGTGAACACATTTTCCGACCTCTACTGTTCACTCTCCTCCCCCCCACGTACCCTTCTCACAATCCGCATCTCCACGGGCGAGATTCCGATCGCGGCAAACAAGCCGGTAATCCAATTATTTCCAGGGATTTTGAACGGTGCCCGTGGCCGCGAGATTTATCATTGGCCGATCAGGGCTGGAGAATATTCGCAGGACAGTCTCGATCGTGGAACACGATCTAACAATATTGCAAAACGAAAATTCGCCTTCAAAAAGGTTTAAGCGTCCGTTTCAATACAATTAAAAAATCTGCTTTAAGCTTATAGCAGAAGCACAATCTTTCCTGCCTCGATTCTTTAATTCACGCGCAGAAGAAAATTCAACGACGCAAAGAGAATCAATCACCAAGAAAAATTTCAAACATCCCTATCAACACAATTCAAAAATCTGCTTTAAGCTTACTTCAGAAGCACAATCTCTTCTATCTCGATTCTTTACTTCACGCGCAGAAGGCAATTCGTTGATGCAAAGAGAATCAGTCACCATGAAAAGTTTCAAACATCCCTTTAAAGACAATGAAAAAAAATCTGCTTCAAAACTACATCCAAATCACAATCTCTCCTATCACGATTCTTTAATTCGCGTGTGGAGGAAACTTGAACGGTACGAAGACTACCGAACTATCGACTTCCCGTACATTCGTTCCTCCTTCTTCGTTCAAGGGACTGCCGGACGATAGGGAGAGCCGAAAAGAGCCCCGGATCGGGGAAAGTAATCGTGAAAAGGCGATTGCAACGGACACAACGGATCTCCGGCTCTCTTCGTGGTGTTTAGTTAAATACGTGAAAGAGATCCTTGCTTCCTCCACCTCTCTACGGCCCACTTCTCCCTTCTGTCTTCTCTATCCCCGTCTTCGAATTACAATTCGACGAGCGAGGGGGGCAAGAATAGACCTCGTGAGGATCGAGCTAGAGCCGGGGGTCGAGTGAAAGGCCAAGACGCCGCGTATCCTTGCCCGCCTTTTTCCAAGCAATCTTCCTAATCTGGAAGATGGTCCCGATAACGTCAGTCAATTGGCGATCGGCTGACTCGCCTTCTCCGTTTTTAGTGTAGCATCACCAACCCCATTGCCCGATCCTCGTCGACCTTCCTTCCTTCTTCTTGTTCCCCAGTGTTACTCTCTCAGCTTGTTTCCACCCCAAGCTGCTCGCGTTCTCGTCATTGCTCGCGCGCAAGAGGATCTCTCCCTCGTCCGCTTCCTCCATTGTGGGAAAAAATCTGCCAAACAATTGGATACCAAACGGGACCGTCCTATTATGTTACGCTAAATGACAGACCGAGAGTGGATCCTCCAACTACCGCAGAATCTTTCCATGCGAAATATTTCTCGTCCCTCTTCTTCTACTTCTTCTTCTCGCTTGGATTTCTATGTTCTTCTATCTCTCTCTCGCTCTCTCTTTTTATTTCTTTGATTCTTGTTAGACGGAATTAGTCCAACAGCCAATAGAAAGCAAAGAAATTACAGAATTTTTGTTGAATGTACAGAGACTAATATTATATTGTTTTCTAACGAGGCATGTACATATCGGAAGCTTGAAGCTTTTTGTACGGCTCTAAATGTTCGTGCGGATGGATAAGACAATGAGAAATGAATAATTACAGTGGAAAGAAGCAGAGCTCAGTTTAGATGTCAGTTTCAATGCAATGTGGTCTTACTGCCTGTTTAGATCGTAATTATTCTGTTACAATTCTTTGGATAAGCAGCACCTAGAGACCACATTCGTACGAGCATCTGGAGCCGTAGAAAACGCTTTCGGTATGTTGTCATTACAATAATATAGGAAGCTGTCAACGCAACAAAAATTCTGTATTTTCCGCAATTTCTATTGGCTGTCGGACTAATTCCCATAAGTAATTAGCAGGTATTGAACATCCTTAATCAAATGATTAAGCATTCATGGGTATCTGCACGGAGACATCAGAAAAACTTAATATTGCACGTGGAAATTAATTTCACTTTGATCCTGCGCGTAGTTTGCCACCCTCGCACGGAAGAAGTCACATGACAGGTTACTTTATAGGTTATGTAATAAAGAATATATGGTAAAAATTCTCGCGACACTTACCAAGTGGCTTCTCATGTTTATTCCGCTGCTTTGGATCTGCCTTTGTCTACGAACACGAACCAATCACCAGTGTAATTATACTTGAAGACAGAATATTAAAAATAATAATTCTTGACGCAAAAAATACACCATTACGCAAGTTCGATGCGCACTAATATTTTTGACGTAGTTCGATGCAGGTTACGGCAACGTAGAGGTCGCCTCGATAGCACACCACAGCGCTATAAATCGGTCGCGAAGGAAATCGCGGGGGTGCATTGTTGGTACCATAGACATAATATACCTAGACTGGGCGTTGACGGAGGGGGGGTAGAGCTCACGTAGAAAAGGATGCACTGTGTTTTTGTGTCTGTGCGTTCTCTCTCGCTCTCGCGCGAAGGAGAATACGGGAAAACAGTTGCTAATCTAAACGTTACCCGTTCGCGCGCGAGCAAGAGAGAACGCACAGACACAAAAACACAGTGCATCCTTTTCTACGTGAGCTCTACCCCCACTCCGTCAACGCGCAGTCTAGATATATTATGTCTATGGTTGGTACCGCGAATTTATTGGTTATGTAATAAAGGATGTACGCTAAAAATTCTCGTGACATTTACCAAGTAGCTTCTCATGCTTATTTCGTTGCCTTGCATCTATCTTTACCTGCAAAAACGAACTGATTGCAGGTGTAATTATGAACGAGGGCTGGATTATTAATTTTCGACGCAACATATACACCCCTCCGTAAGTTCGATGCGCACTGATATTTTGGGCGTAGTTCGATGCAGTTTCGGCAACGTAGAGGTCGCTTCAGTAGCTCCCCACAGCGCCATAAATCGGTCGCTAGATAAATCGCAAGAGTGCATTATTGGTACTGCGATTTGGTTGATTGCTCTCGAATATTCTTCCACATGTGATAACAAATTAACCTTCTAACTGTTTATGTAGAGTATACTCGTCACGACGAAACGACAATTTATAGCAAAATGTCAAGTATACTCGACATAAAGATAAATAAAGATACATTCGTAGTATCATTCAACAAGTCAACTGTAATTTTCTTTTCTGAAGAAGGGCAAATAAAAAATTAATGGGCTTCACTGAAAAATAATTAAACAGACGGAGAAAATTTCTCGGAACAAAATTAAACAGTTAAAAGTTAAGAGTATTCCATACTTGCTCCTTAGTTATTCTCAAATTCGCGATTATGCGTGCAATTGTTGATTTTATTTATTGGAATTTTACGAGTGGAAGAAATCGTTCCTTTTGCATATACAATTATTGTTAGTGTCTTTGAAGCATCACGTGGCATTGGATGAAGCGATGCGCGGGAAATTCGAATGGATAGCATGCGGATGGTACGGTAAGAGGATCTCACGGGATACGAGCTTGATTTCGTGCTACTCGAGATCGAGAGGTTCAGCGTGAGAAGAGAGAGTACCTACAGTTAAGAGGAGAACGCGCGTGTGCGTGCGTGGAAAGCGAAACACGTGGACCAGAAATGGATACACCAACGCGTTTACAAGTTTGAATGCCGAGCACGAACGATAGGTGCGAGGACACGCAACAGGGACAATTCCATTCGATCCCATTTTGGTCCTCCCGAATCTCCTCTGAATTTGGCTTATCCCCGATTTCTCTTTTCCTCTTCGTTTCTCCCCGACGGTAGCGCGTGTCCGTTCGATAATTCCAGCAGATCGAAGGCACCTGTCCATTGAACGACAAGCTCCACTTAATCGTCTTTAATGAGCAGCCAAGGACGAAAGTAGAAATCCTTGTTACACAAAGCGACGAGCAATCTTTTCTCGAATCGAGCCGACTCTTTTCGAAAATTATGTTCCATTGATGGTTCGGTAAATAGCCGAAACGAAGTCTAAACATATTTTTTGTGTTACCGAAGCAAAAGAAGATGAGAAGGGGTTGTAAAAATATAAATTGGATTAAGACTCGAGGGTTACGATTAATTGTAAAAATATTCATTTCAAATAATCCATTTCACATAAATTACCAAAATGTAATGATCTTAAACTAAACACAAGTACAGATACTCTCAAAATTAGTAACAAGAGCAGTCTCTTAGTTTTATCGCCATCTTGCAAAGTGCTTCTACCGAAAGCAACATTCACCTGGCTAAATGAAAAATCAATGTAAATAAATGGTTGCAAATGGCATTGGCAACACGGACGACAAGAGCAACAACGACAGAAAGTATTCTTAGGTGTATTTTTTCCTCCTCTCCCTCTTCCTTCTTTTCGTCCTCATCTTTATCCTCCTTCATCCCCCATTCTTACCCCCGTCACTCCTTTTTTCTCTACCTACCCCTTTCTCGCGGTACGTGGAATTGATGGATGAGAATACGACGACGCGAATACAGAATACACTGTCGGCTGGTATTCCCAGCGTGCTCGGTATGGCGTGGAGAAGGAGAAAGAGGAGGAGGTGGAGGAAGAAGACGGCTCTCAAGCTTTTAGCCGAGGCAAATAAATCGCGGCTTGGCGAAGAGGCGACATTCCTGGATAAATCCTCGCGTCACTACCCTCGACGGTCCTCCTACGGCACCTCCACCCCCGCCACCACTCTTTCTCCGCCACCTTACGGCGCTGACGTGTGCAGTCTTCCACTCAAGAGGACGTGTCGTCGCATCCTCTTTACCGAGGACCGCGCATTTGCCTGAGACTCGTGCCTCGGACCTTTGAGACTTTCGAGAAAAATGGATTTTCCTTCTTCGCGGATACGAGACCGGGCGAGGGTATCGGGAAGTTTGTCGCAGACGAAGGGAAATTGTTTGCGAACTTCGCGAACGAATCGCAAAAGACAGCAAAAGGATAATAAGGAGAGACAGAAGATTCAATTGAGATATGAGGTTTTGAAAAGAATAATGGCAAAGGGTGTTTTAAGTGTAGAGAAAGGGTGGAAATTGATCGAGGGGAAAACGTTTGAATTGCTTAGTGGGAAGAGAATGAATGTACGCGTATTGCGCCAGCAATCTTTGTCGTACAGTAAAAGAATTTGTTCATTCGATACGATTCCACAAGAACGCTCTATATAGTATTGATCTCAATTAAATATCGTAATACCATAATAAAATAACAATGCTGACAATGTTTAATCGACATTTAAGAATCAAAATAAACAACGATCTTCGATTCTTCACAGATGATACAACACCCTAACCCACAGAAACGATCCCATAAAAATTCATTTTACTGTATTTCCTGTTTTCTCACTTTGCATCCATCAATCTACCCAATCCACGTAACACTTCCGCTTTCGGAATATTCAGATTTCACTCTGTATCCACTTCACAAAATCAAACACGTCGAATTCGGTGAAAACGAATCCAACGCGATTCTCCACGATACCTTACCCATCTCTCGACCTAGTCACCCGCACACTTCTAATAACCGAACGAACAATGACATTCTCTTTTCCACCGCATCGACTCCTTTCACCACCACCCACCCTCGTCTCTCATCCCCGCTGAATCACCGAGCGACCAAAAAATGCGCACCCCTCCTATTCGTGGTAACCACCGACGATCCGAGCACAGCTACCCGGCTTTACGGACTCGTTCACGAACGATCGGCAACGCCCTTTGTTGGCGCAAATTCGCCACGTAAGTAGCCGACGACTGTCCCACTACTCTACCGAAAAACCACCCTGCACCCCCTCTTGCTTCCCTTCGCGCACCAACCGTTGGATCCTTTTAAAGGGCTTACACTACCGAGAGAATTAGCCGGGCATTAAGCCTTCCACCCCGCAAACAGGCTGGTTTTGTTCCATCGACCCACGCATCGCTGGTGGCCAACGGATTTGTCCTACCGTTGTTATTAATTATTTCTGCCTCGGTCCACTCTGGCCCGAGACCGAAGGAACACCTGTGCTTCCACGAGAACTTAAGAGAATCTTCTTGGATGGACATTCGTGCTGACGCTGACCCACCAGCTCTGGATGTAACGAAGCGAAATTGTTACTTCGCAGGTGATTTAGTGCGTTAAGTGCGTTTTAACGAGAGATCAGGATTGGAGCCAGGTGGTTTTTGAGTTAACGAGCTCTCGATGCTGGGCGCGTGCTACTAAAGTAGGGATGGTGTTTATGTTTTAAGAAGACAGAAATTAATAATGTTAAGCTTTCTCTTAATGGGACATAACATTTTCTTACTCATTTGGGTCGTTTATTTTGAAAGTGGGGTAAGTCCATTTTTTTAAAAAAATGAAACATCACATCATTTGTGATTAGCTTAGTGTAAACTATTTATTTATAACGAGTTCATTTTTTCAAAAGAAAATATACTTACACCTCTTTCAAAATAAACGGTCCATTTCTTTTCTTTAAGGAGAACTGGCTTATCATATTTTATCAAGGCACACTTAATGAATATCCGAAACATATTTCCTATAAACTATTTAAAATTCCTTCTGGAACCATGCACCATCCCACCAATTCAATCTGGCCCATTTTAATCTCTCCGGAAGCTCGCGAAACTTCCGAAAAGATCATTTCACCGCAACCTTTAATCGACACTCGTGCCAACAGCACCGAATAAGTACTATCTCACCGTTCATCCCCACGAGTGTTCGAGCGATCTCATCAAAGCGAGCACCAGCGCTCGCCACCATCGGCGAGTTTATTGCTCGCCTCTTAACTCGTTAGTCGTACCCCTCGGACAGCTTTGTGCTCCGCATTGAGAAGGAAAGAAACCGCTGCTGCGCGCTGCGTGCAGCCAAACGAAGCTGTGAGAAGCGGAGTGGACGGCCCGCTGGGCGTCAGCCGATGGGAGAGGAGGACCCTAGCCGCGCTCGCTTTCGAGGTGAGCAAAGTTTTACCGGTGGCTTGCTATTGTCGTCATTGTGTTCACCTTTAGCGACACCTGCTCGCTCCTTCGCTTCGCCGCAAAACGGAGAGACAATGAGAGGACAGGGGGGTAGAAAAGAAGGAGGAGGTACCTCACCAGTTCCAGGAGTAAGACGATCGACGATTTTCGAAGAGATCGAAACCACTGTGAGTGAGAAATTGGCGACAGAGAGAGACAGAGAGAGAGAGAGAGAAGTAGGAGGGTAACTGTGTTGACCAGCGGTGGGTACCACCCTTCACCTTCAGTGTTCTCGAATGCCGAAATCCAAAATTCTAGCAAGAGAGAGAGAGAGAGAAAGAACACGCCGAGGCTAATAAAGTTTCCCTTTCATTCTCTTCCCTAAACACCGTGGGGACACTCGGAGGTGTCCAACGTGGATTCTCGTTCTCCTTTAGCCGATGGTGTGCCTCTTTCCAGGAGGAACGGAACACCGCAAAAGGAATCGGCCTGGGGCGAGATAGCAAGAGAAAGAGAGAGAGAGAGAGAGAGAGAAAGACAGAGACTTGCTCGGGGTAGAGGGTGTCGGCCTGCTGCAAGAACTGGTGGCCGTTCTTTGTTGTCCACGGGGCTACCTTTTACGATCGGGCCACACCACCCACAAACTGTGAGAATGAAAGTAGACAATAAGCAGGGATGACACGCTTGTCCCCACCTTAGACGCGCGGACGTCGTTTCAGTGCCGAATGACTTCTGCGTAGATGGATGATGGGACCGGACGTTCCCAATGATCTCGGTGAGAAGCCAGTTGGGCAAGGAAAGTGTCGACTTTGGACAGAAATGCCTCGAGGGATTTGATGTTCAGTAGCCAAGAGCGTAGATTAGGGAAACGATGTTGACGAAGTTATGTTGTGGGTTAACCCTTAAATGCATATAGTATCAATTTTAATATGAATCGTATTAAAGGCCATTACAAATAACCTATCTTTGTTTTTGATTTGGGTCTATGGTTTGTTTTATTTTCAAACAGAAATTCATGCAATTAAGGATTAAGACCGCACGAGCCTCAGGTTTTATTTAATTGACTTTGAATTTGGCTGTTAAACAATGTTTGCAATTTTAAAATTTGGGAGAAGTACCCACATTTTTCCGAGCACTCTTCTTTGACTTTTTCGCTATTAAATTTCTACTCCAATTCCAAGAAAACCACGAAGCTACCCAAAAGAGAAACGCAGAAAGCGAAAAGAAGATAGAAAGAGGGCTGTTGAAAAATTTTTACAATTTTAAGACTTGCAACGAATACCCACATTTTTCTGAACTTTCTTCTTTGACGTTTCCGCTATTACATTTCTACTCCAATTGGAAGAAAACCACGGGTCTATCCAACGAACAAGCAACCCAGAAGGCAAGAATAAGACGGAAAGAGAGCTCGTTAACAGTTATTAACAGAAGTTCCTACGGGCTCGAGGATACTCTCGACCGGGAAGGCGATGATGAACGAGGCAACATTTAGATGTCTCCGCTCGTAATTCATACCCTCGCGACTGCATAACTGGTTTGAGCTCGTGTGCCATTGCGTTTCTCCGCGCTGGCCACGACCAATTCTCTCTGTTGCCCACCTCAAAAGTTATTATCGATACTAACCCCCCTCGTCCATGGCTCACCGTGTAGCGGCGTGAGATTTACACTTGGGGCGTTATTATATTCAACGCTCGATGGATAGCGAGCGAGGGGTGCAAGAGAAGAAGGGAGCTTGCGGGCCGAGTCCTCCCGCCCTCTCTCCCTTTCCACCCCTTACTGGCACCATGAAAGGCAAACCGAAGGCTCGAAGGCCTTCGAGCATCCCCTTCTTCGCGAGATGGCCCCGAAGCCTCGAGGGTGGCTCGCCAAGGGCTCGTCTCTCACCCTCTCTCACTCGCTCACGCTTACCCGGACCCCTCGCATGCGAAACAAAACATATTGTCCGAATTTAATTGTGGATGGGGTGCATTAGATATTCATACGTTACATGTTCCACGACGCGTACAACAATGTCTACAGCGCCCATCCTCTCGCTCTCTCTCTCTCTCTCTCTCTCTCTCTCTCTCCCCGATGCTCGCGTATAGTCCCTGGACGAGACCAGCACGTGCTGGGATACATCGTGGAACGCCCAAGGGACTCACCGAAAGGGAAATAAATCTTCTTCGGGGTAAACAGAGAGTTTGTTCTGTTGGAAATACGATGCTACGGAAGGAGAGAGTAAGAGAGAGAGAGAGTGTGTGTGTGTGTTTGCTAAAGGATTAATTAGTCGAGTGGCTCTCGTGAGCCGATTATAATTAATCGATGGATTTTGAATGAAGCTTTTTGGCGAGGGTTGGATCCAAGACGAGTGTGAACGTATCAGTAGTGAAGTACTTGGTTTAATGATGCAGGGTGGTAATTGCTGGATGAATGAATTATTGTGTTTTTGCTTGGGTGGAACAATGGGGCTGAAAAGAGCACGAGCAATTCTCATGGTATTGGTATTAACAAAGCATTTGGCAACGGTACTTACTTTGTTCTCGACACGTTCGTTCTACCTTTGGAAATTGTTCTCAGTTTCCAAGTTCCTGTCGACGTAAATTTTGCAATTGAAAATCACTTTTGATAATTGCACATTGCTTTACGCCAGAGATTCTTACGCATCTACATAAAAAATTAAAATAAAGATCAATGGAACGCCATGCATATGGATGTTCATCGTTTGAACGTGCTAAACGGTGATGTAAACGAGGGTAAAACTTGTCATTAGTGCGAAGCGCATGGACGAGCAAGCGAGGACTGGAAAAATGAACAGTGCCACCGATGAAATTATAGCTTCGCACCTCTCACCACCCCCGCAAGGGCATCGAAACTAAATTATCCCTTTCAACGATGCTCACCCCTCATTGGCCCTTGGGAATAAACAAGAGGCGATCGATGGAACCGGAGGGGCTGACATCGAGTGTCCACGTGAAGAGTGTACGTATCTGTGGCGCCACTCTTTTATTCACGCACGGATAGTCGAACAAACGCCACTTCACGTTATCATCTCCCCCTCTGTTCAGTCGGCCTGTATACGAAAGAAGAACATCCTCGATCGGAAGTGTCGAAGAGAAAGGAAGTCTTCGTAAAAACATACCGAAGCTGTAACTCACATTCTTCGTATCCTCACCCTTTTTTATCTATCCGCGTGAAAAATATAAAATCTTAAATAAAAGTACAAGCTCTGTATACGAAAGAAGGAAGTCCTCAATCGGAAGTGTCGAAGAGAAAGGAAGTCTTCGTAAAAATTTACCGAAGCTGTAACTCACATTCTTCGTATCCTCACCCTTTTTTTATCTATCCACGTGAAAAATATAAAGTCTCAAATACAAGTACAAGCTCTGTATACGAAAGAAGGAAGTCCTCAATCGGAAGTGTCGAAGAGAAAGGAAGTCTTCGTAAAAATATACCGAAGCTGTAACTCACATTCTTCGTATCCTCACCATTTTTTATCTATCCGCGTGAAAAATATAAAATCTCAAATAAAAGTACAAGCTCTGTATACGAAAGAAGGAAATCCTCAATCGGAAGTGTCGAAGAGAAAGGAAGTCTTCGTAAAAATTTACCGAAGCTGTAACTCACATTCTTCGTGTCCTCACCCTTTTTTATCCATCCGCGTGAAAAATATAAGATCTCAAATAAAAGTACAAGGTCTGTATACGAAAGAAGAAAATCCTAAATCGGAAGCGTCGAAGAGAAAGGAAGTCTTCGTAAAAATATACCGAAGCTGTAACTCACATTCTTCGTATCCTCACGATTTTTTATCCATCCGCGTGAAAAATATAAAATCTCAAATAAAAGTACAAGCTCTGTATACGAAAGAAGGAAATCCTCAATCGGGAGTGTCGAAGAGAAAGGAAGTCTTCGTAAAAATATAACGAAGCTGTAACTCACATTCTTCGTGTCCTCACCCTTTTTTATCTATCCAAGTGAAAAGTATAAAATCTCAAATAAAAGTACAAGCTCTGTATACGAAAGAAGAAAATCCTCGATCGGAAGTGTCGAAGAGAAAAGAAGTCTTCGTAAAAACATACCGAAGCTGTAACCCACATTCTTCCTATCCTCACCCTTTTCTATCTATCCACGCGAAATACAAAAAATCAATGGAAAGTACAAGCCCAAAACATATTACATCTTTTTAGTCCTTTGGAAAGCAACACGTGCGATACTGGAACGATCTGAAAAAAAAAAGAAAAGAAAAAACATCTTTCTACCTGTGCTCACCATTATCGCTTGCGCGTATGTAACGCGGAAAAAGAATGACGGTAAAGAAGTAAAGGAAGCATAATGCAGCGTAGTTGAACTGCCGGTGAAGGGAGCGAAGAATGTGGAGGGGGTAGTTATATGCACTCGCAGGTAAAGCTGGTGGAGAGGGGTGGATCCAGTCGAAGGAGAAGTTACTTTCTTATTTCCATTCTTAGAAACGTTCTTTCGAATTCGACTTGGCGATACCATCGCCCACCATCTCGACAATCCCACCTTTCCAGCCGGTAAGCCCCCACCACGCTCTATGGGCTGGAACCGTCTCCGAGGTTGGTGGGGGATTGTGCTCTACCTGGTCCGCTTCCATCTCCCCCTACCTCGTTCCTTCTCTCTCCATCCTTCACTTTCCACCCCTCCAACGACTCACGGCGCGCATCTCCCACCATTTCCACCCCCCACCCCGGAGTTCGACGAAGCACGAAGCTACTAACGCGAATCGCATCGCGAATCCCGCGAGACCAAACGCATTTACGACTCATCCCCAATATACGCGATTCATAAGACTCGAGTGCACCTGGAACCGAAAATTCGCAAGGAAAAAACTATTTCAACGTGTATTACAGTCGTTGTAATTTCTTGCGCGTTTCGAGAAAATCGAGAACCATTCTGTTAATACACTACCGAGAGCATATAATAATCGATACACACTCGGAATGTACGCGCGTATAAACATTCTATTAGCGATATAGAACGACATTTTTCATACGAATGATGCTTACCTAAAGGAGCGCTCGCGACACGTCCCCTAGGGACAATTCGATAATTACCAACGATTCCCATTGAGCCGAAGACGCGAATAAGCACGCACCGCTAGTTTGCAAGGTGGCCCCTGGTACGGTCGGATGCCGCCACCGTAGGTACCGGTGCGCCGTGAGGAGAGCGAACGAAAGCGAAGGAAGTGGAACCTGTGAGAGAAGGAGAAGTAAGTAGCGCGTAACGCGGTAGAGAGTGAGAGAAACTGTGCGAGAGAAGCAACTCGGATATTTTTGGTCGACGGTCCCGCCACTCGAGCCAATCGGAAGAGGGTAAGGTGCCCATGTGACGTCCCACCTGACGCCCTCGGCGTGCTACGATTGGTCGAGCCGCTCGCCTCGTCCCGCGCGGCGCTGCACGCTGATTGGTAGTGGGGGGTAGACAGGCTACGAGTGCTCTTCTCTACAGATCTCGTTTGACCCGTGGCCCGTCGGCTCGTGCGCGCACATTTCGAAAACTATCGCCCGCGGAGGAGCATCGAGCGTCACCCCTCTCGCCCTCTCGCGTTCAATATTCATTCCACCCGCGTTTGCGCGCCTCGAAAGAGAGAAAGAGAGAGAGAGAAAAAGTGGGCAGAGCTCTACTCGTTTGGCAAAGACAATCGTTCTACGTCGCGCGAGATGGAGCCTCGAACGATCGGCGCGTTACGCGTACGCGGAGAAGCATCGCGAAGCTATTGAGATTCGTTATTATATTTGACAGTCTCCATTGTAGATCGTGTGTCGAGCTAGAGGAGGAGCGGATTGAAAAGTGTTTCTCGACGCGAAAAGCCCCTGGGTGAATGGCCTGATAACAGTGCAGTGACTTCTCGTTATTGTTGTTTGTTATTGTTTGTTGTTTCGACGCACGCCTGCGGTACTTATTTCATCACGAAGGCTGAGACGTTACTGTCTCGACCACGGCCCCAAAATTGAGCTGGACTTGCACCAACGAGCCGCCGGCCACTTCATGAGGTGAGTTTCGTAGTTTGGTTTGCAATATTGCGATAATTGTCTCGAGAGGCTCGAGTCTCGTTGCGATCAGAATTAACGTGTGGTAGAAAGTGAATTGTTGGTAGAGTGTTGCGTGCTCGAGATGGTTTTACGATGTTGTTTCGGCGAAGAGGGATGCTTTTAGGTGAGAATGTTCTCCCGAGTGGATTTTGATTGATTAATTGTTCAGGGTTAAGTGCAGATCGAGTAGAGTAAAGTTACTTGCAAGGATTAATCGGTTTTCTCGAGGAGCAACGCGTTGTGAAAAATTTACCTCGATTATCTGTTAATTACGAATTAATCGTGCAAAATGTATGCGCACGGTGAATGCAAACATAGCCTAACCTAAAATATTTCACTTGCACATTACACGCAAATTACTACTTTCTATCTTTCGATTTGGATATTCCAGTTTATTGAACTTTAATACAAACTATTGCTGGGGGTCACACGATTTCTTTTTGATAACTGGATTTCTTAACTTACACAACGTAAAATTCCAAGAGTTGCCCAACCAAATTTGAACAATTGATGCGCGCAAATGTTCAAGTTGTACTACTTAAGGGCATACATTTCTTTGCACAATAGGATGTCAATAAACAGATTAATTTTTCGAGTCGCAGTAAACAGACAATTGTACTTACGCGCATGAAATTGACACTGTTTTCTCAACTGTAAAACAAACATGTACGGATCGAACTGCTAAATACGATTATTCCTTCTTAAAATCATAACCACCCGAAACTAATCTTCACTAATCTTTAGAAGAACCCTAGTTTGTATCGTCATATCCTACAACGGAAAACTACGTTTTAATTGCTGTCCACAAAGCCCAAGATCGATACCACTGTATACTCTTAATACTAGATATTCCAGCCATAATCCCGATAATGTAATTCTGTTTCTCAGATAATACAATCACAATGTAACCAGTTCCCAATGTTTCTGAGCAAATAAAGTGTACGTTACGAACTGACAACTCACCTCGTTTTGACGACCGTCGGTGCTGATTCCGCCGGGTGACTGGCATGTGTTTACCAACATATGCGAGTGTCATTTGAACGTCGGCTGTTCGCCTACCTAATTCAAATTTTGCGCTGGATAGATTCGCGATTGTACCGACCAATTTAACGCGTTCATTGTCATCAAATTTATCCACAGACACCTCTCCCAATCTATGCTCATGATGAATAATTTCTATAGTTTGCCTCGTGCCTGACGCATCGACGAATCCGTAAAGCCATAAATATTTCTGGCGATATTTTAGGATCTCTCTATCTTTAGTATTAATTATCATTCTTCTTTATAAGAGGATAAAAATTTGAACATTAACGCGAGATTAATTTGCATTTTGTAATTTCTCATTTATTTCACAGTTAAGAATTGATTGGTTGACATTCATTTGAACTTTGATATAATTTCTTATAGTGGCTTTACATTTTTGTGTCGCGCAGGAAAATTGTGATTCTAATCGTGCATTGGAACGAAATGTATTAATCTACTTTGAAAAATATTTGCCGTTAATGTTTTTCATTCTATTTCAATTACTCTAGCTTCGGACGTGTAGTCGATAGTAATGAAGCATACTTTGGCGTACAATTTTCCGTTTACGCGCGACTCTTGGCTTCCTTCCTATAAAATTGCGTCGGCGTTAAGTGATATCCTAATCCACTTAAACTTGTCAAGCGTTACACTCAACTCGCTACGGGTGTTCGACACGGGTCACCATCAGCCTACTTTATGCACACGCAACGCAGTTATTTACAGTTCTTGCAATATTTAACTCCATCCAATCAATTCACAGTACATTAAGAATCATCATTACGTTTCAAAATACATGACCTCTCTTATAAAGATTCTCAACGTGCTTTTAAAAGTCTTACAAGAGTCTTACATTTATGTGTAATTAATAACCACACCGTCGACCGGCACGATCACTCAAAAAATTCAATTAACCATCTCTGACCCCAACGCAATATTTTACAGCCACACACATATTAAACTACCATGATTCACGATTACGTATACTTAACAACGAGCAACAAAAATCATTGTCGCACATTCAGCTATTAATTGCACCGTTCATTTTGAAAGTGGTGTAAGTCCATCCAAAAAAAGAAATTAACTAGTTATAAGTAAAAAGTTTACACTGAATCAATCACAAATTCTGATATCTCATTTATAAAAAAAATGGATTTACACCAATTTCAAAATAAACGGTCCAATTACCGACGGATTCGACCAGACTATGCGCGACCTGCACACTCTAGTTATACTTTCCCCGTGAAACGGTTCGTGTATCGTTAATACACGGGGGGTGGTTTGTGCCCGATTTGGACGCAAGCCTAAACATTCAATTAGCACTTCCTAATCCCCAGGGTGCACGTTGTCAACAGCCATTACTTCCAGCATCTTCTCTCTCGGCGCAGAAACCACCCCCGAGCACCCTCTTGGGGTCCCCCCAGTGTTGCGATGACGGTGGTCGCCCCAGCATCCCTTATTTCTTCCACCCCCTCGCCATCGCTAACCGACGTATCTATTAATCCACGCTGAATGACACTCGAGGGTGGTACTCTCTCACTCTCTCAGATTTTCTCGCTCGCACCCCCTCCCTTAGGTGATTCTAACCCTGTAAAAAAATCGTAACTACGCCTCCGGGTCCTCGTCTCCACCTCCCTCAAGCACTACAGGTTTTTCTTTCTTTCTTCTTCTTTTTTTTTTTTTAATGAATGCTCAAGGAGATCCGCGGCCGGTAATAGTGTTAGCTCGAGAGACAGGAGGAGAAACGCGTGTGCGCGCGTTCGGCGGAGAGAAAGAAGATGGAAAGGATGAGAGTAGGGTGAAAGGGAGAAAAAGGGAGAGAGATGCTTGTGCGCGCTGGGCTCACCCTTCGCTTTAGGGTGACATTTAGGGTGCAGAGAGTAAGAGAGAGAGAGAAGTTTTGGTGCGTTAGGGAGAGAGAATCGTCGCCGTCACGGGCACACGGCCTCCTCGTGCAAAACGCGCGCGCGCGCGCGCCGAGATTGGTTAATGGCTTTGATACGAGAAAAGGATAAGATTAATTTGCTTATGAATCAGAGAGCAAACGAATAAGCAATTACCACCGAGACCCGTGAGAGGAGAGTGCCTCGACGAGTGCCCTCTCGCCTTCCTTACTCCAACGATCCCCACGTTGACTGCCGTCGCGGTGCCTGGCCCTCGTCCTCCTTCTCATTTTCGTCTCTTTCTCCTTCTCGTCGCGTTCCTGGCACAATTAGGCGAAAAAGCGAATGAGCGACTCGCAGAGAGGGAAGGAGAGAGCGAGAGTTAGGCAAAGGGACGGAGACATTCGTGACACGGATAACGAGGGGATCATATTCGAGATATTTAGTTCTCAATTATATACGAAACTGGCGTTCCTTCAAATTATTCGGTAGTTGGAATTACAGCCTCTTGTAGAGATTTCCTTTTTAATTGACACCTTGGAAGTCACGATGCGCGTTCTTAATATCTCGATTGACTTGATAATGGGATTAGAAGGAGTAGAAAGTGCGAGGACAATCGGAAACTCGGTATGTCTAAATGAAACGTGCAATCTCGATAAGTCCATTCTCGTTTCAAAGGATAAGCAATCTTTTCAATGATTTATTTTTCAATTAGTCTCTTAGTATCCTGGCAAGATCGAGTTATGATAAAAATTACAAGATTAACGACTCCGTTTCATTAGCTCCTACTAAGTCACGCGCATAAAAATTCTCAGTTCTCCTAATCCATATTTACAAGCATAGAAACTTGTTCGCTCGCTTGTTCTACTTGTTTTTTGAGCGCTTGGTGGGTCGATGCCGCGGCACGATGCAGCGTGAAAAACTTTGGAAGGGTATTTTCACGTTCTCGTGAATGCTTGGATCCTGCGAGAACAATCAGAAACTCAGTATATCTGAATGAAACGTGCAATCTCGATAAGTCCATTCTCATTTCAAAGGATAAACAATCTCTTCAACGATATATTTTTCAATTAGTCTCTTGGCCTCAACACAAGATCGAGTTACGATAGAAACTACTAGATTAACAACTCTGTTTCATTAGCTCCTACTCAGTCGGTCGCGCGCATAAAAAATCTCAATTCTCCTAATCCATATTCACAAGCATAGAAACTTGTTCGCACGTTTGTTCTAGAGTAGCTTTCATTAGCTGTGTTAGTCGCGCGCACAGAAATTCTCAATTCTCCTAATCCGGCATTTACAAGCATAGAAACTTGCTCGCACGTTTGTTCTACCGTTTTCTGAGCGCTTGGTGGGTCGATGCCGCGACACGATGCAGCGTGAAACACTTTGGAAGGGTATTTTCACGCTCTCGTGATTGTGAAGGCTTGGATCCTGCGAGAAAGAGAAGAATAGAGGGGTTAAGTGACAGAGAGAGAGAAAGAGAGAGGAGAGGAGGGTCAGGCGCGTGTATCGGCGAGCTTGCGCGCTAATTGGTGGTCTCGTTTAATTACAGAGCCGGCGGCAACATGTGCGACGGCTCCTTCAGCGAGACCCTGCGCGGTATGCAGGGTATGGCTGGCACCTCGCCGCCGGGTGGTGCAGGAGTCGGCCCAATGGGAGTTGGCCTAGGCAGCCCCCTCGGTCCTGCCGCCAAGAAGGTACAAGTGGAGCACATCAAGCGTCCCATGAACGCGTTCATGGTCTGGTCCAGGCTACAGCGTAGGAAGATCGCCCAGGAAAATCCGAAGATGCACAACAGCGAGATCTCCAAGAGGCTCGGTAAGCATTCATTCGTCATTACTCTCCGTTTACTCTGTTTTCTTTTTAATATTTTAACTGGTACAGTCACGGTCTTCTATACACGTCTGGAAACTTCTACAAATTTCAATGGTGGAGGGTGAGCTCCTTTTATTGATGAGTTTTTTAATTTTTAACTCCAGATGTTGTGATGGGATGTTGCTGTACATACATAACCTGAAAGTTTTGTCATAGCTCCTCACGTATTATTAGTAATCGGATTGTAAACACGATTCTATGCGATTGTTTTGGAATCGTTCTAAACTTTGGATATTGTAATGATGTTAAGTACTAAAGGCCTAAAGTAAAGAGCATGTCAACGCAACGTCTCTAGTGACTGTAATAGAAATTGAAAAAGGGTCATTATGGACATCAGTTTTTATACAGAAGTTGCCAGACCTGTATACAAAATCGTGGCCACGATGGTCACCGGTGACCTTCGGAAAAATCATATACTAACCGCAATTTGCAGCACTTTAAAAGATCGTATGTTAACAAACAAAAAAAAACACAAAAAAGTGCAAAGTGTGCCGCCACGGACAATTCATGGATAATCAGCGTGGCAGTCAAAGGGTTAATATTTCACAACGTTCCTTTTCCAACGATCCAGAGAATATTTTCTGGACCATTTTTCGTTAATTCACTGCTAGCTACGAGATATGTCGTCGTAAACGTACGTGTAAATCTTATGTCCCCACTGAGACAAATTTCTGTAGATCTTGCATACTTCTGGAAACGTCGTTGCTCCTTGTCAAATGTTTCTTCAGGTTTCTTCGTGTTTCCGTTGCCAGCTTGTTGTCCGCTTTCGTTCAAAGCGCGGTAAATATCAAAGGAAAATCAGAAATACACGGTGACACGTAGCAACGAAGCAAACGTTCCTCCAAAGTGGACGCTTTTTTGCTTGATCTTCACACGTAGTCACCGTTAAAATCGAAACAAAAGCCCAAACGTTACTGCGATTATGTTACCTCGGCGTGGACAAATGTTTCTATTTGTCGAGATCTATCGGAAATACTATGGAGCATACGGCAAAAAGAGTTGACAAATACATCCTCCTGGTCGCCCGAGAGTAGAGACGCAGCTTAAAATTGTCGACTACTAATCTTAGCAAGAGGCTCTAAACTTACTTGGCAGTGAGAATGTGTTAACCTTCTGCTACACGTACCTTTCATCCTCAACCAAATTGAACTCACCATTCTAGATTTACGTTCACGGAACGTTCACAGAATTTTGTCTAACGTTAACCGACAATAGCAGCGACGACACGTTTGCTCTCCCCCCCAAAAAACTCTCCAGTTCTCCTAGCTTAACGAGATGCAAAACCGAACACTCTCGTTACGAGTCTCTCCACCCTCTTTCACGTGTCCCCTGCAAAGGTCGAGGTTGATCCGCTTTCGTATGCCAGCCGCGAAAACGCCGCGTCTAACGGCGACACACGTTCCCTCATTGTTCGGTATTCAGAGTGGTAGGGAACCGTGACGAGGAAGAAGACGTGGAAGAAGAGGAGCGCGTCGGCGGAAAAGGGGAGGAGGAGATAAAGAGGCGGACGAGGACGAAGGTATTCCGGTTGGTATTTCCGTTAAATACCCTGGAATCGACAAAGGGTCTACCCGCAGTTTCCTCTCTCCTCCACCTCCTCCTCCTCTTGAACCTCCACCTCCCTCTGGAGCTTCTCCTTTATTCGTCATTTTCTTCCTCGCTTCTTTTGCTACGTCCACTCGTGGGCCCCACCGCATCTCTTCACCTTCAACCCCACCATCCTCCACCGACCTCCCACCTCCTCTCATCATCCACCACTTCCTCCTCTCATCTATCCCTCCCGCACTCGGTTCCCTCGGCGACGGCGAATAAGGGCGGCAGTACCCTCCTTCTCCTCCACAGTAAAAATGATGCGCGCACGCTCCAACCCCGTCGTGCCGTCGCGCCTCCAACCCCCTACCCTCCGTCCTTCTCCCTCTCTTCTTCCGATAACTTCGTCCTCTCTCTTTCACTCTCTCTGATTTTCTCCAAACCTCTTCCACCACCACCCCATTTTCCTCTGCATCCACCACCTCTTTCTTTCTCCTTCTTCATGCACCTCCTTGGAGGTAGAGCAGTCTTCCTACTCCTTCGCTCTAGTTCCCTTCTTCCGAAGCTAGTCTCTCTCTCTCTCTCTCTCTCTCTCTCTTCAATTCTCCTCCTACCTTTGTCGACGCGACACTTTTTCGTCGCTCTTTTACCGCCATATCTCTGGCACAGCGCTCGCGTGCACTCACATACACGCGACACACGCACACATGCACGCAGTTTGGCGTGCACATTCGCACGTACCTCCCACTCCTTCGTACCGTCGTCGTGGCTGGTTTGTCGCAGGATTTTGCGAATTTCATCGTACGGCAACCAAACCCACCCCTTCTCCTACTAGTACTTTCTGCTCTCTTTCGTTCCGCACCTCCCAAAACCCACTCCTCTCTTACACGGTGCACACACCCCCTTACGAACCACCCATCCGAACGGCGACAAAAGGTTTCGAGGGAGATTCTCATACCACCCCCCAGTACCCGTGTCGAGTCCTCCCCCGAATTCAGCGAAATTCTCGCGGACGAGCTCGTGGAATGTCGCGTCTCGCATTCTTTTGGTCGTTTCCACCAGGCGCAGTCCCTCCCCACCAGCCTTCTCCTCGATATTTTCCTTTCTTCTTCGTCCTTTTCTCGTTTTTGTTTTCCTTTATTTTTTATATCCTTTCATTTCTCTCCTTTCCAGGCACACCGGCACTGCTGGCCACGTAATGTTTCTTTTTTTCCTTCTCTTCCAGATCCGTTCCTTCTTGTTTCATCCACGGTTTATTTCTACGCGCTTTTTAGAGAAGAATCTTTTTCTCGTGGACTTTTTGTTTTTAAAGTTAAGTGGGCGGAACAACCACTCGCCATCGGGTACCGTTCACGTTGCTAATCGAAGGGTTCACGCTTGTGCGCGAACGTTGGATACACTTGGTCTCAGGTGTGTAACGACACCTTCTCCTTTAATTTCAATTACTCGTACATTAGCGCGATTCGTCGAGGCCGGCGGCAAGCGTCGCTGCGCACCTTTCTTTCTTTCCTTCTTTCGTTCTTTCTTTCGTACGTGTTCCGCGTGCCGCGTCTGGCCCCATCCTATAATTAGCATTACAAACAAGCAGACGTGCCGCCGCAAAGTTACATCCCGACCTGCCACCCGAAGGCAATACCAAACGTTTTCTTTGTCACTTCTGTGCAAACACGCGCGAGTGACTCGCGCGAGCAAGCGCACCGCGGCACTGCCCACCACGTTCTCTTCTCATTTCACGCTCTCGACGATTGCGTCTTGAAATTTGTTGTTTTCGAGAAAGAGAGAAAGAGAGGAAGTGAGGAAAGTGACTGTGCTAATATTCCTTCGTGACCTTGGAAACATCCTTTGTCGATACAGTATTATCAGATTATCATGATCAGGGTGTTGTCACATTGTTGGTCAGCATTATCATCGTGCGATTCTCTTTTTTGTTATATCATCGTTGACCCTGTAGTTACTATCACCGTGGTCACCAAAATCTTCATCGTCGTATCGATTGTATCATCACCAGTGTCATTCTTATCAATATTGCATTGCTGTATCGTCTTATTGGCATAGTAGCGCGTCACCATAGTCATCATTACCGCATCACCATCCCCAGAAATGCTCTAATGAAATGTATTCTAATGCTCGTAAAATCCCTCGAGGGCGACAGTTTTACGGCGTCAATTAGTAGATGGCCGAAGAAGAGAGGAGAAGAGGAGCTCTTTCGTCGTGTTTATTTTCCGCATGAGCAATTCGCCACGTTTCCTTGACGAGAGTGCGTCAGAGTCGTCGTTGATCGTGTCGCGAAGGGCAAAGAAATGCGAGGGTGGAAGGGTTCGAAGAGGTAGGGAAGAGTAGACTGACGTTCCTTGGGGCATCGTGAAGAAAGAGGACTGAAGGTCCGTTGGGAGAGGAGCAGATCTAATCTGACTATTGGATGTCGATATAGCTCGGAGGGCGCGTGTCTCTGGGATTAGGAAAGTTTTAGGGCCCTTCGCGATTAGAATAAATAATCGTGGATGATCATCTTCGTGAGTTGTCGGAGAGAACTTGATTTTACTCGTGGACCTGTTCTTCTCTGGCTCGTGAATTTATGAATCTGTCGTCTTATTCGTGAATTGATCGTCTTATTTGTAAATTAGTAATCTTATTCGTGAATTTGTCGCCTTGTTCATAAATTTCCCTTGGCGTTTACGGAACCGTTTTTCCTACGTGCTTACTCCCACAAAATCACAAATAATATCTTTCAAATTACGTTATCGTGACAAAAAGTCTCTGATCGCGCCAGAAATTAACGAGAACCAAACCGTTACGGAACTTTAATTTCGAAAACATTCAAGGAAAAATCGGTTTAAAATCAAGCTTAAAACCGCAAACAAAAAAACAGGACGCAAAACCAACGCAAATGTTTGTCGTCAATTCTCACTTCTTCGTCCATCCCTTTTTCCGTGCATCGATCGCCCAAATTCACCGGTCGCCGTAATATTCACCTCTTCCACGATGCTACGTGTTCCCTTCTTCGTATCCGTCGCCTAAAATGCACCCCTGCATTGTCGCGTGTCGTAAAAGAACGTCGTGCAATGGACACACGCCAACGGTGGAGCACGCAACGACTACACACCCTAGGCTGAGACTTCGCGGGGTAGAATTTGCACTTGTGTGTGTATGCATACGTGTGGAGAGTGAGTGAAAGTGAAAAAGAGAGAGAGAAAGAGGGACTGAGGCGGGTGGATGAATCGGTGTCGCGCGGACAGAGGACTAAGTGGGAGAGGAAAGAAGCAGGAGAAGGAGGGAGGTGAAGATGGGCAGAAGAAGAAACTCGAGACGCTGGGCAAGAGAGGACCAGAGGGAGGGCGAAGCTTTCATCGTAATGAAGTATTTCTGCCGCTTGCCGAAGCTTCTCTCCCTCTCTCTCTCTCTTCTTCTCTCTCGCCTCCTCGACGAGCAGAACGGGCAACGAGTTCTTTCGGCGTACGCGCGTGTAGAGGAAACGCGACTTGTCGAGATTTTTAAGTAAGAGGGACGACCGTGAGAGAGGGACGTTTCGTGAGAGGGTGCAGAAAGGGGGTGCACCGTGGATAGAAGCGAAATGATATTCTTGTGGGATTAGAAAGATTGAGTTGGTTAAGTCCTCCCGGTATTAAAACCTCCGATGTCCCTCGAGATTGCGACTATTTCTCCACGTTTGAATTTTAAACGCGGACATCTCCCTCGTGATTTTCAAGTTACTACAAATGACAATTCGTCGGAAGATTTCTCTTTGCGAGGGAAAAAAAATCAATTCCACGGTCAATTCAAATATCTTCCTTATCCAACTTTGCACTTTACGGTTTCTTCATCCTCTTGGAGCATTCTCCCACATAAAAAAAGAGTATAAGCATCGGTCGAAAATGAAAAGAATAACTCGAAGAACAATTCGATCGACTCCTACCGATTCTCAACTTTCTACGTAAAAGCTCTCCTATTCTGTGGAACAATTCGCGCGCGGTTCAGTCTCTCCATGAGATTCTCTCTGGTCGCGTCGGCGCCCTTGTGTTCTCTCACGATCCATCTTTCTCGTTCTCACCAGCGGTAGGTATCCAGGAAAGTGGACGTAATCGTGTCTAGGACAACTGGTAAGCTCTCTCTCCCTTCGTCCCTTCCTTCGCTCGCTCCTCACCTCCCGTGCGCGCGCGCGGAAGACTCGCGAAGAAAACAATTCGCGGAGGGCTCCCGACACTGCGATCCTATAGAATCGTGAGAACAATGGCCACCGTTGCGACAAAGGGCGGAGACACAAAGCGCGCGCGCGTATTCGTGCGCGCACGCGCGCTCAGACAGACTCACTCGAATGCGGTGGAGGAGAGGATAAGGAGGATGCACTACGCACGTACTCTATCTTCTCTCCCTCTCACGCTTCTCGTGCTCGTGATTAAAAATGATCGTCCCTCGAGCGAGCCTAAAGCTTCTCTTCGAATTTAAAAGCTCGTCGTCCTCACCGACGCGCGCGCCCAAGCCGAAGATTCTGCTTTTAGGGTGTCCTCTTTGCTCCTTCTCTCGCGCTGTCTCTTCTTCTTCTTTTTTATATTTTTGTCGTTCGTCAAAATATACGCGGTTCCATTCGTCGTCGTTCGATTCGACTGGTACTTACTATCGCGAATTCTCTCCGGGCTTTTTATTTCGTAGGTTTTTCGTTTCGTTAGTTTTTTGTTTTCTTTTCCTTTGCTCCTCTCCCTCGTGTTTCACTCCTTTCGATATTACTCGTTATTCTCGCGATTGTTGTTTATGGAAAAGTGTTTGATTTGTTTCTTTGGACGGTGTGTGCGTTAAGGTGTCTTATAGTGGTAATTGTCTCGAGCGAGCCTAAAGCTTCTCTTTGAATATAAAAGCTCGTTCTCCTCACTGATGCGCGCCCAAATCAAAGATCCTGCTTTTAAGCTGTCCTCTTCGCTCCTTCTCTCGCGCTGTCTCTTCTGCTTTTTTTTTACATTCTTTCTCGTTCGCCAAAATATGCCGTTCGATTCGACTGGTACTTACTTTCGCGAATTCTCTCCGGATCTCTTTATTCCACAGATTTTTTCTTTTGTTAGTTTTTTATTTATTCTTCTTTTTATTGGCTCTTCTCCTTCGTGTTTCACTCGCTTCGACATTATTCGTTATTGTCGTGATTATTGTTTATGGAAAAGTGTTTAATTTGTTTCTTTCGATGATTTGCACGCTATGGTGGCTCATAGTGGTAATTGTCTCGAGCGTTTGTAAGGAAGTGGTTGAGATCAATTAACGAGACCACGGATGGAGCGCACGAGGTTCTCGCGAAAGAAGAGGAACTGGAGAGAGCAGAAGAAGAGAGAGGAAAAAAGAGAAGAGAGGAGTAGGAAGCGAGAAACAAGCGTGGCGCGTGCCTGTTTCTCGGTAGGCGGTCTGTAGGTTTGACTTGCAATTAGTCCGCCTTAATTCGCATTAATTTGGCCCGGGACCCGTGCGAAAGGCGGGTTTAATTTTATCAGGTGTGTTTTCTCTGCTCGCCGTGAAACGAGAAGAAGATGAGAGTGAGAGACGAGAGAGAGAAAGACGACTAAACGGAAACAGACGTCTCAATTCGCACTCGTGTAAACACTCTACGCCCCCGTCCGCATATTTTTCAACGTTTAAAGTGCAATTAAGCAAATCGGCATTGCACAAGAACGGGCGTGTACATATTCTCGAAAGTTCGACGAAAAAGTGTCTCGACGTGATTTGCATTCGTAACCTAACGAATAGATTTTGCATTCTAAAATACCGATCTGTCCTCGACAAGAGAAGTAAGCATACAAGAGGCGTTTGCGACGAAGCCAACGAAGTAACGAGATTTGTTAGTGAATTTTTGTGCCACTCCAAATGCATCAGTTTTATGTATTCCAATATGAACCAAAAAAGTGTTTCGCCGCAGTCTACGATGATACTGCACCCTACACGAGTGCCTCGCAAGATAGTCGTCCGACTAGCTGCAGCGCCAGCAACATCCAGGCGGCTTCTGGTGCTCGTAGTGGGGCGTACAGGAAATGCAGGAAACGCTTTCCAATTTCCACGTTTCATCGTCGCGGACAGGCAGGGCGGTGGAGGAAAGAACGACGGCGACAAGGGTGGATGCAACGAAGGGAAAGGGGTGGGAAGTGCCGATCGATCCCGTCAGCCTACCGCATCCCTCGCATTTTCAAACTCCAACAGGTTTACCACCCCTTTCGCACCTTCTCTACACGAATTCTCTAACAACAGCGACAAACTTATATCTTGAACTCTTACGAAACGCTCAGTGCACTTCATAAAAGAATTCTTATCATTCTCTTCACGGAGCACAGTCAAAATCACGTTTTCTCCGAACAAACCAATTCCACACACGTGACCCCTTAATCCTTAAATGCACGAATTTCTATGTGAACATAAAAAGAGAAGCATAGAGCCAAAGCGAAAAGAAAGACAGCTCGTTTGTAATGGCCTTTAACACTGTTGTAATAAGAATTAATACTTTATGCATTTAAGGATCAACAGCATCCACGAGCTTCAAGGTTAATTCTTTCTTTATGCGAGACGCTCTTCTATCGATGACTGGGGAATTAAAAAAGTGAAAAGAAAAGAAGCCAAAGTGGGCACGGTTGACTGTAATGAATGAAATTCGCGAGTAGGTTGAAGGAGGGGGTGAGAATGAAGGCGTGGAGGGGGAAAAATGGCGTAGAGAAGGCACCATATCGTTCGGCATTACGTTTTCTTCGGTACCACGAGCCCGCCTTTTTTTTTCTCTCTCTTTAACGACAATGAGGACAAGGTGGCATGGTGCGGAGGTGAAGGAGAGGGGGAGAAGAGAAACAAAAAGAGCGACAAGGCAGTGCCGCCGCGCGCGCGTCAGTGGCAGAGCGACCGACGGCGGCGGCGCGGTGGCACTTTAGTAACTGGTGGAGAGGAGAGAGAAAGGAGAGAAAGTGACGAAGAAAGAGAGGAGGAAAGAAAGAGAGAGAGAGAGAGAAATCGTGGACCGCCGCCATGCTTTGGCCCTCTCCCGTGAATCTCTTTTTCTCCTTCGCTCCTTCGTCTACCATTTCACCTCCGCCTCCTCACCGAGAGGCTCTCCGCCTCCTCCGTCCATTAATTAACAGGCTTTGTACTTTTAAACGATGTTAAATAAACGGCATTGTCCGCCGGCAAAAGGACTGAAAAGCAGGTACCATTGTGCTTTAAGCCCGGTCGTCGTCGTCGTCGTCGTCGTCGTTGCCTTCGTCCTCCTCCACCTCCTCTTTTACCTCCTTCTACGATTCCACCACCGCCTTCTCCTCCGTAGCCATCATCGTCTAGTCGTTGATCCCTAAAAGCACGAAAGAGAGAAGGCACGCTGGAGGAGAGTATTGCCCGAGAATGCCTACCTACTAAATACCGTCGGCGACCGGGGTGGAAATTGGAGGGTGGGTGGGTACTTTTGTTCCAAGCAAATATGCCGGCCCACCCCCTTGCAACTCACCCCTTCTTTCCGTTTCTCTCTCTTTCTTCTTCATCCACACTTCTCTTTCTCTCTTCTTCATTTCCATCTCCCTCTCTCTTTCTCTCTTATTCATTTTCACCTCTCTCTTTCTTTCTCCCTTCTTCATCTACACTTCTCTTACTCTCCTCTTCATCTCCACCTCTCCTTCTCTCTCTTCCAGTTTCATCCATTCACTACCCTCCTGTCCCTCCTGACTTCGACCTTTTCCACCTATCCTTTCTACCTCTTCTACCTCCGATGCGACCACCTCCACCCACCCCCAGGTCCCTTCGTTTCTCTCGTGCCACCTGCCTTTCAGACGAGAAAGCGTGTATCGATTGGATAAGCCATAATATAAATAGTAGCGAGGGGTGGAAGGTTAGGTGGGTGGGGTGCGCAGAAAGGGGACTAAAAAGAAGTGGAGGAAGGAAAAAGGTCCCTTTTGTCGGAGTACCCAACGGACGGACGGACAGGTGGACGAGTGAATGTTTTTTCTTCTTCAATGCTTCGGAAAGATCGATGCTTCCGGTCATTCTCGATCTCCTTCGACTGTAAAACAAATTGTGGGTCGAGGTTTTTGGGCATGGTTATGTTACACGTGAGTTTGGGGTGGCTATTGCGGCATCGAGGTTTTTTAATCGCGAGTAAATTTGCGTAGTGATAACGATGATTTTAATCTGTGTTCCACGAGAAAATCACAAATTACATTGAATAATGGAAAATCCGATTTTTCACCTAATATCGTGTGTTTATCACGAGCGCGAGAACAAGAGCGTGCGCGATAAAAGGGATGAAAAGTTGCGGACGCACGACAATGCGATTTCCAACCCCGTTATCGTCTCCTTGGAAAGGCATCGATGCCGATGAATCGACGGCCCTCGTTGCACCCTACCTGCAAAGAAACAAAGACACAAAAGCCGAGACAGTGGAGGCAGTGCACAGAAGGACTATGGAGCAATCGGACGACGCATCGAATCCTCGTGCCTCGAATTTATTACCAGCTGCTCGATATTGTTCTCCGAGAAGACAAAAATCCTCTCGTTCTCTCATGCTCATTCTCTCCGTTTAGTGCGCATGCGTTTCCTTCTCTCCGCCAGTTTCTCCACTCGATTGTGCGCCACCACGTGTCCGTATTGTCTACTTTGTATGCGTGCATCTCTGTGCGTTCTCGATACAAGCCCAGGCAACTCTTTCCATTGTCGTGTGGTTGGCTCGTTTCGCCGGTGGGCTGCTGGCTAGCAACAACGAGAGAGGATCGCGAAGAATCAGTCAGCTGAGACTGGCGAATCACTCGTCTACTGTCTGCATTTTCTCCGCGCGCGTGTACGCGTCCATTGATTCTCTTCCTCTTCCTGCCTGTGCCCCTCTACCTGCACCTCCTTTATCCCACGCATCACCCTTATTTACATTGGGTCCATTTGAAAGTGCGCGAAGCAACGTCAGTTTTCTTTCCAAGTGCAGAATTTTCAAACTTCGAAGATCCCAATGCACGTACGATTTTTTGCTTTCTCAAGTATTTGAATCCTACGAGATTAATTCATATGATATTTTGATTGTTGAAGAAAAATTTGTAGATTGCTCAGAAAATTTTAAAGAGAAGAAGACTTGATTATTTCAGACGTTCATTAATACAAAAATCTGAAATATCATAACATATCTATGTTACCATCCGTAACGCATACTAGAGTGCAGCAGTTGACTTTCTACCGCAAGAACCATTTACCGTAAATCATACAATTCAGCAAGGCTCCTAAGAAAAATTAAACTGTATTATACGACGATCTTCAACCCTTACATGCATGAATTTCTAATTGAAAAAAGGAACCATAGAGTCAAAGCAAAAAGAAAGATATGTTATTTCTAGTAGCCTTTGATTGGTATCGAAATTCGTACTTTATACATTAAAGGGTTAAAAGATACAAAAATCGGTTTCCACGTGTTCCGATGCAGAAAGGTGCGAACAAACTCTTCCGACAAACACTAATTACAATGAGAAAGTGAGGTGGCGTGGGTGGAAAGCGGGCAAAGTATCGACACCTGTACACCTTTTAGTCGCAATCGACTATTGGCGGGGGTAAGTTGGCGGTTGCACGTGGGCGTCGCCATCGAAGAGCGTCTGCGTCGTCGTTGGGCGTCGTCGTTGAACGACGACGTTTCTCGCGACTCTCCTCGTTTCAAGCCCCTCCGTCGCTATTGCCATTGCTATTGCCGTTTCTGCCGCAGGATATGCTGGCCATGGCTTCGTCCTCTTTGTTCCAGTCGCGCGTGAACTGCGCACCCACAACAAACGGTAATTAATTCTCGGCGAACAATTGTACCTGGGGCATTTGCGCGAGCGAGCGCACTTAGATGTACGTCAGACGTCAGTGTCTGTGTACGTGTGTGCGCGCATTGTGTGTGCAAGGAGAGGACAGAAGACGGTTTGCAGTAACTTGCTCTCCCAGCAAGCTCACGTGTGCACGAGAGCGTTTGAAGCTTATCGTTAGGCGCCCTAAAACGTCTCAGTATTTTTCTCCTGTTAATTTTGCTTTTGGACGTCTGATTCTTTGAATGCGTTGAGTTCAAGGTAACGAGGCATTTCGAGTTTTATTCCTGCAAATATAGTCACTGTAACTCCCCTTGCGGTGTTTTTGACGAGTCTCGCTCGTGACGACAATTTCGAGGCAAACACATGAATATCGCGAGTCTTACTCGTGGAACCAAATGGGGGCTTAATATGAGCCTCGCAAATTGGACTCGTGGAATGAAATTTGAGCCAAGCAAGAACATCACGAGTGTTAAATTCTGTAACAAATATCGCGTCAAATATAAACATTACGAGTGTTAACTTTTATAATAAAGATCGTGTCAAGCACGAGCATCCGAGTTTCGCCCGGATTTTGTTGAGCTGAACAGGTAACGCCCACACATACATTCCCGACGTTAATTAACTCTCTACACAGTAATTAATAAAATCTCGAAAAAGTGACACAGAGAAAAATCCACGAAAAAAATCACCCCATATCTCCGCTTTTACACTTCTTCTCCACTTTTATCAAGAGTCCGTGATAAATCGATGGACATGGAGAAACAAGGGGAAAATCGAGGCTCACTCTGCGGCCCCTGGGCGCCCGAAAATGCTCGATTTTCGCGAGTTCGTTGAGAGGTGGGGGTGGAAGAGGGTGGAGGAGGCCCGATCGACGTCGTCCATTTAAATGTTGGCTGAAAACAAAGAGGGACGGAGGTGCGGTTTGTCGATAATTCCAGTCATAAACTGGACGGGGGCGCGGCCGGTTGGCTACGACAGGACGCCCCGATACAGATACACAAATATAGTGGCGTTGTTCCGGCGTGTAAACGCGGCCGCGCGCCCCCGTTCCCTTTGTTGCTCGGCCATCCACGTGCGCGCACCCCGTGTTATCCAAGTGGCGATCGTCGTCCGTTTACCGAACGCGTATCGCGACCTGTCACCACCACCAACCCCCCAGCCCCATCGCCATCAGCACTGGCAACGCAAACCTACCAACAATCCGGTGCCGACGACCTCCGATGATCGTCGCTCGCACTACGAACGATCGAATATTTACCCACCAATACACTCGATACAGACCCTACAATGGTCCTTCGGTCAGAATACGCGTTTCATGCCGATGTGTTACCGCGCAGGAAGTGATTAAGATAGGACCCGTTCTGAAGCTGTATGTGTTTTCTTACATTGTGAGATTGGTTAGATACTTTTTAATTGTGTGCTTAAACACTTTGTGTCACCCGAACTCGAGTGCCTGATTATAAATGATCTAAATAGGTATTTGGAAGTATAATTAATTCTTTAGATAGAATGGTCGCTAAAATTTAAGGCGACGTGAATGTGTTAAGGGCCCAGGCATACCTGGAAGTTGATTTTTTTTATGGATTAGAAGCTTTTTGGATTACTTAGTGATTTTGGAAATTTAATTGGAGAGATCTATTGAGATATTACTTTGTTTTATTTTTTGGTTGACGTACGTTGAACGAAAGAATGTTGGTACATTCTTCGAAGATTTTGATCGAGTTTATTATTTGTTTGTTATAATCGTAAAGTGGTTCGCGTCTGACAGTTTAATTTTCAATGTTTCAGGCGCGGAATGGAAGCTTCTCACCGAGGACGAGAAGCGCCCATTCATCGACCAAGCAAAGAGACTGCGAGCCCAACACATGAAGGAACACCCGGATTACAAGTACAGGCCAAGAAGAAAGCCGAAAACCTTGCGAAAGGAGGGCTATCCCTATAGCATTCCTTATCCTAGTGTGCCAATGGATGCTCTAAGAGCGGGTGAGTGAAGATTATTTAATCGAAACCTCTTTATCTAATCTAAAACTCTTAATACCTTGCGAACGGATGACGAGATATCTCGTAATTCATATGATTCGGTCCATGGTTCCTTTAGGGACTGTTGACGAGATATCTTGTATTTCCAAATTTTCAGCCAGTGACGATTTTATAACCGCAATGACAAATGGTACTAATTAAGAGATTTTGATAATTTCTACGAATCAAATCAACAAAACTGATACCACAGCTTTCAATTGAATCATCCTCGCGATATTTTGTAATCGAGAAATTTCGAATTGCGTCGGATCCCAAATTGAAAAAGAACTCGCGACGATTGCGCGTGATCGTTGACAAGGAGACTTCTATCTGGAGATCGAGCGCATTTTTCCAAGTCACCGAAGAAGAATAGAGAAGAGAGCATGAAAGAAAAAGTTCTTGGATCGTTTCTGTCGCTGTCCTCGTCATAGATGCTTTGACGTATCCCCTTCTCTTTCTTCCCTCTTTCTTTCACTTTCTAGATCTTCTAACAGCGAGCAGGTCCGCTCGTATTTCAGTCGCATTGTCGTTCCTTGTTGCCGCCTCCGGGAAGGCGGCGTAGAGGAGTGCTGCACGACTCGGAAACCTCGTAATGGCGGTTTCGTCGAAAGTCTTGGCATCTTCTCTCTCATTTCCTTCCACCTTTCCTCTTCTTCCTTCTCGTTTACCCTTCGTTTGCTCTCTCTCACCGCTACCCTTCGATTCGGTAATGGCGGCGAGACTCATTGTGCATCGTCCGTCAAAGCATCGGCGCATCATCCTCTCGTCCGCGACTCTCGCCGCGTCGTTTGTCGCGTGACCCGCGTATTGTAAACACGCGTTGCAAATATAACGCGCGCACTTGCGCAAACATCGAATGAGCGCACAATTGCCAGCACGCTTCGTGGAGAAGAAATATGAATGGCATTAGTGGTCGCTGTGCAAGTTGCTTGGGAATGCGCGCGAATAGGAATTGTTACTTCGTGATTGGTTAGGGTTATTCGAGAAATATGCAACATTTTTTGGGTTTAAAATTTTAGATTAGTAATTCTTCTCATAGATTTTACAAAGTAAGGAGAATCATTGTTCCTTTAATTTGTTTTTTGTACAGCATTCCAAATGTAAAATTGAGACATACGAAAAAGATTAAATATTATAGCACCAGTCACTCTTGTTGCACCATTACTTATTTCATTTATTCTTCGTGCAGCGTTTCTTTCTACAGCTTTGTAAACATTTTAATTTTATCGTAATTTATTTGCAAAGGTGTAGAGAAAACGTTGTACGAAGAATAAATCAAATGAATAATGGTGCAAGGAGGATCACTGTGCTACGATTTTTAATCTTCTTCGTGTGTCTCAATTTTACGTTTGGAATTCTTTCTCCTTTTATTCCTCGTTTTATTATTCAAAAGAGCTAAAATTGATTTTCACGATTCCTTCCCTTCTTTCCTTACTCCCTTCTCCTTTACCTGTTTCTTCCGTGGCTGCTTTTCGTCCTGTCTCCTCCAGTCTCTCACGCCCGTGACGATGGCACGCGTGTAAGACAAGCGCGTGGGTGGCGGGGATAAATTACCGGCTTAGGCTGGAATTTCTGTCTGGACGCTTCTCCCTCGTGGTACCTCGTACACGCGCTCTCGTCCTCGTCGTCTCGAAGCGAAAGGTGGCAGGACTTAAGGTCGTGAATTAAGGACAAACGCCGTCGCGAGTCCTTCGAAAGGAGCGCGTGCGTCTACGTAGAAAAAACAAGGCATTGGAGCGTTTCCGATCGAGTCGAAACCTTCTTGGCCGCTACGATACGCCCGCACCCCCGATCGTTTCGTCGGATTATGTCGTGCGACGTTCGTGAGTGTCGAGAATATCTCTTCTTGCCTTTTCATACGCCTTTGTCGAATTAAGTTTTTGTTCGCTCGCCGGAAATCCTTTTTTCTTTCGATACGTATTTTTAAGAATGCGATTGGAGCGATGTCCTGGCTGTAGGATTCCTCGAAGGAACACGGGATTTTTGCGAAATCGAGAAGAAACTACCGGTCGAGAAAGAAATTTCCATTTTGTTTTATTCAAACTGCTCCGACGAGAATATCGTGACATTTTACGTTTAACAAATATTCCAACTATCTGGAAGCTCATCTCTTTTTAAACTATTTACGTTAACAAGATGGACAGGATCAAAAGTGGCGTACTTCGATCGTATTCTTTTTTCAAAACTGCCTATCAAAAAAAAAAATGGAATCCAGCTTACCAGAAACGATTCGACATCTGTTATCGAAATTTTTACCCCTTAGAGAAATAAAGATAAGACGAATAGGAGGGTGTCGTGGAGAAAATCGGAAGGAGCGAAGAAGGAAGGAAGGCGAGAGTCGTGCGCGAATGTATCTCGCGATTTATTACCAGGTGCGCGACTTTTTTTGCGCAAGCTTGACGGATTTATCTGTAGGTAGGAGACGCGACCGGCTCGTAAAGTCACGTGCTTCCGTCGAATGGCCTGAGGGCGTGCGCGCGCGCTCGCCTATACGTACGAGCTCTCGAGCGAAACTTTGCCTGTAAACGCCGGGAGCTAAGACAATTCGATAAATAATGAGCCACCGACATGTTTATGCTCTCGCGTGTCCAGGCCCAATGAATCCTCCTCTTGCTGACTTCTCGAATCCGCTAAGGAGTGAGTGAGACGGAGAGAGAGAGAGAGAGAGAGAGAGAGAGAGAGAGAGAGAGAGCAAGAGAGAAATAGAGAGAAGAAGAGAAGCAACGAGAAGTTCTGGCAAGTATGCGCGGCCCTTCCGCGCCGAAGGGAATTATTCCACGATTTATTCGGAGCACTCCATTTTCCCTTCTCTCCTTCCTTCCATTCGCTGATCTTCGTCGGTAGGTTGCTCCTACCTCCGCTTATCCTTTCAAAGGACAATTTTTCTTTCGACGATCTTCCTACGAGCGTGCTCCATGCGCGATATAAATCCCATGAACAAGTGCACTCTCGATTATCATTGGTGAAAGAAGTCCTTCCTGTTGTTGCCGAATTTACTTCCGAGCAGTCGTCATGTTGTTTCTTTATGTAATTTCTACACGTATTATTTATTGGATCGATGATAAAGTATTTTACGTATTTCAAGCTATCGTTTGAAAACACGTGGATATTGAATTGCGCAGACTAATAGTCCTTTCTTTCTTTCGAGTATTATCGATAATCCGCATTAATGCGCATTGTCAACGACGACGAGGGTAATCGACTATTATAATAACCGTGCACCATAGCAGTCGCACCGTTAATTACGTGTAAATAATTTTCTGCGTGCTCGTGTCTATCGTTTGTTCCAGTTCGAAGAGCGCGTTACATCACCACGTCGCGTCGTGATTAATATATCGAGAGAGTAACGAAACTCTAGTTTCTTCTTATGGTTAGAAGCAATCGTTATTCTTGATTTTACACGGAACGTGGGGTAAGAAGAGCTTGTTCGGTTCGCAAAGCATTCTCGAAATGTGAATTATATAACGACTCGTTGAGGAACGCCCTAGACGGATTGACTTGCGCGTGCGCACGTAAATTCACACACAGGCACACACGCATACACACTCGTAGGCACAGAGACGGCATACGCGCGCCTGCACTTATTCAGCCACCCTGGAAATTAATTAACGGCAGGAGCGTAGAGGTTCGATCGCTTCCGCGTAAAACGGCGAACCTCCCGCTCGGAATCCATATATAATTTTAATTGAAATTAAAGTCTTCTCCTTCTACCCCCTTCGTCGAACGCGTTCCGCCTGAACGAGCGTCGCCCTTCTCGTCGGCCCTCGAATTTCTCTCCGCCTATAAATTCACGTTTCTCATACTGCGTGGCGCGCGCGCTTCGCTGTAACCGCGCGTAGAAATCCAAAATTACGTAATCCCGGTACCGAGAGACGCGAAACAATGCGCACAATGGGCCACCCCGGAACGTCAAACAAATCTGTATAAACCTGGCCCGAGCGAGAGAGGAGAAAGATGGGTCGGAGGGAAGGGACCCCAACGAGTTCTCCTTCTCTTTATACAAATGTATACGCGTGCGTGTGTACCTACCACGGAGGACTTTGATTCGTCGAACCATCTGTTCCCGTAATCCTGCGAGAGAAAACGTTTCGCCACTCCACACTCTCGTTGTCTATCGGCGAAGGTATATAAACGGGGCGCGCGACGGACCGAATCGCAAAATAGACAGATGTCGATTCTTGCGCAATTAAAATTGAATTCGTGGAATTTTCTCGATCGGTAGGGTCGCTAAGATGGAATTCAATAATGATTTCGATGCTTTTTCCAACCCTCAAATGCAGGAATTTCTATTTGAAAATCAAAAATAAATGTTACGCGTTGCTACATGGGGCTTGGTGTGATTAATGGCTTTTAAAATGACGGGTGTCGAAATGGATACTTAAGAAGCATTAATTTAAGGATTAATTACGTAGTGTCGAAAGGACGAGCTTGTCGGGCGATTGTCGAATTTGAAATTAAAAAATTCTCTTCCTAGCTTTAATCTCCCAGCTTCTTCATTATCTTCTCGCTCAGGATAAATCAGTTGGGATTATATTTTGCTCATTCTATTCTCTTTCCTTTTGTTCGTCAACCCCCTAAATACGAATATCTCGCAATTCCAATGAACTCTACAACATTTCTCCTGGTCATGGTGCGCAATCGTGGAGCACCACCCCTTTCCGTTTCTTTTTTCTCTCTTTTCACCCTCTCTCACCGGTATGTCGCCATCGATACCATTTTCCCTCCATTACGCAGACGCGCGCTGCTTTCCACCGCTCCTTCTTTCACTCCTCCTTCTCCTCCTCTTCGGTGCGTACCCTTCTCCTCCCAGTTCACCACGACCTCTCGAAGATCGAAGGATCTTAAGCAATCCTTCGACGATCATAAATCTCACGGAGACCTCAACGCCAATCATCCTCGTCCTTTTCTCCTGGCCCGTCTTCTTCCGCGTCTTTGCGCATCCTCTGCTCTTTCTGGCGACCACACACACACACACATGCGGATATAGATTTGTACGCACACCTGAACACACACACACACACACACTTTTTCCGTCGCACCTTCAAACGTGTCCCGAACGAGACGTCTTCTCATCGTCACCGTGTGCCAACGACACATGCTCCACCGTTTCTTCTCTACATTGCGCACATCGTGCACATTGCAGGATGATAATCACGCCAGGAACCCACCACCACCAGCGCCGACAATACCGTCTCGTTTCCATGCCGCGCATTCTCTCGCGGATCTCTCGCTTTTGTCGTTCGACACCGATGATCGATAGACCTCTCTTCTCCGACGGTTATTCGTCTCCTTTTGCGCGAGATGAAAGTGTGAGAGTGATAGAGAGAGAGAGATAGACGCGCGTCGATTATTATTAGCCCGTGACGATGAGAGAGAGCATGTGTGAACGTGTTAGGTGGGTATCGATCGGTGCGCAAAACGGTGACTGGCCCTTGATAATCATCGACATTGTCGACGGTCAAGAGCTTCTAATTGCGAAAGAAGAAGGGAGAGACGAGGAAGAGTGAGAAGATACTTTCGAGAAAGCGCGTCATTTGTATACAAGCGTTGTTAGACGAGATTACGGAGTTTGTTTGTTCGTGAAAAGGATGCCAATGAGGTCCCGTAGTATTTGTTGAACGTCGGCGTCGCGTGATAGGTGGTCCAGCATGGAATACTATTCTTTCGAATTATTCTTCGTGGGTGAGCGTTCGTGGTGTATGTGGGTCGCAGAATTTTACACGCTTGAATTAACTTTTTAGGGTTAAGTAGGTTAAAACCTGTTCCACTTTTTGCCTATTGTTAGTTTGTATGCATGACGGGAGGCTTGTTTTTACTTTAAAATCGTGTGCCTCGAAAAGTTAAGAAAAAACTGGTTACAGATATGTTTCTTTTCGGTAGCATGATGACTGCACGTGATCTTGAATTTTTTTGACTGTTTAGTTAACTATAGAGTTAAGTATTGTTCCAAATATCTATTTAGTCAAAGTGTTAATCGAGTAGTGGAATGATAAATACAGTATAAATGGAACTATAGTTACCAAGATTGTACCATTCCATTCACTAATTTATAATTCATCGTGACCAGTTGTCGAATTCGCTGAACAGTCGCTGAGAATCATTCGCTTTCTTTAAACTTCTTTAACGACAAAGCTATGCAAAAACTAGTCAACTCTTGGCTTCCGTCTAACGACGAACGAAACTCATCGTAACCCTTAACGCGCAGATGGCTCTCTGTCGATGCGCTCCGGAGAGACTGGGCGCGCTATAGATGGAATATTTTTCGTTTGCGTGAGTTCTGTTGATTAACTGTTCAAGACGCAACTGACAAGATATTATTGTAATCCTTTTGCACCTATACATATGTACAAATACACATATATTATGTAAGAAACACACATATATTTGTCTCACATAAAGTTACAGTCAAACCTGTTTTTATGCGGTCCTTTTTTGCGCGACTTTTTATGTGCGGTTTTTACACTTGCAGCATAAAAAAAGTTTTTTTTTTAAATGTATTGCAAACAAAAAACTTATGACCTTACATAATAATTTTTTTATGCAATTTCTTTTATGCAGTCTCTATCTCCCGCGCAAAAACAGGTTTGACTGTCCATGTAATACTATTATACGGAAAACCGAAAAGTTGATCAACGCATTTATGCGCTCATACTCTGCCCTGATCGTTTTCACCAAACGCACATACAGGGTGGTCCGTTATAAGTTTACCATAGCAAACATGCCCATAGAGCGGCTTAAAACAAACAGAAAAGTCCTGGACCATTATTCAAAATTCGCAATATTGATCGATATATGGACCGTTTATTTTGAAAGTGATGTAAGTCCATTTTTTAAGAAAAATGAGATATCAGATAATTTGTGATTAATTTAGTGTGAACTTTATGTTTACAACTAGTTAATTTTTTTTTTTTTTAAATGGACTTACACCACTTTCAAAATAAACGGTCCATATGTATGCGTTCATAACATTATAAGGGTTAACAAAACTCTGTGGTTTCTGTTTCAGGAATGGCAGGTAGCATGGGACAAGCGGGCATGGGCTCTTACTACGGGCCCGCCGCCGCATACGGTTCGCTGTCCGCGGCCAGTATGGCCGCAGCGGCAGCCGCAGCCGCGCAGCAGTCCGCGGCGGCAATGTCGGCAGGTCTCGCAGCACCCGCTCAGGTAAGTCTCTTTCAAAATTTCAACGAGGTTCAAAAACCCATCCACGTGTAAATTTCTCCATTGAATTTCGCGACCTCAATTAAGCTAGCACCCCCACCACTTCCAACGAAATTTTCATTAGTACAGGAATTTGTTCCTTTTTTGTTGCTATTTTGTTCCCGCAACCGCGATTTTGTTGCTCTAACGGTTTAGCAGGAAAAGCGATTTTTCTGTGGGGGTGCTAGCTTAACGTTAAGCTAGCACCCCCACTCGCGAAAAACAGACTTCCCGTAGGAATTTTTTAAATCGGTTTCGACAGGAATTTGTTGCTTTTTTGTTGCTTTTAGAAAAACCAAGTCTCGATTTTCTAACTCAAAAATTTATGTTCGAAAATCGAAAAAAACGAAAATGACGGGCGCGCCACAAGAGTAAAGTACCAGTTATAATTGAGACCCCGAGCTCGTTTTGGTCTTAAATTACTTCTAGAATTTGTTCCCCTCCGAATATGCAATCTCGATTTTGTTCCCCTCACGGTTTAGCAGGAAAAGCGGAAAAACATAAAGTGACCGTTACGCGCGACAAGAGTAAAGTACCACTGATAGTCGAGCCACCGAGCTCGTTTTGGTCTTAAATTACTTCTAGAATTTGTTCCCCTCCGAATATGCAATCTCGATTTTGTTCCCCAAACGGTTGAGCAGGAAAAGCGAAAAAAAGAAAAGTGACCGTTACGCACGACAAGAGTAAAGTACCACCGATTGGCGGTCCACAGAGTTCGTAAACTACGCCGTAAATATTTTCGGCCGCTCATTGTTACGTAATCTAAAGCAAATACAGGCCTGGATTGTTCATCGCCTCATTGTCTGCAATCAAGAATCTACGAGTGCAATCGGGAGAAAATAAAGCTTAGTGGAAGAGAAAGGAAATTCCCCCCAGTATGCGGCACAGAACACGACGTTCCATTTTAGTTTTTTAACATAAATCGTGGAGCAACAAAATCGAGATTGCAAATTCGAAGGGGAACAAATTCTAGAAGTAATTTAAGACCAAAACGAGCTCGGGGGATCGACTATCGGTGGTACTTTACTCTTGTCGTACGTAACGTTAAGCCAGCACCGTCATAGAAAAATCGCATGTCTCGAAAATTTCCACATGAAATAACTTCGTTAAAAAATTTGTTGCTCGGACGTGCTTGGTATCAAAATATTCGCAATGAAACATAGTTTCAGAAACTATCGGTCCCGATTTTGTTGCTCGTCTCAAAGTGCTAAAACAGAGGCTCGAAGTCGCCAGACTTGTACGTCGAAATCTATATGTCTCGTAAACTTTCCCAAGCAATCATTTCGTTAAAAAATTTGTTGCTCGGACGTGCTTGGTATCAAAATGTTCGCAATGAAACATAGTTTCAGAAACTATCGGTCCCGATTTTGTTGCTCGTCGCAAAGTGCTAGAAAATAGGCTCGAAGTCGCCAGACTTGTACGTCGAAATCTATATGTCTCGTAAACTTTCCCAAGCAATCATTTCGTTAAAAAATTTGTTGCTCGGACGTGCTTGGTATCAAAATGTTCGCAATGAAACATAGTTTCAGAAACTATCGGTCCCGATTTTGTTGCTCGTCTCAAAGTGCTAAAAAAGAGGCTCGAAGTCGCCAGACTTGTACGTCGAAATCTATATGTCTCGTAAACTTTAACAAGCAATAATTTCGTTAAAAAATTTGTTGCTCGGACGTGCTTGGTATCAAAATGTTCGCAATGAAACATAGTTTCAGAAACTGTCGGTCCCGATTTTGTTGCTCGTCGCAAAGTGCTATATATAACTTTGCGACGAGCAACAAAATATAGTTTCTGAAACTATGTTTCATTGCGAATAAAAGTGCTATATATAACTTATACATTTCGAGCTAAACCGTTTGGGGAACAAAATGAAGATTGCATATTCGGAAGGAAACAAATTCTGGAAATAATTTAAGACCAAAACGAACTGTGTGGACCGCCAATCGGTGGTACTTTACTCTTGTCGTGCGTAACGGTCACTTTTCTTTTTTTCGCTTTTCCTGCTCAACCGTTTGGGGAACAAAATCGAGATTGCATATTCGGAGGGGAACAAATTCTAGAAGTAATTTAAGACCAAAACGAGCTCGGTGGCTCGACTATCAGTGGTACTTTACTCTTGTCGTGCGTAACGGTCACTTTTCTTTTTTTCGCTTTTCCTGCTCAACCGTTTGGGGAACAAAATCGGGATTGCATATTCGGAGGGGAACAAATTCTAGAAGTAATTTAAGACCAAAACGAGCTCGGGGTCTCAATTATAACTGGTACTTTACTCTTGTGGCGCGCCCGTCATTTTCGTTTTTTTCGATTTTCGAACATAAATTTTTGAGTTAGAAAATCGAGACGTGGTTTTTCTAAAAGCAACAAAAAAGCAACAAATTCCTGTCCAAACCGATTTAAAAAATTCCTACGGGAAGTCTGTTTTTCGCGAGTGGGGGTGCTAGCTTAACGTTAAGCTAGCACCCCCACAGAAAAATCGCTTTTCCTGCTAAACCGTTAGAGCAACAAAATCGCGGTTGCGGGAACAAAATAGCAACAAAAAAGGAACAAATTCCTGTACTAATGAAAATTTCGTTGGAAGTGGTGGGGGTGCTAGCTTAATTGAGGTAATTTCGCGAATTTACCGACGAAACTGTGGAGAATTGAAAAACCGCGACGGTGGTAGCCCGGATATGTGAGGAGAAGAAAAAGGGTGGACGCGAAACTGCGCGGTGGTGTACGGAAAGGGAGAACGTGGAGGATGAGGTGGAAGAGGAAGGAATGGAAGGAAGATGAGGATGAGTGTAGGTACGTTTCATTCGTTGTCGCAACAAAGGGGCCCCCGGGTGGCTTCGCAAACAGAAACCGGAGACCGTGGTCTGTGTATGAATTTCCGCAGTTGGCTACGGGAGACAAACAGATAGCTAGTTATTTCTGCATTCAGACGCTGAATGGCCGACGCGTCTGGAAAGGACGCGCCGGTGGCGGCGCGCGCGATACAACCGACTATTATTGGGGGAGAGCCCACGACCAGCCGTGCCGGCCGAAGAATTCCACGACGAGAGAGCGTCGCGCGTCTCTCTTATCATTTCTGGTCGTGCTTTTCGTCCTAATCATCGTTCTCGATACTCCGTCGATCGTGATCATCGTTTTCGAGGAGTCGAATTTAACGAGTGACAATAAGGTAGAGTCCAAAAATGAATACCTCTCACGAAAGAGCGAAGAAACGCTTTGATTAAAATGTGTGGGATAGTAGACATTGGGTGGGGAAGGTTTTACTGCGTTTGGTTTGGTTTCCGGTATCCATTTCCTAGTAGGAAATGTTTAAAAGCGGAAGTCGCATAAGTTTTATTTTTTATATGTTACATAGGTGGTAATCTGTGATACCTTACACCTATCTTTCCTTTATTTTTGAACGATATCGACGAATTACTGTGAAGAACACGTGTCCTTAATTGAGTTTATTACATTGTATCCCCTTTTTCTTCGTATAACAGTATTATTTGACGAAATTAAGGCGAATCCTCTGCTACGCGATCGTTGTAGCGATTATCCTGCACGCGTGATAACAGAAAAGGTCTTCTTTTCTTGTGATCGTAATCCTCGCAACTGACAACACACTGCAGTCGCAATCATCCTAAACCCCACCCACCCCTTAATTTTTCTTTCCTTCGAAAAGAAGAGGCACCCTATTATCGACATCCTCTCGTCAGAATTTCGCGCATCCCTGCACACTCGTCGTTCGAGGGCACTCTCAGCTTCAGTCCAGGACTTAATTATCGTTCGCCTTTACGCACGTCGTTCAACCGTACAATGACGCGCCGCCATACCGTTTCTCTCATTCTCTTTTCTGTTTTCATTCACAAAAGCGGGCGGCGCGGTATTCTTCTCGCGCGATGCGTGCCTCCTCCTAGCTCCGCTAGGATAGAGGGAGAGAGAGAGAAAGAAGGAGAAAAGAGAGCTATCCAGGACCCACTAGGAAGAAAAGAAAAGAGAAGAGGGAGACAGAGAGAGAGAGTCGAACGCGTTTCGATGAACGAAGAAAGAAGAGTCAGTGATAGAAGAAGAGGAAGGTGGGGTGGAGGATGGAGAAAAGAAAAGAATACCTTTTGCTACGAGCGCACTTTATTTTCCAAATGGCTCTTCTCTATTCTCCAGCCGGAAAGGTCACCGACTGCACACCGAGAAGAGGAAGAGAGGGATGGGGGACGAAGAGAAGAGGGATAGAGTCAACCTCTCGGCATTGTCGACGCGACGTTCCGCGATCTTCTCTCGGTGGCGATACCGGCGGCGAATTCTCGCTCGGCCTCGTGTGCCCGTTATATCCTTCGTGCTTCTTTTCTTCTCGCGACTTTACCTCCCCGCAGTGTTAGTGCATTCGTCCTCTGTAGGGTAGTCTGTTCAAAATTCGATCTTACAGAATGCGTCGGAAGGATCCTTGAGAAATGATGTCGGTCTATCTCGCACTTATCCTTCTAAATTAATTTTGATGGCGCCGGCGAATTCTCGCCTGTTATATCCTTCGTGCTTCTTTTCTTTTCACGACTTTATCTCCTCGCAGTGTTAGTGCATTTGCCATCTGTACTCTGTAGAGCAGAATGTACAAAATTCGATCTTACAAAATACGTCGGAAATTTTTCCAGGCCTGCTCTGTAGGGTAGTCTGTTCAGAACTCGATATTACAGAATACGTTGGAAATTTGGCCAAGCCTGCTCTGTAGGGTAGTCTGTACACAAAATTCGATCTTACAAACTACGTCGAAAGGATCCTTGGAAAATTATGTTGGTCTACCTCGCACTTATACTTTTAAATTAATTTTTATAGCGCCGACGAATTCTCACGAAGCTCCATCTAACCCATGTTACATCCTTCGTGCTCCTTTTCTTCTCGCAGTGCTCCTGCATTCGTCGTAGTTTGTAGGGTAGTCGACACAATATTCGATCTCACACACTAAGTCAGAAGGATCCTTCAAAAATGATGTCGTTCAATCCCTCACTCGTTCCTCGAAATTGATTTTTTGAAAGACAGTTAATTAATTCGCTATTGTTCTTCGAGTTCCTTCATCTATCCTAGCCCGATTTAGTATCTCTTCTAATTTTTTTTTTTTTCTTCCAAGGCAAGCCCGATTTTCTACTCTTTCGAATCTTCGTATTCCTACCGCTCTTCGTCGAGAGGTGAGAAAAGAAGGTTCTCCAACGTAAGGAACGGTGTCGGAGAGAAGAGAGCCCGAGGTATAATCAATTGAACGCGCGCGGCTAGGACGAACGGGGTGTTGGGATCGTGGATGAGAAGAGGAGAAGGTGGAAGTGAGAAAGAAAGAAGAGGGAGGTGCGCGAGCGAGGAAGGCCCTAAGACTGGATGTAAATCATCCGGACAAAGCCGCTTAACGATCCGACAAAGGATCCCGCGCGCTGGTCCTCGTCCACGAATTATAGAATCGGGAATATGTCCGCGCATGCGCGCGCGCGCGCGCGCGCGATCTTCTGCCTTACTCTTCTTTCTCGTCCTTTCCTCCCCACTATCCTTTTTTTTTGCATATCTCCTTTTTTCATCTTTCTCCTTTTCTCTTTCTCTTTCTCTTACTCCTCCCTCCAACACCGACGTCTCCAGAAGAAGCGAACCGTCCGCGTGTAAATTTATTGCCATTGGCAGCTTTGTCCTCGACGTAGAACAAATCTCTCGGTGGACGCGCCTCCTCGTGAATATCCACGGAATTCGCGACCCGGTGAGGGTGAGACCGCGTCGAATTCGGTTCTTCGAGGTTGCCCGTGGAAGCAGGTCGAGCGAAGGATTTCGCATTTGATTCGTCTCGGAGAAGGATGCAGCGCGTGTGCTATTTCGTTTGGTTTGAAATGTTCGTTGGAGAGTGGCGAGTCGAAAGGAAAGGGAGAAATAATTCTTAAGGTTAGAAGGAAATTTGTTCCGTTCGCCATTTGTTTTCGGCAAACTGAAACTCGAAGGTTCCAAGGATCTTGGAAAATAGGTGACATTGATTGTTTAAAAAAAGGGACTGATATAAGGACTGGCCATACATGTCCGGAGAAGGTTAGACAAAGGAGGTACTTTTGCGGTCTTTTCCGTTTTGTGCTATCCAGAAGAAGTATACCTTCCGCATGTTACCTGGTGTATAAGTACAATGAGATCAAAAATACATTTATCTCTCCTTAACAAACATGCGCACAGCATATTTCTGTCTAGTACAATACAGAGAAGTTCCGAAAAGTACATTTCTCTATTTAACTTCTCAGCAGAAACTATATTCAATATCCAGTCCATATAAGTATACATATAAGGTCTATGGATCGACACGATCCCCAAAACTATAATATAATACAAAACACTTGTAGCACCCATTGCAATCAAAAACTATATCCACGTATGCACCTTGCCCATCTTTCACCCTGACCAAAATCACTCGCAATAACCACATCCCTATTTCTGTTGCAGGTGGTGAGCTCGATGGACGCCATGAAGTACTCCATGGAGGCTGACAAGTACCGCGCGGCCTACATGCCACCCAGTACCCTAGCAATGAGCATGTACTCAGATCCAAAGTACCTGGACTCGAGTCCCAAGTCCTACCTGGACCGCAGCTACTTGGACTCGGCGAAGGCCTACTTCGAGCAGTCCAAGCTCTACATGGACCAGAAGCCTGGCCTGCCGGAATACAACCGTCCCAGTTACGAGCCGAACAAGCTCTACGAGGAGTCTAGCCCTGGTAGCGTGGTCGGTGGTGGAGCAGGTGGCCCTGGAAGATCACCAGCCGCTGAATCACCCGACATGAGCAAGCAGCACGAGAGGACGGAACAGGGTTCGTCCAGTGCCAGCTCAACCTCGACGTCTTCTGCCGCGAGTCCAGGTGCTACGGCTTTGCCAGCTTACTACCCTGGCCCAGTTCAAGCAAGCGGCCTCTTGGGGCCACAAATGGGCCAGTACGGTGGCTACCAGAGTGCGCCTGCACCAGGGAACGAGTCCTTCCGACGTCCTCTCACCGTCATCTTCTGACCCGACAGAGCCTAGCTCTGATCGATCTTCGAGGAGCCAGGAGGATGATCGTCGGAAGCCTTGGGCCTGCTGGGTTCGGTGGATCGGGCAAAAGGTATGGTGAACCCACCATCTAGATGGTGGTAGTAGCGCTAGCCCAAGGATGTGATTTTGGAGGACGCGATCCACGAACTGTGTTTAGAGCTGGAGGAAGTCTTAGATGTCCTTGTTGTTGACCAATGGTACTCGCGGGACCTTCTCGAGGCGGGTGATTCGTTAAGAGAATACCAAATGGCGAAAGATCCTCGTTTATTTTTTGTTTTGTTTCTTTACTTGTTTTGTTCGTTATGATTTTATCGTCGAGAACGTAGATTCGATTGGACACGATCTTTGCCTGTTGCGAAAGAATCTTAGGAAAGGGAAACTTTTCGAATGCCACCCTCGATGACGACCCGCGCGCACCCAACCCCGAAGGGAGTGTAAGAAGGGTGTCTAAATAGAGATACTGTCCACCCCTGTGAGTAACAACGAAGAGGGAGGAGGGTAGAGAGGAGTCAACGATGGGACGACGAAGAAAAGTGAATCTTTGTCCCTGATGATGATTCCCCTCGACCGAAGGCCGAGACGAATAACTTAACATAATGTAAATAGTCTCCGTGTAAATAGCATAGCAAGGATTTTCTCTCGCTTGGCTTCGATCATTGTTCACTGTTACAACAAAGCGGTTCGTTTTTCATTATTTTATTTCATTTGGCTCCTTTCTTAAGAAACATTTTATCGCGTATCAAGTTTATTTTCAATAATCGTGAGAAAAGGAAAAGAGAACCCGAGCAGGACCGATTTTGTGCGATACAAATCACGAGGTTCCCAATTTGTTTTTTTTTGTTTCTGTCGATTAACAGCCTTCGATTTTTACATTATTAAAATTTTCGTTACACGAGGATACATTTTATTCCGTGACCGAGCGAGAGGGAACGTATTTCGGTCGATCGTCAGATTCGCAACGACGACGGCCCCTGTAAATAGATTTTAATCCGTTAAAAAATAAAAGAAGAAGAAGAAGAAGGGTACGTCGCTTCCTTTCTCCGGCAGCGTGGGGAGGGCTGCGGTATTGAAGCGTAACCATGTTGCATTTATTTTGATTTTGTTATTTCTATTCACCGCCCCGTGTTATTTCGCTCCGCCGCATATTCGTCGTAGACGCGCGCGATATTAAAAAGAACATTTGCTTCGAGCGCGCGCGCGCTCGTATTTTCATTTCATTCCGTACATTTGATTTACGCGTTCGCGGTAACGCGCTTTCGATCGTCGAAATCGTAGCCCCACGATTTTGTTCCACACACTTCTGTAAACCGGTGAGTTCGCGTGGATTAATCACTCGAGAAAATTGACTACGTAACGCGGCGACAAGCTTCGCGTTTCTCCACGCGCTTGTTCCATTTTTCCTACGTTTTTATTCTCCCTCGTCGACGAAAAGGGCACGCGACGTCAGGAGCGCGTTCGACGAGTAGAGAGAGCGAGATGCTTTTTAAACGAAACCACAGAGAAACGTGACACAGTCGCGCGAACGCGAGAAGTTCGCGCCCGTGCCCGCGCCCGACGTGTAATCTTTGTACTTGTATCGTTACGATAAAAAAAAAAATCTTAAAAGCTGTACCGATTATTCGAGTATTACATTTAAACGAGCGGCAGAAGTAATCTATAAATATTGTACTCTAAGTGAAAGAAACAGAATAAACGTTAAGTATTATCCTTCGAATTCGAATCAGGGTGTATGTGTAATGCTTGCAAATCCGATTCAGATCCACCTGTGCGTCTCCTTCGATTATTCCTCTTACATACAGACTCAGTCTCTTGGTAAGTGAAGAAAATGAGCATTCGAGTGTTCTTAATTACCGTGTAATGTTTCACTTGTTGACACTCTCTAATTTAATTCCCAAACTTTTACGCAGAAAGGATAATAGACATATAATTGAGAACCTGACTTGAACGTTTTCTCCTGGACGAAATTATCGAACACGCACAATGAAGGTAAGTGACATCGCAAAATCTTTTTCTCACTTCGTCTTCGTGTCTCACCCTTGAAAGGAACATAGAAACACGATGGGTGTCTTGAAATTGGATACTTTATGCTCCGTCGAGCGGTCTTTCGCTTAAACGCGATTGGTCTATCGATAAGAAGAAATCCTCTCGTGGTACGAAGCCTCGAATAATGTTATCGCAGTGCGAAATCCCAAAAGCCTTGCTCACAAGATGAATACCTCGCGAAACAAAGGTACAAGGAGTGTCGCTTGCCGAAATAAGTCGCGTTCGAGGTGCCACCCCGCGCACACAATGCCGTAATCCGAGCCGGTGCGCGATCTTCGCGCGGAAAGCACCGAGATGCGAGAGAAGGAAAACTGACAAGGGTGGTGGCGAAGAATGAAAGGAAAAGGACACTAGAGTCTTGTCCATTCTCCCCCATTGTAGGGCTCGGGGTATAGGAAAAAGGTCGCAGCTGCGATGTCGAGGTTGTAGGTCGAGCGCAGTTTTAAAACTCCCGCCATCATCATCGAGTCTCTTCATTTCTTTCTTGGACCCTCGAATCAACCACGACTTTCGGTTTTTCCAAATTTTCATTTTAGAAACGAATTCTAAAAGGACGACTTAAGAAAGAAATTTAGATAAAATTCGCGATGCCTAGACAGATAATGTTCCTGTGATTCTGAAAGACCCAGAAGCTCGAAACGTCTCGTTCAACTGACAAAAATATTCTCACCACGTCTAAATAATCATTTAACGTATTTCCATCTGTAGAATCACAAAAAGCACCAATGAGTAATTCTAAAAAAGAGACTGGAAAACATTCAGATGCGATTCACGAAGCCCAAATATAAAGTTCCTATAATTCCGAAGGACCCAGCATCTCGAAATATCTCCTCATTCGATCCATAAACAACAATCTCATCACCGTAAATCATCATCTAATGCATTTACACCTGTCGAACCACAGAGAGCACCACCAACCAACCTAGTACTTAAGAAATTCCACTACGAAAGCTGCACCGGTCAGCTGGCCTGCATCAAGTCAATAAAAAGATGTGAAGTCAAATGTGAAAGCAAAAGAAAACAGAAGAACGAAGAAACCGCAAAGCTAGAAGAAGATTAAGCAGAAACATCTCGTCTTTACAGTAGCAGCAAGGCACACAGTCGGCCAAATTTCTCTACACAATAACAGGGTCGCTTGTGCCTCGTGCTTATGCCCGCGGTGAGAACGGTGATTACCGACTTATGCACGCTCCTCGCCACGACAAACTGACAATTTTCACCGTCATTATCCTCTCGAGAGGCGGGCCCATTGTTTCTGATCTCTGAAGGGCCATTATATCGTCGTCGAGGCGGGACCGAGTGCGGTGCCAACGAGAGTGTGCGTGCTGTGTCTCTGAGAGAGAAAGTGAGAGAGCAAAGTGTCGCCACGGGACTACTGGGGAGCGTAGGACCGCGAGGGACTCCATCGAACTATCCGAAAGCGGACTGGAGAAGACGAGAGAGGTTGGGCTGCTGGCTGCCGAGGAAGAGGAAAGGTGACGAGAAGGATGCCGAGGTGACGTAGGAGGCAAGAGAAGGAAGAAGATCCTCGGAACCCTCGCGGCTACCTTCTCATTAAATCCATTATACCGAGTGAACAGCGATGAACTGCTCGACCCGAACGCCCGTCATTCGGCCCTCTCCTCGTCTTAGACAGATCGTTTAGCTGGAATCTAAATCATCTCTCTCACCTTTCTCTATCTCTCTAGAAGCAGAGAGGGAGGGAGAGAGAGAGAGAGAGAAAGAGAGAGAGAGAGTCAAGCGTGTTTCTCCTTCACCAACAAACCCACCATCCTTCTCTCTTTCGCCCTTCTTCTCCTCTCATAACCCTTCGCACACACGTGCTCGAATTCTTCTCGGCGAGAAACGAACGACGACGTGGGGGCCGTTCGTTCAACCACGGCACCGTTCCTGGCAACCTCTCACGACTTCATTAGTACCTGCTGACTTTGGAATGCGCGTTGGCCCGCATGCGGGAGGCCACTGTGAAGGTGCGGGACCTTAAGTTGTTGGCTCCTCTTTTAATTCTTTGGTAGCGATTCGCGCGACGAATTCTGTAAGGAGATTGGGGTGTAAGGATTATTTTGGGTTGCTGGAATTATTTCTCGAGATTTTGAGGGGGGCAGATAGAGTCGAGAGGGATTTTGTGAAAGGTTTTCGAGCTTCGTGCGAATGAATTTTTGGTAGTGACTTGGTAAGGATTTTTGTGTGCTGCTCCAATGAGATCGATCTTGGGTTCTTTGTAAAAGGAATGAATTAATCGGTGGATTTGAATGGTTAACGGAATCCGAAGCCCATCTTTCGACTCGTCGAATCGATCGGCCACTAATTTAGCTACCAATTACATGGCTCTGGAGATTCTTGCCTGTCCATCAAGCAAACACTTCTTTCACTCGTTGTAAAGACATCATTGCACTCGCAACGAATTTTCTCGAGATCTTGGGATTATTTTAGCCAGGTGAATAATTCGACGACAGTTCGAAGACTGACGTCAATCGAAAATTTTTGCGAGATTTATACAAGCCTCTTGCGCATTAATTTTTTATCTCTTTGGTTACGATTTTCATGTATTCCACTGATGGTCAATAGGTTCTTTATGGAAGGAATGGATAATTGGTGGATTCGAATGATTAACGGAATCCGAAGCCCATCTTTCGAATCATAGAATCGGTCGGCCACTAATTTAGCTACCAATTATATGGTTCTGCCGATCCTTGCCTGTCCATCAAGCGAGCACTTTTTTCTCTTGTAAAGACATTATTGCACTCGCAACGAAGTTTCTCGAGATTTTGGAATTATTTCGGCCTGGTGAATAATTTGAAAACAATTCGAAAATTAGCATCAGCCGCATTGTAATTTAAAAAATCTTCGTGAGATTAATTCAACCCTCTTGCGAATTAATTTTGTATTCCTTGATAACGATTTTTCATATGTCCCACTGATGGCAATGGTAGGTTCTTTGTAAAAGGAATGAATAATCAGTGGAATCCGAAGCTCGTCTTTCGAATCATCGAATCGGCCGGTCACTAATTTAGCTACCAATTACGCGCTCCTGCCGATCGTTGCCTGTCCATCAAGCAAGCACCTCTTTCGCTCGTTACGAAGACATCATCGTGCTCGACGCTCGAGAAGACGCGCGAGACCTTCTTCGTCGTTGTAGGGACCGACAATTTCGTCATTAAAATTATTACGGTAAGCCAACGCGGAGTGGAATCTTTCCGTAAGGAGATCGCCTTGAGGTGAATTTACTTTCGAACGCTCGGTACTGGTCCAATATGATTGGCTCACTTCGATTCGTGAAAGATGCTCGTGAATGTTTTTTGCACGGACTGCCTGTAAATTGAATGATTAGTTTTTGCAGCAGGCTTTAGGATTGTAGGTTCGTAACGTCTCATTTAATTTTGTTAAAAATGGAAAGGTTAGCGAAGGGGAGGCGTGTTTGCGGTGCTATTATTTCGAAAGAGCGTTTAAGGGTGGTTTGGATAAATGTTCGTAGTAAATATTTGCATCGGTGAATCCTTCCATTACAAGTGCTGCTTTTGGAGTAGGGGAGAGTGGGGTACTTTGGGACATGGGGCACATTGGGACATTTCGATTTTGGCGGCAATTATTGTGATTTAGCAGTTGGCTGTCTTGTCAGAATCAGTTAGACACTAATTCCTTCAATGTCAGTCGCTTGCACAATCACAGATAAAAAACTGTTGAAGATATTAACGTTTTAGTGTTTTCGGGTATCCACATAAGCATTTCTTGTGTCTGTTCTTAAGGTTATAAGTTGAGTAAAATAAATAATGAAGCTTTTGTTTGATGTTCAACATATTCCATCTTGTATTGACTTTATACAGTCAAGTTATGTTTATGAAATGCATAGAAGGAATTGTTGAATAGATGCGTTTTCCACTCGAAGTACCTGTGGGGTAGATTGGGACAACCTAAGTGGGGCAGATTGGGCTTGTCCTCTCAATCCCGATGATCGCACAGATCTAATACAAAAGTTCGAAGAAAATAGCACCCGTGAAAATACAAATAAAAAAACGTCATAGAAAAAGAGCAGAGTTAGATTCAACAGATGAGGATACTGAGACAGAGGAAATTATTTAAAAAATGCAAAAGGATGAAGCAATGGATTCAGACATCGAAAGTAATTTTGAATTAGAAGAAATTCAGAAGTATTATTATAACGTACAGTAACATTTTTAACATTCCTAATCAGTAAAAGGTAGATTATTTGTTTATTAACAATTCGCACTCGGCATTTTCCCAGCGCCTTTCATATTGTCCCCTCAGAGGGGATAACCGTATGCAAAGGATTAAATTGTGGACAGTAGTTTTTGCCAATAAATAGATTCTTGTGTTTTCTAACTGTAATTTCTAAGGAATTCCATCGCAGTCCCAAACTACCCCACCGCAGTCCCAAACTACCCCACCGTGGGGCAGATTCGGATATTTTGCACTTATTAGCAAATTACTTTATTAACAATACAGATGGTTTTTTTTTGCCCATTAGCCGGTATCGTCCTTTAACAAAAACCTCAACATATCTTATGTTTCTTACAAATTTTAAATTGGATGAAAATTGTGGAAAATGCAGGCTCAAAATCCTTAACAGTCCCAATGTGCCCCACTTTCCCCTACAATTTCTTAATATTGGGTTGAACCATAGACATAATATACCTAGACTGCGCGTTCTCCCAAATTTCAGGAGTGGGGGGTAGAGCTCACGTAGAAAAGGGTGCACTCTGTTTTTGTGTCTGTGCGTCTCGGACGTTTAGATTAGCAAATGTTTTCCCGTATTCCCTTTCGCCCGAGATCGAGAGAGAAGGCACAGATACAAAAATAGAGTGCATCCTTTTCTACGTGAGCTCAACCCCCATTCCGTCAACGCGCAGTCTAGATATATTATGTCCATGGGTTGAACAGAGAGTGTCGATTTATTTATTTATTTAAGGCGTAAACTATTATATTGAAATTTAAATGTCCGAGTAGTACAATAATGGACTGCGCATGCTTTCTTACTCTTTCCAGTAAAATTCCACGTTAACTCTTAAATTTTTAATTTTCTCCTGTTTTCTTTGGTTGGGTACATTGACTCACCTCAATTAAGCTAGCACCCCCACCAACGCAAACGGAATTTTCATTAGTATAGGATTTTTATACTATTTTATTACTATTTTATTACCGCAATCCCGATTTTATTACCCAAACGGTTTAGCAGGAAAATCGATTTTTCTGTGGGGGTGCTAGCTTAACTAATTAAGCTAGCACCCCCACTTATGAAAAACAGGGTTCCCGTGAAAATTTTTTAAATCCGCTTGCGCCTGATTTTTATACTATTTAATTACTCTTAGAAAATCCAAGTCCCGATTTCGTAGCTCGAAAATTTATGTTCGAAAATCGAAAAAAACGAAAGTGACCGTGGGCACGACAAGAGTAAAGTACCAGAAATAATTAAGTTACCGAGCTCGTTTTGGTCTTAAATTACTTCTTAAATTTATTACTCTTAGAATACCAAGGCTCGATTTTATTACCCCGCGCATTCTGTTAGAAAATCGAAAAAATCGAGAATAACCGTTGGGCGCGACAAGAGTAAAGCACCAGAAATAATTAAGTTACCGAGCTCGTTTTGGTCTTAAACTACTTCTCGAATTTATTACTCTTCGAATACCAACTCTCGATTTCGTAGTTCGAAAATTTATATCAGAAAATTAAACTGAAACATTGTGTTCTGTGCCATTGAAACATTGTCTTCTGTGCCACATGATGGGCGGAATTTCCATTCTCTTCCGCAAAGGCTTATTTTCCTCTGGTTCCACTCGTACATTCTTGCTTGCAGACAATGATACGATAAACACTCCAGGCGTCTATTTGCTGTAGATTACGTACCGATAAGGGACCCAAAATATGTAGGTACGATATAGATTTATTTTATTTCAAATATTTCTTCTAGATTATCGTATGGTCTCAGGATTTCGCGTATAATTATCTACACTACGTCGTACATATTTTATGTATCACCTAGGGAAACTAAAGGCCCGGACTGTTTGTCGTTTCCTTGTCTGCAATCAAGTATTTACGCCTGAAAGCCAAGAAAAATACGCATCTGCGGAAGAGAAGGAAAATTCCGCCCACCGTGTGGCAATGTTACACAAGACAATGTTTCATTTTAATTTTCTTTTAAACAAAATAGAAACAAATTCCAGTATCAATGGATTTAAACATTTTTGACGGGGAACCTCTTTTCCGAAAGTGTGGCGTACTAGCTTTGAATCTCGATTTTCGAACATAAATCGCCGGGTAATAAACTCGAGAGTTGACTTTTCTAAGGGTAATTAAATAGTATAAAAATCAGGTCCAAACCGATTTCAAAAATTTTCACGGGAACCCTATTTTTCAAAAGTGGGGGTGCTAGCTTTCAATCTCGATTTTCTAACAGAAAGCGTCGGGTAATAAAATCGAGACTTGGTATTCTAAGAGTAATAAATTTAAGAAGTAATTTAAGATCAAAACGAGCTCGGTAACTTAATTACTTCTGGTACTTTACTCTAGTCGCGCCCAACGGTCACTTTCGTTTTTTTCGATTTTCTAACAGAAAGCGCGGGGTAATAAAATCGAGACTTGGTATTCTAAAAGTAATAAATTTAAGAAGTAATTTAAGACCAAAACGAGCTCGGTAACTTAATTATTGCTGGTACTTTACTCTTGTCGTGCCCACGGTCACTTTCGTTTTTTTCGATTTACGAACATAAATTTTCGAGCTACGAAATCGGGACTTGGATTTTCTAAGAGTAATTAAATAGTATAAAAATCAGGCGCAAGCGGATTTAAAAAATTTTCACGGGAACCCTGTTTTCATAAGTAGGGGTGCTAGCTTAATTAGTTAAGCTAGCACCCCCACAGAAAAATCGATTTTCCTGCTAAACCGTTTGGGTAATAAAATCGGGATTGCGGTAATAAAATAGTAATAAAATAGTATAAAAATCCTATACTAATGAAAATTCCGTTTGCGTTGGTGGGGGTGCTAGCTTAATTGAGGTCATTGACCTCAGTGTTCCATATTTTTTTCAAATTCGGCAGTTAATAATCATTCGACATGTCTTATTTAATTTTCCACCATAATAAATGGAAATTGTTACGCCATTCTGTATGACATGTGAATGTAGGGCAATCGCGCGTTCGTCAATCCAGAAAGATAACTACACGTTTGCCCGTTACATCGTTCACAGATGCACGTGCCAATTCGTGCGGAAGCACATGCAACACCGTGTAAACGCGCTTTACGAGCTTTCTCTTTTGACAAAGAACTTGCTTGATCGACGATGCAAGCGACAAATCAATTCCAACTATGAACCATGTTGTTTTCACGAGAATCGAGTGGTTACACGGTGCATGACTCTCCGCGCATGAAATCGCGTTCAGCGTTCGAAGCAACCCCTATAACCAGGTTACAAGGATTCAGAGGCATCGATTCTTCTGTACATGAATTTAAAAACGTGCCTAAACCCTTAACGCACGAATTTCTATTTGAAAATGGAGAGAATCACAGAGCCAAAGCAAGAAAAAAGATAGATTGTTTGCAATCCTCTTCAATGTGATTGGTATCAAAATTGATACTTCGCGCATTTAAGGATTAGGGTAGGGATAGGGTACACTGAAAAGCTTGTATTCTTAAAATACAAACTTAATAATTCATCTTAATAGATATTCTTAATAGATAAGAATATTTTCTTATCGATATGACGGTTTTTGGAATATATTCTTAAATTAAAAATATATAACGAAATGACGAAGTGGCTAGAAGAAGAGGATTTGGGCGATTTAATGGAGATATTTACAAGTAATAGAAACACATGTATACAATGAATTGTAACCTTCTCTCGTGACTACATTTCTCAACCAATTCCGATTTCAAGATATGGATAATGTAAGTTTCGACAATATAAAGAGTGAAGCATTTCATTACAAGTTTTGTTTCCAATAATTACATACGAAACATATTCATACAAATTTTTTACTAGGTTATTTCATTAGAGGAATCTGTTTAGAACATTCTACTCTTAAATTAAGATGATCCTCTTGTTGCTTATTTTAGTAGGAAATATTCTAAATTTAAGTGGTAAATTCTTAAGATGAGAATACAATTTTTTCAGTGTAGGGATTTATTCCTTGTCCTATAAATAACCGAGGGACACATTTACTTGCAAATATTTTGTTAAATCAATTAACGTCAACGTGCTTTCTCGAAATTACACCGTGCGCCGTATTGAAGTAGGATCTCAAGGCGCAATTCTGCTCTCTCGGTGGCCCCTGGATGGAGATGCACCTTCGGGATAAAACGAAGGTGGCTTTGTTGGCGAGAATTCCAGGCCGACGGCTGGATGCCGCGACAGTGGCGGTGGCGGTGGAGGCGGCGGCAGTTTCGGTGTATGCAAATTAGTCGCCGGTGGCCTATTCACATCCGTACACCTGGCCGTGGCACTCCTGCCGCACGTGAGGCGGATACTCTTGCGCGCGGATGAATTCTTCTCGATAGCTCTATCTTCTCCAACTTGCTCTTCTCAATTCCCTCGTTCTCGTTTCCGATAGGACTATCCAAGCGGATACTCTCAACTCTTAAATGCACAAAGTATCAACTTCGATGCCAATCATGTAATATCGAACAATTTATCTTTCTTCTTTGGTTTGGCTCTATGCCTCTTTTTATTGCCAAATAGAAATTCACGCATTTAACACATTGCATGCGGGTATATTTCACAGTGGACTTACGCGTGTAGCAGGCGATTTCTCGTGAATTTCGCGGGAGTTTGGTCATTCAGTAAGATAGCAATAAATCGATGACTACTGCAAAACCGAGTACCTCGATAAATTAAAGTCCTGGAAAGAAGCAATGGAAATTGTTGTCTAGCAACAAAATACCATACACGCTTCAAATCTACTAATTTCGTATTTTTACGTGGCCTGTGCTCCAGCGACAGACTGAAAAAAGTATAAAAGTACGCTTCTCACGTGCGTTAACAGTTAAAGTAAGAACACTGCGAGACATTTTAACTTCCTGCGCCGATCTTCGTTCGACCATTTCCTAAATGTCCATTAAAGAAAAGAAAAGAATATCAAGAATATTCTAAAGAAAAAGAAAAAGATGTAGAAAATTGGAGAAAAATGACAGGAAATGGAGTAATTCGATAGAAACTATTTACATTTGCTTCGTTCGGTTCTTATTATCTTTCAAATTATTCGTAAAATTGAAGAATGTTTCTATAGAACCGTAAAGGCTCTTTAGTCTCTCGCTTGGCCGTAGGCTACGTCAACTTTCCACTTATTTCACGAATTCTCTCGAGAAATTGTGCAACATCTTTTCGTTGAAATTATACTCGTCGTAAAGTATCCCGAGAGAACAAGTGGTTTGGTAGCTTATAAACTCCGACTCAGCTCGTTTCTATCTTGGAACGGTAGTCGGAGTTGGGAGAAGTCTCGTAGCATTTAAATATCTCGGATGTGATTCTAATCGAGAAGGCGGTGTCGTTGATTAGATCGACACCTCGATCGGGACCTGCCGCTACTCGCCTTCCTCCATCCTCCACACACGCGTACTCACGCACGCGTGGAATTCATCCTGAAGGTGTCTGCCATTGTGGCAGGGTAGTAGAGAAGATGGTAAACCCCTCGCATTGTGCAGCTGCATTCCAACATTTCTACGTCCTCTCTTGGATCCGATCTCTTTTGTCTCCCTCTCTCACTCGCTTCTTAACCACTCTCTCTTACTTCTCTTTGAAAACGAACCTTCTTCCTGTGTTCAGATTAAAAGAGCCTCTATCGAGAAAGAGAATTACTCGGATCTTCACTAAGATCACCCTTCTAAGATCGCTTTTGTACTTTACTATTTGTTTCTGCCTTCTCTTTATACGTGAATACTCTCGTACCAGAGTAGGTTGTACAAACTGAGAGACGACTACCCCAATTTTCCCTTTTATCGAGAAAAATGGTTACGTTACAGCTTGAGCAATTGCAATCGTATGTGTTCTAAGCACTTCGAACCTTAACACAACCACCAACAGTGTAGATTCTCATTGTACGTGAGTATGTAGGAACGACCACGTGTGCGACAGATCATTGGAGCAAGTTTTCACCCTGGCACCCCAATCTGCGGCATCGAGATAACGGGACGAGCATCGAATCCACTGGCTGACACCACCGTGTTACTCTTTCTCTCTCTCTCTCTCCCTCTTTCTCCAGCCTCTCCTTTCACTCTCCAGCATCAGGCGCGTCCGTGGCATCGTTCGGCGGTTCGTTACTTTATTCAATTCGCAGGGACAAGCGAGAGCTTCCGCGCCCCTCCTTGCTGCGATTTAAAAGCAGCTTGCGACACAATCGTTTCTAGACACACGCGCCCGCGCACACGATGCCGGTGTGCTCGTTTCAGCGGTCCTTTTTCGTAAGCTGTCATTCCGCGATTGTCGGACGGACAATTGTGCTTCTTATCTTGCGGTAGACAGAATGCTCGGTGAGAGAGAGAGAGAGAGAGAGAGGGAGAAAGACGAAAAAGAGTGAAATAGAAACTGCGAGAGTGAAGGACGCGCGGGTTTCGTAACTCTGGCTACACTCGAGTACCGTGGACTAAGTACGGATTCAAATCCAAAATGCCAACGATCTAAAAACACAAAGGAATCTTTGTTGTAAATTAATTCTCCTCTCTAATCAAAAACTTCCAATTAAAAGAAAGACATACACATGCGCAAAGGCATTTTATTATCGATAGAAGAAATTTAGTGAAAAAAAGCGTCAGGTGGTCGAGCGGTAAACGTAAAATAATTCAGTCGTGCCGATTGGTCTCCAATTTGGGCACGGCCATTTTTGAAGCGGGTCACAGGAAGAGGAGACAAAAAAAAGTCGCGACCCGTAGGACCAGAATAGCAGAGTGTCTCTTGGAAAGGAAGGGGTTTCGCTAGTCCCGGAGTCCTTGATCCAGCGATGCTCTCTGGTCCCATGGAAGGACGCGATATCCTTCTTGGATAGGTTTTACAATTCGACTCGATAGGCCTCCAATCCTCCGTCCAATCCTCTCTCCTACACCCGAAGCCCCTTGACATCCCTCGTACTCTCGTCCTTCCTTCCCTCTTGGCCGTTTCTTCTCCTCACCGCGAGGCTCATCCGTAGTTTTGCATTATCCCCATTACTGCTGATTCACACGTCCTCCTTTGTGGCCTTTGTGTCGGGCGACAATGCCAACGACGGAGTTTCTTCCTCCCTCGTCCTCCTCCACCTTCTCTCATTCGGTTTCTCCTTCTCCGTCACCCTCTTTCTCCCTCTCGTATTTTTATTTTTTCCGCCAACGAAAATACGAGGATCGTCCGTAAGAGCGAGACGGATGACAAACGACGCTTGAGTGTACCCCATCGAGCCAATAATATGCGTGTGAGTATACGCGTGTGTTTAGATGTGCATATTAGACGTGAATATATTTATAAAGTTTTGCAGGTAGGCCCCGTGCCACGTCGGTTGGTCTTTGTTTCTTTTTTGCAATTTATTTCGTCGTCTGTTCTCGTTCATTTATACTAGTCGGCCTAGGGTAACCGTTGGTTCTTAGACGCGAAGTTTTATTTCAGCTGCTCGTTTTATTTCTACGACACTTGGCACTTCTTCGTCGAACTGTTCGACACGCTCGACCAGCCCGTGAAATCGTGGATTTTCGTTTGATTCACGCACGAGTTTGAAGGGGCAGGTAACGGAAGATTTGCCAGAGTACAGGTGTAGCATTTTGGTAAGTGATGGTTATTTTGTGGTTCTTATAGTCCAACTCAAGAGAGTCGTAGTAATCGAATGTCGTTCGTTCATTAGTACTCTTGTCTCTATTGACGTGTGAATTGTTGAGGAAAATTGTTCATCGATACTTTCTGTAATTACGTACCGACACAAGTGTACCTGTGTATACATAATTTTCTCGTGCTTGGGTAGATTAATCTATTTGACATTCTACAATGTCAGTTCTTGAATATTATTCTTGAACATTAACGATATTTTACCGATTGCCTTTCACGATAATCGAATACCTCTTCTGCAAAAATATCTAAAGATAAACGAAATTTAGTAATGCGATTCAATTATTCATCCAATTTAAACAACTCTTTTTTAGCAACAACAACTTAACAACTCGATTAATCCGGACAGTTAACCAAACAGTTCCTAAAATTCAAATGACGTGACAGTGAACGTGTTAACGAAAATATCCATAGATAAGCCAAATCTCATACCGAGATTCAAGAATCCACCCTCACTCTCTTCCAAGTTCCTCTCTCCGCTCATTCTTCACTTTCTTCTAACCATACTAAAATTCTACAAAAATCTCAAAAAACACAGCAACGTCGTCAAGCTTTCTCAAATCTTCGTCGACTCGTTCGTTCCAACGAGAACTCCAAAGCCCTCTGGAAAGAAATTTCGTTGAGAAACAGCGGGACGAATGAGGAGAAGGGCAGCTCGATGGTAAGGAACGAACGAAGTGAACAGAACGGAACAACACCAGTGGCCTGCGATAGACACCCACTGAGAGTTATTAAACGATCTACAATGCTTGTTGCCGCGTCATCCATCTACCGGCATCCGTGTGCTGGCGCGTGTTTCTCTCGGCACCTTCAGAAGCCCGTAATCAAATTCTTGGCGGCGATAATTCGACGTAGGGTGCCGGCAGCGAGAGAAGAGAAGTCGCGGTCTCAGGAGCTCATTGTTGCACCCTGAGCCTGCTGCTCTTTCTCATCCACCGCTTGCTCCTCCTGGAGCGCGCACGCTTTTTTATTCTAGGCCCGCTAATAACGTGAATCGCCATTATTCCCGATCGTCGATACCGTGCCGATAAATCGTAACGCAATAACGAGGTGCAAAGATCGACTGCACTCTCTTTCACCACTGGCCTGACGTTAGGCAAAGTGGGTGGGCAAAACGTATACTTGAAGCTAAAGATGTTTTTAAGATACTAGTTTTTATACTTTCGACGTTCTCTGTAAATTTAAATCCTTACGAGTACTCGTGACATTCTTCTGTATGGCGTGAGTAGTTTCTCTCGATCTACTACTACTCTTTTTCATGGGCCACTTGTCCCTCTTCAGGCGCAGACGCTTTTTTATACTAGGCCCACTAGTAACGTGAATCGCCATTATTCACGATCGTCGATACCGCGCCGAAAAAATCGTAACGCAATAACGAGGTGCAAAGATGGACTGTACTTTCTTTCACCACTGGCCTGACTTTAGGCAAAGTGGGTGGGTAAAACGTATACTTGAAGCTAAAGATGTTTTTAAGATACTAGTTTTTATACTTTCGGTGTTCTCTTTAGATTTAAATCCTTACGAGTACTCGTGACATTCTTTTGTATGGCGTGAGTAGTTTCTCTCGATCTACTACTACTCTTTTTTTATTCTAGACTCGCTTCAAGTCCCGTATCACCACGCTAATAACATGAATTACCCCATTATCCACGATCGTCGATAGCGCGCCGATAAATCGTAACGCAATAACGAGGTGCGAGACGGACTGCACTTTCTTTCACCACTGGCCTGGTTTTAGGCAAAGTGGGTGGGCAAAATGTATACTTGAAGCTAAAATTGTTTTTAAGATTCAATGCGCACGAAGTCTAAGAGGAATTGTCGGAAGACACGGGTGATAAATTCTCTTTCGTTGTTTTCTTTAGATTTAAACTCTTACAAGTACTCGTGACATTCCTTTATGAGCACGAATAGTTTCTCTCGATCTACGAATATCAACGATCTTCTGCCGCGGAGAATTCGAAGAGAATTATCCTGCCCAGGGTGTCTACGTGGAAAGATGGTAAAATTGATCGCCATATGCTGCGCGCTTTCTCCTCTGTGCAGTTGTCGGTAGTCGCGAGCGAAACGTTTGTTATGAGCGACGAAGGGAGAAGTAAGATGAGAGTGTGCGCTTCTGCGTGTGAATGTGAGTGAGAAAGAAGGAAAGATGGCGAGGTGAGACGGAAAGCTTGTACTCTCTTTGATGTTGCACCGTGGAGAGCGTAGTCGCGTAAGTAGGTAGGTATCGTTTCGTATTTGGCGGCCACCTGGGAGAGAAAGAAGAAGATCGAGAGAGGCAAAGGTGTGAGACGAGCCAAGAGAAGGAGAAAGAGAGCGGACGGGCGTCAGTCGATCGAAGATCGAACAATCGTAGCGCAGAGTCACGATTGCTTCGAAAAGATAGAAAGGGACGGAGAAAATGAGTTGGAACGACAGGAACTGCGAGGGCGGCGGAACGATGGAACAGAAGGAGCGAGGTAATGGTGTATTAGAGAAATAGAGAAATACGTAGGTGAAAGAAAAAAAGAACAAAGGATCGTTCGAATTTTTAGAACAGATATGCCCATTCTCGATTTTTTATCTGCCCCAGACGCGTGTCACCTTGCGAATGAACTGTTTCTGATATTTACAGACATTCGCATCGCGCATAATCAGATAATAATAATCTAACGACTCTCTTAATAGCTTATTAAGAGGCATACAGTTTATTACCACAATTATCACTGATTTTAAAATCCTTGATCAGGAGTATTTCAATAATCGTAAATTTCAATGTAAATAAATTCCATTCGAGGACCTAGGATAGAATCAATAGCCAGCTTCAATCCGACATCAGCGCCTCGAAAAAGGTAAATAAAAAAAATATAAATCCACAATGGAAATTGCAAGGTGGGCCCAACATTATTGCACGCCAGTGCAGAAAGTAAATACAATGTAAAGCTACGTGCGACCCTACTCTAACCCTAACAATACAAAAATAATTCCAATATCTAGGCGAACAACTTTGGAACGTAAATCCAATAACGATATTAAAATCGTCGAACAAAAAATTGCAATTGGTTATTTTCCATTTCAATATTGGATAGACGAAACCGACGATGGGATTCGGTAGACGCGTTGGCTCACAGGGGTTGATGAGGTTCATTGGAAATCCACCGTTTAGCCGTCGTCGACGTCGTTGTTGAGGGCGCGGGCGTCGCGACGCTCCCACTCGCGTTTTATGCTTACGAGCGAAGGAGGTAAGGAAACTCGGTGGTACGGGGCTCGAAGCGAGCCAATCGATATCCCTCTCTGGCGACGCACGCCGGATGCTAAAGGGGACTCCCCTGATTAATGAACGTGCGCCTGACGAGCCTCGCATTCACTCGCGACATTGGTTCGTTGTCCTCCGACTGTAAGCGTCCCTCGTTCCCTCGAAATTTCCAAGCGATGACCTCGTTAAAATTTTTGGAAAATCAATGGCTCCAAACATCCTTCTGCGAAATTTACGAGGGCTCGCGTAACCCAGTTCGCACAGACTGGCTCGTGCAATTTTTAGGCACGACCGTAACGGGAGTGACTTATTTGATTATTAACTCTTAAATGCATAAAGTATCAATTTTGATACCAATTGTATTAAAGAGCATTACGAAGATCTTATATTTTTATTGCTTTGGCTCTATGGTTTTCTTTATATTCAAATAGAAATTCATGCATTTAAGAGTTAACAAGGGTAACATTTGAGAACCTCTGATACAATTTAAAGCATTTAATTGCATATATGTATAGATAACAAATATTAGTTTCCTTCTTTCAAGATTTAATTATCCAAAAATTGTGCATAAAATAAGCAATTAATTTCTATTTAAAAAAAACATGTTTGGTCTTATTCTAAACTCGTCATTTTACCAAAAAGGATTAACACTAAAACTACGAAAATTGGCAAAAGTGACTGTTTAACAACACGTAGAAAAAATCTTCTAGAATTTTAGTGTTAAAACTAAGATCGTCGTCGACGTCAGAGTATTCAGATTGCATAAGTACTAATTCGCAATGACCCGGCTTAGCCCGTTTATCTCGTGAAACGAAAGGTACGCGCGTTTTCCAACCGAAAGGGGTTCTCTCGTCAGAAGGAAAGGAGAGAAGGAAGGAATGATAACTCCAATCTGTAGCCCTTTCCCTTTCTTCTCGTTGTCACCCTCTCTCCTCGATTCCTCTAGCATCGAGGGGTCGCGGCCGGTGCTCGATGAATGAGAAAAAGGAAACTCAATCGATCGTGGCCAGGGGTGCCTCGATCTGTCATTGATCGAAACGGAATCATCGACATGCGCTCTCTTTCCCTACTGTCTACCCCTTCTCTCCTCCACTCAGTTCACCCCACATTTTCTTTTTTCCATCCATTCTGCCCGCGAGCGCCAACAATGAAACCGGAGGACCACAAAAGGGTATATCAAGAGAGAGAGAAAGCAGCAGGTATACACAGTAGGGACCTTTTCTCGATCCTGCGTCACGCTACGGGAAGTAATCGCGAACGTCCTTCTTCCTTCCTTCCGTCCTTCTTCACTTCCGGTCTTACGTTATCCACAGAAGAGAAAATGTGAGTACCAGGGAGAATGTGGGGTGAGAGTGAAAAGAAATTGTTTCCATCGTGGAGGATTTTAAAAGAGCACATTTCAGAAGATTAATATGTTCGTTAGGTCGTAGAGGCACGAATGTAATGGGTCTATGCATAATTCCGTAGCGAGGATTGAGTACATTCTTATTGGAATTTCGCTACGGATTTATGCATAGACCCAATATATTATATTGTTGCTTGATTTCAGATTTTTATTCGTTCGTTTCCTTCTTCCGAACTCTTCGCGCATTTTCTTTTTCTTTTCTTCTTTCTTTTCTTCTTCATGTCCCATTCTGTACTGTACTACTTTAGAATTACGCTTATCCGTTTTCCGCCGGAGTTTCGACTATTTCGAATCAACCCCTCGTCGAGATCGGATCGGTCGAATTAGCCGGTAATTGTTGTCCTCTACGGGAGAAGAGAGACGTAGGTTAAGATAGAAAAAAAGGCGCCCCTATCCCTTAGATCGAGTATTATAGACAGCCGCTTTGGGGAGAGAGGATTTATTCAGGTATGAAGAATTCGGTAAGTCGTTCTTTTAGCTCGTTCTTTGGACGGTGTCGTCGTGCTGGCAACTGTCGTGCCACACGGCGCACGTTAGTTTCATTTGACAAAGCACATTTAGCAAAAAAAAAAAATAGTTAAATTTATTTACCGAGAATTGCGCCATTCCTTTACTTTACACAATAAATGCACCTTGTTTCTTATCTTACCTAAGAACATTAAATCTGCCTAAATCGGGTTGCAGCAATATTTCTCATTTTATTTCTTCAAGTACTGTGAATCCGTCGAAACGAAAAATGCTAAAATGTCAACTTCTCCTCCACGTATTATTCCAATTGCATCGACATTTTGCGCGGGCACACGTGGAGAAGCTGCTTGCAATTGTGAGGCGCACAAGTGAATGCACAAACAGCGAATGCACGAGTCTCGTCCTGTGCAGTCCTGTCTAAAAACGAAGGAAGAGAAGTAAGTACACGATTCTCGGGCCTAATCGTTTTTAACGCGGCGCTAACGTCGTCCTCGGAGCGGTCGCAGGTGCGGCGAGCAAACAGAAACGTGGAATTACATTAAATACAGGTTACAGCGTTCTCCACTGCTTCTGGTGCTGCGAGGCAGTTGGCTCGAGAGTCGCTATACACCGCGATTGCCATATTACAATTACCGAATTTACACCTTGAAATTTGCACTCTCGTGGAGCCACTCTTCTCTCTCTCTCTCTCTCTCGTTCTTTCTCTTCACTTCTCCTTCTCTCACCTCTCATTTTCACCTTCTCACCCTTTCACTTCCTCTTCCACGTTTCGCGCGCGTCGCCAAGGTAGCACGACACCTTTGCTTTCTCTCTCTCTCTCGCTCTCTCTCTCTCTCTCTCTCTCTCTCTCTCTCTCTCTCTCTCTCTCTCTACACACAAACAGACGAAGAGGAGGAGGAGGTGGAGAGGGGGTCTCATTTTTATTTTCTGGCTCGTTTATAAACAATTTGCGGCGTTTAAACGACGCCGAACGGCACACGCTCAAAGGGACCTACCCACGAGCGAGAGTCGAGCTCTCTTGCCGCGCGAGGAATTGGAGAGAAGGAGTGTGAGTGAGAATAACGGAGAGAGAAACGGAGTGAGAGAGAAGGCGAGAGCCTTCCACAGCGACGACGGCGCATTCGACATGCAATAACGAACGTGCGAGTCACGTTATTAGCTGGAAACTCCGGTGGAAGCCGTTGGCCACAAAGGCAAAGAGGAAGAGGGAGAGCGCGAGCGAGAAGAGGGAAAACTGTGGGACGGAAGGGGGGCGCGAATAATAATGGTGAAACACTCCGTCGTCGGGTCGGTCTTCTCGTGGCCTCCAAGGCTCACGCAATTCGCGGTGCCCCGATATCACGAAATAAAACGCAGGGTGAAACGTTGGGCTGCTTTGCCGCGCGACGTTACTCGCTTCCTTTCCAAGGGGGTGCCGTTTCGTCACCCGCGACGTTCGATTTCAAACGACACTTTTATTCCAGAGTAACGATTCTCTCTCTCTTCGCGCTGTCGTCCGCTTCGAAGAACGATTTTTCCTTCTGTATTTATTTATTGCGACGAGTCGAGGATCCTTATATTTTTGAAATAAGGTTTTATCTCGAAGCGGTTCAAAATTCGTCAATGTAAATGGTACACTGTTCATGAATATTGCTCCGTGAATTTTCAATTTGTATTTCTCTTTATACATTTTGTTATATAGAGCGTGGATAGAAAGTGCTCTCTCACCCTGTCGTTTTGAAAAAAGGATTTTTCCTTTTGTATTTGTTATTGTGGTAAGCCGATGATCCTTGTAATCTTTTTAAAAGAAGCTTTTATCTGAAAGTGGTTCGAAATTCGTGAACGTAAATAATAAATTTGCGATGATTATTGTTCTGTGAATTTTCAACTTATATTTTTCTTTTTAAACATTACTATACAATGCGTGGGCAGAAAGTTGGGTTACACCAAAGTCCATGGTAGCGCTTCTCTCCTCACTTCGTCGTTTCGTCGCGCTCGATTGAAAGCCTCCTCTTCTCCTCTAGCTCAATGTTTATCAACCTGTTAATCTCAAAATATGGTTTAGGTCTCTCCACATTCGCGCGAACCAAGAAGGTTATCAATGACGATTCGCGAATCGTGTTCTTCCTTACGAATTCCATTTCCGTCTGGCCGCGTGCACCGCGTGCACTCGGTGGTGCGCGGGAGGAGCAAGTGTATATCAATTATATCAGGATTATCGGTACGATCCCGAGAGCAGTAACGATCGTGCATAATAGCCGAGGGGCGATAATAAGGAATTATATTAGCTTTCCTCTAAGGATTGCGCGCGCGCGGAATTCATTGAATATCCAAGTTAAACGTCATTGGCCATAAACGTCGTGCTTGCGAGCATTAACGATCAAGAGAAATCGAAGAAGAAGAAGAAGAAGAACAGGAGGAGGAGGCGAGCCTGCGCCTTCCTCTTCCTCTTTGGTCCACGCTCGTTCTCCTTTCTAATCCGCTCTTTTATCGAGTCCCACTGCCGGCAGGATTGTGTGTCTGTTGCTCTCTCACTGGAAGCATGGCGGTCGAGGTTGAAAAAGCAAAGAGAAAAGTTGCGAGAAAAATGAGAGAGAAAACAGGAGAACGCGTTGGCAGGCAAGTCAAGAAAAAAAAAAAAACCGAGACAAAAAAGAAGAGAAAAGACAGAGCGCAAATGAGTAACAAAAACAACGAAACCTATCAAAAAAAGAAGTCTTTAAAAATCGACTGTACGAAGGAAAACAAGTAAAACACCCAATAACAACATGGAACACTGTATTTTCACCAACAAAAATGACAATGCGACGGAAGACGAGTAACAAGGAGAAACGAGAAAGAGATGACGAGAGAAGCAAGGAAGGAAGGGAACGTAAGAGAAGAATATCAAGAACCTCCAGGTTGCACTGAACGAAAGGAAAGGAGACGAGAGCGGAGAGAACGATTCATGTACCCTGACGTGCACTCTATGCAGGCTAGTGCATACATATAAACGAATGCGCCGACCTGTCGGGGCTCGCGCGCACAATGTGTTCTTTAATTCCCCACTTTCGTGCCCGGCGCTGGAATCTCATAAATCGCCCGAAAATTCCCACCGGGAGCATCGTCGGCTCTCTCTCTCTCTCTCTCTCTCTCTCTCAAACACAACCATACACACGTACACACAACACACACGCCTTCACAAACACTCCGAGCTTGTCGACCATCCGCGTGTGCGCCTCTCCCACCCTCCACGTTCTCCACGAGCGTAGTAACGCGTCCCTATCGCGGGTCCTGCGGTAGACGTAAATTACCGGCTTATTTCCGCGGACACACCAGCGGTGGTGCCGTGCGCACTGTGCCCTGTGTGCTGCTCCAACGTCACTCGGATAAATAAAAATATTTATACCGAGGCCGCGTGCACTCGGACACTAAATTAAACTACCCCCGGTGCCCGCTTCCTTCGGACCCTCCTTGCTCGTTGGCTGCTTCTCTCTCTCTCTCTCTCTTTCTCTTTCTCTCTCTTTCTCTATCCTTCTTTCTTTCCTCGAAGGATTGGGGGGCATGAGGAGCACGATGACGAGGATCGTGTAAGCCCGCCGATGTACACGGGGATACCCGAGCCCTCGCGCGCCACGTTCCATACCCGCACGCGTGTTCTCGTGCCCCTCTAGGCTTAAGGCCCGCGAGCACGCACGCACGCACGCATAGTCCGGCGTGCGCATGGAGCGCTAGCTCATGTTTTTTGCGTGGGTCAATTTTATTTTGCAAGCAACGAATTTTTTATTCTTTTCTTTGCTGTTTTCTTTGCTGACTTGGTTGGATGTTTGGTGATGTTTGAGAGCGTCACATCGGGTTTGGAGGGTTAAAGCTCGTGGAAGATCCTTAATTGGAGTGTTGAACCTAGTCGAAGTTCTTGCAATGTTAAATCTAGTTTTAAATATCGAAAACTCGATTCTTTGATTCGATTAACAAGAATAATCGTATGCACTCGTAACGACTTGAAATCGACATGTCGGCCAGGTTTCGTTAATCACGAAATGATAGAGTAACGTACAGCATTTTTCTTTCTTTGTTCTAGGTGATTTGTAGAGTCGGTGACTGGATCACTGGCTGTAGAAATTATGTAAAGAGGCCACAGGCCAGACGAGATAATAGGTAAAGCGACAACAATCGCAGGATACATTTTCCAGGCTGTCGAGCGAATAGTAGACGGGCTTTATTATCTCTTTATTACCTCGTGCTGACCATACATCTCGCGAATTTAATATATTTAAGCTCGTTTGTTCTCGACACTAGTATACAGAATTGAATTAAATCTGAATTACTGTATGACACCGGGTAGAGAGTGGTTTGATCGCGTGTGACGCCGTGAAGATATCGCACAAGTGGGCAAAAAATCATGCTTGCCTCGCGACATAAAGTAATTCACTTCGTTTGTGAGAGAGCAATTAATGTTTCATGGATATGAATTATATATTCAGATTACTCGCTTGTGGGGTGGGTAAGGCTTAACGCACAATAGGCACGAGTCACGCGTGCCGAGCTTGAAGTGCAACGTGTTAATCGCAATACGCAACGCGTGGGATGCAAATTTTTTCCTCGTAATTTTTCAAGCGACACCGCGACGTGCGCATCGAGTGCACGGAGATATGATCGGGGCGATTAAAAGCGCGCGTTCGTAAAAATTATCGATCGTGCGTACCCTTTTTCTTTTAAATTGCCAAATGCAACGCTGGCTCTTCGAGGCTCACGAGTTTCCATTCTCCGGTTAAAATGTTCGTCAGAAGTACAATTAAAGAAATACTTTTAATTAAAAACATCTATTTGAAAATACAATGCCTCAGTGGACAATACCAAAGGGAAGTTCACCATGGAAAGAATATATTCGTTTCACGTGGACCAATGTTCTTTATAATCAGAAAGATTATTTTTATTCGAGAATTCTTATTCGAGAATTCTTCGTCTTCGTTTTGACTTCACTGTACAACGTGCGCGTTGCACACGTCGCACCTTCGATTGGCCACTTCATTTGCATGCACGCACAAACACAGAATGCTGCACCATCGTGACACGGCAGCTGTGTCGGCGATCCCGGAATCGTCGACCAGAAATCGTATCGATCTTAAATACCATGTAGCGATAAGAAAGTTCTTCTCTCTTAATTTAATGCTTTATGCGCGTCGCAGTGGGAGCTAATTTTTGCTGCTTGGTTTAGCGCGAAAGAGGGGCAGCTGGCAAAGGAAGTGGAGGCGGGACCACCCCCGTGTCCAAAACTCGAACGCACGGTTAAAAAAAAAAATATTGCCGCGTGAAAAAGGAAGGTGGAGGAACCGTTCGATAGATTTGGAGAATTCGTGGAAGCGAAGCCGCCGCGGGACGCGCGATAAATTAGCGTTATTTCAATAAATTAGCGCGCCGCCCAGCAGAGCACCTTCTGTCCCTCTGCCTCTCCGCCTCCGGTGGACGAGACAAGCCACAGAACTTAAGGACGCAGGACACCGCCACCTGTCAAATTTATCGCTCCTCTCCCATCCCTCTCCAATTCTACGGATTCGCGAATGCTAATCCCTCGGCGCTAAACTTTCTCGCTCTTTTCCAGAAAAGAATTTCTGCTTTGTGTATTTTATTGCACCCGTTTCCGATACTTCTTCGTAGAGTGTAGAAGGCTTCCAAAGCACGTATGGCTTCTAGAAAAACGAAGCAATTTTGCTGTTGCATATTACAGATTCGCATTTTTGCCAGCGGAATAGCATTTGCTAAGGAGGTTTTACGTTGCTATTGATAATCTTTGTAATCGAAAAGAGGCCACGAGTCTAGCCTGCATTATTACGTTACTGTATTACATGTATGGCATGTTTAATGTGCTTCTCGCCTTTGCACGTTTTGCAAATGCTAATCCTCTCGTGCGAAATTTTCTCGTTCTTTTCTAAAAAAGAATTTGTGCTTTGTGTATTTTATTGTGCCCGTTTCCGTTACTTCGTAGAGCGTAGAAGGCTTCGAAAGCACGTATGGCTTCTACAAAAACGAAGCAATTTTCTGTTGCATATTACAGATTCGCATTTTTGCCAGTGGAGTAGCATTTGCTAAAGGAGGTTTTACGATGCTATTGATAATCTTTGTAATCGAGAAGAGGCCACGTGTCTAGGCTGCATTATTACATTACTGTATTACACGTATTCCAGGTTTAATGCATTTCTCACCTTTGCACATTTCGCGAATGTTAATCATCTCGTGCTAAACTTTCTGGCTCTTTTCCAAAAAAAGTTCTGCTTTGTGTTTTATTGCGCCCGTCTCTGCTACTTCTTCGTAAAATGTAGAAGCACGAATCGAGAAGAGTCCGGCGAGTCTAGCCTGCATCATTACTACTACATTACTATATTACACGTATTCCAGGTTTAATGCGCTTCTTACCTTTGCACGTTTCGCGAATGCTAATCCTCTCGTGTTAAACTTTCTCGCTCTTTTCCAAAAAATTTCTACTCGCGTTTCCTTGCACCTGTTTCCGCTACTTATTCGTAGAATGTAGAAGCACGGATGGAAATGCGTTAGGTGAGTGCATCGAACGATGCAATTTTCCGTTTGAGATTACAAATTTGCATTTTGACCCAGTGGAATATCTGTGTAATCGAGAAGAGCTCGGCTCGCATTATTACATTACTATATTACACGTATTCCAAGTTTAATGCGCTCCTCGGCTTTGCGCGTCTCGCGAAGGGGAAGAGAGTGAGGAAAATTTCAAATTTTGTCCTCTGCGACGTTCCTCCGTCTCGTGGAAAGCACCAGGAGGGAAGCACGCGGGTAAAAAGGAACGCGTATGGAACGCGAGCGACTGGAGAATCGCTTGGTGAAGGGCGCGCGCGCATTCTTCCGGAACCACGAGAATCCGACAAGGCGGCCCTTCCGCGCGAGCTTTATTCGGAAATCGTGTTCTTACCGGTGCCTTTCTCGCAGCCAGCGCGGAAAGTCGTCATCGTCGTAGTCGTCGTTGTAGCGAAGAATCTTTCGACGTTTCTCCCTGCGCCGAGACGCACCCCTGTGAAACGCGGAAGTATTAAAAGTTCACGGGTATGCAGAGTATTCTCGTGATTCTCGTACGAGCTTCTTCGTCGTCTCCATTCTCTCGATATGAGCCTTATTTGCTAGGTACTGAATTGCAAAAGAGCAGTAAAGGACTTCGAGACGGAGACTCTCCACGCTTACGAAGATCCATGAATTCTTACTCGTGACGTTTGAAAAGCAAATTAGCACAGATGATTTCTCATTATATCTCCATTCTTACCATCTTTATCACTATTACCAAGACCCTCAGGTACTTTTTAAGAATCTTCAGGGGATTTTCCACGGCACGTAAGACCACTCATATTGCTCAGAAAATGGATTCACCCTAGTTGCCAGTTTTCTTTTTGCAGATTTTTAAATTCTTCGAATCGTCGAGTGGCTCTCCTCGATCGAGTAACGAAGAAAATAATTTGATACCGCGTGAGATTCGTTTATCGGTCGGAAGGGTTCTGCCCCGTTGGAGGCGTAGCGCGAGTGCTGCTACTGGGTAAAGAAAGGAGAGAAAAAAAATTGGCCCCCGCGACGACGACGGTGGCTAACAGGAACGGCAAGCGTGGAACGACGTCTCTATACATCCGACTGAACGACTTAGGGGCCACTTGGCTTCGTCCCCCGGTACTTTTTTATTAACTCGCACCTGAATGACGTCCCTCTTCCTCTCCACCCTCCTTATCATCCCTCTTTCTCTCTCTTTCGAACGCACGCTCCCTCCTCCGCTTCTCCTCGGGCGATTCAGTTCCTCCTGAATACATTCTGTGCTCAATAAGACGCACACACCGTTATTCGAACCGTTGACGGAGAGAGAGAGAGAGAGAGAGAGAGAGAGAGAGAGGAGGATTGAGAGTAGGAGAGCCGTTGCCGCTGCTCTTGTCGGTAATTATTTGCCAAGTGGTAATAAATTGAAAGCGAAGCAGCGATAAGACGGAGCCCAAGAAGGTCCGTGGATGGGGAGAAGGGACACGAAGGGATTGGAGGACGAGTGGGAAAGGTGAAGGAGCGAGAGAGAGGGAGAGAGAAACTTTCGAACTTAATAAGCCGAGCGAAGAAGCACGGCAAGCTTGACGCGAGGTGCCACCGGCACACCGAGTTGGACAGCGCGGTGCATTCTGCAGCCCCTTCTTCTTCGCCTCTTCCCATTTTCTCTTCCGCTTCTCTTTAATCGCCATCTTTCGCGAAAACAAACTTCTCCTCTTTCCGTTTTCTCTTGCCGTTTTAGATTGACGCGATCTTTTGTAAGTTGATCAAAATTAAGAATGGACGAATAATGCCTGAAGAATGTTTGGAGTTTATTGTTAATTTAGCTCGATCGGAAGGTATCCTGCAATGTTTCGTTTATTTTACAATTTTACAATCGCAACGAATTGCAATAAGGTCGATCTATAATTTTAATAAATAGAACCGGTATATGTATGCATTGTGGGTTTACCGTTGATCAATACCAGAGGTCGAAGGAGTGGGGAAGGATATTAGTCAACAATCGCGGTTAGGTTGCTGGTACGGGAGAAGCTAGTTGATCGACGACCGTGAAGGTGTAGAGACTGCGTAGGAAGAGAAGATAAACAAGCGTGTGGTTTCGCAAATGAGACGTGTGTGTGATTTCACAAATAAAACGTCCAATTGAAACCCAACGAAAATTGTAAGTACCACGCCTCCAAATCGATAAATACTTCTTTCATTTTCCACATTCGCCATTCTTCGACATTAACACGTTAATTCGACTTACGATAAAAAATTAGGACACGACAAAGAGAATTCGAAGTATCTCGAGTCCATCGATCGCAGAGCCTCGACTTCTGCTTTAATTCAATCAGATGATTCTCCATCGAACGAAAGAAGGCGCACAGCTGCTCTCTCGACTAACGGAATCACGGTAGTGACTCGACTGTAGTTGCGGAAATGATCCGGAAGATTCGAGAGCACCTCGCGACTTCTCGTCCTCGGTCGTTACCAGCGAAGGAAGCACCAAAGTTTCCGCTCTCGTTTCGGTCCTCTCATCCCTCTCTCTCCTTGCTCTCCACCTTTTCACCACCCCCTCTCGCGTGCAAGCAAGGCGAAGGAACGAAACGCGAGATCTAAATGGGGGCGTTTTGTCACCGACGATCCTATCGCTTCCTCTCGGTTTACGTTTCATCGTGAAACTGCTACTCGAGGAGTCGCTCGAGCGAGGAACTCGAATCGGAACGCTTAACGTCTTACCGAAGTCACGGACAACGAACCCGCGAAGCACTTTTATCGTCCTCTCGCTCCACTCGTACTTCTTGTTTCTATTGGAAACCCGCCCAATTCGCATCGTGCGTCCTTCAACCACGTACATATTTGCAATTTCTCAAAGAAGCCGAGCATCGAGCTTTTAACCTCCTCGGAATTTTATCGTAGTTGGAAAAATTGGCCGGTGAATTGGAAGGTTTGAAGGACGAGGTCGCGCGTGGTGCATGCACATTGGCTGTAAGGGAGTGTTAACCCTTAAATGCATAAAGTATCCATTTTTATATCAATCGTATTAAAGAATATTGCAAACAACGTATCTTTCTTTTCGCTTTGGCTCTATGGTTTTCTTTTGTTTTCAAATAGAAATTCATTCATTTAAGAGACAACGTACCGAAAAATGTTTCAACAAAAAAATTAAAGTTCTTGATTGGTTGTTTGACCCACTTTTACTAACTTTAGTATTAAATACAGTTCATTTGGATGATTAAGCGTTGCTGTTCTTTTAACTGTGGAAAGTGAGATACATTTTTCGACATCTTGAGTTCAATGGTCGCTCGAGGACGATGACAATTAAAGAATATTTACAAGTACAGAGAAGGACGAAAAGAGAAACTAATAAAGATCGTAAACGTTTCGTGAGGGTGGGCAACAGGGGTAATTAGCGAATTAGTACGGGTCCCTTGGAATGTCGTAGGGAGAGAAAGAAGGAGACGACACGCAGGTTGGAGAGAATGAGTAAAAAGGGTGGGAGAATTTTGTGAGAGGGAGTAGCACGAAGGGTGCAAGGGAGGAAGAGAGTGGAACGAAAGAGAGAAAGAGAGAGACAGAAAGGGAGAGAATTGTGCACGTGCCAGTTTCCGACGACGACGCTGGGACGACGTGGCGCTATTTAAATCCAGAAAATATGTAAATCCGCCGTTTATAAAGCCATACATCAAGCTCTCAAGCTACTCGGTTCTCTTGCACACCGGAGAAAGGATGGAAGGGGTCCAAAGATGGCGAGGACGAGGGAGAAGCAAGTTGAGGAGAACGGAAGTCAGGAACTTTGCCGCTTTTCGTCCACCAAGTGCGCAATTGTGCTGTGCGGCACCGACGTCGATTTCTGAATTAAAATAACTTTGGAATGTCTCGTGTATCGAAGGCACGGCTCGTCGAGCAAATAATCGTTTAATATCGATGACAATATGCCGTACGCATTTTCTGCTAGTAATCTTCAAAAAGATTCTAAAATCCTTCTACTCTATTTATAACGCAATTAATATTTTTCGTAAATGACTTTCTACGGATAGTTTATTGGGATTATGTAAATCACATGGCAATTGTTTGGACATTATTCTATGAGCTAGCATGTAGAATTACGTCAAGATATAATTCGTTAATTACGAAGTTAATATCAAATAGAACACTGGTTCTGAATCATCTTACCATTTTCTTGTACGATTACATAATACGGTTACCCGTCCGAAATCGTCGGTCTTATCGACCACAATTTCAGAGAATTCCACGCGGTGGAATATTAAATCAGTTTTTGCCTTATCGGCCCTAGGGGGCACGTTTCATGCGGCATGCTCAACACTCATAACTTCATTCTGTTGCGCAACTAACGGTTTGAATATCTTCCTGTACACCGTGTGTAAATCCTACTCAACCCTCTTATCATTTCACGGAAGCCCGCCATAATTCTCGCGAAATAACGAACCTAATCCCACGAGGCTTATCTCGTGGAAAACAAACTCTTTAAAAAAACCTACCAACAGCAAAAAATTAAAACAAATAATTCTCAAATCATCTTTTATCCATCTTTGTAAAAAAAAAAGCGGATTATTCTTTACGACAGGTTTCACGGAAAGAAAAATTCAGCATCTTGATTTAAAAAAATATTCTACACAATCATTTTCTTACTCTAACCTCGCTGTCCTTTCGATTTTCAAGTAAAAGCGCATCCTGATGCACGATGAGAACATATGCCGTACACGTGTCCATTCGTTCGTAACGCGTTTACGTACGAGTACAGGGTGGTTCTCCGCGGGTCGCTCGAAGTAAGACGACGAGAAACGACGTCGATTTATGCCCTCGAACGTAGGCATAAGGAGAGAGAAGAGTCGTGTAGGGAGACAGGGCGGCATGGTGTGGTATAGGCGTAGGCATAAATGTCTTCCACCTCGAGCGGATGCGCTCGTGGAAGGCTCGATACACCATGGGCGTATATATACTGGCGCGCAGGGGATTAGAGAAGGCTCCTGAATGGGAGAAAATGCGAATTGATACGGTCGTTAAGAAGGACCCTCCTTTGAACCTTTCGGAGATACATGCGTGTGCCTACTGCCGAACCACGGAGCTTACCGGTGGAAAAGAGAAAGGTGAAGGAAGAGAAAGAGAGAGAGAGGACGTGTGAGGGAGGAAAGGTACAATACTCGATACAAGCGCATAACCTCTTTGGTGCCCCCGTGCTCTTTCTTCTCTTCCTCCTCTTCCTTCGATTTATCTCAAGGCGGCCGATTACTGTCGTTACTTTACGACGCGCAGGTGAATTCGTCGAGGCTCACCCCCTCACCTCTTTCCACCTCCCGATTTCACTGGGGGTCCCGGTGGAGATTTCGTCGCTCCTTCTTCTTTTATCTTCGCGTTTTTCTATTTCTCTTTTTTTGCTTTCGTCGTGTAGGTGGAGTACCTTTGCTTGTACGTCATCTCTATGCGCGAGGGTATTTTTTGGATAGTATTGTTGGAAAGTCTCCACGGGAGAATATTCAAATTGGTGGAGCAATCGGAAAGTAGGGCCGTGAATTGTTTATTCTGTTCCATTCCTATATCCTCGTAGGAAGGATTTTTCAGTAGGTTCACGTTTATTCATTCGCATTGTTAAAGTGGATCATTTTGAGAATGTATGAAAATATAATTACTCGGGAGATTCTTGGAAAGAAAGAAGAGAATCGAGCTTTCCGCGATGATTGTTCGCTTGATAGTTAATTTTGGCGAATTGTCGATTTCGCTTTCCACGCTAGAGTTGCGTGCGCATCACCAATCAGAGAGTAGGGGTTTCAGCGACGAATGATCGACACGTCGAACCCTCGAAGAACGTACATCATCTATACTTCTATACTAATATAAAAAAGCTGAAGAGTTTGTTTATTTTTTTGTTTGAATGCACTAATCTCTGGAACTATCAGTCGGATTTGACAAATTCTTTTTGCATTTGGTAGTCCAATTCTTGAGGAAGGTTATAGGCTATTAATATGACGCTACGACCCTTATAGGAGCCAAGCAAAAAGAAAACTAGGGGGCAGAGCCCCCTGCGCTTTAAATTGAACGTCGCGCGTCGGCTGAAACCGCGGGGCACAGCTATCATCTATATAAATACTTTTGTTCTTTTTTCATTGTTTCTCATTTCGTTTCTTTAATTTTTAGGCACGACCGTAAAGGGAGTGACTTATGCAATCGCCATCCTGAAAACCGTTCGTGTGTGTGTGTGTGTGTGTGTGTGTGTGTGTGTGTGTGTGTGTGTCCGTGTATATCCTCGATTTCGGGAAAACGGCTGAACCGATCGGGAGGAAATTTGGCACAAAAATCAAGTACACTACTGTGAGTTGACAATAAGGTTTGTGAGCCGCCATCTTGAACCGGTAGAAAATGGCGGGAAGTTCAAATATCGAAAAATTCATATCTTTGGTACTATTCATTGGATCCTGATAAAATTTTACACGTTCATGTACACGTACGCAATGACAATTACTGGAAATTTTCAAATTTTTTGGTTAGCCGAATCAAAAATGGCGACTAATTCAAATCTTTAGTCCATTATTCCGGCGAAATGACTGAACGGATTCGGACAAAATTTGACATGTACATCGAGTATATACCTATTTGGTGCCACGAAACTTTGTGTATCGCCATCTCGAACCGTTACAAAATGGCGGCAATATGCATGGTCATCTTGAAACGGCTGAACGGATTCGGACAAAATTTGGCATGTACATCAAGTATATACCCATTTGATGCCAGGAAACATTGTGTATGGGCATCTTCAACCATTTCGAAATGGTACCAGTTTCAAATCTTTCATTCACTATTTTATAATTATAGTTTGAAAATCCCATAATTTCGAGACGGTTGAAAATGACCATAAAGTTTCGTGGCACCAAATGGGTATATTTTTAAACTACATTGCAATTTTTTTTGAATCCGCGCAAGCGTTTCGCCGGAATACTGGATTAAAGATTTCAATTTGTCGCAATTTCTGAATAGTTGAAGATAACCATGCATAAAGTTTCACCGCAGCAAAGGTGTATATACTCTATGTACATGTCAAATTTTGGTTCGGATGCATTTAATTGTCCGGTTTTGATCACTTGGGCCTATTGCAGAAATGCTGGATTTCGTGGGCGAGCGCGAAGCGCGAGCATCCGATGACCTCAGGGGGTATGGCGCTTGAGCGAAGCGAAAGCGCAGAGGACTCTGTAGCATAGTTTAATATCTCAATACTTGAATTTTCCACAATTTCGAAACCTTTTGAAATTCGTGGGCGAGCGCGAAGCGCGAGTGCCGCGGTCGTGCCTATTGCAGAAAAGCGAATCTTTTCTGCACCCGTTAAGGCGAGCGCGAAGCGCGAGCAAAGGCGATCTTGAGGGGGTTGGCGCTTGAGCGAAGCGAAAGCGCAGGGGGCTTGCCCCCTAGTTCTCTTTTCCATTCAATTAGACTGAGCCACAACAACTTGTGACCGGGTACAGCGAGTGCTCAATAAAACCGTCCAATAAATCATCTTGTTATTTTTGTTTAATTAGAATACAGTGAAAATTGATTGGAAGCCCTTTTCTAATATTGATTCTCCAATGTTGGCTCACCGCTCTATGCCCTTTTCCACCCTCTATTTCTCTCTATTTTCTCTATTGCCTCACCCTTCCTCTCTCGCTCTCTCTCTCTCTCTCTCTCTCTCTTTCTCTCTCTCTCTCACTCCAATCTCCCACGTCCCTTCGGTCGAAGCGAAGAAAAGTTTGAAAGGCGTAGTCGGCGGCGCGGCATCTCGAAAAAAATCGTGAGAAAGCCGGGGGTGGCTGAAGGGGGTTGGAGAGGAGGGTTGGAAGAAAAGGGGGACGCGCGGAAGGTGGAAGAGAAGAAGACGGTGGGTGGAGAGGAGGAGGAAACAAACTCAGAGTGCCATTCAGGGGCCCGGTTTATTCTGGTTCGTCTCGGCGGAGTACATAATACCACCGCGTGTTCCGCGTTTTCTTGCGAGGCGCGGCCATTATGAGAGAGACGAAACAAAGAAAGAGCATATCTATTATCCTGGCCGAGTTGCCGCCACCGTGTTCTCTCCTCCTTCTCCTCGTCGTCGTCGTCGTAGTCGTCGTTGTTGTACGTCGTTGTCGTCGTCGCTCGCACCGGGTAGGATTAATCCGTTCCGTGTCATTATATAATGCAGCTCGACGACGATGACGACAACGGCCAACAACGAGGACTACGGCACTGTTATCCACCACCACCATTACTGTTACCGCCACCAGCGCGACGATCCTCCGCATCACGGGAAGAACGAGGAGAACGCGCGAGACGCGGAAGCCACGGGAGCGTGTGCGCACATTCCGAGATAACCTCGGTGCACCGAGGTGCAACGTCGCGTTCGGTTGCATTCGCGGCAGCTTGGGACGACAAGGGTGGAGGAAAAGTGGAGGTGAAGGCTTTGGAGATGGAAGGAGGAGGGCGAGAAGCATACCGTTACTACGTTTTAGTTCGCGTATGGCCATTTTTGCGTTATCCACGCGGGTTTCGCTTGATACGGGGTTCGTGACTCACTCTTCTCTTTTTACTTTCTTCGTTGAATTTCTCTTTTTTTTCCTGCATTGATCATTTGTGTTTTGGTCAGTTTAAATTGACAAAGCAAGGATTACTCCGGGTGAAATGTAAAGGTGTCGTTTCTCTGTGGATAAGAATCGGGCGAGTGTAATGAAGCTTAACCCTTTTTCTGCCGAACAAAAAATGTTCCTGAGCGAAAAGTTTTGTAAAAATTGTAATTTGCGCAATGATGTATGTTGCAAATGTCGCTAACAACGATGTATCGTTGCTCGGCACTAAAACGGTGAAATACATGAAGTATCAATTTTGATGTCAATCGATTAAAGCACATTAATAAGCATATCAAGCCCCTTACAGCAACGCGAAAGAATTTTTTTATTTTTGAATAGAAATTCTTATGCATTTAACGATTAAATTGGTATAAATGTGTGAACTTTCGTAGGTTTTGCTTTCGTTCTTATTTTTCTTCTACCGCTTCGGTGAGAGTGAATTAATGCGCGAATAATAAAATTTACCTACTTAAACAATCAGTATGAGATTCTGATAGAAAGTATAGGTAACGACTGTTTTACTGCAATTGAGAATTTGCAGGGATATTTCGTTTTTAGTTCGTTGGTTCGCACTGTTAGATTGTGCTTACATTCTATTGTTGGATGTAACTTCGAACTATTGTAAGCGCGGAGTTGTGACGAGGGAAGGACAAGAACGAATAAGACAGATAAATGGAATATGAAATAGCGCCCGTATATTGATTAAAGCATTCTTGTTTCGGCCTTTTGTCATTTCGACGCATATTTTGTATGCGTATCCTAACTGGCACGTGGCGCATTGTTTTCATCCATTCTTTTCAAGCAGCCCTTCCTCGATGCTTCTCCCCCAACGGTAGTCAGCGTCCCCGTACATTGTACCCGAACTTCGGTTTGAACTTTAAACCTGCTATAACGTAACACACCCAGCAAAAGTAATAAGACACTTGGACGCGTGAAACTAATCAATTTGCACAGTTTCTATGGCGCCGCAGTTGGAACGAAAGTTTTTACTCCGATAATAGTGCTCGAATGCTAATATTCTCTCGAAAGTTTGCAGGTCGTTCATTTTCCACTGACTGTTTTAAGAATCTTTTAAAAATTACTTATTTATCCTATAAACAATTGTCAATCAATTGTCTTTCTCAGATCGTGCATATTTCACTGGATGTTGCCTTTTAAATGTTTCCACCTACTTATTCACCGTCTTATAAACAATTATTAACCAATTATCTTTAGAATGGCAGACGATCGGTACTTACGCCAATGAGAGAAAAAAGTTGCCTCTCTTTTCGTTGCAGACGTCACGCCGGTAAGTGGTTCCTCTTCCTTTTCTCTTGTTCGCGAAGCAGCACGCGCTTCCCGTCGCGGCTCGAGCGATCTTCTTTCTCCTCCGATAGTTGGTGAAACAAGCGAGCACATCATTAATTACGTCGCGTCCCCCCTTATCCTTCGACTCTTCCTACAACGTGATTTTCACGACCGATCGTTTACGTCCCTAGCGTCGGTTGTCGCGTTGCGCAAAATCATGCAGATTCGAGGAAGCGTTCTACGAGGCTTGCGCGGCGATGACGCGGAGAATCGCTCGGGCGTATCGATTTCCTTGATGATTCGGAATATCGTGAAAAAAAGGAATTGTCTGGAAGAAAAACGCGTGGAAGCAAGAGATCGATAGATAATGCGATTAGAAATAGAATAGAAGAAAGAGAGATTTTATATTCATTTCATAAATTCCTTAGAAGCATCCAAGCAGGAGGTTCGCGTGACTTGCAAGAGTATCATTTACTACAAGATAGAAATATACAAAGCGCAAAAAGAAACAAATAATTATGACAAAATAAACAAGTGAACGTATTCACAATTGTAAAAGATGCGCAGTTATTAATACCAAACGCATGGAGACAGAAGCTTGATCGATGATGCGTTTAGGAATAGAATGGAGGAAAGAGAGATTTTATATTTCTTTATAAATTCCTTAGAAGCATCTAAGCAAGAGATTCAAGTGTCTGGTGAGAGCAGCAGTTGTCACTGATTGTGAGATGAAAGTACACAAAACGCAGAGAAAACAAATAATTATAACAAAATAAACAAGTGAACGTAATCACAGTTCTAAAAGATGCGCAATTATTGATACAACAGAACGATCAAAAGATCAACGAGATTTCTCCATACCGCAAAGGAACAAACCCTCTCTACGTACAATCGAGCTTGCTTACTTCACGTCATCGTGAACCGCGACCGAGAATCAATTCTCACCAAAATTCAATTCTCTTCCGCCGAAGAGATCCAGTCGGAGGCAACCTCATCCTTCGACACCTCCTCTTAACGTCGTTCAACGAGAGAAGCGTCGACACGCGAGGTACGAGCTACAAGTACGCTCCCACACCCACGCCCTCGTGACTGTTCCTCCTGGGATCCTTCGCATTAGGCAGAAGACACACGCGCAAACACTCGCACATGCTTCTACCGAGCAGCATTACGACGAAGCACGCGTCCTCGATGGTATCTCAAAAATACATTGAAACATCCCTTTAGGTTCGCAGGCTGTAATAGGAAGACGAGACGAGCGCGTGCGTCTTCTCGTGTGTATGAAAATACGCGCAAAGCGACGCACACGTCCAAATATACCACGCGACAACATCCTCGGGTACGCTAAAGCTGACGTATACCGCGAAGCGAGCCTGTTTGCAGGGTTGAGTTGATACAACATTAACAACAAGTCGTTAGAGAGACGAGGTACACGCGTGAGAGGAAAGGAAGGGGGTTGGAGGAGGGAGCCGCGTTACCTTCGGTGGCTGGGTGGATGGAGGAGGTGAAGGTGGATGCACAGTAGGAGAAGCGAAAAGGAAAAGGAAGAGGGATGAAGCGAAGGACGAAGAGGAGGTGGTAGGGATGGTTATGAGAAGGAAGAGGATGAAGCGGAGGACGAAGAGGACGAGGTACAGATGGATATGAGAAGGATGAGGAAAGGAAGGAGATAGATGTAAATGAGGATGAGGAGAGTGAGAAGGGCGACACGAAGAGCGTAGACGAAGAGGAGGAGGAGTGGAGGAGGAGAAGAAGAGACTGCTGGAAGGGGAGGAGAAAGTTCGGCTGGTTCGCGTCGAGTTGGCACGGGCGTTAGAAGAGGCCGCGGATGCGCGACGACGAGAGAGAAAGAGAGAGAGAGAGAAGGAGAGAGAGAGAGAGAGAGAGAGAGAGAAGAAAGAGGTGGAGAGAGGAGGTGACGCGAAGGGAGAAGAAGAAGTAGGAGATGGGAGTAGAAGCGAAGGAGTGGAGGTGGAAGAGAGAGTGGCACAATGGGTCGCCATGGTAACACCGTGCTCGCGCGTACCCGCGCCGATGGTAACGTAGGAGGGAAGAGGAAAAAGGGAGAAATCGAGAAAGGAGAAAGGGGTGGAAAGGGGTGGGGGTTGGAACGCGAAGGAGAGGAAGTGAGCGAAGGAGAAGGCGAGGGAGAATGCGCGATCGGGTGAGAGGCGAGGAAACGAGGAAGAGAGATAGATACTGTGTGTTTGTGTGTGTGTGGTGTAACACAGAAAGAGAGAGAGAAAGAGAGAAAGAGCGAGAGAAATAGTATGTGTGCGTGTGTGGTGTGTAACAGAGAGAGACGCCCTGGCTCCGTCTCAGGGACTCTATTTCCATAATCTGCCGCTCTGTCGATTCTGAATTATGCGACTACGCTCCTCCTCCTCCAGCTCCAACCTCCTCTTCTCTCATCCCTCTCTCCCTCAAACTACCTCTCCTCCCAATTCTCCTCCGCCAACCGACACCACCGACGACGTCACCTCCACCGACGTAGCTCTCCTTCTCCCCGTTGCACTCCCTTTCCTCCCTTCAACTCACCCCCTCCTCAGCTACCCCTCAATCCAGTATCCGATTATTTGCTTGAAATCGATTTCACGTGTTCGGCCCGCTTTTGCATTTGTACAAGCGTCCTCCGTACAACGCGCATCGGCCATTGTGCCGTATCGCGGCCTCCTCCGACTCCTACTCTTCCTCCCTTCTCGCCCTTCTTCTCCACCTTCCTCGCGCAGGGGTTGTTCTCCTCACATTTGACTTCTCAATCCTGGCAGACTTTCGATTCGACGTTAACAAGAGCACAAGGTCACTTCTCACGAAACTTTGCAAAAATTAACTAATCAAAAACGCTTTTGCATTTGTACAAATGTCCTCCGTGCAACGCGCATCGAGAATTGTGCTGTATCGCAACCTCCTCCGACTCCTACTCTTCCTCCCTTCTCATCCTTTTTCTCCACTTTCCTCGCGCAGGGGTTGTCCTCACGCTTGATTTCTCAATCCACGCAGTCTTTCGATTCGACGTTAACAAGAGCACAAGGTCACTTCTCACGAAACTTCTCAGAAATTAATTAATAAGAGACGCTTTGGTGCTGCCTAATATTTCACTCGTTTCATTTCGCAATTTGCCATTGCAAAAAGGAGCGAATTAAATAAATATTTCCTGACAACTGAATTAAAAACAGGTTCAATAGCGATGAGGTTGGTCAAGGGTCGAGAGGGCTTCGATGGAAAAGAAGTGAGAGGGAGTGGTGGAAAAGGAGAATAGAAAGGAGAGAGGAGAGAGCTAGGAGCGATTCGAAAGGGCAGTTTCGATCGTCAGTTAAATTTCCAGTAGCTGGCCCATTGTTCGGCCACCATTGTTCTAGTATCTCGAGGGCGGCGCTTCCCTTTGTCTCCACCCTTTGTACCTTTCCGCGGCCGGATCTCTCGCCTTTTCGCGCTGGCGCGGGACGAACGTCGAGGAGGGTGGATGCGAACGGAGAGGGAGAAGAGTGGAAGGGAGAGCGAGAGATGGAAGGAACGATAGGGAAGGTGAGCGACAGGATGAGAGTGAACGGATAGAAGAGACTTGGCAATTTCGAAAAATCGGAAAAGAATGACAGGGAAACGCAAGATAAGAGGCTGAGAGAGAATCAATCAAGAACATCGAATGGCTAACTTATTAGAAGTCTTATTACAGATTTTCCACATGTAAAAATATTTCTTGATATGATTAAATGCAAATTACAATAATCGTAAGGACATGTTTTATTGTTCTCGCTTCAACTATTAATTACACCCTGTTCTGTCGGAGGCTTAAGATCCCGGATTAGCACATGTTCCCAAAGAATGTTAGAAAAGCTGACCACTTATTAGAAGAACTCTTACTACATATTTGGACATGTAAAAATATATTTTGATGTAACATAATTATAATACTGTAAGGATTATTTCTTTGTTCCAGCTTGAACAATTAATTACAACCTGGTCGGTCGGAAGCTTAAAATCCAGGCTTCGCGCACGTTCCAAAAGAATGCTAGGAAAGCCGCAAACTCCTTGATTTCCGGTAACTCCTCTAGACTGGAGATCGACGACCACGGATGGAATAAACGTGACGGGATGGTGGAGCGGGCATTGGAACGGGACCGATTCGATTTAACTCGCTCGTTTTTCTTCCTCGTAGTGGCTGACGGAACTTTTCTCTCTTATTCGCGGCGTGGTAGCCGACTAGCTGGATTTTCCATTGACTCTCTGTCTCTCTCTCTCTCTCTCTCTTTCTCTCCTTCGTCTTCGTTCTTCCACGTCCAACATATCCACCCCGCTCACCAACCCTCTTCTCTCTCACTTTCTCTCTCTCTTTCTCTTCGGAAATCACGAAAAGGATCGCGCGTCTAGTCCGACGAGAGAGAGAGAGAGAGAGAGAGAGAGAGAGAGAGAGAGAGAGAGAGAGAGAGAGAGAGAGAGAGAGAGAGAGAGGAGGAGGAAAGATCGGGTAGTTCCGATCGATTGGAAAGCCTTTGCAGCGAGTAGAGCGAGAGCGGTGTGCAAAAGGAGTGAATAAATGAGAAAGAGGAACGGAGGAGAAAAGGTCGTGGGGAGGAGGACGAAGGTCCCATTCGTCTTCGTAGAACAAAGTACGGCGATCCACTTTCGTGGCCGAATGCGAATCCAATGCAAATCCTACGCCGGATCCCGACAATGGGCGAGCTAGCGATATGGTAATGTCCTCCCACGTCGATCCTGACGGCCGATCCCACCTACGAGCGAGCCCTCGCGTGCTTCTGTGTGTTTCAGTGCGCGCGTATCACGAGCGTAAACTGAGAAACGGCACAAGTGCACGCGTGTGTGGGACTCGTGCGCGCATAAATGTCCCGAATGAATTCGCAGTGCTACCCCCATGAAGCGGGCATTACCAGTGGAGAATGTGTTTTCTTATTGTTAGCGCCGAGCGGACCCATCGATTCGTATTAGAGTCTCAGGATTCGAAAGTCTTCGCGCATAAAACAGCAGGAGTAAAATAGCGTTGGCCCTCGAATTTTCTCTATCATCGATACAATAACAAAAGTCCCTGGATTAAAATGTAAACATTAATAATAGCCAATTTACCGTGAAGCTATACTCAATTTTAATTTAGATTATAAAATGAAATTCAAAAATTAGTAGAATTGTTCGCATAATTATGAACACCTTAATATCGCTAATACTGTTCACTATTATCTTTACTCTTTACCACAGCAAACTCTTCATATTTAACCCTTGAATGTACAAATTTTCATTTGAAAATAAAAAAAAAAAAAAACAACCATAGAGCCAAAACAAATGGAAAGATCGTTTGTAATACTCTACGAATACGATTGATATCAAAATTTATACTTTGGGTTAACAAGATATACTCGCGCGTGTACGGTTGCTTCAGAAAATTCGTACGATATTTTGCATTACCATCCCCGTGGGTTTTTTTCTGTCTTCGAGTTTTTGGATCCCGGTTGGACCGCGTCACGGACACGACACGAGAGCGCTGCGTGGGTGTGCGCTCGCGTGTGTCGGACGCGCGGTGGATGAATGTGCGCCTATCGCGTGGTGGCAAGGGGATGCGGGGAGAAAAAGAGAGGGAGAGAGAGAGGGAGGCAAGAGGAAAGGCCGATACAATGCTGGCCTCTCCCGCGAGTCGACTTTCCTTGATACATCGCCATTGAGCCATTGTCCGCCTCCCAATGCCCGAACGAAAGACTCCGAGGACGAAAAATTCAATTCAGCTTTTAAATTATTTCCCCCCCTCGTGCCCTCCACCTCCTCATCCAACCCGGGCTCGTTTTTCTCCTCCTTCCGCCTCGCACTCCACTAGCCATCCTCCTTCTCCCACTTCGTCTTCTCTCGGTGTCCCGAGCCGCGCCAGAGAAGGAAGAAAAAAAATAACGTCGGTTACGTCATAGTCGTCGGTCGTTCATTCTGTTGCCGAGCAGCGCGAACGACAACAAGGAGGTAGCAAGGGGTGGAGGACTGGGACAGAAGAGAGGAAGAGAAACCGCGAAGAGAGTTCACCCTCCTACCTCGTAATCGTAACGAGATCCATTCGTCTGGTCGCGGGTAATGAGACACCGTGGAGAGAGAAAAGGAAACTGAGAGAGAGAGAGAGAGGGAGAAAGAGAGAGAGAGAGAGAGAGAGAGAGAGAGAGAGAGAGAGAGAAGTGGATCCGAGGAAAATAGTGTACCGATGTATTTCGGTGGATTGTTGGCGAAGAGGAAGATTCAGAGAGGTATAGGGGATGGTTACGAAGAAAATTCGTGACTAGGGTCAAGGGTCTCAAGAAAGAAGAGTGTGCTTGTGATTTTTATGAATCCACGTGGAATTATTTTGGTTACAGATATAATTAGTGAACAAACTAGCGAGAATAATCCACCGACTCAGCCGACAAGTGAACTGACCCAAAGGCTAAGCGCACACGCTACGATTTTTATCGTACGGCAGAACATCGTGCGACCAAATTCTTTTAGTGGAACAAAGAAGAGCACAGTACGCTCCTATGCTTTTCTTTGTTCCACTGAAAGAATTTGATCGCACGATATTTTTCCGTACGATCGAAATCGATGCGTGTGCGCTAAGCCAAAGTGCATGGAAATAACGTTAGGTCATCCTGAAGCTAACAACGTCATCTCTTCATACAATATCAACAACTAAAACCAACATAATCGAACTTGGAGCATGGAAATTGCGCTGGACCTTCCTAAAAATCCTGCTTTCTTCCGTCAACGATGTGACACGGTCAAGAGATCAACGACCCCAGGTTCGAGCTATCAAACCAATCCATACTAAGCTGCTGGACCCCAAGATCTCCAGTATACTCGCCGAGATACTCGCCTTATCCAAAACCCCCAACTGGGACCACCACCGTCGGGGGTGGGCTGATAGGAGGTGGCAGAGACGGCGGAAGGATCGAAGTCGGGGTGCAGGGGCGTCAATTGATGTCGTGCTAGCCGGTACGAGGCAGTGGCGGGCACCAGCGGCAGCCAAGAGCAGCCAGCAAGGGCCGCCACATTGTTTCACCACAATGTCCCTTCACCGAAGTCCCTCGCTCCGTTCCTCTCGCGCCACCTTCTCATCTCGATCCTCTCTGGTCCTTTCACCCCTTCGTATGCTTGCATTCGCAAACGGTACAGTCGCGAGCACAAGAAGTAGAGGAAGAAGAACGAGGAAGAAGAGCAGAAAAGAACGAGAGGATTCTCTGGAGAGGCGCACCATCCCTCGCAGCCTCGTTATTTTAATCATCCCCCATTTTATACCCGCAACACTCCTCGGACTCGAGTTATATAACAGCCCCTTCGGCGTCGTACCACGGTTGTACGAGGCCGTGGATGAGGGAAGGACGGGTTCGTCGTCGTCTGCGTCGTCGATGAGAGCGACTCCTCCGCGCGCTTTAGTTGCCCCGATTTCATCGACGATCCGGGGCCGGATCATTAATGGCCGCTGCCAGTCAGTGGCACCCTCTTATCGGTACCCGACAGAGGGTTGCCTCGTAGCAACCTCCTATCGGCCTGACAATGACAATTAGACGAGGACAAGACTATTCGTCGATTTCCTACGCGAGTATCCCCGGGGTTAATGTAAGACGGAGGATATCGATGGGCGGTGAGACGACGGTGGTCGTGACAGATATACGAAGATCTCCATTCGGATTTGAAATGTGCATGCTCGCGAACTTTCTTTTAATCTTCTGCTTCTTTTTCCTTATTTTTTTATATTGTTCCTGCTTTCTTGTTATAACGCACGCTCTCGCACAGACGACTATACTAGGAGAATTTTGGTACACGTGTACATAGGTAATTGCCATTACCTTCCTCTCATTGTCCGCGAGTCTTTTTTCCTCATTTGCGCTTCCTTCTGTCCATTGTCTCCACTTTATTCTGCCTCCACACGTCCCACTGGCTTCTCCTACTCACTCTTCAACCCCCGTTGCTTTCGTCTCTTCTCACCTAGTCTCTTCGTCTTCTAGTTTTTCTCAGGCGCCTCATCCGTTTCTCTGCTTTTTCACGTTCTCTGCTCTCTCTCTCTCTCTCTCTCTCACCAGACACCCACACCCACACACATACACCTCCATCTCTATATTCTCCTCTCCCTCTCGCCATGCCACCCCCCACGCCATCGGTGGTGGGTCCTGCCGAGCACCCCGCTCCATTATGACATTATGTTCGCGGTATTGTCTACCGCTGAATGCCTGAACGTTGGCTACATTGTCGTGGCACATTGAAGCCAACCGTACAACACTGCGGGCGCTAACTCGTTATCGGGCCGATAGCAACGTTGCCCTATACACCCCCGCCTCACCACCTCTTCCTCCCTTCCTAGTTTCACCCTCCACCCCTCTCTCCACTTCCACCCTCACGCGCCACGTCGAGCGACGACGTCTATCATCGCCGTCCGCGCCCGATGTTCCTCGCATTTCAATCTCAATTGCAAAAGTTTATCCCCCTCCTTTCAAAAGGCACTTCTCATCGATCTCGCGCCGATCTGTCTGTCGTGCGCGTGACGAAGGTGCGCGCACGACGGAGCGCAAAACGTACTCACGACCGTGTTGCATCGACTGCGTTGGTGGATGCAGGTTGTCAGAGAAAGTGTCGTGACGCGCGCACAGTTTCAATTATTGTGGCTAGAAATTCCAGATGTACAAACTGCCAAGTGTATTCTTAATTACAGAGTGCCTCGTGGTACCTGACACCGACAAGAAGGAAAACTCTCTAATTTGAATACGTCCAGCCTTCTATTAACATCTAAACTCAATTTTTTCTAAAATTACACGCTCTCGCAGACCGATTCTCATTCTCACGGTCATATTCTAAAATTAGATATTCTCCGGCAAACCGACTAACAAGACTCAATCGCGCTCGCCATTAAACGAATTCGCTATTCCGTTCTCCTCGCTCTTAATAATAAAGACATTGTTCATTGTTGCGCGCGTAGAACTCGGGGCATCTGCGATTCCAGGTTACAATTGGTCCCAACCCCTTGGACACCTGAATAATTAAATGCACGGCGAACGGTCTGCGCTCGCGTCGAGTTCTTCGATGGAGAGGAGACGGTCGTGAAGGAAAAGGATGGCGGAGGGGACTGAAAGGGACGTGCGAGCTAGCGAAAAAAGGCCGCGCGAGGCCGTGGAGAGGCGAGCGGTGAGGAGGAACGGCGAAGCGGCGAACAAAGATGGCTTGTTACGTCGCCGGCGCGCTCGCCAGGACCTTTGCAGATGGGCTTTGTCTTGGCGCTTTATCGCGCGACAATGTTACGACAATGGGTAGACAATGGCGGCATTACGGCGGCTATCAGCCGGCGAGGAGAATGTGCCACGTCCCACCCCTCTTTTTTCCTCACTCCTACTCCTCTTCTTTTTCTCTCTCTCTCTCTCTCTCTCTCTCTCTCTGTCATTTTCTCTCTCTCACTCTCTCTGTTTTCATCTATCCTTCCCCGAGCTGGTGGAGCTGACGAGAGAGCAGAGAGTTTCTCCTTTCCTTCACCCCTTCGTCCTCCTCTTCCTGCAACCCTCTCATCGGAAGAGCGAACAGGAAGGACGTCGGGGAAAAAAATGTGCGCCACAATGGATTTATAATTAGTGGCCTGTAGAAGCCCCCGCGCGCGCCGTCGAGCCCCATTGTTCGCCGTCTTTTCATCGGCGACGCGACGACGCGGCGCGAAGCGCCGCTGCCGTCGCTGGCGCTGCTACCGGTGGATGCTGATGTTGCTGTCGCTGCTACGGTGAACGTGGAATGCGAGACCGGAGGCGAATAGCCCGAATCACCAGAGTCGCTTCGATTGTCTTGCGAAATTGTAATTGCACGCGGTTTTAACCTGCTAATGACGAGCTACTGGAATTTCGTGGATTTTATAGACGATGAGATACTTTTTGTGATAGTTTCTTTCCGTTGTGATTGGATTGCGTTGTTTGATGGAGAGAGAGAAGACGATCTATTTCCACAAGCTCTTGTCTTACGAAGGGACGTAAAGGTTTAGGGTTAGGGAAGGGTGCATCGATTGAACATTGCGGTTCATGACGATAATAGCTGGTAATGACGAGCTACAGGAATTTCGTGGATTTTGGTCAATGAGATACTTTTTCCGAAATATGATAATTTTGAGATAACGAAGACAAAGTAAAATATTAGATCGATCCGATTTGTTTTTTGAATAAAGTTACGATGGGTTTGTTGGAATTGGACCGTGTTGTTTGAAAAAGAGAAAGGACAAGCTCTACTTCCACCTTATCTTATAAGAGGATACAAAAAGATAAGCCAGGAGTAGAGTGCATCGATTGATCGCAATGTTCATCACGATAATGGCTGGTAATGACGAGCTACAGGAATTTCGTGGATTTTGGTCAATGAGATACTTTTTCCGAAATATTGTAATTTTGAGATAACGAAGACAAAGTAAAATATTAGATCGATCCGATTTGTTTTTTGAATAAAGTTACGATGGGTTTGTTGGAATTGGAGCGTGTTGTTTGAAAAAGAGAAAGGACAAGCTCTACTTCCACCTTACTTTATAAGAAGACACGAAGATAAGCCAGGAGTGGGGCGCATCGATTGATCGCAAGGTTCATGACAATACGTGGTAATGACGAACTACCACCCAGGAATTTCGTGGATTTTGGTCAGTGAGATACTTTTTTTTAAATATCGTAACTTTGAGATAATAAAGACAAAATAAAATATTAGATTGATCCGATTTGTTTTTTCAACGTAGTTACGATGGGTTTGTTGCAATTGGATTGCGTTATTCGAAAAAGAGATAAAAGATGCCCTAAAGCTCTTATCTTATGAGGAGGCGCGAAGCGAAGCCACGAGTAGGGTGCATCAAATGATCGCAATGTTCATCACGATAATGGGTGGTAATGACAAGCTGTAGGAATTTCGTGGATTTTGGTCAATATGATACTTTTTTTTAAATAACATAATTTTGAGATAATAAAGACAAAAGATTGATCCGATTTGTGTTTGAACGTAGTTACGATGGGTTTGTTGCAATTGGACCATGTTGTTCGAAAGAGAGATACGAAAAGCTCTACTTCCACCTTATCTCTTATAAGAGAACGCGAAGATAAGCGATGAGTAGTGCGCATCCATTGATCGCAATGTTTACCCATGTTTGCGCAGACGCAGACAGGGGCAGATTGATCGTTAACCGTTAATTGTCTTTAATCGCGCCGGAAGCGTGGCAAGCGAGAATTCTCACTTGTGCACACATCTCTTTATGTACAGAATGTCGAATCGTTCCAAGCCAAAAACGGCATTTGTTCACCAAGGCACTGACATTTTGGGAGTAATGTGCCTTTTACGTGCTCCATTGTCCGAATGGTCGCTTTCCTTATCGCGAAAAAAAAGTATCGGTTTCTAAGAACACTTTATGTTAAAAGCACATCAAACTGACCATCAATCGTTTTTCGCACCGAAGAAAAAAAAGATTATCCGAAAATGACACGCACACCTTTCTCTGTTCGTAAGACAATGAAAGAAAGTGACACACGCAATGACTCACAAGCCACCGAACACAAGCGTCGTCCTTATCTTTTAAGCGCGACGTCAAATAAAAACACACCTTTCGTATCGCGGTAATCATTAGTCTCTAAACAAGTTAATACAATCATCGATAATCGAAACGTTTAAACAACGATAGGTTTATACTTAACACACTCTGCTTGCGATTTACATTAAACCGGGAGTACGTACCTAATCCTCAGTTGTACAATAATTATTATGTATATCCTCCGTCGAGTGAACCGTCTGAAAATAAACATCAGCTTTGCCAATCACTCTTTCTCTCTCTCTCTCCACGAGAGATTAATCTTCGATAAACAGAAAATACGATTCTGCGAGGCAAGGATCCCGCGGGTCCGAGTGCAGCGAGTGTTGCGGACGAGCACCGAATAGATTCGTGGGGTCCGCGAGGAGAGAAGCTTTCGTCCGATCGATTAAGCAAGCGTGATAAATTATGCGGAAACGTTCGCTGGTTGCTTTGGCCACCCTTCGCCGGCCACCCTGCACCCTCTCCTCCTTCTTTCTCCTTCACCTCCGTTCGCCCTACCCCTGCAGTACGGAGCACGACAATCGACAAAAACTGAACGGCGGAACGACCGTCCATTGTTGGCCACGGAGTGGAGACAGTAAACAGCCATTGTGACGAGCACAATGTGTTACTCCGGACCCGTTCGATTTCTCTTTTTTTCCCTCTCTTTTCCTTTCTACGACGTGACCCTGGTTGGTACCTACCCCACGTTACCTCTGTCTCATCCAGAGACCGAAGCCACCCCCTCCTTCTCTATTTTAAGTTCTCCGCGATTATCATCCCGCGAGGACCCAGCGATCGTTTGTCAGTTCTCGGATTTACGACGGATTGTATGGTAACGTGAATATTCTTTGGATTTTTCTCTCGCGAGCAAGGTGTACGAGAGACGCGTGTGCTTTAGAGGTAAGTTGCAGCTGTTATGAGGATCTTTTTTCAGGAAACGTTATTCGAGAGTAAATGTAAATGATACAATATTGAATTTGTTGAGAAGGATGGTTTTTATCGTTGTGGAATTTAATTGTGTTCAGTACTCTGAAGACACGGGATTCTAATTTCTGAGAGATCTTCAATTGCTTTCAGAAAACAAAATCCGCACGCTATACAGGAGAAAATCGACCATCGAAAATGTTCTGTATTATAAATCCTGCACAACCGTAAAAATTACAATGCGTCGACCTTCGTACCCTTGAAGCACCACCGAACCGTTAATCAGCCTGTCTCACGTGCGTCGTCAGAAATCAACCACGAAAACTACAAAGAGGGATAGCGATAGGCGAGAGACTTCTAAAGGCAAATTTCTCGGAAGGACGATTCACGTGGAAGAAGAGAGAAAACGAAAGCCTCGCAGTCGTCTGGCGCGTAAAAATGGCGAGAATCGAAGCGGCTTTCGGTGAGCGTGGAGAGAGTCACCCTGCCGTCGTCGCCTGGATTGTAGCTGCCAACGGATATGAGATTCAAAAGGGCGTCTCGCTCCCTCGCGAGAAGAAAGACGTCGTGACGGAGACCAAAAGAGAAAGAGAGAAAGACAGGAGACGGATCAAGGCGAAATAACCATTCGTTATCCCCGTGGACACAATGCGCGCCAACAATGGGCCACTGGTTTTCGCGCACGCCGTTATGATGTATTACGGTGAGAGAGAAGCGGAAACGTATGTTTTACCCCAGTTTCCCCCGTTTAGTGGCATTTAGTTCGCTCCACTGGCTCGGTATTTATTTTTTTCTCCCACCCCAGGCACCCTTCCACTCACTTTTCCTGCCTGACGAGTGAGTGAAAGAGAGAGAGAGAGAGAGAGAGAGAGAGAGGGGGGTGGGAAGAGGCCAATATATTTCTGTCCCTCTTGTCATCGTTGTCGCTTTCGAATCAACGTCCTCACGCTCCTTCTCCGTCTCTCTTTCTCTTTCCACCCTCGAGCTACGTCACTCTTCCCTTTCTCTCTCTGCTGCCACCCCTCTTGTCGCCCCCCCCCCTCCATTGGTGTGTACGCGTATGCCATTCCACTTCAACGGTGACATTTATCATTCGTCGTTTGCCGGCACACCGCGCTGTGTTGGCATCGTTGTCGCTCGATATTATGGCTGTTAACGGGGACGTAATGGCATTATCTGCCTATTGTCCGACATATGATATACCGTGGACGAGAGACACGGGGGCTAAGCATCGAGGGTGGTGGTAGTGGGGGGATAGAGCAGCAGCCTGCCAGGGGGTAGGCGGAGGAGAACCGCTGGAATACTAATTCGACGACGGTGATGACCACGATGACGATGATGACGATGACGAGGTTCAAGAGGAGAATGATCGAGAGGACAACGGTTTACTGGACCTGGTGGGCCATTGAATTTTCGCAGGCCAATTTGTCCGAGCCCGTGATACGTTAGTTTTAGTGAGCCTTACTTAGATTTTTAGTGTTATATGTTTCAGATGTTTATGTGTTGTAATGACCATGACGAGATCCGAGAGAAGAATGATCGAGAGGACAACGGTTTGCTGGACCTGGTGGGCCATTGAATTTTCGCAAGGCCAATTTGTCCGAGCCCGTGATACGTTAGTTTTAGTGAGCCTTACTTAGGTTTTTAGTGTTATTTGTTTCAGATGTTTATGTGTTGTAATGACCATGACGAGATCCGAGAGAAGAATGATCGAGAGGACAACGGTTTGCTGGACCTGGTGGGCCATTGAATTTTCACAGGCCAATTTGTCCGAGCCCGTGATACGTTAGTTTTAGTGAGCCTTACTTAGGTTTTTAGTGTTATTTGTTTTAGATGTTGACGTGTTCTAATGACGATGACGAGGTCCGAGAGAAGAATGATCGACAGGACAATCAGCTACTGGACCTGGTGAGCCTGTGACAGCTTATTCTTGTGAATCTTACTGATAATTTTAGTATCATCTGTTTCAGATATTCTTGCGTTGTAATGACAATGACGACGATGACAAAGAATGATCACAGTAGCTAGTGGTCCACTGAACGTTCCCAGGCCAGGTTGTCCAATGTAACATTATATTTTTAGGAAGCCACGAGAATGAATTCCTACTTTTTGGACTTATTTGTTTCAGATGATCGTACGCCGTGTTATGCCCTCGTCAAATCTGTACTTATTTAAAGTGTTAGCAAAATACTGCTTGCCCCGCCTCGCTAAAATGTTTACGGAAGATCGCCGAGACAGTGAGGCAACACTGGGGGCAGACGAAAAGATAACAGGTGCGGGAGCCAGGAGTAATGTCAAAACATATTGTGCTAAACGATCTTGAGACTAGTAGCTACGTACCCAATTTCCTTTTACCAAAGGTAGCCAATTGAGCATAATGTTGTGCAAAAATTGAAAAACAAACCGTCCGTTTAAAAAATAGGTAAGAGCGCATGGAGATAATTAACAGAATGGCTACAACAAAACAGTAAAAAGAAATATAAAATAAGAAAACAGCACAATAAAATTCTAAACCAAAGTGTCAACTTGAAAGATAATGATGCTGGTTAAAAATGATTAATTAACGAAGGTTAGAGCAATTTTTAACGTTTCTCGAAAATCGAGAAAGCATCTGTTTAAAAAAAACGATAACAATTCCACCGATTACCCTGTCACTTCCCATTACCCTCAGAAGTCAAAGAAACGAAGGTTGCTCTACACTTTGGCCTTCTGTTTACATTCTCCGTTAATTTCCAAGTTCTTTCACCGTAGTTGATTGTCGCCTTCGGTGCCTTACTCCTGCACATTTCCTTCTCCAACCCTTTCCATCATCACCACCTGCAGACTCTCCAAAATCACACTCTCACGTATAATACTTACACGAGTCTGACAACGCATAGGTGAGCACACCATCCATGCATATTCTCATACCTTTTATTCTCATCCTCTCTCACTCTTCCATCGTCCTCCATTCCACCCTCTGCTTCGTCGTTCTCGTTCAACCAAGGCATCGTCAAGGTAACAGGACGCTTTCCTGCTCACTGATCGCCGACAAAAGTAGACGAGAGGAGAGCGAAAGAGAAAGAGAGAAAGAAAGAGAGAGAGTCAACAACGAAGCCCCTTTTCGAGGACGTCGTCCCACCAGGAGAAACGGCGAATCGGCTTTCGTTCTCCACACAACAACGGCCGACAATGCGATCGTTACCGGCCCAGCATCTTCAGATTATTTATCCACGACACGCACCTGCACGTCTCAACTCTTCAATCCTCTTCGCGCCTATCGTATCTTCTTCCTACATCCACTCTAATCGTAACTGTGCCATGGAGTCTCGTAACGTCGAAGCAATTAGATTCGCTTCTGCATTCTTCAATGAGTATTACTATTACTTGGAGATCCTTGGAATAGAGGAACTTCGATTAAGGTAAAGAGAATTTTAATCGCGCACCGCACGTGGTATACAATATTAAAAAGTAAATAAAATGCAAATTGATAAAGTGTATCATTCTTATAGAATTATTTTAAGCCTCTCGCTCCGTTTTTACTGTTTCCATTTTCAGAAAGAAACACAAGCCTCGTGAAAACCTGATCTTAATTAGCTCATCTGACGAGCCTGGTATCTTTCCTCTCCGTGAAATTATTCACAAGTATTTGAGAAATTCTGATTGAACTGACGTGGAAAGTGGTGGCGTGTCTGGTGCGCGATTATAAAGACATCTCACAACCGGTAGAGATTCTTCACGCTCCTTTCCAGCCATTATTCATATCGCGATCGTTCAAACTCGCTCTCAAAGCCGCTGGGTAACTGGATCCTTATTATTTGTAAGAGCGCACGTGTCTAATGCATCTATGCCCGGTTTATATAATGTTCCGTATTCCGATTGGGCATGAGTGCGCACGTGTGTCACGGGCACTCGTGGAGGCGTCCCTCGCACACGGAGATTCGTTCTCTTTCGGTGGGCGTGGGTGTAGCTTCGTAACTGCTTGAATATCCACGCGCTCGTTTCAGTTATTCAAAGATTTCGTTCTTAATCGCACGTTGCATCGAGTAGGCGAGTACACAGTCGGACACGTGGGGTCCGACTGCGATAGCTCGTGCAGTTCGATACGAACTGGAAACTTTGAATGACGTTCCATCTACGTGGATCGAAATGAAAGAAAAATAATTCCAGTAGGCGGTAGAACTCCATTATAATTAGGTTCTTTGTGTGGAGAATATTTGTAGATTCGGAGCCCTAGTAAAAATTAGATTTCAAATATGACTTATGATATAGTGTATCAGAACATAATGCGTTGAATTGACAATCTTTGGTATACTTATTACATTGATTTGTTATCGCGAATATTAGCAATATTTTCAGTCTACGAAGGACTTTCACGATTGTCTGCATAGAAGATCAAACTGAACGAGCCGCGTGAAAATTTCCATCATCAAAGATCAATCGAATGATTTTGTCGAAATTCTGGAGAAGCATTCATCGACTCGACGAATCGTCTCGACGTTCTTCCAACATCTTTCGACACTTTTTATACTTTTATCGAGATTATCTATTTTATGCCGATCCTCTTTTAGTGTCCCTTCTCGAATACTGAGTTACAGAGAGAGGGAGAATGAAAGAGAGCCAGAAAGAGAGAGAGAAAACGGTGTGAGTCCCTAGGAGGCACCGCACCGATGAATACGTGGAATATGCGAGGGAGCGTGCTGCTGGCATCTATGGAAATGAAACGTGTAGAATTCAGCCTCGAGTTTACGCGAGTTCACACTACTCGCGGCTCCAAGAAAATTCCTCCTCTCTCTTTCTCACCCCCTGTCTCTGCCATTCTTCCTCTCCTCCTCGCTTTTCTCGCTCCACGTACACACACACGCGTGATTCACACACTTAACCTTTAACTGGTATCGACAGAATCAAATTGGATCCTTAAAATGTTATGTTATGTAATTTTGCTAATAAGCAATAGAGTGTGATCTCGCTTCTTACACGTAATTTTCTTTAACAACTGAATCATGTGATATTAGTTAAAGGTTAACAAGCAGCTGTATCCTTACGTGTGGTGGAGACTGCTCACGCGTCAAGAAAGATGTAGAAAGACATAGAAAGCTGTAGAGAAGAAGAAGGTGGAGAGAATTTTTCTGCAGAATATTCGGATTGACTTCTTCTAAGGTTCGTAGACGCGTGCTCCATTTGACTGAAGTATTTGGAGCATCGTCAGGATTTATGAGAATCGTTGATTATTTCGGGGCACGTCTAATTAAACGTAAAATTTGCAAAGTCACTGTAGATTGTTGAGACATTCGCTTATGTAGGACAAAAGCCAAATATCAATTCGTTCTTTATACTAACATATGAAATAGCCCAGTGAATTGTTCGTATTAACCCATTAACGCCCGAACGTCCTAAATTTTCTGCCTGCTTTCAATTGCCTTGAAAACCTAAATTAAATCATGAGCAATTTGACCAGAAATGTATATTCTACTATTTTCGGGTACCTATGCTCTTTTCGAATTCGTTGTTCTTTTTGAGTTTCGTCCATGCGGAAAAAAATATGACTGGTTTAATAAAAGGAGGTACGAAAAAACCAGTACTTTCGAGAAGAAATCTCTGTTTTTAGAATGGAATAAGAGTAGGAATGAAGTTAAAAACCCGTCCATCGGTGGAGGCAATAGTTGTACTTTAATGGGCTAAATAAAAAAGGGTAAGAATTAACGGAACGATGAGTAATAATTGATAATAATCAATTAAGATTTGCCTGCATTAATTTCAAATTTACGAGGTAGTTCTACGCATTAGGCGCCCTGTGGCCCAAAATGAAAGGAGAGGAAGGGACGCAAAGGGCGATCATTCGCATATCCACGCGTCTGGTAACGCGCGAGCTCTTCCGGGACCGGATCCTATTTGCGATTCGTGCCTGAACAAACACTGTCCTTGCCACATGTCACGGACTCGGCGGCACGCCCGCCTTCGAATACATGCAAAGTGCAAACATTTATTGTTAATCGAATCAAAGAGCCCTTTAGCCACCTTGAAGAGGACGACACAAGGGGAGACATTTGGAGAATCATTTTTTTTTCTCCTCCATTATCGTGCTCCATTTATTAATTTATGGCTCCCATAGCATTACAATTTTGTTTTCATACAGGGTGTTTGACATAAGATGTCGGAGCCGAAAGTTGGAGATAGATTGGGTGAAACCGAGAAGAAAAGTCATATACCACAATGTAAAATTCGCAATAGTTATGGTGATATTAATAAAAACCCGTGTGCCAATGAACGGAGTCAGTGAACGGCGATGGACAAGAGGTGCGCGGCGAGGGGTAAGCGCGGTGGACAAGTCCTCACTCGCCGCGCGCCTCTTGTCCATCGCCGTTCACTGACTCCGTTCATTGGCACACGCGTTTTTATTAATATCACCATAACTATTGCGAATTTTACATTATGGTATATGACTTTTCTTCTCGGTTTCACCCAATCTATCTCCAACTTTCGGCTCCGACATCTTATGTCAAACACCCTGCATATACGTTCTTTCTTACGACTTCTTATCTCCACGCGAGAATTTCAAATATTCTTATTACGAAGAGTCGAGGGAAAAATAAAATAATAAATCTCTCGGGGTTTGTGAGAAATCGAATTTGAGAGTATTATTCCTTCTTCCGTGTGGTTTCACCATTCGGCCGAGAATAAGCGATTTCTTTCGTTAAGAGGTTCACCGACCGCGTCAACGTCCCAGATCGTGTCCACCCTCCTTTTTCCTCGCGAGAATATTTCGGGGTCACCCTCGGCCGCAGGAAGGTTAACACGGCAGGCCGACCTTTCACGGACGATGAGACACGGCGGTGTCGTGTAGATTTGCACACAGAGACGCGTGCCACTAAGGCGAATAAAGATGAATGAGAGGGCGCATAAGGAGGAATAAGGCGATAAGGAAGCCCGCCTTTCATCGCTTTCCTTTCTCCGATGGACACCGCGGAGAAAGGAAGAATCGATCGTGAGATCGCGCGAGACAAAAATGACGGGGCTGGTAGTCGGTAAGGAACGATGTTAAAAAGAAGAAGAAAGAATTTAAATAATTGTAGTTCCTTTCGTTCACGCGCGAACGTAATTGTATTGTCGTTTTAATTTCAGCCCGGATGCGGTACAAAACGCGTAACATCAGAGTTTTGTCAACGAGACATCGATATTGACGACAATAGCTTCGAGACACTGCACGTCGAAGGGACAAATGCTTATGACGCAGTACTCGCCAGATGTTTCGACGAAACGTATGGTAGTATCGAAAAAAACAGAAATTCGAAACAACAATCAAGAATGCGCGTCAGAAGCAAGCGAGAGAGACCCTCGACGACTTCTCTCTCCCTGTGTTTGGAGTGAAATCAGTTCTGGTTTTGTGGCATAATAATCCATTCGTCCAATAAGTGCGCACTTTAAGAATGCCATTATTCTACTTTTATCGCGCGGCAGAACTTCGTATGGAACAATTTCGCGCGCAATTGCACACTCGAAGCAAAAAAAAAAAAAGTTTCGAAAGCGCATCCTCTCGGCTGACGAAACAAATTCGCGAGAACGAACGAACGAGCGTGCGTGAAGAATAAAGATGGAAGTGAGAAGAAGGGCGAGACGTAACTGAACGAAAGGCATAAAAAAAATAAGAATAGAAGGATGGTGAGTCAGTGGCAAGAGAGAAACGTTGCTTCGGTGAAATTAGAAGTGCGGTTAGCCTGTCCTTTCCGTCTGAAAGCAAATAACACTCGAGCCTCGCTCCTTTTCACGAACAATGGAAATGTTAAGCTAACAGCGGCCCGCGCAATTGACACAAGTGGTGACCGCGCGCGACTCGCTCTCTTTCGATTCGTGAAAAACTTTTTCCACCGCCACTCTCGACTCTCTTCTCTCCCTTCGTTCGTTTCTCACCTTGGATCAGCTCTAGGAACACGCCTCTCTCTATCTCCTTCTCTCATTTTCCTTCCATCATTTCTCTCTCACTCTCTTCTCCCTTCATTCTTTTCCCTCGTCCTTAAGTACGTCGATACCGTAGTGCGTAGTAGCGTTCCATCGAGTTCGATGCACTTATTCCAGACAACATGCGCGCGTGCGCACCCTGTTGTTCCAGGTGCGCAGCCCCGTTATTGTTTATAATGGAGAAACGTCGGTGACGGCAGAAAGAAAGCAAGAAGTGACGTTCGCTCGCTCGTCGAGTTCTCTACGTTGCAGGTAAAAAAAAAAAAAAAAAAAAAGGAGAAGAAAGGAAGATCGTAACTGTCGTCGATCGAGAAGCTCAATTTAGTTATCGGTTATCAGTCTTATTGTTAGCCACTTTCGACGTCTCAATGCACCACGTAACTTCGTAGCAGTCGAGTTATCGAACTCGAAGTCCAAGTGTCTCTCTCTCCCTCTCTCTCTCTCTCTCTCTCTCTCTCTCTCTTCGACAGTAAGAACTTCGTCGAGTGAAGAATTCATTCGTTCGAGAACGAGTGATCTCGAGATAAATACTCAAAAGGCGAATTTTTCTTTTTCGAGTATTAATGTCGGCTTCGCGTCTTACCGGCGCGCTCGTTTCTCTCGTCGAAGGGGAGGCGCGAAGAGCAAGAGTCAAAGAGGAGTGTTAAAGAAAAGGAGCGAAGTAGGCAGAGCAGAGAAGAAGCTCGTGTAGCTGGGAAGAAATGAATCCCAGTGGACGATAGAAGACAATTACTTTTTCTTTCCCTCGGGCCGACAAGTACCGTCGTCGTTTTCCTCCTTTGAGAATTTTCCTCGAGCTCACTCACGTAGGCACCTACGCGCGAGCGGAATGCTCGCGCTTCGACGAGATCAAAGGGAGCGAAGCGTTTCGTTGAAAGCTCGAGGAGAGCTTCCGCTCGCAATCTCGTAACTCTCCTTCTTCTTCTCTTCTTTTCGCCTCGACAGGATCTCACGCGGCCCGAAGAGAGGAGAGAACGCGTTTCGAGAACTTCCGACACCTTCTCACCCCCCTATAGGTTCCTTTGGTAGCCCCTCCTGAGTCATTTTTAGAGGAGCCTTTTCGAGAAAATTACTCCGAGGTCTCCTTCTCCGGCACTTTTAATTTTCCAATCTACCAGGCTCGCCTTCGATTTTTCGTTTAGTTTCTAAGGATATTAGTGCGAGACGTGTGAAATTTTGGTGAATCGTCTTATGGATATGGAATTTTAAAAGATACACGCAGTGGATAAGTGAAGTGTTTGGAGAAATTCTTAGTTTTGGTCTCTCGGAGTTTCATATTATTTAATTGAAAAGACTGCTTGGAATTGCAGCTGGAGTTTTTCGTGGATTCACGATTACCAGTGATTTATTAAATTGCGCGGTGAAAATGCGTGAAAGGATTTTTTCATCCTCGTGAATTATTCTGCTCGTCGAAGTTGTCGCTTCGACAATTGTCTCCAATTTACGTGTCGCTCTTAGATTGCAATTCAATGCTATGATGCGATTCGTCTCGAACTTACGTTTGACGATGAGGCAATAACAAATACGCGTGCGTTTCACACGTCAAAACAAAGATAAAAGTTTCGCTCTCTTTCTCTCCGTTTACACCTCATTTGCGTGATCAAAGCGCGATCGGCCTTAGCGCCTTCTGTCGCGCGTGACTTTATACCCGTGGTTCTTAACCCTTTCGAGCAGAAGAAATACTTTCGATTACAAGGAAAATTTACTTGTCCTCTTCTGCTTTTGACTTTACACCCGAGTGACTCGAAAGGGAGGCTTAAGCTTTGCTCTCTGCCCTTTACTTTCATTTTTCTATTGTTTTCCTTTCTTCCTTTTTTCATCGGAGTTTTGCGCTACCTCACTAGAATGATTCTGTAAATTAAACTTGATCGTGAATGATTTAACCTTCAAGAAAATCGTGCTAAGTCTCTTTTTTCGAAAGCCACCCCTTCAATTCACGCGCGAACGAATCAGCGACTAATTCGCCCTGCACTCCACTTTCAGCTTCGTTTTCTCATAACACGATTTTCATTTTCATTCTTCTCCGTTTCTCCATTTCCTTCTTTTCTTTTCGTTCACCCTTCTCACCCTTTGGTACCTTCCTTCCTTCTCGTTCTGCTTTTCTCAGCAATGCGGACACGCACAGGCTGACGAGATCTTTTTTTTTCTCTTCTCTCCTTGTTTACCTTTCGACAGAGTTACTTCGCGAGGCGACATGATTCCGTTACATAAATATTGGCTCGATTTCGTAGTACACCTTTCGCTCTTTATGCCGCTTACCACCCTAAGAAGGGTGGAAGGAAGATGAGGGGTGTTGTACCCTCTCGTGGCAACCACCGCCTTGCCATTGAAGATTTATACAAACTCGAAGGCTGCATCTAGGATACGTTAAAAGCTGTTTAATGTAAAGGCAATGGGTATCCGACTCCAGTCACCTTATCCCGCCCTTCTGCGAGTGTGTGCGTGCGAGCGTTTAGTTGTGGCTTTAGTCATGCGTTTCGTCACGCGGTGTATATTCGTGTGACTTGTTTTGTCTTCCAGGTGCGATTTTACGCGAGCAGTTTACCGTTAAACGATACTTTACAATCGACGAACTCAGACTCATACTTTGATATTCTCTTTCAAATAAAATTGGAAATCGTATGCCGAATCCTCGAAACATTCTCGATTCTCTTAATACCGTGCAAAGTGTATTCTGACTTTTAATTGAGTCACTCACTAGTCAAATCGATTAACAACACTTTTTGCATTTTTCGTAAATTTGAGCATCAAAGCACTTGACCGAGTCCCTATTTTTTATATTCATAACATAATATATAGAGTTAACGGATTTGCTCTGCGATCAGCTCAATTAAGACGCTTTTTAACATTCCCTTATTTCTAACGTATTAACTTATTAACAGAATTGTTAAAATTGTTTGGCTGCCAAGCAGATTCGGAAGTAACTCAGGCGCAGAATGGATTTGAGGCGCGCGTCGCGACGGATGAAGATCTCAGCGTGGAAAATGTAAGAAGGGTCGATCGAGCGTAGCGAGAACAGGAGGAAAGAAGGCACGACGAATAAAAGGGGAGAGAAAGCTCGTAAATCGGCAAACAACAAAGAGATCTTTCTCTTTCTCTGATTCAAATTCGTACGGTGCCATCCGTTCTAGTTTCCTGTTTTCTCCTGTTCTTTGGCACGACTAGAATCGCAAGGAGCAACAGGGAGAGAGAAAAGAATCGAAGGAAGGTCGGTCACCCAGGTCTGGCCCATTTTCACCCCGTTTCCAACAAGTCTACGGACATCTTTACGATTCGAATTTATAACCGATATATCGTTCCATAGTACTCTCTACTTTCACTTCCCTTCGACCCTTTCACCTCTGCTTCTCTCTCTCTCTCTCCTCTCTCCTCTGTACCTTTTTTCTTCACGTTTTTTTCTCCTTCTCCTTTTTCGTCTCGTTCCGCTTTCTTTCACCTCCCAGCTTATTATGCGATAGGCCGTGCCCGCGTTAGCAACGATTTATAGTACGCGGAGACCTCTCTCGTTCCATCCTTCCGTCGCCCTTCGAGATTCGATCGCATTGTCCTCGCCGTGACAGCACGACGAACGCGCGCGCGCGCGCGCGATGGGTGGTGCTTACCGGAAGGGGTCTCGAAGGAGAATCGAACGAGCGCATTTATAGCCGTGTTATTGAACTATCGAGAAAGGAGAATTCTTCTCGATGCGTGAGAGTGGCGCTTTAAATTATGCGCACTAGAATTGTAGGATTGAAATCTGTCTGTTGGTTCCATGCGCGTATCTCTATCGCCAGAAAGGATAGTTTAATTCTCGAATGCATGAATTTCTACTTGAAAATAAAAGAAACCATAGAGTCAAAGCAAAAAGAAATATAGGTTGATTGTAATGGTCTTTAGTATGACTGTAATTAAAATTCATACTTTGTGCATTTAAGGGTTAATCGTAATTTTTGCATTAGATTTATTAACATGTTCGCGAATGGCTACTGCATACGCGGTATTTGCGCTTAGGATTCTTCCAACGGAAAAATTAAATACTACGAGACAGTACTGGTAATGCAGTAATTTATTTTGTTTCTTCACATCATTATGCTTTTACTATCCACGTGTAATATGTATTAAAACCTTTTGTCCAATTTCATCTAACAAACTTATAAATTACATTTACACATAGTGGTCGTGTCAACGCCCTACTCAAATTCAAGCCATTCGCGAACGTTTATTAATAACATTTTGTTTTATAATTTAGAAAAGAGCGTATTAAATAACCTTGTATTAAAATATAGATCTAACGTCATTTTCGCGCAATAACAACAGCACGTTAAGGAACAAACGATTCGAAAGAAACGGAAAATTGCTCCGAGAAGTTTAGTGGCCAGATCCTTTTGCTGATTGAGTTCTCGAGAATTTGGAAATTTGTAAGCTGTGTTAATGCAAACGCTGGAGACAAGGGATTAAAAAAAATGGAATGATATTCGGTGCACGCTTCGATCGTGTACCACGAGGTCGTCTAAGCCCTGACGAGGCGCGACTAATTTCCCAACACCCACGCCCTCGTCCACCCAATGACAAACGCTCCTCGATCGTTTGATTCCTTCAAACGATTTCGCATCTCCTATTATCCTCCTCAACCCCTCGTCTACCGTTCATCTTCACGAGAAGGAGAAAGAGAGAGCGCGCAGGCATAAGATGCCGCGCCTTCATTTATCAAGGATTACCAGCCCGTCATTCCTGGACGCACTTCAGATTCAAATATTCACTCTGCCAACTTCTAAACTGTTCTCTAACCTTCCCTTACGAGTCACTCGACAGGACACTGCTAAGCAGAAGCCAAGAGAAAAATTCCAGGAGAAATGATCGGTAACTAATTTCCATGCGGGCTCGTCGAGCGCCGTGCATATTATACAAATCTGTTCCCTTTTTCTTATTTACAGAATAAGTTAGCAGGTTCTAAAATCTTTATGCTTCGTCACTATGCGATACATCTTCTGCAAAAGATTCGAGAATAATCGATAACACGGTTAAAAAGAAGAAATTCTGTAGTACTGCTCTTACGTGATTCTCCGCTTTCATTTCTATTGACTCTACCGATGCACATTGTACCTTTCAATCGTCCTCGTGTGTCACACGTCACACTCCTTTCTCCTGTTTGTTATCATTCTCGACAAGCGAGTAACGTAACGCGGCAAGCACCGTCTCGTATCGTCAACATTACGCTTCTTGCAATTCTTAAGCTGACCGTCCGGCTTCCATTACAGCGCGGTGCGCCGTGGAATCTACGTAGGAGGACTCGAACATACGAATGCTGCACAATACAGCGATATTTCATCCGTACACGTATATTCTTTTACATGTATTTTTTAATTTACATGCGAAATTGACCTAATGGACTACTGGCTTTACAAACACAATTCGCTTGGTAAGAAGCTTTCTTAATTTTCCGTCTCCTTCTCTGCTTTTGCTCTGGTCACTTTCTCTCTCGCTTTGAAATTCTCGTTACCGACATTGTGGTCAAGGCGGTGCGCGTCTTTTCCGCGCAGACGCACGCGACGTCCGTCGAAGGGGGCGCGAGTAACGAGATTATCACCCGAAGTGGCTTGTTTCTCGCGACAGACCAACGCATTCATCCGTGATATTGCCCATAATATACTTCCACCCTCTTAAGCGGCCACGGTTAAGGCTACAAAGCCGCTTACCCGCGGCTTTGGCCCTTCAGGTTCCCGAGGGCCTCGAGTACTCGTGCCCGCGCGCGGGCGCGCGTGCTGGTCTACATTCCTCGACACACTTCTTCATTCGTTTGATTGGTCTGATTCTTTTACATATTTAGCAGCATGCTTGTTCGTCAAGGTTCGTTGGTGCTTTCTTTCATTTTAATCGTTTAAGCGAAGATGATGCAGATGTGCTTGAATTGTCACTCATTGAAATACGGGCATTTATAATAAATGAATTTTGACAGAATCAATTGTGTAGTTGCCTATAAAAATTGTGCTTGGATCAATGTTTCTAATATTGTAATACATATTTAGCAACATGTTTGTTCGTCTAGGATCATTTGCGTTCGTTCATTTTAATCGTTTAAATAAGGATGGTGCAAATGTGCTTGGATTGTCTCTCATTGAAATACGGGCATTTATAATAAATGACTTTTGACAGAGTGGATTGTGTAAGTATAAGTTGCATATAAAAATAGTGCTTGGGTCAATGTTTCTAATATTGTAATACATATTTAGCAACATGTTTATTCGTCTAGGATCGTTTGCGTTCGTTCACTTTAATCGTTTAAGTGAGAATGGTACAGATGTATTGGAATTGTCACTCATTGAAGTACGGGCATTTAATTCATTAATGCCCACTGTACATGCTTCTGTACACCTATATGTAGACATGATTCCGTGGTTTAAGTTAGGCTTATTATGGAAGCAGTTAATTATGTCCAAATTAAGGAGCCAGTGATTTCTGATTTTGGGCGTCAATGGGTTAAATGAATTTTGACAAAGTTGTTTGATAAAATTGCTATAAAAATGATGTTTACATCAATGTTTCTAATGTTTACAATGGCAGGGCATTGTTTACACCTAACCGTGATAAAATCGGTCACTATACCCCCTCTCTTGATTCATCTACCGGAACCTCATAGACACACCGTATCACAAAGAAACGGAATTAGTAATAATCTAAGTTTTGTAATACAACGGTATAATTAAGTTCGTAGTACAACTGTGGTTTACGTAGCCTTCAGTAAAACGATAAAATCTCGCACTCTTCAATAATTTTCCGACACGAACCTGCAAACCAAACGTTGGTATCCTTATAAAATTTCTCAACTATTCACAAATTATTCCAAATTCTTTTACAAATCGGTAAGTGTCCTTCAAACCAAATTTAACACCTCTCTACACGAAACTCAAGTAATAAAATCTACCAAACACATTAAATTCGCACGATCCACTACTTCACCGCATGCACCCCACAATGCAGGTCAACAATTACGAAATTTCATTCGAAGCGAAGCAACAACTTATCGATTTAAAGAAACGCATAGCAGCTTAACGGCAGCTCCCGCAGTAGGAACAGTCTCTTGCCAACGAGAAGCAGGACCGACAACGAAGGAGGGTGGGCGTAGCGAGGGGATCAATTCAGGAAAAATCGTCCACCGTGTCTAAAAGCTTGCCGTGTTCTCTCCTTCTCCTCTTTCTCTCTCTCTCTCTCACTCTCTCCTTCTCTCAGCATCGCGTCTCCTCCATCTAGATGACTGTCGGACATATCGAGGACGAGGGATGAAAAGGAAGGAGAGAAAATGTGAGAGAAAGGGAAAAATAGGGGGTGGAAGAGACGTGGCGCGTGCTGCCTTGGAACCACCGTCCCGTAATGTGTATATTATGTTAACAAATAAGTGATCGCGGTAATAAAAGCCCACCGACGCTCGACGCGCCTCTCATCCCCTTTTCAACCCCCTTCAACCCTCGGTCCTTTCTTTTCTGCTTCGTACCCGCTCTCCGCTTCCACTTTCTCGCGTCCTCTCTCTCTCTCTCTCTCTCTATCTTTTCTTTCTCCCTCATCACCCTCACTCTTTCCGGTAATGTATGCGCGGGACGTCTTGAACAATATTCTCGTGACTCGAGCTGATATATAATGGTGAGTATAAATAATAACGTCTCCGAGCTGTGGCACCCGCAACAGCGACGCCTTCGCCCGCTCTTGCATAACCCACCTCCCTTGTCGTCCCTTCTTCGGTCTTCCTCTCTCTCTCTCTCTCTCTTTCTCTCACTCGGCTGTGGAACGAAGGGGGTGATTCTCCTAGTAGTACAGGGAGAAAGAGAAGAGAGGATGATACTGGTGGAGGATGAAAGAAGAAGAGAGAGAGAAGAAGGGAAGAAGGGTGGTAGTATTAAAGGGGGTGGGTCGTGGAGAGGTGGATGCTTACAGGACTGAAATATGTACAAACTTGCGACTCCTTGTTATGAGCAGTGATAAATTACACCGACAGAATGTGGGGAGGGGTGGAGTGGGTGAGCAGAAAGCGTGAGAGTGAGAGAGAGAAGAGCAAGGGGGTGGATGTTCCCCATTATAAGTACGGTGGAAGATGGCGATTCGCTAGACTCGCTCGCCCCGGAAGAAGGAAAATTTCTTGGTACGCCTTCCGTCCTGCTTATTTTTCACGAGGTCACGTGTGCGCTGATTCGCTCGAGACTCTTCCACGTAAATATTCATTGAATCGTGGCAATTGATTTCTCGGACTTTTAGCTGAGAACACGAGTGCCAAGGTTTGTTTGCTAAATTACAAATTGTACGATAATATTAAGAACGAAGCTTCTTCAATATTTTTCCGCGCGGTAAAGACGAACGTCGTACAATTCCAACAATAAACGTTACTCTACGTCGTTATTCCGCATTAATCGTAATTCTTATTCTATCGCCTTCCGTCCTGCTTATTTCGCACGAGGTGAAGTGTAATACATATTTAGCAACGTGTATAACTTTACTTCGTTATTCCGCATTAATCGCAATTTTTATTCCATCCCAATTAAAAGCTCGTCTTCACTGTCGATCATCGTTGCGTCGAGATAAAAAATACGCGCTCACTCGGCCAGACATTTCGGAAAAAACCAAAAGTCAAGGAACCTCGATCGGTTACGATTAACGGCTGATTCTACTGCGTGTCCCCGATTAGGGGCAGCGGACCGTGTCCAATCAGGCATCGCGTCGCTCACAACAAAATCTCCTCGCGCAAGCAGCCACTGAGAATATTATGATTTAAGACGCGAATCGTTCGAGCGAACGAAAAGCATCAAAGGAAAGGAGGATGATCGTGCGGGTTCGACGTGCGAGTGGTGGAGGAGGTGGAGGACGAGGAGAAAGGGAGGTTTGGAGAATGAAGGGAGAATGACGAGAGGGAACGAACACAAGGCTGCCTTCCTGCCTGCCTGCCTGCCTCAGTTTAATGAAGAATTCGGCGGTGTCGTACGGGCAGGTGCGGATCAAAGTATTACCGAATCGATTTAGTCTCTGAATCGACCCAATCGTCGCGACCCACTCCGTAGACGGGTCGAAGAAAGACGAAGCGAAAGAATCGTGGGACAGAGAATGAGAATGAATCGACGAGGAATGAAATTGGCTAGCTCGCGCTTTATATTGTAAATTCCTTTTTTTTTTGTTTCTCCTTTCTTCTTCTTGGCCGTCGAATTGAAAAATGGAACGTACGGCCAGCTCGCACTTTACATTGTAAATTCGTTGTTTCTTGTTGTCCTTTCTTCCTCGGGCGGAGAATTGAAAAGTAGAATGCACGCTTGAAAAGGTCGTTACCTCCTTTTTGGAGACAGTCAGCGGTATTTCCTTAACGAAACGTATATTAATGCATACCGTTCTCAGTTTTCGGACAAGACCGATTTCTCTGAGAACAGTGGATTCTTCTTGTAATCTTGTGTCTCGTAATTTTAGAAAGTCCAAGAATCTTCCAGTGGAGAGTCCTCGATTGTCGAAGAGAATTAATTCGCGGAGAAAAATATGCGAGACGGTTCATTCCTCTTCACTACTCGTTACTCCAAATTGATTCTACGGCACTCGTGCCAGAGACACGAGGCCCGGAGAAAAAGTTCTCTCCGACGAAATTTCGCGTCGACGAATTCGCGAGGAAGCTTCGATAATTCGAAGCGACCGGAGTCTCGTCAGTTCAATGCTCATTTGTCTTCCTTATCCTCGCGCGCCTTCTCCGTCCCTCTTACCGGCTTCGCCCTTCTTATCCTCCTTTCTTTCGCATTCACCAGCCAAGAATCCCCAGTGCCGTGCGCCACTGGTGCATCCGTTTCGATTCATCTGGGACGGGCGCGCCTTGTGTATTTCCGTTGGCTTCGCCACCGTTCTCGGTCCTCGGAGGGTGGAAGCAAGAGAGGCTTGGGGGTGAGAGACGAGTCGGAGACTCTACCCTCTTCTCCTCATCGTGCACAACGATAATACCTTGACCCGAGAGATTCCAGGACGATGGCAAAAGATGCGCCCGATTGTGCTACCCGCGAGGTCACCGGGCTGGAAGACTGCGTAAGTCGACGAGCCACCCCTCTTCCTCCTCTCTTTCTTCCACTTCTTCCTCTTCCGCTCATTCCGCTTCCTCTTGCAAAAGGCCCAGTCGAGAGAACCTCGCGCGAAGAGTGAAGAGGCTCCGGATTGCGAAATGGGAATATTTATTTAATGAGTACTCTGTTTATTTAGTGAGGGCTGTTTAGAAAGAAGATGTAGCGTTTACAAAGAAGAAATAAGGGTATAGTTGTAATTTTGTTCGATTCATTCATCCGCATCGGAGTACCAACGTCGTTTGGTCGTGATAATAGAAAGAAATCTTCTTCAATGCGTTTCCAGAGAAATTATTTAGAGTGTTTATGCGATTGCGATATTTTAATCGTGACAATTAAAAGTTCTTCGTCGCGAAGGATGCATCTCGATGAGTAAAGAAAACATATTTCACATTTTACAGACGTTACTTCTCATGTTATCGCATCAATTCGAGGGAACGATAACGCCGGTTCTTCCCTCCGGACACATCGAAGTAGTCCATTTAAAATCATTGGAAAGAGAATGTTTACAGTTCTAAACTCGTTATTTCGAGCACCCCTCTCGTCGCTTGAGAATTGGTGTGAACCAACAACGGAGTGTTGTACCCTTCGTGAAGGTTGATTTTGTCACCCCAAAATTGCAGGGTGCCTGTGACCGGATCCTGACGTCGATTTGTATCGATATATTCGTCGATACACTCGCGCCTTCTCTTTTCTTACTTCTTTCTCTGTCTCTCTCTTTCTCTCTTTCATTCTTTCTGCGGCGTACCCTCGCGTCCATTTCTCTTTCTTTCTCCCTTCACCCCCTCCTGTTCCTTTTAGTCAAGTACTCACAATAGAGCGGGCTAATGACTACCGGAGACAAGGGGTGACATCGCCCGAAATCCTCCCCATCTGTTTCAATCGGCGAATCTTCCCATGGACACATCGACCGCTTCCTAATCGATTATTATAGTCGACCGCGGGGATGCGAATGGATCCTCCTCCAGGGTGCTCTCTCGAGCGAGAACCTTCTTTTTTGTTTCTTTTATTTGCCAGAAGGAATGGATATGCAGTAGCAAAGCCACGGAGGGTGGAGAACAAAAGTGTAGAAGGGTTCTTGTGTTTATCGAAGACATCGATGATAATGTTCCCTATGTTAGCTGCACTAATCTCGTGCGATTTTTAATAATGTTATTAAGGAAGGTAGCTAGAAAGTGTTCGAGCGTCTGTAGACGGTTCTTTATTTTTTTACAAAATTGCATATACGTGGTTTTTATTTTTTGAGATAATTCCATTGTTAAGACCACTTATACGCGATTTTTTATTCTTTATAAAATTCCATCGTGCCAGCTTTAAATGCGACGACGGATGCAAAACGATTGCCGATTATCTACAAGGGCGTACGGAGTCGTTCATGCGAATCGATTGGTGTGTTCTCTCGATTACTGTCGTAGGGTCTCACGGTTGAGCGCCTCGGCATCCGGTGAAACGTGTACATATTATGACGCGGGAGAATCACTCGTTCAAAATTAGAACGAAGATCGTTGAGAGTGTCAGACGCCATAGACACCGCCAAATGAGAAATCGACAAACGAAAATAAGGAAAGCCACAGGATTCTGTTGCTGTTACCTAACAAAATCGATAAATCGCGGTAGAATTTTGCCGGAAGAAAACTTCTTCGGCGTTCCATCGTCTACGTCTACGTACTTGTTTTGTTCCTTTTGCGTGGACCGCACCCAAGCGCTCGTGAAGGAATGCGAATGGACGATTGGGCGCATATAAATAGATACCAACGTTAAGTAAACGATGAAAGAGACTTGGAAAGGCAGAAAAGGGAAGAAAAATAAAGAGTGCGTGCATTTAACATCTCGACAGAAGTTTATTATTGTATACATCTGTGTTTTGTTTTCAATATTGTAAGAACACTCTTATTTTGCATAATACTAATTAATTCTTCGTTCCATCCTCCATTTTATTTACCAGTTTCACCGAAACCTTCATCGATTTTTCGTTCGTCTCTTTCTTCGTTCGTCACAGTCTTCATCGTACCCTCCTTTTCTTCGTTCATCCTCCACTTGATCCACCATTTTCACCAAAACCTTCATCGACTCCTCGTTCGTCTCTTTCTTTGTACTTCACATTCGTCATCGCACCCTCCATTTCATCGTACATCCTCCACTTCATCCACCATTTTCACCAAAACCTTCATCGATTCCTCGTTCGTCTCTTTCTTCGTTGACACGTTCCTTCTTTTCGCTCTTTCTTAACCGCACCCTCCATTCCTTCCTTCATCAATTCCTCCATTCCATCCACCATTGCCTTACCCCTTCATCCCTTACTTCTTTCCTTCACTCCACCGTTCGTTCTAGGATCCATCCGAGGGCAAGAGTAGCACACCGGTGTCTTCTCGTAGGCCTGGACAGAACGATGGCCGTAATAAGAATAGATGGCTTCCCTCGATTCCTGAATGGTGGACTATTAGCAACGAGCCGTACCGTCGACAATGAGGCCCGACAAACTGATAAATTATACCACGGGTGTATCCACCGGTGCACCGGCTCTCGCAGGTAAATAGAATTAATCACGCTATAGAAGCTAGCGGCGGTAGAAACGGCGGCCCAGAACCCGCCAGCGGCAGCAACTACCAGCAACCACCAGCAACCACCAGCAATGTGTAGGGCCGATGTGGAACGCGAGCACGTCGACGGTGACGGCGCGCTCTTTCTCCTTCTCCACCTCTCCTCTTCCACCTTCGCTCCTCTTCCTCTTTCCACTCGCGTTCTCCACCTCCGCGTACTTCTCATCCCTATTCGTGACACCGACGCGATCGAACCGATGCGATGGCTGCCGGCGGAGCCTAGAAGCCATCGAGCCAATATAACAACGTGACTACACGTTTTCACGGCGACGCATTCCACCTCCACCACCACCGCCGCCTCCACTCTCCCTTCTTTTTCACCTTCGTAGGGCTTCCACTTGCCTTGAAGCGTCACCACCATGTCTCTGCTACTCTCTACCCTTTTTTTTTTCTTACCCTTTCCATTCTCAAAGGATAGTTCTTCGTTGCGCAATTTAATTATTATCAATAAGAGACGGAGGAAAATAAACAGAAACCTAAAAAATTGGAAGAAAATCCAAAAAGTAGAGTGATTGCATTAATTTGATCTCAACGTTTCGACTTCAATTTCGAGTCATTTTCAAGAGAAATAATAAAACCTTTTATCTTGTACCGAAACCCTCAAACTCGATCATTTTTATGTTTATATTAGTATTTTATGTTTTGCAATAAATAGTATAGTGCTGGTGAAGATTGAGGATATTCAAAAAACGTGATTCAAAATTTTTTTGTCCCTTGGTAGGTGTCTCTCGAGGTTTTAATATCGAGGCATTATTCTCGTCGATATTCTTGAACTCGTAGGAAAGGAGAATAAAAGAATTCGAGTGTCACCGAATGATTCACGGTTAAATCCACACGGCTGCTGAGTGAATTATCGTGACGCGAGTCTCGTGCGTGCGCGCACACGCACGTCTACCTACGATAATATTTATATTGACGAATTCGCTGGTGTGGGTTTGGTGTACTACGCGACTGCGCCGCAGCGAAAATTAATGGGCTGAATGAGATGAATGAGTGCAGACCCAACATGTATTCCACGGTGTAAGGAGACATCGTCATCGTCCTCGCGATATCTTTCAGAATCGTAATTGCAGACTTCATTTCGAAGAAGGAAAAGGAAATTCTTTTCCTGGTATCGCGCAAAACCAACGAAATTTCGTTGTACACTTACAGCACCGTTCTGTTTGCGAATGAAGAAAATTAAACGGACTAAGTGCCGAGAGGGGACGTGGAGAAGAGAAAAAAGAAGATAAAGAAAACAGGAAAGGCCATCTCCTCGAACATCCAGCCATCCACTTTTTCTCTCCTTTTCTTTCGCTTTTATGACCCGACAACGAATGACGGATCGCCCGTGAAAGCGCGACAACGGATTTTTTTTCGGCGAGAGAGAAGCGCGAAGAGCCTCATGAATGGAGAACAATTTATTAAGCATTGACGGTGAACAATGCCAATTTGTTGAGGTCTCCGTGATTCCCTTCGGCTCTCTTTTCTTTCTTCGACGGGACACACCTAGCCTCATCACCCTCTGCCGCGCCAGGTGAGGAGGGAAATGTTTTGAGAGAGACAGGACGAGGGGTGGAAGTTAAAAGCAAGGAGAAGTTACGGACGAATCGCGCGCGCGAGACGAGGACGGGTTCTGTGGGGTGAAGAAGTAATTTGGGGTCATTCGGTGCGACTCACCATCCGCACGGTATCGATCATTTTCCATTCGATTTTTACGCGATTAGCCACGGTACCGCGCACGCCACGTTGCGTTTTGAAAAAGACCGGAGTAACAGAGAGAAAGAGAGAAGAGGGTGAATATGAGAAAGAGAGAAAGGGTGGCGCATCCAACCGCGTGCGACCGTGGAAACTTTCGAATTCATGACACTTTTTTTTCACCGCGCCAGGAGAACGAAACGAAGAAGGAGAAGGGACCAGTGAGAAGGTCTGCCTGCAGCACGCAAGGGCCAAAGTTGACTCTTTTTCCTCGCTTCTCTTGGTACACGAAAAAGTGCATCGTGACTTTGTTACCGTGATGAATCGTTCAATCGAGCGGGTAAATGGGGTAATTACTGGAAGCAAGGTCACAAATGGTTTCACTGAATTTATTTGTAGAAAATGGTGGATCTTTTTCCATGTGCACGTAGTTTCTACGTCAATTCTCCTTCAACAAAGTTTTATATATAAAATCATAATAATAAACTGTAATCGTATACAGTATTTTCTTTAATCGAGCAAGAATCTTTTCGAATCCATCGCACTTCTTATTAAAATACTGAATTGCGAGGAGGGTTGAACACTTGTCTAAGACGCGCGACGTCGAGACGCCGTGTAAGATGCACGAAGGGCGATCGAAGGACGAATCAACGGACGGATGAGGAGAAACAGAAGGGGTGGAAGTGCGTGGGTGAAGAGGAACAGGAGCGTACGTAGGAGACAGTGGCGAGCACGAGCGCGATTAATAAGCCGTTGCTTGCCACTTTAATATTATGGATATCGTTGTTTGTACAGCCGCCTGCTCGCTGCCGCATGAGAGATGACGGGTGAATCGTGACGGAGAAGAGGACGGAGAAATACAGTGAGATAGAGAGGGAAGGGACACAGAGGGAGAGAGCAAGAAAGAAATTGAAGGAAGGAGAGGAACGCGTGCGAGATCGATGCATTTATGCATGACTCGCGGATCGAGCGATAATATTTTCATTCTCCTTTCTGGTGCCTCGAGGTAGCAGTTGCTCTTGGAGAGTAAAAATTTGAAGATCAATCGAGAGCTTCGTGTTAGCAGGGTAATAAGGAAAAGTAGTAGTAGCCATGGGAAAGCAAATAGCGCAGGTGAAGGATCCACGAGGAAAAGAGGAAACTCGTGACTCCCCTCGTTGACGAGAAAAATGATCTAATATTGCGCGTACTCTCGATCAAATATATGTTCTATTCTTTAGTAGCAAGTATAAGGATGGAAGTACATAATTGAACAAAAACAGAAATCCACAGGGTCTAAGAGAAAATCGTCGAGTAACCGATGCGAGTTTAACTAACCACTTTTCAATTTAAAATTTGTTTTTATTTTAAAAATGAACAATCTCTGAAAAGACGAGCTCTGCCTTCGACACGTGAGCATCGAAAGAGCATGACCCGAATCCACGAAAACGCAAAACTGGGCGCGTCACTCGACGAAATCCGAAGGTCCTGAAAAAAATACCTGGAAACCCACCAGCCTCCGCATTATACTAACCGACATTGTGTCCTTCTTTGAAAAAGTGCCCCCAGTAGCTCCGGCATCATCATCACCACCACCACCTACCATCATCACCAGTCGCGCAAGACGCTCCCGTCAGGTACCGACAGCGACGACAAACTTGACTGCGACGACTGGTGGGGAATAAAGAGGCAAAAAGGCGGAGCGCGCGCGCAACACGGGAAGATATAATCAGGGAGAGGCAACAAAAGGGTGAAGGATAGAAGGAGTGAGAGAGAGACCTGGTGAATGGTGCAGTTGCAGGAATTGAAGACGAGGGAATGAGAGAACGGAAGAGCACAGGTGGACGAGTTGGAGGAGGACGAGATGCTTACGAGTGGAGGAAAGAGCAAGAGGTAGAGGGAGAGGAGAAGGAGAATAAACGAAGACCCAACCAGAAGCTGAGAGTAAGTGAATACGAGAGACAGAGAGAGTGAGAGAGAGAAAGAGAAAGAGAGAGAGAGGAAGAAAGAGAAAGAAGGAAAATGACAGATCGAGGCAGAGGAACCTCCTGGCGGAAGACAAAGGGGGACCAGAGAATTAAAAGTATCGTGGACAAAGCCGCGGGACAAGACGCGGGAGCTCATTTGGTGTCTACCCGTGAATGGGCGTTCATTATGATGCCTCCCGGACTAACAATCGGGTTCATTTTGTCTCTCCTGCTCGTGGCAACAATGGGGGTGGGCGGAAGGTGAAAGGACGGCGAGAAGAGAAGTGGAGAACGAAGGAAGGAAGGAAGAAGAGTAGGAGAAGGCAAGTCGGTGACGAGGCGAAGACGACGAGGAAAGAAGAAAGTAGAGGAGAGATGTGGAGGACGAGAGAAAAGAAGACAGTGCCACGAAGGGTTGGTGAGTTGGAGTGAGTCGGGACTAGGATAAAGAGGATCTTCGGAAGGAGACGGAGAACCTGAAGAAGAAGAAGAAGAAGAAGAAGAAAGAGGAGGAGGAGGTAAGCTTCTGCTTCTGCTACCTCAGGATACCTCCTCCGCCATCTTGACTTCGCCGCGATGTCCTTTTGTTGTCTTATAAAGCCGCCTCGGAGTAAGAAAAAGACGGTGGCTTCGGGGCTGAGAATGGAGGGAGGAGGCGGCGATGGAGAGGTGGAGAAGAATTGGAAGGGGTGGTAGCGGGCAACGTAGAAGACATTGGTAGTAGTAGCGAGACATCCTAGTAATAGTCGCAGGTAGGGTGAGAGAGGGTGGAAATGCTTCGAGGAAGGAAGGAAGGAAGAAGAGAGAGAAGGAGGGAAGAAGAAGAAGAAACGAAGGACTAGCGAAAAGACGAGTCCTCTCTCGTCTTTTGCTCCGATTCTTGGGTTGAGACAAGAGAGCGATGGCGGTACGGCCAAGACAAGGGAGCGTGGCCGTTGGAGGTGGAGGAACCGACTGAAGAAGAAGGACGGTAGAGCGAGGAGGGTGGTGAGGATCGAAAGAAGGCTCGAAGGGTAGGGAGAAACTTCGCTACGAAAAGAAATCCTGGGCTTTTCTCTAGTTTTCCACGGACTGGGAGCGGAGAGTCGCGCGAGATCACGCCTAAGGGCACCGGAGCGTGACGCCGAAACTGTGAAATACAGAGGGGGAGAAAAAAGAGAGGAGAAAAGAAAAGATCGTAGAAAGAGAATGGAGAGACGGATGACGAAGAATCAGCAGCGAGACCGGCGCCGTCGTTGTCGGTTCTTTAAGAGAGTTTTGCCGACACGAAATGAGAGGCTCTAAGACGAAGGTGAAAGAGGACGTGACGTTTGAGAGGAATATTTGGGCATGCAGAAGCGCGTGTGTGTGATCCTTAGATGTCACTTGTACGATATTCAGCGCTCAACCTCGAGACTGGCTTAATTAAACAACCAATGCGAATCTATTTTCTCCTCGATAATCCTCTTACCTCCAAGCCAGGATCGTTTCCACGTGAAATTAGACGGTCGCGTCCACCGACTTTGAAGCATAGGATAACCGAACGTTACGAAATCAAGCGTACCCAGCCTGTAACCAATTTTACAGTTGGTGCTGCGAGCGCACCGGCTCAAGAGAAAAATCATTAGAGCGTCTAAGAGTGAGAAAAAGTGCCGACAAGAGAGGCCAATGTAGAAATTCACGTCTATGCCGTGCGCTAAGACCGCTCCGTGATTTCACGCTCGAATAGGATTTCTCTTTTCCTCTCTGCTTCCTTCATCTTCTTCTTCATCTTCTCTCTTTCTCGCTCTTGAATCGCCTGCCTCCGCCCCTCTTCAACCTGCTACGCGCAATCGCCGTGCAAGAACAATCACTTGTCGGCCCTCTTTGGGTAGGCATGCCTGGGCGGTCTCGGTCAGTGCCACTTCTCTTTTTCTGTTTCTCCTCTCTCGTGGCCATCCACTCCAGCCAATAGCAGGAGTCGAGCGGCACGAAACTGGTCCCCCATCGTCTGCGCTCGCAGCCTGCTGTTTGTTCCTCTTGCCCTGGCTCCTTCTCTCGAGAGGCAAAAACTGCCCTTACAGCCACTGCGCCTCGTCCAGGAAGAACGTAATGGTGGACGATGGCCCCTATGGATGGTGGACGATGGACGGTGGACCATGAAACGGTTTCATGGTCTTGGTACACATGGAACGTAATGGCAAACTGGTGGACCGATAGACGATGGTTGGATGGATAAGAAAGTTGCGGTGAATAACAAATGGAACGGACCAGTGTAAAAGAGAAGTGTACCGGAAGAGGTTGAAGAATAAGACTTTTTCTTGACTTTTCTTTACGTCTTCTCGTATTTGCTCATCTGTTAGCTCTTACTTTACAATTACGTGAGAAACGTTCTTACTTGGGCAAGGTGGTTTCTACGTGATAAAGAGCTGATTTTGTAGAAATTAAAATAAAATATAACACGTCTTTCCAGACAGACCAGGTGCAAAGGAATAATTATGAATATGGAAAGAACAGCATAGATAAGTACATAGATCGACGAAAATAAAATGTAACAGCGTTCACCGTAGACACACGTGAACAGACTATGAAACGGTTTCACCGTGGAACATAATGTCAAGCTGATGGACCGATAAACGATGGCCGGATGGACAAAAAAGTGGCGATGAATAACAATTGAAGCGGGCTGATGTAAAAAAGAACTAAAAACCTGATTTTGAATAAATTAAAATAAAATATTAGACAAACCAGGCTCAAAGGAATAACTTTGATTAAAGAAAAAATGGCATAGATAAGTACGTAGATCGACGTAAATAAAAAGTAACAGTGTTCAACGTAGACAAACGTGAACAAAACCTTCGAGAGCCAACCGAAGAAACATCCAAATTGCCACGACGACCTTTGAACCGTCCCATTCGAAAAGCAACTCTCAATGTCCACTGTTGTTCCAATTTGCTTTCGCTCCAAAGAAATTTATGTCTCCGACTGCTCCTTTTCTTCTTCCGGCTCTCAATCGCTCTCGCTCATATTTCTTCTCGAAATGCATGCGAGGTATTGACGCTTCCTTCCCTGCCTTCTGCCCTTCTTTTTTCGCGGGTTCACTCGAACGGGCAGCGGGTCCACCACCGACGCGACGCCGCCGGTCATATTTGTTTGAATGGACAATAAAGGCGAACCGAGGGATGATGGGGATTGTCACGGGGTCAGAGAGAGAGAAGGGGAGGGTGGTTTCACAATGGGTGACGTTAGTCGTCGAAGAGCATAAATCAATTTCGACGAAGGAGACAGGAGGAGAAAGAGAGAAACGGAAAAAGCGAAGCAACTGCCTGGCGGTGACCAAACGCACGCGTTCTGACGCGCTGGAAACTTTCATCGTCCAGCTTGAAAACGAAACTTTTCGATTGCGTCCTCTCCGGTGTTACTTATCGCGCGTTAACGAGAATTTTGATACGAGGAATTCTCGGTTTGAAATAAAAGACCTTGGACTATTTGTCGGAAATACTGACGTTAACAATTATCAAATGAGCCTGTTCATCGTGTTGTAGCATCGTGAGAGAATTGTGGAAGGATAAAAATGGGGTGAAAATTGTTCTGAATACGCATTGGAAGTTCTTTGACTCGCCTGCAAACCAGAACGTCAAGAATTGTCTGACAGAAAATAACACATTTTAATTTGTTATAAAACTATTCCTTTTACAATCTTTGCAAATGTATCTCTTAACTAGTTGTTTGCATTGGTATTTGTCAAAGAAGACACATGAAAAACTATTGATCAGTAGCCGACGACGCATCACTAAAAAAAATTCTTCATTTATCGTGAAATTATTGGAAACGCGCGTTGAAAATTCTCCGAGTCACCGACTAGAGGGTAACGGTAGGGAAAATTATCGAGTGGATGATACACTCGCGCATGGACGAGAAAATATTTTCAGAACAGCCCGGGGCCAACAACCACTCGCATTTGTGCCGCTTAAATTATCTCACGTTTTTTCATTCGTCGAACGGTACAAACGCTCGTGAAACACATTTTTTGGTAATCATGCGACGAAAATGCGCCACCGTCCCCACCCATCCACACCGTACCAATTCTAACCACCCCTTCCAATTCGTTCGTTTAATCTCTCGCGCAGCGTCGAACGATCGCGCGACCGTTGTCTCGTTGCTGGATAATGAAGTTCAATTAATATAACGAGCCAATTAAGCGCATCGGCACACTGACACGGCGGCGGTTTGCGGTAAATAACAAAAAAATAAATAAAAAAAGAGAGAGAGAGAGAAAAATCGTGGGAAAAATGGAAATGCGACAAGGTGGAAAATGAAGCGAGATACGAGAATTATTTGCCGTCAAGGATCCAATGCAGTCGTAACGAATCAATAATTGCTTTTTTGTTGTAAATTAATTCTTATTAGAAGAAGATCTTGCAAACTGTATGCTTGGAAGGTTTGCAGAATCGTCTTCGAGGTATTGTATAAATGAACAACGGTGCATTGCTTTTAATTTAAAAAAGTGAAAATGAGTCGGCGCTATTTGTTGCATTGTAAAAAAAATTGTACAGCGAATTTAAAAAAGTAAATTTACCGACTGTTTACAATATAATTCATTCATACGATTTGCGAATGAATTTATTATCCGCAGAAAAATGAGCTCGATTCTGGGTTTTCGTTAGTTTAATTTTTCACAATTCAAAAAATATCAAATTCCAGTCGCAGGTGCATGGAATCGTGAATTACGATGCAACGATCCCACTGTGACCACGTGAGTGCCGCGATCTATCGGTAGTCTCGAGAAACCACAGGAGGAACTTGGGTCGAGCTTGAAAATCGATTTTCTTTAATCGAGAACGAACCATTCGTTGGTATCGGACCGACTGAGAAATGGAACCAAAAAAAGCTGTCCCAAAAATCAATAATCTTAGTAAAATATGTCTCCACTACCTATAATACATCGATAATATAGATTCCAATTTTCCATTGGAAAACTTTCTCAATGGAAAATCCTCTTGCATTTCCATTCGTATTTACAGCTCCTACTCTCTTCCATATTGGACCACGGTATCACACAGTATCGAACCAAGCAAGTCGGCAACGTGGATTTCTACAAAGAAACGAGACTTACCAAACGTCTTTCTCCTTTTCGATCGTTGATACCTAGGAGCTGTCGAGGTATCACGAGGTCTTACGACTATCTTACCTTATGGGTAACAACCCCTTGAAACAGGGGTGAAACAGAAACCAGATTCTGACTGAGAAGAACGTAGAGAAACTCGCGAACACACGAGGGTGCAGAAAAACGGTATACGAATTCTCAGACGAAGGGAGACTTCCACAGGATGTTTTGAAAGGACGAGAGCCGGTCAGTGGCTGGACAATGAAGGCAAACAGGATTTAAGAATCCCGATGGCTCAGCGCCCGCGCCAGATCCAAATTGAATCGTATTAGCCAGAGAGGCACAAAAGAGAGCAGCCTACTCACTCCATTCTCTCTTTCTTCTCTTTCATTTTTTTCTCCCCCTCATTTTTCCTCCTCTCGTGTCCCTCTTACGCTTATCCGTTGTGCTCTCACCGTCACGGAGTAGTCCTTAAACTCTCCCTCTTTCAATACCCCCTCTTTCACTTTCTCTTCTATTTTCAGCACAGTAGCTTTTTTATCCGTCTACTAGGACAATAATCGTGCGCTCTTCAGCCACTGTCGTGATACTATATAAGATAAGCTCTGCAATAAAAGAATTCGAATGGAGAAATGAAATTCTTCGAGCTAATGACAATATTGGAGTTTATATTATTTTTAAAGGCTCGATTAAAATTTCCTATATACAATGTAAATGCATTGCCTTTAAATCTCACGACTTTTCCTAAAATATTAAAAAATGTGTTATACGTATATTTTAGTAAAAGTCGTGAAATTTAAAGGCGATGCAATTACGTTGCATATAGAAAATTCTAATCGAATTTTTCAAAACGATCATTTGACCGGTCGGTAGAAATAGTGTTAACCATTTTTAGGCACGACCGTAAAGGGAGTGACTTATTAATTGATTGTTACTTCACAATTTACGCTTAAAATGTAGCCTGGATCAAGTAACACTACGAGCTCTTGGCCTCGTGTGTATGACGTCCCGATCATATAGCAATCCAATTGTTAGGCTTTATTATAAGTGGTGTAAGACAAAGTACGCTAGAAGAAATTCGGTAATTGACCAAAAGGCCCAGAAATTGGTCTCAACTGATAATTATTAGATTCGTTTTCTTTATTCGTTCTCGTCGAATGACTACACTACATTTATGGCAAACAGCATTTATGGTAAAAGCGATAAACACTAAATGGGATAAGGGATAGAACGATAAGAGAATCGGTGAAAGGAGAAGGAAAATTCATAGTGGAGCCAAATGACTCTCTGGTAATTCCTAAACGTCTCGACGTTAGATAGTGCCCTCCTAATGTTCCTACGTCCTATCTGTCGATTTGCTTCATTTCCGCCACGAAGCGTACCTACTTGGCGATGTACGAGGCATTTATGCGCACTCTCTCGACCCTCGTCCCTCCTACCCTTATTCACTTTCCCTCTCCTTCTTCCTCTCTCACTCGTTCTCTCTCTCTCTCGATTTTCTCTTTTTCTCTTTTTCGATAGAACATTCGACGACTTTATCTTCCGACGGAGTCGTGGCAAAGACCATTTTTCTCTCTCACCTTTCTTCTTCCTCACTGCCAGTTCCTCTTATTGCCATCCGTTCTTTTTCACCGTTGTGAGCAGCGAAATAATTTTGTAGAATCGTCAGAGAGCGACTGTAATGATCCTCACCTTCGAGAGAAGAGCTTTGGTTATTTTATTTGTTAATATATTTTGTTGAATAGCACAGAATCGAGTTGTGATTAGGCAGGACAGTTTAACCGACGCCGATTCGCTTAGTGGAAAAAAAATTTTCCACCCCTCTCGGACAGATAAGCCTCTTCTGAAAAATCGCAAACGATCGCGCGCGCTTTTCGCGAGGGCAATCCAATCGGATATTTCGATTACTACGAACAACCGTAACGAGGGAGCACCGTCATCCCGGCGTGCAATTATTGCCGTCTCGTAGATTATAATAAGGCGACTGGTTCTTATATTAAGGCACATCGTGGAGCCCATTATCGTAACTCGAGGTCTTCCAGAGGGATAACGGAAATAGAACTGTCGTAGAACGTTCGTTTGCGGGGTACTCGCGTCTTGCCACTTCGCAAGTTGATAACAAAACGTTTCTTGCCGAAGAGGACGAGACGTTTGCAAATTTCGTGAAAATTGGTACGCATCGATTCGACGATATCAATTTTAGTTTGTTGAGCTTTTTGGCCAGAATCGATCAACGCGGAGAATCGACGTATAAATATCTGATCGAGGAGTCACCCTTTAGTTCGTTCAAGTTCACACGTCTCGTGTCACGCCAGCATTTCCTCTCCTTCCTTGCCAGCTTACTCCGGCTGGTTCTCTTTACGAGGAAGAAAGGCCAAGCTGCCTTCTCCCTCGTTTATCTTTCCCACAGCGACCCGGACCTTTCGATGTGATAAAGATATTTACTTATCGACGCTTCCGGAAATCGATTGTGCGAGAAAGAAGAAGGAGGAGGATTGGAGAGGAAATGTATAGAACGTAAACGAGCGCGTGAAAGAGTAGACTGGTGGAAAGAGAAGGGGCGTGGATTAAAGTGTAGTATCTTGGAAGAAATCCTTGATGGAATTTTTCAATTCCAAGGTGCATTTCAACTGACTGATCCACTGTTTGAGAAACGTCGAGTCATTGATCAAATTTACAAAAATCTTACATTCATTCTGAATTTACGTTAATTTTGGAAGAAATCCTTGATAGAATTTTACAATTTCAAGGTATATTTCATCTAACAGATCCACTGTCGAGTCATTGATAAAATTTACAAAAATCATACATTAATTCTGAATTGACATTAATCTTGGAACAAATCTTTGATAGAATTTTCCAATTCCAAGGTGCATTTCACCTGACCGACCCACTGTTCGAGTAACGTCGAGTCATTGATAAAATTTACAAAAATAAAAGCAACTCGTAGACTCTAAGAACACTCTCTACAGCGATTGAACTTTACGTTCTAAAGAATTTACATTAATTCCGTGCAAATTTCCAATCAACAAATCAATAAACTAACATTAACAAAAAATCAAACTACATTTACTAGAATAAAACTGTCGCAACATCCAACGGATAAGTATGCGAAAATATCTTTAACGTTTAAATAAATAATTATATTCCAACGATTTAAATTCCGCTGTAATGCTGTGGTGCTCGAGAGTGCGAGATGAAACAGCGAGAGCGAGAAGGAAAAGGGGTTGAGAAGAAGAGAGGAAGGAGAGCGCGCGCACCAACGAGCCAAGAGGATCTCAGAGGTGGAGGTTGGGAAGTTGGTGCGATCGTGAGTTATCGTGGGTGGTACGCGTGTGCCATACGTGTGCGCACGAGACGCGCCGTAGCAACTCTTGGTGAGGGCTTAACGATCCTGCCGTGACTCTTAAGTATGTGCGCCAGTAGTAGGTGCCACCCGCGGTGGGGTAAGTAGTCAGTTCGATACAGTCGAGATAGAAATTTTCTGGCCCCTCACCCCCTGATTTAATGGACATTAAAAATGGATAAATTCGTGACGTCGTCTGGGCTCCAATACGAAACAAGTGGCTTTGTTAACACTATGCCGTCCGCACGTTTCATCCAATTTTTTTCGCTCGGCGCCGGCGGCTTTTCGAGGATCTGGGAAATATTTCGCTTGCCATTATAAAAGGGCACAAGTTTTTATAAAAGCAAAAAGCTTGCTAATATGTGTGTAAGTTATTGTTACTTAAACGGAACACACGCAATATTGGCGTTCGTACGATAGCTTTGAATGCGGCAGCACAGTGGTGCCACCGACGCGACGCTTGCCTAATTGTTTTACACATGACACCAACGTGGTGCCACCGGACGGCACAGTGTTAATAACAAGCTTCTACGAAATTCATGTAAAGAATATTGTAACGACAAGAAAACAAAAAATAACTGTCGAATAAATAATAGCAAGGTTGTACGCTATGTATGTTTTAGGTTTGCTCCGAAGCGAAATAGACTCGGTTAATCATGAGCTTCAGGGAACGGGTCTGAAGAATCTTGTAATATCGAGAAAAGAAGACACCCTTCCCCCAGATCGATTCCAAAAAAAAAAGTAACGCTCTTGAGTAAATAACAGGAGGGGCCTATGTGTCAGATACAAGCGTTTCAGAAAAGAAATGATAAGAGTGCCTTCTCTCTTCTACGAGGGGAAGTACTTGTAGGTACTGGAGACGGTTTTTAGGTGTGCGTGAGCTGGTCCTGCGCACAGATGACAAACACGAAAACGAAATAATCTGTTTGTCGGGTGAGCGATAGGGAGTGGACGGACCCTGCCGCCGAAGTAAGATGGATTAAGGTCGATCATGGTTTATCTCCTGGGTAAACTACTATTGTTTTGACACTTCTTACGTGCGCGTACCCCGTAGATTAGATAGTGCGCTTTTAAGGCGTGCACGCGGACGTTGGTCGAGGAACAGGACATGTTTTATCGTGCCGCTGAAGCGGAGAGGAAGCAGTCTCAAGGATTTTCACGTAGCATCGAACATTCTAACAATTGTGCTATTCGTCCGAAAATAATGACACTCGCACTTTTAAATAATTCACTCGACTTTTAATTATCCTCAAAAGCCAGAGTCAATGGAACCAACCGACAAATTTCCTCGAGTATATCTAACAACGAGACAAAGAAACGAATCTCGGACGAGGAATAAAAGTAAACGAGGAAGGAAGGAGATCGAATTGCGCGACGGATCAATTGGAAGCGGCAAATAAATGGGGAGAACCACGCGTTTATTCGCCAACCTCCGTTTGTTTACTCGTGCCACTTCCACGGGGTCTACTCGCGCACGAGATACCGACGGAAAGATCACAAACAAACGGCCACACGGTGAAAACAATGGTTTTCTCGACGCAGGATCTTTTGCTGGACAATCGTGAGGATCCTATCGATTTCTCCGACACCCAGCGGCTCGTGTGGCTCGAGGAAAAGAAAAGAGAGAGCGAGAAAGGGCGGAGCGGGTGGATAGGCGCGTAGAGAAACGAATAGAGAGGGAGCCGATATTGCCGCTTGTATACCCGAGGCAACAAGACTCATATCGAGTCCGCTACAATGTAGCCCATAATGCCGACAGTCCGTCATTGTCCACTATTGGCCGTGCATGGATATACTTTGCTGGTCGCGTGCGCGTCGGCCCACTCGCAATTTCATTCGCACCGATACGCTCTGATCCTACGAACTCCTTCCTCTTGACCTGCGGCTTCAGAACATTTTTCTCGAATCGTCCCAGAATTGATTTGCTCGAAATACAGATTTCGAAGGATTCACAGATACGTCCATTTCTGCTGGATTTAAATTCTAAGATGTTTTTCTCACGATGATTTAACCCCTTGCAAGGTTCTACCCCTGAAATGCATAAAGCATCAATTTTGATACCGATCGTATTACAGGCCATTACAAAGAATCTATCTTTCTTTTTGCTTTGGCTCTATGGTGTTTTTTTAATTTCAAATAGAAATTCCATGCATTTAAAAGTTGGGAATGATTAAAATTTACTATGCTGTGATTATGCTCGTGAGTTGTTATTCTAATAAAAAATCGAGCGCACACCAATTGCACCGTGTGTGCCAGTTTTACAAGAAGTAGAGATTAAGATTTTCACAAATTTTCTCGCGATACTGGTTAATCCTTGGCAAAATATCGAGACGGAGTAGCTGCTGCAAATGAACAAAATCTCTCCGAACATAATGTAAAAGTTTATTCGTTACGATGAGTCACGAGTTCTTTCCAAAAAATAAGTAAGCTATCCACGAATTAGCTGTACAATACGGCGTTCTAAGCACGCTTATTGTTAGCACCAGCTGAGCTCGCGTGCGAATCGCACGGTGCTCGAACATAATGTTCGTGAAAATTGATTTGGTAGATTCTGACGAGCGATAGCGTCTCGGTGTGGGGGCCATTTGAGATCTCGAATCTTCACCCCTGCCCTCCTTCCTGGAAGGTCGCGGTACAATAAGGCGAGGAGCGGTTACCACACGTCGGATGTATCGTTGGTTGAATCAGCGATCGGCACCGGTCAACGCGTCCGCACCATTCCTCACAATTAGCGTTTATTCACGTGGCGTAACGTCGATACGTTCCAAGCCTCTCTCTCTCCTCGTCTCTCTTTCTCTATTTCGTTAGTCGCCGTTTCCCTTTTCTTCATTCCCTTCGTCTAATCTACAACGTACCGCAGGTGTGAATCGAGCGACTCACGAGAAGCCTACCTACGAGGATAATTATTTTCTGGTTATGATTGATAACCCCTTGGCACGATAGAACGTGTCAGTTCCTTCTTACGTTTCGGCACATATCGTGATCGCGCCGTCAACCGACGCATCCTTACCAAGAGAGATCGATTGAGGTGAAAGGAAGTGGATGCGGTCTCATTTTATCAATTACTAGATTTTGTCTTGTCGAGGAAGCGTCCACCGAAGCACGCTCACTGTGTAATGGTACGAATAATTTTATTTGTTTATATCATCGCTACGAACATTTCTTCTTCGGTATTCTTCGCTTCATTATACACACACGGTTTATTTCTAAGATACATACACTGACCACGCTCTCAACCCTACAATCTATTTTTCAATCTACCACAAACTGTCGAAAACGGTCAACCCCAAACGAGAATTGAAAGAAGCTTAATTATAGAATCCTCGAGATTGTCACGATGAGCTCGCGTCAATTTCACACCGTCAGAGAAGGTATCCTATTTCTATTAGAGAAACAGCAAACCGTTACTAACCACACATGGCATACCACCGTGCTAATTACCTTTCAACATTCGCCCACCTCCTGGTGTCTCACCCTCGTCTCTTCGCTCAATCGCATGCACGATCGAAACGGGCGCCTTAAAATTCTCGCAAGGATCGGCGGACGCGCGTGCGACGGAACGATGCGTGCACGCGTGTCCTTTCACGCTCACAATGAGAAGGAGGTGTGGGAGAGGATGAAGGGGTGCCGCTCACCCCGTAGGTGCGTTATGATATATTCCAGTCACACGCGAGAGACTCACCCCCTCTCTCTCTCTCTCTCTCTCTCTCTCTCTCTCTCTCTCTCTTGCTTCGGTCCTTTCATCTCCTCCCCGCGATGTATTCATCGTATGTAACCCGAACGGGACTCTATAAAATACTACCCTTCCTCGAGCACCACCACCATCGTAACCACCACCACCACCAACGTGTCAGCCGACCTTCCGAGCCCCTCCGTCCCTCCCTCCCATTTTGTTCGGCCGAATAACTTATTGTAGCGTGCTCTATTTTGATACGGCCGACGCCTCGCCGAGCGGTCCCGCGCACGCTGAATACCGAATATATCATCGGTATAGTCGCCACCAAACAAAGTGGAATTCGATTTCTGCCACCGTGGAGGAATGCTCATTGGCCGCACACCGGGCACGGACAATCGAGTCTCGTTTACGAGCCTCATCTCTCTTTCTCTCTACGGAGGGAGCGCGCCCGTTCTCCATCCCTTTCTCTCTCCCTCACGCTCTTTTTTTATTTGCGAATTCCATCGCGAGCAGCGATTTTTCGCGCGGACGCCGAGCAAACGTGATTCTTCAATGGACGAGAGAATACGGCTAATAGAATACCGGTGATAATAGTTTCTCCAGTCTCTTTATCATTAACGAGTCGACCGGCTTGGGGCTAATGATTTATTGAATTCGCAGTTAACTTATGAAGTCGATGGAATTTCGTTAATTGAGGTACCTTGACAATGAAGACGTTCATTGTACGTTAAGATTAAAATGTTGTAAATGACGACGCTTTTTTTTTTAAGGATCTTCCTTTTCGTTAGTCCTCGTCGATGTGAAGAAAATTATGGGCGTAATGCTAAATTAAAAATTGTGAAAATAACATCGATTAAAGTACAATTAAAGGTAGTAATTATGAGAGGAGACACATTCCAATTCCTTTCGTCTTTCGCGCCTACTCCCCCTACTCCTCTCTCCGGAGACCATCATCCTGGTAACAACTAGCGCTGGCAGGTCTTCTCGCATTCCTCGATGCAAATCCATCCGCTTTCGGTATTCCTGAGCCGAGTGTTCTGCTGTCTATGCGTGCCCTCGTTCTCCTTCCTTTTCTCTCTCTTTCCCTCAGATTCCGAGCAAACATGATTCTTCAATGGACGAGAGAATACCGGTGATAATAGTTTCTCCGGTCTCTTTATCATTAATGAGCCGACCGGCCTGGAGTTAACAATTTATTGATCTCGCACTCAATTTACGGCGTCGATAGAATTTCGTTAATTAAGGTACCTTAACGACGAGGACATTTATTCTACGTTAAGATTAAAAACGTTGGAAATTAAATGTTGTACAACTAACGACGATTAAAAAGTACAATTAAAGAGAATAATCCTAAATAAAGACACATTCCAATTCCTTTCGTCTTTCGCGCCTACTCCCCCTACTCCTCTCTCCGGAGACCATCATCCTGGTAACAACTAGCGCTGGCAGGTCTTCTCGCATTCCTCGATGCAAATCCTTCCGCTTTCGGTACTCCTGAGCCGAGTATTCTGCTGTCTATGCGTACTCTCGTTCTCCTTCCTTTTCTCTCTCTTTCCCTCAGATTCCAAGCAAACGTGATTCTTCAATGGACGAGAGAATACCGGTGATAATAGTTTCTCCGGTCTCTTTATCATTAATGAGCCGACCGGCCTGGAGTTAACAATTTATTGATCTCGCACTCAATTTACGGCGTCGATAGAATTTCGTTAATTAAGGTACCTTAACGACGAGGACATTTATTCTACGTTAAGATTAAAAACGTTGGAAATTAAATGTTGTACAACTAACGACGATTAAAAAGTACAATTAAAGAGAATAATCCTAAATAAAGACACATTCCAATTCCTTTCGTCTTTCGCGCCTACTCCCCCTACTCCTCTCTCCGGAGACCATCATCCTGGTAACAACTAGCGCTGGCAGGTCTTCTCGCATTCCTCGATGCAAATCCTTCCGCTTTCGGTACTCCTGAGCCGAGTATTCTGCTGTCTATGCGTACTCTCGTTCTCCTTCCTTTTCTCTCTCTTTCCCTCAGATTCCAAGCAAACGTGATTCTTCAATGGACGAGAGAATACCGGTGATAATAGTTTCTCCGGTCTCTTTATCATTAATGAGCCGACCGGCCTGGAGTTAACAATTTATTGATCTCGCACTCAATTTACGGCGTCGATAGAATTTCGTTAATTAAGGTACCTTAACGACGAGGACATTTATTCTACGTTAAGATTAAAAACGTTGGAAATTAAATGTTGTAAAACTAACGACGATTAAAGCACAATTAAAGAGAATAATCCTAAATGAAGACACATTCCAATTCCTTTCGCCTTTCGCGCCTATACTCCCTACTCCTCTCTCCGGAGACCATCATCCTGGCAACAACCAGCGCTGGCAGGTCTTCTCGCATTCCTCGATGCAAATCCTTCCGCTTTCGGTATTCCTGAGTCGAGCGTCCTGCTGTCTGTGCGCGCGCTCGCACGCGGAGAGAAACGCCGGATGGCATGGAGCGCGAGAGGGGGTGGAAAGGGGTTGGTGCGACGCCGGTCGGCAAAACGGCGCGATAAAAGGACAACAAAACGCCACGGGGCGTCGCGATTAACTGAAACAACCGGCCTCGACAATGGAGTAATCAGCGAGCTTTTCGACGCCCGTCCTCGCTCGCTTCCACCCTCCTCCCGCCCTTCTTCCTCTCGCACCCCTTCAAACTCTCACCCACACGCTCGTCACCCCTTCTCTCTTCTTCCACCACTTTCCTATCCTCGTTCACCAACTGGTCCTCGTCACCTAGTACTACCTGCGATCACATCTCTCACCCTCCACCACCTCTCTCTCTCCCCCCGCGCATTTACAGAGCGACGCTGTTGTCGCTTCAGCAATCGCAACGATGATGCACCCAGTTCGCATTGTAGCCGTCCATTGTTTTCGCCGTTGTTGCAACCTGCGACTGCAGGAGACAGGCAGCAACGTGCCGTGATACAAAACGCCCCATCTCCATCGCGATATTCGTTCTTCTTGATGCGAGCTGCGATGCGTTTCGTTGGAGGACGCGTTCGTTGGTTGGTTAGGGTGAATAGTATTACGAGGAAGAATGTATTGCACCAGGGTGATGCGCTTTGGTTTCACGTTCAATGGAATAAGGTACGAGGTACAGTGATAAGGTTATAAGTAAACTGGAATTGATTCGTTGATAATGGTGATTGGGACGAGAGAGGTCTCGTGGTGAAGGAGAAAAATGTGAAGAGTTCATTTGAAGATTGAGAGAAAGATCTTGGATTTTGAAAGACTTTCTTTCAAAAAGTTTCGCAATGTGTGTGTTTCAGCAATTTTTCACAAGAATTTCTCTTTTACACTAGAACTACCAGTTTCTTTTTCATATGGAAACTTCTTTCTTTGGTGACCACTCATTTTGACAGGTTTGGTAGTTCTAGTATTAATACAAAAATACTTGCTCCTGGAAATCTTGGATCTATCACCCTCGCAATTTCACACAATGCAGTTCACAAAATCAGCTTGCATTAAAACCTATAGAAACCCTGTTCAAGTCCAAACCCGTTAGTCAGAACCCATTGACGGTTTATCAGAGCTCGTGCCACTTCTGGGTTCAGTGTTCCGCGTTACGAAAGAAGGGATATTTCGTGTACCAGCCTCCACAGGTCTCGATATCCTGTGCGTGAGGTAACAGAAGTTCCAACAAAAGCAAGTCGGAAAAATCAACGAGCCCGATAAATAAGAAAAGGAGCTGAAGAGTCTCGGTAGGCTGAGACGTGGCGAGGAAAACGTCGCTTTGGATTGTTTCATTGATGAGGGTGCATTCAGCGAGCGTAGTGTTCGATACGGTGCGGTGACCGGTGATGAAACGAGTGAGGAGGTGGTGAGAGGGTGTGCATGGGGTGCAAGGGGTGCAAGAGGGTGGAGGTACTACGGCGTTTACGAGTCCGCTTGGCAACCCTCTTTCGGACTGTGTCGTCGGCCCGATGAATGGTATAATCAGCGGTCGCGTGGCACCCCATCGCTTCCAACGAAGAGAGAGAGAGGGAGAGAGAGAAACTTGGAGACGTTTGGAGAGCTGCACCGGAGGGCGGAAAGGGGGTGAGATGGTGAGAGAATGCGAAGATAGCGGGATAGGAAAATAGGCGACGCCGTGAATGGCCAGGAGGACGAACGAAGACGAAAGATAAGTTAAGGGTGCAGAAGTAGGGAAGGAGAAAATTCTCGTGAACGAAGGTGAGTGGAAGCGGAGAGGAAGGTGCACGCAAATGGGAAAGTTTTTATGAAAATTCGTTTGAACGATGGAATTGACGAACGCTACGGCGCAGGATTCTTCGTTTCGCTGATTCTCCCTCGTTGTAGGCCACTTTCGATTCAATTTTACACTTTGCGTTTACTTTGCGCCGTGGTTGATAGGTCGGTTTGTAGATCAATCTGCGAATTGATTGTGTTGTCGAGAGACTCGTTGATTCTATTTGATGAAGAACGCTTTCTGTTACTTGGCTCTTTGGTCTTTATTATTAGTCGTGCTTCGTCGTTCGTAATGTAGCCACTGTTCAGGGTGAATAATTGAAAGAGCCCGCGCGAGAATTCTGCGGGGTCGCGGTACAAAATTGTGAGACTGTCCTAAAGGAAGGTGTTTGGGGAGAATTTATTCTACCTTGTACCTCCTGATGACCGATAAAAGTCACAGTGGCACCTTATAGAGGACACCAGGCAAGGAATGCACGTCAAGTGTCAGTAGAAAGAACAAGAGAGAAGAAAAATCAGGAAACCTCGAAAGAATTAATGAGCATGTAAAGACCGAATGACCACAGTTCATTTCAACTTTATAATTTCCACAATGGCGAATCTTATAAAAAAATAAGATTTTCGGAGCAAGCCTCGTACCCCTAACTCACACAATAAATGCAAAATTTCTATAACGCAAGGAAAATTCGTGGAAACGAAAGATCCAATCTCTAGATCCAATTTACTATCGTCCAGTGAAAGGAGGTACCAATATCTAGAGGAAGAAAAATTCTAACAAAGCTTCGGCACAAGCACCTGAGAAGTATTTTCAATTTTTCTCCACCCTTGTTGATAATTCCGTTTCAGCCACGTTGGCTTCTTCTGTCATCTCGTCGCTCGCTCGAGGGGTGGGCGGATGAATATTCTCGCACTTTCCGGAAATTCGATGCCGACTATACGGTGCCCCCTCTGCTTTATGGCAGTTGGCATTCCGCGAGACGTTACTCAGCCACACGCTTACACACACAGGGCTCCTCTTGTCTCGTTTTATACCTTCCCTTTTTATCGCCTTATCACTCGAGACGTCTTCAACGTCGTTCTCCTCCCACCTCTTCCGTTACCGTGGTCCCCTCGGCTCCGCCACCCCTTCGGTTCCACCTTCTCACCCCCGCCTACCTCGTTTCCACCCCCTCTAACCACCACCCGTGGCTCCACTCACGTCTATCTCACTCCCTCCTTCTTCTATCTCTGGAGCAAGACACTACCGGCACTGATAACATTTATTACAAGAGCAGCAAGGGCCCTTCTCGCGCCCGTTGTGTGTATCGAGCGGACAAAGGGAACAAAATTCTCCGATGAAAAGGGCAACCCTTGTGTCCGTCTGACTACAACGGGGTGGCCCGACGAATCTCTCTCCATGTCCGTTAGTCCTCGCTTGTAACGACATGGCAGATAAATCGTGTTGAAGATTGAAATCTTTTCCTTTTTCTTTCCGACGAGAGAATTCAGACGATTAGAATTCGCATAAGTACAATTCGACGAAGGTCCTCGACGATATGGTAAAGCCGTACAAATGAATTCGAATATCGAATATAAATGGAGAATTCTAATAATGAATTAAATTCCACGAGCCAATGTGGAAACGAGATAATCCGTGGAACAAATAGAATCCGAGAAATTGCGAGCCTTTTCGCTAGCGAGCTTCACAGAAAAGCTTCTGAAAGCGAAACCGAAATGCGCCACTACTGCTCCACTTTCCGCTTCGTCCATTGTCTCTCTCTCATCGGCTATCAATGGCCCGGACACCCTCGTCTGACCGCGCGTCGGCGGCGGCAACGAAAAGTAGAAAGGTCAGAAAGGCGATAATCTGCGTGGCGAGCACACATGCGCGTGTCGTGTGCACGGAGGGGCACACGCTTCCGCGAAGCTTCGTGTGTGGAAGTGTGGAGTGCGAAGTGACACGGAGAAAGGAAAAGCTGAAGATAGAAGGAGAGAGTGGATACCACGAGGGAAAGAGAGAGGAGGAGAATGAAAAACAGAGCGATGAAGAAAACGCGTGCGTGAGGGAGAGACGAATCGTGAAGGTGGGAGAAGGTGAAGGTGAGAATGGAAGCGAGAAGGAGAGAACCTCTTCCACCTGTTGCACGGCCTGCATCCTCGGTCCGCCATGTCGGCGCAGGAGCCAATCGTGGATGGCCATTAGCTCCAGAAGGTGGTGGGAGCTGGTGGGCCACCCTGGTTGGCTCGTGTCAACCTTCCCTCTTCGTCCCGAGGGAGCGGACGCGGCAGGGGTGCCACGACTCACCCACTGGATCCCATGGGTTCGTCCCAGACGCAACCTCGACGAGGTCCTGACGGATCTCGCAACACTCGGCCAACCGCAGGATCATCGTCCGACAAGAGTCCTTCTTCGAGAACACTACTGATCCCTTCGTGTTCCAGAGAAGAGACACTCAGAAAGTGATAAGGTTCGAGAAGTTTATTCGAGAGTAGTAACCATTGAATTAGTTCGAGAGGCAGGAGTCCGTCGGATGGAGGATTTCCACCTGTGAGTTCCTTTGATGAAATTCGAACGAGTGAATGAAGGAAGGTGGATCGCATGGTTTCTATCTGAACGAGGGAACGAAGCCTGGAGCAAGAGGTCTGAAGAGAATTCGGCAAGTTGATTTTGTTGTTTACTAACGAGCTGAAGATGTTTGTGAGTTAATTGTGAAGGAAGAGGGAACCTCGTGTTATTATTCGAGGGTTCGCAATCAAGTGAGCCGAAGAAGATTCTGAAGATTTGTCGATCGGGTTTCTTGTACGTTGTCGAGAAGCAAGCATTAATGAGAGAATAAAATCGTGGATGATTTGTGAAATTTTTCTCACGTTCCAATTGTCCGTAGAGATTGTTACGTTGCTGTTGTTAATTTGACGACGGTGGACATGTAATTGTTCTTGATTGTTGTCCACCTCGCGGTCACCGTCGCCTGGCAAACTCAAGCACAGTTATTATCCGTTCGAAGTGCTTGGGTGAAAAAACGCGGGAAGATTCAAGAAAGAGAAGGTATCCAACCCGCACGAAAAGAAGGATTTATCTATGTCTGCGATGTCAATGATGCGAAGAACATTTGATTGGTGAAACTCGTCGGGCGTGAAACGAAAGTTGTCGTACTAGAAAACGAAAAGACGCGACAAGGGCGAGCTGAGGAGCATCCGATCAGATATGTCGTCGAAGAGCCTTCATAACGAGCACATCAAGAGGCCCATGAACGCCTTCATGGTCTGGTCCCGTGGTCAACGTAGGAAGATGGCACAGGAAAATCCAAAGATGCACAATTCTGAGATCTCCAAGAGGCTTGGAGCAGAGTGGAAGCTGCTGAGCGAGACCGAGAAGCGACCCTTCATCGACGAGGCGAAAAGATTGAGGTGAGAATATATTATTGCTATTAATTTGTTAATTCCATAATAGTCGGTTGATAATATCGAGGGTCCTCGTGGTAAAGCGGTGGAAGAGTGATTGGTACTGCGAGATCTGACGTTCTCCGATAAAATTTAATTATGATTGTAAAGTCAAATTAGTGTTTTCAAGAAAGCTTAATGACAACTGCTAATTATAGTTTATTCTCTAGTTTTTTTTTTTTTTTCATGCCTTCCGTAGTTATTATTCATATTATAAAAATTGTCGAAATGTTAATTCTATTATTTCAAGATTCTCTTGCCGGTGATATTTTCCATAATATTATAATTTTTAATTTGGAGCTGACTGCAAAGAGTAAAAATTTAGCGGAGTCCTTAATTTTGTTTAACCGATAGTTCTACTATATTTTGTTATAGCCAGATAATTTAGATACGCTTATTTAAAATTTGGAGGAAATTAAACGAACGGTGTCGGAGCAGGAAGACAATGATTTTCACTTTCAATTAAAATTATCAATTCAATGTACGCTTCGCATGTAACAAATTCTGATAATTGTCCCTCGGATATGATTCCAACGCGAAAAAAAATGCTTCAGGTTCTTCCAAAAATATTTCCGCGAACAGTCGTATACTTCTCGAAAATAATTCTCCACCAATAATCTCGTATCGCTTGCGAGCGCGTCACTTTAAAAATGCGCACCGACTTATTGGATCGAGACTACCCCTTGGAAATTAACCAGACCTAAACGACACCGAACACACCGTGGAGCCTCGAATCCCGATAATTCGATCTTCTCGAGAGATTAAAATCGGTAAGGGCGCACTTTTCCCTCCATAAGAGGGGGTGGTTGTTGGACGGCTAATTGCTATTTAGTTCGCGAGCCCTCCAACGAAATGATTGCACTGGGGCGTATCTTGGAAGGGGTAGGAGAAGGGGTGAGGTAGAACGTTGGAGATCGTGGAATAGCCTCCCTCTCCCTTGAACGAGGGAGAGCGACACGGAGAAGCGCGAAGGGGTGGATTTGACTGCCTCGTAGTTCATAATACCGTACATTGTTGCTAAAGCTAAGGGCGTGCTGCATTAAGCCAAGGGTGGAACGCTTGGATAAGAATGGGGCGATATTTACAGGCGTGAGCCCGGTGGTGAGGGGTAGTAGGAAGGGAGGCACACGCAGCAAGCTCTTTATTGCCGACCCTGAATATTTAATCACCGTTATGAGTTCATTTAGCTATCCTCGTGAGTTTTCGCGAGGTGAGAGAGCGAGAAGGAGGGTGAGTTTTTCGTACGATGAGATTTGAAGGGTTCATGGACCTCGAATGTAAACTTGAAGCTGCATTATAGAGCATACTTATGTACGGTGCATCTTCTTCATGATTTTTTTTTCTTTTCTCGTTGACGAGGAAAGTAAACGCGCGAGTGAGCTTAACCCTCGAATGCACGAATTTCTATTTGGAAATACGGAAAACCCATAGAGCCAAAGCAGGAAGAAAGAAACGTTATTTGTAATGATCATTAATACGATTGACATCAAAATCGATACTGTGTGCATTTAAGGGTTAAGAAACAACGAGGAGCAGAAATTTCGTGAAAGTCAATTCTCGCTTACTCACAGAGTACGTTGACACCATCTTCTATCAGCATCTCAATATACGGAATACCTACATCGATAATACCTACATCGGAATACCTACATCGAAAAAACTAAATTGACCGAGAGCTACGATCTAAAATCGCCCGCTCGACAAATGAATTCGATAATAGCGAGCATCCGAAAAAATTATTTGTGCGTGCGAAGGAGGGAGGTAGGGAAACGAAGAGACGAAAAATTTCGCGTTTCGGGTGGGAAGCCAAATGCGGTGGCAATAGGGAGTCGTAAAATAAATAATGGAATAATAAAGTCGTTTCTTCTAAGCCGCTTGGTCGACGCTCTGCCGTCGATTCGCTTTGAAAGAGGTCGCCTTCGCCGCGAGAGAGTGTCCCGCTCATTCTGGAAAAAAATCGCCGAGTGCGGCGGGGACGAGCGAGGGTGCAGCAAGATAGAGAAAGGAAGAACTGGAGGGACCGAGAGTATGTGTAGCAGAGAGGAGGGTGCGCAGGGGCGAGTAAGCTACCGGAAATTTCGAGGGGGTTGTTACGTCGAATCCGCTTTTCTGGCGGTAGCGCCGGTTATGTCCCCGATGCAAAATGTTATTCCTTTTCTATCGATCGTACTTTATCTCCCGACTAAAATCCCCTTTCTCCTATCTGCCGCGGCCTGTCTCCTCCTCCTCTCATTCTCTCGCGTCCTCTTTCCCGCGAGCGAGAATAAAGCTTAAGCCGTGGATACGATTAAAACGGGAAACTAGCAAAAGACCGGGGATACTAAGACGAGTGCCGAATAACAAGAAAGGAGAATGATTCGACAACCGGTAAAAAAATCATTAAAGAAACCTCAGGGACAAGAGTATCTTCCGTGGAATTAAAGGATTAAGACGACGCGAGGAGGGAAAGTGAAGAGAATCGAAGGAGGAGAAAAAGGGGGTGGAAAGGACGCCGGTAGATAACGGGGTGTGCGAGGAGAGGTGGAAGAGAGGGAAATTTGGCGAGAATTCGGAGTAACGGTGGAATCCGCTTTTCTGGCGGCACGGGCGCGGCGGCGAGCTTCCGAGGACAGTGACGTACCCCTTGCGCGACTATGTTGGGTTGAACGAGGGTGGCGGGGGATGCGGTGGCGCGCGCTCGCGCGCGCGCGCGGGGTAATGGCACGATCGTGGCGAACGGTGGCGAGAACGACGACGATGGCGGCGCGCGACGGTGGTGTGGAGGCGGTCGTAAAATAAAGAAGAGAGCGGGCGGCACGATAAAGCCATGATTTCCTCTCCTTCTCTTCGGGGGGGGAACGGAGAAAGGCGCCGAGTACGAGACGCGTCCCTTGGTTAGAGGCGCACTGGGCTACCACCACCTCCCCCCGAAGCTGCTCCGTCACTGGCCCGACGTAATCTGTCCGTTCGTTCACGGCGACTCACAATGTGGCCCCCGAGATAACAAATAAAGCCCCATTGTCGCAATTGTGTGGATTTAAAAGGATTTGCGCGCCTCCTCTCGCTCTGGCCGCTCGCTCGTCCGCCTGCCTTCTCTCCGCTCGCGCCGCTTCCCTTCTCTCTCCTCTCTCTTCTCCACTCTTTCCCTTTCCTCTACCCTTCTCGGCCTTCCAGCCACCCCCTACCTTCCACCTTTTCGTCCTTCCTCACATTTCCACCCTTCCCTTCTCTCCTCCTCCTTCTCGTCACTCGCGCGCACTCTCGATCGCCGAGCTTTTCAGCCTTCTCGACCACCTCGCTCCTTTCTTCACCGACCTTCTCCGTTTCCCTTCTTCTTGCTTTTCTCGCCTTACTCCTCCTTCCGAAGTTTCGGCGGTAGAGACCGGTTGAGACTGGAGGAGTTCCTTATTCCGTTGCTCGTCGACCCCCATACGCCCACTTTTTCGATGTATTCTTTAGTGGGTAGGAGGGAGATCGAAAACGTAAGGGAGATTCACCGGAAGAAGGTCAGAGAGTGGGAGAAGAGGAGGATTTTGAGGGAAGTTCATTCGAGATTAAAGAGAAAGAATTGGAGGAGGAGTGTTCTGTTGAGGTTGGGACTTACTCTTACCCGTAGTTTAGCGCAGCTCGGACTTTAGATGCGCTCAATAAACATGTGTGGATACTAGCATGCATATCAAGATATATGTGTAGAGTGCACTGAGAGAAAAGTATATGATATATCTAACTATAATGGCATAGTAAGAGAATTATGGTTGGAAATATCATATTTATGGTAAATGTTACCATAATGTCAGTAATAATTACGATAAAGGCATAGTATAACCAACTGTATTATGTTTTTACCCAAAATTATGGTTATTTCAACTAAAAATATAGTATGGTTGAAAATATAAAATGGCAAGAAAAGTAACTATTTCATATAGTCAATATTACCAGAATATTTCATACATAGTGATAGAACTAACTATATTCACATAGCACATTTTACTATACATATGGTAACAAGAACAAAGGTAATAGTTAATAATATAACCATTTGTATAAATCGTTCATTCTACTATATTTTGTATGGTTAAGTGAACTATAAAAATATGTTTGACGCCAAATTTAACTATAAAATATAGTGAGATTATAGTAAACCCAACCATTTTTTTCTCTCAGTGTGCATGTAAAGTCCGAGCGTTGCTAAAGTAGGGATGAGAGTCAGACCCTTTGGTTTTAGAGTTGATAAGCTTGATTTCGGGGATTTTGTTGTTTTTGATTCTAGGATGGCATGTCTCTTTTTGAGACAGTAGTATTGCAGGATTTAGTGAATGATTCCACGATGCTAAGATTGCTTTTTAACTGCAACGAATTTAAATTCCTTTCCACTTCCAATAAGCATTATAATAGCATCCAAATAAATATCGCGCAACTATCGAATTGTTCATTTTCTGATTTATCGGTTCCACCGTGTATTCCTTCTTTAAGAAAGTAGTATCGTGAGATCACGCGAATAACACCACGATACGTTAGTATCTTATTGTTAAATAAGATTGTTTCTCAACTGTAACGAACTTTTGACTTTCCGCAGGAAACCCTAACGCACAATTCTACACCCCGTTGAGAGCATCTTGCACTAAATTAACCAATAAGCATGGTAATAACATCTAAATAAATATCACAGGACTATCCAATTACTCGTTTTCATATTTATCCATTCTACCGTCTCTTCCTTCTTTAAACTAGGGGGCAGAGCCCCCTACGCTTTCGCTTCGCTCAAGCGCCAACCCCCTCAAGATCGCCTTTGCTCGCGCTTCGCGCTCGCCCACGAATTTCAAAAGGTTTCGAAATTGTGGAAAATTCAAGTATTGAGATATTAAACTATGCTACAGAGTCCGCTGCGCTTTCGCTTCGCTCATAAGTCACTCCCTTTACGGTCGTGCCTAAAAACTACTATCGCGAAATCACGCGAACAACTCCACGATACTAAGATTGTTCTTCAACCGCAAACGGACTCAAATTTCTTTTCACTTTCTACAGAAAACCCTAACGAACAATTCAACACCCCATCGAGACCACCTCGCACTAAATTACCCATCAATCGTTATAATAACATCGAAATAAATATCGCGCGACAATCCAATTACTCGTGGGCCATTCTATAATACGAATTTAACCGCGAAACTACTCGTCCTAATCGCATCGAAATCTACGATGAACACGATGAATAGGCGAGCGGAGTTCGCGGCAGAAGGACGGCGTACAATCGCAAAACTAATTGGTTGAAGTTTCTTGTTGCGTTCTAACGAGCGCGGTTGCATTTTGGGGGTGGTCCACCTCCTGGCCTCGATGGTCGCGGGGGTAGAGCAGGTGCACCGCCGACGGTGCAGCTTATGTCGTCGGGCGTGATATAACGTTCCGTTGTTTATCGCCAGCCAACGTGGCCAACGTGTCGGAGGGGTGTACTGGTAGTGGTAGAGGGTGGTAGTGGTTCGCGAATCGTGTGGGCGGTAGGCAGGCAGCGTGTTGGTTGGACAATGACGACGCTGACGTCGTTGCCTTTCGAACGGGGGGTAGTGGCAGTTGGTGGTGGTGGTCGGCGGAATTGTAAAGATTATGCCCGATGTTTATGCATTTATGCTGAATTATTGTCGGCGGGGGCTTTACCGATGTTTATGCTGATTTACGCTTTGTGCTATCTGCCGGGACACATTGTCCTGGAATTATTATTCCGCGCCTCCATTTGCGTCATCCACTCGCCGGAGCGTTCGCGCGAATTTCACCGAGCCTCGCTCCGAGCGGCGCGGTACGCGCGAATCGAGGACGACTTTTACCTTCCCCGTTTCGCTCCCGTTCGAAGAGCCTCGTTGCCCGACACCTTTTTGTTTCTCGCGCGCGATGAAACATTTTTCGACTCTATTTTCAACGTGCGCACCATGCCGCGAACGAAAATAATTGTTTAGGTTGGCTGAAAAGTAATTGCGCTCTTTGTCCGTGGAAATGAAAGGCGAATTTAACGCGATTACTTTTTGGCCGATCCAATATTTATCCCTTCGTCATTCGTGACAAGCTGTAGCTTATCTTCTCCAAAATTCGCACACGTCGGTAAACGTGTCGGGGTGGTCGCGCGAGGAAGAAGCTTTCGATTTTTCCTTAAAACATTACTCCACGGAAGAAATTTCTCATCCTGCTTGAATGTTTTCCCTCAGTTTTCTTCGTTCCTCCATCTCACCTTCTTGCCATTGTCCTCGTCACTTCCGGTGAGATTCTCGCGATGCTTCGCACCACCGCCATCATCAGCACTCCGGGTACGAAAGAAGAGAGAGAGAAAAAAAGAGGGAGAGAAGGAGGTGGAGAGGCCCGTCAAACTCGCTCGCGCTCCACGGCCAACCTACCTATCTTCTTTCGCGCCTCGCTTTCTTTTATCTCCGCGAGGCGAAGCATAAATAAGGACTGCGTTTGTACGCCGCTTGGGTACATAATGGAGTATTATGTGACGGAGATACCACGAGTCCCCTTTCTCCCATCCTCTTCTACCCTTCCACCCCTTATCCCTTCCTCGTCCTCCCTCCACTCGTTTCGTAGCATCGAAAACCACCGCCCATCGCCACCGCAACCACCACCACCACCACCACCACCACCACCACCACCACCATCAGCATCTCCAACGTCATCGTCGTGCCTTTTCTCTTCTCCCACCCTTCTCGCTCATTCTTCTCTCCTCTTCTTTCTGTCCACACCCGCCCTCTTCTCTCACGAACCTCCTCGAGGCTCGCGGGGTGTGTGTGTACAAGATATTTACTACAAATACCCTAGGATACCGAGGCCGGTATCGTGTCGGCGCGCAAGCAACGATAATACGTCCCTTTGTACGGATAACAGGCTCTCGCGGTAGGAGGGCCGGTGGTGGGCTAAGGGAGGAAGGCGCGAGGGGATGGTAAGGTTTACAAAATCGCGGGGTATCGCGCGAGGCCCACCGATTCACGCCGATCTCGAGTATCTTTCGGGTCCTTCCGTGTGTTTTTGGTATCGAGCTTTGAGTAACCGTTGAAGCTCTGGGGTTTGACGGTCGCGTGGCGTTTGTTTAGGAGAAGAATGAGAGAAGAGATTATAATTGTAGTGGTTATCCATTGTAGCGATCATTTGGAGACTCGTAAATTGGTGAGGCTAAATGCACGATAATATTGGATAATGATGAATAATGATAATATTGGATAATGATGATATTAGATAATGATCATCTTGATATTGTGTACTAGTGTAATTTTGTAGAGAATATTTTGGGACTGAGTGATCGCGGTAAGAGGGCCGATGGTGGGTTAAGGGAGGAAGGCACGAGGGGATGGCAAGGTTTACAAAATTGCGGGGTATCGCGAGAGCCCCACCGATTCACGCCGATCTCGAGTATCTTCCGGGCACCTTCCGTATGTTTTTAATATAGAGCTTTGCGTAACCGTTGGAGCTCTGGGGTTTGACGGTCGCGTGGCGTTTATTTAGGAGAAGAATGAGAGAAGAGATTATAATTGTAGTGGATGTCCATTGTTGCGATCATTTGGAGACTCGTAAATTGGTGAGGCTAAATGCACGATAATATTGGATAATGATGAACTTGATTTTGTATACAAGTGTAATTTTGTAGAGAACATTTTGGAATTGAACGATCGCGGTGATAATGGACGGTTAACAAAATGCCACGTGATTGTAATAATAGGATTATAATATTGTCGAAATTAGCGTCACGCCACTCGAGAAATCGCGTTTTTATTTTCTCTTTAAATTAACGGAACGAACACACTCTAACTGGCACGAGAGTGCTTCTCGACTTTTGAAAGCAACCCCCTCTTGTTGGATCAGGGGTGGAGGTGCGCCAGAGGATTACGTCGCCGAGGCCCCTAGCAGCGAACCTAAACTACCGCTCGCCGTTCCCTGTCGTGAAACTATTCAATTAAGCCGCCCCTGAAACGTCCGACGACCGCATTCCCCTCCCTGTCGTTTTTCCTACCCCCGCCCTTTTTGGGTACCCCGAGCCTTTCGCCGTTTCACTTTCTCTCATTCTCGCATCACCTCTCTTCGTCATCGTCACCATCCTTTACCATCGTCGTCACCCTTGTAGACAAACGACACGAGATTCACCGCAGAAATGACGATAACAGGGAGAAACTTTCCGCAAGCGAGGACAATTCGAGATTAGAGTAGACGAGAAATAGCGAAGAAGGATTTTTAATTGGCTTCATCAGCCCAACTTAAACCCCAACCATTTTCCGTCGTGATTATGAAATACACACTTGCACGTGTATATTATCTCACTAGTTCCTCCGATGTCACAGTCAGTTACTGCTTTCTTTCAAGAAGCGTCGTTCAATCGAAAATCGTTCAAACACCGAACAATCTTCTATCGTTTCAGAGCGTTGCACATGAAGGAACATCCAGACTACAAGTACCGTCCACGCCGGAAACCAAAGTCCCTGGTGAAGAAGGAAAACAAATTCGGCTTCTCGATATCACCGCTGATGTCTCCTGGTGAAACTCTCTCGAACATTTCACGCGGTCTGCTACCACCGCTCGCGCCACCCTCTCACCACCACCTGATGGGCCACGAGGATCTCAAGATACCACGCTTCTTTCCACCCTTCCCTTATCCACTCTACCCAATCCAACACAAACTAGGCGACGAGTTCACCGGCGGCAAACTAGCTGCAGACTTGGCCTTCCAGGCGCTCTACGGCGGTGGTACCTTCTACTCGAGCCACCAAGCCGTCACCTGGCCCGCGCTCACAGCAGCCACGTGTTTGCAGCCCAATTGCGGTTGTCCGAGTCCACCTAAGGAACCAAAGCGGACCACCTACCTGGCAACTCCAAAACTCGACGACAGGACCTACTCCAGTCCTGGGAGACCCGAAGACGACTCCTTTGCCTCGGATTCCAAGGACTCCAGCAGAGAAGACAGGTACAGGAAGCAGGAGGAGGACGGTTTCAGCCTCACCTTGGAAAGGCATCACGAGGACAGGTCTCAGGATCGTTTCTCCTCTTCATCCTCGTCCACTCATAGTGAGCGTCCCGAGAAACCGTCCGCAGGTCCAACTGGCTCTAATCCGACGTCAGGCGTCTCGACGCAGTCCACCGGCAAGCTCGAGAACGCCTTCTCCGTACAGAACCTCACCTCGCCCACGTCGACCTACGGCCAGCAGCGCAACCACGTCATATGAAGGCCGCTTCCGGTTCTCCCGGACCTCAACTTCCGGGCGAACCTCGTACCTCCAGGTTGGCCTACAGCTTCAGACTGGTGGAGAGTACCGCCAATGCTCTCGCCAATTCCACAGGCCACTGTTACGAATCTCAGTGCCGCTGCTGCGGCCGCGGCAGCGGCTGCTGTCACCAAGGACGAAGAGGTGATTCGTTTTCAGGACGAGCAAGCGAGAAACGGTGGCCAGGTGATATCCAGGTCGGCTCGCGCCAGTTTACACGTGACCGGTGCTCAGTGAATTGTAAGGGACGCTCTTCTCGAGGTTGGGACCAGTGTCAAGGTCAAACGTATGAACTCAAGGTCGTTGGATAGTGTCGGCGATGTATCGAGTGGCAGATCGAACGAATTGTTTTTGGTGTCGGAAGAACTTCTAGATCTCTTCGGAAGAAGTGACTTTACCGAAGAACCTTTGCCAGGCAAATGTTTCACGATGATCGTGCGAGCTTCGTTTTTTTTTTAGTCTTCCTCGCGTTCGCTTTGTCTCGACACTCTCGAATAATCTCTGCCACTTCTCCACTGTACTCGGGTAAAATGCGAAGATTGAAAGAGGGCCGGCGAAGGTGAAGAGCGACGCGATAAAGAATTCGTTAGGCAGATCCATCCCCACGACGACGAGCGACGGAAACGCGAATCGATAAGTCCGTACGCGCGAAATCCCACAAAGAGAGCCGCAGATCTGTGTGTCGGGGTTGTGCGCGTGTGTCCACGCGTACGTTGGGGTGGTACACGTGGAGACCGAGGTATATTATGCCGAGCAGGATGCTAGAAGAGTCCAATTTTGATGAGATAACCAACCCTCTCGTGTCACATATTATCCGACATGTGAAAGAGGGCTGTGGGCGGGCGCTGGGCGAATGGAAGAAGGACGGAGGCAAGTGTGGCCGATGGAATGGAGGAGGACGAAGGGATGGAAGGGATTGAAGTAAGGGTGGACGAGGACGAGAGAAGTGCGGGGATGGTGCGCGCACACGAAGGAACGGTGGTACGGGATGAGAAGAGGGGTGGATGAAGAGAAGGACGCGAGAAAGGGAAAAAAAGAAGCTCTTCCAGCGGAGGCAAATCTCTTCTTTGGTATCCGGCCATGCGAAATAAGCCAAACGTTCTGAATGCTAACGTAGATGCGACATGGCGGGGGCCAGCAGGCGTATGTGCGCCGCGGCGCTGCTCCCGTCTCCACCACCCCCGCGACCATTCTGTTTGCGGCCTTCCGCTTGAGGTAGCGCGAAAGCATCGATACATCCACCGCGAAATTGTCCGAAATTGCGCGCCACCACCCACCGCTCTTACTCACGCCCGTGGATCGCTTACCCCTCGAAACTGGTCACACTCGAGTGGACTCCTTCGATCGTTCTCAAAGATGGATCGAGATCCTGTGGACTCTACGAGATCTAGGAACGATCTGTCGATTTTTAGTTCTTGTTTTTTACGAGAAATCGATCTTGGACACTTTCTCGTGGAGTTTTGATAGGAGGGGGATGCTTAGAGATTTATACTGTAGTGGAAGATTGAGAGTCGTGAATGTAATGTGTAATATTGTTGGGCTCTCGTTGGTGATGGGTTGGATGCGTAGAGTGTGGCGTATAGGAAGGAGATGGAGAATTAATGATGTGTAATTTAACGCCATAGAAACGTATCTTGCCGAATGGAATGTATGTAAAGGTTCCTTGGTAGCGATCTCGTCTCGTATTCGCCAACGGTGAAGCGTGCGTTTTTTCAAGAATTCGAGATTACGCGAGATTACGTTGGAGTAAGATTTTGTTAGAGGATCGTGAGAACGCGCAGTGTTCTTGGTTTGATCTAACGATACGAGCATAAGCATATCATTGTTAATCACTGCTGTATCATAAAAAGCGACGTTTGTAAATAAACTTACGACTTAATCCAATTTAGATGACGTAGATGGAGCTATGAATGATGGCTTCAATCGTTCTGAAAAACGATCTCATTTCCCATTACGTATCCATGGAGTATCCTCCCAAACTTGGTTAAATAGACAATGTAAGATCAATCATGAGCCATCGATTTTCCTTTTTTTCTCCACACGTTTTACACTTTCGATCCAAACACAGTAAATCCACGCGCAGAAACACAACGATTCTTTTTTAACTTTCATAAATCTTTCCTGGTCTCTTAATTCCTCTTTTACTAATTCTCTTCATCGACCATGCTCTGTGCACGGAGAAATGATCTCGCGCGGCAAAGAAAAGCCACGAGAAAATCAGAGATCGAAATGGAAGGATACGGAAAAGAAATTGAGAGAGAAAGAGAAGGAGAATCGAGAGATGAGAAGGATAGCTGAAGGAAGAAAAAGAAAAGGGACCGGTAGGATGGAAAAATAAAATTTTCCGAGTGCCACCTTCTTTTCCTCCTCCTCCTCGCGCTCTCCTTCGACCTTCCACCCTCCTGTTTCATTTCTGATAGCGACTCCTACGGACGCCCTGGTCGCAACCGTCGTGACGCGAGGACATTATCGCCACCGCAAAGGACCCTTTCTTCCCCTATAAAGGCAATCACGCTTTCGTCCGTAGCGAGATAACCGCAGAATGGAAAGGCGCAAAGGACGGAGTCACGCGCGCCCAGCCACGGCACGTTCCTTCTTCATGGCCTTCCTCTCAAGAATTTTCGTACGTGTCCCGTGCTCCGAGAAAACTTCGCAGCCTCGTGACAATTTTCACGAAGATTTATCGAGCACCTTTAAGAACAGTAGCTATTCTCTTGTCGATAATTACCTCATTAAGTCCAGCTCCTCAAAGTGAGAGACACTAATTTTACCCGTGTTGATCGTTACCCGATACCTAGCTAATTTACCAAAGTACCTTTTCCAAGTGACAAAAGTATGAAAACACGTATCGAACAGGATAATCTTTTGAACGAGATTCAGTGTTAATGCCACGTATCACGATCCTTCGTAGGTTTTTATCGCACGACAGTACTCAAGCATGGATTAAAAATTGAAAATTCATTAAACTTATTTATAAATCTTAAGAAAATTAGGACCATTGTCCCTCTAAATCTTTCATGCCACAAATCCTGAACCGCGTATCAGATATCGAAATCATCTCTTATCGTAAGAATTTCAAATCGATCGATCGCAGGGGTGCTAATTTGCGCCTTCAAAGGAGCAGCGAAATTTCGACGGTGGAAGTGGATTCGCAAGTTTTAGACGGCGCAAAGGGTGGAAAGAGGTGGAGGGTGGGTAAGAAGGGACGTGGGTGACAAAAGGGACGAGGCGGATGGAAAGACGAAAGGGATATCGGGGGGTTGATGCGACTACCGGGCTGGACCAGAGAAGTTCGAGGCGCTGCTCTCCATTAGTATGCGCGGAAGTGCTTCTCGCTCGATTGTGGGAGGTATTGTCGAGGAAGAATGTCCTCGTTGCCGAACGCCGTCGTAGAGACCTTCGTGGACGCTTTCGAGAGAGCTGGCGAGTAAGCGTAGAAAGACACAGAGTGAGTTCTGTTAAGGATTGCAGCCTGTCGATCTGTAAGTCGAATGCAATCGCTCCGACGACTATTGTCTAGATCCTGATAACGAATATCACTGCACAAAATTACTGTGCAAATAAGAATTCTTTCCCATTATATCCGAATTTCTGAATTAAGTCGGACAAGCCTTAGCTAAACCATTTTTGGAAGAAGCTTAGAGATGCTTCATTTCTAATTACTGAGCTAATTAGCAAGAAGCATTTTCAAAATATACAAGCAACGTTATCAGAGATATTAACAGGCAATTTCTTATGATAATAATTAACTAGATTCACAGCCGAAATTCTCGATGATAAATTAGAAGATACAGAGAATAAGAATTTTATAGTATCCTTTCAAACCGAGGAGGTTCGCTAATGTTGAAGACGTTGGTAGGGTGCTCTTCACCATTGTGTGCCGACAGACGGAGACGTTTTAATTGCGTCGCTCGTCGGGCCACGATATGGCACTCGCTTTTACACGAGTGGAAGAGGGAGCGAGACGACAAGAGGAGAGGAAGAACGAGGAGTGATTTACGAAGGCGGTGCGAGAGAGTGAAACACGGGAGAGAAAGAGGGATAGAAAGAGAGAAAGACAGGCGTCACGCTGTGGCGCGATCGTTTGATTGCGGAAAATGACGGGAGCCGGTGCGAGTGGAAGTTTTGAGTGGGCGTCGGTACCACGGACAATGAGGCATTCAGGGCCGTCATTGTCGGGACGACAACTGCGTTACTGTAGACAAACCCGAAATCACCGGCGCCTATAGCCTTCCTAGATCCGATTATGCGCATAATAAAAAGAGAAAAGAGCGTGGGGTGGATACCGAGGGGTGTGGTGAAAGACAAGGGTGGAGAAAATCGTTCGTTGACCATGGATGGCTCGCGAGAAAGTGGAAGGGAAGAGGCTGATGAAGGTAATGACGAAGAAAGCATCACTTATTCGTACTACGAACGTTTTCCTTTCTTGCTCCAACCTGATTCGAAGGCTCGCAGAATTTCTACATTAAGAAACAGTAGAGCCTCCAGCATAAAAATTAAACTTACTGTTTCATTATTGTCGCTCGCAAATTTCTATACGTTAATCTGTGGAAAATAAGTCGGCAGTGGTGTAATTTCTATTTTGGATAAATACATGTGAATTGAAAATCGAGGACAATTCATGAGAGAGTGAGAGAGATCTGGAGGAGGAGAATAAGACCCTGGAAGAGAAAAGGCCCAGAAAAGTCGATTGACGAAGGTGAGGACTCGGAGGATATGAAAGTGGTTCACCAAAACCGAGTGAACTTGGTTAATTAGAAACGGTAGTCGGACACTGCTGACAATGAGCATTGTCCAGCATTGTCGACTTCCGGTCGCGTACAAAAAACAAATGTGGGCCGGAGACACGAATGCCGCCAGGAAATTAAGATAATACTCGAATCACTCGGAATATTAAGATCCAATTGTTTCAAGAGCAGTTGCCGACACGACGAGAGCACAATTATCCGAAAGGTTCGGAGGATGAGAGAGTGAAAGAGAACTGGAGGATGAGGATGAGACCTTGGAAGAGGAAAAGGTCCAGAGAAGTCGAAGGACGAGCGAGAGGACCTGGAGGATAGGAGGGTGGTCCACCAAAGTTGACTGAACTTGGTTAATTAGGAACGGTAGTCAGACGCTGCCTGGCATTGTCCGGCAGTGTTGACTTCCGGTCTCTCCATCCCCTCCAAGGAGCCTTTCAAGGTAGCACCGGTTACTCCCTGAACCCTCTCTCATCCCACTTCATCCTCATCCTCCTCGTTCTCCTTCCTTCCTCTCACGTCTCGCGGAACGGAGGTGTGAGGGCTGATTGTTTCATTGTTTCCGACCCCACTGTGAAATGCCACCGCTTTGAATAGGGTTATTGTTGTTTCAGACCGTACCGCAGACAATCCAAGGGGTTTTCGGAGATCCAATGGCGATTCTGCTAAACGTCGCGCGTACGGGCCCGTGGAGGACTTTCCAAAGTGTGCAATCTTAAATCGTAATTTCTCGATATTATCCTTTTGCGCGAGTTATTGAGTTCGGTGTGCAAGAATTTGATTCGAGTCCGTCTCTCGAAACATTCGATACCTACACGAAGCACTAGCATCGAGAGACAACGAGGGTTCAGTGGAACGGTATAAGATTTCCCGAAGCTCGTTCAATGGCCATTACGCGACCACTTCGAACGCGATGCCACGTTTAAAATTTGCTGGTACCGTCACGGTGCTCTCTACCATTTTCCAGCGAACCTTCCAGACTCCTCGCCAGTAGTTTATTCTTCGAGGATTCTCGCGATATTTCTCAACGGTATAGGATCTAGTACCCATGCCTTCTCCCTTTCTCTCCCTCTCGTCCTTCTCGGCGCGGAGGGTGGTGCCTCGCTTTCCTGAAAACTAGTAAAATACTAGCTGGGCAACATTTCACGGACGGATCCGCGAGCGAGCGATAGGATCGTCGCATTTCCGGTGGACGCTCATATATAAGGCAAACTTATGCCCAGCGTAAATTCCCACCGCTTTGCCAACCGGGGCTATCTTATCGTGGCCCGTCGGCGGGGGCAGCTCTCTCCACCACCTCCACCATCACCACCAGCCTCCACCAAGGACGTCGATAGACCATGCCAGACATTATGCGAAATTGAAAAACCGAAAGTATACCCGGACGGGGAGGGCATCGCGAGCGCGATCCAGGCGTTACTTCCGGTCAGGAGGAAAGGATCGACGACGGTCAAGCGGTCAAGAAGATCGGCCCGGGCCTGATAAAGTCATCTCGATAAAAGGCACCGCGGAGGGAAGGAAGGTCCGCGCAGATGAGAAGGAAAAATATGTAGTGGGGAGAGAAAAGATTCCGTGATAGCTTGGCAGTGTTCGTTTGGTTTAGAAGAAAAATTGCTCCACGTGAAAGCTTGTACTATACTGTATTATGCAGTACATTCGTATTGTTGTCTAATTTTCTTCATGCCTTAAATTCATCGTAATGAAAATGTGATTAGTGTTAGGCACATCGTATGGCAATATTAAAATTTTCATACGTTCAAAGATTTCAAAGAAACGTTTCAAAGTTTTCATATTTTTAGAAGAGCGATTTTTGTTTAAGGTAAAGAGAAAAGATTCGGTAATAGCCTGGCAGGGTTCCTCACAATTAAAAGAAAAAAGTATTATATTATGCAGCTTATGCTTCATACTTTAAATTCATGGTAACAAAGATATTATTAGTAGTAAGTACATCGTTAAAATGACATTGTTAAAATAAGAGTTCTCATATCTCTGAAATTAAAAGACCTTCAGCTCCTTCGAACGAGCCTTAAAATTCGAGCTACAAATTCTTCCATCCTTTATCATCTTTAGCTTCAAAGTAATAATAATTCAAATTCCGTCGAAGGAATTCTGGTGGGGCCAGGATCTCAGGCGTCGGAAAGAATCGTTCGAAGAGCGCGTGCCAGGGCGCCCCGACGAAAAGAGTAACGTGCAGTGGCCTCGCGGCCATTTGGCCACCACTTCGTCACGATTTGGCGCCGTTAAAGTCGAATAAAGCGCGCGACACTCGTGACCCTTGCCCTCCCACTGGCGACACCTTCTTCGCCGAGATTGGAAACAAAATGTCGTAAAATATCGACGCAAAGCTGCGCGCCGGGTTGACCCTCTCCGTTTTCAGCCACGGCGAAGGAGCCGCGGTGAAGTCGGTAAATATAAATAAAAATGGAAAGCCGGTAATAATGGCCGTTGGAAAGTATGACGCATATCCATACCCGCGCCTGTTTCAAATTGATAGTTGCCACGTACGAACCGCGCAGGCGCCTACGATCCTTCGAGCCACGCGTGTAGGAAGTTGGAAGCCTCTTGCACGGCTTCACCTACGACGTCACCCTTTTCCTTCGCTTTCACATTTTTTCTTTCCTTGCTTACCCTCCCTTTCCGGTCGCTGGAGTAGTTGATGCGACGGACACGGGCGACGACCTCCTCCACGACCCCCAATCCACCCTTTCTCTTCTCTCTTATCCTCTTCTCTTACACTCACACGCCACCCTTTTCCCACTTTCTTCGCCCACTCGGTCCTTCTGGAATTGATTTTATTTCCTCTGCCCGATTCTCACCCAGTCCCTCGGCTTATCGCGACACCTCGCCCAACCGGATAGCCAATTCCTTTTTCCCAAGTTCGTGAACGCAGGGACGGTGGTGGAAAATCGGGCCAATGTACCCTTCTCGTACCTCGCTTTCTTCGCATTGTTTCTCGATACTTCTGTGGATCGCTTCATTGCTTATTACTTTTGCAAGATTCGTGCGAAGGCGATAATTTAAATATTTCCAAGCGTTTTGCGATAGGGTACTCTGTTCTTCTCAATGCTATTTGTTGGTAAGTTTCATTAGGGTTACTCATGATCATACTCTTAAAAAAATTTTCCAAGCATTATGCGATAAGGTAGGGGAGAGTGGGGTACTTTGGGACATGGGGCACATTGGGACATTTCGATTTTGGCGGCAATTATTGTGATTTAGCAGTTGGCTGTCTTGTCAGAATCAGTTAGACACTAATTCCTTCAATGTCAGTCGCTTTCACAATTACAGATAAAAAACTGTTGAAGATATTAAAGTTTTAGTGTTTTCGGGTATCCACATAAGCATTTCTTGTGTCTGTTCTTAAGGTTATAAATTGAGTAAAATAAATAATGAAGCTTTTGTTTGATGTTCAACATATTCCATCTTGTATTGACTTTATACAGTCAAGTTATGTTTATGAAATGCATAGAAGGAATTGTTGAATAGATGCGTTTTCCACTCGAAGTACCTGTGGGGTAGGTTGGGACAACCTAAGTGGGGCAGATTGGCCTTGTCCTCTCAATCCCGATGATCGCACAGATCTAATACAAAAGTTCGAAGAAAATAGCACCCGTGAAAATACAAATAAAAAAACGTCATAGAAAAAGAGCAGAGTTAGATTCAACAGATGAGGATACTGAGACAGAGGAAATTATTTAAAAAATGCAAAAGGATGAAGCAATGGATTCAGACATCGAAAGTAATTTTGAATTAGAAGAAATTCAGAAGTATTATTATAACGTACAGTAACATTTTTAACATTCCTAATCAGTAAAAGGTAGATTATTTGTTTATTAACAATTCGCACTCGGCATTTTCCCAGCGCCTTTCATATTGTCCCCTCAGAGGGGATAACCGTATGCAAAGGATTAAATTGTGGACGGTAGTTTTTGCTAATAAATAGATTCTTGTGTTTTCTAACTGTAATTTCAAAGGAATTCCATCGCAGTCCCAAACTACCCCACCGTGGGGCAGATTCGGACATTTTGCACTTATTAGCAAATTACTTTATTAACAATACAGATGGTTTTTTTTGCCTATTAGCCGGTATCGTCCTTTAACAAAAACCTCAACATATCTTATGTTTCTTACAAATTTTAAATTGGATGAAAATTGTGGAAAATACAGGCTCAAAATCCTTAACAGTCCCAATGTGCCCCACTTTCCCCTACTCCGCTTTTATCAATATTATTTGTTGGTAAGTTTCGTCAGGGTTACTCGTGATCATACTCTTGACGATTTAGGTGTCTGCAGTCTAGTTTTTCAACGTGATTATTCAAATATCCTTCCATTACTTTAACAATTTTCCCAAGTGTAAACTCGTTATCGCGTGGAAATGACTATATTCAAAACGTTTTGCCTCGATCGACACCTGCAGGATTGGAAGGATCATCCGCGAATTTTTCAACGACGGATAAGCAAAAATCACGCGCGGGCAAACGTACGCAAAAATTAGATACAGGATCCTAGAACGGCGGAAGTTCATCGAATTTAGGTATCTCGAAGGAGTTCGCGTGCGACGTGATTGGCGGACAGTTGAGGTAACGATGCTCCTCGTTTCAGATTATCGTAGTAGTTATCGTTCCGAGAACGATCTCTATTCCGATCATATACACACGTTTATATAAAGTGGCTCTTGAGAAACGATTGACTCGGTGGAACGACTGCGACGGACTCGCTCGAAATTTAAAGGATACTTTGCGACAAACATTTTGGGCAATCCTCCATGAAAAATAAATTTCTCGAATTAATATCTATACTAGATACTTTGCGTATTATTTTACACGATATTTATTTCGCGCGATAAAGATTCGAAAATTCATGCGCCAATGAGCATGCAATGCAATGAACGAAGAAATACCCGCACAACTGCAATTCAATGGCAAGCGAGAAGTAAATGCACGCGTCGAAATGTGAAAGAAAATGTTCGTAGAAAACCTTCCGTCGACTGGAAACCCTTCGATTCATCTTGGCGCGCGCAAGTCACGCTTCCGTCATCGCGATTTTCTTGAATCAATGTCTACACGCGGCGCTCCACGTAAATTATTTTTCACGTAATACCAGGACTCGCGGCAGAGGCTCAGAAACCCATGCACCAATGGATATGCAGTCGAGGCAAATATACAAATGGTCCAATGGCAAGCGAGCCGTGTTTCTCTCTTCTATCCTCAATTTTTCTCTCCTCTCGCTTCTCACACGCTTCTCGCAAAGCTCTTTCTCTCCTCGTACGCTCGCCCGCATTCGATACCAGCCCAGCTCGTCCTCTTCTCTTTTCTCCTTCTCTTCCTCTTCTTTCTCCGCCTCCAAGACACGCTCCTCTGTATTTCGCGGCACCCCCCGACAAAGAAGGGATTTGTCGAGATGCGAAGTTTCGCGGACTGCCGACGACAAAACCCTACAGTCCCCCGTTGACGTGCACACCCTCCACGCACCCCACCCACTCAGTTCCTCAAGTTACCCTTTACTCGTACTCGGACTCGTATTTCTTCAGTTCGATCATTCTCGATCCACGACACTTGGAATTAATCATGATCAATTATATTCCGTTGCAAGAATACCCTATGCTTCGTTAATTCATTAATTTAACTCTCCATCGTCGTTCACTTTATTTTTATCCTGTAAATTCAAACGATTCGCACCCTCATGGCCTAAATTGGGAAGAAGAATCTCGCTGTATTCGTTTGAGAAATTATTTTCACCGAATTAGCGATATCTCCAGATGGATACTTCGATTTGAAAAAACCTCTCGTGATAATATCCTTCCACCGAATGTTTTAATTCTGACAACATAAGCGAGGCTCGAATGGAAAATGGAATGGACGAAGGAGCGACAACGGCGACAACAACGTGGCCCATTAGGATACGCTCTGGTGGTAGCGCAGGTCTGTCCGGCCATTGCGAGCTGGCAAAGTGGATTCACGCCAATTAATCTCGCCGCAAACGAGGGCATTTTCATTTTCGCCGCTCTCCTTCCACTCTCGCTTCCTCAGCGTGGTCCACGGGACCGGAGAATAATAATCTATCTTAAATAACCCGCGGGCTCAACTCGCGAAGACCCACCTCATCCTCTTGGTCCCTCTTCTCTTCGATCCTCCACGCTTCTCTTCGTCCCTTCCTTCTCTTTCTTTCTCTCTCTCTCTCTCTCTCTCTCTCTCTCGTTCTCTGCCTCTGATACCACCCGCGACCACGAGCTTCCTCCCGGAGGCCGTCAACGAAGGCTAAAGCAATCTCGACGAGAAGGATTCAATTACCAGGGGCGTGAGTGCACCGTCGAGATTTAAAAACAGAAATTATGCTCGTCGTATTAGTGGCGAGGAGGAAGGAGAGGAGAGCAGTCGTTTAGATAGGCAGTCCCCAGATTTCTTCGAGCCTCTTCTCCCTTTTCTCTCTCGCACGTCGATTCTTCCGTCTCTTAACTGTCGTTATTCTCGAGAGAGAGCATCGATGACTGGAGAAAGAGTCGACGAGAGACGATTCGATCTGAAAACTTTGAGAGAGGTGGACGAATTTTTTTCAATTTGCAATGTGACGAAATGTGACGAGTGTCGCTTCGTCGATAAAAAGCAGAAGATTCGAGAAAGATGAGGTGCAGATCGGTTGGAATGAAGGATGGATGGGGCCACGAGAGAAAAAGTTGAAACGTTTGAAGAAGGGGAATGCGAATCCTTTGAAGGGCTTATCCGCGCGTCTGAACGCGAATAGAATCCGCGGACCGATCCGCGGTCCTTGCGTTCTCTTAAATAAGTAGGGGAACAAGGTGGAAGGGAGAAGGGGTTATCAAACCCTATGGACCACGATCGCGTGTGCTCGTCTAGGAGAAAGAAGAGAGGGAAGAACCTAGGAGAGACGCGTTATTAATTCCTACAATTCTATTCGGGTGCAAGCGTTGGAATGCACTCTCTCCGAAGGCAAACGCATATTAGATTCTTAACACTGAACCTACCAAAGATTGTTTTCCATATGGAAATCCCCCTTGTTGACCAGTTTCAGTAGGTTTACCGTTAAATCGATCGTTTATATCGAATATAAACAAATCCATGTCTTTAAAAATAGATTTACACCACTTTCAAAATAAACATTCCAAATATCGTGTACTGTACGCAGGACGCTCGATTATTCCGATGATGAATCAATTATTAAACTTTCCACGAGCTTTCCTCCTCGCAGAAATGCATCGGAAAATCGTAATACCTCGTCCAATTCACCCCAAAAAAATACCATACACAACGTGCAAATAAGAAATAACAGCCCTAATAACGACACGATCGAAGGTGCGAAAAGCGATGGAACAGAAGAAATCGATACCAACGCAGCGGGCGATTGCTACCGCGACATTCGATCTCTCGATCGTGGGGCCCTCGGATAGACAGAGGAGCAGACCTCGGTGGAGGTTAAAGCGGAATAGGATAGGACTGGAGCGTGAAGAGGCCGTTATTGTGGGCGCTGGCGCGCGTCATTTGATCGGGCACAGTGGAAGGCCAAGATTGTGTGTGCACCATTTCCCACCACCATCACCCACACTCTCCTCTCCACCTTTCTCTCTCTCTCTCTCTCTCTCTCTCTCTCTCTCTCTCTCTCTGCTTCTCTGTTTATCCTTGTTGCGCGCGCGCACCACTACTACCAGAACCTGTAGGCAGCATCAGCAGCGTGTCACCATTCCTCCACCACCACCACCATCGACGAGCCACGCTACCAGAGGCACCGAAGTTGCGCAACCCTCCCTCCGGTACCGTCGAGAAGGATGGAGGGTCGCGGTGCGGAAGTGGAGGAGAGAGGGGTGGCAAGAAGGACAGAATTTACCCCGCAGGCCGGCCAACCTAATGGAAACAAGAAATTGCGGCAAACAGCATTACCCACGCCTCGACGCCTCGTAAATATCGCGCAGGAGGGACCATCGCCGAAAGCGAGGAGCCGCTGCGGGTTCTCAAAAGGACACGCCGACGTCGGCGAGACCCCGCTCTCCGAACGAGGAGGAATTGCTCCGCCGGAAGGAAAGGATCCTTAGAGAGGATCCTGGACGGACTGGTGAAACTGGAGATTCGATGGAATTTCGCGAATCTTGCAGCCCCTTCGATGATATTCTCTCTTTTTTTACTGCGGTTCTTGTTTTTCGTTGTACCGAGTCATCCAAGATCTTTGAGTTGGTTGAATAATTGAGAGTAGAATTATGATAAAGGTTAGAATCGAATTACACGAATCTTACATCTCGTTCGATGATTTTCTCTTTTTAGTGCGTTTCTTATTGCTCGTTTTATTTCGAGCATCAAAGTTAAATATGGAGTTTGCGGTAATTAAGATCACTTCTTCGTTGATTTTTTTTCTTCTAATGCAGTCCTTGTTAAGTGTACTTCGTTTTTCGTACTACTGAGAGCGTCGAAGATCTTTCAGTTTATCAAATACTTGGAAGTAGAATTAGCATGAAGCTTGCCCTTCGCTTAATTAATTTCAAAATCCAGGTTAATCCAATTTTTTCCTCGGAAGCTTAACAAGTCTGATTTTGTTCCAGGCTTCATCAGCGAGCGACGAGGATAAAGCAGCGAGCTTCGTGCAAACGCTTGGAAGTCCTTGAAAAAATACGAAGAGAGGCTCGAGGAAGAGATGCCCTTAATTTTTCGAAAGTTTCGTTTTACTCTTCCTCCGTTTATTATTAAATGGGGATCGAGGAGAAAGAGTTGCTGCGCGAAAGAGAAGCGATGAAAAATGAAGGAGAATTTAATCTTCGATGAGCTTCATTTTGCCTCATTAGTCGAGAATAAGGATAAAGCACGAAGCAAGATCCGTCAGTCCTTTACCGACGTAAGGAAGAACTTTGTGCGCTTGTGGAAAACACGCGTGAAAGAGAACCTAGAGGAGGAAGATGGTAAGATACACGAAGCAGAACTGGTAATGCATTTTAGAAATCGTTAGGAGGACGTGCGAGGAAGTGACGGAGGGTGTCGGAGATAGGAAAAGCGCAACGCTCGCGCCGTTTATTTATTTAGGTCCGTCATAATCGAATTGTCGTTCACTTACCAGTGCTTTCTTTTCATTCGATTCAATCGAGCCACGCGTGAGTGGGAACATCGTCGAATACTCTCATCTCTCTCCATCTTTCACCATCCTTTTCAACCTTCGGCAAGGGAGAATCGAGTGCGCCAACTGCAATTTATTACTGCCAAGAGTTTCGAGCGAGCAACCCTATCCATTCACTCTACTCGTCTATCTCTGTTTCTTTCTCGTTTCCACATCTTCCGTGTCCCTTCACCTTTTTTCTTCCTCACCCTTCCGCGCGGAAATCTCTCTCATAAGCGCAGTGAAGAAACTTCTAATGACACGTTAAGTCCAGACATGCTAATCTTTAATACCACACCACTGAAGGACATTAATTCACCGAATTATTTAGCACCGCGCGCAGACCGCGCAGAAAAGTAAGGCAATGCTCGAAAATAATTTGTCAAAAAAATGAAAAATTAATAGATAGTAATCATTCTTAATTAATGAATATTTTGCATCGTTTCTTTGTATTTCGGACTGTCGTTATTCGAGAATTGGGAATTTCGAAAATTTGTAAAAGAAAACCTGGCCGTGTGGGACGAGGATGATGAGAGAAAGAAACCAGCAAGGAGAAGAGAGCTGGAAGAGGAGAGTGCAAGGGAGGACGGGTGAATGTGAAGTTTTCAATCTGCCATTCTATCATTGACAATTTCTCGCAAATGGGATAGCGGTGCAAGGGCGACGAGGCGTGCCACTCGGTGCACATTGGCGTTAAATAAGAGTAACCCGGCCGCCCCATTCCACCCCCTCCATCCCTTGCCACCACCAAGGGGTGCCCTCCCGACATAATTGCCTGTGAAATCACTAGATCGATTTTGCTTCCTTGTTCCGTGTCCCACCGATACTTTCTCCGAAGTAATTGTCGATTTTTAGCTCTAACGAAGTGAAATTTTTCTTATAAGGAACTATCGAGAGGCTCAATGAACATTAAAGAGAGCTTGCAATTTTTGCGTCCACCTGTTTGTTCACTTATAGTTGCTCGATATTCAGAATATACAGAAATTTTAATACACCTTGAACTAACGAAGAAATGATTTTTTTCTTAACACCTTCTATTTCGGTAAGTGCTTCGTGGCAAAAGTATCTTGACTTTACCCTGAGAGAAGCGCATTTACACGATTCCCTAATCGCCTTACAGCAGACGCAATCGAGGCCATTACCGCAGGACCTTATCGCGTTCAGGAGTGAACTGAGGAGAGTGCGGAAGAAATCCAGAGGGTCACCGGGAGGACAAAACAAGGTAAGATGAATATCTCAAACCTGACGGAGTAAAATTTAGGGTCCTCGTGGAAGAATGTGTTCGTAGAAAATTCACGTCCGTTTGTAATTTGAAAGAGAAGCACAATTGGGCGCTAAAGCAACGACGAGAATTTCGAAGGAATAAAAAACTCAGTGAATTACATCGCATCTTACAAAATTCCTCTTGCTTGAAAACGAGCTTTCTTCTGCAAACACAAAGAACCTCTTAACAAATAAAATCGCAGAACTCGTCGAGAATTAAGGCGTTCGTTGATGTCGCGCGAGTGAAGGAAATTTCTTCGAAAGGGAGAATTAAAAAGAGAAAAGAATATGTGCAATGTGTGTGAGTAGAGCGCGCGAGTAACAGTGAGGGAGGCAGAAAGTGAAGAAGAGAAAATCGAAAAGGGAGAAGGAGAATGGAAAGAGCGCGGGACCGTAATAGCCGCGAGACTTCTTAGCATAAAAATGGTCAATTATCCGTCTAACAAGTCCGAGAAGACCGACAGACGAGAAAAAACCCCCGGCGCCTTTTCCTAACTCCGTTACCGGCTTCGCTCCCTTGAAGGAGATTAGTTAGCGTAAATGCCGCCGGTTGTCGCATTTTTATTCCTGATTACCGTTTCTCGCCGAGCTAATTCCATTACCTGACATTCGAAAACTTCACTCTCTCACCTACCTCGCGCAGCTTCTCGCCTGTGTGAGAAGAAAGAGGAAAGGGATGAGGAGGACGAAAAAGAGGAGGACCTCTTTCGCGAGCGGAGTCGACAAACGACGATGGCACACGGTGGGAGGAAGAAAGCGTAAGGAACTTGGGAAGAAAGAGGAGAAAGAAGGAATGGAGGAGCAAGAGGAGAGAGGGAAGTGTAAGAAGAAGCATTGGCCCACGCTTTCGAAGGAATTCGCGACAATGCGGCCATGATTTTCCAGGGGAATGAATGCCGCCCTAATTCTTCCGGGAATAATCGCGGAAGCTACAGCGAGTTTGTTTGCCTTTTACGTAGGACGATCTCCTCTCGAGTACGAGGACCAGGGCACCTGAGAAACGCGGAAATATCGTTGTGCTTTCTCAGAGAGGAGTGACTTTCTGTGACGAATTGAAGGAACGTTGGATAGGTGTGTGTCTCCTCAGATTTTCTAGGGTTATGATTTTTTTTGAGTTTCCATGGTTTTGATGCACTTATCGCAAAAAGGGAATCTATGCTGAGAAACAAGTGGAATATAATAACTGGTGAAAAGTGTACAAAATGAAATGTAGTAAATCTATTTCCATAAAGTGAACCTATCCTGAAAGACAAGTGGAATATGATAATCACTGAAAAGTATACAGGGTGAAATGTAATAAACCAATCGCAAAAAGAGAATATATCCAGAACACGCATAAAATAACCACTGAAAAATGTATCGAGTGAAATAAACTAAACTAATCCCAAAAAGAAAATATATGCAGAACCCACATAAAATACAATAACCACTGAAAAAAGTGCAGACTGAAACATAGCAAACCAATTCCAAAAAGTGAATCCACGCAGAGACACACATAAAACATAATAACCATTAAAAAATATATACTGTGAAAAATAGTAAATCTATCCCAAAAAGCGAGATAAAAACTGCACCCTAAAACCATACACGCATGAACTAGAAGAACAACCGTAGATTCTGGTGGATTCTTTCGCGCGTAACTCGCCGCACGAGAGATCGCGAGGTGACGGCCGGCAGACTGGGGCGAGTCGCGAGGGGGTGGCGTTGGTTGGTAGTAGACGGTAAGCGAGGCGCCAAAAGCTGGAAAAGCGGATGTCGCGCCGGGGCAAAGTTAAATTAAATCACGGGCGAAGGCAGCTAATATTGTAGTTTATCTGGTCGGGACATTAGTGCGGATGAAATATGCGCCTCTCCACCGCCGAACTTAAAATCAAGATCCTCGAAGTTCAGGACTGAGTCGCGGCCTCCTGCTGTTTCTCCACCTCCTCCTCGTCCTTCGTCTCCTCCAGCACAACCCCGAACCCGCGTGGCTTCCAGCCTCTTTCCGTTTCTCTCGCTCCCCTTACGTTCACAGACGCCTCTCTCTTTCTTCATCTCCCTCCTTCCTTCTCTCGTTACATCCGCGCGACGAGCCTCCACCCTCCTCGCGAAGGAGCACACCACCAGAGCCATCCAAGGATCGTTCCACCATTTTCGTCCTTCCTGCTAAGTCGCGCGTGAAAATACTAATTATTATGCCGATTATTAATACGAAAAGTTCCGTGGCGGCGCCGACGCTGTTAAACCTCCAGAAGGGTATGAGGATGCCCGCGGCTGGGGCTGCAAAGTGAGAAGTGAAGAGTGAGGGAGGGTGGAAGAAGAGGGAGAGAATTCCGCGTCGCGAGCGACGCAGGCATCCGGATTATCCTTATACTTAGTTAAGCGGGCAAAAGTGGGCCTCGCGCACAGCCTCTACGATGGTTAAAAGCTCGCGGAAGCTCCCGGTAAACCGTGGGCATAACAAAACGACAGATCGCGGAAGGGGCGAGATTAAAACGGGAACACGGATGTTTCTAATTATAAGGGTGAATTGTTCCACTGGGTGGCGCGAACTCGAGGACGCGATGGTAATTAAGAATTTCGATATTCGGTGGAGATGTCGGTGGGTAAGAGTTTGCGGGTGATTATCGAGATTTAGGATTATCGTTCATTTCCTTCTCGAAAAGATTCACATTTTTTTGGGGTTTTTTTTTAGTAACATGCTTCGAGCACTTATTAATATTTACAAGTGAATTTTTCAGCTTTTACAACCCTCCGACCATATAAAAGTATATAAATTCCATAATAGGATACTTATTGTAAGTTAGTTCTCTTGGATGTACGTAATTGTAGAACGTATGCTTATGCCGATTTAACCTTAATAGATAATCGTATAGTTACTTTGGCCACACCAAATCAACGAGACACCTTTGTACAGAAACTGATGCATTATGAAGATGATATCATCCTTACAAAGATATTATTCGTGGTCTGTCTCAAGCTAAAGTCGCTCTTTGGTTCTTGAGAATCTCCTCGGCAAAATTGTCGTCCTTGGAAAATCTTGCATAGCTGCGGCACAAAGAAAACGCATCTATTCTATATCTGTATCTATATCTATACTATTATATCGACTATATATCTGTAACTCTCTAACTGATTTCAGTGAAAACTTTTCCAACACGTCCCTTACGATTTTTGCGAGTGTCGTGGAACATATAACAATCCAAACGTAAACTTCATGGTAAACGAAATTATTAAAGAATTTTTAAAAACCACCGGATCATGAACTATTAACACGGCTCCACGTGGACTTTCATTCGCCTTCCTTCCGAGTGAACTCCACAAATGTATACCCACTCACAGCCCAAACAACACCAAGCACACAGTTAGTGTTATATAACGGTGAAAAAAAAATTGTAAAATTTTACTTACATCCTTGCATATTTCTGTTTCTCGGTCGCAGACAACGATGGTTGCGTTGATTTGACGGATTCGACTATATGAGTTTGAGTTACTTTTATATCACCAGGTTCAATTTTACCATCCTGTAAATGATAAAAGAAATTGATACATATTAATATAAAATTCAAAGCTTGAGTGTTTTTTTCTTCGTGTTTAACACAGAGCCTACAAAGAATAATATAAAGAAGAAAATTGAAAATTAAAATGTAACAATTCAATGGAAGCGCAACTCGACACGTCTTTTCGGAACACTCTGTAGGCATCCTGTCCCTGTATCTCTTATCAGAGGTAACACCTCCAATTCTGCTATCACCCTCCGGCTTCGTCCCTACACCCTTCGCATTCTTTCTCGCATCTTGCTCGGGAGCAAGGAGCACACAGGAAACTAACTTGCTAATTAGGCGTGCAGTATGGATTTCGTACCGGTTCGGTAAGTAAATGCCAAGGAGTTTGTTTCCCTTTCCTCCGATGGAAGTTAATTAATAGCTTCCAGCTGCGCGAAACGTTCGTAGCTGTTGGCGGATCGTCTAGACGCTCATTGTATCTACGCATACTTCCGTTACAGATGCGCCTAATATGAAGATGAAGAACGAGAAAAGGAGGAGGCACAGGAGGAAGAGGAAGAGAAGATGGAAGACCTTCTCTTCGCAACGTACATTAATGTATCTATCGTTGAGAACATCGACGCTTTCGACAAATGGAAGTATTCCTGGTCGCTGGTACGTAAGCTGCAAGCTTTTTTTACTCTCCCCTTTTTCAAGATAGTGACGTCAAATATGTTTAATTTAACCCTTTGCAATCGAGAGGTGCTTCTTGGTCACCACATATTTGAGACAACTTGAACGGTGACACAGGTTGACGCGATACGTCGAGCGACGGTGATATTTACCTGCGTTTGATTTCTTTTAAAACTGGAAGCATTGAACAATATATATAACCTTCCGGAATATAAAATGATATATTTTATCTATTTTATATGCAGGCTGTCCCATTTTAAATAATACACTCAAAATCGCGGAAATGATGCGTTAAATAAAACAATATTTCAAAGAAAAGTCGTATGGCTTAAAAGGGGCTATAAGCTGATGGCCCTGACTTGATCTTGGAGAATCATTTGAAGGTCCCACGAAGGTCACCGTCGATTTTTTAAATAGACCTCCCTATTTTTTACAACATATTCTTATAGCTTATCTCGAGAGATTTCGAAAACACTATAATAAAATATTTTTCCCTCGCGAGTATACTTTGAAATCGAAAGGAATATCCGAAAAAGACCTCGAGTGCAAAGGGTTAACGATCCTACTTCGAAGGATTAAAAAGATACAATTGTTCCTTAATACCATTCTGACACATTAACAATTCTTCTCTTACTCCACAACGAGCGACTAAACGTTGCGAAGACGTCTGGTGCTAATGAAGGATGTAGCTACATACGCAGACCCGGACTCTACACGTCTCACGATCTTGCTAAGCTGAGCTGCAGAGGCCCGAAGCTCGTGTCTCATTATAACGCATAAGATAATAACCCCCTCGACGTTCAGCGAGGCATGCGACCCGTGAGATGAAGTGGAGCATGGTTGGGGGATGATTCGTCCTCCCGGGCGTGCGCTAATAAACATCGACTACGTTTCCTTAGTTATATCGTACCAGGGACTATGTGCTACCCACCCTCTGCTAGCTGATGTGACACGCGTGTGTCTGTGCGAGTAACGTAAGGTGGTACATCCAAGCGCACACCAAGCCCGACCTAAGGATATTATCATCATTACGCACCATCTTAGCTGTGGAAACTACCTTGCAGGTGATTCTTTCAGGGGAAAAAGCTTTTCGATATGCTTGCTGGATGCGCGTAACTTCAGTGACGATTGGATTCCTCTAAATCAGAGACACGATTGCTCAACTCTAAGAAGTATCTCTTGTTTCAAAGAAGAACAACTTCGAGGGGTACTAGAGCTTCATTAGAATCAATCTAGGGGACAAGTACGCCTACGGAGTGTTCATGTTTAATTTGGTATTTCTCGTCGCAAAGGATAAAGTGATCTTACGAAGACTCACTGGATTTCTATTAGAAACCTCTTCGAGGGCGGACAATCTCGCCTGCGTGATTACGGCGTTCAAATCGGCACCTGAGAATCCCGTTGTCTGTTCCGCCAGTTCGTTTATATTAAGTTGATCTGTAGGTATATTGTGGCCTCTGCATATCGTCGTCAAGATATCCATTCTATCCATCTGGAGATAAAAATAAAAATAGAGTAATGAGCTTTGAGATCGTATAAATCATCTGCTCCTCTATGTTAATTATATATACAGGGTATTTCACCTAACTTGACCACCTTAAATATATCGCTTATTTTGTATGATAGAAAAAATGTTAGGGGGAGAAAAATATCCTGTTCGAAGGCGCTAATATGGTGATGGGCCGAATTTTTTTCTCAAGGTCATTTTTTCGAGATTTCAAGGTCATCATATTTTTTTTTTAAATGGGACTACATATTTTCACTACAACGGTCTTATAGCCTATAAAAAAACAAATCCAACGAGGTGTAATATGTTGACTTTCACATGAAGTTTAGCGAGAAAATCATTAAATGTTTGTCAGTAATTTCAGTACGCGTTCAGGGGCGGTAAATGAAGGAATGTCAATCTTATTGGAACAGTTTTAAGTTAAATCTTTATTTTAGAAGGTTTTCAAAATGTGTGCACCATGAATCTGGAGGCAGTAAATAAATTTTTGCTGTACATTTCTAAGTTGTTCTGCAGTAATTGGGGAGACCTAAAAAGTAAAGTTTACAACGATATTCCCACAACAGCAGAAAACATGCAACATGAATGTAAATCAATTACTGCAGAACAACTTAAAAATGTACAGCAAGAATTTATTTACCGCTTCCAAAAATATATCCAGGTTCATGCACATTTTGAAAACCTTCTAAAATAAAGACTTAACTTAAAACTGTTCCAATAAAATTGAAATTCCCACGGAACGCAAGACACGCGCATTGGTTATTAATTCTTTTTGATTAAACGTTCTCAATTATCATTTACCGTCCCCGAACGCGTACTGAGATTACTGACAAACCTTTCATGATGTTCTCGCTAAAGGTAATGCGAAGGTCAACATATTGCACCTCGTTGGATTTGTTTTTTTATAGGCTATCAGATCGTTGTAGTGAAAATTTGTAGTCCCATTTAAAAAAAATACGTTGACCTTGAAATCTCGAAAAAAATGACCTTGAGAAAAAAATTCGGCCCATCACCATATTAGCGCCTTCGAACAGAATATTTTTCTCCCCTTAACATTTTTTCTATCATACAAAATAAGCGATATATTTAAGGTGGTCAAGTTAGGTGAAATACCCTGTATATGAATTTTGCTCGTAGGAAAAAACAATGACCAACTATACCCATGTGAAATTATATAACTGCCCACCACTGGAGCTATTCCAGGTAACAAATGGTAAAAAAGTTATATATCATGAGATATAGATATCGTAACAAAGACCTACTTGACTTTGGTTTAAAATATTTTACTGTTTTAAATATTTTTTTTAGCATGGTTTAATAAGACAATTATGGAGCATTACGTGATCCGGCAGTGAACAGTGTATAGCCTTGTCCAAACGACCAGGTCTCAGAAGCGCAGGGTCCAGCAAATCAGGTCTAGATGATGCTGCAACCACAGCAACACCTTCTCTGTCTTCTACTCCATCCATTTGCGTCAGTAACTGATTCACTACTCTATCCGTCACTCCCGTACTGTCGTGCCCGCGTCTAAATTAATAATTTATTACGATTAATTGGATCATCTACACCTGCGACTTTTGATTTAGCTCACAGCCCAAACAACACCAAGCACACAGGGCAACACCGTTGACAAAGTTCCATCCCTTGGGTAGATTTCTCTTTCGTACAAAAGCGTGAAAGGAAGGTCGCAATTTAGTGACCATTGGTATAGATTATATAATATATAATATATATCCATTATATAATCTATATTGGATTAGATTATATTGGTATATATTACTACCGGATGGGCTCGTGATTGGTTAGTGAAAGGGGATGATACTTGTAGCCAAATACATTGATGTATAAGTAATTACCTTGGTGCAAGACTGTCAAATTCGTCGAAGAACAGGACGCAGGGCTTGGCACGAAGTGCTCTAAAATAAAAAAAAAAATGATGTTTTATAATGAAATGTCAACAACGAGGATAATTAGACTTGTGAATTTACAGTGCACCTTTCAAAAATATCTCGTACAGAGCTCTCACTGACACCGATGTACTTGGACAACAATTCGGGTCCCTGAAACAATTGGAATGTTAAAATTTAAAAATCGTTTGTTTAACAAATTATTTATCCGCGGAAAAAAATAATTGGCACCTTCACACTGATTAGATTGACACCGCATTCATTGGCAATTGCTTTACCCAGTAAGGTCTTCCCAGTACCGGGCATGCCGTACAAGAGTACTCCATTTTGCAGCTTTATAGGAGCATTTTTAAATATCTCAGGATATTTAAGCGGCCATTGTAAGATTTCTATCAATGATTCTTTAGCCTCCTTTAATCCACCTATGTCGGACCAAGAGTGGCCTTCGCCTTTGTACAGTTTTATTCCTTGCATTGATAATGGAGTGAAATTCTTCAAAACATTTAACATGTCTTCCTCTTGCAGGGCAACCGAGGATGACGTTGATGCACCATTATTCCCTGTATTGGTTATTGCTAGAACATGGACATATAAAAAAATTAATGACGTCTTTCAACGCATACCTAATTACGTATGTATAAAATTATTATCAGCCTGAATTTCTGAGTATTCGTACCGTGACGCTTCCAGGCAGAAAACGTTGCCTTTTCCGTAAAATCCATGAGATCCTGCATGGTCCAACCCTCAGTCTTATTTCCGTAATGATCCCAATCTAATTCGGGCAAGTTACAACCATATTTGGTCGTGAGCATTTTTTCCAAAGCTTTTATCCTATCTTTCTGAACGGAGAAATAATCGCAGCATAAGAATCCAAACCGGATTTTATCAGAGCAAGATTATTGATACGATCCTGATAATTAAGGATTACCTTCTCTGGCCTGGGTAACGCAAAGACAGCTCTAAAGAAAGCAGCGCCCCTTGCGGGCCTGAGCCTTCGTCCTATCTTGCTTATAGTTGAACAGGTAGCTATTATCGAAATGTAATGCAATTGCTGGTATTGCGTTATGGTATTTATCAACATGTCTGAAATCCTAATTATTTTATATTTGAGTAAAAACGATGCCGATGTCGCTAGACAAAATTCTATTTTATTTTTCTGTTTGACTTTTCCATCGAAAACCTATTAAAAATAAAAGAAATAAAATTCAATTGTAAATATTGATTTACCTGGCCGCATTGACGGCATCGGGCGTATTTTCCTCGTCACCTTCTGAGGATATATTCGTGATACTTTCTAAATCATCCAGAATAAGTACGGATGGCTGATAATACACGCACTCGGCCAACGATGCTATGATAGCCTTTCGCACCATATCAACCTTTTTTCCTAAAGAATTGCATTAAACACCAGGAAAATTTTCAACAGACTTATGAAAAAGTATTTGCTAACTGTACCTTACCTTTCAGCGATCGACATTCAATAACGTGCATGTGAACGAAAAAGGGTTCTCTGTCTAAACTGTTCCGTAGGATAGTATAAAACGTTGACTTTCCCGAGCCTATTTCTCCCCAGATCAAAATGTTCTCCAGGTCATACCGAAGATTTGGAAATTCTTTACTTGTGTAGACACCCAAACCCAAGCCAAGATCGAGCGAAAGTTTGCACTCCAAGAAAAGATCCTCCCAATGGTCACTATTTGTAGCCAAATACATTAACAAAACATAATTCTCGCAATTTGTTACGCCAAAAGCAACAGAAAATAGTATCGCAAATGAAATTCTTGAATAAACTAAGAACTGGTTGTCACTGGAAAAGAATTTAATTGTTATATTTATTTGTCAGTAAGAAAAATTCATAATACCACCTGGATTTTATCACACCTTCCAATGTGTTATTTTACAATCAAGAATTTCATTGGCGATCCACCGTTCAAATTATGCGACATTACGTTGTCCAAGCTTTCTCAATCTCCTGAGGTATTCTCCGTTCGTTCTGGATTTCCAGACCAGGCCACTCGGACATATTTGGTATGGACTCTTCGATAAGGAACACAATATCATCGAGTGAATCGAACGGCCGAAATCTACAGATTTCAGGGACAACACGCACGACGCATCGACTACCATCATCCATCACGTGAATGGTCCGTGAGTTCAGTAGAACCTCTCCGTACGTCAAACATCCTCGCAAGTAACTCTTAAATTCTTCCAAGCTCACCTTACTGTCAGGTGAAAGAATTCTCATTGACGATATACTCTCGATATCTTCAACACTCGTACCTTTTACCACGACCTTCGCGCCGACCTTCAGATTCAAGGTCGCCATTATCCAATCCGGTACATAAATGATACTGTGAACATTGGTCCAATTGAAGTACTGTTCATCATCCGAATCGTCAACTGCGTGAACCCTCACTCTTAACTCATCAGCAGGTTTGAAAGAAAATGGATCATTTTTTTTTAGAGTGTCTGAGCTCACTTGGGTACCGCGTTGCCCACCTTGTTCCACTTTTCTGATCAGACACAGGGCAACACCGTTGACAAAGTTCCATCCCTTGGGTAGATTTCTCTTTCGTACAAAAGCGTAAAAGGAACGTCGCAGTTTAGTGACCATTGGTATGGGCTCGTGATTGGTCAGTGAAAGGGGACGAACGGAGAACACTCGAGAGCTCTCCTTAGAGAAACACGGGACAATTCGATTCTCCAACTTGGTGCTGTTATGTGGTTTACATTGTGCTTGTTCCTTCAAAACTGGTGAAACAATCTTTCGAAAAATATCGTTCAAGGTAGGGCCACTTGGTTTTCCTTCTTCGGTAATTTGTGATTTCTTTTGTTGAGCAATTGTGTCAGTGAAGCCGCCGACGTGGAACTCCGAAAATTGTTCCAATTTTCCGTAGACTACGTTCGGTACCAGAAGATCTAGAGAAGAGATTCATGTTTTAGTGCGATTCTGAATTGAATCTTGTTGAATTTGTTTCTTTAATGTAATGTCAGTGAAATTGTGCACGTCGAGTATTATTTATTTTAGTGATTGATATGGGTGTAAGTTGAATTATTAATCTTTGAGAACTTCGCATCATGATAAAGCTTCTTTCTTCTACTATAATTTCTACTTTTGCACACTTTACCAAGGATCCCTTCGATTTATTTCAAATTTAATATCTTGCGATTAATATTACATTTAGGTACCATTTATTTCTGATATAATACTAAACGTGGTCGCTTCATATTTAATGTAAAATTTAAATTTTAATTCTCACCCGGAATAACAGACACGTGGGAGTATTTAGAGACCCAGACAACTATTGGCTGACCCTGAGCAACCACCCGGATTTGATTCAACAGCGTAAACTCGACGCGTTCTGCCAATAGCTCCTGAAAAATGCAAAAATAAAATCAATTTTCGAAGGGAAAAATCGAATTTTTGAAGAAACGTTATTTTACAATTTAAGTTTCGGTTACCAAAACTTCACGATCCTCTGCGCTCTGTGGAATCACACTGACCGATGTTAAAGAGGGCGCATCTTTTACAACGGAGACGAAGACTTCGTCATTTTCCTCCAAGCCCAACTTCCGTGCGAAAGTTACATCAAGTTTCATTACATCTTCGTCCAAATGCCGCCAAATACACGACATGTAATAAGTTGTCTCTCCATGTAACACTTCCACGACATTCTCCTGCAACAAAAATAATACATTTCACAAATCCAAGATTTTAAGTCAATAAATAGGAGAACACTACGAACTTCTGTAATGAGATATGCGTGTTGTTCGAAAAAACATACTTTACTGCGCGCAAAACAATAATCGAAATTTCAAGAATATAGAAATTCTTAATTACTGAACAAAGCAAACATTTATTTGCAATGAATTATTCTTACTCGCACAATTTCGCATGCATTTTTCTTTTTTAATTTACTCTTGTTTGCTACATCTTATAATAAAGGCATTTTAGTTTCTTTTCGCATAATTTTTCAATCTCTTCTCTATTCTTTGTATACAGAATGCATCACAATGCCTTATTCTTCTATTTACCAACTATGCTATGGAAGAACACTATTTTACCAACTCACGAAGCATTGTATAAAGAATTTCAAAATCTTCTGCATATTATTCTACATATCTCTTTTGAAAAAGATTCAGATAAAATAACACCTTCTTTTATAGTTGTACAACAAATTTAAACGCATACCGTGATCATAATACTATCCGTCAATACATGTTAAAAATAGTTAAGTTTTAAAAAACAAACTTTCATCTTGTGTACATTTTTCGAAAGAAATTAATACAGCATATGACAATTATTACTATCCAAAATTTACAGGCAAGATTACAGGAAACTTTACCTACCTCGGTTTTCACTTTGTGTTGCCATCTGTCTGATAAATAGGCAAAGCAATTGTTTCCGAATGTGTGTTCAATTCTAAACCGTTGCCGTTGCATATCTGGGAGCTAACGGAATAAAAAAATCAATAAATCCCCTTGAAAGATCGAGACAATAGTAATTAAAATGGAGAAGTTGTAAAGAAATTCATATTTCTGGGCTAACATTTACTTACAGGCCGAAATGTTGATAACAAGTGGTTCTTTTTAGGTTATCTACTCCGTTTACTTGTTTTCTAACGCTGTGATGATTCTATTAAAAATACGCATTTATTTAATTCTGTCGTACCAATCCTTTCTTTCGATTGCCCAAATCTGTATATTGCATTACAAGGATAAAATACGAAAATTAACCTACTTTATGAGTGCACAGTTAAACACAACTGTTTCAACGCCAAGCTTATGGAAATCTTTGTAATACTCGACAAACTCGTCATCAAATACGTTTTCGAACCTATGTTTGAATTATTCGGTCATCTGTTTGGAGCATCCATTGTAAACAATAAAGTATTATACAATTCTTACAGCTGCGGCATATAATACGAATCTCGATGCCCAAGCTACATTCGCTTCCACAATCTCTGTGATCTCTACGTGACTTTACAGGCACCTCTAAAATTGTTTACCTCTATCATGATTTAAGATCATGAAGATTAGAATATTTTATAGAGCTTGACTTAGGCTGAACTATGAAGAATAATCATAATAATCTATTATTTTTATCTCAATAGCATACCAATTATTTGTAACAAAATAAAATAGTTAGTCGCGTGTAAAATAAAAGAAATGAGTGTCACTTAATTCCAACACTAGGAGGCGCACTTTTCACACAATGCGCCACGATTGGTCGCTCAGAAATACAATCGTCCAATCGGAGTGTAGTATAAGAGTAACTGTGATATTTGAACCAGCGTCAACTTCAGTTGCTCTGGGAAAACGAATGGATTGAAAAGTAACGTACTGGTGCCACAAAAGTTTTCTAAATGTAAGAAATTGTCTTCCTAGAGAGCACACTTAATAATCATATTTACAGGTAACTTTAACGAACTATTAATGTGGCTGTTTACAAGTTTATTTCGTAATAGAATACACGTGAAAAAGTTATACCATCTTGAAAACATTAATGGTGACCTCCTTAACATATACGTTTACGAGTTTTTATATCTCGCTTGTTCAATGCCTAAAAGCAGCAAAGTATGAACTAATATTAATTATATTACCACATGGATGCCCTATGACTGCATTTAAGGTCATAATGAATATTTTTACATTCCCGCGTTTTTTCTTCACGGCTCGGTGTATACAAAACTCCAACTGCTTTCTAATAAGCAGAACGTTAATGTGACTTTAGATTTCGCGTATTTACATTGTAATTCACGCTATGCAAATACTACAAAAAGTTATATAAAAGATTATAATCTTAACTTCGTTACAAAAAATATCTGATCATGTTACACGACATTGGTGTACCCAGCGTGTATGTTGCTGTAGATAATGTGTACATTATCACATAAAACGAACTATTACATCTGTTTTATATATGCGCAGGATCTAAGAACCATTAGAAATTATTCAAGTAGCATCCTTTCGAAGTATGGCACCACCAAAAGTATTAAATACTCAAAATAAACAAACTAATGCTATACTCGCAAGGAGGGGTATAACTACGAGAAGTCACAATTCGATATTAAGCAATGTAATTCTCAAGCAAGCAAACGTCAAAGAGACTCGTACAAAAAGAAAGGCCGAAGCTTCTCCCCCAAAGCAGAAAACAACAAAAAGATCCGCATTAGGAAACATCACTAATGTAAATATCACGTTTCGTAGATATCGCATAGCGTATCGATTAATTTATCTTTTAAATTCGGCAGGCTATAGGAAAAACTTTAGGTGCTCATCATCAAGATCCAAAGAAGGTCAAGAAAGCAGCTGTACATTCAAAGATTATTATAGAACCAAGTGCACTTAAAGTACATGAAAAACCTATTGTAAAACCTGATCTACCTGTGAAACCAAAGCTATTGCCACGTGTTAAAGCTCTAAAGGCAAATATTGAAAATACAGAAGTTGTTAATAAAATTGTCCATGTTAGACGTAGCATTGATTTGGAGAAGTCTGGAGAGAGTTCTTTGTACGTTAGTGCTTTAGAAGATGTGGATAGTACGAAGAAACCTGACATCATTGAATTTGAGAAGGTAAACGTTCTATCTTTGAACATTGTATACAGTGCAGAATGCTTCTCATTGTAACAGAAAAGTAAAGCGGAATTTGTTTTTAGGAGGAGAAGAGCGAAGAAGCAAGCAAAGAAAATAATATCAATTGTGAAAAAGATACGCAAGATGAAAAATGTGATGCTCCCTCTAAAGTGGAAGATCAATTATTGTCAATAGTAGCTCGTTTGGACGCAGTTCCAGAACGGCCGTTATTGAATGGTGTACAATGGGATTTTGATGCTGAAAATTGGTTAGATCCCTTCCAAGTCTCCCAGTACGCTATGGATATTTTCAATTATTTAAAAGAAAGGGAGCACCTATTTCCAATTGGTGATTATATGGAGAAACAAGTATGCCTATCCAGATGGATGAGATCTTTACTCGTTGATTGGATGGTAGAAGTCCAAGAATCATTTGAATTAAACCACGAAACTTTATACTTGGCAGTAAAATTAGTTGATCTTTATTTGACAAAAGTAATTGTTGGGAAGGAAACTCTGCAATTGCTAGGCGCAGCAAGCCTTTTTATAGCAAGTAAATTTGATGTAAGTAGTTACATATAGTTTTTATGTGCATACTTATTCGCATTGTGTAATTTTATTCGATAAAATATTTTAGGAACGAATACCACCGATGGTTGAGGATTTTTTATATATATGTGATGGTGCTTACACACAGAGAGAACTTATAAGAATGGAAATAAATGTCTTGAAAGTAATTGATTTTGACTTAGGTATACCTCTTTCCTATAGATTTCTTCGGCGATATGCACGAGTAAGTAGTACAATTCTATTGAATTTTCTAAGTTCATTTTAACAAAACATATTAACATGACTCGTTTCTGTTTAGTGTGCAAAAGTTTCTATGCCGACACTAACGCTAGCTCGTTATATTTTGGAGTACTCACTAATGGATTATGCTACGATCATGTTCAGCGATAGTAAAATAGCAGCAGCTGCTTTGCTACTTGCATTACAAATGAAAGATCTTGGTGGTTGGACACCAACTTTAGAATACTATAGTAGTTACAAAGTCACAGATATAAAAGATATTGTTCTTGTCTTGAATCAAGGATTACATAGAAAACATAAAGAAGCATTAACAACAGTACGGAATAAATACAGTCACAAGTAAGTAAAATTGAAAACTGTAAATGTTTTAGAAAAGTTATTTAAAGCAATGAACTAAGAAAAGTTTTGTTGTTATATTTTAGGATTTTCTTTGAAGTAGCAAAAGTGCCATTAAAAGATACTCTAAACATATAGATAGTTATAGTGATATAGCTGTAAGTAGACATATGATTCATCTTGGATATATGAGTGTCGTTAATATCTGTTAGACATGGGAATTTAACGAGTAACTTGAATGGTCCTCAAGCAATAACATCTCACCACGGTTAGCATGTAATTAGAAAATATAAAAATTAATAAGAATTTTCGATCATTGTCAATATATCCGACACAAATTTTTTACGGTGAATTAGTTAAAGTTCTAGCTGAATGAATAAATAATTTATGAAAATTATATTTAGAGATCACACTGAAACTTAAATATGTATGGTGCCTTCGTGTAATTCTTATTTATATGTCAATTGTAATCTTGATACTACTCTACAAACACAGAATTTATAGATACTTTAGCATTTTTGCCAACCATTTTAGCCAACCTTTTTAATATCATAATTTTGTTATTCTTTAGATTTTTTTTCAAGATTACAAAATTTATATTATATACAAGGGGCAAAATTCAAAATGAATCTTTATAGGTTTCTTTTTTAGCCACCGTATACATTATGTTGTAGACTACAGCATTGTAATCGTCGCAGGATGAAACCAATATGTATTTATGTGTATGTATGTGTACGCGCGTGTGTGTGATTGAATTTGAAAAACTTGTACAGTACTTTAACACTTTAATACTATTAGACATAGTCAACGCGTGACACATTGTTATGCACTTTTGTTACACTTTATACAGACTGATCATAGATAACATTATAATAAAGGAATTTCATAGTTAAAGTGTAGCTGACAATCAGAAAATCTTATGCACCCAAATTTCTACTACTACCATATCAAAATTTCTCTACATCAATCAGTACTTTAATAATATTACAAAAGTTAAATTATAATAATACAACATTCCGAATAACATGGACAATGCGGGTTATCCATATTTTATTATGGTACTACCTAGATCAATAATATATAAAAATATAATAAATATGTACAAATAGTGCATTATGTAGCATGACACTAGAATGATAAATGTTAAATGAAACTTAAGATATTTTTTCATACTACATTAGGAAAGATTATGTCAAGTTACATAAGCTATTACACTTACTGTAATATTATAAGAAAAGGTACTGTATCAAATAATGTAAGCAACAAATTATCTGTGATATGATAATCATTCAAAATATTGCAAAAATTAATGGTACATGATGTGTCATGTGTATATACAGACTAATAATATTACATTTTTGTAATGTTAGAATTGTAAGCAGAATTGTTCAAAGAATATTATTTTATTCGTACACAAAGTATACATAATGGCTAGTGTCAGTTTATATGTACAATCACAATTGTCATAATAAATTATAAACTTTTTGTACCAAACTGATGTCATCGTAAAAAAGATATTTATGATAATTATGCAATTCAAATACTAAAAATCTACTAACGTATTTTGCAAGACAATATATATATATATATATATATCTGTTTACTGGATTATAAAGTATAAACTTTAATGCAAAAGATTTACTTTAGCATTCTTCAATATGGATTTGGTTCTCTCACAATCAGTTATATATTACGATATGCAAAAAGATAGGTAGAACTTTAGTCATGATATTCTTGATCTCAGAGATCATTAAAAAATGATAGTTATCTGGTTTATTTATTTGTATATGACTGGTGAAAGCATAAGGCATTTTTATCTTGCAAATCATTCTTTTAATACAGAAAATATTTTACAATGGCAAAATACAGGAGCCAATATTACAATTCTTCAGTCTTAGATCCTCTAACCCTATGCATTCCCTTAATTTCAACAAAAATATTGATCGCATATAACATATGAAAGTTACTTTTGCATTAACATTAATGCTCATATATTAAATTTCACTTCCAAGTTTTAAATATTTTGATCTGTTCAATGTATACAGAATATTTTTAATCTAGTAACAGAAATATTTAATACTAGTTCTTCTGTAAGTGCATCTCTTGGAAAATTGTGAGAAATTACTTACAAACGCAAAAGTGCTATTTCATCAGTATTTAGTTGTAACAGTTAATGTACATTTGTGTTAGTTTAACAAAGCACACGTTGCTGCTATCTATTGCGTTCCAGTTTTACAGATACTTGCAAAAAGCAAGATGCTTTCACCTTTGGTCAAAGTTCTTCTACCCTAGACAGTTGTCTAGCCCGCAAACGGTTGCATCGACGACATTCCTCAGATTTAGCATTAGTTTTGCAGTAAAGGTGAAAACATGCGCCACATGTTACACATCTAACTACAGTTAATAAATCCCATGGAAATATAACATCCTTAGAACCACATAATTCGCAAATAAATCCTCTGGCTTGACACAACTGAAAAGCATATTCTTTGTATGTTAAATAATACATAATCAACTAAAATAGAATCACATACTAAGTCAGAGATATAGTTTACCTCGCAACTTGAGACATGTGCGCAACAAACTTGAACTAACTCTTGCAATTTCATAGGCAGTATACCACACTTTACATACATTAAATCTTGTAGAGAATACGTGTGTGGATCTTTTATCATGTAATTTGATTCTTTTTGTAGAATTTCTTGAAGACTAAACAATTGACAGTCCAATTAGATCAATCAGAAAAAGCAATAAGTACTATTTTGTTCAAAAGTTAATCATACCTTGTTGCAAAACGACAAGTGAATAAAAAGTCTTTCAAGAAAAATAATTGTGTACGCAAAAGTCTTGTTTTATCCAACAGCTTCACACGACGATATAACAATGGATTTAAATCATTTAATTGGAACAAAGGATCCGAGGTCATTTGATCCAACAATCTGTATGAAAAGTTCGATACAGGATATCTAAAAATACAAGAGTCATCTCTATTTGCATCACAAAATCACTGATATTTCTTTTATCTAGTTAAGCTTACCTATTAAAATCCCATTTGGATAATATTCGACCAGGTATCAATGCCACTTGATTTGTGTGACAACCAGTACAAAAATATCTACCCAAATACTCACAATACCGAAATCGACTGGCGTATTTCACTGCAACTTTCATCCCACAACCTGCGCACATATAATTTTGCTTTGCTATAAGAGTTTTTCTCCTATAAAATGAAGACCCAATTATTAAAGACTTCTCATATCCTTTTCTAATGCAATTTGTCACAAAATTAATAGACTTACACAGGTGGAGCATGAGGTGTGAAAATTATCTGTGGCCTTGGAGGAGCCCATTCTACTGTACCACGTAATGGGATTGCTTGTGAATTTTCTATTTCCATCTCATCTGGACTAACAGGCCAACTTTTAGGTAGTGGTAGTAATCTTTGCGGTGCATCTTTTTCAGACACAAGCCACTGTAATTCGCTTGCTCTAGGAAGTTGTTTCTCATTAAATTTACTAATCAGCGATAGAGCTACACCTTCTGCGGACATAATGCTGTCAGTGAAATTAGATTCCAATCTATGCTTTGGCACAGATAGTTGCACATCAGCATCAGAATACAATGATCGCATTGATACTGAAATTCCAGAATACTTAGTCTTTGGTATCAAATGTAGATCGTCCACTTCTACATCCTCTACACCATCTGTTGATATACTGTCAGAAGGTGTATCGGAAGAGCTCGATAATGGACTGACACTTTGATCAGTAGTAGTTGTGTCAGTTTTTCCATCGCTGAGCAGAGCTCTGTTCCATGTTCCTCCTCGCCGACGTTCTTCTTGCCGTTCCTTCCGTCTAAGTCGTATTCGTTGCTTCAAATTATTTATTTCTTCGTCACTTTCTTCCACCGTTTCATCGGCCAAACGCCACTGTTTATTACATTTCAATTGTTCAATAGCTGCTATCATTGCTTCGGAAATACTAAAATGCGCATTTTCTCTATCTAATTCTGCATTTGCCCGTGAGAACTGTGCAGATGACAAAAAGCTAGTTAGACTCTGACCCTCTGTAGGCTGTGGAAAATATCCCGTGGACATTGGTTGAACGCTACTTCCACCATCTTCCATAAAGCTTTTTTTAGGTGTTCTAATATCTTTTTGCCCTTCCACCTCTGTACTCCAGGGACCTGAAAATTCAGGTGCAGATCCAGGCAAAAAAGACGTTGATCTGGTAGGGTGTTGATGTATTACAATCTCAGGTGGATTTATGCTCTGTTTATGTACTTGATCTTTATCCACTGAATCAGTTTGCGTACACGATTTAATTATAGGTATATTTCTCTCTTCGACGTTTAGCACATCAGAATTTTTTTGATGCATATTCAATGTGGAAGAACTGCGCGCAGTTCTCATTTTGCTGCGTATCTTTCTTGTAGATGCTCTTGTCTTTGTACCTTCTTTATCAGTGCTCGATGGTGGAGGTTTAAGCTCGGAATAGTTCACATTAATTATCTCCGACAATTCTAAATGCGAGAGCTTTTCGGACATTGTAGGTAACTGCATCTCTTTTGCATCCAATTCTGGTTCAACCTTCTTACGATCTTTACCTAACATTGGAAGGCTATTCCATGCCTTCAAAGGTGTAGCGTCATTTTGTTCAACATCATGTTGTACAATATTAGTATTACTACAGTGAGCTATTGGTGTGACATTCACCGTTACGGCTGGATGGACATTAGGTGATAACAGCAACGAGTTTAGTTTACAACTATTAATAACATTGGTATTTTTATTCCTAGCAAGACTCAAACTCGTAATGGTATGATTTATTGGATATGAAGACGAACGGCGATGTCTTTTAGGACTAGGTTTTAAAAAAATCCAGTTAGGCAAGAACTAAAACAAAAGCAAAAAATGGGATAAGTAACACTGCTAAACTATTAAGCATATGTAACTGTTAATAATTACCAAGGATGGATCAATTTCGGCTAGCAACATAGGCTCATTTCGTTCAACTGCTCTCAAACATATAAGTGTTGCAACTGCTAAATTTTCTTGGCATAGAAATGCCCATGGTTCGAGACACGAAAGTAAATGTTCTTTATCGGATAAAAGCCAAGACAATTTCTGAGATAAAGAATGACATTCTAGACTGTAAACACAACATATTGTAGAATTATCTTGTGTGACAATAAAAATATCACAGACTAATCTTACGAGCAAACTAATAACTTTCTTCACCTTTTATATAGCCATAATGTATCTTTTTGAGAAGTTATTCGATCGGGTAAATTTGCAAAATAATCTTCACTTTCGTGTATCAGAGGTGATATAGCCAAAGACGGTTGAAGCCAATTTAATCCTTGAATGAAAGTCCAGCAGTCAGGTTCGCCCTATAATCAATCATTGCAACAATCATTTGATTTTGATGCACATTGGTCATACTCGGAATGCACAAGAATCGTATATAATTATTAATATAGAGAGTATAACTGTTAATACGGAAAACTTTTACAAAAATAACGGAATCATAAAAATGTATACACAAATCATTGTACACTTTACATGCTTTCTCAAAACTGTCAAGAGAACTTACATTAGGATTAAATATTCGACATCCATGTTTAAATATTTGCTCCATTACATTGTGAAGCCTATTCAAGCCTCCATAAATATTCCATACATTTGATACCCCATCAATTAACAAGCCTTCCACAGTTGATCTAAGATTTTGCAGCAGTTGCCATTGTTCTTGGACGTGTATGTCATTGCACATTTTGACTGTTTAGAATAAATAGACTACTTCACACATGATAACTGACAATTAACAACTCCATACACAGTTTACTATGCTACATAGACAATATATGTCAGTACCCTGAAGCGGATACCTACAATTTCTCATATGGTATAAACATAAGAATAAATACGCGGACGCCTCATATTTAACGCGTTTGTACGTACAAACGATAGTCATAATTGGTACACTGCAGCAATTTCTTATTTCTCGTATAGTTTAGAAAATAAGAAGGTGGTATTCATCGCCACAGTGCCTCAGTTAAATCACACAATGACTTAATGACTAATAACAGTACAGGTTATTTTGAAAGTTATTAAACGACAAGCACGGGGCTAGGAATGTACAGTAACCATCGATGTTTACAAACATCGATATTCGAGTAATAACATCGATACAAAAGATCGATGCTTTAAATGTGCCGTGAGCGGTCGCGAGAGGTCGTATATTTCCGCAGTTTCCTCACTCTTGATTGGTGCATTTCTATTGTATAATACTTGTATAAAGCTACAACGCATGCGCCTGGGCGCGTTATTTGTAAATTTGAATTCATCTTAAACATGCTAAGGAAAACTCTCACTACTCAAAAGACGAACTACCAACTCTGAAAACTTTTTTCTTCAGCAATAGACAAAGCTTATTCTGCAAATACTTTCTCTGACTCTCTTCTACAAGCCGTTATATAAAAACAGCTCCGATAACATTTCACTGCTTACCGCAATGAAGGTAACCTTTTTCACAAGTCTTAGGCAACTTAGGTGTTATCTAGGAAATCAACGAAGATTATTATATAAAATGTCTATATTGATACGTTGAACAGAAAAATAATACAACTTTACATTCTTCGCGTTTCTATCTAATGTTACAATTAATATGAAAATAATGTAAAATCTTTTTCGTATAATTTATTTATCTTTTGAAGAAGCAGCACTGGAACCTGCTGTAAATACTTTTTAACTAAGGCTTTTGTCGTAATTCCCTTAGGATTAATATTTTCAAAACTGTTTTGTTTTTGGAGGTACTTGTATATTCCAGTTTCTTGTATAAGGAATTGTTGATCTCTATGAAATGTTTCAAACTTAAGAATATAATCGTATTGAATTATACATGGTTTGCATGTATCAAAAAACAATGCCCAATGTTCATCAAAGTATTTTTCTTCTACAATAAATTGAAGAAACTCTGCAAATGTTGGTTCTAATCGTGTTTGGTTTAGACTTCTATCACGATACTTGTTTGTAATGTGTCGACCAAACTTTCTGTAATAGTATTCCTTACCATCCATGTTTTCTAATTTATCTCTGTACGCAGAAAGTAAGCGTTCAAGTGGATGCCGCACTATTAAAAACTTCTTTGTTTGACTTAGCTTCTGTGATTAAAATTATTTGCATCTTAATGCCATTAATTGCATTAATACAAATTATTGCGTGGTCTTTAATGTTACTATACCTTATAGGTAGCATCAGCATCCAAATCATGTGGAAAAGTTTGTTTCACAATTGTATTAACTTGCAAAATGTTCTGCTGAAGCAAATTTAACACTGATTCTGTCAAAAGACCTCCTAGCATAGCGAAATTCTTCATCCATATGGAACTCGCAGCTTTGTAAATAGGACACCATGATATTCCATGCCTCCTAACAATAATACTTTTAAGTACATATATGGATTATTCAATGCTATTAGAACACAGATTGCTACATACACATCAATAATCATGTTAGGTAATGTTGAATCCGTATGTGAAGCATTCTTTGTACTATTTGCTTCATTATTCATTTGTAGACACAAGTCTGTCAGTTTTTGTTTCCTCATTTCTATCTCTTTTCTTATATAGTTCATTTCCATGACTGATAATAACCCATTAGTGTCAGCAACACGTCTTCTTGTATATGTGTTTGAAGATTCAGGAAAGTATTTTTCAGATTCTTGTACTTTAGGTAGATTGTTCTTATACATTAATGTCAACACAGTACTTTGGTTTAAAAGAAGTAATAGCAAAATGAATACTATAGTTAAAAACATCATTAATTGTAGGCATCCTGCTTGATTCTGTAAGTGCAATAATTATATTAAAAAAATGAAATGAATTCTAATTTCAAGGTTTTAAGTAATAAACCGATTGTTGATAGTATTTTTGTCAGTATTTATTGATACCTTCCTGTCCATGACTGTCATGATTTTGTATTTAATATTCTTCACCTAATGTACTTCATACTTCAGTTCATTTTACCATCAAGCAAATTATGTAGTGTAAGACTATCATCCATGTATTCTTGTATATACTAGATATATCACATTAGAATTGAATACAAATATACTTTTAATTAAAACGGTCAGTTACTAGGCTAATTGGTAGTCTATATTTAATAATCACTGTCTAAGTTATTACTACACACAAAGATCAAAGTATTTTGTCATTAATCCGTTAATCCTATATGCATCTAACTATAAAAATATTATAAATTAACAAAGATTATTCAAACCATTGTACATTGTATAGAGAAACTATAAACAAGAGGCTGCGATCTTAATGGAATAGCAAGACTGGAAAACTACAGACAACTAATTTAGGAAGATGATAGTCAGATATTTCCTGTGTCCCGCCTCCAAAGATAACAGAATAAAGATAGAGATATTGCTAACAATTGGTTGTCCAACAATTTGTATTACTTTGCAAAGTATGACTTAGCAAACACATTAAAAAATCAACAAGTAACACTGCTTTTAACACTCTCAGAACTTTCTCCATGAATGAGCTGAAAACTCCAAAGTTAGTTTTAAAAATACATCATATTGTCTACAGTATGGGTGTTCAATCCACCTAAAAATAAAACATCTACAGTTACAGCAGCACCTAAGCAAAAATTCTAGTCATTGGTTCATGTCAATCATATTGATGAGTTTATTATTTTTTCATTACACAATTTTCCTATTTACATAGACATTTCTACAAAACAAATTTCATATGCTATCAACTTACCCAGCAAGTGTATTTATTACTACATTGATTATTGTTTTGTCAAAACCAAAGGTGTACACTCAAAACCTTTGTAAATTTCTTATTCAAAATCAAAATGTTAATAAATCTCTATTTTATGAATTTGCAGTTATATTCTTAAATATTAAATAGAAGTTTTTGTAAACTATCAGCTTCAATCTAGTAAATCCTTAAAATTTTCTACAAAGATGTAAAAGGATACGTAATTCCCAAAATTTTGTATAGATTGCCAGTAATTTATTAATATTCTTTTTTCATTAGACATAGCATGCAATACTCCTTCCATCTTTATTCCATTAGTAATATCATAAATATTTTGACAAATACATTTAGTGTGATACACTCCACAGACTATTACAAAAAGTATTTTAATGACTTTAAAAAATGATTATTAAAAAATGTGATATTAAATATATATATATATATATGCATGTGTTGATGTTACGTACATGTAACATAGCAGAGCAACACCAAACATACATATATATATTTCAAATCACATGCATTAATATTCAGTTTCTGAACTACTCTAGGTATTTTTCTAATAGTCTATGTGCAACAGTTACCACTTATATGCATATGCATTCATATATGTACAATGAAATTACTTAGTTAATGGGATTTTACAGGAGTGCTGTATAATTTTTTGCATTAAGTAATGTTATGAAACTATATATTTAAAAGAAGTTTTGGAAGTAAACAGTGTATTTCTATTTTCAATTAGGAAACAACAATCTAAATTGATTTATGCCATCTGTTAATAAAGTAGTATTTTTGTTTTGTATTCTCGGGTGGTGTACATGTACTTGTCGGGGTACATCAGGATGAACTATTTTTATACTACTTTCATTAAAAGTATTAACAAGATGATTTTGTAGAACATACACGCACATACAATATTATTAATATAAATTTTTATAATGTAATATATGCATATCTCATATATATATATTACACACACTCACACACACGGCTTATACTTTGCGATATACTTGTATAACAGCCTTCATATATAAATATACTGTAATATAGGTTTTGTAAAAGTTTTACTAAAACGGTAAAATTTCAAATAAAATAAAATTACCTTCTTAAAAATGTTGTGAATTTGATGCATATGCATGTTTCGCAATATATAACATAAAGTTAAGAGACAATGCAATATGAAATAAATTACAGATCTAATCAGTCTTTAAATTTAGAAATGAAATAACCATGATTTTGTATAGAAATCATTTTTGAACGTGATATAATACTGTTATACAATTATGTAAATTGGCATTACTGTACTTCAAGTAATGTGTCCAACAGTGATGGTATTTGCAATACTCCTTCCATGTTTTTTTTTCCTTTTTTCCTTTTTAAGTAAATTAAGATATGACTAACATGAATACAGATGTTAATTATTTAATGTTACAATGCTCAATTTATCAATGTAAAGTATGAATATACAACTCACTAATATCACAACTAAGCATATTTAGTGTGCCATACTTTCACAATATGCTCTATCACAAAAGTTGTCATGATTGTTAAAATATTAGCAAAAATTCAGTTTTGCATAAAAAAAAAATAAAAAACTGTGTATATACTCAAATTTAATTGCACATTTAAATATAAAACTCGGAGTATCGATTCTTCTTTTAACCCATTTTAGCATAACAAATATAACATGCTTTTCAATTTCTGTTTTAATGAATACAAGTTATATTTTCAAATAAGTGTACTTTGAGCATTATTTGCATTATCTTCATACCTTTTTATCCATTTTATATGACAGATAAGTGGAAGACTACGTAAATTGTTGCATACTCTTGTTCCTACAGAAATTTTGCGCAATTCTTGGGCTACTTGGTGCAAAGATTTTCCTTTTGTTTCTGGCATTAACAAAAAGACATAAAATATTGTTACCAAACACATAAAGCTATAAAATAAATATGATCCAGCCAAAGTCATTGATTCTGTAAAAAAATAAAGATACCGTCATCAAAACACTGTTATTAACATATACGTGACATTCTATATATTAATGTAATTGATGAAATAGTTATTTATACTAACTGGCCATTTTATTGACTGACTCCGTAACAATGATATGCATTGTCCATATAACAAATGCTGCAAAACTAACACATTTTCCTCTTACAGCCGCTGGGAAAACTTCAGCAAGATTTAAAAATGGAACTGGTCCAAGACCCAAAGCATAGGCTGCTTCATAAACAAGTAAAGTTATAACAGCTAAGATACGTAAGCTACCAGTCAGCCCTTCCGAAAGTACGATATCTTGCATCTGCAATTATTAATAATAAATAATAATTATAACTTTAACTATTATATACGTTAAACATCAGAAATTAAAGTATGTTTTATTAAAAATGATTGATTGCACTTTACCTCGCACGAAGCTTTAATCTGTGTCCACGTCTCTGAGCTTGGTGCAGCAATTGCTAATGGTGTTGGCAGTAGAGGGAAAGGTGGCGGTGTTCCAATGGGAAGAACATTGTGTATTTTCACTTCGTCATTAACATTGTTTGTACAATGTATATTTACAGTAGATACACTATCATCGCCCCTGTCTATCGTTGCAAGTAAAGATAGCAATGATATTGTTGTCATGCAAATAGTTGCTGAAGTTATTAATGCCGTGCGACGACCACATTTTTCAACTATGACCAAGGACAATATTGTACTAAATACTTTAACAATACCCAAGGATATGAGGGCAGTGATTTCAGCCACATCTAAATAAAAATAAACAATGGTTAATATATAGTATACATACACATTTTTAAGATCCAATCAAAATTCATGGGTATTGGGTTCAAGATACTTTCAATAGATATTGCCAGGGCCAAATTTAATACATTTAATAGTGTCCTTACTTGAACAGATACCCAACAATGCAAACAATCTTGGCGCATAGTACAAAACTTGTCGTCTACCAGTTCCTTGTTGAAGTATTAACAAAAAGACCATAATCGCCAATGTTTCAAATACCGTGTTCCAAGCATTCTTCGAAGCCACTTTAGAAACATTTGCCATTCGTTTGAAAAGTAAGAATGGTGGCGATCGCTGCAGAAATATAATAGTAATAATGCAAGATGTTAAAGCCGGTATGGCTGTTACTCCCATAGAAAATCGCCATTGGTAATCGATATTTTTAATGGCAGCTACGATAACTGAAAGTAGAAAACCAGCTGCTACTCCTAGTTGATAGAGCATGATGTTATATCCACGTTTATTAGAATCGGACACTTCTGCCATGTACACACAATGAGCAGTGGCGGAAACTGTCCCCGCATAGCCACAAATAATACGTGCGATCAAAAGTAAAATATAATGATTTGCTAATGCCGACAACATGGATCCAAATGTCAAAAATATGAGTGTTATTATCATGGTCCATCGTCTGCCAAACGAATCAATTAAAACACCTGAAAAAATATTACAGCATAAAAAGTAATCTCAGAATTCTACACCTTCGTACTTTTAAGATTTCATAATCAGCTGTAGCATCAAGTACTAAGTCTATTAGACTTACTAGGTCGAATGCAGCTTCAAGCATTAATAGTGAAGAACATCGTTTTAACACACGATTAATAGATGACTTACCTCCAGTGATTCCACCAAGCAGGGCACCCACAAACCATATATTTACGATAAAATCTCTTTCAAAGCAGCTCAAATTAAATTCGTGTTTAATTAAAGGCGCTATAGGTTTTGCAATACCCATATCGCAACCAAATGCAACACCTGCTAATACTGCAACTGTTGATACTAAACCATATTGATTTCCTGAAGTTAATGGTGTTAAATTGTCAATTGGTTTTGGCACTGGCTTTCGAAGATTTTTTGCAGGTATGCATTGGTAATCTTCATTCACATGTTTATTAACTATTTTATTATTTTGATTGGCATTATTTAGTAATATGGCAGTGTCTTCTTCATCTGACATTTTTATTCGATTTCTCAACACCAATTGTAAAGTTTCATTAGAATATCGTTATCTGAAAATATGAAATAAACATATAAATATCAATACTTATAAGTTCTCAATTCACAAATTATTTCTTAACATTAAGCATTATTGAAATTCAATTTTTGCGAACTGTGTATTTTTACAGTTATCTTCACTCGTATATGCGAAAAATAAAACCAATGCCTATTAATACAATATAATGTTCTTAATTGTCAAACATTTATAAGTTTAGACGCAAGTGGCATGTCGCGGTAATTAGGAAAAAAAAACGTTATCAATGTATAAACACCCATACTTTTATTTGTATGGTTCCCAGCATTTGACGCTTATAGGTGTATTAAACTTTACACCTTCTTTGACAACGGGTGTGCTTTATGTCGAAACACCATCGTGTCAAAATAATATAATCTCAATCAGTGATCAGTGGCAGAAAATAAGTCAACCACGCAATACACATGTAGTAATAAGTATTACAGAAAAATGTGCGGCGAGAAGTCACGAAATGTAAAAACAGTAACTATAGATCCTATAAGATCCTATTCTGGTACATTTTCTATCATCTCGAATTTGGGGTTTGCAGACCCCATTATCACTCAATACAGTGCTCTATGTTATCCACTTTTTGTCACTGCGTTACCTTCATCAACTCTTTTAATAAACTCCGTTACAGAAGGAAATTTGTTTCGCTATATTACCAACTAACTTTCTTTTTGAACACTTAGTTCCACGTTAATCCAAAGATTGAAGATAGCGCTTTTTTCTCTTCGAAATGCCACTTCAAAAAAGTTCCATATGATAGAGGGTCTTATAGAACCTGTAGTTACTGGTTAAAGTTGGTTAAAGTTACCGATCAAAAATGCCGAGTCAAGAAGTTGTAACAACAAAAGTTGTGGTCCATCCACTGGTTTTATTGAGTGTGGTGGACCACTTCAATCGTATGGGCAAGATTGGAAATCAGAAAAGAGTCGTTGGTGTTCTTTTAGGCTGTTGGAGAGCAAAGGGTGTCTTAGACGTGTCAAATAGCTTTGCAGGTTATAATCTGTTGATATCCTTTAATATTAATATAAGCTGCATTAATTGATAATATTGTTCCTTCAATTTTGATAGTTTTCTCTTGAATACACTTTGAAAACACAGTTGTCGCGTAACTCTGTCTTGTTAACAGCGTTATAATTAAGGAAGAACATTATGTGAGCGGGTGACAATAGATATTTTATAATAGTATTTTATTTCTTTAGTTCCTTTTGACGAGGATGACAAAGACAAGACTGTATGGTTTCTCGATCACGATTATCTCGATAATATGTACGGAATGTTTAAGAAAGTCAACGGTAAGTACTTTCAAATACGCCGTTAAACGATTGTACATGCTGGAGTTCTTGTCTCAAAGTAACATTAGACTCAATATTTGGAAATGAATGGTTTTAGCTCGTGAAAAGGTAGTCGGATGGTATCACACGGGACCGAAGTTACATCAAAACGACGTTGCAATCAATGAAGTAATTAGAAGATACTGTCCAAATTCCGTTTTGGTTATTATCGATGCTAAACCTAAAGATCTTGGCCTTCCGACCGAAGCGTATCAAGCCGTTGAGGAAGTTCATGATGTTAGTATTATAGATATTTTTTTATACCCTGCTGATTTCGTTATTACAATTGTGATTATACGCATAGGATGGTTCACCGACTTCCAAGACTTTTGAACATATATCAAGCGAGATTGGAGCGGAGGAAGCGGAGGAAGTAGGAGTGGAACATTTATTAAGAGACATTAAAGATACTACCGTTGGAACGCTTAGTCAGCGAATTACAAATCAATTACTCGGTATAAAAGGTTTACACGAGCAAATTAAAGAAATTAGAGATTATCTATTACAGGTACGTCTTTGTTTTGTAGGTGGTATAACTGTGCATAAGGGAATTTATTTGTTAATACGTAATATTCTGCTTTAGGTAGCTGATGAAAAACTGCCAATAAATCATCAAATTGTATATCAACTTCAAGACATATTTAATTTATTGCCTGATATGACACAAAGCACTTTTGTCGATTCACTTTATGTTAAAACAAATGATCAGATGTTAGTTGTATACTTAGCCGCATTGGTTAGATCTATCGTAGCTCTACATAATTTGATAAACAATAAGTTAACGAATCGCGATGCAGAAAAAAAAGAGACAGATAAAAAGGATACGAAAAAAGATGAAAAAAAGGAAGATGACAAGAAAGAGGAGAAAGAAAAGCTAAAAACAAAGGGCCAGTGAAAGAAGAACTGTCTTGAAATGCGTTTATCAAAGAAGAAAAACTATCAGTGACTTTTGACTGTTAAAACAAAGGGTCTTTTCCAAGCTAGAACATGAACATACTTGAAGAAAAAAAAAAAATAGTCTAAATATCTTTTTTTATTCAGTCTCTTAAAAAAGAGCAGAATACATTCATGATGGATTGTAATAAAATTTGTGAATATCTACATTCAGTAAAGATCGAGGATAGTAAAATCCAGTCGCAGGCTTGCATATTCAAAGTGTAATGAATATGTAACTTAAATACCTCTATTCATAACAAATTTTTACAGTGTTATTAAGACTAGTTATTGACGTTTTATCTTGTAATTTACACTACTGTTAAAACAAATAACTGGTAAATAGTTTAGACTATCTTTAATTTTTATTTAATACACCGATATTCATAATCACTTTGGGTAATATTTTACCTGTATACCAGTAACAACGGAATGCAGTGAAATAAGATTGTCCGTTACCACAAACAGAAATTTTTAGATGTATTCGGAATGTAGGTATAATTACATGATCTACATACCAAGATAAACTGTGTTTTATAAAAAAATTTCAGTCTTTCACAAGTACATCGTGTCACTAATAAACTTCAATCATTCGCCTATATTGTATTTTTTTTGTCAATGCTATGACAGTTATCCTGTGTCAGTGTAATTACAAATGGTTATAAAGATTTGTTTGTACTTTTCACAGTTGAAAAAAAAAATGCAGACAGCGATTAAGTTAATACATCGAAGTGCTACAATGATAATGGTACAAGTATAACACGGAATTTTGTAACCATTTATGCTTCCTTAATTATGACGCACCTCGGAAGATCACTTTCCGGTCTATTAATTCTCTATTACATATGTAATGTATGCGCCATTATTATTTTACCATATGTCTGTACATTGGTCTTTTTTTACATGGAATAAGTTACGAGTCCTCGTGGAAGAAAAGAGAATAATGTGCCTACGTAATCATTGTAAATTATACATAATGATATATAAATGAGTCAAAAGAAATCCTTGAGGAATAGCAATGCTTGCAGCAGTATTATAAACTAATCCCACAAAAGGTTCTATGTTTGTATCATTGTAGTGTTGGAAGTACCAATTAAATGAATTGTCTTCTACAACTTTTACATTATCCTCGGTAAAGTTTCCACCTTCTTCGTTAGTAAAGTATTGTTTTTGATACACTTCATCGGCGCTCCTTTGTGCAGCGCCTACAATAGGCTTCAGCTTCTCTGGCGTGTGGTCCCGCTCGTTGTTACTAAAATGTGGAGAGGGCACTTTAGTTATCGTTGGTCTACCTACTGGACGTGAACCAGATATTGATAAAGGAACTTGTCCTCCTGGTATCAACAATGCCGACAAGGCAGATGCTTCAGTGTCTCGTGCTAATTGTGAGCCCATTGTAGAATTCTCCTTGGAACGGTTTCCTGTAAAAAAACATCAGTGAGACTAACAATAAGATACGAAGGCATGAAAAATTTGTTGTAAGGATTTGATCCAAAACAAATGAAATTCGACTGACTCACTGAACATACCAACAAATTCTGTTTGAGATTCCATGGTAGTTGTCGTTCTGAGTTGCTCCACTATTTCATGATTACGCGTATTATGCTTTCCCTTTGGCTTTTGCCCGTCCAACGGAATCACATCTATAGTTTTGCTAGAACTATTTGCCAACACCATGCTTTTAGGTGTCGTCCACACTATTCGGCTGGCAACTTCTGCTGCAGACTTATCTTTTATTTTACCCTCTTCGAAATTTACCTCTAAGCTTTCACCCTCGTATATTTCCGTTGACACTGATGTTTCATGAGCTTCGTGCAAAGAATCGTTCAGAGAAGGTGTGGCTTTTACGTTATTCGCAGGACTCGTAGTTGTTTGAGCCCTATTTACAGAAAAGTTCATTAAAACAATGTAAATGTATTTATTGCGTTTTCTGTATTATCTATCTTCATTCTACAATTCTAATTATCTAACTTGTCTCCAAATTTCCTTGCAATTTACAGAACCGAACAAATTACTCACGAGTTCTGCACCAAGCTGGCCTGATGTTTTCGCGAATCTGTAAGATTGGAAGAACGATTGCTCGCGTTCTTAACAGCCAATTCTTCACGATCTTTCAATCCTATTCTAGGCTTGCTTGTTCTTGAAGCATTTTTATCCATCTTGAACACCGTACCATTATTCTTCCACCTCCTGCGATCGTCTTGTCCATGTTCAAGTCCCGGATCCTGTCCAGTGACGTTCTTCAAGCTCCCGTTTCTCACGTGACGATGATAATTCAATCTAGGATCGACAATTGGTACAAATCCACCTTGTCCTCTTGGAAGAGGCACGAATCCACCCCTATGAATTTCTGGCTCGGTGGGTGGAAATATTCTGTAACGACCTGCTCCAGGTCTTCCAATCACAGTATCCTTTCTGTCGGCCTTCCTTCCAGAATTTCCCCATAAATTGAAATTCAAACTCGGCAGTGGTACACCGAAGAAAGTAAAGCCCGAACTGCTTGGAGAAGGAGGCATTGGGACAGTTTTCTTTCCAGGTGTTGTATTATTTTTACGATTTTGGTGTATGTTGCTGTCAGCTGCTTCGATCTTCGCTGTTTGCGTCGATGGTCCAGGAGTGGAGAGAATCGGTGTGGAAGTTGACGATGCATTAACCGTCTCATTTCTCTCGCTCTCCTGATGATAATCGACGTACTCGTAAAAGTAATCGGATTCTTGGTAAGTTGGTGGCTGTCTCGTTGAACCATCCTTCAGGTTCATCCATAATGGTACCACCTCGGTTGCTCCGAACGCTAAAAAGAAAAAGAATAAATGAACCAGATGATTCGATGAGCAGTATTGATTTCTTTTTTTGTGACTCGATGCTGGAAGTTTTTAATCAAATGATTGTATGTACAAAGTTTGAACAAACGCACGAGAACAGTGTGCATAAAGAAATTGAAAACAGTTATGGATTTGAATTATAATGTGAAAATAGTCTTCAGTTCGTGAAATGATTACGGAAACTACAATGATGTTCCATTCGGTCTACCGATCAGAATCTGACCAGAGAAAGAAAACCTTCCTACCCGACGATGGTGTGGCCGCTTGTATCAACTCAGCCTCGCAGCCAGGATGAATCGGTTCGACCAATCTCTCTCTCTGACAATCCTGACGTGACAATCTGATCTCCTTGAAGAGTGATCCATCTGCGCATCTAGGACCTTCGGCTGAACCTTGTTGCAACCATCCTCGGAGCCAGAGCATGCCGCAGGAGCAGGACAACGGATTACCTGTGAAATAATTAGAAACATCTGTAGAAGTTGAGAATTACGAGAAGAGGAAAAACTGGAACCAATTGAGATTACCGTCGATGTCCAATACCGCGATGTTCGATCTCAATCTCTTGAAGGCATTTTCGGATACGGTGGCCATTCGATTGCTTCTTAAACTGAGGACCCGAAGCCTCGGCATCTCGTCGAAGGGAGATCCTTGGATGACGCAAATCCGATTGTTGTCCATCTGCGGAAGCGAAGGGATAGCGTGTATGTAAAACGTAGACGATATATCTCCCCCCTTGCTAATTAACAATGCGGCCGGTACGAATAATTGCTCTCCTAGCATAACGAACGGCCTCGCACCACGCTCCGAGGAGGAGTTTCACTCTCGACGAGAAAGTATTCTGCTTTATTACCAAAGACTCCGGCCAACCACCGTTCTCCATCTAGCACGATGTTTGTCTTCGAATCGTGGGGTAGAGAATGGGTAGGAGTACTTTGGAGTTTAAGAATAATTTATGCCACGCATTTATTTACGGCAATAAATTAGCGGAGATTGGAGATAGCGAACGACATTGTATTTAGCATTAATTGTTTTCATTCTCCGCTCAATCGTCGGTTGAATTATTTTGTTCCACTTATGTCACATGCTCTAGATAAATAAGATACATTTTTGCACGTTGAATTCGTTAAACGTCCAGCTAGAAAAGTGGATTTTATTAATGTGGACGGTTTATCTTGAAAGTGATGTAAGTACTTTTTTTAAAAAATCAGATATCACATAATTTGTGTTTAAGTAGTGTAAACTTTTTATTTGTAATGAGTTAATTTTTTTGTTTTAAATTGACTTACAGCACTTTCAAAATAAACGGTTCGTATAATAAAATGAAATTTGAGATATTCTTGAATGTAGATAGACAACTGTTTCTTTTGGTCGATAATATTCTTTTTGAACGATTTCTTTTTTGTCCGTGGCTGTTGGACTTTCTCAAACTGTATCTAGTTGTTTGTTTTTGAATAATATAGACAATAATACAAGCACGTGTTAAATACAAGTTGTTAAAGCTTATTCCGTAAATGGAATGAATATGTGTGGTAATAGTTTAACAAACAACGACAGGTTTCTTTTGTACCAGAAATAAATTTATCAACTGGATACGCGTCAAATTTGATTGACAACCTTTGGTTATCCTTACCTTTAGCTCTACCAACCATTCCATGGACGCCAAACTGTCACTGGATACTCTGGCGATGCGATTGTTGCTCAAATCGAGTACCTCCAGAGAACGTAAGCTCTCCAGACCAACGTACTCCATGCCAGACAAATGATTGTTGCTCAGATTAAGGAAGAGCAGATGCGGTACATTAATGAATGCGTTTCTGGCGATTTCCTGTATTCGATTTTCCTGCAGCTCTGCGCTCTGCAGCAACGGCAGCTCCGAGAAGGCACCACTAGGAATAGACTGTGAAACAAGAAGACGAATGAAAGGAAGAAAGATGAAGCTTCGACGAATCAGTCCCTAATTAGTCATAAACTTTAAATTAACGAAAGTGACAACAACTATTGATCACTTCGCAAATGCAAATCCTTGGCATACCTCGTACCATTTAGAAACTTCAATAACCCATGGAATTAAAGTGACAGAATAATTTAAATATTTCCAACTCCAGAAAGTAATTTCCATACTTTTAGAAACGAAGCTAAACAATTTTAATTACAAACACAATATCCCAAATCCAAGGCCACTTCCACGAGAATGGTAACTAAGAAAGCCAGCTGCATTGAAGCCGGCTGAGAAAAACTATACGAACCGCGCAATAGAAATTTCATACGATCCTGCGGTAAAGAAATGCTGAATTATTGTGTAAGGACGAAGCTCGAGTTGCTCTACAGTTACGTGCATTCGGATCTTATTACATATTCTACAAGATCCGAGTGGAAAGGACGCGCACCATGTTAACCATGAACACCTTACTCCAACTATTTTACCATCTCTCACCTGCAATCTATTTTTGCCAAGTCTGACAGCCTGCAACTCGGGTAGGGCGCGTATCGCGTTTCTCTCGATCACTCTGAGATCGTTGTTCTCCAAATCGACCAATGATAGTCTTGGTAGGCCATCGAAGGCACCCTCTCTCAACTCCCTTATGCGATTTCTCACCAGCTTCAGCTCCACCAAGGACGACAGGCTGCTGAGCGTTTCCGGCGACAGGATGTTCAGCTTGTTGAAGCTCAAGTCGAGAACCTGAAGAGCCGTTAAGCCGTGCAACGATCCGGGTAACTCGGTCAAAGTGTTGTGCGACGCGTACAGCTCACGAAGGTCCCTGCAATTAAGCGGCGTACCCGCCCTTTTGACGTCGGACAGTCGAAAAGAAACGGACGCATCCGGTGGGACGTGCACGAGAGGACTCACTGATAGAAATCGGTGTAGATTGTGTCGAGATTCTTGTATTCGGTGAAACGTTTTCAGTCCAGTGGCATTTTGTTAACACTTTGACCGCCACGCTGATTTTCACTTTGCATTTTTTTTGTTGACATGTGATATTTTTAAAGTGCTGTATATTGCGACTAATACAATCATTTTTTTAATGATTTTTTCGGAAGTCACCGCTGACCACTATCACGCTAGAGGAGAAACCGTGGTCACATATGACCATCGTGACAGTCAAAGTGCTAATCGATAAAATATTCTTATAAGTTCGTTTGTGTTTTGTTAATCAGGATCTAGGTACTGTTTGCGTGCGTGATTGTTTTACGTGTGCGTTGTAATTTCTGTGCGAGAGGGAAGTGGTTTTACAGAAAATAAAATAAAAATTGAAACGTTCTTCCAGATATACCAGGTTATGATAATAATCTTGAATTGACAACAAATTCTAGTCGTAATTGTATAATTTCTATTAAACTACTTTTCATGACGCTATTATTCTAACGTAGCTGTTTCTTGCCCTGGATCTTTGAATTGATAACAACCCAGGAACTATTATTGTTTAAATTATCTTGAGAAATCTGAGAAACTGGAATGCATCCACTGAGAAAATTTACTACCAGATTCTTGAAGCATGATTTTTCTTTCCACGAAGGATCATACTTTCCTGGAAAGGTCACTATTGACGATTGTAATTACGATAGTAAAAAATATTATTCTTGCTTGAAATAATTGTGGGCTCCGTTGCGACATAGTCTACGATTGCGAGACGGTCATAAAAGAGCGTACAATAGAATCGGATAAATTGTTAGGAGTCGGAGATTATAATTGTTTATATTTTTCTAGAAATCCGAGAAACTTCTCGAAGCCGCATAGAAAGCGGATGAACAATTCCTTTTTTAATTACACTTTTTTTCTTTCTTTTTTCTTGCAATAGAAATCTTGGAAGCGGAACAACTCAATTGACGTTGATGAATTGACGTTAGGTGGGCAAAGGTACCGAAGGTGTGTCCAAATCAAATTGCGTATAAAACCTACGTAAGTTGTCGTAAATTAGGCGACACGCCAGGGTGGTGCTACACAACGGCGAGTAGGGGACATTAACGTGAGCACCGAGAACTTTCTAGGTACCAATTTGATGGTGACGCAACCAAGTAACCGCGAGTGAAACTGCTTTTCTACTGCGAGTGTATGAAATTGCAGACGAAGTGAAAAAGATTGGGACTGCATTTTTCTGCGGTTAAAATCTTCTTTTTTTTAATCTGAAGCAAGTGGTATGCGATTGCAAAGATTCATGGTCATTAAATTGGAAACAGTTCGCATGTAACGAACGACCTACTTGTACACGATTTCTCAAGCATAGATAATTCAAACAAGTTAAATTCCTAATAATTACTATACTCTTCCATGTGCCAGCACAGATCCACGTTGTACGTTAATAATTAATAAAAAATATTTACTATAATTCTTACCTCGTGTTCACAAACGTTGCATGAGTAATCTGAGCAAGATTATTCCTACTCAGGTCCAATCTTTGTAGTCTGGTATTCTCATGGAAGATATCAGGCCTGAGAACCTCCAGTCTGTTCCCTCTGACGTTCAGATCCATCAAAGACCTCAAAGGCCTGAAGCTTCTTCCGTGAAGAGTGATCAATCTATTGTATCGCAGGTCTAATTGTTCCAACCTGGACAAACCGTCAAAGGTCCCATCTTCCAGGAGTCTCAATGCATTGTAGCCAAGATTCAATTTTCTCAAATTCGGTAGATCGCTCAGAGAGCCTGGAGGAATTCTCTCGACGCCGTTCGCTCCAAGATCCAAGGATCTGAGAACTGGAAGTGACAGTTCCTGGGACGCAATGGAAGGCAGAGAGACGATTCGATTCATCGGCATGTGAAGGTGCTCGATGTTCCTTGGTAAACCTGGAACGATCTCGAGCATTCGATTCCAACCGATGTCCAGTTCATAAAGGTTGGCTAAGTGTCTGAACGTTAGCGGATGGATCACGGAAAGAGCGTTTCCGGAAACGTTGATGTGCTCCAACGCGGGCGTGCGCAAAAAAGATTCTGGCTCGATAAGACCGATCGCATTTCCGCTCAGATCCAATCGTCTCAGGCTGGGTAGATTGTCGAGGAGACGCGGGTCCACGTGCCGAAAGTAATTCTCCGACAGATCCAAGCCCTGAAAGCAAATTTCCCGTTTTCAAATTCTCGTCGACACTCTGGAGCATTGATTTTCAAAAGGTTATCCAAAATTTAAAAGCGTCGATAAGCCACCGGCAATTCTTTTGATATTTCATTGATTTCTCTTGGTATAATTGTTCATTTTGATTCACTAGGAAGTGAACTAAACGTGAAACACATTCTTTAATATATGGTAGATGATGTAAAATTTTAAGACGTGCTTCAAGGATTCCATAATACAAGACAAATGCTAAGAGATCTTTTACAGCTAAAGTGAATGAAACTGCAAGGGGAATGACGTTCAAACTTTTTGAAGTTTACCTTCAACGCTGGTAGATTCCAAAACGGTGCTTCCAGTAAATTCGACAACGAATTATTCTTCAGTCTGAGCTCCCTCAAGGCTGGCATAGCAGTGAAAGTCTCTCTCTGCAAAAATGCCAACCTATTATGATCCAGATGCAACCTCTCCAAAGTTGGATGTCCTCTCAAGGCACCAAATGGTATCTCCTCCAGCTGATTGTGACTGGCATCGAGAAACTTCAACCTGGGCAGAGCCTCCAGTACAGATCTTATTTCAGCCACGTGGCTAAGATCATTATTGATCAGCCAAATCTCCTCGAGCCCATTTCCACCACGACGTGGAAAGAACTCCGGATGAACGCGATGAATCAGATTATGATTAAGATCAATGGTCCTGAGGTTGGGCACGCGTTGAAAGGCTCCAGCAAAAACTTCAGTGATGTGATTCCTCGACAGATAGAGACGATTCAGAACCGGTAGGTCCACGAAGGAACCTTCACTCAAACGATTCACTCGATTGCGATCCAACCTGATCATTGTCAAGGATGGCAGGTCCATGCAGGCACGTCCAACCATTCCAGCGTCCACCACGGAATTACCAACCAGAGAAATTTCCTTTAATTCAAGTAAATCGATCATGGCTCGAGGATGTATCCAATGAATTCCACAATCGGTTATATTTATCAGTTCCAATCGGGCCAAACCACGGAACAGGCCAGCCTCCAGTCTGATCAGTCTTGGACTTCCAAACACGTGGAGCTGCTCCAGGCTGAGAAGATCTCGAAAATTTCTGGGCGACAGTTCCAGGAGGGCTGGTGAGTTGATCTGCAGGTACCTTAGTTTTGGTAAACCCGAGAATCTTGGCAATCTCTTCATCACTCGACTCTGAAGGGTGACAGCCTCTAAACCCTGAAGGCTTTCGAGGCTGTCGATTGGTAAGGATCTTAGATCGGGTTCCACGACGAAGAGTTCGAGCAAGGAGTCGTGCAGACCCTCCAACCAGCCGGAGGACACTCTCTCCAGACGATTGTTCCTCAGCATGAGCCGCAGCACTCGTAGGGTAGCGAATACTTTGCCAGGTAGACTAGGTAGGTTGTTGTTCTCCAGGATTAGCTCGTCCACCGGACGATCCACGTAATGGCTGACGGACTTCAAGCCTTCCAAGACCTTTGGTAACTCGCTGTGACTGCACCTGTGCAATGGCCCAAAAGTGGGATCGTTGAAGAAATTGTTCACGTCTGTTTCCTTCATTGTCAATGTTAATTCTCTGCGTTCTTAGAATACAGGTTGACGATTTTATTCCGACGAAGAGTGAAGTCGAACGTGTGAGGATTCAATTTACAGTCAATTAATATCGTCTAACGTTATTATCTAATTTGCAGACAACGTACAACGCTCGGTAAAGTACAATGTGATGACAATTAGTAGACCTCGAAGAGTTATCGTCTCGAGTCACGACACTCCGGTGTACACTTAAATCAATTATGTTCTCTAGAAGTGAGCGTAGTGGACAGTCTGTATCTGTACTTTAACCTGTCTACGGATAAGGCGTTAAGAGTGCACGTCGTTGTTCAGTTTTGGAACAACGTATGTAATTAAGATTTTAATTGTTCTCTAATCTTGGTCAGGGAAGTTGAATTTTACGTTGAAATATCGTTCACCAGCCATGATTGTTTATTTGCTGGCACGATAAATAAGACGTCACGTGGAACACTTAGAATGTTCTGCTTTTTTACTTATTTAGAACAAGCTCACCATATTTGTACTTCCATGTCGCGCGTGGAACATCTGCATGGTAAGATTCTTTCCTGCGGAGGGCATCCATACTCCGCATTGATCTGGGCGGTGGTACCAACGGAGTAAAGAGCCAGAAACCAGCTGGCAATCAGCAGACCACCACCTTCCGGTGGTTTTCCCATCGTGCATCTGTGCCGTTTTTCACCCTAAGGTTCCACGTACCAGTCCCTCATTTTTCTGCAAAAAATATTCCAAGCTCCTGTCAATCTCTTAGTCCTATCTAACGACCCCGCCCTCATCACGCGACAAAAAAACGCTCCATTGAAATGCGCGCATACGCATAAATGAATCCATATCAATAGATCGAATAATTAATTTATCAATTCTCGTCTGTCTTATCCACTTTTTCCTTCTTCTTCGATAAAAAGATGATAACGCTTAAACGAGCTATGTACGAAAGGACACTTCAGTTTTGTAGACACAAACGGAGTACACCCAATTCTGTTTCTACACGAACTTCTTTTACACGATTTTGATTTAACACGACGTATTTTGAATTAAATTTTTGTTCTAATTCGTGTTAAATCAAAATCGTATAAGAGAAGTTCGTGTAAAATTGGAATTGGGTGTATAGATGTAACTTTCGTTTCGGCCAATACTGTAAATTCTTTACGGCCAATTGACAATCCGTAGAAACCCAGTAGCTCTCTTGCAAAGTTTGTTACGAGAGTGTCAACGTAGTGTATAAAGCTTGACAAACAATGTGAGTCTGTTTTAAGCGTAAAAAGGCCCTCGGAAATGTCACGCCTCCACGTTCCGCCTTCGGCTTCTCTTCTTCTTCTCAATCTCATTCTCCTCGTTCTCCAACCTCCTGCTCTCCAGAGAGCCTTCCTCTCGTTGCACGGCCACTAACACACTCGCTTATACGTCACGGTCGCAGACGACAAAATTGTTGCTCCGTACCGTAAGCAAAGCTAAAGACCGCTAGGACAATCGTCGTCGTCCGTAATAATTGCCCAGACGACGCGAGGCCCGCGCTCTTAATACGAGGCCGACACCTGTTGAAGAAAGGAAACTGACGAGGAACTACCCGCTCACGAGGCACTCGTTCGATTTCCATTGGTCAGTCTGATTCTAGACGTAAATATTAAAATATGACAGAGTGGAATCGTAAATAGTAATAACAGACTTTTCTGTTAGATCTTGTAAGATTTTTTAATTCTTTTTTTGTTGTTACTTTGAAACTTGGTGCAAGTATATGCAGCAGTCAGATATAATTATTTTAAGCGTATGTATATTTCCCGAGAAATGATGTTGTTTTTATTGTAGGTTGATAATTAAGAATATTTAAGCATTACTGTAATTGATAGTAAATAATATCGATGCACTTTCTTGACAAGTGAAATTAGGAAAAATGTAATGGAGAATTGTCCATTAGCCTCCAATCCATTTGTTTCTCCATTCGATGAACGAATTTGACGTAATTTGAAGAAGCGGACGCCACACGCGCTCTAATTGCGCCCTGCGCACGCTACCAAATCCACGGGGTGGGAGTAACCTTACTGAATCATTGCGCACGCATGGTTGCACCGGAACAGAATGTAGAGGCAATTTCAGATTCTAGTGAAACTTTCCTTTAATTGCAACAGTCTAGTCGTGTCTTTTAGGTACAGCACGTAGGAACATGTACACATTCTCATTCTGCTTACGAGCAAATCATAATTCAAGACTAAATTCGCAGTCGACCAACCTGATGAATGACGAACAATATTTAATTATCTGCTAATGTTACAACAGTCAATACGAAAAACATAAAATAGTTTTACATAAAATACTCAAATTTTTTATCGATAGTTTTCAATGAAAAGAATAGCACTTTTAATTTCTCGAATAATTGAGCATCGATTAATATTGAAAATCATTCGATGCAGGTGAGCATGTAAACGAAAGTTCGACGAACTATGAAAGGCCTAAAAGGGAAAAACCTCGCGAAGCACTTTTCCAAATTCATTCATCGTCGCCGTTCACGTAATCCGAGAACTCCTCGGAATGAAGATGTTCTCCACGCCAATTCTGTCGCGCGTGAATACACGCGCGTTTCATAACTCATCTTCCGCAAGTGCGCGCTAACAATCGGCCGGCCTGGATAACCGGTAGCACGTGAATAATGCCGAAGAACTGCAACGGACCTATAAAGGAGTCGATAAGCAATCGATAAACAATCGACACGAGACGATCCTCTACCGCAATCGCCAGGAGCAATTCGATGGAAGTGTACCGTCATCGTCAACAGTCATTAGAATGCTAATACCACCAGACAATTCTAATCGAAGAATAAAATATTCTACGTAAACAACAAGCCTTCTTGAAACTCGTTCGCAGGCGCGAATTGCATCGAATAAATCAAGGCTCCTCGGAATGCATCGGTGGAATATTTTCCAATATGCCGCAGTGACTACAAACACCTCGTTTTCTTATTGATCCAAAAAAGAGCATGATCTTTCGTGTCTGTCTCGCAAAGGTAACATCAATGTAAAAATTAATCAGAATTGAGGCATAAATAATTTATCTGTTAAATTGCTGGTTACGTAAATTGAGATTAAAAGATTATTTTTTTGAAAATCAGGACGGATCGTGCCAACTGCTACCTTCCGGCCACTCGCGCGCATCCATTCGCTACTTCCTTCTTATCGCTCGTGCGATTCGAACTAGTGGCCACTACGAGGTGCATCTGACGTGAGTGAAAGTGATTCCACGTTTCCTCGATACGTGCAGACCGGCACCTCGTGGAGGAGCAGTACGTGGAGGCCATCCCTTGCTCCTCCACTACCATCTCTTTCTCTTCCACCAATACCACGTCCTCTCCCATGTCCGCTATCACCATTTTTTCTCTTCTCATCCCTGTCGTCGTCATCCTAACCGTCGTTCTCTACATGGTCCTGCCACCCTACTCGAAGGATCAGTCTTATCCTATTGACATACCCAAAATTTGATCTTCGTCCTTCTACATCACATTTTCTCTTTTTCATCCTCCTTTCTTTTTATTCGAGGATTCGTCATTATTTTGTCCAACGAGTCAAGACTCGATTCTCGTCCTTCTCCATCACCTTTTCTTTTTTTCATCCCCTCCTTTTCTTTCTTCTCGAGGGTTCATCATTATTAGTTGAAGCTTCTAAAGCTTGATCATCACCTTCTCTCTTTTCATTCTCCACCTTCTCCTCCTCTTCCTCTCTTTCTTCTCAGAGGTTCGTTATTATTTTGTCAAACAGGCTGAAAATCGACCGTCTTCCTTCTCAATCACCTCTCTTTTTATCTTCCACCTTCTTCTTCTCTTCATCCTCCTTACTGCCCCCTCCACCCTCCAACCCAACACCGAAGAGGCTCCAAATGCATGCGATTATGTAACTGGACAATAGTAAGGCCGTGCACCTTTGTAAAGAAAAATCGGATCGAACAACGATTGAAGGGGCGAAGCACGGATTATCGACCGTGACGTCCTTCGCTTATTGTGCGACAAGCAGGAGTGGCCATCTTCAAAGAAGAATATCCTGTTCCATTTTCGGATATTTAATTAATTAACGAGGGACCCCGATCCTTTGTTTTCTTTGTATCGTTTCACCGTGCCGCCTTCAATTGATAAATGAATATTAAAAACTTTCCTCGGAGTTTCTTTAACGGCGTCACGAACGAATTACAAACATCTTCGTCGTAGGATCTTAAAACGTAGTTCTCAAGTGTTTACGCTTGGTACTACGCTCAGGTTACCTTCTGGCATGAAAATATTTTTCTGTAACCGCGAGAGAGCATTAGATTCGCTGAATAGGGAAACAGGTTCGTTACTCAGCCGGCATCCGTGCAAAATAAATCTCGTCGATAAATCTCATCCGAGAACGACGACTCTGTGGAAAGCAAAATTCTGAACGACGGAAAATTCGTACCTTTTGCTCTTCCACGCGGCTTCACGCAATCCTCGAAGAAAGTGGAATCCTCGACACCTGTGCACCGTCAATTTCACTCGGCAGAAACGAAAATCACCCCTTGTTGATTCTTCCTTCTATTCTTTCCCCTTCTCTTTCTCTGCTCCCTTGTTCTTCTACTCGACGTACTTGTCAATTTTGAAATCACGATTTGCACTGTTACGGAGAAGAGTTTCGGGACTAGCGTCTGTTAAAATCGAAATTAATAATGAGGAACCTCTCGTGATCACGTCACTGGTACGTACTAACCGACAGGTGCACGAAGAAGCTACCGTAGAAAGAGTGTACCTGCACACGCTGTCCACCCACACGCTCCCCACTGCCGAGGAGAGAACCATGGGCAGACCATGGATGGACGAAGGGGACGAAGGGTACGAATTGCGAATTGCGAGTGCGTGTCCAGCCAGCGTGAAGACACGCTTCCAGGAGATTCTTCCCTTTCCAGCCAATCTCTTCTCTCTCTCTCTCTCTCTCTCTCGATTTCTCTCTTCCTCGTTCCTCCCTTCTCTCTTTCGCCATTAGAATTGCTCGTCACCGGCGACGAATACCCTTCCTTTCGTTTTCGTTCAATTTTTCGGGGTTGCCTCCTGTCGCCACCGCGATTTCTAAGGTTAAGAATGTAGAAAAGTAGAGAGTTAGTTATGTTAATAGCAGAGTGGATAAAAGTGTTCAGGAAGAACGGAAATAATTTGAGTTCTCGCCGTAATCCTTTTTCTACGTGCGTTTTAAAATGAATGTACATTGGAATATAAAATGTGTGCAAGACAAGCGCGGAAACATGAGACAAGGAATTTATCCACGTGTGGATTTATTTGAGATAATTAGAGTGAAGACGAAAATTATGTTTGGGTAGACAAAAGTATCGAATTTTAAAAAAATCGTTGATTCTTTGCTACATATTTGCGTTTATACAAGAGAAATTTTTGCGAGTTTTCATAAAACAATCGACACGACTTTCTTTATCATTCTTCCTTGTTCAATAAAATTCCACGATGACTTGAAAATTTTCTTTGATTTTCCTTACGCGCTTCTCGCTCGAGTCGTTCCGCTCGAGATCGCTCGAGTTTCATACGCTCTTTTCCCGGTCTAATTTTTTGTCAGAGATGTGGAAACGTTATGCGCACGTCGGCAACGGTACTCACAATAAAGAGTGACCATCGTTAAAGACCATCGTCCGTCTAATTGCCAAAGTAACGAACTTCGAACACTCCAATTCGCATGCGCTCGTCAGGGTTTATCACAAAATGACTTGCAAATAACGACCGCGCTGATCGCGCAGTGGACAGGTATGGAATAATTAATAAAAAAAAATAGTTACATCGACTAATATTCCAGCAAACGTTCATCGCCTAACACATTGACTGCCAAGTCAGTTTAAGTGTCTAATTACAAATAATCAAAATAGGTACTTGGAAGAATAATTAAAGCTTTAGACAGTTAACTAAACAATCACCAAAATTCGAGGTGACCTGACGATCAACGTGTTAAATAATCCATGGAACAGTCCAAGGGATTTTTCTTTGTTCATTCTAGAAGAGAATCGAGCAGATATTCTGTTTTCACGAAAAAGTTAAAAAGAAATTTACATCTCGTCGTACACATTTTTGTTTTTTGCTGTGACGTCGCACTTGACATTTCTCTTCTACGCGAAGAAAGAAATATTTGGTGGTAGGTAAACCGGTTTCGAAATCGTACGAGCACACGGCAACCTCTGATTGGTCATCTCGGCCAAGCCCCCTCGGTAATAGGTACATCAGTCTGGCACGAATAAAATAGAACCGCTGATCTATGCGCTTCCTCGTGGAGGAGGGCAAGGCACCGGTGGCCTTGAATTAGGCGATGTCCGGCTCTCAATCCGGTTCTCTGAAAATAGAATCCATCGATAATACATATTGCCAAAAATTCGTCTCCGTTTAGTAATGAACAGTTGCGTAAGACACATTACTCGGCAGTGATAATCAGGCCTACTACCTATCCTCGTACACTATCACGTTATGTGCCATATCAGTCATCGGTGACTGACACTAAACTTTCTGTTCAGTCCACGTCAGTCACCAATGACTGACACTAAACTTTCCGTTCAGACCACGACAGTCACCGGTGACTGACAGTATAAAATACGATATAAAATTGAAAACATTACATTCCATCAAGAAATTGTAAGTAATTTGTGGATATAAAAAGAAAATAGTTTCTCCTCTACTCACATTGTCCCTTGTCGTTTCAGAACTGAGGGACAATATTGGAGATTTTACTGTACAGAGTACAGATCGCGATAAATACATAACAAGAGCTCTGAAGATATACATGAAGTTTTTTTATCTGGGTCGCATATCTTGGTCTAAACATTTAGGAAGAAAAAAGCCTGGGCGCTTAACGTGTTAAAACAATGTGCACGAAAATATAAAAGTCACTTCGTCTATCGCACGTGAGATGTAAGCTGGATGAGTTGACTTTATGTCTAAGGTGCATGTCAGAAAAATTAACAGGATAAGCAAGAACATTGATAATTTCGAAAGCTTCTGGATGCGTTGACGAATCGAAGCGCTCGTGAGAAAAGGACCGTCCGCCGACGTATTCTCTAAAAAGCAAATCCTTCACGTGTCTCTACCTCCATAGAGCAGTGTTTCTCAAAATTCAAGTATCCATTTTCGCCTTTAAAATGGCGATAACAATAGATTTCAATAAATTAATATTGTCCGTCGAATCCTAGTGAGTATACCCACGAACGAATATAACATGAATATTCCTTCAGACCTCATTTTTACCTGCCAACAATTTCGCGCCACTTGATGCACGGCTAATAACGGCACTACCGCTAATAATGTTTCGAATAAAGTCGTGCAGACGTCCATATTACACATTTTATTAAAAATATGCTTAAAATTAGGGCGCACGTATAGTTCTAATCACAACTTTAATATTTTAACTTATCGTTAGACATTGAAATTCTAAGCCAATGTGTATTATAATGTGCGTCAAGTGTGAAGGGGTTAATGATATGCATTTTCGAGATCTCGCTTTTTGCTGTGAAAATAGAAAAAATAAGTCACACCCTTTACGTTCGTGCCTAAAAATCCACAGACTTCTCTACGATACGTAAGTTTACAAGACAACGTTAAATTTGATTCAACCACTCCAATGGATGATTAATAATAAGAAGCCGAAGACTACTCCGTACCACGTGAAATTCTTTTTCGCAATTTGAGAGACACTGTGATAGATCAACCGGTTCGCAAAGTTGCATAGTAAAGACAGATTACCTACTCGGAAGTCTTGTCATTGTGTGTGCGCGAACACACCGGCCTGTAGAGTTTCACGAGTGTGAGTGCTAACTGGTTTTACAAAATGAAGCGTGATATAATATCCCACGATTAAGCGGGCCTTCACCAGTTGTTTACTCGCCATCGTTCGTGAGAGGATCGATCACGGTGGCACTTGGCTTTGTAAGATCGGTGAGGAGAAGCTTTCTAAGCGTTCGCAGAGGAGCGCGAGAAGAGCGAATGTCCATGTAGAAAAATTAGATCGAGACCGTGGAGAGATCTTCTTCGTTTTCAAAGCGCGCTTTGTTCGTCTGCAAAAGAAAAGTGGTGATAGAAAAATAAAGGGGGAGAGAGAGAAGAGAGAGCAGAACATGTGGGGAAAAGTTCTTACGCGAGTTTCCCGCTGTGCGGCCAAAACCGTCTCGAGAGACTTCAATGCCTGTGCGCATCCAGCCCTCAATGAGATTAGAAACGGAAACGGCGGAACCTTCGAAAAACAGGGTAGACCACCGAGGATACTTATCACCGGTAAGAGAAACGAAGCGACAAGGTCTGTGCAGATGGTCGTGTGGTGTCCTGCACGGTGATTCGTTAGCTGTAAACAAAGAGACGTGTCACGTGGCCGCTTGATTATTTGAAAAATGCAAATCGCGAACCTTGTACGTGTGCAAGCGCACGTGTAGCTTGCGTCAATCGCAAGTCTCCTCTCGCGCTGTAATTAATAACCAGTAATCATAGTGCTAATAAGTGTAAATTTTCCTGGATCGCCTTATCTTCCGTCTATCGTCTGAAAGATTCTTCTCATTTACTTCGATTTTCCGTATTACCACGATGGTAATTAAAGGTGTCTCGATTTTTATCGATAGGTGGACTAGGACAATTGGGCACCGAATGCGCCAAGGTCCTGCGAAAGAATTACGGGAGTGAGAATGTTATACTTTCCGATATTATAAAACCTACGGAGGAGAATCTGTCCAATGGACCATTCATATTCGCCGACATTCTCGACTTCAAGGGCCTGCAAAAGATCGTGGTCGATCACGGTATCGATTGGCTTATACACTTCAGTGCTCTTCTCAGCGCGGTGGGTGAACAGAATGTCCCTCTTGCAGTGAGAGTCAACATAGAAGGTAACGTGATAGCGGCTTTTTGCAGACGATTGAAAATAGATATAAGAAAAATTCTCTTCGACTGGATAATATCGCATATATTATAATATATCTACAGTTACGGATATTACAAGTAATCGTAATAATTCGTACATATTTATTTAAATTCTTTTGCGATATGACCACGCGAATGTACTGCGCGTGTACAAATATAACATGCACGATTTAATATTGTAAATATTAATGCTCTTTAATATTGTAAATTAAAGAGAACGCGTTACTGCAATAGGAGATTTTATAACGTACCTACTGAAAAGCAGTACTCCTGAGAAAGGGGAGATTTCTAGTGAAACGACGTTACTTCCAATGGCCGCGTTCAAGTGAAATGGAATGCCCATCTAACGAGTGAATCTGTCGTTACGATAATAATTATATTGTCCACGCAGTCACGAAAGAAAGTCCTACCTGGAGAAAGTAAATTGGTTGTTAGTTAGTGTCACGTCCGCATTTCGTTTATCTTTTTTTTTTTCATTTTCATTCAACAATTCTTTCTAGTTTTTAACACTAGATTGCCCGAACTTTTTTTATAAACACGATTTCCCATTTGAAACAGTCAAATTGACTGGTTTCGGGCAATCTAGTGTTAACTTCGTCTGTCTGTATTGCGGATCAAACACACAAGTCGTTTAACATTTGCGATCGTTGGAATTGCATAACTGATCGATTGATCTTTCTTTCAGGTATGCATAACGTCATTGAATTGGCGAAGCAATACAAACTTCGAATTTTCATACCCTCGACGATTGGCGCCTTTGGGCCGGATTCACCGCGTAATCCAACACCCAACGTTACAGTCCAACGACCACGTACGATATACGGGGTCAGTAAGGTTCATGCTGAGCTACTGGGCGAATATTACCATCACAGATTCGGCCTTGACTTCCGGTGTCTGCGATTTCCGGGAGTCATCAGCAGCGATCCTCCAGGCGGCGGTACCACTGGTAATTGTCATTAATTGTTACTTCGTATCGCACAACTGCACGCACAATTTAATATTAATGGAGAAAATAGTATATTCTATTGTAAGCCCAATTTGCTACAATAGTCGAGAGAACTATGTTATCAGAGAACCTGTAAATATGGTACATACTTAATATCGTTTACAACAAATTTTATCACAAGTATACCGCATGCTGCGACATTCCTTTATTTCTATACAATTCAATTATCAATACAACTTCTGTTCCAACGTGAATGTTTCTTTTTTTAATCGATAAAAGAGCAAGGCAAAATTAGAAAAAGTGACAACCAGCAAGGTAAAATTGTAACAATGAAAGATAAACTTGAGCGATGAAAAAAGCACTTCTTTTGCGTACATCGAGTAAAGCGGCAACGACAGTGCAGAACACAACTCTTTACTGAAGAAGTAGAGCACGATATATTCGTGATTAAAGTAACTGCATAATAGTGTAATCTATCGTTCTTCAAGGACAATGGTACCAAGAAATTGTCTAGGCACTTCTGATCGTTGTCCGTGCGAGAGCTATTTGCGTTTCCCTTAACTCTTCATCCGTAAACACGCCTGCATGTAATTCTATCAACATGCGAAGAAAAAAAAACAAACATCGCATACAATAAAAAAATATTAACAACTGTACATCGATAGTTACACGCATTACACATTCAAAGTAAAATTTAAATTAATTATACTAAGTTATTGACTTAAATTAGACGTAAACAATAAATAAAGAATTTTCTATTTCTTTACAGATTATGCTGTAGCGGTCTTCCACGAGGGCTTATTAAACAAAAAATATGAATGCTATTTAGAACCGCACACCAGATTACCGATGATGTATATCGAGGACTGTCTGTCGGCGCTTTTCCAATTTTTAAATACACCAAACGAACTGTTAAGAAGACGAGTGTATAATGTGACGGCCATGAGCTTCACACCTGAGGAGCTTTTTACTGAAATTTTTAAGCACATTCCAGATTTGAAAATTACGTATAAACCGGATGGGCGACAATACATAGGTAATGAATACTGCGGTGTTTCACATGTTAACTGCCACGAGAAGCAAGTGTGCATCTCGCATGTCCAAGATTTAGTGTATGTTTAGTGTGCAATGATGCTTATCAATATCTGTACTTCTGTGCGGAATACGTTGTTTTCATAATACAGCAACCTCTGTAGTATTTTTAGCCTGTAACATACGAAATGTACACATGCTTCACGTGGAAATGATTAGTGGAAATTTAGGCTAATGAGTCTAGAGACATGGGCCTCCGAGCAAGGCGATATTCAATTAAACTGCCCTATTCAATTAATCGTACTTATGCAGTTGTAACGTAAACTATATTGATTTCTTATACCAAAGTGGCGCTCACCACTAAAAATTTCCCACAATTTTCTCATGTCCCCAGATGCACGAGCGCTGATCTTCTTTAATAATTGCTCCTCGGTGTCAGAATTAATGGCAATTCTCTTTCTTTTTTTAGCGGAAAGTTGGCCGCAGGTATTTGACGACAGCGAAGCTCGCAAAGATTGGGGATGGCATCACAAATACGATTTAAATAGGCTGGTAGAATCAATGGTGCAAGATGTTAGTAAAAATTTCGTACCGAAAGTGCGTCTAAAAGAAGTCAATAGTTATGTATAAAACGGACTATTATACTGTTTTGTAGCAGCTATCATATGTACTTATTATTTATTATGCCAGTTAAAGATTACTGTTATTAACACTAAACGTACCGAAGATTTTTTCCATGTAGGGATTTCTCCTGTTAATCGGTCACTTGACCCACGTTCGGTAGCTTTAGTGTTAACAGAGTCGCAAATGAGAGTAAAAAAAGGAAAAATAAATAAAAAAAAAAAACAATATGTTGCAATGACACTATTAGTTAATCGTCATCCATTAACCATTCTTCTATTTCATTCATGTTTAAGGACTTTTCGATATTCGTTGGTGCTTTTCTGATTGTTTTTCGTGCCGGGGTATCAGTGGAAACTGGGGTCACAGTACCACGTGAGGGTGTAGAGTTCGATCTAGAAGGCGTATCACTCTGTCTGGAGGGTGTACTGTTAGTATATCGGTTGGTAGAGGATGGTGTCATGTTCAACTTTTCGTTCACTGGTTTTCTACTTTGAGAAGCCTTTTCACTTTTTACAGTCTCTGTGAGAAAATAAGAAAAGTACACGTTTCTGAACATGTATGTTAAGGAGCAAGATTATATTTTAATTGTTATTTCTATCACCTGTAGTGGTGTTGTCCTTTTCAAGAAAAGCACGACTTTCTGCATAATATGCATTTGGATGCATAAATGCTGCATCGGGTTGATGACCATTATGTGTAGCCATGAAATATTTTGTACAAGCTAGTTGATAATGCCCGTTCTTCGATAATTCGAGTATTTCCTTTATCGCTGTAATCAATAATATGAAGGATATATAATAATAGCTCTATTTTTAATTCCATAAAAATACTTCTGTTTACTTACCCGACGCTGATGTCCCATAACTAACAAGTTTTTGGAACAATGAATCAGAATCCATATGTCTAAAAGGGCAACCATGGTGTTCACCAGGACCAACACTTCTCATTATGATTTTTTGGCAACCCATTGGTGTATAATTTGTACGTTTTCCTTCTGCGCCAAACGAATGCCTTATAGAATATGCATACTGTTTTTCAAATTTGTCTGTATCCATTTTTTTTGTAAACTCATCTTTCCAAAAATGTAAAGCATCTTCTAGGGTGACACCAATACCCTTGATAAACAAGCCGTATTGCATACGTCCTTCATTTCGTAAATGATGGTTAGTACGGAACGCTTCGTGAAGACTTCGCATGCACAGAGGGTAGGATGTTTTAGACAACTAAAAATATTATTATCAAAATTGTATTAGTCATAAACAAAATGTAGAACAATCTTATTTTGCACAAAAATATACAGCAGAATAAACAGTTTTGTCACAGCATTCAAATTATTTTGCAACCACTTTCTTGCAAAATCAACGTTTTAAATTCTGTGGGTCAATTCTAATACTGTATACGATAAATACCTCATCTAGCTTTTCTACAGGAGTTGTAGTAGATGACCATACAAGACGTGTCATTCCAGAAAAGTATCCAGGAAGGCTTTTGAAATAACCTAGTAAGCGTTTGTCATCCCATATATTTGCCAAAAAGACATTGGCTCTCTATGAAGATTACGCAGAATTAAAAATAAATTATCAAACAGATACTGCAAAACATAAAATATAACAAAATGGAAAATAAAGAATACCTCTATGCCTTCTGTTAAAATTTTTCTGAAACGATTTGCGAACACCGACACCATATCTTCCTCAGACAAATAAGCCACACCTTCTTTCAAAAATACTCTTCGTTGTCTGACTAGTTCAATAACATTTTCAAATGGAACTTTGTAGAAATTAGTTGTATCTATGCTTGTAACTTTGGGCACAGATAAATAAAGACCTTCTCTGTGCAATTCCTTCTCTTCTTGGGAAATCTTAACATGCCATTAAAAAGCGTTAATACTCATATTTCTTTTGTATCCATTATGTTGATTGAAATAATCGTATCGATATTCTCTTAATAAAAAACTATACTTACGGGTGTAGAATCAAGATTGTGAGCAAAAAATTGTTCTCGACCTTCTTTATCTAACGACGAAAATCTCAATTTAAAGAACTCAATTTCCTGAGTGATAAACCAATTGGCTCTCTCAGGCTCATCGCAATATGCCATTCTCATTATAAAATGCGAAACTAAATCCTTTCTTCGTAACTGTACATCAGCTTCCGTATTGGACTTACATCCAGGGCTATATAAAAGTGTCTCAAAGTATTTAAGATGTTCCTTTTTTAATGCTGCGCTTAAGAACTTTTTCTTTTCTTCCGTCGAATTTAAGTCAGATCGTATAGAAAGACTATCGATAAACTGTAAAACTACAAAAACGAACAAATTTTCAAATGCTTTTACAATTGTAGAAATTGTAACATTTTAGTTACCTCTTAATCTGTCTACACCTAGCTGCTCAAATTCGTACAACATCATTTCTCCAGGCGGTGGATACTTATATAGTTGTAAATCGTGTGGATAAATTTCTAACAGATTCGTTAATTCCTCATTAACCGCATTCTGTCGCTTTCGTGTGTATTCCATATTGCTTGAAAATTCTACGCATATTCATAAAATAACTTACTTAATCTGGCTGTTAACATATCATTATTAAATATATACGCACCTTAGATTTTTATGTGATATATATTCTGTATTTCTAAATAAAATAATATTTTATATCACTGTGTAAGAACACGTGGTAACAAGGAATTGTATATCGCTAATGCATTTGTCAGTATTTATGTATTGTATAATGTGTAATGTCCGTAAGTACCATTCAACTTCCATCCGAAGTTTCTGTACCACCATGTTGCGGATTTTCCCGCCTAATCTACGCGACACTGTATATGACGTATGAGATGACTTTAGTATTCATACGAATTCATATTTTTCCGTGTTATTCACATTGCATGAAATAATCTTCTTAGAATCACTGTTAGAATTTTTGGACATAGAGTAGCTTAATTGTTTGGATAAATAATATGTACATTCTTTGTTCTACTCTACGTTTCCGTATAATTTTGAAAAAAGAGTGATACCCAACAATGGGGCCGCTTTTCGCCTCTTTTTGGTCCCTCGATTTTCAATTTGAATTATACCTTATGATGAGATCATTTTTAGGCTTAGATGACAAGTAGTTTCTGACATATTGCATGTCAAAGTAGTGAACATTTCTCAGATTGAATGCCGCGCCGATTTTACTCTCCTTTTCAGTGCGCTTGGCGGCGAGCGCTCGACAGGTGATTGCGATATAGAGCGTAAACAGAAGAAGATAACACGCGCAACGCGATGACTTTTTTTCATTTTTTTACCTTGCATTTGAACTATGGAAAAAGTGCAGCCAATGTATAATTATACAAATTATAAACTTAACAGTGTCTACCCCTAAGGACCAGCGTTGCGCTTACTGTGTTATAATGCGGCCAACTGATACTCTAAAATCAAATATTATACAGCATGCAAAAAACATATCTAATTTTTTATTCCATACATCCATTATTTTAGTACATTCGCCAATTTTTATTTGGGAATACGTAAAACACCTGTGCATTGTGCAACCCTATAAAAAATATTAAAAAAAAATAACAAATGTGTACAGTGAAATGTTTATTAAATTTATTTAGAAAATAGTGTTCTGCTTCTTCTACAGCTTCTGACGAGAATAAGGATTACATTTAGGTTTATTCTTTATCCTCATGAGGATGGTGTTACATAATAATTCATGTTTCTGATTTATGTATTTCGACCTTCTTTGGTTCAAGATCAAAATATTCAATTCTATGTTTCAGATGTGATTGCTCCCGAAATTGAGTAATACTTGTATCCTTCTGAATAATTTCTTGTTTTTCTGTTAAACTCGCATTTGAAGGATACATTGAATCTCCAGGTAAGATATGTACTCTTCCATCTGCCAAGCGCGCGATTACCTGAAAATAAATCAATCCTACGTGAATTCTTTGTCTCCACAGCCCGTTCAGGGTAAATTAAATATATATAAAAAGGATGTATTACAGAACATACCGGCATGTACTGCTGCACGCCAAGCGTATTGCGTTTCATTGCAAAGTTCAATAAATCATCTAAATCTTGAAATTTAGATATACTGGAAATTTCATAATGCTGTGGAGTTGGTAGACTAATTTTTGGTGTAGAATCTAAAAATTCTCTTGGCGTGCCCCACTAAACAAATCATTAAGATAAAATGCCAAAAGTGTTGTCTTTTTTCCAGATGTTTCTAATACATACTTTAGAACCTTCAATTTCTTTATCTTGTATATCGGTAGAAGACATAGATTGCATGCATGCTAAATAAAATATAGCATCAAAACGTTTGGCAGTAAGACCTTTCGGTGTTAACCAATTGCTCCATTCTTGAAGAGACCATATGTCGGGGTAGCATTTCAATGTCTTACACAGTGTATAGAATTCTCCAGCATCGTTTTGTACTTTAGATTGCCATCCAGACAGATCATCTTCCGATGCTAAATAAATGGCAATCATTTGTAAATTGTTTGTTCAATTGATTTTAATAAATTTTACCCTTTAAATGCTCCGCCCAGTATGTCAATGATTCTGTCTGCGGTGATTGTTTACAAAGTAAAATTCCGCACTCTTCGAAGGTTTCGCGTATTGCCGTGATGCGCAAAGAAATTTCTTTCGGCAATTCATCATCATTATTACGGTGAAATATCTGTGGTCGATCTTTCGTATTCGGAATCAACGACGTCAAACTTTGTTTGTCAAATCCGTAAGTAGCAAACAAATTAGACCATTTTAAATCTGCGTCGGCAGAACTTACGGCGCCTCCTGGAAACACATATGATCCCGGCATAAAACTTGATTTTTGATGACGTTTTAAACACAACAGGTTGTAGTCGTATTGTGCCTGAAATCAAATCTCAATTAGATAAATCCTTTTTTGGTTACAAAACGAGGTGAACACGTGCTTACATTTCGCCCTTGTGTAAGTTCTGTAAATTTCCTATACTCACGACTGTACGAGGTGGCAAATCACAGTTAGATTTTCGTGCATGACGAGCTGCTAATATTAAAGTTGAAGAATCGCGCCACGCTTTCATTTTCACGGATATACGTTAATTATCAATCGATGCTACGTTAATTACCAATTGATGCTTCTACAGAGAGTGATGATTTTCTAGATTAGAGTCAGCAACAGGTTAGTTTATCTTTTCATAACCTTCAAGCAGTTATAATATGATACGTAATGTATGACTGTAGAATATATTCTGTATACATTAGTCTCTAATTGATAGCAGAACTGAACATTATCAATGTTATTAGTTCTTACACAATATTCGTGGTTTGAATAATCAAGGAGCATATTATCTGAGGTACACGATGTTATTAAAATAATAAAAAGTTGTTGTTAAGTTATTAAAAGTAAAAAATCAGTATCAACACTAAATTTTAATTTTTTGAAGTTCTCACAATCTATTATATGTTATTAGTTACAGAATTCATAAGAATATGATACAATATATGGCAATAAATTGTACGTTGAAAATTCTTAATACTAAATTGCTCTATGTATTGCATTCGCTACCTAGAATATTCTCATATACACAGCAACCATAACAATATGTTTATTTGTAACGTGTTAGTACACGTCACTAATACGATTAGTTTTTAATATAGCTACCAGTGTTTGTTATATGTACAATAAATTACAGAAATTACCAATGTTACGAATCTTTCACATTGCTCTTATCCTTATTTGTAGCCGCTACCATTAACTCATATAACTGATAAATTTGTTCTTCTCTTAACGTGTCGACGTCTTCTTCCTTTAAATGTTTTCCTAATGGTTGTGCAGTATGTGGACCCCGAAGACCAAGTTGGGTAGTTAAGGATATCGCGTAATCCTAAAAATGACAATGTGGAATAGAATATTTTCTATAATCCTGAGTACTATTAAATTAATAAGTATTTGTGTAGATACAACATAACCGCAATTTTATAAATATAAAATTACAGGTTTTTTTTTCTAACTGTTCATGATCAAGTACTTACGATCCATTCAGTCATGAAAGTATTTGCCGTAGCTTCATCACACGATTTGTGTCGTTTGAATTCGTCGCGGACATACGAATTTCCTAAGGGTTGAATTTCTATCGGTAAACCACGATGTAACCTCAAAATTGTTTTGTACAGCATTCTCACGCGCTGTACATGGGACGATGTCATTTTTTACGGACTGTATGGAACGAAATTTTAACACTGCATTTTTATCAATTCTGTTCGATCCCTGTTTCAGTGAATTATTTCGAAATAAGATTCGCAACGCATTATTTAGGGGCCTGCATTCATATATTGAACATGTGACATAAGATCAAAGATGTAACCAATCAAAGGCGCCGCGGCGAAGAGAACAGTATTTATTTAAATTTGATATTCACAGGTTTAAATTTAAGTAGGTAAACCGTGGACAAAAGTAAGATGTGGGTGAATAAATTAATTGTCAAACGAAACTTTGTATCCTTCATTCGCATTTACCAAAAATGTTTAATAACTGGAGGTTCTATTTTAATCCTTTTTGTAATATAATACGAAAGCTTATGCTACGTTTACATAGGCGAACGGCAAATTTTATTAATTACCTACATCAATATTATTTCTAAACTTTGTATACGGCGGTAAATTAATGATAAACATGCATGTCCATGATTATATCGACATCAAAAGATTGTATAGAAAAATCATGAGAAATTATATTACCTTCTTTGGACGCAGTCACTTATTATGTACACATGCTTATAAATAGGAGTAAGTACTTATGAAGTACTTATAATAAGAATACCTGCACTGTGTCAGCTAGCATGGTATTCGTTTGTATTTTTATACACTCGTTTAAATAATAAACAATCTGTTTTTGGCAACAATTGAGTATACCCAACGAAATAACGGGAAAGACGTCGAGCAATCTGGTTGGATTAATTGTCTTCTGGCGTCTCGGCTTCTTGAATTTCCTGTCGATTAAAAAAATAAATGTACTCTTGCTATCATCGACATTCCAATTACATTAATATTATTAAAACCTACCCTATTTCTCTTTTCACCGTATTTCGACCAGAATGTGACTTTACACACACTTTTTTGGCCAGTTTGTTTATTGAACACCGAGCAGGCCGCGAACGGTGGGGAGTATAAGTGTAGAGAAACCGCAGGATTCACTGCGCTCGGATTTTCTACGCGATGCAATCCCAGCGAGTCTGTAAAAATGTGATAATAATAAAAATCGTGTCATTGATGTAACACATTATGTATACAATATATGAAAAATTATTAATAAGCGCAGCATTGCGCTTCAGTTTTCTGACTACAGTCAGCAACTAATAGAGAATCAAGAGACTTCAATACATTTAAAAATACTAAAGTTTGTAATCTGAAAATATTCAATATTATCTTAGAAAAATATTGTACCGTTAATGTAACAAATATCATTGAGCCCAGCTGTGTTCCTCATTAATTCTTTGAGCCCCGTGTCAACTTCCGTGCCATCTTCATCTGCGTCCTTAGAAGGCCAAGCGTATCTTGTCTGGAAAATTGTGTGATTTATTATTAATAATTTATTTGCAATTACCTTAAGTTCTTAAAGTATTAAATATCGTCTACGTACAAAAATCAAGTAAATTCCGCGAAGAATAACGAGTTATTCTTTGAAGGTAGGTTGTAAAGAATAAAATTAGTATCAGATAAGGAATAAAGGATAAATAAATTACAGGATCTTCCATTAATTACCTCGCACAATTCTCCCTGGAGAACTTTCATAACACAATGAGCATTAGCATGGTCGTGTATGGCCGATCCATGACCTTCTCCCCAGCACAGTACCATTAAATTGAATCTGCCGTTTCCCTCGTCTACCAAGTTTCTCGTGTACCTGAAAACAAGGAATCGCATTTTATGGTAAATTGTTTTCCTTATACTGTCCACGCGGTAGAATTGCATTCGCATGGCAAGTGAAAGGCATAGCTACGAAAGAAAATCATTGGCGATTCTCCGTATACATGATCGAATAATCTTGTGAAAACGACGTCCTGCTTATTTTCCTCGCAAACGCAGCTCTTTGGACATAAAAAAAACAAAACATTGTGTTACAACTAACTTAATATAAGCTCAACGAACCTATTTTAATATTTTACGACGCTCAGCTTCGAAGGCAATTAGTAGATTGGGTCTTTTCGACCAATTTGCTAAGAAGCGCCGTTGTACTTCCAGTTGCAAATGACATTTTAAGCAAATATTAATCACACGTCGCTCTTATCGTGAACTATGATAAGACGCGGCAAATTTATCACGGTCTCGTAATTTAAAGTACAAAAAAAAGCCCGGAGCATGTTGAGCACAGTGGTTGCCGCTCTACAGGCGCGACAGCGATCTATCGCGGGATTTCACTTGCAATTTTCTTTTCACCCGTTTTTCGTGCGGTAGCTATCCAACGGATGTCAAAGAACCGATGTTCTGAGTCGTGCAGAATGCGAGTAGAGAGAACGGGGCCGTACGTGGAAAGTGTGTGTAATACGACATTCACCGCACGAACTACTCGCAGGATCGTAAGCGTGAATTAAACTTGGCCAGCGTGAATTTTCAATAAATCCTTACAATCAAATCGAAAAAGATATCACGTTTAAACTTAAATGACTTTGGTGCCCGTCGTAAGACAATCGTATCGAGAATCATCGACGAATCCAAAAGATAATAATTCAAACATTATATTCCGTTTCAATTACCGACAAAGGAAACGCCGACTGGCAAAATGCTAAATGCTAAATTGGCAATTATCCTCAAGCGATTTCCGTTTTCGTGAAAATTTTCTGCAATGATTATCGGAAGAGAGTAAAGATCACGCGTGCCGTACAATCGAGAATATGTTTCGTCTAACTACAAGCACTTAAATGTACGTTTCTCCATTTTATCTCGCAACCAAATGATTTCAACAGAGTTGAGAGGGTACACGTGCAGAATTGCACTCAGCAATTTCAAGCGATAAATCTCTCTCTCAGCTGCACGCGCGATACAATTTCCGTACTTTCGCGTATCACGTGGATATATCTATCAGTCTCGGTGCACGTTAACTATTATAAGCGAAACTGCCAGTTATCTCTTACCCGATTTGTAAATAATTTCCAAGTCTCAGGGTGACTGCAATTACGATTGCCGGCCATTTAAAATCGCAGACGTCTTTGACATTAATTTAAATATTACCGCCGAACCTATTTTACTGGTGAGCACAGAAAAAAGAAGAAATCCCTCAAAAATTAAATCCAGATCACTGATATTTTGCCCGATGTAGAATCGAATTGCGAAGTAAATTTTGAGAATTGATGAATCGAGAAAAAAAACGAAAAGATTTTTCTTAATTATTAAATCACTAAAGGATGCATTGCGAAGAGCGATAAGGTTCTCTCAAGTTCGCACTGTCTGAATGATATCTGTACTGTGTTTACACGTTTTCCTCCTTAAGGACGAGATTTGTCGCAGCACGTCGATAGGGACGAGTGGACGATTAGAATTATTTATTGCAGTTTACTCGACTACATGGTTTCCCTCCTTACGACAAAAATTGCGAGCACGCGCGAATCACCGACGATAATAAATCCTTTCGAGCGTCATCCCCAGTTATTAATTACATTGTCCATCTTGAAGTTTCATCGTTATCTTTGCTCTATTTACACACGAGTATCGCGAAACTGTTCGCATCCGCGTTGCCTCGTGCTTCCAAATACCTATGGTTTTCGTTGCTATCGCCAACGTTCCAAGCGTTCTACGCATTATATAAATATTACATAATTATTTGACGCGCACGAGAAAGAAGCATTAACTTGAGTGCAGTAACGGGCCGAACAGCTGAGTACACACAATGTAGGAACCACTGACTCGAAACGATTAACTTCACATTCGTTAAATTGCAATCGTCATGATTCTGCATAACAGATTTATCGAGCGAATGATAATTTCGTTTTCCTTTTTTTTTTTTTAAAGTATATCAACGATAGTAGCTTTTCCTGATTTTTCAAGTTATCCGCGCCCTTCGCGCGTTTTTCTCGATTCGATCGTTGAGAAATGGAGTTTTTTGGAGTTTCCTTTATTTTAGTTTAATTCTACGACGCACTTTTCGCGAATGCGTGGACCTTATCGTCTCACCACCACGAAAGTTCACGGACAAACGGATTCTTCTTATTATAATCATTGTTGTTATTTGGTATTAGCGTCGCTCTTGTCGCCACCGCGCTCGTATCAATTTTTTTCAAGTTCCCCGTTAATTAGTTTTGTAACGTGGCCTTGCGAACTTCATTTTCTACAGATATGTAATAATGACGCGAATAGGAATCAGGCCACGATTCTTGCTCGCTTTATCTTTTCTCTTTTCTCCCTTCTTTATCTCTGCCCTTTTCCCGTTGATTATACAACACTGTTCACCCTGCTCGTAATTTATTATATAATGACGCACCAGATTCAACGATTTAATAGCACAATTAACAATAAATTAATTTTTTTCCTTACGAAAAAAAATAAGAGGCTTGCAATTTTTTCCATATTTGCTCCTCACTTTCTATTTCCTCTTCTGTCTGGTGACTTTTTTATTCGAACGCTCTATTTTTTTTTCTTTTTTTAACGCTTTGCACTTGGTTGTGCCTTCTGAGGGGACATTGTGAAAGGCGTCGGAAAAATGCCAAGTGCAAAGGGTTGATGTTCTACACTTGTTCCTTGTTCTTCCTAGGAACCACGTATCGACAAATTCATAAGAGATATTTTATCTTATTCCGTTCTACTCTCTCTTTTTCTCTGTCTCTCTCTCTCTCTCTCTCTCTCTCTCTCTCTCTCTCTCTCTTTGTTTTTTCTGTGCACCATTGAGGCTTCTTCGACGGAAAACAGAAAACACAGTGAGAACAGGGAAACACGGGGCGGGAGGGACAAAACCGACGCGAGCAAGAGTCGAGGAATGAATGATAACCCAGCGTGAACTTCTCGTCACACTTGATCCGACGTTTCTCGCGCGATTTCACAATTCCGTGGGACGAGGGGACGATGCTCGCGCCCTATTTACATTCGAAAATCGCCTCACCACTCAGATGAGAAATTGTTTACGGAGACTGGCCAAGATTATTTTGCGATCTCTCCGAAAGGATCGAAGGTGCACCACACGAAGAAAGTATATTATTATTGTATTATAATTAGAATGTTTACTATCCCTCTTGAGTCACGCTTCTCAATCGTCCACGTGTTCTATCGAATCCTCCTCTTTCCTTTCGCATATCATTGTCGAAGGAGTAATCTCTTGTTTTTAGTTAAACCTTGCATAGAAGATTCCAATATATTTTCTTTGAAAGTTTCTTTTTAGGACGTTGTATCAAAGAAGTTGAGCAATGCTTATATCGATTGCAAAAGAGTTCTTGAAAATGGATATTCTGAAGTTTGGATGAATTTATGACAAATTTAGGAAGCTTGTCATGGAACGTTTCTGAATTTGGGTTTATTAAAGCCGATGATTCTTATCGGGGATTGTTACCCAATCGAGCAAACGATGGTGCTGTCCAATAGAAGCGCAAATGAAACGAAACTTCGGGGAATTATTTTTTTGGTAGTTCAACGATAGATCATACGCGATATCGAGAATCGAACGATTTCGATGAGCATGTGCTTTAAACAGGTGAAAGATAACAAGGGGATTCACAGCTGTGTCTACGGCGCAATAGTGCGACTTTGCACCTAAGAAAAATTTAACTATTACATTACGTGTTTGCGTAGGAGGAAAATAATGAAAAATATAGAAGTGGACCAAAATTCAATACGCGTGCTTGCTCGCGAAGGAATAATGATGCGTGGCATTAATTCGCGGCGTAAAAAACTTCTCTTGTGTATTATACAATTTCAAGGCGTATGGCAAAGCCAATTAATTACGGTACGTGAGATTGTTTATCGAAGAAACTCAGCGTGTGGTAATGACGCGCCCAATCGAAAGTCTTTGCGTATCGTGGATTTATTGGTCGATTTAAATCACACTGATTATCACCGCGAATGCCGATCATTCAATAGATCGAATTCTCAAGTTTAACTGATCGTAATAGGTCATCCAGGTACCTCAAAAATCGAACCGTTGCGAATTCTCACTCGAGTTACGAGCTCGCCTTGTTTCATTAAAATCAGACGAAAAATAACAGGCTGTTCTTCATAGAGAAATATAAAATGAACAAATTTCCAAGGGATTGAGATTTGTTCCTCTATTTTTTAAAGACGATATTTGAAAGAAGTTTACCTAAACTCGCTTTCAAGAATTAACGTAAAAAATATTTATATACAGCCGGAAAACTTTCCTTAAAATTTTGTTTCCTTACACCCGGCGGTCAACCTTTCCTTCTACGTCTCCTTTATAAAAATCGTTGAACTTTAATTCGACAAATCAGTAAATTAAATAAATAAACCCTTTGCGCTAATTTACTTAACACTAGATTTACCGAAACCAGTCAATTTGACTGCTCCAAATGGGAGATCGTGTTTATAAAAAATGTTCGGTAAATCAAGTGTTAAAAGAAGTGCATTCTTCTTTCGAATCCTTTAACATTACCTATCTTCCGACCACACAAACGCGACCTTAACAAAATCTCCTCTACAAAGATCATCCAAACTTAATTCGACAAATTAATTTACGTCGACGACTCTTCGCGCTAATTTAACTAACATAAATTTACCCATCTCTTAAATCTCTTCAACCGCCATCCACCGATCACATAATCGCAACAACAATATCTCATCAATAAAATCACCTGAATCTGTCGAACTTGGCGTATTTCTTCCACTCGGCGGGGTTGCTCCTGTACGAGGACATCAGGTCCTTCACATGATCGATGTTTACATGATCGGTATCGAAAGCCTCGTGCAAGCCATCGATCAAATCCCGAAGACTGGAGGCCTTGCCACCGTTTCGCGTGAGCTTCTTAAAGCTCTCGACGCTCCTGTACAGTTGTTCCTTCTGCTCGCATTTCTTCGAAATTTCCATTATCCTCTCCCTCGAGCTCTTCTCGCCTTTGACAACTAAAATCTCCAACTCTTCGACCAGCAAGTTCTCTCCTTTCCTCTACCGCTCCTTCTCCACTCGAGTCACAAGATCCTTCCGGATTATTCAAATGCTTGGAAGAAGGGGGGATCTTCGGTGCTCCTGCGAGTCTTCTTCTGGACCTCTTCACGAGAGGGACGTCGACGCGCGCGCGTGTTAACCTCGCACCAGGCTTCTACTTCCGAATGGTCGTGGCGCGTACAAGGCGCGCAGATGGTTCGAGCGAGCCACTTGGAAGAATGGAGAATAATTGAGAAAGGACGAAGAAGGAAGTAGGACGAGTTCGGGCGCACCTGGAGAAGAAAGGTGGATGTGAGTGGGTCTCTGAAGGTGTAAAGTTAGAGACGGACGTGGTCTCCTTAAGTTTCGTTCGAAATTACTGAAGCACACGTCGCTCACTGAATCCTAACGCGCGGTTACCGCCACAGTCTTTACTCGTTCACCGCTCTTACCGGTCTAACACGAAGCCCAGTACCAGCATCTTATACAGCCGAAGGGGGGCCTCAGATCGTCCCCTACTCCTCTACGGTGGTGCACGATCGCGTGGAAGCGGTCGTGGAAATTTCACGCAAAAGGCTCACGCGAGGCGCCCTCCGCTCCAGATTGATATCAAGCTCGAGCTTCGAAAAGGTGGCGGGAGGTACCAAGCCTTAAGGTATGCTTTCGTTCGAGAGCACTTTAGAAGAGGCATACGCCGATCGATTCTCGATAGGATTGTTTTTCTCGTATGGGTCCAACTCTTGTAGATAGAGCGCAATCAGATCTGACTTCCTTGGGTTTTCAATTGCATAATCGAGTGCCTCGAGATTCTCAGAGATTTTTTTCTCATTTTCTTAACACGCGCGCCGATCATCGTGCTGAGATTCGGTAGAATCGCGCGACTTCTTTGTCGATGGCTTCGATTGGTAATGCGATTTTTATGTGGTGGGTGTGGTATGTTACGCAGTGGTTGGCTGATAGGTATTTCTTGATTTACTGTTGAGTTTTTATTATTGTTTCGTGGATGATTTTTGGCCTCATTGCTGGAGCAATTATTCATCGAGGTGTTTTTCAGGGGACGATGAAGAATGTGTTCGTGTAAATTTTCAGGGTCCAGGGGTGCCAGTGAGGTAATTCTAATTCGTAGATAAAGGGAGTTTGGTTACTTTGGCTCGTGTGATTTTTCTCGAAGCTTTTTCCATTCTTAGGTGTCTTTTTTCTTTTTTATTCAAATTTAGTTAGTTAAAAGTTCATAGTTTTCCTCATTTGGAGAAGCACCGCCAGAGGCACGGCCGTATTTCGTGCACTCGTTAGCGCCAGAAGCGAAATCGAAACGCGACACCGACGATCGTTCAGAGTTAAAACAAGAAACTATTCAATTCTCGAGATAACCGCTCGGTCGAAGTGTTATCGTTCCTGCTTCTCGATCGTTATCGATCCACCGGTGGGCGCGCGTCATTTGCCGCGGCACAGAATCGTGGATTAGCGCCTCGTCACTAATTTGTTTTCCATTCTCGAGTTTCGGGCTAATTGCTTTCGTTCTTTAGTTCCGCACGCGCGCACGAGTTCAGCGACCAACACGCGCGTCCAACTTTGATCCATTCCGCTCTACTGCGACGTGTGTAGGTAAGCAGGTCGCGATCCTATCTTGGATGACGATCTTTGCTCCCGGCAGTCATTGTCCGCGGTTATCCTTTCAGTGGACCACAAACCGTCCAAAGAAATTTCTTTCGGAAGATGTAATTCGTTGGAAATAAGGGCACGCTCACGCGTTGGAGACATTGTGTCTGTAGTGGTACAGCGTTAAGGAGTATGACCAGTGTTTTTCAGTGTCAACTGTTGGAAAACTAATGAAGCTACAAAGTTATTTGGTATTTTGTTTCAGTGTGTCGTATGGATTCGAAAAATGCATAAGAAGAGAACAGATAATAATGAAATTGTTATTTATTAAGCGCAGTGGTTCGTATTACACTATCTACTCGTGTCGACGACTCATTCATAATGGATAATCCGAAATAAACAAAAATATATATTACTAAAGTGTATTGTATTTTCTAAGCATTAAAAAAATACAAAATGGCAAGCTTGTTTCTTTAGTTCTCTGGCAGTTCACACTGAAAATACGCCCATTTTTGCACCTGATTACAATGATCATACCTCTTAAATAAATGCAACTTGTTCGTAGGATGATGTAAAAAGATCCAATTCGGTGGTACTCTGTGTCGTATTTTGGTACAAAGAAATGTCCGAAGGATAAAAACTAAGATTGTGATTATTTCTCCTAGAGACACTAGTTTAGTTACTGGTGCATTCACATGCGGAAGACAAGTAAAAAGTTAAGCTGTATTGAGAACACCAAATGCGTTTTTGATATTTGGTTGACTCGCAGTGCGTCATTGCGCGTTGAAAAAGATTTCGTTGCGCGTGTCCTGTTTACCAATGCGATTCTCTTACGCGAACGATAAGACACTTGTAAAAAAATCCACGTTATTATTGGCATCCGTGATTTAATCGAGGGCGTAAATACAATCTTATGAGATTGCAAAAATTGCAAGTAATGCTTTGCTGTTAGCAAGATTGACATTCAACAACAACAAACGAGTCACGATTCTACCGTGAAAGTAGAACATAAACATACTATTAACGAGTCACAAGCGATCTGAACTACTACGATTGTCGCACGCGGATCTTTGCACAGCTCAAGGAACTTTGGAGACTTTGACAATATTGTTTTCTTGTCATTTGACAATGTCTTTTACACGAACTACCTTCACGAGCCTTCAAAACCTTCTCACCTTAAAACAATAAATACAGAAACGATAAACAAGCAAAAAGTTTACACGTGGAACACAGTCCTCTCAGGACTGATCGAAATTTGCAAGTGCAAGTGAAGACTAGCTCGTATAAGTCCACTTAAACTCTAACCGATGATTCGCCACGAATATGATTCCGTTATGCTTTACAGCCCATTCGCATAATACGTGTGTCACCTTACCGTTACACGATGGAATATTTACTGTATATAATTTTGTACAAAATGCTACTTGTGATAAAACTATCTGTCGTGTGGTTTTGTCGCGTCCCCTTTAACAGTCTCTATGAAACAATTATGCGAATGTACACGTCACGTTATAATTATTTCACACAATTTTGCCAACTGTATGAGACACGTGTGTTGTCACGGACGAAATTCTGTATCGTGCGAGCAGGCTGCTTCACGTCATCTGTATGTCTCAGTCAAAGGCACGCTCTCATTTCGCGAATACTTCCTCGACGACACGCAGCCCCGGGTATTGCTCTCGCGTATGCAAAACGGTATCTGTTCGTTGTCTCTGGAATCACCGGCTGGGTAGTCACAAGGCACCATTTCCCTCTCCTGCGCGTGTGAATCACCGCACCTGCACTGCTTCGACTTGATCAGCTTCCTAACGGCGATGCAACTGCAACGAGAGAACGCAACAGTATCCGTGTAATTAATCGTACAAGTCTCTACAGGAAGGAATTCCATTCTCTTGCGAATTAAAGGTCATTTGTTGTATAATGTGAACGCGCACCTTGTCCCTTGATAACAATGCCAAAGACAGATTATAGTCACTGACTGATTCATTAAAAATTTCTCTCTGCAAAGCGAAAAGGTGCAAAGGTACTTAACTAATATTTAAAGAAAACATTCAGTGACTCGATGCGTTTTTTTCTTTTTTTTTTAAGTGAGAAGATTTTAGGCAAAGCCATATAATCTTCTGTTTGCAAGGATATTTACATATCCAATCTACGGTGATTATTAGAAATGAAAAAAATACTCACGTGCACGGACAACTTTTGCAATAGTAACATTTCGCTTGTGGCCTCCGCGAATTCTCTCTGCCTGTCTTTGTGCACTTGCAAGGTACGGAATTGCACGTGCAGCCTCGGCGACCTTGAACCATTCGCCGATGACCACTTCTGGGTGGGCTCGCATACTTGTAATTACGTCTCGGTGATTTGCTTCGAGACCTCTCGTGTTCCTGTCCCTCTCCTTTGCAGCACTCCTTCGGGCTACGAGGGTTCATATATCGTCACGTAATTTATTTGCAAAAAGCTCAAGTGTAATGGAACCCGTACCTGCGAGTCCTTCTTCGTTGCCTCTCGTCGTCCTCCCTGTCGGCCTTGAGCCTGCAACAACAAGGAGCCGCCTTACATAGAGTACAGTTCATGGACTCGCTTATCTTCTGCTGCAGTTCATTCATCACGTCGAAGAACACGCTTAACCGCTGATAAGGGAGGTCATCGGAACCGTATGGCTTCAATGCTTGGTTCTCACGACAATCATACTCTTCCAAGGAGTTCGAACGAGCCTCCAAGCTGTTCCTCCCGACGTAACGTCTCACTTCCTCCTTTGGTTTCCAGGCTGATACTCTCGTTACATTTTCTTCTTTGCCATTCTCCAAATGTATCGGTCTACCCACGCAGGTCTTCTTCACGTCCTGACAGGCGCAGACCTCGAGCAGGACCCCACAGCACTTGCAGATCCGCGAGCTGCAGGCGCAACGCTCCTGCGGATTTTCGCAGTATTTGCAAAACGACGAATTTTTGTTTGCTTCTTTGTATTTGGAGACGTCGAGCATCGGTGATTTTCGTTTGTATGGTACACGTTGCATCGAGGATTCAGTATTCTTAGTGGATACCTTGCACCTAATGAGATCGAGGATATTATTTAAGGAGGTTTATTTTGGTATGTAGTCGTTGGAATTTATTGTGGCTTCATTACAGAAATTTTACTTTGTTCTTTGTTGATGTTACATGCGTAATTAGAATTTTTGTTACAAGGAAAATATTGTGAAGAACCATGACGTGGAAGCACGGAAATTTCGATAGTTTGTATTATGCTTTCCCGATAAAAATGTTAATTGGGAATGTGAGCGATCAATGTCGGAACAATCTATCCTATTTGTTATACTCTCCTTCTTTCAATTTTACATTACCTGTAACGGTCTACAATTCCAGGACATTCCACGGAAGTGGCGAAATGTTTGCACTTGCATTCCTTCGTCGGCCAGCAACAATTTCGACAGAACTTGCGATTATCCATTTGTTTATTGTTCGCTCGTACGCACGTCGTGAGGGATGTTTTGTAACATTGCATTATCGGCTGGCGGTAATACGTACAAGTACATTCAGTTTCACAATTTGCGGGTGCCTCGTGTTTTGTTAATATCGTTTCCTTTTGAAGCTGCATTTCCGATAACAAGCTTTTCAACGGTGTTACATTTTTGTCCACTGTCTCTGTGAAGTTGCTTTCGGGCAACGGTGGTACAGGCGGTATTCTGGGAGAATCAATTCTTTTTTCTTCATCCTTCGATACTTTCGTTGGAGAAACTACTGGTGCAATATGTGGTAGAGTAGAGTTATAATTAACCGTTCCCCGGTTAATCGACTCGATCTTGGGATCTTTTGTACTCGTTTGCTTTGTTTGTTTGATGACTCTGGAAATAGGCAACGTAGGCCTTTTACCAGCTAAAGTAGATTGCAGCTTCGAGGCCTGTAAACGATTTTGCTGTACTCTTGATTTATCATCTGTCTTGAGTACTTCTGGTGGAAGTATTATTTCCATTTCGGCATCCTTCAGAACTCCAATTCTCGACTTTATCGTTCCTATTAATGAACAAAGCAAGCACCGTATTTACATTTTGCAACATGAAAGGTGTATTTTAATAATTGGAAAAGGTGATAATTGATCGTTACAATTACCTCTTGCTATAGGTCGGATTATTCTCCTCACTTCTGTGGGCAGGATGATTGGCTTCTCAATGTCATTTTGCTTCGAGGTTTCAAGATTTGCTGTAGGTGGCTTATTGTTCTCGTTTTCTTTCAATTCTTCCTTCGTGGTTGCAGGTAAATCGTCCTTCTTCGCTTCCTTCGATAGCTTTATAGCTTTACTGCGCTTTATCTTATCTAGAGCTTTAAAGAAAGCTTGGCACAACCCGGACTCCCTTATGTTTTTAAAATCTTTAAGTTTTTCTTTCCACCTTGGCGTCTCTGAGTGCTCTTTGACAGTCTTCGTTAGATCAGGCTTTGTAGGATCAGGCTTTGTAGGGTCAGACTTTGTAGGGTCAGACTTTGTAGGGTCAGACTTTGTAGGATCAGGCTTTGTAGCATCAGACTTTGTAGGATCAGACTTTGTAGGATCAGACTTTGTAGCATCAGACTTTGTAGGATCAGACTTTGTAGGATCAGACTTTGTAGGATCAGGCTTTGCAGAATCAGGTTTTGCAGGATCAGGCTTTGTAGGATCAGGCTTTCTAGGATCAGGCTTTCTAGGATCAGGCTTTACAGGATCAGGTTTCGTATCTTCAGGTTTCATAGATTCATCTCTTGTTTTACTTTCGGTCGTTGCAGTTGCTTCTGATTCCTTTGCTTCTTCTACAGACTCTTCCACCTTAGATACTGTCTCCAGTGCTGAAACATTATTTTTGGCAAGATTAGTTCTAACGCTCTGATAAACATTCCTAGTATTTCGTAATCCTGACTTCAATGGAAATTTAGATGGAAATTTACTATCATCCGTGATTCTCAATTATTCTACGAAGCTAGTCACTAATTTATTTTTATTTCAATTTACAGGATTGAATATTTCAATCTATTGAATCTATTGTATCAAACCTCTAGACAAATCAGTAAAATTTAAATAAAAGCTCGAGCAATCAAAATATATCCCAGTAACAATTTAATGCATTAAGAAATAAAGAAGAGTATACAAATTTAAAAAGTGCCTTTTAATAATACCAGGCTCATCAGTCCCTTTCAATTTCTCGTTCTTGACCTCGACACTTAGTTCTTCTTTGTAACATGAACAGGGCGCAATTATTGGCTCTTCAGGAAACGGTGGAGGCTTCGCCGAAACACAAACAGAATTTGCGGCTCCTCCAATTCGTTCCAAGGATTCTTCCTTCTTCACCGCTGAAATTTTAACCTTCTCATCGTAACATTGCACCTCGTCTTCTTTCTCTTCGGCAATGCATCCGCATGTGGACCATCGTTCTCCAACATTCTCTCTCTGATTCATCCCACAGGGTCGTTTCTCGAACATCCTCCTTTGCTCGAGTAGTCTCCTCCAGTCACGATTCACCGTGTCTTCGTGAACGGGTCCTCGGTCCTCCTTGCTGGTCTCACGCAAGAAGTGTCGATAGAAAGGTACCTCGTCGTCCTTCGCGTGGTCTGGATAATAATCTGAACTAGACACCTCCGAACATTGACCGACGCACGTCGTGAGTCTTGACCGTGGAAAAGAGTCTTCCGAATTTTCACCAGGCTTTAAACTATCGTAGGTCCTGACGTCACAGCAACATCCGTCTCTGGTGGTCGTTGCATAATCCAGAGACGAACTCATACTCTGGGTCTGAAGATCCAAACTCTCGTTGAGGCCTTCGATATTTCTGTACTTGGTCTCGATTTTTTCGCCGACTTCCTCAGGTTTTCTTCGTCTCGCCATAATGTTCGTTATTAATTTGCTCGAACGCACGCTAGCCATACGCTCGAGAATTGCGCTCGACGTATTACCGCTCACATCCGAACTCGATTCGACCTGCTTGGATTCGCTCTGCTTTTGTTTCCCTCTAACCTGGAAGGTAAAAAAGGGATGATTTATCTTTCTTACTTTATTGATATCCGAAGTACTCTCACTGAGGTAAGTTAAGCTGTTCTAAAATAACAATGCATTTCTTTTTTTAAGGGGTGAAGATTGAGTTTTGAAGATAGTATAGTTAGACTCAATTGTTTTAGGTGTTAGCTTAATAAAAGATGCGTTGATTAATAATGATTACTCCTACTGCGCGAACAAGTTGTGAACAAATTTGACGACAGACTAGTAATTAAGCGTATTAAAGACATATTAGGAATGTATTAAGAACGTATTGAAAATGTGACAAATTATCGTGGGCGTGTAACGGCACGGAAAATACTCTACTTGTGTAGTTTCGTTGGTCTCCGAGCATATGTAAATGTTCACATTTCCGGTCATTCTACGATTGTCGGACTTCTGCACGCTTTTTGGGGATTTAATCCTTTTACGAGTGTCCTTGGGTGACTTTTTGGTCGCATTGCCTTCCTTTTTAGACACCACGCCTGGACTGTGATAGGCCACTTTGGTGCTCTGTGCGCTAAGGCAAGGACACGGTACTTTTATTACACGAGGTTCTTCAACGTTCCTCCTACAGACCACAATGTTCTCCTTATCGTCGATCCTCGTCCGCGTAGAGATCGGTTTGTTCTGTTAAAATAATTAAAAATATTAACAATGGATTCTTGACAATTTGTCCTGCTTCTTAATAACTTATCTAATAATTATAATACTTCACGTGAAACCCAAGGCAGATTTTTTTATTATTTTCAAAGATCAAGTTTAATCACAAGTACCATTGAACACTGCTGCACAATAGTTTGCACAGCTTCCTTGATGGAGCTATTGATCATCTCTTTTAACTTTGTCGAATTAATTTTGTCGTTGGATGAATCCTTATTTGTCGGTGAGGTACCGCATACTTGTGACCTGACACACTGGACTGCGTTTGGTCTCGTGCACGGAACTATGGAAGCAGGTTTGCACGGTACCTCCAGCAGTTCTTCACTTTTTTCTCGTACGCATGCTACAGACTTCTCCGGCGAATTTTGCAAAGGTTGAAGCGGCTGCTCTTTTAATTTTTCATTCTGTTCGGATTTAAGTGTTTCCTTCGATGATTTCGGTTCCACTGCAGTGTTCTCGGTTAGTACAGGTTCTTTTTTCTCAGGTTCAATGGGTACATCGATTTTGAGTGGTGCAGAAAGAGTCGTAGTCTTTTCATTTTGAGAGGGAAGTGCACTAGTTGCATCATTTGCAGGGTCCTTTTCGTTGTGGGAGGCTGGAGAGGGAACATCCTTGTTCTTTGAATGTAAGAGACCTTTCAACATGAACATCGTTTACTCGTTCTGTCGTTGTAAAGTGTTTTTCAATTTTGTAGTCTGAGAGATGCAAAGTACAATTTGTTTTAGGGTTCGGTCAACGAACATTTATTAAACTCTGGAAAGTAATGAATTGGAGTGCTTTGAAACATTAAATTATTACAAACGAACATTATCTGATTATCCGTATCCTTAATCTAGGGTTTTAGGTATCACTGAAAGTGCGATACAACTATTTTTATAATTAATCATAGTTCTACGTCATAATTATACATATATCAACTTACTATGCTGCATTTATCTTACATAATCAGAATTAATTAAATTAACAGATTGCAACACAGAAACCAAGATATACTTTTGCGAACATTCTGCGATCAACTTTTGATGCGCCCTTTTGCATCGAGTTGACCCCTATATATTCGTTAACTATTTTCTTCATAGTCTCTGCGATTGGTTATCCGTAAAACTAAAGATGACCTTATACCAATCATTCTTAAAGCCTAAATTTAATTATTGGCTCACAACACTTAACAATTTTGGATTATAAACTAACTGCCATTTTGGCGGTACGGGTAGAAGGTTAGATATGACAAGCAGGTAAAAAACAAAGCAATATTCGATATGCAATGATCGATAAGTTCGTTGGGTTAGTGAATTAATATAATGCAATATTTTATGTTGCCTTTTTTTGAGAGGTGCCTTTCTAAATTACTGAATATTCTCAGTTATTCTCTGATAATCGTGTAAATTGTTTCATTAAATTGCCTCGTTATTGTCGGTCGTATAGTCCGGTGAAGACGTCAAACCAACGTTTTTTCTTCCTGGAGAACAATCACATTCCATCGAAGAAACTTCACTCAATAGTTCATTGTCGAGTAATTGTCTATTATCTCCCCTCGTTGGTCCCGCATCACCAATTTTATTTGTTCCTCTTGTGTCGGTGGTCGTCTAAATGAGAAATAACTTTAATCTCACTGTTGTTAACGGGCCAATAAATAAGATCGTTTAACGTAATATCGCGGAGAAATCTTACGTAAAAAAAAATTATGCTCAATAATTGTCTAAGTTTCACGACTAATGACAAATTGTTAATGTCTTTGTTTCATCTTATCGTGTCCAACTTACTGTGCTCGTGTTACTCATTCTATCAGAAATTCTTCGCACAGTGCTACATTGTCTCTGCTCTTGTTCAACACGTGGAAACAATTGTTGCACCTCCTTTGTATTATCTGCTCGCTTTGACAAACTTATAATACATTCCTCAATTGGCGTGCCTAGGCCACACGGTAAAGATCTTCGACGAAATTCAGTTATCAATCTCTTATAAGGTTCTCCTTCTTGGTAAGAGAGTTTTGGATCCGATTGTTCGGTAGAACTTGCAGACATCTTCTGAAAGTTAATCAAAAATAAACATTAATATTTTGTTAAGACGACGCTCTCTGGTGTTTTGAGATATTTATAACAATTTGTTTTACAGCAAACCCTTACCGATGTTGTCATTTTACAAGCGAGAGACTCATTTCTACTTTCTTTTTCTTTGTCCTTCGTTGGAGGACACGATGCCATATGTTCTATTTGGGTAGGATACAAGTCTCTTGTCTCTGTTGCTTGCTGTTCCCGAATACATTTCATTCTATCGTTTCTCTTCAATTCGTCAATTAATGCGGACGCATCAAACACGGGTACATTTTTCCTGAAGAATCTCGATCTTTCTTCACACACTTGATCACTGATTTCCTTGCTTGCCATTTCTCTGCCTACCAATCTATCAACACGCTGTGGGTAATTTTCTGATGAATGTTCGGCGTATCTAAAAGAGGCGCGACTGTAATTAATATTCGAGAGATTGTTGATAACACTGGCGTTTTAATTATTTAATTGTTTGGAGCTTTAGATAAACAACCTTCGCGTATCTTCCAAGTGGGTGAAGCAAGTATTCGCTCGACCTTGAGAATTTCCTTTAGCCGGGTGAGTTCTTCTACAGGTTTTGCAATAAGGTCCTTCACGAGGATACGTCTCTTTCCAAAATGGTCTTGGCTCGCTTGAAACAGGACGAGCTTCCGATCTTTCTGCAAGTCCGCGAGACTGACTAACTGCTGGCTCGAAAGGAGCAAGATATCTCTGGAAGCTATCACTGTATCTTCTAAAGTAAGGTGGCTCCTGATAATTATGAGCTTGTCGAAAATTGGGACATGGTTGAACACTTCTCTCCCTTTCTGGATACAATATCGGTCTGAATCCTTTTACAAATTGTCTTCTGGGATAATAATCTTCGTGCGTTTCTCGTTCACATCTGTGCTCGCAAGAACACGAGCTGTAAAATAAATACGAATAAATAAATATGCGTGTACAAAGAGGGAAATAAATAGATGCAATTACGATAAACCACTGGACAAGAAACAGAAAAGAAAGGAATGAAGAGAAACGTTCCCGAATTTTTTTCTTATAGAAAATTTTCAATGTAACGAGGATTCGCTTGACGGTTTACTCACTTCAAATTTGTTTCATGCCTGGAGCGTACTTGATCTGCTCTGTCTGTGTATAATAATTCGTCGTCTGAAGACGTGGAATGGTCAGACCTTTTGTCTACGTGTTCCCGTTGTCTTCGTGTCCTTCTTCTCTGTGAATTACTGGCACTCGTCGCACTGACACTCGCGTCAACGTCACGTTTCGAGGAACCTCTTCACAATAAATACAAAGGTTTCAGTAGAATATAAATATGCTTATAGGCAAGACTACTTTGATATTTCGAATCCTATACTGTACCGTTTTCTAAGTCCTTCCATTGCTGCAAATTTTACCCGTTTTTCTTTTCTTTCTTGGCTACTTTCACCGGATGTTCCAGTATTTTCAGATGTTCCTTCTTGTGCAGATTTTGCTTTTATATTTCTTCCTTCCTCGCTTTCCTTTATCCTTTGCACATAATCTTTCGTCTGAGTTCCTCTGGTCTTATCTGGCGAATCAACAGATTTGTCTAATTTGTCTGCTTTGCCTTCGAGCGTTCGCGAATCTTGAGGAAGTAATTTTTCTTTTGGATGATCATCCAAGCTTTTTCGGTTTTTTGTTTCGTTTTTAGTGTCCTCCGATTCTCTAAGTTTTGGTTCTGTATTTTCCGATTGCGTTGGTTCTGATTTGGCATCTTCAGATTGTCTTGCTTCCGATTTTACATCTTCAAATTGTGTTGGTTCCTTAATACTCAATGCCTGGCTTTTGGACTTTTCACGATTTTGATTTTCCGATCTTTTCCCGTTCTTGTCTTTACGGTGCACTCCGTATATTTCCAAACCGGCCAGTGGATCATAAAGTTGCGACGTTTCGCCCGATTCAAATGTTGGAATGGCAAATTCTTCTTCTGCTTCCTTCGTTACATTTTCATCTCCCTCAGATTTACTTTTCATACTTTTTTCAGCATCCTGCGGTTGCTGGGTAGATTTTCTTTTACCGTTTATAATTTTCTTGCTGTTCTCTAGTTCAATACGAATATCATAAACATTTTGGACGAAAAATATTCTGGAAAAAATTTGTATCCTTCGGACACTTACCTTGGTCATACAATTGATCACCCGTATTCGAAAATTCCGTAGCTTCGCCTGTGTCCGTTTCAAAACTCGACTGTGTAGCTTTCCCTTTTGTGTCCACCTTGGTTCTCGTGCTGGAATCAGTTTCAGATACTTCATCCAACGAGCTGAATTCTGTTTGGAATTGTGCATCCTGAACTGTATCGGATGTGACGTCAGACGCATCACGATACGAAACCTTGCATAAAAATTAATTTAGTGGAAGAAAAAGTTCGTCAAACTATTTATAGATAAAAATAACAATTTCCATATTACGAACGTTATTAAATTTTAGTATCGGAGTAGATTTTTAGAAAGATAAATATTAATATAAACTCCATTGAATGTCGACTTTCCATATTTCTCAATTTCCTACGTTTTATAATATATTATAAATTACTGGTTTCTCATCGGTTGCGATTATATTCCAAGCGTGTGGCTTCCGATTGCTCGTCGACATCTTTGCGTCTGACAAAATGTTGATGACGTTAGCAGCGTTAACACACTTGCACCTATCTGGAGTTTCATCTACCTCATGATACGAGATGCCTTTGGAAATTGGTTCCAAATACCTTTTTCAAAATGAATTCGCACAGGACGCGGACAAATATTTTACAGTGTCAAACAGATCAGAGCTAAAAAAGGCATACAATTTTATCTAAAATTGCACACCTTGGCAGATCCTTCGTGGTGAATTTCTTTTCGTGTGGGTATCTGAAGTTGAAATTTTCCACTTTGTTCGAGGACACTTCCACGCCCTTCTCGATTCGTCGCCTAAGCTGTCGATGCGAATCGTAATTTTGCGAGTATATATTTTGTTCGTTATCAGATGACGGAAGGACCATTTCTTCTGCTGCACTGATGTCCCTCGCGCAAACGGATGTTGGTTTTAAAAGAGGTCTCCCTTCGTCGCTTTCGTCGCTGGTCGCAGTGGAGGACATGAAAGTTTCACGTTCGTCCTGTGTCCTTAAAGTGCGAGGTTTTCTGTAGGTTCGCACCAATGAAGGACTCTGATCTTTCCTCAACATAGTGACAGTTTTCTCCATAAGTGTTGGCCTATTTATTGGTGCTTTTCTACCACTTTCACCATCCTATTACAATGACGCATTTTCAAAGTTATTATTACACAACTGACGATGTGACATTTTTGTTTTCATTTTATGCTTAAAATCAAGAATGTTTAACCCTTTCAGCTCTACTGTTTTTATACTTGAAACATTTTTTATAACTATTAGAATTCTTCTGCGATATAAAGGTGGCAATTGCTACCAGTTGGGCTTGAAAATGTCGAGGCAAGTGGTGAGAGCTCTTAGAAAATATCCGTTGATAAGTATGCAAGGATTAAAGAATTAGTGAAGAGTGTAAAAGCAAAATTCTCATTTTATACTAAAAAGGTTGCATTAGGGTCAAGACTGTTATTTTTTTATTTTTAACCATGTACCTTCCCGGCAAGCCAAGGAATTCTTGCCAGAGCACTAATGATCCTTGCAATTCGTCCTTTGATCCTCTGAGTCTGTCCATCCTCAGGAATAAATTTCTTTGATGCATCGTCGACCTCCAAGTGTATGACCTCTTCTTCTTCATCCTCCACGTTTTCAATGTCATCTTCTCTCGAAGACGATTGGAATTTTTTATTCGGCTTGCAGCGCACCTTCCTGTGTGCTCTCAGGACGAAACCAGGTAATGGTTCTTCACTGTCGGATGACGGAGCCTTTGCCAAAGGTTCGTTGAATATCTGGATGATTTATATTAGGATTATATTCTTAAGAAGTTTTCTCACTCGGCAAAGCAAAACGACGTCGATTCAAATTCATACTTGGATCGTCACGTCGTCCCTTATCCTCTGAGCTTCGACATCCCTGAATGGCACCCGCTGTGGCACGAGTACTGTGTCGTCGGCAGATTCTTCTTGATAACCTGTTTAAATTATGAAAATAAATTATTATCCACGGAAAGCTAAATTGAAAGCTGACTTGTAAGAATTCGATTAGTTTATGATTTATCGTTTGCTCTTATTACTTCAAGTGCTTTAATTGTTCTGGAAGAGTGTAAAATTATCACAAACGAAATCATTGTGTTTTCGAATCACAATGAGTCTATTACAGATGATACATTTACATTTATTTTCTGTACTTACTGTAACTGTAACTGGTATCTGAAGTAATCTGATCTGTAAGTCTTTGATCATCCGTTTCGGTCTCATCATCTTTTCTTTTCTTTTTGCCCTTGTCCTTTTTCGCATCCAATTTCTTTTTCTTCTTCTTTTCAAGCTTCTCACCCTCCGTTGTGCTTTCCTCTTCATCCGTCACCTGCGTTTCTTCCGCAGTTTTACTTTCATCCGTCTCTTCTCCGCTTATACATTTTTCTTCATCCATTGGTTTCTTTTCAATCTCTTGACCTTTCTTAATTTGTTTCTCTTCTTCGTCTACTGCTCTTGGTTTCTCTTCCGGTTTTTGATCCTCTTCAAGTCGTTCCTTTTCTACTTTGGCCATTTTCTTGGTTTCTAGCCCCTTGTTGCTCTCATCTTTCTTATCTTCTTTCTCCGCATCTATCTTTACTTGCTTCTTAACATTCAGCAAGTTGACAAACCATTTAAAAACACCTTTCTTCTCTTTCTTTTCTACTTTCTCGTCCTTCTTCTTCGTTTTTTCGTCATCTTCCTTTATCGTCATTCCTTGCTTTAAATCTCCTTCTCTCCTCTTTTCCTTCATGTTTTCGTCCTCTTCGCCCTTTTTCTCCTCATCTCTCGTATCGTCCTTTTCTCTTTTCCTCTCAATTAAATCCTTCGCTTTCTTCTCCTCCTTCTTATGTTTCTTCACTTCCTTCTTCTTTTCCTTCTCTCGTCCCTTTGCCTTCGCCTTCTTCTTCGGCTCGTCAAGCCTCTTCTTCTCAACTGTATCCCTTTTCGTCCACGAGAAGAATTTTCGCTTTTTCTTTTCTGCTTTTACTTCTTTCGTATATTGATCCTCGGAAGAGTCTCTAGTGTGATTGAACGCGCACAATGCATATTCGAGCTAGCGAGCTATCGGCATTAAACTAAACATCTAAGCATTAATTAATATATAAACAATAATAATAATAATATTAATAATATAAATTTTCTCCGTTTAACTAGCAGAAAAAAGAAAACACAAGACAAGATTCTGCTCTTCATAATAACACTTACTTTTCCTCACTCATGTCCGACAGATCGCCATAGTCCATCGGCGCCTTACAGATCGTGCAAACGTTCTGCAGATCGGCGTAGCACTGGATGCAAAAGAGTCCAACGCAGTTTGGTGTGGGGCACTTTATGTGCGGATTCGAATCGAGCCTCTCGACCGCGCCGCACAGAAGACAAACGTTTCTCTTCACAGGAAAGCATTTGTACAGAATTGGACAGATGGCGACAATGCGTTCCTTTAACGTCACTTTCTCGATATTCAGACCACCACCGGTCATGCCGAATTTTCTGCGAAGCTGACGTCTCGCAAACTTTAAGAAATTTCCTCGTGACCTGACAAAAGATATTTCCATATTATATACATACAACATTATGTGTCTACTTATAAAAGAAACTTTTACTTCGATCGTGATAACGATAGTTAATTATACATGAAATACAGCATTGATTTTATAAAGTTTCCTAAAGTGTACACGAGAATTTTGACGCGAGTCAGATTAATCGCATTCTTTTTTTCGATACGATTAAAATCTGATACCTCGCGTGAACGAGATAGTTTGCTGAGAATTCAGAAGCGAGAAGACACGTGCCTGATAATATGATTGTACAACCAAGCAGCTCTTTGCCTTGCTCGCTCGGGATGATATCGGCACATCACGACTTGTCTCAATCGCAAGCCATAGGGTTCGAATATCGCCATGAGCCAGCAGAAAACAATGAGCATTACGATTTGAGCGTAACGGTCTAGATCGGGTGGATTTGGATCTGGTAGACAGGGCATAGAATCGAGTTCTATGTCGCTTGCGTGAGGGGAAAAAGCCTTCACCACGCTTCTGTAAAGTCCCGACAGATATCCGTCGCCTGACACGTGGACACTCACGACATTAGGCTGCTGGACCTATGGCAGGCAATAAACAATAACATGGTGAATACTAACAGATTAAGAAAAAAAAGCTTAATAAACTAGGGGGTAAACCCCCTGCGCTTTCCCTTCGCTCAAGCGCCAACCCCCCAGATCGCCTTTGCTCGCACTTCGCGCTCGCTTTACCGGGTGCAGAAAAGCGAAGCTTAATAGGCACGACCGCGTGAAATTGAACCAAGTGAAATTTTTGAACTGTAAATCATCGAATAATGTGGAACCAGTTCGGTTTATTTTGAAGATGTCGAGGCAAGCTTTCGACATGACAGCTCGGTATCAGTAATTAGTTAAAAACATATACTTTACGATCCAATTATCATGATTAAGCGGCGCCTTGCTATCGGTACTGATATCCAATTACGATAGAAACTCGATAAAAGGGAAGTAACCATAATGTAAGCGTCTTAAGATTAAACGCCATGCTTCAACTTGGCAATACCTTGCTCTCGAATCGGCCATGGTATCTTATCAAACTGAGTACCCAATGGAGACTGTAGTCTGCCATCATGTGGATGGAGAGCTTGAACGTTGCGAGGCAGAGAAAAACTGCGCTCTTTGCTAGCTTCACTCTTTCAGTCTTGACGAGTGTCACCGAGGTCAATGGAATGTACATGTGCTTTTCCCTTAGATTCAAAGGGAGTGCAGTCTCCTTCGATTGGCGGGCTCTTATCAAATCGATGTCCCGAAGATCGTCGGTCAAGTAACGATTGTCGAACCGATCGTTCGTCAGCCATTTGTAACGATACTGGTATACCCTAAGGAAATCTGTCGCATGACATAAACTTTTGTCGTTTAATTGTCACCGCGAGGTGTTACCTGAGTAACATGAATAAAATGAAGAAGCACGTGGCGAAGCTCATCCAATCGAATACCGTGATAAATTTGTCGGTCCTCGATCTGATCTCCCTAACGATTCCAGTGGAAATATCCTCGATCGACTTGCTCTGGTTCGTCTCGAAATGATAGGAGTGAGAAAATTTCACTTTCACGTAGAACATCGCCTTCATGTGCTTAGTGAACTTTTTAACTTCTGTGGAGGCAAGAGGAGATTTATGGTTAAGAGTGTAACAGTGCAGGGTTGAATTAAATTAATAAGAGATTTAGAGATTTCGGTGTATGAAATATGAAATGAGATTGTATTTTTTAGAACGAAACAAAATTGTCGTAATAATGTGGAAAATGAGGTTTGCTTTTGTACAGTTTTTTTTTTCATTTTCACCCCTTACGTCTTAAGCACGTGAGTGCTTTCAATAATGATTAAACCAGCCACGAGTTACAATCTTAAATCAAATATTTAACGAAAAGTGATTGATGTAGGTCATACTTTTTCTCACGGTGCCAACTATCGTGTCTGCAACGTATGACACCAGCATGCATATGAAATCCAAAGGTTTCACTACGTAACATAGCAAACCGACCATGTAGGCCAGATTGCAGATGCCACCGAGAAAGGGACCGAGCTTGGCTTTGCAATCGGCCACTGCTCCGTCAAATACTCTCTGGCATCTTTCGAAGGGAGTTCCCAATTTTTTATTGCATATATTAACGATGCTACCGAGCCATTTAAATACCGCAGTGATGACTCGTACTGAAACACGAAATTATTTCTTCTTTGAGTGCCATTTGCCTTACAGATGTTTCTATTCGATGCTGAACATAAGCACAATACTTACATATACTCAAGACTAGCCTCTTTATAGCTATGAGAGACGCTTTGATTTTTTTCACGACGGCTTTTACATTCTTCACTATCTTTGCGATCGCGTCTTTTAAAGCGTAAAAGGGTTGCTTCACTAAATCAACGACGGTCTTTATTGCCTCTTTCAACTGTTCCTGTAACATGCAAGATTGTATATTAACGATGTACTGTTTATTAACATGAAAACTTATATAAAAATAAATATTATATATCGAATTACTAATATTTGCTATTCTCTTTTCTGCAAAATCAGAATTTCCACATAGAAATTAGAACACAGAAGAAAAACAATTATAAATAAAAATCTCATGTTTCTATATCTTGTCCTATTGCTTCGTTTTGCATTTTCAATTTGTTTACTCGACGTCTGAAGTGAAACTTCGACCGACAACTATTGATTGGAATCAATCTCCATCTTCATTGCGGAGATTGCAAGAATCTCTTTTGAGCGAGATTCCTTCGCGATATCCAAGAACTTCTTCCGACAGTGGTTAACCGGTTTAACTTAGTAATTATTGCCAGAGGGGAAGCACCCACTTGTCCGCAAGCCAACGACTCCGCAAGTACACCGGTATTGTGTAACGTGTTCTCGGCCGGTCCGGTTAAAGCCAATATAAATGCATACGCCATTAGAGCCTGCCTTCCACGCTTCGAGAAGAATAGTGGTAACAGGAGGAACACCAAACATCTATTGAGCCAAGAACGAGAAAAAAAATTTTAATTGAGCGTAAGACGGATTTAGATAGTCGACAACATAATAATTCTATTTTCAATGAAGAGATTACCTACAATAGTATCGACTCACCGTACGCGATAAGAAAATGCCAGTCCCAATGTAAGGATCGCACCAATGATGGAACACAAAATCGTGGCCGAAGATAAGGAAAATTTCAATTGGAATACGAAGAATATGAAGAATATGTAAGTGAGAAGTATGCCACCGAAGAAGCCGATGATACTCTTGAGGATGTAGTTTTCGAAACTGCCGTCTGTACGGAGGAGAACAAACTTTTTGTGAAACCAGGAATTTTCCGGGCAACTTGTCAGGGAATGCCAGTAACGAGAGATCCGCTTTTTGCACCTGTTAAAATTAAGTGATTAGATACACAATACTTCAATAATTTATTTCGCATCATTTTAATAATAACTTATTGAAACGCAAAGATATTTATGTTTGATCGAATATTAATTAATTGATAATATAAGATTTTGATGTGTACCGCTGTATTTTGTGACGGCGCCATTGAGTGAGAGTGTAACGTGGTTTACGGCCTTCGAAAATTTCTATCGAATGTAGTTTCTCATCTTCGTACCTTAGTTTAGCATTATAAATCGTTCTAGCCTTGAGAACGAGTTCAAAAAACGTCATAACTGTACACTTGTTACACAATAGTAGATAAACGCATTCAAATACTGCTAAAGTTCACTGTTGTGAATTCTGTATTTCGGTTTCACATTTGTAAATAATACTTCGACCGCATGATTGTTTAATGAGTAGCAATCAGTAGTTTTACTGCTGGTTACAGCACATTGAAGCTTTGTATGTCTGAAAGTAGGCAACTAATAGTAAGAGAATTTTGATGTTCATGCGTTTCGAAATGAATTGTTCAAAGTACTCGAGATTTCTGATAAAAATTACTCTTTCTTATATTCCCGAAGAATACTTTTTCCTGAAATGCTACGGATTACTGATATTTAGAAATGGACAGTTATTTAATAATGAAATCTTACACCTGCTAAAATTCTTTCAATAAATCCCTCTTTAAATCCTTGGCCAAATATTCGAAATGGCGCCGATCAGGCTATTGGCCAATTTAAAAAAGTCTAACGCGTGTATTCGAAAGTTGCGCAGTGGCGCGTCGATCCGTTGCGCAGGCGCAGTCGCGCCGCGGGTTATTTATCAATTTGAATTAATCCTTTTGCTCGTCGTCCAGTAATTCCAATCCTGACGGAAAAAAAGAAGAAAGAAAAAATTAGCCGATAAAACCAAAACAGTTCCACTCTTGACACGATTATTTACCCCATTGCTCCAATACGCGCCTCATTTGTTTTATCCTTGCATCGCAATATTCACGGTTTACCATTTACCTGCATAACTGTAACGAAAACTACGTCGCATAAAAAGCACAGGAGAATTCAGCATGGCAGACACCGTTTCGAGAATCAGTTACTCCGAAATATCTCACGAAACGCCGGAGTACATGTTACTCCCGAGAATGAAGCACAAGTTGTCATTGAGCGATTACCAGAACGACGAGAGTCTGAAAGAATCGTTTCTCGATATAATAAAGCGAAATGACATGGCGCCGTATTACGAGGAGATATGCAAAGAATTCGATTGGCCAGTGGACGAGAGCTTGCAGGCCGATATGAGGAAAGCTAACTCAATGATGTGGGACCAATTGGAGGGGTCATTCGCCGATTTAAACGTGAACGAGCATCGTAAAGGCAATTGGCGAGAGATGCTCGAGTTCGCGTTTAAGATAGGAGATACGGAACGAGGTACGAGTATCGCCACTTCGATACACGAGGACAAAACAAATTCGTCGAGCGTGAGAACGGAAGCTGCCTTTAACCTCTTTCGCATATCGTACTTCAGATGTAACGTACCGGGGATGGGTAGAGCCATGAAGGACATCACCGATTTCGTGGAACACGTTTGCAGCGGTGGCAGCAATTGGTGCTGTCGAAATAAATTGAAAGTTTACGAAGCGGTTTACTGTATGGCCACGAGAAATTTCTCGCGCGCCGCCACCTTGTTACTCGACTGCATACCAACCTTCGAATCCTACGAGTTATTACCGTTTAAGGACGTCGTCAAGTACACGGTATTTGCCAGCATGATTTCTTTGCCGCGATTCAAGCTCAACGAGCAACTGAATCGAAATGGAATTTTGCAACAATATCTCGTGACCGAGGGCCCCGAGTACAAGGATTATCTTTCGTCCTTTTACGAATGTCGTTATACGGACTTCTTCATTAACCTCACCGGGATCGAGACCGCGATGAAACTCGATCCCTTTCTTTATCCCCATTATCGTTATTATGTTCGCGAGATGCGAATACGCGCGTATTCTCAACTGCTTCAAACCTATCGTACGTTAGGTCTTGCCAATATGGCTACTGAATTTGGAGTTACGGAACAGTTCATGGAACAGGAACTAGCGCGCTTCATTGCCAACGGACGGTTACAGTGCAAGATCGATAAAGTTTCTGGGTCCGTGGTGACCGTTAGCGCGAGCGGATGCGACACCGGTCGTCCACCCAATGGTTGTTGCGATCGCGGATTAGCTTATCGCAATACTATTAAGAAAGGCGATAATTTACTTAATCGGTTAAAAAAGCTGGGGCAGATAATCGATTTTTAAAAAGATCCTCGAACGAGCGGGAAAACGAGCATTTAGTTTATAGATAGATGATGTATAATGTATTTATGTTAGACGAATGAGCATCCGCTGAAAGTTTTTTTATTTGAGTACGTGTACATTAAGTTCGTCGTTAGTAAACTAGGTTACTAATAATTATTAATAATTGATTTAAGAGCTGAAAATTTTGAAAATAATTTTATTAAGTTCGATAGTATAGATTAATATTTACATTATGTAATTACTGATTTGTTTCAGTAAATGGAAAGTATTCTACTTTGTACTATCTGTTACGCGTGGAGATCGGTTATTAAACTTTCGCGTAGAATTTACACTTTGAACAGACTGTCACTGTATTTGAAGTTTGATTCGAATTGGATTTGTCTAGCCCGCGTCGAGAACCGTACACATAACCTTTAAAGGATGTTCACAGTTTCCTTTCTGTCGATAGACCGCAATTATTCGAAAAGGATATAAGTCGATTTAAGTGAAACCATGGCGCATCCGGCACTGTACAAAACTCCTATTGGTATCAAAACTACACAAAAGGCTATACAAAAGTTTCGGCATCTGCTTGTGCTAGACTTTGAAGCTACGTGCGACAGGCCGCAATTGAGGCAGCAAGAAATCATCGAATTTCCCTGTTTGGCACTTTCTACCACTGACTGGAAAACGAAAAGTCTTTTTCATGAATACGTGAAGCCTAAAATCAATCCCGAAATTACAACATTTTGTACAGATTTAACAGGGATTATGCAGGAAACTGTGGAAGAGCAATCACATTTTCCAGAAGTACTTTCTCAATTCAATTCGTGGGTGGAAAAGGGAGAATATTTCAAACCTGAGAGTAACAGCGCGTTTATAACATGTTCAAATTGGGACTTGAGAGTTATGTTACCGGATCAATGCGCACTGAATAATTTGATGGTACCGGAGTACTTTAAGAAATGGATCGATGTAAAACATATATTTTGCGAGGCAACAGGATACTACCCTCGTAATATGAAAGATATGCTAAATCGTTTGAACCTTCCTTTAGAAGGACGTTGGCACTCTGGTCTTCACGATGTGCAGAATATAGCAAAGATTATTTGTACATTGGGAGAACAGTATAACACAGTATTTGATATCACGTCTGTAAAGGATACACATATTGGGACACTGCAAGCTATGAGACAATAAACGCAGAATAATTTTATAAAAATTGTCTCATTATTAAAAAAATACAAAATATTAAACGATCATAGCATTTTCTCTATTCAATAAAATAAATATTGTAACGAAGCTATGTAATTACCATTATTGCCGCTTTGTGTTTACTTTAATTAATACTTCTTGTTTATTATTTTCTGTGTAAATTTCAAGTATTGCTTCAAAATTGTGCAATACCTGACGCTTACACTGTATTTTAAGTGGAAACCCTCTGCCCGTAGGTATCATTCCTTCAGCTGGTACTACTGCTAAATCTTCATTTGAAAGAACTGTTTCATATGGTTGTGCTACTCTAGACGAACTCATTATCATTACAATTGCCTCATGTTTTGCAGGAGGAGTTAAATTTACCACTGTTGGGCTTACTACAAAGTTGTCATTGTATATTCTCGTATTATACATATTATCATGAAATCCCATTGTTCTACAAAAATAAAAAAAAGATATCATTATACATGTAAATGCTAAAACACGTACAAATAAAATTTTACTTTCATAGAAGATACTGTATGTTTTACTTATAGAAACAGTGACTCTCTAATATAATGTGAGAAGCGAGATTGGTAGAAACCTGATTTTAATAATAATTCTATTTTTAATTGCAAAGTAATGTTTAAAATATGTATTTTTGTTACAATCTGATGTTTAGCTTACTCAGATGGTAAGTAGCTGTCGCCGCAAAGCTCATATGTGTGACTGTTATCACTGCATAGGGAATAAAACATTTGGGATTCATCCGCGTTGTCTTGTAAAACAGATAATGTTTCGTCTGCACATTTTTCCATTGTTAGCATAATCTCATGTTGATGCACACCATGGCACAAATCACTAAGGTTTTGCTATTTATAAATTTTAATATTACAGTTAATATATGTATAGTGCTACTACTGAAGATTTTAACAAACAGCGTTAACTGTTACTTACCATTGAATCTCGAATAATATTTAAATCAGATATTAACTGTTCATTGGGGAATGCTCTGCATATCGGATAAACAATATTCCTAAACGCTTCACTATCACTGCTACAAAATTCCCCAATTTCTTTCATTTTATTGTACAATCTATAAAAAATACATACTTAAATTGTAAAAATTAAATGCGTTACTTGACATTTTGCAATAAAGTTAAATTTGACCGCAACAATCTCATATTGCAATAATTTTCCCTTAACATCTGATTCATGAAAAACAATTAATTAAGTCTATTAAAATGATTTATTTAGTGTAAATAAGGATTTGAAGATTGTTTACCTACGAATTCGCAAACGAGTAGGTTCATCTCCATGCGTAATGGTCAGTGTACCAACATGCGATATATCAGAATGCCGTAACAATGCGAGATCTTCTTTCCTTGGATTGAACTCTAACGTTACCCATTGGCTTTCTTTTGAATTCAATATAAATTCTGTAGGGTTTACTTGCCAACTGGACACCATTGATGGGTACACAGCTATGAACAATCAAAGATTTATTAAAATAAAGATTTCCCAAAAAATCTAGCTGAATGTATCGTAATTCACCTTTTGGTATTAACTTAATTTTGGCATATGAAGTAAGATTGCCAGTGTTTTGTAGTTTAATTTTTGCATTCAAAGAACCCCCTGAATTCAGTGTACCGAGGGATAACCACATTTTACCGCTGATATCCTTAAATGCTTCCGAAATTTCAATTTTGCCATAACCGCCATAACCATACAAGTATATCTGGTAAAATTAAGCTATTGAGAGAATGTGCATACTATAATATGGATTGATAGTTCTGTTGCATACTGACTACTTTTGATGCACGTGGATCAATATTATCTTTTTTAGATTCATAGTGCTTGAAAGTTATTTTTCCTACAGATGCGCCTATGCGGTTTGGAGTGAAGATTACAGAAAGTGTCCTACTCTCCATGCGTTGTAAGGGCAAAACAATATTGGTACCTACAGCTTTTCGTTCTCGTAGAAACTAAAATATATACATAAATAAAGTGGCATTAATAATAAAAAGATTGATTGAAATTTCCTAATTTACCTTGAAATTTTTGTCATTATCTGTTATCAAGGCCTGAATCTTTATTTTATTGTCACTTGTATTCCTAATCGTAAATTCCTTAATATCACCTTTTCCTGCTTTTACACTGTTCCATACTAATGCAGCATGAGTTGCTCTTATTGGAATTTTATCTCCAGCAACAGTAGAACTGGATACTGAACTACTGGGAGAATTTCTGCCAAAAATTTGTGCTCTATTATTTTTGATTGTATCGACAAATATGCATTAAGTATCGGTGATACATATGATGATAACAATTATATCTACCTATTTAAAGTACTACTTTGAGGTGAAGTTGGAGAGCTTATGGGTATTAAATGTTGGGGTGTCTCACTGCGTAGAAAACTGTAACTTTCAGGTTCTGTAGAACAATCTTGTACTCCCATTACAGAGTAATAATATGTGTTGTCACCTGCACTAAGCTTAATTCTAACTTCTCTGTAACCAAGGAATTTCGAAATATTAAAAAAAATTATTTATAATAACTGGGAAAAGTTTTTATAAGGTGTAGTACTTACCTTTCAGTAGTAGTTAATAAATTACTTGTATGTTGTTTATATGTTATTACAAAGGTGCCTACTTCATTACATGATAAATACATATTAGAGGGTTTAACATTAAAATTTTTTACTGATTTCTGAGAATCTTCATGCTCAATACAAGCATTTACTGTTACTGGTACACTTCCTGAATTGATAATACTCAGTGGTTTACTTTGCCTTATTGGGATAATTATAGGTATTTCTGTATTGACAATTTGAATTTTGCAGGTGTCAATATGTAAAATTAGTGGTAGTTCTTTAATTGTTAACGGATCTTCATCTTGATTTTCTACTTGAATTAATAATTTTGGTCCGGTATAGGGTGTTTCTTCATGTGACCCTGTGTATTTAAGAAAGTTGGTTGATTTAAATAATAAAGAGAATACAGAAATTCTATATGTCAATAAGTGTAAAAGTATGAAATTGTAATAATATTATAGCTATAATGTAGTTACCGCTAACATTATCAGGCAGATAACTTTTTAATTGTATATGGGTAGTGTATTGTTCTTGTGATTTTAATGTGATATATTCTACATCATTGTGACTTATCTCCGTGTTCGTAACATCACTGGTTAGGTTACCAATTACAAATAGTTTTTCCATATCCTGCAAGGGTTATATGTAATTTCAAAATTTGTACATTCCAAACTTTTTATACTTGATTAGTTGTAACATAATGTTTTCCATTTCAAAACTCTTACCTCTGATATGGATAATTTTATAGGCAAGCTAATACTGTTATTATTTTTTAAAGTAAGAGGGGCAGTCATCATAGAATTATCTATCATAGATTTAAAAACAAGTTCTTGTTTGTCTGAATTTGTTTGTACATTAATATTAAGATCTTCTGGTTTAAAACATATTATGTGCCTAATGACCCACTTCGCATGTGTTACCATGTCAGACGCGATTATATTCAGTACAGCTATTATTGGCTTACACATTTTTATAATCTTTACATTGATCTGAAATTGTAATACAAGTTAATAGTAAGATTCACATGTGTTAGTGTCAAAACAATGTTTAATGTTTTGTTAATTAATTCGAATGGTTTTTATTAATAATCAATCATACTTTTAGAGATTGAGATGAATTTGGTTTCATAAGAACTATGTCCTTGGGCATGCCAAGTATAATACTTTGTTTATCTCCCTGTAATTGACATAAGTTTATCGAGCAAATTATCCATCTGTCACTTCCATTTAAAAGTTCTATATCTGTTTCTCGTGTCATACCGATGATACAATTACATAAATCCTCAGTATTTCTACCAATAGTTACACCTAAAAACATAAAAGGGATAAAGGAATTAGTTTTGTGTAAACATATAAGGAAAATCAATCTGCATTACCGCAATTACTGTTTGATTGTGGTCCAAAAGGTTGAGTTGAACATTCTGGAGTAATAGCGGGATTTTCTTTGGACTTTTGTGAGACATTCTCCTGTTTGACATGACTTTTTTTCTCAGTTTTATGAGTTACATGTTCTTGTTTTTTTCTGTGTACATTATGATTTATAGAATCTTTCTGGTTGTTTAGTTGAGTATCAACATTCGAACGTGACCGAGATAATATAGAGGTTTCCAGTATTGGTATAAGATCTGCAGGTACATTCTTTAATAACGATTTTTTATCTGTAACGGATTATGCAAAATTAATTTACTAAAACAAAAATAAAATTAATAAGAAACTTCATCAATTGGTTCAAAGGTTTCTTAACGGTTTTATACCTGTATTATCTTTCAATGACGATTCTGTAGTCTTGTTTGTTTCTTCTTTTTTTACATTCTCTTTCATTATTTTACCTATATTATAATTGTATGATAACTTTCTCGGTAATGTATATTTTGCATCTGCTACCGCATTTATTCGTTTAGTGTCCAATGACAACTTTGTAGCAACATTTAATTCATTATCTTGTTTAAATGACACAGGATTTGTAGTTGGCGTTGCAGGCAGTGATTGTCTACTTGATGGCAATATAGCGTATGTAGCACTCGATGTGTTTTTATCTGATACATGTGAATACTTTTTCTGTTTCTTTGCCATTATAAGTTGGTCTACTAGTTTCCGTGGTGTTCCATTGTCAATATCTTGCAATGCTTGGGCAATACTGCTTAAACTCATAATACTGTGTTCTTCTACGTCCTTTGTCAGATTTGAACATATCGGACCTTCCTTTTCCTTACGAATAGAGGGTGCTAATACAAAAACGTTATGTATCATTGGATACATAAGAGAGTAGTTTTGAAGTCGTCACTCATGAATACTCACCTTCTGTCATCATGGTACATTCTACTAATGGCACTGCTTTTCCACTTTTCTTTGGACTTGCAATTGAGAAACCGAAACTTGGCCTTAATGCGTTATCTGAAAGGTCTCCAATATTTCCACATTTTCTCTTGAAAAATTGACCAACTGATAATTTGCGACCAGCACAAGACCTGTTACAAGTAAAGATTGAAGATTACACGGAATGGTTTATAGTACTTTAGCAGTCTTGTCAATTCATTTAAATCTTCGGTTAAGTGCTTACTCCACTGATAAATCTAAATCTCCAATTAGTCCCGAAAAACAAGATAAATCTAAGTATTCTCTTTCGGTATTGGTTGCAACAGGTACAGCATATGAACAATTTTGCTGCCAAGACAACTCATCTGCTAGCAATCGGTTTGTCATTTGTGACGTTGAACAAAATTCTTCATTGTTGAATTGTGCCATGAGTTCTGCCGTTGCTGCATCAATACTGATTCTCCCTGCATTGTTTTGCGATGCAGTAGAAAGATTTTCGGAATTTTCGGACTCTATACTCTTACCCGAGGAACGTGCCGATATTTCGTATGGCTCAAAAACAACCTGTAAGCAGTTAATTGTAATACTCCGGATATGTAATATTTCTTTAAGTGAAACATAGATATTTACACTAGAAGCCCTTGGTTTCTCCTTAGGTACATCAGGGCTGTCTGGTTGCATAGTAATTGACACTGTAGTATTGATCGAAGTATCTACCGGAGTGGTCGACGTATTCTCCACGGTATTTTGGGCATTTGCATTATTTTCCTTGTTGGTCTCTGATACGATATACCACCATAATAATACCATTTAATTGCGACGTAAAGAACATAAATGAAAAAGGGGTTTTTACCTGACAGCACTGATTGTACCTTAAAGTCGCTACATCTTTGAAGCAATTTTCTGGCCAGTTCCCGTTTTGCATCCAGTTCATTGAGAATCAACTTTCCGTTCTCATATGCGCAACTGGTGTTATCTAGAACTATCGTCAACATCTTATCCTTGATTAACACAAACTCTTAGAAAACTATGCTTGTACAATACAAAATTCATACGCATCGATACGTTGTCCAGAATGCCAAGTGAGGATCCACTTGATGTCATCTCCACATTGTCGTTGTCGAAGGTAAGTGTTTGCGTGCATAGGTCTTCTTTAATATTGTTGGGCAGAACTTTCTCATCGAGCCTGAAACATTAGATTGTTTACAAAATGTTGCAACAGTTTTTCAACTTTCTTTTCTAAGTAAATTTAGTTAATACGTACGTAGGTTTTCTTAGCACGGTCGATGTAGCTCGTGGACGCGGCGTATTTATAAGTGGTGTTTCATCCAAATTTGTATATTTTAATGCAAGTTTCGGAGGAGTAAACATAATGGGAACGCTTCTTTGTCTACTCACCAATGTTTACATACATATATCCCTTATAAGCGAAACAATTAGCACCGTATTTTGTAAAACGTTCTACTATGTGCCTTGGAAAACGACAAACACATTTAATCGCATTGTTCACAACGCATCCTTTGACAGTTGATTGATTAGAAGAATTTAAATTTGAAAATTCTGAGGCATCACCGTCTATTGGATGTGAACTCGTATGAACTCTCGAATCGAATTAAGTCGAATCGCCATCTAGTGGTTCAGAGCTTCGTACATTTATTGAAAACTTTATATAAAAGTATCAATTACTTGCCTGCATGTTATTAAAACATGATTAAAATATTGTTTATAAACTACGGAAACGAGTCGTTATCCTACGCAAGCGGAGTCTCGATAGAGATCGCAAGATTACTGTAATTCGTGTAACCTTACGTGCATAAATTGTATTTTCGGTAAACACTTGCCTCAACTTGCCTGCACGTTTCAATCCGGAAGGATACATTAGAAACACGTGTTTTCTATAAACTATCTGTTTTTATGTATATTACTTAACCACGGTGTCCAATGTTTATATTATTTTTGTAAGAACATTCGAAAGGACTACTAAACATTTGTAAACATGTCGGAAAGTACTGTGATGCCGCAACAGAATGACAACGATCCTTATGCATACATACACAGGGATGACTTTACATCCGAAAAGTATAAGATAGAAATACGAGGCTTGCCAAGATATTATGGAATAGGAGAATTCAAGAAGCTGTTGAATGAAAAGTTGGAGTTGCAATCTTGTAAGGTTAAACCACCTAAAAAAGGTAGCGGATGGTTGTATGTATGCTTTAGAAGTGAGGAGTCCCGGCAGAAAGCGATCTCTACCATAAACGGTATATTGTGGAAGAATTGCAAGCTTACTGCACAGGTATATACTTTAATCTTGTTACTCTATGAACAACTTCTTCGTAATAAGTCATTTTACAACAGAACGCGAAACCAGCTCCAGATCCTTTCGTAAAACGTAAATTAGAAGAGGAGTCGACAAACAAGCGCCTCAAGAGCGACGACAGTGATCAGAACTTATTGCCTGCAGACAGAGTTAAATTTACCACCACTCCTCTTTCTAACATGCCGTATACTGATCAAGTGAGTAAAGAAGTGTAACGATGCACCCCAGATATTTGTAAAGACACAATCGTATTCTAGTTGGAGCTGAAGGAAAAAGAAATGAAGAGTATACTGATAAAAATTGGTCAGCAAATGAGCAGGGAAAGTAAGGATCTATCGAATTGGATCAATACCCAAAAGAGCATTAATGAGGGTCTACCTTGCCAATTGCATTCCATACTCTCAGCAGATTGCACAGAAGCATACAGGAATAAGTGCGAGTTCACTATTGGTAAACATTGTTCTGTATATTTTAATTGTGATTCGCGTGTATACAAGTTCTCGCTCAAATTGTATACGCAAACCTTTTATTTTTATTATATAGGGAGAAATTGCGAAGGAGATAAGGTCATAGTGGGATTTAGATTATCAAGTTACGCGGCTGGATCTACAGCAGTAGGTCCTATAGATGATCTTTGTCATATTCCGGACAGCATGAAAATTGCAGCAAAGGTATAAATGTACGTTTGCCATCTAATAAAAGCTTGCCGCATTAATTTTTGATATGTATAATATCTTTCCTATGGCACAGGTTCTTGAAGAATTTATACACAATTCTGTACTGGATCCTTTCAATCCGGTGGATCACAGTGGCTACTGGAGGCAACTTACAGCTCGTACCACTCGTGCGAATCATTTAATGTTAATAGTAGGCATCCATCCTCAGGATTTAAGCGCTGATGCGTTACAAGACTTGAAAGCACAACTCAAAGATTTCTTTGAATCTGGAAATGGAGCACGAGCTCATGTTACTTCATTGTTTTTCCAAACAATAAATAAAAGGTAAGTGAAAAGTAAGGCAAAGATTTTAATTAATGCTTTTTAAGAGTTCGGGTCAAGTGTAATAAACACTTGCAGCTTAAATTTCTCCGAATGAAAAAATATTCTAATAAGTATTTGTGATTTAACGAATATTATGAAACAGTGGAATAGGTGGGCAAAGTGGGAATACTATTGAACACATTAGTGGTGCAGAGTATATAGAAGAAACATTACTTGACATGAAATTTCGGATATCACCACAAGCATTTTTCCAAATAAACACATTAGGTGCAGAAGTTTTATATAAAGCAGCAATTGATTTAGCACAGCCAAATATGGATACAGCAGTACTTGATGTCTGTTGCGGTACTGGTACAATAGGTCTCTGTTTTTCAAAGGTAAAATTTAAAAATTAATATAATCCGATGCAATTAAATTTAATGCACAAGAGGCTTATAATGTTACAGTATTGTGGTGAAGTATTGGGACTGGAGGTAATCGCAGACGCTATTAAAGATGCCAAGGAAAATGCAATCAAGAATAGTGTTACCAATTGTGAGTTCTTTGTTGGTAAAGCTGAAGATATTTTGTCACCTGTTATACAAAGAACAACGAAATCCACCATCATCGCCGTAGTAGATCCACCACGAGCGGGCTTGCGTAATTATTATTTTACATAGAAAAAAAGTAATAACTGATCTAATATAGCGGTGTATTTACATATATTAATTCTTTTAGATCAAAAAGCTTTGTTGATGTTACGCAAAGCAAAGAAGTTGTCTAGACTAATTTATATTTCGTGTGATCCACGAGCAGCAATGCGAAACTTAATTGATTTTGCTCGTCCAAGTTCAAAACAGTTTCTTGGAGAGCCTTTAGTTCCAGTGAAGGCCATTGCGGTAGACATGTTTCCTCATACCAAGCATTGTGAGCTCATATTGTGTCTTGAAAGGTTATCCCAAGCAACGAAAATAAGTAATTCTGTAGAATCTAAAGAATAAAACTTAGAAACGTCTTTTATTATATGTATTTGGTGGATATAAAAGTAAGGTGAGACGAGTCAACAAGTCTAATGGAAAAATGAACAAAATCTTTCAAAAATTTTCATTGAGAAAAATTCAGTTTGCAACCAGTTTGGAGTTGTATCATTCAATATCTGCTATTTTAAATGAGAGCTTTATTAAAAGTAACGATCATACTATAATACTATCCGTATAAGATACACTTAATGTATTTAAAAAGTAAACACTTTTGTTTCTGTTTGTTTCATAAATCATCATGCATTATTTAAGTATAAATGCCGTTAGTATACGAAACTCTCGTTTATCGCTGAATACAAACTGTACGACATATTAATTGTAGCAATTGCCAATGGCAATACCTAAGAAGGACCATTCATCAAAATGCGCATAAAATAAAAAGATGTATGAAGTTGAAGCTCTTTAAATATTCTCTTTATTCTACCCTTTTAATAGATTTAGAAACAAATTTAGTCGATTACCAGCAAATATGGAGTTATATAAGTAATGTACAAACAAGTAAACTCGTTACCATTTGCATGCAGGGAAATAAATTGCCTAGATTGGGAAGTATTTCGGAAGAATATTTAAAATATTTCGGTAAACCTGTCGTCGTGATTCGTATTTTAACATATTTGCACTTTTAGTCAGGTGTGTTGTACGAACAAACGTAAAAACTATTAAGTAGATATGGGTCTATGCAACAGACCATTGATACTAGCCATATTTGCATGATATGATTGGGTGCTTCATTTCTGATTGACTGATATCTAATATTATGAACGAATTTCACGCTCGATGAGCGAGCTCAGCGGTAGGAACTAACAGCTATCGACGAGGATCTAGAATGAAAAGAGGAAGGAAAAAGAAATAAATAAATGCGGAGAGAAAAAACATCGCTCGTGGATGGAATCGCATACGCTTTGAAATTAATTGGTTCAATGGAGAACGCCGCCTCGGCTATGCGCTTTTTTATTTCATTCTTTCTCTCATTCTTCCTCCATCACCACTATATTCCTTTCGCATCCTCATCTGGCATACTCTCATTCTCCTTTTTGCGTCTCACTTCCTTCTCTTTCACACTCTCTTCTGTTGTTTTTTCCTCATACTTTGACGATAGCCGATTAAGCATCGATGCAATCCCAGTAGCGCTGCAATGTGTTGTATTGGATTCAATTGGGGATTGATTACGAATTTGGTTTCTTTGGATTAGGAGAGTGGAGGGGTGGTCTGACGATTGCGAGACCATCATCACTTCCTCTTGAAGCACGTGACGGCATTGAAGTAGCAGCGCCAGTAGTAGCGACCTTTCGGCTGACCACGTCGTTGTAGATCCATCTGCAAGGAGAACAACGGAATTAGAGAAATCGAAGTAAGATTCTTATTATTTATTAAATAAAATCGACGAAAAAAATATGCGAAAGTGCTCCTTGTTACTTGATGCTTGCCAACAATTCATTTGTATATCGATTGACCTCGCTGCTTCTTCTGCTCATTTGGCATGTTCACAGACAATGATATAGTCGACGAAAAGATGCATGCAAAAAAATAATTGAAACTGAAAAATTGTAGTCTTAAGCCCTGCTGTCTTGCTACTCGGTGAAAATCGATGAGAAATAAACGAAACTCTTGTCGAGATTAATAAAAATATTTTGGTAGCTGCAGGTTGTCGTTGCTGTGGTCACGATATTTATGGAAGATGTTCTTGTGGAATATTAAAAGAGAACATATGCACGTGGAGAATGCTCGCATACAATAATAGTCAACGAAAAAACGCATGCAGAAAATAAGTGAAACTGGAAAATTCTAGTCTTAAGTTCTGCTGTCCTGCAACCCGTTGAAAATTGATGATAAATAAACGAAACTTTTGTCGAGATTAATAAAAATATTCCGGTAGCTGTAGCTTGTTTTTGTTGCGGCTACGACGTTTACGGAAGATTTTCTCGTGGAAAATTAAAAAAGAACATATGCACATGGAGACTTTCCGCATACAATGGCAGTCAACGAAAAAACGCATGCAAAAAAATAACTCAAAGAGAAAAATTCCAGTCTTAAGTTCTGCTGTCCTGCTACGCTTTGAAAATCGATTAGAGACTCTTTTCGAGATTAATAATAATATTATAGTAGCTGTAGCCTGTTGTTGTTGTGGCCACGACTTTCACGGAAGATGTTCTCGTGGAAAATTAAAAAGAGAACGTGTGTACACCGAGAATGCAAAGAAACAAGAGCATGCAAGAGGCTTATCGGAGAACTGATCAATTACTGTTTGCGCGTCCATCGAGCGACCGTATTGCGAGCTAGTGGATGGAAGCTGAAGCCTCGATCTTCCGCTTCCTGAATTGCTTCCCACCTCGCCTCTGCTCTGCTGGTTGTCGACAACCTTTTGCAGAGCGACCATTAGCTGGTCGAACAATAGAGCGGCCCTTTTCGGTACCACTACCTGAGAAAATAATTGCCTTTTAGAAATTGCCTTTGTCAATGCCAGGTTACACATTCCACGCCATCCTTTTTAGATCGAAGTTGAAAATCGTGCATACAATCAACCTGTTTTTGTGCGGAGGATAGGGCCGCATAAAAAAAATATCGTGTAAATTTTGTAAGTTTTTCGTTTGCAACACATTTAAAAGAAAAGCTTTTTTTATGCGGTAAATCTAAAAACCGCGGATAAAAATTCGCATAAAAAAACCGCACAAAAAAGGACCACATAAAAACAGGTTTGACTGTATTGCTTTTACGAAGCAAACATTTCGCGAAACAGAATAACACCATCTTCCGATCTTCGTCGAATTTACTACTTGTTTCGCATGCTTTTGGTTAAAAACGGAGCGAGTCGCGTGAATTGCGCGAAGAAGACGTAAAAACAAAACACCGCAATGGGAGCATGTAAATTCAATTTGATCGCTTGAAATCAAAAAATGTCTCTTGGTTCAAGAAAAACGAGAAAAATTTATCTCTGACTTCTCGATCCTACGAAGAATCTTTCGCGCTCTAATTTTCCATAAATATTCTCCAATTGAACTGATTCTTAAAAACAGTACTTACCCTACAATGCGGATTAAAATTATATCTTAAAATTGTATGTAAATTGTATATTGTGTATAAACTCGTTTTCTATAATATGCAAAAATATTAATTGTACTTTCTTTTCTGCGATCGAGATAAACCATAATTAACGTCGTAATTAATTCACTATACGTTCGATAATAATAAGTGACTTTCATGCGGTTCGGTCGATAAAGCTATCGTGGAATGATCAAGTGCTACTGTACGAGTGCTTAATTCAGAGCGTGTTTACGCGTTTTGTTGACTGCCAATATCTTTTCGTTTATCGAGACGCACAAATAAAATTTCCTCGGAGGGTCCACGAGGAAATATTCGGATAAACATTCCAAGGAGACCAAAGAGGCGGTCAAGTGTTTATTATGTGCGGTATTTTCTCCGAGGAAACGAATGCGGGACATAATACATATACACCGGGGTCGAGTGGTAAAAGCGTTCGGTGTCGTAATAAAGCTAGATTGATATTTTACGACGGCAAAGATACGTATTATGGCTACGAGGAAACACTATGAGGAATAAAATGGTTTCAAATTGGTGACTATTGACTTTCGATTATTAATCCTTAACTGTCTCGTGTTGGATCAAACTAAACGTATTATTAAACCATCGTTCGTTATCAGACTAATATTAATCCAATTAAGCGATAATGTAAGACACGTGAGTTTTTGAAAAGAGATTCGTTTTTAGACTGCGAAAATGTATAAAAAATAATAATTTTGCGAGGAGCTTATTTTAGTCGCGATTTTGGTACTTTTCAATGTACCGTGTGTTTAACGAATTATTATAGATCGTCAATTGCAGGGACGTGTGGTTATAGAACACGTAATTCATAGTCGCATAGTAATTGCCACTTAATTATCGGCGGCATGTTTGAATAATTGTAAAGTTTAATTTACAACGCTCATGTAGATAGATGTATGCGCGGGATTGTTTAAACATTAGAATAAACTAATCTATACGATTATGTGTGTTTATGGAAAATAGAATCAGCCAATCGCGTTTAAGTCGGTGCTTGTTTGGATTAGCTATAGAAATTAACTTCGTTCCGGTGTATCTAATCACGATCGTTGCTACATACATTTCTAATTTATTTCTACGTGTCAACTTTCTTCGAATTAACATTTTCATAAACACGATGCATGCAAACTTTGAAATTTCAAGTCAAAGAGAGTAAATGATTCAGACTTTTACATGTAGATATGATTGGATTTTTGTTGACTGTTCTTCGAAACAGAGGCAGATAGAAAATCGGGATTATTGGAAATGATCGATTGGAACTGGAAAATAATTACACGCGTAGAAGAAATTAATATAATCGTGATTTGTTTTTCACCGCATAACGAGTATTCACTTACCTCTCTCTGATCTATTGGTGCAGACAGTTGAAATTCTCCACCGCCCATAATCCGTCCTTCACTATCAGTCCTGGAAGCGCCTTTGTTATCATCGGTGATGTACGGTACACGAGACTCCGACGTCCAACCATTGTTTCTCTTTGGTACTGTCCCCTAAAATAGAAACGGAATCTTTTTCTTCGTCGTCTCAAATCAAGCTTCAATATTCGAATCGACGGATGGAAGAAGTTTCATCGAAGGGTGACGTTAAGATATGCCCAAGATTTTCGTATCTAAAATAACCGAATGAAACTTGACTTTTTGGAAATATGTCGTCTTCCTGATTACGGTAATATACAATCATTGGCTCTGGCGTGGCACATGGTTTTGGAGCAAATCGATCCAATAGTATTCACAAACACACAAAGTTGGAAAAACGGTGCTTTGCACAGTTTTAGTCCTTAAAAATTTTTGGATCGATTTGTTCCGGAACCAAAAAATTTTTGTTTAAAATGTGTTGGAAACAAAAATATTTATGAAGTTGCGGGATATTTTTTTTCAAAAGCAGGTTTTACTATATATTGTCGTAATCAGGAAGACGAGATCTTTCCGAAAAGTTAAATTTCATTCGGTTATTTTAGGTAGAAAAATCTTGGGCACATGGCTATGGGCGCTTGGTCAAGGAAAAGGAATATTTTTAACCTCGTAGGTAACGACTCGAATTTTCTATCATCACAGATGACAAATAATGAGAATATTATTATTACTGTGTCATCGTGGCAGCAAGTCTCACAACTGATTATCTCTAAATAATTACTCCAAACGAGAGGATTCTTTGAAGTCCGAAGAACGAAGCGTAAGATTGTCCTGCCAATAACGATCGATGCGTCCAATGTATACCATCCGTATATCACATTCTGCACACGTCGTTTGCCAGCCGCGAAGCCTCGAAAGGAGCAATCGTTTTCTAGCCCGTAAAATGTCAGAGCGGCCCACGAGAGCCTCCGCTATATTGAAGGATTAAACGTTTTGCAAAGGAGCGGAAGCGGTGCTCGCCCGTAATAAATTCCATCGTGGTGAGAAAACGAGGAGAAGCCTGGCCGCGCACAAAGAGAGAAAAGGAAAGGGTGAAAGTGAGGAGAGGTGAAATTTTTCCACCGCCAAGAATCCGCAGGCTTAAGAGACGAATAAATCATTTCTATTCTTCTCGAGCGAGGAACGCCTCGTCCAAACGATTACTTGCAAAAGGAACAAAAGTATAGATATTCGCGTATCAAAAGGACAACGAGCCTTCGTAGTTCAACCAGCACTGTAAAATTCTACACGGTTTCACGATTATTTCGTAAAATAATATTTCTTTGGTGAGATTAAATAACGCGTACTGGAAATTTTACTCGTTATTAAAAGATTTCATTTTTTTATCGTGCTTTATCTTTTTGCTTGCCCGTGATTTTCAATTAACTTAAAGGGCTTAATGGTTAAAGCGGATCGAATCGAGTGAGTCGTGAGAATTCAACAATATACTGCGCATCGTTCGAGGAAGAGTCAGATCCCGTTTATTGATATTGCGAATTTCTCTTGTGGGTGTATTTAAACGTGAAAGCGATAAATTCCGGGTAAAGCCGATCGGTGCTCTACCTTCGATGTTCGCAGAATTACAATGATATTCGTGTAATAAGGTTCTCTGAAATTGTCTGTCGGTAGAAACGTACTTTGTACATTTTAACCCAAGGTTTGGAATAGCAGTACTCTGTGTACGCCACGTTTATTGTTCGTTGGTCGTGGAAAAATCTTTTTGGAACGATTTTCAAAATTAAATCTGTGTCTTCATCGAGTTTATCTTGTTTTTACAGTCATCGTGGAATTAGAGAGAAATGCGAGAAACAATGAAAACTTGTTGAATGCGATATCAAGCGACCTGCTCTAGACTTTACAATTTTTATTTCAAACGTTCCTTCCCCTTGGCTCCATTTCTCCAACACATACGTGCAGGTATTCCCACGATGTCGATATAAAGTAGAATAGAGCATTAGAGTCAGGAGGGTTGCGAACGGAGATAAGACTTACAACAATAACCCAACGGTGCTCAACGATAAAATCAACGACTAATCTAAAAGCTCTATCTTTTTACCCTTCGAGCCTAGAGTTCTACAATTTCTTCTCGATTGGTGTTCCATTGGAAACACTATTCTTCTCATTCCAAATTGAACATGCAAAATCCAGAATTCCGATAAAAAGTTCCATAAAATAAAAATTTTTGCAAAATGCACTATGAAAGTACTAAAAATCTTTAAAAGATCCAATCTTAAAACAATAAACAATTATTGTTCCGGCACTAACTCCATCAACGCTCTCTTCACTTTTCCATTCTTCTCGTGATCTCTTTTTTTTCTTCTTTTCTTTTCACTTTGCCTCTAAAAATCTTTAAAAGATCCAATCTTAAAACAATAAACAATTATTGTTCCGGCACTAACTCCATCAACGCTCTCTTCACTTTTCCATTCTTCTCGTGATCTCTTTTTTTTCTTCTTTTCTTTTCACTTTGCCTCCACTCCTTCGTAACCTTTTTCTTTTCTCTTTTTTTCTAATTTAATAGAGGCTCACTCGGTGGTTCCTTCGATCGAAAGAAATTTAAGCTACATTTCACGCAGTTTACGCGATTGCGCGGCCCGTAAATCGCGAGGTGAGTGAAAGTCAAAGGGACGCGAAGGAGCTGGAAAGGGCGCGAAAAGAGGGAGGAATTTCGACGAGGGTGTGATAAAAACGGAAACGGCGCGTGCGTCTTTCGCGTGCTCGTTCCGATCGTGTCGAGGGACGGACCTCTTCTTATCTATGCAGGCCACCGACGAGTAACGTCGATAAAAGCCAACTGTACTTTCAATTACACACACGTGTGGCCTCTTCCGTCATGGTTAAGCCACCGTCGCGTTCACCCGATCCAGCTGATTAATAACATAATATTACGCCTCGTCGTTAAACCTTTTACACCCTAGAGTCACGCCTCGAGTGAGGCTCTTTCATTTTTTTTTTCCTGATAACATAATCGTTTCCTGTTCGCCAGTGGAACTCGCAAGATAACATCGTACGTGGGACCAATCGAGAATGCTAATGCGATTAGATTTACTTTCTAAATTCTGTGGAATTTTAGTAGATCGGATAATATCGTTATCAGTTGATTCTCTCAACGTCTGCTTCGGTGAATCATGCTCGTGTTGATTTTCGAAGAGTTCGATATAACAGTGCTTTTTATTACCTTCGTTCGAGCTGTCTTTTTTTTAAAGGAATTGGATTTTCTGCGCATTAACAAAGAATAAAAGTGAAGTGGAAAAGAATCAATGCAAAATGCACGCGCGAGCGGGAAATGAAAAAGCAACAGACTCGCTCTTTCGATATCGCCATCCGCAGTTGGAAAGATTCTTCACTCTCGAATTTATCGTCGCGACAGTTGGACGATAAAAATAACGAGTGCACCGTACGGAAAGAGTATCCTCGCACCCGCGATCCTGTTTCCAGATAGAGAAAGGACGTTCGTTTCTCGGCCTCTTGATTGACGAATTTCGTCCCGTACCAGACAAGAGCGTGACGCGGCGCACTTCATAAAAATTATGAAATTTCACTGGAAAAATTAATCTCCTCCGTTACACAATTATCATTTGTCCGTAAATTTAATAGGATTTTCTGTGTGGCGAATTACAAAATCCTATTATGCTCATTTTGATGCAATGTACGTTGAAGATTGCTGAAACAAAATAATTATGGAATAAAGTATAAACTTAATCACACGTGACAACGCGTGCGTGCTCGTTTTCCACCCCGAGCTCTTTAATTTTCAATAGCATCGTTTAATTGCGTCAGGTTGTTTCGAGCGAAAAGTTTCGAATGTTGTTTAATTTTCTTCTCTCTCTCTCTCTCTCTCTCTCTCTCTCTCTCTCTCTCTCTCTCTCTTTCACAGGCAATGGCGATATTATCGTAGCTGTGCTCGACGATGAGGTAGTAAAAATATGCTGCACGTGTCGACTGCGTCCCGATTGACCACCACGACAGATACGATCGTGATGGTTTCATGCGCGTTTCGTTTCCGTGCGAGTTTGGAAGTTGAGAACAAAAGGTACGACTGCAACAGGCATAAACTGCCAAAACGCTAATGCGTTTCAATCGTCACCGGAATTGCCCCGGCGACCTTCCTTGTCCACGATCGTCACCTCCTCGCCTCGCGACGAATCACTCGCGAGGGCTCCAGAGAATATTTCAGAATATCGTTCAATAACGTTGCTTTCGAAACGTTTATTTATTCCATTGATAGAAAAATTAACGACCATTCGAATTTCATTTCCACGCGAGATCGATCAGTTTTCCTTTTGTCAATTTTTTAAGCTGCAAATTATACTGGGCGATCGGAATAATGTTTTTACTGTATTTAGAAATCTGCTTGTAAGCATTTTTATTTAGTAGGTATTTTATTATTAGCAGAATTAAGTGTTTAGAGTTTGCGTAATAAGTGGTATGTAGGAGTAAGATTTGTAGGCGAGTGGTACACGATAAATAAATTTCTAAAGTGCTGAAACAGTTGGCTTGGAAAGCCATTAATAAAAGCACTCGAAGCTCGGGAAATGGCACGTACGTGTCTCGATATAAGAATTTTATACGCTATCAAATAAGTGCAGTAAATGTCGCAGTCTCTGCTTCAACGCTCGAACTATCGTGCATTAATTAACCCTTTACATTCGAGGCCTTTTTCGGAAATTCCTTTCGACTTTAAAATGTGCTTGCGCGGAAAAATACTTTATTATAGTGTTTTGGAAAGCTCTTGAGATAAGCTACAAGAATATGCTATAAAAAATAGGGAGTTCTATTTAAGAAACTTACGATGACTTTCGCGTTACCTTCAAATTACTTTCCAAGGTCAAATCATTGCCAGTAGCTGATAGCCCCTTTCAAACTATGTAAGTTTTATTTGAAACATTTTTTTATCTAACGCATCGTTTCAGCGATATTTGAGTGTATTATTTAAAATGGGACACCCTGTATATAAAATATATCATTTTATACTCCAAAAGGTTATACGCATTGTACAAGGCTTCCAGTTTCAGAAGAAATAAAGGATCTCAAATAAAAAAATTACATTTTTCCCAACATTCTTTATCTTCACTTTCGTGAAAGGAATAGTTCGACAAACGATGCATCTCCATTTACGTGTACCGAATATCGTATGTCTCTGATTAAGGATTAATTATTTCCAACTCCTCGGGCACGCGCGCATGGAAGTCAAATCACTTAAGATCAACGCGTGGCTCGATGCGTTGGAAATGTTCCAAGAGAAGAGTGAAAGTTTGGCGAAAGCTCGAGAGCTTTGGCGATAGATTCGCAGCGCGGAAGCGTTCGATTTCGCTCGAGCGATAAACTCGAAATTGGCTCGTAAGCTCTAACGAGGTGTTATTAGTCGGCATGTGTCGACTCAATTATCCATGTTATTGCTCGCGAAGTTCTACGAAACTTGTGCAATTACAGCCTTCGGTCTAATTAATTCTGGTTTGTCCAATTGGCAATTCTCTAACGGACGCGTCATTTCGCTTTCTTTTTCTTGTTCCTTGTTGCGCGCAATAACAGTCAAGCAACGCGCCGAAGCAAACCCGTGGAACGTGAACGGAAATTAAAGCAGTTGGAATTTTAATGCTGCTAATGAGATTTTGCTTTCGTTAATGAGACGGTGAATTATTCGAGTTACCGTGTAGTAAGAAGGGAGGGATCACGAGTATATTTTGTCGAACACATCGTGTTTAAGTAGTACACGATTAACCCTTTGTCGACGGAATGGATCGAAGCTGAGTGTTTCGTCCGGCAAAGCCTCTTCTGTCGTGATAATCGTTTGAAATTGCCAGTGCACATTTCTGTTTACACGCTATTATGGTTCATACACACCAACTTTGTATCTTTCGGTTATGTTAATTGCGTTTGCCGAATGCTTGTACGCACAAGTCTTCCGGTTCTGGGACTTGTGTGGTAGAATACACATACGAGTTCATCGGTCACAGTGAAGTCTTTACGCGGGACACATATGGATCGTTTATTTTGAAACTGGTGTAGGTTCATTTTTATAAAAACTAGGGGGCAGAGCCCCCTGCGCTTTCGCTTCGCTCAAGCGCCAACCCCCTCAAGATCGCATTTGCTCGCGCTTCGCGCTCGCCCACGAATTTCAAAAGGTTTCGAAATTGTGGAAAATTCAAGTATTGAGATATTAAACTATGCTACAGATTTCTCTGCGCTTTCGCTTCGCTCAAGCGCCATGTACCCCCCGAGGTCGTCGGGTGCTTGCGCTTCGCGCTCGCCCACGAAATATAGCATTTCTGCAATAGGCCCAAGTGATCACAACCGGACAATTAAATGCATCCGAACCAAAATTTGACATGTACATAGAGTATATACACCTTTGCTGCGGTGAAACTTTATGCATGGTTATCTTCAACCATTCAGAAATTGCGGCAAATTGAAATCTTTAATCCAGTATTCCGGCGAAATGCTTGCGCGGATTTAAACAAAATTTGGCATGTAATTTAAAAATATACCCACTTGGTGCCACGAAACTTTATGCATGGTCGTCTTGAACCGTTTCGAAATTACGAGATTTTCAAACTACAGTTATAAAATAATGGATTAAAGATTTGAAACCGGTACCATTTCATAACGGTTCGACTAACCATTGCACCTTCCTAACCCTTATTAAACTTAGGCGGGTGCGATGGTTAGTCGCGGCACGGGCGCTTACGCGCCCGCCCGCGAGATAAGAAAAATAATCTAACTTTAGAGCGTGGTAAGCCTTTCTGTTTAGATCAATCTCAATAGCTTCTGCTGTTCGAATTGAAATGCCCGCCGTGCATGACGCTCTACTTACGCTAGTCCGCATGCGCAGCCAAGAGGACCAATCGGCGCACGCGAAATTTGCTCTCAGCGCCGCCATCTGTATGCGGCTATGTCGGAGTCTCCAACCTGACATCTCCAATATTTAACCATTTTTATCTCCTAAACGGCTAATTTCCGACAGTTTTAATTGCCAAATTCGTGTTCCCCGCGTCGAAATTAACAAGTGTGTAAAATTTTGGCCAAATTGGCGATGGTGCCCGTATTCTCAAGTTTTACCATTTTTTCTTGTATTGCAATATTTAATGTTACAATACTGTGGCATTTTTACTGTTTGAAGCTATTTAACTTCTTCACAATCCAGAAGCGTCCACAATTTCACATCTACTTGAAGCGTCAAAGTGTCTTCTTTCATCTCCACTCAAGAATATGACGGAATTCTACTTTTTCTCTTCTTTACTACACTTTGGTTCACACCAATACCATACATTTTATATACTTTGTAAAGTATATATTGTTGATATCTAGGATATGTTTTGAAATGATAAGCTATATGATCTTCCAGGTTACATAAGGTTATATTGTCATTTATGGCTGAATTGGTGGGAATCTTAGGCTCAAAACGGTCTGAAGATAGCTTTGTGTGTAGTTCGCCTGTCGCCGGCCCAACATGCGGCGCGCGAGATGTTTGCAACAGGACTTATTGTTAGCACAGGCAAGCATAGGCCGTTCGCGGTCCATGTATACAGGGTGTCCCGCAATAGGTGTAATCCCCGCGAAGGGGTTATAGCTGAAGTGATTCTGAACAAGATTTTCCTTTGCAAAAATGTTGGATGGGGCTTCATTTTTGAATTGTTAACGAAAAGCACTGGCGAATGAGCGCATCCGTAGAACCCGCAAGCAGGGCCGTACGCTCGTCGCTCACCGCGCCGACCGTGGTCGTGGACGGGCGCGCACCGCGATGCTTCGGCACGAAGCGACGGACCGAAATTATGTCAAATGACAAATAACATCCAGAGATTCATTAGTCTTGAGTAATGAATACCCCAATTACTAGTTGCGTAGATTTAACAGATTGTTTAAGTACTTTAACATTGGACGTAACTACTATTTCCTTTCGATTTGACAAATCAAAGTGTTTAATAACTTTATTTTTCATTTCAAAGTAACACGGAATAAGATCTCGAAAATAATTCCTGTCAATTATTCCGAACATAAAGCTTTTAGAAATAATAAATAATTTTGAGAAACGACTGTTTTATTCAACAAATTATTGAAATAGAATATCAAAGAAAAATATTACTCACAGCCTTGGATGAAACTGGATCACTGTCACTGGGCCACTCCGCTAATCCAGACCATTCGTAGAACACAAGAATACGTAGCGCGTCGCCGAACAGCTGATCCAAGCGAGGCCCCGATCGGGTCACTGAACTCGCGTCGTTGCACAGTCACTAACACACTCCCTATGTTTACATGCAACAGAGTTGTTTTAGGCAATAGTAATTGGTGGTCCTGAAAAAGACCGATTGTTTTCCTCTTCAGAGAAGAGGCTCGATGTGCCCCTCCCCTTTATCCCTGGGCACATTCTCGCATATCTTGTAACAATTTTATGTATCTTGCAAAAAATACCCGTGGCAAATTGTTCATTGGCCTACAAGTGCCATGGTCCACTGACTGTTTTCTCGTTATTCGTGTCTTTGTACGAAATAAAGTACAAAAATAATGAGCGAAAGAATGGCTTCTCTGATTTATTAAAACAACGTGAATGTATCTCTGGATGTTATTTCTCATTTGACATAATTTCGGTCCGTCGCTTCGTGCCGAAGCATCGCGGTGCGCGCCCGTCTACGACCACGGTCGGCGCGGTGAGCGGCGAGCATACGGCCCTGCGCGCGGGCTCTACGGATGCGCTCATTCGCCAGTGTTTTTCGTTAATAATTCAAAAATGAAGCCCCATCCAACATTTTTGCAAAGGAAAATCTTGTTCAGAATCACTTCAGCTATAACCCCTTCGCGGGGATTACACCTATTGCGGGACACCCTGTCTAGGGGCCGTACGATTCCCGAAGAATCGTTCGCTCGACCTAGAGGCCAGATGGACGGTCAGTCGAAACTTTACTCGCGTTTATCCGACGGTCGAACGGCGCCCCTTTTTTAGTCAACACGATACGCGCTATAACTCGGGATAGGGCAGAAAGTCAATGATCGTCGATCGTTTGGAGAGAGATTGTCGATGACTCGAGAGGGTAGGATACGTAGTTAAAACGGTGAAGCCAACAACAACCGTAGTCCGAGGAAAAGAGAGCGAGAGCGAGAGCGAGAGCGAGAGAGAGAGAGAGAGAGAGAGAGGAAGAAAGAGACAAAGAAAGACTTTAATTCACTAGTTCTTACTTCTCGGTGTTTTCTGGAACTAATCCCTTTTCGGTGTGGTCGAAGGTAGGTTTGAATAAAGAAGACACTGAATTTAAAATGAAAGAAATGTGGAAGAAAATATATATTGAAAATAAAGCTGATGAATACAAAGAATCTGAACACTGGAGGTAAATCTGAATGTCTTTTTAGCACGATGGTCACTGGTGGAATGAGCTGGGAACGAAATTGTGACTTGAAGAAGGGATCGTAAAATAAAGCTGTGAGGAAAAGGACTTGGGGAGAGGAGTGTTGTAAAGAGGTCTTGGAGCGGGTTTCGAATTTTAGAAGACTGGAGGGTTCCTGGTATGATCTGGAGGTGAAGTCGAGAGGTTTCGTGACAGCGTGTTTAGGTATCGAGATAGAGAGGAATGGGAGGATCTGATTGAGGGAGTATGTTCGCACAGGCCCTGCCAATAAGGGATCTGCGCCTCTTGTTGGTGCTAACTAACACACGGTTCCTCAAGGAAAAGAACAGGAAGAGTTAGGATTGGAAACTGTAAGAACAGGGTGACGAAGTAGGTGATTTGAGGGGGAGTTATCAAAAAGAAAATGTAAAACAGAAGTGGGATAGATGTAGGATCGAAAGGGATGAAATATTGCACAAAAGGGATGCGATGTCAAATAGTGGTGAGCAAGGGAACATGTTAATAAGGAAGGAGAAATGAAAATGAAGGAGCTCTGACAAATTCGGTTGATATTCAAGGCAACTCAAATCAAATAACTACTTACTTTCGATTGACGATTACGAACCCAAGTAGGAGACCCTTTTGGTAGGACGCGATTGATTAATTGCACAATTGATTTGGTCAGGATATATTGAAATAGACTTTGAATATTGCTTGATTGCTTTGACCACGTAAATTGAAGAGTGGAGCGAAAAGACTACAAACTAATTTAATTGAGAACGGATTGAAGGTGTGAATCGAACAACGTTTGAGAGAAAGAATAATAATGCGAGCCCGAATAATAATGAGAGGAAAATGGGCACTGGTGGCCTTTTTATAATTTCTTTAGGATGATGCATGCATGGGCGGATCGATACAGAAGTGGGGTAATTAGGGAAGGATAAGAACATAAGAAAGAATATGATGGATAGGTTCATCTTAGGGACGTCACATTTCGTTAGCCAATCAGGTCAGGCCGCGCAGTGGCCTTCTACCCTTGAGTCGGGCGTTTCGTGATTTTCCGATGACAGGTCGCTGTGCGTTTCAGAGTCCAGAGTAGTCTAAACAATTCTTCTCTCCCTGCGTCTTTTACCAATATGTGCGTTTGCATTCGACGTCACTTCCCAGAAATTGGCCATGGTTAGAATGATTTCTACAGGGTGTCCCACAACTCAGGGAACTCCCGGAAATCGGGGGTAGCTGAGGTGATTCTGAACGAGATTTTCCTTTGCAAAAATACTGTCCGAGGCTTCATATTTGAATTATTAAGGAAAAACACCGGCGTATGAGAGCGCGCGTAGAGCCCGCGCTCAGGGCCGTAGCGCCCGTCACTCACGGGCGCCCGACCGTAGTCGTGAACGGGCGCAGCGCGGTGGTACTGACTAGTCCTTCGATCCTTGTGAAGGAAAATATCCTTACAGCAATGCTGCCGTTGGTGCGGTAGATAATGATCCATGAGATAAAATTGTTTGATGTGATACCGACGAATCGAAGACGCAATCGGTTCCTTCGAATTTCTGCCCACAGCCGAGTTATCTACTACCCTAACGGTAGCATCGCTATAAAGATATTTTCCTTTGCAAGGAACGAGGAACTAGTCAGTCGAGAATTCGTTCTTGAAGCCACAGCATCGTCGTGTTTCATTAAAATGAATTGTTCCAACGCGGAATATTACCAAATGTTTTTCATCTTTGCGCAATGTAACGGTAATGCCAATCTTGCTGCACAGCGGTATCGTGAGACGTATCCCGGTGAAATACCTGCAAGTGCAAGAACTTTTAAAAATTTAGCGTCGGGAGTTTACGTGACCGGATCAGTGCAACCTGTGTGTAGTGAAGTAAAACGTGCTGCACTTTGAATAACGGTAAATGGGGGCCACGTCGAGCCTCACATATGAGGCCAAAATCGGTCCTTTTCAGGGACACCCAATATTCTAACGTAAGATGCGAATCGCTCGCACACAAACACCGATAGTGATAGTGACTGTGTAGTGGCTCGAGTTCGTCGACCTGCCCGGGACTGTGCTCGGATCAGCTGTTCGGCCCTAGAGATTAGACGAACGATCGGGATGGATGCAGTGACCCAGTGACAGCCGCACACTTCCATCGAGGACTGTGAGTAATTGATTTTGTTATTGCAGTCATTATTCGTTTAATAGAAAACAACTATTTTTCAATTCCGAAAGCTTTTTTGGTAATAATTGATAAATCTCATTTTCGAGATCTCATTTCGCGTTGGTTTTAAATAACGAATTAAAGTTTTTGAAAATATTTCGATTTGTTAAATCGAATGTTACCGTTACACGAATAATGACTATAATTATTTTATTTAATAATTATTTGAGCTGTTCATTTTGAAAGTGACCTAAGTCAATTTTTTTAAAAAAAAAGATATCACATAATTCGTGAATAATTTAGTGCAATAATTGAATATTATCTGATATCTCATTTTTTTAAAATAATGAACTTAGACCACTTTCAAAATAAACGCCTTACTTTATTTATTGTGCATGACTAATGGATATCTGAGGTCATTCTGAAATTTTAATTTGTTATTGGATATTAATTTCCGTCCGATGCTTCCTGCCGTACCACCGCGCTGCGCCCGTTCACGACTACGGTCGGGCGCCCGTGAGTGACGGGCGCTACGGCCCTGAGCGCGGGCTCTACGCGCGCTCTCATACGCCGGTGTTTTTCCTTAATAATTCAAATATGAAGCCTCGGACAGTATTTTTGCAAAGGAAAATCTCGTTCAGAATCACCTCAGCTACCCCCGATTTCCGGGAGTGCCCGGAGTTGTGGGACACCCTGTATATGTTTGATCCGCTGCTAAGCGTGAGATTGAAATACAGTGACGGGGATGAGTCATACGTATTCGCTATGTTTGTGACATTGAAATCCCGGTGGTTGAAGTGAATATTACGTATTTGGCACAGCTATGAATCATGTTACTTTATTTTTATGTGTTCCAAATGTGGGGAATTTTAATAGCGTATATGCATCGTCAAACCCCATTACGTATTTATGACATTATTAACAATCGGTTCGATGTCAAAGAAAGTATCTCGAAAATAAAGTCCCAAGTTACGCTTTGAGTGCGTAAGAGAATTCGTTTTATCTTCTGTTACCATTCGCCGCTGCCTACCGACGCGACGGCCGGATTGTCGCAGCGTCCCTTTGATATTGAGCCTCGTTACGTCACGGACGTAACACAGGTAATACCCAAATCGTGGATTAATGACGACGCAACAACAGTTCGTTGGCCATCGTTCTCTTCACAAGGACGGTTCGATAAAGCAGTCAAAAAAATGGAAGAGTGGCAAAAGGCATGGCCTGAATGTCCATTAAAGGGAATTATAGGAAGTACATGTAAGCCACTATTTTTGTCTAATTGAAGTGTAGAACATTATAAAAATAAATTTTCACGTTTGTAAAAAATAGACCATTGAATATTTAAAAGTTAATAAGTGTCACGAGTAAATAAGTTTTGGTCATGTTGATGTGTAAGACACAATATACAGTACCAAAGAATATTCTAAAAGAACTCACAATGCTTAAAAAAATCTATGAAATTCATTAACTGAATGTTCTAAACTTCAAAATACCTTATTACCAGATGATTCAAATATTCGCAAGCAGGGATGGTCAGTACCAAGCAGTTATCATTTGCTTTCTTAACATATCATTTATGGCCGACCAATTTACAATTACATTTATAATAAGTAATTGATGAAAACCAATTACTGAGTAAATAATGTAATCAAAATTATTTCAATTTGAATTAAAAATGTAATTGCTAATAGAACGGTGATAAATTACAAATGTTAGTAGTAATTTTTAATACAGTGACCACCAATCATATTAAAAATATAATTGTTAATATGAGTTCAGTTAATTATAATTTTGCCCATCTCTGCTCGCAAGATTGAGCTATCGACTCTGTGTTAAAATGAACATAATATTTAAATCATTTTCAGCATCGTACGAGAAAGCTCGGCAGAAAATGAGAGATGCCGAGATTTTCTCAGATATACCTACAGGTTCTGAGAGAGGCGAGATTTTTAAACGAACGAGAAAAGAAAGGGCCAAGTATGCTCAAAGCAATGAAGATACCGAATCAGAAGACGAGCGAATAGTAAAGGTTCCGCAGTTTCCTAATTTTCGGGAAACAAATTCCCAAATAAATGTAAAAAGTAATAAGAAAAAGGAAGGTGAATGTAATAATAATGAAATGTACAAGTTGTTATATTTGTCTAATCTTTTAAAAAAAGATGGGATGGGTGGTCTAAAACACCTTGTATAGTAGATATTGTAAAAGAACTTCTGTGAATGTTTTAACGAATGCTTATTTCAGGAAATAGAGTAGCTGCTTTTAAACAGTGTGAGGAAAACGAACCAAAGCGTCAAACTTCTAGTACTAAGTTTTTTTCTACAATCGAAAAGATCAGCAAGAGGGGGGAAAGTAAAATGAGGGCAAACTTGTAGGCGTGGGTAAGTGTATCGTAGAAATTAATGATCTTGAAATAAATACATTGTATGTTTATGAAATAATTACTCTGAAATTGCAGTCAAGAAGGTTGCGGATAATGTGCCAAGTACACAAAAATCCGATTCTGAGCTGAGCGGTTGTCATGAGAACTCTTCAAAGGACGAGGAGTTTATTCGATCTATGTACCGCAAGGAATCTAGTGCCATCAACACAGATAAAGGTTTGTGTATCTATGCAAGTTATTAAAGGGGTGCGAGATTTTTTAGGAATTACTGTCTCATGATTTTGGATGTTTGAAACTACAAAGATGTACACTTTTAAGTCAAATCTACCGCTTGGTTCGGCTGTAAACAGCAATTGTGGAAAAGCTCTCAAATCATATTGCACTGCAGGGCCATAAAGAATGTAATAAACCAGAACTAGTACTCAATTTGAACTCACAATCAGTCAATGTTATCCTTGGCGTAGGATTTCAGGATTTTTTCGTGTTTGGTTCCTTTGACTTCAAAATATGTATTTTTGTAGTACAAAATATTCCTAATCTGAGGACAAGAATTCGTATTTTTGAAAAATTCACTTTTGCTTTCAGTTTTTTTTAAAACATCCATAAAGATAAAGTAACCAATTAAGTATGTAATGAACAGTTTATAATTTAATAAATTTCATTAATAAATTTTATCTATCCGTAGAATTATCGCATGGCGATTCTGTACAGTCCGTAAAAAATCAGCAGTAAATTATAATTTTTTCTGCATGTTCATATGTCTCATATGTAATGTTTCTATACATTATACATTCTAGAGAGTATTACCGATTCATCGCTCGGAAAGTAATTTCTCTGAATCTGCAAGTGTCAACACTGAAACAAGAGCAAGAAAAAATTCTGGAAAAATTGCAGTGCATTTTGGAACATAAAACTCGCCAATCTGAAAGCTCCGAAGAAGTCGAGACTATCGACATTTGGCGTAACCTTCCACTGAAGGATGAAATCGCTCCATAGCGATTATAGGTAGTGACATGCAAGAGGCAATCGGTACGGCGATTGTCCTTTATCTCTTATCTTATAAACGGTAAGTAGCTGATATCGTCATTGTATTGCGTAGAAATATGAATCGCTCTGAAACAATTAGAACAGAAGCTTGAGGAAGATGATAGATATAGAAAAACTAGGGGGCAGAGCCCCCTGCGCTTTTGCTTCGCTCAAGCGCCAACCCCCTCAAGATCGCCTTTGCTCGCGCTTCGCGCTCGCCCACGAATTTCAAAAGGTTTCGAAATTGTGGAAAATTCAAGTATTGAGATATTAAACTATGCTACAGAGTCCTCTGCGCTTTCGCTTCGCTCAAGCACCATACCGAATACTGGACTAATGGATTAATGAATTTTGCACTATTTCCATTAGTGCAGTATTCCGGCCAAACGGCTGAACTGATCGCAACGAAATTTGGCATGTACTTTGAGTAATATCCATTTGGTGCCAGCAAACTTTATGTATCGCTATCTTCAGCCGTTTAGAAATGGCAGCAATATTAAATTTAAATTACATTTTTTTCAAATTTTGAATCTCCCGCCATTTTGTGTTGGTTCAAGATGGCGGCTCACAAACCTTATTGTCAACTCACAGTAGTGTACTTGATTTTTGTGCCAAATTTCGTCCCGATCGGTTCTGCCGTTTTTCCGAAATCGAGGATCTACACACACACACACAAAGTGATACTTGGTAACATATGAGTTATCAATATGAAGTGTAAGAATTTGCAGTCAGTATTATTTAAAACAGCAACTACATTATTAAAATAACATTGTTTCAGCTGCGCTGAGAAAACATTACCATGACTTAACGATGGAAGAAATGTCAGCACCAATCAAAATGTGGCTCGCTCACGCCAAAGAGCGGTGCTCGAAATCTCCGCTCTTATTTCAAATATAACAAAGTAAACAGTGTAATATCTAAGGTTTGAAACGTTGGACTTTTGAGCGGTACTATACAGGGTGATCCGTTATAAGTTGGCACTAGCAAACATGCTTATAGAGCGGCTTAAAACAAACACAAAAGTCCTGGACCATTATTAAAAATTCGCAATATTAATCGAGTTATTAACTGTTAAAGATCAAAGGAAAGGGCGTCCGCCAAAATAGCAGCGGGGGGAGCGCTAGAGCCTCTGCGAGCTGTAGGACGGCCCAGTTCGTCTACAAACAAATGCGGGGTGCGGTAAGGGGAAGGCTGAGACACCGCTGCACGGCCGGCTTCTTTTTCGTTATTCTTCCCCTTACCGCACCCCGCATTTGTTTGTAGGCAAACTGGGCCGTCCTACAGCTCTCAGAGGCTCTAGCGCTCCTCCCGCTGCCGTTTTGGCGGACGCCCTTTCCTTTGATCTTTAACAGTTAATAACTCGATTAATATTGCGAATTTTTAATAATGGTCCAGGACTTTTGTGTTTGTTTTAAGCCGCTCTATAAGCATGTTTGCTAGTGCCAACTTATAACGGACCACCCTGTATATTTTTATTCTTTCGTTCGTTACTTTTGTTCGTGTTATTTGGTACAAAGTTTGTATAAAGAAACTCGATAGTATATTCTTTATTCCTTCTATACTTTTTATTTGCTCGTTTCTTTTGTTTGTGTTACTTTATGTAAACATCATATAAAGAATCACAATGATATGTGATATTTACTTTTTAAGAGATAACGTGTAACAAAATATCAGGTAGATTTATAAGAACAGAAGTTTTATATTTACTGTTTCAAATGCTTGACTTTTGTGAGCAGTAGTATATTTTTTATTCGTTGTATATTTTCTGTTCGTTCATCCATTACTTTAATTCCTGTTGGTACAAACTTCGTATAAAGAAGCGCAATAATATGTGATATTTAATTATTAAGTGACTACGTGTAATGAAATATCAGGTAAATTCATACGGACATAAGTTTGTACACAAAACTGTAAGCTTACAGTATAATATAATATTATGAAACCTACATTATATAAACTTGACACAATAATTTATTTTAATTTTTTAATTTTTTCAGGCTGCTTAGAAAAGAGTGCTATATGCGTTCTAAGAACATTCTAAAATGTCACGTCTAATATACGTAGGATATACTGTGTATGTATTATGATATATTCAATATAGGTGTTTTCCTATATCCGTCGGGACTTCGTTCTCAGAATATCCTCAGAATATTACAAAAATATAATTTTTGATATTCCGAGAATATTCTGAGAACGAAGTCCCCGCGGACATAGGAATATCTTGAGTACATTCTGAGTATATCATAATACATATGTATACATTATACACAGTATATCCTACGTATATCGGACATGACATTTTTAGAATATTCGCAGAATATAATGTGCTATCTGGGGCCGCTTACGCGCCCGCCCGCGCAATAATAAATTAATCTTAACTTGAGAGCGTGGAAAGCCTTTCTGGTTAGATCAATCTCCATAGCTTCTACTGTTTTGCCTAATTTTGTAACAAACAATGAGCGCCGACTAAAACCTTCGGATCTTTGAAGTCATGAGCTCTATATTTATCCATGTAATCAATGAATAAAAACATTATATCTGCATACACTCTTTTCACTCTGCATTTACAATGCATGTGTGAGCGGGTGACCCCGTACACACATGTGCTATTCATTCATACTAATACAAATATAAGTTAGAGTGAAGTGTTACCAATGTACATACATGGTGTCGTACAATTAAGATTCCATTTACTTCTCACTAACTTTGTTTGTTAAAAACATTTTACTGAACAACGTCCGCACATTAAAACTTTGTGCATGTACTCGGCAAGATGTCTTTGACAATATATGTAAAATTCAAGGTCATCGGAGGTGGGTCCCCTCAACCCTATTTTTACCAATTCTTCCATATCTAAATTTAATCTCGTCTAAACAAAATTATTTATACCAGACTTTGAAATCAATCATTCTTTTATTTCGACCTTTCAAAGTCATTTTGTGATTTCCTCCAAAAATTAAAAAACACTTTTTGTAAATAAATTAAGAATCACCACGAGGAAGCGTTTCCTCGAATAAGAATATTTTCGCGTCTCTGCCGTTGTTATTGAATTCCTTCCCGGCAAGCACGAAATGAAGGATTAAAAAATGTTAAAGCACTCAGGACGAGTTTGGAAAAAATCCCGTTGTCCGTTCACTGGACGTTCTAAAAAATCTCTTGTGTTTCATCGTGAGCAGGGACGACAGAAGAACCAAAAAAAGGCACCCCAAGAGCATGTCGAAGGACGTTCAAGAGGTCGATTCCGAGCCGTGTCGAAAGTCGCGCATTGTTCGTCTCCGATGAGATCGACTATCGATTTTCTTCTCGAGCGACGGAGAATCATCTCGTACAATCGAAAACGCGAATTCCGTTTCGCTCCGTTTGATTCGAGTGGGAGAGACGATATTAAATCACTTTTAATACGAGCTACGAATGGACGCTTCTGGAAATTCCCAGGTGAATTAATTTTATCGGCCGGATACACGTTCCAAGGTGTTCGCTTCTGAATACGAGAGATCCGCAAGTCATTCACATTCTTTTTCTCCTCGATATCGCACACCTGTACAGTGAATTGAAGGATCCAACGTGTATGAGGCTTTGTGCGTAATAGGGAGGCGAGAGAGAGCCTTTGTGCGAAGTGCAATGAGGCGTAGAAGGAGGATAATGAAATTCTAGGATCCTCGGACAGTAGACTGAGATGGAGGTGGATCGATTAAGCTTGGTGGAAAGAAATTTTTATAATCAAATCCTTTTTACCGTTCGAAGTAATCTCACGCTGGATATAAGGACGCATTTAAATTTATGCAATAGATTGTTCATTTGATATTTATCTTTTGTCGGATTTGGGAAGTGTCTCAACCGTGATTGTTGATAATAAAATTGTAGGATTCTCGGAGAGTCGACAAGCCGAGATGGAGGTGGATCGTTTAAGGGGGAGCATCAACGAGATAGCGCCCCGGCCTCTGGCCGTTTCGAGAAGCACAAAGTGAGGATTTGCGAGGAATTTAGCGATTTACCGGGACAGAATTCGTTCCCTCAAAAATTGTTTATTTTCCATTTCGGGGGTGGGCAAATGAAAGCTTAAACCTTTCGACGTGCCATGAAACTTTCACATGTAGCCTTTGAAATACTGATCATAGTTTAAATTGCCTTCAAAATAGAAGTGTGCATTTGAGGCTTCTTATCGACACAAACATGGCTGCTATGGCAAAACGTTTTTCACTGTTTTCATTCATTACACTACTCAGCGGGCACAAACTGAAGTTTCATGGCGCGCCTTCCACATCACAGATGTCAAGAAAATTCTCGTTTTCCACTTTATTTACAATAATAGCGCAAAAGTAGTGTCCCCGCGGTGCAGTTGTCAATGCCCCGCCTAGTAAATCACATTTCTGCCGTTAGGCGCCGACTCCATCGATTCAGCGTACAGACCCTGTAAATATAAGGATTCCGAGGGCCCCGTGCCAGCAGGCGTCTGCTATCGAAATGTTAGGTTATACATACATGCAATATGAAAACCGTATATGTAATTCTACTATATTGCTAGCGGGCCTGAGAAGGCGACGCAAACACCACGGTGCAGACATATCTCGACCTCTCACTTCGTACCTGCCCCACAATGCGCATGCGTGCGTTCTACGCAGCTTCATAACCTCACTAAAGTTATCAGTGTTTCCTGTGTAACTGTCTATTAATATCCGTTTATATTAATATCGAATAAAAAGTGATAAAATAGAGAAAAGGAAAAAAATGCGAACCTGTTATTTATGTGGGAAGAAAGCAACGCCAGCTGGAAATGTTTCTTTAGATAAGTAAAATTGAGGAATAATGACATTATAAGTATATGTGACGCCATAATTTATAGCAAATAAAATTATTTATTCCAGATTTCCAAAGAAGCATGGAATGCGTAAAAATGGATAAAAGCTTTGGGTCTGCAGGAAACAGATGATGTATCCCCACTGAATATTTGCTCCCAGCACTTCAATTTGCCACAGAATTTTTGTTACACAAATGAAATGGAGATTGTTTTCCGAAATTGTACCCAATATCGATAATATTAAAACTGTTGCAGTTAGTCCAGCAGAAGAAGTTTGATAACGGCAACTGTTTATCAGATAGTTTAGATATTTTGCACGTTACATCAAGACCACATCAGTTCAAAAATCCCATCTCAGAAGAAATGCATTTTGATAGAACACTTTTTTTTGATCACGATTATATAAAAACATGCTGGGATCTCACTCCATATGTAGATAATTATCGTACAATATACAGGGTGTCCCAGACCAACTGACGCGGAAGGAGAGGAGACATAGAGCGGCTTGCGCTGAACGTAAGAGTCCTGTACCGTTTTGCGATAATCGCAATATTTATCGAGTTATTAATTGTTAAAGATCAAAGGAAAGGGCGTCCGCCAAAATGGCAGCGGGAGGAGCGCTGAAGCCTCTGCGAGCTGTAGGACGGCTCAGTTTGCCTATAAACAAATGCGGGGCGCGGTAAGGGGAAGAATAACACAAAAGAAGCCGGCCGTGCAGCGATGTCTTATCCTTCCCCTTACCTCAGGATATATTGGATAATCATAGAACACAACTGTGCAAGTGCATAATACCATTGTATATAAATGTAAGATTATTCCATGAAGCCAAAAGCTTTGTCTACCAAGCCCAACAATTACATTCGACAAAAATACACAAAACTGATATTATTCCAGCACCAATAATATCCTCTGTGTATATCAAACTGGTATGCTCTTAATATAATCAAGCATGTTACATAACATTACAGTAACAAAAATGTGTTTTATTTGCATTACATAACATATGTCTATATATTCATATTTTATAATTATTTCTTCAATCATATTTTTTTCCATTACTGATAAATACATTTATACCAGTAGTCATAAACGTAGTTTTAATCTAATAATTGGAAAACTCATACTTAACATTTATTTTTTATATAGTTATATAAGGTCACAATATCTGAAAATATTATAATATTACATACAGGGTGTTTGACATAAGATGGATAACCCGAAAGTTGGTGATAGATGGGGTAAAACCGAGAAGAAAAGTCATGTACCATAATGCAAAATTCGCAATAGTTATCGAGATATTAATAAAAACGCGTGAGCCAATGAGCGGAGCCGGTGAACGGCGATGGACAAGAGGCGCGCGGTGAGAGGCAAGCGCGGTAGACAAGAGGCGCGCGGCGACGGGCAAGAGCGATGGACAGGTGGGGCAAGCGCGATTGACAAGAGGGGCAAGCGTGATTGATTTGAGGCGCGCGGCGAGGGGGAAGCGGGATAGACAAATGGCGCGCGGCGAGAGGCTAGCATGATAGACAAGAGGTGCGCGGCGAGGGGGCAAGCGCGATTGATAAGAGGCGCGCGGTGAGGGGCAAGCGCGATTGTTTGAGGCGCGCGGCGAGGGGGAAGCGCGATAGAGAAATGGCGCGCGGCGAGAGGCAAAGCGCGACAGACAAGAGGTGCGCGGCGAGGGGGCAAACGCGATTGACAAGAGGCGCGCGGCGAGGGGCAAGCGCGATAGACAACAGGCACGCGCACGCAGCGAACCACGAGAAAAAATATTACATCGCGCCGTCGCGTCTTTTCGGAGGCGATAGAAAAGTGATGCGGTATCATTTCCACACCACCTTGCGGTAGATACCTTGGTGCGTTTTTTTTACAGTGGTTTCCCCGGTAGGCCTAATCCACTCTTACAAACTAATGTAAAAATTGTTCGAAGTGCCGTCCTCTCTCCCGTATGCAGAGTTCGGCCCTTCGAACAATATTGCGCGTTGCACGGTACGCCATGTCCGGCGTAATGGTATCAAAGGCCGCAACAATGGCTTGACGTACCTCGTTTTCTGTACCATTACGCTCATTCTCTATTATACTTTTTACATAACCCCATATAAAAAAGTCTAATACATTTAAATCTGGCGACCGTGCCGGCCAGATGATTGGGCCACCACGACCCATCCACCTATCCGTAAATTGCGCGTGAAGTACCTCGCGCGCTTCCCGACAAAAGTGAGCCGGTGCTCCGTCATGCTGGAAGACGTGCCGCGCTCGTATTTAGTGGAACATTTTCGAGAAGTACGGGCAACTTATTTTCCAAAAATCGCGTATAAATATTGCCCGTTAAACGCGGTGGCAGGAAATGTGGACCGATCTAGAAAAAAACAAACAAAAAAATGTTTCAGTTAAACAGTAGGAAACATTATTTTCTTTCTACTTACCACTTGATCCCCGATTATTCCCGCCCAAACGTTGATTGACCAACGGTATTGAAATGCCCCTTCGCGAATTGCGTGAGGGTTTTCGTCGGCCCAATAGAAATAATTACGTGAATTTAACACTCCATTTGGCGTAAATGTGGCTTCATCCGTCCATAAGATTGTATCGGGAAAGGAGAGATTCCGCCGGCATTGCGCGAGAAAGCCTGAGTATGTTTTCCAACGATTATTATACTCTTCAGTTAAAATACTCGCGAATACGAAAAGTTGTTTACAGTACCTTCGCAAAAGTATAGCCGTTGCTCCATATCCCGCGGTAAAAGTTGTTGTACCCGCTGATAGTGGAACGGACGGATTTGATTCTCTTGTAAAGTGCGATGCACGGTGTACATCGACACATTGAGCTCGCGTGCCGCACGATGCACGCTGTTCCCCGTGTTTCCATCATAATTATCAAGGAAAGGTTGTATAGTTTAACATGCACCAGCAGTAGTACTAAGATGCCCGTAATCGACTGCATATTGAATTTTTTAAAAATTCTTCACTTTACAATGATAATACCAAATGGCTTGAACGGAAAGTTCAGCGTGGGGCGCAGACGCCCCACGCGGCAGGGAACGTGTTAATAGGGTAATAATATATCAATTACTTAAATTTTAACATTTATTAATATATATTATAGATAATAAAATATGAACAAGGAAACAGTATTAAATATTTTTTTATATTAATTTTTATTATTAAAGTTAAGATATAAAATGGATTGCTTAAATATTTTTTTATATTACTACTTAATATTAAATTCAAAATTAAAACTAATAAACTTAATACTAAAATAAAAATAAAAACTAAATATTAAAAGTAATTAATTTAAAATTAAAATAATAATGCGAATAAACACCAAAACTAAACTAACTATTAAAATTAAAATTAGCCGGCGAAAAAATAATAGCGGCCACAGCCGCGCCCGGTGCCGCCAGCACTACAGCATGCTCCGTGGCAGCTTTCGCCGCACCATTCGCGCCTGCCACCGCGCCAGTCCCCGCGCCAGTCCCCGCGCCAACCCCCGCGCCAACCCCCGCGCCAACCCCCGCGCCAACCCCCGCGCCAGCCACCTCGCCAGCCACCTCGCCAACCACCTCGCCAACCACCTCGCCAACCACCTCGCCAACCACCTCGCCAACCACCTCGCCAACCACCTCGCCAACCACCTCGCCAACCACCTCGCCAACCACCTCGCCAACCACCTCGCCAACCACCTCGCCAACCACCGCGCCGGCCACCGCGCCATTCAATGACGGCTGATTGGTCGTCATCCTACAAATGAAAATATACATTCAATACCTAAATATATTTATTATTTAGAAGAAATCCGAACGTAAAATCATTGCACATTTGGGCACGGTACGATACTTACGTATGTGAGTGCTGCGGCGCCAGCCGTGGGGATCGCGGGCGCGGGCACTGGTGCCGGTGCCGGCCCTCCTGCGCATGGCATATAATACTAAAAACACATGGAAAATCAATGGAAATTAGTATACATGGTTGGCTTGGTTTAAAAGAAAATAATTATTCTCAAACTACGAAAGACCGTGCATCAAATGGGAAGCGCGTATTTTACGATATGAAAAAATTGTCTACAAACAGCCCATGTGTGTACATTCCGCAATTTTAAAAATACGTTTCATTTCTACCCGAAAATAAAATCACGTCTTCAATATTTAAATATAATTCGCGTGTATAACAAATTATTGTGTGCTTCGGCACGTTACTTTTTCAATATAAAATTTGCAAACCGCTAATAGTATACACTACAAGCAGGCTCGCGTATACAGAAAACCAATATAAGAATCAACCTGCTATCAAAGATTAGTCGCATGGCCTAGCGTAAGTATATCATCCCCCACAACAAAAAGATACCTACGTATCCGGGTACAGCGGCGCCAGCCATGTGGATCGCGGGCGCGGGCACTGGTGCCGGTACCGGCCCTCCTGCGCATGGCATATAATACTAAAAACAAATGGAAAATCAATGGAAATTAGTATACATGGTTGGCTTGGTTTAAAAGAAAATAATTATTCTCAAACTACGAAAGACCCTGCATCAAATGGGCAGCGCGTATTTTACGACATGAAAAAATTGTCTACAAACAGTCCATGTGCGTACTTTCGCAATTTTAACTAGGGGGCGAGTCCCCCTGCGCTTTCGCTTCGCTCAAGCGCCAACCCCCTCAAAATCGCCTTTGCTCGCGCTTCGCGCTCGCTTGACCGGGAAAAGCGAAGTTTTTCTGCAATAGGCACGACCGCGGCACTCGCGCTCGCTCACGAATTTCAAAAGGTTTCGAAATTGTGGAAAATTCAAGTATTGAGATATTAAACTATGCTACAGAGTCCTCTGCGCTTTCGTTCCACTCAAGCGCCATACCCCCTGAGATCGTCGAGTGCTCGCGCTTCGCGCTCGCCCACGAAATGCAACATTTCTGCAATGCGCGCAAGTGATCGAAACCGGACAATTAAATGCATCTGAACGAAAATTTGACATATACATCGAGTATATACACACCTTTGCTGCGGTGAAACTTTATGCATGGTTATCTTCAACCATCCAGAAATTGCGGCAAATTGAAATCTTTAACCCAGTAGTCCGGCAAAACGCTTGCGCGGATTCAAACAAAATTTGGCATGTAGTTTAAAAATATATCCATTTGGTGCCACGAAACTTTATGCATGGTCATCTTCAACCGTTTCGAAATTATGGGATTTTCAAACTATAATTATAAAATAGTGGATAAAAAATTTGAATTTGCCGCCATTTCGAAACGGTTGAAAATGGCCATACATAAAGTTTCGTGACACCAAATGGATATATACTCGATGTACATGCCAAATCTTTTTCGGATCCGTTCAGCCGTTTGGCCGGAATACTGGACTAATGGATTAATGAATTTTTCACTATTTCCATTAGTCCAGTATTCCGGCCAAACGGCTGAATGGATCGCAACAAAATTTGGCATGTACTTTGAGTATATATCCATTGGGTGCCAGCAAACTTTATGTATCGCTATCTGCAGCCGTTTAGAAATGGCAGCCATATTAAATTTAAATTACATTTTTTTCCAATTTTGAATCTCCCGCCATTTAGTGTTGGGTCAAGATGGCGGCTCACAAACCTTATTACCAACTCACAGTAGTGTACTTGATTTTTGTGCCAAATTTCGTCCCGATCGGTTCAGCCGTTTTTCCGAAATCGAGGATCGACACACACACGACATACGAATGGTTTTCGCAATGGCGATTGCATAAGTCACTCACTTTATGGTCGTGCCTAAAAATGCGTTTCATTTCTACCCGAAAATAAAATCACGTCTTCAATATTTAAATATAATTCACGAGTATAACAAATTATTGTGCGCTTCGGCACGTTACTTTTTCAATAGAAAATTTGCAAACCGCTAATAATATACTCTACAAGCAGTCTCGCGTATGCAGAAAACCACTATAAGAATCAACGTGCTATCGACGATAAGTTGCACGGCCTAGCGTAAGTATATCATCTCCCACAACAAAAAGATACTTACGTAACCGGGTGCAGCGGCGCCAGCCGTGTGTATCGCGGGCGCGAGCACTGGTGCCGGTACCGGCCCTCCTGCGCATGGCATATAATACTAAAAACAAATGGAAAACCAATGGAAATTAGTATACATGGTTTCATTTAAGAAATTTCATTTCATTGAAATCTTCGGCTAATATTGTAAAACCAAGTTCCGAACTCTCACCGCGATTTTCTACACTCTCGCAACTTTAGATCCGCTCGATAAAGATGTGTAGACACGATCAAGCATACCTATGCATGTGAATCGAACATGTCGAAAATTGCAAGCAGTTGTAAAGTCGCGGCGAGAGTACAGGTTCAACTGTTTCTATGAATTTGCATACTACAGAATGATGCTTACAGGATACGCCACATCGGCACCGGCATCACCGTCGTCGATCAGTTCTGCTCCCTAAAAGCAGAAAAACGAACACTGTATATCACTTTTTCACTGGGCTATTACATAAAACACTTAGCATATTTGTCCACTTACGGGATTGTTTGAATGCAATTCATCCATTGTTTTCTAAAACAATAAAATGCTCAGAATTACTAACGTGTGACAATTACATGAGCAAATGTATATCACAAATGTACTTACATCCTTCCTATCCCGAATCACAGCGAAGACTGAGGTGCAGCACGTGCAAGAAAACCATACCTTTGTCCGTGGCTAAGATTTGAGGGATGGAAATTTTGGAAGGAGAAGGGACTGAATGGTGGGGCAATAAGAGATTACATACTTTGCTGCGCGCGAAGGTTCTCCTTTTCCACTTACTTTTCACACAGCTCCATTTCTTATTTCCTTCAATACGTTATGTGATATCTTATTGATGGGGGGGGGGGGGGGGGCATGAGAATAAATGATCGCGGAAATAGGTCGATAATATTTTTGTAATTTATTTAGTTATATAGCTACTTCTATATGTAAGAAAGGCGAGACCATATGTTAGAAAGCGAAGAAAAATTGAAAAATGTGACAGTTCTGAAACTATAAAATATCTGCAAATTATGTCTGCGGAAAGTCTGGTTGCCCAATTTATAGCGGATCTCGAAGTTTCGTCCCGAGATTTCCACGTAAGAGCGATAACGCAAAGGGGTGGAGTATAGCAACACCAATGCCTAACGCTTTCCGGAGGAAATGTTTACGCCTCTCGATCTTGCTATTCGCTTGACAAAGTACACGAAGAAACAAAGAAGGACAGAGAAAAGGTCTGATCGTTTCTGGATCACGAATATTACGCGGGTTGGCCGTGAGTACCCTTTGGAAACGGTCGTATTCGTTGCGTGCCGCGTATAGCATATAAATTTACAGTGTATACGTGTTGTGCGCAATGGATACCTTAGCAAGAAGACGGAGGCGAAGATTGACAGATCCATACCGTTTAAACAGGCGACCACCAAGCAGAAAGAAAGTGTTCATCAAAAACTAAGCAAAGAAATGTATTAATTTTCTTAGTTCTGTAAGAATACATACGATATGTATGTCATGCATGGCATGTGTAGGCTTGCTAGCCATCCTCTTTTCGTCGGACACTGTTCAGTTTCCAGTGGCGTTCGGGATAGTCTGCGGGGATTTTTTCAATGTGTCCGGGTTTTTTGAGAAGAAGCGCTTTTTAGGCACAACTGTAAAGGGAGTGACTTACGCAACCGCCATCGCGAAAACCGTTCGTGTGTGTGTGTCCGTGTTTATATCCTCGATTTCGGAAAAACGGCTGAACCGATTGGGACGAAATTTGGCACAAAAATCACGTACACTACTGTGAGTTGACAATAAGGTTTGTGAGCCGCCATATTGAACCGGTACAAAATGTCGGGACACTGAAATTTTGAAAAAAATTTAATTTAACTTTAATTTTGCCGCCATTTCTAAACGGCTGAAGATAGCGATACATAAAGTTTGCTGGCACCAAATGGATATATACTCAAAGTACATGCCAAATTTCGTTGCGATCCGTTCAGCAGTTTAGCCGGAATACTGGACTAATGGAAATAGTGCAAAATTCATTAATCCATTAGTCCAGTATTCCGGCCAAACGGCTGAACGGATCCGAAAAAGATTTGGCATGTACATCGAGTATATATCCATTTGGTGTCACGAAACTTTATGTATGGCCATTTTCAACCGTTTCGAAATGGCGGCAAATTCAAAATTTTTATCCACTATTTTATAATTATAGTTTGTAAATCCCATAATTTCGAAACGGTTGAAGATGACCATGCATAAAGTTTCGTGGCACCAAATGGACATATTTTTAAACTACATGCCAAATTTTGTTTGAATCCGCGCAAGCGTTTTGCCGGACTACTGGGTTAAAGATTTCAATTTGCCGCAATTTCTGGATGGTTGAAGATAACCATGCATAAAGTTTCACCGCAGCAAAGGTGTATATACTCGATGTACATGTCAAATTTTCGTTCAGATGCATTTAATTGTCCGGTTTCAATCACTTGCGCGCATTGCAGAAATGTTGCATTTCGTGGGCGAGCGCGAAGCGCGAGCACTCGACGATCTCAGGGGGTATGGCGCTTGAGTGGAACGAAAGCGCAGAGGACTCTGTAGCATAGTTTAACCCTTTGCGGACCGCTGTCTGCGGACAGCGGCCCACGTATTTTTACCGTTCTGGACTCGTGTCTGCGGACAGCAGCCCAAGCATTTTCATGATACAGGAATAGGATCTACGTTTCATTTAGAACCTTTACGTCTGTCTTTAGTCCACTATATTCGTAATGCGCGTATATTCGGCACTCTCTATCGATGTTTATTGTTCCGTCTTATCTTATCTTGAACTCGATTAAATGCTGGATTCGTGCGCGAGGACCGTAGTCTTGTACGATTCTTTGAAAACAGCACGTCTCTCGTATTACAGTTCAGATTTCCACGTAACGTGTGACGTTGCATTTCTGGCACGTCACAAAAATGTAATAAAATCGAATCAATGCGACTCGGACGGACGACAGATAGCGTCGACGGACGCAACGAAGGAGACATATAGAATAATCGACAAAAACTTAGATTTAGTAGATCGATGTATTGCGGACTACACCGACACGGAGAGATAGCAGCGCGGACACACTACCACCGTGGGATGTCAACACCGCCCGCACTCTTCTCGTCATCAGGCGTTCGGACGAGGATCACCACCCCACTCCGCGCTCTGCTTCTCATTGGCGCTGCGGAACGACCACCGGGCGGGTGAAAAAAGTTAGCCCCCCACTTTTGGCTTAACCCAAATTTAAAAGTTGTGCTGAATTGTGCCCGAGTTGTGCCACATTGTGCCAAAAGGAAAATTTCGAAATTTAAAAAATAGGCCCGGAAATTTAAAAAAAACGGTTTTTCGGGCCTGCGCCCCACTTTTCGATTTTCGAAATTCTGTCGGTTGTGTTAGATTGTGCTAGGTTGTGCTAACGTCGTGCCAAAAGGAAATTTATGGAAATTTGAAAAATAGGCCCGGAAATGGAAAAAACAGTTTTTGCGCCAGCCCCCCACTTTTCGATTTTCGAAATTCTGCCGGTTGTGTTAAGTTGTGCTAGGTTGTGCTAGCATTGTGCCAAAAGAAAGTTTATGGAAATTTGAAAAACCGACCCGGAAATGGAAAAAACGATTTTTGCGCCAGCCCCCCACTTTTCGATTTTCGAAATTCTGCCGGTTGTGTTAAGTTGTGCTAGGTTGTGTTAGCATTGTGCCAAAAGGAAAATTTCGTAATTTACAAAATAGACCCGGAAATTGAAAAAAATGATTTTTTGCGCCAGCCCCCCACTTTGCGATTTTCAAAATGCTGACGGTTGTGCTAGGTTGTGCCAGGTTGTGCTAGCATTGTGCCCAAACATTATTTCTTAATCATTTCACTATAAGAAGTTATAATAGGAAACTTATTTCCAAAGAAATTCTCAAAAGTGGCAATTTCTTTGCTACCTGCTATTAGGGGCCCATCTAATTATGGATCTGAATTTGTACTAGTCCAGCACAACTCGGTACAAGCATCGACTTGGTCAGCACAACGATACGAAGGGCATTTTATTCTTGAGAGTGGTCTTTCGCGAAATATGTCCACGTTGAAAAAACCGGTTTCTAGTTGGTTGAATAGAATTGTGTATCTGAGTTGTGCTAGGCCTGTACAATTCAGCACAAGCGTCGCCTGTATCAGAACAAGATAATTTAGTTCTAAAAGGAGTACATCTCTCTTTGTCGTGCATAGTTATGTGCACATAAGCCGTTCCACCGCGGCAAGGTGGAGATGATTGGAACGGACTTTTTTGTTTTTATTTTTTGTTTTTGCTTTTTGAATTGTACGCATTGTGTTACAGGTAAATAACTAAGGTAAGTAAAATAAAGTATATTAAGGTAAGCAAAGTAACATAAGTATAGTAGCTAAAGTAACTAGTTAACTAAGGTAACATTATGTATGTAAAATAATATTCTAAAAAGTATAGTAATTAAAGATAGTAGTAATAAAGATATTAGTAATAGAACTTCATCATACAACTTTTACGTATAGGCAGACTGCTGGATTTATTATGCTTTCTTCCGTAACATTAACACTTTTTCGCAATAAATCGTCAAAAAGAATCCATTTGTCTCCATATAAAGCATAAGCTGTGTAATGACCAATTGACGTATTTTGATCACCAACATAGTGTACGACCCCAGCTAGAGTAAAGGATGTATTATCAAGTTGTATAATTTTTGGGAAAGTCTTCAGTAATACTTTTACATTTACGTCTTGAATACATTCAATTAGTAAATGTGAATGGTAACTTATTGTTAATTCCATATTTCTACTACATTGTTTACATTGCGTGTAGTTTGCTTTATTGTAAGTATCTATTGCCTGGACGATTGTGCTATATCCATGTACTTGTATTGTTTCGAAATCGAGATTAAGAAGAACGAATTTCTTGTCTATCATTTTCTTACAGTTAGTACAATTTTTTAAGTAGAGTACAACTCGGTTCTTCAGTTAATAGCCATTCACATAAATTATTTATGTTTGAAACGGCATTTATTGTTACGACATGAGATGTGTTTGTGCTGACAAAGTTATCAATTTTACGCAGTTGTGTTGCGCGTTGTCTGTAAATTAATTTGCACGAACCTTTTTCTACAAAATTTGTGATAAATTTGAAAATATCTGACGCGCTATTCGTAATAATATTATAGATTCTCTCATGTGTACATGCAGCGGCAAATAATTGTACAATACTATCAAATCCACAAGTGTTCAAAACGACAAGTCTGTCTTTCTTATCTTTTAATGATTCGCACAAATTTCCATTTTCCAAAACAAAGATATCAATTTTTTTCTTTTTGCAAATTCCAATGAAATCTGGTCGAGGTTCAAGATATGTTCGTTTTCTTGTATTTTTCTTTTCATTTTTATTTCGCCAGTTGTGTTCCTCGTTTATATCTGAATACTCATTCTCTGACTGTCTACTCGATTGCATATAGGGTTCATGAATGTGTTTTTCATTCCTGTTTGGAATATCAGTTGATAATGTCTGTGGAGTTCGACTACGTGTTAAGTCTACTGCGTGTACTTCATGCTGATCGTTGTTAACCAGAATCTGGGCGAGTGCGGTATTAGTAGATGTAAGATTTTGATCTAACTGTGATGTACATATAATATCAGAATCTAGATTTTTTTCTAGTCCTATTTCTGTAGTCTCAATTTCAGTATTTATGCATTCAGTATTAGTTTTAGGTATTTGTTCTGCTACTGCGAGTTTTGCACGACCGGAGAATGATTGCAAATGTAAAGTTACGAATTTATCAATTCGCATTGGTCGCGAGGTATTTTTTAAGAGTCTATGTTTGAGGTCATTAAATTCTCCTTCTACCGCGGAAGAAGTCGCAGTCGAAGATCCATAAGTAAAAATGGGTATCATGACCTTGGAATATAATGGAAAATATAATAACAATGATATTATGCGTTTTCCCGTCTCTACTGAATAGTATGGATTTACACTACAGCCTGGGTTTTTAACAGCCTCATCTTTAACTATTGCTATACATGTAGTAGAAAATGTTTCTATCCATATGTTTAAATCTGATTTGTTCTGAACTTCTTTTTGAATTTCTATATCAACCGCATCATAATCAAGTATATCTTCAGTTTCTTCTTGTTTGTCAATAATTTCGTCTGGAACTACATTTTGTGTTACTATTGCGTGTAACATTTTAAAACAATGTTCCGCATAAGATGGAATATTATCTTTTGTATTCCCGAACATTTCACTATATGCTAAAATAATTGCCCATTTCACTATTTCTTGAAATTCTACAAAATCAGAGACTTTTGTAAGGAATGTCATTATAGTGATATAAAATAAACGTACTTGAGGATGAAGACATTTAAGTTCTTTCCATCTTGAAATCATGTGTACATAATGAGATACGTCTAATCGTAAAAATGTAGAAGGTAGAATATCTGATTTTTTATTGAAGCACTTAAAACATTGAGACAAATAGGCCTGTAAATTTTTGCATTGACCGAATGCCCTTACAACAGCTCCCATTAAAGCTTTATCGAAATCGCACACTACTTGTTTCGGCAACGGAAAAGTTGATGTATGTTTTAGTCCGATTCTTATAATTTCTAATAACCAAAAATGGATAGTGTTTGTAGTGTGAGACGCACTTAACATTTGGAATACCGGCATATGTGATATTTTAGTTTTTGTAACGATTTGATATAAATAAATATGCGGTGATAATTCTCCTGAAGGTTTTTTAATTTTTTTACCAAAGAACCTGTACCGTCTATGCAGATATATTCAGAGTTTTGAACAAAAATGGCCACTTGCTCCGGTGTCCAATATTGTACATAAAATGGATCTAATCCAATCGCGTGTATTTGTCCTGCATGTTTATTGTATTTCATATTCTGTAAACTTTTTACTGGCTCAGGATCAGTCAGATTTAGATTTATTTTTTCGCGTTGCTGTTTAGCGACTGAAAGTACATGATTCTTCGGTAGATGGGGAGGTTCTGGATCACCAATATCCATTAGTTTGTTGGCTTCTTTTCTGCGCCAAATGCACGGTAAAATATTTTCTTCCACCAATTTATTCGAAATTTCAATTCTTCGGTTTCCTCTCAAATGTCGCTTCTTTTCGTGTTTTACGGAGGCATTAAAATTTTCAATAGTACATTCCATAACCACATCGTTTGCTCCTACTGGCTTATTTGCAACAATTCCGAAAAAATCACATTTGCATTCTGAATACGCAGCAACTATTTTCAAGAAAATTCCAGAATCAGTCACTTTGCATCTCTTGAATGATAAAGCACATGGTATATGTGTATTCTCCCATAATTGTGCGAATAAAATATCTGACCAAACTTTTCGACGTAACACTTTGTAAAATCTCTCTCCTAACTGTTTGTCCGAACATGTAACTTCTTCACTCGCGATTACTGACCATGTTTCATGCGTTAAGATTAACTGAAATTCTATTGTTCCATTATTGGTAAAACTATCAAGTATGCTTTCTTCTGATGTATTTATACTAACGTCAACGTGTTTCTGAATATTGTGAAAGTCGAGAAATTTATCCCACAGATTATATCTGTTCCCTCGAAAAATTGTGTATATATATTTTGGAGAAAATCTTTTTCCAGTCGCTTGTTCAATATCGTTACTAAGTTGAAGATATATACGAGAACTTGGTACAATAGGTATTCCAGAAAAATCTGCAAGATCTCTATATCTAGACGTCAAAATTATATTTGACAACTGCAATGCGTATTGAGCCATGCTAACTAAATATATTAGAGAAACGTGTACAGGATTTTTAAAACGTAACCCGGCGGAGACGCAATGCTATTTCGATGCTGCTACATTGCAAGTCTGCACCGAACTGCCCTTTCTTTCGAAAACTCAAGCCACGATCCAATCTTCCTTTGTTCCTTATCGCATCGGCCCATAGGTCCTGATGAATCGATCCGCGATTAGGCTTCCACGAAGAAAAGGAAACAAGGCGCCGAATATACAATGTATATGATCCTTATGCCTTACAAACTTGACAATGTATCCTGTACTCTATACACAGTTTATGCTTCATATGGAGACAAATGGATTCTTTTTGACGATTTATTGCGAAAAAGTGTTAATGTTACGGAAGAAAGCATAATAAATCCAGCAGTCTGCCTATACGTAAAAGTTGTATGATGAAGTTCTATTACTAATATCTTTATTACTACTATCTTTAATTACTATACTTTTTAGAATATTATTTTACATACATAATGTTACCTTAGTTAACTAGTTACTTTAGTTACTATACTTATGTTACTTTGCTTACCTTAATATACTTTATTTTACTTACCTTAGTTATTTACCTGTAATACAATGCGTACAATTCAAAAAACAAAAACAAAAAATAAAAACAAAAAAGTCCGTTCCAATCATCTCCACCTTGCCGCGGTGGAACGGCTTATGTGCACATAACTATGCACGACAAAGAGAGATGTACTCCTTTTAGAACTAAATTATCTTGTTCTGATACAGGCGACGCTTGTGCTGAATTGTACAGGCCTAGCACAACTCAGATACACAATTCTATTCAACCAACTAGAAACCGGTTTTTTCAACGTGGACATATTTCGCGAAAGACCACTCTCAAGAATAAAATGCCCTTCGTATCGTTGTGCTGACCAAGTCGATGCTTGTACCGAGTTGTGCTGGACTAGTACAATTCAGATCCATAATTAGATGGGCCCCTAATAGCAGGTAGCAAAGAAATTGCCACTTTTGAGAATTTCTTTGGAAATAAGTTTCCTATTATAACTTCTTATAGTGAAATGATTAAGAAATAATGTTTGGGCACAATGCTAGCACAACCTGGCACAACCTAGCACAACCGTCAGCATTTTGAAAATCGCAAAGTGGGGGGCTGGCGCAAAAAATCATTTTTTTCAATTTCCGGGTCTATTTTGTAAATTACGAAATTTTCCTTTTGGCACAATGCTAACACAACCTAGCACAACTTAACACAACCGGCAGAATTTCGAAAATCGAAAAGTGGGGGGCTGGCGCAAAAATCGTTTTTTCCATTTCCGGGTCGGTTTTTCAAATTTCCATAAACTTTCTTTTGGCACAATGCTAGCACAACCTAGCACAACTTAATACAACCGGCAGAATTTCGAAAATCGAAAAGTGGGGGGCTGGCGCAAAAACTGTTTTTTCCATTTCCGGGCCTATTTTTCAAATTTCCATAAATTTCCTTTTGGCACGACGTTAGCACAACCTAGCACAATCTAACACAACCGACAGAATTTCGAAAATCGAAAAGTGGGGGGCAGGCCCGAAAAACCGTTTTTTTAAATTTCCGGGCCTATTTTTTAAATTTCGAAATTTTCCTTTTGGCACAATGTGGCACAACTCGGGCACAATTCAGCACAACTTTTAAATTTGGGTTAAGCCAAAAGTGGGGGGCTAACTTTTTTCACCCCCACCGGGCTGCGATTTCGGCCGCCACAGCACGCTCACGCATACAGACGCAGCGCTCGTCGGTGAGCTCGGAAGCGCTCGGGTCGCCGAGTGAGAGGGAGAGTATCTCTCACCCTTCTCACTCCTCACTAAAGCAAGCCACGCTTGTTTCGTTTCGGCCGTCTCGCCTCTCGCGCGACAGGCGTGAATTTTCCAAGTCCCGCGATTCGGCCGTCTGTAAATTTTCTAAGTCCCAGACGCGCAGGCTATACACAGAAAAAAAATATCGTAATTATTAAGAAATATTTTTTCAAATGTGTACAATGCATCTATTCTTTTAAAATAAGTATTTTTATTTATTTAAATAAATACTTAATTTAAATAAATAATTGCATTGCATACATTTAAAACATATTTTTCTAATATTACGATATTTTCTCAGTGTACGCATGTCAAGTATATGAAAGAATCAAATATATATCCACATTAAAATTCTCGATGATAAAATTTTCTCACAATGTCATTAAATTAGGAACTTTAATTTATATCATTTAGCAATTAACCTCTACTCTCTATCAATACTCGGAATAAGCTGAAGTCAAAGGGTACTGGACAGTCAATAATTGATTTTCTATTTCGATATTTGTGTGTAAGAATATTATTCTTTTGGAATAATTTGTGAAATTATTACATTTAAACTAAAAATATGATCATCCAGTTGCCTTGTTAATACAAATCCCACTCTTTGCCAGAAACGTGGACGGAATAAAATTTTGCAAGTAGTAAACACTCGTTATAATTAATATCACAACTGAAATTATACGAAAAACATTCTCAGGTATATTGTAAAGTGTAACAAGTGCAATGCAATAAAACTATTGTGCATATTTTCTATAGAGTTTTGCTACCGAAGAAAAAAATATTGCAATCCACATTACTGCTCGATGGAAACCGCGAGAAGGTGGTGGTTTCTTCCATCAGGCGGAAATGTTGAAAATTGTCTACTAACTCGCTTACAAAATAGAGCTCTTATTGACAATTTTCTACATTCCCTAGGGAATGGGGGAATGGCGGGAATAAAGGAAATGCGATGCAGAAATAAAAAAAATATAGGTACTTTACGCAGCAAAAGAAAAAGCTACAGTATTTGCCATTGCGCATGCATTTGCAAAAAAGAAAAAGAAAGAATCCCAAGAAGTATGTACATCACTACTAAAGCAATCTTACAGCCACCAAGCAAGTGAAGCAGTAAATGAACATTTGATAAGTTAAACATATTAACTCGGTTTATTGCAACTTTCTTCATTTTAATGTCACAGCAATAAGCATATGCTGTAAAATTAAAGTGTAGAGAGTAACGAAACGTTGATTTAATCATTTTAACTTATGAAAATGTCTCGTTGAATTTCGTTCGTTATATTGCACCGTTTGAACGAATTCTGATGTCTAACTGCCTTTCTCGATCGCGCTGTTCACTTGTTTTCTGCCAGACACGCTGTTCTTAATCGTCATCCGTTATTCCCCTGCTTGTCTCCAGCTTGTGCACGTCGCCTATTCTTTAAATTGTCTGCTGCTACTTTGGTGAGCTTCGGGATTTATATTGCGCATATTCAAAAATATTAAGTAGCCACTCGCTACTTTGAAAAAACTTTTTTTGTGTTCGAACGGTGCAGTATACCGAACGAAACTCAACGAGGGTCTTCTACTGCTTAATAATTATTAGAAACTTGTGTACGTCGCCTATTCTTCGGATTGTGTGGTTGCTACTTTGGTGAACTTTGTGAGCTGTATTGTAGAAATTCCGGTGGCCTTAGAGAAGGTGTAAGTAGTTACTCGCTATTTTTTTCCATTTTATAATTTAGCATGGCTTCTGCTAGGAAACGCTATAAATTTTCTCGCGATTGGCTGGAAAACGAAAATTATAAATTTTGGATTAAAGAGGTCCCCGATGACGATTGTTCTTACTTTTGTAATATTTGCAACAAAACGTTTTCTTGCTCATCACGAGTTTCGAGGCATGCCGAAACGATGACTCATCGAAATATGCTTAACAATTGCCTCGAAGAAACAACATCAAATGCAAATGGATCACCCCAGAGGAAATTTCTCCAACCATAGCTTGAATGTGAAGAATTCAAGCCATAGCTGGAGGAAATCCCGGGCGATTCAAGCAGTTTTTTTTGTTCCTTTTGCAATGTAAAGCTTCGGTGCGGTCTTCATGAAATTAAGCGGCATTCTGATAGAAAGAAACATGTTTCTGAGTGTCAGATAAGAAACCTCGATTCAGATTTGAACATGTCAGCTGAAAAATCGTCTCTGTCTTTTGAAGATAGGAAAAAAATCGCGGAAATTAAATATGCTGCTTTCATTGCTGAACATAATATTCCGTTTCAAACGGTAGAGAAGATTTTGACATTGTTTCAAGATCTCGCTGAAGATAGCGTTGTCTTGAAAAACATGAATATGAATCGCAAAAAGACATCGCAGGTATTAGTTAATGTTTTGCATGCTCGCGAGCAAGAACGTTTGGTTCAAGTGTTACGACACACGAAATTTTCGATTTTTGTAGATGAAACCGCGGATATAACGAATCAAAAATGGATGACGTTTCTTGTTCGATATGTCGACCCTCAGACTTTGGATGTTCGAACGGAATTATTTGAATTAATTCAATTAGACGCGAGTGATTGTTCTGCCGATAAACTGTTTACAACTTTTAGAGACATAATGTGGAAAAAAGAAATTCCGTTCCAAAATATTCTCGCTCTTTCTTGTGATCACGCCTCCGTTATGACAGGAAAGCATAAATTTTTTAAAACAAAATTGGTAAACTGTTGCAAAAAGTTGATAACTATGCCCTGTCCGTGCCACGCATCAGCATTAGTAGCTAATGCTGCATGCAGTGCAATTCCTGTTGCATGCGAGGAACTTCTGCGGAAAGTGGCATCTTTTGTCTCAAGCAGTCCCCAACGCGAAAGTATTTTTCGGCAATTTCAGATTTCTTTTAATTGTGAGGACAAACATAGAAAAATTTTAAAATTGTCTGACACGCGATGGCTCTCACGCCATTCTTGCGTGGCAAGACTAAACGAAAATTGGGAGGCACTGCTGAAATTTTTGCAACAGGAGCAATTGTGCGAGAAATCAAAGACTGTGGCGACTTTGTTTTCAATGATGCAAAATCCAGAGATTCAAGCATATCTTTTATTTCTTAATTATCCCTTCGGGTCTCGTCCGGATGAAAAACTATGCAGCCATGCTTCTGCTTGGATCGTCAACAGAGTTTACATCTCCCGCTCAAACAAAAAAGGCGTGCCTACGCTTTCATGTTGTTCAGCGCTACGTTCACGTCTTCAGGCTCCGCTCGTCTGTCATCTCATTGTGTTTCTGTTCTTGGCAGAATCGACAGAGTTTTTCCTTTGTATCTTTTTTTTGCGGTTTCTTCAATCTCCACGCCCCGCTAATATGCCGCGGCATAAGAGAGGCAGATCACCACGTTCAACGAGGAAGAGTAAGCGTGGGCATCGGGAGAGATGTCCTCGCAGGCGGTCCCACTCAAGATCGCGTTCGCAATCTAACCTCCCTCGTCGATCGCGTTCGCGTTCCGACGGCTCATTGTCAGGGAGAGGGAGCTTACACTGGCGACGTGGTCCCTCTCTTCAATCAGCGGCATACCTCGAGGGAACCCTCTGCATATCGTGCCTTCCTTCCCAAACACTGAAAAAAAGATTTAGTTGACGAAACTAAAATTTGGTACACTGAAGCAAAAAATTTGGTTAAAATAGGATCAACCAAATGTTTAGTAAGAGTAAAAAAAAAATTTAATTGCCGCTGTTTATTTTCTGTAAACAAAATATTTAGTTGGTTCAAATAAATGTATTGTAATGCATAGACTAATTTAGTTAAGTCTTTTGTTACATTGAACTAAAAGTTTTGGTTATATTAAATAACAAAGATATAAAGGATAAGAAACAATTTTATTAGATAGTTTTTTATTACATATCGTCTATTACAAAATAATCAGCAGTAGCCGACTTTACTAAGGAAGTAACGCTGTACTGACTAGTATTAGTACATTTCATAGTCTTCCATTTACTTGAAAACGAAACGCGATAAGCGTATAAATGTCTCGAAAATCCAAGAGTTTCTAATATTTGTAAAACAAAAAACGGTTCTTTTGCTTCATTTAAACAAATAAAATGGATTAAACCAAAAACAGGTAAAATTTCCGTTACATCAAGACTCAACACAAATTGTGACTTCAATCCATGAAACAGTAGTGTAAATTTGTGGTAAGTATTTTTTAAAAGAATCAAATTGAGGATGAGAATACACTGAATCTACAGAAATATGTGGTCCCGATATTATTTCATCGGTAAATGAAATATTATTAAGTAGTCTATGATTCAATCGTAATTGATGTTTCAACGCAAGTGTTAATGGCAGATTTTTTCTAGTCGTTACGACATGTGATTCTATCTTTGACTCTTTGTGTTTCGCCTCGAAACGCATGCACCAAACATGAACCAGAGGTCCTACGCGAAGCATAAGTCGTGCGTAATGCAACATATTATGATGTTTTGTTTTTAAGGTGTTGCCAAATAATCTAACGTACATTTCATGGTGTTCCGTTACCAAACATTGTAAGTATTCTATTTCTTGCAATGAGAAAGATTTAGCGTGTAGAATATCAATTATCGCTCTTAGAGTAAGATACAGTTCCCAATGTGGATCATCATGAGGCACAAAATCGCCAATAATAAGGCCAAAATATTTCATAAAACGTATTACCTGAGCCGCAGAAAAACCCAAATGAAGATTATTTAATTTTTCTCTTTTTAAAAAAGGAATTCGATTGCTCAATTCGCTTACGCCAAAATCAAAAGCTCCGACCCGATCATTCAGGTCTTCTAGTGTAAAAAGCTTTAAATTTACAATATAATGCAACAAAATCTGAGATAAATCATATCCACAAACTCCTTCATAAATATCGTGCATGATATCAAGAGCACTGTTTTCTAAAATATGAAAATCTTCTATTTCATTGAATACACATTCTGAATTTATTCCAGTTGTACTAACATCGTTTTTTTCAACATCAGCTTTATAATTGTCTGCATTACGTAAAAATTCAGGTTTTTCGTTAGTTGCACTCAATAATTCATTACGAGATATTTTGCACACTGAACATGGTTTATTGGCTACAAAAGACTCCACAAAACCACCTATTTCATGGCGACCAAGATTATCTGCTACAATTAAGCGACAATTCACATAAATGTCAATATTATCGTTTATCGTGTATACTGGATGAGTATGTAGAAATTGCAATTCCTTTATAAGCGGTAAAAAGGTATTTCTGTTTCCAAATTCTTTTCGATCATTACTGTTAAATAATAATGCAACTTGTATATTGATAAGGTGAGACTGAACATTTGAAGATATACACGGCAAAGAATAATACACAGCACCAATTTTATGAGTGCCTGTGTGAGAGCCAAGTGGATCATTCACTTCAAACTCATCGTAATAAAATATGAGAGGAATAATTATTCTATTTGGATACTTTTTTTGTAATACTTTGTATGATTCAGCCTGAACTATATTCGAAATACCATTCGATTCCATTAATAAGTTTTGCATGTAATTTAAAATTTGTTGCAAGAAACCAGGTATACCAAATAATTTTTTTAGAACTAATTTTACAGATACATATTGACCCGTCACATTTGTAGGTACAATTACATAATTTGAATCAACCATTTTCCCAATACTTTGTTGACCAATTACATACGATTCTGGTTCTATTAAGGTACCCAAATCTTTAAAGTATTTAAATCGTTTATACTCAGAGTCAACTGATACGAATAGATTTTCGAATAAGTTTAAGGCTTTCTCTATTTTACGTTTATCGTCCACGTTGTTAAGAAAGGATAAAACAGTTGGTTTCAGATACGAAAATATTACATTCTTAATAAATGTACGTGTAGAATCGACAATTGTTTGCACGTGTCTCCTATTCATTGACGTTTCATTATAAAAAGTAGACGCGAACTTTGCACTTTCATGTCGTAATCGTTCTTTAAAATGAACAAGATTCTCTTCAGTGTCGTTTAAATGCAAAAGAAATTCATCTTCAATTACAAATGAAGAATCGGAAGTACAAACATTGAAATCCCAGCTATCATTATTGTCCGTACTTGAAAAATCAGCAGTAGGCTGAATTTGTGCATCGAAAAAACATTGATTGTCTTCCGCGTGATTGTTAATCAAATGACTTTTAAAACCTTTTATAGTTTGAAAAATGCGGTTACAAGCAGTTTGCATACATATGTAGCGATTGCACGTCTGAAATTTATGCAATATAGAAAAATGACGGATAAACTGATCAATATTTTGGAATCTTGTCTCACATAAATGACAACGGAACATCTTGAACGATAAAACAACAGTAATAAACTTTTCACGTAAAGAAAGAAATTAATACAATGTTTCAAATATAAAAATAGTGCATATTGTCGCAATCTTTAAATTTTATACGCTTAACTTAAGATTATGTAAATACTGAAGTTAAAACTACACAGTTTTAAACCACATACATATTAATCTGTTAATACTATATGTTAACTAACTCTAATTCATCTATTAGATTCATCACCGATTTATCGTTCTTATCCCACTTTGTTGTTCGGCGATAAATATATTTCTGTATAAACAGCCATACTTGCTCACAGCCAATTGGATACTTCACATTGAGAACGTGAAAGATCTTGTACAAGATGTCGACGGCCTTTAGTATATTTTCTATTTTATACATTATATTATCAATGATAATGTAAAATGCCTGGATTGCAGTGAGTTGTGGACCTACAACAATTATACAGGGTGTCTCAGACCACCCATACAATCTCTCGTGGGGACATAGAGCGGCTTGCGCTGAACATAAAAGTCCTGTACCGTTTTGCGATAATCGCAATATTTATTGAGTTATTAATTGTTAAAGATCAAAGGAAAGGGCGTCCGCCAAAATAGCAGCGGGAGAAGCGATGGAGTCTCTGCGAGCTGTAGGACGGCCCAGTTTACCTACAAACAAATGCGGGGTACGGTAAGGGGAAGAATAACGAAAAAGAAGCCGGCCGTGCAGCGGTGTCTCAGCCTTCCCCTTACCGCGTCCCGCGTTTGTTTATAGGTAGACTGGGCCGTCCTACAGCTCGCAGAGGCACCAGCGCTCCCCCCGCTGCTATTTTGGCGGACGCCCTTTCCTTTGATCTTTAACAATTAATAACTCGATAAATATTGCGAATATTGAATAATGGTCCAGGACTTTTGTGTTTATATTAAGCCGCTCTACGTCCCCACGAGAGATTGTATGGGTGGTCTGAGACACCCTGTATAAGGTTGTACGGTTCTTCTCAATTTAGCAGCCTTCTCTCGTTTTCCACGTTTTACTCTTTCCAATTCTCCTGGAACCTGTAATATTTAAAGTGTTGTTAGAAAATTGCTGATCAAATTTTCAGGGATGACATAAATTTTAGTTATATTAGAAATAAACGTCATTAATTTTATTGCCACAAAATTTTAACCCTTACAGACTGGGTGGTTTTTTGGCGACTTTTAGTTTTTAAACAAGAACCTTTTCGTGTACATCAGAAATTAGTAAAGAACGTCATACCCTCGCCACATCGTTATTAGTGGCTTCCCGGATTGTAAGAGTTAATTCGTGAAACCGCAAACAAATCTTTATGTGAAATTAAAATACCTTAACATGACAAATAAAATCATCCACTGATTCTGCTATTGTAGGCCGCCAAATCTTCCCTCCTGGTATCTTTAGTCGGACATTGGAATTAGGACACAGTACGGGTATTATAGAGAGCAATGCAGCATCTCTACGTGCTGTACAGTATATTTAAACATTTATCGTCACATCCATTATGTCAATACTTGAAATTTTAATGTGATACTAAATAACATTTTATTACCATCCTCTTCTTCGTATAATTGGATTTCTTCCAGTCGCTTGGCAAAAGTTTTATCTTTCATAACACGTTTTACCAACAATGCCTCTAATTTCTTTGACAATTCGGACCATTCACTATAAATATTAGATTTCTCGCTAATTAAAGCATTATAATCATTCTCTAGCTGAAATAAGATACACTATAATAGAATATTTTTTTTATAATATAATAACAATTAATTTAACATCTTTTACAAGTGTGTAACCCAATTCTTGTTTGAGTACTGCATATTCATTGAAAATGTCAGAAATGTTTCCTTTATGTTCTTCAATTAAAGTATATCTCAGTTTACGAGATTTGTTCCAATGGTCTTCTACAGACGACCAAGGTGCTGTGTTGTACTGGAGCCATTGCAAATGTGTTTTGCAAACACGCTTCGCTGTAACATGTATGAATATGTGTGCGTGTGTGTTATACTTATGGAAAAAATGTTTTACAAAAAGATTAACGTAAAAACAAAAAAATATATATTTTTTATCGTCATTACTTGCAGGACTAACGCTTGATTCAGAATCAGAATCATCAGTATCGTCATAATTTCGTTTTCGTTTTTTCTGTACAAGTCCAAGTTTACGGCACTCATCTAGTTTATTTCGGTAATAGTCTGGTAATTTTCCTTTTGATACTTTTTGAGAAGGTCCTTCAGATTTTGGTGGAACATAGTAAAATGCTTCGCGCTCGTTTGAGAACAATCCGTGGATTTTTTGCGATAAAATACCAAAATCAGCATTTACTAAGCGAACTCTAGGAACATTCGAACATATTAATGTAATACATGTAATGAATATGCGGGATCTCCGACAAGTTACTGACCATCCGAAAAGAAAGAGTAGAGGGGGTCAAAATAGAAAAATGTTATATAATTTTGTAAGATATGTGATAGTTATTGAAAAATTGATTAAAACAATTTTTAATTAACGTAGGCACGTATAAAAAAAAAATGATTACTTGCAGCTTATAAGAACAATGACTATTTTAGAATCTGCTAACAATAGTGAGCATCGACTAACAGCGATAGGCGTGGTAATCCAGCGAGTAGCGAGCGGCGCGTAACTAAAGCCCGCCGCACACAATGCTTGTTTGGCCGATGGATTGCCTGCGAGCAGGGCCATCTTTACGCATGGGCCTGCTGGGCCCGGGCCCAGGGCCCCGGGTTCCAGGGGGCCCCGACTGACGAACAGTTGGTTAAGGGTAGAATAAAGAAAACTTACGAATTCAATAACAATTTATCTACCAAATGAAAAATATATTTACCAGACCCTTCATAGTTTTACTTCTTTCTGGCCTACACGGTATCTTCTTTTCTTCATTTAACAACACAAATGTTCAGAAGACGTTCAAAGAATCTATACATAGATATAAAATACCCATATAATGTTATAATATTCTATGGATATTCTCTGAACGTCTTTCGAACATTTGTGCTGTTAGAGCGTCGGTCTCGATTCGAATCCGAATTGCGATCACGAGCAACTGTCAATTTTTATCTATTTCATTTTCTTAAAGCATTCCACTGCTTTGTGACTTTGTAAGAGTAAAAGGTACCTACGTCCACCGATCATCATTTTAGACTTCGCAATTGTTTCGAGATTGTTCTTGTTATTAAAGCCCGATACACACTATTGCACACACATGCGAACAGTTTTGGCGATGTCGATAGCATAAGTCACTCCCTTTACGGTTGTGCCTAAAAATAAATAAGGAGCTACATAAACACTCTGTACGTACACGTCGTTAGTTCGGGGTAACGCTAAAGGAGAGTTATATATCATGAAATCCTTAAATTTCTTACAATTTTTAGTACAATAATGAACAGTGGTGTAAGGGAAATAACCGTTCATTGATCGAGTTAAGAAGTACCAGTAACTTTCGTGAAGAGGCCCCCAAAACCAAATGTGCTAGGGGCCACCACATAACTAAAGACGGCCCTGCCTGCGAGGCGCTGTGATGGCAACTGTCACGATTACCGTGATGGAAAATGACGTCACTTGCGGGTTTCCTTGCGCGAACGCTTGCTGGATTCTGTGATAGAACGTGTGCTATTTTTTGTGCTTGTTTCTCTGCTGGTTAGAAATGTTCACCAGTGTGAAAATCGCATTTTGTCAGATGGGCATGTGTTTACCACGACTGCCGATACTTGGCACCGATTTAAAAGACTCACTTCACACGCATCGAAGCCATCACAGACCCAGTCGAGCAGCACGCATCGTGTGCAGCCAATATCGCACAGGAGCCATCACAACTCCTAGCGCAGCAGCCTGCTTGGAACCCAGCTACGAAATCAAGCAGGCAATCCAGAAGCCGAACAAGCATCGTGTGCGGCGGGCTTAAGCCTCTAGCTGTTAGTCAATACTCACAGTTGCTAGGAGATTCTAAAACAGTCATTGTTTTTATAAGTTGCAAGCAATCATTTTATACGTGCCTGTAGAGTCCAGCCTGTGTCCTGCTTCCTATGTGCTCAGACATTTTAATTAGTTATTCAATGTCCCGTATTTTACAAAATGGTATGACACTTTTCTTTATTTTCCCCCTCTCTACTCTACCCCTTCGATTGGTCAGTAACTTAATTTTTATTCTACAGGGACACTCTGTAGAATAAAAATATTTTCAATACATATTTAGTTTACATCTCTGCGGTTTCTTCAGATTTGTGATACATAAAATGAGTAACAAGAAGTTCAGTCAGTTTCCTACGTTTGGCTTCATCAAGTATGTTATGCTTTTCATAAAATTGTATAATAATTTGTCCATCTATAAAATTTGGTAGCAGTCTTTTCAGATCCTATACAAAATGATCAAATATAATACAGATATACATGTATACATATGCTAGTTTGTTTATAATTATGATCATATCTAGCATAAAAATATTACGGTATTTTGAATCGTTGCAGAATGACTTGGGCAAATGCACACATTTTCATTTTGTTCGTTTTGATTGTCAGGTTTATCGGGTTTCTTTGATTTTTTTATTTCAATAGCGTCACATTTTCTTAATATAGGGTTAGTATTCTCTTCTTCGATAGGCGATGCATCCAGTACATTTAATACATTTGTAGTATTAGGAGAATCATTTTCAAAACAAACATCATTATTGATGACTGTGAATACTTCATCGCTCAGAGAACCTTTGTTCAAATACGTCTGTCAAGAAGAAATATAAGTATATATTATATCTTCATTTTTAACAAAAAAAAGAGTATATCATTATTTAAAAAAATATAACATACGGAAATTAATGTATCATTGCAAGATAATTTGGAAACCTTTGTTTCTTTTGGTTTAATGATTTTTTCTTTATTCTTATCTTGTAAGTTCATAAAAGATGTTGCTATCTCTGTAAATGATTCTGATAATTTCTCATTTCGGGACGATTCATATAGTGACGATTTTTCATCAACAAAGTAATTATCTGGTGTTTCATAACATTTGTTCTACAAAAAAGAAAGTAATACTTGCAAACAGATTGTTTAATTATTTTATATTTTTCTTTCTATTTAATTTCTACGGATGATAAAAATCCTATTCTTACTACTTTTATACTTTCCATCCATGATTTCCTCTTTTCAATAAAACAGTGAGTCCCTCCAATCGTAGGTATTATTCGTGATACCTCAATCTCGCTTATATTCAGAAAATACTCCTTATCAATTTCTTCCTCTAATGACATACACATTCGTTACATATATGTATATTTCCTTAATATAAAATATATCTCGCAGTATAACACAAATTCGTACTCTGTTATGCAGACCTATCCACGGATCCACGGGAACGATCCCGGAACACTCGAGGATAGACCTGGGTCGCTTGTAGCATGCGGTAGTGAGTAGAGGGGTGTGCGTGTACGTGTGCGCTCGTTGAGCTCGGCGGTTGGTCACAAAGGGAGGACACGGCAAGATTGTGACCGATTGCACTGAATTTGAAACATAGACATATACAGGGTCATTCAGACCACCCGTACACCCCTTTTATTTCGGAAATAGAACATTTTAGAGAAAAATGTTTCAGATAAAAGTTGTAAGGTTTCAAATGATGCATTAGATGGTAGAATTAGTATGACTTTAGAAAGCATTTTTTTAGGTTATATGAAGGTCACCTTCAATTTTTTAAATGGAACCCCCTATTTCTCATTACATATCCTTGTAGCTCATCTCGAGAGCTTTCCAAAACATTCTAACGAAAATTTTTTTTATTGAGTACTTTTCGAGTTATGAGGCTCCAAAGCAAGGCTGTCGGCGCGGCGAACTATCGCGTGAGCGACATACAACACTACTTTGTACTTTTTGTCAAAGTACTGCTTTGGAGCCTCATAACTCGAAAAGTACTCAATAAAAAAAATGTTCGTTAGAATGTTTTGGAAAGCTCTCGAGATGAGCTACAAAGATATGTAATGAGAAATAGGGGGTTCCATTTAAAAAATTGAAGGTGACCTTCATATAACCTAAAAAAATGCTTTCTAAGGTCATACTAATTCTACCATCTAATGCATCATTTGAAACCTTACAACTTTTATCTGAAACATTTTTCTCTAAAATGTTCTATTTCCGAAATAAAAGGGGTGTACGGGTGGTCTGAATGACCCTGTATAATAGACCGGCCCGTGTCGTAAGAGGGAGCGTGCCAACATCTACGGTGCAGACATAGCGTTTGGTGTCCATCTGTCCTTTTCTTCGGTCCTTGGTATGAGTGTGTGAACACATATGTATGAGGACCCGAAGTTAGCTACTACTCCCCAACACGCGACCAAAAGAAAAGGACAGATGGACACCAAACGCTATGTCTGCACCGTAGATGTTGGCACGCTCCCTCTTACGGCACGGGCCGGTCTATTATACAGGGTGTCTCAGACCACCCATACAATCTCTCGTGGGGACATAGAGCGGCTTGCGCTGAACATAAAAGTCCTGTACCGTTTTGCGATAAACGCAATATTTATTGAGTTATTAATTGTTAAAGATCAAAGGAAAGGGCGTCCGCCAAAATAGCAGCGGGAGAAGCGATGGAGTCTCTGCGAGTTGTAGGACGGCCCAGTTTACCAACAAACAAATGCGGGGTGCGGTAAGGGGAAGAATAACGAAAAAGAAGCCGGCCGTGCAGCCGTGTCTCAGCCTTCCCCTTACCGCGTCCCGCGTTTGTTTGTAGGTAAACTGGGCCGTCCTACAGCTCTCAGAGGCACCAGCGCTCCCCCCGCTGCTATTTTGGCGGACGCCCTTTCCTTTGATCTTTAACAATTAATAACTCGATAAATATTGCGAATATTGAATAATGGTCCAGGACTTTTGTGTTTATATTAAGCCGCTCTACGTCCCCACGAGAGATTGTATGGGTGGTCTGAGACACCCTGTATAAATCCACGTTGATAATAAAAAAAATATAAATTAAATCCTTCTACTAAAATCAAACACCTAAGAATGATTAAAATTATGTATACTATAGATTATCTGTACTGGTAGTGAATATTGAAATGTAGCTTTAATATCCTCTCTTTTTTTAGGTGAAACACAGGAAAGCCTGTCTTTATCATTTCGAATAGGACAAAGTACAATATCAGGGATTATTCGTGATGTTTGTACAGCACTAGTCAACATTCTAAAAGATGAGTTTTTATGTTTTCCAAATTCTGAAGAAGAATGGCGAGTTGTTGCTAATGAATTCGGCGAAAAGTGGAATTTTTATAATTGCATAGGAGCGATGGACGGAAAACACGTTAAGATAGATCCGCCCTTAAAATCTGGTTCCTTGTACCACAACTACAAAGGAGAATTCAGCATTGTACTTCTTGCTGTTGTTGATGCGAATCTTAGATTTATTTATATAGACATTGGAACAAATGGCCGAATAAGCGATTCTGGTGTTTGGAATAAGAGCTCCTTAAAAGCCAAATTGGAAAATAATGCAGTGAAATTCCCAAAAGCATCTTCTCTGCCTGGTTTAGATGTGCCTTTTCCATATGTGTTAGTTGGTGATGAGGGATTTCCTCTAACAACGACATTATATATACATATATAAGTGTGTGTAGATGGTTAAAATAAAGAAACTATCTTATACAGGGTGTCCCAGACCAACCGACGCGGAAGGAGAGGAGACATAGAGCGGCTTGCGCTGTACGTAAAAGTCCTCTACCGTTTTGCGATAATCGCAATATTTATCGAGTTATTAATTGTTAAAGATCAAAGGAAAGGGCGTCCGCCAAAATGGCAGCGGGAGGAGCGCTGGAGCCTCTGCGAGCTGTAGGACGGCTCAGTTTGCCTACAAACAAATGCGGGGCGCGGTAAGGGAAGAATAACGCAAAAGAAGACGGCCGTGCAGCGACGTCTTATCCTTCCCCTCACCGCGCCCCGCATTTGTTTGTAGGTAAACTGATCCGTCCTACAGCCCGCAGAGGCTCCAGCGCTCCTCCCGCTGCCATTTTGGCGGACGCCCTTTCCTTTGATCTTTAACAATTAATAACTCGATAAATATTGCGATTCTCGCAAAACGGTACAGGACTTTTACGTTCAGCGCAAGCCGCTCTATGTCTCATCTCCTTCCGCGTCGGTTGGTCTGGGACACCCTGTATATCAAATGAATTTATTAAAACAAAAGAGGTCACATATAAATATGACATGGAAATCTAGTCTAACTATAAGATGACAGTTTACAACTCAAATAAAATGTGCAAAAACGAAAACAATATAAGGGAGTGAATATTGCACATTATCCAATTTGGTAATTAGTCAGTATTTGTTGCACAGCGTAATTTCAAATAAAAAAAAAACCTTTGTATGATATCTGTCGTTCTCTTAAGATTCAAATAGTACAAAGCGACGGGAATAGATACGGCCCTGCAAGCGGCGACACTGTGTACACATTACTGCGCGAATCGCCCGTTAGGACAATTATCGAGTCAGTCGAACAAAAGAAAGCGTGCGATACACAGGTGTCCACAGACGATTATCGGGGCTTGCCATCGTGTTAACATCCTTCTCGCGATCTTTTCATAAAGACAAAATAAATCATTACGTTTGTCTGATCAGTTGTGTTACAACGAAAAAAAAAAGTGATTTTGGTGGTTTTCTTTCCCTTCCCAAAAATTTCCAGCGCTTGCTGCGTCTCGCTCCGTTCCACTGATCCGCCTCCGTCTCTCTCTCTCTTTATCGAGTTCCTCATCACCTTCGCGCTCTCGCAGAGCGGTTCCGGCCTCGTGTTTTCGCGAAATAATTAAAAATTCACTGCGCAAACATAACGAACATTTGGTCCTTCGAGCCAGATCGAAGGTGATTTCTTGTGTCTGGCGGTGTACTCTCTCACACTTGGAGACCACGACGGTGTGCCCTTGTGACAATGGCCGAGCTCTATTCGAAGCAGGTTGCTTTGTTCCGTCTCATCGAGCGATCATTGGACAATTTTAAGAAGATTGGGAAGAATAACTACACGGCGGCGAAGATACGGTCTCGATTTTCCGGACTAAAGGATACATGGTCCGAATGCGTACAGAATCATGCAGCTCTCTTGCACGCATATTCAGAAAAGGAAAGAGCCGCGCTTGAGTATTTCAAGGACAACCAATTCGACATCGTGGACGACATTTACCAGAACACACGGGACTACATGATGGAGTGCTTAGAAGAAATCGAGCAGTCAGAAACTTCGAAGGCAACAGTCCGTGAGTCCGCTTCGTCGGGTACTGCGTCATCGTTCTTCTCACTAGCGTATTTGACGACAATTAATATACCTCCGTTTTCGGGTAATTGTGCGGAATGGGAGAGTTTTCGAGATCGCTTCACCTCTCTCATCATTCAAAATAAAGAACTGACCGATGTAGCTCGCATGCACTTCCTAACGTCTAGTCTTACGGGCCGAGCGCTCGAATCGATTAAAAATGTAAAAATCACCGCAGACGACTTCAAAATTGCGTGGACTACTATCACGTCTCGGTATGAAAGAAAAGGACGTTTGGTAGCCGTACATGTAGCGTCGCTATTCAACTTACCACAAGTTTCCCACGAATCGGCCTCTGAAATATGCAATTTGCGCGATAAGACAAATCAAGCTATCGCGTCTTTAAAAAATTTAAAACGCTCTGAGGCAGAGATTCTGAGCGACATACTCGTCTACGCGGTTTCACAGAAATTAGACTCGGCGACTCGCAAGGCGTGGAAATTGAAATGCGGCGACGATTCGGTAATTCCGAGCTACGACGAGCTCGATCGTTTTTTAGCAACACGCTCAAGCGCTCTCGAGGACGAACCGGCAGATACCACGAGCTCCAAAAGCGGGCGCTCGCAAAAGGTCGCGCGCGTTACAACCGCTACGACTTCTGCGATATCATGTCCGTTGTGTCACTCGTCGCACTTCATAAATAAATGTCCTCTTTTTATCGCGAAAAGTCCAACTCAACGTATCGACATAATCAAACAAGCGAAACGATGCAGTAATTATTTTAGCAGTAAGCATTTAGCACAATCGTGCCCAAGTAAATATGCTTGCCGAAAATGCAACAAACGGCATCACTCCTTGTTGCACCACGATACGTTTTCGTCATCGGTCAATGCTAATGTAGCTACGCCGGCGCAAGACTCTTCGGAGTCACTAGTCGCTCAATCGGTCAATGCGTTGTCGTCAGTTAAAAAACACGTCTCGCTCTCATCTGTCTTACTCGCGACCGCGCGCGTCCGTATTCACGCTCCATCCGGTCGGACGTTTATTGCGAGAGCAATGCTTGATCAGGGCTCAGAAATCACATTTGTATCCGAACGGCTTGTACAATTATTGCGCTTACGTCGTTTTCGTATGCCCATTGCTATCTCAGCCATCGGCTGTGTCGATGCAGGCAAGTGTCAATATGCCACTCACGTGCGCATTACACCGATAGAAAAATCTAGTCCGGTTTTGTCCACGACGGCGTCCATTCTAAAATCGCTCACCACGTATACTCGTTCAAATATTCATTCTAACTCAGAATGGGAGCATCTAGCCGGTCTCGCTCTCGCAGACCCGGATCCCTCAAATTCCGACAAGCTTGACATTATTATCGGTGCCGATTTGTACAATCAAATAATTCTGGATGGAGTTCGTAAAGGAACAATCGGTCAACCGTTAGCCCAAAATACGATTTTCGGTTGGACATTATCAGGCCCTACCGGTTCGCAATCTAACTCGTCGCGAAAAATTACCGTTCAGCATTGCGTCCATGATTCAGCTCTTGACACAACTTTGCGCCAGTTCTGGGAAATCGAAGAAGTGCCTCGACAGCTCTTCTTAAGCCCAGAAGAAAAACAATGCGAAGAACATTTCGCTCTCACTCATTCGCGGGCATCCGACGGTCGCTATATCGTCCGTCTACCTTTTAAAAAGGGACCGCCAATCGATATTGGCGAATCACGCGAAACTGCGAAACGAATGCTTGGACAACTACATCGACGGTTCCAACTTCGTCCGGAGATTAAAGACGAATATTGTAAATTTTTGCAAGAGTACGAGAATTTAAAACACATGCAAAAAACGACAATGTCGGCCGTCGTCGATCGACAACATGTTTACATTCCGCATCATCCGGTTATACGGGACAGCAGTCTTACCACACGTTTGCGTGTTGTTTTTAATGCGTCAAGTAAAACTACAAATTCAACGTCGCTTAACGAACACATGCTTTCGACTCCGAAGCTCCAAACCGATATCGCGGCCGTTATTCTTCGCTGGCGACAACACGCGTACGTGTACAGTGCCGACATCGCGAAGATGTACCGACAAATTCTCGTCGATAAACGCGACGTAGACTATCAGCGCATCCTCTGGTCGCCTGACGATTCGGAGCCGCCGCGAGATTATCAGCTTCTTACGGTTACGTACGGAACTGCCTCCGCTCCGTTTTTAGCTCTTCGCGTTTTGCGACAACTCGTGCACGACGAAGGGCGTTCGTTTCCCTTAGCGACTCCAGTTCTGCAGGAGAACATATACGTGGATGATGTTCTCTTCGGTGCGGATGACATTCCTCTAATTCGCCGAATACGCGATCAACTCTGTTCGCTTCTGCGACGCGGGCACTTTGAATTGCGAAAGTGGACAAGTAACTCCGCTCACCTTCTGAATGACATTGAGCCCGACGATCATGGACTCGCATGCAATAAAACATTGCAAACCGATGAACAGCTGAAAGTACTTGGTATTAGTTGGAATCCGGCCCGCGATGTCTTTCTATTCAACAGCGCAGTTCCTCAACAATTTCCGATCACAAAACGTTCAATTTTATCTATGATAGCGAGGTTTTTTGATCCGTTGGGATGGGCTACACCCGTTACCGTATCTGCCAAGATTCTTTTGCAAAAATTATGGCAAATTAAACTCGACTGGGACGAACCGACTTCGCCCACATTATTAAATCACGGAAAGTTAATTCATTCGTCATTACTGGCACTCGACGGTCTTCGCATAGATCGATGGATCAAAATGGGTTCCGACACTCTACGCTGTGAGTTACACGGGTTTTCGGACGCCTCCACGGACGCTTACGCCGCCGCGGTGTATCTCCGCGTTGTTTCCCTCTCTGGGAAGATCACGACCTCATTGCTCGTCGGTAAATCCAAAGTCGCGCCGATTAAAGCGCTTACCATACCTCGATTGGAGCTCTCTGCCGCGGGATTATTAGCTCGGTTGACAGAATTCGTCCAGTTGTCACTTCACTTGTCAACGACACCTTGCTTCTGTTGGACAGACTCCACAGTCGTCTTAGCCTGGGTCTCGCAGCATCCGTCAAAGTGGAAAACGTTTGTTTCAAATCGAGTCTCGGATCTTCAATCCCGTCTGCCCACAGCAAAGTGGCGTTATGTGCCCACACGGGATAATCCCGCCGACTGTGCGTCTCGAGGCATTCTCGGAAGTCAATTGGCCACCCACCCTTTATGGTGGCACGGACCGTCTTGGCTATCTCAGGACGAGTCCGAATGGCCTGTCCAGTCCTCCTCTCACGAAACTTCATTGGAAGAAAATTCTCGGGCTATAGTGCATCATGTGTTGCCGAAAGAAACATGGTCGCTAGCCTCCAAGTATTCATCCTGACCGAAACTTATTAAAGTCACTGCATACGTGATGAGATTTGTCTCACGAGCTCGGGATCTGGCACGTTCTCGTGCCACCGGAAAAACCGTTTTGAAATCCACGACGGCAGCTTCATTGTCCAACGACGAATGCCAGCTTGCGCGAGTCTTCTGGATTCGATACGTCCAAACGGCAGTATTCCATAGGGAACGGGCAGAGCTGATGCGACAACAACCCCTTTCGTCAAAAAGTGCTCTCATCTCGCTTCATCCTTTTCTCGATGAAGACAAATTAATTCGTGTTGGCGGGCGGTTGGTGAACTCACCTTGCCCCTTCAAGGTCAAACATCCAATTGTCTTATCATCGCATCCTATCGTCAATCTCATTGTTCAGAACGCTCACATGCGCGCCCTGCATGCAGGGACTCAGTTAACTCTCGCCACGCTTCGTCAAGAATATTGGATTTTGCGAGCTCGAAATGTCGTGAAATCCATCATCTATCGGTGCATTGTCTGCACGCGTGAACGAGCCACCGCGCCGACTCAGTTGATGGGTAATTTGCCCCTCGTGAGAGTGTCTCCACCGTCACGTGCGTTTGTTCATTGCGGAGTGGACTACGCGGGCCCCGTGCTTATCAGAGCGTTATCAGGCCGTGGCTTCGCATCCCATAAGGCTTATACAGGGTGTCCCGCAATAGGTGTAATCCCCGCGAAGGGGTTATAGCTGAAGTGATTTTCAACAAGATTTTCCTTTGCGAAAATGTTGGATGAGACTTCATTTTTGAATTATTAATGAAAAACACTAGCGAATGAGCGCACCCGTAGAGCCCGCGCGCAGGGCCGTAACGCTCGCCGCTCACCGCGCCGACCGTGGTCGTGGACGTGCGCGCACCGCGATGCTTCGGCACGAAGCGATGGACCGAAATTATGTCAAATGACAAATAACATTCAGAGATTCATTAGTCTTGAGTAATGAATACCCCAATTATTAGCTGCGTAGATTTAACAGATTGTTTAAGTACTTTAACATTCGACGTAACTACTATTACCTTTCGATTTGACAAATCAAAGTGTTTAATACCTTTATTTTTCATTTCAAAGTAATACGGAATAAGATCTCGAAAATAATTCCCGTCAATTATTCCGAACAAAAGTTTTTAGAAATAACAAATAATTTTGAGAAACGACTTTTTTATTCAACGAATAAAATAATTATATAACACGTTGTTTTAATAAATCAGAGAAGCCATTCTTTCGCTCATTATTTTTGTACTTCATTTCGTACAAAGATACGAATAACGAGAAAACAATCAGTGGACCACGGCACCTGTAGGCCAATGAACAATTTGTCACGGGTATTTTTTGCAAGATACAGAAAATTGTTACAAAATAAGAGGAGAACAATCGGTCTTTTTCAGGACCACCAATTCCTATTGCCTAAAACAACTCTGTCGCATGTAAACATAGGAAGTGTGTTAGTGACTGTGCAACGACGCGAGTTCGGTGGCCCGATCGGGGCCTCGCTTGGATCAGCTGTTCGGCGGCGCGCTACGTGTTCTTGTGTTCTACGAATGGTCTGGATTAGCGGAGTGGCCCACTGACAGTGATCCAGTTTCATCCAAGGCTGTGAGTAATATTTTTCTTTCATATTCTATTTCAATAATTATTCGTTGAATAAAAAAGTCTTTTCTCAAAGTTATTTGTTATTTCTAAAAACTTTTTGTTCGGAATAATTGACGGGAATTATTTTCGAGATCTTATTCCGTATTACTTTGAAATGAAAAATAAAGGTATTAAACACTTTGATTTGTCAAATCGAAAGGTAATAGTAGTTACGTCGAATGTTAAAGTACTTAAACAATTTGTTAAATCTACGCAGCTAATAATTGGGGTATTCATTACTCAAGACTAATGAATCTCTGAATGTTATTTGTGATTTGACATAATTTCGGTCCGTCGCTTCGTGCCGAAGCATCATGGTGCGCGCCCATCCACGACCACGGTCGGCACGGTGAGCGGCGAGCGTTACGGCCCTGCGCGCGGGCTCTACGGGTGCGCTCATTCGCTAGTGTTTTTCGTTAATAATTCAAAAATGAAGCCTCATCCAACATTTTCGCAAAGGAAAATCTTGTTCAGAATCACTTCAGCTATAACCCCTTCGCGGGGATTACACCTATTGCGGGACACCCTGTATAGCTCTCTTCATATGTATGGCGACTCGAGCCATACATCTCGAAATCGTCGATGGCTATACTACTTCCGCGTTCTTAGCCGCGCTCTCGCGTTTTTGCGCCCGACGCGGATTACCGGAATCGGTTTACTCCGACAACGGTACTACATTTACCGGAGCAGATCGCGAATTAACTCTCGCTTTTCGAAGAGCGCTTCGCGATCCAGACTTTCAAAATCGCACGGTAAATGACAAGATCTCGTGGCATTTTATTCCGCCGTCCGCCCCTCATTTCGGAGGGTTGTGGGAAGCGGGCGTGAGGAGCGTCAAACATCATCTTCGACGGGTTCTTGGGGCTCACACTTTAACGTTCGAAGAATTTGCAACTCTTCTCTGTAACATAGAAGCATGTTTAAATTCTCGGCCACTCGCCCCGCTTCGCGACACTCTTGACGATTATGAGCCCCTCACCCCGGGCCATTTCTTAATCGGTTCTGCACTTACGTCGATTCCGGAAGCTTCGGTACTATCTCTCAAAGAAAATCGATTAGCTCGTTGGCAAATCGTGCGACAAATGTCTGAACAATTTTGGAAGCTCTGGTGTAACGACTACATCAACACTCTACAGCAAAGGGTAAAATGGCGGAAACTGGTTCAAAATCCGGTTAAAATCGGTACCCTCGTGCTCTTACACAATCCGGGCCTACCCCCGTGTAAGTGGGAACTGGGTCGAGTGACTCAATGCCATCCGGGCTCCGATGGCCTCGTGCGTGTCGTTACCGTGAAAACGGTTCGAGCGGAGTATAAGCGTCCGATTACAAAACTCTGTTTGTTGCCAATCGACGTGGAGTCGATTGATTCCTAGCTCAGAGCTCGACCACTTGGTTACGTTAAAACCATGCGAAGCTCACTTCGACAAAATGTACTTTGTATCCATTCTAGTGTAAGTAACAAATCGATCGCCTCGAAATCGTAAACTCATGACGACGTCTCTCAGAGTCTGCACGTGCACAATGGCACGCGACACTTCGAAATTAATATTTCGAGGCGGGCGGTATGTTGCACAGCGTAATTTCAAATAAAAAAAAAACCTTTGTATGATTTCTGTCGTTCTCTTAAGATTCAAATAGTACAAAGCGACGGGAATAGATACGGCCCTGCAAGCGGCGACACTGTGTACACATTACTGCGCGAATCGCCCGTTAGGACAATTATCGAGTCAGTCGAACAAAAGAAAGCGTGCGATACACAGGTGTCCACAGACGATTATCGGGGCTTGCCATCGTGTTAACATCCTTCTCGCGATCTTTTCATAAAGACAAAATAAATCATTACGTTTGTCTGATCAGTTGTGTTACAACGAAAAAAAAAAGTGATTTTGGTGGTTTTCTTTCCCTTCCCAAAAATTTCCAGCGCTTGCTGCGTCTCGCTCCGTTCCACTGATCCGCCTCCGTCTCTCTCTCTCTTTATCGAGTTCCTCATCACCTTCGCGCTCTCGCAGAGCGGTTCCGGCCTCGTGTTTTCGCGAAATAATTAAAAATTCACTGCGCAAACATAACGAACAGTATTTGTGAACAAAACATAGTTTTATAAAAGTAAAAGAAATATTGCATATATAATTTTCATAAACAGATATTCTAAATTAATATAATTACTTATACAGGGTGGTCCGTTATAAGTTGGCACTAGCAAACATGCTTATAGAGCGGCTTAAAACAAACACAAAAGTCCTGGACCATTATTCAAAATTCGCAATATTAATCGAGTTATTAACTGTTAAAGATCAAAGGAAAGGGCGTCCGCCAAAACGGCAGCGGGAGGAGCGCTGGAGCCTCTGCGAGCTGTAGGACGGCCCACTTTGCCAGCAAAGAAATGCGGGGTGCGGTAAGGGGAAGGATAAGACGCCGCTGCACGGCCGGCTTCTTTTGCGTTATTCTTCTCCTTACCGCGCCCCGCATTTGTTTGATGGTAAACTGGGCCGTCCTACAGCTCGCAGAGGCTCTAGCGCTCCTCCCGCTGCCGTTTTGGCGGACGCCCTTTCCTTTGATCTTTAACAGTTAATAACTCGATTAATATTGCGAATTTTGAATAATGGTCCAGGACTTTTGTGTTTGTTTTAAGCCGCTCTATAAGCATGTTTGCTAGTGCCAACTTATAACGGACCACCCTGTATAAGCACAACATAAATATCTTTCTTATCAATATTTTGAATCACAGCTTTTATAATTAGAATATAAATGAAACAGAAATAAATAAACATATACATGAGCATCTAATCATGTGATCACTGAACACAGATATTAATAAGAAATATCAAATAGGAGTTTTATGATATCTAATTTTATTTTTCCTTGTTCTTCTGTGTTCATATTTCTTAACGAAGCTGCAATATAAGCACCAAAATGATCACATACATCCATGTGGACAGTCTGTTCACGTGATAAATCTTTTATTGCAGTAAGTGCTTCCTCCATAATATTTGATTTTTTACTTTTTTTCCCTCTTTTCTCAAATAATTCCTCATCACTTGGATGTGAGGTGGAATGCTTTATACCACTGCTCTGTATACTGACTGCACTGGAACATCCAGATGTAGAAATAGACCTTTGTGGTATTAAAGATGCTTTAGAAGCTTGCGAGCTCGATAATTGTTGGTTAATGACAATTTTACTTCCAACTGTATTGTCTGCACTTTTTTCACATGTTTGTATATAGTTCGGTATGAATGTCCATTCCTGAGAAATAAATTATTTGGTTAACTTATTCTATATTGATACAATTTGGATTCTTGTACACACTAAAGTTATACTTACTTGCAATGTCTCATCATAATAAAAATCATGATCTTCTTCGATAGTTTCAACCATTTCAACTGATTCTCTGTTAACTTCGTGACAATCTATAACTTCACCTAGACACCCAGTTCCAACATCTAAATTGGAAGTGTTATTTGCTTGAGCACAACCTTTTTTTAAAAAACTTAATTCATGATAAAGATCCCATTTTGGGTGAAAAATGTCATCAGTTCCTTTCCCACTTCGCATTGAATTTTTTACTTTATTATAATTTCTTTGAAAGGTAGTTCTCATATTATCAAAGCGGTCTTTCACTATTGTTGCTAAAACATAAAACAAATAATAACACAACGGATAACAACAAAGATAAATCATAGTTTCAAAACATGAAGCAACACATTATATCAAAGACTATATAACCTATAAACCTAGTTTACAATTTATATAATTAACACATACTAACTATCGAAACAAGGGCCTAATATTTGAGCAATTTCTTCCCATTGCGCTGATTTCTTATGTGCCTTGGGATAATCTGCATGGGACGGATCCCAAAGTTGAGGCCTCCCTTTTATTTCCGTAATTAACGTTATCTCGTCATCACGAGACCAAATGAATTTTTTTCCCGAATTTTTACGCGACATACTAAAGGAATTATGGATGAACAATTTATTCTTTCGTTGTTGGTTTCTTTGTTGGATTTCGACTGTTTGCTTCAACCATGATTGACAATTTATTGTTAATAGAATAGCGTAGTCAAATAGCAATATACACTATCCACCCCTTGCTATACATAGTATACCATTTTGAATGTCTTTGTCTCGTCGATACGCGTCTCTCTGTCCCATCGGATCAGTGCGTCTCTTTCTGAGCAATATGTGCCTCTCTTTCCCGGGAGTCAACGGAACTCTCTTTCTTGGCGAGATGCGCGACTTTGCCGCAACATGATTATGGGCTGACATATTGCAAAATTGGACTGTAATTTTTTCAGAAACTCTAAATACACTTTATCGATTGCCACTGATCTATAGGCTTGGACAGCTGGAATATATTTTAAATTTGGAGAGATTCAAGCCGGCGTCGGCGCGCGACACGCCTCTCCTTATTAGACACGGAGCTTTTATTGACACGATTATTCATAAAAAAGTATCAAATTGGGCTAGAGTTCCTCTGATCCATTCCATTCCGAAACCAAATCGTTTTAAAAAATATTTTTAATAATAAAATTGTCTGGCCGAGTAGTTGATCATTTGCTTATCCAAACCCCCTTTTTATTTAGAATAATAATTATAATAATATAACTGTAAATCTAATTTTGAAATATATTTGTAATAAAGAAAAAAACAAATAAGTAAGAATTTTTTTCTGGGTGTAAGCACTCCGGGCCGTATTCTACAAATTCAATTCAATTTTTTCCTGCCTGCCTTGCTTACATGTTTCATCCTTTACGGAGAAATTCTTTTTCATTTATAATATTATTGAGATAATATAATTATGAATTTAGTTTTAAAATACATTTTTAATAAAAACAAAACTTAAAATAAGTAATAAGTAAATTTTTTCTTGGTCTGAGCCCTCGGTATAACCGTTGACTGAGTATAATAAGACTCCCCATCATATGGGATTTATTCAGCCCCCTGTCTCGCACGGGAAAACGCGCCATCTGCAATGGCTGGCTCCTCGCCGTGGAACTAAGAGAGCAAAAAGGTACATAGTCGGTAATTTGTCGAAACAGATTTTGACGTTACCGTCAATTTTAGACGAGCGAAAGATGCGGTGTTGCCGTCATCCTCTGAATAGGATGGAACAGGAATAGCCGCGGAAGAATGCCCCACGATTTAACTTACGTATCATCTCCATAAGTAATGCACACGTAACTTGTAGGATTTTAAATGATATTTGAATTAAGTAGACTTTGGTTTTCAATAATCTGCATCCCTAAATGTATTATAAAAAAATAACAGATCCCAAAAAGACGGTTCTAGGAATTAATTCGTAAGAATTCAATTAATTGCAAAATTATGGGGACCGTTCAATCGTGCAATTTGTACATAATATATGTATACATAAGACTGTAAGTTTACTATATGAAGGTAGGGAACAAAATCGACTCCCCTGGCCAAAGTACAGTAAAACCTGCCACACTCTCACCTAACTCGGAATCGAAAGGTGACAGTATGGCAATAGGGGAATCGAAATCTGATCCTCTTTGTAGTTCGCCGAACGAAGAAAAGGACAGCGAATACAAGATAAGAATGAAAGGAGGCATTTAAATGGTAGCGCGCCGAATGCTATAATAATAACAACGCTTAAACTTTTTTATTTTCAATTTTTTTTGTTGAAAAATGTGTATATCATATTAATGAGATTCTTCCGATCAAAACGAGACCAAACGTGATATATTTTGGACTATATTTATGTAGTAAATTGGACCATTAAGTATTAAGCAGTTAAATATAAATATGGTCCGAATTATATCATGTTTGGTGTCACTTTGCTCGGAATAATGTCACCAATATGTTAAAAAATGTGTAGGTACCAAAAAGTAAAATTATAAAGGATATATGAATAATTCATAAACTATGAGCTCGTAAACTTGCATCAAAGGGACCGTGTCGGGGTCGGATTCTTTATACATTGTACACTTGACCGACTCCGCTGGAGATAACATAGGCCAGGCCTGGGCAAATGCTGCTGTCTACGGCGATTGGTTTCTTGCGTATGAATTCGTTATTTTTTGTGGTTTCCAAGATGAATAATTTAGGGTGCTGTGTGCGAAGAAGAGTGTGTCCGCAAATATATTCTTCGGATGACTTAGATGGAGAGGACTCGGGAGGGTCCCGACCAATTGCACTGAACTTAAAACATATCTTATTGTTAGTTCAGTACCCCCATATGCTCGTAGTAACGAATTATGATTAGATGGACCCTAGTTTTCGAGAAAATTGCAGTTTAATATTGCGACATTTTGGCATAAATTAAGGATGCGGCAACGGCACAATGCCGGACTCGAGGCTCGAGAACGAGAAGCTTGGAGAAGCTGAAAAGACCGACAGAGAATCCAATGTCTTTGTCTCGTCGATGCGCGTCTCTCTATCCCGCTGGATCAGTGCGTCTCCTTTTCTTGGCTATACGTTCTTCTCTTTCTCGTGCCTCCCTGAGCGGGAAAGAGAGGCACGTATCGCCGAGAAGGAGACGCACTGATCCAACGGGACAGAGAGAGCGCGTCGACGAGACAAAGACATTCGATTCTCTCTTGTTCTTTCCTGCCGTTCGTTCTTGAGCGCTGGCGGGCCAGTACGTTTGTTTCCACATTCTGAATTTAGGCCGAAAAATTGCAATATTCAACTGCAATTTTCTTGAAAGCTAGGGCCCAATTAATCACAATTCGTTACCACAAGCATCTAGGGGTACTGAACTATGATGTTTCACATTCAGTGCAATTGGTCGGGAACCTCCCGTGTCCCCTCCTTGTAAATACGCATGGTGGTATCCGACTTATCTCTATCATATCTATATTTCCCTTTCCCTTGAAGATTATATGTATAATAAAACGGGTTTAAATCCGTTTCAACAACCGCTTTCAATAATATGTAAAAAAACATAGCATTCCACTTAAAAAGTCGAAGGTCACCGTCGTTTCTCGAACAAATTTGCGAAAATAGAAAAATTCGCGCATGCAGTCATTTTCGTAATAAAAAACACTAAAACTTTTGCCCGTAACATTTTTATTACAGATTTCGCGTTTGGCAGAAAAACACTAGTCCAATATACAGCGATCATCGTGTATAGATTTGTTTAAACCATATGTGTGCTTAAAGAATGTTAATAAATGTGCATATCTATCATTTACTACTATACAATAATCATTATACAGGGTGAGTTTTAATGGATGGACTAACCATTTACCATCGGAGTGAGTTACCGACTCACCTCTATAGTAATACTAACAGACTGCAATCTGTAACTCACTCCGATGGTAAATGGTTGGTCCATCCATTAAAACTCACCCTGTATACTTTTTTTCATTGTCATATGATACCGTATCGCCATATTCTTAACTCCTACTTAATTCTTAATTCCCTGTAAAGTAAAGAATTATTCGGACAGTCGCTTCCTTAGCCAAATATGAAGTGTGTGCGCATGCACATTGTATGCACACACATTCAGCCAGGCTGTCGATTAATAGACGGCAACGCTGTACAGTACATGTATCGATAATACAGTGACTACTCGGACGGAGTCTGCTTAACGGGTTGCTAAAGGTAATGCAGCGACAGAAAATGGATAAAACAGCGCACTGCATTGGCCGGTAAAGGGGTCAATTGACCCCCAATTGGGGGGTCAGTCCAAATACACGGGGATGGGGAGTTTTATTATACTCAGTCAACGATAGGCAGGACTGGGCAGGACTCAGGAGAGATAGTTCGTGTCAGGGGCGGCTTCGACTACGAAGGGAGAAAGAATCGAGTGTCTTTCTCTCATCGATACGCATCTCTCTGTCCCGTCGAATTAGTGCGTCTCCTTCTCAGCGATACGTGCCTTTTTTTCCGTTGAGAGAAGAACGAGAAAGAGAGAAACGTATCGCTCAGGAGGAAAGGTACTGATCCGATGGGACAGAGAGACGCGTATCGACGAGACAAAGACATTCGATTCTTTCTCACCTTTCTCTTCCTTTCGTTGTCGAGCACTGACGAGCCACAAGCCTACCACTTCGTGACTTTAGATCGAACAATCACGATATCTCATTACAATTCTCTCTAAAATTAAGTCCCGTGACAGTTATTCTCTTTGCCACAAGTCTGAACAATACTATGTTTCAAATTCAGCTAAAATTGAAACACATTTTACCATTCCTTGTCAGATATGTTTTGTAAGTTATTGATAATGCTCGGAGAATTACAACAGAATTTTTTTTAAAAATGTAAAATCAATTAAAATATTCTATATTCAAAATTTAAGCAGTTTTGTTAGGAAATGAATAATTCCTAACTACGTCGGAGCAATGATTTTTCTTTTGATTTATCCGGCAAATGTAACAAATATGTAAAAAATGATAAATATCTTGCAGAAAGTGAATTCATCGATTGTTTATTTAACAATTAACTGTTTAAACATTTTGACGCATGGATGACGCATTGGTATTGGCAACAAATATATATATATGTACTTTAACTAAAAAGTTAATTGTTAAATAAGTAATTGATAAATCCACTTTCCGAAAGATATTACAAAAACTTTATGAATAAATTTCGTCCCACTACCGAAACAGTAGCATTTTACATGTTCACCTCGGCATCTACACCGAAAAATATTTAAAAATTTTAGGGGCCCTTCGTGGCACCCGATTTTCGGCACGACCGTAACAATGGGAGCTTCGCCAGATTCTCGTCTGGGAGCTCCTGCCCGGGCCGGTAGGGCCGGGATGTGCGGTTAGTTGACCCACTGGCCGCACGGCGGCGTTTCGATCGATTCGGAGATAGCCCGTTGGGGTTGATTCCCCCAATCTGCCCCAATCTCTCCTCGGTGTTGGAGGTCCTGGTGCAGATATCAATAAAAAAAAATCAGGTAGGTTATTTACGCGTGTAGAATTAGTGCAATATTATTTAGCGTATTATAATGTAGTATTGTGTACTGTGATAGTGTCTACTATGTCTGTTACAATAATAATAGGTATGATTAAAATTACATTTAAATTTTGACATCGGAAGTTTGAAGGCCGAAAAATTATCTACTTTCGAACACGAGTGTAAAAAAATTGTGCAACAATATTTTTGGAGTCATTTTAAAGGGTAAACTTTCTATTTTAATATCTTTAAGTAAAATATCTTTGAACATACTTCTCCGATACCAAGAGAGTGAGAAGGTAACGAAAAGTTTTCTCTTAAAAGTATCATATGATTTGAGTGACTAGAAAAAGTTGAACAAATGTTTATTGTGGCCTAAACATAGACATACAGAGTGGGTGCGTGTAAGTTTACCATAGCAAACATGCTTATAGAGCGGCTTAAAACAAACACAAAAGTCCTGGGCCATTATTCAAAATTCGCAATATTGATCGAGTTATTATAATTATTGAAGATCAAAGGAAAGGGCGTTGGCCAAAATAGCAGCGGGAGGAGCGCTGGAGCCTCTGTGAGCTGTAGGATGGCCCAGTTTACCTACAAACAAATGCGGGGCGCGGTAATGGGAACAATAACGCAAAAGAAGCCGTCCGTGCAGCGGTGTCTTAGCCTTCCCCTTGCCGCGTCCCGCATTTGTTTGGAGGTAAACTGGGCCGTCCTACAACTCGCAGAGGCTCCAGCGCTTCTGCCGCTGCTATTTTGGCGGACGCCCTTTCCTTTGAGCTTTAACAATTAATAAACTCGATAAATATTGTGATTATCGCAAAACGGTACAGGACTTTTATGTTCAGCGCAAGCCGCTCTATGTCCCCTTTCCTTCCGCGTCGGTTGGTCAGGGACAGCCTGTAATAGACCGGCCCGTGCCGTAAGAGGGAGCATGCCAACATCTACGGTGCAGTAGCATAAACGTTTGGCATATATGTAATACATAGACATAATATACCTAGCTGTGCGGTCTCCCAAATTTCAGGAGTGGGGGCAGAGCTCACGTAGAAAAGGATGCACTCTGTTTTGGTGTCTGTGCGTCTGTGCGTTCTAAACAGAGTGCATCCTTTTCTACGTGAGCTCTACCCCCACTCCGTCAACGCGCAGTCTAGGTATATTATGTCTATGATGTAATACTACTATATTGCTAATGGGACTGAAAAGGCGACGTTTCCGGTCGATATCAACCTCTTACTCTCACCATAGTATACTATGCTCTCACTTTGTACTTTCGGCGGAAATGCGCATGCGTGCGTTCTATGGAGTTTGCTAACGAAAGTACATACGATGTTCTATCTCACTTTCTCGGCGCCGCTCCCGCTTATAGGAAAGATACGTGGCTAGCAAAATAGGAGTATTACATACAGGGTGGGCTGGTTTCAACTGTCAAGCCGGAAACAGTGAATAGAGCGGCTTAAAACAAACACAAAAGTCCTGGACTATTATTAAAAGTTCGCAATATTGGTCGAGATATTAACTGTTAAAGATCAAAGGAAAAGGCGTTGGTCAAAACAGCAGTGGGAGGAACGCTGGAGCCTCTGCGAGCTGTAGGACGGCCCAGTTTTCCTACAAACAAATGCGGGGCGCTGTAAGGGGATGAATAACGGAAAAGAAGCCGGCCGTGCAGCGGCGCCTTGGCCTTCCCCTTACCGCCCCAGCGCTCCTCCCGCTACTATTTTGACGGACGCCCTTTCCTTTGATCTTTAACAATTAATAACTCGATAAATATTGCGATTATCGCAAAATGGTACAGGACTTTTATGTTCAGCGCAAGCCGCTCTATGTCTCCTCTCCTTCCGCGCCGGTTGGTCAGAGACACCCTGTATATGTCTATGGGTCTAAACGACTATGAGTTTGAAGATTGAAGTCTTCCCTTTAGAATTATCACAAAAAAGTTTCCGAACCAAGCTACCCGTGACAACAACGATTTTTTATCATCTAGATTGGCGTTTCGAACAACTGTGGGCCGTGGCCGAGCCGCGGCAGGGCAATTCTCTTCAGATGTAGTCTTGCCATGCTGTCTCTCAGCATGATCAGACAACCGTGGAGATCATGGTATCTAGCGCTGTCGTGGAGCCGGTTGCGATAAACCATATGGAAAATGTAACAGCCGCTATTCGGATCGGTTGTTCTCACCACGAACAGGACCTGCTTGCCCGCGGTAATAGTTGGATCTGATGGAAAGCCGATCTCTGTCATATACCTCCTGATGTATTTGAACGAGCTATGGCAATGAATGGACATCCCATGAGCCACGTTGGTCCCCATCTTGAGTGGGTCGCCGTTCATTAGGACCACTTGTGGGTTGAAGAAGTCCAGGCTGCACACGTCTTGGATGTTCATGGAGTGGCTTTCACCAGATCGACGCGGAACGTCCACGTGATAGAAGAAGGGCACCATATACCAACTATACGTACCGTCGCAGATATGCCGAATCTTGTGAACGCATTTACCCTTCCGATAACGGCAGGGAGCGTTGCCCCTATAGCATCTGTCCAAAGAGCCCGAATAGGCCGACGAGGGTCCGGCCATGCCTTGACCATTCTCCATGCTATTGTCAAACCAATTTTTACGCCTGCTGCTGAAGAAGCAGCGCAAGTTCTGGGGCTGGTCTAATTCGGGCGCAGGCTTGCAGAACATGTTGCAAATGATGGCCTCCAGTTCGAGTATCGTGCGACTGGGCAGATCGTCGAGCTGGTCGGCGTTGAGATCAAGTAAAACGTCACGGTGGCCGGTAAGGACGTGATCCAGGGCCTGGTGGAGCCAGAATATGTTGGACTTCAAGGCTCCGGCGAATCGTTTTACGAACGTCTTCACGAGATACTCCTGTCGGTGGATCTCGGTAGTACTTGAGATCTCCCTGTCGCTGGCCCATTTTCGGTAACGATGAAATCGTCTGCTAACTCCACGGGCCAGATCGGCAATGGCACGGCACACGGATCGGCGAACGTGGTCACTGAATCTACGCCCAGTCGAGGGACGAGGCTCGTCTCATCGTTCTGCGCCTCGTCGTCACGCCTCAGAAATGGACACGCGCTGGTGTCCTCGTGGACCAGACAGAGGAAGCCCGTGGACCTCTTAGCGCAGTTCTTGATCAACTCGTCTTCGATGGTCATGCGGATTATCAGAATGCGAACGTGAAGTTCGCGTTCGCGGATCAATTGGCGGAGGATGCTCTTGGTCCAGAACTAGTGCGTGAAATAGCGATGTATGTGCGTTGTGCGCGCAGATCGGCGAAATTCGAGGAAATACAGCCGCGAGAGCAGCCATATTGGAATGTCCTTGACAGCTACAGAGACCGATGGTGCTTATGACCGGAATTACTCCTTTAACGTTATCTTATCCCTTCACATCGCTATTTCACGCCCTACAATAAACTTCAAGCTTTCGATACATACCCTTGCGGTTAGAAAATAATGTAAAACGGAGACGAATGCACCCGGCGCAGAAGTCGGTCATTTCCGCGGTTTCTATTGGCTCTTGGGGTATTCCCGAGAAGAAAGCCTAGGAAGGTTGGATCCCCTTAAGAGGGAGCCGTACCGGATAGTGACTTCTGAAATGACTTCAGCACCCTCACGGTGTACGGCCATAGCGAGAAGCTCGAATCGCGACGGCACGCTCACGCATACAGACGCAGCGCTCGTCGATGAGCTTGGAAGCGCTCGGGTCGCCGAGTGAGAGAGAGAGTATCTCCTGCCCTTCTCACTCCTCACTAAAGAGATCCACGCTTGTTTCGATTCGGCCGTCTCGCCTCTCGCGCGAACAGGCGTGAATTTTCCAAGTCCCGCGTTACGGCCGTCTGTAAATTTTTTTCAAGGCAACGCTATTTTCAGCGAGATCTTGAAACAATGTAAAAATCTTCTCGGGTGTAGTACCGAAAAGCACTTACCTCTGATTGGACTGAATTTTTGAGCAAAGGTTCTCCTTAGCTCACATATGAAAATCCCAAAAGGATTTTTGGCGATGAAGCCCCCTTCGCCCTCTACCCTCCCTCAAAGTTTTACCTGTTTTTTCACTGTATCTTCGAAAATATTGATTTTAGAAAAAAATGTTTCAGACAAAAACTGAAGCTTCTGAAAAGCTGTACAAGAAAGGTCATATGCCATTTTAACGTAAACACAAAACTATATCTGCAAATTTGAAAAATGTGTGTTTCTATGTAAAACAGGAAATAAACACCCTAACCAAAAAAACGAAAGATAAAAACATAAATGTAACACGATCCCCATGCTCTGCTTTATGGGACGTAGTTGCGCCACCCCCATCCCCAAACTCATCCCTACCCCTATTCCATCCTACATCCATTTACTCATGCAATATGTAGTAAATTTCAATGCGAAAAGCAGAAAGTATGGAGATTGATCTAACCATAAAGGCCTACCATGCTGTCAAGTTTAGATTATTTTTTCATTGCGCGGGCGGGCGCGTAAGCGCCCGTGCCGCGCCTAACCATCTCACCCGTCCTAACCCTTGTTAGGTTAGTTTTAGGCTTGTTTTAACCTAACAAGCCTAATGTGGCGACGGCGACGGGATGTTTATTTCCACTTTTAGATAAAAACAGATCTTTTTCAAATTTGCAGATATAGTTTTGTGTTTACGTTAAAAGAGTATATGACCTTTCTTATAGAGCTTTGCAAGGGCTTCAGTTTTTGTCTGAAACATTTTTTTTCTAAAATCAATATTTTCGAAGATGCAGTAAAAAAACAGGTAAAACTTGGAGGGAGGGTAGAGGGCGAAGGGGGCTTCGTCGCCAAAAATCCTTTTGGGGTTTTCATATATGAGCTAAGGAGAACATTTGCTCAAAAATTCAGTCCAATCGGAGGTAAAAGGCAACTGGATAGTCAGGTTTATAGTTTAAATGTAATAATTTCACAAATTATTCCAAAAGAATATTCTCACACACAAATATCGAAATAGGAAATCAATGATTGACTGTCCAGTACCCTGCTTTGACTTTAGCTTATTCCGAGTATTGATAGAGACTAGAGGTTAATTGCTAAATGATATAAATTAAAGTTCCTAATTTAATATGACATTGTGAGAAAGCTTGATCATCAAGAATTTTAATGTGGATATACAATTTGATTCTTTCATATACTTGGCATGCCTACACTGAAAAAATATCGAAATATTAGAAAAATATTTTTTGAAATGTATGCAATGCAATTATTTATTTAAATTAAGTATTCGTTAATTCAATTAAAATTACTGTATTTTATTTAATTTAAATAAATAAAAATACTTATTTTAAAAGAATAGATGCATTGTACACATTTGAAAAAATATTTCTCAATAATTACGATATTTTTTTTTCTGTGTATAGCCTGCGTGCTGGGACTTAGAAAATTTACAGACGGCCGCAACGCGGGACTTGGGAAATTCACGCCTGTTCGCGCGAGAGGCGAGACGGCCGAAACGAAACAAGCGTGAATTTCTTTAGTGAGGAGTGAGAAGGGCAGGAGATACTCTCTCTCACTCGGCGACCCGAGCGTGCCCGAGCGCTTCCGAGCTCACGGACGAGCGCTGCATCTGTATGCGTGAGCGTGCTTGCTCGAGGTCTAAACGTTTCGTCGATCGAGGCGCACCTAACAGTAGAAGTGTGAAGTGCTAGGTGGCCAGTGACAGCTGGATAATACTTTCAAAGTTTTCTCTTTATTGTTCCATCCAATGCGAATAAAATTATTTTTCCTGGTAATTGTGATATAGTGTACAAGTCCTCGACCTGTCCTTTTGATCGTCAAACGGTTAAATAAGTTGAACTATTAAATAAATTCTTTCTTATGACAGCCATGTTTGTTTTGGTGAAAAAGCCTCAATTGCCCACCTCTGCTTTAAACATAATTTCTGCAATAATTGATACGTAAGTAGCTACATATGAAAGTTACAGGACTAGTAGGAAGGTTTAAGCTTTCGTTTAGTCACATCCGTTTCGAGGAAAAGTGATTTCTAAGGCAAGTTAACTTTGAAAGTAAATACTGTTTGATTTCTAGGGTCATCTAGGGTTTTAGCTGACTGAAATGTTGGGTTCTAGCCGGTACGGCTCCCTCTTAAGGGGATCCAACCTCCCTAGCCGGTTTCCTAGGGACTACCCCAAGAGCCAATAGAAACCGCGGAAATGACCGACTTCTGCGCGCGATGCATTCGTCTCCGTTTTACATTATTTTCCAACCGCAAGGGTATGTATCGAAAGCTTGAAGTTTATTGTAGGGCGTGAAATAGCGATGTGAAGGGATAAGATAACGTTAAAGGAGTAATTGCGGTCATAAGCACCATCGGTCTCTGTAGCTGTCAAGGACATTCCAATATGGCTGCTCTCGCGGCTGTATTTCCTCGAATTTCGCCGATCTGCGCGCACAACGCACATATCTCGCTATTTCACGCCCTACAATAAACTTCAAGCTTTCGATACATACCCTTGCGGTTAGAAAATAATGTAAAACGGAGACGAATGCATCGCGCGCAGAAGTCGGTCATTTCCGTGGTTTCTATTGGCTCTCGAGGTATTCCCGAGAAGAAAGCCTAGGAAGGTTGGATCCCCTTAAGGGGCAGTATCACCTTTGGCATGTAGCGACTGGAGCGATACTTGCAGCTTTGACTGTACCATTTCTAAGGGGAAATTGCAGTACATTACAATATCAGAAACTACGGCTCTGTACTTGATTATTTCCCGGTACGAAACGAACGAAACGAAAGCTTAAAAACGCCGCCACCTAATGAATGTTCCAGATGTAATCAAATTATCAGGATGGTATTTTTAAATTACGATCGAAATTGCGAGTGTGGAAAACCGGTGATTTGCACGAAGAAAGATGGCTGCCCCTGAGTATTAGTTTTTCACGATTTTCGCACAAATCACGCGCGAACGATCGACACTCTTTGTTTCATTAGCGACGAACTATATCACAGATATTGGTAAGAATTATTTTTTTGGGTTTCTATGCGAAAATAAGCCGTAGTTTCTGAGCCCGCGATCCAGCTGTCAATCCGCTCTCTAGTTGCTGACAATAGTTCACACCTTCGCCGACGGGCGGCATCCCAATCGAGAATCTACCGCTGAATGATACAACAACCAATCACAGCGGAGGATCTCGATTGGCACGCCGCCCGTTAGCGAATACCTAAACTATTGTCAGCTCTAGAGAGCGGATTGACAGCTGGATCGCGGGCTCAGAAACTACGGCTTATTTACGCATAGAAACCCAAAAAAATGATTTTTACCAATATCTGTGATATAGTTCGTCGCTAATGAAACAAAGAGTGTCGATCGTTCGAGCGTGATTTGTGCGAATATCATGAAAAACTAATACTCAGGGGCAGCCATCTTTGTTCGCGCAAATCACCGGTTTTCCACACTCGCAATTTCGATCGTAATTTAAAAATACCATCCTGACAATTGGATTGCATCTGAAACATTCATTAGGTGGCCGGGTTTTTAAGCTTTCGTTTCGTTCGTTTCGTACCGGGAAATAATCAAGTACAGAGCCGTAGTTTCTGATATTGTAATGTACTGCAATTTCTCCGTAGAAATGGTACAGTCAAAGCTGCAAGTATCGCTCCAGTCGCCACATGCCAAAGGTGATACTGCCCAAGGGGATCCAACCTTCCTAGGCTTTCTTCTCGGGAATACCTCGAGAGCCAATAGAAACTGCGGAAATGACCGACTTCTGCGCCGGGTGCATTCGTCTCCGTTTTACATTATTTTCTAACCGCAAGGGTATGTATCGAAAGCTTGAAGTTTATTGTAGGGCGTGAAATAGCGATGTATGTGCGTTGTGCGCGCAGATCGGCGAAATTCGAGGAAATACAGCCGCGAGAGCAGCCATATTGGAATGTCCTTGACAGCTACAGAGACCGATGGTGCTTATGACTGGAATTACTCCTTTAACGTTATCTTATCCCTCCATATCGCTATTTCACGCCCTACAATAAACTTCAAGCTTTCGATGCATACCCTTGCGGTTAGAAAATAATGTAAAACGGAGACGAATGCACCCGGCGCAGAAGTCGGTCATTTCCGCGGTTTCTATTGGCTCTTGGGGTAGTCCCTAGGAAACCGGCTAGGGAGGTTGGATCCCCTTATTAAGATAATTTTATTAAAGATTCACTGTTTTCATTTAGCTGGGGTTCGCGTATGTGAAGGGGGAGACGATGGCACCTGCAATTTTTCAGGCCATCTACGGCACTGAAATCTGTAGCCAATGAAACATGCATGAGCGAATGCGCATGCGCGAGAAATCCCACGGCACCTGGCAATCCTGGGCCAGGATTGCCAGATGGTGTCACCACGATTCCCCCTCTACCATCCTTTCGTGACGTCACACTGTTCCCCGCTCCCTCCGCTAGAATGTGGCCCCCGTGGGTTCTCCTCATGCGGACAGCCGTTGGAGGAGAAGTTAGTGGTAGAGAGGGAAGATTTTTCCATAGTGGGGAGATCGTCTGGCATCCCTGATCCTGGCATCACATTTGGCGAGGGGGCCCGGATTCTGAAGTTTTACCCCAGTCCAGTCGTTCCATAAGAAGTTTCCGATCCCTGGTCTTATTGTATTCTTAGTCAATGATAAAAGTATCAATTACTTGCGTGCATGTTATTAAAACATGATTAAAATATTGTTTATAAACTACGGAAACGAGTCGTTATCCTACACAAGCGGAGTCTCGATAGAGATCCCAAGATTACTGTAATTCGTGTAACCTTACGTGCATAAGTTGTATTTTCGGTAAACACTTGCCTGCACGTTTCAATCCGGAAGGATACATTAGTGACACGTGTTTTCTATAAACTATCTGTTTTTATATATATTACTTAACCACGGTGTCCAATGTTTATATTATTTTTGTAAGAACATTCGAAAGGACTACTAAACATTTGTAAACATGTCGGAAAGTACTGTGATGCCGCAACAGAATGACAACGATCCTTATGCCTACATACACAGGGATGATTTTACGTCCGAAAAGTATAAGATAGAAATACGAGGCCTGCCAAGATATTATGGAATAGGGGAATTCAAGAAGCTGTTGAATGAAAAGTTGGAGTTGCAATCTTGTAAGGTTAAACCACCTAAAAAAGGTAGCGGATGGTTGTATGTATGCTTTAGAAGTGAGGAGTCCCGGCAGAAGGCGATCTCTACCATAAACGGTATATTGTGGAAGAATTGCAAGCTTACTGCACAGGTATATACTTTAATCTTGTTACTCTATGAACAACTTCTTCGTAATAAGTCATTTTACAACAGAACGCGAAACCAGCTACAGATCCTTTCGTAAAACGTAAATTAGAAGAGGAGTCGACGAACAAGCGCCTCAAGAGCGACGACAGTGATCAGAACTTATTGCCTGCAGACAGAGTTAAATTTACCACCACTCCTCTTTCTAACATGCCGTATACTGATCAAGTGAGTAAAGAAGTGTAACGATGCACCCCAGATATTTGTAAAGACACAATCGTATTCTAGTTGGAGCTGAAGGAAAAAGAAATGAAGAGTATACTGATAAAAATTGGTCAGCAAATGAGTAGGGAAAGTAAGGATCTATCGAATTGGATCAATACCCAAAAGAGCATTAATGAGGGTCTACCTTGCCAATTGCATTCCATACTCTCAGCAGATTGCACAGAAGCATACAGGAATAAGTGCGAGTTCACTATTGGTAAACATTGTTCTGTATATTTTAATTGTGATTCGCGTGTATACAAGTTCTCGCTCGAATTGTAAACGCAAACCCTTTATTTTTATTATATAGGGAGAAATTGCGAAGGAGATAAGGTCATAGTGGGATTTAGATTATCAAGTTACGCGGCTGGATCTACAGCAGTAGGTCCTATAGATGATCTTTGTCATATTCCGGACAGCATGAAAATTGCAGCAAACGTATAAATGTACGTTTGCCATCTAATAAAAGCTTGCCGCATTAATTTTTGATATGTATAATATCTTTCCTATGGCACAGGTTCTTGAAGAATTTATACACAATTCTGTACTGGATCCTTTCAATCCGGTGGATCACAGTGGCTACTGGAGGCAACTTACAGCTCGTACCACTCGTGCGAATCATTTAATGTTAATAGTAGGCATCCATCCTCAGGATTTAAGCGCTGATGCGTTACAAGACTTGAAAGCACAACTCAAAGATTTCTTTGAATCTGGAAATGGAGCACGAGCTCATGTTACTTCATTGTTTTTCCAAACAATAAATAAAAGGTAAGTGAAAAGTAAGGCAAAGATTTTAATTAATGCTTTTTAAGAGTTCGGGTCAAGTGTCATAAACACTTGCAGCTTAAATTTCTCCGAATGAAAAAATATTCTAATAAGTATTTGTGATTTAACGAATATTATGAAACAGTGGAATAGGTGGGCAAAGTGGGAATACTATTGAACACATTAGTGGTGCAGAGTATATAGAAGAAACATTACTTGACATGAAATTTCGGATATCACCACAAGCATTTTTCCAAATAAACACATTAGGTGCAGAAATTTTATATAAAGCAGCAATTGATTTAGCACAGCCAAATATGGATACAGCAGTACTTGATGTCTGTTGCGGTACTGGTACAATAGGTCTCTGTTTTTCAAAGGTAAAATTTAAAAATTAATATAATCCGATGCAATTAAATTTAATGCACAAGAGGCTTATAATGTTACAGTATTGTGGTGAAGTATTGGGACTGGAGGTAATCGCAGACGCTATTAAAGATGCCAAGGAAAATGCAATCAAGAATAGTGTTACCAATTGTGAGTTCTTTGTTGGTAAAGCTGAAGATATTTTGTCACCTGTTATACAAAGAACAACGAAATCCACCATCATCGCCGTAGTAGATCCACCACGAGCGGGCTTGCGTAATTATTATTTTACATAGAAAAAAAGTAATAACTGATCTAATATAGCGGTGTATTTACATATATTAATTCTTTTAGATCAAAAAGCTTTGTTGTTGTTACGCAAAGCAAAGAAGTTGTCTAGACTAATTTATATTTCGTGTGATCCACGAGCAGCAATGCGAAACTTAATTGATTTTGCTCGTCCAAGTTCAAAACAGTTTCTTGGAGAGCCTTTAGTTCCAGGGAAGGCCATTGCGGTAGACATGTTTCCTCATACCAAGCATTGTGAGCTCATATTGTGTCTCGAAAGGTTATCCCAAGCAACGAAAATAAGTAATTCTGTAGAATCTAAAGAATAAAACTTAGAAACGTCTTTCATTACATGTATTTGGTGGATATAAAAGTAAGGTGAGACGAGTCAACAAGTCTAATGGAAAAATGAACAAAATCTTTCAAAAATTTTCATTGAGAAAAATTCAGTTTGCAACCAGTTTGGAGTTGTATCATTCAATATCTGCTATTTTAAATGAGAGCTTTATTAAAAGTAACGATCATACTATAATACTATCCGTATAAGATACACTTAATGTATTTAAAAAGTAAACACTTTTGTTTCTGTTTGTTTCATAAATCATCATGCATTATTTAAGTATAAATGCCGTTAGTATACGAAACTCTCGTTTATCGCTGAATACAAACTGTACGACATATTAATTGTAGCAATTGCCAATGGCAATACCTAAGAAGGACCATTCATCAAAATGCGCATAAAATAAAAAGATGTATGAAGTTGATTCTCTTTAAATATTCTCTTTATTCTACCCTTTTAATAGATTTAGAAACAAATTTAGTCGATTACCAGCAAATATGGAGTTATATAAGTAATGTACAAACAAGTAAAGTCGTTACCATTTGCATGCAGGGAAATAAATTGCCTAGATTGGGAAGTATTTCGGAAGAATATTTAAAATATTTCGGTAAACCTGTCGTCGTGATTCGTATTTTAACATATTTGCACTTTTAGTCAGGTGTGTTGTACGAACAAACGTAAAAACTATTAAGTAGATATGGGCCTATGCAACAGACCATTGATACTAGCCATATTTGCATGATATGATTGGGTGCTTCATTTCTGATTGACTGATATCTAATATTATGAACGAACTTCACGCTCGATGAGCGAGCTCAGCGGTAAGAACTAACAGCTATCGACGAGGATCTAGAATGAAAAGAGGAAGGAAAAAGAAATAAATAAATGCGGAGAGAAAAAACATCGCTCGTGGATGGAATCGCATACGCTTTGAAATTAATTGGTTCAATGGAGAACGCCGCCTCGGCTATGCGCTTTTTTATTTCATTCTTTCTCTCATTCTTCCTCCATCACCACTATATTCCTTTCGCATCCTCATCTGGCATACTCTCATTCTCCTTTTTGCGTCTCACTTCCTTCTCTTTCACACTCTCTTCTGGTTTTTTTCCTCATACTTTGACGATAGCCGATTAAGCATCGATGCAATCCCAGTCGCGCTGCAATGTGTTGTATTGGATTCAATTGGGGATTGATTACGAATTTGGTTTCTTTGGATTAGGAGAGTGGAGGGGTGGTCTGACGATTGCGAGACCATCATCACTTCCTCTTGAAGCACGTGACGGCATTGAAGTAGCAGCGCCAGTAGTAGCGACCTTTCGGCTGACCACGTCGTTGTAGATCCATCTGCAAGGAGAACAACGGAATTAGAGAAATCGAAGTAAGATTCTTATTATTTATTAAATAAAATCGACGAAAAAAATATGCGAAAGTGCTCCTTGTTACTTGATGCTTGCCAACAATTCATTTGTATATCGATTGACCTCGCTGCTTCTTCTGCTCATTTGGCATGTTCACAGACAATGATACAGTCGACGAAAAGATGCATGCAAAAAAATAATTGAAACTGAAAAATTGTAGTCTTAAGCCCTGCTGTCTTGCTACTCGGTGAAAATCGATGAGAAATAAACGAAACTCTTGTCGAGATTAATAAAAATATTTTGGTAGCTGCAGGTTGTCGTTGCTGTGGTCACGATATTTATGGAAGATGTTCTTGTGGAATATTAAAAGAGAACATATGCACGTGGAGAATGCTCGCATACAATAATAGTCAACGAAAAAACGCATGCAGAAAATAAGTGAAACTGGAAAATTCTAGTCTTAAGTTCTGCTGTCCTGCAACCCGTTGAAAATTGATGATAAATAAACGAAACTTTTGTCGAGATTAATAAAAATATTCCGGTAGCTGTAGCTTGTTTTTGTTGCGGCTACGACGTTTACGGAAGATTTTCTCGTGGAAAATTAAAAAAGAACATATGCACATGGAGACTTTCCGCATACAATGGCAGTCAACGAAAAAACGCATGCAAAAAAATAACTCAAAGAGAAAAATTCCAGTCTTAAGTTCTGCTGTCCTGCTACGCTTTGAAAATCGATTAGAGACTCTTTTCGAGATTAATAATAATATTATAGTAGCTGTAGCCTGTTGTTGTTGTGGCCACGACTTTCACGGAAGATGTTCTCGTGGAAAATTAAAAAGAGAACGTGTGTACACCGAGAATGCAAAGAAACAAGAGCATGCAAGAGGCTTATCGGAGAACTGATCAATTACTGTTTGCGCGTCCATCGAGCGACCGTATTGCGAGCTAGTGGATGGAAGCTGAAGCCTCGATCTTCCGCTTCCTGAATTGCTTCCCACCTCGCCTCTGCTCTGCTGGTTGTCGACAACCTTTTGCAGAGCGACCATTAGCTGGTCGAACAATAGAGCGGCCCTTTTCGGTACCACTACCTGAGAAAATAATTGCCTTTTAGAAATTGCCTTTGTCAATGCCAGGTTACACATTCCACGCCATCCTTTTTAGATCGAAGTTGAAAATCGTGCATACAATCAACCTGTTTTTGTGCGGAGGATAGGGCCGCATAAAAAAAATATCGTGTAAATTTTGTAAGTTTTTCGTTTGCAACACATTTAAAAGAAAAGCTTTTTTTATGCGGTAAATCTAAAAACCGCGGATAAAAATTCGCATAAAAAAACCGCACAAAAAAGGACCACATAAAAACAGGTTTGACTGTATTGCTTTTACGAAGCAAACATTTCGCGAAACAGAATAACACCATCTTCCGATCTTCGTCGAATTTACTACTTGTTTCGCATGCTTTTGGTTAAAAACGGAGCGAGTCGCGTGAATTGCGCGAAGAAGACGTAAAAACAAAACACCGCAATGGGAGCATGTAAATTCAATTTGATCGCTTGAAATCAAAAAATGTCTCTTGGTTCAAGAAAAACGAGAAAAATTTATCTCTGACTTCTCGATCCTACGAAGAATCTTTTGCGCTCTAATTTTCCATAAATATTCTCCAATTGAACTGATTCTTAAAAACAGTACTTACCCTACAATGCGGATTAAAATTATATCTTAAAATTGTATGTAAATTGTATATTGTGTATAAACTCGTTTTCTATAATATGCAAAAATATTAATTGTACTTTCTTTTCTGCGATCGAGATAAACCATAATTAACGTCGTAATTAATTCACTATACGTTCGATAATAATAAGTGACTTTCATGCGGTTCGGTCGATAAAGCTATCGTGGAATGATCAAGTGCTACTGTACGAGTGCTTAATTCAGAGCGTGTTTACGCGTTTTGTTGACTGCCAATATCTTTTCGTTTATCGAGACGGGCAAATAAAATTTCCTCGGAGGGTCCACGAGGAAATATTCAGATAAACATTCCAAGGAGACCAAAGAGGCGGTCAAGTGTTTATTATGTGCGGTATTTTCTCCGAGGAAACGAATGCGGGACATAATACATATACACCGGGGTCGAGTGGTAAAAGCGTTCGGTGTCGTAATAAAGCTAGATTGATATTTTACGACGGCAAAGATACGTATTATGGCTACGAGGAAACACTATGAGGAATAAAATGGTTTCAAATTGGTGACTATTGACTTTCGATTATTAATCCTTAACTGTCTCGTGTTGGATCAAACTAAACGTATTATTAAACCATCGTTCGTTATCAGACTAATATTAAACCAATTAAGCGATAATGTAAGACACGTGAGTTTTTGAAAAGAGATTCGTTTTTAGACTGCGAAAATGTATAAAAAATAATAATTTTGCGAGGAGCTTATTTTAGTCGCGATTTTGGTACTTTTCAATGTACCGTGTGTTTAACGAATTATTATAGATCGTCAATTGCAGGGACGTGTGGTTATAGAACACGTAATTCATAGTCGCATAGTAATTGCCACTTAATTATCGGCGGCATGTTTGAATAATTGTAAAGTTCAATTTACAACGCTCATGTAGATAGATGTATGCGCGGGATTTTTTAAACATTAGAATAAACTAATCTATACGATTATGTGTGTTTATGGAAAATAGAATCAGCCAATCGCGTTTAAGTCGGTGCTTGTTTGGATTAGCTATAGAAATTAACTTCGTTCCGGTGTATCTAATCACGATCGTTGCTACATACATTTCTAATTTATTTCTACGTGTCAACTTTCTTCGAATTAACATTTTCATAAACACGATGCATGCAAACTTTGAAATTTCAAGTCAAAGAGAGTAAATGATTCAGACTTTTACATGTAGATATGATTGGATTTTTGTTGACTGTTCTTCGAAACAGAGGCAGATAGAAAATCGGGATTATTGGAAATGATCGATTGGAACTGGAAAATAATTACACGCGTAGATGAAATTAACCCATTAACGACCAAGTGTCCGAAATTTTTGTCTTGTTTTCGAGTCAAACTTCCATGCCTTAAAAGGTGGAATATTTTGATGGACCTATGTATTCTAGGGTTTTTGAGGTCGCTCTTCAAGATTCCGTTGTCAAAATTCCATTTGGTTCATTAGGAAAAAAGATATGGCGGATGGACCGAAAAAAGAGCGGAAAAAAACAGGCACTTCTCTTCAAAACAGCTCTATTTCAAACTGAAAACTTTTGAGTAACTCTACCAAAAGTGTTTCATTGGTGGTCAAAAATGCTGTATTTTAAGGATGTACACTTCAAAAATTTCAAATCCAATATGGCTGCTTAAAAATGGCGGTTGAAGCCATTATTCAATGAAATTAGAAAGACTAATCGCTATTTTTCACTCGACGTGGTGCATTTATGATGTTTGCATTGGTTTCAATTATACTTATAGATTTACAAATGGCGGACCCAATATGGCGAACCAAAAATTCCCTAAATCACGACAATTTTTTTATTTTTTCGGCGTTTTTCCCGGTCATTTATTGTTTTCCACATGTCTGAGATTAGATTATCACAATTCAAGATGACCCGAAATGGCGGCATGGTTTTACCATATGTTTGTTAATTTTTTGATTATTTTTTAGGTTTTTGTCGTTTTGTTTTGTTGTTATTCTGTTAGTTTTCTGTTTTATTGTTTTTTTGCAGTTTTTCAATTTTCTTGTTGTTTAATATTTTTTAAAAATTGTTATTCCATACCTGCAGGAATCCTTTCCCTTTTACGTATCCCCGTCCATTCTTATATATCCCTACCTTACGGCCGCAGCTGTCATCCCCCTTTATATAGCATTCGCCATTTGCATTGAATATTGCCAAACACTACATAAATAGAGCAAAATAAATGCGCAAGAAATCGCATGAAGCGTGCTACAAAGAATTGAAAAAGAAGTGCTCCTCCGAAAATTGTGTAATTAGAACATTTAAATTTTGTCAAGAATATGAGCTGTTTTTCTGCAAAAATTGTTTTGATAATTATCACTTAACCAATAACAAATAAAGAATAAAAAAAGGTAAATTCAACAATTATAAACAATTAAAAAAAAGCCCTGGCGAATGCTATATAAAGGGGGATGACAGCTGCGGCCGTAAGGTAGGGATATATGTATAAGAATGGACGGGGATACGAAAAAAGGGAAAGGATTCCTGTAGGTATGGAATAACAATTTTTAAAAAATATTAAACAACAAGAAAATTAAAAAACTGCAAAAAAGCAATAAAACAGAAAACTAACAGAATAACAACAAAACAAAACGACAAAAACCTAAAAAATAAGAAAAAAACTAACAAACATATGGTAAAACCATGCCGCCATTTCGGGTCATCTTGAATTGTGATAATCTAATCTCAGACATGTGGAAAACAATAAATGACCGGGAAAAACGCCGAAAAAATAAAAAAATTGTCGTGATTTAGGGAATTTTTGGTTCGCCATATTGGGTCCGCCATTTGTAAATCTATAAGTATAATTGAAACCAATGCAAACATCATAAATGCACCACGTCGAGTGAAAAATAGCGATTAGTCTTTCTAATTTCATTGAATAATGGCTTCAACCGCCATTTTTAAGCAGCCATATTGGATTTGAAATTTTTGAAGTGTACATCCTTAAAATACAGCATTTTTGACCACCAATGAAACACTTTTGGTAGAGTTACTCAAAAGTTTTCAGTTTGAAATAGAGCTGTTTTGAAGAGAAGTGCCTGTTTTTTTCCGCTCTTTTTTCGGTCCATCCGCCATATCTTTTTTCCTAATGAACCAAATGGAATTTTGACAACGGAATCTTGAAGAGCGACCTCAAAAACCCTAGAATACATAGTTCCATCAAAATATTCCACCTTTTAAGGCATGGAAGTTTGACTCGAAAACAAGACAAAAATTTCGGACATTTGGTCGTTAATGGGTTAATATAATCGTGATTTGTTTTTCAACGCATAACGAGTATTCACTTACCTCTCTCTGATCTATTGGTGCAGACAGTTGAAATTCTCCACCGCCCATAATCCGTCCTTCACTATCAGTCCTGGAAGCGCCTTTGTTATCATCGGTGATGTACGGTACACGAGACTCCGACGTCCAACCATTGTTTCTCTTTGGTACTGTCCCCTAAAATAGAAACGGAATCTTTTTCTTCGTCGTCTCAAATCAAGCTTCAATATTCGAATCGACGGATGGAAGAAGTTTCATCGAAGGGTGACGTTAAGATATGCCCAAGATTTTCGTATCTAAAATAACCGAATGAAACTTGACTTTTTGGAAATATGTCGTCTTCCTGATTACGGTAATATACAATCATTGGCTCTGGCGTGGCACATGGTTTTGGAGCAAATCGATCCAATAGTATTCACAAACACACAAAGTTGGAAAAACGGTGCTTTGCACAGTTTTAGTCCTTAAAAATTTTTGGATCGATTTGTTTCGGAACCAAAAAATTTTTGTTTAAAATGTGTTGGAAACAAAAATATTTATGAAGTTGCGGGATATTTTTTTTCAAAAGCAGGTTTGACTATATATTGTCGTAATCAGGAAGACGAGATCTTTCCGAAAAGTTAAATTTCATTCGGTTATTTTAGGTAGAAAAATCTTGGGCACATGGCTATGGACACTTGGCCAAGGAAAAGGATTATTTTTAACCTCGTAGGTAACGACTCGAATTTTCTATCATCACAGATGACAAATAATGAGAATATTATTATTACTGTGTCATCGTGGCAGCAAGTCTCACAACTGATTATCTCGAAATAATTACTCCAAACGAGAGGATTCTTTGAAGTCCGAAGAACGAAGCGTAAGATTGTCCTGCCAATAACGATCGATGCGTCCAATGTATACCATCCGTATATCACATTCTGCACACGTCGTTTGCCAGCCGCGAAGCCTCGAATGGAGCAATCGTTTTTTAGCCCGTAAAATGTCAGAGCGGCTCACGAGAGCCTCCGCTATATTGAAGGATTAAACGTTTTGCAAAGGAGCGGAAGCGGTGCTCGCCCGTAATAAATTCCATCGTGGTGAGAAAACGAGGAGAAGCCTGGCCGCGCACAAAGAGAGAAAAGGAAAGGGTGAAAGTGAGGAGAGGTGAAATTTTTCCACCGCCAAGAATCCGCAGGCTTAAGAGACGAATAAATCATTTCTATTCTTCTCGAGCGAGGAACGCCCCGTCCAAACGATTACTTGCAAAAGGAACAAAAGTATACATAGATATTCGCGTATCAAAAGGACAACGAGCCTTCGTAGTTCAACAGATCGTCCAGCACTGTAAAATTCTACACGGTTTCACGATTATTTCGTAAAATCATATTTCTTTGGTGAGATTAAATAACGCGTACTTTTTACTCGTTATTAAAAGATTTCATTTTTTTATCGTGCTTTATCTTTTTCTTTGCTCGTGATTTTCA